>OX411319.1:18473247-23273247 GCA_948150665.1 Conistra vaccinii | reverse complement strand
ATACAGGGTGTTAAAGTAATTGCGTGCAATAGCTTAGGGGTAGACTCGGTATCGATAAAGGAATCAAGGAAAAAGAAATCCAAGAAAAAAAAAATTTAATCAAAACAAAAAAAAATCGAGTGATTGTATGTGAATCAATCCTCTTTATTTGATGAAGTTGATAAAACTTGAACAGTTAACACTACATCATGCGTATAAAAGTCACATAATGTGTTACGCTTGATGTGCTGTTGACTATGTACCTTTTCTATTTTATTGTTTTTTTTTTTTTTATTAAATCAGTCAGCCAATTTCTGCAGAAAATTTGGGAACTACGCACTTTGTTTAAATTATATTTGAGATTTCAAGTCTTTTGGATTTGAATTTCGCTGACTAATTTAATTTATTGAAGGAAAGGAAAACAAATTACGTAGGTATAAATTAAAATGAAGGTTTATTTAACCTCTATAGCTACGCGGCGCGAGTTCGCGACAACCCGCTAAGCCGCGCGGCACGCCCGCGGCGCGTCAGAGATAAGAGCTCGCTAACATAAACAAAAACTGAGAGCTTTTTTTTACGTAAATAGTCTTATCGTTAATGGTTTTGGGTTCCTGATTAGACAAAGGATTTTTTATAATACTTAGAATCTTTGTAAGCGAACGCTAGTATTGATAAATAAACATTCTTATAAGATTCTTATAAGAAATTCCGTTGTTCATTGTTTTGATTATTTATAATAAAACTACTGGTTCGATTCACATGAAATTTCGCAGGATACATTATGAATACATATACTATCGGTCAAAACCATTATTTACGCATAAACACAATAAATAAAAACACATATAATCAAAAAAGTTCAATAAATAGATAACCGTATCATTACGTAACATTATTTAGTTGACAAAAAAATATTGAACTCTTTTTTTTCTGTATTATGCATTTTTATTATTAATTAGTTATTCAAGAATATAAAATAAATGACTTACCAGCGATTACATGCACAAAACACACACAAAACAACAAATTCCACATCAACACGTTTTTTCACTAACGAGTTTGTTTACATTTTTTTATGGGTCCGTAATAGGTAATTACGATGTTATTTAGTGCAAGTATTAACTATATAAGATGACGACACTACTTAATTATTGAATTATCACCATTTCCCGTCGATTTACACTTAAAAAACAATAGAAAACAAATAAATACGACGCGGAGTGCAGCGCGCTGAACGCATGCGCAGTCGCCATTTTGCCGTACCAAAATGTTCAATTTTTACTTTTTTCTAGAATTGTTTCTGCATATTTTGACGTTTTAGTCGATGTATTTGACAAGTATATTACCAAATCCATAGAATAAAATTAACTGTAGACCATATTAGCCCCTATGCATAGTACAAATACAGTTTGAATCAGCGTGAACGTACTGTGTCCGTTCGGCGACAGACCCGCTTTACGGTATTGGAAATTTTCGTCGCCGTTCGGCGACGGCCCCGATTTAGAGGTTAAGTTCAAAGTAAAAAAAAATAAACAAACTGCAAAGTTAGTAATCATTTACGGATAGCTCAGTATCGTACTCGTGTAGACCTAGGGGATAATTTTCGTAGTAGTTCCGCACCGACGACATTGAATGATGTGACGCGTTTACCGGAGAGGGTAATATAGATTGCGATATTGGCGTAGATGATGTTGAAGAGGTATTGAGACTAATTTCATCAGCAATAAAAGTTTGAATTTTACTTTTCAGTCTTAGTTTTTGTACTGGCGTTAAATACTTGAAATATGGCGCCAATGATTTTAAGAACAACATGTCTTCATCGTCTTGTTCTTTGTTTTTCTCATTAAAAGCTTGTATTTTTTGTTTTTCCACTTCAATCATTTTTAGTTGAAAAAGCGTCAGTTCTGGTTTTTTTGCCTGTCTTTGCCTTTGCCTGAACTCGCTTGCTCTAGATGAACCAGACTCGCTGTCGTCTGTCGTCGTAGGGAATCTATTTCGGGGGATCAAATTACCACTAGCTAGAGAACTTGCGTTAACAGATTCCGAAACAGGTTCTTGATTTTCCACCACTTCTTCAATTTGATCCATTTCTGGAGTCTCAACTTGATCCATTTCTGAAGTTTCAACTTGATCTATTTCTGGAATCTCAACCGTGTCTGAATTTTGAGTTTCATTGTTATCAGATCCCGCATTTAAATCCTGAAAGTTGCTTTGGGTGTGCCTAGGTTTCACTATATCTTTTAAAAAAGATAGTTCCTTAAAAAAACACCATTTGCCTATATAAGTCTCATCGCTATTAGGACTGCCTGGGTCACCCGATCGAGGACGACGTACTTTCTTGGCTTCCTTCATGACGACGTCTCTCAAATTTTTCCACTTGTTTTTGACGTCGGCTTCTATAACTGTAGCGGTTAGACCGCCACATACAAAAAAAAAAAACTACGAAACAAAAAGACATGACGTCACACAATTCCTACATCTCGCAGTTAGAGTTTACTGAGCGAATAACATAGATAAGACTATCCGAAATCAACATATGGGCAGTTGCCCGCCAGACATAACAACCCGTCTGGTTGGAGGATCCTCCCTTTTCTATGGGGGATGAGTGAACTTTACACCCTGTTCCTCATACCCCTAAATTGGTGACCCCGAGAATGAACGTCAACGCAGCCTTCGTGCAACTACTTCAGCGTGACGTCATCATCATCACTCCCGCAAGCTTTCGTGAGGCGAGTCACACAGCCAGCCAGCACCCACGGCTTCAACGGGTATCCTGACCACCAGCATGCAGCGAACGCGCATTCCTGGTCATCACCCTCAACCACAACCCGGCGCTGTACCACATCCGACTCACTGGATGATGACGCACCGCCACCCCGACTCACTGGGGAATCACCGCAGACAGTTCCGACTCACCGTGAACTATGCGGCACCCGGTTCCGACTCACTGGAACCACAGCTGGCACTGTGAAGCATCGCAAGATCCAAGACTCAGCCCACTATCGACCTCCGGTCTCCGGAGGGGAGTGATGTAGCGGTTAGACCGCCACATACAAAAACTACGAAACAAAAAAAAAAGACATGACGTCACACAATTCCTACATCTCGCAGTTAGAGTTTACTGAGCGAATAACATAGATAAGACTATCCGAAATCAACATATGGGCAGTTGCCCGCCAGATATAACAACCGTCTGGTTGGAGGATCCTCCCTTTTCTATGGTGGATGAGTGAACTTTACACCCTGTTCCTCATACCCCTAAATAACAATCATAAAAATATTAATGTGATAAGAATATACAAATAATTTTTCTCTATATAAGCAACCTAGGTTGAATACAAAATAAATTTTAAAATATTACATTATAATACAATAAAAATATTTCTCTTTTTACAGGTACCTAACAACAGGAACATCATTCCGGAAATTATCAGTACCTTTCCGTATTTCAAAAACAGCCATAGCAAGCATTGTGTTGGAAGTTTGTACTGCTATTTGGAAAAATATGCATAACAAACACATGAAATGACATGGCTAAATGGAAGTATGGGCGACTCCCTTAGCAATGTATAAACAGTGTACCTATTAATATGTAATGCTGAATAGCTGAATATTAGTATTGCGTATGAAAAAAGTTTCAGGAACTTTTTATATCGTTACAATCCTGAAAATAAAATCGTAGAAACTCCTACGTCAAAAGGCATACAAACTTGCACAAGAAAAAGATTTTGCTATGAACTGTAGCTAGGCGTTTGTTTACAACCTTCAACAAATAGGTAAAAAAAAAGATTATGTTGGGAAAATCACCCACCGCATATAATTATACGCACTGACAGGCCAGGCGCACTCCGTATTTTAGGTATGAAGCTACAAGTACCCGACTGGCTCGACTCGTCGGGTCAATTCAGGTGGCGTAACGTAGTCAGAAGATAAAAGAGTTACGCGATAGTAAGAACCGCAACTTCTATGTGAATATAACTTTATGTAATTAGCACTGTGCTACCTGAACTGCACTTTATTGTGTCGTAGCAAGAGGCGCTTTTGGTGAGCAGTGGGGGCCCAGTGGTAACAGCCCCGACTTACAAGTTGTAGGTCATGGGTTCGAAACCGAAACATGATGAACCCAGTCAGGCGCTTTACTTTGTGTAAAATAATTTCAGCACTGCTCACAAAACGGTGAAGGAAAACATCGTGAGGAAATTGGCATGTCCTAAGTGCATCTATGCATGTCCCAGAACCAAAAATTCGAAGACATGTGACATCCACCAACCCGCACCGGGCCCGCGTAGTGGATTACGGCCCTCTCCCTCTCACAGAGAGAAGGCCTGTGTCCCAGCAGTGGGAACATTAATAGGCTGATTATGTTATGTTATGTATGTTAAGAGTCGCTTTTTATTTAAATGATTTTGCTGAGTGAATCATCTGTACTAATCTGTGCCGGTACATAAACAGAATGCTATTGCAGAAATAAAATAACAAAATGTAGGTACATTAATTATTTAATATGGAGCAAAGCAGTACTAGGGTTTGTGAGACACATATCTATCACATATATGTGTCTCACAAACCCTAGTACTGCGGGGAATATAAAAATTATGTTTTTCAACAAGCATCTTTTTTATAAATCCTGGGATTACATGTAACAGTTATTCAAAGACACAACCATTAAACATACAGTGTGTTGAGGTGTTTGCAGCCCGCTTATAATTTATTTCAAGTTCTAGTAGGTAAAGGTCTAGATGCTGCTTCAAGTTCAGGTCTTGATTCAGGTCCAGGAAGATTTACTCGATTTCGATCTTGATTTGACTGCCGTTGATGTCTCATCCAACAGGGACACGCATAGTTCATAACCTAAAAGAAAAAGTCAATATAGGATATTTAAGGAGTCATCACTAGCCACAAATATTTATGTGTTGAACTGTGAACATACGTGTTTTTGTTGGTCTGGGTGTTTACAAAAAAAAGTATGAAGTTGTATAAGTATTAAATATAAGCTCTACTTAGTTTAGGACTAGATATGGTGCTATGTAAAATATCCAAAATATTTATTATAAGTATTAATATAGTGAAGTCAGCATTGAATCAATATAGGAAATACACATAATATACAACACATAATATTGAGGTCTGGGACAGGACCGACTATTTGCAGGCTGATGAACTGATTATCCGAAAAGGAAGACCATCCATTCATGCATTGGATGGACATTTAAATATGAAAGAACACATTGTAATACACATCATTTTAATTACCTGATAGAAAGCTGGATGTGACCTCCGTACATTCTGAAACATTGAATTGTTCCTTTCCACTGCATGGTATTGTGCACTTCATAACGGCCACAAGTGATGCACATTGTATGCCCAAATAAACGTGCATCAGGAGCTATTTCCGAACTCAGACGTTCAAAACATGGATGGCAAAAGTTGGCATCCCTTGAAACCTAGAATAAAATTATTAACATGAGTCAAGTATGTAACAAATACATAAACATATTAATAATTTATGACATCTAAGGCAACTAGTTTGTCGTTGTTACAATTATAAGAAGACCTGAGTCTTTCTGATTCATTTCCTCCATTGCCATTGAGTTTATATTATATTTTAAGAACTGTGGTAAACAACCTCCAAATCCGCTTTGCACTTAGTTGCTTCTCATATTGAGTAGTTGTAGAATGATTTCAGCTAACTCTAGATGACTTACCTCGATCGATTGTTTACCATCATGCTAAGATAGTGAGTAGAAGACCATGTAAAGAAGAGGTGATATGCCTCCACAGTCTACACCACACACGACTAGTTTATGCATCTCATAATGAATGAATATGCAAGGGAAGTCCATGTAGAGTAGCGGAAGGTCAGTATGAAGATAAGCACACTCAATAAGGCCGACAAATAAGCGAGGGTCAAAAGTAAATACTAAATATCCAGAAACGGCAAAACGAAAAAACGACGTCTGACACACGTCTGGCCTGACTGACGTTTGACTTTTTAATAGAGATGGTATGGAACATCTTGGAATGTAGCAGAATCGATAAAATAATTGAAAATAGAAATACTGTTCTTGTCGATTATTATTCAATCAACATTCTTCGACATAAAATAGTTTCCTATTATTGTGATGGTTATTGGACCATTTGCATAGATTAAACAAAGAGTTTACCAAAGAGTTTACACGTTTTCCGAAGCTTTTGGTCATTTTTTTATTTGGTTCTAATCGAATCAAGTCTATTAAAGAAGAATCGATTGTCACTTTTTAGTAAACAGCACTATTTATTAAGTGCCGTCATAATTTTGTGTGCTTCTTGTCAAACAAAAAACAGGAAAAATACTTTTAATTATTTGATTAGTTCACGAAAGTTGTAGGAAAATAATAAAACCGTAATAATTCATGAATGAATATTTGAATGTTATGATGTAGTGAGAAATGTCTATACATGCTAAAGGCAGTGGCTTAGCCATGTCCTTTCCCAGTACTGAAGAATTTAAAACTATAGCAGAATCTTTTTCAATGAAAAATAAATTCCCACATTGTTGTGGCAATTTGGACGGCAAACACATTCGTGTCAACAAGCCGGCGAAGTGTGGCAGCATGTACTACAATTATAAAATGTACAACTCCATTGTACTGTTAGCTGTCACAGATTCAAAAAATAAGTTTATAATTATTGACGTAGGTGCATATGGAAAAGACAGTGATGGCGGTGTACTCAGTAATTCAAGTTTCTATCAAAAGCTGGAAAACGGAGATATTCAACTTCCTCCCGCAGAACCATTACCGAACTCTAACATTATGGCACCTGTAGAATCCTGTTGATTCCGTATTTTAAACTGATTATATCACTACACTGGCTCATCACCACACCGAGCCTCTCGTGCAGGCACCGCCTCACTTTTCACTGTTTCCCGCCATTCGTGGTGAATTGACAGTTGACATAAGTGACAGCGACCTCACTGCTGATGTGCATGAGATAGTGTTTACATATCTATTAAATAGATACACTACATCCCTATCTTATTATATTTTTATTTGTTTTAAGTAAAACACGATATCAAACAATCGTGCAATATCTAAATTATAAACATGTACATTTAATTATACATTTCTGCAATCAAGTTAAAAGTTATCAAAAGTGATATAAAATTAAAGACTTAACTGATCTGCAGATATGATCTCATTAACATCTTGAACTACGAACTTTACTAGGTTTACATTATTTGATTTCAGCATTTGTCCAGTTTCCTCGCTAACCTAACCTAACAATTACATTCCCTCGATTCACCTGTTCTACGACGTATGGAGTGGGATTAAATCTTTCTCTCTCTCTTTACCCAAACCTTATTGCTTTACGTAATTTCTAAATCTATAGCTTCCGATATCCGCCTTCCTTTCTTTTCCCAAAAAAAAAACAAAGTTTTCGTATAAAACTATCGTCCGTTAACAAAATCTTTCTTGGCAACTCAGAAGAAAAACCTCACTCTATCGATGATTCGGTCTATTATCAATTATCACCTGGATTAAAAAAAAAATACATTTTAAGTCTTGATTTTTAAGCTATTGCATAGTTTCTATCGCGGGCCCTGAGCGTGGAGACCCTATCCAGAAATTTCGTAACGAAAATACTACCCAAGAAAAGAGTTTTGTATTGAAAATTATGTTTAACTGCTTGACAACAAAGTTCAAATTTACTTAAACGAATGATACGAGAGCGTTGTATTGAAAACCATGTTCAACTGCTTGACAACAAAGTTCAAATCCACTTAGACGAACGATCCCTGACCATTAATAGTTAAATCAAAACCCCCTCACTAGTTTGATGCTCTCACCACGCTGTGTCAAGCTTTAAAAACTATAAATGCGAACAACAGTTCCTGTCAATGTCACCATTGCCATTCCTTTGTATTCGGGTTAATACTTCACAATGCCGAGAAATTTAAATATTCAAGAAAGAGCAGCTATTATTAATGAAGAAAGTCACGAAAAAATAGTGAAAGAAAATATAGATCTGTTATATTTAGAAGATATCAAGTCTCGAACCCACGTTTCTTATTTCAGTTACCATAAACATTTGATCTCATTGACCATAAACCTATAGTTTCGTGAATAAAGAACGTGAACTAATTGATCATCGTCATAATTCTGGTCGCCGCCCCTTCCTTAGTGCTGCACAAAGAGCTGACATGAGACGATAATATGAAGATAACGATTTTGTGTCAACCAATTATTATGCTGAAATATATGAAGTTTGTCCAAGAGTAATAAGAAACGCCTTACACTCAATGGGATTGACTGATGCTCCCTCTCTCGCCAGCACGCTTGGAATATGTACGCATGCATTTGAACGACGATTGAAGTACGACAATATTTACCGACGAAAAATGCTTCAAATCGAGCCAACATGGGAGGCTACATATAAGGAGATATAACGGTACGAGGTATCTATACAGAAGACCCTGTAGTGCCCAATTTTAGTTCCGGACAAATTTTGGCTAATATTTATGGGGATAGATGTCAGCGGTGTATACAGTTACAACACTGCTTATTCAGTTATTCCTTATTTTCAGTTAAGATTGCAGGCTAATAATAAATCTCAATCGACATATTTTCACAGAAGTGATTGTTTGTTTTATTGAAATATATTTAACTCTAGCATTAAATTCGTTTGATTTCTGTGAACACAGGTATACACCAGTGATTTAAGTAGCACGGCGAGTTTTACTCTTTCCTAAGTCAAAAGTAAAATTACAATATAAAAACTATGCAATAGCTTTACCGCGGCAGTCCCCGAGTGCCACAGGTCTCTTTTTTTATTATTTTTTATTTTATTTTTTTTAGCCTTGATTTCGAAGTTTAACTATTATAGGTAAAATTATCCAAGCTTTGTCCTTTGTTTTGCTAAATCACTAGGTATTAGTTTTTTTGTCTAAGACCCCCTTCACAATGCTTTATTTCATCGTTTTGATATGTCCGATTTAATTGATGTCAATTAAGACCAATTTAATCGATGTCAAATACGTCTAACATAAATTTTTTGCAGTGACAACCTCTCATGGGGGGCAAACCGATTCGCCACGTAACACGTTACGGCGCCAATCTGTCTGGATAGTTCAACTTAGATTAGTTTAAGTAATCAGTTCTGTCGGGCGTCCCAAGACGCACACGTTTTTTAATGCGTCCAAATTATTAGATGCCCGAAGCTGCGTTCCAATTTAATGTATGTTCGAAGATGCGTTCCAATTTAATGGATGCCCGAAGATGTGTTCCCCATGAAACCCATGTATCCAATTTAATGGAAATCCATGCATCCAATTTAATGGAAGCCCATGCATCCAATTTAATGGAAACCCATGTATCCAATTTAATGGAAATCCATGCATCCAATTTAATGGAAGCCCATGCATCCAATTTAATGGAAGCCCATGCATCCAATTTAATGGAAGCCCATGCATCCAATTTAATGGAAGCCCATGCATCCAATTTAATGGAAGCCCATGCATCCAATTTAATGGAAGCCCGTGCATCCAATTTAATGGAAGCCCATGCATCCAATTTAATGGAAGCCCATGCATCCAATTTAATGGAAGCCCATCTACTACGCGAAAACAGTGCGTACTGGTAGATGTCACATGCCTTTGAAGTATTGGTTCTCAGACATGCCGGTTTCCTCACGGTGTTTTCCTTCACCGTTGATGGACAGCGGTGATGAGTGAAAATACACAAAATGCCTGCCTGGTTTCGAACCCACGACCTAAGTCGGGCTAGCCACCACCACTGTCGTGCTATAAAATAATAAACAATATTAACACAACTTCAAATTCACACGACGCCAATATCACCGCGCAGTGTGCACGCGAACGTTTTCATTCTATTCTATTCTTTTACTTCTGTCATACACTTCTTACCAAAATAAATGTCTTTCTTTCTTTCAATATTCAAGTAGGTACTTACCTGTACTTGAATACTCGATCTTAGTTAATTTACATGTATTTCCACTTAATCAACCAATTAAGTACCTTAAACGTTATAACCAGTCTAAGTTAACTTTTGATTGACCGCTTGTACTCGTATCTAATACACTATGGTCCCAACAGTGGAATTTGAACTTTTATCATGAAAGTATGATGTTAAATAAAGTTTGTGTTCAAAATAATTATCTGAGATTCAAATTCAAATACTTATAAAGACCAACGGCTTAACGTGCTTTCCGAGGCACGGAGGAGTCTCGGTATGTGAAGATGGTCACCCATCCACTGACCAACCCTGGCAAGCGAAGCTTAACCTGATGGGTCGATCCGTGCGGCTTGTTATTACTTAGCCACGAGCTCCTCTCCTCCTCAAATTCAAATACTTATACAGAAACTTTTAAATTACTCAGTTGAACAAACCTGCCAAAAAAACTATAAGTAGGTAATAAAGGGCTTTCCATATTTGGATTAACTGACTGACTATAGGTACCTAATGCATAATTTTCCAGAATACTGGGTACTTACACCGCATCCTAACCAATCTTACCTACGATAACAACTGTATAATTATTGAAACCCGAAATTCATAGTATAAAATAAATATAAAAGTGTTTCCTTCCAACTTTTAACTATACTTAGATAGTTATTAACTAAGACATCGAAATTAGTTGAATAACTAATCTTCCAGTACTTAGTACCTACATGGTGGCTCCTAATAATTCAAAAGATGGTGCTGATCTCTTAATAGATAAATAAATAATATCACACACAGCCATTGTAATAGTTGTACAGGTTGTACTCACAGAGAGCAGTAGTATCAAGATTATGATAAAATAAGAATCATAATAACACAATTAGGCATAGTTGTATAGTATTAGTGTGGTTAACTTACATTCTGCCATTTCGGTCCAGACACAGTGATCGAGTCCACCACCACATATTCAAAATCTGTGCCACTATAGAGTAATCCCTGATGAAAAATACCCTTAACACTTGGCCCCACCTGAAACTTGAAGGTCAGTTCAGCAGTACTTGGTAGCGCTTGCAGTCACTAAATCAATGGATCTAATAAACAGTTACTAATAAGAATATGTATTAACCTTAACATTAGGACACTCGCTGCAGCATAATTATTACAATTACCTATGTATTTTTATTTTGTTTGAATAGGCATTACTTCTACATTATATAATGGCACCCGTAGCTCGGTGACTTTTTTATGTATTACTACATGTAAGGGCTTTACTCAAACACAAGAAGGCTACTTTGGCCCTGATCCCTTTAAGTAAGATACCTACAACATCCCTTGTCATTGTCACATAGCTATGCCTATGTTATTCTAATTACTTAATCATTTGAATAACAGTAAATTTGCTTTTTCTAGTGCTTAATCTTCCCTTTTTTTTCTTATAAACATAAATTAAATTAAATCATTACCTTTGTTTTATTTTATACTTTGTAACTGCGCCTTAGCACAATCCAAATCACTGCTTGTATTTCAGCTAACATTTGTATAATTTTTAAACTCATTACTGGTAAATAGATAATAGTACTCTTATTCTTATTTAATGAGTAGGTAGGTTATCATTAAATCCCACAGTCAGAGTTAAAGAAATCATTACTAAGTTTATGTACCTTAGATTACTTACAACAGCTGGAATGCTATTGCCATGTCCCAACCCGCTGCTGACAGTAAAATGAAACAACAATTAAATATTTTGTAAAAATATCATAGGTCATTAGATGTTTCAAATGCAAAGTTTATCATGATCCTCATGCCCCTAGTCCAGTGATTAGGTAGGGAGAGGCACCAGTTTATTCTGCAGGCAGATACTTAATAATGTTATTTTTTTCCAAATACTTAGTAACTCCAAATAACTTAATGACTGTGGTTCGTAGGTGTACTGACCATATTTAAACGATATGGTAGTCATATTATGATGCCAAACAAGAAGTATTATAGAAATCATGGGGATTTCTTAGGTGATCTAATAAATCTTTCAATGTAAACATTATCCCATAAGTTTAATAACACTTACAATAAACCTATGACAGAATCCTTCCTTTCTAAATGAAATACTTGGTGCCAGTAAGTACGGAATGTAACAATTTACATTAGATTTTGGATATGTATGTAGGTATCTTAGAACGTCATGTAGGTAAGAGTTTTAGAATTTTACTTGAACAACACCAACATACCATTTTTCCTAATATTGTTTGACCATTATCCTCGTCGCCACTTGTAGAATCCTGTTGATTCCGTATTTTAAACTGATTATATCACTACACTGGCTCATCACCACACCGAGCCTCTCGTGCAGGCACCGCCTCACTTTTCACTGTTTCCCGCCATTCGTGGTGAGTTGACAGTTGACATAAGTGACAGCGACCTCACTGCTGATGTGCATGAGATAGTGTTTACATATCTATTAAATAGATACACTACAGCACCTTATGTGTTTTTAGGAGACGAGGCATTCCCACTAAAAACATTTATAATGCGACCTTATCCAAGAAGGCAAGCGACAGATGTCACAAAAATAAGATTCAATAAAAGATTATCTGCTACGAGAGTTGGCGTAGAATGCACATTTGGAATTATGGCCTCGAAATTTCGAATATAAACCTATAGAGACCTCGGTTGAAAACGCTATTAAAATTGTAATGTCAATCTGTCTCTTGCACAATATTTTAATAGATATAGACAAAACAAATTATAGCGATCGACAACACCTTATAAATCGTCGACGGCACAACACATTGACGACATTAAACAGAACCAGGCGTAATAATTCGGGGAACACTTCCAGAGCTGCGATTATTGCAAGACAGAATTTTACTAATTATTTCTCAAATTCGTCGTAAATAATGTAGTAAAGAAAATAAGTAATAAATAAAAAATATACTCACTTGTTTTATTTAGACTTCTCGCAACCAAACTCCACTCTCTGTCACTCTTTAGACGGTTTCTGTAGTCATCTTTGCGTTTGTCCCAAAGAATTAATCGATTACGCACCTCAATTATCAATTTATCTTCAAATGACATTTTAAACAATTCTCGCAATCAAACACGTGCGTTGCGTTGACGTCAAGTTTACAAAATGGCGGCCGGCCGGATGGCTGGGCCGGCAAGGCGAGAGGCGAGAGGGGCGCGGGCGCGGTACCACTCCGACGTTTTCGCACGAATTTCAATTAGGACACCTATTCAAATTCAATATGTTTGATCGCGCGTTCGTACGAACTAAGTTCGCGCGAATAGAGTTTCAAACATTTGAGTCGCGTGACCGCGTCGTGCGATTGTCAGTTAGGACACCTATTAGAGTTCAATATGTTTGATCGCGCGTTCGTACGAGTAAAATTCGCGCGAACTTACGATGATCGCGCATTCGCGTTCTATTAGGACAATGCCATAGCCTCTCGGGCCACAACCTCACCAACTGAGGGTAGGGCGGGCACCTTCAGCATTGGAGCATCCTAGGAAGAGTTGCTCGCGAATAAAGATTTCACGACTTGCTTGGAACTCTTGTCCTTTCTTCTCTCGGAAATTTCCGGAACGTTTCGTCTCCCGTTTCTTCTTCCCCTTCTGGACCGAATCCGATACCGAACATGGAAAAGACGAACAATGTACCCAACATTGTTCGTCTTTTCCATGTTCGGTATGCTCAAACTGAGCTGCGCGTAGATCACAAAGATAATGCGTTTGACTCCGTCGATTGGGGAAATTCGTCCCAATCTAAAAACATAACCTAACCTAACCTAACATAGTCGGAACTAAAGAACCCCGGGACAGAATTTGATGCGCCTTGACCTGAGTAAAGGGAGAAGTACTGCCTTCAAAACTACAGTGGTATGAACTGTGGCCGTAGTGGGACCAGCTCCCATATATTTTTGCCCACTATCCTTTTACCTTGACGTGAACAAGATGCGCATGGTTTCACATTTACGTCACAACTGTCAAATTTACCATAGATAATACTTCCTTTTATTTATTATTTGAAAGAGGTGCGTTCTGAAATTATTTTTTGGTAAGAAAATTTCATTCAAATTATTTTGTTTACTGAGATTTTTTTTTATATTAGTGTATAGTATACTATACAAATCAACCTTAAGGGTTAAATGAACCTTTTAGTTTTTGCCTACGTATGTTTTATGGAAGATAACGTATCTGGCAGCATTAGTATTTCTATACATATACATACAGTTTTTATTTCCATACATTTGGCAAGTAAAATGAATCAAATCCACTACTTCTGTATCATTCTCGTAAACAAATTGTTTGTCTAATTTATTGAAAGCTTCCTGGTAGATGGGATTCTGTTTTAACATCTGGAAAGGTTTCAATTTACCTTTATTGTAAAAAGCAGCGGTGTAATCACAACCAGTGTACGCATGAAATGCTGGTAAAGAACGACACAACGTTTCTCCTAGTGTTTTTGATAAATGGGTACAATTTATAGCATTTGATCTTTGGCTCTTGATAATCCGATATTTAAAAAAAATATCTAACTTTTTTCAAAAGAAATTGTACTGTTGACTGATGATGAAAGTCGTCTCTTGCTGTCACCAGTTCTTAATTTGATTAAATATATTGCTAAAGTACGTGTTGATTGCATAGCATAATTGGGAAGCTATTGTATAGTTCTAAATTCTCTTCTATCTGCTTGGAAAATACTATATCTTGAAATTCAATTTAAATTTTATTGTCGTCTTCTTCGCAATTCTATCTATCCTCCACTTTTAGGAGTACTAAGGCGAGTTAGTATAGAAGATTTTAATGCGAATATGAAGTGATGACAAGTAGGGTTTCGATTTGTCGGACTATGTTGTTTCTATTTGTCGGACTATGTTGTTTCTATTTGTCGGACTATGTTGTTTCTATTTGTCGGACTATGTTGTCTTATGATCCCAAACAGATTTTCTAAGGCGGGCGTTTTGATTTAATTGGCGTAAATTGAGGTACCTATTCGATTTTTTTTGATTCTACGAATTTCCATATACCTTCAAGTGATGAAATAGTAAATAGTTATTATGAGTCCTGAAAAAAAAAAAAATGCAGGATATCTGCATTTTGACTAAATAGTGGCAATGAAAGAAAAACGTTTGTACTTAATTATTTGATATTTAATAAATAATTATTATTTTAGGTATCTTTAATTATTGATGCTATTAGAAAACACACAAAAAACGAGGTGAAGTTAATATCAAAGAAATAGGTGACGAATCTTTATTTCAGATTGCCGGTTTTGATTCTAAACATTGAAGATTATTTGATGTTAAGCCTATTGCAGATATCCATATTTGATCCCAACTAAATGTCAGATTGCCATATTTGATTCTAACAAAACTGAGGTAAACCAAGGGTTGTCAATAACATTTAATTCAAAATATTACGTAAATCAGTTTCGCACATAAAATTAAAGTTTTTTAATAAAGTCCACGCGCGTATAATTTAAATTTTCATGTTACCGAAATATTGTTTATTTTTCATTTCAATTGATATAAAATGACATTATGATAAAAAATAATAATAAGAAAATGAAACATGTCAAAAGATAATATTCAACATACCTGAAGCAATAGTTAAAAAAAGCGATACAATTTTAAGTTAAACGAAAATAATTAAACGACGCGTGTACAAAAGTAAAAATAAAGTAACTAAAAGTATTATAATAACCAAAATTAATCACATCAGTTTATAATTGAACATTAAAAAAAATCTTTCTTTTTCGTTTTTCTAAATCCGGAAGTCGTGACCATCTTCCAATGGTTCCTCACAAAAATCTTGTACTACAGGTGAAACTGTAAGTGTTTCTTGTGAGCTGAGTAACTCTTTATAAAATGTTAAAATTTGCAGCTCCATCCACCCGGCCCCAAAATGCTTGCACAGCAACTTATTAACGTCTGCTAGTTTATTTTTGTTAATCGCCACAACTGAGGGCAAAACTTGCGCCTCAATCATATCAATATTTTTTTGCCGTTTGCAAATGTTTACTGGTTTTGCCACGTCACTTTTGTAAAATAGTTCACCTCTAACAAGTACATTGCCAATTTTTTTTTAGATCGTTTCAAGGTAAACCGTTTACATTCCTTGAACTGTATTGACCAAGATGTTGTCGGCTTTATTACGTTTTTAACTGAATCCCTTCAATCTAAAATCGGACAATCTTTTCCAAGTTCCACCAAAGTCGCCGTTTCTGCTATAATTTCTTTTATCTCCTTTGGGTGTAATATGACTTCAAGTCTCTTCAATTTTTTTTCAATTACTCCAAAAACCCTGTCCGCGGGCATAAAAGAATGCCCAGTAACTGGGAACACTATTTCAATTGTTTTGATACTGGGATTTCTCAGTAACCATTTAGAGCAGGCACCAACAACAATGCAGTTTTTGTTTTGGCCGCCACTACCGTCGGCGACCAATCGAATCGTTGTGATATTAGTTTTATCCGTTTCAGTTAAACGGTGGTACACCGCGGACGCAACAAGATTTGAGTCTTTGCTGAACTCATTTTCAGTGCACACATAAGAGAAGACATTTTCTTTCGAGAATGGTTGTGTGGATGATCCCTCCACCATGGTCAAATTATAAAAATATAATTGTCGGCTGTAATATGCTATTTGATCCGGTACCTTAGGGAGGGGAAGATTTTTCTGACAGTCAAAAGAGATAATTTTAAGCCCATCTGTTTCTTCGCACAGCTTATCAAAAAAAGATTTTGCTCTTAGCGAATGAACCCTTGTCTCAGTTATAAGAACATTTTTTTTGCTGGCATCAGTTTCATGTTTAATTCTGCCTGAAATCTCCAAACACTTAGAGCAAATATCGGTCTGCGGTGACCCAAACCCAATATTGTATTTGTTGTTGAAAATATTTCGAAAATAAGAGTTTTTCACATTTGGATGCGAATATTCACTTCTTTTGTAAACGTCATAGAGTTTTGATAAGTTCAGATCGCAAGACAGATATTTTCTTTCTGTGTGCTTTGTTTTTCGACAATCATTATTGAAACAATCAATCCACAATTTAATTAGAAATCTTCAATGTGTAGAAACACATTTGTTTCTACACATTGAAGATTTCTAATTAAATTGTGGATTGATTGTTTCTGTTCCTTGTATTTATTTTCTTTGTGGTTTCCACCATGCCGTTCATCAGCAAATTCACCAACAAAAAAAACCTTCGCATAACGTACGCCACCCGGTGCTTAGTTATGTCAAATATTTTAAGAAAGAACTTTTGGCATATGGGCACTTTTCGTTTGTCAATGTGTACGGCGTATTTAATGCTTGTCTGTCTTTTCCCTTTAAAACCAGGCCTGAGCTTCACGGGTACAATAGAGCAAAATTTTAAAATTAGTGCGTCTTGTTTCTGTTTATTCGGATGGGCATAAAATGTTGTATGCAATTTGTTAATTTGCGCCATTGTTAATTTGCAACATTGAAGAGCTTTTGTATCGTGATCGCACACCCTTTCTGGCAAAGTTTTTGATGAATACCTGAATTAAAAAATAAAAGTAGGTAAATACTTTGATATAGAGAGGCAATTTGACTGAGTTGATGTTAATGAAGTAATTTAATTAATTTTACAAAATAAAACTGATAACATGATTATTTTGGTGGAGATCCTAAACATAATCTACGAGTAGCTACAATTAAGAGTGTATTTTTTATTTTGATATATTTATCTTCAAATTCAGTAAAACAAAACTATAACATGTACAAATGTACCAATCCAGCAATGCGGGATAATCAAAATAAAAAAAATATTAGATTAATTTTATAAAAGTGGGAACCCTACACAAGGTACTCACCTCTTCCTCTTAGCTAGATTTACTTTCCAATTATCCGGATCCTTCTGGCGTTTTCGGGCAAAACGATTATTCACAAGTGTTGGGTGACAATTCATGTTTATAATTTCACAGAACATGTTTAACTTCAGCAGCAGAAACGTTAATAAATCAATAAAATCACACAGCACAACTTAAGTAAAACTCGTACTCCGCCATGACAGCACGCAAACATAATGGACGCCTGTGATTGGTCCAGCGAGCAGTTTGCCATGTTTGATTTTGAATCTTTAAAGAAAGCCGGATTTGTTACTAATCTGTTACTTTTGAGTGGATTTTCTATGAAAAATAGCCATCTCTGATATGGACATTAAAATTCGTTAGAAAGTATTTAAAATTTTGAATGTTGCCTTATTCACAGTTTGTTTTTACCAAAAACGTCAGTTAGCCGGATTTGATTCTCTAGGACTCTATGTATCCTTTGACACATATGACATTTGTTAGACTAATTCGACTGTTTGATTTTAAAAACTGGAGCGTCTTTTCAATGTGTTTGTAGAAAAAAAATCTGATGTTTCATAGAAAAGTGCAATACCTACGCCGCACACATATATATATACATATATATTTTAGAGTGAACATTTCGATCTGATCTTGAAGTTTCTTATGTCCAGAGTTTTTCATTATCACAAACAACTCACGTCTGACGAAGTGTTTTTTATTTTCATTAATAAGTACAATAATTTATATACAGACTTAAAAATAATAGTAATAATATGTACAAGTATATAAAAAAGGGGGGGAACAAATTATAGGGCATCAACAAATTCGTCTGCATCGCTGTCAACAGCAAAAGTGCCCAAAAGGCTGGCAGCATTGCCACGTTGTATGGCAATGCTTATTCTTTGTCCGAAGAAAAGGCCAGCCCTCTGGTCACGTGAAGAGTCAACCAACCGCTTGGCGATGTCTTGAAAAACCAAGTGGGCACTCGGGCCCCATGGCCCTAGTGTTTCAACCTCAAACGGCTCAAACATATAATTCCCAATAAGATTGGAGTATTTGCGCCGTTTGAGGTTTTCCGCACCTGCAGCAGCAGCCCCAGCACAGCTCGCCGTGCTAGGAAGATGGGATGGCGCAAGGGTGTCGACACACGTTGCATCCCAAACCAAAGGCCTACCCACCTTCCAAGACATTATGGTCATACCGTCTGGTCTCTTCCCATCGTCGCGTGCCAAACCATTGGGTTCTAAAACAGCTGGCACCCCAGCGGTGACAAGAGCACGACGGATGATGTCATTGATGCTGGCGTGCCGTGCTATCCGGCCTGCGCTCTTACTGCAGGATAGGCCATGATGTCCGAGACAGTTGACACCTTCACCGCATTGGCAGCGATGCGGAGCCACGCAAGGAGCGCCCAGACGCAGACAGGTAGGGAGCCGGAAGGTAGTGTCACCCAGCATAGTGCCTATGTTGGGTGACGGTAGCGCCTGAAGCCAAAGGCCCGACTCCCACTCACCCACAGCCAGCAGGCGGGCACGCTCAACAGTATTGGTAGACGTATTAATAAGATTGTTCCGTACCAACCTGCAGAGCGGCTCGTCCCACTGCCTCTGGGAGGATGGACGCTAATGCTGGTAATTTTGCGGACGCCGAGGCCACCAAGACGGATGGGTAGTGTGGCTTGCAGCCACGCTCGGTCGTCCAAGACCACATTTAAAATGGATGTTAGGGTGCTGCGGATGATTTTGTCAATTTTGTCCAAGAGGTGTGACTGCTTCCATAGAGAGGAAGAGCGTAGAAAATATTTATAAAATTTGGACCAAAACAACAGTATCTAATCAGGGTGAATGCCGAATGTAGATTAATTTTGGAGAGTCTGTCCGAAATGTCGTTGAACTTTTTGATTTTTTCGTCGATGAAAGGAGAAAAACTGTCTTCTAAAATTGGGGAAACCTAGGAGCTGAAGTGAACTTTTTTCTAAAATTTTGATTTGTTTGGCTATTGCATTAAATTTCTCAAGGGTCATTTTTGTCTGTCGGTAATGTCAGAAAGGTAAATTTCACATTTTGATGGGTTAAGGTCCAGGCCAATGGATTTGAATTGTTGTTTGAGGAGTTGTAAGTCGTTCAAAACGGTGTCTACATCACCTGTGATGATGAGCAAAATAGGCATATTTATAATCTAAATATGTTAATTTATAATAGGACATGTCATCACAGCGATGCTATTTTATATTTTGATTGTAATCAATTTATCACTGATTACAAACTGACAGAATATACAATGTATTTGCCACCTAGTTGTAGGAGACAAATTGCTAATCTTTTAGCATACAGTATACACAGTGACACTGGTACTTGTAGTGTACCATCGATTACTGTTAGTAGTGATACTAACACTACTTTTGATACGCCTAGTAGTTTAAACTATTAGGAGCGACAACGGGTGAGCCCCATATATTGAATGTTGTTCATCAAAATATGCAGGGTCTGTCCGGCAAAGAACTAGAGTTAAGTTTATTTTTGGAAAACTATGATGTTCAGGTGTTATGTTTGACTGAACACTGGTTGAAAGAACATGAAGTAGTGTTTATCAATGATGTTAATTTTACTGTACAAAGTGCGTTTGTAAGAAAAAGCGCCATTCGCGGTGGATCTTTAGTTCTTGTTTCAAACAAGTTGAAATGTAAACAACGTTTAGATTTAGTTAATCTTTCTATCGATCGCACTATTGAGTTGTCTTGTGTTGAACTCGAGCTATACATTATAATTTGCGTTTATCGACCCCCCTCTGGTGATTTTATTAGTTTCGAGTCGGTAATGGAGGATTCACTAAATAGGTTAAAATCCTTACATATTATAAAACAAAGTCGCCCGCCGCGTCTGTCTGTCTGTCTGTCTGTCTGAACGCGATAAACTCAAAAACTGCCGAACGGATTTTCAAACGGTTTTCACCATTGGACGGAGTGATTCATGTGGAAGGTTTTAGTGTATAATTCATTAAGGTTTTGTGTAAATTGGCTGAAATATGACGATTATTGTTGAAGATGTCGGAAAAAATCATGCCGACTGGGAGCTTTACTGGCGTGCGCTGCGTAAGTCGTGAGAGATAAATCAAATTTATGTTCTAGAGTATTGTATATCTTAAAAATTGCAACAAAAAAGTCCGCGATGGCATATGTCTATCTTTTAAGGGTGACCCACAATAACCATTTTTATCTTTCAAAATTGTATAAAATTTTCATTGTTATTTCCGAAGCTATTTTGACCGGTATCTTATTAACCCTTATCCAATTAAATAGGTTATTTAAATTGGGCATTCAATTTCGATTAAAATATGCCTTTACATCACATCATTAAAATGAATAGTTTAAGAGATATCACAGTTTCAAAATTACGCGTAACAAAATAATTATGGTTGACCACGCGGGCGCTGTAGTAGCCTACCACTGCGTCCGCTGAAAGTTAGTCAATGATCTTTTCCTTGGCTATTAGGTATGTATTCCCGGTAGAACGTTCCCGTGGGATATTTTGCGACATCCACGCGGGCGAAGCCGCGGGTAAAAGCTAGTCAATTAATAAAAGTATAATTTTATGTGGAGATTTTAATATTAATATTTTAGATGTTACTCCATTAAGTATTAGACTTCTTAATCTGTTTAGGTCTTTTAATTTAGTTAACTTTTTTTTTTGAACCTACTAGGATCACGGCATCTTCGTCAACTTGTCTTGATAATATATTTAGTAATTGTGACGCCAAAAATAAATTTGTGTTAAGTGATTTAACGTCTGACCACTGTGGTTTATTAGCTAGCTTCCCCATGCCATTACATAAAAAGCCGCATAAAATAGAATGCAGGCCTTATACAGCTAGTCGTTGCAATAAGTTTAAAAATAATATAGCTCATAGAATTACACCATCTATAGTAGAACACGAGAATCCTAATGAAATCTATGGAGCCCTTTTTGATGTTGTGCAAAAAGAGTACCAATCTACTTTCAAGACCAAAACTATTCAAATTAATGGCACCTCCGTAGGCTTTAACCAATGGGCCACTCCAGGTTTTTATAAAAGTAGAGCGAGACTATACGAGTGGTTTGAAAAAATACAGGTTTGATTCTCCTTTCATAGAGTATGTAAAAAATTATTCAAAATTATTTAAAAAGATTAGTGTTTATGGTAAATCGACATTTTTAAGCGATACAATAAAAACATCCAATAATAAAGTAAAAACCACTTGAAATATTATTAACAATGAAACGGGTAAGTCGGTTAAACAAGATAAAGAACTTGAGATTATGGTCGACAATAAATTAGTTACTAAAGCAGGTGACGTAGCCGAAGCGTTTAATGAGTTTTTTGCCAACATACCTATAACTACGACTCGCTCCTTAAATTCGTCGCCCTCTAAAGCTGAAAGCCTTTTGCTTAGTAGTGTGTCTAAAAGTAGTCGCTTACTTAACTTCGAACATGTAACGCCTCGTTATGTAGTTAATGTTTTTAACACACTCAAGTCTAAAAACACTGGTGATTATTGAGGCATCTCCATTAAACTTTTAAGTAATATAATAGACATCGTAGCCCCCTATCTAGCTGTAACTTTTAATAAATGTGTTGATTTAGGAACTTTTCCTGACCTCATGAAGAGTAGTAAAGTCATACCGTTATTGAAATCAGGTAATAAAAATGACGTTGGCAATTTCAGGCCCATCTCTATCTTACCTGCATTTAGTAAAATATTTGAAAAGTTAATACTCAAGCAGTTGCTAAGACATTTTAATTTAAATAGCCTCCTTCATAATGAACAATATGGCTTTACAAAAGGTCGTTCGACTACAGATGCGGGTGTTGCTCTGCTGAAACACATATTTAACGCATGGGAGAACTCGCAAAATGCTATTGGGGTTTTCTGTGATCTCTCCAAAGCCTTTGATTGCGTGCACCATGACACGCTTTTGCATAAACTGCGTCATTACGGTGTGCAAAACGAAGCTCTCGATGTTATAAGTTCGTATTTACATAACAAGTCCCAATGTGTAGATGTTAATGGTGTGAAATCTTCCGGGTTACCAGTTCAATTAGGTGTACCTCAAGGCTCAATATTGGGTCCATTCTTGTTCTTAGTGTATATAAATGACTTATCATTCTTTTTAAAAGGTATCTGTGACGTTGTACTGTTTGCAGATGATACCTCTCTTATTTTTAAAGTAGACAGGAATAGACAAGATTTTGACGATGTAAACCGTGCTCTCTCAATGGTTACGGATTGGTTTACGGCAAATAACCTAGTTCTCAATGCCAAGAAAACGAAATGTGTAAAGTTCACCCTACCAAATGTTAGAAATCTAGGACCAAACGTCATCTTAGATAAAGAGGTACTTGAAACTGTAAACTCGGCAGTTTTTCTGGGCATAACAGTAGATGCCAAACTTCAGTGGGGCCCACATATATCGAGCTTAGCGGGAAGGCTCAGTTCGGCCGCATACGCCGTCAGGAAAGTAAGACAATACACTGACGTGGATACAGCTCGGTTAGTCTATTTCAGTTATTTTCATAGCGTTATGTCCTACGGTATTCTGCTGTGGGGCAAAGCTGCTGATATTCCAAATATATTTGTCCTTAAAAAACGAGCTGTTCGAGCAATTTACCAGCTAGGTGCCAGAGTTTCCCTGAGAGATTTTTTCAAAGATATTGGTATCCTCACAGTGGCATCGCAATCAGTGGCGTGCACAGAGATTTCAGACAGGGTATGCACGGCTAAAATTAAAATAAAACGTACCAGTTTCAGCTTGTTTCGTTCGGTGGCCCACCGACTACCTACCCTACCCAACTCTTACGCCATTGCCTTCGAATGCGCATGATGTTATATCTGAATAATAATCTTATCCGTTATACCTAGATCCAAACATTCTCTTTATCTAGATTTGTAAACTAAATGCAAGGGAAACAATACAATGGTGTTGTTTGTGTACACAACCTGTTAGCCTGTGTAGGTACCTACCTAATAATAATCGTAAAACTTTTTACGAAAATAACAAGTAGCATCATATATTTTTTTAATTCAATCCAACCCGGGTGCACACCTTCCCTTTGCAATCAATTGAACTTTTTTCTCAAAAGATAACGTCGAAAATACGGCAGATTTTAATTTAATGAAATACGTTTCAATGAATTAAAATCTGCAGCCAACATAGGTTTCACAGGTCTAATTTTCAATTTTTTACAATTAACTTACAAATATTTACTTAGAAAATCAATATATTGCGCCAAGAAAAACAATCGGAACAATAGGTTAAAGAAACTTTGTAATTACGAATACTAATACGAACGAATAAATTTGGTTAATCCGACTAAAAAAGTTGACCCTCTACAATCAACAAATAAGAGGTGCTTTTATGGCTTCTCAATTCGGACGGGTTGTAATGTAAGCTCTGCTTCTAAAACACAAACACGCGCTCACATTTTCACGCACACAGTCACACTTTTGCTGTGTACTACACGAGAATTTACGAGATGCGTTGTATGACAAATAAGCAACGTGTAGTAATGCTTTTGCTCACGGGGGGAGCCTGCGGCGGCGGCGGATGTTCGGCTGTTTGCCGCTTCAACTAGTTCCAAAAAAAAGGAATAGATGGCGCGAAATTAACACGGGAAGCAAAACGCTATGCGATGAGATGTAGATCAATAATTCGATACCATGTTTTTTTTTTGTTATAGTTTTTTATCATTTTGAGGGACTTGTATGTATGGGACTACAGGGTATGCAGAGCTTATTTGCATGTATGGAGTGCACGCCACTGATCGCAATTCATCTGTGCCAACATCTTATATATTAGGCAAAATATACACTAATACACTAAAAACAGTGATATTCACAGTGTTAACACTAGAAATAGGGACAAACTTCGAGCTCCCTTTCACCGGCTTCATAAGGTTCATAACTCATTTGTTGGGCTTGGTATAACCTTTTATAACAAGCTACCCTCTTCTTTGCTAGATTTGCCTTTTAATGCGTTTAAAACTAAAGTAAAATCCAACCTTTGTTCAAAGGCATACTATTCCGTCAACGACTATTTAAATGATAAGAATAGTTGGTCGCTGTGATTAACTCAAGACAATGCTTATGTTCTTTCTCCAGAATTAGCTTACCTACTGACAGGTTATATGAGTTTATAGAATGTTTAATTTATTTGATTTTATTAGTCAATTTATTTTATTTTTATTTATTGTTGACATGATCTACTCATTACAATGTTTTCGTATGAGTTGTATTGCAATATGTGGTTAGCTAGCGACCTCGACAATTGATCTTATTATTCTTTGCCTGAGCAACCAGCAGCAAGTTCGTCATGCTCCCTTAGATGTCACTGCTTGCGGTAGCGTCGGGTGTCGGGTCGCCTCCTTCCCTCTAATATGGCGAGGGGGGTGATGGCTGATCTTTGCGTTATACTCGTGAACGGGTGCTGCTTGTGGTGATTGGTCGTCTTGCTGATCATGGTTTTGTTATTGTTATTAGTAATTAACTGTTTATTTATTTTATACTTTGATGGTCCTAGTTTATCATTTATAACTTCCAGTTACAGCTATATGTCAGCGGGCACTCCCTTAATGCCTGGAGGCTTTTATTTAGTTATTGTTTACGTTTAGTTTTTATTTTATTTTTATTTCTGCCTGAGTATAGTTCTCGATGTTTTTGGTTGGTATATTGGCGTGTGCTAGCTGACTTATGGCTATTAATTTAAATAATGTTTGTGTTGCGTAGTCATTATTTTGCATACTATTATATAAAATCTTTTTTTTTTTCTAACTGAACAGACAGCTGTGCTGCTGGGGAGTTTGTTGCGCCACTTCTTCTTCCCAGCTAAAAGCACTAGGAAGTGGTGAAGGGCGGGCGTTTTTGGGGGACTGTCTTATGTAATTTTGACGTTCGAAAAGTGCTGATTCTCAGCCTAGTTTGAATAAATGACTTTTGAATTTTGAATTTTGTCCTCCTAGGGTTCCATCATCTAAATACCATACGTTAAATTTTGAATTTAGTTTCTGGATGATTGGATGAATAGCCAAGCTGAAAATGACTGGCCCGAGAGGGTCACCTTGTTGGCATCCTACTGCAGATTCCAAAACATTGTCCTTGTATAATAATTTAGAGGGGTACCTGTAACATTGCCACATAAAACCATAAATTTCGGGGAGTTCCTTTTTGACTTCAGCCAGCAAAGTGTCCCTGTTGACAGAGTTAAAGGCATTCTTAACGTCAACCTTGAGGATAACCTCACCTTTGTTGCGGTTCAAAAAGGTGGATAGTGCATGCACGGCAGCCTCACAGCCCCCTCTCGAGCCGAAACCAAGCTGCAGGGGCTGAAATTTTGCTGTAAGGGATTCGCTGTATAACTTACAGCATATTTTGGCTGCCGTACGCCTGTAGGTGCACCCAATGGCAATGGGACGAATGCCGCCGTCCTTCTTGCGTAGGGCACATTTTTTTTTTTTTTTTTAGATGTTGTGGAGTCAGGCCGTCGAGGCCACCGGCGGAACCGCTCCGGAAGGAGCTCACGGCTGCAATCAACTGGGGCGCCGAAACGTTTAGGAAGGTTGAATTTTGATCTGGGGGGTCGGGGGGATCGGGAAAGGTGAGACTATCCGCAGGCGCTGGGTGTTTACTCTCCAGGGCTGTTAGCGTTTCTGGAGAATAAGGCGCCACCACATCGCTGCTGAACAGTATCCTGGCCGCTCCCCTGATGTCACCTTCACCTAATTTGGATTCCACATGTGAACATAAGCTTTTTTGTTATGTTGTTTGGTTATTGAATGGAGGTAATTTTGGATCTAAAATTAGGGTCGAATTGTTACAATTTTCTTTCATTTGCTTAGTTAAGGTTTTTTTTAGTTGCCAGTCTTGTCATAAATAAGGCATCGGAGTCCGTACTTGTGTAAAAAAGTAATAATAAGTATTTAATAATAAGAACGATTTATTTCTGGTATAGCGACCTAGCTCGTTAATTTGATTGATTGATATACAAAATTTTGAAGTACGTATCGTAAACTGTAATAGGTAACTATTACAGTTTACGATTGTCAGTCGATTACTCAAAAAAATGGCCTAGCGACTTAAGACCGCTACTGTACTTCAAAATTTGTGCAAAAAGTGCAAAAAAAATAATCTAAAGTAAGCCCGATCAGTCACGGAACATAACTGATTCTCTAGTAGTTCTATCATGTTTTTAATTCTGACTTCCTTTTTCACGCAATCATTTACTCACCGTTTTATGCATCCAAAAAAATATGAAAATATATATTTATAGTTTCGAATAATAAGTTTCATACCTGAACTTGACGCTTCCTTATTTATATTGGGTTTATAAGACGTGCATTTAAAAATAATCTAGGTGCAGTTCTAAGTTGCGCTGGCGCGCGAGTCTCACTTGTACGTTACACGAAAAATCGGCTCAGATTGAGTAGTATAGTACGGAGTTGGGCTTGAGTGGGTCACGCACGCCTGGGGCCTTACTCCCGACAGCTTCGAGTTCTGAATCAATCGAGTTCTATTCGAATTCAATGCTGATTCATACTCTTGAATCCGACACTAGCGCACGATCGTGCGGTGGTTCGAAGCGAAACTAATTTCGATCGAGAGATTCGTTAGGATCGAAAAGTTTGTACTCCACACGACATCTGACAGTTGATTATCGAGTTGTTGGATCGAAATTAACCGTCAAATTACACGATAGCATAAAAGCTACTTTATTGAGATCGAGTGAGGTTTTTAGTGTTATTTACTGCAAATTCTTTATTATTATGGCTCGCCTTGCGTCGTTTTTCAATGTTCTTGAGGAAGCAAATCGTATAAATATTCGTATAAGAAAAAATATGCAAAGGATTAGTCGTTATAACACCCGGGCTATGGAAATGGATTCAGAAGAATTTCGGAGGAATTATCGTTTATCGAAGGAGTTTTTTGATGTGTTAATAGAAGATTTGACACCATACATGAGGAAACCAAACAGACGTAGTGACATTTCCATAAAATGCAAGGTGAGTTTCCATGTCTCTGTTCAAATCAAAACGAAATTATATATTTTCAGATTTGTGTGAGTAAATATAGGTTTATTTACTACATTACCTATTTAATTAAGTTTAACACAAAAAGCATTTTCAGATTTTGGTTGCATTGTCGTTTTTTGGTACTGGAAGGTATCAAAGAATAGTAGGAAGAAGCAATGGCACGGTAATGTCTCAGCAGTCAGTGTCAAAGGCTATAAGGGCGGTTACCAAAGCATTAAACCACAAAGATATATTGACGAAATATATCAAGCTCCCCCAATCTGCTGAAGAACGAAATACTATTAAAAGAAAGTATGTGGATACAATGTGTTTCTTACAATATTTTTATATGTGACTACGTGATTACAATAACAATTTACCTACTTATATTGCAATGCTTATTTCAGATTTTATGAAAAGTTCCACATCCCAGGTGTGTTAGGTTACGTTGATGGAACACATGTGGCTATCATTCGACCAGTAGAGCATGAGGAAAGATATTTTAATAGGAAACATTATCATTCCAGAAATGTACAAATCGTAAGTTGAACATTACCTACCATAAGAAGTCTCCATATAAAACCTCACATACTATCAATAACTAATTGTAATTATTCACATTTATTTTCAGATATGTGACAGCAACATGAATATTTTAAGTGCAGATGCAACATTTGGGGGTGCCACCCATGATTCTTTTATATTTAACCAGCACCCGGTAAAGACACATTTATTAGGATTAATAAGTAGGGGAGAAACTGTATATTTATTAGGTAAATTAAATTACAATACACTAATCCTTAAATTATACCAGCAGTTATACAAGTGGAAATAACATTGAAACTCCTTTTTTCAGGTGATTCTGGTTATGCCCAGAGAACTTATATGATGACACCTATTGTAAATGCACAAGCTGGATCCCCTGAAGATTATTTTACACAAAAACATTGCCCTGCCCGAAACACAGTGGAACGAACAATAGGGCTCTTGAAAGCTAGATGGAGATGTTTATTGCGTCACAGAGTGTTACATTATAACCCACAGACTGCAGCCAAAATCATTAATGCATGTTGCGTACTGCATAACTTGTGCAACTTAAATAACTGCCCTGCACCTGATATAACAGAAGCTGAGAGAGAAATACCCCAGCTAAACCCTGCAATTAATGATATCCAGCCAACAACATCACACAATGATGAATTAAGACAGGGGCAAGGAGCGCGCCAACGTCTTCTCGAAACTCTGTGGAGAAGTAGAAGGCAACAATAGACTCATTTATTCTCACTTTCTGACACTTATTTTATTATGGTCTGTTTTTACAGACATTGTAACTTACGAGTACATTACTTGTATCATAATTGTGAATTTATGACAGACAGCTGACGCAGTGAAGTTTGCTGCGACATTTCTCCCTAGCTGAAACACGTATGAAGTGGTGAAGCGTGGACATAATTGAGGGCAATTTTTTTTTTTTACTTTTGGTAAAGTGATAATTTTTCGTGAATAAACAAATTTTTTATATTACTTATTAAACTACTTGACCGTCACTGGAAGCTTTATTATGAGATGGCATTTCCGTTTCCCGTCGATTTCTTACCAGTTTTCGTACTTTTATCCCCTCTATAGTTCCGGCTCAGTGGCGCCACCTGGTGGTTGCGGGTAGTTTTTAGTTCTTGTAAAATTGTCACGCCATTTTGTTCATTGGCTTTTTATTCTCCGTCGAAGCAACTTGTGCGCAGTGACTGCGTCCGCGACAGTTGTAGAAATACGTAAAAGTGAATATTAAGTGAATACATATTTTATACGTTAAAGTAAAAAAGTGTGAAGTGTTCTTCAAAGAGGATAAGTCTTGAACCGTAAGTACCCTCTTTTAGAGGTAACACTTTCTGAATCATTTGTACGTGAACAAAGTTTTTAACGGGTTTTCCGTTCGGATCACTACTGTAATTTTTTACTTTGAATATTTACCAGTAAATTTTCGTAATCACTTTTTGAATTGTAACTGTGTAAAGTGTTATAAATCCATTGCATGACATCTAACATAATTCGTTTGCTGTGATGGATAATAACCACAACACTGATACCCAGCCACAAGCTGTGGCTGGTCCGAGTGGATTAAATCGCAAGCGAGACCGAAGTAACAGCAGCAGCAGTAGTGCTTCAAGTGTTAGTTCTTCAAGTACGTCTACTCCGGGCAGTAAAAAAGCGCGGTCCAACCACCGCCGCCGCCGCCATAAGAAAAGGAAACGTGCTCGACGTTCCAGTCATATGATGGACAAACTTTTTAAGGAAATGGGTGAGCTTCGCAAGCAAATTAATACTGCAAGTAACATTGATACAGCTTGTAACATTGATACAGCTTGTTATGATAACGCTTCTGTTTGTTCTGGAATTAGTGGTCAACTTTATGAACAAATTAGTGACGAGAGTTGTTCAAATCAAGACCATCAAAATACAAGTGTAGATTTCACTTTTGACATCGATACTAAGCTTAAGGAACCATTAGTTCCAAAAACCCCCGATAGTTTTTTGAAAAAGTTAGTAGATATCCAGCGTTTTGGTAGTACTTCTTGGTCAGAAGTGAGATACGCCGATACGCAAAAATTTTATAATCATACTCCTGGCTTTATAGACCTAGAAACAAATGAGGAGGTAAAAGCATATGACACCTTACGTCATCTGGCACATGCCGATAAATCCTATGCAGCCTTAACCTACTGCATATTAAAACAAAAACAATCATTGCAGGAAGGTATTCGTAATCTTCTTTCATGGGCAAAAAATACAGAATGCATCAATTTTGATAATTTAAATGGGAAGATTGACGAATTATTTCAGAAAGGCGAATTTCATAAAATATCCTCAGACCTTTTGCAATTAGCCTGCGGCCATAGAGCCGAATGTATTGAAATGCGTAGAGAAACTATAACGAGTCAAGTTAAAGATCCACTAGTGAAAGCATTCCTGAATAAAATACCTCCTTCAAGTACTTACATATTTAATGCCGAGCCCTTTACCTCTACTCTAGAGAAGGCTGGCGGGGTCCGTAAGGCTTTTTGGCCCTCAAAAACTGAAAGGTCTTCACAAAAGCCATACCAACCTAGTAGCCGCCCCTCGCGGGGGCAAGGCGCACGAAAACCAAAAGTTCCATCGCGTGGAACTCAATTTATCGAACCAGGATCGCATATGCATACCTGTCATAACCCACCCTCGCGGGGTGAATACCATGGTCAATGCCAACATACACATCACTCTTTCAGAGGTAACTCCTCGAGTAATCAAGGTGATCACTTCAATACTAGAAGTTCATTTCGAAACCGAGGCTCGCGGCCCGAACGTGGAAATACACGAGGACGTGCAAACTCCTCAAAAAGTTTCAGGGGAAAAAGGTATAAACAATGACATGACACCGTTTCGGGCGGGTCAGTTAATAAACTACCAAACACAATGGGCGGAAATGGGAGCGACAGAAATAGTTCTAAAATTAATTCAAGGGTATCGCATACCTTTCTTTCAAAAGCCCCCACTTGTCTATCCAGATGTAACGAAGGGGCCTTTTCAAACTCCTGTTTCAGAACAAATGTCCTCAATTGTAGACAAAATGAAACAGCAGGGAATTCTAAAGAAAGCGCTACCCTCACCAAGCTTCATTTCCCCGCTATTTCTGGTTCCAAAATCCGACGGATCTGCACGTCCCATATTCAATCTAAAATCACTAAACGAATATGTGATGACCCAGCCGTTTCATTTAATAAATATGTACCGCATTCCCGACTTTCTACAATCTCAGGATTGGATGTGCAAAATAGATTTGTCCCAAGCATATTTTCATGTAAGCATAATCAAATCACACAGGCGGTTTCTGCGCCTAATATACAACCAGGAGTTGTTAGAAATGACTTGTCTGCCATTCGGTCTGAGCACTGCCCCAAAAACCTTTTCCATGCTCACGAACTGGATAGCCCAAATATTGCGGGAAAAATGGAACATGAGGATCCTGGTATACCTAGACGATTATTTACTAGTACACCAGAATATTCACACGCTTCGCGAGCATGTCAAAATAACTGTACAAATGTTACAAAAACTAGGGTGGAAAATAAATTTCGAAAAGTCTGTTCTTTCTCCTCAAAAGAGTATAATTTATTTAGGGATACTGTGGAAACCATGGAAAAATCAAAAAATCCTACCAAAAGAAAAGGCTCAGGGCATCATCACAAAGATAAATCGGGCTCTCGAACAAGAACAGTTAACTCGGAAGGAGTTGCAGAAAATAGTAGGACTTTTAAATTTTGCCAGTTTTGTTGTCCCACGGGGTCGGCTCAATCATCGACAGTTAGTAATTTTCATGAATTCACTGCCAGTCCTGCCTCCAAAGACCTACCCACTACCACAAGGTGTCTTAGAAGAACTAAATTGGTGGACCCAAAATTGTCAAAGGTCAACACCTCTTCAGTACCCTTCTCCAATACATTTTCTGGCTACAGATGCGTCGGATCAAGCGTGGGGGGCACAACTGAACAATTTGGCTTTGTCAGGAACTTGGTCGCAAGAAGAGAAAATGCTGCATTGCAATCAAAAAGAGATGCTAGCAATATTATACGCTCTTCAGAACCAAGTTCATTGGCTTCATCAAAGTTCGCTCCTCATTCAAAGCGACAACAGAACTGCGGTCACATACCTACGAAAGGAAGGAGGCACGAGGACATTATCCCTGTTGGAAATAACCTATCAAATTCTGAATTTGTTAGACCAACATCAGATACACTTCAGCATACACTACATTCCGGGCAAATACAACAATCATGCGGATCACTTATCGCGCCTTCGCCAACCTCCAGAATGGCACTTACTACCGACTTGTGTAGAAATAGTGTTCGCAAAATGGGGAACCCCAATAATAGATCTATTTGCCTCGGCGACTGCTCACGTAGTGTACAATTATGTGTCTCTAGATCTAAAAGACCCTCAAGCTCTGTTCCACGATGCCTTCAGTGTCCCATGGAATTACCAGCTAGCATGGATATTTCCACCACCATTCCTAGTCCCCAAAGTACTGTCTCACTTAAACCAGTCGACAGGAATATTCCTAATAGTAGTACCTCGATGGGAGAGGGTATTTTGGCGTGCGGATCTCAAAGCCCGAGCGCTCGCGGCTCCATTAACTCTGAGAAACCTACAGAGATACCTAATAGACATGTCGACGGGCCTCCCACCACCGAAGGTCGAGAACATCGTCCTCGAAGTTTGGAAATGTGGGGGTGGTCCGACACTATAAAGACGTGGAATGCTCAACAACTATCACTGCTTAAAAATTCTTGGCTAAAATCGACTTTAAAAACCTATGAGGTAGCCTGGAAGCGCTGGGCGGCGTGGTGTCGTAATAAAAACCTTGACTTAATTAATCCCCCTGGTTCACAATTAGCGCAGTTTTTATGTGATTTATTTTTAATTGATAGGTTGTCGTATAATTCAATACTTCTACACAAATCAGTAATATCTACACTAGGCAACGCTGAAAATTCAGGTCAGTTAAGTTCGCACGTTCTAGTAAGACATGTTTTAAAATCAATTGCCCTAAAAAATCCAAAGGTCACTAAGCCTCCAGTTTGGGATGTTGGTAAATTAATTTCATTTCTGACTAATTACACAATTGATTCAAATAACCAATTTCAAACGTCGCGTCATACAGCAATTTTACTGTTGCTTTGCTCTGGTAGGCGAATACACGATCTAACTCTGCTTGACATTGATCCTAATCATTGCATAAGATCTGATAACGGTATAATATTATGGCGTCGGTTTGGCTCCAAAACTGACAGCAGTAATTATAGGCAATCCGGCTGGAAATTGCTTTTAAATACCGAAAGTTCTAATCTTGACCCTATATTCTGGATAGAAAAAACTATAGCATTATTAAACGACAGACGTAATGCGTCAAAATCAACTAATTTATTTATTACGGTAAGAGGTGTGGCTAAACCTGCTTCACGTACAGTCATTGCAGGGTGGGTAAAGACCCTGTTTAGGGAAGCTGGCATTGCAGCCACTCCAGGTAGCACCCGGTCTGCTGTAGCCTCCAAATGCTGGTTTCAAAATCATCCCCTCGACGAAATCTTGGCTCGTGGAAATTGGCGATCAGCCAATACATTTCAGAAGTTTTATAGACGAGAAATAATGACAAGTACTGATTCACAAAACGTGACACAATTGTTCAATCCAATCGATTAACATTGCTGAATAAATATTTTGTTACCTAGAACGGATATTCTTAAAATGGTTGTTAAGGATTAGAATTTTATGATTTTTCATATTTAAATTATATTTGTAAGCTAAAGTACACTTATTTAGGTACTTTAATTGAATTGCTTTACTTATACATTTATTTAAAGAAATAAATGCATACTTATTAATTACATTTTTGTTTAATTTTATGCCTTATCACATTGGCCTATAGTATAATACTACATACTTCTAAGTATATACATCAAAGTGGCGTCACCAGGCGATAACAAACAGATCTCATAATAAAGCTTCCAGTGACGGTCAAGTAGTTTAATAGCAGCGTTTTACCCACAGATATAGATAGACATAGATAACGCAAGTATCACGATCTGTATGAAAACCAAGCGTGCCATTTTTTGACTACCTACTATGACGTCACAAGCATTATTTAGTGATGGGAAAATAAAATCCGCCGCACGCGGCAGCGTCTTTGAATCGATTTTATTATCTTTGAATCGATACTGTTCGCTCACCCAGCCAGCAGTACGCTAACTAAAAGTCTTCGCATTCTGAGGTTGTGTGCTCGTGCGCGTTCCGTCGACGTTCACACATCGTTTTTGGATACCTTTTCCAAAATTTCAAGTAAGTTTACCATTATAAATACGTGAATATTCGATTGAAATACCTTATATTCAATTTAGTTCTAATGTTTACAAAAGCAACGAGATTCTACCGTTTTTCATCTCAATTTTGAATAAAGATCGCCTTTTTATTATACCATTTCTCTATTTATTGAGTAATCGTGTACAGTAAAGAATTATTGAGAATCGCTTAAATAGATTAATTAATCGATTTTGTGACATAGTAATGATATAGACAGAAGAATGAGATAGACAGAGGAATGAGATATACAGAGGAATGAGATAGACAGAGGAATGAGATAAACAGAGGAAAATAAAAATTTCTGATCTGCTTAGTAGGCAGTAAGGGATTTATAATTTCTTTAAATTGTTAGTATTTCCCTACTTATTCCTTGTAATTGTTGTAGATTATCTTTCAGAAACAAAAAAAAACCAGAGAAGAAATTTTAGAAGGTAAACGAAAACCCAGTAAAATACGATATAATAAAATTAAAATGGATGCAAAATTACTTGAGCTACAACAGCAAAAAGATAAAGAAAGTTGTGATCTTCAGTTCATCAATAGTCGGATATGCTGATTTTGTTAATATTCGTTACTTTTTCCCTTCAACAAAGCATGCTTCCTCAAAATGTATTTAACAAATATTATAATGCTATGCTTTGTTGGGAACCAATCTTTATTTCCCGTCGCCTCAATCCATTTTTCTTTTAAATTGGGTTCATGTGGGAAACTAAAAAAATCACTAAACGTTACGATAATTTATTAAAATTGTCTACATAATTACTACCTATAAAATACAAAATCATTCCTCTGTTTCCGAAATCGATTCTTGAGAATCGATTTGTGTTGCATACGATGAACAGCACTAATCGCTAAAATTGACAGAAAAATGATAAAAGCTCCTGTACTACGAAACCGATGCGATATACGATAGTATCACTTGCTTCGATATTCATCACTTGTTAAAACAAAACGTCGCATCAACCGCTTCAAGTAAAAGCCGCAATGTAATACGAATATTCAGTTTACGTTTGATGACCTATGTTTTTCTCAAATTTGGTATTACAGAGAGTATTAGATTAAAAATAATTGATTTTAATATTAAATACGCATAATATTAATCACAAAATGACTTATCGATGGAAGGAATCGTTTCCTTTATTTTTTCTCCTCACATTTGTAAAGTTTTTACAATGTATAACTGAGCAATTAACCATTTTAAATTATTTTACTGACGTCCGTCTAGCGTGGCACAACGATGCAGACTGAGCGCGAAAGTGGCAGCTTACGATTATTGTACGTAAGCTGGGCACGCGAAGTAGTTGCTCTTGCGTTATCTATGTCTATCTATATCTGTGGTTTTACCTGAAATAAAACGCATATTAAAATACTTACCTCACTGGAAGCTTTCACTTTATTTCTGCCTGGTTATATGAGACAATGAACAAAATGGCGTGACAATTTTACAAGAACTAAAAACTACCCGCAACCACCAGGTGGCGCCACTGAGCCGGAACTATAGAGGGGATAAAAGTACGAAAACTGGTAAGAAATCGACGGGAAACGGAAATGCCATCTCATAATAAAGCTTCCAGTGAGGTAAGTATTTTAATATGCGTTTTATTTCAGGTAAAACGCTGCTATTATTTTATTAAAAGTACAAAAAACTGACTTGTAAACATTATTTATTAGTATTCCAAATCAACATGATTGTATATATACTTATTGAAATGCAAACAGAGTTGCTGATAAGCATGTAGGTATACACATGGTTCAGCAAAGTGGAAACTACTTTTATACTACAAATAAAACTTTAAAGAAGGACAAACTATTAAATATTCAGTCAAAACTGAGATTAAAAATTAGTATTTAGGTATATAGAGTAAAACAAATTAAGTATAAACAAATAAGCATAATTAAATCAAATTGTGATAATAACTATAGTTATTATCTTTGGTGCTACAAATTAGGATTTAATCATATTAAATAGGTAGGTACTTATATGTTATATTTATCTAATGCTGATTTTGCAATGATTGTGCAATCTTGTCGACACCAATAATTATAGCATCAGCCAATTTGTCAATTGACTGCACAAAACTTCCCCAACCGGCAGCATTAGTCAATTCAGCTTCCACTCTCTTTTCCTCTATTCTTATGAGCCGTTGCCGCTCTGTATGCAGTTGGCTCTGCTGAAGCTGCAACCGTCGAGGTCTAATGCGTGGAGTGCGTGGGCTACGTCTTGGAGCTGTAATCACATGACAATAATTAGTTGAGATTAATTTGTCAAATACACTTTATTAAGATTTTTTCATTTCTTTTTTTCTAGTTTACTACGATGTTGTGTTGTGGTAAATGCTGTGTATACCTATAACAGGCATACATAGTACATACCAGTAATGTTATTATGATATCGGTTAGTTAAAAAAAAAATTGTATGTACTGCTGTTGGTGTACCAAATAAATAAATAAAAGATTATACATACATCAGTTAAAATTATTGGAAATTGTCGTGAGTTTGAGGTTTAGAATTTTAAATGTATGTTAGATTTGGTGAACTTACTGGACGGAGCTGACGCTTGGCTAGTTGGTGGCTGCACAGCTTGTGAGGTGCTGGGCATGGGTTCTTCGTAAATGATTACCTCACTATTGTCTAGAGGCTGGGGCACTGGGGCTTCGGGTTCCTATAAAATAATTAAGAAGAATAAATCATGAGCACTAAGTAAACATTATCAAAATAATGTATTAAGTATATTTATTGTCTTCTTAGTCTATTTATAACATACATACATAACGTGCACATCATCACGCTCATAATCCCCGAGGAGGTAGGCACTGGAGTTTATACACCTTTAGGGGTATGAGGAACAGGGTGTAAAGTTCACTCATCCACCATAGAAAAGGGAGGATCCTCCAACCAGACGAGTATTATGTGTGGCGGGCAACTGCCCATATGTTGATTTCGGATAGTCTTATCTATGTTTTTCGCTCGGTAAACTCTAACTGCGCGATGCAGGAATTGTGTGACGTCATGTCTTTACTGCGTAGTTCGTATGTCGCGGTGTAACCGCTACATCACTCCCCTCCGGAGACCGGAGGTCGATAGTGGGCTGAGTCTTGGATCTTGCGATGCTTCACAGTGCCAGCTGTGGTTCCAGTGAGTCGGAACCGGGTGCCGCATAGTTCACGGTGAGTCGGAACTGTCTGCGGTGATTCCCGAGTGAGTCGGGGTGGTGCTGCGTCGTCATCCAGTGAGTCGGATGTGGTACAGCGCCGGGTTGTGGTTGAGGGTGATGACCAGGAATGCGCGTTCGCTGCATGCTGGTGGTCAGGATACCCGTTAAAGCCGTGGGTGCTGGCTGGCTGTGTGACTTACCTCACGAAAGCTTGCGGGAGTGATGATGATGACGTCACGCTGAAGTTGTTGCACGAAGGCTGCGTTGACGTTCATACTCGGGGTCACCAATTTAGGGGTATGAGGAACAGGGTGTAAAGTTCACTCATCCACCATAGAAAAGGGAGGATCCTCCAACCAGACGAGTATTATGTCTGGCGGGCAACTGCCCATATGTTGATTTCGGATAGTCTTATCTATGTTTTTCGCTCGGTAAACTCTAACTGCGCGATGCAGGAATTGTGTGACGTCATGTCTTTACTGCGTAGTTCGTATGTCGCGGTGTAACCGCTATACACCCACGTTTTGTCGCTGGTAATAAGTACCTTGTAACAGGGGGTGAGCCTATTATCATTCATCGGACACGTACCAAGGTTCGTCGGTTCTTATGACTCGACTTCCCGCGACGTCATCAGTCTATAACTACATAATTTTAAATAAAAATAAATAAACTCACTAAAGGAATACTTAGCGGGACACTCAGTTTTTGGTCACCTTGTGCGAAGCTAGATCCTCCCATTAAAAATATTAGCCTTTCTTCCAACTCTGACAAAGGCTGCAGGTTATCTACTCCACCACCAGTGCGAGATGCAGAAGCATTCCGTTCAGCAACTAGTTTCTTGAGGGCATATTTCTCATATCAGCCCAAACCTGAAAACAACAAACAAAAAAAAATGCAACGTAACACTAAATAAAAGTATATTATAAAACTTATTTGTGGGGGACAGATTAAGAATACAATTCCTCCTCGTCGCCGGGAGAGCGAGTCGTAGGAGCTGACGAACTCCTGTATACACCCAATGAATGGCAATAGGCCCGCCACCTATTCCGTGGGACTGAATATTATTGACGAAAAATATGTGTACAGACCTCCTGTAACAGGAGAATGTCTCTGCTTAACCCTTTGGTAATAATTGGTGTAATCATATGTATGTTTTAACCAAACAAGACAGTATGCTATGACCCTTTTTTCGAATAGCATAAATATTTAAGTTGTCTCAAGTGTGTTTAACTTACTTTTGCCCATGACTTACGAGTTTTTTGTTGCGCCACCCACGGAATTTAATAAAATTGTGACTTCTTCCCATTTTTCTTTCGTCTGCTGGCGAGCTTGTGCAGAACGTATATGCCCTTTGGCAATACCGGGATTATCTTCTAAAAACTGCACCAAATGCTCCATTTGTACATATGATGGTCGAGACATTATGAAGTCACACAAGGATTCTAAAACTACATAAACATTAATTACAAACTTATAAACGTATAAAGCACGCAAAAATTATCAATACATAAAAACACTTACGTACCTTTAAGTAAATCTATCTTGTAATTTCACTAATAAATTATGAATAACTATTATAGGAGCAGACACACAAATATACTTTTGAATAACAGCGCTCTTTGCGTAACCCTAAAAACAATAGAATTCATTCAACGATGAATTGAAATAGAAAATTAATCAATCAATTATTCTGTTAACGCAAATTAACATGTTTTGTATTTTCATAATTATCTGATGTAAGTTCTAAATTCCATAACCTAATCATATTTTATCTGTATTTGTAATGAAAACTTTCATTCATTACTTGCAACATTAATATAATTATAGATGTGAGTAAATTTTAAGATGGTAGCACTGATGCATGGCAGAAAAAGTGAGAGAAACGGTTTTCAATTTCATTAAAATTCATAAATTACGAAATTACTCATACCAGTTCAAATACTAAGTTACGGTCAATTGTATGTCAAGTTGTCAGTGTCATTGTCAGTGAAATCATCAAGAGTTTCATTGCCACCGATGTTCACAAAATTTTCATCAAACCATTCTGGCTGCGATTCGAACGCGCCAGCTGGAGTGAACATTATTTGGTGGCCCATGAGGGGAATCAGCAACTCATTGTTTCAAAGTTGAACAAAGCCGTTATCGCGTTGTCAGCGCGATAGTGGTCATCTCATCAATCAAGTCTCAACTAGCGTTGCAAAACTTCGGAATAATTCGGAATAATTCGCAATAATTCGGAAATATTCAAAGGAATACTTCGATTGGAAGGGAGAAAGAATTAGCCGAAAAACTTGAATTAATGCCATCTAACGGGCAAGGGTAGAACTGTAAATGGCAAACTTCCCTCGTTAGTCGCCGCGGCCGTTCATTCATAAAATCAACGTAGTATTATTCGGAATTATTCCCTACTTACCTACTCTGCGGGAATATTTCCCGTAAGTAGTTATCTACTTGACTAGGTACTTATTATTTTATTTTTGTATGGTTGAGTTAGAATTTGTTGATTTTTTTGCGGGTGGATGTTTTGTACAAGTTTAGTTTACTTCGTAAAAATGTTTATTGAAATAAACTAATTAGGTAAGTATGTGAGTAGGTAGGTACTTACCTACTTTTTACGGCAATGTTTTAAGAACTAATTTTACTTTGATTTGTAGAAGTGTTCAACCAAAATATAGTTCAAATAAGTACTTAGGTATGTACAGACGCCAGTACATCAACCTACTCCAATCTGTCAAATTTTCCCAATCAACATTGAACCTTATTCATTAGCCATAAAGTTGAAAATCTATTGAAGAAAGGACATGGCTAAGCCACTGCCTTTAGCATGTATAGACATTTCTCACTACATCATAACATTCAAATATTCATTAATGAATTATTACGGTTTTATTATTTTCCTACAACTTTCGTGAACTAATCAAATAATTAAAAGTATTTTTCCTGTTTTTTGTTTGACAAGAAGCACACAAAATTATGACGGCACTTAATAAATAGTGCTGTTTACTAAAAAGTGACAATCGATTCTTCTTTAATAGACTTGATTCGATTAGAACCAAATAAAAAAATGACCAAAAGCTTCGGAAAACGTGTAAACTCTTTGGTAAACTCTTTGTTTAATCTATGCAAATGGTCCAATAACCATCACAATAATAGGAAACTATTTTATGTCAAAGAATGTTGATTGAATAATAATCGACAAGAACAGTATTTCTATTTTTAATTATTTTATCGATTCTGCTACATTCCAAGATGTTCCATACCATCTCTATTAAAAAGTCAAACGTCAGTCAGGCCAGACGTGTGTCAGACGTCGTTTTTTCGTTTTGCCGTTTCTGGATATTTAGTATTTACTTTTGACCCTCGCTTATTTGTCGGCCTTATTAAGTGTGCTTATCTTCATACTGACCTTCCGCTACTCTACATGGACTTTCCTTGCATATTCATTCATTATGAGATGCATAAACTAGTCGTGTGTGGACTGTGGAGGCATATCACCTCTTCTTTACATGGTCTTCTACTCACTATCTTAGCATGATGGTAAACAATCGATCGAGGTAAGTCATCTAGAGTTAGCTGAAATCATTCTACAACTACTCAATATGAGAAGCAACTAAGTGCAAAGCGGATTTGGAGGTTGTTTACCACAGTTCTTAAAATATAATATAAACTCAATGGCAATGGAGGAAATGAATCAGAAAGACTCAGGTCTTCTTATAATTGTAACAACGACAAACTAGTTGCCTTAGATGTCATAAATTATTAATATTTTTATGTATTTGTTACATACTTGACTCATGTTAATAATTTTATTCTAGGTTTCAAGGGATGCCAACTTTTGCCATCCATGTTTTGAACGTCTGAGTTCGGAAATAGCTCCTGATGCACGTTTATTTGGGCATACAATGTGCATCACTTGTGGCCGTTATGAAGTGCACAATACCATGCAGTGGAAAGGAACAATTCAATGTTTCAGAATGTACGGAGGTCACATCCAGCTTTCTATCAGGTAATTAAAATGATGTGTATTACAATGTGTTCTTTCATATTTAAATGTCCATCCAATGCATTAATGGATGGTCTTCCTTTTCGGATAATCAGTTCATCAGCCTGCAAATAGTCGGTCCTGTCCCAGACCTCAATATTATGTGTTGTATATTATGTGTATTTCCTATAATGATTCAATGCTGACTTCACTATATTAATACTTATAATAAATATTTTGGATATTTTACATAGCACCATATCTAGTCCTAAACTAAGTAGAGCTTATATTTAATACTTATACAACTTCATACTTTTTTTTGTAAACACCCAGACCAACAAAAACACGTATGTTCACAGTTCATCACATAAATATTTGTGGCTAGTGATGACTCCTTAAATATCCTATATTGACTTTTTCTTTTAGGTTATGAACTATGCGTGTCCCTGTTGGATGAGACATCAACGGCAGTCAAATCAAGATCGAAATCGAGTAAATCTTCCTGGACCTGAATCAAGACCTGAACTTGAAGCAGCATCTAGACCTTTACCTACTAGAACTTGAAATAAATTATAAGCGGGCTGCAAACACCTCAACACACTGTATGTTTAATGGTTGTGTCTTTGAATAACTGTTACATGTAATCCCAGGATTTATAAAAAAGATGCTTGTTGAAAAACATAATTTTTATATTCCCCGCAGTACTAGGGTTTGTGAGACACATATATGTGATAGATATGTGTCTCACAAACCCTAGTACTGCTTTGCTCCATATTAAATAATTAATGTACCTACATTTTGTTATTTTATTTCTGCAATAGCATTCTGTTTATGTACCGGCACAGATTAGTACAGATGATTCACTCAGCAAAATCATTTAAATAAAAAGCGACTCTTAACGTACATAGCATAACATAATCAGCCTATTAATGTTCCCACTGCTGGGACACAGGCCTTCTCTCTGTGAGAGGGAGAGGGTCGTAATCCACTACGCGGGCCCGGTGCGGGTTGGTGGATGTCACATGTCTTCGAATTTTTGGTTCTAGGACATGCATAGATGCACTTAGGACATGCCAATTTCCTCACGATGTTTTCCTTCACCGTTTTGTGAGCAGTGGTGCTGAAATTATTTTACACAAAGTAAAGCGCCTGACTGGGTTCATCATGTTTCGGTTTCGAACCCATGACCTACAACTTGTAAGTCGGGGCTGTTACCACTGGGCCACCACTGCTCACCAAAAGCGCCTCTTGCTACGACACAATAAAGTGCAGTTCAGGTAGCACAGTGCTAATTACATAAAGTTATATTCACATAGTAGTTGCGGTTCTTACTATCGCGTAACTCTTTTATCTTCTGACTACGTTACGCCACCTGAATTGACCCGACGAGTCGAGCCAGCCGGGTACTTGTAGCTTCATACCTAAAATACGGAGTGCGCCTGGCCTGTCAGTGCGTATAATTATATGCGGTGGGTGATTTTCCCAACATAATCTTTTTTTTTACCTATTTGTTGAAGGTTGTAAACAAACGCCTAGCTACAGTTCATAGCAAAATCTTTTTCTTGTGCAAGTTTGTATGCCTTTTGACGTAGGAGTTTCTACGATTTTATTTTCAGGATTGTAACGATATAAAAAGTTCCTGAAACTTTTTTCATACGCAATACTAATATTCAGCTATTCAGCATTACATATTAATAGGTACAATGTTTATACATTGCTAAGGGAGTCGCCCATACTTCCATTTAGCCATGTCATTTGACAGATTGTAGTAACTTAATGTGCTAGCGTCTGTGCTAACACTTGAAATTATATTATTATAAGTAATCCTTACTTAATTAGAATAACCTTTTTATTACCGAATAAGGTACCTACCGAGGTACCTACCTAATAAGTACCTAGTCAGGATTGGGAGCGCCTTAAAGGACTTTTTAAAAATAAAAAAATGAATTAATTAATTACTCTATATTGAGACGTGCTACAGATTCGGATGTAAGTCACGAAGTGAGTCTAACTAACTAAAACTTAAACTAAACAATCATTATCTGTCAAATATGCAAGCTCAGCGACCACACAGATCGTGCTGAGCAAAAGTGCTTATATACGCAAAATCTGTAAGGGCTGTGGTTCCATAACTCCTCCCTCACCAAGTGCGAAATTATCGGTAATATTTGGATTCCGATGATTCCGCATACAGGACAATTTCCTCCAAAGTACTATACTAAGACATACTATAACTAAAATTACATAGAGTAATACAGTTGCTAAACTAACACTATTTGTTTTCACTGCACTATCACTTTCCACTATTTCACTTTTTAATGTGTAGGATAGGTGTTTTAAATCGTCAAAGTCCAAGTTGTTTAGATTAACTGTTTTGTTCCAATTAATAGATGTTTCCTTTAATTTGGGTAGAACCGCGATTGGAGTTACTCGATATTGTATTTTCCCTGAATAATGTTGCATTTTGTGTAATTTAATGTCTTTCAGATAGACACTGCAGTTTTCGTCAACTTCCAATAAATATGTGCCCTTGATCGGTTTCCTGATAACATCACCGGCACATGTTTCGGTAAGCATTATCTCATTCCTTGTGTAAATAATCCAGTTGAAGAAGTCAATAGGCTGTACTTTTAGATTTTCCAGGTTAACTGCAAGGGGTTTACATAAACTGAGGTTTGAAGCAAAATTCATTAATTGTTCTATACACGTACTTTCAGGATACAATACAACATCGTTTTCCTTGCACAGGAACTGGTTAGCTGCCATCTCTTCACATGGGTTGGCTAGCGGTAAGTATGTAGGACCTTTCACCATAAGGAACGGATATTTAGGGATAATGGTGGTAGTTACGTTTCCATTGAAAATTGGTAGTGAATATATTTTGAAATAATTATAATTATTTTTATCTATTAATGGGATTTCCATAATGAATGTTATTTGGTTTTCTTTTACATAAGCTTTAGTAGACATTGTTCTTTCTAACATTAATAACGTTTTCTCTGTAACAGGGTATATTAGGCTTTCAGTTTCAGAAATATTGCTTAACAGTGCTAAGAGTTCAGATGGCTCAACAAGGGCTTAATGTACAACAGACACTTTTGTAAATGATAATGCAGTTTCAATCTCATTTAAAACAATATAAATTGACCTAAAATTACTTATAAACATATCAAACATACTTAAGACATATACAGAGTAAATAGAGTTATTTTCTTTAGTACCAATATTTTTTACTATTCTTTCTATGCGTTTCATGCGTTCATCCATAATTAGAATATTGTCCTGTACAGATGCAGATTTGTTAATAATAGAGTCAAGCATTTCTGAAATTATGGTTATTTTCTTATTTACGTGTGTTTCACCAATTTTTAGCTGTGAAATTTGAGCATCGTACTTAATCGCGTCTTCGTGGTCTAGATTACCGGTAAGTATTTTAATCATTGAGCCAAGAGGATTAATGAGGCCGCGTTTGAAACGTTTTGATGGAATAAGCTGCCTGAATTTTCTGACTGTCGAATTGCGTAAGTATTCTACCTGTAATTTCATATTTTGGAACTCATCTGCGTAGGGCTTATGAATGTCGACTATATTACTAAATTCTTTATATCTATTAATATTTAACGCTAAATCATAATCTATCTCCTTAAAATCTAATATCTTAACTATGGTCCACTTATCTTTCTCTATAACCGCCTGTCCTTGTTTAACAGGTAATATGCCTGGGTTATTTTTAATCTCTTGAAGTTGAAGGCCTTGGGTCTTGACCGTCAGTTTCAAGATCACGATGATCAGCCACAACCTGTGAAGGACGTTTAACGTTCTTTAGAGGCACTTTAGTTTGTCTTTTACCTATCTGTACTGGTACTACGTTCCTATTTGTTTTTCCTGTTACTTTTGCTTTATGATATCTAGGTTTATCTTTACTTTTCCTAATGTTAATGTCCTTTACAAATATATTATCTTCCTCTTGTAAGCTTAACTCAATTTCACCACCTTTCTTCTCTCTGGCTTTTTGTTTAGTGTTAAGAATCTTTTCGGCTAGGTACTTATACAGATATTTTGTTCGTTTTGCATGATCTTTAACTAACTGCTGTGTATATGCCCTTTCTAAGTCTACATCAAATATTTTATTGGAGTCGGTGTGTCCAAATGCTACTTCAAAAGGGGTTAATCCAGTAGTGGAGTGTATTGTATGATTGTATGCCATTATGGAATAGTTCATGACGGAAGCGGCGTCCGTACATTTACGTTCATATTTTGCAAGCCTATATATCTCTATTATGGTGGAGTGAAATCGCTCTACGATACCAGTGGAGTTAGGATTGTTTGGCGTTGTTATGTGAATTTCTATTTTATACATAGACAAAAGTTCGCGCATAAGTTCATTGTTAAATTCAGTGCCAGGGTCACAGGATATTTTCCTGGGAACACCGTATATTGAAAAATACTTTAATAAGGCTCGTGCTACTTCTGTCGTTTGCCTACTTGAAATTTCAATAGCCTGTCCTAATTTGCTGAATGCATCTACCAGTGTTAGGTAATATTTACTTTCTATATTAAATAAGTCAATGAATATTTCTTGGAAAGGGGCATCCTGTGTTTGTGTTAATTGTAACATTGGTTTTATGGGCTTTCTATCATATTTCATTAGTTTGCAAGGCTCACACATATTTATAATTGCTGCTACCGTATCTTGCATGTTTTCCCAATAATAGTTTCTGCGAATTCTAACCACAGTTTCTTTAATTCCCCTATGGCACGTTTTTCCTTCGTGATGTTTTAGTATAACAGACTTTTGTTCTTTTTCATCTTCTATATATATGACTCTATCTGTACACTCAAAGAACTCTACTGAATCTTTCTTAAAAATTTCTATAATAACTTTAGTAAATAGCCGTCTATGTATGTCATTCTCAAAGTAAATAAAATATTTACGCTTGGGTATGACATATTCTTTTAAAAATTGTTTAATTAATTCTTCATTATCTAATGGAAGAAATACTTCTAAAACTTTTTGATTCTTTCTAGATAAATTTTGAACTTGTATTTTATTTTGAAACCAGGTAAACACTAATATTTGGTTCGGTTTGGTGTCGATTGCTTCTCTTAAGATTGGGATCCCTAATGATTCTGGTTCTATGTTGGAGGCTACTGTATCTGTTTTACTGCTACTGGTTATGGAACGAATAGGGAAGTTATCTTGAAAAAGGTCTGCAGGTGTAGTCACGTCAGAGTCAGAATCTGAAATGGTTACTATTTCTGATTCATTTTCTATTTCAGCTTTAGTTGTAAACTTTTCAAGTTCCTTTAATTGTTTTATTACTTTTTGTATTTCAGATTCATCTACATTAACATTCATTGATGTGTCATCTTCGGAATCTATAGCGTTAAGTTTTATGCGTGACAATGCATCTGCATTACTATTTTGTTTGCCATTTTTATAAATAATTGTGAAGTCATATTCTTGAAGGCGGAGGCGCCAACGAGTCAATTTACTATTGGGTTCTTTCAGGGAATAAAGCCAAGCAAGAGGTCTGTGATCTGTAAAAATTTTGAATTTATGTCCGTACAAGTAGGGTCTAAAGTGTTTCACGGCCCAAATAATAGCTAAGAGCTCTCGTTCTATTGTGCTATAACGCATTTCAGTGTCGCTAAGGGTTCGACTAGCATATGCGACTGGTCTGTCTGCTCCGATAGGTCCTTGAGATAGGACAGCACCGAGTGCCACGTTAGAGGCGTCAGTTGTCAAAATGTAGGGTTTAGTCGAGTCAGGGTATTGTAGCAGAGGAGTATTAGTCAGTACTTCTTTGCATTTTTCAAAGGCATCTATGTAGTTTTGGTCTATGATAATTTTGTTTCGTTTCTTAAGGCAAGACGTTAAGGGATGGGTGATTTTAGCGAAATCTTTAATGAATTTTCTATAGTATCCGACCAGCCCAAGGAAACTTTTTATTTCTGTTGTTGTTCTAGGAAGAGGATAATTTATAACAGCTACAATTTTATCATTGTTTGGTTTTAGTCCGTCTCTTGTTATCGTATGACCTAGGTATAAAACTTCCTTTCGTAAAAATTCAGATTTGTCTAGTTGTATTTTTAAGTTAGTCTGTCGTAGTCTTTCAAAGACGGCTCTAAGTTTCTGTAGGTGGTCTTGAAGGCTAGAAGAGTAGATGATGACGTCATCTAAATAAATGAGGCAATGTATTCCTTGGAGACCTCTCATAATGTTGTCCATGGCTCGTTGAAAGGTTGCCGGAGCTGTTTTAAGTCCAAACGGCATTCTCAAGAACTCATAATGTCCGTTTTGTGTGCTAAATGCAGTTTTTGGTATATCGTCGTTATTCAATTCAATTTGGTGGTACCCACTCGCTAAATCGAGGGTTGTAAAATAGATGCTTTTGCCCAGTTTGTCAAAAAGGTCAGTAATGTTAGGAAGGGGGTATTTGTCGTCAACTGTAATGTCGTTAAGTCTCCTATAGTCGATTACCATTCTGTATTTGACTTCACCAGAAGCATCTGGTTTTTTGGGGACGAGATGGACTGGTGAGCTCCAAGGGGAAAAGGATTCTTGGATCACGTTATCTTTCAAAAGTTTTTCAACTTGTTTATTAATTTCTGCTGCTTGAGCAGGGGCTTGTCTATATGCTTTGGTATAAATCGGATCTTCATTTTTTGTCCTAATGCAATGTTTTACCTGATTAGTGAAGCTTAAAGGTATTTGCTCACAATAGAATATATCCTTATATTCTTCACATAATTGTCGTATGGATGCTTGTTCTTCATCATTCATATGGTCTAGTCGTAATTTAGTTAGATTGTCAAGTAATAATTGGTCAGTCTCAATATTTTTGTCATCTATGGAATTTACATGGCATTTGTTTTCCTCGAAATTAGATACTATGAACGGTTTGATGACACATAATTCTATTTGTTTATCAAGAGTGTTTTGTATGATGGTTGTTGCAAAACCATTTACACATTTCACAAGAGCAGTAGGCATTCGTACTCCTTCACCGAATTCTGTGTAATTTAATATTCCTACCCCATTTAATAAATTGGTTGGTAATTTTGCTCTAGTTTCTGATCTCGGTGGAAGTAATACAACATGTATAACATTAATATCCGTATCTATGCATATAGGTATTTTAGCTGACTTCGTTAGTAGTACATGTTTCTTTAAATCTATTACGGCTTCTAACTGTTTTAAAAGATCATTTCCTATCAGCCCGTCGTATAATGAATCGACATTGTATACGTAGAACTTATGGTGATCTTTACTCTGAAATACAGGAAACAAAGGAATTTTCAATACCTGATTATGTTTGCTCGAGGCGTGCGTACTTACTACTTCAAATGGTTCGTATGATATGTCGTTAGGAAAATAGGTAGTCGCTATTCTAGGGTGTATAAATGAACGAGTACTACCAGTGTCGATCATGAATTTTCCGTCTATTTCCGGTATGTAAATATGTGGTAATTTTAATTTTACAGTATTATGATTTAATATTATTCTTTCAGGTGTGTGCTGGAGGCTCGCATGTAAAAATTTTTGACGTTTTCTGGTTCAGTAGTATTATCTTTATTTTTAATCTGTTCGTTTCTATCCATAACTTGAGTAGGGTTTTCAGATACTGAGTCTACTGGAAACTCATTTTCTTCACTAGGGAAATATTCGGATAAATCATAACAATATTCGTATTCCGCAGGGTAAGTAAAATAGTCATCATAAGATGGGTAGAGTTCTAATTCGTTTACAGGGAAACCATGCTGAGGTGCTCTTTGCGGAGCAGTTCTCATAGTAGCATCGGTAATGTCTGGTTGAGGTTTGTTTTGTGTGTTTTGTTGAGGAATCGGAAAACGGTTATTGCTACCAAACTGATGCGGAAGCATTGGCATCCTTTGTTGATAAAAAGGGGGTCTATAACCAAAATTAGGTCGGTATCCAAACTGCGGTGGCACCAAATTTTGTTTACTCATACCGAATTGACCTTGGTTGTGCCCTGGCATGCTAATTGGCCTATTAGGTGGAATACCGAAATTAAATTTAGGTGTTGCACCAATATTATATTTAAATGGCTGATTTTGTTGCATCATTGGCATCGGTCTGAAACCTAGTGGTTGTGGGGGTAAACCAAATTTAAATATTGGTTGTGGTGCAATTGTGCCGCTGGGCTGCGGTTTAGTATTATGGTTTGAATTTAACATTTTACCGCGCATCTGATACTGATCATAGAAGTTAACTTCTTCTAAAACTACAGATAAGGCCTCTTCCAATGTGCGTGGATTTTTCAGACGCACAATGCGTACCATGTTTTCCGTTAAGTTATATAAAAATACCTGCAGGGCTAAGTTGTTATAAATAGTAGTCTTACTTACTCGTAAATTTTGATCACTAATTTGGTTAACCTTCGACAACAAAACTGATTTTACTGTTTGAATTCGTGCACAAAAATCACTGTGACTCTCATTATTTTTAATCTTTAAACATTCTAATTCAATAGCCAAGCATTCTTCACTTCGCGGATCGCCAAAGTGTAACTCTAACAATTCCTTGAATTCCGCCCACGATATTATGTCTGCACGCTCGCTGATAAGCGCGGCTGCTTCACCCGTTAAGCGGCTAGTCACAGCATGCATTAAATATTCCTGTTGCAATTCCGATGACTTAAGCTTATCAATAATATACTCGCATTTGCGTAAGAATAAATTCAAATGGCGTTTATTACCATCAAAACTGGGTAGAATTTTGTATAATTCATTTGGAATAAGTTTTATTTCCGACATTCTGGTACTTATGTAATAACTAACTCTATGAACTCTACCAATACAACTTATTACAATAATTACTACTAGTTATTAAGTGTTTCTGAACTCAATATTTTTATAGTAATAATGTTTAAAGTGGGATAAAAACTTATGATACAAAACAGTTATATGTTAAGTATTCTTACTTTACACTTACTACTTAATTATTTAAGAAAACCATCAACAGTCAAAATGGAAAACTTCCAATTCCAAGTTTAACGAAAGGATATGGACACGGATATAAAGGAGGTGAAAAGTCGTACTCACCAGCCTGCCACGCCCATCATCAGCTCGCCTCCCAGCACTCCTCGTCACCGACGATATTTGTTTGGTTCGTTGGATCACCTCGCCGCACCACGCGTACCGTTGTGAAAATCGGGAAAAGTCTTATCGCGAAAAATCACTTAACGCGGGACGGCTTCCTCAGTGATCCTACCGGCTGCGCCAGTCAGGATTGGGAGCGCCTTAAAGGACTTTTTAAAAATAAAAAAATGAATTAATTAATTACTCTATATTGAGACGTGCTACAGATTCGGATGTAAGTCACGAAGTGAGTCTAACTAACTAAAACTTAAACTAAACAATCATTATCTGTCAAATATGCAAGCTCAGCGACCACACAGATCGTGCTGAGCAAAAGTGCTTATATACGCAAAATCTGTAAGGGCTGTGGTTCCATAACTACCTACCGAAGCCACGGTAATATAAGTAGGAATCTACCTACCCTATCACTTTCACATCTAAACCGCATAAAAAAACTTATTACGAAGTAGGTACTTACTTATCTAAGTAGATGAAAAGAAATATTCGGAATATTTCGGAAGTTTTCAAAATCGTATATTACTCAGTTTTATGAATGAACGCAACTACACTTGCGTGCAATAAAATTGACCACCCCGGACGCTTTCGTTCAGAACACAATAAATAAAAATCTAAAATAAAGTTATGAATTCTTTTCACACTGCTTGTTAAATTTCAGTCTAAGATTACAGTAACTATTAAATACGCATACATAAATATGCATATATTTCAATAGCTATCTAATTACGCAACACATTTTCGTAAACGATTCCAACTAATCCGTTTCATTTTGACAGTTCAACAATATTCATTTACACAGAGTTAAATTTTGTTTCATTATCAGCCTATTAATGTTCCCACTGCTGGGACACAAGCCTCCTCTCTGTGAGCGAGAGTGGGCCGTACAATACGTACGTAAATTTTGTTTAACTTTTATTTATAGGCTCTATCTCACTTAATTACAAGAAAATGCCTATAAATAAAAGTTAAACTACATTTTTGCCTGAACCACTATTGCAAAAAAACTTCGATTAATATCTTGCGCTGGTACAATATGTTTAATTTTGTTGGATTGCGAATTTAAATATTTAATTAGGTAATTTAATGCAAAAAAACCGCTGTTAATATTTTTGCTTGAAGTACAATAACAAAAAAAAAAAAAAAAATATCGAAATTTCCGTGGACGATGTTGTTTAATTTTCTAATCTACTTGTAATACTCATCTCTTCGACAAATACTCCATACAAACATATCTGTTAATATTTTTTTCTACCAAGTAATATTGAATTAACATGTTTTCTTAAAAAAAAACGTACAAGCGGGGGTTAACTTTTCGCGGGATACATTTTAATTTTTAACATACTTCCTTGTCCATACCCTACACGTTAAATGAAAAAATCTCTGTTTTTAATACATGCAAAGTTGGCCTAAAATTCGGCGTAAATTCCCCGGACTATAAACAATTAATTGATTAACTTTTAACACAATGCAATAGCACTGAGATTGCGTTATTAACTCGTAGGGTTCAGCCAGCGTTTGCAAAGTAAGCGCAAAAAAAAGTGTTTATTTACATCACATTAGAAACCTCTAAAATTATCAGTGTTTGTCTTCTTTATTATGCATGTATTATACATACTCGTATAAACTTTCCTCTTGAATCACTCTATCTATTAAAAAAACTGCACCACAATCCGTTACGTAGTTTTAAAGATCTAAGCATACATGATAGACAGCGGGAAGCGACTTTGTTTTATACTATGTAGTGATGAGAAATGAGGGTGTCCGAATAAACGAGTCAATATCATCAACAACATCCCGTTTATTGAAGTGTAGGGTATGTACAAATAAAGTTTACGAAACATACCTTCTAATTTTTATATTATTATAATGTGTTCCGAATCGAAATTTACAGCGTGGGTCGATTTTTTTTGCACGTAAGTGTATATTTAAAGTCTCTGGCATCAACGCCATCTAGTAGTCAATAGTCGAACTTCAATAGATAATCCAATAAGTTACAGTACGACACAACTTAGATGTAGCATAAATTTGATAATTTGATTTCATTCATTTAAATTTTACAAATGTATTTGGTTATATGACTTCACAAGTTATTGCGTTTGCGTAAAGATCATTTTCACCTAAACCAGTAATAAATATTGGTGATTTTGAAGGCGCACTCAGTTTACTGATGATGATCAGTTTTACGAATTTTGCCGATGCTTCATCTAAGTTATGTCGTATTATACCCGACTTGCGTGCACGTGGCAGTCGCTCATTCATAAAATCAACAAAGTATTATTCGATGCCTAAGTACCTACTCTGCGGGAATAATTCCGCGTAAGTAGATATCTACTTGTAACTATTTATTCTTTTATTTTTCAATGGTTGAGTTTAGAATGTGTGGTTTTTGAGCGAATGTTATGTAGGTACCTAGGTACTTACCTACAAGTTTAATGTACTTCGTAAAAATGTTTTTGCTTTACGATTTACTTAGTTAATGGGAAAGAAACATATTAAATAATTTGTTAAGTACGTAGGTAGGTAAGGTAGTATACGTAAGTAACTACTTTTTACGACGATGTTTTACCAAAAAGTTTATTTCTTTCTTTGTAGAAGTGTTCAACAACCGTAGTCAATAGTTCTTATAGGTATGCACTTAAAATAGGTAATATACAGGGTGGCAGGGACATCGACGCGAAGCCGGTTACCATGGATTCAGTACATGGTTCTGAACCCCCCTGCGTTGAAATTTTTCGTCGGTTATTAAAAACAAAATCAGCTGTTTCATAGAAAAGTGCAATAGGTACCTACGCGGTCAAAATGTATGGAGCAGCTGATTTTTTTTTAAATAACCGACGAAAAATTTTAACGCAGGGGGGTTCAGAATCATGTACTGAATCCATGGTATCAGGCTTCGCGTCGATGTCCCGAACACCCCGTATGAATTGTAATAAAGTAAGTACTTACCATTTTATTAAGTAGGTAGAGGTACCTACCCACCTAATAAAAATATGGTAAATATTGATATATTAAATACATTAATGATGGTATGGTTTTCAGTAGTTGGTAGGTATGCCACGGATCTTCAAACCCCCTTACGATATTTATTGTTTTTTTTTTATTAGGTAAATAAATCGATGGAAATAATATTCATTAGAAAATTTTAAATATGTAATAAAAATAAAACAACATTAGATGTGAAACAATTAAAAGAAACAAACAATAATATTGTAAAAAACAAGAAAATCAGATTTAAGGACTTAACAAGTAAGTTTTTTTTTAAACTGTGTCTAATTAAATTACGTATTGAAACCCGAACGTCAGGGTGAAAACAAAAAAAAAAAAATAAGTACGATTCTTATTTTGGGGGCAGTTTGAAAAATTTGTTTTTTTTTGTGAGCAAGCTTTACATTATAATTAGTATCGATATCTAAGCACGACAAAACAAAACAAAAAAAAACAAATTTTCTCAACTAACTCATACAACCCGCAGTGATAACCCGCGAAATTAAAAAGACATGACCAGTGGGGCGATGGGCGCCTGCTTAGGTGTAAAAATCAATGTGCAGCAAAAATTGTTTTATTTTTGCAATTGTTGTATTCTACAGTTTACAGGTAAAAAACTTTCACGACTCCTAAAGATCAGGAAACTGAGAAAAATAAAGATAAGTTTTCACTAAATAGCTCTGCTTTTCGTTAAGAGATGGCGCTAGGCGTTGTGGTAATCGAGTTAAAGAATGATTTTCTACTATTCGACACGCCATCCATCGAGGCACTAGGTTTTTTTTTTATACCATCAAGGGCGCAAACTAGCATGCTGATCACCTGATGTTAATAAGCAATAACCGCCGCCTATAGTAGTCTACAACACCAGGGTTACTGCCGATGCGCTGCCACCCTTTTCCCACCCCAAAACCTGGGCTTCTGATTCTCTCACTCACTATTCGAAGCGGAGCAACATAATGTTGGTACTTTACGTTGGTATTCTGTAAGAGTGTGGTACCTCCCCGGCCGAGCCAACCCAATTAAGAGTTACAGTCAGCTATTGACTACAACTAGGCTCTACGTGGCTCGGGAAATAAAAATAAGGCTATTGTTATTATTATTTGTGAAGGCATGAGGATTTAAATAAAACTATTATTTGAACGAATTAATTATTTTAATATTCTTTAATAAAATAAAATATGTAGGAAAGAAGAACTGTGCCGGAAGGGCGTGATCGCTGGACGCGTAGATTATGCAGGTTGTAAAGCTATCCCAGTCCAAGCAGCGGTGACGTCCTGCACCTAGGGATCTGGATACTTCAATACTAACCGAGCGGCTGTCCTAGATTCTTGAGGGAAAATGGGTTTTGACAAGAAAATAACAACACCATTTCCCTGATAAATCTTCATAATATGCCTTTTAACCCGCCTTACAGATATGCCATAGTTCAGGCACCTCATCATAATATCCGTTTATCCGAATCGTAGAGCAAAACCATTGAGATCAAAACAGATGAATCCTTTATGAATAGCAATGGTAATCGGGTTTTGAAGATGTCAGTCCGTAAAGAATAGCAATGGTCGTGGTCAGTGGGTCGTCTTAGGGGCGTAGAAATAGAACACAATAATCGCACAGTACTGACAGTACACAACGAACGCGTAAATACAACGTGGGTCGCAAACTGCAATGATAGATAGATAGAAGATTCTTTATTATGTACACCATAAAAAGTACAGATATAATATATAATTATACCTGACGTGACGCCAAGATTGAATGTGCAAGTAGGGATGGTGAATGGCGATCTGAAATCGATAAAGTGTCAATTGCTTTTTTCTCGAACCTAACACATAAAATTCGAAAACATTTGACTGCCTCGTTGGTCTAGTGGTGGCAAGCGCTACAGCTGAGCATGAGGTCCTGGGTGCGATTCCCGGGTCGGGCAAAGTGTTATTGGGTTTTTCCATCTGGAATTTCTCAATAGCAGCCCGGAGTCCGGATTTGTATCCGGTTAATGGTAAAACGCTCGCCCCGCATTACACGGGACTGGCGAAATGAAGGTGTTATGTTATTATTCATCCAAATTAAATATAAGTAGTTCAAAACGGTCAAAGAAAATATTAATTCAAAATCCATTTTATGTGAATCGATTTTTCATGCTTTGACTCGAATCGATTGAATTATCAATTTTATGAAAAAAACTACGACCCCTTTGGTCCCTCCCTACACAGGTGTCTGCTAATGTCAGATGCATTGTCAACGAAGTAACACTCCTATATACGCAATGATTATTTAAAAAAATATGGTTTTCGAACTCCTTATGTCAATAAAACCTAACATAACGTATCAATAAATAAGTAGGTAATTATAAACAAAACATGTATATTCCATGTCATTAAAATTCACTTGATCGAAAATAGCTCGTTTTTAGTTTATTTTTTTCCATATTATGTGTAGCTTATTTTGGTTACCGGGTGAATATAGATACAATGGAACGTCAAAATCAGGAAGTGCATAAAAGAGAGAAACGGAAGCAATTAATATACTGATTTTTCAGATAATTTAATCTGGGCTTTAGTCGGAATAATATAACCATGATAAATTAGATCTTTATTTTTAAATCTTAGTGTAAAAGTTGTAATGCTGCGCATGTTCCCGAATTCGAAGGCTAAAACTGGTCATGTCCTTTTCTTACGGTTTTTGCAATTTGCGGGTCAGTGGCAGGTTGTATTTTGATCAAAATATGATTCGCGATCATAACAAATATAAAATTATGTAGTACTTAACAGAATTATAATCATAAGAATCATTAATACTTTTCTCTACGTTAGAACAAGTTCGTAAGGAACAAATCTAACTAATTAAACTAACTAATTAACATAATAACTAATAATAACAATAATAATAACAACTAAGTAACTAACTAACTTAATAATTAACTTAATTAACTAATTTTAATTTCGCGATTAACCACTGCGGTCACTCCACCTTAACTCAAATACGGAGTTTTGCGACCTTCTTTATAACAGTAATGTTCCACATAAAATAATCCAAAAAAGAAGGAAACAATACCCATAAAAAAATTCTGCGCTGTCACACACAATGATTTATATTACCTATTCGGTATTCATAATATGCTTACTCGATACTAGAATGTAAGTATGTGCAGCAATGTCAAAACCGACCAATACCAATCCCGGATCGGGAATTTTCTCGAAGGGAGAATCAATCAAGATTAACGACTTCAATATTTTCGGGAATGATTTCGTTCTCGTCTTCAGAGTCTTCTTCTATGGAGTCCCGTTCTTCACTGTCACTTTCGGTGTTGCGGGTCATTTGACAGTCAATGGTGTCCATAAAGCGTAAATTGGCACTGACATAAATTAGACTGTTGACGTGCTCGTCTGTCAAACGGTTGCGAGACGTTGTGTGCGTTCTTTTAAAAAGTGACCAATTGCGTTCACACGAAGCCGAAGATGGTGGAACTGACAAAATTTTGATGGCCACTGCTGAAATAGGCTGACCCTCACACATGCCTTGCCACCATAGTCTAGGTTCAACATGTTGTACAGGTGACCAAATATGAGGCATGCCCCAAAAACGGGTTCGTGTGCGATATTCTATCAGGTTGGTCATAACCTGAACCAAATCTTGGTGCAAATTGGTTACAAAATTTGAAATAAAATTTGTAGCATCACCAAATTCCGAGTTCGTAAGATCACAGCCGATGTATCTTGGATCTAAGAGATTTGCCGCGTAATGGATTGGTTTCATGATATACTCTCTTCTCCTATTTATTGCATTTATTATGTCAAGTTCTATCTCAGATGACACATTTTCTCGGATGTAATCGGTACTCAACACTGCTCTGAGAGTGTCTTTTATATTTGCAAAATAGTGTGGAACATCTGAAAGAGTAGCTGTATTCGATTCGATTTTTGTGATCGCTTCTCCAATTGGTGACAAAATTTTAATTGAAGACTCTATTGTATTCCAGGTGGATTCTGCGAGAATAGCGTCTCTTACACGAGCATCTATCGTAAAATCTCGTGCAGTGACTAACAGTGCCAATGCTTGTCGGTTGTCCCATAAACTTTTTAATGTCATAATGACTCCACTCCACCTGGTTTTGGAGTAGAGTTTTAATGTTCTTGCATTATTGCCATACAATGATTTTTGTTTCTCGCCAAAATATGACAAAAGCCTACTATTTTTTTTTATATATTTCACAACAGTTTTACAGGTGGAAAGGCAACGTTTAAATATTGTTAATTTTATCACATCGTTTAACAATAAATTAAAAACATGTGCTGCACATTCTACACAATATATATTGGGAAAGTTTTCTTCCACAATCTGCCAAGCTGCTCGCTGCTCGCTTAAGCAACAACTGTTTTAAACCAGGTGTATTTCGGTATTTACGTTCAGCCACGGTAATGTATTGATCGTTGATCGTTATGCAAGCAGAACCTAGCATCAGTTTCCCGCGGTCTGCTCTAACCCCAAATGGAATATCTACCAACGCTTCTGAAGATACTGACCAGGATGATGTATCATAATCTTGATTCCTTTCAACTACTGATTCATAAGAAGAGTCACTGTTGATATCGGATTCATATTTGTCTTCATCGCTATTATTATCATTACTTTTTGCGCTGCCAGTTCCTTCTTTCGACATAGTTTCGTTAGTAAACGGAACATCAAAAAAATCATTACTAGCACCCAGGAGAGCAGTTTGTTTACTAGCATTAGCAATTAGGTTGAGAGGATCTGTAACAGGTTTGAAAACAGTTTCCAGTGCTTGTTTATTATCAATCTCAGTATCTCTCATTTTTCGTACTTTTATCTTTACAGCTTCTGCCGCATCAACAATTTGCCGTTTCAATAATTTTTCCATATTGGTAAAATAGGTTGTAATTGATCTAGCGTCGTAAGGTGAATAATAATGTTTGGTAGGTAATAAACCTTTTATATGTATTCGTGTTCTTAGTCAAAGACTACAAACGTATCAAATTTATTTCTATAACATCCTTTGTTTTTGGAACAATCTTTATTAATTACAACATAATTGAACGGTATACTCCATATTTTTGAACACATTTCCCGAAATTCAGTCCATGTCATGTCAGTGTTGACGTGTTCTTCATAAACATGTCTCATATTTCTTTCATCTTGTTTAAAAAGTACGATTAGGTTTGCGTTGTCTCTTACTAACTGTTTAGGGATTTTACTATAAGTCTGATTTAGATAAAAACAATCGATGGACTTGTGTCTCCCCATAGCAAAATAATCAATCACGTATACTACTTTGATTTTCACAAGCAACATCATTAAATACAATTACAGAATTCGGTTTTGCGGTCTGAACACTCAGTACTTGCTCATTTTCATGATATTTCTGAAATGAAACGCCGGGTACTCGTTGCAAGACTTTTTCTAAAAAAACGTACTTGGGTTGTTGCAAGGTTTTCGAATAAACATAAACATTTTGAAATCTTAATCCATTCTCGTGTATAAGAAGACCAATTAATAAATTAGTTTTTCCACAATTTGACGGCCCGCAAATGATACATCGTACCGATTTAGGTAATAATTCTCCATGGCGAAAACCAGTCTCCTGAGAATTAACACAAAGTTTGTTTATATGTAACGATTGTGGTTGTTTTACAAATTTCATGACAACTGCTTGAAACGGATATATTAATAATGAGTCGATTAATGTATTACATTGACATTTATAACTAGTTCCATCGGGTGGAATAGGCGCTGAACCATTATTTTACTGCACTATGCAAAAATTCGTACTCCACCTTCCGTTCATCAGGTGGAACAGGCGCTGAACCATTATTTTACTGCACTATGCAGAAATTCGTACTCCACCTTCCGTTCATCAGGTAAGTTATCGAAATGGATTTCATATATGTTATTGGGCAATCTAAGCCACCTGAAGTGACGAGGTGAACGAAGTGAGCCGATGGAACGTAAGGTGGCTTAGAGTGCCCAATAACATCCTACTTAGGTGGCAAGGACACAGAAAAAACGCTGGGCTTACTATGGCACGTGAATGAAGATTGCATAGGGTTCAACACAAACTCTATGAAAATACCTAAAGAAGTTAAAGAAAACAGGCGCTCTCCATCAAAAAGAGAGGCCTTGAGCATCATCATGGCACTCTTCGACCCGCTGGGACTGATCTCACCTGTCACCACGCCGGCGAAGAGAATATTTCAAGACACCTGGCGCTACAAGACCGACTGGGATGACCCGCTGCCAGCTGAGCTGCAAGAAAAATGGCAAAAGTGGATCACGTCACTCGTCACCATCGAACAGCTGAGACTACCACGATGCTACGACTACGAGCAGAGCGTCTCCATCCAGCTGCACACCTTCGTCGACGCGAGTGAAGAAGCCTACGCCGCAGCAGTATACTGGCGAACGGTACGTCACGACGGCAGTGTGCACGTGTCATTAGCAGCTGCGAAGAGTCGAGTCACCCCCTCAAGCCGGTATCCATGCCCAGGTTGAAGCTACAAGCAGCCCTACTGGGCGCGCGACTCGCACAGACGGTGCTGGAAGAGCACGACTACCGACCCGAGAGCAAGACCTACTGGAGTGATTCACGCACCGCACTAGTGTGGATCAGGTCAGAGCCCCGCGTCTACAAGTCCTTCGTAGCTCATCGTCTGGCGGAGATCGAAGAAACCACGAAGAAAAATGAGTGGAGGTGGCTCCCCTCCAGACACAACGTGGCCGACGACGCGACGAGAGACACGCCCGACGACTTCGACGCCACACACAGGTGGTTCCAGGGACCCTCATTCCTGAAGCTACCAGAGTCACAGTGGCCACAAGAAGAGAACGTGATAAAATACGACACGGGAGAAGAAAGAGAAAAATGTCATTCGTGTCAACAAGAAGACGGTCACAATCTCGATCACCTACCACAGATCGAGAGATTTTCAAAGTGGCTCCGATTAATAAGAGCGACAGCACGAGTCTTACAATACATAGACTTGTGTAAAGTACATAAGGACACCGTCGCAGCCACTAGAAAACGAACGAAGAAAATCGAAGAAAAAGATTCCAGTTGGCGCAACTCAAAGAAAACACTACCTAAACCAATAAAACGGGTAGTACATAACGAAATCAGCAAATACATAGAAATACCTACAGAATACCTAACAAAAGCTGAACAGCTGTGGGTACGCGCCAGTCAACAGGAGAGTTTCAAAACTGAGATAGAACGTATCAAGAGTAAGGGGACTCCTAACACTAGCGATCGCCTAAGTCATCTCAGTACCTACATCGACGCTGCAGACATCGTGCGCCTACGAGGAAGAGTGACGGCCGCACAGGGAATACAAGAAGACGCGTCGAACCCTCCGATATTAGACGGCAAGCATACCTACACACGTCTGTACATAGCTCATGTACATGAGAGCTTACATCACGGCGGTGTGGAAACAGTCGTGAACTAGTTACGACAGCGACTATGGATTTCAAGAATACGCCCTGCAGTAAGAAATATAATCAAGAGTTGCTTACCCTGCCGCATCAGAAAAATGAAGCCAGCGAGCCCGCTCACAGGTGACTTACCTCCGGCGCGCCTCGCACATCACGCTCGTCCATTCACTTTCACGGGGCTCGACTACTTTGGTCCCATGGAAGTGACAGTCGGACGCCACCATGAAAAGAGGTACGGAGCCCTCTTCACCTGTATGACATCGCGAGCGATTCACATAGAGATCGCACACTCACTAAGTGCTGACTCAGCTGTGTCGACGCTACGAAGATTCATGGCCAGAAGAGGCTGCCCGAAGGAGCTGTGGAGCGACAACGCTACGTGCTTCAAAGCAGCTGATAAGGAGCTCGGCGCGGCGGCACTCGAAGCCCTGGAACACGAAGCCACCTGTCGACGCATCACCTGGAAATACATTCCTCCTGCGTCCCCATTCATGGGAGGGACGTGGGAACGTATGGTGCGGTCGGTGAAAGAATCACTGAAAATCACATTGAACGAGAGATACCCCAGCGACGAGACACTGATGACGCTGCTAACAGAGGTCGAGAACACAGTAAACTCACGACCTCTCACCCATGTCTCAGTCGACCCGCACGAGTCCGAAGCGCTGACACCGAACCACATACTCATCGGGCCCAACTCCCACGTGCCAGCTCCAGGTCACTTCGAAGAAAGCGACGTGACAGCCCGCCAGCAATGGAAACGAGCTCAAGTCCTGGCGGACATCTTCTGGCGAAGATGGGTCAAGGAGTACCTGCCCCTACTGCAACACCGGCGGGAGCCCATTAGCACAGGTGTCCAGCCGAAGGTCGGTGACCTCGTCATCATCTGCGACGGGAACCTACCACGAAACACCTGGCCACGAGGTCTCATTAGCCAGCTGCACCCAGGTGCCGACGGGGAGGTTCGAGTCGTCGACGTCACCATCAGCGGCGGCCATGTCCTGAGACGTCCTACTAAGAAGATCATCGTGTTATCAACGGAGTCGCAGCGCTAGCGTGGCGACGGCGGGAGAATGTGCACGATGCCCTAAGGTCACCTCGTTCGTGGGCGCAACTAGCGCGTCGACCGCCACGGAAAATGCGGAATGTTTTTAGTTAAGATTTATGTTTTATATCATATCTCATGCTGTGTTAATGTTTTTATAAGTCTGATAGTAAAGTAAATATGTAAAACTGTTGTTCTAATAAGAAATAAAGGTACTCTAGTAAGAATCTAACTTATAAAATCGTTATGTAAATTCGTAAGCTAATATGTTGAATGTTTTAAAGTTTTAACTATGTAATATAGTAAATAGTTAGTAGCATAAGGTAAATAAACGATTAAATTTGGTGTGTTTCATTCCCCTTACCTCTGCGACGTTCCCAATTAGAATAACGAGCGCGCGCGCTCGACAGAGCGCTTTTATAGTGCTGAGGCAGGGAAATAGTAATGTATCCTCACGCCACCGCTAAATGGGACGTCGCAGAGACTAGAATTATATGTCAATAGTTAGGTAATAAGAATAGCTTTAAGGACATAGTAAATAAGATACTGTAATGTAAATATTTTAATAGAAAAACAATAAATAAAGCTAGCGGGGGTGAAAAAGGGGAGTGCGGGCAGAGGGTGGCGCACGCGTTTTTGTATAAAAGACGGGCCGATTTGGCGGACCGTCACTTCGATCCCAGCACGCAGCGAGAACACAACTAATAAGAAGAAACTCTGCCCGAGCTCCACAATAATTCCTCGCCACCGTTTTGCTACCGAACAAGATCCGAGCCTCGTGTATTATTCCATCTTCATCAGATCAGTCGCTATCCCCCACAGGTTGTATTGAGAGAACGAGCGGCACGTGATGCGACACTTCAAACGTTATATTTAGCCGAAATAGAACAAACGATAAACAGCCGTCCCCTCACCCACGTCGCAGTGGAACCGAACATCCATGAGAGAACCCCCAACCATTTTTTATTAGGAACATCATCCAACCTACCTACTTTGGGGGAATTTAATGAATCCGATATCTACCTCCGGAAGCAGTGGCGGCTGTCGCAAAGGCTAGCCGACATGTTCTGTAAGCGTTGGGTGCGCGAAATCTTGCCTGACATGCGCCCCAGGAAAAAGTAGCACGACGAACCAAAACCTCTTCAAGTGGGAGATCTGGTCTTGATCGTGGACCCAAACTCCCTCAGGAATATATGGCCGAAAGGCCTGATACAGGCCGTAATACCCGGCAAGGATGGCCGCATTCGAGTGGTCGACGTTAAAACCAGATCCGGCCTTCTGAGGCGGAACGCGACACGCGTCGCACCTATCTCATTGGATATTAGTGCTGCTCTAGCAGCACTAGGGAGGGGATTGTAGGCGACGCGTGATTATATCGATATTTTATATTTTCTTTTGTATTTGAATTTCTTAAAGTTATGTAACTATGTAGATAGATTTATTTGATATGTACCTAGATTTATTTGATAAAAACGACCTCCTAGATTTTAATTTAGAAAATTAGTAAAAAGTGTTATAATTATGTTAAATTAGTGTTATATAGTCGTACCTAGTTATTAATTAGTATATACAGTGATTGTAAAGTGTTTTTTGTGGCGTGAACTTCGCACAAAAAGGATATTAAACCGGCAGTCAACTCGAACCAACCCAACGGTGACGGATTTCAAAATTTCATCAATCCCGGGGAGTATTTTGTTTTATTTAACTTATTCTACATATTATTATTTACGTAACGTAGAACATAACAAATTCTGCTCAGGTTTCTGAGCGACGTCCATCACACACCGGCACGGTTTATGTCTCTTTTCGCTTGACAAATAGTGGAAGCAAAATTGAAGACGAAAACATTCGCCCAGACAATAAACACTACTTAATTTACTACACAATAAATAGGCTCATTTGGCGTTATTATTGTTTTTAAATTATTTATTCATACTTAAAACCTGTAATGTGTCATATACTTGTATTCTAAATCAAGTTTCTATAATAAAAGCAGTGTACTTATTCCTTGTAACTTCACTTTTGTTTACCATTCCAGTCTAATTCTTTTTGTAACTTAGTAACTTCATCTAATTGTAATATCTATTTGTTAACAATTTATTACCTATTTTTAATTTTTATTTATTAATTTTCTCTTCTACCCCCTACTAATCTAAATATTAGAACCTATTTTCTTACTTTGTTATTTAGCTGCATATCTTTACACATTCCAGGTGACTGAAAATGATGACCCGCAGTGCTACCATCAAGGATCTGGAAGCAAAACTAAGAGCTACCTTGACGGAGCTCAAGGCTTCTAAAGCTACATGCCAACAGTTGCTCCAGGAACGGGAAGACAGTGAAGTGGAAGTGGAGAATATTAATTTAAAGAACACCTCCCTCAAAAATGAACTGTCTCAGTTACACTTGCAACACATGGACTTAACCGACCAGCACAGTCAACTACAACATCTAGTGTCAACTTTTCAAGAGTGCAGTGACACCCACGAACTTGCTTTGAATAGAATTGCTGAACTTGAACATCAATTGTGCGAAGCACAAAAACAGCTATCTTTCTCAGAATGTATCAAGGTCAGCAAACAGGTTGCTAGCACCAGTAATCTGTTTAGTGAGTTGGTGGGTAGTAAGTTAAAATCAGTGTGTGAGCCAGCTGTAACAATAGATTTGACTGGTGATGACACCATACCATTATGTCCTATTGTTGTGAGTCATAATAAATTAAAAAAATACATTAAAATCAAGAAATTAATTAAACGGTCACAGAAAGCAATCAAAAAACAGAATCTATTAAAATTAAATCTTTCACTTAGAAAGGAACGTGTTGTATTATCAGAAAGATTAAATACTTGTACTATTGAGTTAGATAAATGTAGGGAAAAATATGACACTGATATCCAGCTCCTCTATAATGATATACTACACAAGGAGCACTTGCTGAAGGATATTTATGAAAAATATGAGACTTCACAACAGCAACTAAGTGACCGCTTGCTTGAGGCAGGGGAACTACTTGACCTGGTGAAGTGCAATGCTGAGATGTATGAGTCTCTGACTAATAACCTCTCATGCAGCTGTGCCAACTAACCACTACCTCCTCAGCCTCAGCCTAACTTGCCCCCACCGGTGTTGGCTCTTCCAGCAGACAGTTGTGTTACTTCACAGAAAAATAAATCAATATTTTTTTGTGACGAATTAGGTTCAGGCTTTGGGAAAATTTTACTCAACTACCTTAGCCATAGTTTTACCAATCATAGCTATCATAACATAAGTTTTAAACAAATTATTAAAAGAATTGCAAACACAAACCTAAATAATTATTCTACAATGGTTTTATTATTAGGTAATAGTACTGGTATTACTAGAAAGGACATAGTGGATGGTGTGGACACCTTATTAAAATTAAATGTAGGAAAGCTGATGTTGTGTGCTTTTCCTTATTCGGATACATTTTCACATGATGAAAATAACTATATATTTATGTTGAATAATACTATTCACAGGCTGACATGTTGTCATAGTGACAAGTTATTGTATTTTGACACTAACAAGTTTGTTAGTGGTTTTAAGCTAACTCAGAGAACTTTATCTCTGTCTTGGGAATGTAGACATTTGATTGCTATGTTGATAGCATATAATATTAATGCGGTTATAGCTAATATAACAAAGTTTAGTATTAGTGACGAGTCTATGTTGTCTAGTTATACTAACAATATAGTGAGTAATTATGATTTAATATGTTGTACGAAGGAGGATCCACCTATAATACCAACATACTTGGAGGCCTCTACCAGTCAGATAGGGTATTCTCTAACTGCTGGAACTCATAACGGCATTTTAGACTCTTCACTTATAGTTGTGGATGTAGCTCCGGATAATTTAAACTAGACAGTAAGACAACAGAAGTTACCACATCAATTAACCAATTATTATTAGAGAATAATAAAAAGGTATCTTCTGGCAACTTAACTCATATTATTAAACCAAAGGGAGTGCAACATACTTTAAAATTATTTAATCAAAATATCCAAGGTTGCTCTTCCAAATTATTAGAAATAGAATTGTTTTTGGAAAATACCAAGTTTGATGTCATTTGTTTAACAGAACATTGGTTGAAAGATCATCAAGTGATGTCAATTAATTATGAGAATTATGGTGTAGTTAGCCATTTCAGCCGAAAACGTATGATGCATGGCGGGTCATTAATATTAATTAAAAATTCTATTAAATCGAAAGAAAGAAAAGACATCACCGAACTGTCTGTTGAGCACAACATTGAATTGTCCTGTGTTGAGCTTGATAAGCATGTTATAGTTTGCGTATACCGACCTCCAAGCTACCAGAATCTATCCATGTTTGATTCTGTAATGGAAGATGTATTAAAGAAACTCAGTACTAGTAGTAAGTCAATAATCATATGTGGTGATTTTAATATTAACTTATTAGAAAATAACTCGAATACTGTTAGATTATTAAGTCTTTTTAGGTCATTTGATTTATCAAATGTTTTCTTTGAACCAAACCGAGTGACAGCTTCTTCTGCCACTTGTATAGATAATATTTTTTGTAATTGTGATTACTTACACAAACAAATTGTAAACAAGTTGCTATCAGATCACAGTGGACAAACAATAACATTTTGCTCCTACATACCTTTACAAAAAATACAAATAAGGTTTAGGCCCATTACATGTAAAAGTTTAGAGAAATATAATAATTCGTTAGCCAGTCAATTATGTGTTCAGAATTTTAATAATATAGGTGACCCAAATGAGTTCTACGCCGAGTTCTTTTCAATATTAAACACGCAATTTAATAACACTTTTCCACTAAAGACTAAAAGTATTTACACAAAGTTCTTATTTAGTGATTGGGCGACTCCAGGTATTCGTAAAAGTAGGGAAAAACTATTTGACCTTTATGGACTAAAGCAACATATGAACAATACAAGCTTTCATAAGTATGTTGCAAAATATTCAAAAACGTTTAAAAGTGTGTGCAAAATAGCCAAAGCTCTTTACATTAGTAATAAAATAAAATCAGCTGAGGATAAAATAAAAACTACCTGGCAAATAATAAATAATGAAACAGGTAGGAAAAAACAGCGAAATACTGAATTTAATTTAGAGACTGCACATGGCCCTATCAACTCAGATATAGAAATAGCTCAGGAATTTGAAAACTTTTTTACTAATATTCCCCTTAAAACTACTGAAGCATTGAATTCCTCACCCGCGCTTTCTGCTGCCTTACTTAGGCAGAATGTGAAGGCATGCCCTTTGGATTTTAGGTTTCAGCATACAAACCCTCAGGCTGTTATAAAAGCTTTTAATCGACGGGAAATGTTGTTTTTTAAATAATTAAGTAGTGTCGTCATCGTATATAGATAATATTTGCACTAAATAACATCGTAATTACCTATTACGGACCCATCAAAAAATGTAAACAAACTCGGTAATGAAAAAACGTGTTGTTGTGTAATTTTGAGTTTTGTGTGTGTTTTGTGTATGTAATCGCTGGTAAGTCATTTATTTTATATTCTATATTAGTTATTGTATAATAAAAATGCATATTACAGGAAAAAAAAGGAGTTCAATATTTTTTTTCAACTAAATAATATTACGTAATGATACGGATACCTATTTATTGAACTTTTTTAATTATTTGTGTTTTTATTTATTGTGTTTATCCGTAAAAAATGGTTTTGACCGATAGTATATGTATTCATAATGTATCCTGCGAAATTTCATGTGAATCGAACCAGTAGTTTTATTATAAATCATCAAAACAATGGACAAAGGAATTTCTGATAAGAATGTTTATTTATCAATACTAGCGTTCGCTTACAAAGATTCTAAGTATTATAAAAAATCCTTTGTCTAATCAGGTACCCAAAACCATTAACGATAAGACTATTTACGTAACAAAAAGCTCTCAGATTTTGTTTATGTTAGCGCGCTCTTATCTCCGACGCGCCGCGGGCGATCTCCGGTAATTAATGGTTTTTGCGGGCGGGTACGTTCGATGCTAGGGGGTTAAAGATCTTAAAATTAAATCAACAGAAGATATCTGGGGAATGTCTGTAAAAGTCTGTAGATCTATTATCGAAACCATTGCGCCCTATTTAGCTTTCATATTTAACAACAGTGTGGACCAAGGAGTCTTTCCGGATCTCATGAAACACAGTAAAGTAGTTTCATTGTTCAAATCCGGTGATAGTAAAGAACCCAACAATTATAGGCCTGTGTCAATTCTACCAGTTCTCAGTAAGGTGTTTGAAAAGTTGATGCTCAATCAAATGTTACGTCACTTTAATAAAAACTCCATCTTTCATGAACAACAGTACGGTTTCACCAAAGGGCGTTGTACTACTGACGCCGGTGTCACCCTAATAAAGAACATTTTTAATGCCTGGGAAGAAGCACAAGATGCCATTGGAATCTTTTGCGACCTCTCGAAGGCGTTCGATTGCGTAGACCATGAGACACTTCTGCTGAAACTGGAGCATTATGGGATTAGGAATACAGCTCTTGATTTACTAAAATCTTACCTGAAAGATAGAAAGGTTAAAGTTCAAGTAAACGGCATAAACTCATTGGGGTCTGAAATGGCAATGGGCGTTCCTCAAGGTTCGATATTGGGTCCATTCCTCTTTTTAGTTTATATTAATGATTTACCCCAATTACTTCAAAATCAACCGAAGATGGTGTTATTTGCAGATGACACATCATTGATCTTTAAAATCAACCGACGGTCGCAAAATCTTGACGACGTGAATAGCACTATTCTTCAGGTCCAAGATTGGTTTACGGTAAATAATTTGGTACTGAATAAAAATAAAACCAAATGCATTAGATTTAAATTACCTAATGTTAGAAGTAGCGAATGTGACATTATATTGAATGGAGAAAAACTGGAATTTATTAATCAAACGGTTTTCCTGGGAATCACGCTAGACGAGAAATTACAATGGGGACCTCATATAACATCTCTTGCGGGGCGGCTAAGCTCGGCCGCTTATGCTGTTAGAAAGATCAGACAGTTAACAGATGTAGAAACCGCGCGTTTGGTCTATTTTAGCTACTTCCACAGCATTATGTCGTATGGCATTTTACTGTGGGGTCGGGCTGCTGACATTGAATCTATCTTTATTTTGCAAAAGAGAGCTGTCAGAGCCATTTATGATCTCCGTCGTCGCGAATCTCTCAGGGAACTATTTAAAAGGATTAATATTATGACCGTTCCTTGCCAATTCATTTATGAAAATATTATGTATGTAAGGAAAAATCTACATCTTTTTAATAAAATAAGTGATAGACATAATTTTAATACTAGAAATAAAGATAAACTAGATCAACCATTTTTCAGATTATCTAAAGTACATACATCTTTTATGGGGTACTGTGTTAAATGTTACAACAAAATACCTTGTGATATATTACAATTAAATGAAAGAAAATTTAAAACTCATGTAAAAAGTACACTTTATAAACAAGCATATTACAGATTAGAGGATTATATCCAAGATAAGAATGCTTGGAAACATGCTGGTCCTGCTCCATAGGACAATTTAGAGTCTAAACAAAATCAAACTGGTTGCTTACTTAATTGTATTTATTTTTCATTATATGACATTGATTTTACATCCTGTGATTAGTTCCTCACACACTGACTTATTAATTGTAAATTTTTAGTAGATTCGTCTATTTTTACAATGTTTGTGAATATGTGAACACCATGTATCTACCACATAATTAATTTATCTGTCGTTTGCTCCAATTTAAATTATTCTTACTGTATACAGTAATTTTATTCTAGGTGCATTGTCTTCACATATTATAATTATATAAATAATGTACTTATACAAAATATTGTAAAACATTTTAAAAGAGTAACGGTGGAGTTTCTTGCCCATTCTTCTCCATACGAAAACTACATTTTGGAAGGGGCGGTAGAATCAATAATATATAATAACTATAATTTGTAAATTTTGACGTTCAAAAGTAGGCCTATTTGAAATAAATGCTTTGACTTTGACTTTGATAATAAATCCCGGGCTCGTAGGGGCGCGGGAGACGCATGCAACCGGGAGTGGGGCGCGCGCTTAGCGGCGGCGCTACGATTTACAATTTAGAATTTTTAGTGATCTTTACGAACGACTGCGCACGGACGTATTTGCTTTGCCTCTCCCCCGCCCTTCACCCTTTCGCAAACAAGTGTTCTTTCACTATACACGTCCACATTCGCTACAATACTATCGCTGGAATGTTCGTCAATATCAGCACTTTAGTTTGTCAAGCGAAAATTATGGCGCACTATCGTTCGTCGATCAAAAGTTTCGTCGTCCCATGGTATGTCGTGAAAATAATCAGTCACATTAACGTTCGTCGAGCTGATGTTCTCTCGCACCGCTGATGGTCGACATATCGTACTGTCGCCTTAGCATATGTCGCGTATTTGTTTATCGCAACTATGATACGGAATCGACCTTCACCGCTTTAGTGCAGACCGCTCTAAATCTTTGCAAGAGATTTGTCTATTAGGCAGAGTCAAGGTCGAGATCGACAGGTTCTATGGACAGTTAACAAGTAACCCCGTTACGATAAGTATGTATTTTCTTTCTGAAAACATGATACTGGCTAAAGGAGAATGGCAGCATAATTTTTGATAGAAATATTTAGCGTCTACTTACGACTCAATAAATTGCGCTGATAACTGGCATTTGCACTAGACAGAGTCACTGCTTTAATCTGTAACTGGGTTTTGGCTCTGTGCACAACTTCAGCGCCACCTAGCGTCCGCAATTTTGTTAGCTCTGACGGTTTGACATTTCATCGCGACATGGTGACAAAATATGAAAATCAAAAACTATCTATTAATTTATATTACAAAATTACTGTGATACCGTGATTTGGGTGGACAAAGGGTTGTGAAATTAGTTTTGGTTATTTAAATGAATTGAGGTAAGTAAAATTTATTCAAAAATTGTGTTTTATTTTGATTATATCAGGGTGTGTTTACTTCATGTTTAGTTGTAGTTTTACTGTAAAACAAGAATATAAACCTAGTTTAATGGTTTAATTAAATAATAGTAAACAGATTTAATTGTTCCTGTATCGCTAATAATTAACTAAATATCGTTTTCAGATCGAAATGAGTATTATTCTGAAGACTGAGTTTGCGAGTATCACTCACAAATTATATTTCAACCACAAACCGTCTTAAAAGGAAAATTTTTGGTATCTGCTGAAAATATCCGGGATGTAGATAAATTAAGAAGAAAACAGGGACAAAGTTAAATAATTCAAGCTTGCATCATAAGACAAACTTCTATTAATTCGACATATTTTTTTTTTTTTTTGGTTGGGAAGGCGTCTGATAACTTCCCCCGCTCTGGGCGGAGCGGAAGGGGGTGTCAGACTCTGACTAAAACCCACCCGGGTTCCTTCAGTTGCCTGTACGTTGACAGGGGCCACGGTCTCCCCTTAGGACTTACTCGCAATCCCGGCAAGCATCGGCCCTAGCGGACCCACCCCTTCAGTTGCGCTGACATCTCTTTGAGGCGCGCGTGGAACACAACGCGTCGTCGACCCGGGCCTGGTCCTTATCGGACGGCGAACCACCCATTGCTCTCCGTCCGCAAGCCCATTCCTACGGTGGCCGGAAATCGGCTACCGATTCCCAACGCCCAGGGCGTCTCCTGCGGCCGCTAGGGGCGTGAGGGCGCGAAATAAACCCCTCCCTCACGCGCTCCGCTTCCTCCTTTACTGCTTCGAGCATTACTGCTCCACAAAAGGAGGTGACTGCTTGCCATGTCCTCTCGCTCCATACCATGGCCTGGACCAGGGCTGGACGCAAGAGGTCACCGCCGCCGATCGCCTCCACGAGGACACGGCGGTGCTCCGCCCAAGCCGGGCAGACCTTCACCGTATGCTCCACCGTGTCCTCCGGGCGATCCACACAGTGGTGACGATTTAAACCACGTATTTTCTTTCATTACTTATTTCATAATAATGAATATAATTAGAGTATGAATATAATTAATAAGAAAAGGTTAACATTTCTTATACTTATTTAAAGATTATTATAAAATCCTTCATAATAGCTGGGCACAATATTTGAACGAAGTAATTGTAACAAATCGTTTTTCTTTGAATCAGAAATATTCATTTTTGAATCATACGCTGCTTTTAAATTAATTTTTGATGGTTGCTTTCTTTTTCGTTGTACCAATTTAAGCTTAGCCTGGACTCATTATCCTTCAACAGATGTTTTAAATTCGTAGAAGTCACTATTTTTAGTAAATTTAATCATTGTTAACTCAGTCAGTTTTATTATATCCCCATTAGTGTCTTTCTGGTAATTAATGGCTTGCTCTTCAGTCAGTGCTTTCAAGTCATAAAAGTTACTGAAATGTATCTCATGAACAATGAAAGGGTTTCCTCTTTTTTTAGCATCTCGTATCAAATTAACATATTGATCTGGTACGTAGATGGGTTCAGACTTTTTAGCCCTTTTTATTGATTTTTCAATCAGAGAATGGGCATTATCACCTTCATTTTGACTATGGCCGCTGATTAAAAACTTATGGCACCCAGAATTTATAGCTAAATTTTCGACAACATAATAATACATGCTGAACACATATGAGTCTATTAGAATCAAAAACCACAATGTCCGTTTAGGGATTCTGCTGTAACTGTGATTATGGCAATCCCTATTTGTATGAGCACTGCGCTAACTGGTTATGAAGGCCTCTGGGTTTTATTCAAATAAACGCATGTCCACTGCTAAAAGAGTTTATTTCCAAATTACCCCAAGGAGAACCTTCCGACCGGGCTAGTGCGCAGTTACTAGCCCGCCGTCCATACGTCACGGTCACATATACATTTCTGCTTACCTTGCATCCAGTCGTGCACGCTTACATGTGTCCCTACACTACTTCCCCCCAAAATTTTTACAAAAAAAAATTTTCTTAATAACTAGTAAGTAACACATAAATCTTAACTATTTTATTACACACGATCAATTACCGTATTACAATTAGCGCTTATGGTAGCTCACATAGCTTACTGCGATAAACACTGCACTTGTCACTATCGCGCGGTAGTGCGATCATATTACGCATAACTGGCTGTGGGTCGTTGCTGCGGGACTGTGAGCGTGTCTATGCGCCCCGGCAATGTTGTCACCCCACCGGATACACCGTTGACTTGTCTGTGTATCCACTTCTTCATGCGATGGCGACCCTGGCGCCATAGGACCAGCACCACGATGAGAAATACTGCGGTTGCCATTACTGCAAAACCTGTCTCGTACTTAGATGTTGCTGCGCTATTTTGCGCTATGACAACTTCTTCCTTACTATAAGCCTTGCCCATGGTGGATGCGCTTAATTACAAATTGGTTGCTCAAGTTACGTTGGATTACGTTTTTCATGCAACCTACTGATGTTTTTGAGATTAACAAACTGATTGTTAACCTTAACAGTGACAGTGCTGCCGGCGTTGATGGTCTTACGCCAAAAATAGTTAAAGAAATAAGAAGTGAAATTTTAACTGCACTAACCCACATTATCAACCTAAGCCTTAGTACTGGTATTTTCCCTGATAAATGGAAAGAGGCTAGAGTCACGCCTATATTCAAGAATGGTTCAAAGCAAAACCCTGCGAACTATAGACCTATATCGATCTTAGGAATATTCTCTAAAATTCTGGAAAAGGTAGCGAATAAACGCTTAGTTTCAGGAGTGGTAGATCTACTGAAGATGCAGTGAGCAGTCTGACCAAACTAGTAACGTCTTACTTAGATAATAACAAAAAGTGCCTGGGAGTGTTCTTAGATCTTGCCAAAGCTTTCGATACTGTTGCAATACCTATTTTTTTTTTTTTACTGGAGGTTATTGAAATCAGAGGACTGTCATTGGATTGGTTTAAAACCTATCTAACTGACAGACGCCAGTGTGTAAAAGTGGGTGAGAGCATCAGTTGTCGGAAAAATATGTTATTTGGAGTTCCGCAGGGTAGTGTTCTTGGCCCGACCTTATTCATCATCTACATAAACGATATACACCGTACATTAAATCAAAATGCAGATAGCATATGCTATGCTGACGACACGGTCATTCTCTTCCATGGCAAATCCTGGGAATCGGTGCATAGAGAGGCTCAAAACAGTTTCATTAGTATCAAACGATGGCTCGACTACAATCTTCTTTCGTTAAATATTGACAAAACCAACTGCTTGTGTTTCTACAAAACCAAGGCCTCAGCGCCAAAACTACCACTTGACATCAAAATCCACTCTGCAACCTGTGACCCTCTCTTGTGCACCTGTGAGAAAATAAAAAAGGTAGAATGGATTAGATATCTGGGAGTTTTAATAGACCAGCGGCTCTCTTTCAAGCCCCATATTGACCTGGTGGCCAAACGCACCAGAAAATTGATTCATTTAATGAAACTCTTGCGTAACTCAGCCAACAAAAAACCCTAAATATGGTTTATGTGGCATTATGTGAGTCAATTCTATGTTACTGTATAACAATTTGGGGTGGACTTGGAAGCAGCACCATGATCCAATGCGAACGAGCCCAACGCTCGGTTTTGAAGGTCATGCTCAAGAAACCTTTCAGATATTCGACTGTTCTTTTGTACAAGGAAGCCGCTTTACTCAATGTCCGACAGCTATATATTTTGAAAATGGTGCTGAAACAACATAAAATTGTAACACAGACCCCGGAATACTCACAAGTTCTCAAACGTCGAGTTTTTAAGTGTGCTACGGTAAGGACGCGTACAGCCTTCGCGTACAGCATGCGCATATAACAAAGTGGTAAAGATGTGTGACATCATTAATTCTATAACTAGCCTAGTCAAAAACATTGTTCGCAAATGGCTGCTAGCCCAATCGTACAGTGAATCCGAATCTCTCTTAAAGGTAATTTCGTAAAACACCAACACATACACACACACGCACCCGCTCACACACATTTACACATAGTGCTCATTTCGATCAAAAATTCAAAATATTCTCTTATCCGTCTTATAAGTAATTTTATTTTTATTTTTATTTTATTTTTTATTTTTTATTTTTGTTGTAGTATTCTTTTGTTTTATTTTTTATTTAACTGTTCTTAGTCCGGACATTGTTTTGATTGCTATAAAAAATAACACTTTTTCATGTGCTTCTCGATTGTAACAATAATTAATTATGTAATACGAATTATTTTCATATGGCAATACCACCCAAGGACTCCACGAGACAGGCTCGTCCTAGTGTGGAGTTCATAAGCAGACTTCTTCCTTTGCGTCTTAAAAAAAATAAAAAATAAAGTTGTATGGAAGAGTTGTTGAGTTACGTTAAAACTTTATTAACGAGTGAATATTGCAGTATGCTAGAGTGAGCGTACAAACATGTGTCTGTAAATTCAAAGTTCACTAGTTATTATTTGATTACTATTCTAAATAAGCGCGATGTTGACTGCGCATAAATTATATACTAGTTAATGTACAGGGTGCGGTCGTCTATTTTTCAAGCGCCGACTTATAAATATGCCATAAAGCACTATACAATTTAAAGTTTATTAAGGGTAGTTGCCGTGACTTCCAGTCAAGGAGGTAACTTATCAATGATTTTATTTAAAGGACATTGACCGGTTGTGGACCAAATGCTGCCCAGACTTGGGAGTACTTCCAAATGGTTCCTTACATCAAATTATACAAAAAGTAAAATACAAAAAAAAAAAAATCGGTCCCTGGGTTAAAAATATTTTATCATGTTTTTCTGGTAGTTTTATTAATTCATTTTATTTTATTATTCGAAATCTATAAAATAGCGTTGTTGAGTTTGAACTCGTTGGTTTTATCTTGACAAGTGCTATAGCCTCAGATGGTGTACAGGGTCTGATGATTGAGCTGGAAGGTGGCCATAGGAACTCCTCAACCAAACAAGATAGCACGATCGTGTTTGGACTCTTTGGCTTTGTCTCGACAAGTAGTTTAGCCCAAGGTTGTATCCAGGGTCTGATGATGGAGTCGGCAGGTAGCCATAGGAACTCCTCAACCAAACAAGACAGCACCATCGTGTTTGGACTCATTGAATATACAAGTGCTTTACACGAGGTGATGTCTAGAATCTGATGATGGAGCCGGAAGGTGGCCATAGGAACTCCTTAACTAAACAAAATAGCACCATCGGTTTTGGACTCGATGGTTTTGTCTTGACAAGTAAGTAGTAGCCAAAGTTGTAAGTTCAGGGTCTGCTGATGGAACCGAAAAGTGGTCTACTAAACAAGACAGCCCTTTCAGCCATTTCGATTTATTTTGACAAATACCTTAGAAGTTAAGGTAATAGAATAGATATTTAAACAAATTGATTTTAATGCTAAAAAGTACATAATAAAATATAGGTAAAAAGATTTTTTTAAACATGCTTTTAATGAATTTGCGTGAACGTCCGCCTTCTTACACTTAAAGATTAAAAAGTTCTATGTTATTATTCTAATTATAAGTATAAGTAATACTTTTTAGTTTATTAAAATTAAAAGCCTGTGTTTAAAAAGATTTTTACCTATATTATAAGGAATTAAAACAAGGAAGTGTATAGAGTGCCGCGAGAATTCTTGCGGCACTCTAGTAGCGTTGCCTCAGCCCGGCTAACGTGCCGTAAGCATTGCATTGTCACTGTCACTTGTTATTTTGTTTGATTGTTGAAGTTAGTTTCTTTCATCTATAGCCGGCTCAACTTAAGTGCCATAATCCCTTGGCTTAGCAAATGAAATGGCTGAAAGGTAGGTTAGGTTAGGTTAGAACTGTGACCATCTACAACGCACGAGCCGAGCGAGCGTAGCACTGCCTCGGCCCGTCTAAAGTGCCGTAAGCAGCGCATTATCACTGTCACTTGTTATTTTGTTTGATTGTTGAGGTTAGTTTCTTTCATCTATAGCCGGCTAAACTTAAGTGCCGTAATCCTTTGGCTTAACCAATGAAAATGGCTGAAAGGTAGGTTAGGTTAGAACTGTGACCACACAACGCACGAGCCGAGCGAGCATATCGAGCGGTGCCGCGGCAGCGGCGGCGAGTGCCAAGGTTCGTTTGGGCACCAGGGAATGTAATGTTTCTGGGAATGTGGTGTTTTACAGCGATCTAAAGCCGGGTCTGCTGCGCCAATGTTCTTAACAAAACACGTTAGTAAAACATGTTAAATAAACGTGTTTAGTAAACAGCCAGTCTGCTGCGACATGTTATGTTAAATGTTTGTGTTTAATATTAAGGCCACGCCCACAAATCGCTCATTTCAAAAATCGAATAAGAGTATGACGTATGTACGTCTATTTCTTTGGCACGCTCTGACAAAAAAAGGAGGGAAGGTTTTTTTGTAAAATAAATTACAACAATATTGGATTTAAATTCCAAATTATATTTAAAACTAAACAACTTGAAATAAAGAAAAAAAAAATGTTTTTTTAACAATTTGTGCATTATTCATGTTATTAATTAAAAATAATCATCACAGTATACGTACACACGGCTACACATCAAGCTATACATTTCCAGTATAAGCTGACCTCGCATTGTTCGGAAATCCTGTACAATGCGAGATCAGCATAAACTGGAAATGTATAGCTTGATGTGTAGCCGTGTGTACACGTTAGTTATAAAAAAATTGCAGGTATTGAAAAGCTTGTTTTTTTCTGCTTCAGTGTCATGTGTGGTTTAAATTTGAGTAGATGTAGTTGCAGCAGGGCTTAATATGGTTTCATTTTGTAATATAATCACTCTTTGTGAATCTGGCAGATCAGAAGAATCAGTGGATGTAACATCATTTGTTTTTTTGTTGTTTTTACCGAACGCGGGTGATGTTATCCGTTCGTCGCGGCAAACACGTTAATGTTTCATGTTTCATGTTTTATCAAGTTTCATGTTAAACCACGCCCCCAAATCGGTTCAATTTTGATGTTTCATGATAATAAAACATTAAAACATGGCGCACCAGACCTGGCTATGTTTCATGTTGCATGTTTTATGTTAAACCACGCCCCCAAATCGGTAAAATTTTGGTGTTTCATGTTAGTAAAACACTAAAACATGGCGCAGCAGACCCGGCTTAACCTCAACAATCAAACAAAATACCAAGTGACGTGACTTAGTGACAGTGACAATGCAATGCATACGGCACTTTAGCCGGGCCAAGGCGGTGTTAATAAAGTGTCGGTAGCGGCACTTCATCCGATAGGGATAGAGTGCTGCTAGTGGTACTCTATACACTGCCTTAAAACAATTTTGAATGGAGTCTGTCACTGTCAAATCAACTTATTGTTTGGCCTTTGCACCAAAACCAGCAATATCCAATAGCCTCTCGGTAAGAGAGTAGTATATTCTTTGTCCAATAGTAACTGCATGGCAGACTATCGCAGTGCTGCACTTTATCGAAATAGGAGTTTTCAAGTTGACTTCTGAACGATGTATCAACCACACCACAGAGTGTGTCTAGTGTGTAACCGTTCTGTAGAAAGAATCAGAAGACACATATTACTATATATATACTCGTAGTCTACAAAACAACCACCATCATACGGTTCAAACCATAATTGAAGCTATAACTCCACGAGAGGTAAGTACTTATCTTTTCTTTAGTTTTTAAAGTAAAATCTAACTAAACAATAAACTAGACATCAAGAATTTACATATAGCTTAGTTATTAGTTATTTTATACCATTCCCCCTCTAAAAAGCTTATTTTATTCACTGAAAACAGTGAATAAAAAGGTCTTTTAATCACTATTTTGGTGTTTGAATTTAGAACACGTCAATATATTCGACCGCCATGTCAATGCTATACAACCTCCATAACACTTTCGACTCCACCCATTTTCATAGAACTCATACGCCATGCCGCCATACATATTGGAAGTCTAAGACTTTTATTATTCGTAGTTGGAAGTGAAACCTCCGGGAGGGTTGCCGGCATTACGTTTTGTTAAAGTATACATCAGATTTTATTTTTACGGTTTATAATCTGTATTCGCTAAAAAAGCTACATTTAAAATGAGCCCTCGGCGAGGGCTCTCTCTAGGTGAAACCTCCAGGAGGGCTCCCACCACTGAACGTTAACCTTCCTTTTTTCTTCATTAAATGTCTATTTTCGCTTACATCTTTCTTTTTCTCGTAGTCATGGTATAAAGTATAGTATGCAACTCTTGAATAAAACGGATTTATATCGAGGGCCATGAATCACTCGCGTCGCTCAGGATTCTAACACTTGAATCACTCGCTGCGCTCGCGATTCAATCATCATGAATCACTCCCTACGGTCGTGATTCAGTCGTTAGAATCCTTCACTTGATCGTGATTCATCTATGGCCCTCGCTTTAAATCCGTCTTTTATTCATTAGTTGCATAATATACTATTTTCATTCTATAACGGCAACACCACGCACGAGTAGCACCGCTAGTGTTGTTGACTGTATTTTTGCTGTTTATTTAAGTTTTTTTTAAATAATTTCAGATAACATTCCATAATAATGAACATATCTGCCATAATTGTTGGACCAGAGCTCGGCGAGGAAGTCTAATGCTGTCTGCAGTGGAAGATGCGCCTGCAGTGGAAGATGCGCCTGCAGTGGAAGATCCACCTGTAGTGGAAATTCCGCCTGGAGAGGAAAATATAAGGTTTGGTCTTCCTTTTTTTTTTTTTTTTTTTTTTTGGGTGGGAAATCATCCAATGACTTCTCCCGCTCTGGGCGGAGCGGAAGGGCGTGTCAGACTTTTACTGACTAAAACCCACCCGTGTTCCTTCCCTTGCCATGCCAGGGGCCACGGTTTCCCCTTGGGACTACCCGCAACCCCGGCAGGCATCGGCCCTAACGGACCCCGTCAGTTTTGCTGACATCTCTTTGAGGCGCGCGTGGAACACGACGCGCCGTCGACCCGGGCCTGGTCCTTATCGGACGGCGAGCTGCCCTCTGCTCTCCGTCCGCAGGCCCGCGCCTACGGTGGCCGGAAATCGGCTATCAATTCCCGACGCCCGGGAAGTCTCCTACGGCGGCGGCGGCTAGGGCTGGTAGGGCGCGGCCTCTGCCACTCCCTCGCGCGCTCCGCCTCCTCCTTCGCGAGCATTACTGCTTCGCAGAAGGAGGTGACGGCTTGCCATGCCCTCTCGCTCCGCAACATGGCCTGGACCAGGGCCGGACGCGAGAGGTCACTGCCACCGATCGCCTCCACGAGAACACGGCGGTGGTCCACCCAAGCCGGGCAAACCTCCACCGTATGCTCCACCGTGTCCTCCGGACGATCCACACAATGGTGACACCCGGGCGTTTCCTCCCGCCTTATGCGAAACAGGTACCTCCCGAAACAACCGTGTCCGGTGAGGACCTGCGTCAGGCGGAAGGTGAGGACGCCGTGGCGCCTCTCAAGCCACTCCTCAAAGAGGGGACTTATCGCCGTAATTGTGGCGTGCCCAAATCTGGGTTGCGACAATCGCACACTCCAAGCCGCCATGAGATCCCGCCGGAGCTCTGTCCGCTGTACCGTGATTTCTCGCGGCAGCGGAGTTACACCCCGGCGCTTCATCTCCTCGCGCCACTCCCAAATGTGGGCGAGGACCTTCGCCTCCAGATCCCATGGCGGCGTTCCGGCAAGGAGGCTCGCCGCCTCGCCGGAGACCGTACGGTATCCCCGGACCATCCGGATAGCCATGACCCTTTGGGCTGCATGCAACCGGCGGGCTGGCCGCAACCTTAAGGTTCGCGCCCACACCGGTGCCCCGTAAAGGGCCATGGACCGCACGACCCCCGCGTAGAGCCTCCGGCAGGAGGCGTTTGGACCCCCTAGATTGGGCAGAAGCCGCTTCAAGGCAGCCCCGGCCCGCTCCAGTTTGGGAGCCAAACGTCGGAAATGCTCCACGAAGTTCCACCGGCTGTCGAGGACGAGTCCCAGGTACTTCATCGTCACCTCGACGCCGATGTGAACCCCTCCTACCGTTATTTGGGAACCCGACGGTGGCGCGTTCCGAGGGCCATGAAAACACATGACCTCGGACTTGTGCAGGGCCACCTCGAGTCCCAATTGCCGGATCCTGTCGACGATCGTCGCAACCCCGCGTATCGCCAGTTCGGCCGCCGCCTCGTGCGACCTCCCCTGCGCCAGGACCAGCGTGTCGTCAGCGTAGCACACTACGCTGACACCACTAGGGAGGTCGGCGCGCAGCACCCAGTCGTATCCGATGTCCCACAGATGCGGCCCCAGGACCGATCCCTGTGGGACACCGCACGACATCTCTCGCCGGTTCCATTCTCCCTGGTGACCGGGGTAGATGACGGCCCTGTCCGTCAAATAGTCCTCGACCAACCGACAGAGGTAGGTCGGCATCCGGTGATACCGGAGTGCCTCCCTGATGCAACTCCAGGGTAGGGTGTTGAAGGCGTTGGCGATGTCTAGAGACACCGCCAAGACGACCCCACCCCGGGCCACAGCATCCCCCGTCGTGAGGGCTCGCACGCGCATGATGGCGTCCACCGTGGAGCGCCCTCGGCAGAAGCCGAACTGGCTGTCCGCCAAATCCGGCCCCACTCGCACCAGCTGCCCGACGAGGCGGTTTGCAATAACTCTTTCAAAGAGCTTGCCCACCTCGTCGAGCAGCACGATGGGCCGGTAAGCGGACGGAGAGTCCGCAGGGCGCCCCGGCTTAAGGTTTGGTCTTCCTGGGAATTACAGCCGAGCCCCGAACACCTGAAATGCTTGTATGGTATACAATTGTACAAACAATACCCGTCTTCGAATACCCAAAAGCTTAATACGGTTTACGGTTTAAGAAATTTATTTCGCTCAAAAAGAATATAATTATTCACTTCTATGAGGAAAAACATATTAATTAAGATATGCGACGATTTCGCTTGGTAATAAACTTAACAAAATCAATCTTCCTAGCCTTTTTTCCCAACTATCTTGGGGTCGGCTTCCAGTCTAACCGGATGCAGCTGAGTACCAGTATTTTACTTAAAAACAAAAGTAATAAAAAATAAAATAAACGGTTTCAACGGTTACAGTTCATACATTGTTTAGGTGGTTAATTAAAAGTACAATTGCTCTTAAACCATAATTATTATATTCCAGCATATGCACGAGTGTGTCAGGAACATTTAGAAGACAACACCTGGGATGATCTTTTCACTGCACCAAATCGTTGTTTTGACTTCAATCCCCAACAAGTATTCGAAATGTTAGAATTGTTAAAACTACCCAGAAGCCACATAATAGATTTTGAAAATCTTAATCAGGAACATGCCGCGGAATTATTTTATTGGACTGGTCGCTCTCGTGACGAATTCGAAAGATTGTTTAATGAAACTCCACTATTAGCTCGAAAGATGTCAACGATGTCCACGGACAGCACTAGCGCTGTCCGTTACCTAGGTATACTCCTATCACAACTGAGAACTGGGGATTCGAATGAAAGACTCGCCACGTTTTTTAACATGTCGCGAACAAGTCTTGAACGGAAAATGAAAATAGCTAGGGAATGCCTAGACAATGATTTTGTTCCTCGCTACTTGGGTTTCGATCATTTGTCAAGAGAACAGATTTTGCAAAGAAATCTAGCGGTGCCTAATGCTTTGTTCGCAAACTGTAGCGCAAACTGAACGTTATGTGTAGGCATTGCAGTTGTTTTTCCTAAGGCTCGTGTTTGTTTACATGTTTTGCAAATGAATTGTGAACGCAGATTGGTTAAAAACCACATAAATGTATCTCATTATAAGCGAACTAGTTCGAGAACTAGTTCGAGTTCTTATGAGAAATAAAGTTCTTTAAACCGATATGTACATCCAAAAGAGCAGTAACTTCACATTGCAAAAAGTAACGTACAGCCTCCATAAGTACAGAAACCTGCTTAAACTATTTTTATTTGTTACATCTGATGGTCATATTGTCGATGTTTCTGGTCCCTATTCTGCGACTCTAAGTGACGCTGCCATTTTAAATAATCTTTTATATGGTCCAAGTAGAGTCATTCATTGGTTGTTTCAGCCTGGTGACATATTCATATTAGACAGAGGGTTTCGTGACTCTATACCCATATTAGAATCCCATGGATATGTTGGCATTATGCCAGAATCTCAAGCAGGATCTATTATATGGTTATCTTAAGTGTAATATGTAATTTTTAAAATTTCTTAAAAGTGTTTCTAAGTATTAGAAAAAAATACTTATTTGTCAAGAAGTTTTTAGAAAATTACTAGCTATATTTTGTATGGGAGTTGAAAAAAGTGGTTCCGCCCACGGAACAGATAAATAAGGTTGGAAAGGCCCTCGCTCCAATTTTGTACTAGGTCCAGTGTAGCCATTTGAATCCCCTCTATTTAATTTCTACACATACGCAATACTATGTTTACAAATATTTCGCACACAACCAAATCTCACACACATAAATCTCAGGGCAGATATTCGTTCGCACACTAGCACTAAGCTCCCGTAGGCATAGACACTCACGCACGCAAAAAAACAATAAAAATTTTCATACACGGTAGTGCTTGATAAAGCCGATATTCTATATCGATAATTTATTTATCTGATAAATGTATGGGGAAAAATGAAACATTAAATAAATATTAAGAAATAATTTTATTTTCCTTTTGCACGACTCATAATGCGAAAGCTTCATAAATTGACGGCAGGATTTTTTTTTTCAACTATTTTGATTTTTTTTTTCATTTCTCTTGCATTAACCTCTAAGGCTACGCGGCGCGAGTTCGCGACAACCCGCCAAGCCGCGCGGCACGCCCGCGGCGCGTCAGAGATAAGAGCTCGCTAACATAAACAAAAACTGAGAGCTTCTTGTTACGTAAATAGTCTTATCGTTAATGGTTTTGGGTTCCTGATTAGACAAAGGATTTTTTATAATACTTAGAATCTTTGTAAGCGAACGCTAGTATTGATAAATAAACATTCTTATAAGATTCTTATAAGAAATTCCGTTGTTCATTGTTTTGATTATTTATAATAAAACTACTGGTTCGATTCACATGAAATTTCGCAGGATACATTATGAATACATATACTATCGGTCAAAACCATTATTTACGCATAAACACAATAAATAAAAACACATATAATCAAAAAAGTTCAATAAATAGATAACCGTATCATTACGTAACATTATTTAGTTGACAAAAAAATATTGAACTCTTTTTTTTTCTGTATTATGCATTTTTATTATTAATTAGTTATTCAAGAATATAAAATAAATGACTTACCAGCGATTACATGCACAAAACACACACAAAACAACAAATATCACATCAACACGTTTTTTCACTAACGAGTTTGTTTACATTTTTTGATGGGTCCGTAATAGGTAATTACGATGTTATTTAGTGCAAGTATTAACTATATACGATGACGACACTACTTAATTATTGAATTATCACCATTTCCCGTCGATTTACACTTAAAAAACAATAGAAAACAAATAAATACGACGCGTAGTGCAGCGCGCTGAACGCATGCGCAGTCGCCATTTTGCCGTGCCAAAATGTTCAATTTTTACTTTTTTCTAGAATTGTTTCTGCATATTTTGACGTTTTAGTCGATGTATTTGACAAGTATATTACCAAATCCATAGAATAAAATTAACTGTAGACCATATTAGCCCCTATGCATAGTACAAATACAGTTTGAATCAGCGTGAACGTACTGTGTCCGTTCGGCGACAGACCCGCTTTACGGTATTGGAAATTTTCGTCGCCGTTCGGCGACGGCCTCGACTTAGAGGTTAAATCAATTGGTAAAAAGTACAGTATTAATCTCCATTTAATCATCTATACAATGGTATATAAATTAAGTAGGTTCTGTGTACTAGCAGGAGTGTAACAATAAAAACAGTTGCAGAAATGGGGCAAAAAATATTTTTCGATCGTAGAGCACACTCTAATGCTTCGCATTACGAGTCGTGCAATATAAACTAATTCAAAAATTATCTTTGTCAAACGTAAATACAATGTCGCCCATGCGCTTGTGACCGCCCGTAATTTTCTGAATATTCATAAAAAAATTTCGAAAATAAACTTCAAAAGGGGGGGTCTATCTATAACATTTTTCACTAGTTTTTTTAAAATAAATACACAATTTTTTACCGAACAAATGACTTCGATTCCGTTTTTTTTTTCGTAGTCGATAATTTTTTGTAAAAATTTTAATTAACCTGTTAAAATAACTCATAAGCTTTTGAAAATAATAAACAGAATCCAAATCGACCCATAAACTTCGGAGATGTGTCAAAAAACAGAAAGCAAATATTTAAAAAATTAAAAATTGAATAACATGAAAAATGTTATAGATAGACCTTTTGAAGTTTATTTTCGATATTTTTTCATGAATATTCAGAAAATGACGGGCGGTCACATGCGCATGGGCGACATTGTATAGTCGAGAATTCTATCGATGATTTTATTTAACCATATGGGCACCTCACTATCGATAAACAATTGGGGCGAAAGACGAAACGTCAATGGTTGAAGTGTAGAGGACGCAATGTATGCTGTATGCTGTACATTGTAAGTGGACTTGGTCATCGCGTTGATTGAGCGAGTACACATCGCGCAATGTATATTTTTTTAAACTTGTTGCAATATTGTTGTTAATTTTTGGAATTTCATAGTGATCAGTATATTTTTATATATTTTACTAATAATATTGTAATTAAATGTTATTTTCGACTCACCGATGGAAAGATATAACCTCCTCGCTCTATACTTGAGGTCTGACTTTTTGTCTTACATGTTACAATTGCACAACACGGCATTTTAAAGCAGAGCTTTGTTCTCCGAAGTAGTACGATACGCATTAAACGCGGTGAATCTATGAATCGGTCGAGTTATGATTGTCGAATCATAATTGTGGCGCGCTTGCCCCGCCCACATTACCATTCCAACCTTATTTATCTGTTCCGTGGTTCCACTCCACCACATGCATGTAGACCATATAATGATGTTGAAAATATTTTTTAATTTTCAAAATCAAAAGTAGTATCTTGTAACTTTGTAACCAAACGGTCAAACGTCAGTCTCGCGTCATTTTTCGGAAAACTTGTTGCGAAGATTAGTGATTTTTCATGAATACTTAGTTTATTTGAAAAATCCTTTTCCGCCACATGCAAGACAAAGAACTCTACTTCAAAAATAATTTTGTTTAAATTATGTTTCCCTTTCTCACAACGAATGAACAAACAGGCCCGTGGTAACAGCCCCGACTTACAAGTCGGTCGTGGGTTCGAACCCAAGCAGGCGATTTACTTTGTGTAAATAATTTCATCACCACTGCTCTCAAAACGGTAAAGGAAAACATCGTGAGGAAACCGGCATGTCTTAGAACCAAAAATTCGAAGACATGTGACATCTACCAACCCGCACTGGGCCCGCGTGGCGGCCTATCGATTATAGGGTAGATAAAAAGTAAAGCGCCTGCTTGGGTTCGAACCCACGACCGACTCGTAAGTCGGAGCTGTTACCACTTGGCCGCCACTGCTCCATCGTGTATTGAACAAGTAATTTTACCTATGAAGTGTGAATTGTACGAGAACTATGGAGCTAAGTACTTACCTAGAAGGTATCGCCAGGCTACCTACTGCCGCGAGTGTTTGTATGAAATTCGTTATACTGCTTACTGCTTTGAGTTAGTTATATTGTTTTTTTTTTTTTTTATATCATTATTATATTATCTATACTTAATATATATAATATTATAAAGGTGAAGAGTTTGTATGTTTGTTTGTTTGTTTGCTTGAACGCGCTAATCTCAGTACCTACTGATACGATTTGAAAAATTATTTCAGTTTTAGATAGTCCATTTATCGAGGAAGGCTATAGGCTATATATCATTACGCTAAGACCAATAGGAGCGGAGGACCAATGAAGAATGTTTCTAAATCGGGGTTATTTTTTTCCTTTTGAGAGCTTCCGCTGCGTGCGCTGCGTAAACGGTTAAAGTTTCGCAAAAATCATGCATGACAGAATTATTTCTCTTTAAAGGTCTCAGCACACAGCGGGCGGGACGGGGCGGGACGGGACGGCTACGTGACGCTGAGCAGTTGTAATGTACTACATACTACGGACGACTCCACACAGACCCGTCCCGCCCGGCGCGACGGTAACCGTCACGACACGCCGCCGCCCCGCCGGGCGTGAATACAAGTCAGAAGCGGCGGGGCGGGGCGTGACGGTTACATTCAGAATTGAGAGATTGTATTAAAGCTTAAAACTTTAACTTATAGTTTGTAACTAATAAATTCTCTCTCTAACTAACTCTCTCAATTCGCGGCGGGACGGGACGTGATCGCGCCCGCAGTGTGACCGCTCCCGTCACGCCAGCGCCCCGTCGCCGCCACGCCACGCCGCGCCCCGCCCGCTGTGTGCAGACCTTAAAGGTTAAAAAAAAAAGTCCGCGACAGCATATGTCTATCTTTCAAGGTTGGCTCACAATAACCTTTTTTATGCTAACCAAATTTGTTCTAAAATAATGCATTATTTGTGAAGGTGTTTTTTTAAACATGATATTAACCCTTATCCAAATAAATACGTTATTCATCACAAGTATTTAATTTAAGGTTCCATGCTCGAAATCGACTGATTTGATCAATGTTGTTCATTCGTTGTGAGAAAGGGAAACATAATTTAAACAAAATTATTTTTGGTTTGAAAAGGAGAGTTCTTTGTCTTGCATGTGGCGGAAAGGGATTTTTCAAATAAACTAAGTATTTATGGAAAATCACTAATCTTCACAACATGTTTTCCGAAAAATGACGCGAGACTGACGTTTGACCGTTTGGTTACAAGATACTACTTTTGATTTTGAAAATTAAAAAATATTTTCAACATCATTATATGGTCTACATGCCACTTTTTTCAACTCCCATACAAAATATAGCAGAAAAAAAATGATAAAATAACGTAATTTTCTAAAAACTTCTTGACAAATAAGTATTTTTTTCTAATACTTAGAAACACTTTTAAGAAATTTTAAAAATTACATATTAAACTTAAGATAACCATATAATAGAATAAAATTTTTATTTTATAAATAAACAATAACTTCATTTCGTAAATAAATGGCAAAGTGAACTATATTATCGACCGCGCAAAAACGATCCCGTCAGTTAGGGATGTGACATTATCGACATCATCAGCGGCCGATGTTATTGACAGTGGGCAATGCTCAGGTTCTCGGTTTTCTTCAATAGATCGTCTAATGTAGTTTATAGTTCTTGCCAAAGATGCTCCGTCATCAAGGTGTAATTTTTTAAAACAAGGATCTAAAAATGTTGCAGTATTAAATAAACGATTTTTTTGTATGTGCTCAAATCTTTTCTTAAATTCATTTATTATTGAATTTTTTAATTGGATGGCCAAATCATGCGATGGATCTGTTTTTTCCAAAAACTGTTTCAGGCACATTACAATGGGAATAGCTTTGCTTGCGCTGACATATTTCTCACTACACATCTCCTCGGTTACTTTTTCAAACGGTTTGAGAATTTTTACGACCTCTTTCAGTACAGCAATTTCACTAGCTTGAATCATAGGAGGAGCATTAGGGTGATTCAACAAAATGCCGCCCACTGTCCCACTCATAGCTATAAACCTTTCAAGCATATGCAATTGTGAATTCCACCGCGTTGAAATTTTTCCTTCCGGTACATTTTCAGCCTTTTGAGAATTTCTCAATTGGTCTGCACCAACTCCGCTCTGATGGAACCATTGTACAATTCTGCGAACTTTATCAATGAATATTTTTATTTCATTCTCCATGACTGAATTTTGCACAACAAGGTTTAGTGTGTGAGCTATGCAACGAATATGCTTTGGTCTGCCAAATGTTAATTCAATGGCTTTTACTATATTTGCCCCATTGTCGGTAGTGACGACCACAATTTTTTCATCGGCAATTTCCTATTTTTCACATATATTTTTAATGGTGGTTGATAAATATTGGGCGGTATGACTCTCCGAAAGCGGCTCACAAGCTATATTGAAAGAAACAATCTTAAAAATTTTGATACAATGAATAGTTACTCCCAGATAGCTCTTCATTTGTAAATCCTTCCATTCGTCAATCGTTAAACATATCGCACCTTCGGTGCAACAAAGTCACAAATACCCCAAACTGTAAAATTGAGGTAAGTATGCCAAATTGTCTCTGAACCATGCCTATACTTGGGGCAACAAAAACATCCGCGAAAGTATCTCAAAATTCTACTAGATGGCGCAGGTGCCTTTGTGGTTATTGGCGGTTTTCCTATGCGTTTTGGGCAGACAACGTTTCATTGGCCAGTAGTGCCCCCGCGCCCGCGAGAGTTTGACGTACGTTGGAGCTACAGCCACACAAAGGTATTTATGACCATTTTTATTCTCACTTATTGGAGCGACAAAAACGTATCTATTTTTAAGACCTCAATTCCTTTTTATAAATTACAAAAATTTTGGAGCTACAAAGGTATTTGTTATAAAAGCGTTTTTGTTGATCCAACATTATTATAATTAACTACACAACTTGGAACTACAAAGTCACAAGCTAAAAAGTGTTTTTTTATGTCCAATAATATTATTTTTTCAACTACTCTTTTGAATCTACAAAATCACTAACTATAAAGTGTTTTTTTAGGTTCATTAATATTATTTTTTCAACAATTCTATTGGATCTAAAAAGTCTTAAACTATAAAAATGTTGTAAAGGTCCAATATTAGTATTTAGAACGTGATAATAAAAAGACTTGTGACTTTATAATTCCATTTTTTGTATCATAAGAACTAGCGGTTTAGTTTAAAAACAAAATTGAGACATTCTTACTCCATAATCATTTACTTATTCAATTTTTATTTTTTAAGGTGCACCTAAATGTAAGATAAACCACATTGATTTTTTATTTAAATGCTGATGCTATGATGATCAGCAATGCTCTCTGACAGACTACGACGAGCTCGTCGCCGAGACAAGTATGACCCCAATGGATTTTCAACTTTATGCTCTAGAACATAAAGTTGAAAATCAATTAAAGACAAACTGTTTCGACGTCGAGGACGGAACCAGTTTGTCTTTAATAAATTTTAGTTTCGGCGTTGCCGCGGCAAAGTGTCGTTAGAGAATAGTATTCTGTATTATATCTACGGTATCGTACATACATGACTAAAGCCACTTTGACACACCGTGGAACGAGAAATTTAATTTGAGTAAGTTGTTATAATTCGTAATTTCTTTAATATGGAGGCTGGTTTCCCTACTGTTGTTTCTCTTTTCAGGGGCGTACCTTTGCATTATAAAAAAATATTGTAAATCTGTTATACAAATATCTTTTGAAACTATTTTTATTTCAGGGAGCAATGGATTCCCGAAGTAAAAAAATTCTTTCTATGGTTCAATACAATAATCAAGACAATAATTTAAAGGAAAATAATACATTGGTTGAAACCTGGTTAGCGAACTTTCATCCGGAAGATCAGGACAATGATCATGATTTCAATTTAGAATCCTCTCGTTTTTCAACAAACAATATGTCCAGTACTTCATATGATACAAAAAATGAACTATCAGTTACTGACAGGAGCACAAAATGTGATAATGACGTGGACACAGTTTTAATAAAAGAAGTAAACGCTGATTCAATTTTACCAAATACCGTGATAGAGAATGTCGCAACCAAATATATTGAAAATGCAGTCATTACAACAGATAGCGAAAGATTTAACCTTTCAGATGACGGAGAAATAGTTTCTTCCAATGTTGTTATCACAGATATAGTGCCAGAAAACACTTTAGCAAAAAATATGCTAAGGCAAGACACCATCTCAAATACCAATGAACTGAACCCAGATAATAATGAAGATTTTTCCGTGAGTGATGGATCTCAATATGAACCACCGCAAAAAAAGCGACAAAAGAAAGTTTTTCAGCCAATCCGTAGAGAATCCAGCTCTAGCAGTGATTCCTCCACCTCTAGCAGCGATTCCTCCAGCTCAAGTAGCGGATCATCCAGCTCAAGTTCATCTAGCTCTGGCAATCGTTCCAAGCACTCCAAATCTACACCTCGCTCCAAAAGTGTTTCTAATGTGTCAATTGAACATCATAATGCAGCTTCTGAGAATATTCAACCAATTACTGAACAAGCAAGTATTGTAAAAAAGTCTAAAAAAAAGACCAGAAACCCAAGTCAATGGCAAAAAAACAAGAGAAAGTATTTAAAAAACACTGGTCAAGCTTATACGTCAACTAGAGGTAAAGCCATGCCGGAAAAAAGTATTCGTCCACCTTGTACGAGTACTTGCCGATTGTCTTGTTCGAATAAGTTTTCCACAGATGATAGGAATGTAATATTTCAGACATACTGGGGCCTTAATTCTTTCCAAAGACAGCGTGACTTCCTTGCTTCTTGTGTAAAGCAAGTTGAACCTGAATTCCGTACCATCAAGATTCGAAAAGGTGGAGACGTGAATAGAAAATGTAGAAAACCAAACACATCCTACTTTCTTGTAAATAAAGGTAGTGAGATAAGGGTTTGTAAAACGTTCCTATTGAATACATTCGCTATAAGTAATAAACCAAATTCAAACATAACTTTTTTCTCGGATAACTGTTGTGGCCAACAAAAAAACAAATTCATTCTTAGTTTGTATTATTATGCCGTTTCAACCTTGCCAATTAGATCTATAACACACAAGTTCCTAATTCGTGGCCACACGCAAAACGAAGCGGATAGCGTCCACTCGGTAATAGAGAAAAATATTCGTCGAGCAAAAAAAACGGGACCAATTTACACCCCAGATCAATATGTGGGTCTAATCCGTAATGCCAAAAAGACCGGTAACCGTTTCACTGTTAATGAAATGAATTTCAATAGTTTCTACGATTTAAAGTTACTTTCTAACGATATTAACTTGAACACTGGCAAGAATATTGATGGCGAAACAATCAGAATTTCTGATGTCAAAGTCGTGAAATTCATTAAAGATTCTGATACCTATTTGTACAAAACCACGTATAAAACTGAAAATTGGAACACAGCTAAAATTAAAATTAGTCGTGCAGGCAAAAAAAATATCGCAGATATTAATTTGAGTGCGGCTTATAGCTCTAAGTTGCCAATTGCGAACAATAAAAAGCAAGATATTCGACAACTAATAACTGCTAATATAGTTCCAAAATATTATGAAAACACGTTTAACAGTTTATTCGATTAATTATTCACAAAACCTTAAATTAAATTAAAATAAAAACTACTAAGATAAAATATAAACCTTTGTAATAGTTCGTTTTTTACTGGATCTTTGCCATTTTTTGATATTTTTTTGATTTTATATAGTAATTAACAATGAATAATAAGAGCATTGTTATATTTTTTACTACTGATTGCTTCTTAATATCGTTTGCTGTCTGCTATAATGACAACAAAAAGTATAGCGATTATGTAGTACCTTTTTTGATTGATGAAAATATTTCACAAACTTTCGCTTTATAATATTAGTGTGATTTGAATTTTCTAAGAATTTTTACGTTTATAAGTTTGAAGATTATTATGAAACCAAAAGACTTATTATAAGACTGTTCGTAAGTTCCTAAGTTTAAAAGACTGAGTATTATGTAAGTCTGCTTTTCCTAGAATTTGATTACAACTCGTTGTAGTTATAAGAATTTATTTGTTTTGAGTTACCTTTTTGATAATAGTTGATTTTTCGAGAAGAAAATATACGATTATGTTGATTAAGACACATTATTTCATTTAAAACCTTATCTTAAATAATATGGCTTAAGTTTTAAAACTAATTAATTCCTGGTGCAACAAAGTCACAATTCAGATTTTTTGATAATTCAATATAAGATTTTTAACGTAAAACTATAGCAAACAGAATAAACTATTAATTTTATAAAGATTTCAAACTGTAGTGTTAGAAATCAGCTTCTGCCACTTGTTAAAAAATGCTTGGTGAGAATCGAACCCACACTTGCATAGGATAACTAAATACAAAGAAAAATAACAGGAGATTTTAAATATGATTTGTATTAAAATTTAAAAGTAAAGAAAAAGAAACAGTTAGGTATAAAAGGAAATAAATTAAAGGACTATTGCGAGCCGCTTATAACTATGGTTGTTTTTATTTACCGAACGGAGAATTATGCGGTTTAGGGTTGAGTGTACGATCGCACGCGGGTTAAATATGTATAGGCCTTTACTAATTTAATCCCGGAGACGCGAGGTAGAACAGAGCAATTAAACCGGCAATAAATCTGAGTTCAGCGCGGTCGATGGATTGCCTAGCTTAAGATTCGAAAATAAAGTAAAGACTAATCCGATGAAGTTTATGAGGCAATGAGCCCTGAGTTCCTGAACACCGAGCGCCGTCTTGCTGCTTTCTGGTACGATCTCGTCTCGGTTGCCGGAGAAACCCGACGAGGTTGGAAGACGTGGGTGTGTGTTGACGCAGGCTGGGACTAGAGAACGCCAGGATCCTGTCCACGCGACGGACCGGGGTCCCGGGAAAGGCCTCGCGGCCTTGTTATCTGTCAAGGTCCGAAAACGAGAGAGCTTTAGAAACGGCATAGGCTAGATTACGCGATTAGTGAGACGCGAGAGTGTATGATTTGATAAACGGGAAATTGGTTGAATACTCACATGTTTGTACAGTAAATACTTCACCAATAATAGTGGTTCTAGACGCTCGCTTGGCTGGTACGAACTATAGATTTAACTTGAGGACTAGACACCACAATGAACACGATATGCTTAATTAAAACTGCGACCAGCTAGCACAAAGATACTATCGTCATCTTTTTGATAAGTTTGTTGAACTGGAAACTAGACGCTTGAAGCAGAAAGAAAAATTATTTTATTCCATGACGTTTTATCCAGAGCGACTCACCATAGAATGACGCAAGTCAAAAAAATTGTTTTCCTTCGAACGATATAGAATTCAAAATTTGAAAATGTGCTCAATTCGAAATTTTTAAAAGAAATAATAGTTTATGAAACTTTTACAACTACAAAAGAGGCTTGAACGGCAGCGCAATGCTGCAAAACCTACTATAAATAGTAATCCAGAAATGAGGAAATAAATGCGAAAAAAAACTTTAAAGTCCTCTCCTGTAAAATAAAAAAATGAGCTGTTGTGACTTTGTTGCACCGAAGGTGCGATAATATTGGTAACGGATTGTAACTTTTGGATAATAATAGCTTTTTGCTCCTCGTATTTTCGATGCCGGTTATCGTTTTGCGACATGGGATTTTATATAATGGTGCAAGTAATTTAATCAATTTTCTAAACCCTTCTCCTTCGACTACGCTGAAAGGAAGATTATCGCGGTATATCAATTCTGCTATAGCGTCTGTAATCTGTTTGTTTTTTGAACCCCCTGATCCAAATTCTAATATTTTTGAGAATGATGCTTCTATGCCCATTTTTTGTCGTTTAGGAGTTGAAGACCCTACAGGATCTTCAATTTGAGATGCGGAAGTAGTCGGTATCATAATCATACGAGTCTTCAGAACGTGTAGATGTCGATGGCATAGCAAACAAGTCTGCAATTGATTCTTCCTGCGAATTGTTTCCCGACTTGACAGTATGATCCTACAACAAAATTAAAATTGGTTAAAAATATCCTTTAGCATATGGCCACTAAACTAAAAAAATATTTCGTAACATAAAAGCCAATCAAAATAAAACTAATTTTTGACTTGATTAACCACTGTTTAGATCGTAAATTTATTTGTTACCTGAATCGGTAAGTATATCTTCCGATTTGAAAACCCCCAACCCTAAACTAGAACTGCCAAAATGAAATTTTGACTTGTCATTAATCTTAATGCCCGGGCATTTTAAATATTCTCCTGAATGGCCCTGATTTATCATTTGGTTGGTTCATAGCAACGAAAATAACAGGTCAGTAAATATTATACGAGTATATTGCTACATTGACACATAACTGGACTCTAAAAACTAGAAGCGCAAACTATTAAAGTACTTAAGATAAACAATATTTCCGCGTATTTCAATCATTTGCAATTCTAAAATAAATCACTAACTGACAAACTAAAGAAACATTTATCTTTTTAGTTCGTGCAAAATGAATAGGTAAATTAATTTTGTACTACAATATAGCAAATAGTGTTCTTTTTATAATTATTCATTAAAAAAACTAATCATTGACAGGTTAGTTGTATAAAATGTGGTCCAGTTTCTTTGTAATTAATAATTGTAATTAAATCCAATTTGTAGGTACTTACCTCTTCATTTTCAATACTACTTATGTTACCAGAGTGTTTCCTTTTCATGTGCTGTTTTAAATTAGTAGTATTACTGCACGTTTTTAAAATTTTAGGGCAATGTACATGTGTTACATTTAGCGTTGCCACTGCCAGATGTATTGTCAACATGAAAATATTGACGCCAACTACTTGTCGTCCTTTTATTCGTAGACATTGTTAAAAACGAGAGTTTTAATAATACCAATCACTTTTAGTCAAGAAAAAACGGTAAAACTTTCAAAATATTGTCAAAACGAATAATGAATGAATGACATATCAACCAAATGTCGATAAAATAGTACAGTTCGTTGACTCCATCTAGTGAATGTTTGATGAAATAAATCTACAACTGTTTCAATAACACAGAAGGAATGCCATCATAGATGCACAGATGGCGTTAATGTAATATTATGAAGATAGTATTCTTCGGCAGTTCACGTTCCGGGTAATAATTGATTGAATGATTGATTATAAAAAATATCGATTATTAATCGATTATTCATAAAAATAAAATCGCATATTAAAATCGATTTTTACTTTAAAAAAATCGATTTTTAATCGATTATTTCCATAATCGATTATTTTTCACATCCCTACCGTCAGTAGCGACTGAGCCTTCCCAGCGTGAGGACGTATTACTTTGTATCGCAGGCGCGCACGTGTTCTACGTAAACATATTCCAGAAATTGTACGCCGTCTACCACTTTTTGATCCGGTAAGTATTCATTTTATTTTCAGTACTTTGGTTGTTTTTGAACAACATAAAAATTTTGCATGCCTTTATCTTATCTTCTATCTATATCTATATATCTAATATATAAAATTCTCGTGTCACGGTGTTTGTTGCCAAACTCCTCCGAAACGGCTTGACCGATTTTTATGAAATTTTTTGTGTGTATTAGGTAGGTATGAGAATAGGATGTAAACTATTTTTCGTACCCCTAAGTGATAAGGGTGGTCCACCCCAAGTTTTTTTTTTCTTTTTTTGGACAATTTTTTTTATTGTCATTTTTTTATGATTTGGCATAAAAAAAATACATACAACCCTAAATTTTCACCCTTCTACCACCAACCCCTATTTTTTAATAGCGATATAAGTAGTTTAATAATTTTCTACTCTTGGCGGTCGATAATTGAACAGTTATTCCCGTCAGGCGTCTACCAGTGTCACTTCTCATCCCGTAAACAGCACAGAGTAAGGATGAGAACGAAACCGGTCTCCTGTCGTTCTCTCACAATAAGCTTTCTCTCTCTCACTCACTAAAGTTTAGGGCCTAAAATGAATCCCTATTTGAGCACGCGTGAACGGCTGGACCGATTTCACTAATTCTTTTTTCGTTATTGTAAGGAGAAGGATATTAGGATAGGTAGGTGAAGGTAGGGTGTAAGGTAGGTAGGTAGGATAGGTAGGTAGGGCAGGGTAAGTAGATAGGATGATAGGGGTAGGTAGGTAGGTAGGGTAGATAGGTAGGTCGGGCAGTGTAGGGTAGATAGGTAGGTAGGGTAGGTAGATAGGGCAAGGTAGGTAGATAGGGCAGAGTAGGTAAATAGGAAGGTAGGTAGGTAGGGTAGATAGGTAGGTAGGGTAGGTAAGTAGTTCGGGCAGGGTAGGGTAGGGAGGTAGGTCAGGCAGTGTAGGGTAGGTAGTTAGTTAGGGCAGGGTAGGTAGGTAGATCGGGCAGTGTAGGGTAGGTAGGTAGGGCAAGGTAGGTAGGTAGGTAGGTCGGGCCGGGTAGGGTAGGTAGATAAGGCAGGGTAGATAGGAAGGTAGGTAGGGTAGATAGGTAGGTAGGGTAGGTAGGTTGTTCGGGCAGGGTAGGGTAGGGAGGTAGGGCAGGGTAGGTAGGTAGGTCAGGCAGTGTAGGGTAGGTAGTTAGGGCTGGGTAAGTAGGTAGGTCGGGCAGTGTAGGGTAGGTAGGTAGGGCAGAGTAGGTAGGTGCACCGTAGATAAGTACAAGTTACTGCTACCCGCTAAACCAATTACAGGCACTACCTGGAATTACTAGGAATACCTTCTATCACTCGGCCTTAGTCCACGTATTCAAGAATATACGACAAGACAGAATTCAACACTATGGTTGAATTCTATCTTGTCTATACAATAATATTCAGAAATTTCCCTCTACAATCCGGTACCATACATAGTTATTTTAGTTACTACAAACAACGGGTCAGATTAAAAAAAAAAAACATGGTGTAGGCGGCCCGCGAGCTATTAATTGAGCAGGTGGTTTTAACGCTCACCACCGCAGCTTCGGCTTGCTGGCCGGCGGCGGTACATATTCATCGTACGGAACCCTCTCCACGCGAGTTCAACTCGCACTTGACCGGTTTTTTTTTAAATAAATTCATTATATTTGAGTGTATATATTTTTTACCAGTGTCACTCAAAAAAGGGCATTTTATTCATCGATAACAGTGAAAAAAACTGTATTTTACTCACAAGAGAATAAAAACATTTTGAATTTGGAACAGCACGTATATTACGAATTATGTACAAAAAACAAATGAAACGTGCTGAAAGTACCTATATTGGCTGGCTCAAAGGAGCTATTCCATAGAGCTATTAGATTAAGCCGGGCGGGCGGCTGCTGAGAAATTCCTGTTGAAAAACCCAATAATACATAACCTCATGTTCAGCAGTAGCGCTTGCGACCACTAGACCAATGCGCAACGAGGCAGTCTTATAAATATTACAACTACGACAGTTTTTATATACTAATACTACTATTTACTTTCTTGCAGTCAATGGTAAAAAGTAGAGTAAGTACACAACTTGCGAATAAATTTTTAAGGTGTACAATACTGTAGTACATTATTTTGATCTATCTCGTAGAGCGTTTGCAATGTAAGCGCAAAAAAAATGTGTTTATTTACGACATCACATTGAAACCTCTAAAACTATCAGTGTCTCTACTATGCATGTATTATACATATAAACCTTCCTCTTGAATCACTCTATCTATTAAAAAAATCCGTTGCGTAGTTTTAAAGATCTAAGTATACATAGGGACAGACAGCGGGAAGCGACTTTATTTTATATTATGTAGTGATGCTCGTGCAGCAGGCAAAAGTACACGTAGTGGCAACAAGTGTTATTTTTTATGATTTAAAATGAGTTCTTTAAAAAATGGGGCAACCACTTAAAAGTCAAGCTCAGGAAATAATTTACAATGTGCACGAGTTTATGAAGACAGGCTCAAGAGTCTAAGAAGTAAGAACACAACATTTATAAAGGATCGATTTTTGAAAATTATTGACCGAATGGCCGAAGCTACACAAACAAAATGAACAATAACGAGAGTTCTTAAAGAAAAGGATCAACATACGAGTGAAAACACTGCGGGGCCTTCTTTTAGAACACTGAAAAAGGGTAAATTGAAAAAACTTATCGCCTTTAGATTAAGTTTTTTCTATTGTTTACTAAATAAATACCTATTTGTGTTTATTCAATAAATCGTGCATTTTTAAATAACCTCTATTTTTAATTAAATATATTCTTGATGAAAACTGGTGGCCCGATAAAATTGGCACGAAGTATAATTGTGCGATTGAGACGAAACTAACAGCTGTAGTGTATTATGAACCTTATAGTAGTGATCTAAGGTTGATTGTAAGTTTTAAGCATTCTTTCGTTAATCTTCGGGGCTTTATTTTCTGTGCGAACGAAGATTCAGGAAGCGCCTTATCAGTTGGGTACCATGTACGAGTCTATCGCTATCCTTTACATTTTCAAGGACAAATAATAGCATGCGCACTCTCTTTCTTTCAATAGATGAACTACACGCTGTGTAGGTACTCTTCTATCGCATGAGATGGTTCGCTGGGACGCTGTCGCACGTATTCACTCAAATTCAAATTCAAATTCAAATCTTTTTATTGTGGGCATAGGTTATACAGACAGATGTTAGGTAAATTACAGTTCCAATATGTCCTGCCTAATAGGCATACAATAATTATGTCAACATGCAGTATATAAAAAAATATTAAAATCTCAGGTCTCACTTTTATAGAAAATCTTACAAAATAACAATTTATTGTATGTATGGTGACAGATTGTAGTAGATACTAATTGTTAAGAAAATCTTGGATCGTGTAGTAAGCTTTGTCAATTAAAAAATTACGCAATTTATATTTGAATAGCGGGAGTTCATTGGTGCTTAAAATGTCCACAGGTATCTTATTGTAAATTTTAGACGCCAATCCAAAAAAAACTCTCAAAACTCGCAGCAATATTTTATTTTTTTAAACTCGACAACCGGAATTCTGGACTGATTTTTCGCAGACAACCCTATACCACCGTGATCGTAATGAAATAATCTTTATTTTAATTTAACTTTAATTCATTAACCAGACCGGTGCAAGTTACTATTTTTTTTTACCTGTTTATAAGAGTTGTGACGGGAAAAAAATTGTCAACCCAACGTTTGCATATTCTATGGGCTACATACTTTCGATTGGTAAGGAATTTACCTATTAACCAAACCGATGCAAAGTAAAAAAAAAAAAAAATTAAATGTTAATTTAATCATATTCTGGACTGAAATTTTTTAGACAACCCATTTGCGATATTTTTATTGACATATTTAATTGAATATAAAATACTTTTCATCCATTAACCAGCTCGGTGAAGGTCGTTCTATGGTGGGATCCTATACTATTTTATTTTATTTATTTATTTCAGACATAATTTTAGTCCATAGCTTCTGATTACATAATACATAACTACATTAAAATACCAAACAGATAAAATTGTGATTAATTAAGTATAAATATTCAACAACTCATTAAAAAATAATAATTAAAATTGTCAAAAAAAATATAAAAAAATGTCAGAATCGTATAAAAAAATAAGAATAAAAATAAATGTCAATTTGTAAAAAGTTATAAAAATGTCAAAATATTTAATCTTAGCCAATCATTTTACCTGCCCCAAGCCCGATATACGGGTGCATGTAAGGCCTGCCAGTGCTGCATAAAAGGCCCGTCCAACCTGTTGGCAACAACGCTAAGAAGACTGTTGCCGCTGCCCCGCACTCTACTCGCTATCGAGGTCGCCCTCTTGCGCATGCTGGCATAAAAACAGTCGATGCGGACGCTCGCGAACATTCCCGATGCGCTGCAGAAGCGAGGCAGCCGCAGCAGCGCCCTCAGCGCATTATTATATTGAACGCGGAGAGCGCTGTAGGATTTCTGCAAATATGACACCCACAGACTACTCGTATAAAAAGATGTGCAATAGGCTCGAAACAAGGTGATCTTCACATCCTTGGAGCTACGAGCAAACCTGCGGGCAATCATATTCGCCCTCACCGACAGCGCCCTCCTTTCTCGCTCAATATCAGCGTCGTCCTTTAGGTCGGACGTCACAATATGGCCCAAATACTTAAAAGTATGTACCCGCTCCAAGGGCACCCCACATAGCCTTACTGGTGGAACCTCCGCCGGGCACTTCGAACCCGCATTGAAAACTATAAGCTTGCTCTTGCTAACGTTATATTTTAGGCCATGTGTATGAGCGTACGTTTCGCAAATGCTTATGAGCTCTCTGAGTCCCCCTATTGACGCGCTCAGCAGCACCATATCATCAGCGTAGCTGATGTTGTTAAAGCAAACATCATCAACATGGCATCCAACATGGCGGCTGCTGAGCTCGGCAACAAGTCCATCGACATACAGATTGAAGAGCGCTGGCGAGCTCAGTCCTCCCTGCCTCACCCCGCACTCCAACCTGTACGAGTCCGACAGAGCTCCCGACCATTTAACATTATTGACCTGATTCCCGTACCAGTGCTGGAAGATCTTAACAACTTCAGGCGCAACTTGCCTATCAAGCATCTTTTTCCACAGCACTTTGTACGAAACCAGGTCAAACGCTCTGGTCAGATCGAGGAAGCAGGCGTAAACAGGCGTGCTACGATCCGTGTAATATCTGACAGCATGCTTTAAACTCAGTATAGCACTATCTGTGGACAATTTGGGCCTGAACCCAAACTGGTTGTCGTACTATATGTATTATAATTACACCACGTATTCTTATGATTTTTATTTACCTATGAAATTGTCCTTTTATTAAACTGCCACTTCAAACTGTACATCAAACTGTACACAAACTGTACACTGTGCAAGTGTCGCAACACAATTACGCAATGTAAATCCGTATTGTCTTTGGCCTCATAGACAAAATTTGTCAAACTTTTAATTTATTTGTAATTTTAATGTAATGAATATGAGGCTTTTGGCTAATCTATCAAGAGTTCTAAATGTTATATTTTTTTTGTAATGTGCGTTTAGTTTGTGCAGAATAAATCATTTTTCTTTCTTTCTTTCTTTTCTTTCTTTACATTTTTATAGCTACAGTTTGACTTGAAATTCCAAATTCATTGGTTCGCGGCCAGTAAAACAAAACGGCAATTTCATAGGTAAAGACCTAATATTGAAATTTTATTGTTTCGCATTTGCAAAACTCTGTTTTTAATCCTAATCCAATTCTCCTATTTTATTATACGTAAACGGGCGCAGTCCCAATAAGACTTTGCAATTTGCTTGTACTATTTAAGTTTATCTTGTCCATCGTTGACATCGGTGAAGAAAAACTTTTAATTAAGTACTTATTTATCGATACTAGTCGTATTTATGTAAAACGCTTATCTCAATGGTAATGAATGTCTAAATGTACCTAAATGCATCTTACACCAAATTGTAGCATTTTTATGTCGATTGTTATAAATATACTAAATGAATATACACAAACATTCCAGACTCATTTCTTAACCGTACCTACATCACTTAAAAAATATCATTATAGGATCAAAACTGTTTAATCGATCACTACGCTCGAACTTTAGGCGTGTGTATGTGAACGGTGCACACAAACATAGCATCGCAATGAATATGTCTAAACTCAGTCGAGTGAATTTTGTGCACGGATTCTTAAAACAAAATTGGCTTTTACATCATTCGATTTCAATGAATATCTTAAGAGATATCGCAGTTTTAAATCGCAGCAAAATAATGATCAAGTACTACGCGCGCATTTATGATGGCAATAGCAGTCATGGTGGCCCAGTGGTGTCGGCCCCGACTTACGAGTTGTAGGTCGTGTGGGTTCGAACCCCAGCAGGCGCTTTACTTTGTGTAAATATTGTCATCACCACTGCTCTCAAAACGGTGAAGGAAAACATCGTGAGGAAACCGGCATGTCTTAGAACCAAAAATTCGAAGACATGCGACATCTACCAACCCGTGCTGGGCCCGCGTGGTGGATTATGGCCCACTCCCTCTCATAGAGAGAAGGCCTGTGTCCCAACAGTGGGAACAGTAGGTAATAGGCTGATTATGTATGTTATGTAAGGCAGTCATGAGGGGGAAGGGCGGTGGCCCCAGTTAGCCCAGCGAAATACCATGCAGCGCGGGTTTTATTTTTTTTAGGTTGCGAAATCATCAAATGACTTCTTCCGCTCTGGGCGGAGCGGAAGGGCGTGTCAGACTCGAACTACTTTTTAAAGGACCATGACCGATTTTGTATGGACCCCGTCCCCCCCCTCCAACAGCCATGTGATACATGACAATATGTTTATAAGGATCCAGAAAAAGACTTACTGTCTTGTTCAATTGCAAAATCGATGGGATTTTTTTGTAATAACAAAAAACATTTTGGTTGGCTAAGCTAACCTTTTTTTTTTTTTTTTTTTCTCGGGGTGGAAATCCTCATGGATGTCCTCCGCCCTGGGGTGGGCGAAGGGGTCTGTCAGACTCTTACTGACTAAAACCACCCCGGTGTTCCTTCGCACACTTGCGTCGGGGGGCTGCGGGAACAAATTGCGACTTCCGCTGCCCCGGACTGGTGACGGCCCGCACTCTGCGGGCCGAACACTACGCGCCGCCATCTCGGGTACCTAACCAAACCTAACAGTGTTAAACTTGGAAAAAGTATCTAACCTACAACACGCTTCGAATGACACTGGTTTCATACTTGTTGGAGGGTGGCGACGTCCAGTAACAGTGATAAAAAAGAAAGAAAAACATTTTATTTGGGACACGCACACAACGAACGAAATCATGAAAACAATAATATATTATTAAAAAAAAATTGTCTGGAGCAAAATTTCCTAAGAGATAATTAGAAAAACAATTATCGTTAGAAAAGCAAGCAGATTCATTTAAGAAGTATCTTCGTCGAAACCTTCAAGAACCACAACCAGGCAAAAGTACAGATGATAATTTGAGAGAAGAAACGAACAATCCTCCAACAGAAAGCTGTAATACAGAACATCCTGCGTTTTTTTCAGAAATAGAAAATATACCACAACATAGTGTCAGTAAAGATCAAGTATTTGAAAAAGAGATCGTAGAAATAGAAAGAGCTTCTGGTCCTATTTTAAATTTCAGCGACCCTGCAACTTGGGGTCGAACACGGACCAGATCAAGTGAAAGATATCGACTTCCCATTCGATAAAAATCGAAGAAAGTTTTCTACAGTGCAATAAAGAGAAAACTAGTCAACGGTGAATGTGTGTCTCGTTCATGGCTGCAATATTCAGTTTCAAGAGACGCAGTATTCTGGTTCTGTTGTAAACTGTTTTCCACAGACGAAAAATTCGCTCTTTGTAACAAGGGGGTAAATGATTGGAAGAATATATATGTGATAATATCTAATCACGACAAAAGCAGTAACCATTTAGGACACTACCAAGAGTGGAAAGAGTTAGAGCTTAGGTTAAAGAATAATAAAACTATCGATGAGGAAAATTTACGCCTAATAAGGAACGAGGAAAAATACTGGAAACAGATTCTTGAAAGGTTAATTGCATTAGTGAGAGTTCTAGGAAGTCAAAACTTAGCTTTTCGTGGAAGTCATGACAAAATCTATACTCCTGACAATGGAAACTTTAAAAAAATAGTTGAGTTTGGATATAAATCCACGCGCATTTTTTGTACCCTGCAGTTCACACACACTAAATCTTGTCGTGAATGATGCTGCTAAATGTTGTCTGGCAGCTACATCCTTCTTTAACTTGGTCCAAAATATATATGTTTTTTTTTCTGCTTCAACCCACCGTTGGGAAGTCTTATTGCGTCATGTGCCTACCTTGACACTGAAACCACTGAGCGATACAAGATGGGAAAGTCGGATTGATGCTTTGCGGCCATTACCACAACACAACTTGTGTTTATTAACACAAGTTTTGTTTATATTAAAATATATATATTTAGATTAAGCTATTATTATTATTATTTCCTTTATTGTATATTTAGACATATTATTTACATTTTTAAATATTTTTATAAAAACAAAATAAAACAAAAATATTTAAAAATAAAAAATAGTAGCCCACCGGTATCGGGAACAGGGTCCAAGCTACCGGTGGTCAGGGCTCCTGAGAGAGGAATCTCCTAACGATACGCGCCGTGTCCACATCCCACATGTCGACAACCTCGCGAGCCAAATCGAGGTACTTAATCTGTTTATCTTTTTCTGGTTTCCTTAGGTTCTCGTCATGCGGGACCGCTATATCAATAATAATTGTGCGACGCTCTGATCGATCTATCACCACTATGTCTGGCTTATTGGCAGTCCTGTCAGTGATGATAGATCGATCCCAATACAACGTGATATTACCATTTTCGAGAACTGGGTCGGGCACATACCTATAGTACGGTACTTCCGATTCCACAAGACTGTATTTCAGAGCAAGTTGCTGGTGGATAATCCTGGCTACAAAGTTGTGTCTATGCAAGTAGTCTACGTTAGCCAGACGAGAACAGCCAGAAATAATGTGTCGGATTGATTCCCCCGGACGGTGGCATGCCCGACAGATGTCAACCGTGCCGTCCTTCACAATATATTTCCGGTAGTTGTTCGTCATCATAACTTCGTCCATAATAGCAAAGACAAAACCTTCGGTTTCCCCAAAGAGATCACCGAATCGCAGTCAAGATACGGACGCTAACAGGTCTACATCGGGCCCATGTAAGGTCCGGTAAAAGCGTCCGTGAAGCTCTTTGCTCTGCCATACTTCCCTGCGGTCATTAGTATCTAATACAATAGGTTTGCGTCAGTTCTCGTTAGCCAAGGATAGCGGGGTAAGGCCTTTGTCCACTGAGACCACAGTGCATCCCCACGTCCGCCTAGGAAGTATTCCCTGAGACTGCATACCTCACGGTTGTGCAGGGTCTTAGCATTTAAGAAGCCTCGACCACCGCACTTCCGCGGGATATATAGTCTCATCACCGATGAACGTGGGTGATGCATCCGATTTGCGGTCAGCAGTGTGCGGACCCTCCTATCCAGGGCGTCAAGTTCCGTCTGAGTCCATTTGAGTATGCCGAAAGAGTACATGAAAACCGGCATGGCCCAACCGTTGAAGGCGCGCACCTTGTTTCCGCCTGATAAAAGACTATTTAATACTTTATTCAGGCGGCCAAAGAAGCGTTCCTTCATTATTATTATTATTACGTTACCAATTAGCTGACGTGCATGATGCGCTCATGGACATTTACGAAGACCGTACTCTGATGGGTTCATCTGGAAATCAAACGCGAGTTGAGGCTCAGTCGATGGCAAAAAAATTGCGGATTACAAGTTTATTGCTTCTCTCGTTATATGGTACAATATTTTATTCGAAATTAATTTGACTAGCAAACTTCTTCAATTAAAGGCATTTGATATAAACGCTGCGACAAACGCTCTTCTAAAAACAAAAATCTTTCTGGAAAATTGTCGCAGTGATTTGGGTTACGAACACATGCTGGTAGAAGCAAAAACAATTTCAGAAGAAGCCAACATCCCCGCATCATTTGTTTTAGAATCCAACCCAGTCCGTTTAAGAAAAAAAAAAAGACAGTTTAGCTATGAAGCGGAAGACGAGCCCATACTTGATGAGAAAATCAAATTCAAAATAAATTTTTATTTTGCCGTGCTGGATACTGCAATAAATGCAATCGATGAGAGGTTTATTCAGATGAAAAATATTAACGGTGTTTTTGGATGTCTTTATAACATTCATGAGATGCAGAATAAAACTTCCAAAGATTTTATGGAACACTGTATCCAGTTGGAAGAATCTCTTAGTCATGCAGAGTCTAAGGATGTTGATGCAACAGAGTTATGTGGCCAATTACTAGCTATTACCAGAAGAATACCAAATAGCACTACGCCACAGGAAGTTTTAAACTACATATGTGAAAATGGCCTACTAGATAGCGTGCCTAATTCATTTATTTATTTAATACTTAATGCACAGAAATGTACAAAGGCGGACTATATGCCATAGGCATTTTCTACCAGTCAACCTTTGGGTGATGCAGAGACAAACTGTGGTAGGTGCAATTGCGAAAAATTGAGGAATAAAAATAATATTATAAAAATTTATTCAAATACTAAGATACACATATACCTATTACAAATTATAAATATAATATATAAGCTTAATCATATATATGCAAATAATCACAAATAATATATATATAAATAATTGAATATACTAAATCAAATAAGACAAACAATGGGAAAACATTAACGTTGTGATGATACTGCCAGCTTCTTACGAATATGCTCGCGAACTTTAACTTTAAAGGATCATCGGTTGGTTGCCATCCTGAATTTAGTTACTGCGATAAGGGTGTTGCTTACTCTTCCTGTGTCTGTGGCTAGTGGTGAGCGCAGTTTTTCTAAATTGAAACTTATCAAAACGTACCTGCGCTCAACTGGGTCATTCTACCGAAACACAAAAATTTTGTTCGCTTCAAATAATATCGTAGTTCCGTAAATTACAAATACTTTCAAAACCAATTTTTCATCTTCATGACCTTATCTAACATCTCAATTAAGAATTTTAATATTAACTAACATATTTTCTTTATTTTTAGCAGTACAGTACGTGATTACTCACGTCCTGTAGAATGTTCGCAACATAGGTTGTAACATTGAAGTGTCTCTAAAAAATATTTAGAAGTATTCGAATGTTAAATCACAACAATTAACATGTTAATTATATCACAAAGAAGCAACCAGTATAATATTAAAAAATATATCTTATTCTTTAAAAAGTTATAAAACATTCTACAATGTTCGTGCAAAATAATCACGCCTGTAGAAATAAATTACACAAATTGTAGACTTTTTATTTTTCAAGTAACAACAATATTTTCTATGCCTAGGAACCCAATACGATGTAATGTCATAATAGTTTCAGCCATAATTTCGCAAGTGATTGCAGTTCAGAGATTTTGAAATTTAAAAGAGCGTTCTACACCAATGTCAAAGTTCATTCCTCACTCCTGTACTCTACAAAAAAAAGTAAGTTAACAATTTATAAACCTAGTTTGTTTATGGCCTCATTAATAAGATGGTTAATTATCTAAATCAAGTGAATTCGGATTTCATTACCTCAAATTTTGCACCGCTTACGTATTTTTTACGCTTACGTGGTTAGAACTCTTCTGTAAAAAAATACATGTACCATCAAACATAGCTATAATATTGCTGATCGAGATTCTATGTCAGGATTTCCGAACAGAGATTCTGGTACACTTAAGTTTCTAGCAGCAAGCTGCTCATGAGTAAGGTGGCTTACACCTAAATGTTGAGGATCAAAGTGGTCAGTTAAACAAGTTCTGAGTTTTTTCAAAATAAAATGCACAGTTGACCGAGGTAAATTAAATAATGTCGAAAGTCGTCTGTATGTGTCACCAGTCCTTAATTTCATTAAATACAGTGCTAAAGCTCGTTTGGGTTGCTTACAATTAATCGGTGGTATACTATTGTACATATCTAAAAATTCTATGACTGTCACACCCGTCCAATAATGGCAAACATTGTCTGGCATTTCTTCGATATTATTCAAATTAAAAACCTCCATCTTAGACTTCTAGATCTTCTTATTGTCTTACATTGAATGTAAGACAATAAGAAGCCCAATAATTAATATGCCCAGCGCTCTGGGGTAATGAGTGCTAGTGAGTCCAGTCGTTATTGGTTAGTGGGGAGTTGGGGACATCCTGTCGCATTTACCTTTTTTTACTATTTTATTTAAGTGTGTCCTACAATAAAATAATTTATTTGGCAATAAATACATAGTTTTATTATTTCTTTTAATCCTGATTCAATACCAACAAGTAGGTGAGAGCAGTGGTGGCCCAGCGGTATCGGCCCCGACTTACGAGCTGTACGGGCTGTGTGTGTGTGGTCGTGGGTTCTAACCCAAGCAGGCGCTTTACTTTGTCTAAATAATTTCATCACCACTGTTCTCAAAACGGTGAAGGACAACATCGTGAGGAATCCGGCATCTCTTAGAACCAAAAATTCGAAGACATGTGACATCTACCAACCCGCACTGGGCCCGGGTGGTAGATTACGGCCCACTCACTCTCACAGAGAGGAGGCATGTGCAGTGGGAACATTAATAGGCTGATTATGTGAGTAGGTGAATATAAATAATGACGAAGACGAACTATACTACTTCACGGGTCGGGCGCGTGAATAATTCTTAATAACTATGGAGCAGAGTCCGTCACTATCTACAAATTGCAGACTGCCGAATACTGCTCTTGGAATAATGTTAACGAAACTGAGAACGGGAGAACCTAACGACAGGTTATCGTTGTTATTTCACATGAGTCGGAGAAGCTTAGAACGACTAAACACGTCCGCCCGTGATGCTCTGATAAGAGTCATTTCCGAGACACTTGGAAAATAAAATACAGGAATTTATGAATGAATAACTTTAAAATCAATGTTTCACAAAATAAAAGGATCGTCACCGTATCAAAAGTAACGCTATCTAGTGGTATAGGATGACAGCCTTATCCAACGTAAAAATGACTGTCATCATACCCACACAACAATAAATAACAGATAAATACACTTCAATGTTTTTGTTAAAACCTGTTGATTACGAAAAAAATTAAATTAAACTTCTTTAATTTTATTTTTACTTATTTTTAACTTATTTCAACTAAATTGTAACAGTACACATACATTCTAACAGTTTTTTTTAATTTGTAATCGGTCCGTATTACGTAAAAGACGATTGACTGTAACGAATCAATTGTTCGAAGAAAACCCAACGGCCGCAAGATTCATTATAAATAATTAAATACAGTGGTTTTAACTGTGTCGTTCTGCATCCTCGTCAAATTCAAAGAGGTAACTATGCTAATGATTCTCGACACGAATCAGTACTAAAATAAGTAGGTAATCAAAAAAAAAACTAGATTTCGAAATCGGCATGTGTGGGACACGCATGTTAAAACGCGGCTTGTGTGATACCGCATTGTAAAGAACCGCCCTTTTACACACGTAAAAACGCGGCCGTTTATACGATTCCATAATTTTGCCTACCCCGCGCCCGCGCAACTTACTACTATCCCTACATACACCCCACCCCCGCCACGCTCACGCACACATCAACCAGTGTGATTGATATCGCCGTCGCGCGCCGTGTGAGCGCGTCTTTCGCGATTTTCCGCTACGCGCACCTTTAATTTCCTTTTAAATACGACACGATGACGGAAAACTACTCCAATATTGAGTTGCTGGAGATGGTCCGCTTAAACGCGATAAGTGGAGACAGCCTACGTCGAGCTGTACAGATTTTCGCGGAAATGTTTCCCAATCGGCCACCACCGTCCCAAAACGTCATGCTCGCTGCTACCCAAAGACTGCGGGATTATCGCCAGTTTGACGTCCCCCGTCATGCTCAAGCTCGCGGCAGCAGTGGTCTGCCTGTCGCTTTGCAGGAAGATATCCTGGAATACTTCCAGCAAGAACCACGGGCGAGCAAGCAGGATGCTGGTCGGCGGTTTTGAGTGCACCACTCTACAGTATGGCGTTTATTGAAGCGGGAAGAACAACACCCATTCCATTTTCGTAACGTGCAAGATATTCACCCGGGAATCCGGGATATACCGTCGCACGCATTACGTTTTGTCGCTGGTTACTGGAACATCAAGACGCCAACATCCTGTGGACAGACGAGTGTTTATTCACTCGAGTTGGCATCTACAATGTTCACAATGAACACTAGTGGACTCAGCGGGACCATAACCCGCACGTGACCAAACGTGATTCTTTCCAAGTGCGGTTTACATTAAATGTGTGGGCTGGCATAATAGGAGACCGCGTGCTTGGACCCTATTTCATCGAGGGTTACCTTACGAAACGACAAGTCGTCGAGGAGATGCTCGATGACGTTCCGCTGGCACTCTATTGTACTATCAGCAGGACGGTGCCGCTCCTCACTACGGACGTCAAGTACGCGAGTACTCGACCGAAAGTTTCCTGGCCTGGCCTCCGCGTTCACCGGACTTAACGCCCCTGGACTTTTATTTGTGGGGAGAAATTAAAATGTGTACACTAGACACAAATGAAAACACAAGTGTTATAGAATTAAGAGAAAAAGTGGTTAGTGCTTTTGACAGTGTAAAAACGAATGTGTTTGTGTTGCGAAAGCTAAAAGAAAACCAGCGACATCGAGCTAGACTGTGTCTAGCTCGATGTCGCTGAAGTGGAAGTGTCCGTGAAGGTGGACACTTCGAACAGTACCTTCGGCTAGCTAAGGTAATTTATTGCACGACTCGTAATGCGAAGCATTAGAGTGTGCTCTACGATCGAAAAATATTTTTTGCCCCAGTTCTGCAACTGTTTTTATTGTTACACTCCTGTAACAATAAAAACAGTTGCAGTTAGTACACAGAACCTACTTAATTTATATACCATTGTATAGATGATTAAATGGAGATTAATACTGTACTTTTTACCAATTGATTTAATGCAGCAGAAATGAAAAAAACATCAAAATAGTTGAAAAAAAAATCCTGTCCGTCAATTTATGAACCTTGAAAACATTGTAGCTTGCGATAAAATCAATTAATTCAAATTCAATTCAAAAAATACAAAATTCAAAATTATTTATTAGGGACAACGAGATCCACGTGTTAGTATTTATACAGAAAGACTTAGACACTATTGTTAGTACTTAAATAAACTACCTAAAAAGAACAACAAAAAGAAAACTGCATAAATAACTTTAGACAAACATGCACCTGTGACGAGACACCCCGCCCCGTCAAGATAACCCATAGGGAGACACCTCCCTAAGGATCACCAGACGAACGAAATGTCTCAACACAGGCGCACGTACGTCTTCAGCTACAGTTTTCAGGATGCTGTTGTGACTCCCCCGCACCCTCCTCATAATTGACATGACTTTATTCCTAATGACGGCATGAAAGTCGTCAGTACGAGCCTGCGCAAACATCTCGGAAGCACTGCAGAAACGAGGAAGTCCCAACATCATCCTGAAAATATTATTGTATTGGACGCGCAGAGTGTCCAGCGATTTCTTGGTATAACTGACCCATAGACCACCCGAGTACAGACCCTGACAATACGCTTTAAATAACGTGATCTTGACTTGGTCCGCACAGCGGGCGAATCTACGGGCCAGCATGTTGCCACGGACTGACAGAGCCCTGCGCTCCCTCTCTATGTCCACATCATCCTTAAGGTCGTCGGTAAGGTAATGTCCAAGGTACTTAAACTGCGACACCCTATCTAAGTTTACACCATTCAAAGTAATGGGTGAAAAAAAAAATCCTATAAACACGATCCAAAAAAAAAATCTAAGTTGACGCCATATAGACGCCAACAAATTAGCAAAACACTACTACATGAGCCAGCTATTGCGGTTCACCATAATTTGACATCCCAACTACACACATCAAAAGTGTCTAGGGATCAACATATATTTTTGCAATAACTTTTCTCCTGATTGATATTAATTAAAATTTTCTTTAAGGATTCATCAAATAAAGTGTTTTCGTTTGTCACAGTAACGATAAACCAAGTCACCTTTGCATTAATAAAGAAATTTGCCATTTTCCTAATAAAGGGATTTTTGACATTTGAACCACTAACATTAAAGTTCGAAAAAAAGACTGAAATAACAGTTTTCTTTAAAATTTTATTGGGTAACTTAAACAATTAATAATCCGTGTTTCTACCGCGAACACTAACAACACAAGAACATCGGTTTGGCATACTCAAAATGAGTTCATCCAAATCACGCTGTGGAATGGCCGCCCATGTTCGTTGCAACAACAAAAAAAGGTCTTCTTGCGACTGGATACCCTCCATATTCGGCAGAGCTCTTCTCTGTAGCATATCCCATGCATGCTCAATCGGGTTCAAGTCTGGCGACTGAGCAGGCCAGGGCAGGACATTGATGTTAGCTGCGGCGAGAGTCTGTCTTACAACTCTTGCGGTGTGCGGTCGTGCATTATCATGCATTAACTGAAATAAGGGACCGATTTGCACTTGTAGAGGAACGATGACGTCTGATACAATCGTCTCAGCATAAATTTGAGCGTTGAGGTTGCCTCTAATCCAAATCAACTCAGTTCTTCCGCCGATCCAAATACCCGCCCATACCATGATGGTTCCACCACTATAAGTATGGACTTCCTGGCAGGATTTTAATCGCTGTTGGCGTCCAGGGGTTCTCCAGTGTCGTATACGTCTTGTATCCGGTCTCATACCAAAACGAGACTCATCAGAAAAGCACACGAAACGCCATTGTTCTTCTGCCCAATTTCTGTGTTCAAGAGCCCATTGATATCGAATCCTACGATTGTGCATTGCTATAGGTGGTACCCGTAGCGGTCTTCGGGAATGAAGGTTCACTTCATGCAAGCGGTTTCTGACTGTTTGGTCGCTAATTAAGTTCCCTGAAGAGTGATGAAGCCTCACGGCTAACATCATGGCGGTTATTGTTGGAGCTCTTCGAGCTAAGATTTGAATGTATCGGTCTTGTCTCCGTGTGGTGCAGCGATACCGTCCTCCATGGCGCTCAGCCACGGTACCAGTGCTTCGGTAACGTGTCCAAAGTCGACTGATAACACTCTGACTTGTATTCAGAGCTAAAGCCACAGTACGTTGCCGGGAACCAGCTTCTATCATTCCCACGGCTCTGAGCATTTCTTCCCTGCTTAAATGACGTCGCTGCTCCATAATAACGTTGGTTTTAATCAGTAGTAGGGAAACAGTAGCACTAATAATGTCTTCAATGCGTTGTATGTTTTTATAGGGAAAATATTGACCGCTGATTTTCATCTTTTACTCGAATTTAATTCACAGTTCCTGATTCAAATTATGAAATGCACCAAAAAGGATCCATATAAATTTATAAAATCATAAATTTATTACAAAGCCACATCTCAATCTCAAGAAATCCGCATAAAAATGCTTGATCCCTAGACACTTTTGATGTGTGTATTTTTAGATACGTATAATAGTAGTTGTCCAGTAGTGCCAAGCATTCCTGCTCTCAGGAAAATTAAATACGAAGCTAGAATAGGGCAGATGCGAGATGTAAATCCAATCATTTCATTGTTAAGCACTGCTTTGACCCCGAGTCTAAATTTAACTGATACAATTCGGCATATTTCTGTATATCCAAATTTTCGTTTATATTATTGGACAAATAACCAAATTGAATATTACAATGCTTATGTGAAACAAAATCAAAGAGCGACTGTAACGATAGACGCAACTGGCACTTTTTTCAAAAATGTTATTCTTCCCGATGGCACCATAGCAACAAAACGATTGTTTTTATACGCAGGGCTTATCACAGCCAACGAAAAATTAAAATCTGTACCTATTTTTCAAATGGTTACAGATTCACATGGCCAACGGTCAATTTCGACATGGTTGGAAACATGGTTAACTTCTGTAGATAGTATTCCCCATGAAATCATTAATAATTCTACATGAATCATCTCTATAGTCACGTTCCTGTTGCCTAGGTTATTACAAGTCTGTTTTTCCTCGCAAGTATGTTAAAAAACGTCGTATGAAACGCGTGTGCATTGATCATTACGCACACTTGTCTCATATTGTACTATTATGACAGTTACACTATGGCCTCAGATTACATTAGGCCTGTGGCGTGGCGTCTGGCGCGTGAGTCGCCGACGGAACGGAATGTTGCCATTTTTATGATTATATTATAATAAGTTTAACATTTTTGGTTCTTCATTTATTTTTTAATTTTTATTGTTATCTCAATATATGTTGCATCGATTGACGTCATCACGTCAACGCCGGCCGTCGCTGAAAATCAGCGCTGAGGCTCTGTGTCGCATAGGGTCGCAGCATTATGCTGAGCGATGGCCGTTTTGCGTGACGCATATTTTGCCGCAAATAAACGTATTTATTTCAAGTAATGTTTGTTTGAAAAAGGTTCAGAGTTACATTGCAGTGTAGGGTATTTTATTTTATTTTATTATAATAAGCATTATTTTCTTTCTTTTTCGTGTTTTTAATTAGCTAAGTGATGTCAAATATTAATAAAAAATAATATCAACAAACGTTCACTTGTTTTACTTTTATGTTATGTTTATTAAAAATTTGTATCAACAAACAGTCACTAGAAAAATCCTGCTGTGTGGTCACCCCTATCTTAGTATTTCTTCCCAGGAATTCGATTAATATTTGTGATAAAACGGTACATTTTTTTATACTGTTTAGTAAAGTAATCGTTAGTAAAAAAATTTTATACCATTCCCCCTCTAAAAAGCTTATTTTATTCACTGAAAACAGTGAATAAAAAGCTCTTTTAATCACTATTTTGGTGTTTGAATTTAGAACACGTCAATATATTCGACCGCCATCTCAATGCTATACAACCTCCTTAACACTTTCGACACCACCCATTTTCATAGAACTCATACGCCATGCCGCCATACATATTGGAAGTCTACGACTTTTATTAATCGTGTTGGAAGTGAAACCTCCGGGAGGGTTGCCGGCATAACGTTTTGTTAAAATATACATCAGATTTTATTTTCACGGTTTATAATCTGTATTCGCTAAGAAAAACCTTCATTTAAAATGAGCCTTCGGCGAGGGCTCCCACCACTGAACGTCTACATTTAAAATGAGCCCTCCGCGCGGGCTCCCGGCATCCCATATCCAAGTAGGTGAACCCTCCAGGAGGGCTCCCGACACTGAACGTCTACATTTAAAATGAGCCCTCCGCGAGGGCTCCGGGCATCCCATATCCAAGTAGGTGAACCCTCCAGGAGGGTTCCCGCCACTGAACGTCTACATTTAAAATGAGCCCTCCGCGAGGGCTCCCGGAATCCCATATCCAATTAGGTGAACCCTCCAGGAGGGCTCCCGACACTGAATGTCTACATATAAAATGAGCCCTCCGCGAGGGCTCCCGACCTCCCATATCCAAGTAGGTGAACCCTCCAGGAGGGTTCCCGACACTGAATGTCTACATTTAAAATGAGCCCTCCGCGAGGGCTCCCGACATCCCATATCCATGTAGGTGAACCCTCCAGGAGGGCTCCGACACTGAATGTCTACATTTAAAATGAGCCCTCCAGGAGGGCTCCCGACACTGAACGTGTTATCCTTTTATTAAATGTCTATTTTCGCTATAAATCTTTCTTTTTCTCGTAGTCATGGTATAAAGTATAGTATGCAACTCTTGAATAAAACGGATTTATATCGAGGGCCATGAATCACTCGCGTCGCTCAGGATTCTAACACTTGAATCACTCGCTGCGCTCGTGATTCAATCATCATGAATCACTCCCTACGGTCGTGATTCAGTCGTTAGAATCCTTCACTTGATCGTGATTCATCTATGGTCCTCGCTTTAAATCCGTCCTTTATTCATTAGTTGCATAATATACTATTACTAAAGGCTAGACTGTAGCATTCGTCTATTTAATTTCCGAATCCTACGTAAATTGATTTTTCTTATGATAAACGTTTCAATTGAGGGACCACCTTAAATCGATTGTAGCTTTTGAATGGCTTCTTTTACAAACTAGAGGTTGAAATAGCAATCGTTCAAGTACTTTTACTAACGCTAGACCCATAAGTAAAAGACCATGACAAGATATGCCCTAACCATGTCCAGCGAATTCATATTTTTAAGTATCCTTCATTTATTCAAACTAGATTTTAGATAATAGTCTAGAGTCAATCAAAGGTATTTTTTAAGATTGAATAAAAATAAATATTATTTGTAGTTCCGGTTACATTTTCGTTTAATGGCGACAATAAATGAAAGATTACAGTTCATTCTGTTCATTCGGCCAATGTGATCAGATGAGTGGTAGGAGATTTCCTTATTTTTGAGGTACAGGAGATAACCATGGAGGCCACCATATTATCCACATTTAGCATACAAAAATAACATACAGTTTTAGTTAGGTATTGTGAATTCGTAACTTACAGGAGTGCACAGCACTGGCAGAGAACTTATTCTTTATAGGATGTATTCTATATTGTTTGGATATGAATGATGTTACCAAGACATTTTTAATAAATACTAGCTTTTTCCCGCGGCTTCGCTCGCGTGGATGTCGGAAAACCAAGGAAACGTACTACCGGGATAAAAAGTATTCTTTGTCCAGGTTATAAACTATCTGTCGCCTAAATCCAAATCGCCAAATCCTAGCATAACGTAATGATTGTACTTTTTGTTAGGTTGTTCAGAAATAGTGCACGATGTCTAATGATAGAAATTGATGAATTGATAGAAATTGAGAGAAGAATTGTAGAGGAGCTGGAAACTAAGTAATAACAGCCGCACGGGTCGACCTATCAGGTTAAGCTACGGTTGCCGTGGATGGTCTGTGGATGGGTGACCATCTTGACATACCGAGACTCCCCCATGCCTCGGAAAGCATGTTAAGCCGTTGGTTCCGGCTGCCATTCATGGATCTTTGACAGTTGTTACGGGTCGTCAGAAGCCTGAAAGTCTGACAACCAGTCTTACCAAGGGGTATCGTATTACCCAGTAACTCGGTTGTGGAGGTCAGATAGGCAGTCGCTCCATGTAAAATAATGGTATTCAGCTGCATCCGGTTACACGGGAAGCCGACCCTAACATAATTGGGAAAAGGCTAGGCAGATTGATTGTTTAATAATTGAAATACTATATCGTGAATTCATGAAACCCTAGTACTTTTAGTTTAGGTACTGCTCAGAAATTGTGCACGTGTCATGAACAGAATACCGTCTTGAACTTCGATTGCAGCGTCACCTATCGGGCCCAATTGTGAATAGCAAATTCCAAAAAATAGATGTCGTTGCGTGTATCTTGATATAGGTCAGTGCGATGCAAGTAAAATATTTCAACCCTTTTCATCCCGGTAGGGGTTGTTTCCGAAAAATATTGATACACGTTATTCTTTGTTTTCGGTTTTAAGTATAAATACTGAGTTTCGAGTAAATCAGACCTCGCATACAAAATCTTTCATACAAACTTTGACACCCCTAATCCCCATTTATTACTAAGATACGTATTCGTACGAAGTACTCTCTATCGGCTTTAGCACCCTCAAAAACTACGAAAGCGACACCCATGACGAAAAATGACAAATTTGTCGCAGCCGCCATCTTGGATTTACATTTAGACCTCCCTTTCGGCTTAAGCACATTAGAAATCTATGTAAACGACACCCATGTCGATTTTTTTTTTAAATATTCACATCCGCCATCTTGGATTAACTTTTTGACGTCACTATCGGCTTTAGTACCCTTGAAAACTTCGAAAACGACACCAATGACGAAAAATAAAAAAAATATTCACAGCCGCCATCTTGGATTTACATTTTGACCTCACTATCGGCTTTAGCACTATCCAAAACTACGAAAACGACACCCATGACGAAAAATTTGAAAATATTCACAGCCGCCATCTTGGATTTACTTTTTGACGTCACTATCGGCTTTAGCACTCTTGAAAACTACGAAAACGACACCAATGACGAAAAATAAAAAAGCATTCGCAGCCGCCATCTTGGATTTACATTTTGACCACATTATCGGCTTTAGCACCATCGAAAACTACGAAAACGACTCCCATGACGAAAAATAAGAAAACTTTCGCAGCCGCCATCTTGGATTTACATTTTGACCTCACTATCGGCTTTAGCACTATCGAAAACTACGAAAACGACACCCATGACGAAAAATGAGTAAATCGCAGCCGTCATTAAAATATTTTAACCCTTTTCACCCCGTTAGGGGTTGTTTCCGAAAAACCTTGATACGCATTATTCTTTATTTTCGATTTTAAGTATAAATACTGAGTTTCGAGTTATTCGGACCTTGCGTAAAAATTTTTTCATACAAACTTTGACACCCCCCAATCCCCGTTTAGGGGGTAGCTTAGATAAACTAAAAATGACAAACTTTATGATTTACTTAGGTAAGTTGTAGAAGGTAGGAAGATAGTCAATGATACTGATACGTTTTAAGGTAAAAACAAATATATTCCACGGACCAAAAGGTTATAATATAAAGGAGCGAGGGAGCACACGCGATGACCGCTAATTGAGTACTAATTGCTAAGTAGATATGAATTAATAAAGTAACGTAAAATGCTTAGTCGTCCATGTATGGTTTCACCGTACATGCTCCCGGGCCAAAAAGTTACAAATTTTCTAATCTAAAGCGACATGTTTTAGAAATAGGTGACGTGGATACGTCTCGTTTAGGATTAGTGTCCTCACTAACTATAATCACTTCACTGGGCTGACGGTCAGCCGTACTCTGCTTTCGCGAGAACACAACACTATTTTCCACACTTTGTGATAATAGGTTCACTGAAGAAGCTGCACGACACCTTCTCCATAAGAAGTATGACGCCAATAAAACGGCTACACCCAGCAATCCGTAACAAATAATAAACTGATGAATGTCATGTGTAGACAGAGAGTAATCTGGTAAGTTAGTATTGGCAGACTTCAGTTGTTCTATTCGTTCTCCCAGATCCACTAATGTGCTGTTCAGGGGATCTTCGTAAGCGGTGTAGTGAGATAATGATATATTAACCATATGGTTTAATTCTGCTATCTGAGGGGTCGGAATTTCAGAGTTTGATTTAATTGTGTTTGCTGATAGGGCATTAGAATACAAAGTAAAATCTTTACTTTTTATTACGCATTTCGGACCTAGGTCAATAATTCCGACTCCAGTCACCTGTTTAAAGGAAACTTGATCTTGACATATAATCCTCACTGAGTAGGTATTGCAGCAAAAATACATGTACCGCGATGGGTCATTTAGTTCGAGCCAGCTATCTTGGCAAGGGGATTTAATTACAATGCATTGTTTTAATTTATTATCCAGTTTGCAGAATTTTTCATCGATGCTTAAGTGATTAATTGGTTTGTTAGCTTGGCACAAATATGACTGATCATTATGCAGGCATGATTGGAGCTCCTTAAACGACATTGTGAAGAAAGCATCTTTCTTCAAGCTAATAGCCACGAACTCCGCAACTGGTAGTACGCTAATCATATCATTTTGAACCTGCTGAGGAATTGGTATGATTTTATAAATCTTGTAGCTGTCTCTGCTGGTCAATGGAAAAGTAATCTCAAATATGAAGTATTCTTCCATCATTCTAGCTTTTACCTTCAACATACTGTAAACATATTTTAGGTCAGATTGTAGGTTGTCCACGGGCAGTGTAGTATCTTTTGTTAGTTGCCCAGAAATGAACTGTAACTCACGTTGTAACTGATCTGGAGTTAACAGATGAGCATTGAATTTCCCGTGGTAAATATCCGTGATGATATCTAACAGAGTATCCTGGATCCTTTTGAGGTTTTGAAGTAAGTTGATAGTTGTGACTGCCGACAGAGCAAAGTCTTGCGTTTTGGCTAAACCTTCAACTTCTTGCTTAATAGCAAAGGCAGCATTATCCAATTGATTCAAGTGTTTGTTTATGGTTTTATGTTGTAATTGGATAGTTTGCTCGGTTCTTTTTAATACGTTGTATTCAGCCTCAATGATAGAGGTCTGATTTCTTAACAAGTTATTAAGATGCTTTTCGTTTTGTTTTACAAGCTGTATATCTTTTTTGTACTGTTCGGCGAATCGTTCGTCTAATACTCCGAACAAGCTATTAGCCACGTAACCGATACCGTTAATGAGTCCGCGACGCTGTCTGGTGCGCACATCAAAGTGCTGATTAATCATAAGTTGATTATAGTGCTTTATTTCTTTGAAGTCGTGATTTAATTGAAGCGTTATCATATTACAGTGACTCTTATCGTTTAGGGATGTACAGAGCCTTTGTAAATAGTCCAAGAATTTCGTGGCGGCAGTATTCGCTTCCCAAAAAGGGCTCATATCATAATAAACAACCAGATTCCATTTGTCTCGAATAACTTGCATGTTGTCTACCGATTCAAAATACAGAGAATTGTTGCTAGGCAACGCTGATATGTTAAAAGCTGCTTGAGACGATGTTATCAATGAAATAAAAAAGATTAACGATATTGCTAACGATATAAAGTTAGATTTGATTTTGCTGCTTCTAATCCGCACATCGGGCTCTTTCGAGGTGACGTTATTTGCTTGATTGACATTGTTATCTACCGTATTATTTGAAGCAGGCGGTATCGGCAAGATTGACAGTTTCACAACCGGCCTTTTAATTGTTCCGCTTTTTGTTTTTAGAGTTACTACTCGAACTAATTCATCTTGACCTGGATGAGTTTCTATTACTCTGCCCATCATCCATTTTCCAGGAGGCAGATTGTCGTCCTGGATGGTCACTAAATCATTGATGGTAATATTCCGCTCAATGCTTCGCCATTTGCTTCTTACGGATAACTGAGTCAGATACTCCGCTCTCCATTTCTTCCATATGTCGTTTGCTATTTTTGCTGATAAATGCCATCTAGTTCGAGCATCTGTTTCAGTTTCAATTATGGTAGTTCCACTCCTTCCGGCCAAGAAGTGAGCCGGAGTCAGGACATTTAAATCTTCGATATCTTCCGATAAGGCACATAAAGGCCTAGAGTTCAAACAAGCCTCCACCTGTGCTAAAATAGTGCTGAACTCTTCGAAGGTTAGCTTTTGTTCCCCTATTACTCGCTTGAGGTGATGTTTTAAGCTTCTAATGGCTCGCTCCCATAGACCCCCGGCACTAGGCCAAGATGGGGCATTGAAGTGCCATTCTGTATTTAAATCTGCTAGCTCCGCGAAAAAGTTACGATCATATACATTTTCGAAATCGTGATAGCTTTCCTGTAGCATTCTATTAGCGCCCACAAAATTCGTCCCGTTATCGCTGTAAAGATGACGAGGCGCTCCTCTTCTGGCTGCCATTCGTCGTAATGCTGCTAAGAACCCAGAGCTGCTTAAGTCGGATACAAGCTCTAAATGGATGGCTTTGGTCGCTAGACAAATAAACAGCGCAATATATCCTTTAGTGGTCTTAATTCCACGTCCCTTGTTGCTTTTAACATCTACATAACCTGTATAATCCACTCCAGTGTGATAGAATGGTGGGGCGGGGTTGCTTCTGGCTACGGGTAACTCTCCCATCAATTGATGCTGTATTTTGGGCTCATGCTTTCTACAGGTAACGCAGTGTCTTACTTCTTTCCTTACAGCTTTATTTCCAGCGATAATCCAGTATCTCTGTCTAAGGTTAAATAATGTTAATCGCGGTCCACCATGAAAGGTGAGCTGATGAGCTTGTTGAATTATTAGAGTAGTAAGCCGGCTGTTATGAGGCAATATCGCAGGATGCTTCATTTCCACACTCATGTTTGCTTTGCTCAACCGGCCTTTAACTCGTAGAATCCCCTCGTGATCAATAAAAGGATTAAGTTTTAATAGATTACTTCTGCTACTTAATTTATTATGTTTCCGTAATGACATAATTTCCGCTGCAAATTCAGTTCGTTGTATGTATTTTATAATGAGTAATTTTGATTTTCTCAATTCATACAAGGTAAGATATTCGGGTAAGCTGCTATGCTTGCTTGACATGGCTTCATTCTTGCTAAATTGTATTGTTTTGATTGCTCGTAAAAGCCATGCCATTATTTTAGTTATTTTATTGAGTGAGCTGAACTTGAGTAACAGTTGTAATATGATGCTGTCTTTGCTATTTTGGACAGCATTTACTTTGCTTGCTGCTGATTTTCCTCTGACTTCTTGATCAGTGGTGTAAATGAGTTGCTTGGCTTCTAATTTTTCGTCAAACGATTTCAAGACCTGTGGTCCTTGCCACCACAGCGTTTGATTCTTTAATTGTGAGGCTGAGATGCCTCTACTGGCTGCATCTGCTGGATTATCCTCAGACTTAACATATCGCCAGCAGCTTGGTTTCATTACTGTTGTTATAATTTTAGTCCTATTCGCAACAAAGGGTTTCCATCGGCTAGATTGGCCTTGCAGCCACCCTAGGACCACCATCGAATCAGTCCATCCATAAATCCTGATATCTAGCTCACTATAACAACTAATAACTTTGTTCATTAACTTTGCTAACAAATACGCACCGCTTAATTCTAATCTCGGCAAAGATATGCTCTTAGAAACAGGTACTAGTCGAGCCTTAGCAACAACTAGTACTACTGATGTTTCATTTTCTTTCCGTAATCTTGCGTAAATTACTGCTGCGTAGGCTTTAGTCGATGCGTCACAATAACCATGCAGTTCTATGACGTCATTAGGTTGATACCCTATCCAGCGCGGTATTTTGCATTGATTTAAGTGTTCCATGTCCGCTTGAATCGCTACCCATTCTGCTTTGATGTCTACAGGAACTTCTTCATCCCAATGCATTTTGTTTAACCACAGCTTTTGGAATATCAGCTTTAGCTTTGTTGTGAGTGGTGACAACCACCCCAACGGGTCGAATACTTTTGATATTTCCGATAAAAGTAGTCGTTTAGTTACTTTCGCGTTTGGATTAGATAAGCTATATTTGAAAGTAAACATGTCATCACAAGAATTCCAGCGAAGACCTAATGTTTTTGATGTACTTTCTGATTTAAAGTTAAAAATTATTTCGCCGTTGCTGCTGTTGCTTTTCTCAATATTTTGAAGGAGATCTGAATGATTTGCGGACCATTTTCTTAGTGTAAAACCTCCTGATTTCAATAATCTGTTGAGATCATCGATAAGCTGCTTTCCTGTTTCGATGGAGTGTGACCCATGGACCAAGTCATCCATATAAAATGACTCTTCTAGTATCTTCGCTGCTTCCGGAAAGTTTCTTCGTTCATCCGAGGCTAGACGTTTCAGAGTCATCATTGCTAGAAATGGTGCTGATTTAGTTCCGTATGTGACGGTGGTAAGGTTGTACGTTTGCAAAGGTTGGTCTGATGCATACCTCCAAACGATTTGCTGATATTGCTGATCTTCTTTACTCACTAATATCTGCCGGTACATCTTCTCGATATCTGATGTATAAGCATAACGATATTGACGCCACTTCAAAATCAGTTCTTGTAAGTCCTGCTGTAAATTTGGGCCTTTATTCATCAGGTCATTCACACTATATCCGCTTGACGTCCTTGCTGACGCGTTAAACACTACCCGTAGCTTCGTAGTTGCTGATTCTGCTCGTTGCACGGAATGATGCGGTAAGTAACATGATAGCGCTTGTTTATTATTTTTGCTGTTGCTAGGTACCATATGTCCTAAGGCAATGTATTCACTAATGAATGCTTTATATTGTTCTGCTAAAATGGGTTGTTTGCTAAATTTTCGTTCCATGTTTTGGAACTGTGCTATGGCCATCTGTTTCGATGAACCTAGTTTTTCATTTATGTCAGCTTTTAGTGGCAATCTTACTTCATAACGCCCGTCTTCATGACGTTTTGTTGTAGATGAATAGAAGTCAACACATTCTTGATCTTCCAACGATAAGTTCGAATTTTCGCTTATATCCTCGATCTCCCAAAACTGCTGAATATCGTGAATATTATTCATGACGACGTTGCATTGAAGTGATGACATTTGACCACCGCCGTATATGATCCACCCAAGCTGTGTTTCTTGTAACACTGGTTGCGATACGCTCTCTCCTTTGATCAATCCTCCTAATAATATCAAGCCATTCACTTGAGCGCTTAGTAATAAGTCCACTGGACGGCTATGGTTAAAATATGGATCAGCTAGTTTAAGATTTTCTATGTAGGACCACTTCGATGTGTCAAAGGATTTATACGGGATATCTTTCAGTAGGTTGCTCATGATAAGTACGTCGGTGTTAAACGAAAAGTCGTTATATGTAGAGAAACAGCTTAGTGTGACCACACCGTTACAGTTGTTTTCGACTTCCCCTACTCCGAATATCAATCCGTTGAATTTAGATCTTTGTAATCCTAATTTTTTCGCTGCACTTTCTCTTATCAGAGAAACTTGTGACCCTGGGTCAATGAGAGCCCTTAAGACATGATAAGATCCATCAATCGCTGCGACTTTAATCAAGGCTGTAGCTAATAAAACTTCATTCGTTCCTGGATCATTTTGTGACACATGCGCAGTCATTGCGACATTGTCTTGCGGATTTGGGTCAGCTGATGTTGTTACAACGCTATTCGATTGCGATATATTTTTTGAGCAGGCGTCATGTAAAACGGAGTGGTGATTTCCGTCACATTTGCGACATCGCCTAACGGAAATGCATTGCTTGCCATTATGGTCAAATAAACAATTTTGGCATAATTTTAGTTTTGCGGCTGCTTTTAATTTTGCTTCATTAGGCAATTGCAAAAATTTTTCGCAATTGAACATGGCATGTTGTTGATCGCAAAATTGACATTTGCTGGTCGACACGTGTAAGGCTTTTAAAGGCGGCTTGTTAACTTTATTGGCAAAGTAGTGTCGCCTTGCTTTTTGATTTTCAGGAAGATCGTTATTTGTATGATTGCTTGATTTCGGTGATGCTTGATCTACCTTCCTGCGGGATGTTTCCAGGCTCGTAAATTTGCTTTCTAAGTAGTCCATAAAATCCTGCAAAACCGGTAACTCTCTAGAGTTTTTAAGGGAGTCTATGTAATCTCCGTAGGTTTCGCTATCAAGCTTCTGTGACAATAAATGCACGAGAAGCGGATCCCAGGTGCTGATGTCAATTCCTAAGTTCTTTATGGCATGTAAGCTTTCTAGCGTTACGTCATGCAGTTTTTTAATATGACCTACTGTTTGATGTTGCATACTAGATAAACCTAGCATAGTATTTATGATTGATGTAAAGATGAGCTTTTTATTGTTATACCGATGGTTTAAGATTTCCCAACAAGTATCATAGTTATTGGAGCTTATGGGAAGATGTTGAATGAGTCTTTCTGCCTCACCCTTGACCTTTCCTTTCAAATATTGCATTTTTTGCGCTTGCGACAAGGTAGGGTTGCTGTGAATAGCTTCGGTAAAGAGGTCCTTGAATGACGTCCAATGCTGATAATTTCCTGTAAATACAGGGATATCCATTTTCGGTGTGGAGTGCTCTCTATGTGATACACTCCAAAGCTTTTTGTTGATCATTTTCTTTAGATGGATATATGATCGCTCATGCTGTGTATAAGCTGCCTCGTAATCATCATCCTCTCCACCTATCTCGCTATCAATCTCCCAATGAAGAGAGTCAATTTGTGACCAGCGTGCTTGTATTGTTCGTAGTGCGTCCTCCATTTCCCACTTTTCGGACAAGGAGTCTAGGTCGATAAAACCCGCTGATCTTTTGAACGCTTTAAAATTCGCTGTTTGTTTACGTATCATGTCATCTAATTTGCTAGTTGATCCTCTTGACTCCATGGTACGTGAACTGCTGACTTTTCTTGGCTGCTCATAACCCGATGGCCCTGCTTCTTGCTCGGCTTCTTTTTGCTCCTCTAGTGTCGCTAGAGTACTCCTAACGGTTCTCAAAGGCGTTAGCTTGCTTGACAACTGCAGGCGTTGTTCGCTGATTAGAGATTTGACGGCGGTATAATGCTTGCTAACCTTTTCATGCTCTGAGTTTATAAAGTACGAATGATCTTTGACCCCATATTCACATATAGCTAAGTGATTATTCTGAAAATCTGACCAATACTTCTCTAACATCTCTAATCGCCTTTTGAAATAGTCATCATTTTTCCTATCGGCGCTATCCTTTTTTATATTGATCGGTATTTTCTTGATTAATTCGCTAAGTTCAATTTGTTGATAGTAAAGATCCTCCATTTTGCTGCTAGTTAGTTTTTGAAGTAAAAAAGGAAAGATCTTACTTGAACAATACTGGCGTTTGACTGCCGCTGGTTTGCTGTTGTCGCACTCCGAATGCTGATGCTCTGCTTTAACTGCACACTGTCGTCCTGCTGCTGTAGATACGGAGTGCCGCTGCTGTGAATACCGATTTGCTGCTTGCTAGTCCGGATGCTGATTGCTTCGTGCTTGAAGCGCTGATGTTCCGTTGCTCGGGATGCTCAGGAACGTTGCTCGTGCTCACTAGTATTGCAACTCCACCCTGTGCTGCTATAGGGTTTTGCTACAAATACTTTGCTAAAGTTCTGCTGTTGCGAAACTATGTTCACAGTTCACACGTATCACTGTTATCCGATATGCTGATTTCCGAACGAGATCACTCACAAGATTTTAAATACACGTAACTCCCCAAAGAAAAACGAATACTAAAACTCGCGAGGTCCCGCCCGATAGCTCGAAGGACCATGTAGAAGGTAGGAAGATAGTCAATGATACTGATACGTTTTAAGGTAAAAACAAATATATTCCACGGACCAAAAGGTTATAATATAAAGGAGCGAGGGAGCACACGCGATGACCGCTAATTGAGTACTAATTGCTAAGTAGATATGAATTAATAAAGTAACGTAAAATGCTTAGTCGTCGATGTATGGTTTCACCGTACATAAGTATTCGTGCAAAGTTTCAAGTCTATTAACTTAAGGAATAAGATTTTGCATACAATCGAAATCCCCCCTTTTCACCCCCTTAAAAGTCGAATTTTCAAAAACCCCTTCTTAGTGCTCCCCTACATTATTAAAGGAAGCTGTGTGGAAAATTTCACGTTCCTAGTCCCAGTAGTTTCGGCTGTGCGTTGATATGTCAGTCAGTGAATCAGTTTCTCCTTTTATTTATAGATATTTTGATTTTTATGTTCTTTTGTAGGTAGATAATAAGTAGTAGGTAGGTTGGTGGAAATAGTATTTTATCCGAAGCAGATTCTTGAAAAGGTTTTGGGTAAAAAAATACTACTATCTGGAAACACTGATTGTAGGTGTCACTCTCTCACATTCACTCGCTTGTCACTCGTCGCCATAGAAGCCTACTGTTACATTCAAACTGGTGCTCTGAACGTGTGTTATTGTTTGTTTGTTAATTTATTGTTTATTTAACACTTACCCATACGTTTTTTGCACACTTTAGCTCGATATACATATTCTTGAAAGCGATATCTTATAGTCGATTTTGGTGTTTCTACTGGACTTACAATACGTGTCAGTTTATAAGTGAAATACGATGTTGCAGTGCTGAGTTGATTGAAATCATGCATCAATGTTTCGGTACTACAAATGTGTTTTGCGCGTGGAACGTATTTTAGGCCGTGCAATCAGTGAATTATCCGTGCTACTGCAAAGCATCTTGAGAGGGGACAAAACAACAAGACGTGTTGAAAAGAATTCAGTTCCCTTTAAAGTGGTTGGTGGACTGGCTATCGCTTCACTGCCTTGGCTTATATTTATTAAAGTTTTGAAATAAATGCCTTAAGAATGAATAAAAAAGGGGTACCTACTTTCTTTTTGAGAGATTTGTTTTATTTTCCTCTACACTGTATGATCTGCTTTATTAGTATGTGGAATACTCCCATAAGTTAAAAGCATATAGTAGGCCCACTCTGATATGAGTATTTATAACTATCCTAAAGCATCCTTTTCACCAGAGATGTGCTAAGCAGCTTAGCGATCGATCCAATAGGATTATTTGATTTTCATAGCCTAGTATGGTTTAATTCTGCTCGAAAAGGGTTAAATGAAACCAAGTACCTACACATAGTTTGGAAGCCTAGATTCTCCGCTTAGCGACCTCGCATATACTTGATGGAAAGACTGCCCAATTCTCAGGTTTTAAAAATATGGGTAAGTACATCGTTCTCACCACAGTCTTGGTACATTTTAAGCTGGCCCCAGCTGCTGCCGGACCTAGTGGCGAGTTGTGTCACAACATTTAGTTATTTATGTTGCTAAATCTAGTCAAGCACTAGTAGATTATGTACACCAATTCTTATTTAAATTGAAATTCGATATTGAACTAATTGTTTATGAAAACGCCTGACAGAAAATGATTAGCAATCAATCGTTTTTTGAAGTCTATCGTATGAGCCGTTTGGTAGGATAAGTATTTTTTTTGTTAACCGACTTCCAAAAAGGAGGAGGTTCTATGTTCGACTTTATGTATGTTTTTTTTTTTTTTTTTTTTTTTTTTATGTATGTTCACCGATATCTCCGCCAATTGTGGACCGATTTTGAAAATTATTTTTTTGTTTGAAAGGGTAAGCTCCCGAGGTGGTCCCATATAAATTTTATTAACTTTGCTTAGATAGTTTTTGAGTTAGCTTCAATAATACATATTTTTCCCACTTAGTTTATATGGACGATATGATGATAACTTCCTGTCACTGTTATTTATTGCAGTTAGTGATATTGGATATTGTGTGGGGTAGGTACCACAACTAAAAAGTGAAAAATAAAAACTTTTTACAAAAAAAAATTAAACCGACTTCCAAAAAAAACCACTACAAAGTGAAAAATAACTTTAATTTCGGAAGTCGGTGGCAAAAAACGAAAATTAAAAAACAAAGACACCGACTTACGAAATTAAAGTTATTTTTCACTTTGTAGTGGTTTTTTTTGGAAGTCGGTTTAATTTTTTTTTGTAAAAAGTTTTTTTTGAAATATACAAAAAAGTTACCATTAAATTAAAATATAGTGATTGTTTCAAAATCTAGGTCTCATGTGCTTTTAAATCCACGATGTGTAACTTTTGGACATGATTGTTTCGGTTAGGGTATGCATGTATGCTGCTTTGGGCATGGTCCTTTCAAATTCCATTGGCGTCTCCACTCAAGGTGACCTTATGGTGATCGATTGAGGGACCACCTTCCGCATGCTAGTTCTTTTTATTCTATGAACAGGAATGGTTGATATTCCATATATTAGTTTTACAAATCTTTTACTAAGAGTAGTCGTTTATAGCAGTTGTAAATGTTAACTATGTTTTGAGATATGGATGCCGGTCAGTCACGACTGAGGGACCACCTTTAACCGATTGTAACTTTTGAGTGGCTACTTTTACAAATAAAAGGCTGTATTTACAATTGTTTGAGAACTTTTACTAAAGGGTGATGCATTCAAAAGCTCAAAATTCAAATGTGGTCCCTCAATGGGAACGCAAACGGTTTTTTTTGGTTCCTGAGAATTTGACCGACTTGGACTTAGTTGCCTTTGATTTTATAAGCCTCAGATCCAGTATCGTCGTACGCTTCTACGTCGATTTCGGCGGTGGCGTAATAGTAGGGCCAACAATAGACGTCTTTTACGATCCATTTTCATTAACAGACTGTCCAACGGTGCTACGGCGCCGCTGCGACATAACAACGTTACGGCGCCGCACCGCTCGTGTGCCCACTGACACGGTGAAATCTTTGCGGTGCGGCGCCGCAACGCATCGAGTGCCCCCGCTCTTAGAGGCTAACTAAAGTAAATATGTAGAGGGGGGACTCCCACCGCGTCAACCGCGCGGCCGCTCAGTCAGTGACTACGAAGCGCTGCGCTGTGGTGTGTTGTCATGCCGTTTGCCTTGCGCGCTAGTAATCTTGATTTAGTATCTGAAATTTGTTAGTATTATTTTATCGGTTAGTGCGAGTTTATCACGTAATTTATTGTATCTTCGCGTTTGCGTATTCTACTACTTATGTTTTAACGGCGTACACTCTTGTCGCACGTTTCTTCGTGTGCGCGACGGAATAAACGACCCGACGACGACGGTACAAAGTAGATTACGTGACAAACTCAACGCAAAGTCTCTGTTTTATGATTATCAAGTTTTAGTTATTCAGTTTACAAAATTAGTTAAGTATCTGCCTACCAGTTTTATCACCTTGTTTTTTTGTATTACAGATAAAGAATGCCATTTAAAATTATAAGTACGATAGAAAAGGGCAGGTCTGTGTTAACAACAGTTCCTAGTGACTGGGAAAGAGAAGACTTTTTATTTTGGCCCCGCCTCGTGCCTATAAAAGTTGAGAAATTACGTCGTTCAGAGCGTTCTAAACCAGAGGAGGACTGGAAGGTTGTTAATTGTATTTTAAAAAGAAGACATTTAAGTACTTTTGAAAATGCGGAATTAGAATTGGAAAGGATGTGTTCAAATTCTGACACGGAAACCGACAATGAAAAAGAAAATAAAACTGTTTACATGAAAACGCAGCGACCTTCAAATTTTGAGAAAATAGTGCACATCAAGTGAGACGTGAAACAAGTGTCGATTTCTTACAGAGTTCTTTATGATTCTTTAAGAACAGTTAAAGCAGATTAGGTTACTAAATATACGTAGTCTATTGTATTGTACATTAAAATATGATCATTATGTATCTACATATATTTTAAGGCACATTTTATGTCATACATAACATAACATGTTTATTATTATTATAGGACTGCGGCCAAATATTCAAACGCTACTTGATTTTAAGATGACTCGTAGTGTCACAGTCACTTTGACTTAATAGATACAGCATGAGACTAAACGGCATCTTAAAATTGATAAACGTTTTATTATTTGGACATTAGGTGCCAAAGGTTGACAATAATTCTAAATAAAAAATACTGCAATATAATTTCTGTAATCAGTTTAATTTTCTTCTAATTTTGAGATCAACAAGAAGTTTGACAAAATTTAAATAATTAACGCACAATACATATTACAGTAACATTTTGTTTTTAAATTAATTATTATCTAGTGAGATCAACATAAATAATCATTATACAATTATAATTATTGCACTTGTACCTATCACATTCATTGAATAACCATTGTACATTTTCTGCCTCCCACGCCTCTAAGCCGACGTTCGCACGGACGTAATAAAATCGCAACGATTCTTTTTCGCGTATTGGATTTTCGATGTTCTGCTTAGCGCCGAGAGTTGAATATCCAACAGTGTATTTTCTTGACGCGCTGGGATACGCGCTGAATGCGCTCTGTTGGATATTCAACTCTCAGCAGAGCATCGAAAATCCAATACGCAAAAAAAAAATCGCCGTGATTTTATTACGTCCGTGCGAACGTCGGCTAACAGTAAAGTTATAATAGTTTATGAAACTTGTATTAATTTAGAATTAGAAACACGGATATTAAGATATAATAAAAACAATGTTTTTAAATCATCGCCTGTTTTTTAATTTAGGATTCAAAATTCAAAACTCAAAAAAAAAAATCAAAAGTAATTTATTCAAATCTGATAACCATTAAATCACCCATCAGGAATTCAGGAGTCACCCATAAATATAAACAACTAATATACTAAGAAAAAGCGAAATCTTCGAAGCTTGTGCGCGTTGATCTACTTATACTGTGAAAATCTCACCGTAAAAACTTAGGTGAAGTGAACTTGAAGTGAGCTGTCAACAGACTCCTTTAGGTGTAATGACAGCTCACTTGAAACTCACTTCTCCTATATTTTCGCGGGGACATCTTCACAGAATAGACCATCTGTTTAGTTATTTAGTAAGTCTCGCTGTAAAATGTATTTTACCTCTTGGTGAGCGACATTTTTGATCCAAAGGATATGTCTGGTGGCACAATGAACGATTGCCTAGGTAGTCAAAACCAATGTTCAGTAATGATTGTTATATTATTGTAATTGTTGTATTTAATAGTTTATCAATTAATAAGTTATAGGTGTCAGGATCTTACGCAAACCGGTCAAATTAAGGTTTATACACTCAGGATTTTTCTTAGTTTTTTTATTATAACGCCATCTGTGAGCCACCACAGGTACTAATTGGTAGCATGCCTTTGTGAGGTTCGAGAAAGATTTAATATTTTGTTGGTCTGAGATCAGATCATGCAGTATTTTTTAAATATTTCTTTTTGAGTGCACCTATTATAATTGTATATCACAAAGTATTTTTAGTGAACACATAAATAATGTGTATTTATGTGTTCACTAAAAAATACTTTGATAAATACTAAAGATGATAAAATGATATTTTTATCATCTTTAGTTCCGTACATTTTCTATCTTCAATACCCATAATATTTATCTTTACCTACTTGTTCGTATTGAATGGGGATAAAAAAAGAAACTATGTAATTATTGCCAAATTCTTTTATCGTCGGTACATACTTAAATAAAATGATAAAAAATTCACTGTCTTCTAGAGTCACCAAAACATTGTCCAAAAATGACGCTGGTGCTAGCAGTTTATCTTGATGTCTTGCCCAGCCAAGATAGCATACTAGCGACATGACAGCAACAACCGGTGTTGGTTGTAGAGACAGTGGTGGCGGCGGCAGCGGTGTTGATGACCCATGTTCCACGGATGTAACAACTTGTAATACCTTTGATGAGTCATGAATCAGGTGTCGATTCACTCCAACCCAACAGGCTTGACATGCATATATTTTTGCCATATCCTGAAAATATTATTAAAATACATTACCTATATTAAAAATGTGACCTAACTGGCGAAATGTGTTGTAAAAGTAACACAGAATCCTACAATGAAGTTATTGTATTTCACCTCGCCCAAATCCTTCGAGAATCACTGGGGCGTGATGTTATATTTATGTTGAGTTTTTACATGACGAACACTCCTTCTATCTTTCCTGATCGTCATTTCCATCGCTCGTCTATCCAGTTTTGAGGGATCTATCCCATTCGTTATACCATTTTCTTTCAAAGACGCCTTTTTTATTTATAAGATAGATTTTCTAGCCGGGTAATAAATAATTTACTTGATAATTATTATCATTGGAAATAAGGGTGAATAAAAACAATGGCTGTCCATTGCAACAGTATAAAAACGTCGACGTCTTTGTTCAATACAATGTGAACATATTTACAATATGTAACAAAAACCCTGTTGTTCCTTTTAGGAACGTATACATTTACCTACGAGCACAACATTGATGAAATTATAATTTAAAAAAAATCAACATTGGCTAGTGGAGAGGTCAAAATCAAATAACTATTAATAACGACACATTCAAAAAAATGTTTGGAGTATCTGATTTTACAAGTATATCTTCTTATCAAGAAAAACTTCTAGAAATATTGTCATGATGATAATTTATTCCCTCGTAAGTATTTACTTTTGTATATTTACATAGGTTTAGTTTTAGATATTCATGTACCAATGTGCTTTTTCTCATATTTGTTAATAGTTTAGATTATTTTATATTAGTTCTTAAAAAAATTGTGCTCCAATGTAATTGAAATGTAAAGTGATGGCCTGAAACACAGGTTTGAATTAACCTAGTTCGGGCGGGTCGCTACCTAACATTGTAATTCCGAACCATCATTACTTGCATCTATTCTAACATATTTTAGTTTTAGTTTATCTTATTTTTTAGGCACGATCATTATTATTTGGGAAATTCTACTGTTGACTAAGTGTACACTTTTTGTAATGTTTTTATTCAATAAATATATTATTATTAATGTCCTTTATTTCATTTATATACATATAATTTACATTTTTAAATATTTTTATAAAAACAAAATAATACAAAAACATTTAAAAATATAAAAAATAGTAGCCCACCGGTATCGGGAACAGGGTCCAAGCTACCGGCGGTCAGGGCTCCAGAGAGAGGAACCTCCTGACAATGCGAGCCGTGTCCAGGAGTACCGCTTTCTGAATCAAGCTCTTGACCCAGCTGCCTAACGAGAGCCTCCTTAGGTGTTGGTCGAGGCTCCTGGCAATTAAGCCATTGGCTGATACGACTATCGGCACAATGATCGCTGAGTCCACATCCCACATGTCGACAACCTCGCGAGCCAAGTCAAGATACTTGATTTGTTTATCTTTCTCGGCTTTCACGAGGTTCCCATCATGCGGGACCGTTATGTCAATGATCATTGTGCGCCGCTCTACTCGGTCCACCACCACTATATCAGGTTTATTGGCAACAATAGTCCTGTCAGTGATGATGGAGCGATCCCAGTACAATGTGATATTGCCATTTTCGAGAACTGGGTCGGGCACATACCTGTAGTACGGCACTTCAGATTCCACAAGGCTGTATTTCAGAGCAAGTTGCTGGTGGATAATCCTGGCTACAAGGTTGTGTCTATGCAAGTACTCTTCGTTAGCTAGACGAGAACACCCGGAGATAATGTGTCGGATTGATTCTCCCGGACGGTGGCATGCCCGACAAATGTCAACCGTGCCGTCCTTCACAATGAATCTCCGGTAATTGTTCGTCATCATAACTTCGTCCATAATTGCACAGACAAAACCTTCGGTTTCCCCAAAGAGGTCACCAAAACGCAGCCAGGCTACGGACGCTAGGAAATCTACATCGGGTCCATGTAGGGCCCGGAAATAGCGTCCGTGAAGCTCCTTACTCTGCCATACCTCCTTGCGATCGTTAGTGTCAAGCACTACAGGCTTGCGCCAGTTCTCTTTAGCCAAGGAGAGCGGGGTAAGGCCCTTGTCCACCGCGACCACATCTCGATGCATCCCCACGTCGGCTTCTATAAGACTGCATATCTCGCGATTGTGGAGGGTCTTAGCGTTTAAAAAGCCTCGACCTCCACACTTTCGCGGGATATACAGTCTCATTACCGATGACCGTGGGTGATGCATTCGATATGCAGTTAACAGCGTACGGACCCTCCTATCCAGGGCGTCGAGTTCGGTCTGAGTCCATTTGAGTATGCCGAAAGAGTACATCAAAACCGGCATGACCCAGCCGTTGAAGGCGCGCACCTTGTTGCCGCCCGATAGAAGGCTATTAAATACTTTCTTCAGGCGGCCAAAGAAGCGCTCCTTCAACGATTGTTTCATGTCAGTAACATTAATGCCCAACGCTTCCGACATACCCAAATACTTATAGGTTTCGGATGGGGAGAGGGCTCTAAGGTTTATGGAATCCGAGAGTTGGGTTCCCACGGATTCCACAATCTCCCCTCGTTTTACATGCATGACCGCACATTTGTCCACACCAAATTCCATCCTGATGGCGCTACTGAAAGTTTCAGTTATTTTCAGTAGCTCCATCAGTCGCAAATTGTTGGGGGCAAAGAGCTTTAGGTCATCCATGTAGAGGAGGTGAGATATAACCTGACCACCTCTCCTCAGCCGATAGCCTAGACCTGAATCCTCCAGCAGTGTGCTTAGAGGATTCAGGGCTAAGCAAAACCAGAGCGGACTCAAACTATCACCCTGAAATATGCCTCGCTCGATCCTTATCGGTTCGCTATTCCTTTGGATATTTCGACATCCTGGGTAGCGAAGGACCGTCCTCCATTGCCCCATACACGACATCAGGAAGGTGCGCAGAGTTGCATCTACTTTATACAACTCCAGCACCCTCATGAGCCATGTATGTGGCACCGAGTCATAGGCCTTCTTATAATCTATCCAGCATGTCGACAGATCCTTTCGGGAGCGGCGAACCTGCTGGCTAATGGCCATATCAATGAGGAGTAGCTCCTTAGTACCGCGGGACCCGTTCCTACATCCATTTTGAGAGGCAGACATGATTGAGTTGGTGTCTACATGATTGTTAATTTTAGCTCTCAAAATGGATGTAAGAACTTTATAGACCGTCGGTAAACACGTGATCGGTCTATAATTTTTGGGTTCCGCGGTGCTACCGGATTTATGGAGCAGGTGGGTGAGTCCTGTCGTAAGGAACTGGGGTAGCGAACCAGACTCCAAAGCAGTCTGGTACTGAGCCGCCAAGCGAGCGTGCGACCTTGTGAACCATTTTATCCAGAAGTTGTGCAGCCCGTCCGGTCCTGGAGATTTCCAGTTAGGCAACGGACGGACTGCACGAGCTACATCTTGGGGGCAGATGGTAATAGCCCCCATTTCTGGAATTGGATCGCAAGCTCGCTCGACTTCCCTAGTCCAGTCACCTTCGGTGTGACTGACAGGCACCGACCAGATACTCCGCCAGAAAGAACACATGGCATCATCATCTGGTAGGCGCGTGTCAGCCACACCTTGGGCCGGTCGCTCCCAAGCCCTATAAACCCACCTTTCGTCACTCTGGAAAGTGCGATTCTGGGTGTATCGCTCCACTCGCCGCTTATACCTACGGATACGGTTTGCCCATGCATACACTTTCTGCTTCAGGAAGTCGATGCGCTCTGTAACACGGGACATATAGTCCTCAGGGCTGATATCAGTTCCTGAGAACGCCCGCCTCACAAAGCGCATCACTCTAGGGCGATTATTGCCCTCCCTGAAGCAGATTAGTTTGCCGATGAGCGCTCTGGCCCCACCAATACGGTGCTCAATCCTGCACTGCCAAGCTGGTACGGCTGGTTTCGGTCGTGTAGCTCCAGAGTCATTAGCAAATTTGACGTGAGCTACACGACATGCCGCTACAGCCGCGCAGTACAGAATTGAATGAGTATCGGTGAGGTCTTCGCAGCCATCAAAATAGTTTGATAGCTGCGAATCCAGAACCGCCACCAGCGCCCTATTTTTGTTATGCATGGGCAAACGAGGTAAACGTGGTCTAAGTTCGGGCGGCATGTTCCGGTATTCCCGAATCGCACCTTCCAAAGCACTCCTCAATTCCTCATTGCACTGGGTACTTACGTTTGTAGCCCTGTCATCAATCCCCTCGTCAGCTTGACTTGTAATTAACTGCGGTGGTATTATTGCAGTCTGCGACGGGGGGGCGATGACATGGCTACTTTGCATTTCGATTCGCAGGCGATCAAGTGCAGTGTCATCCAACATGTGATTACGCTGGATGACCCGCACTTGATCCGACAGTCGTTGTGCCGAAACGTTGACTGCTGGCTCAAGCACCTGAAAAAGAGAGAGCATCCGGACACGGTACGCGGTCAGGTTGTTTCCCCCCTCTGTAGCCCCATAGTATGAGCGCATGACGTTTTCGTTGATGGATTGTGTCCATCTCATGCGCTGCACACTTCCGCCGGGAGCTGGGACCCTGTCAGAGGCCGGTGGGCCTCGAGGTCCTAAGCCGTCCGGCGGCCGGCGTCCTCCCCGTCGACGAGCAGGTGGTGGTGTCGTGGGCGGAGAGAAATACTCGTCACTCGAGCTCGACGCAACTGCCGCGGCTGGTGTCGTCCCAGCGCTCACAGTAGGGCTGGGTACCGGCGGCGGCGAGGCGGAGCTGAGCGACGAGTCCGGAGGTGGAAGGCGTGCTCGACGTGTGGCCGATCTTGTCAACATTTTATCTTCATTTTCCTATTTTCCTTTTCTGTCCATTGATAATTAATCGGAGGTGACATATGTCATGTCACCTCCGATTCGGTAGTTTTTAATTTAATTCTATTTCATTTTGTTGTATTTGGATCTCTTTAATAGGTTTTTTAGTGGTCTTACGGTGTCCGGTTTGGTTTATATTGAAACACTATTGTTAAAAATGCGTGAGAATTAATAATACTGACTGATAAAATTGAGAAATATTATTATTATTATTATCCTTTATTTCATTTATATACATATAATTTACATTTTTAAATATTTTTATAAAAACAAAATAATACAAAAACATTTAAAACTATAAAAAATAGTAGCCCACCGGTATCGGGAACAGGGTCCAAGCTACCGGCGGTCAGGGCTCCAGAGAGAGGAACCTCCTGACAATGCGAGCCGTGTCCAGGAGTACCGCTTTCTGAATCAAGCTCTTGACCCAGCTGCCTAACGAGAGCCTCCTTACTTATTATTATTATTATTATTATATATGTCTACATATCTCGGGACTTTGGGGTCCCGGACCTTTGGAAGGCGTACGAGGGGCCAAAGCCAACTCGCAGAGGCCCGTTAGACGTGGTTAATGAAATGAGGCACCAACCGGCGATTATCCCTGTATGCACTATGCAAGTGCACCCAAGGACAACCCCAGGTTGGTGTAGGACTATTGCAGGAAATGGAAACAAATTTAATGGACTATGGATTTGGGTGGCTAAAGTTGACTGGTGACCTGGAACTATGGAAGGACTATGGCCCCTGCCTGATCAACGTTTTATATATACACGGATAAAATGGCAGGGGGTGACTTGCACACTCAATAATGGGCCCCCGAAAACGGTCGCTTGCACAAAGTGTCGTAGCGACAAGGGGGCAACATGTCCTGAGGTGCTTATGAGGAGTGGAGCGGTATTCCACGGCTATCAGGACAATCCCGGAAGTACGGTCAAGATCCCTACCAGCATCTTACTGGAATACTTCCTTCCTCCGAGCACATTTGCTCTTGCGAATCTCCACTCAAGCCGGCCAATTAAGGCAATAATGAGGTGGGAGCTCTGTTCCTCGTCAGTGTTCACTCCAGCCGGCCAATAAATGCAAGCCAGAGATGAGGAACAAGATTTCTCCCGGGAGATAGGGTCCGTGGGGTCGCTACTGCCCAACAGCTCGCCACATGCTGCCCTGCGGTTTTCTGTATCTCTCTTGGTCTGGCTCCTCATTCTAGACTTGTTCCGGCAAAGTAAACTCTACCGGCACAGACCTAGAGTTTGGAGCGCGCAAGCCCCACCACGACGTCAACGTAGAGATACGGCGGTGGGGTTATTATTATCTCCTTTATTCAGTATTAAACATATTAATTACATTTTTAAATATTAAAATAAAAATTATAAAAACATTTAAAAATATAAAAAATAGTAGCCCACCGGTATCGGGAACAGGGTCCAAGCTACCGGCGGTCAGGGCTCCAGAGAGAGGAACCTTCTGACAATGCGAGCGAGATTATTATTATTATTATTATCTTTATTTCGCTAAATAGCCTACGAGCTCGGCGGCTTTCTTTGATGCGACAGAAGATGCCGCCAAAACTTACCGCGGCCGGCGCACGTGCCCCGCGGGTCAGTACTACCCCACGTGCCTACCTACCCCTTTACCCCGCCACCCGCCGCCCTGCGAATCACTTCCTTAGTCTCCCGCGCAGCTTACTTCCGAACGGATGTTATTGTTGAGTTTGACCTACGTAGTGAGTGAGTGACTTGTGTTTTTTTACGTTAACGTTAACCATGTCTTATTCTAACGTAGAATATTTTAACATGTTGATGTGTCTTGGGAAATGTGACTGCAATTATGCAGAAGCACGCAGACTCTACCAAGAACGTTTTGCGAGTCTACCATTACCGTCGGCGATGGCATTCCAACGTTTGCACATACGTACGTACAATACCGGCAGTGTGCACGGACGAGACCAACATCGAGCTGACGCAGGCAGGCCGAGGACTCAAGACAGTGACATCGAGGAGCAAGTCCTGGATTTGTTTGAGCACGATCCAACGCTAAGTACGCGCTCAGTGGGACGAGAACTAGGAGTAAACCAAATGCGCGTTTGGAGAGTACTCAAAGAAGATGGCCAGCACCCATTTCACTATCGTCGCGTCCAATCACTACTTCCCTCCGACTATGAGCCAAGAATAGAATACAGTAGATGGGTACTCGACAAGATCGAACAAGATAGTGATTTCTTGAATTGGATACTGTTCACCGACGAGTGCTCATTTGTTAGAACAGGTGTATTCAATTCGCACAATGAGCACGTGTGGTCGATCACAAACCCGCATGCTATTAAACCAAGTCACTTCCAGCATCGGTGGAGGATTAATGTTTGGGCTGGAATTATTGGTGACAAAATTATTGGACCTTGTTTTTTAGACCAAACAATGAGCGGCGCCAACTATCTTCGTTTCCTGCAAGAACAGCTGAGTGATGAACTTGAGGAATTAGGGCTCCATATCGTGCGACGTATGTGGTTTCAACATGACGGCGCGCCGCCACACTTCTCCCGCCTTGTGAGAAGCTATTTAGATGTTGAATATCACATGGGGCACTGTTAAGCAACAGGTGCGTTCACGCATAGTAGCAGCATTTGACCACATCAAGTCCGATACGTCCGTTCTGCGAAGTGTACGTGAAAATATGATTAGGCGTTGCAACAAATGTGTCGAGGTACAAGGTGGTCATATTGAACAGCATCTCCGTGGCCGTCAAGTAGACATCATAATAAATTAAGTAGGTACCTAAGGTTTTATGTGACAGACGCGGTGACTTTTTTTTCTTTTTATGTAAAAGTGTTAAAATAATGTAGTTTTAACAATTATCAATTATTGTGCTTGTGCAAATACCGTGTAAACCAACATTTTCAAAGATTCATTCGTGTTCAGTGATAAACAACAGCTGACAAGGTCGCGAACTTGTGCAGAAAAATAGGTAGAGCGGCGCGGGTGCACGGGCGCAGCGGCACCGATCAAAGAGAGTGGCGGGAATGTTTTACCTATTTTCTGATTTCGCGGCATCGCTTTCATGCAGAATTGCAGAGGTAGGAAATCAGTTAAACATTTCAAATATTAATAATTAAATATTTATTTTAATTATTTTTGTTGAACAGTTTTTTATAAATGACTTGCTTTATTACGTATGTATACCGATTCTTAAAACGTAGGTAGAAGGAACAACAGGGTTTTTGTTACATATTGTATTTGACATTCTAAATTATTATAGATTAATGCAATTAATTGCATTGATCTGTAATAATTTAGAATCAAATTTAATATTTTTGTTTTTAATTATAAAATTATAAGTGTGCAACATTAATGTGCCAAAAAATGTTTATCACGTGTGGCAACACACGCTTTTTGTACTTGTGAAAAGTTCGTTGAGTGTAGCTCGCCATTGTATTTTCCTTTTTATCAAATATAAGTGAAATCCATAATTTTACTTTCTCTCTTTGTTTTATTTCCAACAAAGAAATGGTCCTTCGAGTGTCAGTTTAAATAGTTCTTCAATTATAGTGATTTTCGGTGATTTCGTCGTCGATTGTGTGGACGCGCTCAATAGCGCGCAGGGTGGGACCGTGTCTCACGCCCCGGCGCAACCTCACCCATATAATATTTTGGGTGATCACATCGAATCACGAAGATTTTATTCCAGTTTCACGTCAATAATCGTGAAACATCGCAAAATTGGTGCGATTTTGGAATTGGAATTTGGATCAACAAGTTCAAGTTCATCAACATTATAGTGGATGTGGGTTAGAGGTTTGCACCGGAGCAGTGAGTACCGGAGAATAACCGGTGATTTACCGGTAAAAGTACTCGATTGAAATAATCGGTAATTATTAAGCAAGGTGCCAGTATTAAGCAAGGTGTTTGAAAAGGTAATGCTTAATCAAATGCTCAATCATTTTAATACCAATAAAATCTTACATGATCAACAGTATGGCTTCACCAAGGGACGTTGTACGACTGACGCCGGTGTCACCTTATTAAAACACATATTTACGGCGTGGGAAGAGGCCCAAGATGCCATAGGAATTTTCTGTGACCTCTCCAAGGCTTTTGACTGCGTCGACCATGAAACCTTAATCTTGAAACTTGAGCATTACGGATTTGGAAAACTTGCGCTCAGTTTAGTTAAATCTTATTTAAATGATAGACAACAGCAAGTTCAAATAAATGGTGTCAATTCACTCGGTTTAAAAGTAAAAATGGGTGTACCACAAGGATCAATATTGGGTCCTTTTCTCTTTTTAGTATATATTAATGATCTACCCCATTTGTTAAAAACTCAACCACAAATGGTGTTATTTGCTGATGATACTTCATTAATTTTTTAAATGAATAGACGTGCATCAAATCTTGACGACGTAAATAACGCCCTGCAGCAGGTCCAAAATTGGTTCACTGCTAATAATTTAGTATTAAATGAGAAAAAAACTAAGTGCATAAGATTTTCTTTACCAAATGTCAAAAGTAGTAATTGTGAGATGGTATTAAATCAAGAGAAACTAGAATTCGTCGATCAAACTGTTTTCCTGGGGATCACGCTCGACTCTAGGCTTCAATGGGGTCCTCATTTAACATCCCTTTCAGGACGACTAAGTTCGGCAGCATATGCTGTGAGAAAAATCCGTCAATTTACGGATGTAGATACCGCGAGGCTAGTCTATTTTAGTTACTTTCATAGTATTATGTCGTACGGTATTCTACTATGGGGACGGGCTGCAGACATCGAGTCTATTTTTATTCTGCAGAAAAGAGCCATCAGAGCGATATATGGCCTCCGCAGGCGCGACTCTCTAAGGGAACTGTTTAAAGATATTAACATCATGACGGTACCTTGTCAATATATCTATGAAAACATTATGTACGTAAGGAAAAATCTACATCTTTTTAGTAAAAGAGGTTCAAGACACAATTATATCACTAGGAATAGGGACCAATTAGTTCAACCGGGTTTCAGGCTGGCTAAAGTAGACTCATCATTCATGGGGTACTGTTTAAAATGCTACAATAAAATACCTCCCCACATACTTGAGCTGAATGAAACGAAATTTAAATCTTATATTAAACGCACACTATGCAGTCAGGCATATTATAAGTTGGGGGATTACATCGCTGATAAAAATGCTTGGCTCAACGCTGGTCCTGCTCCACAAGGGCACATAAACTAATTGTATAGCATCTGAAAATACTGTTGGAGCTGCGGAAGATTTTAAAAACTATCTTTGCATTGTATAAATTCAATCTCTTAGCATTGTATAATTGCATAGCACATGTGTGAGTACTATGTACAGACTATAAAGCTACCATTTAGGTACTGGGTATGTCTTTCATTGACTTGAATGTGCCCTGGCGGCTGAGAGTATGTCATGCTCACTCTAATGTCACGCTGACGGTGGCGTGTGTGTTGGATCATTTAGCTCCCTTCAAAATGGTTGAGCTGAATGGTGCTAATCCATGCGTCATGTTCGTGAACGGGCGCCGTCAGTTGTGACTGGTCATCTCATAGCTGCCATGGCTTATTTTAATTTGATTTAATTTTTTAATTGTTTTATTTTTGTTTTTATCTTTTATTACGGACGCTTTTAACGTTTTGCATCGTTCTCACATGTATAAGTTCAACATGAATGATGTAACCAATATTTTGTAACCAAATTTTTATTTAAAAGAGTGTCCGTGGAGTTTCTTGCCCGTTCTTCTCCATAGGTACCTACTACGCTTTGGAATGGGCATCTAGCTTCATTTTTTCTGACTAACCGACCCCTTGACAATTCAAAAGTGCCTGTAATTGGTTTATTTGAAATAAATGCTTTGAGTTTGAGTTTGAGTTTGAATTAACCGATTGATCTCCGGTGATCCCGTGATCGACGCATATTATTTTTTTAATATAATAAACCTTTAAAGCCTTTAGATGAAATAGCCTTTAAAATATCTAGCTGTGCCTGCTACTCCTGTAAGGTCAGAGAGAGTATTTTCGGCGACAAATACTAAATGATAGAAGAAACATGTTACGGTATGAGTTATGACGCTGTTGACTTGTTGTGTTTCATAAGAGTCCTGTTACATATTTTACGCAAATTCATGATTTTTGACGCTCTAATTCTCAGCAGCAGTATATTTTAATAATGTATAACGATAGTGCCATTTTCTTTGTTGTAAGTTGGAGTTACATATTTTAATTTTTCTTTTCGTGTAATTTACTATAAATATTTTACGAACTCAGTTTACAAGAAAAACCGTCGGCGATGAAACTTTGACGCTCAAATTCACATTGTTTCATTCAATTCTAATAAAAGTAAAAATTACTAAAATATACGTTGAATGTTTTACTTGTTTATTGGAGTTCTAGAATTTCGTTAAATTCCTTGAGTTTTCACGGAAAAAAATCGTAAAGAAAAGCAAAAAATGTCTTGATTCAGCATCCATTATTTAACAAATAAACACAATTTTATGAAATAAATTAATATGATATAAAACTTCTGTCTACAATGAATACGTTTCATTAGTTTCCGTTTCTCAATATAGTAAGACAAAATTACAATAAATAAAATAAAAGTACTATACATTCCACGTCAATTCGGCAAATTACACGAAAATAATGTGTAACTCCAACTTACAAGAAATAGAATGGCACTATCGTTATTATAATCAAATAATTAAAATATCTTACTGCTGTTAAAAATTACAGCGTTAAAAATCATGAATTTCCGTAAAAAAATGTACTTAAAGGACTCTTAAATCAAAATCCGCATTTTCTTGTCTTTATAAAACTTTTATTTTATTTTAAATAAGTGATTATATAAAGTATACCAATTGATTATTCTTATTTCTTCATTTTTAATGTATAATTTAAAAAAAAGAAACAAAATTTCTTTATTCTCCGGAATCTCCGGTGACCTCCGGTTTTTCACCGGAGATTGCCCAATCACCGGTGAATTCAATCGGTTGTTAAAATCTCGCTCCGGTGCAAACCTCTAATGTGGGTAGATTTCTCCTATCCTCTCTGGTATGTACGCCCGCCAATTAATTCTAGCAATTTCAATAATTGCGTCATCATTGTTCTTCATTCATTTGTCGTGAAGTTGGTACTTGGTCGACGTTTCCTGTCAAGGCAGACAGACCATCAAGTGTCACTGTCATACTCCAACGTCATTCGAGTTTGACAATTGTGACGTATTGTCGAATGTCATTTGACTTTGACAGTTAATCGAAGTAAACAAATACAATGAAAGTTTTCTAACATTAAACCGACAAGTTGAGTGATTATAATAAATAAAGAAAAACAAGTGATAAATAAAAGTGTTTGTGCGGCATATTCATACTAATTACGAGTGGATATTATATTAGTACATGACTGATGTAAAGAAGCTGAAATTGTCGCGAGCGTCATGCAAAGCAACATTGACGCGAATTCAAAACTTTGTAGAGGATCCGATAAACCTCGCCTCGGCTACAATAGACCTTCTAGAGGCAAGGAAAGATAAACTTATCACTTCATTAAAACAGTTTGAAGCTCTTCAGTTAGATATATTAAGTTTGGATGAAAATGATTCTGAGGATGTAGGCATGTTTGAGGAACGATTTTTTTAAACCCTTGCTAAAATTAATGAAACTATACGCATGCTTACCCAATCAGAGTCTTCTCAATCCACGTGTATTTCTACTTCTAAATTACAAACTGTAGAAATTTCTCCTTTTGATGGCAAGGATTTTACAAAATTCAAACCCTTTTATGAACTGTTTATAGCGGTAATAGACAATAACCGTACATTGACTGATGTACAAAAGCTATTTTACCTGAGAAAGTACCTCATTGATGAGGCTTTGTCAGTAATAGTTAACCTACCATTAGTTAGTCAATCTTATAAAGAAGCTTTAGAATTATTGAGAAAGCGCTATGATAATAAGACACGTTTAATTTGTAAAAAACATTAATTTAATTTTGGATATACCAACAATGCAAAAGGGAACGGCGGTTTCTATAAGAACCTTTGTTTCTGATGTTAAACAACAATTATATGCGTTAAAAAATCTCGATGAACCAGTGGATAGCTGGGATCGGCTTCTATTGTGTCTACTTACTAAAAAGCTTGATTTATATACACACAGAGCATTTCATTTAGAAAGAGATGCTAGAATTTTACCAACTATGTCAGAGTTTTTAGACTTTTTAGATAAGCGTGCTATGGCGCTGGAGGATACTATCCCCCTTAAAGGTCATAAGGCCCCCATCTACTGAAAATAAATCCAAAACTACAGTGCGAGTCTCAAATATCGCTGCACAATCCAATGTATTGTGTTGTGCCTATTGTAATAAAACTGATCATGCAATTTTTGCCTGTCCTAAATTCAAGATGGTTCCCATAGAAACACGTCTGACCTTTGTAAAAGATCACAAATTGTGCTCTATATGTTTGAGATTACATACTGACAATGTCTGTAAGTACAAATTTAAATGTAAAGTTTGTAAGGAATCTCACAATACACTTCTGCATGAAGGTAAGAAAGAGACTTCAGTCTCATTATGTTCACATAGCAACATTTCAAATTGTAATGTATTATTACCTACAGTTAAGGTTAAAGTCACTGACAAATATGGTCGTGATATTTTTGTACGGGCCTTGCTCGACAGTGGGAGCCAGGCTTCCTTTATTACGAATTCTTTAGTAAAGAGGTTGTCAATTGTTCCTACTTTGCATATTATGGTTCTTTATCCTTGATACCTTTAAACTAAAGGGACCACAAAAATCGATGCCGACATGCTGAAAGGGCCTAGTTGCTGTGACTCGTTCTTTTGGAAGTGAACCCATGAGCTGCTTAGCAGTGTCAGCTTTCAAACAAAAACATTTCAAGCATTTATGCACTACCTTTTTTTACCTCTCGTATGCCATTGATTATCCAGAATTTCTGTGATAATGAACTGAGGACTAACCTAGGACCTGCATGCAATAACCGTAAATGCTCTTTAACTATAATTAAGGAAGTTATGTTAGAATTTTTTGGCAAAATGATAGGGTGCATTTTTTCTTGGGGAACTCCTGCATTTTGCAGCCTGCCACCCACACGGAGCAAGCCGTGTGCATCAATAAATGGATGAAAATTGGCCAGCCCTGACTTGATTTTTTTATTATTGATAATTGAACTAATTTCTTCCGAAAATGATATTTTTTGTATGGAACGAATTATAAATTCCAGAGCTAGTTGTAACTCTTTAGGAGTTAAATTTACAGTCAATTCAAAATAATATTATGTCAATGTCAATGGTCAATGTCATGTCAAAGAAATAATAAATACTTACCTTCATTTTATTAAGAAATGGGTAAAGCCTCTCCCCACGTGCGCGTTTTTATCACACGATAATAACGCAAGCGTTTTTGCTATATCTGCTTTCCATTTGTTGGCAATGACACTACCAGCCGCACTACCAGTAGTGTCGTTTACAATTAACGACACTACCAAGCCTATTTTGGATTAAATTGTACAGTCAACACAGCAAAGTTCAGAAACATAATTCTTTATATATTACTAAGTAAATCATGAACTAAGTAGAAGTAAAAGCAAACTTAAGAAATGTAAATTGGCTGTGTGACATACGGATGGACAGACGGACAGGGTGAAATAATAAGAGTTCTGTTTAGAAACGGAACTCTTACCATGTGCTATTTGGCTACGGAACCCTAAAAACTAAAAACATACGAATCAAGAGCAAATTTTTTTTAAATAATAGTTAATAAAAAAGTAACAAGAAATACAAAAATAAACACAAATCATATACTATCTTCTGCTTAACTGTAGTACTTGCAAATAAAACTCAATATTGAACCCCAGGATATAAAAAGCCAAATTGAATAAATCTCTACACAAAAATACTGTAACAATGTTACGGTTACTAAACAGGTACAGTTACAGTCGGTCACTTGAATTTTTTTGAGTCGGTCGGTCGCTTGATAAACTAAGTTAAGGAGGTAGGTACGGTGTACCTACCTCCTTATCTTAGTTTATCAAGTGCATGGCCTAAGGTGATCTCATTGTTTATGACTTGCATTTGCACATGCAAGATAAACTCAACGTTAAAGATAACTCGTTTAATTCTTTTAGAGTTATTAGTTCTATTTTGAAGTTTTATTTGTGTGTTTGTCTGAAACTTTTCTAGAACATTTAGTAACCGTAACATTGTTACAGTGTTTTTGTTTAGGGATTTATTCAATTTTGAATTCCAGCCTTCGGAAATGTTATTTGTGCGATGGTGTTCTTCAAATACACATAACATGGCACAAACATATTATTATGGCTTCATCCAAAAACTCTCTATATAATTTATAAATTTTGTCATTTCCATGTTTTTTAAACATTCCGACTTAATGTAGTCCCATCCTTCTTTAATACGTGTCTTTGGCATCAGTGGCAGTGCAGCCGTAAGTGCAATAATTCTTTTTTCGGCCTTACATTTTGTGTGGCCCAAGAGTTTTGCCCTTTTCCAGACACTTTTCGACCAGTGATAAAAACAGCCTTTAACTAGAATCTCTGGGTAAACTTCCGTCAAAGCGTTTATTGGTGCTATTTCATAATCGCAATGAACTTTTGTCGGCGTGAAGTCCGGTAGCTGTGACTTAATTAAGCTAAATAAAATATAATAACTAGAGGTCTTTTTATCCGTCATCAAAGCAAAAAATAAAGGTCTCACATTGTTTGAACTGATAGAGCTACCAACATCGCCGTGAATTATGTACAGCTGAACAAAAGGAAGCGGACAGCTCCTAAAAGTTCCGTCAATAAAGATCTCTTTTATATTTTTAATTTTTTCACGTGCATCCGCATCCATCCAGCAAAACACTATAATTCGATTACCGTTATCATAGTAGTCAGCTAATATTGACTCACGAAATTTTAATGGCACTACAACGCTTTCTACATCTGTGAATGTAGTTCTAGTGACATCATTGGCTTTGTGCCGAGCACCATAAAGAACACGTGAAACAGTAGAAAACGGAGGTAGTTTGATTACAAAGGGTTGAACGCCGCTATTTTGAACTTGTGATAACTTATCATCGTATATTTGAGTAACTGGTATGTCCGTATTTCGTGCTCTCTCCTTTAAGTCAACAATTTCCTTTAAAACTAAGTTTTTCGAAATATCTGGATTGCAGGAGTGTTCTTTTCTTTTTTGAAAAATGTTCTCCTGAATAAATAAAAAATTTGCAATTCATACTTTATTTTGTTAGAATAGATAGATGTGGCGTAGCTAACATATAAGCGGTTACCGCGTCGTCAACTTCAGTAAAATGTAAACGTAATGTTTTGAGAACGAAGGTCGGCTTGCATGGTAACTTCACCCCTGATAATAAACCATTGCTGTAGGTACATACCTTAACCGTAACTGTTCCTAAACATTTTGCATTTTTATAATTCGAGCACCTCCAAATAGATGCACCATTTTTATATTTCTTCAGTACATGATATTTGTGTTTGCCCAAAAGCAACGCAGTTTCACCATTCGTCGGCAAAAATTGTAAATCTGATTCGCTATTATCAGCTTCCGACATCTTACAGGTTTTATTTAATTTTGTTCAAAGCTAGACTTATGAAGTGGTACCACGAGAAAACGTAATGTAAGAAATAGTCTCAATAATAATTTATCCATCACGGTCAGAACAAATTAGTGTCATTCGATCTTTGTCACATTTTTAAACGTCTTCATAAGTAAAAAAGAATTTTCGGAAAAGAGGTTGCTCATCTGTACTAACAGATGAGCAACCTCTTTTACGAAAATTCTTTTAAATCGTTGAACTTTGAGTTTAACTTGGTGGAATAGGAAACTTGTGTTGACTGTACAATTTAATCCAAAATAGGCTTGGTAGTGTCGTTAATTGTAAACGACACTACTGGTAGTGCGGCTGGTAGTGTCATTGCCAACAAATGCTGCTTTCAGTACATTTTGTGTTAGGACGGCCACGAATTTACTCACTCCTGCGATTATAACGACGCAATAGAAATAGGACGCTTGCGTTCCTCCGTCTTGAGATTTCCGATATGTTTACTTTGAACATTTTGAATTAGAACGCATGCGATTTCACACACACCTGCGTTTTTACACGACACGCAGACGTTAGAAAATATATCGAATGATAGAAACGCAGGAATCGGGACGCATTATTGCAATAACGCTTGCGTTATTATCGCGCGATAAAAACGAGCTTGTGGGGCAGAGGCTTAAGTATTTTTTTTCAAACACGTTAGATGTGTACACAAAAATATGTTAGTAATAATGTCGTATTTTATAAGCAATTACATTACAATAATTACATACATTCGTTTGATCTAAAATAAGCGGGTTGTAGATATTGTTCACATTCTTTAAAGGTAATTATGGGATAAAATGGAACGTCAAAAATCTTTTTAGTACTTCCTGTTAAAAATGGCAGGGCGGAAGCTATAATATTGAGTATTATTTATTTGAGAATTATGCTACGCAAGTAATACTGAATTTATAAATCCATAATAATTTAAATCTTATTGTAAAACCTTAAATTTTGAACATTTTCGATTCAGACAACGACCAAAGGGCAGAAACTGAACATGTCTTTTAAGAGCCTTTCTCATTAGGTGATTCATATTGATGGGTGTACAGACAACCGAATACAATATTTCTGAACGTCTTATTGGTGATTCGCACGTTAAAAAAATTGTGGTGATTGACACTTTAAAAAAAAAAAAATTTCTTGAGCCGATTCGCACGAAGTTAATTTAATTGTAGGCCAATCGATAACTCCAAACATCGATTCAACTACAAATAAATTAACTTCGTACGAACGCCTCAAGATTTTTTTATATTTTTAAAGTTTCTATTTGCCCGTTTCGGACGGGTTAATACGTGCAAGTCACCAGTAAGCCTTCTGAAAAACCCATAAAATATACGGTGGCTATTATTTCTTATTATTATTTCGTATAACTAAAATATTTTCGACGGTGGTATCATTAAGATTATAACGAAGTCTTTCCATGACAAATCTTAATGAGGAAAATAATCTTTCCACACTTACTTGTGTAGCAGGAACTGCTAGAGCTACATTAGCTAGAGCATATAATTTAGGACGAGTTATTTTTTGGCTCTCCCAATATTTTGTGAAGATGGAATAAGAGGTTCTGTAATAAATGCTCTTAAAATACTTTCAATATCTCCAGTTTCATTCTGTTGAATCAATCTTTGTTTAACAATACCAGTGTTTATCAACATAGCTTCAAACCCATCATAACCTCTCTCCAGCCCCTCACGCCTCTCTCCCTCCTCTTGATTTTCACTTATGGATGCATTTATATCAGTCTCTTCAATTTCACTTACACATACGCTTTGTATGTGTGTCCACTCCTTTAGGTGCTGTATAGCTGCGTCAATTTCGAAAGAAGAAAGCACTACATTTACCCGGGCATCCAAATACATAGCCATAAGAAATGATTTTCATTTAATAAACTTTGTTGCCTTACCTTCATGGAAATTGTTAAATGGGCAGCCAAAGGTGTTACAATTTTTTCGATGTCTATAATACATTTCATCCATACGCAGTAAAAATCTGTGAATGTAAGTTGTTTTTGCTGTAAGCGCTTGGCAAGGATTCGAGCCGGGAATAAAGACTTTACAATTTCTTGAATTGATCCCCAAATTTCTTCACTTAAGTATAGACTGTTGTTAGGATCAGTAGAACAACAATCTTTTAAATTGAGAAGGCTTTCCAGCATATCTACAGTTGAGTGCCAACGGGTGCTGCAGTCTAAAACAGGTTTTCTTTTATGTGCCGTCCGAAGAAAGTTAAGGAATGTTGGAGTTCTCAGAGTTCGAACAACTGCACGTGCATCTCTGATAATATTTAAAGAGTTACTCTCGTTATTCAACGCATCATTGATGGCTAATTGCAGAGTGTGAGCGGCGCATCGAACAGGTAATACCGAGTATGGTACACCCTCTTCGGTACTTAAAGATGTTATTGTTGGACTCACATCTATCCAATCGTCTTCATCATCACTGTCAGTTTCGTGTACTGACAAATTTTCATCACTTGGTTGTAATAAATTATTGTTTATAAGCTTTATTAATTTGATCATATTCGATCCATTGTCAGTTGTGATAGTATGTAATTGTTTTGTTTCGATATAGTATTTGCGAAGCAACAATAGTTTTTCTTGCAAAAATTCAGCGGTGCTGCGAGTGTGCATCTCTACAACTCCTAAGTTTCTAATAATTATTTTGGCATTTCTAACAAATTGTATGTTAATTCCTAAAAATGACCTGTCAAGACGTGTAGCACAATCAATTTTCAAAGAAATCAGTTGAAGACAGAATGTAGGTATTTCACTTTTTTATTGTAACGTATAGCTAAAATAATTTAGACCATAATACAAAGACACTTAAACCCATATTTGCATAAACGGCAAAGTTATAACTGGCATTAGATAGTATCGTAAACGACAAAAGTAAAAGTTTGATATTTATGAACAATCAGAATTATCGTAACCAACCTATCGTAAGTAACGTTTGTCACTTACGATAAAGCATTGGTATGAATTACCCAAAGTCTGTGTTTCGTTTAGTTATCTTATTAGGTATATTGTTTATTTGTAGGAAATACTGTATTCTGATTGTTTGGTTGCCTATTTATTTGAATGAAGTAATATTCAATTTGGCATTCATATTATCTTGAAATGTTATTAACAATTAATTTAAAGATTACTATTGTAATTCTTGTTTCTGAGTAACATCTAAACGCAGATTTTTAGAACTGTTCAAATTCAAACTTGTTTGAAATAACGATTTACAGTGCCTTGCGACAACTTTTATTTGGTTTGTTGTTTAGTAATTAAAACTCAAGACTGTTAAACTTGTAACTACGAGTATCACTGTTGCATAAATTAATAGGTGTTTAGTGCAGTGCACTCATGTAAGTACAATCAATATTATTACGATATTTTTTTGTTATTAAAGAGATGGTAAGGGTTGTTGGTATGTGACTTTGATGGTTTTGGTGTTAATAGGGTGTTGGCAAGCATGCTATATTTGAAGGTTTATGTTACATTGACCGAATTACGTGTACCTACTACTGCTATCGAATGGGATCAAAAATATATAATTGATACATTTTGAAATCCTTTGCTATTTGGATCGTAATTCGTAATCTAACATGGTTTTGACAGCTTGCTCGCTTGTTCATCTAGCACTAACCTATCTTATGCTTTTGCGCAGTAGTAAGATAAAATAATTTTCTTTTCAGTATTCCGAAAATTACCATGAATAATGAAGAGCAGGACGAACTTGTATGAAACCAATCGGTCTTAGTTCCGTACCCAAATTTAGATTCGACGTATTGTAGTTCAGAAATAGATTTAAAAAAAGTAAAGCGACTTTTTGAATCTCCTCAAGACAGTTCCGGCGTCTACGTCTACAGCTTCTTCTACCGTTTTGCGTACATTCTTTGAAACTTACAGCTCGAAGCAGTTCTACTGAAACTGAATCGAACGATGGATTTTGAAAGAAGCGCTCTTATACAGGAGACTTACTACCGGAGGAAAGTGATGATGAATCATTAGTTAATTGACTCAGGCGTGACTTTGCGGAAATCCATTATAAAATACAATAGGCGATGTATATTTAGTAACTTAATCCGCTTAACTGTTCTTAAAGAGGTAGAGAACCCTGTAAGAAATTGACACGTGTTTCGCCTCTCAACGAGGCATCCTCAGGATGACGATTGACTTGTTGCGAACTCGGACACGAAGTGTTGCCACGTCAAGAGCCGACCGCAAAGTGCAAAGACAGTGTGTACTTTTGACGAATCATTATTATTGATGTTAATCAAAATTGTTAATTATGAATAAAAATTTAATTTATGCATGGGTTTTCGTTTTATTGTGAGAACCTGATATTGAAACGTGTGATATTAGGAGAAAAAACACAGTATTATACAACAGTTAACACAATAGTTAGCCTTAATTATAGAGAACAGTAGTAGCGTAAATGACAATTTTTGAATAACTAGAAGAAATCATGACATTTATTTTTATCTTAAGCGACAAAAGTACTCAATAGTGAACTGTTTTTGCAATTATTTAATTGATTTTACGTAAAGCCTAATGTGTTTTGCAATATATACAAAAACCAGAGATCTATAAATAACAAATAAAAAATTATCAATAAAAAACCTCTCCTGTAAAATTTCATAAATGTCGCTTACGATGTTCTTCCATAACAGGCTCGAATGTTTCGAAGAAAGATGATGGAGTAAATTTGTTCCATGGTTACCCTGTAAAAAATAGGTGAATTAGATTTTTATGTTTGAGTAGGGCAAAGCCAAATAAGGGCTTATGATTGTAACAGGCTATGTATGTAAGTAAGTTTGTACGTATGTTCATCTCTTCACTCAGAAATCCTAAACTGCTTGTCGTATTTTGACAAACAATGCGTCATGGATGTCAAAATTGTACCTACCGCTGCGGGCTTTCGTCCCATTTGTAAGTATGTATAAATGTATTACCTACAATTTACCAAGCCGACTAAACGCGCGGATGTAAATAATATAATAAATAAACATTTTATTTCTCTTCCACAAAGGCGCCTTATTATAACTATTAAGATTACAATATCTGAATAAATCCTTTGTGGGAGACTGGTATCTGCACACAGATTACCAGCCCCCCCCCCCCCCTCCAAAAAACAGTGTTTAGAGTATTAAATGATAAAATAATATTTACAATTATTTTTTATGTAAAATCGAAGAAAAAAAAGAAATTGTAGGTAATTTCATCCTGTAGATGAAATTGAATTCGTTGGCAATCTCTTAAGGGGTCATTGTACTCATCATTATGATCAACTTTCACTATGGGATCGAATCTGAAATCGCGAAAAAAAAATCTGCTGTTTCCTACATTAATTATGTTCGCATAGCTCGCCAAAATGTAGGGAACGGCCGACTTTTTTCCCGATTTCCGGGTTGGTTCCATAGTGAAAGTTGTTCATAATGATGAGTACAATGACCCCTTAAGAGATTGCCAACGAATTAAATTTCAGCCTGTATACAATGTGGAGACTACCATACAACAAAAAAATTTAATACTGGCACTACTACTGCTTAGGAGTATTTTGAAATTGTCAAATAAATCCTAGCGAAAAAAAAAAGAGTTTTTCAAACAAATTAAATGTATTGTACCGGATCCACCCTAAGCCTATAAATCCGTTTATCCAACTAGGCCTTGGGTGAATTCTCGGGCATACATTTCAGAATATCCACCTTAGGGTCGGGCCACACCTGCCGAACGTTCCGCGCGGAACGCTCCGTCGCGTCATATTTCTATGGACGTAACGTTCGGCTGATGTGTCATAGGTAACTTGAAAAACATTAGGAGCGTATTCAACCGAACGTTCCGCCGCGGAACGTTCGGCAGGTGTGGCCCGACCCTCAGGGTGGATAAACGGAATAGCACGAGCCGACTATGGATTTTGCCGAGCTATAATGACTAAACTATTGAATATATTCAATTGAATTTTTGTATACAGAATAGGAACGTCATCATGGACACGCCGTTTAATTTTTTGTTATAGGTATTGTCGTCTTCACCTTGTATATCATGTTTGGTATCAATAAAAGGTCTTAAAAGAGAAGAGAAAAAAACAAAGTTAAAAGCTAAAACCCAACTACGACAAAAATGCCAACAACAAAGGTTTATACAAGATATCCTAACAAAATAACATCGGTTTTTGTATAACCGGAGTCACACCATACAGATTACGTGTGATCAGTTATACGAAAACCATGGGTAAACTTTGCCGAAGCCAAATTAATTCGCTGGGACTTTTGCGGTTAAATTGTTACGATGACTAGCGCTACTTCCAAGTTGGTCGCTTTCATATTGCATCATATTCGGAAATCCAATAATAAAAGTCCATCGACTTTTTTTGCGTAGTCGCCCCCTATTTTTTTGTTTGATTTATTCGATGTTCTATTTCATGAAGTATAACCATTTCATGAAATGATCAATTCTAAGATCTGGTCACGACAGATGCACAATTTTTAGCCACGCGCTATGTGCTGTTTGACTATCTTCACTCTCACAAAAGCATTAATAAAAATAAAAAAATCCAGAGTGATGACGACATAATTAATAGTGTTAATTAAACCGATTTAGACATAGGTGTCACCTTAAGGGGCATTATTTGAACAGGAAATTTTCGCCCAGCTATTATTTTATTTTAATCAAATACCAACGAAAAAATATAAATTTTCTTACCTTTATAACTTTATTGCAATCTTCTATATCACATTTAGATGAATTTGATTCCATTTGGTAGGTAAAATATGCATAAACACGATTTTTCCGCTTTTTTTTATCTCAATTTCAAATGCATCTAGTAATAGACGCACATTTGAGTATCTTATTTTAAACGACAATGGTAGATTTTGTTTAATTTGTAGTAAAGTAGGCATATAAATTAAATCTTGAAAAAAATTTGCTAAAACTTGTATTCCAGTATACATAACACGTGAATATGTGACTCTAGAAATCTGAAATTGGTCACAAATTCTATTGACTGAATCATTCAATTTAATTTTATACAATACAATAATTAGATCAAGTTCAGTTATTTTGGTGACACTTTTGGTAACAATGTATTTAATCAGCCAAAGGTATTGTTTTGGTAAACCAATGTACGCCTTCGGATCAGAGGAAATAAACGTGAGTATTTGGTTTCTGGCATTGTATTTTGGTAGATCTTTATTGTGTGTAGCAGTGGATTCTGTATCTGACGTGCAGCCATAAAGTGAGGGCACCGGTGTAATCTCAGACGATGATGATGTTAAAGATGCAAGCGAGGGCAAAGGCTTTGTTGTTTTCATTAGGCCTTTAGTAGACGTACTCTGGTCAATCACTTTGACAAAACATTGTGTAGTGGCATCAACCTGAAAGTAAAAAAAATATGAATTCTTACCTAAAAAAAGTATATGTTTAATCACATGTTCCTACAGTGAAATATAAACATTATGCAACCGCTAAGGCACTTGGGAGTTTCTGAAGGAGCCTTTCAAACCAGGTGGTGAAAATAATGCTCTACAAAGCCACACTTTTTCTAAAATATTATCTCCCTTTTACATATACAGTACAACAGCCGCCTATTACATATACCATTCCGCTCAACCGTTACAGTGGCCATAACAATTAAAAAGCTATTGTGTCTCGTTAATGACACTTGAAGGTCTAAAGCAACCTTTGCAATATGACAGATATAATGCCATGATTTCTGAAGAGATAAATAATAATAAACCTTACTTTCATGGGATGTGTTGTCGCAAATGTCATAGTAGGTCTAATTTTGGTAAAATCATTTTCAGTCTGTCCCTTTATTTCAGAACTATCTTGCATCTGTAAGTTCTCAGTTGGCTTCAGTAGGAGTGATTTCAAAGTCGGTAATGTCGCAGCAATAGTTTTTGTTTCCTAAAACAGTAATTGAATTTTGATGTAGTTAATTGAAGCTTACAGAATTAACTTAACAGAAAGAACCTTTTCATATGGGGTGCTTACATCTTTACTGCATGATGGCAAATCTTGTGTCATACGCAGCTTAGCAGTTGCTTTCAATACAGGTCTTCCCTTCATTAGTTTACAATATTGATAGTTTTCTAAATCTTCTTCCAACTGCAAAAAAAGCATAACATGGTTCTAAGAAAATATATATTGGATTTCGCCGGCCCACCCGACGAGAGGAACAAATCGTATCGAATGCATAATTTCAGCAAAATTTAACTTACGTTCAAATGATCTTCACAACAAAACAGACGCCGCCCAGACTTGTATTCAACATTTGCTTCCTCGCACCATTTCCTTTTTAAGGTTTCTTTTACTAACACAAACAATTTGTGTCGGCTATTTGTTGTGGTGTTTTTACATGACGGTATAAAGCATTTAGCACAAGTAGTCTTTGATCGATTCATCTTTACAATATGGTACGTAAAGTGTAAAAATTAAAATCGCTCTAATTAAGATAAAATTAATAAAATATACCAAACAAACAAAACAACCAGAAAAATGCAGAAAATATTCAAAGTAACTGTTTTGACAGTTTGATTTTTTTTTCTGCATGGAATAAAATGGATCGGGCCTTTCGAAAATTTAAAAAGGATCGCTGTGAGGAAAACCGTAACTTTTTCAAAGCTGCTAGAAATCGGTGTAATCAGATGATACGCAACGCTAAACGCCGCCATATTCTCGAGAACATATCTTCTTCTTCACCTGCTGATATCTGGAAGTTCCTTGGGACTCTTGGTATCGGCAGACCACGTCATGTGGATTTTCCTAATACGATTGGCCTTGATGATATCAACCGTCACTTCACAACCACTTGCCATTTGGATTCCCAAATATTATCCCAGACGGTCGATTTCATTACTGGCCTAGCTAGTCCGATCATAGAGCCATTTCATTTCTCTCCGGTCACCTTGGATGAAATTAAAAAGATCATCCTGTCCATAAAATCCAAGGCTGTGGGCTATGACGGTATCAGTCGTAGTATGGTCGTTTGGATCCTAGATAGCCTTCTCCCTCCGATTACCCACATCATCAACTTTTCTCTGGATTCCGGACAATTCCCTTCCCAGTGGCGTATGGCCTTTGTCCGCCCACTTCCTAAAATTTCAAATCCCTCCCTACCCAGCCACTTTCGACCTATTTCCATTCTTCCATTCCTGTCTAAAGTGCTTGAGGCCTGCGTACATAAGCAGTTTGCGGGGTTTGTTCACCGCAACAACCTTGTTAGCTCCTTTCAGTCCGGTTTCAGGCCTGGGCACAGTACAGCCTCCGCTCTCCTTAAAGTGACTGGTGACATTAGAGAAGCGATGGAGGATACCAAGGTTACCGTTTTGGTATTAATTGATTTCTCCAATGCCTTTAATGCCGTCAGTCATGATATTCTCCTCTCTATCCTTTCCCATCTTATGGTTTCACCCGAGGCCCTGGAATGGTTCTCCTCTTATCTTCGGGGACGTCAGCAGTCGGTTCGCGTTGATGAGAGCTCTTCGAGTTGGCGCGACCTAGATGCTGGTGTTCCACAAGGCGGTATTCTTTCTCCATTGTTATTCTCAATCTTCATTAATTTCATAACTCCCTGTCTTCGGTGTTCGTATCATCTTTACGCTGATGATCTACAATTGTATACAGCTGAGCGGGTGGAAAGTTTATCGGACGCTATAGCAGATGTAAACCGAGATCTTGATTCAATCAAAAGGTGGTCTGATAGTTTTGGGGTGTCAGTAAACCCCACAAAGTGTCAGGCCATTGTAATTGGAAGCTCGCGCATGATGGGTAGGGTGGCACTTAGCTCTCTTCCTCCTCTTATATTTAATGGTACCGTCATACCCATTACTCCCACGGTGAAGGATCTCGGTTTGCATCTTGACTCGACGCTTAGCTGGCAACGCCAGGTTTCTAATGTCAGTCAAAGGGTCAACGGTACTCTGCGATCCCTGTATCGGCTGAGGAGCTTTTTGCCCGCTAAGACGAAAGCTATGCTTGTGCAGACTTTAATTTTCCCTATCATCGACTATGGTGACGTGTGCTACTTTGACTTGAATGCAGTTTTGCTGGATAAACTCGACAGACTGCTCAACAATGGTATCCGGTTCATATTCAACCTGAGGAAATATGACCATGTGTCGAGCTACAGGTCTGAGCTCAAATGGATGTCCATTCGCCAAAGAAGAAGTTTACGCGCTTTGACCACGCTTTTCTCCTTTCTGAACTCTCCCACCCCACCTTCTTATCTTATGTCTCACTTCCAATATCTTTGTTCTTCACACGCTAAGAATTTGCGTTCTTCCAACAATCTTCTTCTACTTTGTCCTTCTCATACTTCTGACTTTGTTCATTCTTCCTTTCATATTCAGTCCATTCTTCTATGGAATGCGCTTCCTCTTGATATCAGAACGGCCACCAGTCGGTATGCATTTAAGCGGAAATTGCAGAGTTATTTTCAAAACAAATAGCGTAGAGTCATCTCAATTACCTCTTTTTTTTACTTGTATCCTATATATGTATATATTATAATGTAGGTATATATTATAGTTAATATGTATGTATGTGTATTTTAAGCTTATAACCTATATATGTACTTGTGTGCCTATTTTATTTATAAGGCATTTAGATATCTTTTTAATATTTTTTTTTTACGGTTTCTCCTCTTATTCAGAGCACCTGCCATCTTATCTCTTCACCACCCTTGGTTGACTGGTAGAGAATGCCTAAGGCATTAAGTCCGCCTTTGTACCTCAATGTGTGCGAGAAGTTTAAATAAATAAATAAATAAATAAAAAAGTACAATTTTAATTTTAGTTTTAAAATAAGTATTAAACGTGGCAAAGATCCTAAGCCATTCAGCCTACTTTATGACGTCAGCACGAACAAAACTTTAAAAATATATAAAAAAATAACTACAGCTTAGAAAAACGAAATATTGAAATTAGTTGCTTAAAATAACTAAATCTATAAATAAAAAATATAAAAAAAATACCTGAAAAATAGTTTACATACCGAATTTACGAATTAAGGTTACCTTTACTGATTACCGGTAAAGTAAATAAAGGTTGTAACCGAAAAAATAACGGTTTTAGTCGTACCGGTTTCGGTCCCTGCAACAAACTCCGTCTATGGACTGGCTGGTACAGTATGCGCGAACCTCGCAACACATCCTTCTCAACACACATTCCTCGCAACTCATCCCTCGCCCACATCCCTCGCTTGTTTTGTATGCGCAAAAATCTAGCTCCGCTGAGCCGTTTCCACCAGAGCTGTGCTGATCGAGGCGAGGTAAATGAAGCGATTCTATTGGTTCTTTACAAACACATCCCTCGCTACGCATCCTCGCACATCTCTAGTGGAAACGCAGCCTTACACCAGAACAATTTCAAGCAGAATTCACGACGTTACTTGTAAACAGCCTCTCTAGTGTCCACGCTCCTGGAGCCAACTGTGAAATAGACAACTGTGAAAGTTTACATGAAGTACTCATCACAGGCAGGGGCTGCCAAACAAATTGAAAAACTTGGTAATATTACCGATTACCATAAACACCACTTAAAGAAAAAAATAACCTAAGCGTAATTGGGGGCAGTTATGTAATTGCAGTTACTAAGCAGTTATGTAATTGCATATAATCTAAATGCTCGCACAGGTATATTTCGTGCAATAAACCCAGAAAACTCGGAACTAAATAGTTTTCCAACTCTTACCGCAGATGACCCTATTTTATATACTGTTGGTACTATCTAGATAAAACAAGCACGAAGTTATTATGGCGAGCATATAAAGAATAATGGTCAATATCAGATAGAAGTATGCCGAGAAGTTAACACGCAAAATATGTATAACACAATACGAAATAGTAGCTACCGATCCTGCGCTAAAATGGGAAAGAATTCAGTCCACATATCAGCAGGCTCGGATATACAGGGTGGCGGGGACATCGACGCGAAGCCGGTTACCATGGATTCAGTACATGATTCTGAACCCGCCTGCGTTGAAATTTTTCGTCGGTTATTAAACAAAAAATTAGCAGCACGCGTAGCATGCGCTTTCTATGTCTACGAAGAGTAGACACAGCTGTTTCTATACAAAGTGACATTTCCTTTCTTCATTTTTGACATTGCACCGTAGAAATCTTTCTTCAATCTGTCACTTTGTCTTTCGTTTCTAACTATCTTTGTCTAGGTCATTTTATATGTAGACTATTTCAGAAGAAAGTTTTCTATACCAAATTGTCAAAATCACTCTGACGACTGACAGTTGTCTATGGTAGTGAAATATTCTACTCGACGGTCACAAAGTATACAGGGTTATCTGCAAAATCATAATTTACAGAACAGCGTTTTAAATGCAAAACTGTGATAACTAATAGAAGAAGAAAGGTATCTTCTCCTATTTTACATCATTTAGTTAATATTACCAAGGAAATGGTTAAGGCCAATATTACTGTAATGTTATTTGTTCCAAAACACGGTACTTCGACACACTGAAAAAAATAAGCTGTACGTAGTTGTGTTTAACGTGACTTAATATCAGTAAAAATTGACAATCAAACAGTAAAAACATCCTATGACAAAACAAAGAATTCTGAGTCGAATTATATTAAAGAGTGAATTTCGTAAAAAGTGCAGTTGCCTCTTTCTACTTTGCTGCCGTCGTACTGTCTACACGGAACGTCGTTTTTGTCTTCACTTCCGTCGACAAAGCGGTGCTCATGCTACGCCTGCTGTTCCATACATTTTGACCGCGTAGGTATTGCACTTTTCTATGAAACAGCAGATTTTTTGTTGTGCAATACCGACGATAAATTTCAACGCAGGGGGGTTCAGAATTATGTACTGAATCCATGGTAACCGGCTTAGCGTCGAAGTCCCTGCCACCCTGTATTATGTGTATTATACTCTACTAGTGACCCATCCCTGCTTCGCACGGGTGCAATGTGCTGATATGGTGACATGTCACAACATCGAGATTTCCGTACTATATCTACGTTAAATGTTAATGACTGAAATACACACAAACCTTCCGGAATAAATTCTTTAAATTATGGAGAAAACCTTTTCGCTTAGCGTAATTTAGAAGAACAACGCTTTATAATATGAATAGATCAGATGCGCTGAGATAGTCCACGAAATTCAAATTTTCTTACGGTTTTTGAAATTAGCAGGCAATAGTTTGTTAATCAAAACAAAAAAAAGAACAAATTCAGACCGTTACAAATAATAATATGTGTTTATAGAATTATTTAAAAAGTATTGCAAAAAATAAATATTTTGATTTTTATTATTGATATTTATGATATTTTCCAAAGGAAAATATCATAACAGAACGCTCAGTATTTAAAACTTTACGTAGCTAAAGCTCGTTTTTTATTTAATCCCAGATGTAATTTGACATTGACATTCACAACGTGGCAATTATATGTGTACCTTAATCTTACCGTACTTAATTGGTCTATTAGATTCGGAGAAAATTGGTTGTGACAGACGGACAGACAGACACACGAGTGATCCTATAAGGGTAAAAGCGTATATCCATACGTTTTTCCTTCATAACAATCAGAACACACTCCAAAATAAAAAAAATCACTTTTAAAATAACAGTTTTGCACGAAACTACGTGCACGAACAACAAACTGGTCACAAAAATCAGAAATTCTGCAACCAGTTATGGAAGAACACAATCTGTCACGTAACATTACCTCCCCTACACTGCTGATGACGACGATAGCTCCATATCAACACAAGATACAGATTTAAGCATTGATGATGATGATGATACTCTTTATCGTAAAAGACAACGCAGAAAAGTTTTACTGCTTTTGAAGTAGAAGATAGTGCAACAAGACAAGATAGTAATAGGGAATTGATTGACATAATAAAACCAAGAAATGGAAGTCATGAATGACAAAGACTCTCCCTGCCTGCGTTGTCTGTGATGACAAGTTTTAAGAAAATGTCAAGAACGGTGAAGCTAAAATAGAAATATTGAGTGTCATTGAAAACAATAGTGCAAGGAACACAATAATAACTGTATTCATAATCCCTGTGGCAATAGCACAATAACTATCCAAACTCCAAATCTAGATGTTCAAGAACATAGAATCAATATTTCACCAACAGATCCAGAACGTTAAAGCCAGATGAACCCATAGGTACCTCAATCTGGCAATTTCCTATTGCCTTCGACTTCGACATGGATACAAGCATAATCGCAATCATTTATGCAAATGAAGGACTGGGTACGCCAGTTGATGAAATCTTCAGAACTACAATCTTTGGATCATACGTATTCTCAACAACATTAAGGTTGCAGGTTGCAGCTGAAACTGCAAGTGTTTGGTCAGAAACTTATGCATTTTGTCACGATGATATTAATAATAATATTTATTTCAGACCCCTACCTAAGAGTTAAAACCCTATAAAAGTTAAAGACTTGCGGCCTATTATTATTACTATTCTGCCCTGTCTTTCAAAAGTAATCGAGAGGGTATTGTGCCGGTAATTAACTCGATTTTTAGAAGAAAATTATGTGTTACCTGAATCCGGTTTAAAGAAACAACGCAGCACTTCTACGGCGTTACTGGATGTTACGGACAATATTCTACCAGCCCAAGGTAAAGGCATGTGTTTACTGATGGTGCTGCTCAATTTTTCCCGTGCATTTGATTGCATTAACGTCTCGCTATTACTGTCAAAGTTAAAATACTACGGTTTTGACGACAATGTCATTCAATAGTTCCACAGCTACCTCAGTAACAGAAAACAACTTGTTGAATTGCGTTTGTTTGATGGTACTACCTTGACTTCAGCCCTTACTTCTATAGAAAGAGGCGTTCCTCAGGGATCAATTTTGGGTCCGATTCTTTTTATTCTCTACTGTGCAGGCATAATAAAGTGCCATCAGAAATGCAAGTATCATATTTATGCCGATGACGTCCAACTGTATTTATCATTCAGTCCAGATGATTATGAGTCGGCCGTTAGAGACCTAAAAAACGACCTAGAAAGAATTGCTGTTTGATCTGATGAGAATTGTCTGGCATTAAACCCATTGAAAACCAGGTATATGTTGTTTGGTACGAGGCAGCAGGGTAGCCTTTAAGCCTTAATTTGACTCTAATGGGAGAGCCTATTGACCGTGTGAATGAGGCTTCGGTTATGTATGGATAACAGCCTTAGTTTTGAAAAACACGTTGCTAACTCCATTAGAAACTGCTTCTATCGTCTAAAACTGCTTTACAATGAGGCCGTTCTTGTCTGAAAAGCTTCGCGAGCAGCTAGTCGAAACCTTTATTCTTTCCAAATTAAACTACGCTGGTAAGGTTTACAGCCCACGCTTGCGGGCTTGTACAAAGAGTCCAAAATGCAAGTGCGTGCTTCTGCTACTCAGTTCCCCCTAGAAGCCGTGTCACCCCCTTTCTTAACAAACACTTTATTCTCAAGATGATGTCGAGACGAAAGTTACATTTAGCGTGCCTGCTTTTTGGTGTCGTTAAGTCCCAGAAACCTTCCAAGTTCCGTACATCGCGATTATGAACATTCTCAATAACGTAATTCGTCATAGCAAACTTTCGAAGTTCCGTACATCGCGATTATGAACATTTTCAAGTAAAATGGGGTGAATAGAAATCGCGGGGTGTATAGAAACAAATCTGAGAGTTTGATTATGGTCGTTCTAGTTGCTCTATAGTCTGTTAAAATATCTTTATTCCCACTATTAATAAAACTGCAACATTTTTCCTTTATTCTGGCAACACTAAAATTTACGTCAAGTCTAATGACATAAAGAAAAAAGCTGTTGAAGTGAACGTCTGCGTACAAGTGTTTATTGACTGTGTAAAACAAAAAAAAAAAAACAAGTTCTTCACTGTTATCTCTCAGTCAATTTGCATACTTGGATAGTTAAGTTTCTCATCTATTAGGAATAAAAAGGTTAGTATCAATATTCCATCATTTTGTTCTTATTTTTTAGTAAAATCGAGACTTAGTATTTTTTTTACTAAATTCGAGGTGAATAGAACCGAGTCGGGGGTGATTAGAAACGCCTTTAGGGTCAATAGAAACGAAAAAAGGGGTGAATAGATATGAGTGAGGGGTTAATAGCAACGAGAAAGAGGTTAATAGAAACATGATTTTCAGGGTTGTCAATCGAGTATTTTTTCATTAGGAATGTTTTCTTTTAAAAAAAAATATTAAAATATTTTTCTGTGACACTTTAATTTGAAATTTAGATTTTTTATCTTCAACGGTTTTGGTCAATTTAATTTAACATTTTCTGGATTTCTGAGATATTTATTTATTTATTTATTTAACACTTTAAACACACAAATGTACAGAGGCGGAGATAAATATTTAAGACCGTATAAGGGTATATTTGCGATTAGCCTCATTCCAAAAATGCCCTAATTGTGGGTACATTTGCAGAAAGACTTACTCTTAAAAATACATATTCTCGATATGCCCCATTTTTATTATAATGTTCGTTAATATATTTAAATATAAGGTATTCAAAATTCTACTTTACTTTTACTTGTTTAATTTTAACTGGTACGCGTAAGTGACGGTAGCGATGATTAGTATTTTGTGTTCGAATCTTATTTAATTCACATAAGGTGAATTACATCATTTCTTGTACTTAATTATCAAGATTTTTTTTTAAGCGGCAACATTTTTTTAATAAGATGGCAATTCCAGTTCACCGTGAAGTTAGGCGAAAGTTAAAAAAAATACGTTTAAATATCAACCGGTCTTCGGTGACAATTTAGCCTCCCAAAAAGTTGGTGATTTTGTATAGGAAATACAAAATATTGTGTGATATAAGTTATATAAAGTGTACACTAGTTTATTAGGATCAAGTTTTATACAAGTAAGTACAATTTTGATTTGAATTCATTGATATATTGACGAAAATTTTATTATTGTTTAATTTTACTTAGGTTTGAGGTTATTAGAAACGGGAAAGAGGTGAATAGATACGTAGTACGGGTTCAATAGATACGACGAATGGGGTTAATAGACACGGGAAAGGGTTTAATGAAAACAAAAAAGGGGTGATTAGAAAAAGTCTGACTAGGGTTGTCAAATTGCTTAATCCCTACTAACAATGAAGGTATCTATTATACGTATAAGTTGCACAATTAACAATAAATATATTTTTGTTATAGGTAGGTACAAAATGCCCCGTTTGTATAAGCCAGACCCAAGAGGGAAAAGATACAAAAAATAAGATGAATCTATAATACAACAAGCTGTTGAAGAATATAGAAAATTGAAAGTTTCATTAAAGATTGTAGCGGAAAAGTACAATATAGATAAGTCAGTCTTATATAGGCATAGTACAAGGACAATGCGAAAACAAGGTGGACAAACCATTTTTTCGGAAGAGGAAGAAAAGAATATGATAAAATATATAAATGTATGTGCAGAGTGGGCCTATCCCCTAGATCCAAGATACCTGGTGAAAAGTTATTTGGACAAACAAGGAAGGACTGTACTGAAATTTAAAAATAATTTTCCGGGGCCAGATTTTGTTGCGAGCTTTCTTCATTAAAAGGCTGATTAGAAAGTAAAATTTGTTTTTATTTTCTGTCATAAAACACTTAAGTACTGTATATTTTAAGCGCCTTCAAAAAAAACTATTCATCTACCTACACTACATATAGCATAATAACTTTGTACGTACCTACCTACTGAAATAATTTTTTTAAATGAGACAACCCTACAGATTTTTTCTATTAACCCCATATATCGTATCTATTGACCCCGACTCCTGGGTAAATAGAGATGGCTAACATTTATGCGATTTTTGGTCAAAATACATATTAAAAATAGCTTTGGAGCATTATAAAGTTTAAAACCAACCTTGACTCATATAATTGCATTAAATACAAAGAAACGAATCGTAAACAGTATGAATGTCAATTGCAAAGTTCTAAACTGTATCTATTCACCCCGTTTTACGGTATTTTTCGTAAATGTTTTCGAGTATGTATTACGACTTTTTGTGCATTTTATCATGTTTCAAATGATTGTTTCTATCGTTTTAGCCTTATAAGGGAACGAGAATGGTTTCTCTGCAAGACACCGAAGTGGACGAATACCTAATGGCTGACACTAGTGACTGTAAGGATGCCCTTGTTTTAGACGAAGAAGACCAGGCTTTCGTAGAGCAAGATATGTAAGCAGGAGCACAATTAGTCACTATCGAGCCTGCAAGTGCACCAGAAACTCCTTTCACATCTACTTTACCTGATGAAATCATTTCGTCATTCAGCAGTGCAGTTCCTACTTTCCGATAGAAAACCAACACATACCATCCATACACCTTTCCCGAGACCTACTATGATTTTAGTAAAATAAATATTGGTATTACATCATTCTGAATTACTGAAACCAATTGTTGTGTTCGAGGCAGTAACAAGCAACAAGGTAACGAAGCGATTAAACTAAAACAAGAGTCATGTCATATGGTTGAAGATCAGGAAAATCGCAATGACGAGTACATTTTTAAAAAGCCAACGACTCTAAGAGTGTATAAAAAAAATAAAAACGAAGGCATAAATAAGCCAAATCAGGAAACAAAGGGAAGAGTAGTAAGAATGGACACCGATAATAATACAGAAGAAGTGACTATTTTTAACGATGTAAGCAACTATGAGCTACTAAATGATCTCGACAAATTCGATATTGAAAATATGCCTTTAATTTTCGACAATGATTTTGATGTCGTAAATGAAATAGAAGTAGTGGCTCCTCAAATAGAAAAAGAATATACAAAAAGAGAAATTATTAACACAAAGGAGAAACTAGATGTTGTAGACATACGTCTTAAAAATACCACAAGCAATATAAAAGTCACTAAGGCATTGTAGAGCAAAACCTTGGCCCTCTGTTGTTTAAACCCTCTGGAATGGACCCTCTGGATCGGTTCATTGCATATTTCAACAATGCAGAAATAGAATGTTACATTTGGTCCCACAATTCATTAAAAGACTACTTTGCAAGAATATAGTTTCTATGTTCATCGTAGCTGTAGTGTGTGAAACACATTTGTACAGCGATCAGTGGCAATTATTGCCTCAAATGAATGAGACACATTCTACATTTAGTGCTATTCATATATAGAAGATATAATTAATATTATGAAGACAAAACCAAATATTTTGAACTTTGAAAATGTCTCAGAAATGCCGAACCATTTTTGCCATTATTGGACGGGTCTTACAGTACCCCAGTTTTTAATTCTGCATAATCTTTTGCCTGCTTTAAATGTTAAGCAATCTAAACGCGCTTTAGCTATTTATTTAATAAAACTAAGAACAGGCGAGAGTAATAGACGCTTAGCAACTCTTTTTGATATGCCTGATCAACCTTGGAACTTATAATGAAAAAAGTTAGGTTGTGTCTCAATGAGCATTTTGTTCCCAATAATATTGGTGTGAACCATATCACACATAGGGAAATATCTGAGAGAAACTTGAGAGTTCCTCAAGCATTATTGGATGATCCTGATGAATCCATAACTGGAGATAGGCCCGCAATCGCAATATTTGATGGGACTTACATATACTTGCAGAAAAGTGCTAACTATATGTTTCAAAAGAAGACATATAGTTTGCACAAATATGACAATTTGATTAAACCATTTATGATTGTATCTTGCGATGGTCACATCATCGATGCTGTAGGGCCCTATGCTGCCACCCAAACTGATGCCGAAATTATGACGCACTTGTTTGAAAATGAAAATGGGCCGTTCCGAAGACTTTTTAGAGAAAATGATATTTTTATTTTAGATAGGGGCTTTAGGGATGCCATCCCTTTGCTTGAAAATTGTAATTATCGAATATATAAACCTGAATCACTAGACGAAGGAGCAACCCAACTTACATTTTCACAAGCTAATAAAAGCCGTAAAGTGACACTATGTAGGTGGGTTGTAGAAATCGTGAACTCGAAGTTTAAGAGAGATTTTAAACTGTTTAGGCAAAGGTATTTTAATAATGCCTCAACGCATTTAATGGTTGATTTCAGAATTGCTGGGGCTCTATTAAATAAATTCCATCCTGTCTTAAGGGATAGTCCTAACGCTGAAAATATAATCCAAAGAGCATTGCGATATATGAATGAACCTAATTATCTTGGACAATTTATTAATGATTATAATATAAACAGAAGACGAGTTATGTTTACCCGTATTGACGGTAACTTGCCTCAACTAAATAATTTCCCAGTTTTTACATACAATGATTTAATATTGTTTGCATTAGGCCCTTATCAAGTGAAACAAGCGCGTTCATACTTCAGTGAACATGTTAGGGATAATGGTATCTATGTTGTTGAAGTGTGTCCGGAACTGGAACACTCCCAAGAAATGATAATACGGGTTGGTGGCAATAATCCTTATTTATTAAGAGGACGTATTAAGTCTCGTCATGTTTCCCAGAGAATTTACTTTTCCTATGTTTTATTTGACACTGAACATGATAGTGATAATGTCTTGGAAGCTATTTTAGGTTACTATTGTAATTGCCTTGTAGGGAACAGAACCGTTGGTTGTTGTTGTCACGTTATGACAATAATCTGGTACCTTGGTTGGGCAAGACACCAAAACAATAGTCAAGCTCCAGCCGGATTTTTAGACAACATATTATTAACAATTCAAGAATATTAAAATAATCAAACTAAAGGCTAATCTTTGTAGCCGCAATCACACTAGTAAAATAATATATAGTTGCATCTATGCTTGTATTTGTTTAATATGGTTATGTTTAAAGCAGTTATTTATGTAATTACTGAAGCACTACAATCCAGGTTAATGTATATGTGGAATAAAATGCTTTTGATTGACCTCGGTTTCTTTAACACTAGCGCTGCATTGCTATAATGAATTGTTGCTGTAGAGAATTATTGAGTTATCTCTCTATTAATTGGTGGGCAATTAAGATAATAAGTATATTATAAGTAATCTAACAAAATATTTTTATTTATTTTCTGTAATAAATAAATAATTATTTTACTCTTTTGTTTTATTTTGTGTTTCCCTTGTTTATTGGTATTAAACTATCAAAAAAACTATAAGGGTAAACTGTAAAATGTATGTTAAAGAAAAACATTAGTTTCGAATTATACTTTGTTATTATTATCACTTTTTTTTTGACTATTACACAGTTTAATAAATTTTAATGTTAATCATTATACAGATAAAAATCCTCAATTCAGGTGGCCATTACTTTGTTTAAATCCCTAAAGCTCGACAGCGCCCTCGAGCAGCGCCCGACGCGCACCCGCCTTGTGTGTGTTACACAAGGCGGGTGCGCGTCGGGCGCTGGTCGGGACGGGCAGTACGGCGGGCTTGTATATAATATGTATTGTAATTCGTTGTATTATTAAATAATACAACTAATTACAAATCACATTATTGTTAACGTATTAATATTTTTAGTCTGTGGTATATATGACATGTATGTGCTACTCTGTGGTAAGAGAGAGAACAAGATGGTGTAATAAATATGTAGATGTAGAACACTAATAAAAGGTAGAATTAAAGTAAAACCAGTCTTTCTTCCTGTGTCCAAATTCCCATCAACAGGTTACGGGCTCAGGTTTCCATAAATGCCTAAGTGGACAACAGACACAGGAAAACAGTGCTAAAATAAGAAGTAAAAAAAAAAAAAAACGACAATAAAACCAGTGACGGCCGGCGCGCGGCGTGGCCGTAAAAACAAGTAAAAACCATAAAAACAAGTTAAAAAAAAGGAATACTAAATAAAAATGGCTGTAGAAGAGATAAAAATTGAAAAATTAACAGACGGGGAAAGTTTTCGTTTATGGAAATTCGAATTCAACATTTATGTGAAGGCGGCAAAACTAAGTGACGTTTTATCACAAGACGCGGATGAACAAGTAAGAAAAACGGAAGAATTTGGTACGAAAGATGCTAAAGTACAAAAGATCATCATAAACACAATAGATAAGAAGCTGAAAAGTCATATTTTGGGTTGTCAAAATGCCCAGGAAATGTACATGAAACTTTGTAAAATATTTGAAGGACAAGAAGAAAGAAATAAGTCATCATTGCTACAGGAGTTCTTTAATTACAAACAGGAAAATAAGTCTCTCACTCAATTGATCACTGACATAGAAAACCTACAGTTTCGCTTAAACCAAATCGGAGAGAAAATAAATGAAGAGATGGTGATGTCAAAAATTCTAACCTGTTTACCAAACAGACTAAATTACTTTGTTACTGCTTGTGAATCTACATCAGAAGATAAAAAGACGCTGATTAATTTAACTAACCGCTTGCTAAATGAAGAAAATAGGTTTGAGAACAAAGAAAAAGACAAAATGGAAAATCAGCTGGCGTTTCAAGCCGTAAAAAAGGGGAATTTAAGCATAAAATGTTTCAAATGCAATAAACAAGGACATTTCAAGAAGGACTGCAAAATGTGTTCAATATGTAAAAAGTATAACCATCAGGAAAAAGATTGCAAATATAAGGTAAAACAATGCTCAATATGCAAGAAAACAAATCACCAGGAAGAAAATTGTTTCTTTAATAAACATAAGAATAAGAAGACAGATGAGAAGGCATTTAAAAAACCAGATATGGCATTTTTTACTAAACCAGAAGAAGAATTTAAAAACAAGGAATTTATTGTGGATTCAGGCTGCACAGCTCATATGACAAATGATATAAAAATATTGACAAATCTTGAAAAAAGAATATCAACAGTGTTAACTGCTAGTGACCAATCTGTTGAAGTACGTGGCCAAGGAATAGTAAAGGGTGATAGTTGCTGTTTGAATAACACTTTATTTGTTACCGACATATCACAGAACTTGTTGTCAGTCAATGCAGTCACAAATAACGAAGGAACTGTTGTGTTTACTAAAAATAAAGTTGAAATCTACAAAGAGTCACAATTAGTACTAACAGGAGAAAAAGAAAATGGTTTATATAAAATAAATATAGATAAAAACAATACAGAAGAAAAAACCTTATTAATGAAAGAAAATGGAACTGCCCTAGAATGGCATGCAAGGTTAGGACATCCAGGAAAAACAACACTAGAAATGTTATCAAATATGGTAGATGGAATAAAAATACAAGGAGTAAAACAACTAGATAAATGTGAAATCTGCACACAAGCAAAGCAAACGAGACTACCATTTGACACAATAAGAGCTAGAGCCAAAAGACCATTGCAAATAATTCATACGGATGTTTGTGGACCATTTGAAAATAAAACATATGATGATTACGGTTATGTATTAACAGTCATGGATGACTACACTCATTTTACTAAGATCTACCTACTAAAATACAAAAGTGAAGTTAAGTATAAACTAAGAAACTACATTGAAGAAGCTGAAAGAGAAAGAAGTGAAAAAGTATCAACCATAAGATGTGATAATGGAGGTGAATACACAAGCCATGATTTCAGAAAATGGTGCATGGAAAAAGGAATAAAACTAGATTTAACAGTACCATACACTCCTCAATTAAACGGGAAGGCAGAAAGATTAAACCGAACATTACTAAATAAAACCAGAGCTTTACTATTTGATTCTGAATTTGGAAAAGAAATGTGGGGTGAAGCTATGTACTGTGCTACATACATAATAAATAGACTACCAAGTGAATCGTTGGAAAACAAAACACCATATGAAATGTGGTATGGTAAAAGACCTAACATAGCTAACATTCAGAAATTTGGTTCAAAAGTATATGCAAAACAACTAAATACAAACATAAAGAAACTAGACCCAAGAAGTAAGAAGTTAATAATGGTTGGATATACTAACAATGGTTATAGACTATGGAATGAAAAAGAAGGAATAATAGAAATAGCAAGGGATATTGTCATATTTGATGATAGTAATACCAATAAAGGAAAAAAAAACAGTATTATACAAAGAAGACCGGTAACTACAGAAATAATATCAGACAGTGATGTAGATACAAGTATCAATGAACAAGAAAATGGTGAAAACTGTTATGAAACACAAGAGTTAGAAATGCATAGTGATATAGAAGAAAATGTTTCTGCTACAATAGAAGAAGAAATGGAAATTAATGAAAATACAGAATATAATGTAGAAGAAGAAGAAGTAGAAACCACTAGAATAAGAAGACAAAAGAAGAAACCAACTTATCTGCAAGATTATGTATTACTTACCTACAGTGAAGTCATGAAGTCTGCTGAAAAGAAGAATTGGGAGAAGGCCATAAAGTCGGAGAAGGATTCATTGGAAAGCAACAATACATGGGAAGTAGTTGATTTAGAAAAAGCAAAGGGACATAAAATACTGACAAATAAATGGGTATTTTGTATAAAAGAAAATGGTACATACAAAGCAAGACTCGTAGCAAGAGGTTTTGAACAAAAAGACATTGATTATCAAGAAATTTATAGTCCAGTAGTAAGTCAATCAGCACTAAAATCGTTATTAGCAATTGCTGCATCAAAGGAATACGAGATGATTATATTTGATGTAAAAACAGCATTTTTGTACGGCGAGTTGACTGAAGACATATTTATGAATATTCCTGAAGGATATGAAAACCAACCTAATAAAGTATGTCATTTAAAGAAAGCATTATATGGACTAAAACAAGCTCCAATAACATGGAATAAGAAATTCACTGAAACTATGCTAAAACTTGGATTCAAGCCTACTAAACAAGACCAGTGTGTATTTTTAACAGAAGACAAAACAATAATAATTGCAATTTATGTGGATGATGGACTAGCTATAACTAAAGATAAAGAGAAATTGTTAAAAATACTTAATCATCTGGAGAAGGAATTTAAAATAAAAGCTTATGAAAAACCCACAAATTATATAGGATTTGAAATTACAAAAAGTGAAGAAGGAATTTTATTGCATCAGAAAACTTATACTGAGAGATTACTCAAGAAATTTAATATGTTTGATTCTAAACCAGCAGGTACACCATGTAATACGGATAAGAAGATTGAATCTGTAATGGAAACATCTAACTTTCCTTATAGAGAATTAGTTGGAGGACTATTATACTTATCAACAAGATCACGACCAGACATAAGTCAAGCTGTAAAGGAAGCCAGTAAAAGGTTAGAAAATCCATCTAAACAAGACGTATTAGCAGTAAAGAAGATATTGAAGTACTTGAACGGGACGAGATCTAAAGGCATAATGTACAATGCACGAGAAGATATTACAAAGTTACATGCATTCTGTGATTCAGATTATGCAGGCTGTACTGAAACAAGACGGAGTACAACTGGATTTATAATAATGTTATCAGGAGGACCTATATCATGGTGCTCAAAGAGACAGCCCATAGTAAGCTTGTCATCAACTGAAGCTGAATACATAGCAGCTGCAGATTGTGTGAAGGAATGTTTATATTTAAAATTATTTTTATGTGAGGTAATTGGCAAAACTATAAAAACATATTTGAATATTGATAATCAAAGCGCAATTAAGTTGATACAAACAGGTTCATTTAGTAAAAGGTCAAAACATATTGATGTAAGGTACTATTTCATTGAAAATTATAAGAAAGGTAATATTGATATAAAATATTGTCCTACTAATTTACAAATTGCTGATATGTTTACAAAACCTTTGTGCAAAGAGAAGTTTAAATTTCATTGTGAGAAAATTGTAAAGGATAATAAAAGTCATTAAAGAGTAAAATACATTTATTTTGTTTGTAACAGAACAGCTGTTAAAATTTAAGATAGATAAGATAGCTATACGGGGTGGCAGGGACATCGACGCCAAGCCGATTACCATGGATTCAGTACATGATTCTGAACCCCCCTGTGTTGAAATTTTTCGTCGGTTATTAAAAAGAAATCAGCTGCTCCATACATTTTGACCGCGTAGGTACTGCACTTTTCTATGAAACAGCTGTTTTTTTTTTAAATAACCGACGAAAAATTTCAACGCAGGGGGGTTCAGAATCATGTACTGGATCCATGGTAACCGGCTTCGCGTCGATGTCCCTGCCACCCTGTATAAATAATAACTGTGTATTTTTTTAATTTGATTGAAATTTAAAAAAATAGGAGAAGGTGTTAACGTATTAATATTTTTAGTCTGTGGTATATATGACATGTATGTGCTACTCTGTGGTAAGAGAGAGAACAAGATGGTGTAATAAATATGTAGATGTAGAACACTAATAAAAGGTAGAATTAAAGTAAAACCCGTCTTTCTTCCTGTGTCCAAATTCCCATCAACAATTATGAATTTCGGCACACGAAACGGGTGCGCGGCTCCCGGTCCCGACTCCCTCCACGCCCGTCCCTCTCCGCGGCCTCCCGCGCACGCCGTGTATGTGTGTCGAGCTTAATTAATCATACTAAAACCATATCAGCTAACCGAAATAATTCACAACTGTTCGCTATTTTAAAGCGCCATAAGTTTTTTAATTGCGAAATTATAATCTATACACTTATTACCAGCGATCTGATTAAAAGGTTTAATGAAACTATTTTCGTCTAGTCTGTTGTAATGACAAGTTCGTTGAGTTTTTTATTTATATCAATTTAATGTGTGAATATTCACGAATATAAAACACCAAAAATCATTGATGTACATTAAATTCGATAACTATGCCGACGTCCATACAAAAACTGGCCATGTCCTTTTGAAAAGTTGCCCCGTAAACCAGTAGAAGGTGATTACGTTTTGGTAATTTTCAATGTCAAGAATATTAAAGTTTATTATATGGCAAAGATCATTGATGAGGATGAAGGAGACAATTATGAAGTTTCATTTATGCGGCTGATTAACAAAGAAACAATGAAATTCCGGATGCCATTAGAGCCTGATATGGCACTTGCTCAATTAAAGTATATTAAAATGATTTTACCGTCGCCGAAAATTAATGGAACAGAGAGCCGAAACTCGACTTTTAGTTTCCCGGTACGAGTCGCTCAAACTCAAACTCAAAGCATTTATTTCAAATAAACCAATTACAGGCACTTTTGAATTGTCAAGGGGTCAGTCAGTCAGAAAGATGAAGCTAGTTGCCCATTCCAAAGCGTAGTAGGTTCCTATGGAGAAGAACGGGCAAGAAACTCCACGGACACTCTTTTAAATCAAAATATTGTTACAAAATATTGCTCCCACTATAAACTTGCGTTAATAACCTACATTTTTTATGTTCTTTTTTATTAATTTGATTTCCTGTAATAGGATAACATTAATGTTCATTTCTTTGGTTTGTTTGATTTTGTTTGAATTTTTTTTATTAAGATGTAATTCTTATCTCTATTGTGTGATAATTTATGTTAAAGAAGCTATAGGTATCATTTTATTTAGTTACTGTATTTGTTAAAAATAATTTGTTGATTATTTTCTTTGAGTATAGTAGAACAGTAAGTTGTTTTTCAATAATTCTTATGATAGAACATATTATTATGATACTACATTTCTTGTGATTTTTAAGACTGATTATTTGTGATAAAGTTTATTATGCTCACAATAAAAACTAAGTGATTATGAAAATGATATTTTATTTGCTAAAAAGTTGATCATTAATGTATACCAATTATGGTGGTTCAATGTGAAATAAGGTGGTTCAATGTGAAAAATACCCTGGTTCATTGTGCACGACCTAGAGGACACACTAAACCAATTCTCATTTTTCACAAAAACTTTTATTATTCTGAAATTAACACGAAATTTGAAAATTCATAATTGCACATTTTTAGGTAAATAAATTCCTCAGCTAAACACAAAATCTTGAACGCTTCGAAACGTAAACAGTGATGTTATGAACTTCCAAAATTTACCTGGTTCAATGTGGGACAACTTACCCTACTAGCTGATGACCGCGACTTCGTCTGCGATTCAGGATGAAAAGTAGCCTATGTCCTAAATCAGGTCATGGTCTGTCTGTGTGCCAAATTTTATCCCAATCCGTTCAGCCGTTTTAGAGTGAAACCGTTACAAACAAACTTACTTTCGTATTTATAATTTTATTAGGATAATTGAGTTGATAAATATCAAACTGCCATAAGTCCACCTACAACAACATTTGACTTTTTGATTTAGTTGTATTCACCTTTTAAATTCATGTTTGACAGCTCACTTCAAAAGCTCTTAAGTCACAGGCATAGCCTTGAATAAAACGGTTAAAGGACCATGCGTCATTTTGGTACCAACGCTCAACAGTGATGAAACTCATGCCATGTGAAAGCTTTTGGGGTATTATTTAATTCATTCTATGGCAGCTAAGTCGAAATCGACCGCGAACATGGTGTTTTTGAACATTCAAAAAGGTTAGGTTATGTTTGGTTAGGATAGGTTAGGTTAGGTTGATCTCATGATTCGCGGTCTAAGTGTGGGAAGGGAACAATGGGGTGGTTTTTAGTTAGTAGGATTCTGACAGATCCCTTCGCCCGCCCCAGGGCGGAGGACTTCCATGAGGATTTTCCAACCCGGAAAAAAAGTAAAACTTAGGTTAGGTTAGGGTTTGTAGGTAGATAGAGTAGGTAGGTATGTAGATATGTAGGGTAGGTATGTAGATAGGTAGGGTAGGTAGGTATGTAGGCAGGTAAGGTAGGAAGGTACCCTTTTTGGTTAGGTTAGGTTAGGTTCACCGTGCCGTGCGGAGGAAGCGGAATCCCGGGGCAGGGTGATGTCGGCGGTGTCGTTGGACATCTCCAATTCATTCAATACCCATGCGTCATTTTGGACGCGACTTTCAACGGTGATGATACTTATGCCAAGTGAACACTTTTGGGGTATTATTTCATTCATACTATGACAGCTAAGTCGAAATCGAGCGCGAACATGGTGTTTTGGAACATTTTTAATACTGAGAAACTAGAAAATAAAATTCATAGTAAATAGTAAAGTTCTTCTTGTTTTTTTTGTGTACATGCGCGTGCGCTGTGCACGCAGGCACAGTATAATAAAGTAATAGTAAGAAGTCTCGGCAGTGACCTTGAAATAATTACCAAGGTAGCATGGAAACGCTCCGACGTTTAAAAAAAAAATGGTTCAATTCCAACAGGAATATTTTCAGCCGCAGGTTCTTGGACGTCGTGTATTTCTAAGATGCTACGTTCCTCTTCGACGTTCTCTGCAGCAGCAGTATCGATCCTTTGCCAGCAACGATGACAAATACTTAAAAGCTTTCACATGGCATAAGTTTCATCCCTAACCTAACCTAACCTAACTTTTTTTGAATGTTCAAAATCACCATGTTCGCGCTCTATTTCGACTTAGCTGCCATAATATACTCGTAAATTAAATGATACCCCAAAAGCTTTCACATGGCATGAGTTTCATCCCTGACCTAACATAACCTAACTTTTTTTGAATGTTCAAAATCACCATGTTCGCGCTCGATTTTGACTTAGCTGCCATAGTATAAATTAAATGATACCCCAAAAGCTTTCACATGGCATGAGCTTCATCCCTAACCTAACCTAACTTTTTTTGAATGTTCAAAATCACCATGTTCGCGCTCGATTTCGACTTAGCTGCCATAGTATAAATTAAATGATACCCCAAAAGCTTTCACATGGCATGAGTTTCATCCCTAACCTAGCCTAACTTTTTTTGAATGTTCAATATCTGCATGTTCGCGCTCGATTCCGACTTAGCTGCCATAGTATAAATTAAATGATACCCTAAAAGCTTTCACATGGCATAAGTTTCATTCCTAACCTAACCTAACCTAACTTTTTTTGAATGTTCAAAATCACCATGTTCGCGCTTGATTTCGACTTAGCTGCCATAGTATAAATTAAATGATACCCCAAAAGCTTTCACATGGCATGAGTTTCATCCCTAACCTAACCTTACCTAACTTTTTTTGAATGTTCAAAAACACCATGTTCGCGCTCGATTTCGACTTAGCTGCCATAGAATGAATTAAATAATACTCCAAAAGCTTTCACATGGCATGAGTCTCATCACTGTTGAGCGTTGGTACCAGACTCCATACAAAGTTGCCCATGGTCCTTTGTCAGTTTTATTCAAATTCTAGTAAGTCCACAAAGACATTATTTCAAATTCTCACATGTCCATTGCGACCAATCACAAAACGTCAAACTTGTCAATATGGCGTCAGTCTTGCCGTTTTGTGATTGTGGTTGCGCTCCTCGTGTTTTTTTAGAAAATGGAAGGAAATTTAAATCAAATTGATATTGTTGAGCCAGATAAAGCACGTAAAAGAAACAGATTGAAGAGTATAGCGAAGAAAGCAAGCAAAACGAAGTTAAAGTAAGTAAAATTCTTTTGTTTTTATACCGGTGTTAAACACGTGGCGTCATCGCGACGCGGTAAATACAGGGCCGGATCCTATCGATAAGAAACAAATAAAATTCCGATTTCCGATTTAAAGATAAACCGTTAGTGATTGATTTCATTGTATTTTACTAGAAAGTTAGTTACTAAAGTATGTAATAGATTTTGTGTATAGTTATAGTTACTTATACTTTTCGGAAATTGCAGTACGCATCGATTTAGATCAAGATTGTTAAGAATTTATTATACAACTAGCTTTTGCCCGCGACTTCGTCCGCGTGAATGTCGGTTATCGCGCGCATCTGAACTCGAAGTCGGAGTCAGATAAAAAGTATGATGCCTATGTCCTATGTCCTTTCTCAGGCTCTAGGCTATCTGTGTACCAAATTTCATTTAAATCGGTTCAGTCGCTTTGGCGTGAAAGCGCGACAGACAGACAGAGTTACTTTCGCATTTATATATTAGTAAGGATTTTACTGAGCCTGTTTTGAAGATATTTTTATAAAAATAATTTAAATTATTTGGAAGTCACTGAACCTAAATGAATTTTTCTATTTACCTTTTATTTAACTGTTTTGTCTTATTCTTACTGCTATTCTGTACGTTATTTAACATTAACACTTTAGATTTCTGATTGGACCTGTTCCTGTTTTAGGTATTCAGCTCCTGGATTGCCGAAAATACCCTCCTGCAGTCACAATACAAAATCGCTCAAATGTCAAACACTTAAAAGCAACGAATTTTTTTTATTTCATCAAAACTTCTATAAATGTAAAGAGAAAATTAATCATGATAATATGATCCTACAACACGTTGATACTGAGGCTGTTAAACGGCGACGACCAAGAACAGGCACGAAGTGTCGAAATTATATTGACCCTATAACAGTAATAAAAGCTTTTAAGCAAATTAAGATCAAATTGACCGAAGATCTTTGGGGAATGTCAGTTAAAGTCTGTACCTCCATTATTGAGACCATAGCGCCTTACTTAGCCTTATTATTTAATTTGTGTGTAGATCAAGGAGTCTTCCCGGATTTAATGAAATACAGTAAAGTAATACCACTTTTCAAATCCGGGGACAGTAAAGACACCAATAATTATAGACCCGTATCCGTGTTGCCGGTTTTCAGCAAGGTGTTTGAAAAGGTAATGCTTAATCAAATGCTCAATCATTTTAACACGAATAAAATCCTTCACGATCAACAGTTTGGTTTCACCAAGGGACGTTGTACGACCGACGCTGGTGTAACCTTATTAAGACATATTTTTAACGCGTGGGAAGAGGCCCAAGACGCCATTGGAATCTTTTGTGACCTCTCCAAGGCATTTGATTGCGTCGATCACGAAACCTTGCTCTTGAAACTTGAGCATTACGGACTTGGAAAACTTGCGCTCAATTTAGTAAAATCTTATTTAAATGATAGACAACAGCAAGTTCAAATAAATGGTGTCAATTCATAAGGTTTAAAAGTAAAAATGGGTGTGCCACAGGGTTCGATATTGGGTCCATTCCTCTTTTTAGTGTATATTAACGATCTACTCCATTTATTAAAAAATCAACCCCAAATGGTGTTATTTGCTGACGATACGTCCTTAATTTTTAAGGTAGATAGACGTGCTACAAATTTTGACGACGTAAATAACGCCCTACTGCAGGTCCAAAATTGGTTTACTGCTAATAATTTAGTACTAAATGGAAAAAAAACTAAGTGCATAAAATTTTCTTTACCAAATGTCAAAAGTAGTGACTGTGAGATAGTATTGAATCAAGAGAAACTAGAATTCGTCGATAAAACTGTTTTCCTAGGGATCACGCTCGACTCAAGGCTACAATGGGGTCCTCATTTAACATCTCTTGCAGGACGGCTAAGTTCAGCAGCATATGCCGTCAGAAAAATCCGTCAATTTACTGATGTAGATACCGCAAGGCTGGTCTATTTTAGTTACTTTCATAGTATCATGTCTTACGGTATTTTACTGTGGGGACGGGCTGCAGACATCGAGTCTATTTTTATTCTGCAGAAAAGAGCAATCAGAGCCATATATTATCTCCGCAGGCGTGACTCTCTAAGGGAACTGTTTAAGGATATTAACATCATGACGGTACCTTGTCAATATATCTATGAAAACATCATGTACGTAAGAAAAAATTTACATCTTTTTAGTAAAAGAGGTGATAGACATAATTATAGCACAAGAAATAGGGACCTATTAGTTCAACCAGGTTTTAGACTGGCAAAAGTAGACTCATCCTTCATGGGGTACTGTTTAAAATGTTATAATAAAATTCCTCCCCACATACTTCAACTGAATGAGACGAAATTCAAATCTTGTATAAAACGCACACTATGCAGGCAGGCATATTATAAGTTGGGGGATTACATCTCTGATAAAAATGCTTGGCTCAATGCTGGTCCTGCTCCACAACCACAACTAATTGATTAACATTTGAAAATACTGTTGGAGCTGCTGAAGATTGTAACACCATCTTTGCATTGTATAAACTCAATTTCCTTTGTATTATATAATTGCATAGCACTGGTGTGAGTACTATGTACTAAAGAGCTACCATTCACCGGGTAATATGTCTTTCATTGACTTGAATGTGCCCTGGCGGCTGTGAGTATGTCATGCTCACTCAGATGTCTCGCTGATGGTGGCGCGTGTGTTGGATCATTTAGCTCCCTTCAAAATGGTTGAGCTGAATGGTGCTAATCCATGTGTCATGTTCGTGAACGGGCGCCGTCAGTTGTGACTGGTCATCTCTTAGCTGCCATGGCTTATTTTAATTAATTTAAATTTTTGAATTGTTCTTTATTTTTATCTTTTTATTACGGACGCTTTTAACGTGCACGTCTTTTTACATTGTTCTCACATGTATAATTTCAACTTGAATAATGTAACCAATTTTATGTAACAATTTTATGTTTAAAAGAGTGTCCGTGGAGTTTCTTGCCCGTTCTTCTCCATAGGTACCTACTACGTTTTGGAATGGGCAACTAGCTTCATATTTCTGACTGACTGACTCCTTGACAATTCAGAAGTGCCTGTACATGGTTTAATTGAAATAAATGCTTTGAGTTTGAGTTTGAGTTTATACGACAAAATATTATATTTCAGACAGAAAAGGGAGAAAAGTGCCTGTTTGCAGCAAAACTTTTGCAGGTGTTTTAAGATTAAAAGCCTCACGTATTCAAGGTGTTACAAAAAGGCACTTTCACTCTGGCTCAGTTGCCAGAGAAAATAGAGGAGGAGACAGAAAGAGATTTATGTTTGCTTCTCGCAAAGAGGCAGTACAGAACTTCATCCGTAAATTTCAGCCACTGGAATCACATTATTCACGAGGTTTTATCAAACACCGTGTTTATTTACCATCCGATCTAAACATTTAAAAAATGCATCGGATGTACAGTATGGGTCATTAGTGCATTACCAGTTTTACAAAGTTATCGCATTGTAACTCGTCGCACTTGAGACCTTCTTCTAATAAGGCATTCCACACATACACATACACACCCGTATTGCACTCTCTCATCATGAACCAAATAGAAAGAGCGCGGTATATAGGTAACAGTTTTCCTTAGTTCGTAGGCTTATCACGCCCCGTTGTCTTTTTCTGATTATAGCAATTAGAAGAAGACAGCGAATGTCGAGGAATGAGTAAGTATCATTAATACAAAATTTTAAACTAGTCAACATAAATAACATCAAAATTGAGGGTATATTTGAAACAAAATTTATTTACTGGCTGTAATCGTATGACGTTGTTATATGGTGAACTTAGTGGGTACGCTTTATGGGTGGTGAATCTTAAACGAATGGTGTTATACCAACAAGAAGATTTGCTGAAGAATTCGCAACTTTTTAACGCAAAGGCATAAGGATTCAACGGTTACGTTTTGCCCGGGAATATTTAGACTTTGATTGGTAGGCTACTATATTTACTGACGAGAAGACTTTCAAATCGTGTCTAAAAGGAAGACTTCATTTGTGGCGCAGAGACAATACACGGAGGTCTGACAATAACATTATAAATAATACGGAGTTAGGAAGAATAAGTGTGAATATGTGGGGGTGGATTAGTCCTCAAGGGCCGAGTGAATTGGAATTTATACCGACGCGGCCCAACAGCTCCAACTACGTCGAGGTTTTGAGCGACATAATGCTACCTACAGTGTGCGCAATGTTTATCCAGTGTATGAAATTCGTGAACTTTATTTTGTTCAAGATAATTGTCCGATTCATGGTGCCAGTAAGTATTGTTCGAGACTTCGTGAGTGGGTTTAGTCCGTATTTAGATGTTAAAGTTATTCCGTGACCAGCGCGATCCCCTGATCTAAACCTTATAGAAAATGTATGGGTTTAATAGTGCAAAGATTGGAAGCACGAAATGAAAGATGTCTCGATCAGAAAAAAAAAGTAAGTAATATTAAATGTAATCAGGGGAATTCAGGGGATCCACTGGCCATAATAGAAATAAGTTAGTTAATAATTGTAAGGTTACAGGATTGAGGTTAAGTTTCAATCTTCTTTTCCTTGAGAAAATGAATAAATTAAGCTATAACCTCAATAAACAATAGGTAACATCCAATATTATTAGCAACCAAAAATTATTTACAAACAAATTATAAATTTATTTATTGTCAACGTTTGTTATATCGTTCTTAATACGTGTATGTTTTAAAAGCTAATAATAACATAAATATATGTTTCTATGAAAAACTGTGTTTTTTATTTTATTAAATTACCTATTTTATCTATTTACTTTATTTCTACCTTCCCTAACCTATAGTCAATGTAAATTAATGAAATTCAAATAATTGAACTCTGACACGAAAACAAAATAAAACAAAAAGAGTCGAGAGCTCGCACTGTGGTTCGAACCTTCGCCATTCTCATGCACACACAATTATTCCGACCTACTCGTGCGATCCTGCCATCGCTTCATTCAACTATTATGTTGAATTTAAGCATTGCTTTTGAATAGGAAAACAAGTATAAGTAGGTATACTTTATTTAGTGTTAACCACACATCCATCTGACCAACCAACATCGCCCGTTCGTAGTTATACTGTGTGCGTATTATTGTCTGCATTGAAACATCACACACACAGAGATAGGCGCAGACCTGGCGTGCAGGCAAATATAAACATTCCGGTGCTTCACAATTTATGACCCTTGACTGTACAACGACGAAGCTTTACCGGATTTCGAAGTTAAAGTAGGGTTTTTCCGCAAAGTTTTTAACTCATCCTTTAATATAGGTTTCGGATCCCCTCGTACAGACGTATGCTCTACATGCCTCGAATTACTTGAACGCCTTAAAATGACTGCTAACGAAAACCTGAAACAAAACCTTCGGACTCAATATCGAATTCACAAATTGAGGGCAAAAGCCTTTTTTACTTTTTTACGAGACGACAACCCTGAAGTTCAAATTATTTCATTTGATTGCCAAAAGAATCTACCGCTGCCCAAGATCCCGGATCAATCGGCCTATTATTCGCGGCAATTATATATATATAATTTTACAGTAGTGGTTGGAACTTCACACGATCCACTGACCCCAAAAAACGTACACGCATACGTATGGACTGAGGATCAATCCAGCAAAGGCTCGAACGAAATATGCACGGCTGTGTACCACTGTCTAAACTCCTTGAATCTCGAAGGAAAAAAAGTTGTTCGAATGGTTGCCGATGGCTGTGGTGGCCAGAATAAAAATTCAATGATCGTAGCAATGGCGATGAAATGGTTACAACAATCAGATGCGTCGATATCAGAAGTACAATTAATATGTCCCGTGACAGGCCATTCATTTATACCGCCGGACCGCGTCTTTGCATTGACTGAGAAAAAAATACGGGAGAAGGAATGTATCATTCGACCAGATGAATATTGTGAAATAATATCGGAACATGCAACGGTGCACTATCTCGTCAAAGGATATACAAGCACTTGATTGGAAATCGGCAACCAAAGAAAACCTTAAGGGTACTCAGACTTGGCACTTTCAACTGAGCAAATGCAAGCGAATTATTATAAAACGTTCTCCCCGCAGCATTACCATAGGAGGTGAGATATCCTACAGAAATGATGTCGGTACTCACAAGGGTGTAATGAAAAAAAACAAAACTATTTTATCATTACAACCAGAACCAGCAAGCAACAGAGTTCAAGTAAAGAGAGAAAAACTTAAAGACGTAGATTCATTATTAAAGAAACATTATGTTCACCATAATGTTTCTTTAATAAGCTGTAGAGATATGGACTCCTTAGACTACTATAAGAAAGTTTTATCAGAAGAAGGTGAAGTTATTGCCGAAGTTCAAGAAGACGAAAGTGACATTATAAATAATAATACCGAAGAATACATGATGGATGAGGTGTTAGATTTTGTGTAATTTGTGTATGACTTATTTTGTAATAATTAAAACAAATCATTACAAAACCAATACTCGCAAGCAACGAAAAATTCCGAACGACACGTACTAAAGAAAGTAGTGAACAATGATATGACAGCAAAATATAAAATGAAAACTAAGTTAAGTGAATGCGTGGGGCTAAAAGGAAGATTAAGAGTTCGACAAAAAACACATAAATATAAAATGAAACGTTTGCAGGAACTTACATCATTTTATGAAAGAGACGATAATAGCCGCGCTACAGCTGGAATAAATATGGAATAAATATTTTTTCTATTTGATGTTTATTTTGATTTATTTTATGAACATTGAGATATCCATGTAGGTAGCCCTACTATGCTAAATTAAATAAGCTAACTATACTCCTCCCTGAGTTCGGCCCATAGTCTACAACAGAGGTTAGTATTTTTCAAACAACTATAAGTCCATATTAATCATATCAATATTTATCAATATATCATAAGTCCAGTATATATATCATATATCAATCGGCAATAAGTCCAAACTATTTTTATCTTTTTCATAGTATCTATGAATGTTATTGTTAAATTTTGTTTATTAAAATACTTAGACACAGTCGATAGTCAACATTTTATGAGTGAATATCAAAAAAAATGTACATATGAAAAAAGCTTGGTGTCCTCATTACTAACATGGGCGTAAAAAATCCTATTTAGTGAATAAATAAGCCGGGTTTTTTTTTAGGCTCTTTATTGTTCATGTTTTCGTATTTAGAAACTAGATCAACAGAATAAGGCAAAACAAATAAAATAAAAACGAAACATAATGAAGTGGAGTTTTTTTCCCATGCAAAAAAGAGTTGTCTCCACGCGCCAATTTTAAAAGAAAAAAATAATACTTTTTAATAATCGAACTAATACAGAATTATTTAAGTACAGTACACTTGGCAAATGATCACTGTGTATGAGAAACCGTTTTATTTCTATATAAACGTTGTAATAAATGAGAAAATTTAAGTTAAAATAATGTCTCCATATATCGTTGCTTTGTGTGACGAACCTTGTGTGACGAAATTATGTGTCCTACATAGATAGTTTCTGAACGTATCCACATTTTATTACATCTGGCAACATTCCATTTACTACCAACCCTTCAAAAAAATAACATCAGCCATCTTACTTTTGATGTATTGGTGTCGAAACACGTGTTAACCGTTTTGTCGCTTTATAAAATTTAAACTTGTATGACGCAAAATTTCAGGTAAGTTTAATGATTTTATTACAGACAGACAGAATAGGAAAAATAACAGATATAAAAAACAAACTGAACAGTTGACACAAAAAATAATGATTTTAAATACTAGTGAACACCAAGAACAGATAAGACATATTGAAGAGAACAAAGATACTCCATATTCTAAAACCGAAAAAATTATGAACGAAACGGTTCCCAAAATTTCGACCCCAGAGAAGAATATAGTAAAGAAGATATTGTTTGAAAATCTTATTCTAAAAGAATCATTACAAAACCAATACTCGCAAGCAACGAAAAATTCCGAACGACACGTACTAAAGAAAGTAGTGAACAATGATATGACAGCAAAATATAAAATGAAAACTAAGTTAAGTGAATGCGTGGGGCTAAAAGGAAGATTAAGAGTTCGACAAAAAACACATAAATATAAAATGAAACGTTTGCAGGAACTTACATCATTTTATGAAAGAGACGATAAATAATAGCCGCGCTACAGCTGGAAAAAGCGAGTATAGAACCTTAAACAAAACAAGAAAACAAGTCAGGTATTTATTGGATACCTTAAAAAATTTACACAAAAAATATAAAACTGAAGGGGGCAAGCTATCTTATGCTACATTTAGTCGCTACAAGCCGTTTTATGTATTAAGCCCAAAAATAGTAGACAGAAATACTTGTGCCTGCGTAAAACATGCGAATATAAGTTTCCTGGTCAGCAAATTGAAGCAATTACGTTTATTAAAAACAGATAACTTAACTGAGCTGGTGTCAACAATAGCATGTAATATAAATAACAAGACTTGCATGTACAATGAATGTCACACTTGCTCTTCCAAAAGTTTTGAATTTAATTTTTCACAATTGAATCTAACAGATACAGTGTCATGGAATATGTGGGTTACAAAACAATTCAAATATTCAAAAGATACCGCCAATCAAGGAAGTGAAGAAAAAATTACAAAAAGGACAGTTAAGGAAGAAACTACAGGGTCATTACAAAAACTTCAGCAGATATTTTGTACTCAATTACGGCTGTTTAAGAAGCATCATTTTAACATAATGCACCAATTTAAGATGTACACAAATTGTAAGAATAAACTCACTGAAAGCGACATTGTTGTGCATTGTGACTTCTCTGAGAATTATATCTGCAAGTTCACAGAAGAAGTACAGGCAATGCTTTTTGGTGCTTCCAAAAGACAGATATCTTTGCATACCGGTGTTGTTTATGCCAATCGCGAAGATGGACCACAAATTATATCTTTTTGTACGATATCGCAAAATACCAATCATACACCTGGCGGTATTTGGGCCCATCTTACCCCTGTGTTAAAATTCGTAAAAGAAAAATTTCCAACTGTTCAGACCATACACTTCTTTACAGATGGGCCAACAAGCCAATACCGCCAAAAAAAAAATTTTTATATGATGAATACAGCTATTCCTCAGTTAGGTTTTGAAAGACCGACTTGGTCGTTCTTTGAAGCTTCCCACGGGAAAGGAGCCGCAGACGGTGTTGGAGGAGCAACGAAAATAAATTTAGACCGATATGTCGTACACGGCCATAATATTCCAGATGCTGAGGCAGCTTATAACGCACTAGTGATGAATAACACATCGAAGATCAACTATTTTCTAGTGCCTGATGAGGACATAGATAAATCAGTAAAAATATTAGATTCCATATCAAAAAACCTGATTGCCGTTCCAGAAACCATGTCTATTTTTTTTTTTATTAATAATTAAAGAACCAAACAAAACTTATACAGAAACATCACAAAAACCTCAATAGGTTTGTCCGGATGTTGAAACACATTTAAACAATCTTAAAACTACTTAATACTAATAACATACTACTTCATAACGAAATATATACCTACTTTAAAACAGTTTAAAAAACATTGTACAACAAAAACAGGTAGATCGCAATAACAACTAAAAAAGTACAAGAACGACGACGGCGCGGGTCAGACAGCCCGTCGATGCTAATGACTAGTTAAATGAAATTTAAACAGGATGATGCATTTTCAAAGATCATCAAATAATTTTTTGTATTTATTTTTGTAATTATTATTTGTTATTTCCGATTGAATTTTTGGCGGAACATCATTAATTAGAGCAGGTATTAAATAAGCGTTCGTCCGCTTCCCGTAATAGTTCTTGTATCTAGGTACTACTAATTTTGATTGGGCTGCCATTCTTGTTGCTATGCCATATTCATCAAGTTGTTTCGACACCGAATACTGATATTATAAAATTTTGAAAACTAAGCTGCTTTTGTGGAGAAGATTTTGGCTTTTGTGATTGTTTTGATTTGACTGAACATAATTTAAATCAGAAAATAAAAATGATTAACAGAGAAGCACAGATTAATAAAAGAAGACGTTTGAATTCCTCAAAAAAGCAAGTACAATATGAAGATAGTGATACCACCGACACGAATATTGACATAACGTATGCCGAATCAGACGATAGCATGTACGAAATTGAAAACTTAGATAGTGACAATATTGAAGACGTTGAAGAATCAGTAATGTTAGTGGAAGACAAAACAGTCGACAGTAAATGCAGAGATGATGACACAAAAATAAAGGGAGCCAATAAAGTTACGCTACTATCGGACATAACATTTTCATTGGAAAATCAAGCCTTTCCAGATTTACAAGCGTACGGTCCATTCAAGAAATTCAACATAAATACTGATTTATTTAAAGAAAATGTAAAAAATATTTATGACGATTCTGTACCATCTACGTCGGGAAGGAAATGACAGCAAACAAAAGATTTTGAAATTGAAGGGAGAAAAACAGGAATAGACTATCAAAACAAAGATTTAAGAAACATTCACCTGGAGACAGTAAGAAGGCAAGAAACCAGCATACAAAAAAAAAGAAAAATTAGAGAAAAGAAAGAAACTAATGACATCGAACTTGAACAAAAAACAGTAGAAGAAGAAAATGAAACAAAAGAGGAAAAGATTGAAATAAGCGGGCAGGTAAAGAAAAACATGGAAGACACAATAACATACAATTACAACCTGGATTTAACTGACACCAAACTTGACCAAAAAACAGTAGAGATGGAGACTGAGATAAGTAATGGGGTTGAAGAACAGAAAAGTAACGATGGTAATGTGGATTTACAGGAAAAAATTGAAGAAACAGAAACACAGGGTCGTGATGATACAGATTTATCTAATATAACTGTAAATGAGAGTGTCCTTGTAAGGTATTTTGAAAAAAATAAGTGGGTTTATTATATTGGATTTATAGAGAGCATTCAAAATAATTTTTATAATATAATTTTTTTAAAGATTATTAGAAAGCCCAAACTCAAATTTATTTTTCCTAAGAAAGATGACAAAGACACACTACCCGTTCCTAGTATTAAAGTGGTAAAAAAAATTGAATTAAAGTTAGAGTCAAAGGAATACATGCTTTGCGAAGAAGGTGATACAGTATTTTTTATATAATGTACGGTTAATTGTGGGATTTATTTTCTTTTTAGAATAACAACTTTGTTTTTTATATTAAAAATTTGTTTGAATTATTTGGGTAGGTATCAAAATGACTGAATCGCAAATTGACCTCGTCGCTCTTAGTCCAAGTCTCAAAATGTCTAAATCTCAAAATACCTAAGTCGCAAAATGACGACATCGCAAAAAGTCCGAACAGTTGTGTAGGTACATATACAGGGTTGATATTTTAAATTACTGATAGCAAAAAAAAAAAACCTTACAATGAAAAGAGGGTTTACGTCGAACGGCATTTCATACAAACTTTCAAACTTTAACTAAGTTTTTAGACCTTTGTATCCTGCATATCCGTATGAAGTTTCATTAAAATCGGTTCAGTCATTTCGAAAAACAAGGACTTGAAAGTTTGTATGAAATGCCGTACGACGACGGGAGCTTACAAAACTCCGAATGGAAGATATTACACCCCTAAACTTCCTTATTAATATTTATCACCTAAAATAATATATATAAAAAATAGGAAGAGTAAGAGGGTTTACGTTGCGACGTAAACCCTCTTACTCTTCTTATTTCTAACATAAATTATTTGTAGTTTAGCTTTTTTTTCTGTCAAAAAGTATTGCTTTCTTTTCCTGTTTTCTGCTTTGAAAAAAATTCCTCTCACTATCATATCCTGGTATCTGGACTCTTTTTTAAGTTTGTACAGAAAGTGGATAAATGTGGTTTTTTTTATTCGAACCCCAAGACGACGGTGCCAGGCTTCCATTGCATTATTGGTTCGGTGTCTCTCATAACAACACGAAATCAATGCTTTTTTTACGAGCCACTGTTTTTCAAAATAGGTTATGAATGCACTCATTCCTTCACAGTTTGCCGCGTAGTTAACTATCGAGTTCCAGCCAATATTTATATATGAGGTAAATTACATACCAGTCCTGCAATTTCTTTTCCTTTGACTGTAGTTACCAGCTGTAGTTCATCGGCTTTTTTCCAGATAGCTTTTGAAAAGTGAAAATAGCATCCTGTTACTTTACCGTGAGGGAAAACTTCTTTGTACGCGTTCATTTGTGCCAATTCAAAATCACATTTATATTTGTTAATTTTGATCCCCAATACATCACGTATCAATGTGAATAGAGCACAAATTATGTTGCTTGCGTTTTATTCGGTAGCAAAGCATACAGCATCGGAAGGACATTCGTTGTTTGCTCATCACTCGCCCCATCCACATGAATGGAAAAAAGCTGGTAGAATTGAGTAGGTACCGGCTTAAATGTTCCAAAAAGTTTTATTAAGAGAGCTCTGTAACTGTGCAAAGTTTTTGCATATTTTAGAGGCAAATAAAAACATCTTGTTATGAGAATCCAACTCATATTCGCTGACCAAAAAATTATGCTTGATAATGTTAGGAATTTCTACATCAGTAGATTTAGAAACTTCGGTAGTGTTTACTTCCAGAAACCTTTTCCGTGTTCTATGTAACGTATCCCTCACAGATTCAAAAGAAGACATCTTCTCATTATCTTCTTCTTTAACGTATTTAAGCACAGTTTTTTCGTAAAGTTTCTTCACTGACGCCATGCTTTGGCATACTTTGTCTTTTGCGGCGTTGATAACGATGTCCCTTTTTTGTTTTCCAGCATTTGGCAAACAACTATGAATGCTTTCTCGTATTATTGCGGTTTTGTTAGCATTCACAGTAATGGACGCACTGCACTCTTTTCTATTTGCACATCGCTAAAATGAATTTTTCGATAAATTGTCTTTTACCCAATTATAACGGTAACCGTTGGATAAAACAGCCGGTCTATTTTTATTATTTGAAATAAATATAATTTCATTGCTAGACATTGTGATCAAAGACACGTTTGCACGAATTACAGATACTTCAATTGTTTTATTTCCTGTCATGAATATTTCCAAGTGGCTAGGCATGAAATCATCCAACATTAAGAACCAAAGAGATCAATGTATAGGCACCTACACAACTGTTCGGACTTTTTGCGATGTAGTCATTTTGCGACTTAGGTATTTTGAGATTAAGACATTGTGAGATGTGGACTAAAAGCGATGTAGTCATTTTGCGACTTAGGTATTTTGAGAATTAGACATCTTGAGATTTGGACTAAGAGCGACGTAGTCAATTTGCGATCCAGTCATTCTGATACCGACCCAATTATTTTTTTAAGACTATTTTTCTACTGCAGATGTTTATTCTTTTAAGTCATAAGTAGTACCATAATTCGTTTTGTTTCATTTTATGATTAATGTTATCTGATATTTTTATTGAGTACTATGAGGGGTTCACGACGTACGGCATTCCAAACAAATATTCTCATGTTTCGAAATGCATGAACCGATTTGAAAGAAACTTCATACGCATAAGCAGGGTACTTAGTAAAAATACTTGTTACTTGAGTAAAATATTTTGTTTGATAATAAATAAAGATTTTTAATTTTTTTTGGCACTGTTTTTTTTTCTATAACACATACCTACCCTAAATAAATACTTATCTACCCTAAGTACTCTACATGTTAATTAAATTAAACTCCATATTTATGCGTCTCATGTGTTTGTATAAATGCACCCTTATGTTCTTTTGTGTGACACATATTCTTTTGTGTTACAGATATTGTAATATTCCATTGTGTTTCTTTTGTGTGATGTAATTTTTTTTTGATATTCACTCTTATAACACTGTTAGTACAATTCCATAACACTAATGTGAAACTAAAAACGTTAATTTCCCAAATTTTGCATGTAGTGGACTTATGGCAGTTTGAAATTTATCAACTCAATTATTTTGTTTCAGGCATGAAAGAACCGTTTGCAAGTCAGCTTCGAAACAGCCCACCCGGAGAATATTTTAGTTTAGTAGTCCCAGATAGGATCTTTGAAGATATTGCCATCCAAACAAATTTATTTGCTGAACAAGCTGGTCGAAGTTCCAAACCGTCATCACGCTCACATTCATGGAAACCAACGACAACCAATGAAATAAAACAAGTTTTTGGATTAATCCTTTACATGGGCCTCGTTAAACTTCCAAAAGTAGTAGATTATTGGAGTAAAGACAAAATATTTGGTCAAAAGTTTCCTGGAACTGTGATGAGCACAAACAGATTTGAATTGAGCTTAAAGAATGTACACTATGTAAATAACGAAACCGCAGATAAATCAGACCGTATTAGGGTAAGGCCGCCAAAATTGTCAATTGTTTTGTGTGACATTTTTGTCGCTTTTTTTTGCAATATCTTATGGTAAAAATATCCAATAAATTGTGAAGAATATCTGAATTATATATATACCGACGAAAATTTAGATGATAGTACCCTGCTATAATAATAATATTGTAGCGAAAATCCTTAAACTGGCTTGTTTTATCGATAGTTTAAAATAAAACAATGTCTTTTGCTTTTGTGTTACGATTCATTTGTGTGACGAATTTTTAACCCAAAACTACTATTTAAAGAGCCATAGTAGACAACGCAGTTTTATTATGGCAACACTATCATCTACAAAATTAAAAAAAAGACAGCCATTTTGTTTCGTCAGCAAAGGAGCTTAAAGTGTGCCACGATTCTTTGTTTGTGTGATAAAAAATATATTTAATGTGATTTCTGAGGTAAGAAACTGATATTTTAATGTTAAAGTATAATATTTGTTGGCGATGAGGCCCAAAGTATACTTAAGATCACCCATTAGTGTCCAATTGTTATAAATAGTCGAAATATAACCTAAAATGGTTGTAAAAATTTATCTTTTGTGTTGCATTTGTGTTACGCCTGTGTTACATTTATGTCACTTTTGTGTTATATTTGTGTTATTGTAATACAAAAGTATATGTTACGTAACACAGTAGATCTATAAAGCTGCATGCATAACGGTATTTGAACTGATTTTTTAAAGTAACGTATCGGAGTCTGATTTTTTATGTATGATTTTTTATACTGTAAACCTGCTTGGTGCAAGTTAAGCTTACTTAACCTAATTTAGTACGTTTTACTTATTAATGTACTCAATGCAGCAGTAGTCCGGTCATTTTAGACATTTGAAATAAAAATTCCGACAGAGCCAAATTTTTGTGGAGAGTTTGGGTTCACCATCAGAAAGAAATATTTAAAAGTACCCGTCGATTCCATTAGTGCTAAAAAACTTATTCGGGATCAAAGGTATAATAGTATTTGTACATTTTTTAGACAATGCCGTTAACTGCTGCAGAACGACAAAGAAGATATCGTGAAAAGTTAAAAAGCACGAATCCTGAAAAATATCAAGAACAAAAGAAAAAAAACAGTGAAAGAACGTTACGTGAGTATAAAATTAAAACAGCCAATTATACCGAAGAACAGAAAGAAGAATTAAGAAAAAAATGGAGACAGGACCGAAAAGAAAAAGAAAATGTGCCGTCAGTATCTCAACAACACTCTAAAGACAACCCCAATCAAAATATTACTCATATTTCAATATTATATAAATTGCAACGCCGTAATGCACAAAAATTTCAAAAAGAAAATATACTTTTGAATAGAAAATTAACTTCCATGATGAATGGGTTTAAAAATCTCCAAAGAAAAGTTCGAAGACAACAAAAAATTATTGAAAGTTTGAATGAAAAATACGAAAATATTATGATGGAGTTAAAAGCTAATAAAACCAAAGAGACAGTTATGAGAGAAGAAGAGAGTATTAATTATTATAGAAATACAAATGAAACGGAAAATACACCAAACAAAAGAGTAACTGACTATATAAATCATACGATACCTAATATCGAAACCCCAACAAAAGAAGCGATTAAAAAAAAATTACTTGAGCATGATTTATTGCAAGAATCTTTTAAAAATGAATACAAGACTTCTAAAAGGTCAGAAAAAGAAGTTTTAAAAAGAGTAATAAGCAGTGATATTATGAAAAAGTACAAAAAAACAACAAAGTTCAAGGAAAAGTTAGGCATGCAAACCTCTGCTTATAGAAAACTAGAAGAAGATCGCAAGAAAAAAATGGAGTTACAAAAACAAATCACAACGTTTTTTAAAAGAGATGACGTCAGTCGAGCGACAGCGGGGAAAAAACAATACAAAACGTTTAAAAAAACCAAAATGCAAAAGAGATATTTGTTAGATAAACTAAAAAACTTACATAGAAAATATGTTGAAGAAGTAGGAAGAGTAAGTTTCAGTACCTTCAAAAAATACCGCCCTTTCTACGTGTTACCTCCTAATATCAAAGACTGTGAGAGTTGTGCGTACACAAAACACTCGAATATGCAATTCTTCTAATATCAGTAGACCTGGAGTGACCGATAAGAAAAATACCCTTGGTCCTACTAGAAGAACTACGCGTTCGAAGCACGGGCAATAAACGGAATTAACTTAGACATTAATAAATTGCTATTTTCTTACTAAAACTCTCTAAATTAACTTTTTTTTATGTTATAGAAATTATGAAAGATTTCATTTCATTAATTTTTCTTGTATTGTTTATGTAAGATGTTACGTTAAAACGTAGAAAATACATTATATTTTAATACATAATACACCAAACCAAAATTCCGGTTGACCTACCACCTGCGACCATAGTGCATAGAGATCTAGATTATCCAGCGCGTGTAGAGTGCGCGCAAGTTATGTCTGCGCGTGGCTGAAATTGAAATCGGAACTAATGAGCACAGAGCATGTAACTTTACTTTACTGCTAATAAGTAAGCCGCCGCCGCGCCGTCTTGTCGTTTATGTCAGGTTAATTTATCTAAAGAATTATTTAGATAATTACGATTATTTCAATCCAATAATTAATACCAACCTCTAGTTTAAGGCCCTATCTATATATATAAAAGGAGAAACTGATTCACTGACTGACATATCAACGCACAGCCGAAACTACTGGGACTAGGAACGTGAAATTTTCCACACAGCTTCCTTTAATAATGTAGGGGAGCACTAAGAAGGGGTTTTTGAAAATTCGACTTTTAAGGGGGTGAAAAGGGGGGATTTCGATTGTATGCAAAATCTTATTCCTTGAGTTAAAAGACTTTAAACTTGGCACGAATACTTATCTAAGTAAATCATAAAGTTTGTCATTTTTAGTTTTTCTAAGCTACCCCCTAAACGGGGATTGGGGGGTGTCAAAGTTTGTATGAAAAAATTTTTACGCAAGGTCCGAATAACTGGAAACTCAGTATTTATACTTAAAATCGAAAATAAAGAATAATGCGTATCAAGGTTTTTCGGAAACAACCCCTAACGGGGTGAAAAGGGTTAAAATATTTTAATGACGGTTGCGATTTATTCATTTTTCGTCATGGGTGTCGTTTTCGTAGTTTTAGATAGTGCTAAAGCCGATGGTGAGGTCAAAATGTAAATCCAAGATGGCGGCTGCGAAAGTTTTCTTATTTTTCGTCATGGGAGTCGTTTTCGTAGTTTTCGATGGTGCTAAAGCCGATAATGAGGTCAAAATGTAAATCCAAGATGGCGGCTGCGAATTCTTTTTTATTTTTCGTCATTGGTGTCGTTTTCGTAGTTTTCAAGGGTGCTAAAGCCGATAGTGACGTCAAAAAGTAAATCCAAGATGGCGGCTGTGAATATTTTAAAATTTTTCTTCATGGGTGTCGTTTTCGTAGTTTTGCATAGTGCTAAAGCCGATAGTGAGGTCAAAATGTAAATCCAAGATGGCGGCTGCGAAAGTTTTCTTATTTTTCGTCATGGGAGTCGTTTTCGTAGTTTTCGATGGTGCTAAAGCCGATAATGAGGTCAAAATGTAAATCCAAGATGGCGGCTGCGAATTCTTTTTTATTTTTCGTCATTGGTGTCGTTTTCGTAGTTTTCAAGGGTGCTAAAGCCGATAGTGACGTCAAAAAGTAAATCCAAGATAGCGGATGTGAATATTTAAAAAAAATCAACATGGGTGTCGTTTACATAGTTTTCTAATGTGCTTAAGCCGAAAGAGAGGTCTAAATGTAAATCCAAGATGGCGGCTGCGACAAACTTCTCATTTTTCGTCATGGGTGTCGCTTTCGTAGTTTTTGAGGGTGCTAAAGCCGATAAAGAGTACTTCGTACGAATGCTTATCTTAGTAATAAATGGGGATTGGGGGTGTCAAAGTTTGTATGAAAGATTTTTTATGCGATGTCCGATTTACTCGAAACTCAGTATTTATACTTAATTAAAACCGAAAACACAGAATAACGTGTATCAATATTTTTCGGAAACAACCCCTACCGGGGTGAAAAGGGTTAAAATATTTTATTTGCATCGTCTAGATACACGCAACGACATCTATTTTTTGGAATTTTTTATTCACAATTGGGCTCGATAGGTGACGCTGCATTCGAAGTTCAAGACGGTATTCTGTTCATGACACGTGCACAATTTCTGAGCAGTACCTAAACTAACCTAACAAAAAGTACTAGGGTTTCATGAATTCACGATATAGTATTTCAATTATTAAACAGTCAATCTGCCTAGCCTTTTCCCAATTATGTTAGGGTCGGCTTCCTGTGTAACCGGATGCAGCTGAATACCATTATTTTACATGGAGCGACTGCCTATCTGACCTCCACAACCGAGTTACTGGGTAATACGATACCCCTTGGTAAAACTGGTGGTCAGACTTTCGGGCTTCTGACGACCCGTAACAACTGTCAAAGTTCCATGAATGGCAGCCGGGACCAACGGCTTAATGCTTTCCGAGGCATGGAGGTGTCTCGGTATGTCAAGATGGTCACCCATCCACAGACCATCCACGGCAACCGCCGGCAAACTTATGGGTCGACCCGTGCGGCTGTTATTACTTAGTTTCAAACTCCTCTACAATTCTCCTCTTAATTTCTATCAATTCATCAATTTCTATCATTAGACATCGTGCACTATTGAACAGTAACCTAACAAAAAGTACAATCATTACGTTATGCTACTAATAGGATTGTATTAGGCGACAGATAGTTTGTAACCTGGACAAAGAATACTTTTTATCCCGGTAGAACGTTTCCTTGGTTTTCCGACATCCACGCGAGCGAAGCCGCGGGAAAAAGCTAGTTTTGTAAATATTTATGTAAATCAATTATTTTTCAATAAACAATTTCAATTTCAATTTAGAGGCGCGTTCAGAGATATGATTTGTATCAACGAATCTCGTACAAAATCGTACGAGGATGGATGTAAGCTCGTACCTCGTACCAGGACCTCTGAATCTCGTACAGACGCCAGCACATCAACCTACTCCAATCTGTCAAATTTTCCCAGTCAACATTGAACCTTATTCTTTTGCGATAAAGTTGAAAATCTATTAAAGAAATTTGACAGATTGTAGTAACTTGATGTGCTGGCGTCTGTACATGTACGAGGAACCTTGTACGGATGGCAACACTGCTTATGACGTCTCCTTTTATGCTATGACACGTAATAAAGGCGAGATAAAATTTAAAAAGCCTAAAAAAATTTACAGAGATACAGTCCCAGAAACATTGATGGTAAAGATAATTGAAATTGATAGAGTATCAGATAAACTAGAAGAGTATACATTACATGACCCAGCAGATGCAATTTATTTCTGATGTGACGAGTCTACTTACCTACTTGTTTTTTTTTTGTGTTTATTATGTTAGTTTTTTTAAACATTTCCGATATTTTGAGCCTTTAATTTGTAACCCTTAATGAAAACAACTTGTTTTGATGTTTATTTTGCTAATCTTTTTAATAAAATTTCCTAAGATGTTTTGAGGCTATTCTTTGTTAAGTACAAGACTTAAGTACGTTACACCCGTTAACGGGTTTATACACTCGGCGTCACAAAAATCGCACCTCTTTAAGAATTCTCTTCAAAGTCATTTTAACCCTATTAATCAATGGTACACATATTTATAATGGACTATAAGGTATCATTGGAAAGGCAATTTATTTAAATTTCAGAATAAATCAATAAAGGAGTACCGGACAAAATGGTCCCCACGACCAATAACAACCACACATACGTCATTAGATTGGCATTGTAATATAGAGCAACAATTACTATGGCGGCTCATTTCAAATCGCTGCGTGAAAAAAGTTGTGGCGATTTTTCGCAGGCCTGACCTGGACGGTAGATAACGGAACACTTGAACATTAATCACTTCTGTTGGTCTAGTTTAAATACTTTCAAATGTATGCCTGGCGATGATAATACAATAATATGGTACTATCGAGCCGATCTGATGTTGGACCTGGACGCTAGGTAATGGAACTCTTGAACAGCTACTAGTAAACCCATCGAGAGTGGGCTCATTAGATTTGTCTCAACGAGTCCTGTTCATTTTACCAGTTGACGAGGACTTTAGACTGACCTGGACGGTAGATAGCGGAACTCTTGAATAGCTTCTGGTAAACCCATCGAGTGTGGCATTCGATGTGTCTTAACAAAGATTATGGGTTTGGGTGAATAAAGACAGTGTACTGGTTGCCTATAACTATGGAAGCGGAATGGCCCCTATTTGATCTTTTTTATTTATTTAAACACAGTAAAAATGACAAGAGGTGACTTGAACATTCATACATTATTGGGCCCCTTGAGGAGTATTCCACGGCTATCAGAACAATCCTGGAAGTACGGTCAAGATCCCTACCAGCATCTTACTGGAATACTTCCTTCCTCTGAGCACGTTTACTCTTGCGAATATCCATTCAAGCCGGCCAATAAAGGCAAGACAGACATGAGGACCAAGACTTCTCCCGGGAGATAGGGTCCGTGGGGTCGCTACTGCTGCGTCTTGCGGGTTACGTATGTCTTTATCTGGCTTCTCACCCCAGACCTGTTTTGGCAAAGTAAACTCTACCGGCACAGAAATAGAGTACATAGGAGCGCGCAAACCCCACCACGACGTCAACGTAGAAATACGGCGAATTATTATTATGAGCCTGTTGTATCCCACTGCAGGTGCAAAGGCCTTCCGGCCGTCTTTTCATTTCCTCTCTCATTTTCAATTAGAGCCCAATCCTTTAGGCGGCTAATTTGACGGCTGTGTTGCCTACGCCACTTTATGTTTTGTGACGAAGTATAGTACTGTTTCTTATATGGTCAGTAAGTTTGATTCCAAGAATACCTACTTCATCCCATTGCTCGCTGGCTGACCCCAAGTGCGGATTTTTGACGCTTAATTAATTACCACTTTTCATTGAGTTTCCTTTTGATTGAAAGTGGAAGTGGTCCTTTCATTAGGTGTTTCATTGACCAATAACTCTTCTAGGCGTTCTCGGTTCGTCGAGTGACATCTTTATCTTGTGTCGTCTGAAAGGATTCTATTTGGCCGAAGTATTATGTACTCAGTACTGATGGACAAATTCAACCTCCACCACACCCTCTGTATCTACTTTGCGTTTGGTGCTGTTCCCCATAAGTGTAAACAGTTTTATAATTACATACCGTCATCCATAATAATCGCAAAAGGTAAAATTCAGAACTTCGTTATGCACCTTCCAGGCCAACTACAGACCAAAATAAACTTTATTTCTTATAAGAATAGTGATCTAAACAGCGTGAGTCGACCGTTACCAATTGGTAACGGTGGGGCTTTACGTAATATCCGTTTACCGTTACCAATTGGTGGGTACCAAAACGATGGGGCTTTAGCTTTATATACTGTACTCGTTATAACACATCGAATGAGCCGACACTAGATGGGTTTACTAGTAGCCATTCAAAGTTTCCAGGTCAGTCATCAGGTAAAATGAACAGTACTCGTTGAGACAAATCTAATGAGCCCACACTCGATGGGTTTACTGGTAGATGTTCAAGAGTTCCATTATGTAGCGTCCAGGTCCAACATAAGATCAGCTCGATGCGATGGTACCATATTATTGTATTATCATCGCCAGGCATACATTTGAAAGTATTTAAACTAGACCAACAGAAGTGATTAATGTTCAAGTGTTCCGTTATCTACGGTCCAGGTCAGAATTGCGAAACATCGCTACAACTTTTTTCACACAGCGATTTGAAATGAGCCGCCATAGTAGTTGTTGCTTTATATTAAAATGCCTATCTAATGACATATGTGTGGTTGTTATTGGTGCTTGGACCAGCTTCCATACATTTTTGCCGATTCTCCTTTGGTTTTTTGTTTGCCAGGGAATAAAAAAAACACGCTAATGCAAATGATTAAAAACTAAATTTTATTTTATCAGTGAAAATTTTAAAAAAGTCCATAAAATCAACTTAAAACCTAGTGTTACCCCCCCTAGCTCTGATGACAGCTTCCATTCGTTCTCTCATGGACCTAATTAATGTGACAACAGTCTCTTGAGGAATGTTGTCCCATTCTGCAACGACGGCATCTTGGAGGTCTTGGAGAGTGGTAGGGGCAGGATCACGTGCCCGTACTCGCCGTTTCAGTTCATCCCAAAGGTGCTCGATAGGGTTCAGGTCTGGACTTCGCGCCGGCCAGCGCATAACAGGGATCCCAACTTCTTGCAGGTAGTCTCTTACAATTAATGCGGTATGACAGCGGGCGTTATCGTGCATTAACGTGAACCCACTGCCAACAAAACCCGCATAAGGGACAACCTGCTCCTCTAAGATCTCTGTTATGTACCGAGGAGCAGTCAGCGACCCTTGCCCGCGAGCACTTCCAGTCCGAGAAACACACACAAGGTTCGTTTTGCCGTCGATTGACATGCCGCCCCAGAACATGCACGAGCCACCCCCGTATTCCACTGTCTCTTGAATACAGGCTTGTGCGAATCGTTCCCCTTGCCTCCTGTACACTCTTCTACGCCTGTCGTTGCAGAAAAGACACACCCTCGTCTCATCTGAGAAGAGTACAGCCCTCCATTGGTCTATTGTCCAATCCACATGGTCACGGGCAAATTGCAACCGGTCTCTCCTATGCTGTGCAGTCAATTTTGGCCCTGTAGCAGCTCTGTGAGCTGCAATTTTCTTCTCCTTCATTCTTCTTCTAATCGTGGAGACGCTGACAGAAGTTCTGCGAGCTGATCGCAGTTGTTGTTGCAGCTCAACAGCATTGGAGAACCGATTACGTAAAGACGTTGAAACAATGAAGCGATCGTCTCTTTCGGATGTGCACCGTTGTCTTCCAGATCCACGTCTTCGGATATAGCCACCAGTCTCTTGGAAGCGTTGGAACACTCGTCGAACGGAAAAACGACTCAAGTTCAGTTGCCGAGCAACATCACATTGCCGCATCCCTGATTGCAGTAGTGCAATGACTTGAGCGGCTTCATCTGCAGTGGTATCCATCTTCTGGGGTATTTTTCTTGCTGCAGCTGTTCACGTGTGTTCACTTCAAAGGTTGGATAGCGAATGACTCACATTTACCGATGTGGATGTCGCTACGCCCCCGCAAGGGGGCGTGGCAGGCGGGGTCGGAGCCTCGCCCCTCGCCCGCGGAAGCTGTACAGTGGCCCATTACTATGGGCCCTTCCTCTTGTGCGGCTAAGCGCCTGATGGAAAAGACACAGCAAGCTGTGTCTGTGTGATTGGTTGCATTGAATAAGCTGTAGGGGCGTCGCGACGCTAATAAGGTACTAGCGTCGATATTCACGGGCCCTAGGCGGTCCTACCACATCAGGTTAGACCCCCAGTTACCTGGGGGAAGCCCAACGAGGCCGACCTGCGACTAGGGTACCGGCTTGACGCACCTACAGGAAGAAATGAAGCCTCCTCCGCCCCGTTCACAGAGCTAGCCGTTAGCGGATTGGAGGGGTAGCAGTACTGTATGTGTGGGTGGCTAGTTATGTAGTGTAACGCCACCCAGTGTAGACACGCGTCACGGCCCGCGCTGCGTCAGCGTGTGTTGTGAATAAGCGTCTGTATAGCAATGAATGTCTGTGTTTAGTTGTACGGAATGTCTATATTAACCTAGCACACTCCGCGCAACTAGATGTATGTGTACATCTGTAGAGTCTCATTATATCGAGTTAGCTGCGTGTAACCTGGGTGCTGCTAACTCGAGGCGTCAAATCGGTGCAATGGGGTCAAGGGTCCGCTACCAGGTCGCGGGGCGTGGGTCTCGCGTCAGGCGGGCGCGCATGCAACGGTGCTATCTGCCTGACATGGGGCCAGGCAGAAGCGTCGGCACGCGCGAACATCGCCTTAGCGAGTCGCCTCACAAACTCGTCCAGGCTCTCTATACCGAGGTCCCGGGCGATGATGTCATTCCTCACATAGCGAGGAGCGCCTACTATGGTCCGCAACGCATAGTTTTGTTGCGTGCGGAGCAGCTTCCGGTTCGTCTCGCTAGTGAGGGCGAACCATGCCGGGGCGGCGTACGTCAATACTGGGCGGATATAAGTCTTATATATGCCCAGTTTGACGCGCGTCGGGATGCGGGATGAGAGCACGGGCCTGAGGAGGTTGCGGGCTACCCTTACCTGTGCGGCGACCTTGCGGACATGGGGCCCCATTGTGAGGCGGCGGTCGATGGTCACACCCAGGTATTTGACCTGGGGCGCCCAATCGACGGCGGCTCCCTGTAACTTCAAAGGTGGTGGGAGGTGCACAAACCCAGTAACTATCGCTTGCGTCTTACCCACGTTAACCGAAAGCCGCCACTTAGACAGCCAGTCGGGGAGAAGGTCGAGTGCGCGCTGCATTTTGACTGCCGCGTGTTTCGCATTAAGCGATATGGTAATGTACGCGGCGTCATCTGCATACAGCGCGAGTGTCGCATCTGGAGTGGTGGGAATGTCGTCGGTGTAACGTGAGTAACACGCCGGCGACACGCAGCTGCCCTGGGGCACCCCTGCTAGTATCGGGCGGGCGCCGGATAGCGCCCCGTCGACCACCACCTTGAAGGTCCTGTGTGACAGAAAGGATGAGACCACCTTAACAACGCGACGGGGCTCGTCGGACGTGGATAGTTTATAGATTAGGCCCTCGTGCCATACACGGTCGAAGGCCTTCTCCATGTCAAGGAATACTGCCACCGCGCATTCCTTTTTATTTAATGCTGTTGTCAGCAGGTGCAGTACCCTTGACAACTGAAGCGTCGTGCTGTGCTCCGCCCTGAAACCAAATTGCTCTGGGCGTGGGGCAATGTACTGAGTAAGGTGTCGCAGCAGGAGCGCTTCGAACACCTTGGAGACTGTCGGTAGAAGTGTTATCGGCCGATAGCTCTCCGGCTTCGCCACATTCTTCCCCGCCTTGGGCAGCATGATGACACGCCCTTCCTTCCACGAGGTGGGAAAGACCCCCGTGCGCAGTATCGCCGTAAACAGGCGCGCCAGTGCCGCTACCGTGCGGAATGGCAGGTGGCGCAGCGCTGTGTTGGTGATACCGTCGGCCCCGGGGGCCTTCCGAGGCTTCGTATTTAGAATGGCGCGTCTAACTGCGCCAGGCGAGAAGAAGATAGGGCTCTCCTCGGGAGCTATCGGCGTTGCGAAGTAGTCCCCTAGGTGCCGCTCGACTGCCGCGACATGGTCGGTGTCGCTGGTCGGGTTCGGGCGGAACTGACGCTCCAGGTGCTCGGCGAAGACCTCCGCCCGGTCCTCCGCTTTGTATCTGAGCGCCCCGTCACTGTTAAGTAGAGGGCGCACCGGGGCTGGGGTATTCGCCAGTTGGCGGCACAACTTGTGTACAGACGGCCAACTGTCTGTGGTGGCGTCTATTCTTTCTTCCCAGCCCGCGGCGGTATGGGCCTGTAACTCGGCCTTAACCTTCTCCGCGAGACGGTTTAGCTGCGTCTTCATTGTGGGGCATCTCGACTGTTGCCACTGTTTGCGAAGGCGCCTTTTCACGGCGATCATCGCAGTAATATGCGCCGGCAAGGGCGGCAATAGCCCTCTCCCTTGCGGCTGCGTCGTCGTCGCCGCTTCTAGGGCGCTCTGTATGCAAACAGTGACGTCACCCGCCGTTTGATCGACGTCCGCGGAGGAAACAATAGGCCGAGTCGGCGTGGTGGTCTCCATCCTTTCTGTGAACGCCATCCAGTCGGTTATTCGACGTGGCGCTAACGGTCTAAGTTGGGTCGGCATTCCCGATAAGACGACGAGTACAGGTTGGTGGTCCGACTGTAACTCGTTGACTCACATTTGACCCGGGTCGCCCGTTTTATACCCTTGTAGGGAGGTGCAATTAGTGGCCGTTGTAATGCGTATTTTGACAACATTTTCTTTAACGTTACGCGCTAATGAGATCTGTTGTGTTTAGGAATTCTAACTGTTGTTAATTTAAAGGTCGTTAAACATACTTTCAATTGATACCAATATTAATAGGGTTTAATGTATACGTTGATGGCGGGACTTGCTTGAAACTTATTTTCGGAGAGGTGCGATTTTTGTGACGCTGAGTGTATTATTTGATTTTGATTTTGAATCTTCCATTTTGTAAAGTCATTACGATATTTTTAATTTATATGTTGCAACTTTTTTTTAATATTTGTCACATTTTGGATTGCCTTTAATTTGTAAGGATTATAAAACCACTCATTTTCACGTTTATTGAGTTGAGAAAACAAATGTTATGTTAAAGCAATTTGCGCCTTTTAGGTTGTATTTACTTAGTGTTTTTTTTTTATTTTATTTTGTAATATAAGTAATAAGGACTAAAAAATTTAATATAATCATTCTATTATCATCATCTTCCCGCCATTGTCTCGTTTTATTTGGGGTTGGCGCAATACGTTCTTTTCTTCCATTCTGTCATGTCACCCGTCACTCTATCACTAACTAGTTTTTCTTTCATATCACTTCTCACACAGTCCATCCATCTTTTCTTTGGTCTCCCTGTTCCTCTCCATCCATCCACATGTATACTCTACTCATAGATCTTCTAGTAACATGCGTTTCATCCCTCCTCTTTACTTGCCCGTACCCAGCTGTACTAAGACAAACGGTTCCCTTTAACTTTAAGTCACTTGCGCCACTTTCAAACAATCTTTAATATGCTCATTTCTCACTTTATCTATATTCTCGTCACGCCACACATCCATCTCAATATTGTCATCTCAGCTACCTACATGCAATCTTTTTTCATCCGTCGTTTTCATAGCCCAACATTTATTAATTAAGGGGCAAAATTTGCAGGCAGCTCAAAATAAAATCAGTTCCTTTCATACAAACAGTCAATACTTACTCAACGGAAATGTGTTATACCTGATTTTTTTTGGCGAGTTACAAAGTTGGCTCTTTAGTAAAAGTTGTTCTTACCTATCAAGAATTAATTCAAAATCATTATTTAAAGAACTCAGGATTCTTTTATATTTCTTATTTTTTAACTCGTAATACCTAGGGGAGACTGAGGACACTTGATCCCTTTAGGAGACATGGTACACGAGCATTATGAATTATCGAAGCGTATTAGATTTATTTTAAAGTAGCACAACTGAGCTTCCGTTGCTACCAACTTAAGAATATAAAACTCATATGTCAATATTCCGTCAACTTTGCAAATGGCGCACGAGTGTTGTTTACGAGCGAGCGAAACTAGAATCGGTAAGTTTTTGTTTTTTTTTTCTTGTTATGAAATTTGTGTATCAGGGATCTACTGAGATAGAATAATTACTGTGTATATTACATATTTTCATAATAATCAGTTGTGAGTTGAAAGACTTAAGTTGTTTAAATTCTGTATTTTTTTTTCTAACTGAACTACCATTGAGGAGACATGGTACATTCAGTTCGAGGAGACTTGATCCGGGGATCAAGTCTCCTAAACTCGGTTTGCTTACCAGATTACATTATAACAAATGAATAGATTCTTTTAGTATTATTTTAAATAACTGTTGCTTTTAGGAACTAGGGCCCTTACAAGTATTTGACGCGTTTGTATATTATTTGCAGATTTAAAATGCCGCGTGTATACAAAACCAAAGAAGGCAGTAAAAAGCGGGAACATATCAACAAAGATTCTTTAAAATTAGCAGCCCATGATGTAATATACAATAATAAGTCGCTACGGGGTACGGCTAAGTCTTACAAACTGTCCGTAATGACTCTCAAAAGATATGTTGCAAAAAAAAGACAGGCTATTGATACAGGCAGTTCTTCTCCCAAATATGAGCCTAATTATAAACAGGCGCAATATTTTTCTAAAGAAGAAGAATTAGATTTATCTAATTATTTGGAAACAGCTAGTAAACTGCACCATGGGCTTACACCCAAAGCCGCAAGAGAATTGGCTTTCCAATTCGCCGAAAAGAATAATAAAAGTGTGCCAGAAACATGGCACCAAAACAAAATCGCGTCATACGCTTGGCTTCATGGTTTTATGAGACGTCACAAGAACTTGTCGCTTAGAGTGCCAGAAGCTACAAGCCTTGCTCGTGCTACTAGCTTTAATAGACATAATGTCGCCAAGTTTTTTGAAAACCTCAAAAATTTATATGTCCGATTTAAGTTTGATCCTCAAGATGTTTGGAATGTTGACGAAACAGGCATAACCACCGTACATAACCCTAAAAAAATTATAGCGTGTAGAGGTTTAAAGCAAGTGTCAAAGGTTACTTCAGCTGAGCGAGGAGAATTAGTCACAGTCTGCAGTGCAATTAATGCTGTAGGAGTATCTACACCGCCCTTTTTTATATTCCCGCGAAAGAACTGGCAAAATAGGATGACTGATAATGCTCCTCCTGGGTCTGCTGGAGCTCCACATCCTAGTGGTTGGATGACAGCAACAAATTTCGTGCTTTTTCTGCAACACTTCAAAAAACACGTGAGGTGTTCCAAGGAGAATCCGTGTTTAATAATTTTTGATAATCATGAAAGCCATATTAGCATTGATTCTGTAAATTTCGCCAGAGACAACGGTATCCATTTACTAACCATTCCGCCGCATACATCTCAAAAGCTGCAGCCTTTAGATAGGATACTATTCGGCACTCTCAAATCTTACTACAACACCGCGTGTGACGACTGGATGTTAGCTCATCCTGGTCGTCCACTAACTATATATGATATCGCCGGCTGCTTAGGTAAGGCATATCCGACTGCAATGACGCCAAGAAATATAACCAAAAGTTTTGAAATAACTGGCATTTACCCTTTCAATGACAACATTTTCACAGACGACGAATTTCTATCTTCGTATGTTACGGACCGTCCAGAAGAGGCTGTTGCTGAGGCACAAGAAACTCAAACAATTGAACAGGAAAATAATGTCATAGAAATCGAGCCTGATGATGATATTGCTGAGGATAATTCTGATAATAATACCCCTGAAATAATGTCATCTCCCTTACTTCTCGAATCGTTTGACATAACTCAGTTTACGCATGATAATGCAGCCCCAGCTACTTGTTTAACTCTGGCTCAGCTATCTTTAGAGGCAAAAGAACTGCTTATCTCAATTCCTGGATCTAGTAATTCTTCTGCTGTAGCACCGATAGAAAAGGAAGTAAATTTTTCCCAAGAATCACCCGTAGATACTTCTGACTTACTTACCTCCGATATTCCTACCATTTGTGTAACTGCAACCTGTACAAGTGATACACTAACGCCAAGTGTAGCTGAATTGACAAATAATGCTCCTATTGCACAACGATTAACCTCTATTGTAACAGCTCCGAATCTTTTAAATGCCGATGAATCTCCTGCTACTACATCAAGATCTCTACAAAGGGAATGTCTTTCCCAACAGCCATTTTTAAATGTGAACTCCGCTGCTCATCCTCAAAATAGTTCTATGGTGTCTGAAAATAGGTCTTTCACTGATTTAGAAAAACCATCGACTTCAAAATATGTACGACTGGATATGATTAGACCTCATCCTAAAGCTGGGCCTAGAAAAAATAATAACAAAGGCAGAAAAAAAGGAACCACGAGGATTATTACAGACACGCCAGAAAAGAATGAAATAGAACAGGAGGCTCGTAAAAGAGAAGAAAAGAGAAAATTACAGGCAGCTAAATTAATAAAAAAAAATATTACAAACACAAAAACAAAACGAAAAGCATCATTAAAAATAAATAAAATAACATCGAGAGCGAAACGACAAAAAAGAAACTCCGATGATAGTACAAGTTCTGGAGATGAAGTGACATTACCACCATCACCAGAGTCCGATTATAACATAGAAGACGAAATGGAAGAAGAGAACAGCGAAGAGGAAGAAGATGACGTAAATAATCTCGATGAAGATATTGTCCACGAAGGCGATTGGGTAATCGTCAATTTTATCTCAGAAAGAAGTATACCACACCGATATGTCGGACAAATAATAAATGAATCGCTCGCTAGCCTAGACATCAAATTCGCAAAAAAAATTACTGACAGAAAATTTAAATGGCCGGAAAAACCAGATACCAGTGTGATCGCTAAGTATCAGGTAGTAAAAAAACTACCTCCACCTTTATTTAAATCTTCTTCGAAGCGGATTGGTGCCTTTGAGTTTCCCAAGTCCTTAAGGAAATTCAAAATTGACAAATAAAACGTTAGGTAATACCACCGACATGTTCAAATTAATGATTGTGATAGCTAATTATTTAATATATTTCATAAGAATAGTGTGATTACTATATAAAAAGAGTTTTTTTTTTGTTCCTTTTTGTAGTTTAAAACACTTTAAGATTTATCAATGTTATTTTGTTATTAATTATAAATGCTTAATATTAAGATTTGACTGAAATCCAGTGCAGTGTGATTTAACTAAATAATTTTAAAAGCTGAAGGAAAAGTAATTTATGGTGTTGTCGTTATAATTTTAGTTTATAAGATTGATTGATCTCAAACTCTTGCCATTATTAATTAATGTGGAATGATTAAAACAAATTGAAACTTATGTCAGTCTTTCATTTTATTTAAACTTCTTTTCATAAGATCTAGATACAGTCTCCTATGTAGGACTATGATAAGCATCTCGTGTCCCAAGTGTCCTCCGTGTGTGGGAGACTTGATCCGGGGGGGATCAAGTCTCCTGACAGGTAGTATCAACTCTCCTATACATTGAGGACACATGTTACAAAGCTATCATAGAGGTTTTTGTTTACTAGTGATTCTGTTTGCAATCCCATCTTTTGCATGGCTTCATAACTTATAACTTATTAAATTGCGGATCTATTAGTCAATTATAGTATAAATAATAATGGATATTTTAGATTTTATAAAGGAAAAACAAAAGGGGGGATCAAGTATCCTCAGTCTCTCTATGTGATTTTTGTTAAGTTTTATTAATTTTTTTTAAATGTCATTATTAAAGGTACACAAGTACATCGCTTAAAATATCGTATTTCATTACTCCTATAGCACTGCACGTCCAATTTTTTTTTTTAAATCTTTTATTTATTTAGGTTACATATTTAACCATTATGAAACCACCTTTATCCAAAAGATGTGTTACTTTTGGGTTACATTTGTGTAACGGTAACACAAAATCTGTTGTGTAACTTTTGTGATATAATTACAATTTTGACGGCCTTACCCATTAACAAAATTCGGCCTCTTATAGGCTCTCAACGAAACATTTCATAAAAGCTACGGTCCGAAAGAAGATGTATGTGTGGACGAAAGCCAAGTCCCATTTCGAGGCCGTATTATATTCCGACAGTATAATAAAAGCAAAAGACATAAATATGGGATGAAATTATATAAACTTTGCACCTTACCCGGATACACATGTAAGTTACAATTATACGCAGGCAAAAACCATGAATTGTTGAATACATAGCGAGGGAAAATGAGCGGGGTATGTGCGTCTTAAAATGGAAAGATAAGAGGGATGTGCTTATGCTGTCCACTAAGCATTCTAAAGGGTTCAAAACTGTCATCAAAAAAGGAAAGGTAGTTCGAAAGCCAAAGATGGTTTTTGCAATAACATGGCAAAAGGTTCAGTTGATCTTAGTGATCCAATGAATGCCTATTCATCTCCATTAAGATTGAAGAAAAGTTGGGGATTGAATTAATTTTGAACACTGCTTTGATGAGCTCTTGGGTGATGTTCTGTGAGAATAATAAAAGTAAAATGGGGATTGTAGAATTTCGAAGACTTGACTGAGCCAGAAAATAAAACTGTTGAAGAGGTTGAAAGACCTAGAAGGCTAAAGCATAACCTAACCAAAAAATAGGGACCAGTTAGAATCACACGACGATTTTGTAATAAATGTTACAAAAATAATGTCAGTCTATATGATTCAAAAATTGCCAGAAATAAAACAAAAAAGTTTCAACATTTTGCAATGAATGCGAAAATAAACGAGAGGTTTGGTATCAAAATCGGCCAAATCCAAAAAACTTGTTTTTTAAACTGAATATGCAGCTAAATTAAGAACGTTCCATTTTGTAGTTCTGTGTCATTCAAAATTGGCCAAATCCATGTTTGTTATATGAAATTTCATTGCAAATCGTGACTCTGGGATCAAAAGTAGACAAATTGAGTACTATTTCAAAACAAAATGAGCCAAATCCATAACAGCCAATCAGATTCAAGGATTTAGTACGGCGTGTCAGCCATTTTGTTTTTACGTCGAAGTGCTTGATTTGCGTCGTGATCGAATTCCTAGCGTTTTTACATAAAAATAAATAGAAAAAATGGATGAATCAACTGAAGAAATAAAAGAAACTGCTCCAGAAATGTCTAGGAAACGGCTGACACAAAAAACTAAGTGGAAGCGTAATGAACAAAAAGTTTCTAGGTAAGTAAAGTTTGTTGCATCAACTCGAGTCCTACTGACGAACATTTGACAGGCAGGGGTGCTAAACAATATTTTGCATTAAGTTCGCATTTGATCAAGTCTAATTTTTTGTTATTATTATCATGGATGGCTAAATTGCTCCTACGTATTAAAATAAAATTACTAACAACCTAAGCTACTTACTACTGGACAATTTAAAAAATGTATTTAAATTATCGAGTCTGGTTGTCTTTGTGGTCGTGTTTGTGTTTGTCCATGGCACACGACACGATACATAATTTCCCTATTGTTATTAGGCTATGAGTGTGATGGTGCTTTGACAGTGGGACAGTGGGCCAGTGGACAGTGGGGCAGTGACAGTGGACAGTGACAGTGGACGTTATCACGTAAAATTATCGTCCGTAAACCGACTTTACAGACAACCACTTTTTTTTAAATTTGATTCATAAAGTGTGTTGTGCACCTATGTATGTTTAAGTCTGAGGCACAGTCTGAGGTGTGTGTGCCTATGCATGCGTGTGTGTATACTTTTTATACGATAGGTGTGTAAAATGTAGTGTATTTTACTAATGTTAAATGCTTTGCTTGCTTCATTTATCATTTTTGTTTTAGATATTCACCAAAAGCTCCTCCAAAGATTAAAGTCCCATGTGAACATTACTCAAAATCATATAGATGCACATCGCTAAGAAAAGTTGACATTGTAAAATTTCATGCAGCATTTTACAAATCACAATCTAATATTATGTATTCTTTACTTTTTTATTGAATATCTGAATATTTGAAACCAAAATTTACCACCCCTGACCTCCCGTACACGACAAATACAAAAATGGCCAAATCCATAAATAACCAATCAAAAACAGTCAAATCCAAAGCCATGACAATCAAATTCGGCCAAATCCGCCCCTCACTATCAAATTTGGTCAAATCCGGCAGATTTTATTTGAAATCCGACTTTTTTTGTTTGAGACTAAGGTAGGTATTTGTTTAGTTTAGTTTTAAAAGAGTCGTTTGAATCACCCGCCTTGAGCTGAGTTGTCAAAAATATTGCCAATAACAAAAATTAGTTTATGCACTATAATGACAAATTGGGTGAATTGGACTTGACTGATTTTGATACCAAACCTCTCAAACCGCATTTATGTTTACAGTGTTTCAACATGATCCACAAGAAGTAACGAGTTTTCTTTATTATAATTAGTAATTTAATTATTGTTATTCATTTTCTAATAAATATTTTCATAACTTACATAATTACTGTAGTTATTATTTAATTTGATTACCTTACTTACCCAATAAATTGTAAAATAGCAGAGGCTTTTTTCAGGTTTCTCGGAAAATACTGATGCATTTGAAAAATTTACTTTAATGTTTAAAAAGCATACAAAAGTGGTAGTATAATAAGCTATGTAAAGTATTTTTATAAAACGAATAGTTATGTTGCACTTAAAACCCAAACCTCCGCATCCATTAACAAGTTCGCAGAAAACTAGGTTTTTCTATGTGAATCTAACAAAATGTCAAGGTAAACGAAAACCATTGAGCGCACGTGTACTACAGCGCCACAGCGGTCACATGCATACACAAAATCTACGGAATATGTCTCCTACGGCTCACAAAATAGGTTTGAAAACAGGTCTCACCGGTGACCTACGAGGCGCCTAAATACTGGGTTGGGTCCGGTCACCGGTGACCTACGTGGCGATGAACGTGTTAACCAAAGGCCACCCACTGACCCAAGTTACTAAATATTAGTTACAATGTTACTCCTTGCAGGTGTCGAAATAAACAAAGTTGTTTTATTTTTATTATTTTGTTTTGTAGCTTGAGATATTTCTACAAGGGTCCTGCCCTTACGGCTACCCACCAACCGTTATTTTTCCTGGAACCACTTAACTCGGGCAAGCTGTACTTTGTAGCATATTTATACTTAGTCAAATATTAAATTATGCAACAATAGTCGACGGACAAAATATTAACCCATAAAACAAACATGCAAAACTCAATTTGATTCACTATCAAACCACAAGTAAAGTAAAGTAAAAAAAGTAAAAAGTCTTTATTACTGAAAGAATTAAAGAGACCACAATTAAAGGGAAACAATGCCTTTGTAGGTAACCAGTACCCTATTTCCATAGTCAGTTCTGCTATTGATAACTCAAGAAGTGTTAAAACTATAATATTACATTTGAGACTCGATTTTGAATTTGTAACCACCATCACTGATTTATTATATTTGAGCCAAAGATTTAAATCTCTACTCAATGGACCTAATTATAAATTTTGGATCGAAGTCGTGCGGGTCACATCACAACACAAGCGTAGGTCTTTTATTATTCGTAGGCTGGTGTCGTCGACTCTCTCAATATTTTTTATATTAATTGTTGGTCAAGTCATTAAACATTGTCTTGTACTTTTGGGTTTCATAAAAGGCCCGCAACAAGCATCTAGTCCACCCCTTCGCTGCCAGTACGAGTTCTACATTTGGTACTGAAAGCTTCTAAATGACCTTTATTTTCTTTTCTCTCCATCGTAACCAGAACCGATGCAGCAAACCAAGCGAATCGATTGATTATAATTCTTTGAATAGAGTAATTTATTATTGATTGCTTGATTAACACAAAACACAAACACATGAGTATTTAAAAATATGATAGAAAGTACCTACTCTGTGAACTACAAAATTTTCGAAAAAGCATCTGAGTACTGGTGAATCCGTCACTCGGTCATTGCCATTCAGCCATAGACAATATATAATACCACAGTCCACAGAACCTATCGATACTATAATTTTAAATGTCATTGCCTCCATTGCCTCATTGCAGTCATTGCTGATCCGTAAATAGTATCGATTTCGATACCTGAGTCACAGATTATTACAGATGGGACTCTCCGCAAAATCATTTAAATAAAAAGCGACTCTTGCTACGACACAATAAAGTGCGATTCAGGTCGCACAACGCTAATTACCTACAGTTATATTCACCTACACAAGTTGCTTCTCTTTCTATCGCGTAAAGCCGGCGCCAGACTTAGCTTCACATGTTTGAACACATGTTTGATTGCTAAGTGTGGCACGGGACTTTGGGTATGTGTTCAAAGTTTGAACAAAGATTTGCACTTTGCCATGCGGTGTCGGTCTTTTTCGACACATCAAAGCGTTCAAAGTTGAATGTGTTCAAATGTTTGCGTAGCTTGCCACACTTGTTCAGTGTTCAGTTGCTCGAGCGTTGTTGAGCGGATTGGTTGTGTGCTTGTGTGTGAACTTCTTCTCGGTTTCTCGTAATTATTGTTTTCTTGCACATGTAAAAAATAATTACATGCACACAAATAATACAGGCACACTGAGTCTACGAAATCGTCGTCTATCTTGTTTGTTGTCTACCAGCATACTGTGGAGGAAAATTTTTGCGAAGCAAGTCGGGCAGGTTACGTCAATATGTGTTCAAATGCTTTGCAAAGTCGTCAAAGATATGTGAAAATCTTTGAAGCTATGTCTGGCGCCCGCATAACTCTTAAGCCGGCATATAACCAACAACGGAACGAGTAAAAGCTATATCTACCTACCCAAAACCGAAAACAATACTCGAACTTCGACGTTTCCTTGGGATGATCAACTTTTATCGAGGCTGTCTCCCTCGACAAGCAGAGCTACAGAACGAACTAAACAAGTACCTACATAACAGAAAACGCAATGATAACACGCCCATCGAGTGGACAACGGACGCAGAGCAAGCCTTTGAGAAGTGCCGCCAAAGCATCACAGAGGCTACCATACTCTCACATCCAGTTTAAGGAAGTACCCTCGCCATCATGACAGAACCATGTTATTGTTAATTGTGAAAAGACATCGGCAATAGTCGTCTCTCTCGATTAATAATGAATGTTTTGTAATCTCGTCAATTAATGTTTTGTAGGTATTATATAAATGAAAACATCCCTAAACCAAGGAATTTTTATATTTTTTAGGGAATTTTAGGGATAATTCATTAAAAAACTGGGGAAAAATTAATAACGTAAGTGGAAACACTGCCTCGAGTATCACGACAGAATGGGAATGTGGCGATCATGTTGGCGACCATGTAGTTGAAACGCCTTCTACATGGTCGCCAACATGCCATTCTATCCTACCTATCTATATTTTAGTATGACAGCACTAAGATTGCACTGAGTTATTAGTTTAGTGAAAATAGAAACGTTTTACCTACCAATAAAACGCTTATTAATTTACTTACCTTATTCGAAGCTTATTTAATGAGATAGGCTGTACGGTTCCCGCCTTTGCTATTCCTCTTTTTTTTCCTATATCTATCTCTTTCTAATACGTCACTTCCGCTTGGCAGTGGTAGAGGGAGGCTTGTGAGCGAGCCTTGCCATTTTGATTTCATTGAGTCTAATTACCAGGCAGAGCTTGACCATAAGCTTCGAATAAGGTAAGTAAATTAATAAGCGTTTTATTGGTAGGTAAAACGTTTCTATTAATTTGACTTGACCGTAGAGATGAGACGTATATACTGGTAGAGGTATATATACCAAGTATGTGCTTCCCAGTACATAGACCGGGTACGGACCGAAATACTGGGTAAATACCTTGAAGGTATGACGTCAGACGCATAGTACGATACGAACCGCTACCACAAGGAAGCGCCCAGTTTTATCGGTAGTTCGGTACGCCGAAGCAACCCGAAGCTACCCGACAGCTTACGAAGGGACCCGAAACGTCATTCGTGCTTTATGAACATTCGGTTGATTTAATTTAGTTAGACAAAATGGGTACTTATTTTTACGTGCATAAGGAACATAATAACATAATTACATTTTTTGTCACGACGTGAAAGAGTTCTTTAGTTTGTTTATGTTAGGGAATATTATTACTTGTTTGAATGTTTACGTTGTCTAGTGCAGAATTCATTAATAACCATCGTCATACTCTTAGCCGACAGTCCTAAGCCTGGTAAAGTAGGAAGGAAAGATTTCATATCTCATAATGCATAATTACGTATAGGTACTTGAAACGTCGTACCTACATTATATTGGATGCATACCATACTTATCGCATACGTTTACTTATCGAAATCCTACCACACCCAAATACTTAGAAGTATTTTGATACCTGGTATTTGTACCAGGTATTTAGTGATACCCATACCTTAAAGGCCGGGTATGGAGAATGGCAGGTATATCTCATCTCGACTTGACCGTTATTCGAAGCTTATTTAATGAGACGTGTTTGTTATCGCCTGGTGGAAGTGACGGAGACGCCAATGTGAAAGTAGGGTAGTATGAATATAATATATATATAATTATATATGTAATGTATGTAAACCAGTGAGTATTTTACAACGCAGTTATGTATCTAGGCTTTATGTACTTATTGAATAAATAAAAGAATCTGAAATTCAAACATAACACTGATTTATTGAACCAAGCAAATACACATCTTGGGCTTACAATTATTATTACTATGATACCATTTTTAATCAACTGGATTAAATAAAGAGGGTACCGGGAGTCGGTTAACAGTGGAAAGCATAACCTCACGTTTATAAAATTTGCAAAAGGTATTTTGCGAACACCTAGCAAGAATCTGAGGGTAATTATCGAGCCAATTTTTGGAGGCCACAGCTGACCTGATACTCCCAGGAGATGCCTTTATACCAGTTTCTACTAACAAGGATTTAATGCAGCCTGCAATCAGGGTTTTCGATGCAGGTTTAGGATCCCCTCTGATATTCATAAACAAATTATTCCGCCTCCTATTATTTTTGTCCACCTCTGTACATTCCTGTGCTTGAAGTATTAAATAAATAAATATAAATTATTGGATCTTATAGCACTTCTACGACTCTTAAGAAGCGAAATTGTATGCTTAACCCAGTAGACTCGGTCTAAGTTTTTGTTATTTTGATACAAAATTAACTTCCAGCCGAATTGTCTGTAATTTACAGAATCAGTTTTTGATCCGAACGCTGGCCAAAAAATTACAAAATTATTTTGAATACAATAATTATTAGAATCAACTCTGAGCAAGGTTAAATCATGGATTCGTCTTCCGGAGCAAAGGATAATTAGAGTAACAGTATGCCTCTGCACTTGAAAAATATTATTTTCATCAACGCGTTTTTCTCTAGAAAAACAGCGAGTTCGTCAATATTCCAAACCGGAGGCGATGGGTGATCGGTTTTGGAAATGATATAGATTTTAGAACATGTTTTACTAGAACATTTGAACTTAACTGGCCAGATATTTCTGGGTTGCTAAGAGTGGAGACCACAGACTTGTGTAACAAAATAGAATTGTACGATAATTTTTGAACTAAATGGAGATCAGACAAAAATCTAGCCAAATCGTTTGCTATTGGAGTCGAAGGACTAACCTGGTGAGATTCGCACCAAGCTAGCCATCTCTTCCAAGCCACGCTATAAACTTTACGTGTCGATGGACGCCATGACTGCCCAAGAAGTTCTAATTGACTGCTATTCCAGGATGTTAGCATCTCAGACCACCCCCACATTTCCACACTTCCAGAGTCATGTCGAGAACGTTCGATGGAAGCAGTCCTGTTGTCGTGTCGATTAGGACTTTGTCTAGGTGATGTAGAGTGAGTGGAGCTGCTAGGGCACGCAATTTGATGTCGGGTCGCCAAAAAACTCGTTCCCATCGTGGATCTACTACTAGTAGGTACGTTCCCTGGGCTTGGTTCAGATAACTCAGGACCTTGGGGATCAGAAAGGGTGAATGAAACACCCACGCTAGGTTGTAATTCCACATTTGAGAGAACGCGTCGTAGAACAGGGCTTGGTTGTCGTTTTGATCCAGGGACACGTACCTAATTCGTCACTACATGCGCTCGATTGGACACAAACAGGTCGATCAGTGGAACTCCCCATTTGGAAAATACTTTGTTCGTGCATTCTGGAGTTAGATGCCACTCTGGAGTTACCCGAAACCTCGACAGTGATCGGCATGGCCGTTGTATATACCGGGTATGTGAAAGACGTTCATATGAATGTGGCAGTTCTCTGTGATTTGGAAAACTTTGGAGACGACTTGGTACTCCCCTCGTGACGGCGATATGCGACTACCGACTTGTTGTCGCTCTGAATCAAAACCGTCTTGTGTCTCAGGAGCTGACAGTGATCTTGCAAAACTCTTAGGATTGCTAGCATTTCTTTTTGGTTGCAATGGAGATCTTTCTCGGCCTCTGACAAAAGACGGTAGACCCACGAGGCTCTGAAGTTCTCCGAGTGTTGTGCGTTGCTTTTCCAGCATCTGACCTATTTTGTCCAAAAGTACAGGAATCTTCTCGTCGGGAAGTCGTTTGCGATTCGACCATGGATCGATAATCGATTTTTCGTGATTGATTACCCAGCCCAACGTTTCCAAAGTTTCGAGCACAATGCTCACATGACTTCGAAGTTTGTTTTCGTCCTGATGAGCTACCAGAAAATCGTCTAGAAAAACTACAATTCTAATACCTCGTTGCCTGAGAATCTGAGCTATCCAATTTGTGAGCGTAGCAAAAGTCTTGGGCGCTGTGCTTAGGCCAAATGGCAGGCAAGTCATTTGTAGCAATTCGGTACGATAAATTAGGCGCAGAAACCTTCTGTGGCTGCGAGCCACAGACAAATGAAAATAGGCTTGCGAGAGGTCGATTTTGCATAGCCAATCTGGTGGTTGTAGAATTATGATTATGATGTAAGAGAATTCAGTGCTTTCAAGTTGAATTTTGGTCGAGTCGAGCCGTCGCCTTTGGGAACAAGAAACATCGAAGAAAGGAAGCTTGGCGAAACTACAGACCGTTCTAGAACTCCCTGTTCTATCATTTTGTTTGTTACAGATGTCATTGCAGCCGATTCTGGGACATTGAGATTTGTTTCGACAACACTTGGTAGAACAAGTGGTGGCTTCTGATAAAAAGGTATGCGATACCCGGTTATCATTTTTAGACTCCTCCGTGCCTCGGATAGCACGTTAAGCCGTTGGTCCCGGCTGTCATTTGTGGATCTTTGACAGTCGTTACGAGTCGTCAGAAGCCCGAAAGTCTGACAACTCTGGTTATGGAGGTCAGATAGGCAGTCACTCCATGGAAAATATGGCTGTTCAAAATCACCGACCATTTTTGGTTTTTTCGATTATGCCAAACGATATAAATTTATTTTCGATCTTACCAGTCTTACCAAGGAGTATCGTATTACCCAGTTACTGGGTTGTGGAGGTCGGATAGGCAGTCGCTCCATGTAAAATACTGGTATTCAGCTGCATCCGGTTAGACTGGAAGCCGACCCCAAGATAGTTGGGAAAAAGGCTAGGAAGATTGAAGATTGAGGGGTTCAGAACCATGTACTGAATCCTCTGGAGCATTCATTTGTTCCCATTGGTCTCGAAACTGTAGGAGGGGGCTCCCTCTGAACGAGTCAATACTTACGTTGTTTGTTGTCATAATTCCGCTGGGGTCATGACGCGCGCCTTCGCCCGTACTTTTGATTATTTTGTCTAGCATTCGACTGGCCTCGAAAACAATTGCGATTATTCGGTGCGACCGAATTATACTGAGCAGCACGGCCATGAGCAATACCGTCACCTTGCGGAGGTGGGGGACCGCTGCTGCATACACCTTGCGGAGGTGGGTTATTGCTAGCGGAATGTGCGTGCGCATTATTGTGTTGATACACCGGAGCTGCACGAGCAAAACTCTGCGAGGGCTTATTATAACGCTTTGACCCCTGCGAGGGGTCGCGAGACATTTTTACATCCGCCTGCGAGGCAGAAGACGTATTAACCCTTTGCAATGGCCAAAAACATTTTCTTACGCCGCCAGCTTTCTCGATAGCAGCAGAAAACTTCTCCGTGTTGAACAGGTTTGTACATGTCGGTGGAATTTTCTTTAAGCTGGTCTTCATCAGGGGGTCCTTTGTCTGTTTAGTAACACAGTCTCTCCGCAATTGGAGAACCTCAGCACGATGTCCACAGACAATCTGTAATAAATCTGAGGAATACGTATTATAGTCCCCTGTGGAAAAAAGGTCATTAACCTTTTGAAGCAGGGTGTCATAATCTAGCGAGTTACAATTCCTCGCCCATATCAATAAATCTTGAAGACTTCCTTGCAGCGCCTCTCTTTGTTTGAGCACGCACATGGTCAGCGCTGCAAAGGTCTTATCAGCATAAATAAGGTGACGAGGAGAATCATACGCTTTAACTTCTTCATTCATTTCAATATCTGTATAACCCGGTGAATAATTGTACAATTTTTGAGTGTCTGCATACCTGATACCGTCCCATTCGCTTTTATTTAAATGTTGTAAATCACATAGCAATTTCAAATATTTTTCAGAAGTCTTAGGCACCGAAGGTTCCTTCAGCTTCGTTTCAAAAGTTAGCGTAAAATCTTTATCGCCATGTGCACTAATATTAGTTAAATTTTTATCGCCACGGGCACTAACATTATCGGGTTCAACATCAAGCATTTGTTCGTAATGATTTTCATTAACACCGGACATAAGTGAGATGACATCGTTATCATAATTATGTCGTTTATTCATTTATATACATATTAATTTACATTTTTAAATATTTCTTAAAAAAAAGATACAAAAAACATTTAAAAATATAAAAAATAGTGATCCGCCGGTGTCGGGAGCAGGGTCCAAGCTACCGGTGGTTAGGGCTGCAGAGACAGGAACCTCCTCACAATGCGAGGCGTGTCGAGGAGTACTGCCTTCTGAATCAGGCCCTTGATCCAACCGCCTAACGAGAGCCTCGAGAGATGTTGGTCGAGGCTTTCGGCCATCAGGCCGTTGGCCGTTACGACAATCGGCACAATGATAGCCGAGCTCACATTCCACATGTCGACAACCTCGTGTGCTAAGTCGAGATATTTTATTTGTTTCTCTTTCTCAGCTTTCACGAGGTTCCCGTCATGGGGAATGGTAACATCGATTATCATTGCGCGGCGCGCTAATCGGTCTATCACCACTATATCAGGCTTATTGGCAACAATAGTCCTGTCAGTAATGATAGACCGATCCCAGTATAACGTGACATGGTCATTTTGGAGAACTGGGTCGGGCACATACCTGTAGTACGGTACCTCAGAATCCACAAGTTTATATTTCAAAGCAAGTTGCTGGTGAATAATCCTAGCCACTTGGTTATGCCTGTGCAAGTACTCGCCGTTAGCCAGACGCGAACAACCAGAGATAATATGTCTAATGGACTCACCCGGACGGTGGCATGCCCGACACACGTCAACCGTACCGTCCTTCATTATATGTCTCCGGTAGTTATTCGTCAAGATAACTTCGTCCATAATTGCACAGACGAAACCTTCAGTTTCCCCGAAAAGGTCACCGAAACGTAGCCAGGATACGGACGCTAAGAAATCTACACCGGGCTCATGGAGAGCCCGATAGAAGCGCCCGTGAAGCTCCTTGCTTTGCCATACCTCCTTGCGGTCATCTGTAGTAAGTACCACAGGTTTGCGCCAGTTCTCTTTAGCCATGGAGAGCGGGGTGAGTCCCTTGTCCACTGCGACCACATCACGGTGCATACCCACTTCGGCTTTTAGGAAATATTCCCTGAGGCTGCACACCTCGCGGTTGTGGAGGGTCTTCGCATTTAAAAACCCTCGACCCCCGCACTTCCGCGGGATGTACAATCTCATCACCGAAGAACGTGGGTGATGCATCCGGTTTGCGGTCAGGAGTGTACGGACCCTCCTGTCCAGGGCGTCGAGTTCGGTCTGAGTCCATTTGAGTATGCCGAAAGAGTACATCAAGACAGGCATGACCCAACCGTTGAAGGCGCGCACCTTGTTTCCGCCTGAAAGAAGACTAGTTAATACCTTCTTCAGGCGACCAAAGAAGCGCTCCCTCAACGATTGCTTCATGTCAGCCACGTTGATGCCTAACGCTTCCGACATGCCCAAATACTTATAGCTTTCGGATGAAGAGAGGGATCTAAGGTGTATGGAGTCCGAGAGTTGAGTTCCCTCGGATTCCATAATCTCCCCTCGCTTTACATGCATGACTGCACATTTGTCCACACCAAATTCCATTCTGATGGCGCTACTGAATGTTTCAGTTACCTTCAGTAGCTCCATCAGCCGCAATTTGTTGGGGGCAAAGAGTTTCAAGTCATCCATGTAGAGGAGGTGAGATATGACCTGACCACCTCTCCTCAGCCGAAAGCCTAGACCTGAATCCTCCAGCAGTGTGCTTAGAGGATTCAGAGCTAAGCAGAACCAAAGTGGACTCAAACTGTCGCCCTGGAATATTCCCCGTTTAATCCATACAGACTCATCGTTCCCCTGGATCTGTCGACATCCTGGATAGCGAAGGACGGTCCTCCATTGCCCCATACATGACATCAGGAAGGCGCGCAGAGTTGCATCTATCTTGTACAACTCCAGCACCCTCATGAGCCATGTATGTGGCACTGAGTCATAGGCCTTCTTATAGTCTATCCAACATGTCGACAGATCCTTGCGGGATCGACGAACCTGTTGGCTTATGGCCATGTCGATGAGGAGTAGCTCCTTAGTACCACGGGACCCATTCCTACATCCATTTTGAGAGGCAGACATAATCGAGTTTTTGTCAATATGTGTGTTAATTTTCGCTCTCAAAATGGATGTAAGAAGTTTATAAACCGTCGACAAACATGTGATTGGTCTATAATTCTTGGATTCCGCGGGACTACCTGACTTATGGAGCAGGTGGGTAAGGCCTGTTGTTAGAAACTGTGGTAGCGACCCAGACTCTAAGGATGACTGGAATTGAGATGCTAGGCGAGTGTGTGAACTATGTAGCCATTTTAACCAAAAGTTGTGCAGTCCGTCCGGTCCCGGTGATTTCCAATTCGGTAACGGACGGACCGCTCTGGCTACATCTAATGGCGTTATTTCGACTTTTTCCATTTCTGGTATAGTTTCACACACTCGCTCGACATCCTGCATCCAGCCAGCCTCAGCGTGACAGACGGGTACCGACCAAATGCTGCGCCAGAATGCACTCGTGGCGGCATCATCCGGGCGGCACACGTCCGTCACATTTTGTTCAGGTCGCTCCCAAGCTCTGTATACCCACCTCTCATCGCTCTGGAACATGCGATTCTGCGTGAATCGATCAACTCGCCGCTTATACCGCCGAATACGGCTCGCCCACGCACAAACTTTCTGCTTCAGGAAGTCGATGCGCTCTGTGACGCGGGACATGTATTCTCGAGGGTCGATTCCAGTCCCCGAGAATGCCCGCCTCACAAAGCGCATCACTCGTGGTCGTGTATTGCCCTCCCTGAAGCAGTATAGTTTGCCGATGAGTACCCTAGTCCCATCGATACGTCGCTCGATCCTGCACTGCCAGGCTGGTACGGCTGGTTTTGGTCGATTAGCTCCGTCACAATTTGGGAACTTGACGTTAGCTAACCGACATGCCGCAATAGCCGCACAGTACAGGATCGAGTGTGTATCAATGAGATCCTCGCTGCTCTCGAAAAAATTCTTAAGCTGCGAGTCCAGGGCACACACCAGCGCCCTATTTTTTTTGTGCATGGGTAGGCGAGGTAATCGGGGTCTAAGTTCGGTCGGAGTGTACCTATACTCGCGAAACGCATCCTCCAGTGCGCTCCTCAATCGAACATTACACTGGCTACTTACTGTGGCAACCCTATCATCCGCCTCTTCCACACCTTGATTGAACCGCGGCGGTGTTGCATCAATATTTGGCGCTTGTGCCGCGGTTTGTGTTGGAGTTGAAACGCTAAGGTTGCTCAGTACCTCTGAGCGCAGCCTATCAAGTGCGGCATCGTCCAACCTATGATTGCGTTGGATGACACGCACCTGATCCGACAGTCGTTGGGCCGAGACGTTGGTGGTTGGCTCTAGTTCCTGAAACAGAGACAGCATCCTAACACGGTACGCAGTGAGGTTAGTTCCTCCCTCTGTAGACCCGTAATATGCGCACATGACGTTCTCATTCATAGACTGAGTCCATCTCATGCGCTGCACACAACCACCGGCAGCGGGGACCCGGCTCGGGGCCGGTTGGCCCCTTTATTATTACTACTCACGCGATAATCGCTGTCCTTGCGAACCATTTGCTGCCGAAGATCACGTACTTCTTTTGTTAATTTTCGAACCTTACGATTGGAACGATGGTTGCGATTACCCCCTTTTCTCTTCTTACGACGATTTCTCTTCGGTTTACCTCCGCTAGACGACGAGGAGCTGCTACTGGAATTCGAGCTACTAGAACTCGAGCTGCTGGAACTGCTTGACCGCGCTCGTCGCTTGTACGGCGAAGAAGGGCCTGGAAGCACATCAATAACCGCATCCTCGGCATTATTATACGATTCTGCCATATTAAACAGCGAAAATATTAACTTTGTTCAACTTTCATGTAGAACAAACGACTTTATAGTTTTTTTTTTTTTTGTAAGATAAGGTAGGTAGGTAGGTCTTGGAGCCAAGTGTCGGTCGGCACGACAGTTGGACCGACCCGGCGGGAAACAAGACGCCAATGAAATCAAAATGGCAAGGCTCGCTCACAAGCGAAGTCACATAATCAGGACATAGCTCTGAACACTCTTGTCGTCATCAAAGAGGACAACCTTCCACCTCTGCGATGGCGCATGGGCAGGATTGTAAATGTGTTCACAGGAAAGGATGGTGTGAGCCGTGTAGCTACAATTCAAACAGCTACGGGCCCTGTGCAACGAGTTTTCACCAAAATCTGCGCCCTACCGGTGCCATCAGCGACGAGTGATGACACCAATGAAGACCGCAGAGTCTTCGATGAAGCAGCTACATAAATTGATTGAAACCAGTAGATTTCAAGGCGGCCGGCATGTTTATTGATCTGCCAACGCCGTCCGACGAAGGCGGCGTGAAGTTTGAACCGGTCGGAATGCAGCGCCGATGGTGGCGCCCTCCTCGGTGGACGGTCCAGCCGGAAAACGTACTCAACGAAGTGAAGTGCGTGCGAACAATTGTGAATATCATGGTGGAAGGAACAGTGGAACTAGAAATTATTGTCTCATCTAGAATATTGTAAAATCGTTGAAAGTCTTAAATACATACTTATTATAATTTACAGTATAAAATCTTTATTCGTTTTCCTCCACCTCACACACACTCGTCGCATAATATACGAGTTTCAATACACCCAAAAAGGGACGCCTAACAGCCATCTCAGTTAACTTAGCGAGGCGCCCTAACATAGTTAGGCATAGTTAGGCGACAAAGCTACCACTGCCAAGCGGAAGTGACGTATTAGAAAGAGATAGAAATATAGGAAAAAAAAGAGGAATAGCAAAGGCGGGAACCGTACAGCCTATCTCATTAAATAAGCTTCGAATAACGGTCAAGTCAAATTAATAGCAATTTTGCTATTCTGAATTTGACGTTTTTCACCTAAAAACTGACTATTTTAAACGAGTGGAATAAAATTGGTTGACATGAACTAAAATTCACACCAACACTTCGACTTCAGTGCAAAAACAGTAAGTACTGTCTTTTTTTTTCTTTTGCTTTACATAATTATAGGCAATAATTTTTCATATTTTCCATACAAAAAGTGAAAAATTCCATATAAAACACATCGAGGCTGCCCCACCTGCGCGCCTCCATCTTTAAAAAAATTCACGGGGTAGAGCAAACAAGTACCACGTGGAGTCGTCAGGCGACTGTCAAATTCGATTTTAGATGTGTCAAAATATTTTTTAATTTAGAGATTTTTGTTGTCAGAATAGCCAAAAGTAAGGAATTTTAGTGATTGTTTAGTTAGTTTAGTTCGGTGTACAAGAGAATCGGCATCATTGTTGTGTTTGAGGGAATCTAATCAATCGGTGGTGCCATAGAGTAAAGTAGTACATTGGGTGCTACCTACTATAAACAATAGGGCTACCTTTTTCATAAAATTGCCTAAATCCCTGTCAAAATAAAATATCCGTAAACCATGCTTATTATTGGCAATTTTTCCCTATAAAAAGGGAGAAATCACTTCAATCAATCATAAGTAAACTTGTAGAACTCGTTACGAGCGCACGCGAAAATTGACAGCGAGCGACTGACGTACTCGGTGGAGTCGGTGGTTGGTAACCGCCGACTACACGGTCGGCCGCCGCCAGCCCAACGTCCTCTATTCGCCCTTGGTCGCTAGCGCAGCTTTTCAAACGAAGGTCGTTGGAAGGTCAAACGAAATTTGGTCATAAACCACCATCTACACGGTTGTAAACTACGAAGGTGACCTCTGTCGGGGACGCGGTTGGCAACCGTGTGGCAAGCGTTTATAACAGCTCTGCTGGTCGCCAACCAAGGTCACCTCGGGGACGCGTCTGGCGACCATGTAGCAGACCTCGTACTTGCTCGTACCGTCGTACGTCTATAGAGTTCGGTTGGCAACCTTAGCATTTTGAAGGTTGTAAAAACAGCAAATCAGCAACGTCTCATCTAGCAGTGCTGAGTGCACTCTGCACAGACTAACCCAGACTAACCTACGCAGCGCGGCAGCGCAATACACAACAAAATCTCCGCCGTCTTCTACTAGTTATTTATCTGTGGCAACAAACGACGCGTAAAAAAATATTACCCCGCCAGGGTATTAGTGTTCTGTGGTGTAATCTGTCTGATGTCTGTCGTTTTTCGAATATATCGCATTATCTTTTAAATCACCGGCGATTTAATTTTATCTTTCAATAACTTTATCATTGTGTCGACTGTCGAAAGAAGTATATTAGGTCAGTGGGTCGCCGGTAGGGTACTTACTAGATTAGAGTCAGTGAATAAGTTGACTGAGTGAAGCAGTAAACCCGACAACAGCGCGTGTTATTTATAGTCACACACAACATCACAATGAACCAACATTTGTGGAAGTTCTTTAGGTGTGGTAATTCACCAAGTCCAGCACATCACATCGGTTTGCTAAACCGGGAAGTAGGAACAAATCATCTCCGGTACGTATCTTCATACATTTTCTGACCTTCATAACATGCTTTTAAAATAGAAGTCTCAAGATTCCTGAGCATTCTGCACTAGAACTCTAAATGCATGAATTTGCTGTTCACACCATACATCCTTATTATAGAAACTTATATGCGGAAGGCACAACAAAAAAAAAATATAACCTACATTGTACTTTTTTTGGTTGTGAAATCCACATGAACTTGGAACACCGCCCCTAACTAAGGCTACCCACCGACCCAGAATTTGTTTATTTCATTTCTACAATATTTCGAACGTGTACATAAATTATAATAAAAGAGAAACCATTTATGTCTGCAATTAAGTTATTCAAAATTATACAATTAATGCTATTGATTGTTCTAACAATGACAGCATAACAATTTTGTTGTTTTGTTTCAGAGAATATTCCAGTACTTCTAGTGGCGATGCTGCATAGAATATTGTAGGTGGTTGCATTTTGATGAGGTGCAACAGGAAATGGAATGTCTCTGAACAACTCAAGCAGCCATCACCATGAGACAGAATCATTGACAGTAGAAATACCTATCTGAATACTCTCATGGGAGGTTAGTGGTGGGAACTACCTTTTGCGAGTGTTAGAGGCCACCAAAATTTTACGACTTGCATGGAAGGTATGTACCCATGCTACCTACAAATTATATATTAAAAAAAATTGTAAGAAGTGGTATCATGAAATGCTCGGGGTGTGATTATGATTTACACAAACAGCCCATTGATTCAAATAGTAATGGTTGGTTGGTGTATCTGCGTTCTCCCTGTTAAGGTGACAGGGAATTTAATAAAATAATTATAATTACTTGCCGTTGTTCCCATTATCCATGTACACTGTCCACGTTAATTTATTGTAATATATGGACAAAGCGGAAAACATCAAGTAATTTTTATTATTTTATTAACTTGTCTTTGTCACTTTATATTGGGACATTTTTACGGGGACAACGGGAATACACCATATTCTGTTCTTAAGGTATCTGATGGAAATATAAACAAATGTACTAGAAAACCTACCTATAGGTGCCAATATGTAGTGCCACTTACAATACTATAGTATATTAATTAAATTATTTGAATACTTAATTCTAAGTTTGCCTATGCTACTAATATGTAGTATGTCTGGATGTTTGTTACTCAATCACACAAAAAACGGCTTGACAGATTTGGATAAAATTTTGCACACATTGTTTATAATCAGGATAACACACATTACACATAGAATACTTTTTATACCCATAGTACGTTCCCTAGAGATATTTCTGACCTTCATGTGGGGGAAGCTGCTGGGCTAAGCAAGTTTCTAATAAAGTTATTACGTCCCTTTATTTTGTGATTGCATAAGAATGTATCCTGAACAGAGTTTCTTACAGTACGACACAACTTAGATGTAGCATAGATTTGAAAATTTTCATTCATTCATTTCAATTTCACGACTGTATTTGGCTACAAGACTTTACAAGTTATTGCGTTTTCGAAAGATCATTTTCACCTAAAGCAGTAATAAAGATTGGTGATTTGAAGGTGCACTCAGTTCGGATAGTGATCGGTTTTACGAATTTTGCGGATGCTACATCTAAGTTGTGTCGTACTGTAACACTTTTATAAGATCCTTTTAAAACAGATATGATTGGACATTTTAAAACATTATTTAATACTACAAACTTATCATAGACTTCCTTAATAAAATGAAAAGAATGACACAGTTAATCAACAATGTTTTATTTCAGATAGCAGAACTTCAGCTCTTCCACAACTTATTGAACCAGGAAAAGAAGGGGAAATACTAGAAAATGATAATAAAAAGTACCCCCCTGGATACAAGCCAAACCAGGATGAAAAGTTCTGAAAAAGAAAAGAAATTGCAATGTCAGTTAGGCTAATGAAAAGAAAATGTTTTTATAACAATGAAAAAAAAGGCATTTAGTTTTATGAAAAGTTAATATAATTTATATAAATAAATTCAATTATTTCAGGTAAATAGCACACATTGCATAAACATAAATAAATATAAATCATCAGATAAAACCAAATAATATAAAATAAAATAAAATTAAAATGAAACATCAAATCAAAATAAATTCGATTAAATGGAAACAAAATAAATCATTTTAAAATAAATACATGATCAAAACAATTTGGGATATACTTGGAAATTGGGCTAAAACACAGAAACTTAAAAAAAATAATCTCAGCATTCTCGATGTGAGGTTATTCGTTTTTTGACTACATTTCACAGATGACTGTTGAGTGAAGCAGTTATTTTTTGGTAGTTTTTGTTTTCATGTACTGGGCTTTGTGAAGATTATTTCGAAATCCATGTGGTTTTCATCACCACCGCCTTTAAGGTAGATGAATTGGTTGCTTATAGTACTTATATGGTAGGTGATTTGGTTGCCAAGAAGTACTTATGTGGTAGGTGAATTGATTGCTAAAAAGTACATAATTATGTGGTAGGTGGATTCTCCCATCTCTAGACTAAGGAATCTAAACCATCGTGAGCCGTGGCCCATGATGGCCTAGCATCTAGTCATTTTTAAAGTTGGAGCAGTTGTCTATTGTATAATTGTCTGTAGTTGTCTTCTATATTTGCCATTGTCTATTGTTGTCTTCTATAATTGCCATCATATTCATCAATACCTGTTTTTGTCTGCTGATTTCCATTACTTACAGACTTTGTTCTAAATTTGAATATACTATATAGAATTGAGAAAAAAAGAACTAACTTTGGAAAGGGTCAAAAGTCGCTGTAAAACAAGTTATATTATAATAACATGCAATATGAAAATATGGATTTAGCTCTTTTTGTTGCAAAAATTAAAAGGCTGTTGTTGGTCTTTGAAATTAACTAGTGAAGCTTGGTTATTTCAGTCGGGTATTGTAGGTATGAACCAAATGAAAAAAAGTCATCTAAATGTTATTTAATTTAAAAAATAGAAATAAAGGTGCAACTAAAGTGTACGTGCGTAGCAGTAAAAGAAACAAAACAAAAAAATTATTCCAAAAAAAAAAAAAAAACCATTTTGTTTTTGACTGTACCCAGTAGTGAAGAATAGGTAATGTTTGTTAAGTACTGACTGATTAAACTTTTAACACGTTAACTGCCATTAAAAAAGTGCACATTTTCCGTTCAGGCCATGGGGGACAATGTCGAGCGACACTGAAGCTTTCCATTCAAGCCGCGTCTGACAATATTGACGGCGCTGTGTTCAAAACTCTATTGCGCCAACGGACAGCAGTATCGAGATAATTCGCTTATGTGACCCGCGCCGGCCCTCTAGTTTATCCTACATAGATTGGTTTTTACAAAGGGGCTATAACTAAGAAAAGAATAGTATTGATTTTTTAAACGCCCCACTCTTGAAAAATATGTAAATCACTAATAAGGTTTTTTTGAGAATATACTAAAATTACGTTTTTTTAGATAAATTAACTGTTGTAGGAGGGTTCTTCTCAGGGTGTGTGTTGCGTCTTTAAAATAAGTTATAACACACGTTAACAGTGAAAAGGTATATAATGAGATAAAGAAACACAGTATACAGGGCACAAAACAGGTAAAACAATCTTTCGGTAAATATAACTACGAGCGTTTCGCGAGCGTGACGTACACCGCGTTGCTTCATCCACTGTCCGTTGGCGGCGGCGCGAGGGCGCGAGCGGGGGTGTCGTCTCCCATCGCCGTGCTTAAGTGTGAGTCCGTAAAGTCCATTTCACGAAAGAAGTCCCGCAGACAGGGTTGCCAACTTTCAACTTCTGGATTACCCAAAAACGTAACGGAAAATCCCCAATTTTGGGGAAAATAAAATCAATATTCCCCACATTTTCCCCACAAGTTTTCAGCAAATAAATAAAAGTACTGTTCATATAAATCAAATATATTTATTACTTAAAAGGATTTAATGATTTTAATCAAGGTTCTTCATTGCGCCAAATTGATTTTGTTAACATGTCATTTGACGGATCAAATTTTAGGCTTCTTCCTTTCTTCTTCATACCTTCTCTAGTGGCCATAAGCGCAACTACAGTGTCATTGTGTAGGCGATTACGATTCTCTGTTTTCAAATTCTTCAGAACACTAAATTTTCTTTCGACAGATGCATTTGAGAAAGGCAGAACCAGCAATAGGCTTATTGCGTATTTCAAATTTAATTAAAAACATTTCATGGCCTGCACTGTTTTTAAGACGGAATACCTTAGCCCAGTATGTTTCTGGATCGTCCTCATCTTGCAAAACAAAAGCAGAGTAATCTAGCATCGCGTGAGCCCTCCATTCGTCATCTAGTTTTTGAGGTGTCACTACATTTTGAAGTATCGGAAATCGTTGCAACAACGGTTTAAGGGATTTGACTGTAAATTGCTGAGTTTCTGACGGATTCACTATAGATATACTTAAATGAAAATAATGTGTCCGAAAAATCAAATGTCTAAATTCCCCGCATTTTCCCCACATAAACGCTCTCCCCACAAATTACCCAATCGGACTGAAAATCCCCGCAGTTTGGGGAATTCCCCACAGATTGGCAATGCTGCCCGCAGACGCAGCGCTGTATTCGCGCGCCATAATGTTGCCACGGTTAAATATGGGGAAATCAGGGGAAATAATGTATAGTTCATTTACTTTTATTTTATTAACTAGGTACTCGAATAGTTAGAATTGATATCTAAATATTTGTTTCGCTTTTCTTTGTTTTAATGGATTTTTCTGTTTTACTCTGCTATTACAAACACTGGAATATGTAGAATCATTTCGCAAGACATGTAGTAAACACATGAGGTTAGGGTGGATTTACATGCATATTTTAATAACACTGTTAAAAAATCCCTTAACATGGTTATGTATTGGTCAGAATTTACAGTGACAGATTGGCCTTGTCGATTTTCGAAGAAGTAGGGTCCGATAATTCTGTGCGCTGACATGGCCGTTACGGTTACTTTCGGCGAATGCAGAGGCTTTTGATGTTTTGCACGTGGGTTCTCTGCAGCCCAGTAACGGCAATTCTGTATATTCACTTGGATCATTTGGCTGTAATTCCTGCACAAGTTGAATTTTATACGGATGCAATTTCAGATCTTTCAACAAAATCCGACGCAAAGATGTTCTGGATACCACAAGTTCGGCTGAACGCATTCGAGTCGATAGAGCAGGATTACGTTGAACTGGAGCTCTAACTTTTTCAATTTTGTCTTCCGTTCTTGTTGACCTTGGGCGTCCCGCAGGCTTAGGTCATGTAATCCAAACTCACGCCGAACATAAGCGCACAAATCGCGATTTTTGTAATAATGTTTAACGCAGAATGCACGTTGCGCTCCGGTGAAGTGATCGATCGCGACTAAATTTCCGAGAACCGAGCTACTTAACTCCACCACCCGCGCAGTCCCCTCTCTAAAGCTTCAAACGCAAAAGTGTTTTTAAAATACAGTGTATATCAATAGTTTTTTTACTGAAGTAAATTTTTGTCAAATTTCGGTGCGGAACATTCAGCCCCGCTTTGGGGCTAGTTGTTCCACCTTCGAGGCAAATTGTTCCGCTTCGATTATGACAATATATTGTCAGAATAACATAGGTTTTCATAAATAAAACAACTATTTCTATAAATGTATGCATGTAATGGTATAACACCGGTCTACAGTTTTTTTGCGCATGGGACATAATATAATATACCTTATTTTTATTGCATTTATAGCTAGAAATAAGAATAAGAATAAAAAATAGTTCTGTATTTGATTATGTGCGAAAAAAATGCAAAAACGGTAACGTCTCTCATATTTCATTGTCTTGATTGACGCGTTCCCCTTGTTCTTCCGAATAAGCTCCCATGTTATCCTTAAATTTATCCAAATGAGAATGTAACATGTGCATCTTTAGAGACATTCTACATCCGATGATGCAAAAATTCGTAATCATGTCAGTAATCAGCTCGTCATAATTTTCAGCTTAATCATAATGAACTACTGCCTTAAAACTGTTCCAGGCTTTTTTCTCTTCATTGCTATCGCGGGAAAATATCACAATTCATTTTTTATTTTATTTGAGGTCCTACAAAGATTCCAGCTTTAATTTTCTCCTCTGAAAGCTTTGGAAAAAAACTCTTCAAATATTTGAAAGCTTCGGACTCATGAGCCTTTACAAATTGTTTAATAAGACCCAATTTAATATGCAATGGCGGCATTAATATAGTTTTACGGTCGACGATTGCTTCCCATGTAATATTGCATTTTCCTACTTGATGTGACGACATTATTGGGCGCGAAAATCAAAAATGGTCAAATCGCTATAATTTTTTAAAAGCAAATATTCTAGATGTCCAATCGCACTTTTTATACAGGTTGGAGACCAATCATACACGTCATAAAAAATAAATTTGATTCCTCATGTCCAGGGATATCCAAAAATACCCCATGTATGTTCCGCAATGTTTAGTAGTTTTCAAGTTATCATTTTTTTTTGTATTTTTAATGAGTTTTCTTGCCCTTGCGTATCCATATCATTTTTTGTAGTGTTCCAGTTTTTTTTGCGACAGTTTCTTCTTGAATGTAACTTTTACAAAACATTAAAAAAAGTTTGTACTTAATATTCTATTATTCGCTGTAATCGGCCTTCGAAGGTGGGCCACCAATTTTAAAGCTTAAAAGGATTTGATGCTTTAAAATAGGTAAATAGAGACACCATAAAAAAATTGAGTCCTCATGCCCAGGGGTATCCAAAAGTACCTGTATGTATGTATGTTCTAAATATATGTTATGAACATAAATGTATGTTCCGCGATTCTTGATAGTTTTCGAGTTAAGTATAATAATTTTTGTAAACTTGAAAATTAGGTGGGAACCGTTTTAAAAAAAATCACAGAAAAAAAAATTACTCGTAATCTATCAAGAATCGTGGATCAAACATGTGGTATTTTTGAATACCTCTGGGCATGAGGAATAATTTTTTTTTTGTAACGTCACTTTTTGGGCCACCATTTTTTTTTTATCCGCAACGGTGATGCTCTTGGCCTGCATCTCACCTGATGGTAAGTGATGATCAGGCCGAAGGTGGAAGCGAGCTTCCCGGACCCGGAATCCTCGACCACAGAGAAACTGGCTATCTTATCATTAACTGCCGAAACACAACAATGCTGTTAAGATTGTTGTTATGGCGACAGACTTAGATAAGATGGTGGTAGCCAGCCAGGCGGACTTAGAACAAGTCCTGTTAGGGCTTGTTCTAAGCCAACCAAACCGAGCAGAAAATTTTGCTTCCACTGTGAATCGAACCCGGGACCTCTGGGTCTGAGACAGGTGGTTAACCAAAATATTGCCTACAAAACAATAGTGGTGCAGATAAAACTTACTTTTCTTTTTGTTTCTCAGATGAAAGTTTATCAGTCTTACTTTAATCAGGTGTAATAAATTTTGGCAATTTCCGTTCTTATATATCAGCAATCTTATTCATCACTCTGATGAAGATTGCCCGTTCTTCTCCATAGGTACCTACTACGCTTTGGAATGGGCAACTAGCTTCATATTTCTGACTGACCGACTCCTTGACAATTCAAAAGTGCCGGTATATGGTTTAATTGAAATAAATGCTTTGAGTTTGAGTTTGACTCATTTCTTCATCTGACTCACAGTTGGGACACACATAAGTTGATTGTGACTTCATCACCTTTATCTAAACATTTGATATGAGCACAATTTTTACACATGGTACATTCTATCCACTGTTCTCTTGGACGAGAATTTGAATATGAATCACAACAAAATATGCAGTACCGGTCTAGATCGTTATCGCTGTTACTCTCGCTTTCTTGTAATACTCTTCCTTTAGCTTTTTCTTGAGATTTTTCCTTCCGTATCCCTTTTCCTTTACTGTTATCGATGTTTTTCCCTTCTTTGCAATGTCTTCATTCTTTATTGTTTTCTTCTTTGCTTGTTCTTCAGCCAACGCATTTTTTCTGACGTGTCAGTTAAAATAGCCGTCTTTCTTAAACGTCGTTTTGTAGATGTCTGTAATCTGGGTGGTGCCTTTGGTTAGGGTCTCACAATTCACACTCAGGGCTAAACACAGCTGTAGCATTTGTCTTTGCTAGCGTTATTTGAAGATCTTGGTCAGTATTCAGTGTCAAAGAGTCTGTCTCATAGACACCACTCTGATTTGTTGTCGAATGCTGAGGTTGTTCATAATTCTGCACTGATATGAAAGTCGTCAAACGCCCCGGGGCGTTTGACGACTTTCTGAGGTAACATACAAATCCTTCTTTTGGGGAAGTCGGTTAAGAAGTATTATTCCATGATGTCATTATCAGAAAAAGTTAAAGTTTCTTCTGATGGCAGTGAAAGGGGTTCATCATCTGGTGCCATTTCCCTGGTATCACAAATCTATGGAACTTAGTGGTAACTGATCATGAAACATAAAATTTTTTTCGTTGACGGTTTTAAAAGAGAAATTACTTTTTCGGGGAGAGTCAAATGTTTCAATTTATTTTTTCGTACTACAAGGGTCGATATTAATGGATCTGAGGATTCTAACGCTCGATGAAACAAGTCAAGAATTGTAGTTTTACGATTTAACTTACGTGTGTGGTGCTCACGGTCGTTACGCCAAAATTTGTTCCTTGACTCACCAGCTTTTTCTGTCAGCATACCAATTGGCAACGAAATGGAATCTATTATGTTTGCACCATGTATCAGTATTTTGTGCAAGGTGACTGACATGTAGAACCAGTTATCATTTTCCACATACTTGGTAGCCAGTATGGCAAAAAACTTCAAACTTTGCGGAATCGATTTCCAACCCAGTATACAATGCCACTAGAATAGTGTGCAAATCTTCGACTAGCAATTCCTTGATTCCCAAAATCTCTGCAAAGGTTTTGCGGTTTTAATCTGACAATGCAGTGCGCGCAGTATTGCCGTCATTCGTTGTGCCTGAATTTGCTCGTACGACATCGACAAGCAAACCCATTTTTGCCGGATTTCAGCGTGGATACATTTTTATCTACTTTCTGCGATACCAGCTTCGGAAGAATTTTTTGCTACTCTCCATTTTTGTACGCCTGGGTCGTTTTTATATCCTAAGTACAGCAAAAATTCGAAGATTCTGATCCAGACATGCAATGGGCTAAGTCCATGTAACAGCTTCTTTATTTATTGCCTTGTTTTTTTTCTTTTATTTCATTTTAATACATATAAATTACATTTTTAAATATTTCTTAAAAAAAAGATATAAAATACATTTAAAAATATAAAAAATAGTCGCCCATCGGCATCAGGAACAGGGTCCAAGCTGCCGGTGGTCAGGGCTCTAGAGAGAGGAACCTCCTCACTATGCGTGCCGTGTCTAGGAGTACTGCTTTCTGAATCAAGCCCTTGACCCAGCCGCGCAATGAGAGCCTCCTGAGGTGTTGGTCGAGGCTCTCCGCTATTAGGCCATTAACCGTTACGATTATCGGTACAATGATTGCAGAGTCCACGTCCCACATGTCGACAACCTCGTGTGCTAAGTCAAGATACTTGATTTTTTGCCTTTTTTGTTACTAGATCAAGCTTGTGCAATTCCGTGCAGGTAGCTCCACAACATGCACACCGTAATTGCGAGCTGGTATTTGTTATTACATTAAATACCTTATGTGGTAGTAAAAAGGCAATGCTCGTCATCGCTATCATCAGCAAATATCTGCTTATACATAGTTAGATTGCCTAGTACAGCCATCAAAACCCCAAGAACCTTCAAAAACACAGTTAATTGTATTTAACTGTTTTTGTCTGCAGTACTCGGAAACTTTATCGTCGTAAGAATCAATAATTCGGCGGAATGTGTGCATAAGCAAATCGAACTGAGGAACATTTTTGCTTCTCGTTCTGATATAGAAATTTCGACATCAGGGTAACATAGTTTTTTAGCCATCTGTATTCTATAATAGGGAGGATAAATATTTGAACCTCGAAGTCAAAGTCAAATAATTTATTTCAATTAGGCACATAAAAGGCACTTTTGAACGTCAAAAATTACAAAAAAAAAATAGATAGAATCGATTCTAGTCGCCCCTTCCAAAAGGTAGTTTTCGTATGGAGAAGAATGGGCAAGAAACTCCACCGTTACTCTTTTAAAATGGTTTTACAATATTTTGTATACATTAATTATACGATATGTGAAGACGATGCACCTAGAATAAAATTACTATACCAAAATTGGTAAAAAGAATAAAAAATTAAGCAATGACAGATAAACTTATTATGTGATAGCTATCTATCACATAATAAGTTTATCAGTGTCCACCACCATGTACCTATTACATGGTGCTCACATATTTACATACAGTCGAGATTTGGCACCTTGTTGTATAGTTGTATAGTCTTCATCAGATATTTTTCTATCTATCATTAAATAAAGAGCTTCATCAGCAGTATACAGCAGTGACTGCTACACGGTTGCCAACCGCATCCCCGACAGAGGTGGTTCAGGTTCCTTGTTAGGAAATTTGTGGTGGATTTCCTTTTCCGAACCTAAAAGAAGATTACTAATAAATTAAGATGGATTTTCTTCCAAGCAATACCAGTTCATACGGTTTGCACGGCTGTAATGGCTCGGTACTTTTGGTATACATTCTATCCACTTGTTGACAGAATCATATTTAAGTATTTTGGTCGCGGTGGTAGAGTTATTATAAACCCTGTCGAGGCACATCGGGAAATGTATAAAATCAAACCAAATCCAAACTAATCACCAATGAACTTTCAATAAAACCGCTCTAGTATCCGTCTAAAAGCGTTTTATTTATTAACTGCACCCTATCTCTATTCCTAGCCTCTACCAATGCTTGCAGCCCTTTCTCCACTGCAGCCACAGCTTCAGCCAAGATCCTATCTCTCTCTGTACTCCTTTCATCCATGGCCCTTTCTCATTCCGCATTCCGAAAGGACTGCAGGATTTGTACATTTAGTCGCTGTATAAAGAAAGATAGAAAGAAAGAAAGAAAAAAAGAAAGAAAGAAAGAAAGAAAGAAAGAAAACATTTATTTGGACACAGTTCGTGAAACACAAATTACAAAAAAATTAAAAGCAACAAAATAATCTTTATACAATAAGTGCGTGCCTTACGGCTGCGCCAAATAGGTTCATTCGGTTCAAGGTTCAGGTGTATCTCCAGTTGCTGTTATTCTACCCTCAAGAATCTCTCAGTAGTGGTGAAGAATTCCGTTCGCCGTTGAGATGGTGGAGGAGCAGCAACTAAAAACGTGTGACGTGATACTGGAAAAAGAACACCGATTACTATGATGCGTAAATGAAAAATCTTAAATAGCAGCTTTTCGTTGTCATTCGTTTGAAAAATTAAATTTGATAGTTAATTTTATTTTGTACTTACGCACGGAATCAGCACCTCGACTAGTACGAGCCATAGTTGTCCTGGGGCGGCGAGAATCGGAAGCAATTGGCGTTGCGTGACGTGAAGCTAAAAAGATAAATATTTACATACTTACATGAATGTTTTATAATCTCAAGTTTTTTCCTAAATCGAATACTTAGGTATAAAATAAAAGTACAAATCAACTCAGATAATATATGTTTATGAACTGAGTTCATCATTGAGCATGAGCGAATCCACATAATATTGGGTTCCCACCTATGAAATTGGCGTTTTTTTTCTCACAAATAGAGAACTTCGCCGCTTCTATGATTTAAAATATTCATCATGACGTTAAAGTCCTCTATCCTAAGCCTATTTTCTTATTTCTAAAATTATATCTCCAGCTCATGAATCAATAAAAAAAAAAACAATATATTAAAAGAAAAATGCATATTTATGCCAATGTTTATGTGTAAGCAATGGGTCGGACAGTAAGAGCTTTGTTTACTTTTGCTGACAAGGGGGAAGGGGGTAAATAATTGTAATAAATCTGCGTACTGTTAGGATGGCGCTCCGTGGGTCCTTTTAATTAAAAAACTGAGATTCTGCTACACTGAATTTATTTTAAACTTGCACACAAAAATTACAGTAATTCGGAAAAAATGTGGATCGGTACAATTTTGTGGGTTGACCGCACCGCTATGCATTGCGAGCAGTTTTATATACTACATCAATACTCAAATCAGCATTATTATACAGTAGTGAATCGTAGTGATTTGGAACTTATTTATAACATCTCCCCCCTTAAGACGGAGCTTTATATTTTACAAAATTAAGCGTAGGATAAAATCCTAAAACATAATAATTAAGTACTCCAAAAAAAGGAAAGAGAACAGAAAATTATTTTACTAATGAAAGGTAAACCATGAGTAAATTATAACATTACAAACAAATAAATTATACAAATTAAAAATAATTATTACCACAATTTAAAAATATAGTTACACAAAACAAAACACATTAAAATAGGTATAAATAAACAAAGGCAATTAAATTTAAGGAATTCATATGGATTATGTAAATGAATGCAACAAGATGTATTTTTACCAGTGAAAAACATTTTAAATAAACTTTGTATTATAATATAGCTAGAAATAACAACAATTACAATAGTGACAGTTTTAAATTAACAACAATCATCAAAATTTTCTAGTAAACATTTTTCTTATGCCAATAAGGCTAACACTCTACATAAATGAGCAATGACGTTCTAGTAATCACTATAAAAATAAGCAATGGAAATCGGGTCAAAATAAATTCCTGACTATGATGTTAGATAATTTCGATTGGACCGGAAATATTTGGACACGCGAGACATAATAATTATAGAACAAATATATTTATTCAGACTGGTTTTATTTCATTAACGTGGTATTTTATGCGTTTTCTGTTAACACATAGTGTGACGTTAGTTTTTCCATGTGTCTGCATAATTTTGTAGGGTCCCTTCCAGATTGGGGACAAAGCTTTACGCAGTCTGTGATGCTGCTTTAAATATACCATATCTCCAGTTTTGTAAATTTTTTCTTTAGCTGAAACATCATAATACCTTTTTGATTGTTCCTTGCTTTTGTTAATATTTTGTAAAGCTCTTTCTCGCGAGTATTTCATTCTATACTGTAAAGCGCGGATATACTCGTGATAAGTGACATTATCATTCGTTTCAGAAAAACTGCTGGGAATAGATGGCTTATACCCGTATAATAGTTCATGAGGAGTAAATTCGGTGGTACAATGTGGAGTCGTATTGTATGATAAAATTGCGGTTGCAAGATAGCAATGCCAGTCGTCGTGATTGTCATTGACGAAAGATTTTAGATATTCTTTAAGAGTTGCATGGCTACGCTCTAGCGCACCGTTTGTTTGAGGATGATAAGGGGTAGAAAATATTTTTTTTATTTTAAGAATCTCAGTCAATTGCCGAAACAACTCGGATGTAAAACATGTACCTTGATCGGTGAGAATCATTTTTGGAAACCCGAATAAAGAAATGAAATGAATTAGGCTACGTGCAACTTCATCTGTTGCACAAGTAGTCATAGGGTAAGCACATGAGAATTTAGTTAAGTCGTCTTGGAGAGTTAAAATGTATTTAAATTTCTGAAGCCCAGCTTCGGGTAAAGGGCCAACAATGTCTAATGCTAATCTTTCGAATGGTTTAGTACTTGAAGAAGTTATAACCATAGGGGCCTTATTAGAAGCTCGCAGTGGCTTATTCACTTGGCAGAGTTTACAGTTTTTAACAAAACGTTCTATGTCAGATTGCATACTTTTCCAATAGTATGACGCTTTGATCCTGTTATACATTCTTTTGAAACCTGGGTGACCAGCTACGGTAGTCCCATGGTTTTCTTGAAGGATATTTGGAACTTCAGCAGGATTCGGATATCGTATTTGGTTTTTATAAACATGAATTTTAATATTAGTGCCGTGGAAAATGTACGATATCATGTTATATATTTTCACGTAAACTAATTTAGTAAAAGGTTCTGTAAAATCTGAAATAGATAACTCTTCGATTTCCTTTTTTGTAATAATTTGATCCCTTAATTTTAGTAATAAATTGTAAATTGTTTTATAAGAAGTTTCGTCATAATGATGAACTTTAGTGAATAAGAAATAGAATATTTTATTGTTTGCATCGACCGACTGTACGGTTTCAAGTTCGCGCTCAGCTGATTGCAACTCAGCGGAATTCGGGATCATTGACAACAGCTGTTCGCAGTGCGGCATAGTGTTGTCGAAGTCAAGTGAAACGGGACACGCAATTATTTTTTGTTTCGATAAATGTAAACTTTGACTATGTTCTTCAATTTTCGTATCATTAGAGGTTTTAGTGACATGTTTTTTGAGATATTCCTCATAAGTAGTTTTATTTAAGTTAGAATCAACAATTGAATTTACTGGATAACGAGATAAGGCATCTGCATTTGAATTTACTCGACCAGGCTTGTAGACAATCTCGTAGTCGTATTCTTCTAATTTTAGTCGCCATCTTAGTAACCGTCCACCTGGATCTTTCGCATTAAATAACCATGTCAAAGGTCGATGATCTGTTACGATTTTAAACTTATAACCGTAGATGTACGGCCGAAAAGTATTAACAGCGAAAAGAATAGCAAGAAGCTCTTTCTCAGTTGTTGAATAGTTCCCTTCTTGTTTATTTAAAGTCCGAGACGCATATGAAATGGGCTTGTCTTTGCCAATCTCGCCTTGGGATAAAACTGCTCCGACGGCATAATTAGAGGAATCCGTCGTAACTATAAAGGGCTGTGAAAAATCTGGATACTGCAACAAGGGACCGGAGATGAGCTTTTGTTTAAGCGTGTTGAAAGCTTGTTCTTGTTCATGAGACCAGTGGAAGTTAACGTCTTTTTTTAATAAAGATGTCAGAGGTTTTGTTACGTGGGAGAAATTCTCAATGAAACGACGATAATAACCCGTTAAACCAAGAAAAGATTTTACATCTTTGGGAGTTTTCGGTGTGGGAAATTGAGAGATAGCCTTCACATTATCTGGATTAGGCGAAACACCGTTGTCTGTGATAACATGTCCTAGGTAAGCAACTTCTTGTCGCAGAAATTCGCATTTATCGGGCTGTAATTTTAAGTTTGCCTCCCTGAGTTTTGAGAATACAGCTTCAAGCTTCTGGATATGAGATTCAAGGTCATGGGAGTAGACAATACAATCATCTAAATAAATATAGCAGTGAAGACCTTGTAATCCTGAAAGGACTAGATTCATCATTCTTTGAAATGTTGAGGGGGCATTTTTCAGTCCGAAAGGCATTCTAGTAAATTCAAATTGACCTGAAATGCTATTAGTTGTAACACTGAATGCTGTTTTTTCGGTGTCCTTAGAGTCCAACAATAATTGATGAAAACCTGATGCTAGATCGAGCGTGCTGAAATATTTTGAGTGACCTAACTGGTCTAAGATGTCAGTAATAAGAGGGAGAGGGTAAATCTCTGAAACAGTGACATCATTCAGACGTCGATAGTCAATTACAATACGCCATTTTTGTTTACCGGAAGCATCTAGTTTTTTCGGGACCACCCACACAGGTGCATTCCAAGGGGAAGTTGAAGGGCGAATAATATTTTGATCAAGCATTTTCTTGATTTGCTTCTCAACTTCGTCTTTATGTACTTCAGGGAAACGATACGACTTTACGTGAATAGGGGCTGCATCCTTAGTATTAATAGAATGCTTAATCACATTCGTATAAGTTAAAAATTCACCATCGAGATGAAATATGTCTGTATATTTAGAAAGACAGTTCATCAAAGCCTTCCTTTCTTGCGGATTTAAATGGGAGCACCTAATCTGCTCGAGAACTTTCAGAGACCGGTCAATAACTAAGGAATCTAATTGATGAATGAGTTCCTTTTGAGTGTCATCTAATTTGGAAGGTGGATGTTCAAATGGAGTTAGTCTAACTTGAAAATTATCAATTTCGACTGCAGTTTCGGTGGTGTTAAGAACAGAAACATTAACTCTGTTGTTCGACTTTAAGTTAACTATGCAGTTTGCTAAAAATACACCTTCACTTATTTTATGATCTAATATCAAAGCTTCTTTTAGATCAGCAATCTCTGATAAATTGGAAACCGGACACTCAATTACCGTTTCTGACCGCGGGGGAATGACATATGATGGCTTACTACAACAAATAGGTATTTCGTAACCTTCTAAACTAAGGGTGTTGGTTGAATATTGAATATCTATTTTAAAATGTTGTATAAAATCACTACCAATAATACCATCGTAGTGTAAGTTGATCGTATCGTCAATCGCGTGAAACAAATAGTCGAATATTATTTTACTTTTCGACGAAACGCGATGATCAAAACAGATTTTAATAGAACCTAAAGATTCGCAATAGGAATCGTTATCGCTTAGGCCTTTAAGTTTTATAATTTCAGGGCCAAGCACTGGTTTATTATGCAAACTGGAATGTTTGACAATAGAAACTGTAGAACCAGTGTCGATCAAAAAGCACAAGGGCTTATCATTAAAGTTTGTTTTTAAATAAACGTGAGGTAAAGAAACTCTGTTATTAATATAGTTAATAGTAAATGTTTTCTCACGCAAAGAATCCCTAGAAGAAATGTTTGATTTTTCGAGTGATGAGGGACTGTCTTTAAAATTTAAATCTGAATTAAGACACTGAGAAGTCTCGGTATGTGCACTAACCTGTGTTTGAGAAAATTTAGGAACACAGTTTGAAGGACTTGTAGTACCTTTAGTGACACTAACCTGTGTTGAAAATAATGTTGGAACACAGTTTGAGGGACTTCTAGTACTTTTATTTGCGCTAACCTGTGTTGAAGAAAATTTGAGAACACAGTTTGAAGAAGGACTTGTAACTTTATTTGCGCTAACCTGTGTTGAAGTAAATTTAGGAACACAGGATTTAGTAAAAAGTGTTTTCGTGTCATTTAAATTGTGAACATTAGGTTTCGGCAGACACGGAACCGGAACCCTATTCAGTTTAAACTATCATTTTCATTCGAAGTGTCAACATGATGCACATTAGAGCGATTATTACTTGACGCGTTATTTGTACTCGGTGCAGTTGCACTTAATAGTGTAGAGTTACGTGGATCGGTCCGCAAATTATTATTGTTTTTTGCTTTAAGTTTACGACATTCGCCTATCAAATGACCACGTTTTTTACAGTAAGCGCAAAATTTATTTGGATCAAAATTAGAATAAGAATATTGATTAGAGCTAAAATTATTTTGTTCATTATTATTTGTTGTGTTTACATGATAGAAATTAGGAGAAGAGCGCTTATTTTTATTTTTATAACATTCTGACGCGACATGGCCGCTCTTATTACATGTTGTGCAATGTTTATTAGAATTAGAACGAGTTGAAAGTTTTGATAAATTAAATAATTTTTCTTCTTCAATTGCATTTGTAATTGCTTCTGATAAAGTTTTAGGGTTCCTACACCGCACAATATGGGAAAAATTAGAGTTCAACCCTAACAAGAAGGTATTAAGAGCCAAATCTTCCATTGCGGCTATGCGACCTACAAGTTCTTTATCATTTTCGCAGCTATAATGGATGTCAGCTTGTAGTCGTGTTAAACATGATTCAATGCGAATAGAAAATTGCATCACGTCTTCGGAAGGCAACTGTTTGCATTGTTGTAAATCGACTAGCAAGTGAGTGGAGTGCTTTTTCTCTCCAAAAGTTATTCTAAGGAATTGTTTAATTTCTGACCAACTATTAAACCTTTTTAAACAACAAGCCAATTGAGCTTTGCCTTCCAACTGCGAGATGATATATTTGCATAAGACGTTCTGCTGTTCTGTAGTTGCTAGGGCAATCGCATTTTCGCAGTTCGTTAAAAACGCAGGCAATGACTCACGGTCCCCATTATAGGGTTTGATGAATTTTGTGAGGACAGAAAGGGTAACTTTGTCAGCCATTTTAACTTTTAGTTTTGGTGCTGGACTGTCCTCTGAAGACTCTGAATTAGATGAAGATGCGATTTCTTCGGAATTCTCTTTTTTTGGAGGCATTAAAATGTTGAAGTTATTATCGTTATAAAGCACTACAGAACATCAGATCCACAAAATAAAGAAAATATGTAAATAAAATTGTGTACAAAAATTTGAGCTTAAAAGGTGTAAAATAGGATAAATCTAAAGATAGTTCTAGGAAAATAATGTTATCTTGAAAAATTGGGAAGAATAAAATCACTTCACTAAAATAGATCACTTTCACTAGATAAATATATGGGAAAACTCACAGTAATAGTGATATGGCAGCAGCGCACGCGAACATTCTGGAAAGATGACGTCACGCACACGTAGTGCGGCGAGACACGATGTGGCGACCTGGCGACTCAGCAAGTCGTATTACAGGTCGTCGACACGACACGTTGCGTTCTGCTTGCACGTGGTGCGACCACGTAGCTGATGATAAATGATGTGCAGGCGAGGTCGTCAGCGAGACCTCGACGGAAGGTCCTCTTGTGATGCGGGCTCGCACTCGGAAGTGGAGACTGACCGTCGACCACAGGGCAGCAGGAGGTGTTCCGGGGTGATGCGGGCTCACGCTCAATAGCGGAGGCTGATCGTCGATCACGGGCAGCAGGAGGTGTTTAGGGTGACGCGGGCTCACGCTCAACAGCGGAGGCTTATCGTCGATCACGTGGTATACAGTAGCGCGGGCTTAGGCTTTTGAGGAACCCAAGGCTTATCGTCGACCACTTACCGAAAGGACTACTAGGCCACGGAGCCAACAAATACTATGGTGCAGACGAGTGGAAACGAATTCGCGACGCCTACACCTATAGATCCCAGTACTTAACGATTTTTCCTGGGATCCCACTTCTGACACCAATTTGTTAGGATGGCGCTCCGTGGGTCCTTTTAATTAAAAAACTGAGATTCTGCTACACTGAATTTATTTTAAACTTGCACACAAAAATTACAGTAATTCGGAAAAAATGTGGATCGGTACAATTTTGTGGGTTGACCGCACCGCTATGCATTGCGAGCAGTTTTATATACTACATCAATACTCAAATCAGCATTATTATACAGTAGTGAATCGTAGTGATTTGGAACTTATTTATAACAGTACGTAATACTTGAACGGCCCCAAACAACAGAAAAAATCCTTAAAAGGAAACCCACTTACCTATATTATAATTAAATATTGACAATTCCAAGGAAAGTTGCTAAAGTGCCGCAGTAAATAATATTAAAGCAATTAAAATTTCAAAACGAAATTAAAAAATAATCATATGTAGATGTTATTAAATAATATTCAACAAAAATAATTAAGTAGGTAAGTTACTACCTCCCAAAACTATAGCACGGGTCAGAGTGTAGCGGATCTGTTCTCAAGGTATGATCTGAGTCGTCACAGACTCACTTACTGTTCACTGTGGGTTTCGCTTACTGTGACAACAGAAATTTGTCTCTACCCAGTCACATACAAACTGATTAGGCTTGTTCCAACAGTTGAGCTGGATGAGGAAGCAAACAGTCTTCTCGAAATTGCAGGATCAGGTCGTCTGTAATTACGAGTGTGTTCTTGACTATCCTCAATCAGTTCGGAACCCTGAAAAGTAAATTGTATAAAATATTACTCCATATCTTCCTTGTGGAATATAATTAGAAAAAAATTTTGGCTGAAAATAGTACCCTAAAGACAAATTAGTATTTGAATTATATTAGTAATGAATTTTAATATTTATAGCTACTACATTTAGATCTAATAGAATAGAATCTAGACACATCAGATTTATGGGTATTTAGGGGTTACAGGTATGTACCTCGTAGTTAGTAGAATAATATAACATAAGTACATAAATCACAATAGCTGGTGGTTCCTCTGTAGGTGCCTGACCCTCGTTGTTGTGGTATATGAATCTATAATAACTAAATATAATCAGATAAATGCTAGATATGAGTATGTCATTAATTAATCGGAGTTTCTTGCCGGTTCTTCTCTATAGGAACCTATTTGGAATGGGCAACTAGCTTCATCTTTCTGACTGACCGACCCCTTGACAATTCAAAAGTACCTGTAATTGGTTTATTTCAAATAAATGCTTTGAGTTTGAGTTTGAATCACATACAATTATGAATTAAATTTAAATATCATACATTGTCAGTATCAGCATGTTGTACCTATTTGTTGCGCTTCATAAGAATATAATTCAAATAAAAATACACTTTATATTATTTATGTATTTTTAACAGACAGATTGCCCAATTCTTGGCCAGACTTGATTGATGCAAAAAAGCAAGCACCTTGCATTTCTAAATTTCTTACCAGAATTTTTTATTTATTTATTTATTCATATTTAACCGTATAGTTCGGAAGCGCCCCCAATTGGACCCGAACACGAAGACCTCCGCCGGCTCGGTAGCGGATCCAATTGGACCCCAACATGATGACATACGACATCCTAATTTAATAATGAAAATATTTATTATGCTACCCATCTAATCTTATGGATGTGCATTAATTAAGAGAGTTGGATAAAAAACTTCTATGACAACGCCATTCATCATTCATATTTAACGTGCAAGTTAATTAATTTACCTTAATAAAATGTAAGCCCGTAAATGTGATAATCGCCATTTTGATGACAGTAGTAGTCGAGGCTAAAAAACATGAAAATTGGGGATTTCGAACATTCAAACTCCACCACAGGGGCAGTGAATAATACGTCATTTAATTATTTGACGAATTCATCCATTATTCACGTTAAATAAGTAGTGGTAATGAAGATTTTTGATATCCAAAGTCGAAGTTTCGCGCCAATCGTGCGTGTTAACATTTTTACTTTTCACAAATATCACACTTAAACATGTAGATACGATATAAAATGTGACAAATATTATTTTAAATATTATAAACAACTAGAAAATGCCTAGATCTTAACGTAATATACGAACACAGGTCTAATAACACGTAATATTCATTACCACTACTCAATTTGTGTTCAAAATCTCCGACTAATAATGTTTTTTTTATTGTAATGATGTGCGATAGCGATTATGCCAAACGATTTTTTTCGATCGACTCGATATTAATATATGTCGAATGTCAGAAATCGATACATGAAAATTGAAATAAAATTGTTTTAAGTATTAAATACAAAAAACATTGCTAAAAATAATGATCAATACTTTTCTAATGTCATTTTAATCGTTTTTCGTACATTATAATATTGAAACCGAGTCAACAGGCAGGACACTAAATGACCGGGATAGGTACGTCATTTATTTAATTTCGCGCCGAATTGTTTCTTTATTTGAATTCAGAATGCACTCGCTGCTTAAAATTATTTTAATTTATTGGATGTGGATTTTATTTTTGATATTTTCTGATAGTTTGCTACAGAATGCCCAGTATAAATTTTTTAGGCTTAACAAAGTTTGGGAATGATGATAAATTAATTGTATAAGATGGGAAGGTATTCCGCAAACACTTCTAATTAATGACATTAATATTTTTCGTTAGTTGAAGCTAGTTTACCAACGTAAAAAACTGGTTTAGTGTATGTCGGACCACGCACAGTGAAGGGTTCCGTAGTTGGGATGAATATTTAAGCACATTGCACAGCATCAATTTTATCGACTGCAAAAATAAGTTTGTATTTCTCGAAAAAACTATGAAAAACAAAGTTAATTCTGCGGTTGTATACGAATATTATCCGTATCACACCCGTATTAAAATTATATTCCAAACTGCAGAGCGGCAACTTGGGACCTAAACAGTGCCTACTTCGTCCCGCAATCCAGTTCTGCACGAACGCCCTGCGAAAACGCCGGCGTTGTCCCAGTGTAAGGAAGACTGGACCGTGCAAATTGGTTAAAATCTAGATTTAGACATGGCAGACCGACAAGCACATAGACAGACGGGAATGACGAAGTTATAAGAAATCCTTTACGACTACGGAGTCCCTAAAAACATCAATTCGGTCAATTCCGTTCATATTTGGCAGAGGCTGTATGAAATGAATTACGAACCTCCTACTTTTTGAAGTTGTTCAAAAATAATTAAATAATTCCACTATGAACTTATTAAAACCACGAACAAGTGCGAGTCTAACTCGTGCGGAGAGGGTTCTCATGTCATCATCATAAATTTATCATGTTTTATACCAATAATTTATCCCAAAATCAAACTTAGCATTTTACTTGAAAAACATGTTGTTCATAGGAATCAAGTAACTACACACATCAAAAGTGTCTAGGGATCAAGCATTTTTATGCGGATTTCTTGAGATTGAGATGTGGCTTTGTAATAAATTTATGATTTTATAAATTTATATGGATCCTTTTTGGTGCATTTCATAATTTGAATCAGGAACTGTGAATCAAATTCGAGTAAAAGATGAAAATCAGCTGTCAATATTTTCCCTATAAAAACATACAACGCATTGAAGACATTATTAGTGCTACTGTTTCCCTACTACTGATTAAAACCAACGTTATTATGGAGCAGCGACGTCATTTAAGCAGGGAAGAAATGCTCAGAGCCGTGGGAATGATAGAAGCTGGTTCCCGGCAACGTACTGTGGCTTTAGCTCTGAATACAAGTCAGAGTGTTATCAGTCGACTTTGGACACGTTACCGAAGCACTGGTACCGTGGCTGAGCGCCATGGAGGACGGTATCGCTGCACCACACGGAGACAAGACCGATACATTCAAATCTTAGCTCGAAGAGCTCCAACAATAACCGCCATGATGTTAGCCGTGAGGCTTCATCACTCTTCAGGGAACTTAATTAGCGACCAAACAGTCAGAAACCGCTTGCATGAAGTGAACCTTCATTCCCGAAGACCGCTACGGGTACCACCTATAGCAATGCACAATCGTAGGATTCGATATCAATGGGCTCTTGAACACAGAAATTGGGCAGAAGAACAATGGCGTTTCGTGTGCTTTTCTGATGAGTCTCGTTTTGGTATGAGACCGGATACAAGACGTATACGACACTGGAGAACCCCTGGACGCCAACAGCGATTAAAATCCTGCCAGGAAGTCCATCCTTATAGTGGTGGAACCATCATGGTATGGGCGGGTATTTGGATCGGCGGAAGAACTGAGTTGATTTGGATCAGAGGCAACCTCAACGCTCAAATTTATGCTGAGACGATTGTATCAGACGTCATCGTTCCTCTACAAGTGCAAATCGGTCCCTTATTTCAGTTAATGCATGATAATGCACGACCGCACACCGCAAGAGTTGTAAGACAGACTCTCGCCGCAGCTAACATCAATGTCCTGCCCTGGCCTGCTCAGTCGCCAGACTTGAACCCGATTGAGCATGCATGGGATATGCTACAGAGAAGAGCTCTGCCGAATATGGAGGGTATCCAGTCGCAAGAAGACCTTTTTTTGTTGTTGCAACGAACATGGGCGGCCATTCCACAGCGTGATTTGGATGAACTCATTTTGAGTATGCCAAACCGATGTTCTTGTGTTGTTAGTGTTCGCGGTAGAAACACGGATTATTAATTGTTTAAGTTACCCAATAAAATTTTAAAGAAAACTGTTATTTCAGTCTTTTTTTCGAACTTTAATGTTAGTGGTTCAAATGTCAAAAATCCCTTTATTAGGAAAATGGCAAATTTCTTTATTAATGCAAAGGTGACTTGGTTTATCGTTACTGTGACAAACGAAAACACTTTATTTGATGAATCCTTAAAGAAAATTTTAATTAATATCAATCAGGAGAAAAGTTATTGCAAAAATATATGTTGATCCCTAGACACTTTTGATGTGTGTATTTTCTCTATTTTTTCAAAATTTTTGGTTTCAATTGATTCGGAGCTAAGTGGGGGGAATGGTCTCTTTTCTTTTATACATAAAAAAAAATAAACGTGTGCGGTCAGGGGACGGTCCTGACGGCCCCGATCGGGGGGTCAGGAACGAAATTCCTTCTCACGTATGATTTAAAACAAAAACAAAGTTTTCGCAGCCGCCATCTTGGATTTGCATTTTGACCTCACTATCGACTTTAGCACCCTTGAAAACTATGAAAACGATACCAATGATGAAAAATTTATAATTTTCGCAGCCGCGATAATGGATTTACATTTTAACGACACTATCGGTTCTTCCAGCCTCGAAAACCGGGAAAACGAAGCAAACGATGAAAAATTAAAAAAAAATCGCAGTCGCCATCTTAGATTTCCATTTTGACCAAATCACACTTTCTCTCTCTCTCTCTCTCTCTCTATCAAATTAGAAGAAAATAGTGGCAAGTATGAACACTTTTTCGCGTGACAATTTCTGCCACTTTACCTACTCCTACCGCGCAAGCCGCGTTCGAGAACTTCGTTCCAAAAATAATAGGTATAGAATAATTAAAAATAAATTTTTGAGACCCTCACATCAAGCCCCTTCATTTGATATGTCACACGGTATAGTCAGCCAAACTTTTTATTTTTCAATTCTTTTATTTGCCCCCAAAAGTGATCCAATATTCAAAATAATTCATTTATTTACGTTACACTTCCGTGTTTGGGTCACCAAAATTAATATATGTACCTAATCGGTCCAGTAGATTCAGAGCAAAGTGGCTGTGACCGACCGACAGTCCGACACACGAGTGATACTATAAGGGTTCCATTGTTTCAGTCGTACGTACGGTACCCTAAAAAGTTACTCCTCTATCCACACTGTACGTGTATGTCCTTAAGTAGGTACTAATAAAATTATATATCAAAAGTAAATTGTTCATCGGAAATATACCAAAGAGTTTTTATTCAGTTTCTACCACTTTTTTCATGTTCGATTTTATTGCGAGTATCGATTAAGCTGAATGCAACTTTTGAATCGAAATAAAAAAATTGGGTAGACGGTCAGCACTAAGAAGTGTCACGTTGCACCATATTTTTTTGTATTTTTTATCAAGTTTTGATCGTGTTTTTTATGTAGTTTATGTATGAAATGTGGTAAAAGTAAGAATGTAGAGAGAATGCTAATATATTTATTTTTCCTTTTTCATATTTTCAGCAAGAGAGAAAGTTGTTTAGGTGCATATTTTCAGTGAATTTAAATAGTCTACCTTTTGGATAGGTGTAGTAATACCTATTCTATACAACTTTCGCAGTGTACTGACGCGGTTTGACTGACCTCAACATATAATTAAAGATATTTGCCACAAACTTATGGTATAAAATAGGCGCGGTAACATATTTTTCTCGATAAAATCGAATGCTGAAAATTGATGTAAATTCCTGAATTTCATGACGTAATTCGCAACACCCCGTCGAGCCAGCTGATGTGTCACGTGTCAAAATCTTGTCGAGCAGAGAGGTTAATTCAGGTATTATAAGTTAACCCATAATTTGTTAGTATTACTTAAACTATGTTAGTTAATAAGAAAATCATAAAAAATTAAAAACAATAACAATAAAACAACACAACTTAAACCAACCTATATCTATTAAGCCACCTTCCGGTGACACTTGGCAACAATACATGCACTGCGCACAGGTGCCCCATCAGGTGGCTTTCAGTCTTGCTAGCAACAACTCTCAGAAGACTGCTGTCGCTGTCTCGCATCCGACGCAATAGCGACGCGGTTGTTTTGCGCATGATCGCAAAGAAGTCATCTGTGCGCGCTGCTGCGAACATACCTCACGCGCTACAGTAACGTGGCAGCGACAGCAGTATCCTAAAAGCGTTGTTGTATTGCACACGCAGGGCATTAAACGTTTTTTGCGTGTATCTGGTCCACAGACTGCAGGTATATAAAGCCTGGCAATATGCCCTAAACAATGTTATCTTGACATTATTGTCACACTTTGCAAATCTGCGGGCCAGCATGTTGCATCGTACGGCCAATGCCCTGCGCTCTCGCTCCATATCACAGTTATCAGTGCCATCCTCTGTAACCCAGTGACCAGGGTATTTAAACTGCTTTACTCTCTTTAGAGTTGCACCACATAGCGAGACTTGTGGTACTACCTCATAGGTCTTGTTTCGTGCCATAAAAACTAACAGCTCGCTTTTCTTGGCATTATACCTTAGTCCATGGGCCCCAGCATAGCACTCACATAATATATGCAATAGCTTCCTGAGAGAAATGGCTGTATGCCTAAATGTGCATCTCCTGTTGAAAAGCTTTCACCACCACACAAAGCAACGACTCTTTCTTCAAGCTCTGATAGCTCCACTTCATCCTCCACCCCACCAGCAGTCCTATGCCTAGGAGCAGAGCGCGCGGTTACTTTTTTTTACGGCACTTTTTTTGTCAGACCAATACTAAAATCAGACATATAAATAAAGAAAATTATAAAAATTGCTGTTAAAATACACATGTATTTTTTAAACTATATTAAAAATCTCCATGTTCTTATTGTAATAGTAATTGATTGAGTAAAATTAAAATAATGAAACCAAGGAGCACACTTTAAACGTTAGATTTAAATCTGTGCTTTAAACCAAGAATCGTCGCGCATTTTAAGTGGTTTGCTTTGAGGACTGTTAATGTGGAAAAACAACGGGTTGCACTCCGGGAGTGCCGGCAGAAGTGAAAACTTGAACATTAAGGTTGTGTATTTTTAAATAAACACTTTTCATGAAGTTTGTTTTGGCTGCTTTTTTTACCCGTCAATTTGGGTAACATTTCTTACCTCGCAATCTTTACGTAATTTCAAAGACTATTTATTTTGATATTTACTGATATTTACTTTGTCGGTTGCTAGGCAACAGATCTTACGGTTACGTGTCCTGACGCGTGTTTACACATCCCGAAAAAGTGCACAACGACGCTAAAGAAGTTTTCACTTCAAAAAGCGATGCTAACTATGGTCCACTGTTTGTAGTTTTATATTATGCCACCTAAACTATTTAGGCGCACGGCTAGTTCCACCCACTTGCGTCGACTTCGTTCTCTGGCATTTCGAGTTCTGAAAAGCGATGCTAACCTTGGTCCACTGTTTGTAATTTTTTATTGTGTCACGCAAACTATTTAGGCGCACGGCTAGTTCCACCAACTGGCGTCGACTTCGCTCTCTGGCATTTTGAGTTCTCAAGAAACCCTTCGCCATGCTAGGGTTTCTTTCCATAAAATACCAGTTTCAACCTGAGCCAACGATGGGTGAGAGGAACGTGTCTCATTTAACGGGAATATTATTGTTGGATTAGAAAACAAAATAAATACTATTTAATTAATATCATCTTTAAACTTCACGACCACGAATATAAATTTACTTCATGATTATTTCACAATTATTTTCAGCACTGAACGATCAAATCAAACAAACAAAACAACACGACGCGAAAATATTGTCTGCCTGACATTTTTTTTTTCGTAAGGGAAGCATAGATTATAGGCAGTGTATAGAGGACCGTTAGGGGCACTCTGTCTCAGTGCCGTTTACGTCACTCTATCTCAGCAGTGTATTAAGTACCGTCAGTTTGCGACATACTAGTGACGTGAACTGAATGTTTTTAAAAATAAGGTTATAAAAATGAGGTATTATTTAAAAAAACGTAAAATATAGTACAGTACGACAGGGAACCACCACAAAACACATGTTTAAAACCACACCATGCATGCAACTTGCATGCAGCATGCAAGCAAGCATGCAACATGTAGGATGTAAGCAAAGCATGCAACATATTATAGCATGTAAGCAACCATGCAGCATGCAAGCGAGGATGCAACATGCAGCAGGCATGGTTTCTGTCACGGCTCCGGCGCTGCGGGGTTCCGACGGTCCCACGCGAGCTTATCGTCGCAGATGGTTTAAAGCTCACCGCCGCAGCTCAGTCTCCGGCGGCTATGCCGCCGGCATGTGTGTAGTAGCCATTACAACCACCTGCTCCTCAACTCGCGGGCCGCCTCGCCCCTCCTCGCCTACGCGATTCTAAATTACACTCTAGGGGTAGGGCAAACAAGACTGCGTGGAGTCGGATTGTCAACGATTCGTTTCTGTCGCTAAAACCTAATTTTTAGCAAATGTTTTAGGACTAACAATTTAATTATAAATGAACATTCGGACTAATACACATTATATAAAACAATACTTAGGACATATGACTTTATTTCATTCAAAATTAGGACATTCAATTATTATAGTACTTGATATTATGACAGAATAGTTTTAGTTTTTTATGGTAGAAGTAAAGATAAATAAGTACAATAACAACATTTCGAATTTTTGAACATTATGGTCACTGAAGTTTATAGCAAACGTGGACTAACCTCAACAATCAAACAAAATAACAAATGACAGTGACAATGACATTGACAATACAATGCTTACGGCACTCTAGCCGGGCCGAGGCAGCGCTACTAGTATGCCGCATTAAAGGGACTTTATCCGCGGCGGATAGAGTGCCCCTAACGGTCCTCTATACACTTCGTTATTTTATATGCATGGCACGAATTTTGAGATTTCTGTTATTTTACTTATTAGCAGCCTCAAATTCCTTCTAAAGTAAGAAATTTTAACTTAAACAATATATTAGCTAAAATTCTTTTCTTGGCGCGCTCATAATTTCAACCTGCTTATAGCTTAACAATAAAACAGATTTAAGCTATAAATGTCTGTAAAACAAGAGATTTTTTGTTGGTTTAGAATTCCGATGTTTCTGACATACTCACAAATGTTTAAATATCTCTCTGGTGATATATTTATTGTTCTCTCTATGTTTGGCTTGTATGAATACAGTGACAGGTTTATATACCCCTTCACTTTTGCTCTGAAACAAATGTCTTCAAATATTCCAATTTGATCTACGTTTGTGGCTAATTGTAAACTTCAACATTAAATGATTAAGCTAATTAGTTTTGTTTCATACAGCTGTCCGCGAATGCCTGATTTTCCTGGACGCTTTTTATGCATGTTAGGAAACAGTTTTACCGGAGAAGAACGAAATATTAAAATAATATGAAACTAGAACTAACTTTAACGCCCACGGGTTGTAGTTGTTTTTGTTCTGGTGGTTTTAACGAAGAAGCAGTAAAAAATAAAGTATTGTTTTCTTTTTCGTCATATTTATTTCACTTCAGTTTCAACATTGTAATTACTTTTCAAACTTCGTCATAAGATGTTAACTTCGTCTTGTAAATTGTTTATTTTTATATGCATTTATGCAATCAACGAGGCCGTGGAACCCTGGAAATGCTCGATAGGATGCACAAGTTAGTTGCAGTATGAAAGATGGCGCAACCGCATGGAATGTGCCAGCTTCATAGCCGCGATCAAGCAACGCGGTGTGGAAGGTAGGATAGGCAGAAACTCATATCGCAGCGGTTTACAGGCAGAGAGAGAATTGTAGGACTCCAAACATTTTAATTCTAAGTTAATATAGATCAGGAGTTAATTTTTAATCAATTTGACGCCCTGTTCCTCTTTTCACGCCACATCACATTCATGACTGAAAACTCTCGGTGAATTCTGAAGGGGAGGTAACTGAATGCCGACTTAAGTGTAACCGATAAAAAACAAATTTTAAAGGTCTTTTAATTTTGTTTTACAAATAATTGCGCTATTAAATTGTAACAATTTTAACGAAATATACGTCTATAAACTTTGTATAAGCCGCGCAGATAGAGAATAGATCTGAAAATGGCGGCGGGTACGCATGGTACGGTTGGCAAAACAAGTTCTCAAACATCGATTTTTATTGACTTTTTTTGTTATATATTATTCTTTTTTAATATTATTAATTAATAATAGTAGAAATAATGACAAAAATATTAATTAAATAAATAAGGAGCAAGGGTACATTAATATCATTGGATTTTAAAATTTGTCTTTATTAATTGTGACATATCAGAATCATATTACAAAAATACCACCTCACATACATAAAGTCACGTTCTTATCCCTTAGGCCAGTAAAGTAAAGGCGGAACTATATTAGACCGACGCACACGTCTGAGACGTCGCCGACGTGTGTGATAGGTATGCACACTAGACCAACGCCGCCGACTAGACATGCGCAAAACAGTACGTTGAAAAGTAATGCAACATCACATCATTTCTTCTGAAATGTACCATCACACTGAGATATCACATCACTCGAAACATTACCCGATCAATGCCGAATGAACGTGGCCGCCGTGATGTTGCATGCCCGTGCGGGACGGCGACGGAGCGCGCTTGCGAGCGAAAACATTACATATTACATTACGCGTAATATCAGCATCGCAATAGACTGACCGTAATCATTGCATCATTGGTGGATATTATGACTTTTGATTTTGATTAAAGTTAGATTCAAATATGTAGTTACATTTTTACTTATACATACTTTAATTTAAATAGGTAATGCATATTTAGTTTACTAAAGGTACTTACTTTAGTGTAAATTCATAAATTGATTTTCCTTCATACTTTACCATTATAAAATAGAATGCGGAATTTTCACTTCTGTAAAGTAAAATCGCATCTCTAGCTAACATGAACTAATCGGTTGCCATGCAACGGCGATGTTACACGAAATACACGAACATCGCCGAACGCCAGCGAGTACCGATCGACGGCACCGGCCGCGGCCGGCCGCCCGGCCGGTATAATGCATGCAGTGTGCCTAGTGAGAGCGAGACAACCATTACGCGACGCGCCTGGGACGCCTGAGTCGCGAGTGATGTTTAGTGTGATCTGTGATGCTTATTTCTTCCGCGTGATGTGTAATATGGTATCACGCGGTCGAGTGATATTACGTTTGTGATATTAGGAGCATTACTTACACATGTCTACCGCCGACGCGTACGCATGTTTTGCGCGATCATTTCACGCTGGTTTTTGAACAAGACAGGCGGTACCTGCCTAGCTAAATGATTATTAGTTCTCTACAAGACACAAGAAAAGGATTTAGCTTAAAAATGTACGAATCAGACAGAGAATTTGAAGTAAATTTCATTTATTTTTATGGCTTTGAAACGACCAACAGGGGAGAAAAGGTTTTATAAACCGCTTGGTCCAGCAGTATCCTGGTCATCTGAACCCATAATTGGTTCAATTCCCTCCATCAATTCATTATAATCCTCCATGGACTGGCCACTTTCACAGTCCTGGTCTTCATAGTCATCACTTTCATCTTCGCTGTCGCTGTTCATATCGACACTGATAATGAAGTCCTCTATTTCACTCTCCCTACCTACATCGCGATTCCAGTATTCTTCTTCGACTCTTTTGATGTGGTTTACTTGTTTCTTCCAGTCGTCTCGCGTAATTGAAGCTATGGCCTCTTTTGTGAACTCCTCAATTTTGTTTTCGTGTTGCTCCACATTTTTATCTGCGACCCGTTGTTTTATTAAATTCCAAACGTGTTCTATCGGGTTCAGGTCGCAGTTGTAAGGAGTCTGAGGACTTCATGGCCATGTTCACGCAGAAGTTCGTCCACCAAATACTTTTTCTCTGGGCGATGCTTTTTTAGCTACATGAGCAGCTCTGCTTTAGTCCAGTCTTCTTCAAATGAGACACCGTGCTCCTGCATCCATATCTTTATGTCCGCTTTGCGGGTTGCAGTCGTTGGCGCTTTATCCAACTGCATACTGTGGTAGGATGCATTATCCATGACGAGAATGGAGTTTTCACGCAGATTTGGTATTAGTTTTTCTTTTAAATATTTCGTAAAATTATTACCATCCATCTCGTCATGGTAGTCACCTTTTTTTGATTTAGCTTTAAATAATAATCCTGCACCCTCCACAAACCCATCCTCTGAGCCGGCATGAACCATCACCCACCTTTGTCCGGGACTATCATTTTTGCGAACGCCTTTATCGGTGGATGACTGCCAGCACTTGCTGACAGTATAATGGGCATGGATCCACGACTCATCCATATATACTTTCTTTTTTTCCGCACCCATGGAATCATTTTGTCGGAGGCGGGGTAAATATTTAACTCGCCACGCTTTTATGTTATCGCGTTCTATGAGCACCATTCGGTTCTGGCGGCATTTTTTAAATTTAAATCCGAGCTTTTCTTTTAAAATCTTTCTTAATGTCGTTTTGGAGCCTTTATAGTTTAAATCAGCTCTTGCTGACGCCAGAATCTTGTTCAGCGTAGGTACCTCCTTTCGAACGTCGTATATTGAGGCAACAATATTTCTAATGGCACAAATATCGAAGCTGTCCATGGGGACACGCGTATTATTTTTGCGTTTTCTGCCCTTACTCGGCGTACGGATCTTGGTGTTGGTTTGTTCTGCAAGTTTACCTGAAATAAGAGTAAAATATTACTATTACTGTCAGTTATCGTTATAGAGCGACGCCGTTCGCAGTTTCGCACACGCCGGTGAGTACGATCAACACCATGAATGACTTGATCGATACGGGGCGTCTGTGGACCCGTATTTTCAGATGCTTCAAGTTTTGAAGATGATACTATCTACACTATCTACAGCTATGATGATGGATGAGGATTGATGATGGTGATGGATGATGTTGAATGATAATGATGGATGATGATGATGGTGGTGGGTGATGATGTCGATGATAATGTATGATGGATGATGATGGTGGTGTATGATGAGGGTGGTGGGTGATGCTGATGATTGTATGATGATGGCGATATTGGCGATGGATGATGATGATGATAATGGTGGGCGATGATTATGGTGTTTGATGATGATGAATGTTAATGGTGATGGATGATGACGATGGCTAATGATCAGCAACACTAACCTTAGTCATACTCGCTGCCAAAAGGACTCGTTTCCAGGCCAGAAAATCTATATAAAAAAATCATACTCGATCGAGGTAAGGCTAATCATCTTCAAATATATTGATTTATCTATCTATCTTGGTCACGCCCATAAAGCAACCGCGTAAAATAATGTGTAGGTACCATGTAATTACCTTCTTTCTTTATTCTCGATATAGTAGCCATCGATAAATTAGTCGCCATCGCTGCGCGTGCGGCGCTATACTTTAACGGATGATAACGCTCCAAGTTCTTCTCTTCGTCAAAGTATTTTATAACGTTGTAAACAATCTCACGTGCATCACTGTGAAGAATCTTTCCACGTTTTCGTGAAGCCATTGTCAATCAATCACAAAATGTCAACGTTCGTAACAAAAACTTAACGAAAATAAATAACAATCAAACGTAACGCAAACAAATAACAATCAAACTCAACAAAAACAACAATGAATAACAACGAAAACAACAAAATAACGGAACGAATTTAACGATAACTCGGAGTGCGTCAAGTAGCGTGGAAAGCGAATCCTGACTGACTATTTTTTTGTAGCGCGTACTTCACTGTGTGAGTATAGACAGCGATAGAGAGTGAGCGAGAACGCATGCGAGCGGACGCCATTTTCAGATCTATTCTCTATCTGCGCGGCTTATAGACGTATATAAGGTGTTAAAAAAAATTACTTTAAGCAAGTTGAGGAGTTGTTTGGAATAATAAATAAAAAAAGATCACGAATTTTTTTCCTTAAAGTCCTTTATTTTTCATTGATTCGCTGTAATTTGTTCAGGTATTTCAATATCCGCTCGTCAGGACTATGTTGGGAATTTTATCAGCGTTTCAATGGTGTTTTTGAATAAAAGGCTTCCAGTAAATTTTATGAGCGTGTATTTCCTTTTACACATTATGTCAAAGAGAAAGGAACACGATATGATAGTGTTGCAACTAAGGAAATTCTTAAAAACTAAAACTAATTGACTAACGATTAAACACCTTTTCTTCCTAGTTGTGTATCTCAGCCATTTAGTCTACTTCCCTTTCACGTTAACGTTTTTATTCACAGGACCGAATTCAAAGTCAAAATCAAATCATTTATTTCAAATAGGCCCTTATAAGGCACTTTTGAACACCAATAATACACTTGAGAGCAATAAAATCGCACACTTTGACTTTTTGTTGTTAAAGCAGTTTTTTTCATGAATGTGAATACATATTAAAATAAAACTTACACTATTTGAATGTTTACTTCAGTACCTTTCTAATGATATCAAATACAGTGTAAAAAAAGTAGCCATAGGGAGTTTTAGGGCACAAAACCCAACATACGGATAAAATTACCCAATTTAGCTTAAGAAAGAATAAAAATAAAACTCAAAATGCTTGATCAAATTGTTTTTTAATAAGGTGTATTCCCTCCCCTAGCCTTGATTACAGCTCTTAATCGGTTTTTCATGGACCGTATTAATTTCACCATGAAATCTTGTTGTATGGCGTTCCACTCCTCTTCAATGGCAACTTGAAGCTCTTGGAGGCGCGTAGGAGCAGGGCTTCTTGCACGAACTCTTCTTTTTAGCTCATCCCAGACATGCTCAATCGGATTGAGATCAGGACTACGAGCTGGCCACTCCATCGCGGTGATTCCAACGTCTTCCATGTAGTCGCAAACTGTTCTAGCGACATGCGGTCTGGCGTTGTCGTGCATTAACCCTACAGTGGTCGCGTACCCAAAAGTGACTTGTTTGGTCGCGTGGTCTACATGGGTATACAATAATTATGACAAAAGAAAGTAGAGAATACATTCAAAATACCTGTTTATTTGTTTTTAAATCTTAATATCTAAGTGTTTTCTATTAATTACATAACTTCTATGCTCAAAAAATCAACTAAAACATAAAATGCCTCTTTTTTTAACAAAATATCACAAAGTTTACATTAGATGAGATAAAAGAAAAACTATATATGTATTATTATTGTAATCTAACTGCTATTTTGTGAACAAGACAAGCACACTATCTTGGAATGGTCAGCATGCGTAGCATGGCGCTTTCTATGTCGACGAAGAGTAGACACAGCTCTTTCTATACAAAGTGACATTTCCTTTCTTCATTTTTGACATCGCACCGTAGAAATCTTTCTTCAATCTGTCACTTTGTCTTTCGTTTCTAACTATCTTTGTCTAGGTTATTTTATATGTAGACTATTTCAGAAGAAAGTTTTCTATACCAAATTGTCAAAATCACTCTGACGACTGACAGTTGTCTATGGTAGTGAAATATTCTACTCGACGGTCACAAAGTATACAGCAGGGTTATCTACAAAATCATGATTTTACAGAAGAGCGTTTTAAACGCAAAACTGTGATAACTAATAGAAGAAGAAAGTTATCTTCTCCTATTTCACATCATTTAGTTAATATTACCAAGGAAATGGTTAAGGCCAATATTACTGTAATGTTATTTGTTCCAAAACACGGTACTTCGACACACTGAAAAAAATAAGCTGTACTTAGTTGTGTTTAACGTGACTTAATATCAGTAAAAATTGACAATCAAAAGTAAAAACATCCTATGACGAAACAAATAATTCTGAGTCGAATTATATTAAAGAGTGAATTTCGTAAAAAGTGCAGTTGACTCTTTCTACTTTGCTGCCGTCGTACTGTCTACACGGAACGTCATTTTTGTCTACTCTTCCGTCGACAAAGCGGTGCTCATGCTACGCGTGCAGGACATATAAACTTTCTGCATGTGTTGCACATCTTTCGAGTGCTTCTATTGCGAGCTCTACCGCAGTCATGGCAACGACCAACGTAATTCCTCCGTATCGATCCTGGTGTCGATGGCTGGTTTTCTTGTTGCGGAAGACCCAGAAAATCCTTTATTTTGAAAGACAGACTTCTTGGCAACGTTTTTTTGTCCAGTCTTTGCTGAGCCAGGGGTTTCATCCAAGCTAGAGCCAATTCAATGAGGAAATAACGGCGTCGAACAAATTCAAAGTTTTTATTTGCGAATGTATGCATAGTGCGTTGAGGGCACTGAGGTTGATCAGGTCATAGAAAACTGTAACAGGCCATCTCCTTGAATTCCTGGAGACGTCATAAAGTGAGCACATTTTATCTACTAGATCCACACCATTTTTAGTGCGATTGTAGTATGATATTATTTCTGGTTTTTGTTTGTCACCTGTATCGGCATCGATTGCTGCTCCTCAAGATGATCCTCTTCATCATCTGAACTTGAGAAATCGTCATGAAGATCGTCACGGCTATCATCTTCACCCAGCCATGCCTCAATCTGAGCAACTTGTCTATCCATAACTTTCTTCTAAATAATAATTATTGTACAAATTACCTGCAAAAATAAACAAAAACATTAATATACATAATGCAATAAATAATAAATAAGCTGACTAACTTTACAATAAAATCTAAATGTAATTACTTGCATAAAATAAAAGCAACAACTACAGCAAAAATACTTACGTAATAGGTCGCGCGGCATACACTCGTAGACCGCGGAATTTGCGCTGCTCCTGTTTCACAACCACGCGCAACCAACGCTTGCGCCGCACTGAGCGCGTGCGTCAACTATTCAACTTAAAGTACCCGAAGGATAAAATAAGTGGCGCTATCCGATTTTTGGAAATTTGTAATTTTGTATGAGTGGATTACATATGTAGACCACGCGACTACTCTAGGGTTAAGAGAACAGCTTCTCCCATAAGCCACGCAAGCGGCCTCACATGTTCTTCGAGCACTTCTTTGACGTATCGTGCAGTCGTCAAACTTGTCGATCTCGGGCCGGTATTCGCCGTAGTGATGAATACAATGTCAGTTTTAGTGTCCAACATTATGCCACCCCAAAACATACACGATCCACCTCCAATATCCACACGTTCGCTTATGCAGCATTGTGAAAATCGCTCTGATGACCTTCTGTAGACCCTAGAGCGTCCATCATGACCATGTAAAGTCATTCTGCACTCATCAGAGAACATAACAGCCCGCCATTGGTCATACGTCCAATTTAAATGTTCCCTAGCAAATTGTAGCCGGGCTTGTCGGTGAGCTGTGGTCAATTTGGGACCATTTGCTGGGCGATGCGAAGTCATTCCTGCTTCACCTAGTCTTCTTCGAACTGTCCACAATAAACCGACCTTTTTATACCTGCGGCTAAGGGTGCAAGTAGTGACAACGCAAACGCGTGAATTTGGGGAATTCGGTGTACGGTCGGTTTTTGTAAGTTACGTGAAGGTCAATGATTTTAATTTTATGTTTTTGTAAAGCTAAGCTTGTATGCTTTAATTTTGTCTAATGATTTTTACTAAATATCTTTAGATTTTAGAAAACAATCAGTAATAAACCAAATTACAAGGGGTGCGCGATTTTATTGCTCTCAAGTATATAAAAATAAATAAAATATTGATTCTAGTCGCCTCTTCATCATTCATCTTTGAATTTGGCTTACTTAGCTGTTCTAGCGTTCAGACGTATTTCAGATGTTGCAAACCATGGCGAGGCATGGACGAGGATATGATAATTTTACTCGATAGTCCGATTATGAGATAGAAGGTGTTGAACACAAAAGATGAAATCATAAACTCTCAGTGCATTTGATATGCTTCGTGCTTTTTCTTGGCGCGCTCATAATTGCAACCTGTTTATAGCTATAAAAATCTCTTGTTTTACAGACATTTATAGCTTAAATCTGTTTTATTGTTAAATAAAACAGATTTAAGCTATGTCTGTAAAACAAGAGATTTTTTGTTGGTTTCGAATTCCGATGTTTCTGACATACTCACAAATGTTTAAATATCTCTCTGGTGATATATTTATTGTTCTCTCTATGTTTGGCTTGTATGAATACAGTGACAGGTTTATCGAACCCCTTCACTTTTGCTCTGAAACAAATGTCTCCAAATATTCCAATTTGGTCTACGTTTGTGGCTAATTGTAAACTTCAACACTATCGCTTTAAATGATTAAGCTAATTAGTTTTGTTTCATACAGCTGTCCCTGAATGCCTGATTTTCCTGGACGCTTTTTATGCATGTTAGGAAACAGTTTTACCGGAGAAGAACGAAATATTAAAATAATATGAAACTAGAACTAACTTTAACGCCCACGGGTTGTAGTTGTTTTTGTTCTGGTGGTTTTAACGAAGAAGCAATAAAAAATATAATATTGGTTTCTTTTTCGTCATATTTATTTCACTTCAGTTTCAACATTGTCATTAATTTTCAAACTTCGTCATAAGAACTTCGTCTTGTATATTTTGTTTATTTTTATATGCATTTATTCTTCTAAATTCTAAGTTAATATAGATCAGGAGTTCATTTTTTATCAATTTGTCGCCCTGTTCCTCTTTTCACGCCATATCACATTCATGACCGAAAACTCTCGGTGAATTCTGAAGGGGAGGGAACTGAATGCGGACTTAAGTGTAACCGATAAAAACCAAATTTTAAAGGTCTTTTAATTTTGTTTTACAAATAATTGCGCTATTAAATTGATACAATTTTAATGAACGAAATATACGTCTATAAACTTTGTAGACGTATACAGGGTGTCCCGTAAATAATGGATCAAACGTAACGGGTAGGTAGCTTACCTCATTTCCAACAACTAATTTGAACAGTAAAAAAAAAACCGATAAGGTAACCATATTTTTTTTTTCGATTTTTGCTATTTTCTGTACCAGCATTCAGTGTTTTTAATGCTGTTGCTGCAAATGGTATCATATTTAGGTGTGATTTTTGTCAAACATTTCTGAATAGTTTACTAATGTTATAAGATACCATTTTTTTAAATTACATTTTATTTGCCTTAGAAAAAAAATCTTGAATTGAAAAGTTTTGTTTTTACGATGAAAAGACCAGAATTGGAAAAATTCTCCTGTAAAAAAAATGTATGACACCAAAGTGTACCATTATTTTAAAAACTTGTAAAATTACTAAGGTTTGCAAATTGGTATAAAACTTACGCCTAGTCTTTGTCGTTACAAAGATATTGCTATGAATCTGACAGAGGTGCCAAATTACGAAATAAAATAAAATTTGAAAAAGTGTGCACAATTCAACTATTTTCTTAAAAATGTTTAGGTATCTCAGAGTATGAAAAAAATTAGGAGGTTAAATTAAAAATACAAATAAATCATTTATTTTGTTTTTACAGTAAATGTTCAAACTCATGACGTCCCCCTACGAGAATGCAAAGTCTGCACCTCCTAATAAAGGAAGCTCTTATCTGACGGACAAAATGGCTGTTGTTTATTTCTGATACAGCAGATTGGATGCGCTGACGTAATTCTTCTTCCGACGTTATTCGTTGTTTGTAAACTTTGTCTTTTAAACATCCCCAATAAAAAAAATCTAAGGGATTTAAATCCGGAGATCGCGGAGGCCACAAAATTGGTCCTAATCGGCCGATCCATCTATCAGGGTAAGTTTCATTGAGTTGCGCCCTTACTGCCGTCGCATAGTGAGCGGGGCAACCATCATTTTGTAACCACATTGCTTGCACGTCTTCTGGAATATTTTCTAATAAAGTTGGCAACTCATTCCTTAAAAAATGCAGATAGTATTCGGCGTTTAGAGTTGCTGGTAGTTCAAAGGGCCCTATTATTTGCCCATTTATTATTCCTGCCCATAAATTTATTTTAAATTGATGTTGGCTCCTGTCCTCTCGCATCAAATGTGGGTTTTCCAGCTGCCAACTGTGCAAATTATGCAAATTGAGATATCCATCTCGCCGGCATGAAGACTCGTCACTCCATAAAATTTTATTAAATACTGTGGGTCCGCCCGTATCATTCTAAGCATCCTTTGGCAAAATGCTACTCTTTGCGGGTAATCACGTGACGTCAGCGTTTGAACACGTTGCACGTGATATGGGTGCAACCGGTGCCTTTTTAGAACTCGATGTACCGTCGATCTTGGAATACCTGTGAGTTGCGCTATGACGCGAATTGAGACCGACGAATCTTCCTCGATTTCTCGAATAATAATTTCGTCATTGACTTGTGACGGTCGCCCTTCACTGGCACTCCCAACTCCGGTGCCAAGAATTCTTCCCTCAAGAAGCGCGTTATGCAACTTATGCACTCTAATGAATACGCGATAGTCGGGATGTCGATCCCGGTTCGGGTATCTTTCACGATACAATCTTGCGGCCCTGGCATTACCTCTTGCTTCTCCGTAGATAAAATGCATTTCGGCATACTCCCGTGGCGTGTACTCGTAACGAGGCATCGTACTACTGCACACGTACAACCTCACACAAACGATTGTTTTCGAAGTCCGTAGGATTGCCAAGTCATTCGTCCAAAACACAAACAGTTCCAAATCGTTAGGCAAAGCAAAGTCCAAATACACAGCACAAGTTTAATTTTAAGGAACACAACAGTTAGGCACAGCGGGAGCGAAAGTAGTCTAACGTACGTATCAACTCGAAGAGAGATTCGTGTCAACTAAACAAATAAAATCATGCAACAATGAAGCCCTGTATGAGTGAAATATGAGTATGAGTGTGAAGGGTGAAGGAAAAAAAATACCTGCACAAAGACACCGATTTACCAAAAATACAAAAGCGGCGCTATCTATCCCTTTCACACTGAGTGAGGTGCAACTCCGCAGGTAGCGGTCCCAAATTCCGAACAGATGACGTCATCGGCTCGGAATTACGCTACACGCTTAACCACATGCTTAGATTACAAGCATAAGCCATTACGAGAAAGAAAAGTTAGATTGTACCATTTTAATTTCTGTTCTGTCTTCTTCGTCAAATTCATAGCAATATCTTTGTAACCGCAAAGACTAGACGTAAGTTTTATACCAATTTGCAAACCTTAGTAATTTTACAAGTTTTTAAAATAATGGTACACTTTGGTGTCATACATTTTTTTTACAGGAGAATTTTTCCAATTCTGGTCTTTTCATCGTAAAAACAAAACTTTTAAATTCAAGATTTTTTTCTAAAGCAAATAAAATGTTATTTAAAATAAATCGGTCAAGTGCGAGTCGGACTCGCACACGAAGGGTTCCATACCATGTCGTACAAGATTTAACACTATTTTTGTAATACGAAAGTATAAAGGTAACAACAGAGGCGCTATAAAAAAACATAAAGATTTGTAAAGAAATTGTCTAATTTTAATGAAAAAATGTTGTTGTGTTAAATTATAGGTTTCATTTATTTTAGTAACATGCATTAACTAAATTCAAAGTTATTTATTTGCTACTAACATAGTATTAGTAGGTATAAATAGGTATATGTGTTGTAACAGTAACTGGGTTGTGGAGGTCAGATAGGCAGTCGCTCCATGTAAAATACTGGTATTCAGCTGCAACCGGTAAGACTGGAAGCCGACCCCAAGATATTTGGGAAAAAGGCTAGGAAGATTGATTGATTGAAATAGGTATATGTGGTAGGTAAGCAGGTAGATATGTAGGGTAGGTAGATTAGGTTAGGTAGCAGTTAGGGTAGGTAGGTAGGGTAGGTAATTAGGTAGAAATATGTAATTAGGAAAGGTAGGTGCGCCGTAGATAAGTACTTAGTGCTAACCGTGCGAAGCCGGGCCGGGTAAAGCTAGTTACTTATAAATAAAAGGATTTCTCTTGCTACATCAGACTATATTGTACAAAATAGAATGTAAGTAGTACGCCAAATTTTAATTACAACATTCCGTCAATACAGGTATTTATTTACGTTATTTTTGATAGTCCTATTTCAAATTCAAAAGTCATTTATTCAAACTAGGCTGAGAATCAGCACTTTTCGAACGTCATAATTACATAAGACAGTCCCCCAAAAACGCCCGCCCTTCACCACTTCCTAGTGCTTTTGCTGGAAAGAAGAAGTGGCGCAACAAACTCGCCAGCAGCGCAGCTGTCTGTTCAGTTACGAAAAAAAACTTGATTCTATACAATAGTATGCAAATATTTTACATTACTCAACACGAAACATTAAATAAAATATATTTGCCATAATGACAGCTAGCACACGCCAATATACCAACAAAAAAAAATATCGAAATCTAAACTCAAGCGAAAATAAAAATAATTTTTACACATCCCATCGGACTATGAGAGTGAGGGAAGAGAGAGTGCACTCGTGTCTGCGCATACACTTGTGCACTATAATATCTCCCACGCCGAAGGCTAGTCTCCATTGAGATTGGCCGCCGTGGCTGAATATTTTTACACAAATAAGTTTTCTCAATATGAAATTGTATCCACAACGGTTTAAGGTAACTGAATACTACCCTGTATGTACCACCATTCATTTCAATGTTACTGAATATTATTGTCTATTGGAGTGTAGTTTTAACATGAGGTACGAGTACACACATCAACACCGTCTGGGTATACTTTGAAAAAAGTCGATAAAGTTCTTAAACTCAAAAAATACTGGCCGGTTTTAAAATCTTTTGAAGAGAGCTTATTTTGTAGACCTTTTTGGATGATCGAAATTTAAATGATCGAAATAGTATATGCTGCCATGATAGTAGGTACTTACTAATTCCATGTCATTACTCCGACTAGTAAATAGTTATCTGTGGAATTTATATCGCATAATATTAGCATGAAATACAAAATATTATTTTTAAGTTGCAGTAAATCGCCCATATTATATAAAATACGTTATTAATCGACGTTTTTAGTATTTGTTGATTATAAACAGTATATGGTACATGATACACACAAGTTTCAAATTCCTAATTTGTTTAGTTGTTGAGATAGAGCTCGTACAAAAATGGTCTAAAACAGACAACTTCTACGGCCCCCTAATTCATCATTTTTGAAGATAAAAACAAATAAAAATTATATTTATTTTCTACTTGATGAGCTCTAGACAATGATACCCCACATGCCAGGGACAGATTATTTTTTTTTCAAAATTTAATTTTATTGTATGGCGACCCCCCTTTATTTTTTAATTTTATTATTTGTTGCTCTTGCGGCAATAGAAATGCTCAATCTGTGAAATTTTCAACTGCCTACCTATTACGGTTCATGAGATAGAGCTCGCTGACAGACAGACGGACAGCAGAGGCTTATGAATAGGGTTCCGTTTGTCACCCTTCGGGTACGGAACCCTAAAAATGGTATCTTATAACATTAGTAAACTATTCAGAAATGTTTGGCAAAAATCACACCTAAATATGATACCATTTGCAGCAACAGCATTAAAAACACTGAATGCTGGTACAGAAAAAAGAAAAAATCGAAAAAAAAAAAAATCTTGGTGATGGCACCTCGCAAGGCGATGGGGGTGCTGATGGTGGTGCCGATGGTGGTTCTTCTATATCCATAGACCTGGAACAAAAGCAGTGTTTTAGTACCTATAAATAACTCTATACATAAATAGAAAAGTCCGTAAACTACTTACGGTGCTGGTGGTGGTGACGCTCGTGGTCGTGGTGGTGGTGACGCTCGTGGTGGTGGTGGTGGTGACGCTCGTGGTGGTGGTGGAGCCGCGGGAGGCCAGAATGGTCTAGGTGGACTTTTAAAAACAAAAGTTAAAACTCGCTCGAATTATATCTATAATTAAATAACATAGATAAGTAGAACTACTTACGGTGGCTATATGCGCATTCTTTTTGCGTGCAGCGGGGTTTCCAGGGCCTGGTCCTCCGGCAGCTCCCAGATGTTACATATTGTGAGACTGAAATTCAAAACGATACAATTGTAATACTCAAATGATTTTGTGTGGATAGATAAATAGGGTTAGTGAAAAAAGCATGCTAACTCGTCAATTGTGTAAGGGCCGGGCCTCTCATGCGTCCTGCGTGAGGCGGAGCTAGGCCCGGAAACCACCACGGCCTCCTCCACCACGTGCCCACGCCCGCGCCCCCGCCCACGCCCACGCCCCCTCCCCCTCGTGCTCGGCCCGGCAGCCACCTCAGCCACCACCCCCTCGTTCTCATGCTGCAGTTCCTCGCGGGGCGCTACCTCGACGTCGTGCTGCTCCACAACGTCGTGCTGCGGTTCTGCAGCAGCTCCTCGTCCGCCTCGCACGCGCACTCCCCTACCGCGTCGCGGACCACGCGTGCGAGGACGTCTTAGCTCACTAAAACAAGCAAATAAAAAAAAACATGCAACACAAACAAGCAAAGCACAATACAAAAACGCATAACCCTCTTTTTTTTAAGTCGGTTAAAATCTCGTGAGACAAACATAAATGCATACAATACATACACGGAGAAAGGCAAAAAAACAAATGACAAACATACATGCATAACCCTCTTTTTTTTAAAGTCGGTTAAAAGAACAAATCCCAAAAAAAAAACAAATTGATAGAAATCGCAAATCACATGAAAAAGTCTAATTGATAACCATAACCATCTTTTTTTTAAAGTCATAACCCTCTTTTTTTAAAGTCGGTTAAAATAACAAATCACAAAAAAAAACAAATTGATAGAAATCGCAAATGACAAGAAAAAGTGTAATTGATAACCTTATCCATCTTTTTTTAGTCATAACCCTCTTTTTTTAAAGTCGGTTAAAATAACAAATCACAAAAAAAAAACAAATTGATAGAAATCGCAAATCACAAGAAAAAGTCTAATTGATAACCATAACCATCTTTTTTTTTAAGTCGGTTAAAATCAAAAATCAGAAAAAAAAATACCTCTGACGAAATGTACGGGAAGGCGCGTCCAACACAATTTCGTTTCAATGATCCTTCTAAATACAATAAAATGGCGGATTTTGCGCTAATTCAAGGCTGTCCCTAGGGTCCTCGTGGACCGTTTTTTTCCACGGACCGACGCGTATTTTTTCATTTCAAAAATTGCAAATTTCTTACGATAAAAGTTATAATAAATGCATGAAATCAATACTAGAATACATAACAACCCATTAGAAAGAAACAGGTTCCGATAACGTGTCGGCGGCCCGTCGGGAGGTGACGTCATCGCGTGGTAAGTCATACATTTATGTTTTATTTAAAAAGAATGTAGGGGGACGTGTATTTTTTTATGTATTTCTTTAACGTTAATTAGTATATCAATTTAAAAAAATAATAATAATTGATAAAACTATTTTCAATATTTTTCAATTATTTTTTTCTTTACGGTAATGGGGAAAAAGCCCCCTTCTCGTGACTTTACATTAAAATTAAGAATATAATAGGAAAATAACATTTAGTTATCTAGTTTTATTGTGTTAGCTTATTTTATACCGATTCCAACTACGTAAGTACACACATCAAAAGTGTCTAGGGATCAACATATATTTTTGCAATAACTTTTCTCCTGATTGATATTAATTAAAATTTTCTTTAAGGATTCATCAAATAAAGTGTTTTCGTTTGTCACAGTAACGATAAACCAAGTCACCTTTGCATTAATAAAGAAATTTGCCATTTTCCTAATAAAGGGATTTTTGACATTTGAACCACTAACATTAAAGTTCGAAAAAAAGACTGAAATAACAGTTTTCTTTAAAATTTTATTGGGTAACTTAAACAATTAATAATCCGTGTTTCTACCGCGAACACTAACAACACAAGAACATCGGTTTGGCATACTCAAAATGAGTTCATCCAAATCACGCTGTGGAATGGCCGCCCATGTTCGTTGCAACAACAAAAAAAGGTCTTCTTGCGACTGGATACCCTCCATATTCGGCAGAGCTCTTCTCTGTAGCATATCCCATGCATGCTCAATCGGGTTCAAGTCTGGCGACTGAGCAGGCCAGGGCAGGACATTGATGTTAGCTGCGGCGAGAGTCTGTCTTACAACTCTTGCGGTGTGCGGTCGTGCATTATCATGCATTAACTGAAATAAGGGACCGATTTGCACTTGTAGAGGAACGATGACGTCTGATACAATCGTCTCAGCATAAATTTGAGCGTTGAGGTTGCCTCTAATCCAAATCAACTCAGTTCTTCCGCCGATCCAAATACCCGCCCATACCATGATGGTTCCACCACTATAAGGATGGACTTCCTGGCAGGATTTTAATCGCTGTTGGCGTCCAGGGGTTCTCCAGTGTCGTATACGTCTTGTATCCGGTCTCATACCAAAACGAGACTCATCAGAAAAGCACACGAAACGCCATTGTTCTTCTGCCCAATTTCTGTGTTCAAGAGCCCATTGATATCGAATCCTACGATTGTGCATTGCTATAGGTGGTACCCGTAGCGGTCTTCGGGAATGAAGGTTCACTTCATGCAAGCGGTTTCTGACTGTTTGGTCGCTAATTAAGTTCCCTGAAGAGTGATGAAGCCTCACGGCTAACATCATGGCGGTTATTGTTGGAGCTCTTCGAGCTAAGATTTGAATGTATCGGTCTTGTCTCCGTGTGGTGCAGCGATACCGTCCTCCATGGCGCTCAGCCACGGTACCAGTGCTTCGGTAACGTGTCCAAAGTCGACTGATAACACTCTGACTTGTATTCAGAGCTAAAGCCACAGTACGTTGCCGGGAACCAGCTTCTATCATTCCCACGGCTCTGAGCATTTCTTCCCTGCTTAAATGACGTCGCTGCTCCATAATAACGTTGGTTTTAATCAGTAGTAGGGAAACAGTAGCACTAATAATGTCTTCAATGCGTTGTATGTTTTTATAGGGAAAATATTGACAGCTGATTTTCATCTTTTACTCGAATTTGATTCACAGTTCCTGATTCAAATTATGAAATGCACCAAAAAGGATCCATATAAATTTATAAAATCATAAATTTATTACAAAGCCACATCTCAATCTCAAGAAATCCGCATAAAAATGCTTGATCCCTAGACACTTTTGATGTGTGTATTATAAATAGCTCCCATACGAAACTTTAGAGATATAGTCGTTCTAATCTCAAGTAGCAGGCTTCGTGGGGGGTCTCGGGACCACCCACGCGCCGTTTGACAGCTAACGGTTTTGCGCCGGCGCGGCGCGCAACAGTCAAGAGGTTATCTACAGTTTGATAAAAATAGTAGAATTACGGGAAATATGACGCCGGCCACGGCGCGATGGCGGGAAAAAAAGCTAACAATGCATGGTGAAAAACCTATTTCCGTGCAAAATCCGTAACAAATACACAATCTCAGATATAAAAACTGTTTATTACTTACCTGTCCATCGTTCAAATACACAAAAAATACGAGACTATTCAGAAATGTTTGACAAAAATCACACCTAAATATGATACCATTTGCAGCAACAGCATTAAAAACACTGAATGCTGGTACAGAAAATAGTAAAAATCGAAAAAAAATATATATCTTGGTTACCTTATCGGTTTTTTTTTTACTGTTCAAATTAGTTGTTGGAAATGAGGTAAGCTACCTACCCGTTACGTTTGATCCATTATTTACGGGACAGCCTGTATAATAAAATAAAAAATATAATTTAATTCCGGCAAAACCCATATTACACAAAATAAAATTTTACAATATTGCAATAAAATATACAGCAATTAAAATAGGTACAAATTATAAAAGTCACAGAATTAAAATTAAAATAAAACGTCAACTGCAATTAAAATAAACGAATGAGTAATCCAAATTATAATTACAACAGCATAGAACATATAAGGTCGTCAGGACTATGTTGGGAATTTTATCAGCGTTTCAATGGTCTTTTTGCATAAAAGGCTTCCAGTAAATTTTATGAGCGTGTATATCCTTTTACACATTATGTCAAAGAGAAAGGAACACGAAACGAACATATGATAGTGTTGCAACTAAGGAAATTCTTAAAAACTAAAACTAATTGACTAACGATTAAACACCTTTTCTTCCCAGTTGTGCATCTCAGCCATTTAGTCTACTTCCCTTTCACGTTGACGTTTTTATTCACAGGACCGAATTCAACGTCAAAATCAAATCATTTATTTCAAATAGGCCTTATAAGGCACTTTTGAACACCAATATATAAAAATATATAAAATATTGATTCTAGTCGCCTCTTCATCATTCATCTTTGAATTTGGCTTACTTAGCTGTTCTAGCGTTCAGATGTTGCAAACCATGGCGAGGCATGGACGAGGATATGATAGTTTTACTCGATAGTCCGATTATGAGATAGAAGGTGTTGAACACAAAAGGTGAAATCATAAACTCTCAGTGCATTTGATATGCTTCGTGCTTTTTCTTGGCGCGCTCATAATTTCAATCTGCTTATAGCTATAAAAATCTCTTGTTTTACAGAAATTTATAGCTTAAATCTGTTTTATTGTTAAATAAAATGGGGGGTTTACACGGGTCGATTTTCGCCGTGCGGCGAGTCGCTTCACTAATTGGCTCACCAAGCCGCATCGCTAGCCCATTTACACTGGTTACTAAAATCGCATGCGGCTCTGTCATTTCCATCGAAAATGTTGAGCAGAATAGCCGTTTGTGCCGGAATTGAAATAATTAATTATTCAATTATTCAACAATTGCTTAAAGAACAAAGAGTGAAGAAAAAACAAAAGGAAAGAAGAAAACGTAATGTTTGGGTACGTGGATGGATTTCTCGACGTAAGGACTTGGGTGCTTCGGATACTTTATTGGTTGAGTGGAGTTTAGAAGATCCTGATTATTTTAAAAAACGATTAAGAATGACTACTGATCAGTTTAATACTTTACTACATAAGGTTACTCCGCTTATACAAAAATGCGATACCAATATGCGAGTAGCACTTCCTCCGAAAATTAAATTAGAAATAACCCTGAAGTTCTTGGCTACCGGTGATAACTATTCAAGTCTTGCAGAGTCATTTAGAGTTCCAGAATGCACAATTTCCTTGTTTTTGAAGGATGTTTTGGATGCTATATACAATGTTTTACAGGAGTTCATTATGGTAAGTGAAACTAGTAATTAATTATAAACGATTTATTTATACATTTTCCATTGTGTTTTCATCTAAGCATGACCTCACAGCTTGAGACAGAATATCGTCGTTCACTCCGTATTGTTGCCCAGTATTTTCTTGTGTAAGTAAACAGCTGGCAAAATAGTCTTCTTCATAATCGAGGTGCCTTCTAGAAGTGGAAGCTTCGGGAGTCGAAGTTTCACGCTGGTTTTGAAAAGCTTGGTTTCGGGAAGTAGTAGCTTCGGCTTCTGGAGTCGAAGTATAGCGTGTATACTCTGAGAGTGAACTCGTGGGTACTAGCAATTAGAAAATGTTGTGTATTTAAGGTTTTCAGTCTTTCTTGTGACAAATAATTATTGATGAAATTTTGACAAACAATAGCATTTCTTAATGGCAAACTACGTAATTGGCTTGCCACATGTACTCCGAATGTATCAAATTCATCTTGACGGATAGTTTTAGCCAAAGTTTCTTATCTATTAACTGCTTGTAAAACAGGTGGGTCCATTTTAGGTGCGTCCATTAGAGCACGCTCCGCCTTTTTCTTTGGAGACAATTTTTTTTTCTTTTGTAAGGGCGCAATATTATCTTCTTGTTCCAATTCATCAAAATATGAAGACGCGTCGCTGTTTGTGTTCACCGCTGAATCTTTTCCCTGTAACCATACACTAATATAAGTTTATTTCTTTTAGGTGCCATCCACCACAGATCAATGGAAGAAATTACAAAAGGTGTTTTTAGATCGCTGGCAATTTCCTTTTTGCTGTGGGGCTATTGACGGGAAACACGTATTAATCGAAAATCCACCACACGGAGCATCAGACTATTATAATTACAAAGGCACTTATAGTGTGGTGTTGTTTGCTATAGTGGATGCACATTACCGTTTCATATATATAGATTTCGGAACTAATGGACGCATGAATGATTCGCATATTATTTTGGAAAAAAACAAAGTTCTATAGTGCTCTTGAAAGAAATAATTTAAAACTACCTAATAAGGCAGTTTTCGTTGGTGATGATGCTTTCCCTTTGGCAACCTATTTAATGAAACCGTATTCAAGACATGAAGGTTTGGAACACAAACAAAAAATCTTTAATTACAGACTATCAAGAGCACGGCGAATCGTAGAGAATGCCTTTGGCATAATGGCTTCACGATTCAGAGTATACAGAAAACCTATATCTGTTTCATTGGATAAAACTGATTCTATTATTAAAGCGACCTGTGCGCTGCATAACTGGCTTCGGACTAATCTCATATACATGAATACTCCCGAATTAGTAGACGGAGAAGACTTCAGTTCAGGGACAATCAGAAACGGAAGTTGGAGAAGCATTCCTACGGCAGGAGTAGACGAATTAATGACACCGCTATCTTCTAACAACTATTCACGAAATGCAAAAGATCTGCGCGATAGATATGCTGACTATTTTGTCGGACCAGGAAAAGTTTCATGGCAAGATAGAATGATTGCGTAAATATTGTATGTTTATTTAAGTAATATTATAAAAATGGCTCTGTTCACGATTTACCTATTACAATTTATAATATGCGAACAAGAATAACTATTTAATAAATAATAATAAGACTTACCATGTTATCTTTACTGTTTCTTCCTTCTATCACTGGCTTTAAAAAGCGGTCAGCTACAGAAAACCAAATTAATTGAGGTCTGTATATATCATCCTTTCCCGCGCCACTCTTCTTTGACTTTGCTACCTTACTGGCCTCTCTATTATACGTGGTTCGTATATTTTTTATCTTCAATTTAAGCTCTTCAACTGTTATGGACAAACGCATTTCTTGAATAATAGATTTAAGAGCCGCTAAACGTACATTATTGTTCCTGTAATCTTGTTCTCTTGGGTTCCATAAGCATGGATGCATTTCATAGCATTCCAAAAACTGTATGGTGTTATTTTTATTCATGGTTGTTACGATACATGTACACAGAAACGCTGTAGTAAATAAATACACGTGCGTGCGCGAAACACCTTCATGCGGCGGGCGATCGCCTGCAACTGATCGTTTACACGGTCGATTTTAGTCACCAGTCGCATGCGGCCGGTTGCCGCGCGGCCAAAGTCGGATGCTACCCAACTTTGGGGCTTTAGTCACTTGCAACTTAGCCGAATTGCCATTTAGATGGTCGATTTACGCCGCGCGGCAAAAATCGTGCGGCTTTAGTCACCCGTGTAAACCCCCCATAAAACAGATTTAAGCTATAAATGTCTGTAAAACAAGAGATTTTTGGTTGGTTTAGAATTCCGATGTTTCTGACATACTCACAAATGTTTAAATATCTCTCTGGTGATATATTTATTGTTCTCTCTATGTTTGGCTTGTATGAATACAGTGACAGGTTTATCGAACCCCTTCACTTTTGCTCTGAAACAAATGTCTTCAAATATTCCAATTTGATCTACGTTTGTGGCTAATTGTAAACTTCAACACTATCGCTTTAAATGATTAAGCTAATTAGTTTTGTTTCATACAGCTGTCCGTGAATGCCTGATTTTCCTGGACGCTTTTTATGCATGTTAGGAAACAGTTTTACCGGAGAAGAACGAAATATTACGAAATATTTAACGGAAGAAGCAATAAAAAAATAAGTATTGTTTTCTTTTTCGTCATATTTATTTGCAATTCTTTTATATTCGAATTTACTTCAGTTTTAACATTGTCACTACTTTTTAACTTCGTCATAAGATGTATATTTTTTTTTTATATGCATTTATGCAATCAACGAGGCCGTGGAACCCTGGAAATGCTCGATAGGGTGCACAAGTTAGTTGCAGTATGAAAGATGGCGCAACCGCATGGAATGTGCCAGCTTCATAGCCGCGATCAAGCAACGCGGTGTGGAAGGTAGGATAGGCAGAAACTCATATCGCAGCGGTTTACAGGCAGAGAGAGAATTGTAGGACTCCAAACATCTTAACTCTAAGTTAATATAGATCAGGAGTTAATTTTTAATCAATTTGACGCCCTGTTTCTCTCTTCACGCCACATCACATTGATGAGATGGTCAAGTCTCGTTTGAAAGCCACGTTATCGAAGTTAGCCGGAATTATCTCGTCGGCATTTGCAAGTATTCGTCCTGAACATCTGGCTCCAGGTATGGTCGAATTCCGGTAGAAATCATCCCTCACTGAACGAGAGGTTGCTGGATCGGACAAAGCCTCAACGGTTCGACGTAAGCTCGACAATACAACCGTGAAGGGCTGTGGTATATATCGGTATTTCTCCTTCTTCTCCTTTGGCAACACAGGTAAGTATGTGTCTCCCTGGTGACGAAGAACTCGGATGCTGTTGACCAACAATTATTATCTAATAATATTTTCTCTTTACAATATTAGTTTAGATAACAACTTATAACACACAATACGTTGGTAAACCTTTTTCGTCTTCATTATCTAATTTAGTCACTGTCATCAGTCGATGAAGATGAAGAAGTTTCACCGTCGACGTTAATAATAAATCTTTTTACCACATCATCCATTATGGATTATGCCATCAAGTTGGCAAAACTTTTCGTCTTTTTTAATTGCATGAGCAACGCGAGACTGCCGTCGTTCTGGCGTAATACTACCCAGAGCTTGTGGGAGGGAGTTATCGTTCCACCTCGTCTTATTTGAATGTTTTATTATGTTGAGCTACATACCCCTTATAATTATTTAATTCTATTAGGTTAAACTCGCAGTTGTAGGATGGGAGGTGCAATATTGAAATTACCTTCTCTCTAGCCATCTCATCTACAACAAACTGTTGGTATAAATGCTTGTTTTTTTTTTTTTTACTTGCGCGACTGCTCAGTAGGAGGGTAATGTTTTTTTCTATTAAATTTGCCCAAGGTAATTTTCCTCAAAAGAAATATTGCTTTATAATATCTGTCCAAGGTAGTGATGATAGTCTCAACCGTGGTAAAATTTCTATCAAATTGTCTACAGTACAGTACGACACAACTTAGATGTAGCATAGATTTGAAAATTTTCATTCATTCATTTCAAATTCACGAATGTATTTGGCTATAAAACTTTACAAGTTATTGCGTTTTCGAAACATAATTTTCACCAAAAGCAGTAATAAAGATTGGTGATTTTGAAGGCGCACTCAGTTCGGATGGTGATCGGTTTTACGAATTTTGCCGATGCTACATCTAAGTTGTGTCGTACTGTACCAGCCAAACAACCTAAAATTAGGTTTTTGTTTTCTTCCATTTCAATTCTTCTCGATTCCAATCGCAACCTTTCCATTTCCCTCTCGTGATAATTTTTTTCCCGGTCTGTCTCTAATTGTAGCCGGTGATTCTCGATAGCCACGAATTCTTTCGTGGCTCGTTCGAAGGGTGTTTGTATCCGGCGTGTGCGCGCTCGAAACAGCCCGCGGCGCCGCGGCGTGGATGTGATGGGCGACGCCGAGGGTGACGGGCTTTTCCGATGCCGCCGCCTCTGCGAAGCCCCCCGTGACGTGAACGTAGGCGACGTTAGCACTGGTGGTGGAGGATATCGTTGAAGTTCTCCAGAAGGAGGTGGCAGTGAAGGACAGGCGGTAGATAGATGATGTTGTTGCTGATAATAAATAATTACAATCATATATTAAAATTTGCCCAAATGATTTAGTGTAGGTATAGTTAAAATTTTGTAACTTAAAAAAAAATTGTGGGTACCTTGTATAGAATCAGAAGAAATAAAATCAACATGATTAATTCATTTTTGGCAGAAATTTGGGATGGACAGGCAGTGTGCACAGAATCTGGTCGGTGGTGGTAGAGTTTCCTGAAAAATATGAAGAATTTAAATTCGAAAAATTAACACTTGTTTATTTTAATTGTATCTGATTTGAATGAATGAATGAAGAATATTATTTTATTATGTATTTGCTTTATATTTTAATTTAATGAAATGTGATGTTATGGACTTTGTCTGAAATAAATGAAATAATAAAAATAAAAGAAAATATAGTATTAAGCAAAGAAAAAACACTAACATCAAAGCCTCTCTCCTCAATTCCAGCTTGACCAATGACAGCAGTCAAACCCATTATGCCCAACACTCTCTCTTCTGAAGCAGTGAGAGTTTGTCTACTGCTTGGACCACCACCAGTATCAGAAGCCTCGCAACGTATTGCCAAGGCTTATTTCTTTGTTTTTATTTTTCAGTCTGCCCATGAAGATATTCGTCTGTTAATTTTTGCCATGCATGTTTTCATCAATCATTTTCTAGTCTATGAAGTAAGCTGATTGTTATATAATAATACACTTTATCTTGTAGAATACTAAATGTTAATAAACCATATAATGATATTTTTACAGTGGTTTTTGTGAGAATCTTACTTTTTTCCATTTGTCCAATGGGTTTATTACTCCTTCACCAAGGGAGTTATGTAACTCTGCCAGTTCTTGCCACAGTCGGTCAGCTTTTATTCGGCCTTGCGGACCTTGCTGAGGCCTAGTTATATCGCCATGGCTAGAACATATAAGTTAAATCTATTTCAGAGAAACAAAGGGTCTATTGATTAGGTAAAGGGTCAAACACAATTGTTTTGTTTGTTTCTTACGTATTAGTTCATGGCGCATATCACGTCATTTTTTATGTTTTAAACTTTCAAGTACCCGAGTATGATAGTGTTCTAAACCAGAAGTGGAGTTAATTTTTAAAACAAAAATATTATTGACAAAATCGATTTTAATTCTAAAGAAACCTAATCACAATAGCTACAACTAATACGTCCGTCACGCCGGAGTGCCACACAAGAAAAGTGAATGCCGCGTCGCACGCCGTCCGTTGTTGCCACCCGCTGCCGGGCATCGCTCGCCCCACCACTCACGTGATCATGCGTCACAGTGGCGCGATGTTAGGCTCCGCCCCCTGATCCGATTCTTCTAACACGGCCTCTCCTGATGGCGAGACGTACTCGACCGCTTGATCTTGGGTTGATGGCTCACCACAATCTTGAAAGCCACCAGGATCAACATCATCTGTAAAACAACACTGTTGTAAATTTGGTCCAGTCTATTTTGTCCAGTCTAGATGTCTATAACAATTGTCAGCTCTCTGTCACAAATGTATGCGTGCACTCATACATCTGTGACCAGCGCATAACCATTGTCATCTTATAGTTATACACAAAAATTATGTAAGAAAAACAATTCAGCCAATCGTAAGCTGCCAGCACACACCATAGGTTGCGGCATAGGCCCGCGCGTGTATTTGGAAGATATAGCAACCCTTGAGAAATAGATACTGCACACGCCATAGGTAGCGGCCGTACAGCACGCGCGCGTGGCTTCTCAAGCTCGCACAAAACACACGCCATAGGTAGCTGCCATAAGGCACGCGCACGTGGCTATCAAAACAACACAGCACACGCCATAGGTTGCTGTCAAAAGGCACGCGCACGTGGCTATCAAAACAACACAGCACACGCCATAGGTTGCTGCCATAAGGCAAGCGCACGTGGCTACTAAAACAACACAGCACACGCCATAGGTTGCTGCCAAAAGGCACGCGCACGTGGCTATCAAAACAACACAGCACACGCCATAGGTTGCTGCCAAAAGGCAAGCGCACGTGGCTACCAAAACAACAGCACACGCCATAGGTAGCTGCCATAAGGCAAGCGCACGTGGCTACCAAAACAACACAGCACACGCCATAGGTTGCTGCCAAAAGGCACGCGCACGTGGCTATCAAAACAACACAGCACACGCCATAGGTTGCTGCCATAAGGCAAGCGCACGTGGCTACTAAAACAACACAGCACACGCCATAGGTTGCTGCCAAAACGCACGCGCACGTGGCTACCAAAACAACACAGCACACGCCATAGGTAGCTGCCATAAGGCAAGCGCACGTGGCTACCAAAACAACACAGCACACGCCATAGGTTGCTGCCAAAAGGCAAGCGCACGTGGCTACCAAAACAACACAGCACACGCCATAGGTTGCTGCCAAAAGGCAAGCGCACGTGGCTATCAAAACAACACCACTCGCCATAGGTAGCTGCCATAAGGCAAGCGCACGTGGCTTTTAAATAGCTCACCACCCGTAAAGAACGCGTAGCCGGCGTCCATTCTCCACACCACAAGATCATGTGTTCCGCAGCTGCCTGCAAGCTGCGTCCTCTTGCCGTAGGATCCCGCTAGGAGCTCCAACTCATAGCGGTAGTGGGGGAGCTGCTGGACGACCGTATCGGGACGACTCATGCCAGAGTCCAGCTTGCCGGAACTCTGCGAACTTTTACCAACAAATACAAAATCGCCAAGAGCGAAGATACGTGGTTGCTTCCGCCTCTCGTTGACATGTTGGTGTTGAAGTGCCTGGTTTGCTTCCAAAAGCTGTGAAGCACGTTGTCGCCTTAGAACCATCAAAGCCTGGCGGTTTGCATGGAAATATTCCAGGGCAATAGCATCAGTTAAGTCTATTGTTACAATTGGCTCAATACATGTGGGTCCTGTCCCGCTACCAACCAACTCATCATAAAGACTGCAGGTGATCGCAGACTCTTCACTGGCTTTGAGAGATTCCAAATGGGTTATAGTGTTATGGGCACTTCTTAATTCCAGTTCCAATTCAGATATCCGTCTCAAAGCCTGTTCGTGGGTGTCACTACAATGCTGGAAATTTGACACAAGTTGACGGAGGTGTTGATGCTGGTCAAGTATGTCCATATGCTGAATATGTAGTTCAGCCAACTGGTGCTTAAGCTCAGTGTTCTTGTTATTTATATATTGCACTTCCACCTCACTGTCTTCCCTTTCCTGTAGCAGCTGATCGCACTGGTTTTTACTACATTCCAACTCTTTCAATGTAGCCTTAAATTTTTCCTCCAAGGATGCAGCTCTATGGGTCAACATATTGACAAGCCAACCCTAATGGCACCCTGGAATGAGAGATGAGAAAGCTAAGTGAGTAAAAGGAATAAGAGAGAGGGATAAGATGTGGATAGTAAGTACTAAGATGAAGGAAAATTATACATATAATATTTAGAATTGAAGGAAAACAAAGGAATAAAAGTTATGAAGTGTGTGTCATCTAAATTATGGGATAATAATTTAATTATTCACAGGTATATCTTATTTGAGATTTAATACCCCCAAAAATAAAAGATAAAATAACACAATTAAGTTTGCAAAATGGTTGGGGGTAGGTACTACATACTATTTTAAAGAAATTGTAAATCTAGTTTTTAACAATAATTTCATAAATTGGCACTAATACAGTAATTTAACAACCCATCAGCGGTATTGTATGTGTAGTAATAATCTGCAGTGATGTGTAATGGTAAAAAAAAAGTGAAGTTACAAGGAATAACACTGCTTTTAAACTTGATTGACAATAGAAGTTTATGACACATTACGGGTTTTAAATAGTATGAATAAATAAAATACAATAGGCCGTATGAGCCTATTTTTTGTGTAGTAAATTATGTAGTGTTTACTGTCTGGGCGAATGTTTTTGTCTTCGATTTTGCTTCCACTAGTTATCAAGCAAAAGGAGTCATAAACGGTGCCAGCGTGTGATGGACGTAGCTCAGAGACCTGAGCAGTATATTGTGATGTTCTGCGTTATGTAAATATTAAGTAGAATAAGAGAAATAAAACAAAATACTCCCCGGGATTGATGAATTTTTGAAATCCGCCACCGTTGGGTTGGTTGAGTTGACAGCCGGTTTAAATATCCTTTTTGTGCGAAGTTCCCGCGACAAAAAACACTGTATAATCACTAAATATACTTATACTAATTAATAACTAGGTACGACTATAATACACTAATTGAACATAATTTTAACACTTTTTACTAATTTTCTAAATTAATTACCTTAGAGGTGGAAGATGTGGTAGAGGTCTTTGGTCTGGCAGACCAAAGACCTCTACCACATCTTCTTGGCCACCTTGCTTGTGGCTAACTATACTTATTATCTACAGTCAAAACATATAAACCACACCAGAAAACAGACATTCAAACCAATTAAGACATGCAGACAGACAGGCATGACAAGACATGCAAACAGACAGGCATGACAAGACATGCAAACAGACAGGCATGACAAGACATGCACAGACAGGCATAACAATAAACAACTACTTCAAAGAGAGGAGGCCTGCGTCCCGGCAGTTGGAACATTGTAGGCTGCATAAATTATTATGCGCTGCATCAAGTTTGCTGGACGAAAAATCGTTGATTTTATTACTAATATGGTAGTAATTCCAATATTACCATGAAAAATGGTTTGGCTTCGAGGTTCACCTCGGCCTCGGGAGCCATCTCGGAATCGGAAGCTTCTTCCTCCTCGACGGCAACCTCGACCTCGGCAAACCCCTCGGCCTCACGACGACATATCCCTCCTCGTCGAGTTCCTCCTCCTCCTCCTCGTGATCTTCGAAAAGTTCATAAAAGTTGGAAGGGGCGTCTTTCCCAGAACCCACATTCCACGACGAAGTCATCTAGAAATAAAATGTATACAGTATATTATACAGACTGTTTGTACAACTAAAACCTGTGAACACAACAAAAATGGCGAAATGTGGATGCATTACACACCTCTGCCTGCCCTTCGGGGAGTACAGGCATCACGCCTGTTTTATGTTTGCATTACATGTTTACAACATGTGCAAAATAATTTCAGCAATATATTATTATGTTAGTACTACGCGAACAAACTCACATACAGGTGCGAGAGAGAGCTATACATACATACAGGTCGAATTGCATTCGAACGAATTGAGAACTTCTTTATTTTTGAAGTCGGGCAAATTTTCCAAGAAGCAAAATATTTTTTATTTTGAAATACAAAAAAAAAACACAAACATCGATTTTATCGATAACATATATCGATACGGCTGGACAGCATAGTTGCGTATAGTCAACGGTCAACGACCTTTTTGGCACTCATCATAGTAAATGATTGAAATTTCTAAAATATAGTGTGAATTACACCTCGAATGACCAAAACATATCGTTATTATTAGTTTAGAGTTTTACAAATCCTACAGATAGATACACTCAATTCATTCGATGAGTACATGAATATTCATTTATAAGTAGTTATTACATCGTTGTAGATAACATTTGCACTAATCCTTATCATAAATACATGTGAAATGTTCCGAAAAAGCCCTTCGTCGTCTTAATAATTTGATGAATTTTGGTGTTTTCTCGTGGACCTACTTTTTTGTCCTACCAGTAGGTCCACGAGGGTATGTTATTTCTGTTGGTCCTACTGAACTGTTGAAACCAACTGCTCAAGACAAATGACAAGTTATTTGCTGTGTCGAAGCAGTGCTGTTATGAGTGATGACCTTCAGTATCATACTGCTATCATATTGCGTGGACCTCCCTTTTAGTACATACCTCCTTAAAACAATATCGATGATGCTGATATAACATTTACAGCCATTTACTTCTTTTTGACTTATAAAATATTAACTTAAGTTTTATCTATATATGACAAAATATTAATAAGTTCAAATATTAATGAAATGTTAAGTTTGTTCTTTTATATTATAATAAAGCAATATTGTAATTTGTCTTTGTATTATTTTCAATGAAAGCAGTAGGACAACTGAAACCACACCTAGTCTAATTTCTATACACAGGAGGACCTACACATACCCTAGTGGACCTACCGGTAGGACAAAAAAGTAGGTCCACGAGAAAACCCCAAAATTCATGAAATTATTAAGACAACGAAGGGCTTTTTCGGAACATTTCACATGTATTTATGATAAGGATTAGTGCAAATGTTATCTACAACGATGTAATAACTACTTATAAATGAATATTCATGTACTCATCGTCGACTACACACAAAAACATAACATTTACAAAAATAAAACGACTTTGTCAACGGTTTTTTGTCGTAATATTATTTTCTTTGTTCAAAAATTAGATTATGAGGGTATTTCGTGATAATATTAGCTACAACGATGCATTATCTATTTCTAAATGAATCACACACAAAAAAAGCCGAAATTCATCATAGAATGATAACGCGTCATAACGGTTTTCCCGTGTTTTCTAGTGGCTGTCGTGAGTACAGCAACTTCTTTTGTATCAAACCATTTAATGGCTGTGATTGGCTCTGCAGTAGCAGCTGCAAATTGATGTTTTTCCAATCGCAATGGTTTTGGTTGCTTTTTCTTTATTATATCAGGTAGATCTTTGCTATTGCATCTGACTGTCCCTACTGCATAAATCTTTTTATCATAAAGATCTTCCATAAGATTACAACTCGTAAAGAAGTTATCGAGGGCAACTAAAGTGTTTTTTGGTACACTACTGCAGTTTCATGACAACATTGATCTAAAATCTTTTTTTAAATTGCTCCATGAACGGTCATTTGTAATACATTAATTAAGCCAAGTCCTAGCATCTCCCTTTAGACAGTTCCCAACGCGGGAAAGGCACTGATTTTCTGACCACTTATTTAAAATCTGAGCTCTGTCAACCTCGTCAAACCACTGATCAACATCATGCACATTTGGGTCGAAATTAGAAATGTAAAAATGATGGGTGCTTACTGACTTTAGCGACTGTATTGCCTCCACTATTTTCTCCGTAATTGCAGTCAAAACATCAGTAGCAGTACCTGTCGTTTCTGGCGTAGCTATTACCCGTGAACGATCTTCTTAAGCCTTCAACCGCGAGACAATCGTCTTAAGCGAACGTTGGTGAGGCGGTGACGCAGGGCTTCGCATCCTCACGCGGCTCCCACGACGATCTAGTTCGCGCCTGGAACGGTGATCGCAATCCTGACACATGGTACGTGACCTTCTGCTCCGCTTATGGCGGTTACGAGATCGTTAAGAACGCGGCACACTATTTGAACGTGAGCGACTCGATCTATCCATTGCTAAATATTACCCGTTTTAATTTAAAATTTAAAACCTGAAAACTAGTTTAACTTGTGAGCGAATGAATCTTTATCCCACTTCTGATGTTAGGAATCAGAAGTGAAATACGTTAAAAAATAAACAACCTTTTATTCTTATAAATCACAGTTAACAAAAATTATAAAAAATATCAAAAGAAACACAAGCACACGATAATGGTCAGGTAGCACGGTCGTCCGTTCAGAGCGCCATCCAAGCAAAAAGGGACCGTTGCCGCACCGCGCGGCTCCTTTTATAACCTCCCATCGGTTGACAGCGGATCGCCTGGCATCTTTAAGATGTCACCTCGCCTTCCGTTGCCAACAATACAATGAACTCATTTAGAAAAACATTAAAAAAATGTTATGACGAAACCTGATATAAAAAGTATTTTTTAAAGTAATTTAAGAATTTATGAGAAACAAAATTTACTTGCTAATCTAATTGGACATTCAAAGAGTAATAATTTTTCCTTCAAAATTACTTTTCTTCATGTTCATTAGGTCTTACTATAGCTATGTAAGTCCCATCAATGCAAACTATTAGACCTGGGACTATTACACACAACTATTACAACTTTTCATCAAATCTGCAAATTAAACATTGGTACCATTTAATGACTATTTTCATAGTATAAATAAAATCTTATCACCATTTCGGTGTTTCTACGTTAAGAGGTCTTCGGCTGTATGAGATGGTGGCATAACAAAAATTTGCTAATTTTGAAGTTTAGCTACTTGTGAATTACTTTTAAAAGGGCCAGTTATTTAATCGTTATTTTCTTGGAACCAAATTCTCTGATGCTGTCACTAGCTCTGGGTTATTACTGAAAAATACAATTATTGAAAATTTATATCAATAAAGTACAGTATGTAATGTCTTACAGGTTAATATTGACATTTATTGGTATACATTTCTGTAGTAAATGTTTATATTTAAGTTGTTACCTACCTAAATTCAAGATATTGTTTATTTACTTGTTTATTGAATTATAAGTTTAATTTTTTAAATTGTTAAAATTCAAAAGTCATTTATTCAAACTAGGCTGAGAATCAGCACTTATCGAACGTCAAAATTACATAAGACAGTCCCCCAAAAACGCCCGCCCTTCACCACTTCCTAGTGCTTTACATAGCTGGGAAGAAGAAGTGGCGCAACAAACTCCCCAGCAGAACCAAAAGACTTGAACCATATAGAAAGACTCAAATTAAACAACTTTTAAGTAAATCAATGCCTGTTTATTAATATAATATTTATAGAGCACCATAACACCTAATAAGCATGATAAAGTACCTAATGGTGGATGTATTACTTTACATTACTTTTTTACCAATAGTAATAGAGTCGGGATTTGTGCCTGGTTGATGGCAAAAGGCTCGCCTCTTATTACATTGGACTTATACATAACTGGCGAAATGTGGGTGTACTATAGGACCTCTGCCTTACCCTTCGGGGAAACAAGGCGTGATGTTATGTTGATGCAATACCACATAATATGCTGATGAGTGGTGCAATGTTTTCTATGATGCCAAATATGTAACAAAAGACAGTCTTGTCTTCGCATATAAACCACTAGAAACAATCGACTCATTCATTACTCAAACTATGCTTTCAAGAGCTCTGTATCATTTAGGTATATTTATGACTTAAGATGTGATTTTTGTAACATAATAAAATAAACATTGCATAAAAAATAAAATAAAAACAGGGTGTTAGGGTAAACACCGTTATCCTTCAAACCAGTGGTTTGGTTTCGTTTATAGAACATAAATTCAATGGAAAATCACAACTTTTTTTTTTAAAGATGTACATTTAGAATCGTCAATTCCTAAGATAGGTATTTGTGCCTGTCTTAAGCCAGGAAAAGGTTGTATTGTATTTATTCATGTGTTGTGTAGGTAGGTAGGACGGGCGGCGATCGATTACGTCACTCGGGCGGGCGCATATCCATGAATTAGCGGACGGTGTCGGACAATAACCTTTTTAATATTGTTAAAGAAAATAACGTAATTTTTTTTACTCGGTTTTTTATGTTTATATTTAAGCCAACTACCCATAGTTTGAGTGACAACAGTGTTTACCCTTCCATCCTGTATTGTAATTATATTACCTCAGGAGCATTGTTGTTGTTGTATAAGGATTAGCTCAGCTAGTTCAGCTTTTGCCTTGGCTTCCCTATACTGATCATTTGGCGATCCTTATACTCCCTCTACAAGATTGAGTCCTTATGACGCTGACCTGTCAGGGCTGTTGGTCTTGATACGGGTAAAGTTTGGGCTATTTGAGTCAAAGAGGCAGGTGCGATTCAGGTGTCGGTGATGGTGCTGGATTTTCTGTAACAATTTCTATACCTTCAACCGGTGCAGTTGCAGCCACTTCCTCGATGTGTATAGGTTGCATCGATGTGTTGGGTTGGTTATCCTCTGTAATATCTGAAAAAAAAAATTTTTAACATTAAGGTTAGACACATTATTTGAATAAAGCTGTATAATATTTAAAGGAAATTGTCCAAATTCGGCTTCGTGTGGACACGATGCTCGAAAAGAAACAAATTAATCAAAAATCAAGTTTCGTTTTTAAACACTTATTCATTCTATACTTTTGTATCAACTTGCACCCATGAATAGTGTATTTAATAAGTACTGAAATTGTTTAATTCGACATATTGACATTACTCGACCTTCATTTTCATTAATTCACAGTGATGCCAACGTAGCAACGATTAATCGTATAGATTAAAATAATTATTTACAAATTGATATAATTATTATTTTTGAAGTTCAACTACTTCCTCCTCATTCATGTTAGAGTCTGGAGTTTACAGTCAATAAAAGATGTTATTTGTAATCACTTACATTATTTCAAACATTTATTATCCATATATTTGGTAAACGAAAGTATTTTAAAGTATCGAGTTGGTCAAGGAGTTTCACTTATAACATTTATTAAATCGATTATTTAAAAAAAAGTTTAGGTAATGTCAGAATTGTCATTTCAAGTCACTTTATTTCTTGGCATCGTGAATATTGTTTTCCTCGTTTTACTGTGATATTTTTTCAAGTATTGGTTTGGTTTTGGGTACTCATACAACTTCTCACGTTGACTCGGCACGCCTGTGAACTCCGACACCAATTCCACCGTTGACCCCAGCTTAAATATGGATATCGAACTCGCCGAAACTTGAATCGTAAGGATACGAACGAAGCAATTTCGCTTCAACTCCTGCATGTGGTGGAAACTATGTTACAGATCCTATGTGCGAATTGTGGTACTGATATCAAGCAAAGGAAAAAGCATACCCTCGATCTTGTGGAAATGGAATCTGTTATAGTGTCTATTAAAGTGGTACATGTCAACGAAAACACGAAAATGTTACATGGAAACATTAAGCATTTGTACAATGTGAACGAGATTTATTTGTTTTCTCTAGGTCATGTTTACTGTGACCTTTCTCAACAGGTCTTGGATGTTATATTTTAAATGTTGGTAAAAGAAAGAGCCGCCTAATTGATCTCAATGCATGGAAATGAAAATAACAGTCAGGGATGAAATTCAATCAAACAGTGTTGCTCCAAGTGCATAGTAGGGGGAAGTGGGTTGCTGTGTTCATGTAAGGACTATAATTTGGTTTTTAAGCTCTACAGGGTACCAAGATAATATATATACATCTGCCCAGTTCCTAGACAATATATTATTAACTTATGAGTCAGAATAATAACAAAATGTATAAATAAAAATGTGTTTTATTCCAAACAACAAGTATCCAAAACAAGACTTAGAAGCATCGCGATACAATCTTATTACAATATTCTCTTTCCTACTGGTATTAGCTATTAAACCTGTATTATATTTATACTTAAAGTACCTGTCCACACCGAGCCAAATTCCCATACAGCGTGGACAAAGTCCTTTATTTATGAACAGTATTTACCATGAATTGTATCCGAATGAATCGCAACATCTATACCAACTATAAGTGCTGGGGCCACTTCGGCGACATTAGAAAGAAAGAAAGAAAGAAAGAAAGAAAGAAAGAAAGAAAAATTATTTAATGGGACAAGCACAGGAGATCACAAACGAAACTAAAACACATTGAAACATCAATAAGAAATAAATAACAATAAAAATAAAACAAAGTAAAAAAAAAGCAGAGTCCTGTGCGAGGCCAAAAGGCTCCTATCTCAGCACGATGCTGCGACATTTAATACTAAATTAGGATCAATGGTGGCATCGCTTATTGACGGTCCTCCTCCAGTGGCCAAGCGGTGTTGGCGTTCTTTCGTCATTACCTCCCTCTGCCTTTGCTTCAAATTCATCCATAATCGACGTAGTTGTTTAGTTGTTGCCTAAAGTATTAATTAATATATTAAATGTGGATAGTGCAACAAAAAAGAAACTCAAACTTTAATCTACACTCATGGACAAATTTAGAGGAACGCAAAAAAAAGTTAAATTATTCCTGTTGTGCGTACACACGTGCGTACTGGCCACAAACATTAGTATTTTCTATAAAAAAAAAAAGAAAGTTTTGGAATGTTTTTTTTTCCGAATTTCATTTGTTTTTATGTAATTAGTGCGGAATATTGCGTTCTTTCATACCGCGAAGAAAATTGCAAATTTTTGTATTTGAGTTTAAATTCAGCTTTTGTTAAAAAATTGCCTTGACTGCCTTGTTTATCGTGATAAGTGTTAATTGTTACTGCAAATAAACGCCACTTAAGTTACTAGGGCTGTTGCTTTAAATGAAACAGGGCCTAACCTACAAACATGTGACCCAAACATTACGAGTATCAAAATCTGTGGTACACCGAATTGTCATGAGGTATCGGCAGGACGGGCATTATACAAGAGTTGCAGGACAGGGACGTAAATGGAAAACTGTGGCCAGAGTTGACAGGTTCATTGTTACTAGTGTGCTTAAAAACTGGACCTTAACTTCTTCTGATGTAAGAACGAAGCTCCAATAAGTTCGAGGGGTTACAGTAAGCACAAAAACTGTGAGAAGAAGACTGAAATCAGCCGGAATAAATTCACGCTTGCCTGCCAGCGCCCCCCTTCTTGCCACATCCCATCGAGTACCTCGAGTTAATTTTGGCCGCATTCACGTAAATTGGAATGACGAAGCTTGGAGTCAAGTTCTATTCACAGATGAGTCCAAATTTTGCCTGAAGCCAGATGATGGAAGGATTAAAGTGTGGAGATACCCAGGAGAGAGGTACGCTCAGTGCAACATCATTGAAAAAGAGGCGTATGGTGGAAAGTCAGTTATGGTATGGGGAGGTATTTGTATGGGGGCACGTATGGAACTCCGCGTCATTGAGAATGGGTCACTAACAGCGGCGCGATATGTAACTGAGATTTTGGAAGAAATTGCAGCGCCATTTGCCCCTTGTATAGGAGATAAATTTGTTTTTATGCATGATAATGCCCGGTCCCATACTGCCGCTGTAGTTGTCGAATACCTTCGAGAAGTTGAAATCAATGTTATGGGGTAGCCAGCGCGCTCACCCGACTTAAATCCCATAGAGCATGTATGGGATAAGCTTGGAAGACAAATTAAGAAAAGAAATCCTGCTCCCGCTAATTTGAGAGGTCTTAAAAACGCATTACAGGAAGAACTGAACGCAATCTCTCAAGATTTTATCGATAACTTGATTAGGAGTATGCCAAGGAGACCGGAAGCAGTTCGAAGAGCTAAAGGGGGCAACATTAAGTACTGAATAAAGCCCACGTTAAAGCCTTCCCTAAACATTTATGAAAAAAAATGAATAAAATGTTAAGTACAAAAATGTTGCTTTCCAGTATTTTTTTTCTTTTTTTCATGATTTGGTAAATTTGTGTCATTTTATCGTTTGGTTTTTAACGTTTGCAATTTTAAATTAACGTATAATAAACAAAATCCGAATGAATATACTTAATTGTCACAAATATCCATGTTATTTTGTCTTATACACACTTTTTTTTGCGTTCCTCTAAATTTGTCCATGAGTGTATTATAACTGGTACATGATTTCATGGTAATTATGGCCAAAATCGACTAAAGGATTCCTTTTGTTCTGTCACCTGATGTCATAATGTTAAAAAAGTAATGTGTAAACTACTATACAATGTAATTGTTTACCTGGCTAGATGCGAGTGGACTAGCGTTGTATTCTCCGGTTATTTTGTCCCAGGCCTCATTTTTTTTCGTAGAGAAGTCCCATCTGTCTCCTTATTTTCTACTACAGCCCTATATTTTTTATAACTTCGAGAAAGTATTTTTTCTTCATAGGAGTAAAAATATGCTTCTTGCTTTCCATTTTCGTTTAAAACCATTAACAAATTAAAAACGAAATCGTGACAGTAAACAAAGGATGTTGTTTTTTTTTTGATTTTCGTCACAGGCGATATACGCTATATTGCGTAATGTTATTTGTACCTTCAGAGTTGAGAAGTAAAGATTTCTGTCATGTTGGGAAATAATTATACAACATTTTTAACAATTTAAGGATTTATTGGGTAGAAAACAACTTTATAACGTATTTATTAAAGTTTTAACAAAATAAAAGTGTTTCAATAAATCTTACAATAACAAAACGTGATGAATGTTATTCTAAACTTCGGTCAATGTCCTTTAATAGTATATTATGCAACTAATGAATAAAGGACGGATTTAAAGAATCACGAGCGCAGCGAGTGATTCAAGTGTTAGAATCCTGAGCGACGCGAGTGATTCATGGCCCTCGATATAAATCCGTTTTATTCAAGAGTTGCATACTATACTTTATACCATGACTACGAGAAAAAGAAAGATTTATAGCGAAAATAGACATTTAATAAAAGGATAACACGTTCAGTGTCGGGAGCCCTCCTGGAGGGCTCATTTTAAATGTAGACATTCAGTGTCGGAGCCCTCCTGGAGGGTTCACCTACTTGGATATGGGATGTCGGGAGCCCTCGCGGAGGGCTCATTTTAAATGTAGACATTCAGTGTCGGGAGCCCTCCTGGAGGGTTCACCTACTTGGATATGGGATGTCGGGAGCCCTCGCGGAGGGCTCATTTTATATGTAGACATTCAGTGTCGGGAGCCCTCCTGGAGGGTTCACCTACTTGGATATGGGATGTCGGGAGCCCTCGCGGAGGGCTCATTTTAAATGTAGACGTTCAGTGTCGGGAGCCCTCCTGGAGGGTTCACCTATTTGGATATGGAATGCCGGGAGCCCTCGTGGAGGGCTCATTTTAAATGTAGACGTTCAGTGTCGGGAGCCCTCCTGGAGGCTTCATCTACTTGGGTATGGGATGCCGGGAGCCCTCGCGGACGTTGGAAGTGAAACCTCCCGGAGGTTTCACTTCCAACTACGAATAATAAAAGTCATAGACTTTTATGGCGGAATGATGAGTTATAAGTTCTATGAAAATGGGTGGAGTCGAAAGTGTTAAGGAGGTTGTATAGCATTGAGATAGAGGTCGAATACATTGGTGTGTTCTAAATTCAAACACCAAAACAGTGATTAAAAGAGCTTTTTATTCACCGTTTTCAGTGAATAAAATAAGCTTTTTAGAGGGGGAATGGTATAAATAATTGTATTCTGTGGTCAATGTGACGTAATCGTTCACGAGATCCAGTCATCAAGTACAGCGCATTGAAGAGCTGATCTTGGTAACTGAGATACTGTATTCATGTGTTTATTAATTAGCAATGATCTTGTGATGCTGATATCGTGATTGTTGTATCTCTTTAAACTTCTGGTACTAATGGTGGTAATTAATTAATACGCACACAAATTATTTACTTGTTCTTTTATTTCCAAGATAACCATAGACTAAAAAACCAACACCATAGAGAGACAATGTTGCCCTCCAACACTCCAATTAGATGCATATTCCAAATGGCCCGAGACATTTATCATGAGCAATATAACTGCCAAGAAAACTATTGAAGTATTTAAAAACATTTTTGTACGTTATTGGTATCCTTTACACTTGGTGACTGATAATGGCCCAACATGGACCAGTGAAGAATTCAAAAAATTTTGTAAGATAGTGGGAGTCAAACAATCTTTCTCTCCTCCATACTATCCTACTACAAATGGGTTGGCAGAACGATCTTGGAAATAAAAGAACAAGTAAATAATTTGTGTGCGTATTAATTAATTACCACCATTAGTACCACAAGTTTAACGAGATACAACATTGGCGACGAGTATAAAACGAGCCCTAAAATTGTGTGAATGTGGACAATACTAAAAATAGCATTTTTAACAACCTTACAAAATAAAATCACGAACTAACCTCAAAGTAAAAAACGCACGGATCTAGTTCAAGAACTGATCGAACAAGGAAAAAAAGCGTGGATTCAAGATAAAACAAAAAGGGAACTCATAGAAATAGCGAATAAACTAGCTCAGAAAAACATATTCTCAGAGTCAAATTCCATTCAGGAACTAAGAATATATTTACGCAATTACATCGACAGACTAAAAGCGTATTGAACCAGTGGAGTACTCAGAGTGGGGTACTCCAGTGGTCCCAGTTTTGGTCGTTTTAGGTATTTGATAGGTGCGAGAGAGAAAGTAGAGCGTCCGAGGTCCGTGTGGTAGAACAGGACACAACATAGCAGCTGCACGCTACCTGACCGTTAAATGTATCCGAGTGCGCATGCTCGTGTACATGTGAGTGACAGAGACAGCATTTATTTACACTTGACAGTAATTTTGAACTCCAATTTCGATCACAATTTTTATATAATTTCACACTATACAGGGTGACAGGGACATCAACGCGAAGCCTGTTACGCGAAGTCTGATCAAATTGGTCACATATAAAGAAAGAAAAGAAAAAAATTAGTATTTATTGGGATAGGCACAGGAGATCACAAATTAAACTAAGACACAATTGAGACATACTTAAATAAAAATCAAAAACAATAAAAGAAATGAAACAATGTAAAATTAAAAAGGAAGCAGAGTCCTGTGCGAGGCCAAAAGGCTCCTATCTCAGCACGATGCTGCGACATTTAATAATAGATATCGCAGCGCTGGTATTCTGATAGGGCCCGCAGTGATGTCACGGATAGATATATATATAATAAATTGGTACTAAATAATAATAAATAAATTGTATGTGTCAAATATCAAATACATAAAAAAAACGAAGTGTATAGAGTGCCGCGAGTTTCTTGTGGCACTCTAGTGTCACTGCCTCGGCCCGGCTAGGGTGCCGAGAGCGTTGCATTGTCACTGTCACTTGTTATTTAGGTTAGGTTAGAACTGTGACGTGTGAACTGAGAATGTAATGTTTTGGGAATGTGGTGTTTTACAGCGATCTAACCTCGACAATCAAACAAAATACCAAGTGACGTGACTTAGTGACAGTGACAATGACAATCCAATGCTTGCGGCACTTTGGCCGGGCCGAGGCGGTGTTACTAGGGTGCCTGTAGTGGCACTTTATCCGATAGGGATAGAGTGCCACTGGTGGCACTCTATACGCTGCCAAAAAAAAATGTACGTAGTCCGCGTGTCTGCACCCGACGTAACACCGATTACTTGTCTATGCCTTTAGTGTCTGTGGTGTGGTACTCTATGGCATCGTTGTGACAAGTAAAGGGACGCAAGCGCCGACACCGGTAAAAAATTGTTATACATTACCATCAGAATATATAATTATGTTCTGTGAACTGAGTGTGAACATTACGGCTGTCTATTGTTACAATAATAAAGTGAATAATCGAAGGATAAAAAGTGTTTCGTGATAGTCAGTTAACGGCATAAGGAGAAATATAGATACTTAACCCTTAAATGCATGATTTTAACTTTTTAACCAAATTAAATTTATTTGGACGTAAGATTAGCTCTATAATAAGGAAAAAATATTTAAAAAAATATATTTATAAAAATACTTTATTTATTTAGAAAAAATGGGTTGGTGGAAATTTACATCATTATGTAATTCAATTCAATTTTTCAATTCAATAATCATTTATTTTCTCTTCACAAAGCTGACTTAAAGGTAATGCGTACAAAAATGTCTCGGCTGTATTCCACCTTTGTGAGAGACTGGTGCCTGATATAGGTTTTTGGGAAAACCTGTGTTACAGGTCACCAGGCCCCCTCCACGGCTAGAATTAGCTTTAACTAGATACCGTGCAAGAGTGTAAATTAAACAATTGCATAACAAAAATAAGAACTAAGTAGGAGTTAAAACAATAATATGCTTAAGACAAATAAAAGAAGAAGAAGCAATAACAATTAAAATTCTGCAGAGCTTATTGAGTCATGTTGTGAGACGAGACCAGATGTGTGAGTGAGTGTTTATCTTGTGTGAAGTGTTAGACTGGTAGGAGATGGATGTGAGTAATTCAGATGAGCAGTGTGTGAGTGAACGTGACTATTGTGGAGTGAGTGAAGCGAGAGTTATTTTTCAATGAAAAGGTAATGAGACTAACCTACTGAGAACAAAATGTGCAGTGAGATAATAAACTTATTCATTGTGGTATTTGCTGAAACAATTGTTGTTTTTGTTGAGGCAAAGATTAATATTACATTTGGAACAGTGTATAATTGAATATCCCTTACAATTGGGGTATTTGCAACGCAAGGATCCCCAAAGGCCAATGATCTTGCCCATCCCTGCGAACTTCTTTTGGTGGGGCAACTGCTACAGCACTTCTTTTTTTTTTTGGCCTGGATTTCATTTTCTAGAAGACTAGAACTTGGACGACCTCTTTTTTCTTTTGCTGCTCCCATGTTACAAAGGACGAAGGCCAGTTCATTTCTAAAAGTACCTAAATTGAGAATATCTTTCTTAGGTACATTTTTAGCATTTTTTTTATATATTATCCATGCATTTATCACTGCCAGGTCTAAAAGATGATAAAAAATACGAATATACCATTTTCTTTACTTGATCCTTATTCTGTACCTTCCCAGAAAACTGTCCATAAGGTCTACGCCTCCCATGTGGGCATTGTATTCACTTATGATCTTCGGGAATTTGTATCTTCTCTTTTTTTTTCTTGTCATATCTAGATACATTATTCAAAGGCAAAGCACCTACATAAGATGACAGTAATGTGACAACTTTGTTGTCTTTCCATGCTACTACACTCATATCCGCACCTTGAAACGTTGTCACTCTTTCTTCATGTGCACCTCTTGGAGTAGATTTATTCATAAATTGTTTTTTATCAGGTAATTTTGAATTAGGTATTCTATTTTGTTGAACTGTCCCCACTGAAAGTATTCCTTGAGTTGCCAAATAGAACACCAAGGGCACAGAAGTATAAAATTTTTCGAAATAGACAATGTGGCCAACTTGTCTTTGTATACCTCGAGCTAAACGCAAGACAATATTGCTGGTTGAGCCCAGATCTGGTTCATTCTCAGGTTTGTTGGTAAGGTCCTGCCCAGCATAAACCTCAAAGTTGTGTGCAAATCCTTGTAAGCTGCACAAAACATACAGTTTAAACCCCCACTTATGAGGCTTGTTGGGCAAGTACTGTTTGAGAAAGTGTGCAACTTTAGTTGCACACATTTGTTCATCTATAGACAGGCGTTGGTCCATAGGTACTGATGAAAATTTTGAATTCAATTCATCAATAACAGGGCGTATCTTGAATAGGCGATCATGGCCTGGATCAACGCAGGTGTGTGTGAAATCGCATGCGTCCTAATACAAAATGTTCAAAGTAAACATATCGGAATATCTCAAGACGGAGGAACGCAAGCGTCCTAATTCTATTGCGTCGTTATAATCTCAGGAGTGAGTAAATTCATGGCCGTCCTAACACAAAATGTACTGAAAGCAGATATAGCAAAAACGCTTGCGTTATTATCGTGTGATAAAAACGTGCACGTGGGGAGAGGCTTTACCCATTTCTTAATAAAATTAAGGTAAGTATTTATTATTTCTTTGACATGACATTGACATATTATTTTGAATTGACCAGTTATTTTCTGCTTGCTTTGATAGACTGATATCATCTAGACTACTATTGCTGTTCATAAAGGATCCCAATGATGTTATACAATAACTTCATTGTAGGATTCTGTGTTACTTTTCGATTTGGATATTATGATAAGGTGCATCAATTGTGGCATCGCTGTGCAGCGGATTCATAGACATATCGTGTGAAGCCTGGCGTTACCCCTGCAAGTGAGACTCGCTCGATGGTTAACAAATCAGGTACGAAGTATGGGATTCGCGTAAACCATGCAATAGTGGCAATATATTGAGCAGTTGTGTTATAATTTGAAAATACAATGATATTTTTGTTATTGTTCCAGCTCCCATTAGATGGATACGCTTGTCTCGACTGTTATAATTAATTAAATACTGAAGTTGCTGACAATGAGAGATTCTTGGGTCATACAATGGTCTGCCGTGGATGTGGTATCTCATTCGGGCTCAGAAAACCAAGACGTTGACGTTTTTATACTGTTGCAATGGACAGCCATTGTTTTGTCACCCTTATTTCCAATGATAATAATTATCAGGTAAATTATTTATTACCCGGCTAGAAAATCTATCTAATAAATAAAAAAGGCGTCTTTGAAAGAAAATGGCAAAACGAATGGGATAGATCCCTCAAAACTGGATAGACGAGCGATGGAAACGACGATCAGGAAAGATGGAAGGAGTGTTCGTCATGTAAAAACTCAACATAAATATAACATCACGCCCCAGTGATTCTCGAAGGATTTGGGCGAGGTGAAATACAATAACTTCATTCTAGAATTCTGTGTTACTTTTACAACACATTTCGCCAGTTAGGTCATGTCATTTTTAATAATAGGTAATGTATTTTAATAATATTTTCAGGATATGGCAAAAATATATGCATGTCAAGCCTGTTGGGTTGGAGTGAATCGACACCTGATTCATGACTCATCAAAGGTATTACAAGTTGTTACATCCGTGGAACATGGGTCATCAACACCGCTGCCGCCGCCACCACTGTCTCTACAACCAACACCGGTTGTTGCTGTCATGTCGCTAGTATGGTATCTTGGTTGGGCAAGGCATCAAGATAAACTGCTAGCACCAGCGTCATTTTTGGATAATGTTTTGGTGTCCCTAGAAGACTGAATTTTTTATTATTTTATTTAATTATGTACCGACGATAAAAGAATTTGGCAATAATTACATAGTTTCTTTTTTTATCCCCATTCAATACGAACAAGTAGGTAAAGATAAATAATATTATGGGTATTGAAGATAGAAAAATGTACGGAACTAAAGATGATAAACATATCATATTATCATCTTTAGTATTTATCAAAGTATTTTTTAGTGAACACATAAATACACATTATTTATGTGTTCACTAAAAATACTTTGTGATAATTATACAATTATAATAGGTGCACTCAAAGAGAAATATTTAAAAAATACTGCAAGATCTGATCTTAGACCAACAAAATATTAAATCTTTCTCTAACCTCACAAAGGCATGCCACCAATTAGTACCTGTGGTGGCTCACAGATGGATGGGTTGGTGGAAATTTACATCATTATGTAATTCAATTCAATTTTTCAATTCAATAATCATTTATTTTCTCTTCACAAAGCTGACTTAAAGGTAATGCGTACAAAAATGTCTCGGCTGTATTCCACCTTTGTGAGAGACTGGTGCCTGATATAGGTTTTTGGGAAAACCTGTGTTACAGGTCACCAGGCCCCCTCCACGGCTAGAATTAGCTTTAACTAGATACCGTGCAAGAGTGTAAATTAAACAATTGCATAACAAAAATAAGAACTAAGTAGGAGTTAAAACAATAATATGCTTAAGACAAATAAAAGAAGAAGAAGCAATAACAATTAAAATTCTGCAGAGCTTATTGAGTCATGTTGTGAGACGAGACCAGATGTGTGAGTGAGTGTTTATCTTGTGTGAAGTGTTAGACTGGTAGGAGATGGATGTGAGTAATTCAGATGAGCAGTGTGTGAGTGAACGTGACTATTGTGGAGTGAGTGAAGCGAGAGTTATTTTTCAATGAAAAGGTAATGAGACTAACCTACTGAGAACAAAATGTGCAGTGAGATAATAAACTTATTCATTGTGGTATTTGCTGAAACAATTGTTGTTTTTGTTGAGGCAAAGATTAATATTACATTTGGAACAGTGTATAATTGAATATCCCTTACAATTGGGGTATTTGCAACGCAAGGATCCCCAAAGGCCAATGATCTTGCCCATCCCTGCGAACTTCTTTTGGTGGGGCAACTGCTACAGCACTTCTTTTTTTTTTTGGCCTGGATTTCATTTTCTAGAAGACTAGAACTTGGACGACCTCTTTTTTCTTTTGCTGCTCCCATGTTACAAAGGACGAAGGCCAGTTCATTTCTAAAAGTACCTAAATTGAGAATATCTTTCTTAGGTACATTTTTAGCATTTTTTTTATATATTATCCATGCATTTATCACTGCCAGGTCTAAAAGATGATAAAAAATACGAATATACCATTTTCTTTACTTGATCCTTATTCTGTACCTTCCCAGAAAACTGTCCATAAGGTCTACGCCTCCCATGTGGGCATTGTATTCACTTATGATCTTCGGGAATTTGTATCTTCTCTTTTTTTTTCTTGTCATATCTAGATACATTATTCAAAGGCAAAGCACCTACATAAGATGACAGTAATGTGACAACTTTGTTGTCTTTCCATGCTACTACACTCATATCCGCACCTTGAAACGTTGTCACTCTTTCTTCATGTGCACCTCTTGGAGTAGATTTATTCATAAATTGTTTTTTATCAGGTAATTTTGAATTAGGTATTCTATTTTGTTGAACTGTCCCCACTGAAAGTATTCCTTGAGTTGCCAAATAGAACACCAAGGGCACAGAAGTATAAAATTTTTCGAAATAGACAATGTGGCCAACTTGTCTTTGTATACCTCGAGCTAAACGCAAGACAATATTGCTGGTTGAGCCCAGATCTGGTTCATTCTCAGGTTTGTTGGTAAGGTCCTGCCCAGCATAAACCTCAAAGTTGTGTGCAAATCCTTGTAAGCTGCACAAAACATACAGTTTAAACCCCCACTTATGAGGCTTGTTGGGCAAGTACTGTTTGAGAAAGTGTGCAACTTTAGTTGCACACATTTGTTCATCTATAGACAGGCGTTGGTCCATAGGTACTGATGAAAATTTTGAATTCAATTCATCAATAACAGGGCGTATCTTGAATAGGCGATCATGGCCTGGATCACCAATTTCCTTGTGGTGGTCATTGTTATTGAAGTGCAATATTTTTTTCAATTGTTCAAACCTGTTATTAGACATCACCGAATAAATTTGCTCATAGCCATATTTTGGAGGCCAGTATGCTCTTATATTGGGAAAATGTTGAACTGACATAATATATAAGTATTCCAAAAAACTTTCTCAAGTCTGATAAATTGGTTGCAGTTGTATTTGCTGGATTTTTTTGTGTGGCATACAGGTTTGTTTCTTCCACTATCCTTGCCATGAAATCTTCTGAGAAAAAGTAGTTGAAGCATGCATATGGACTATCTAATGGTGACAACTCTGGTCCTAGGTCTGAATTGCCTTTGAATGTAATTTTGGACTCATCAAATTCTATGTTCTTTTTTTTCCAGATCAATTTTCGTTTATCTAATAATGCTGAAAATATGTGTCCTGTAGGGTCACTATTGTCCACAACCTGGTTATCCATTACCTCATTTTCAACCAAGGGTGGGTCACTTTCGTGGTTTTGTGGGTTTTCTGTGTCCTCCTCATCACTTTCTAACATGTTCAGTAACTCGTCTCTGTCATAAGTTCCAGGCACATTTTCTTCCTCTTCATCAGACTTCTCCATGTCATCTTCCGACAGCCACCCACCTTCCAAAGATGCTAAATAATGTTCAATATCTCTGTCATTCATTTTGCTAGATATCAACACCTGGAACCAAAAGATAAACGAAATCAAATAAAACAATAGTATTTTACTAACTTTCATACAAGCTAAATGAACGTCATTACATGATGATGTAAAAGACATGTCCAGTTTCTGCCCTTTGGTCGTAGTCTGAATCGAAAATGTTCAAGATTTAAGGTTTTACAATAAGATTTAAACATTTTGATTTAAATTCAGTATTACTTGCGTAGCATAATTCTCAAATAAATAATACTCAATATTATAGCTTCCGCCCTGCCATTTTTAACAGAAAGTACTAAAAATGTTTTTGACGTTCCATTTTATCCCATAATTACCTTTAAAGAATGTGAACAATAACTACAACCCGCTTATTTTAGATCAAACGAATGTATGTAATTGTTGTAATGTAATTGCTTATAAAATACGAAATTATTACTAACATATTTTTGTGTACACATCTAACGTGTTTGAAAAAAAAATACTTAAGCCTCTGCCCCACAAGCGCGTTTTTATCGCACGATAATAACGCAAGCGTTATTGCAATAATGCGTCCCGATTCCTGCGTTTCTATCATTCGATATATTTTCTAACGTCTGCGTGTCGTGTAAAAACGCAGGTGTGTGTGAAATCGCATGCGTCCTAATACAAAATGTTCAAAGTAAACATATCGGAATATCTCAAGACGGAGGAACGCAAGCGTCCTAATTCTATTGCGTCGTTATAATCTCAGGAGTGAGTAAATTCATGGCCGTCCTAACACAAAATGTACTGAAAGCAGATATAGCAAAAACGCTTGCGTTATTATCGTGTGATAAAAACGTGCACGTGGGGAGAGGCTTTACCCATTTCTTAATAAAATTAAGGTAAGTATTTATTATTTCTTTGACATGACATTGACATATTATTTTGAATTGACCAGTTATTTTCTGCTTGCTTTGATAGACTGATATCATCTAGACTACTATTGCTGTTCATAAAGGATCCCAATGATGTTATACAATAACTTCATTGTAGGATTCTGTGTTACTTTTCGATTTGGATATTATGATAAGGTGCATCAATTGTGGCATCGCTGTGCAGCGGATTCATAGACATATCGTGTGAAGCCTGGCGTTACCCCTGCAAGTGAGACTCGCTCGATGGTTAACAAATCAGGTACGAAGTATGGGATTCGCGTAAACCATGCAATAGTGGCAATATATTGAGCAGTTGTGTTATAATTTGAAAATACAATGATATTTTTGTTATTGTTCCAGCTCCCATTAGATGGATACGCTTGTCTCGACTGTTATAATTAATTAAATACTGAAGTTGCTGACAATGAGAGATTCTTGGGTCATACAATGGTCTGCCGTGGATGTGGTATCTCATTCGGGCTCAGAAAACCAAGACGTTGACGTTTTTATACTGTTGCAATGGACAGCCATTGTTTTGTCACCCTTATTTCCAATGATAATAATTATCAGGTAAATTATTTATTACCCGGCTAGAAAATCTATCTAATAAATAAAAAAGGCGTCTTTGAAAGAAAATGGCAAAACGAATGGGATAGATCCCTCAAAACTGGATAGACGAGCGATGGAAACGACGATCAGGAAAGATGGAAGGAGTGTTCGTCATGTAAAAACTCAACATAAATATAACATCACGCCCCAGTGATTCTCGAAGGATTTGGGCGAGGTGAAATACAATAACTTCATTCTAGAATTCTGTGTTACTTTTACAACACATTTCGCCAGTTAGGTCATGTCATTTTTAATAATAGGTAATGTATTTTAATAATATTTTCAGGATATGGCAAAAATATATGCATGTCAAGCCTGTTGGGTTGGAGTGAATCGACACCTGATTCATGACTCATCAAAGGTATTACAAGTTGTTACATCCGTGGAACATGGGTCATCAACACCGCTGCCGCCGCCACCACTGTCTCTACAACCAACACCGGTTGTTGCTGTCATGTCGCTAGTATGGTATCTTGGTTGGGCAAGGCATCAAGATAAACTGCTAGCACCAGCGTCATTTTTGGATAATGTTTTGGTGTCCCTAGAAGACTGAATTTTTTATTATTTTATTTAATTATGTACCGACGATAAAAGAATTTGGCAATAATTACATAGTTTCTTTTTTTATCCCCATTCAATACGAACAAGTAGGTAAAGATAAATAATATTATGGGTATTGAAGATAGAAAAATGTACGGAACTAAAGATGATAAACATATCATATTATCATCTTTAGTATTTATCAAAGTATTTTTTAGTGAACACATAAATACACATTATTTATGTGTTCACTAAAAATACTTTGTGATAATTATACAATTATAATAGGTGCACTCAAAGAGAAATATTTAAAAAATACTGCAAGATCTGATCTTAGACCAACAAAATATTAAATCTTTCTCTAACCTCACAAAGGCATGCCACCAATTAGTACCTGTGGTGGCTCACAGATGGCGTTATAATAAAAAAAACTAAGAAAAATCCTGGGTGTATAAACCATAATTTGACCGGTTTGCGTAAGTTCCTGACACCTATAACTTATTAATTGATAAACTATTAAATACAACAATTACAATAATATAACAATCATTACTGAACATTGGTTTTGACTACCTAGGCAATCGTTCATTGTGCGACCAGACATATCCTTTACATCAAAACAATATTGAGTTTATTTCTTCATATTTTTCTATTTATGAACAAAATTATATACATAAATCAAAATACTGACCTCAAATCCATCAATTACGAATAAACTGAGAAGTAACCGTGAGAATTTTATACCACTTTTTTCCAATCACATTAGCCGAAATCTTCACCGAGCAAACTAGCGCGTAATGATATTTTGAAATGACATTTGACAGCTGACATTGAAGAATGAACTTTTTTTTTTCGTTCGGAAACGATACTATGGTTCCTTAAAAGTTGCTATGTACAAAAAATATAATCCAAATACCCTGTGGAAGCGACAAAAATTACATTGAATTGGTTGATGGAAATTTCCATCACAATGCATTTAAGGGTCTAATGTTGAGTGGTTTAAGAATTTCAAGATAAAAGACCCCATCTGGCATAGGTTGGTTGGTTAAGTCCAAAAAATTAATCTCAAATATTGAAAATCGAGTCCAATGTACAATTCAATATTACACGTGCGTATATACCTACATCTAGAAAAACGAAGGAATAAATTAACAAATTCGCAGTATAGATAATAGTATTGAGCTGTTTTCCCTTTTTCGCCAGCCAAAGTTTGTCTGCAGAACTCTTTATACCCATCAACAATTTTATTTAAAGTCTGTGGTAATTCAATAGCATCATTAACGTTAGATACTGTTGTATTAAACGATGCGGTTTTTCTTGTTGTCTGTAATAAATTTTCTAACATTTCCAAAGATACATTAGTGTAAAGCAGCAGCAGTTAGCGGATGTAAACGCTTGCACCGATTCAAATGCTTACTATCCAAAAAGCTGTTAGTCGAACCACTAGCTAATACCTCAGCTTGAACAAGAATTTCAACCAATCCGCAGGAATCTATGAATTTCCCTATAGCTTTGAAAAATGCCATTTGCATGTGAAACACACCCAAATTGATAAAAATATTATCAAATTTTGGATGTTGTTTGTCCTGAATTTGCATTGCCATTTTAGCAATAGCTAAATCATATGTTACAATAATCCGATCTTGGTTACATTGTTCTTTCTAACTTATTTCTAATAAGAAATGCTATACATTCATCACCTGTATTAGTTATAAAATTTATACTAGAGCATTTTCAACACCTTCCATTTAAAATGCTAATGTTCTCTTGTTCCGTCGTAGCTGGGCAATAGTCGATAGAACGTTGAATAGTCGGTTGGTTCCGGCTAATCGTCCAGAAAAAGTTTTTCGTCATGTGACCTATCGTTAGCCATGTTAATCTAAAACCAAAAGGTGGAAAAACCTAGCGAGGCTTTTAAATGTTTTTTATTGTAGCAGGAGTGGGAAATCCTCATGGACGCACAAACTAACTCACAGATGAGCCGGACTCTTACCAGCTAAAACCACACTTAAAGAAAGAAAGAAAGAAAGAAAAATATTTTATTTGGGACACGCACAGGAAATACAAACAGTAATAAAAAAATAAAATAAAAACTAAAAGGAGCATCTAAAACTAACAATTAAACGAGTTCAAATTAAAAACGACCTGTGCGAGGCCAAAAAGGCCACTATCTCAGCATAATGCTGCGATACTTAAAAAATAAATACCGCAGCGCTGGTATTCTGATAGGGCCCGCTGTGATGCCACGGACATACCTACGGACACATAAATCCCATTAGGGGATTACAAAATAAATAAATAAATAAACAACAATTATTAGTAAAAAATAAATACAAATAGAAAAAACCGTAAACTAACATAAAGCTATCGGCTCACGCACGACGCCGACGCTCCTACATCACTTATCCTAGTTATAGACTAATATTGTCTATGTCATAGCGCATGACAAGTGAAGGGACGCGGGCGCACTGCATGATGCTATTGTAGTCTGTGGTTATAGAATACATTTATACATCTGTGCATTCGGCTGTCAATGTTTGTTTATAATAGTAAAATAAATTATGAAAAAGTAATTAAAGTATTGATAGGAATACAAATATACTACTCTGTACCTTGTTGATACAAATAACCAATTAGTGAATAATAATAGATACTGCAAGAAAGTGGTCCAAATAAATAATATTTTAACATATCGTTGTAAACTAAGTATGACTTACTGTTGTGTTGTCTAAATCGGAAGAAGAGATACAATCAACTAGCATAACAAAGCAATTGGAGTAGAAATCATGGCGCCAGGAACATAAGGCTCCGCTGTGGTCACCAATACCAATTACGTGCAGACCCCGGGTAAGTTAGAAACTATTTTCCTTTTGTACTCGCATCAAATGTTGCTTATATGTAGTACTAAAAGTCCCAACTGTTTTTATAGCACGAAAAGGAGGTGGCAAGTCGTTCCAACAGCGAGAGGCTGCGAATTTAAAGCTTCCACGGAATGCAGCAGTTTTATGCGTTGAGGCCAACAGAAGGTATGATGATGCTCTTGTTTTAACTTTATTAATGTCACGTGACCAAGACAGTTTCCTGTATATGTAGATATTCTGGTTTTTTTGTGAGAATGGTGCCAAAGAGTAGGGTAGCCAGATGAAGTTTTCTGCGATCTGACATTCTCATCAAATTACCCTTATTTAAAAATGGAGTTATGTGGGACCGGGGAGGAACGTTAAAGCAAAATCTCGCACAAGCATTCTGCACTCGCTGGATCAACTTTTCGCTTCTACCGAGAATGCACGCCCCATACACAGTGTCAGCGTAGTTCAGCTTGGATAAAACAAGTGACTCACACAGCATCACCCGCATATCCACACTTATGTAGGGCCGTACACGGTACAAAAGCTTTAAACGGTAAAAACAGTTGCGCACAGCCTCAATGATATGTGTCTCAAAATGCAGATGCTCGTCAAAGACCACCCCAAGATTACGGGCTTCTTGCACCCTATCAACAGAACACCCATCAATCTTCAAGTCCATATTGTACCCTAACATCTTGTTTAGAAAATCCCTTGATCCCATGAGAATGTACTTGGACTTAACTGGGTTCAGAACCAAACAGTTTCTTTTTGACCATGCTGAAATCCTACTTAAATCCTCGTTCATACTTTTTACAGCATCAGCAGAGTGTTGAGGGCGGAACGAGAGATACATCTGCAGATCGTCAGCATATAAGTGGAACTTAGTGTTTATCAGACAGTTGATGATATCGGCACTGTACAGTATGAAGAGAAGCGGGCCTAGGACCGATCCCTGCGGCACGCCACGGTTCACTTGTGTGGGACTAGAGGACCTAACATCTCCATCACTATCACTTGTTACCTGGACAAACTGAGAACGGTGACTCAGGTAACTCCGAAACCATTGAACTGTTTCGGGCTGACATCCATAATAAGACAGCTTGGAGAGGAGAAGAGAGGTATTGATAGAGTCGAAAGCACGCGAGAAATCCAGCAGCACAAGCATGGTACCCATACCCTGTTCTCTGGCTTCCAGGATATTGCCAACCACATCAAGAAGAGCTGTGGCTGTGCTGTGCCCCTTACGAAATCCTGATTGGGCTAGTGGCAAAATACTGTGCTGTTCAAGATATGCCCGAAGCTGGTTCGACACAACTTTCTCTAGAATCTTGGAGAGACATGGCAAAAGGCTAATTGGACGAAGATCTTTCTCACTGGTGGGATTAGATACCTTGGGAATGGGCCTAACTATAGCCAATTTCCATAGTTCGGGAAAAGAGGATGAAGCTATTGATCTGTTGATGATGGCAGTTATAGATGCAAGCGTGCGAGGAAGAGTCATCATCAGCATCTCCAGGGAGACCTGGTCAGAACCCTGAGCATTGGACTTGAGACCATGTAAAAGCCTCAGCACCATGTCTTCCCCCACTGGCTCGAGCTGAAAATGACCATTGCTGAATCTGTGGTGCTCAAAGTAAGATAAATCAGCATTACTGACCTCACCACTGCCCGGCACATCCAAAAAGTGGTCATTTATCTTCTCAGGGTTGTTGCAAAAGTGTGGTAAGCTGTGCTCTGGCTTTTTAGAAATAGCTATAGAAGATTTTATATATTTCCATAGTGTCTTAGGCTGTTTTATGTTTTTATTTATATACGTTTTAAAATATGCACACTTTTCACTATCGAAAGCAGCCCTGACCAGATATTTAAGCTGTTTGTATGAGTCTATATGATGTATAGATTTAGTAGCTTTAGACTTAACATGGTATTTGTCGCGCAACTTCATCATTTCCTTGACAGTGTAAGTTATCCAGGGGTAAGACTTTTCTTTGATAAAGACTTTTTTAAGGGGTGCATGTAAGTCAAAGAGATTCAGAATAAACTCATTAAATGTTGCCACCATAGAGTTCACATCCTCCAGACTTTCTATATATTCCCAGTCCATCTTATTCAGATCATCATTAAAATTGTCCAGCAGTATGTCTTTAAGTGGCCTATAGGTGATCCAGTGTGGGGAAGGTTTCTCCAATTTGAAGTTGAGTTCAACACATATAACCGCATGTTGACCAAGCTCTGGTATGTGTGATACAGAGACCCCACACACACGGGCATCAGTACATACAACATCAATTAGTGTTTCACTATGGTCTGTAAAATGGGTAGGCTCTGTAACAATCTGCTTTAGCTTGGAGCATAGTAAAAAGTTGTTAAGTAATTTTGTTTTATTTTCCAGCTGGTTTAACATGTTAATGTTGAAGTCACCAAGCAAGATAACCCTATCCGCGCTAGCAAAAGAGGAAAGAGAGTCGGTAATCGCATCCAGAAAGATATTCACATCTAGCCACGGCGGCCTGTATGCCGTACCGACAATAACTGTATGCGAGTTAATATTAAGCCTGAGCCACATTTGCTCGACCTGCGGCGCCGGCGGGTGCGGCACGGCGCGCACGGACACCCCGCGGCGCACGTAGAAGCCCACGCCGCCCCCGCGGCCGCCGCGCACTGTGTGCGGGCGCGGCACGTGCCGCAGCCGATAGCCCGGCACTGTCGGTGCGCGACCCTCCTCTCCCTGCCTGAGCCAGGTTTCATTTATTGCCATAATGTCTACCGAGAGGCTCTCCATAGCAACAAGGAACTCCTCATGGCGCGAACCGAGTGACCCCGCATTAAATAATCCAACATTTAGATTTTTTGTTTTGTTCATTTTTGTAAATAATGTAGTATGTAGTAATAATATATTGATTGCAGATAGTATATGGAAGTGTTATGCAGTCCAGAGTTTAGTATGATAATATGAGGCGTAAATATGTTGAAATAAATAGTATTAAGTGTAGTACGTAATAATAATATACAGTGAAATATAGTGAGCGTTAGAGATGTATACATAGTCAGCCAAAGTGTAATAATATTAATAATATATAAAATCCGTAAAAACAAATATAACTTAGTAAATATAGCAGACGCGGAGATCTGAAGTTTCCTACATAAGAAATGCACATAGATAGTCAATAATCGAGCAGCGGGGCCACCACCAGAAGTAACCAAAGTATACCGAGACATGAAAATAACCGGCCTCGCACAGGAAAAGCTTAAACACTGAATCAGAAACGAAACAGATAAAAAAAAGTAAAGTTTTAAAATAACATAGATAAAATTAAGGTGCCTGGTAGGAGCCACATTATTAGACTTCCTTCTCAGTAGAAACATCACAACAAAAAACACGCGCATAGTCCTCCTCTGAGCGGATGCAGTGGGTTGGCTTGCCGTCACCCTGCTTAGCCAGGATGCGGCCAAACTTCGTCCATGTGTACCTCCATCCAAGACGGCTGCCAGCTTCACGAACCCGGTAAAACAATTGCTTGTTAGTTCTGGTGAGTCGCTCATTCAGAAAGAAGCGACGCGGGGGCGCGGTGAGTCCGAGATCTTCTGTAGTGGCACCGCGCCGCACACGCGCACTCTGCAGCAGGTCGTCACGCAGTGCGCGCCGTGTCAGGCGCACCACGATACGCCGCCCGCGCGCAACAGCCGCCGCTGCTCTGCCTTGGTTCGCGCCGCCTGCAGAGCCCGTCTGCACCTCCCGGTCAGCTCGCAGGCCCACCCGTTGCGCGAACACAATGTCCCGTTCTTCGAGAGTCACCCCAAGCTTAGCCGCCACCAGACCGACGGTGTGCGTCACATTCTCACCGGGAATTTCTGGGATGTTGGTGATCTCTAGATCGGAGCCCAGTAAGTCCTGCTCGCGATCGTTGAGCTCGAGCTGCAACTGGAGCACTACCTGCTCGAGCCGGCCCACTTTGGCGTCTGGCACTGCTGCACTCTGCCTACATTCAAGAGCCCCGATCCTGGCCTCCAGGCTATCAATCCGCTCGGTGCAGACTCCCATCGACGAATGCAGGCCTGCCATCTCCCGCCGAAATTCCCGCATCTCATCCCGAACCTCCCGCAGCTCGGATCGGAAGAGCCTTATTTCTTCCCTAAGAGTCAGCTGCGTATCCGGCGAGGGCTCTCCATCAGTACCCTGTTCGCTCGCTGCCCGAGACAATACTTTCTTCACCGCGACGGGGGGCCTGGTCAGAGTGCCCTGAACCTGTGTTACCGCGACCGGCGACTTGGTCATAGCGCCCTGGAGTGGTACTGCAACTGGAGCTGATGCCACTGCCGCAGCAGGAGCCACTGCCGCTGCCGACGCTGCTGGCGCAATAACAGGGGGACCACTACCTATATCCTTGACAGGCGTGGCGCTATTGTCACCCCTGGGCAACTTTTTTTTACAGTCTGGGCACAGCCAGTCCCTACTCAGCTGCGCTGGTTCGGGCAACAACAGACATGCCAGGTGATACCTATTATGGCAAGAGAAGTTACTACATGTAGCGCTCCCCTTCGCAGACAAAAACTTCCCGCAGGCTGCACACTTTACCATGGTGTTGCGGCAAGTAGTAGCTAGATGGCGCACACCTCTTAAGCTTCGTTTGGCGGCACTAGATGGCGCACACCTCTTACGCTTCGTTTGGCGGCACTAGATGGCGCCCGCCTCCCATAAATTAATGACTGATGTGCAGATCCGTAGCAATGTTATCGACTTTATGGAGGTACCGGTAGCAACAAAAAACTTCGAAGTCACTTCAAAGTCAGAACGTGTCAAAAACTGTAATTTGTTTTTATGGATTAAAACCACCGAACTGTTGTATTTTGCCTTGCGAACGATCACACACGTAAGTGACACTACTGTGCTAACGTAAACACGAAATTTGCCCGGAAATTGTTGTTGTTTTATTTTATATTAGTGCAGACACGAACAGCTGATGCGAACCGTAAATCGTCCGTGACGTCACTCTCACTTCTGACTCACAGTTGGTTATTGCCAATATTAAAGGCATTTCATTCTTTAGCTTGACTACATTCACTTAGTTTAAAACTACCTAAAACTAATTTATAAATAAAATTATATTTATACACTTCATTAGTTTCATTTTTATTTTATTTTAGTCGGTCTACAGATTTCTTAGTATAAAATATGTAACAGTACAAATTTCTTACATTAAATTAAAACTAACTACAAGTAAAAACACCTATATTTATGGAAGTATTGACCCATTGGCTTTTGCAGCCTTGGCCAAGACTGCTTCTGCGAAAGTCACGAAATGAGGATGGAGGTTTTCTCTCAGCGGCGTAGGTGAGTGCTCTCAAGATAGCGACCATTTGGGTTTTAAGTATTAAATGTAATACTAATAGTCCCTAGGCACTAGAAACACTACAAAAGTTGCGTCACTGTTAAGGCTGGTGCAGAGCAGCGCGACGCGACACGAGCAATACAATTTCTAAGAAAACTTCACGATATAACAATAACCGGTGTCGCGCTGGTCTGCACGACCCTTAAGTATGTCTGGGATAGCGTAAAGGGATCTCGGGAATAATCAGATAAAATGCTTACCCTACGAGCATTGCCGATGAGAGGGTTTTTGATGGTAGATGATATGAGTCTGCATGCCTTCGTGCTGGATTCTGCTGCCTGCCGCTGCTGCTGGTACTGCTCACTGAAGGTTCTTTATGCACGCTACGGAACTAGGTTTTAAGGAATTTCTTTACACTGGAACCGATAGAAAGCGACGTACCGACTGCGCCATTTAGGTAGTGACCGCGGGCGAAAGGCTTTATAAAAAGCAAAAAGGAAGTTCCGTCCGAAGAGCAGTTCAAGACTAACTTTATTAATCTAAGAATATTAAAGCTAAGCTCACAATACAATGAGGCTATTATAATCTTAATGCTTCTTGCTATCGTAATACCAGGAAGCTACTCTAAAATTAAATGTATTCTTATTACCTAATTACAATGAAGCTTATTGTCTAATATCCTTATTACACCTAACTCTTATTTTTTTTTCTAGTATCGCAAATTTTCTGAGTGCCTCATGTATACTTACTTTTTCTTGATTAAGAATAAAGTTTTTATTAGAGAATTTTTGTTTATTATGTGAACTACACTGGCCGTCAAAACTTAGTACCACACTTTTGAATTTGCAATTAATATTAAAGTACCTATACAAGATATTTAAAGTTCACTGATGAGTCTCGATTTTTACTATTTAGATTCCGATGGAAGACGAAGAGTATACAGGCGACCTGGTGAGTTATACGTTCAAGTGTGCTTCTCAGAAACTCAGAAAGAGTCCAATACGGTGACGCTGGCATCTCATCAGAAGGTCGCACAGAGCTAGTGGTCATAGAAAATGGCACCCTGACTTGGGAAAAATATGCTCAAAACATCCATAATGTGATGGATCGATACTCATGCAGGATAACGCCCGGCCACACACCGCTCGGGTCGTACAACAGTACATTCAGGAGGTTGCTATAAACTAAAATGCTTAGTCTTCGGTAGTGTATGGTTTCACCGTACATGCTCCCGGGCCAAAAAGTTACACATCTTGTAATCTAAAGCCACGTTTAAGACATAGGTGACGTGAATACGTCATATACTTTTAGGGCCGATTTTTCAATCCTCAGATAAACATCCAGATAGGGTTTATTCGATAGATAGCAAAAAAATCAGTTGTTCAATCGCCATTGTGGTACATTTACTTGAGATAGTTCACAAATGATCTGCACTCTCCAGTATTCTAATTCTGACAGAAGACAATCTTTTGCTCGGGTAAAGCATACTGTTTGGCCATAATAAAAAGTAAGAAATAAAAGAAAAATATTTATTGTCACTTAAAACAAACATTATTATTATTATTATAGACTCTTATATACAAGTCGCCCATGCGCATGTGACCGCCCGTAATTTTCTGAATATTCATGAAAAAATATCGAAAATAAACTTCAAAAGGGGGGGTCTATCTATAACATTTTTCACTAGTTTTTTTAAAATAAATACACAATTTTTTACCGAATAAATGGATCGATTCCGTTTTTTTTTTCGTAGTCTATAATTTTTTGTAAAAATTTTAATTAACCTGTTAAAATAACTCATAAGCTTTTGGAAATAATAAACAGAATCCAAATCGACCCATAAACTTCGGAGATGTGTCAAAAAACAGAAAGCAAATCTTTAAAAAATTAAAAATTGAATAACATGAAAATTGTTATAGATTTATATTTTGAAGTTTATTTTCGATATTTTTTCATGAATATTCAGAAAATTACGGGCGGTCACATGCGCATGGGCGACATTGTATAGTTATCATTCACAACTGGTTTTGAAGAGGTGCACAATTTAACTTTTGTTTCAGCAAAATATGTATTTCTTGCTTTCTTTATGATGACAAAACATCATTAGCAAGATGTTCCATTTTCAACCTGTGTTCTCCTTCGTTGAACTGCTGTTCTCTTCTGGCAGTCTCCATTTGAAGCTGTACAAGTTCCAAACGAGCAGAACTTAACTTATCAATTTTGGAAGTGACGCTGGCTTTATTACCTATATCTGGTTTCAATACATTTGACACTCTTGTTTTCAGTGCTTTTAGGTGCCATTTGTACATACATAAACATACGAAATAGGTTGAAGTACAGACGCCAGCACATTAACCTACTCCAATCTGTCAAATTTTCCCAGCCAACATCGAACCTTATTCTTTAGCGATAAAGTTGAAAATCTATTAAAGAAAGGACATCACCCACGTTCCATATATTTTTGGACCAAATTTGAAAATGGCGGCCTAAGAAAAAAAAACGATATTCTGTTAGAACTTGTTTATTATGGCACCAAAACTGTGAAACCATTACCCTCGGTTTTATTTGAGTTCAAAAATCTTTATTTTATACATTTTCTATGAAATTAATTTTATAATAAAAAAAGAACTATACTGCTATAGCATTACAATAGTTAAAAAAATATAATAATGAGAAAATACAGCCGAGCGTAACTCGTGTACCATATTATGCACATAATATGTGAACAGCGCCCAATCGTTCTTTTTCCTATTAAGCACGTGCAATAATAGTGACGGATTGCACTTCGACCGGATGTTCTGTCTATTACAATGTAGGTATAATATTGGCGAGCTCGGACATGTCGAGATTGCAGTCGTCCTCGTATCATCCACATATCTGTTCCTTCTAACTCTTCCAAGTGTTCATCTGCTATTTCATTACTGAGCTCAATTGAAAACGATCCGTTATGGAGGATATGTTCACCATAGTAGCTTTTGGCTTGTTTTAGTTGGTATACGCCAAGATAAAATAATAAGACGTCATCTTGACTCAACCTCGGAAAATCTGCAAACTCTGGCATATCTGCTGTCATTAGGGTGAACTGAGCTCGTCTGCGATTATAATTATGGCGATTAACCAGTTCTGCTAATACATTTGGCGTATTCATTCTTTCATTTATGATCTCCAAAATGTCTGAAGCATATGGATTATTTTCGATTACAACATGGTATTTATTTAAAATGGCGGCTGCAATTCTGAATTAATCAAACATGTTTTGTATATACACACATCAAAAGTGTCTAGGGATCAACATATATTTTTGCAATAACTTTTCTCCTGATTGATATTAATTAAAATTTTCTTTAAGGATTCATCAAATAAAGTGTTTTCGTTTGTCACAGTAACGATAAACCAAGTCACCTTTGCATTAATAAAGAAATTTGCCATTTTCCTAATAAAGGGATTTTTGACATTTGAACCACTAACATTAAAGTTCGAAAAAAAGACTGAAATAACAGTTTTCTTTAAAATTTTATTGGGTAACTTAAACAATTAATAATCCGTGTTTCTACCGCGAACACTAACAACACAAGAACATCGGTTTGGCATACTCAAAATGAGTTCATCCAAATCACGCTGTGGAATGGCCGCCCATGTTCGTTGCAACAACAAAAAAAGGTCTTCTTGCGACTGGATACCCTCCATATTCGGCAGAGCTCTTCTCTGTAGCATATCCCATGCATGCTCAATCGGGTTCAAGTCTGGCGACTGAGCAGGCCAGGGCAGGACATTGATGTTAGCTGCGGCGAGAGTCTGTCTTACAACTCTTGCGGTGTGCGGTCGTGCATTATCATGCATTAACTGAAATAAGGGACCGATTTGCACTTGTAGAGGAACGATGACGTCTGATACAATCGTCTCAGCATAAATTTGAGCGTTGAGGTTGCCTCTGATCCAAATCAACTCAGTTCTTCCGCCGATCCAAATACCCGCCCATACCATGATGGTTCCACCACTATAAGGATGGACTTCCTGGCAGGATTTTAATCGCTGTTGGCGTCCAGGGGTTCTCCAGTGTCGTATACGTCTTGTATCCGGTCTCATACCAAAACGAGACTCATCAGAAAAGCACACGAAACGCCATTGTTCTTCTGCCCAATTTCTGTGTTCAAGAGCCCATTGATATCGAATCCTACGATTGTGCATTGCTATAGGTGGTACCCGTAGCGGTCTTCGGGAATGAAGGTTCACTTCATGCAAGCGGTTTCTGACTGTTTGGTCGCTAATTAAGTTCCCTGAAGAGTGATGAAGCCTCACGGCTAACATCATGGCGGTTATTGTTGGAGCTCTTCGAGCTAAGATTTGAATGTATCGGTCTTGTCTCCGTGTGGTGCAGCGATACCGTCCTCCATGGCGCTCAGCCACGGTACCAGTGCTTCGGTAACGTGTCCAAAGTCGACTGATAACACTCTGACTTGTATTCAGAGCTAAAGCCACAGTACGTTGCCGGGAACCAGCTTCTATCATTCCCACGGCTCTGAGCATTTCTTCCCTGCTTAAATGACGTCGCTGCTCCATAATAACGTTGGTTTTAATCAGTAGTAGGGAAACAGTAGCACTAATAATGTCTTCAATGCGTTGTATGTTTTTATAGGGAAAATATTGACAGCTGATTTTCATCTTTTACTCGAATTTGATTCACAGTTCCTGATTCAAATTATGAAATGCACCAAAAAGGATCCATATAAATTTATAAAATCATAAATTTATTACAAAGCCACATCTCAATCTCAAGAAATCCGCATAAAAATGCTTGATCCCTAGACACTTTTGATGTGTGTATTTCGCAGTAGCCGAAAATCTCTTTTAAATCGGCCGTTCACTACTTCCACTACCCAACGACAAATCGTAATCAGCCTTGATTTGTTTGCTTGATCTGTCGTGAGTTGTTTCATTTTGGTATTTTGTTGCTGGCATATGTGGTATGTAACCGCAAGACTCAAGGTTTGCCACAGAATCGCGAAATCCACGGTCCAAAATAAAAACATCTCCGGTCCAAAAAAACCAAAGGAATGCACTGTCTACATTTCTTATCGTAGCATTCATGATTTCTGCGTCAGACGTAACGGCAGCATACGGTCCAATTACCTCAATAATATGTCCATCGCAACAAACCAAGAGGAACGGTTTCAGGAGGTTTCTGTATTTGTGATGGCTGTAAGACTCGCTGAAAAAAGTAATTGCTACTTTCTTGCAAATATATGTATGTACCATCACCAATTGTTATCGCCTTCCTTTCATCTTCGGGGCTCAAGGGGTTCCCGAATAGATGGTTTGGTATTAACGTGTTCCTTTGTGCAACGTTCTCACGTGTTATGTGATCAAAACCAAGGTTTAAAGGCACAAAATCCTGTAAGAGCGCATCGCGTCCAATCTGCAACCTTTGGAAGGTTGATTCACCACATGAAAATGTTTGCTAGTCTAGCATTGAAGTCTCCAGTCCTCAACTTAACTAATACTGCCGCCAAAATAGTATTTTTTTTATTAACTGACCTCAAGCTTGACAAACCCTCCATCAATTCGGCAAACTGGTCTTGAAGTATTCCGGTCCTGGTATGGAACTCGTCCGGTGCCATATTTTTATATTGTTCGAAGTTAATGTGGTCCTGAGTAATATTCATATTCATTTATTCATCAAATATAAGCTAATAGTTTACACCAAATCGCTTATATCTATGCTAATTCTACAAAACATTAATTTTTTTAATTAAAACTTCTTAGGCTAAAAAATAAACTAATAAAATAAAACAATAAAAATGGAGTAACATAAAATTTGTAAACTAAAAACAAAACATACCAAAAAACAAAAAAAAAATTATTTCTTCATAATTAAATAAATATACACATGTTTAGCGATTGTCCATTGAGAGTCAAAAAATAAATCTGCTTCAGGAATATATTTTAGAAAGTCATTTATTAACTTTATTGCTCTAGCAGTAGGAGTGGTGTTGGTTCGGGGAGCACGCCAATATGTCTCTGTAATGTTGATACTATATCCATTATTTGAACAGCAGTGAACTCTTCTGACGAGCTGTCTTGTAAAGGGAGTAAATGCCAAAGATTTTGCTCCATGTGTTCATTGCATACACGTGTGATTTTTGGCTCATAATAACTATATTTTCGGGTAAAAAACCTTATATTTTCGGGTATCCGACGACGAGATTCATTTAAACAATGTTGAAAAATGCAGCTATTTGTGGTATTCGGTGCGCGAAGAAGACCTGTAGGCTTACTCTCGACACTCGATCTCAATCGGGATTGGAAATTGGGATCGAAATCTTGTCATTTGGCACTCTTGAATGCCACACTAGCGCACGATTGGAATCGTATTAGGTGGATTTTTTTGGTACTAAATGAAATCGACTTTACTCGAACGAATGCACTTTTTCGGTACTCTTGACGAGATTTTGACATTGACATATCGAGTTTGAAGTCGTGTTTATGTCAAAATTGAACAATTCCAAAAAGGCTACTTTTTTGGGATCGGGTTTGTTATTGTGGCTGATTTGTGAAGTTTTTATTGTGAATAATGGCACGTTTAGGACTTATTTGTGATATTTTGGACAATGCTCATAAGTTAGATATGAGACAAAGGCGGAATTTGAGACGAATGGCGCGTTATGCAGACAACGCTTTTGCCATGACTGACGAGGAATTTAGGAGAAATTACCGAATAAATAAGGAGCTTTTCGAAGTGATTTTTAGGGATTTGGAACCTTTGATGCCCCAGCTTACTCGCCGTAGCGACATACCAAGAAAATACAAGGTTTGTAAACTAGCAATTCTATTTTCACATGGTAGGTGTTATTGTTATTGTAAAATTATAAGTTATTAACTATTTAATTTTATTTTTTAGGTACTAGTGGCTCTTTCTTTTTACGCCACAGGACACAAGGTACAATGATGTCCAGTTTCGAGAGCAATAAGAGAAGTCACAAATGCTCTTAATTCGAACACAATTTTAAACAAATGGCTTAAATTTCCACCGACTCGCCAACAACGAGATTTAATTAAACAAAGGTTATTAACAACTTACTTATTTTTATCATAATATTAAATAAATGTACTTTCATTCAATACTTTATACATTATGTTGTTTTGATGTTTAATATGTTTTTTTTTTACTTATTTGTGAAGAATAATAAGCTAATACTAAATAAATTCCAGATTTTATGAAAAGTTTAAAATTCCTGCGGTCACAGGATGTATTGATGGTACTCATGTGGCTATAGTAAGACCATCAGAAAATGAAGAGCGTTTTTACAACAGAAAAGGTTACCATTCGAGAAATGTTTTGATTGTGAGTTAGGTTGGCTATTTATTTAGTTATTATTATTAGAGTAATTGTAACTTTCTATAAATAGTATTTCTTTTACAGATTTGTGATGCGGATCAAAATATACTCAGTGTAGACTCTTCATTTGGTGGAGCCTCACATGATACTTTTGTTTGGAACCAACATCCAGTTAAGAATCACTTGCAAAATTTAATAAATTCAGGAGAAAGAGTTTTTTTACTTGGTAAGCATTATAAACAGTTGTTCAAATTGGAAATTAATTTACATTAGGTCTACTTTGTCCTTATATAAATAATAACTACTAAGACATTTTAATATAATTACAGGTGATTCCGGTTATCCTCAAAGGGAATATATGATGACACCAATAGTGGATGCACCGCCAGGCTCAGCTGAAGAGTACTACACAAATCTGCATTGTGTGGCTCGCAATACTGTGGAGCGCACAATTGGGGTTTTAAAAATAGATGGAGATGTCTTCTAGGCCATAGAGTACTTCATTATCATCCAGACACAGCTGCTAAAATTATAAATGCATGCTGTGTTTTACATAACATTTGTAACAGAGCACGATTGGGTTTGGATGATATTGAGGATGCCGTACCACCCATGGGAGAAATGCAATTGGCAGATAGTGGGTTAGAAGTGGATCGAGGTTCTGCCTCCATGGAGCTGCACAGGGGTCGCGAGGCTCGTGCACAGCTTGTGCAAGACTTGTGGACAGCTCGGCATCTCCATTAATATTGTTTTTTAATGTATTTAGTAAATTTATCTTTTTTTTCACTACTCCTTCTATTTATAAAGATAGGTAAATATTTATGTGATCAATACTTGTACTCTCTTTTATTATAATTGTAAGACTATTGTTCTATTGTGTCATTTGATTTCTATTGTGTATTAAATGTGTTGTGTATATGTTGTATAATGTAATGTGTTGTGCAGAGGGTTAGTAATAATCAAAATAATAATGAGCTTACCTAATAAGTTTTATTATAATAAAGTTCATGGTACAATATATACAATGTACATGGTACAATACCGGTCTGTCTAGAACGTTGCTGCAAGGCGGCGAAAATTCCCAATACCCTAAATCTAGAACGCGGCCTCAAGGCCGCAGTACGTTCAAGCTGATTCAAACTGTATTTGTACTATGCATAGTGGCTTATATGGTCTATAGTTAATTTTATTCTATGGATTTGGTAATATACTTGTCAAATAAATCGACCAAAACGTCAAAATATGCAGAAACAATTCTAGAAAAAAGTAAAAATTGAACATTTTGGCACGGCAAAATGGCGTTTGCGCATGCGTTCAGCGCGCTGCACTCCGCGTTCTATTTATTTGTTTTCTATTGTTTTTTAAGTGTAAATCGACGGGAAATGGTGTTATTTCAATAATTAAGTAGTGTCGTCATCGTATATAGATAAAATTTGCACAAAATAACATCGTAATTACCTATTACGGACCCATCAAAAAATGTAAACAAACTCGGTAGTGAAAAAGTCATTTATTTTATATTATTTTATAGTTATTCCATAATAAAAATGCCATTTTTCAGAAAAAAACGAGTTCAATATTTTTTATCAACTAAGTAATGTTACGTAATGATACGGATACCTATTATTGAACTTTTTTAATTATTGGTGTTTTTATTTATTGTGTTTGTTCGTAAATAATGGTTTTGACCGATAGTATATGTATTCATAATGTATCCTGCGAAATTTCATGTGAATCGAACCAGTAGTTTTATTATAAATAATCAAAACAATGAACAAAGGAATTTCTTATAAGAATCTGATAAGAATGTTTATTTATTCCAACTAGCGTTCGCTTACAAAGATTCTAAGTATTATAAAAAATCCTTTGTCTAATCAGGAACCAAAAACCATTAACGATAAGACTATTTACGTAACAAAAAGCTCTCAGTTTTTGTTTATATTAGCGAGCTCTTATCTCTGACGCGCCGCGGGCGTGCCGCGCGGCTTGAGGGGTTGTTCCGAAATCGCGAAAAAAGTCTGAGAGGTTAAGATTAGATTATTAAAGCTTAAGTTTATAAGGTAATGTCTAATTATTATTAACAAGTATTTGAATAAATATAATATAGCCTTTTTATTAAGTTATTTTAATTTATATTCACAGAATGTCTACAACACACATAAGCAATTTTAATTTGGTTCACATCTTAAGTTAGGTTTAAACACTATATTTATACAAGTACTGCATATATAAATTTAATTAAATAATTACTGCCTATTTTCTCTCAGGGCATCAGCAATATTATTTAAGGCATTTGCCACAGCTTGAGAGCCTTCTCTTATGGCTGCTGTAAGTCCCGGTATTTGTTCTACAGCTTGAGATAAGGCCCTCGCTGTAATCGTTTCTGCTTCAACCCTCTTCCTCTCTATTTCTGTGAATCTCTCCCGGTGTTGATCCAACATAGTCCTTGGTCGGACACGCTGTGCTGGGGGCACACTGGTCCTTACAGGACTATATTCTCTTGGTGTTGCTGAAAGTGACAAATAAAATAAATAACATTTATGTAAGTAATTATATCATCATGAAAGATGTCATACACAGTTTGAAAGATTATTACCTCTCACAGTCTCTACATTTTGGTTGGGAGAAGCATGAGACTCCAATTCATTTGCTTCCATATTACTGTCCTCGGCTGGAATGATCATTTCCACTACGATTTCATTCTGGCTTTGGCTCTGCAAATATAGAATAAGTACTTCATTATGAAGGTGTTAACTTTTATAAAGTTCACAATAATGTCTTTAAATTGATCTACAACTAAACTTGACTTACAGTGGAGGGAAATGGGTTGGCAGCAACATGGCTGTCTCCTGTAGCAAATTGTAGGCCCCCCATCACTGCTACCAGGCGTTGGTCAATGGGTGTCAATACTGATAAATTATCTGCAGACCCACCACCTGTACGCCTCATCGACTGTGCATGCTCGCCACATATCTTCTTCAGGGAATGTTTTTTGTCTGCCCAATACTGAAAAGGAAATAAACATACTAATTAATGTAACTGTTTCCATATAATTAAGTGAAAAATCAAAAGTTTATTAGTGTGTAGACAGTACCTTAGCCCAGCCTTTGCCATCTTTCTGTGCACCGCCTAGTGAATTTAAGGATACTGCTATGTCGTTCCACTTCCTTTTTGTCTCCTGCTTAGCATGAGCAGTGCGCAATAACCCCTTGGCAATTCCTGGGTTCTGTACCAGGAAATCCACCAGAGTCTCCAGCTGTTGGTGTGTTGGCCTACTCATCCTGTAAGAACAATAAATGTTTGTATTGAGCAAAAGTGTTTAATATTAAAATTTAAAGGAATTACAATATATATAACAGAATATTGTGGTCTTACCTTGATATTTTCGTCTTCCTCTGTTGAATACTTGTCTTAAAGTAAAACTAACTTGAACTTGTGCATAGAAACATACGTTAATACATTCCAAACTAAACACTTGAAAATATTTAGATAACATCGCTTTGAAACTTTTGTTTATCGCAACAGTAATAATTCACACTTTTTATTCAAGTAAAAACTTTTTAAAAACTTAAAAGATTCTAAGTGGATGACATTGACAAATGCGCGAGAATTTTTTTTTTTTAATGTTAAACTTAGGCAATGACATACACAATGAGCCTATGCTGCTTAAAAATTTAGTATTAAAATACATATAAATGCAAACAAAGAACACTTAAATGATTATTTATGTTAAAATAATTATCAGAACATATTTATTAATAGATTTAACGAGTTATTCAATATTCATAAATTTAGCCTACTGGGCAATTGCAACGAAATAAATCTTGGATTTGGATTTTCGACTGGTACATCTTCTTGATCAACTTGTTCTCGCATACGTCGTTGGTGCATACGTTCAGTTCTTTGCCAACACGGACGGCAAATGAATTCTGTAGCCGCCAACTAGAAAGTAAAAAAAACACAATAAGTTTATTTTGCAGACAAAAATCATTATCGTGAACAGCCTTTTATGAATAATAGAATCGTCAGGTAATAAATGCTTCAAAGGATTATTGCGCCGATTGAAATCAAAGTGTTGTCAAGGACGCATACTGTGCTTTGTCTGTGTCGGACTGGCCGGTTGGCCTTGAGACGAAACGGCGAAGTACGTGTTTAAAAACATATTTTTTTGGCATTTGACAGTCAGTTAATGTAATACTGCACCCTGTTTCTTTTCAATAGAAGCAAACATAAATCGGTCTTTTTGACGATGTTACAGGTTTTCTCATATAATAATAATATACATAACATGGACATAAATAAAGGGCACTGTGTTCTTACCTGACGAAGTAGCAATTCTTCTATCACTATTTGGGAGATATCAAGGCTCCAAGAGTATCTTCGTCGATTCTCTGTCGATTCACGACACAAGATACATAAGTCCGCCATGGCTCACTTTAATATAACAGTTTAAAACTCAACAAAAACAATAACAACTGTCAATAATAAAACTTAACAAGGATGATAACAAACTAAAACAACAAATAGTATATAGCAGGAGCTAGCGAAATTCACACAGCGCAACGGACACGATAGCTTTGCTTTCGGAACTAAATAATAAAGTAACAGTTGTAATGCGCGGAGCGGGGCGGGTAGTTTAGCGGGTAGGGGAGGGGCATCACATTGCGTGGCAGCAAACGGCAGTTACCTGGAAGTTTCTATTCAAGTTAAATCCTTTGTTTTGACAATTCATGTTACGAAAAATGCGTGCGACTTTTAACTCAAATAAAACCGAGGGCAATGGTCCCACAGTTTTGGTGCCATAATAAAAAATGTTAAGGAGAACAAGTTCTAACAGAATATTGTGTTTTCTTTCTCTGGCCGCCATTTTCAAATTTGGTCCAAAATGGATGATGTCCTTTATAGTAACTTGATGTGCTGGCGTCTGGACCTACATGTATTCACTTATAGCTATAAACACGTTTTTTTAATGTTATACGAGTACTATACTACTCAAAATTAATTTTCTTTTACTAGTAGTACTGAACTACTATAACGCAGTCAGTAATAACTATGGTTATTTCACCCTGATTTTTCTAATGATTAACCCAGTAGGATATATGAACTATGTTTTTCAATATATTTTTATAGTAACGCTGCAGATAATTCTGTGGTGTAAAAGGGGATAAGTCAATAAACACAACTTTTCACCAGAGGCGAAAGAAAAAAACGCTCTTTGGTTTCAAAGGATAAATGTATATAATCAAGAATATAAAAGAGACATACTACAAAGGAGACGGATACGCTTTCATACAATCTTGGGCCTGGATGTAAAAAGATGAAATTGGTGTCAATTGATAGCTACTATATTATCAAACCATCACTGAAAATTTTGCGGATTTTGGCAATCTGAGAGCTGAATTAAAGGAGATTTTGTAAAAGTGAGGTTACGTAACATTAATACTTAACAGCTGATTTTTGGAGTGCGATTGTCATTTTTAGTATAGATAGGATTTTAATTATATTTGTAGAGTGGGAGGAAGTTAGGAAACACAAAGATTTAAAAATCATGGGTAAGGAAATGATGTTTAAAGATAAAAATCGCTTTTTATTCGTTTCTTATGCCACAATTTACACAACGATTCATGGTGTGGTCAATATCCAATCGATAGACCGGTCGTAGAATCCAAAATAACAAGTCCCAACGTATAAGCGAGGTTCCCCGTGTCCAAGCAAGGGTTGTACAAGAATCAAGATCAGAAGTCTGTAGAAAGAAAGCTGGGGTCGAGGAAAATATCAATAAAACTATCACACTCAAAACACACACACACTAAACGATACCAAACACGTGAGTGAGTGTCACTGTCAGTCAGTGATGTCATGCAATGCACGTCATTTCAGTACAGTACAGACTAAAAATACAATAATCGATTAGCAAACGTGAATCGATTTGGTTTATCTTTATTATGCAGATATTTAATTTGTTTAAACTGTTTAATAGGTTAATTCTAATAGATTTAATTGAATTAATCATCTGGAAAAGCATTTTTTTAAATAGTAGGAACTCTGTCACGTTAATCGATATTTTATTCGTAACCTAAAATTAATTTTTGTATATCTCATTTTCCAGATTGTAAATTGGGTTGATTTTTCACATTTTGAAATAGAAAAATATAACCCTTTTTTTAAACCATACCTCAACTTATTACAATCAGGCCCAGAAATCCCCGTCTCCTTTGTTACTATTTTCATTTAGTAATGTTGCCTTTTGTTTATCGTAATTTGAAAACATAATTGTATTTGTTATTAATTAAATTAATTGACATGTCTCGTTTTTACCTTATCAAGAACAAAAATATTATATTAATATTATTGACTCATCTCTATGCAATATTTATTTAATTTACTTTTTGTTTATTATTCATAGTTTTTTTGAATAGAATTTTGAAATATTATTTATTATAAATTATAATTATATAAATTGGGACGGTTAATTCGGACATGCTGACAAAAAAAAAAACTAGGAACTTAAACATCGTTGAACTCTTCAATATCGGGATCAATGTCACTTGTGTTGGTACTAGTTTGTAATTTATTGTAGAAGTTATGACAATTATTGTCAACAAAGTGAAGAATACTTAAAAAGTCTTTCTTTTTTTCCTGGCATATAGGTACTTGACACTCGTAGCATTTCTCGGGATTTAAAGATTCATTTGCTTTACCCCTTCGACAGAAAGAAATGTCCGTAAAACGCGGTTGAGTTGTCTAATTTTTTTTTTTTTAAATTTAATTACACCTGGTTTGTATTCGCCACTAAATTTAAACCATTTCACATCATGCCATATGAATTTATCACCAGATGTAAGGGTAAGGGATCGTCGGGGTCTTCAACGGGACTTCCGCGTATAGGAGGTGAGCTTGGTCTACTGGTTGCAAGCTGAGAAAGCGTTGAGCCTCAAAGACTGTCTGCTAGGCATTCTGCCTTATCTGTCATCGAAAGCGACAGACTTGTCAGGACGGGTCAAGGGGCGATGTTCTGAGACTTGAGTTTCCTCTGAAGTACCCAGAAGGCCTGATGAGTGGGTTCAAGTTCGCCAAGCATCTTTCCCCAGTTCGCATCCCGCAGTTGCGCTATGCGTGTCTTTACAGATGTAAATAGCGCATATGGGCTTTGATGGCGTCGCAGGGGAAGTTGCTATAGGCACGTATGGCCGCATTCTTCTCAGTCATCACATCATGTACATCGTCCAGCAAGCTCCAGCGAGGGTCGTCCCCCACTGGAACTTCCCTTGAGCAATCGCTGAAGACTGATTGTACGTGATCTGTGAGTAAGTCGATCGCGGGCGTCGTGTCAGCGACTGAATCAAACTTATCGGATATGGAGTCTAATTGGGTGGATGTGTTGGATTTTAGCTGAGTGCCTATTTTCTTCCACTCCGTCACCTTTTTAGTGATCGTGGGTTGGTTGGGGTTGGGGAGACCTATGTGGGGGCCAGATGTATGATTACTGGACGGTGGTCCGCGTTAAGCTCGTTTACCGCTTCTATTGATTCTAGCCTAAGGTTGACGTTCTTAAGGAGCGCCACAACAAATATGGTTGACGCAATGGGGGTAAGTTGGTAACGGAACTATTACAGGCGGAATATTTGGAATTGAGATCCCTGCTATGATTACAGAGTTACTCATATCCAATAGGGTGGAAAGGTCGTTCGTGAGGGATTGGAGTCCGTCCGTATTATTGTACTGAATATAGTCGACTCGGCCTACTAACTTGTAGATCTGAATCGGAACTGAACTTGTATGTGCCCCAGTGGCGTCGGTTTCTCTTTCTCCCTACCATTTCCCACATTTCGGGTCTAACAACAGTACTCGCTACCTTATTGTTTATTAAAACCTATTCAAAATGCGAATAACAATGCTCGCACCAAACTGTTACTTACTACGACCCATAAAAATTAATACTAATACAAATGCACATTATATTTGTTTGAGGTATTTGTCGAAGGTTGCCTAACCGTCCCAATAAGGGTTGTTGATGTCATAATACACGAGTTTCCATTCGTCGCGAATGAACTGCATGTTTGATATTTGGTCAAAATAGAGTGCTTTGTGTATTGTTGTCAAAGTGTATGGCGATGCTGACTGTTCGAGGCCGAAGACGGAGGTCATGAAGCAGACACGTTTACAATACACTAACAAAACATTTCTATTAAACAATGAATTTTATTACGACAATCAGCAATAAGCAAATACAATACAACCCAGAATTCCCGAGCACCATAGGTCCCTAACATGTGGCTACTTTCTAAAAATGGTTATTATCATAATGGTAGATTTGTTTCCCAAAAATAAAACTAACACGTGATTAAAACTAATTACACTGTTAAGCTATGGGATCGGCCGTCCTGCACACTTAAACACTAGAAACACAATATTATGATTTTTTTACGCAGGTCAAAACACGTCAACTTCGCGCGTGAAATGCAACTGAAGGAATACAACGATTCGCATTTAGAGACGAGTCGACTTATCTCATTATGCATATAACAATAAAGAAAATATTACGCACGCAATAATGAGATGAGTCAACTTAACTCTTTTTGCTTTTTTTGTATTTTGTTGTTTCTGAATAGACTCGTTTTGCAATTTGAGTTTTACGAAATTGTAATACAAATACCGACTCATCTCCTTTTTACCTTAATAGATATTCATGTTTAGTATCGAATTATGAAAATAACAAATTTTTCAATATTTATGACTTATCCCCTTTTACCTTAACACCACAGAATTACCTTTTTGGGGTTCATTGTCGTTCTTATTATCAAAAATAAATGACTTGTCCATTGCTGAAACAATAAATTTCATAACAATGTAGACGTGAAAGTAAAAATATTGGACAAGTTTAAACAAGACAAGTACAGTGCCGACTAAAAGTCGCTAGGCTATCGCTTGACGTTTAGTTTGACTTACGAACTTCTATTTTCAAGAGACACATGCATCATCTTCAAGTGATTGTAGTTCATAATTTCAACTTTATAATGGAGTCAAGTTGACTTAGCGGTTAAGCGCGTGCAGATAGAATCAATTAACACATTAAACGCCGATTCAAATTTGGTGATGTTCCGTTTGGGCCATGGGGCTCACCGGTGAGCGACAGCAATACTACCCGTTCAGGCCGTGGGGCCAAACACGACGGCCACCGGTGACGGTGGCCGCGCGACGGGCTCGTGTTTGAACTCATTTTTCTCGCTGGAGGACACAGTGCCGGTACAAAACTATATTGAGCATGCCCGGCGCGGCCCTGGAGAACAGTTTACGCATGCTAGCTCGTTTCGACACTAGGTATAAAAAAAGCCTTTGTTGATTTTTTGGCTAAGTACACAAGATGTGGTTTTAAAATAAAAGAAGATTTAGGGGTATGAGGAACAGGGTGTAAAGTTCACTCATCAACCATAGAAAATGGAGGATCCTCCAACCAGACGGGTTGTTGTGTCTGGCGGGCAACTGCCCCATATGTTGATTTCGGAAAGTCTTATCTATGTTATTCGCTCAGTAAACTCTAACTGCGAGATGTAGGAATTGTGTGACGTCATGTCTTTTTGTTTCGTAGTTTTTTTTGTATGTGGCGGTCTAACCGCTACATCACTCCCCTCCGGAGACCGGAGGTCGATAGTGGGCTGAGTCTTGGATCTTGCGATGCTTCACAGTGCCAGCTGTGGTTCCAGTGAGTCGGAACCGGGTGCCGCTCAGTTCACAGTGAGTCGGAACTGTCTGCAGTGATTGCGGCGATGGTGATTGTGGTTCCAGTGAGTCGGAACCGGGTGCCGCACAGTTCACGGTGGGTCGGAACTGTTTGCAGTGATTGCGGCGATTGTGGTGATTGCGGTGATTGAGGTGATTGCGGTGATTCCCCAGTGAGTCGGGGTGATGTGGCTGAGGGTGATGACCAGGAATGCGCGTTCGCTGCATGCTGGTGGTCAGGATACCCGTTGAAGCCGTGGGTGCTGGCTGGCTGTGTGACTCGCCTCACGAAAGCTTGCGGGAGTGATGATGATGACGTCACGCTGAAGTAGTTGCACGAAGGCTGCGTTGACGTTCATTCTCGGGGTCACCAATTTAGGGGTATGAGGAACAGGGTGTAAAGTTCACTCATCAACCATAGAAAAGGGAGGATCCTCCAACCAGACGGGTTGTTGTGTCTGGCGGGCAACTGCCCCATATGTTGATTTCGGATAGTCTTATCTATGTTATTCGCTCAGTAAACTCTAACTGCGAGATGTAGGAATTGTGTGACGTCATGTCTTTTTGTTTCGTAGTTTTTTTTGTATGTGGCGGTCTAACCGCTACAAAGATTTAAAAAATATATGTTTTATTAGAAAATATTTAAAAACGTTTTATTATACGTTAGGCAATCACTTATTTTTGAACTAAGTAAAAAAATAAACTAAACAAACTTCGAAAAAAACTTAAAAAACTTCTCAAAAAATTACTACGAATTTAAAAACTTTGTCATGAATATTTGGCATATAAATGAAATCAGTGTTAACAAACATAATTCTCTTCTTTGAGGCTAAAAAATTGGTCAATGATGAAGCACATTGAAGCAAGATATGCAGAGAAAAGGTTTCTCCGGGCATTGGGGACAAAACGTTCTCACCTTTTTAGTCTTGTTTTTGGCCAACTTTCTGCCGTAAGTAGCTACATTAATTTTGTAGCAATTCACACATGTTCGCCTGCTTGTTCTGGCTTGTCCTTCTTTTTGTTGCAGTTTGTGTGCCATTCTTCTAGGTCTTGCAACTGGAACATCTTGTTGGCTACAAAACGACTTCAGTAATTCTAGCCGAAAGTAGTCTGCCATTTGTATTTTCTTGCCAGTGACGCGTTGATACAAGACCAGTGCATTGACCACTGCTGTGTTCAGGAGAAGGTTGATTGCATACTTCTTGTACCATTATATCGATTTCCTCAGTGGAGTTGAGTAAGCAGCCATCTGATCTGACATATCTACAGCCCCTTTAGCGCCGTTATAGTTAATGACTGTTTTTGGTTTGGAAACAGTTCTGTTGCGTTTTCGGACATTCTGGAATCGCACTGAGTGTTTTGTGGACAGCAAAAAGACGTCTCTTTTATCCTTCCACTTCATTACAGTTATGCCCTCACTGCATTCCTTTGCCACGAATTGGCCTCGCTTCAGTTTAGCATTTACTACATCCTTTGGCAGATGCTTCCGGTTCTTCCGAATCGTGCCTACGAGATGAGTTTCTGCATCCAGAAGTTTTTTGGCAAGATCTATACAGTCAACCGGGGTTACTTTGAATCACGGGGTGACTTTGGTCGAAACTTCCATTCATATAAAATCGCGAATTGCGTTAAACGAAACGCAATTTGGTAGTTTTTTCTTTCAATGTTAGCAACACTGAAGAACTGTTAAATCCTTTTTTGAGGACGCGCTGGGAATTCATCAACGATTTTTAATTGAAAAAGTTAAATGTATTGTTCTTCTAAATAACTGTGCTGCAAAATTTTTATTGGGGCTACTTTGTAATCACGTAATAAAACCGGGGGTATCAAAGTAACCCCCATTCTACGTATAACTTTATCAGCCAGTTTTTATTTTTTTTCTCAATTTCAAGACATATTTTTTCACTTATGATTACAGTAATCGATATCAATAAAAAAACCGATAATTAGACATTTTTTGTATTTTTTTACACCCACAAATTTAAAAGATATGGACTTTGAAAGTTCAAAATTGATCAAAGTAACCCTGGTCGACTACTGATGTACCAGTTCTCGGTCACTAGTGTATGTCCCTTGTATAAAAGATCGCTGCATAGAGACATAACGACGTTCAACGGTGTAGTATTGACTTCGTCGTTGTTCTTTCCTGCGTATACATTTATTTTGTATGTATATCCAGGAATGGTACATAACTTGAACTCCTTTATACCATATTTATGCCTTTTTTGTTTGTTGTACTCTCGAAAAATGATTCGTCCGCGAAAAGGCACCACGCTTTCATCTATGCAAATCTCTTCGGAAGGGGTGGTTTTTTGGAAGTTCCTGTTCACAACTTCGAGCAATTTCTCAATCCTGTGTAATCTATTAGATTTATTGTCTTCGTCTTGCTGAGAAAAGTGCAGCATTTGCAACAGCAGCTCAAATTGTATTTGCTTCTTATATCCAGTCAAAAGACAACTTTATAGCAGATGCAGAATCTAGAAAGACTCAAGCTAACATAGAATTTGAATTAGCAGACTATGCATTTCAGCAGATAATTACAGCTTTTGGCAGACCCAATATATACTTATTTGCCTCTAGAGCCAATACAAAATGTAACAAGTTTATATCTTGGCACAGGGATCCAGAAGCTTATGCTATAGACGCTTTTACCGTTTCATGGTCTCAGTATTTTTTTTGCCTTTCCACCATTTTCAATGTTATTAATAACTCTCCGAAAAATTGTTAATTACGAGGCTACTGGTATTGTTGTTGCACCCCATTGGTCCACCCAACCTTGGTATCCTCTATACCAAAAATTACTATCTTCAGAGCCAATCTATTTCCAACCTAATAAGTCATTATTAACTTCTATCAACAGCAGGCCGCATCCTCTCCACGAGCGGCTTACCCTGGTTGCAGGGGTCTTATCAGGAAAGCTCTAGAGAGCCGAGGTGTTCCTGATATGTCAATTGACGTCATGCTAGCTTCCTTAGCAGATAATACTGTGTCACAGTATAACACATGTTTAAAATCATGGTGGACTTATTGTTTATATAATTCAATAGATTGTTACAGTGCTGGCATCCCAGATATATTAAAGTTTTTAACCAAAATGTACAACAATGGCTCAAAATATGGAAGCCTGAACTCATGTCGATCTGCAATTTCGCTATTAGTACTCGTAGGTCCACAAGTTAGTACCAACGAGCTAATAAAAAGGTTCTTTAAAGGAGTCTTTCGGCTAAGACCAAATAACCCAAAGTACGATGTTACCTGGGATACCAACACTGTGTTGAATTACTTAAGTAATTTATATCCTAATAATAACATTTCATTGGAAATGTTATCAAAAAAAATTGTAACTATTTTAGCTTTAATAACTGCACACAGGGTCCAAACCTTAAGTCTGATTAGATTAGAAAATATTAAATGTTATAAAGAAAAAATTATCATAAAAATTACTGATCTCATTAAAACATCTCGAGTAGGTGCAACTCAACCTGCCCTTATCATTCCATTTTTTCTCGAAAGGCCCGAAATCTGCCCTGCGCAGTCACTAGTTGACTACATCAAAATAACTGAAAAATTATTACCAGTAATTCAGGACGGCTTCTTTTAAGTTTCAAAAAACCATATAAAGTTATAGGATCACAAACTATAAGCCGTTGGATCAAAGATATGATGATCAAGAGCGGCATAGACACCGACATGTTCACAGCACATAGCACGCGACATGCATCTTCATCGAAGGCAAAAGCTCTAGGAGTCAACCTAGATATCATTCGAAAACCGGCAGGTTGGGGTGAAACCTCTTCAGTGTTTGCCAGGTACTACAACAGACCTATTGTACAATCAGAAACTTTATTCGCAGAAACTATTTTTAATTCAAGTGCTTATCGTTATCCATTAACGATTATATGAATCTCAATTTTAGTTTTAATTAAGATTGATTAGTTGATTGTTATCAAAAAATTATTAAAATCTAAGTTTTAATTGTTACTCATTAATGAGTGTTTTGTTGTTTCTGTTTGAATGATTAATTCACACTTTATCGATTTTTATTAATACACTATATAAATAAAATCTGTCAAGTGCGAGTCGGACTCGCACACGAAGGGTTCCATACCATGTCGTACAAGATTTAACACTACGAATTTTTGTAATACTTTCGTAAAGGTAACAACAGAGGCGCTATAAAAAAACAAAGATTTGTAAAGAAATTGTCTAATTTTAATGAAAAAATGTTGTTGTGTTAAAATATAGGTGTAGGAGTATATTTCATTTATTTTAAGAGAAAAATATTAAGTAAAGTTTATCCAGTAACATGCATTAACTAAAGTCAAAGTTATTTATTTGCTACTAACATAGTATTAGTAGGTATAAATAGGTATATATGGTAGGTAAGCAGGTAGATATGTAGGGTAGGTAGGGTAGGTTAGGTACCTACCTACCCTGGTAAGTGGGGTAGGTAGGTAGGGTAGGTAATTAGGTAGAAATAGGTAATTAGGAAAGGTAGGTGCGCCGTAGATAAGTACTGAGTGCTAACCGTGCGAAGCCGGGCCGGGTAAAGCTAGTTTATTATAAATAAAAGGATTTCTCTTGCTACATCAGACTATGTATTGTACAAAATAGAATGTAAGTAGTACGCCAAATTTTAATTATAACTGTGCGTTTGCACTGGCGAAACATTCACAACAAAACATGTTGGAATCTCTATTTTCTGACAATTTTTCATACAATGTTTGACAGGAACTAGAGATTTCAACATGTTTTGTCGTGATGTTTCGCCAGTGCAAACGCACGGGTCAATACAGGTATTTATTTAAGTTATTTTTGATAGTCATACAGAAATCTATTATTTCTTACTTATTATTTTTACACATCCCATCGGACTATGAGAGTGAGGAAAGAGAGAGTGCACTCGTGTCTGCGCACACAATTGTGCACTATAATATCTCCCGCGCCGAAGGCCAGTCTCCGTTGAGATTGGCCGCCGTGGCCGAATATTTTTACTCCAATAATTTTTCTCAATATGAAATTGTATCCGCAACGGTTTAAGGTAACTGAATAGTACACTCAAAAAATACTGGCCGGTTTTAAAATCTTGTGAAGAAAGTTTATTTTGTAGACCTTTTTGGATGATCGAAATTTAAATGATCGAAATAGTATATGCTGCCATGATAGTAGGTACTTACTAATTCCATGTCATTACTCCGACTAATAAATAGTTATCTGTGGAATTTATATCGCATAATATTAGCATGAAATACAAAATTATTTTTTTAAGTTGCAGAAAATCGCCCATATTATGTAAAATACGTTATGAATCGGCGTTTTTAGTATTTGTTGATTATAAACAGTATATGTTACATGATACACACAAGTTTCAAATTCCCATATTTGTTTAGTTGTTGAGATAGAGCTCGTACAAAAATGGTATAAAACAGACAACTTCTACGGCCCCCTAATTCATCATTTTTGAAGATAAAAACAAATAAAAATTATATTTATTCTCTACTCAATGAGCTCTAGAAAATGATACCCCACATGCCAGGGTCAGATTATTTTTTTTTCAAAATTTAATTTTATTGTATGGCGACCCCCCTTTAATTTTTAATTTTATTATTTGTTGCTCTTGCGGCAATAGAAATGCTCAATCTGTGAAATTTTCAACTGCCTACCTATTACGGTTCATGAGATAGAGCTCGCTGACAGACAGACGGACAGCGGAGGCTTATGAATAGGGTTCCGTTTGTCACCCTTCGGGTACGGAACCCTAAAAAGAAATTATTTGTTGTATTTCACGACTCTTTGAACATCCTACAAGTCAAGAATTATAGGACGTCTTGGACCAACACAGAAACACGATTAGAAATCAAACGAACTTACCAAGTGAAGTTCGATGTTAATTGTGTGAAGGTGTTGGTCCAAGACGTCCAAGACTCCCACCCGGACCCTAATGCTAGTGTATGAGTACCCTAAGTTACAGGTCGTGAAATAGGAATTTCAAACTAAATGACAGATGAGTTTGGGCGCATTCCAGTCTACGTAAGAAGCGTTTCATTTTTTAACTTAGCTTCAAATATACGTGGTGTAGGGCGACACGATGGGTCTACTACAAGTCAAGAATTATAGGACGTCTTGGGCCAACACCTTCACACAATTAACATCGAACTTCACTTGGTAAGTTCGTTTGATTTCTAATTATATCAATCGTTTATTATAGTAACTGATGATTATATAAAAAAAAATTATAGATTCAGTTGTAAATATTAGTCATTTTGTAATTATACCATATATTACTTACCCTTCGAAATCAACTTACGGGCAGTTGCCCGCCAGACACAACACCCGTCTGGTCGAAGGATACTAAAAGTAAAGGTGGGTTAATGCACCCTAGTGAATTAACCCAGGTGAATAAGGCAAACTACACTGAATTCTGCTACAAAATTAAAAATAACAGAAATCACGGGAAATGCGTAAACTATAGGCATAAAACCAACTGCATCTTCATATCTTCATTGTGTGTTATGATAAGTCAACATGTATTGTATATATTTGATAGAACGACTTGGGTGCCTCTCGGAGCCTGCCCGTTGCGGGAAAGTCCTAAAAGGTTACCGAGGCACGCTGGCAACGTACAGGCAACTGAAGGAACACGGGTGGGTTTTAGTCAGTAAGAGTCTAATACGCCCCCTCCCGCTCCGTTCAGAGCGGGAGAAGTTATTTGTTGATTACCTTACCTTAAAAAAGAAAAAGGTGCCGATCGGAAACTGACATCCTGCTTGTATAGTACATCCAGCTGTAGTAACCATTTTCAACTTTTGTTTAGCCAATTGAGTGCCCAAAAATGATAAGTTTAATTTTTTAGGCACTTAATTGGCTTATATTTTCATCGCCGTCGTCAAATAAAAAGAAATCTTCAACAATGTGCTCCGGTAATTTTACATGTTAGTTATCAAACCACGACCTACTTTTAAATATTTTGCTCGTGTCCTATAGTACGAGTATAGTATCCTTCTAAAGCTAAGAACTCACGGAGCGATTTTCACCCGCGCCCGCTGCGGTGGCGGCACCGCAAACACTTGTACGAACACGTAGTACATGGAACTTTAGATATTAATTTTCACGACGCGGTTTATGACCGCGGCTTGCGTATTGTTTTGCACCCGCCGCGCCGCGGCGGGCGCGGCTGAAAACCGTTCCGTGAGTTGTTAGCCTGAGAATGAAACTGAGCAATATCATGCACAGCCATTTCTTTATTGGTCACATTGTTATAAAAATGGTCTTCGAATATTTTTGGCATAGTATTTAAATTGACACATACTTTCTGATTTGCTTATAACATTAAAATTATACGTACAGCACACATACAACAATACCGTGTTACTGTTCTCAGCCATGTTGTACGATGTACACTAACTGATAAAGTCGAATTGACAGTTAGTGTACGAACTGAGTGCACGCTCGAATCGAGCGTCCGGCGGGGCGGGGCGTGCGGCGTCCGTGTTAAACACATGCAAACACTCGCCTCGCGGGTGTCCTAAGTGGCTGCCGAGCAGCGCGGTGAGGGAGCGTGCCTGTTTGCGGTGAGCAGGGCATGCACGCTCAAACCAGTGTGTTTGCAGCGGTGCGGTGACGGGAGCGTGCGCGCCATTTCGTTGGAAGATATTTTTAAAGAAATAAGTGTGCACTAAGACCACTGAGTGAACGGCGTTCACTCAGTGGTCTTAGTGCACACTTAGTGCACACTCTCAGCGGCGAAAGAGCGTTCACAAACGCTCTTTCGCCACTGAGAGTGTAGTTAATAAATCATAAACTTTTGTGTGTGGCACTCTCTTCTCCGGTATGTCATTCACTAGTAATAAACATTCAATTTTTTTCTGATAAGCATTCCAATTTCACCTGTGAACACTTCCATAGTAGTGATTGACGCCATGGCTTGATTCTTTAGTTCACTTTTTTCAATGAATTCACGTAAGTATTTTCTAACCTTAGTTATAGTACGTTCACTCATAAATATAATCCTCGTAAAAGTTATAATAAAATACATTTAAATAGGTACTATATTGTCCATTTTACAATAAATTGCTTTTCTTCAATCTTAGATCTATTTATAAAATACGGGTCTTAAATTTTTCTTGTTTTAATTTTATTGTTCCCTTTCTATTTGTAATTCCAGTTCTTTTACGTCAATTAAATGAAGTGTTTCTTTCTCAGCAACACTCTTCTGGAAGTCGATTGCTTCAATTTTCTTTTCATGCAATTTTTGCAATGACGATGTTGAAGCTGTAAAAGTACGTTGTGTAAAAGAACGTCTGCATACGTAGGTCGTCTTATTGAAATCCAAGATTATTTTATTTTTCCTTGGTCATTATTGTCGAACTGAAGAGTAGAAACAGGAGTTCTTAAAAGTTAGGGGTACAATCACTCCAATCCTAACATAAAGAAATAATTACATTCACAAACAATATTCTTTTCAAACTTTTACGATTATTAATTATTATTTCATTTTATATGTCTACATATCTCGGGACCCTGGGGTCCCGGACCTTTGGAAGGCGTACGAGGGGCCAAAGCCAACTCGCAGAGGCCCGTTAGACGTGTTTAATGAAATGAGGCACCAACCGGCGATTATCCCTGTATGCACTATGCAAGTGCACCCAAGGACAACCCCCGGTTGGTGTAGGACTATTGCAGGAAATGGAAACAAATTTAATGGACTATGGGTTTGGGTGGCTAAATTTGACTGGTGACTATGGAAGGACTATGGCCCCTGCCTGATCAATGTTTTATATATACACGGATAAAATGGCAGGGGGTGACTTGCACACTCAATAATGGGCCCCCGAAAACGGTCGCTTGCACAAAGTGTCGTAGCGACAAGGGGGCAACATGTTCTGAGGTGCTTATGAGGAGTGGAGCGGTATTCCACGGCTATCAGGACAATCCCGGAAGTACGGTCAAGATCCCTACCAGCATCTTACTGGAATACTTCCTTCCTCCGAGCACATTTGCTCTTGCGAATCTCCACTCAAGCCGGCCAATTAAGGCAAGAATGAGGTGGGAGCTCTGTTCCTCGTCAGTGTTCACTCCAGCCGGCCAATAAAGGCAAGCCAGAGATGAGGAACAAGATTTCTCCCGGGAGATAGGGTCCGTGGGGTCGCTACTGCCCAACAGCTCGCCACATGCTGCCCTGCGGTTTTCTGTATCTCTCTTGGTCTGGCTCCTCATTCTAGACCCGTTCCGGCAAAGTAAACTCTACCGGCACAGACCTAGAGTTTGGAGCGCGCAAGCCCCACCACGACGGCAACGTAGAGATACGGCGGTGGTTAATTATTATTATTATTATTAATTAGCCTGTATTGTCCCACTGCACGGCAAAGGCCTCCCTCTCCCTCTTCCACACACTTCTGTCTGTTGCTAGTATCGGCCAGTCCTTTCGATAAGAGTCAAGCTCGCGATTACGATTGTTTGTATATATACGCAAGCTTACGATTATTTGTAACAAATAAATATAGGGGTTTGAAAGGTGCCTTAAGTTACTTTAGGTAAAAAGTGTACGGCTTCAGATTGTGAATATGTTCTGAATTTACTTGTATTACAACTTCATTCGAGTCAACTCCAATATTTTGAATCTCGTCGATGTCAGTCTCATTATCTGTAACCAAATAATGTAACGTTTTTTGGATTTGTATATTCGAACATTGCAAGGCGAATTAATAAAGTTGCGCCCTAATGAACTGAAGTAAATGGTATAACGGTAAAAGAAAGTGTACTTAAAAAATTGCTCAGGCGTAAATACTGTCCCACTAAAATCATTAAGGCAAACAGAAAATTGTCGTCGGAACTGAATTGATGATAAATACCGGTTTCCACACAACTAGTATAACATAATTGTAAATGTTGTACACTGTCAATACAAACAAGTAACCCGACAATTTATGTATTGGCTTGGCAATCGTATATATTTTATGTACTTTGTCTTGATAAAATATTATTTTTGTTAGGCGCGTTTTTTTTTTTAACTATTATATAAAGCGATAATAAATATGATTTCGTTGTCTGGAAAAAACTAAAACGTCTTTTAAATTAATTCTACTTCGCGCGCTGTTGAAATTCCTTGAATTTAAAATATCGAATAAATTATTTAATTAAATCTGTAGCTGGACCCGAATTAATGAAATTTGAATTCTTTACATCGGTATCAAAAGGTAATTGCATTCGCCATTCTGTGACTCCGTTTGGTAGCTTAACTTTCATAATGAAATGTTTGAACGAATGTGTTTTCGCGTTTATTTAATTTATTAGTCTTGAACTTCATGAAGACGACGGAAATCAATAATTAAATTAATTTCATAAAAACAAAACAATTACTCTCTTATGATTAACAGGAACATAATTATGTCGAAGAAACAGTCTTCAAATAAGCAAACCTTCAAATAAATTCGATTGTTATTGAAAGATCTGTAAAACGACTCATGAAATTGAGAACTGTGATTACTTTCAACCAAACTTATTAGGTCATGAACTCATGATTCACTGCTTTGTACATGTTCACTGTAATAATTAGGCGCGAGTTTTATTTGATATGTGCCTACAGCGAAAAGAGTCAATTCTTCAGCTGTAATATTGGAAATACGGTAACATTATTCTGCTCAACAGTAATAAATTCGAAATTGGCTCTGTGTCGGTCTTGTTTTGTCGACATAATCTGCCAAGTTATTGGCAACATTCAGTCGCTCTCTAGCTATGTTTATAAAATGGCATGCATGTTGACTGTCTATTATATCAATGTGGAAGGCATTCGTTAAAGCTGCAACAATTTTGAGGTCTGTATAAAAAGCTCATGGCTACATTACAAAACTTATGACGAAAAATCTTTACAAGTCATGTTTCAGTGTCCTACATACTACCTCAATGGGCCACCGGCAAATGGTCCACATTCTCATTTGAGTAGGCAAAGGCTTTGGATCAGTAAATTCCTATAAAAAAAAAAAAAAAATATCTTTATTTCAGACCTAAGCAGTCCATACGTAGTTAGTGGTTAGTAACAAACTGTGCTTACATGCTATGTTATTGTTGTTAGTACTTAATTCTATTTAACATAAACCTATACCTAATTCTACCCAGTGCCTTTGGATGGGGCAGTCCACTCTGCTAACAATCATTTTCAGGATGCCGTTCCGAGTGCTACGCAAACGTTGCAGTAGGGAAGCCACTTTCTTACGCATGATGGCGTGAAAGCCATCCGTACGTGCTTCAGCAAACATTCCCGACGCACTGCAACGTCGCAGCAACCGCAACAGCATCCTGAAGACATTGTTGTATTGCACGCGCAGAACGTTGAATCATACTTTTTAATTTTAAGTATGAGACACAAAAATCACAAACTTCTTCATCATCTACCAGAATTTTACCGACGTAATAGGTTTTTTCATTTTTTGTTTCATAAAGTTTTATATCAAAGTCATTTTCACGGGGCCTACTTTTAAGTGGTGGAAAATCGTCTTTCACAACTATCTCATCTTCAACAGAATCACTTGTAATCTCAGAAAATGATACACTTGCCTGAAATTCTTTTTGAACTTCATGCGAAGATTCAACTGGGGTCACATTTCTCTTTCGTCGTTTACAAGTATTTTCCTTTCCTTTGAATAAGTTATGTGTAACTTTTTACCAGCTTCAGTCTTTATTATTATTTAGACTTTTTGTTTTTTTAGGGTTCCGTAGCCAAATGGCAAAAAACGGAACCCTTATAGTTTCGTCATGTCTGTCTGTCTGTCCGTCCGTCCGTATGTCACAGCCACTTATTTCCGAAACTATAAGAACTATTACTATTGAAACTTGGTAAGTAGATGTATTCTGTGAACCGCATTAAGATTTTCACACAAAAATAGAAAAAAAAAAACAATAAATTTTGGGGGTTCCCATACTTCGAACAGAAACTCAATTTTTTTTATTTTTATTTAATCTATACGTGGGGTATCTATGGATAGGTGTTCAAAAATGATATTGAGGTTTCTAATATCATTTTTCTCTAAACTAAATAGTTTGCGCGAGAGACACTTCCAAAGTCTACTACATGGTGAGTTGGTTGCAAATTATGCTTCTAGTAACACTTCTTCTGATGTCATCTTGCACAGGGATATTGACTCTAACGCAAATGTTGTGTAAAATCACACAAACATTAACAATAGATGCTGCTACACGAGGTTCGTAATGTAGAACTCTATGTACAAGAAGACATCTAAAGCGTGCTTTGAGAAGCCCAATGGTCTCTCTATTATGTTCCTTATTTTTACATGTACTTAGTGTAATAAGCCTCAAGTGAATGTAGAGGAGCATTTATGATTGGAGTCATCATACTTTTTCTTAGTGGATAGCCAGAAACACCTAAAAGAAAAAAAACTGAATATATCTCTTGGGATTTAAAGCCTACCTATTAATGATCTTATTAGTATCTTATTGTTTCTGCTTATATGTATATGCAGATAATTTTCATAATTCATGTCCAAGGTAGGGATCTACATAGCTAGTTTGATTCCACTAATAATAATATATATAAGCGAAAAAATATTACCAACCTAAAAACCACATATTATTTAAATGCTCCATATGAGCATTTAGTCGGTGATTAGCCCATATGAAGGAATCATGAGTGGCTCCTCCATTGCTGGCATCCACACTAATAACTGTCATGTCCGAATTACGTACCAATTTTTTTTTAATATGATTAGTTTTTGCAATATTTTTCCTTTCAGGTACTTACTCAAGAACATATTTTATTAATCAAAAGTGATTAAAAAAAATATCTTCAATTTACAGTTTTATTATAAGTAAGTAAGAAGTTGAAGCCTTTACTATAATAAAAGACGAAATTATACCGGACGAAGCAATTCATGTGATAACGTGGTTCGAAAAAGAAGAAGAGTTGACTTGTAATTGCACCACCACCTAGTAAGACCTTATTTATTTAAGTATTTAAAAAATGATTAATATATGTTTAATCATGAATGTACCTCAACATAAGTAGGACCTATATATAAAAAAAAAATCCTACATTTGGAAACTTCGTATGATTATTTACCAATTGTATATTCAGGGAATGATAATGTTTTCTGCAATAATATCTCTCTTAATTTTCCACTGGTCGTTTTATTGCCACATGAGTTCCATCAATACACCCCAAAACCCCAGGTATAACTTTGTAATAAAACGTGAAAAAAAAACACCTGTTACAAGATCTAGATTTTAATATAAAATTTAAAGAATATTATAATGCTTACCTACTTACCCAACTACATTGACTTTCCGTTCATGATCGCTATGATCGGGAATTTAAAATATATTTTTACCGGAAATATCGGTGATTTAGGGACGACTCACACTTATCTACTCTTTTCAGCTTATGTCCATAGAAAACAACGATTTTGTATGGAGACGCGTACGCATCCGTTCAGCTTTCCACGTCTATACAGCTTTCGCGGCAAACAAGTATAAAATGAGGTCAAATGTATTATTATCATGCGGGTGCTATAGATAGAGTTCAGCGCTGTTCTGCCGCGTTCAGAGCTGTACGCGGCTGATAGAAGCAGAACTGTATAAGTGTGACCAAAATCGTTCAGCGAAACGCGAATGGAGCTGAATAAGTGTAAGTAGTCCCTTAAGCACTAAGTTACCTGCCCTGTAACTGCTGACACAGTTTGTTGTGCAACTGAATGTGCAGCAATGTGACCAATTGGTATTTGGTATGAAACAGTAGCAAAATATGACAATGCTATTAAAACCTGAAACAAAAGGCATTAGTGATTTCAGTTAAATCACTAATGCCTTTCGTTTCAAGTTCATTTAATTGTTCTTATGATAATTTGTGCGTTATATATATATATATTTCAAACAATTAAAACTATTTACACTACGTACTAAAAACAATGACTAACTAACTATACAAATAAATATTAAAAAATATGCGTTATATAGATTTATGGATTCAGTACAAACCTTAACCTCTATCGACAAATCTATTGAATTTTTGAGGCGTGGCATGAAAGTTCGTAGTTCATTACAAAGCTCAAGTACGAGCTCTTCAGTGAGCCTATACCGTTTGACAAACATGCCATCCTGCAAGTCAAAATGTTTTATCGTGCTTCTCAAAACATTCCTTTGGATATTAACGATTTGTTTCACACTGTTTCTATCACCATCTTCCTCAAGAAACTCAAAAATTTCATCTTCGTCACACATCTAAAATAATCGGTAAAGCGATTGTTTTTGTCGTTGTCTATAATTTTAAATAACGCCACAATATTATTATATTCACAAATTAACATTTATTTACGTTTTTTATTTAAAATTAAAGAAAAAAGTTCAATAAAAGTTAGTTTTACACGCATGCTTAATATGACTATGACAGCGTACATGGACAACGGGAACAACGGTAAGTAATTTAAATTATTTTTATTAAATTCTCTTTATCACCTTTAACGGGGACATTTCTACGGGGACAAGGGGAATACACCGCGCCACTACGCGCTACCTGACTCGATACCGCGCATTGTTCAAGTTATTCCAATTTTCCCGTCACACTTTTCTAGGCTTTGGACTAGCAGTCTGTCCAGTGTCTGTGTATTTGAGTTTAAATCAGTATCTGGCATTATTTCTGTAGCCTGGTGCTAATAGGGCCAATATCAATAATCATTATTTTCAGTAATGAGCGTTCTAACAATGAATCAGCATTAATAGTTATTATTTACGTGTTATATTGTAGTATGGCAAAAATATTTAACTTTTATTTGATTTATGTTTTTAAGTAGATTTATGAATTAAGTTCTAATATAAGAAAAAAAATGGTATTTTGGAAAATATTAACAACTTAACCCTTATTTCGACAGAGAAGGTGATAGTGAACTTATTAAAATTTTATTGTATAACCAAGTTTCCATGGTTTTTCTGAACTTCCAAAAAAAGAAAAAAAAATCTACCGTGGCGGACATCGCTTTTCTCCATAAGGGTGGGGCCCTTATGGAGAAAAGCGATGTCCGCCACACCGGACATTATCGAAACTTAGTAAAAATAAAGTGTTAAAATTACTTGTCCGTCCTAGCGGACTTAATCGAATACGTGAAAGATGTTACATAGTATAAAGTAAAAGAATATAATAGTAAAAAAGCCTTTATTTTTTTATAAAAGTACAAAGAAACTGTAAGGGCCTGTATTATTTAACATGAAAGCTCAAAAAACAGTTGCGAGGATTTTTGCCCGTCACAAAACAAAGGCGTGTATCACATTTCAGGCAGTAAACCGTAGTTTTTTTATTGCAGTACATACAACGACCTTCTTCCTTCACTGACGGAAAGTGTGAAACTCCATCGTAGCGTGAACTGTCTGCCGGTCTTGTTTTACAAAGGTGCCTGATCGTGCTTTCATCCGTTTTCTTATATGTAACACTTTTGTTTGTGCTGATCAAACTGTGGTACACTTCGTAGCGGAAATCTTTCAGCCGCATGCATTTAGTGGCAGGGTTTGCATGTTTGCGATACAGGATCCACGCATTGTCGACGCAAATATCAATAATTTGTGCGAACATCGCCATGTACCAGCGCTTACTCTTGAACGGAGTTCTATACAAGGCGATCAACATGTCGGCCAAGTCTACACCGCCCATATTCTTGTTATACTCTTTCACAATATTGGGATAATCAACATCGACTTTCCTCTTGGCATTCTTGCAATATCTTTTAATCCTACTAACTGGTTCAGCGTCAGTATAGGAACTGATTAGAGTAGCAGCTTTATTGTCATGCCACCTCACAACCGACAACTTGTTTTTGTGACAGACGGTTTGACTGAAAGATCCCCTTGGTTTCTTTTTCAGTGCCTTTTCGCTACTCAATTTTTCTTCGGCTTCTCTAAGGCGGTTGCTTCTAATGGTGCCTACAGAAAAAATACCATAATTTTCACGCAACAGGTAAACAAGTTCAGGTGATGTAAAGAAATTATCGAAACAAACCGTTGCTGGTTTCTTTTTGATGGTCTGGCAGATTCCAAGCACGACTTGGGTACCAAATCCTAACGTTCGCTCTTCATCGGTGAACTTGTGATACCTGAATGTATCATCCCCACCGTAGGGCAGAAAGTCGTAAATCATGCCCGAAGTTCCAGCTCGAACGTACATCTTGAAACCCCATTTGACCGGTTTGTCCTTCATGTATTGTCGTCTTTTGCCTGCTTTTCGTCCTTTATACGGCACCATCATTTCATCGATACTGAAAGTGTGTTCGCCTGTTACACTCTCCTGAGCCAGATAGTTTCTATTCCTTCAAGCAAAGAGCGAACTTTGTAATACCGGTCAGAGCTTTCAAAGTTATTGTCCGCAAAGTGTAAGTTTTGGCGGATGGCTTCATACCTCTTCAACGACATAACACTAGCAATTTTGTCGTACCGATATTTTTTGGACCAGTAATCTAAATACGATGGTAGCGACACAATGCCCATCAAAATTAGGATAGCAAGAAAGTCGCGAAACTCATCTTCTGTCAAATTTATAGAGCGGCCTATTTTTAGCATGGAATATGCGTTTGTTTCTTGTACAACATTAGCAATCACATCTTCTGAGAAAAACGTCAAAAAGTAATCTAAAGGTGTCCAAACAATTTATCTTTGATAAAAAATACAGGATCCAACTTCACGAGGATAGCCGATGCGAGGGTTTGCGCCCCGCAGAGCTGCGGATCTTCACCGACGGATCCAAAACAGGTAGTGGCACAGGTGCTGGAATCTTCTCCGAGGACTTCAACATACACATAGCCACGCCATTGGGAGTCCATAACACAGTTTTCCAGGCCGAATGCATGGGTATTTCTCTTGCCGCCTCAGCCATTATGGCTAGGGAAGTTAAGGACCACTCGATACGCATACTCTCGGACAGCATGGCTGTTCTGCAAGCGCTAAACAGTCACACTGTTGACTCCGGGCTGATATACGAGTGCCACCAGCGCCTTAACCAGGTGGGTAGCCTCAATAATATAACCATTCAATGGATCAAAGGACACAGCGGTTCGCGGGGCAACAATGCAGCTGACGAACTTGCCAGAAGGGGTTCGAGCATGGCACCAGTGGGGCCTGAACCCATTGTGCCACTCCCCTTCGGGTACCTACGCACTCTGGTAAGGAAACGAACCAGGGACCAACACCACAAACTATGGTCTGACCACACTGAGTGTAGGCAAGCCAAGGAGGCACTTCCTACAATCGATGGCCGCCTCACGAATAAGGTTCTCAGACTAACGAAACAACAGCTGCGCATAGTCACAGCAGCCGTAACTGGCCATGGGTCATTTAATAAACACCTCTTTGTCATAGGAGTCACAGACAGTCCGCTGTGCAGAGCCTGCATGGAGGACGACGAGACAGCAGCTCATGTGCTGTTAAACTGCCCGGTGGTCGCCGCTTACAGGGCAAAGTACTTCGGTAACCCAGGTACCCTACGGGAGATTGTCAGTGACACCAAGTCGTTGCTGGCCTTCTTCGAGGAGCTGGGGTGGATCGAATAACCAATATTCCCACCCGTACGCAAAATACGCGCTTTGACGTGGAGTTGCGGATACCAGCCCGTATTACCTATTACCTATTAATCTAAAGGTGAACGTACTACGGGAGGATCTTCAACTACTGCAGTATCTTCTATCTGGGCTCTATGCAAAAAGGTACTCTGTTTCCATTTGTACGAGAGGGAAAACTTTTGAATTTGCTTGGGTCTCTTTTTTGTCACAACTGATGGTTCTCTGAGTCTTCTTTTTCTATGCACAGGTGTTGGCAACGAGGGTAAAGACGATATAGAAGGTAAGTTTGCAAAATTGGGTTCCTGCGACTGGTTCGGGAAAACTTGCTCTATAATTGGAGTCAAAGGAGTCGGGAAGTCGTTGTTGAGTTCAAAACTTGTTTCAGAAGGGTTTTCATCAGGGCTGTCTGCGATATTCAAGCGCTCTAGCGAAGATGCAATAGACGGTGCAGGTGAACTGAAGACAGAAGGCGGATTAGAGAATGAATGAGGCTCATTTTCTGCGCAGGAGCTATCACCTGTTTCAGACGGTGCACGTTCTGCAGGAACGAGTGCCCATATTTTTTTCGAGCGTGCATGCAGGGAAGACTGAAGCAAAAGAAAAGAAATACGTGCTAAGCAAAACACCACCACCAATAAAAAAAATTGTTAATACGAAAAAGTAATGGGGTAAGTATGAGGGCACACAGATACAGAGACTCATTGTGTACATTATACATAGACAGTGAGTAACCAGTTCTTACATAAGTAAGTCGTTTTTTAGGAATAAAAGTAAAGTAGGTACTTAGCTTTTAGCATGTAAGTGTAACGTAAAGGCTAAGCAGATAAGTAGTAGGTATATAATATACACCAGTGAGTACCTATTGAGAATAGGTGTAGGGTTCTTTTCACGTAAGTAGGTAGGTCAGGTAAGTAGGTAGACTACCTTTTAGTAAGTAGTTTTTAGCATTTTAGTTTTATGTAAAGGTTAGGTAGATAAGTAGTATCTAACAAGTTGGTAGGTACTGAGAATAGATGTAATGTTTTGACAGTACCGACAACTCAAATCTTTCACCTTTCATACCATATTTCGACGATTCTGCAAGCATTCGCCGACAGTCGTTTCTCCTTTGGACTGTTCACCGAAAGGACGTTTCGTTTTTGAGAGATTCGTCGATAGAACGTTTCACCTATGGATGTTTCGCCGACAGGATGGTTCGCATTTGTTTGTTTCGACGACAGGACTTTTCAACTATGGAATATTCGCCGTCAGACCGTTTTGACTACGATTGTTTCGACATGGCTTTTTCACTATTTAACTACAAACCCACCAAAAAGCTACTAGCTTGCTACAAAGATATGAAGAAATAAAATGTTTTAATATAAGACCGCCTTTACTTTTATGAATGGTATTTATCTATTACCTACCCATATTCTTCTATTTTGTTATTGATTCATCTCGGTATTGTGTCTTGCTTGATGTGATCTCACAGAACCAAAATAGAGTTCCTGCTACATGCAACATAAAGAAAAGTTTAGGATTTGCTACACTTGAATAAGCTGTTTTGGTAACCAACCCAAAATCAGATTGATATGGGAAGTAGGAATGTGGAGCAGAGGCCTCATCATGATTCTCGTCATTCATGATTTGCATTAATTCGTTTCCTGCCTGGACCGTAAAAACCCAATCCGGAAATTCCTCTTTAGGAATACCCAAAGCTTAACATACATGTATGTCCAATGGAAGATAGGACTGCACAATCGCGATAACGAGAACTGACCGACCTGAAGCGCAGAGAAGATAGTTTATATTCAGAGAATCGATGAAAGTACATGTCATTCGTCGCTACTAGTTTATGATAGTCCCGCCCGATCAGTTTGCAAGTTCAATACTCGCTAATTCTGTCCACACCTGCGTTCACGGGTGCCTGCTTGTCACCAGTCACATCTAGCTGTGTTTGCAGAAATGAAATGAAATTGTTTATTCTGTAGATAGGATATTGGAATCACTTTTACACGTCATATTAAAAGGAGGATGCTTAAAAAAAACCCAGCTCCGGGGGAAAAGCGATATATCTCAAATCATCAATAATAATAAGTACTAAAATAATAACCGGTTATGATCGTGATCCTTACTGGCAAACATATAAAAATAGCCAGTTTTATTATGCCGATTATGAAGTCGTCTATATAAGAAATTGATAATTAGTTTTAATTACTTTATTCAAAAATATTATGTTAAAATGCGAGCTTGGCTCATATTATATTTTTTTACAATGCTTAAAGTCGTTGAAAGTACTATGGATATATTTATTGTAACAGAAACTTCGAGAGTTCGACAACAAAATAGTCAGGATTTAACAGCACCGTCACGTGAAAATACCATTGTTAACAGCGATACTATGATATTGATTAGATAGTTTGGAGTCCTATATTATTGCCATCAGCGCCATCTATACTATCAATATATTATAAAAAAAATTATCTGCTGTTTTAGAGATATGAGGAACAGGGTGTAAAGTTCACTCATCCTCTATAGAAAAGGGAGGATCCTCCGACCAGACGGGTGTCGTGTATGACGGGCAACGGCCCAACGATAGATGTCAGGATCTTGTATATATATGTTGAGGTTCCAGTGAATCGGAACCGGGTGCCACATAATTCGTGGTGAGTTGGAACTGGGTGGCGCTGCGTTATGATCCAGTGAATCGAATGTGGTACAGCGCGGGTTGTTCCTTGCTTCGACGAGGAGAGGGTAGAAAGGGCTCTGTTGTGGACGGGCCAAAAGTACAGTGTGCTGTTTCAAAGTTGCTGTTGAGGCTGATGGTGATGACTAGGAATGCTCGTCCACTGGCACTGTGAAGCCAAATGCGAACTACGTATAAAAAACATGACGTCACAAAAATCCTACATTGCGCAAGCAAAGTTCAACATATATACAAGATCGCGACATCAATCGTTGAGTCACACAGCCAGCCGGCATCCACGGCTTCAACGGGTGTCCTGACCACCAGCATGCAGCGGACGAACATTCCTTGTCATCACCTTCAGCTTCAGCAGCAACTTTGAAACAGCACACTGCACGTTTGGCTCGTCCACAACAGAGCCCTTTCTACCCTCTCCTCGTCGACGCCAACAGTCAGCCACAACCCGGCGCTGTACCACATTCAACTCACTGGATCATAATGCAGCGCCACCCAGTTTCGACTCACCACGAACTATGCGGCGCCCGGTTCCGACTCACTGGAACCTCAACTAGCACTGTGAAGCCACATGCAAACTACGCATCAAAATCCTGCATCGCGCAAGCAAAGTTCAACATATATACAAGATCCTGACATCTTTCGTTGGGCAGTTGCCCGTCATACACGACACCCATCTGGTCGGAGGATCCTCCCTTTTCTATAGAGGATGAGTGAACTTTACACCCTGTTCCTCATACCTCTAAAACAGCAGATAAAAAATGTTATAAATACACTCTGGTTTGATTTCACCTCTACTCCCAAAAGTTCAAGTGTCCTCACGTGATTATATAATTATTGATAGTATAGATGGCGCTGATGGCGATAATATAGGACTCCAAACTATCGAATCAATATCCTAGGTAGTATCGCTGTTAACAATGGTATTTTCACGTGACGATTCTGTTAAATCCTGACTATTTTGATGTCGAACTCTCGAAGTTTCTGTTACAATAAATATATCCATAGTACTTTCAACGACTTTAAGCATTGTAAAAAAATATAATATGAGCCAAGCTCGCATTTTAACATAATATTTTTGAATAAAGTAATTAAAACTAATTATCAATTTCTTATATAGAAGACTTCATAATCTGCATAATAAAACTGGCAATTTTTATATGTTTGCCAGTAAGGATCACGATCATGACCGGTTATTATTTCAGTACTTATACTTATACCGGTTATTATTTCAGTATTGATGATTTGAGATATATCGCTTTTCCCCCGAAGCTGGGTTTTTTTTCTATGGAGCTTGAGCATTCTCCTTTATGTTAAAAATTAGCTAGATGAGTCTCTCACGTCCCTTTTCGGTGACTCATGATCCGATATATACAGAGAACGAACAATAACACATTCTTATAAGATTCATCTCGTCCGGAAGTGGGTGCTGATCCAACTGATAAATCAGATACTTTGACATCTAGCAATGCCAGTGGTGTAATTTTGTCTCCTTTATTACCAAGTACTACTTTGTAAGACTTCCAGTGTTCATCTTATGTGCTTTCAATTGTTCTAGCCATCTTAACAAGATAGCATTTGACCAGCTCACGATCCATACCAACCAACTTTTACTATGGGACTAAACCTGAAATAGCGCAAAAAAATCTGCTGTTCCATACATTTATGTTCGCATAACTCGTCAAAATGTAGGGAACAGCTGATTTTTTTTTCGCGATTTCAGGTTTAGTCCCATAGTAAAAGTTGTTCATAATGATGAGTAAAGTCATGTGTTTAAGTTTGCGCACTGGTTAAAAATTTATCCTGTATTTTGCTTCTAGTGCGAACTGAAGTACTTTAGTATACGATTGTTGAAGAGTTTTTGTAATGAAAATGTTGAATGTAATATAAGTTTGATTAGTCTCTTTTACAGTATCCAAAATATCCATATAATCCGGATATAATTATCCGGATAGTCGTTTTCTTTCTTCATGTCTTTGTAGTAAGCTGCTTTTTGGTGGGTTTGTAGTTAAATAGTGAAAAAGCCATGTCGAAACAATCGTAGACAAAACGGTCTGAGGGCGAATATTCCATAGTTGAAAAGTCCTGTCGTCGAACCAAACAAATGCGAACCATTCTGTCGGCGAAACATCCATAGGTGAAACGTTCTATCGACGAATCTCTCAAAAACGAAACGTCCTGTCGGTGAACAGTCCAAAGGAGAAACGACTGTCGGCGAATGCTTGCAGAATCTATTTCGACAAGGTCCGCCGTGACGGACAAGCTGTAAGACACAATAAATACAGGTGTTTCGACGAGTTCCGGTGTAGCGGACAAGTAAAAAACTCGATAATTATTATGAATAACGTAAGCAAAAGCTATGAAATCATATTATTTGAACATTAGTAGACTAAATTCACAAAACACAAATAAAAAATCCCGGCCGGCCCGGCTAGTGGCCGGGACAGACTGGATGCGGAAGGCGGAGGACAGGGTGTTGTGGCGCAGCTTGGGAGAGGCCTATATCCAGCAGTGGACTGCGATAGGCTGAGTTGATTGGTTGATTGAAATAAAAAATCTACGCAACATAAGCAAAAAATAATATTTTTTAATAAATTACCTGAAAGACTTTCTTAGTGCGCGGTTTCGCCGACATTTTTTCGCCAACTGTCAAACTCTGGGTTGTCACACGCAAAATTTATTTTTCTACAAAAATTTAACCGACCTCCCAATAGCTTAGTAGTTTTTTTGTTGCAAAAATAGAAATAGACGGGGCGGTGGATTTTTTTTAAATACTTGTCCGTTGGTACGGACAAATTCGAAATAAGGGTTAAGCCTCTTTAGCATGGATGATAATTATTATGTTAGTTCCTAATTATGTATAAAATTTAAAAGGCCAATGTTGTTTTTCTAAGAAATTTTATTATGGAGAGTTTAGAATATTTTTAATTTTCTTCATCAGAACATGACACAATATCCTCCATTTCGAGGCCAGTCTCCAAAGACTCATAAAATGGACGGCTGGATGGTTGGAGGTACTCCAGAAATTATTGCAGGTCTCTGACTTTTGGTGCAGGGAGTTTAATAGGTCTCTGATTTAGGGGCATGAGAGGTGCCACTGGTACAGTATCTTCTGATTGTGAACGTGCCATATTTCGGTTTCTTTTTAAACTTAGCACTTTGAATACTTCTTCACTATCATCAAATGAGTATTTGTAGTATAATTACCCCTGGATCTACTTTTCTACACTGTAGCCATTTTATTTTATTCCAATTTACCTTTTCTTTCTCTGAATTTATCTTTGGGTGTACGTTTTGTGTGTTGAGTGAGTGTTAGTGAGCAGTTTTTGGAAGTTGTAGAACTGTGACTATTGCATTTCTACAACATTTATTTTTGGGTTCCTATGGACTGTTCTGATTAGGTTTGCCCAGTCTTTTGGTAATTATATTTTCATTGCTGTTTTTTTTTTAGCTTTTTCTATAGCAGCATGTAGGGTCAGTCAGGGTAATTGAAACACAACACAAACACAAAACATTTTAGAAAAATATCTTTTGAAAAAAAAATCATTGCGGCTTCGTAAAAAAAAATATTGGCACTTATAGAAAAGGAGTTAATTTTGTTTGTATGTATATTCATTTATCTAAAAGCTGCAACATCAGGAAATTTAAACAGCGTCATTTGCGGTTTTGAAAATGAAGTGCTTCCATTTACCCTGGCTTTAAAACAAAAAATGTTATTTTGTGGTAAATGTGAACAGCTAAGGTACTTAAGCTACGTAATAAGCATTATAATTCCAATAGCTCGTTTTCACTATTTAGAGGCTCATAAATACATGAGATTTTGATCTAAGCGTCTAGCTATACACAGAGGAAAATGTTAACAAATGTTCTAACTTTGATATTTTGCATTGACTATGGGGTGATTGGAAACATTTAATCGTTTTAGGGGAAATTGTAAACATATAAAGTAAACCTACACATTTTCAAAATATATAGAAGTTTACATCAACTTTAACCATCTTATTTTAATGACCTAATCAAAATAAAGATAGTCTCCATCATCCAAGAATATAAACTAAGTTTCCTTCTCATTCAAACTAAGCAAATGCACGTTCTTCACAATCATAGTAGCTGTTATAGTGTCGACATCTTTATTTGTGGTAAGAAATCTCGTATTTCTACTTTTTTTAAATATTATTGTATAGTGAGGTCTTAATAAAATGCTGTGCTTACATATAATTTATGTGCATGCAATTCTATTGTATTTGTAAATGATATGTACTTTGAATGTCCTTGTGTGTATTTAGTTGGTTTGCCTAAATAAATAAATATCGAAGTTGATTATATTGTTCGGTTAAAACCCTGTGATGTAAGCATGGGTCAGCCAGCTTATTCTTAAGGAAGGTACTGTTGTCAACGATGATCTTCACATCCACCTTGATTTCGTCTCATTCCAGAAGTACCTGGGTCCATAAAGCTTTAGAAGATAAAGTTCCTCTAAGGAACTCACAATTTTGTCATAATATCCTTGATAGTAGTTCTGCGGGTTATAATTTTCTTTTTGATATGACAATCACCTGGAACCTGGAATGTGAGACATTATGCAGATAAATAATAATGCATGAAAGATGTTCCTACTAATATTTAGATTAGAAGGAACAAGTGGTGATAAATAAATAAATTAATCTATTGTTATGTAATGGTTATTATAGTTTGATGGAGTTAATTTTATTAGAATTAAATGAGAAAGTTAAGCAGAAGGGAAGTACTATGAAAAACAGTGCATTGGTTGTTTTACTGTGCATGCATAAAAACCTGTTGAAAACTATGTTTTCTGTCAATGTATCAAATTGTGTCTGCATTTTCACACAACTTTTGTTTGATAGGTCATACTTATCTCTTGACTGATTTTACAAACCTATTGCATAATTCTCAAAATGTGTCTGTATGAATCTTACAATAATGTTGTTTCACAGACTTATTTGGGAAACTTATAAATCAAACTAAATTAGTAGAAAATATGTTTTGTTTTGCTTTGTAACTTTTTTTATTTTTTATTTGTTTAGTTTGTAACTGTAACTTTTCTTACGCCTATGTTTAATGCATGCCGTGGCAGCCTTTAATTAAGGCTACACTACAGAATGTAAAATCAATTTTGGGTATTTCAACATGATTTTTGTTGTATGCTTTTTTGGTTGTCCTTAAATAAATAAATAAATAAGAAACTCTAATCGCCACTTAAAGTTCCTTTATAACAGTGAATTTCATGAGTAGCACTATTAGTCATATTAGGAATTGCGGGTTAACATTCATGCCACATTGTCTGCCAATTATTGTGTTATTAGCGTGTTTACTTAATAATTGAAATCGCACGCGATTATAATCCAAACAATTCAGCAAGACATAGTAAACACATGACAGCAATTAATGACAACTGCAATGACATTTGACGAGTGACATTGAATGATTGTGTTGTAACATGGCATTACATCATTCACATCAAAATATTTTCGCTTGTGAAATGGACAGATGATGTTTGTTACTTTTACTTTGCTGATTGACGATTCTAATTGGGATCTAGGAACTTTATTTCTTTTCAACTAATCTTATTTTATTTTTATATCATGCATCCTTGTAACAGGTCGTGCAACTTAGCTTTAGACAGTGGCAGAATAGTCAACATCTGCGTTGCTTGCCATTTATCGAAAATAGAATAGAACTTTTATTGGGAACTAATAATTTTCAACTAATAAATGCTTTACCTGGAGATGATGAACAAGGCCTAAACCTTGTTCTAAAGACAAGTTATAAATTAGTAGAACATAGATTAATGCGAATGTAGTCAACAAGAAATCTTGAAATTAGTGGAAAAAGTACTTAGTTCCAAAATGTAGTGCAAACACAAACTCAACAAAATAAGTTAGAAATCCATTTGGAAAGTTTATAAAAATTTACTGCTTTAAAATAATAACATTGACCATTGACAAGCTGATTCAGTGGAGTAATTTATCTTGTGTTATTATTTTCCTTCCACAAGTTGTCAAGCAAAATGTGCTTACCAGTGTGTGATGAACAATAAAATAAGCAAATTATGTTGTTCAATAATACTAAAATAATAAAACAAAATACTTCCCGGGATTGATGTTGGAATCCATTGACGGTGTGATTATTATCTTTCTGGTGTCAAGTCTTTGTTCATTTTACTGCTTCGGTCATTCTGTGCTACATTATGTTTTGCTTGAGTGCACCGTGCGACTTATCTAGAATTTCATGATTTTGTTTCTATAAGTCATTGATTAGCAGTAACTGTAGGCTACAGCATGTTGCCGTCCACCAGCTACATGAATGGGAATGCAGCCAACTTCTAGGTTATTGGTATTAAGTTCATTATGTGAGTCTTTCCTTTACAGAAAATCATTATCTCCAGTATCTTCCTTTACATGAGTCCATCGCCACTGCCAGCAATTCTTGCCATCATCATCACCATTAAATCTTCATGTTGGCATCAGGGTCGTAGGAAGGAAGAAATATTTCAGTCTAGGCTGTGGCTGGGCAACAAGTTGCTCACTTATGGAACGCATCATGTTCACGGTTTCAGAGAAAAATCTTTTGGCACGCACTCGGTCACGGCAGTGCAAGCAGGTTTCACAGTTGTAGGTACACGTAATTCTATGCATGTCCGGCATAACCTTGAGCGGAAGGGGATCGCATGCCGATCCCACTTCTGATAACACGATAGGGTGTATATCCTATGCTGTTTCTGACCAGTCTCTGGTGTAATTCTTCGTTGATGGTAGATATAGGTAGGTATGTAGTTGGTTTTCAATCACACACAAGTCTTAACTCAAACTCAAAGCATTTATTTCAACTATAACATTTACACGCACTTTTGAATTTATTATCACTTATAAAGGCTCAGTTAATTAAGTCATTCAGTTTGAGTTAAATTGAAGCTAAGCGCCCATTCCAAAACGAAGTAGGTTCCTGATGGAGAAGAACGGGCAAGAAACTCCACGGACACTCTTTTAAATAAAACATTTACGTTACAGTTCGACAATTACAACTTCAGTCCTTTCTAACGCATTAACACAACTTTTTCTTTTCATTTCCAATAATCACGCCCGCCATTGCGTGTGTGTATTCTTTCTCAAAATCGGCGGAAGTACCGCGTATTCGAATTCAAAACCTTATTACTTAGTTTGTTCAATAAAACTTACAAACAATGCTAAAATGCTTATCTGTTAATTCTTTTATAATTAAACAATGCTAATATTCACAAATACAAAGGTTATTCAGAATGAAAGTTAAATTAGAAGCTTTATTACTTTCTACAACTTCACTATTACTATTTTTACAATACTTCCGGTGATTCAAGGAATTTAATTAAATAACAGGTATTCATTCGTAAATTGCAGTGTAAAATAATCTTATTACTTTATAGTTGGTTTTCTATTATTGAAACTTATTCAGTTCTCGTATTAAATTATTACATTCAGTTATTGATCATAATATTCGCAAATCGCGCCATCTTGGTGACATTAGGTAGTGCTTTGTCATAAACAAATTTACTATGTCAAATAACCACTTGTTAATACGTATTACTAAAAACCCAAAGTTCATTAAATAAATGTTTCCTTTTAATTTTAACTTTTGTTTTAGCTTCAACATCGAAATTTGTTTAATAGTTTCTTTCCCAGTCATAGCCACATTATATTGGCTATGAGTTCACATGGTGCCAACAGATGGCGTTTGATCTCAAAGAAATCAATAGCGTTTTCAGATGTTCGAGTTGTACATGCAACTGGTTGTAGTAATATTGCAAAACCCATAGAGGGCAGGACCAACCACTGAAGAACAATTATAATAAATAGTTACGCATAAGATTAATGTTATAATCTTTACAGGTAGACGCTTTCGCGGCGACATACATAATTTATCAAATTACTTGCTGCAAAACTCAAATTCTAATCAAACTACTAACAATCCCCTTGGCAGAGTCCCAAGGCAGGGTTGCCATGTAATGTTGGGGTTCCTAAGGGATAGTTTCAAAGAAAACAACCACATCTGTTAAGTACTATTTATTGAATGCATGAACAACAAATATAGAATAAGCGCGTATGAGATATGGTGCAAACTCAGCATACATACTCAGCTGTAAAGGAGTGTACTTACTTAATAAAGTAAAGGAGCATACATAATAGACTACTCAAAAGTAAAAATAGGGCCCACTAAGTTTTTCAGCTTTTTTTTAAAACTATTAATGATTAAGTGGTTTTAATGGATATGATTAAGTGGATTTGATCGATTTACACAAACAAATCACTTTTTCGAGAAATAAACTCAAATTAACTTGATAAATAAACTTAGTCTGTCGCCCATTTCCTGCAACCATTTGATGAAAAATGTTATGGTTAGTAGCAGTGGGGCTCCTCTGCTCTGTATGCCTTTTTTGAGCCAATTTGGTACACTTTCAATAAGATGGGTAACATTTAGTTCCGGAACTCCTTCCCAATCGAGTCTTAACACGTTATGAGCTCCTGTTGACTGTTACCATGGCTCTAATTTTCTTTAACACTTCTTTTCAATTGATGCCTTAAGTGCTCGATGGGGTTGAGATCAGGGACTGATAACTAGCCATGCCAAAACCGTGATATTGGCCTCAGAAAGTGCTCGTTGTGCGGCACGGGCCGTATATGCGTGAGTATTTTCATGCATAAAAAACAAAGTCAGCGTCCACTGTTTGTGAAAATGGGATGACATGAAGTTGGATTACCCGCCCAACGTAACTGGCGGCGATTACAGTACAGTACTCTCATCCAGAGTTACCAGCTATGTTTTGTCTGTAACCTGTAAAGGGGTCTGTTCTGTGGATGTAGTTCTGTAAAACAATAAATACCTTTTTATCACACGCGGACTCGTTTATTATCACTGGAAACCTTGACCTTACATTCATCTCTAAAGAGTACAGCCCTCTTGTTATCCATTACCAGTTTAAATGTTCGCTAGCGTATCTTTAGCATGCTGCTTAAAAGGCTCTTGTCAGTTTAAGTCGAATAGCAGGAACGTTGATCATTTGCGTGGAGACGATTCCGAATTGTTTGATCACTGAGTCTGGTACCAGTAGATTGCCGCAGCCGGTTTTGTAAGGCCCGGGCGGTTACAGTAAGCTCTCGTCGTGCAGTTAACCTGGTATACCGGTCTTCCTAGGAAGTTGTGGCTCAAATTTTTCCTGATCTAGGCCTCCTATGGTTCTGCTCGTTTAAACGGTGTAAATATTCTAAATAAAATACATGACCCAATCTCGTTAGCTCCTCTTTTTCCCTGAACTTCGTCCCAGAAATAGCTATATATATTACCGTATGCTCCTATTTCGTTGGCATTATGTTCTTCATTATTTTTTCGCTTTTGAACTGTTGCTATTTTCTTTAACATTTCAACTATGGTAAAATTAAGGCAGTTAAATTTGGATTTATAAAAAAACGATGATGTTTCTCCAGTGGGATGACTGCCTGCAAATCGTGTTCATAATCTAAGCATAAGTCGCACCTGTCTTTTTTTGGTTGAAAAAAGCCAATATTAAACTCTTTAGTAAAAATATCATAGTACAACCAATAGTCATGTAGTGTGTCTATGATGTAATTGATTATGGTCGTCACTTGACGTCTTGTTCTTGTCATACTTATTTTTCCTTTAAATAATAACTTGTGTTTTAGCAGAATAAAGCCAAGATTTTCTATCGGTATTTTCGTTTAAATGTATCAATTTATTCTGCTATAAATATGTCTAAAAATGATACAAAACCGGATACGCAAAAATCCGAAAAATCTCCAAGCATGTCACGATATCTACGACCGGACCGTTTTGATATCGAACCAGGAACGGTGGCGGCTGATTCAAAATGGAGACATTGGTATACAACTTTCTCTAATTTTATAATTGAAGAGAATTCTAGTATTTCTGATTCTATGAAACTGAAACTGTTGACGAATCATCTTTCTCCAACAATTTTCTTATTTATTAACGAATGCGATACGTTTGACAATGCTATTACACGGCTTAACGAGATATATATCAAACCTTTCAATGAAATACATTCACGCCATGTTTTGTCAACTCGCAAACAGCAATCAGATGAATCGATATCTAAATATATTCAAGCTTTGAAACAACTCGCGCAAGATTGTACGTTTAAAAGCGTTACTGCTGATGAGTATAAGCAAGAGTACATACGTGACGCGTTCATATCAGGAATTTCTTCGCAAAAGATACGCCAAAGACTGCTAGAAAATACGGTACTTAGCCTAGATGACGCTTTTCGACAAGCTATTGCAATTGATTCGGCTGAGAAACATAGTCTCGCATTTGTAAACACGCTTGATGCATCCCAACTTAATGCTATAACATCCAATAATCATATCCAACCTTCTGAACCAAGCCAAAGCTCAAACTTAGCGGCTATGACACAAAGGAAAAGACGTTGCTTCTTTTGTGGATCTGATACTCTACATCAACGCATCAAATGCCCCGCATTTAACTCTATATGTCAACTTTGTTCGAAGAAAGGGCACTTGGCACGTGTATGTCGATCTTCGAAGCCTGTCGCGAACGCAGCGGCCAACAATGAGGAAAGCAACGTTTGTATTTCGGCTGCATCCCCGTCCAGTCTACGGAAAGCGACAATACCTATATTATTGAATGAAACTCGTGCTGAAGCACTGATTGACACGGGAAGTTCTGTAAGTTTTATCGACGAGGCTTTATCGAGAATAATGAATCTCAGAAGGAAGAACATTAATCAATCCGTCTCTTTGGCTTCCCTTAACCCTTAGAAGCCTGATTTTCCAAATTAAATTTAAAAAAATATCTATGTATTTGTTGCAGTACCCAGGTAAAGGGGAAAATAATTAAAAAAATCACATTATATATTTTATATATTTATTTAGAAAAAAAAAACAGGTATCAATTTTGATACTTTAGGCATTAAGGCCATAAATAAGTCGCACTAACTGGTAATGTTACGTAGCAATGTACTATGCATGAAATAATGCGAAACATTGGTTTTTCTTATTATCGCATAAAGAAACCTTACATTTCTTGCATATCCATGAGGTCAGCTTTCTACAATTGTTATATTTACATTTATTTCTCGAGTCCATAAATTCTTTTTCATGTCCAACACGATCGTAACGTACGTCAGTTGAGGGTAGGACTTGTACACCTGACCGTGGTCTTTTGGAGGGTTCTGGGGTCTGTTCTCGTCGACTATTGGTACTTGGTCTTCCCCTTTTATTTTCTGACCGACTTTGATACCGGCATAAGGTGTCAGCAAGCTCAGTTCTGAAGTCAGCTAGCTTCATAATGTCCTTCTGAGATTTCCCTTTCACTGTACTAACTTTTTTGTACAGTACCCAAGAATTTATCACAGTCATGTCCAGGAGGTGATAGAACAGCCTCGTTGTCCACTTTCTAGATTTTATGCGGATACGATATCGACCGATGAAGCTGTCCATCAGATCAACTCCTCCCATGTGGGCATTATATTCTTTGATGACCCGAGGACATGATACTTGGACATTCATTTTCAGTTTTTTGTCGTAGCGGGTTATAGTCTCTGCTGGTTCAGAACCAACATAGGTGGAAAGTAATAAAACTTGCTTATTGTCCTTCCAGCTTGTTGCCGAGAATTCCACACCTTCAAAAGTGGCAACATTTTCATGGTATGTTCCTCTGGGTATGTTAGACTTCAGGATTTCCTTTTTCTCTGGCAACTTGCAAGACTTTCCAAGTCTGTTTCTTTGAACAGTTCCAAGACAATAAATGCCTTCTTTGGTTAAGTAATGTAGCAAAGGAATATTGGTATAAAAGTTGTCAAAATAAATGACATGATTTACATGTCTTTGGACAGGTCGTAACAATCGAATAACTGTGTTTGATACTGCTCCTAGGTCTGGTTCGCCAGGTAAACGTTCAATATCCTTAGCTCCTGAGTAAACCTCAAAACTGTATGCATAGCCCGAAAGAGAGCATACAACATATAATTTGAATCCCCACTTGTGGAGTTTATTGGGCAAATATTGCTTCATGAAATGCCCAATTTTTGTTGCACACATTTGCTCGTCTAGTGACAGCCGATGGTCAAATGGTACAGTAATAAATCTTTTGTTCAAGTGGTCTATCACTGGTCTAATTTTATGCAGTCTGTCGTGTTGGGGATGAGCAGGTGGCAAATGTTTAGTGTCGTCATTCATATGAAAAATTTGTCTGATTTTATCAAATCTGTTCCGATTCATGGTTTGTGCTATTGATTCAAATTTTACTTTATTTGACCAGTATGACCTGACACTAGGATAATGGTAGACACTAGTAAAAATAAGAATCCCAAGAAACTTACGCAATTCCGGGACAGTAACAGGTTCTGTAAAGTTGGGGTTCTTTTGAAAAGCATACTTGTTTGACTCATCCACAAGAAATTTTAACATTTCTTCATCGAAGAAGTACGAAAAAAACTGAAAAGGCGTTTCCAAATCAAGAATTTCAAGTGAATACTCAGTGTTTCCTTCAAACTGGAAAGCGTTTTGGACAATGTCCATATTTTTTACTCTCCATACCATGTTTCGAGGGTTGCAGGTGTAATTGTTCACCAAAGGAACTGAGCTTTGTTCAACGGTCTGTAAATGTTGAATATCAGAAGATTCATAAACTGAAGGAGGATCTGCATCTAAGTCAGGGTCAGCGGAAGAATTTGCTGTATCATCTTCATCTTCTAGCTCGATCTGAAGCTCTCTTTGATTCGAATAATAATCGATGTCATCTTCATTTTCGCTGGTCTCATCCTCTGAAATTTCACCATTTTCTAGCTGTCTCAAAACTGCCTCGATATCATCCGGCTTCATTTTTTTATAAATATCTATAAATAAATAGTCAAAAAACTTAATTCCAACACCAAACCAAGCAGAGAAACAATAAAAATGCAAAGGTACAAGCAAAAATATTATTAGCCAAAAAATAGGAAAGTAGGTTTCATACAGCCTGGAATGCCTGAAGTACCAAAATTGATACTCACAAAAATAGCAAGATTTTCTTCAAGCAAAGCAGACCCTTGCTAAAAATAATTACATTATAGTGAAAATAAGATACCCACTTACCTCAAAAGTATATTTATTTCGCGGAAAAATTAAATTCGTCAAAGATTTATTTCGCTAAACTTTTTCAAAAATGATGTCTCTCGTCTAATAAGGCGGGAAAACAAAATGTCATGACACTTGAACAAATTTTGACAGATGACGTTTATTTTTTTTACGTTTGTTCAATAGAATATTATGCAACGGTAACATACATACAGCCAAATACTAAAAACAAACCAATTGCAAGGGTAAAATTCAATTTAAAAGTCCGGTATCAAATTTGAAACTTAGGGCATTTAAGGGTTAATCATGTATCTTTTGTCAATGGATTGTGCCAAGCGACTATCAACAAACATATTTACAAACAACATCCTCTCCTCATCGTGCAGAACCTGTGTGCTGATGTAATCATTGGCCATGATCTCCTCAAACATCATCAGTCACTAGAATTCCAACTTGGAGGTGAAAGAGAGCCTCTACATATATGCAACGTTATGCAGGCATCTGTGCCTCAGGCCTCTGTCTTTTCTAACCTCTCACTTGATATACGGCCGATTGCTATCAAGTCCAGATCCTACTCAGAAGAAGATGAACGGTTTATTAAAGAGGAAGTATCTAAGTTATTAGTGAGCGGCATAATCGAACCGAGCATGTCATCATGGAGGGCCCAGGTTTTAGTAACGGGAGGTGTTAGTCACCGTAGACGAATGGTAATAGATTACTCTCGTACTATAAACCGGTACACTGAATTGGATGCCTTCCCCTTGCCGAAAATAGAATCCATTATATCTAAAGTCTCAAAATACAACTTCTTTAGTCAAATAGACCTAAAATCCGCGTATCATCAAGTGCCGATCTTATCAAAAGAAAAACCTATGACGGCATTTGAAGCTTGCGGAAACTTGTATCAATTTACACGAATACCGTTCGGTGTAACCAATGGTGTAGCTGCCTTTCAAAGAACGTTATCCTTTATCATAGAAACTGAAAAGCTAGATGGCACATTCTCTTACCTTGACGACGTCACAGTCTGTGGCAAAACAAAAGAAGATCATGATAAAAATCTGAAACGATTTATGGATGCAGTTACTAAATACAATTTGACTTTGAACGAACAAAAATGTATATTAAGCTCTGAAGAAATAAACTTACTCGGATATACAATTCACAATAATATTATAAAACCTGATGAGAATCGACTTAAACCCCTTTTGAATCTACCATTACCAAACGACAGCAGCAGTCTTAAACGAACTCTTGGTATGTTTGCACACTACTCGAAGTGGATACCGAACTTCTCTACAAAAATACAATCGCTAATTCGTGCGAACATTCCGCTAAACAAAGAATCAACTGAATGCTTTCAACAATTGAAATCTGAAATCGCCAAAGCCGCACTAGTAGCCATAAATGATTCGGATTTACTTACCGTAGAAACCGACGCTTCTGAGTACGCTATTGCTGGCACCCTATCTCAATGTGGCAGGCCTGTCGCTTTCTTTTCTCGTTCACTCAATGATTCAGAGAAAAAGCACCCTTCCATAGAAAAAGAAGCTTACGCGATCGTTGAATCCTTACGGAAGTGGCGTCATTATCTACTTGGAAGACACTTTTTATTAATCACAGACCAAAAATCTGTAGCTTTTATGCTGAATCAAAAGCACGCCAGCAAAATCAAAAATGAAAAAATCGAAAGGTGGCGTTTAGAACTCTCTTGTTTCAAATACGATGTGATATATCGCCCTGGCAAAGAAAACGTCTCTGCAGATGCGCTATCAAGAGTTTGTGCTGTTATGAACACGGATAAATTATATGAATTACACAATTCCCTTTGCCATCCAGGTATAGTCAGAATGGCGCATTGGGTTCGTACAAAGAATCTTCCCTTTACAATTAACGATGTAAAATCTATGACAGCATCTTGCCGTGTCTGCGCGGAATTGAAACCACGTTTCATGAAAACCAAGGGTCACTTAATTAAAGCTATCGAACCTTTCCAGCGTCTGAACATTGACTTTAAAGGACCTCTGCCGTCTAACACTCATAACAAATACATTCTTACTATCATTGACGAATACTCAAGATTCCCATTCGCATATCCATGTAGCGATCTTACAGCACAAACTGTTATCAAGTGTCTCAAAGACTTGTTCCTTACCTTTGGTTCTCCAGCCTATATTCATTCAGATCGGGGAACAGCATTTATGTCTCAAGAACTTAAACAATTTCTGCATTCTTATAATGTTGCTTCCAGCAGGACAACTCCCTATAACCCAGAAGGAAATGGCCAAGTAGAGCGGCTAAATGGAACCCTTTGGAAAACAATCCAGCTATTTCTGAAATCGAGACAGATGCAAACTGCGGACTGGGAACGAGCATTACCTACTGCGGTGCATTCGATTCGATCGCTATTATGTACAGCAACGAACGAGACACCCCATGAGCGACTTTTCTTCCACACCAGACGTTCTCCGACAGGTGAATCAATCCCTTCGTGGTTACTGTCACCAGGTCAAGTCCTCATGAAAAGAAACGTAAGAAACTCGAAATATGACCCTATCGTAGACGAAGTGGAGCTGTTACACGGAAACCCATCTTACTCGTATGTCCGCTTGCCTGATGGTCGAGAGACTACTGTTTCTAATAGACAACTAGCACCACTACCTACCGAGGATCTAGAATCTGATGAAGAGGATTCGCAACATGACATTGCAGAATCAGAACTAGCTGAACAACCAACGCAAGAGGCTCCGGAGCACGAAATTGTAGAATCATCAGAACAAGCTGAACAACCTCTGCGTCGGTCCACCCGCGAAAGGCGACCCCCTGCTAATTTTGAAGATTACGTCACTAACCACAGAGCATGTAACTTAGCTTCGTCTCGAAACTGGTGGGGGTGAATGTAGTGTGTCTATGATGTAATTGATTATGGTCGTCACTTGACGTCTTGTTCTTGTCATACTTATTTTTCCTTTAAATAATAACTTGTGTTTTAGCAGAATAAAGCCAAGATTTTCTATCGGTATTTTCGTTTAAATGTATCGGTTTTTCTTCTTTTTTCTGAGATTTATTTCTGATAAATCATCGTCTTCTCACTCTCCCTGAAAGTTGAAGCTCTCAAATAATGAGACTCTATTCGTGGTATCGAATTTATAATATGTCCTTTTATACTTTCTGTAGGTTTTCTTCCAAAGTGCTTACCTCTAATGTCTTTACTAACAAAACCTTGCGGGTCAGTTTTCTTTTTAACTGTTCTGATTTGACGGTAACTTATCCCTAGCGTGTTAATAAAGAAGGTCTTATAAACACGAATATTAATATTGTTTATTTTGAAATAGAATGCATTGTTTGGTAATCTAGGTTTAGCTGCATTAGTATACTTGTATCGAGGCTTAACCTCCGTCATACAAAATCTTATAATGTCTCTGTATATCAATGTTGCCAAAAGACCAAGATAGAAATAATTATTTAAAACATATTGTTTTAAATAATTATTTCTATCGGTGCCATCTATATTCTCGGAACATTTGAGTCTACATGTTTGTACATGCATCTTTAACAAAACGGGCAGGTACTTCCTTTTTAGTTGTACTAGAAACATAAGCTTTTCCAGAACTCCTTAAAATTATTGCTACATTTTTAAAAAGATTAATAATGGGTAATGAATATAATGTAAAGAAATCTAACCTGATTACAACAAAAATTTATTTTTTCTAAAATATAATCTGCTCTTTTCTTGATTTTCCTATTTTATTTTCTTTTGAGTTACTATCTAAAATCTGAAATAAATAGAAAAAAAACAAGTAAGTCAAATGTAATAAGACACATTTAACAGACAATACAAAGTTACTTATTCCACTATTAGTAGAAGAATTAAATGAACTGCTGGAAAAGGAGCAACGCCGCGTTTGGACAAGGCCATGGATGTTGAGAAGATCTAGTTTTGGCGCCACAAACACTGTTTTTAATGAATTAGAGGTAGAAGATCCTGATGAATTCAGAATGCTTTTAAGAATGGATGTACAACATTTTGACACATTGTTAGGAAATATTACTCCATTCATACAAAGGGAAGATACAGTCATGAGAGAAGCTATAACTGCAAAGACTAAACTACAAATAGCGTTATGCTATTTGGTAACTGGCGCGAGCTACCGTTATTTCCGTCCGAATATTGCTCCATAGCAGACGTGTTTTTGGTTGTCTCCTTTAATTTGTAAAGCTACCTTTTATTTCTCATAAAATTATTTCTCATTTAATATCAATTTGTTATTTCTTAAAACGTAATAAAATAACAATACAATAGTCAGTTAAATAATAAACAAGTCAAGAAGTGTTCTATTCCTGAATATCAAGTCTGGAAGCCTCTGGAAGAAAACTCATCAACAACTGCTACCAGGTAATCATAAGCTGAGACGAGTACTGAAGATTGTGAGAACTGAGTATGAACGGGTGAGTGCGAAAAGAATAAATAAGACACAATTAAAATATTGTCACCGCAAGAAAAGTACTAGGGCCGCATAGACACACAAGACATTTTAAACTGAACTAATAGAAGAGGATTTTCAACATCATTTGTAATTGTCGAAGTGGCTCATTACTTAAGCATTGAGGACGAAAATTTGAAAGGCCCGAGTTCGAGTCTCACCAAGAGCAATTCTTTTTGTGTTTTCTATATTTGTGTTTTAACTTATCCTATCGTTACTACACTGAATAATGCCTTTAAAACGGACTCCACCACCTTCAGCTGTAAATTACGAGTCGGAACCGGACATGCCAACGGAAAAGTTGGACCTGGACTCGCGAAAGCGCAAATTTTACCAGGTGGATGATATTAATGTTTTTATGTCCGAAATGAAGAACCTTTTCACTAAATTTGAAAAGCAGCAGAATGATAAATACAATGCTTTGCAGGCATCTATGAATGAGATAAGAGAGCTAAACGCATCAATAAAAAAATCATGTGATTTTGTAACAGGGAAATATGACGATCTGATGAAAGAATTCAATAAGCTAACATCAGAGCGTAAAGAGAACTTAGCTTATATTCAGATACTGGAGGAAAAGGTCGAAAACCTAGAAAGACTGCAAAGATCTTCTTGCCTTGAATTGAGGAACATACCCGCTAAATTGCGAGAAACGAAAGAGGATCTCTCAAAAATTGTAATTGATACTGGTAAAGCCTTAAATCTCTCGATAAGTTCTTCTGACATAAGAGATGTGTACCGCTTAAATACAAAGAATGAAAAAAACAAACCTATCTTGGTCAACTTTACGACAATCATCTTGAAGGAAACGATCGTTCATTCATTTAAATCTTACAATCGAGCCAACAAAGACAAAAAGCTGTCAACCGCTAAAATACATTTAAATGGTCCTGATGTCCCGGTATTCATATCAGAATATCTCACTTATAGGGCTAAACGCCTGTACTTTTTAGCCCGAGATTTCTCAAGAACAAATGGCTATACCTTCTGCTGGACTGCGCATGGAAAGATCTTTGTGCGCAAGAAGGAAGGAGAACCCGCACACTGCATTAACAATGAATCTGACTTGAAGACTCTAAATGTTGAAGATTGACAATTCTTCAGTAATAATAACGATCTTCCACTTATTTTAATTATGATCACTAATTTAAAAAATGCATGCTTTATTTTATTTTACATATTTTTATTGAACACATCTAGCGCTCATGTCACTCTAACATACATAGCTCATACATGGCGTACCCAGCTTACATTAACCTGCATTCTTGTCACTCTCACTAGCTATCTGAAAAAAACAGTTTTTCTGACTATAAGTAAAAGGCTTTTACTAGTTGGCCACAACTGCGGTCAGAGTCCAGTCACTGTGCCTTTTACTAGCGCCATAATTATCTTTTACAGCCCTAGTGGATAATATAAATAAGTTTATGGACTCTGTAGAATCCCTGAATGTGTCTCGATCCTTCGTATGCTCGCCGGACCATTGCTTACAGCACTTGAAATCTACCAACCAATCGCTAAACATTTTGCATGTAAACATTCGAAGCTTGAACCGTAACTTTGATGCCCTAAATGTCCTCTTACACTCCATGGATGTTAAGTGTGATATCATTATTCTTTCCGAGTGCTGGTTGAGCAAGGTTTCTGACATTCCTGTTTTGGACGGCTTTGCCTCGGCAAGGTCTACTTTTAGTAACCAAAACGATGGAGTTTTAATTTACATTCGTTCCGAGTTGAAGTTAAGATTACTGAACCGTTGTTCCGGGATGCTAACTGTCTTGTTTTGAGGTTAGACCCGGATGTTGCAATTGTGGCAATATATCGCTCACCTTCAGTGAGAAATATTGAACATTTCGTTGGCTCCTTAAATGACACACTGTCTTCCCTTTCATCGATGAGAACAGTAGCAGTAATTGGTGATCTAAACATTAATATTCGTCCCGGATATAGTGATCCAAACTCTGAAGAGTATCTAAATATAATGGCATTTCATGGGCTTCTGCCAGCCCACCTCTTTCCGACACGTCTTGATAACTGTCTGGACCACGTCTTTCTTAAATCAGATAAGTGTTCGGCAGCACTGGTTCTAGACTCGTTCCTTACCGATCATGCACCTGTTTTGTTTTGCCTTGAATCTGTCTCTTTTGTTGAGAAACCTAAAAGCATGATCCGCCAGATTGATCTTCCGGGTGTCATTAGTCACTTAGAAAACTCGGACTTCTCTAGTATTCTGGATTGCACAGACCCTAATCAAAGTGCGGAGCTACTTATTTCCATTATAACAGATTCAGTAAACGAACATAGCAAATTAAAGAAAGTTCCGCACAGAAAGAGAATTATTAAGCCATGGATCACTCCTGGTCTTTTGAGATGCATACGCAATCGTGACAAACTACATTTAAAGTCAATGCAGGATCCTGAAAATCTCATAGAGAAACTAACATATTCAAGATATCGAAATTATTGCAATAACCTGCTAAAGACGATTAGGTGCCAATATGAACAGAATGAACTCCAAAAGGCCAGTGGAAATCCCAAGGCAACTTGGGACATCATAAAGTCCATAAGTTATAAAAATACCACACCCGCAAGTAAATCGGCGGATCTCCTTAACATCTGCAGTGATCCCGATGCCTCTGTAAAGTCTATAAACAACTACTTCGCAAATGTTGGAAGCATTCTTGCTCAGAAGATACAACAGACTCAGCATACTATTAATTCAAACTTTGATTATAACTCTTTAACCAACCCGCAGGGCAACTCATTGGTTTTGCTTGAGACCGACTTTGCTGAGGTGAACAGTATAATCACGGAATTAAAGCAAAACTGTGCTGTTGGCTACGATGGTTTGCCTGCATCAGTGATTAAATCTGCTAAGCATGTCCTGATCCCCTCAATCACTCATGTATGCAATCTGTGCTTATCGAAGGGCGTCTTCCCTAACGCCTTCAAAAAGGCATTAATTTCACCTATATTTAAGGGCGGGGATGGAGACCGTGTCGAAAACTATAGACCTATATCGGTCCTCACGGCCTTGTCCAAAATATTAGAAAAAATCTTAAATAAGAGACTATTGAATTATTTAGATCACAATAATGCAATTGCCTCAAACCAATACGGCTTCAGGAAAGGCAAATCAACAGAGGATGCTGTGCTTGAGCTATCAAATCACATCACTAAGAATCTAGACACCAGGACTAAAACGATAGGTATATTCTTAGATTTAGCCAAGGCTTTTGACACGGTCTCTACTCCCATCCTTTTACACGGATTGGAGGCTCTAGGAATACGCGATGCCGCTCTAAGGATCTTTTGCGACTACCTCACTGATCGTACTCAGCGAGTTAGGGTTGGTAATTACACTAGCGACGATGAGTATTTATCTTTTGGAGTCCCGCAGGGCAGTGTGCTGGGTCCTACGCTCTTTCTTGTATATGTAAACAGGCTATGCCAACTCACTATACCAGACTGCAAGATCCTTGTCTATGCTGATGACACTGCACTTATTATAAGTGGAAATACTTGGGCTTCTGCGCATCGCTCGGCTGAAAATGCTCTTGGTATAGTGATGGACTGGCTTTCCTGTAATCTGCTAACATTAAATGTCTCCAAAACCCATTATGTTGCTTTCTCAGCGAACTCTTCTACACAACCTAGCATTCCGGATATAAAGGTTCATAGATGCTCTCATCCTGCGCTTAACACCTGTGATTGCCCTCCTATTCAAAGAACATCTTGCGTGAAGTATCTGGGGGTGCACATTGATTGCACACTAAGTTGGAATAGACATGTAGACGTAACAGTATCTCGGGTACGAAAGCTTATGTTCCCAATGAAAAAGCTCAGAAATGTAGTTGCTTTCCCACTCTTGAAAACTATTTATTATGCTTTGGCTCAGTCACTACTAACTTATTGCATCTCAGTTTGGGGTGGCACTTTTAAGACCTTTATGCTTCGCCTTGAGAGGGCGCAGAGGGCCGTTTTGAAGGTGATGCTTCACAAACCGTATCGCTACTCTACAACCCAATTATACAAGGACATGTCTGTACTCACCTGCAGACAACTCTGTGCACTCAATATAATCCTACGTAAGCATTCCTCCCTTAATTATGACTCAAAATTGCTTCTAAATAAACGACGTAAAGACCTGGTTTGCGCTCCAGTTAGAATCAAAACTGCCTTGGCAAGTCGAAACTATTTGAGTCTGAGTGGCCGCCTTTATAATGCAATTAACAAAACATGCAACATTTATTCCCTTCCAAAATACAAGTGTAAGACCGTAGTAAGCGAATACCTTCAGGGTCTTACTTACGACGACACTGAAAGACTGTTCGCTAGGGAATCATAAATGATAAGCGCTAAAACACTCACATACACACACTCACTCACACTCAAACACACCCACACATACTCTTGTTTGTACAAACACGCTCACACTCACACATACATTCACTTATTTCTTTGCATGTCATTGATAAAACTTTATAAATTATTTTTAATCTAAATATATTCAATTCAATTTTTCCATTAATTAATTATTTATTATTTTTAATTAAACTTTTAATTATAAGAATGAAAGCAACTTAATTTGGACTAGTACTATTTGAATCATTATATTATTACAAAAGCAAATCATGGTTATAGGAGGAAGGCGCCGGTGTCTGTCACACAGTTAATACTAGCACAGACATCGTCGTTAACTCTATCTTTTATATACTCAAAACTCTGTATATTGTGTTTTTGTTTAGGATAGATAAATTGTACCAACATTATTGTTAATAATTTTTTTTTTTTTTTTTTTTTTTTTTTTTTTTATTTGCAGGCTTTTTACAGAGTATCTCGGGCTGCAATATCATCACTCATACCGGAAGTCATGGATGCAATATTTACTTATTTGGAAAATTATTTAAAGGTACGTACTTTTTTCTTACATACTAAAAATAAAACTTGAGTGAATTTATTACTTTTTTATTATACAAAGGGTACAAAATAGACAAAAATAAAAATCAAACTTGTTGTCTTCCATCTGTTTCCATAGCTGCAAACATCGCAGCTGCTACGATGTCATTAGTGCTTATAGAATCTGGCGTAGCGTTGACATTAGGCACTGGAGTAGATGTTGCAGCAAAGATTGTTTGCGATGTAGAGAGAGCTGGTGTTGGTAGTTGTGGCGGAGAATCCACATAAGTTTCATCAAACTGATAATAGTCATTAGTCGTGTCTGAATACAGAAGACGGTGTTTGGTAGGTGTGATTAGAAAAAGACGAAGTAGTTCTTTGTCTGTGTAGTAATTATGAGTGAGGATTCGTAAAAAGCTTACCAGCTATCTCCAGTCCACGGCCACGCGCTCCTCTCGGCTCGGCGGCGTTTTCAAAAGTTCTGAATCCTGCTAAACTACACCACACATACTTTTCCACAGGCGATAGTTATTGTTATTGTTCGTAACTTGCTGGGAGTATAGCACGAAATCAACGAAGGACCATTTCCTTTTCGAAAAAACTTTAAACCGCGCTGAGCGCGTTACTATTCGAGTCGCAACGAACTGGTTCCACGAAAAAGCGCGCGGAAGAACTTTTCCGCGAAGTATTACGTGTGTACTATGATTATTATGTGATGAGTATTATGTGTGTACTATGATTATTATTTTTAAGCAAGTGATTGTGATATTTTTGTTGATTTTATACTTCTACTACTATATTTATAATTCTCAAGTTGTGTTATTTGTGCAAATTTAATTATTATTTGTTTTTTTTTACCTCAAATTATAATTCAAATACATATAAATAAATTTTGTTTTATTTCCCTTTTCTTTTTCCCATGGTAAAAACTAAGCTTACAACAGAATGCAGATTTAAGAGGACAACGACACGTGAAAAGTTTACTTCCCGTTGTCCCCGTTAGCAGAATATACACTATGGGGACAACGGGAAGTAAATTTTATCACGTCCCGCTGTCCCCGTGACGGTGATATGGCATACGGGGACAACGGGAATAAATCTTTTCAAGTACCATTTGACAATTAGAGGTCATTGACGTGCACATTCTTAGTTGCAACGCATTATATCTACTTAACGCGTATAATAGCCTAGTCAATAAAAACAAATAAAGGCAAACCTCACCCTCTCAGCACCTCTTCAATAAGGTCTTAAAACATAGAACCGACTTCATTCAGTAAAGTCGGAACTTTATTGAAGTCGATTCAATTTTTTATTACTGTTAAGTAAATCTGTATTTTAAAATCTATTAAAATTTAAACTTTTCTTTAATTTCATTTTTTCAGATATAATTTGATGTGAAGGTAGATAACAAAGAAAAATGCCTCGACAAAAATCGAATGTATGGGAATATTTCGAAAGGAGCGGTTAGGTCGAAGGAACACAAAATGTCTTGTGCAATTATTGCCGCCACAAATTCAAAAGACCAAACGCTACCAAAATGAAAGAGCACTTGCTGAAATGCTCTAGGGTACCATCAGATATCAGAACTTTATTTTCTACCAGTGGCAGTACTCATTCCTCATTGAATGCACGATCTGTCGCAACTCCTTCAACACAAATATCTAGTATAACTCCGGTAGAATTACACACTACAAACTCAAGCGCGGCAATATCATTACTTGACACCTTATCCTCTTCTTATGCTAATCCTTCCAATTCAAACCCTACATCATCCGAGATACGTGCGCTCTCTCAGAGATCTGATGAAAACTTAGATGCTGTTTTTGCACGTGCGATTTATGCATCCGGAATGCCTTTGTCCATATTTGAGTCAAAGTATTGGCAGGAGGATTTTAGGATTGCTTGCCCAGATTACAGATTGCCTTCCCGAGCTTCTATATCAGGAAACTTACTTGAAGCTGAGTATATCCGGGTTAAAGAGACTATGAGCAAAAAAGTTGCCGGTGCGAAAGCCTTGGGCTTAGTACTTGATGGCTGGACCAATATCAAAGGAAAGTCTGTTGTGAAATTCTTACTGACTACACCAGATCCAGTTTTTATTAAAAGTATAACCCCTGGGTCTCGAATGGAAACGGCACAATTCTTAGCTGAAGAAATCAAATCGGTTATTGAGGAATTTGGGAGCAGGCGCTTTATGTGTGTTATTACCGATAATGCTTCCAACATGCGAGCTGCCTGGCGGATAATAGAGGAAACATTTGATAATATATCTTGCGTTGGATGCGCTGCCCATACATTCAATCTCCTTTTTCAAGACATCGCCAAAAAGGATTCATGCATAAGAATAATAAGAGATTGTAAAAAGGTGATTAAATACATAAAGAAAAGGAGCCGCGTCTTAGCATTCTTCACAGAGAAGCAAAAAATGTTATACGACAACAATGTAACATCATTGAAACTTTATTCTAAAACGAGGTGGGCTGGAGCTGTCTATTGCTTGAAAAGCTTTAAAGAAAATCGACAAGCTCTTGAACTTTTAGCTATTTCAGAAGATGTACCAATTGAAAGAAACTTAAAAAACGTAATTGTTTCAGCTGCAACCTGGACAAAAGTCGATTATTGTCTAGACATACTGTCACCGATTGAGAAAGCTATCTCAGTTGCAGAGTCTAATCATGCTTTACTATCAGATGTACCTCACCTTTTCGATGGAATCAAACAAACAATCGAAACTCAGTTACGGTCCGATACAACCAGAAGTTTTGTAACTTTTAAAGAAGAAATAGATATCGTAAATGATATTAATAAAAGGCGGGAATTTATTCTGCGACCTATTCATTTAGCTGCGAACTTGTTAGACCCCCGGTATATTGGAATGAATCTCCAGACCACAGAATTCGGAACTGCAACAGACTACCTTACAAAATTTGCTTCATTCTTAAACCAAGATTTAATTCAAGTTATGACTAATCATGGAGAAGAAACAGTATTTGGAAAATTTTCCGATGGGAAAAGAAGCAAAAATGGTTTAAAGTTGGTAGAATTTGCACAGGATAAAACCTGGTGTTTGTTAATAGCATGTTCAAAAGGAAAACCCAAAAGAGATGGACCTGGAGATCACCAAACGGGCGACACTTCAATGAAATTGATTATATTTTAACAAACCAACCCTGTAATATCCATAGTTTTGATGTGTTAAACAACTTAAACTTTGAAACGGACCATCGTATGATAAGATGCAATATAACAATAAACGAAAGAAGGAAAAGAAAATTCATAAAAAACACCCATAAACATGCAAAGAATTTACCAATACTATCCAGGGCCGATGGGTTGCATTGGGAGAATAGCTTTATAGAGTCTTTAAACACGTCAACGGAAGTCCAGAATCAATACAATGCATTGGAATTGAAAATGAAGGAACTATTAAAACAATTACCAAAAATGGAAGAAAATAAAAAACAATTAACGACATACACCAAAACCCTCCTCGAAACTAGAAAACAATTATACCGAGAAATACGAACGAAATCAGTAAAACTAAAAATTACAGGAATAAGTAAAGAAATAAACAGGAGCATATCAAAGGAGAGGAAAATGTGGAGACAAGAAGTTCTGGAAAGACATTTAGGTAAATCAGGTGCTAGAGTCTGGCTAACGAAAGTTGGCCCTGGAATTATTTGCGAACTTTTTATATAGCAACTCTGTATGAACGTGAACGTCAATTTGACAAGGTTGTCGTTCGGTATCTCTGGTGTATTTAGTGTTGTCATGCATGTATATTTTAAATTTGCCGCCAATATTCTGGGGCCAACTTTCGTTAGCCAGACTCTATAAGGAAAGCGTACAAGGAACTCAGAAATAAAAAAGAGTGGACAGAGAGCCTACAGAACAAAGCAGGAAACATTATTAGTAATAGACCTGGGATGATAAAGGAAGCCACAAGCTATTACAGAGACCTATATGCATCGGGGGCAAGTGAACGTTTGGAATCACAAATGCTTACGGTTAAGCTTCCTGCGGGTTCAACCCCAGGTATACTAAAAAGTGAAATCGAGCAAGCAATAAATTCTCAAAAACCAGACAAAACACCCGGCGAGGACAACATAACCAACGAATTGCTTAAATCTCTTTCTGAATCATTACAAGCTCCACTTCAAGTACTGTTCAATAATATACTCAACACAGGAGTAATCCCGCAGCAGTGGTCTAAATCGACCATTATTTTACTACATAAAAAGGGTGACAGAAAGGATTTAGGCAACTACCGGCCTATTAGTTTAATGTTGAATATGTACAAAATATTTTCAAAAATAATACTAAACAGACTCTCAGTAACACTAGATGAGCAACAACCGTGCGAACAGGCGGGTTTTAGGAAAGGTTATTCGACTATAGATCACATGTTGTTACACAGGTAATAGAGAAGATCAAGGAATACAGGAAAACCCTATATGTATGCTTCATTGATTACAATAAAAATAAATAATTAAAAAAATTAAAAAACACGACTGCCCCGCCAAAAACGAACTAAAAAGTAAAAAACAAGCTGTATTAGTTAATCTGTATACAAAGCGAAAAGTCACTCATTTACTCTTTGACTCAACAGATAAATAAAATTGATATTGCAGTCGGGGGACCTCTTAGATTAAGAAGTGTACCACAGAATGGTCCCCCGACTGCAATATCAATTTTATTTATCTGTTGAGTCAAAGAGTAAATGAGTGACTTTTCGCTTTGTATACAGATTAACTAATACAGCTTGTTTTTTACTTTTTAGTTCGTTTTTGGCGGGGCAGTCGTGTTTTTTAATTTTTTTAATTATTTATTTTTATTTTATACATTTTAGGTGACTCGTTTTATAAAAAAAAAAATAGGTAGCTCTATTTTGAAGCACTAAAGTTGATTAAGTACTCTAATGACGAGGGAAGCGTGGATGGGATGGACAACTTAGTCGCGCCAGCTCGCACTGGGTCTTGGGGTCACGCTTGCTCAAACTGGGTCGCGTCGGTTCGCACTGAATCAGGCTGACTCGCTCTGGGTTACATCTGCTCGAGCTGACTTGCGCCGGCTCGCACTCGGTCGCGGTGGCTAGCGCCGGGTCGTGCCTAACAAATCATAATTATGGCGATTTATCAGATTTCTCAGGCGATTTAGTTCGTCTAGAGACCTTGTATCATGTGGCTGGAGGATAAGTTTTTCGTGGGTCTAAAACGCTGATTGCCAAACCTTCTAGCTGTCTTACGCGACTAAGCGCGACATAAGCTTGGCCTTTAGCAAAAATTTTAGGACCTAGATCCACGACGGCTCTGTCCAGTGTCGTCCCTTGCAGCTTGTGCACTGTCACGGCCCAACATAGTAAAAGTGGTAGCATATTGCGTCGCTCAACTTTACCATGACCCCTTAACGCGTCGAATTCGACTGTACTGGGTTCAATTTTGACACCCACGCCGGCTGTGTTTCCAGATATGGTTTTGTCGTCGAATTCAACGAAGACAGCTTGTGGTAATTCTCCGGATTCAAGTTGGTCACGGCGTAGTGCTGGCCATTCGAATTTTCGGATGATCCCCATAGCTCCATTTACTAAGCCGTGTCCAACGTTAATGTTCTTCCGTAACATAACTCTAGACCCGATACCAATTTTTAAAAACGCGACTATACCTCCTGTTTTATTGGGATCGGAACGAATGAACTCCGCTTTTGGCCGTTGTCCGTAGGTTTTCGCTTCTACAGATATATCCACTGCCATCACTTCGTACATCCGGCATGTTCTCGAGAGCTCGTTGGTCATGCCGGTGTTGTACTCATCCACTTGTATTGTTGTGGGAAATATGCGCACACACTCGCCATCTGCAAAAGGACCAGTCAGTGGGACTCGACGACGATCTAGTATTTCTAGTTGCTGCATAGTAAGTTGGCCGACCCGCAAATAATTTAAAATATCCACAAAAGTAGTGTCATCTGCTTGTCTCATGTTTTGCGGCAGTTCGCAGAAACTAAACAGCAGCCATAAGTCCACTTCGGCATCTAAATGCGACGGTTGCTTGAAGCAACATGCGCCGCCTGCAGATTTAGCTACTGGTGGAAGCTGCATCAAGTCCCCAAAGAGCAAAACATTGACACCTCCAAAATAAGTGTCGTTCACTTTCATTTGTTGGATTCTAAGGTGAACATTTCTGAGAGTCGTATACGGTACCATTGAAATTTCATCTATGATGAGCCATTTTATGGTTTTCCACTTTTGCCTTTCTCTTTGAATGCGCTCCCCGGTCAAGAGACGCATGGTTCGTATCCTGCCCTTTTCAATAGGAAGGGCAAAAGTGGAATGTAAGGTAGAACCCCCAATCAGTCGAGCTGCTACGCCAGTTGGCGCTGCTACCACTACGGCTTTACCGTTGGCATTATTACTGAGGCGGCGTATTTGTTCCACCACAAGTTTTAGGGTAAAAGTTTTACCCGTCCCAGCGCCCCTTGTTAAAAACAATCTCAATGGCTCTTCTTCGCAATTCCTAGACAACAGCCGTTCGGAAATGGTTCTGAACAACTGTCGCTGGCACACATTCATTGACCGTACCGCTGCGGCATACTGCTCGTCAGTCATTGACCTTAATTCAGGCTCATCAACTTCTTCAATAATGATACCTTCGTTCTCATCTATCAAAACTTGATTTTGGACGACAGCATCATGTCCGTTGCTAACCGAAGGCACATTGCTGCTATTAGCCAGATTTTCTGCAACAACGCGAGAAATAGCTTGCTGGATTTCTTGTTCCCATCTAGCCATTTCTTCCGCACTACTACATTCTTGTAACGGTCGAATCAAATTTCTTTTGGCAAAAAAGGCTTCTTTGGACGTGTTATACCCTTCCATGAGTTCTGATTCTGATCGAAACGGGACGTGAGCAACCAGAAGGGAATAATAATAGCCCTCAGAGTCGGAATTTGGCGTGTAGTACCTAGTACGCAATACAGCTGGACGGTTGCGTTTTTTCATCCTTCCCTGATTATCAAGTAATGTGATAATTTGCTGTCGCGCTTCATCCTCCGGAGCTCCTTCATAAGCATCAGCATCCTGGTCATCTTCAGAGTAGTTGCAGCGTGTGACAGGCTCGTACCATATACTGAACTCTCCCAAACTTAAAGCCTCTAGTGTGAGCGGTCGCGATACGTATCGGTCAAATATATGTTTATATGGTTCACTAACACCATCATTTACCATCAACATTCGATACCTTAATTCCGGAACACACGAGTTGACAAAAACTACTTTTCGAGAAGAATCTCGCATTTTTATGTGACATAGGCGAACCGCAGCCTCGCATGCAGAAATTTCACGATGAGTTAAAATTGCATTTTCTATGGCAAATATCTGTTTTGCCATACCGCCACCCTTCTCTTGTACTCGCCTTATAGCTTCTCGGATACTCCTAGATACTTCTGCAGGCTCTGACTTTGAAATATATTTGGAAATATAATATGCTATACCTGTCGCCGTACCACAAGGTTGAATGTCCATGTTTGCTTGCCATAAGCGTAAGATTCTTGAATTATAATTGTTTATATTCTCTTCGCCTTCCTTTCTCGTAAGCACATTTAAGGTATTTGTTTGTGATTTCAAAATATATATATATTTTTTTTTTTATACTTTTCTATAATAATATTACTCGTGTGATGATGAAAGAATTCTAATAATAACTCAATCATTACGAAGCCATTAAATCATTTAGACATTCGCAGTGCTACTGAAGTCTGATTAAATCATTTGCAGCCAAAGATGAATGTTTGTTTTGCATGTACGGGTACCTATGTAAAATGTGTGCCAATAAATTATATAGTTTTAGAATGTGCTCATCAAGGCCTTCAATTGGATACCCATGTTGTAAATAATAATTGTGTTTTTTTTTTCACTTTTTGAAATAGATCCATACTGCTGCCATAAGGATTTTTTTTTTCAAATAAAATATAGCCTATGTTACTCGGGATGATATAAGGATTCTAACGGTACCCCATACATCCAAATCTGTTCAGGCATTTCAAAGTTATTGTGGAACAAAGAAACTCACATACATACATGAACCCTGAACACATTACACTCCTTTTGGGCAGTCGTGTAAAAAAGCCTTCGATTCTTTAACACATGGCGCGATCTGGAATTCTCTTTTGCAACACGGCGTGGCAAAGACGTATATCACTCTACTCCACAATATATACTCAAACAGCTGTGCAAAGGTGAGGCTAGAAAGAGAAGGAAACGTTTTTCCCATCGAGAAGGGCGTTAGGCAGGGCGACCCACTGTCGCCAAAAGTTTTTACTGCAGTCCTAGAATCAATATTTAGAAACATAGATTGGGAGGGAAGAGGCCTTAAAATTGATGGAGATTATCTCAGCCACCTACGTTTTGCAGACGACGTTGTAGTTTTTGCAGAAAACTCTACCGACCTGGAAAACATGATAAATAAACTAACACGTGAAAGCAAAAATGTAGGCCTGACACTTAACACCGGAAAAACTAAGATTCTAACAAACGGAGAAAGGAGGAGTATTTCAGTAGCGGGTAACGTCATAGAGTACGTGGAAGAGTATATTTACTTAGTGGTTTCCTTTAACAATTATACGAGTAATGAAATTCGAAGACGCATTTCATTGGCATGGAAGAGATATTGGAGCTATAAAGAGATTTTGAAAAACAAACAAATAAAAATACATCTGAAAAGGAAACTCTACGAAGTAGCGATTCTTCCATGCTTAACGTATGGTTGCCAGACCTGGTCTTTAAAGAAAGATGATGACAGCAAACTAGCAATTTGCCAAAGAAAAATGGAACGAAGCATGCTGGGGGTAAAGTTGAAGGACAGAATTTATAATAAAACTATTAGACAAAGAACAAAATTAGTTGACGTCGTCAAAAGAATCAGGTTACTCAAATGGAACTGGGCTGGCCATGTCTGCAGGTTGGAAAACAGTCGTTGGACCAAAAAAGTAACGGAATGGATACCAAGGGACCAAAGCAGAAGTAGAGGTCGGCCAAGGAAAAGGTGGGAAGATATATTTTTGGAGAAGGGAGGACCAGGATGGATGACTAAAGCTAGGAACAGGAATCAGTGGAAAGAAATGGGGGAGGCCTACGCCAAAGAGGCGACAATCTGGTTTTTGGAATAAACGTCAAATTTGGTTACCGGTCCAAAATTTAGAACCCAGGTTGTGGTGGCAAGGATTGTGTGACAACCAACCAATTGCATCTATTGCTATAAAGATATGAAGCGTACCACCTTCATCTGCATCGGCAGAGCGCAATTGGTCACTTTTTGCTCGAACACACACCAAATCGCGAAACCGATTAACTGATGATCGCATCAATAAACTCATAACTACACTCGGCGTCACAAAAATCGCACCTCTTTAAGAATTCTCTTCAAAGTCATTTTAACCCTATTAATCAATGGTACACATATGACTATAAGGTATCATTGGAAAGGCAATTTATTTAAATTTCAGAATAAATCAATAAATTTGGTTTTTTGTTTGCCAGGGAATAAAAAAAACACGCTAATGCAAATGATTAAAAACTTAAATTTTATTTTATCAGTGAAAATTTTAAAAAAGTCCATAAAATCAACTTAAAACCTAGTGTTACCCCCCCTAGCTCTGATGACAGCTTCCATGCGTTCTCTCATGGACCTAATTAATGTGACAACAGTCTCTTGAGGAATGTTGTCCCATTCTGCAACGACGGCATCTTGGAGGTCTTGGAGAGTGGTAGGGGCAGGATCACGTGCCCGTACTCGCCGTTTCAGTTCATCCCAAAGGTGCTCGATAGGGTTCAGGTCTGGACTTCGCGCCGGCCAGCGCATAACAGGGATCCCAACTTCTTGCAGGTAGTCTCTTACAATTAATGCGGTATGACAGCGGGCGTTATCGTGCATTAACGTGAACCCACTGCCAACAAAACCCGCATAAGGGACAACCTGCTCCTCTAAGATCTCTGTTATGTACCGAGGAGCAGTCAGCGACCCTTGCCCAGGGATTGAATAACCGAAAAAATTACGGTTAAAACGGTAAGCGGTATGACGTCATACCTTTAAATTTCAATACCTTAAAATAACGGTACCTTTAAATTACTATACCTTAAAGTAACTGTACCTGTATAATTTCGATATTGTAATATTGCGGTATCATTACTTTTTCAAGTACCTAAATTATAAAATAAAGGTTTTCTTTTTACCCTGCCGCCCGCGCCGAGGCGTAACGCGTCGTGTCGGTACTTGATCGAAAATCTACTGATATTCGTGCGTCGGCAGCCAGACAAAGCAGGTTGTTTTACCATTTTGCCGCAATTCATGTTTCCGCGTCTACTTTGTTTCTAAGTCAAAGTTAAATAATTTTTATTTCAATTAGGCACGTAACAGTTTGTCAACTTAATCAGTAATCACAAGTGTGCTCTGTTTGTAACTTTACAACTAGATTGTCGCCAAGATGGATAAAAGTAAGTACAAACGTACCTATTGTAGCATTAGAAATCAGCTTCTGCCACTTGTTAAAAAATGCTTGGTGAGAATCGAACCCACGCTTGCATAGGATAACTAAATACAAAGAAAAAATAACAGGAGATTTTAAATATGATTTGTATTGTAATTTAAAAGTAAAGAAAAAGAAACAGTTAGGTATAAAAGGTAATAAATAAATTAGTTAAAGGACTATTGCGAGCCGCCTAGTTAGAATTTTTGTTTTAGAAGGAAGATTACGTGTTTGAAGGTTGGGAACTAAAATAGAACGCGACGGGTTAAACAAGTATTGGCCATTACCTAATTAATCCCGGAAATCAAAAGTTGGGCAAAGAGTTAATATCACGTAATGATCCTGATTACAGGTCAATCAGGAAACCGCTTAACATAGAATTTGGTAGTTATTGATGTTATGAAAAAGTTCTAGGAGCTAAAGTATGAATGTGCCTAAGTCCTTTGCTCTGATCCGAAGTGACGTCCCGTCGTACGGCGTCTCGTTGGGGTTTGGTGCGTTGTGGCCTCTACCATGTGAGAAGGTGACGGAGGCGAGCGGCGTGTGCACAGCGGAGTCCGTGCGTGCCTGCGTTGGCCACAGGCCGCGATGTGAGAACTTGGGTCGGTGGCCGCACGACGGCCCGGGGTCCCAGGAGGCCTCACGACCTTTTATGTTTGTACAGTAAATACCTCACCAAAAATAGTGGTTCTAGACTCTCGCTTGGCTGGCACGAACTATAGATTTAACTTGAGGGCTAGATACCACAATGTACTCGACGCAACTGCGACCAGCTAGCACAAAGATACTATCGTCACTGTTTAAATCCGTGTCTTAAACTGAAAACAGGACACTTGAAGCAGAGAAAAATTATTTTATTCGATGACGTTTTATCCAGAGCGACTCACAATAGAATGACGCAAGTCAAAAAAATTGTTTTACTTTGAACGATATAGAATTCAAAATTTGAAAATGTACTCAATTCGAAATTTTTAAAAGAAATAATAGTTTATGAAACTTTTACAACTACAAAAGAGGCTTGAACGGCAGCGCAATGCTGCACTATGTAGTAACGATATTAGACCTATAACTTTGTATTACTTTATGCTTTTTTAGAGTGAGGCCGAACGAACGTAATTTTTCGAGTTGTGAGATCGTAAAGTCGCTGCATTCGGTTTCATACAGAAATCCTAGTCAGCAGTCAACTCTTTTTACGTCGCCGCGCTCCGTGTGGCACAAACAGAACTTTTGTATGCAACCTAAGAGCCTGGCTACGACATTGGGCGGCACGGCAAGCGGCGCGGCGAGCGGCGCGGTGTGGGAACTAAAAAGTTGCCGCTGTGAGCGGCACGCCGCCGCCGCCGTGGCATGCTTCATACAATTTCTGTGCATTTGTTTTAACCGCTCGCCGCGCCGCGGCAGGGTCGTGTCCAGGCCTACGATGCAGGGACAGGGACACATTTTACGGACTCACAACTCAAAATATTTATATAAACACGATACCTATACCTAAAGACAAATAAACACCATCCCTATTTGTTATAGAACGGAGTTTTAGGTAAGTTTTAGGTAGGTATCATGGGAGAAATGATCGTCAGGTATTTTAAAATTAAGTATTTTTGTCTTTAAGTGTAGGTTGTCATTGTATTTCATTCAACTTAGAATTAGATAATTTATACTTGCCTAGATATTTGTTCTAATGGCCGTTTTTCCACTTACCGGCACGGCAACGGCACGGCACGCGGCATCGGCACCGGCTCAGCTGCGGGAAAACGAAAATGTATGAACGCCATGCCATGCCGTCGCCGGTGCCGGCAAGTGGAAAGACATGCCATATATTATATTCATACATTTTTACTTCGGGCCAGTGCCGTGCCGTTGCAAGTGGAAAAACGCCCATTAGGTAGATCAGTGTTTTTCAAATGATGGGTCCCGATTTCCCGACCCTCTGGGGGGTCACGAGTCACGACATAATAAAGTACCTACTATAGTACAATTTATTTGTATCGCTGCACACTCGGCCATAAATCATAGAAAGGCAGAGCTGTGAGCATGGGCGTATCCAGGGGGCAGGGGAAGGCTGCTACCCCTCTTGGATTTTGTATGCCTAAGTAGGTACTGTTGTCGATAAAAGTTTATGTTACGTTAAGACTTACTTTACAATTGCAATATTATGCATTTATTTGAGAAAAACCGCGCTGCGCCTTACAGTTTGTACACACGGCTACACATCAAGCTATACTCGTACATTTCCAGTTTAAGCTGACCTCGCATTGTACAGAAATCGTTTACAATGCGAGATCAGCATAAACTGGAAATGTATAGCTTGATGAGTAGCCGTCTATCATGCATACCCGACTTTAAAAAGGGATATTCGGCTGTTTTTTTTTGTTTCTACTGTTCATCGATATTTTCGTCAATTGAGGACCAATTAAAAAAAAATCTTTAGAAAACTTAAAACAATATCAGTTTATTGACGATTTTTTTTTTTTTATAAAATTTAATTTCAAGTTGACGAAAATATCGATGAACATAGAACTTCTTTTTTTAAAGTCGGTTAATAATACACGAACGCAGCATTTAAAAAACTAAGTAAAACATGCACGGGGGAAATTTCGGATTTGCCCCCTCTCTGGGCCAAAACCTGGGTACGTACATGGCTGTGAGCATGTTGCGCGGGCGCAAGCGCAACGCCGTTATCGATAAAAACGAGTGAGTCATTATGGCACCGCACCGCACAAGGGTACACTGCACGGCCTGGGGGCCAAGTCTACTAATTTACAAACGTCACAATTGTCTCTCGATTGATAGTTTTTGACAGATTTGCCATACAAAATCTGTCAAAAACTCACCATAGAGAGACCATTGTGACGTTTGTAAATTAGTAGACTTGGCCCCCGCGTATATTGTACAGGGTGTTAATGCAGTTTTAGGTAACATTTTAGTTATATATATAAGCATTCAAAATTATATTAGTTTTTTTTTAATTTTCATCTAATTATTCTTATTTTAATTTGTATTATTTTTACTCATATTATTTTATATTTTTTTTAATTACTCAAATAATAAGATCCAAATTATACGAGTACACTATCGATACCGCTTATATTGCAATAAAGCGCAACACTGCACCCGCCCATAAGACCCATGAGTGGGAGAGAGAGCGATATACTCTCTGCACCACTCCCACGTTTTATGACCGATTGTGCAGCAAGAGAAAAACTGTACTTTATAATTTTTTTGCTTTTATGATTTATTTCAGAACCAGCCGTCATGGGTCAGAATAAGCGCCATCATTCGCCAGATATTTTAGTGGATTCGGAACGACCACACTCTCCCTCTGTTCTCTACCCTAAAGTAGAAAAACATCTGGAGAAAGAAAAACATCGACCTGAATGTTTCCACTGCATGGCTATTCAACGAGAAGAAAAGGATCAAAGAAATGACATTTTTAGCTTACTTATAAAAGAAGAGATGAAAAATATAAAAACTTGTATGAGAGCCCGTGTGTACTCTAGAATATTAGTATTCCTACATTCCTTGGAAGGGAAGCACTCTAAAGATGTTCCTTTAACTGATTCTGAAGAGCTAGGTTAAGAATAGGTACCCACGTGTTAAACATAATATTACGTTTTTAATTAAATGGTTGACTGATAATAAATGATAATACAAATATGATAAACATGTTTTATTTTCTCCGAACACGAAATACAGTAACATAGGAAGTCCAAATTGCATGAGTGTCATAGTGTTTAGTAAGGTCCTAAACAAAATAGGTACACATAAATAAGCCTAAAATCCTCAGTTTTACACCTTCACGAAAATATATTTTGAAGATACCGAAACATCATTCAGAATCAGAACATAATAGTCATTCATGTAAAAAAGTAATACAATAAGGTTTGGCGAGGATCCTGGCATTAGCTTTCCATGCCAGAAAAGCCACATAAAACATGGGTTTCTACTGTTTTTTTATTTTATTTAAGACAGTAAGGCAAAATCCGAAAACTTAGAATGTACCGGGAAACTGTCATATAAACCATTTAATCTTTTTTGTGAAGATGATTAGTTTGTTGATGATAAGATTATACATGTAAAAACAAACGTAACAACAATATACTATGTACTAAATATGGAACATTTATGTACCCGTATGTTTTATAAGAGAACACATTTAATTAAATTTGACTAACATCCGCTGTTGAGATTTTTTTCTTCCAACACAATAAAAATAATGATCCTCACATGAGTCCGAGTCGAAAGGCATAGGTAATAAAAATCGAAAAAACAAATTTTTACTTAACTCTACTGACCAAAAATATTATTATAGTTAGGTACTTATCAAAATTATTTTTACAAAAAAAAAAGATGAAATGATATCCCCCTACTGAACCAAATGAAAAAATTACTGTAATACGAGTATATATTATGTGATTTAACATAAGTACTTATCAAACAAAACAAAATACAACCAAACATATAAAAACACACATACTTAAACAAAATAAACGAGGTAAATCATATCCAAGTGGTTGTCATCTGATTTTCAGAACTATTTAATACCAAAAACAAACAAAAAAGGTAAGAACTGTGGAGAAATCAGACAAGGTGAGGTGATAAATTAAATGATCTAGCTTAAACAAAATGCCCTCACTTGGTGTTTATTAGTGAAAATATAATTTTTATTTTTATTCTAAAATGTTTCAAAAGTCAGGATCCTGGGCTGAGGAATAATTCACACGGTATTTATTGATTATTTCTTATTAATAAAATATCATCAACGATATTTTCATTTAAATTGTAACGTAGGTTATTGAGTACAAATTTTAATGACGAAAAAAGGCGCTCCACACTTACTTGCGTGGCTGGCACTGCGAACACCACCTTAGCTAATAAATGTAATTGAGGCTCTAACAAAGCCTTTTTTTGCCAAAATTATAATATATTTTCATTTAGTGGTAGTCGCGTATGGTTCGAAAAATTTTGTAATATATTTGTAATATCGGCCCGACTATGAATGTAACGAGAGCGTTGTTCACATCTTTTTTCTCGTTCGGTTTGTGCCAACATAAGTTCCATCTCGTCCTGTTCATCTGCTGCCGAAGATGTACTTTTTTTTTTTTTTTTTTTTTGGGTGGGAAATCATCCAATGACTTCTCCCGCTCTGGGCGGAGCGGGAGGGCGTGTCAGTTTACTGACTAAAACCCACCCGTGTTCCTTCCCTTACCTAGACCAGGGCCACGGTTTCCCCTTAGGACTTATCCGCAACCCCGGTGGTAGGCATCGGCCCTGACGGACCCCTTCAGCTTCGCTGACAACTCTTTGAGGCGCGCGTGGAACACTACGCGCCGTCGACCCGGGCTTGGTCCTGATCGGACGGAGAGCTACCCATCACTCTCCGTCCGCAAGCCCGCGCCTACGGTGGCCGGAAATCGGCGATCGATTCCCGACGCCCGGGGCGTCTACTACCGCGGCGGCTAGGGGCTCGAGGGAGCGACCTTAGTCTCTGCCTCTCGCGCCCCGCCTCCTCCTTCACGAGCATTACTGCTTCGCAGAAGGAGGTGACAGCCTGCCATGCCCTCTCGCTCCGCACCATGGCATGAACCAGGGCCGGACGCGAGAGGTCATTGCCGCCGATCGCCTGCACGAGGACACGGCGGTGCTCCGCCCAAGCCGGGCAGACCTCCACCGTATGCTCCACCGTGTCCTCCGGGCGATCCACGCAGTGGTGACACCCGGGCGTTTCCTCCTGCCTGATCTGGAACAGGAACCTCCCGAAACTACCGTGTCCGGTGAGGACCTGCGTCAGGCGGTAGGTGAGGGCGCCGTGGCGCCTCTCTAGCCACTCCTCAAAGAGGGGACTTATCGCCGCAATTGTGGCGTGCCCAGATCTGGGTTGCGACAATCGCACTCTCCAAGCCGCCATGAGATCCTGCCGGAGCTCTGTCCGCTGTGCCGTGATTTGTCGCGGCAGCGGAGTTACACCCCGGTGCCGAAGATGTACTTGGGCGAGAGAAATTTTCATCTCCTTCTTGATTAGTATTGATATCATTGGCTTGAATTTTCAAAATTCGGAACCAAGTAACATTTAAATGTTGTAAAGCCAAAGCTTCCTCTTCACTTGATAATACTACCTGAAATCGAGGATCTAAATACAATGCACTAAGGAATGTGGCATTGGTCATCAAAAGGTTTTGTCTATTTTTCATAAATAAACATATCTGTTGCGCAAGAGGGGTTTGCACGTGTGATGTCTCTAAAGAACATTTTGTCCAAAAATAAAAAAAATCACTCAGTGTAAGCTGTTCCGCTTGTAAGTTCTTAGTGCATATTTTAGCGGGCCTCAGAGAACTTAGTAAATCATCAATAGCATCCCAAAAGGTGAGAGAACAATACAACTCTTCCCCAGGGACTTCAGAGCAAAAATCCTTTAAAGTTTTCAAACGCTCTAACATGTCAAAAGTTGAATGCCATCGTGTATTATTATCTAAAATAGCTTTAATTTTTTTTGACGATTTTATAATATTTTTCATTGTAGGTGTTCGCAGTTTCCTAACAATCGAACGCGCTTGTTCGATAGTAGGGAGTGATTCATCTTCTCTAAGCGCGTCTTGAATTGCTAGCTGCAGTGAGTGTGCAGCGCACCGAACTGATGTTATTTCATATGGGACATCGTCATTAGTCTGAAAATTTACCTCTAATAATTGGTCACTGTATTCTAGATCCGAATTTGCCTCATCATCACTTATATCTTCTTCTCTCAAAATGTCGTTGATCGACCGAGTCAATTTTAACATATTGGAACCGTTATCAGATGTTATCGTATAAATTTGGTCCAAAGTTATTTTGTACTTCCTTAAGATGTATAATAATTTTTCTCTAAGGTAATCGGATGTACTTCTGTCCCACATCTCTGTCATACCTAAAGTTCTAATCTCCACCGAGGCATTTTCAATGTACTGGACATTGACAGCAAAAAATGCACGATCTAGTCGAGTGGCACTATCAATTTTTAATGAAACCAGCCTGCCCTTTACATCTTTTGTTATATTTTCTCGCACAATTTCAGCCTTCTCTGCAATTAATCTTTTTATTGAGTGTGAATTTAGAGATTGAGCTTCTCTCGGGCTAATAGATGTCATTGCTATAATATTCTTAAATGCCTGATCATCCATCAGTAAAAATGGCCTCCCATGTACTGTAACTAAGTTAACACACTGCGTTTGTATATACGTAAATTTTGAAGAACAAGTTTTTTGTGTTTTTTTGTCTGGGCGGTCACTATTATTTGAAACATTCAGATCATTTTCATCATTTGACTGAGAAAGTTCTTCGCTTGCGTTCAACTTGTTTCGGTCATTGACTATGTTATACTCAGAAGGATGTTTGGTCGATAAATGATACAGTAAATTTGTACCGTGCTCGCCCTGAAAGACAAAAAATATATATATTCTTTAGCGATAAAGCTGAAAATCTATTAAAGAAATTTGCGGATTGTAGTAACTTGATGTGCGTCTGTACATTGGGTATATTGACCTTAAAATCTATGCAAATATTTACAACGTGGTTCAGCTATTAAAGTTGTAGAACATAAATTTTTTGTTCACAAAGACCTAGACGTGTAGAACAACCCCCTTTCGGATTAAATTACCCTAGCTCATAGCTTCTCAACCGGTTATAGACTACCGTCTCCTTTACAAGAAAAAAAATCCAATGTCTCCTTTACATAATAGTTTTCATTAGGTCTGTCGATTATTTATCACAAATTACCTCTTACGGAAATCCATTATAAAATACAATAGACGATGTATATTTAGTAACTTAATCCGCTTAACTGTTCTTAAAGAGTTAGAGAACCCTGTAAGAAATCGACACGTGTTTCGCCTCTCAACGAGGCATCCTCAGGATGACGGTTGACTTGTTGCGAACTCTGACACGACGCGTTGCCACGACAAGAGCCGAACGCAAAGTAAGCTACAACCGCCCGTCAACCCCACTTATATAGGATCGCTTAACGGCCCACCTCGGCCAGGATCGTTATCAGTGCGATAAGCAAACAATCGCAAAAAAGGTGACCTCAACAGTGCAACGTTTCCTGTACTTATAATTTTTTGCAATTTCTAAACTGTCTAGTACTGACATTTTGAAACCTTTATTACACGTGTGTAAAATTTTGAAAGTGTTATTGTTATTTAACGAATGACCGGAATCTATTAAGTGTTGAGCAAAATGGGATCTTTCTGGATAATTATTCCTGTACGCTGTATAGGTCAAACTGGTCGTAATTTTCAAACTAAATACACACATCAAAAGTGTCTAGGGATCAACATATATTTTTGCAATAACTTTTCTCCTGATTGATATTAATTAAAATTTTCTTTAAGGATTCATCAAATAAAGTGTTTTCGTTTGTCACAGTAACGATAAACCAAGTCACCTTTGCATTAGTAAAGAAATTTGCCATTTTCCTAATAAAGGGATTTTTGACATTTGAACCACTAACATTAAAGTTCGAAAAAAAGACTGAAATAACAGTTTTCTTTAAAATTTTATTGGGTAACTTAAACAATTAATAATCCGTGTTTCTACCGCGAACACTAACAACACAAGAACATCGGTTTGGCATACTCAAAATGAGTTCATCCAAATCACGCTGTGGAATGGCCGCCCATGTTCGTTGCAACAACAAAAAAAGGTCTTCTTGCGACTGGATACCCTCCATATTCGGCAGAGCTCTTCTCTGTAGCATATCCCATGCATGCTCAATCGGGTTCAAGTCTGGCGACTGAGCAGGCCAGGGCAGGACATTGATGTTAGCTGCGGCGAGAGTCTGTCTTACAACTCTTGCGGTGTGCGGTCGTGCATTATCATGCATTAACTGAAATAAGGGACCGATTTGCACTTGTAGAGGAACGATGACGTCTGATACAATCGTCTCAGCATAAATTTGAGCGTTGAGGTTGCCTCTGATCCAAATCAACTCAGTTCTTCCGCCGATCCAAATACCCGCCCATACCATGATGGTTCCACCACTATAAGGATGGACTTCCTGGCAGGATTTTAATCGCTGTTGGCGTCCAGGGGTTCTCCAGTGTCGTATACGTCTTGTATCCGGTCTCATACCAAAACGAGACTCATCAGAAAAGCACACGAAACGCCATTGTTCTTCTGCCCAATTTCTGTGTTCAAGAGCCCATTGATATCGAATCCTACGATTGTGCATTGCTATAGGTGGTACCCGTAGCGGTCTTCGGGAATGAAGGTTCACTTCATGCAAGCGGTTTCTGACTGTTTGGTCGCTAATTAAGTTCCCTGAAGAGTGATGAAGCCTCACGGCTAACATCATGGCGGTTATTGTTGGAGCTCTTCGAGCTAAGATTTGAATGTATCGGTCTTGTCTCCGTGTGGTGCAGCGATACCGTCCTCCATGGCGCTCAGCCACGGTACCAGTGCTTCGGTAACGTGTCCAAAGTCGACTGATAACACTCTGACTTGTATTCAGAGCTAAAGCCACAGTACGTTGCCGGGAACCAGCTTCTATCATTCCCACGGCTCTGAGCATTTCTTCCCTGCTTAAATGACGTCGCTGCTCCATAATAACGTTGGTTTTAATCAGTAGTAGGGAAACAGTAGCACTAATAATGTCTTCAATGCGTTGTATGTTTTTATAGGGAAAATATTGACAGCTGATTTTCATCTTTTACTCGAATTTGATTCACAGTTCCTGATTCAAATTATGAAATGCACCAAAAAGGATCCATATAAATTTATAAAATCATAAATTTATTACAAAGCCACATCTCAATCTCAAGAAATCCGCATAAAAATGCTTGATCCCTAGACACTTTTGATGTGTGTATAAATAACATAATTGCAGCGTACAGGTATCATTGATCATCACTGTAAATGTCTACAGAAAAACAAAATCGTTATGAACTCAGTAACTACGCAGCCTATGTTCCAACACCAATATCTCTTAAACCGATTGTCATAGAATCAAGATTTTGGTATCATTATTTAGGTAAACTAAACATCTGTTAGACGAGTAGATAAAAGGATGTGAATTTTGTAATAACCTTGATAAACTAAAAAAACAATGTTAATTTTAACGTGATAATGATCTTTTAGCATTTATTTCAATATGATGCAGCATTTATTGGCAATATTTGAGTTACTTAACCCATTGTTAACACTTTTCGTTTATTAAACTTTTTTTTTACGGTAATTGGACATTAAATTACAAAGTTAAAGTACTTTTAGTATGCACGCTTCATAAAATGCGATCAAAATACAAAAATGGCTGCCATTCATGTAGAATAATTTTATTGATAAAATAGAGCAAACTACCTTCCCTTTAAGTTTGTACAGTCCGAGACCAAACACATTGTATAGCTTGATGTGTAGCCGTGTGTACTAGATATGAGCGCCGATGGTCAATCTGTCGGTGGCGGCGCGCTGACTTTATGAAGTCCTTTATTTAAGAAAATAAATAAAACAATAATTTACGTATAATTAAGATTTATTATAATTTTGCCGTGAGAAATTGAATTCAAGATGAATTTTAAAAAGGAAAACATAATTAAAATAGTCTGACCAAAATAGATCCAACAAAAACTGTGTTTGTTTGTTGATAACTTGGACAACACAGAAATTGTAATGTCAAAGAGTTTTGTTTTATAAACGTTTACGTCTAGTAACGCCATTCTGTAAGCATTCACGCAGAAGACGTGCGTTCGGTTCGGTCCGCGTGAATGCCGCCGCTCGGGCTTGGCGCGCCGTCGCCCGCGGCCGGCGGGGCGCCGCCCGCGCCGGCGCGGCGCTCATATCTAGTAGGTACCTACATGTATTTTCAAAGTATTTTAACGCGATCGCCCCCAGGGGGCTGTACCGCCCCCATTGGGAATATAATAGCCCTAGCTGAAACACGTTGAATACCTTCTATATGAAACACAGTTGACGCTTTTGGTTTTTATATAAACTTCAATAACCTACTATCAAAATTCAATACATATTCAAAACTTCATAGGTACTAACCTTGACGATTGTTTCACAACCGGGGACTAAACATTTCGAACTTTTTGAGGTTTTATCGTAAGAGAAGTAAGAGTAAACCGCGTTCTTCCGTTTTCTTCCCATCGTTTTATGAGTGCTCTTGGATAATGTAAGACCACAGTGTAATGAAACTAAGACAAAGCAACAGTGAAATTAAATAGGCACGAAAATTGCAAATTCGTTCAAGTCTCGACACGATCGAGTTGACAACTGGCTGGCAACTCAAGCAACGTCGCCGCACCGCTCCCCGTGCCCCGTGCCGCTGCCGCCCGTTCTTCGCTCTTCGTCGCGTAATTTTTTCGGTACCGAAATGATTTCGGTAAAGGTATTAGTAATTTATAGGTATAACGATACCGTAAAAAGATATATGTATAAATCTTTTTTTAAGAGACAACGGTCACCGGTAATGAGTGGAGGCGGGTTTACAGTGGCGAGTGGTGTGGAGCGGCGAGCCGAAGTGACGTCACCGCTACCTGCGGCGACCACCGGCCAGTGCGCTGATAACGGCATAATAACAGCTGAGAAAATAGTCGCGCGCCACAACGCAATAAACACAGTAGGTGAATCTGAACCGAACGTGAATGATAATGAAGGCTGGAAGATCGTATCGAGAAGCAAGAAATTTAATTACCGTTATCATGGGAAATCCGGAATTTCGAGAGATATGGAAGGGGGCTTCAAAGCCGCTGACAAGAAAGTTCCGATATTTATAACAAAGATTCACATGGATACTACAGATAGAGACATAATTAACTATGTTTACAGGAAGACGAAGGAGATGGTAACTTTGGAAGAAATTAAAATGAAACAACAAAATCATTATAAAGCTTTTAAGTTTTTTGTATCGGAGTTGAAACTATCAATGTTTTTAGATAGTAATTTATGGCCAGAAGGAGTCATATTTAGACGATTTATACATTTTCGAAACAGGAATACGAGCGGTAAATACGCTGTGTCGGCTGATCGAAAAACAAAATGAATATGGTAAATAAGGAATTATACAACTTTATAAGTTTCAACTGTAAGAACGTGAAGCGCTCAGTAGATGATGTACGGCAGTTATGTCGAACATCCCACATAATTGCCTTGCAAGAACATTGGCTACCGCCGCATGACATTCATTTCCTGAGCTGTATAGATGATGACTTCGCTTATACGGGTGTATCGCCCATGGACACGTCAAAGGGGATGATGTCAGGACGACCGTGGGGTGGAGTTGCATTGTTATGGAATAAGAAAATCTTTAATAATGTTACTGTAGTGCGATGTGATAATGCGCGAGTGTGCGGTATTAAAGTTGTGATAGGGCAAAGGTCATTTTTAGTGTTCAGTGTGTACATGCCGACTGATAACACGGTGAACCTGGCCGAGTTTACGGATTGTTTGGGGACGCTGAGCGCAGTAGTGGGCAATGAAGGTGTTGAGTGTGTTTACATGCTCGGTGACTTCAACGCCCACCCGGGTGAGCAATTCTTTTATGAACTTTCAAATTTTTGTAACGATGTGGATTGGAAATGTGCCGATATCATTAAGTTAGGTTTATTATCTGACACATATAGTTTTATAAGTGACGCTAATGGGGCGCTAAGATGGTTAGACCACTGTGTTGTAACTGAGTCGGCATTTCAAACTATAGTCGATACACAAGTCCAGTATGATCCGGTGTGGTCTGACCACTTGCCACTCATTATTAAATGTAATCTAGATCATGTAAAACCAAAGATTTCGCAAGAACATTTTGAATATAATAAAATAAAATGGGGGGAGAGAAACCTCGACCAAATAGATTTATATAGTAAATTATGTAATGATAGTTTAAAAGAAATTGACTTTCCGCCAGAATTCAGTAACTGTAGTGATAAACTTTGTGACAACCATAACCATATACGTATAATTGACAGTATGTATCAAAAGATCGTTAATGCAATGTGTAAAGCCGCCTCTGAGAGCCATACTATTGTTAAACAGAGAAGAAAACAACCGGTGATCGGATGGAACAAGCATGTGCGTGACGCTCACGGGGTAGCTCGGTGTAAATTTATGGAATGGGTACAGTGGGGTAAACCGAACGAAGGACGTGTTTGGGAGGAGATGCGGGAGAGTCGTAAAATCTTTAAATCACGCTTAAAATGGTGCCAAAATAATAGGGAGCAGATAAAGATGGATATCGTTGCTTCTCACCATTCGAAGCGTGACTTTCGTAACTTCTGGAAAACGACTAGTAGGCTAAATAATAAGCCGGGCTTACCCGTGAGCGTCAACGGTGTGAGTGAGCCGAAATGTATTGCGGATTTATTTAAGGATCACTTTATGGTGAAATCGCCATTGGGACCATCACGGTCATTCAGTGTGGAGGGGTCACATGGTCAGGAGATAAAAACCAGATTCACAGCGAAGGATGTTCGGGGAGTTATAAAGTCAATGTCGCGTGGAAAGTCTCCTGGCCATGACAGCCTGAGCATTGAGCATCTAAAGCATGCTGGCGTCCACCTGCCCAGAGTTCTTGCCATGTTATATTCATTTTGTATAGCACATGCGTACTTACCAGCAGAGATGATGAGGACCGTGGTGGTACCAATCGTGAAGAGTAAAACCGGTGACCTAAGCGACACTAGCAACTACAGGCCAATCTCACTAGCCACAGTGCTTGCTAAGGTTCTTGACAGTTTGCTTAATACACAGCTTGACCGGTATGTAAACACCCATGACAACCAATTTGGTTTTAAACCGGGACTGTCTACTAAGTCAGCTATCTTATGTTTGAAGCAAACTGTCAAGTACTACTCCGATAGGAGCACACCTATTTATGCCTGTTTTCTTGACCTTTCGAGGGCATTCGACCTGGTTAATTATGGCATCTTATGGCAAAAATTAAATAACATCTCAATGCCTCTCGAACTGATAGACATTTTCAAGTACTGGTATCTTAACCAGGTCAACGTCGTTCGATGGTCAAGGGCTTTGTCGGAACCGTACAGGTTGGAGTGTGGGGTGAGGCAGGGAGGGCTGACCTCGCCGAAGCTCTTCAATCTGTACGTGAACGCACTGATAGAGGAGCTCAGCAGCACCCGTGTCGGCTGCCATATTGACAGTGTTTGTGTCAACAATATTAGCTACGCGGACGACATGGTGCTGCTGAGCGCCTCGGTCTGTGGTCTGTCCAGGTTGCTGGGCATCTGCGAGCGTTACGCACTGGATCACGGTTTGCTCTATAACGCAAAGAAGAGTGAATGCATGGTCTTTCAGGCCAGGGGTCGGAGCTGCCCGGATTCTGTTCCTCCTATACGATTGAACGGTGTCACGTTAAAAAGAGTTCAGCAGTTTAAATATCTCGGGCATATCGTGACCTCTGACCTGAGGGACGATGCGGACATCGATAGGGAGCGGAGGGCGTTGTCTGTGAGGGCCAATATGATCGCCCGCAGGTTTGTTCGTTGTTCGGGGGCCGTGAAAATAACTCTTTTCAGAGCATTTTGTACGTCCCTGTACACAGCCAGCCTGTGGGTGTCATATACCCAGAAGCAGTACAACGCTCTCCGTGTTCAGTATAATAATGCGTTCAGGGTGTTGTTGGGGCTGCCCCGGCACTGCAGCGCGTCGGGGATGTTCGCCGACGCACGTGTCGACTGTTTCTACACGACGATGCGAAAGCGGTGCGCATCGCTGGGGCGCAGGGTCCGGGCCACCTCCAACACCATCCTGAGCGTATTTGCGGACAGGTTTGATTGTCAGTACATTAACCATTGTTTTATGATTAATGTAATGACAAACAAACAAATGACTCAGAGGCAGGCGTACTTTTAAACATTTTTATTTTTTCATGTTTATTTATTGTTTTAAGATTTTAATTGAATTTAATTTTATAATTTTAATGTTATTTATATTATCTAATTAATTATTTTTGTGTATATTGATTATGATTGGAATTATATTTTATTTTATTCAAATGTACAATGTCGTAATATGATCTTTTTATGGATCGAAATAAATGATTTTTGAATTTGAATTTGAATTTAACGGTACCACAACCGTAATTCTCAACCGTTTTGGTTCTACCTTTAAATCGAAGATGTATCGTAATTCTATACCGGTACCATACCCTTATACCTTTACCGCTTTCAACCCCTGCCCTTGCCCGCGAGCACTTCCAGTCCGAGAAACACACACAAGGTTCGTTTTGCCGTCGATTGACATGCCGCCCCAGAACATGCACGAGCCACCCCCGTATTCCACTGTCTCTTGAATACAGGCTTGTGCGAATCGTTCCCCTTGCCTCCTGTACACTCTTCTACGCCTGTCGTTGCAGAAAAGACACACCCTCGTCTCATCTGAGAAGAGTACAGCCCTCCATTGGTCTATTGTCCAATCCACATGGTCACGGACAAATTGCAACCGGTCTCTCCTATGCTGTGCAGTCAATTTTGGCCCTGTAGCAGCTCTGTGAGCTGCAATTTTCTTCTCCTTCATTCTTCTTCTAATCGTGGAGACGCTGACAGAAGTTCTGCGAGCTGATCGCAGTTGTTGTTGCAGCTCAACAGCATTGGAGAACCGATTACGTAAAGACGTTGAAACAATGAAGCGATCGTCTCTTTCGGATGTGCACCGTTGTCTTCCAGATCCACGTCTTCGGATATAGCCACCAGTCTCTTGGAAGCGTTGGAACACTCGTCGAACGGAAAAACGACTCAAGTTCAGTTGCCGAGCAACATCACATTGCCGCATCCCTGATTGCAGTAGTGCAATGACTTGAGCGGCTTCATCTGCAGTGGTATCCATCTTCTGGGGTATTTTTCTTGCTGCAGCTGTTCACGTGTGTTCACTTCAAAGGTTGGATAGCGAATGACTCATTGGCGTGTGGGATGTCGCTACGCCCCCGCAAGGGGGCGTGGCAGGCGGGGTCAGGGCTTCGCCCCTCGCCCGCGGAAGCAACACGTTGACTCATAACGATGAGCCCCTCATCATGTTAGGCTAAGCGCCTGTGAAAATGATGCAGGCAATCTGCATCTGTGTAAGTGGTTGCATTGAATGTATCTGTAGAGGCGTCGCGACGCCGTTATAACGACGGCGTCGATCTTCACGGACACCCAGGCGTTCATACCGCATCAGGTGGAACCCCCAGTTACCTGGGGGAAGCCCAACGAGGCAGACCAGCGACTAGGGTGCCGACTTGACGCACCTACAGGTCGAAATGAAGCGTCCCTCTCCTCGTTCACAGATCTAGCCGTTAGCGATTCGAGGGGTAAGCAGTAATGTATGTATGGGTGGCTAGTTATGTAGTGTAACGCCACCCAGTGATTAACACGCGTTCGCGGCCCGCGCTGCGTCGGCGTGAGTTGTGTATAGGCGTCTGTTTAGTGGTGAATGTCTGTTGTTTAGTCGCACGGAATGCCTATATTAACCTAGAACACGCCGTGCGGCTAGATGTATGTGTACATCTGTAGAGTCTTATTATATCGAGTTAGCTGCGTGTAACCTGGGTGCTGCTAACTCGAGGCGTCACAATCGGTGCGATGGGGTCAAGGGTCCGCTACCAGGTCGCGGGGGGTGGGTCTCGCGTCAGGCGGGCGCGCATGCAAGGGCGCTATCTGCCTGACATGGGGCCAGGCAGAAGCGTCGGCACGCGCGAACATCGCCTTCGCGAGTCGCCTCACAAACTCGTCCAGGCTCTCTATCCCGAGATCCCGGGCGATGATGTCGTTCCTCACGAAACGAGGCGCGTCAACAATGGTCCGCAGCGCAACACTCTGTTGCGCGCGGAGCAGCTTGCGGTTCGTCTCGCTCGTGAGGGCGAACCACGCTGGGGCGGCGTACGTCAAGACTGGGCGAATATACGTTTTGTGTATGCCCAGTTTGACGCGCGTCGGGATGCGGGAAGAGAGCACGGGCCTGAGGAGGTTGCGGGCTACCCTACCCTGTACGGCGACCTTGCGGACATGGGGCCCCATCGTGAGGCGGCGGTCGATGGTCACACCCAGGTATTTAGCCTGGGGCGTCCAATCGACGGCGGCTCCGTGGAGTTTCAAAGGTGGTGGAAGCGGTGACGAACCTGTGATGATCGCCTGCGTCTTACCCACGTTCACCGACAGCCGCCACTTCGACAGCCAGTCGGGGAGCAGGTCGAGGGCGCGCTGCATTTTGACCGCCGCGTACTTCGCGTTAAGCGATGAAGTGATGTACGCGGCGTCGTCGGCATACAGCGCGAGCGTCGCCTCTGGAGTGGTGGGGATGTCGTCGGTGTCACGCGAATAACACGCCGGCGATATGCAGCTGCCCTGCGGCACGCCAGCCATCACCGGGCGGGCGCCGGATAGCGCCCCGTCGACCACCACCTTGAAAGTCCTGTGTGACAGAAAAGATGAGACCACCCTTACAACGCGACGGGGCGCGTCGGACGTGGCCAGTTTATATATAAGGCCCTCGTGCCACACACGGTCGAAGGCCTTCTCCATGTCAAAGAATACTGCCACCGAGTACTCCTTCTTGTTTCTAGCTGTGGTCAGCAGGTGCAGTACCCTTGACAGCTGAAGCGTCGTGCTATGCTCCGCCCGAAAACCGAATTGCTCCGGGCGTGGGGCAATGTGTTGTGATAGGTGTCGCAGCAGGAGCACTTCGAACACCTTGGAGACTGTCGGCAGAAGTGTAATCGGCCGATAGCTCTCCGGCTTCACCACATTCTTCCCCGCCTTGGGCAGCATTATGACGCGCCCCTCCGTATTACGTGTGTACTATGATTATTATGTGATGAGTATTATGTGTGTACTATGATTATTATTTTTAAGCAAGTGATTGTGATATTTTTGTTGATTTTATACTTCTACTATATTTATAATTCTCAAGTTGTGTTATTTGTGCAAATTTAATTATTATTTGTTTTTTTACCTTAAATTATAATTCGAATACATATAAATAAATTTTGTTTTATTTCCCTTTTCTTTTCCCCATGGTAAAAACTAAGCTTAAAACAGAATGCAGATTTAAGAGGACAACGACACGTGAAAAGTTTACTTCCCGTTGTCCCCGTTAGCAGAATACACACTATGGGGACAACGGGAAGTAAATTTTATCACGTCCCGCTGTCCCCGTGACGGGGATATGGCATACGGGGACAACGGGAATAAACCATTTTTAATTTTAACTTAATACAATTGTAATACAATTATTTACAGCAATTATAATTTTATCATATAACTTCTTAGCTAATTACCGCCAAGAGAAAACAAGTCAAACAAAACTCGAGCATGTGTTTCGCTCTTCCACAGAGTATCCTCAGAGAATGTTGACCGCGCGGCGACCAAACACCGATGCTCTGTGGTAGAACGAAACACCGTCTCGAGTTTTGATATGTTTTCGACGATCTGATGGCGGGAATTAGCTAAGAAATTTATTGAGTACCTATTAACCAACTTTGCTTCTTCATTGACTGGACTATATCATACTAAACTGGGCACATACAAACACATGTGTGTTTGTATGTGCCCAGTTTAGTATGATATAGTCCAGCTAAGCTACTTATGCGGTAAGCTTATTTATGCGGTAAGTAAAGTTCATTCTTAAAAGATAAGTATCTAGGTATGCACTTAGGTATGCATGCACAAAACATACCTACATAAAACTTTCTAATCTCAAAATTATGAAATTGTATCCTTAGCGTACGAATTTCAGTCTAGTTTCCTCAACAAACTCGGATTGAGTTTCCTAGTATTTTTTTTTTAAATATAGGTAAATTGAATGACTGGGTGATATATTATTAACGCTCAGCCTTAATTGCTGGACCTAGACTTGAAATTTTATACATACTTAGCTAAGAATTTTGAATTTTGCAGAAATAATTACCTACTTAATTGTTATTTCATCAGCCCAATACATGTAGGTAAATATTACATTACTAAATCAGTAGGATTATCTTCATCTACACTACATTAGCAATATAAACATACCTACCTACACCAATACAAATAAATACGTAGGTAAGTACTTACTTTTATCCATTTTTAAGGGAATACGACGAATTGCGCACACGTTCAACTTTCCAATGCCCTGCCCACAGAACATATATACCCTACGGGAAGAATGTTAACTTCATAGAAAGAAAAATGAAACAGTATTCGACTCTACCGCTATCTTGTAAGTTCCCCAATGCAACAATTGAGGCGGAAAATTTGAACCAGATCACGTGATATAAAATATTCTAATAATAATAATAACTAATAATAATAATAATCCCCACCGCCGTATCTCTACGTTGACGTCGTGGTGGAGCTTGCGCGCTCCAAACTCTAGGTCTGTGCCGGTAGAGTTTACTTTGCCGGAACAGGTCTAGGATGAGGAGCCAGACTAAGAGAGATACAGAAAACCGCAGGGCAGCATGTGGCGAGCTGTTGGGCAGTAGCGACCCCACGGACCCTATCTCCCGGGACAAATCTTGTTCCTCATCTCTGGCTTGCCTTTATTGGCCGGCTGGAGTGAACACTGACGAGGAACAGACCCCCCACCTCATTCTTGCCTTAATTAGCTGGCTTGAGTGGAGATTCGCAAGAGCAAACGTGCTCGGAGGAAGGAAGTATTCCAGTAAGATGCTGGTAGGGATCTTGACCATACTTCCGGGATTGTCCTGATAGCCGTGGAATACCGCTCCACTCCTCATAAGCACCTCAGGACATGTTGCCTCCTTGTCACTACGACACTTTGTGCTAGCGACCGTTTTCGAGGGCCCATTATTGAGTGTGCAAGTCACCCCCTGCCATTTTATCTGTGTACATTATAAAACATTGATCAGGCAGGGGCCATAGACCTTCCATAGTTCTAGGTAAACAATCCCACTATAGCCACCCAAACCCATAGCCCTATATTTTTTGTTTCCATATCTTGCAATAGTTCTGCACCAACCGGGGGTTGTCCTTGGGTGTACTAGCATAGTGCACAGGGATAATCGTCGGTTGGTGCCTCGTTTCATTTAACACGTCTAACGGGCCTCTGCGAGTTGGCTTCGGCCCCTCGTACGCCTTCCAAAGGTCCAGGACCCTAGGGTCCCGAGAAATTTAAAAGACGTAAAAATAATAATAATAGTTTTATTATAATAGCAAATTGTATGTTACAAATACATTTTACAACTTAGAAATAATCGCATATTAACTAAGAATACTTGATGATGAATGACAAAGTTAATGCACAGAAAATGACTGTTTTGTTATTGTAACTTAATTTTGACAGCAAAAATATCTGAAGTTTCATACCTTTGAATAGCAAGATTGATGATTATCTCTCAGAACAAGTCATTTTAGATTTTGAACAATATCTTTTATGAAACCAAGAATTTACTTTCATCAACTGCACTCTTTATGCACATTTCGAATTCGTTGTGCATTGTAGGGTTCAGAATAAGTGTGTTCATTGATTAACATAGGGGGTAGATAAAAATTCCTGTATTTTACATTATGTTGTAATGGTTTACAGTCACATCTTTACAAAAAAAGCTTTCCAGAAAAGTAGATAGGATATTCTTTAATATGCACACCATAACCGTAGTAGCTACTTCTTCTTTTCATTTACCCTTTATTTAAATAAATCTGTAGGGTATGTTAATGAATATTGTATGTGGGTATGTGCAAATAAACCAGTTGTCACCCGGAATCGCAGTTTCACTCATCGCTTCCCGCTATTATATATCATAAACACAACTGGCGACGAGGAAAACAATTAAATTCGTGTGGTTTATATCGTTTAAGTGTGGGACTTCAAGATGCCTATCGGGAAAATTGAAGAATTTGACCTATCAAGCAAAAAGTGGCTGGCGTATATCAGACGCGTGGAACAGTTCATAACCTTAAATGGAATAAAACCAGAGTTACAAGTTGCAACGTTGGTGACGTTGGTGGGAGCGGCTACGTATGACCTAATGTGTGATTTATGTGCACCTAATCATCCAGAAGATAAAGCATTTCGTGAATTAGTAAAAATTGTGGGTGATCATCTTGAACCAAAACGTTCCGAAATTGCAGAACGCCATGTTTTTAGACAAAGACGTCAGAACACGGGTGAATCTCTCAGTGAATATCTACAAACACTCAAACACCTGGCCAGTACATGTAATTTCAATACTACACTGGAGGAAAATTTACGTGATCAATTTGTGTCGGGTTTGGCTAGTGATGAAATGAGATCACGCATTTTTGCGGAATCATCGATCACATACAAAAAAGCCATCGAATTGGCGTTGGCGTTGGAAGCGGCCGAGCGACACTCGCAGACCAGCGGTGCAAACGCCGCGGGCGCAGCGAACGCGTCGGCGGTTGGAACGCGAACGTTTGAGGCGGTGCATCAAGTAGCATCGACGGCAAAGCGGGCAGGCCGGCCGCCCGAGCGCGGAACTGCGAGCAGCGGCAACTCGTCTACCGAGGGGAGCGCGGCGACATCGCGCTCAACGCGTGCTTGTTGGAGGTGTGGCAGAAACCATCGTCCAGACGTCTGTCGGTTTAAAAATTATTCGTGCGATATACACACATCAAAAGTGTCTAGGGATCAAGCATTTTTATGCGGATTTCTTGAGATTGAGATGTGGCTTTGTAATAAATTTATGATTTTATAAATTTATATGGATCCTTTTTGGTGCATTTCATAATTTGAATCAGGAACTGTGAATCAAATTCGAGTAAAAGATGAAAATCAGCTGTCAATATTTTCCCTATAAAAACATACAACGCATTGAAGACATTATTAGTGCTACTGTTTCCCTACTACTGATTAAAACCAACGTTATTATGGAGCAGCGACGTCATTTAAGCAGGGAAGAAATGCTCAGAGCCGTGGGAATGATAGAAGCTGGTTCCCGGCAACGTACTGTGGCTTTAGCTCTGAATACAAGTCAGAGTGTTATCAGTCGACTTTGGACACGTTACCGAAGCACTGGTACCGTGGCTGAGCGCCATGGAGGACGGTATCGCTGCACCACACGGAGACAAGACCGATACATTCAAATCTTAGCTCGAAGAGCTCCAACAATAACCGCCATGATGTTAGCCGTGAGGCTTCATCACTCTTCAGGGAACTTAATTAGCGACCAAACAGTCAGAAACCGCTTGCATGAAGTGAACCTTCATTCCCGAAGACCGCTACGGGTACCACCTATAGCAATGCACAATCGTAGGATTCGATATCAATGGGCTCTTGAACACAGAAATTGGGCAGAAGAACAATGGCGTTTCGTGTGCTTTTCTGATGAGTCTCGTTTTGGTATGAGACCGGATACAAGACGTATACGACACTGGAGAACCCCTGGACGCCAACAGCGATTAAAATCCTGCCAGGAAGTCCATCCTTATAGTGGTGGAACCATCATGGTATGGGCGGGTATTTGGATCGGCGGAAGAACTGAGTTGATTTGGATTAGAGGCAACCTCAACGCTCAAATTTATGCTGAGACGATTGTATCAGACGTCATCGTTCCTCTACAAGTGCAAATCGGTCCCTTATTTCAGTTAATGCATGATAATGCACGACCGCACACCGCAAGAGTTGTAAGACAGACTCTCGCCGCAGCTAACATCAATGTCCTGCCCTGGCCTGCTCAGTCGCCAGACTTGAACCCGATTGAGCATGCATGGGATATGCTACAGAGAAGAGCTCTGCCGAATATGGAGGGTATCCAGTCGCAAGAAGACCTTTTTTTGTTGTTGCAACGAACATGGGCGGCCATTCCACAGCGTGATTTGGATGAACTCATTTTGAGTATGCCAAACCGATGTTCTTGTGTTGTTAGTGTTCGCGGTAGAAACACGGATTATTAATTGTTTAAGTTACCCAATAAAATTTTAAAGAAAACTGTTATTTCAGTCTTTTTTTCGAACTTTAATGTTAGTGGTTCAAATGTCAAAAATCCCTTTATTAGGAAAATGGCAAATTTCTTTATTAATGCAAAGGTGACTTGGTTTATCGTTACTGTGACAAACGAAAACACTTTATTTGATGAATCCTTAAAGAAAATTTTAATTAATATCAATCAGGAGAAAAGTTATTGCAAAAATATATGTTGATCCCTAGACACTTTTGATGTGTGTATGTGGCCAGAAAGGTCACATTAAAATAATGTGTAAATCGAACAAAAGACAAGGTGTCGAGTCAAGCCATGACAGTTCAACGCGACGTAATAATAATTATCTCGGAAGTAGTGATAACGAATCGGAATGTGATTTTTATAATTTAAGCGTGTGCGGCGTTAATGACAAACCGTACATGGTTATGGCGCAAGTGAACGGCAGAAAGATAAGTTTCGAACTGGACACTGGAAGTAAGTTATCAGTTATAAGTTTAGATTATTATAATAACAACTTTTGTGATTTACCAATAATTAGCAACGATATTTCTCTATATTCGTACGTCGGTTCAGTTATAGAACCAGTAGGTTTTGTGTCTGTTCATGTTGTTATTGGTGAACATTCAGTCGGAAACCTCAAATTGTATATTGTTAAAAATGGTGGACCACCACTTTTAGGCCGGTCGTGGCTTACTAAATTAAAAATATTTCATATTTCAAGGCAAATATTATTTAGTGACGGTAGATGCACACAGTAAATGGATAGAGGTTCAAAAAATGTTAGGAACTAATGCAAACTTCACTATAAATAAGTTAAGAGAACTTTTTGCACGTTTCGGAATGCCTTCACACATAATTAGTGATGGGGGACCTCCATTTAGCTCGTTTGAATTTGCCAATTATTTAAATAAAAACTTAATAAACCACACAATCACTAGTCCATATCGACCAGCCGGTAACGGGGCGGCTGAAAATGCAGTAAAATCAGTCAAACGGGCAATGAAAAAGGCAATACATGAAGGCAAAGATGTAGATGCTGCCCTCTCGAAATTTCTGTTTCAATATCGCAATTGTGAGCACGCCACTACCGGAGTGGCACCAGCAGTAGCTATGTTTGGTAGGAGATTACGAGGTCGGTTGGACATTATAAAACCGTCCACTGAGCGTGCAGTGGAGTCGTCTGCAGAGCGAGCGGGGCGCTCGCGGCCCGGCGCCGAGCGGCACGTGGACCCGGGCGAGCAGGTGTTGGCGCGGGACTACCGTGCTCGCGCTGACAAATGGGCAACAGCTACTGTGCTTGCACGGACTGATCCACTCACTTATAAAGTACGCGTGTCTGATGGACACGAGTGGAAGCGTCACATCGATCAATTATTACCACTTAAGAAACGATACTCAAGACATTCCATAACGAGTAACACAGATAACTCCCTAACTGAGATTGATGTTTCTGAATCTAGTCCGGACAACCAAATTGAGAACACTTCATTATTAGGTGAAAAAGAAACTTATCAGAATCAACAAGAACTAGACGTTAATACGGTTGTCAGTCCCAAAAATTTGACAGCAGAACCAGTTCCAATGTCTGATTTAGATAATGTTAAACTGAAGCGTAAATGCTTATATCAAGGCAAATACGCAAAGTAATTTATAATTATAAATAAGTATGTAAAAAAAAAAAACAAAAAAAAAACATTGTAAGTAACATTACACATAAATACGTATAGTAAATATAAGATTAATTAAGGTAGACAAATGTAACTACATAGCACAAAGGTGCACTTGGTGGTTGTTTCGTTCATTTATGTAACTCAATTATTTAAAACTGTGCTAAACGAAATTATTGTGAACGAAATTGTCGGCCAATGGTCACAATTCTTTCCGTTAAAGATCATCATTGTTTTGTGTTTTTTTGCTTTTTATTTCTAACCTAATGATAGGTATATATAAAATAGGCAGTTTTTTTATTTTTTATTAAAGCTAATGTAAGTAATGTTTTAAAGGGGGAGGTGTAGGGTATGTTAATGAATATTGTATGTGGGTATGTGCAAATAAACCAGTTGTCACCCGGAATCGCAGTTTCACTCATCGCTTCCCGCTATTATATATCATAAACACAACTAAATCAACACTTTATTCAGATCAATTAATGTACATAACAATATAAACATAAAACCCGCCTGCGTATTATTTAAATATACCCTGTCAGTCGCACAAAGAAGACGAATTCAAAGGCGAAGACGAAGTCTATCACGCATTTTAGGCTACAAAGCGTGCCAAAGAAATACATACAGTCGAAAAACATTACCCTCCTTCTGGAGCAATCAGGTATAATGAACTTTCCGATCACATACAACTTGCTGATATTTGTTCATATTTCTTACATTTGAAAAAAAAGTTAATTTTGCCCATCTTCCAAACACACACAAACCAAGAAAAATGATATAATTACATTATTTATGTTGTAATATATCAATTTTCCTTTTTAATGCTTTGTTTGTGGGTGCTTCTGAAAATTGGCGATTTTTAAGCACACAAAATCCTTTAACAGTGATATGGAATACACTATTCATAATAAAATCAATATTTATTTTGAAATGTTCTTCACACTTCATTAGAAATCTAAAATTGGCTTGTTCTGAAAGTTTATTAAAGGTATTTTGTTTTAAATTCAAAGAATATGATGAAGTTAAAAAGATACTGTTGCAGATAGTGGCGCAATTTTCAACACATCTAATTAATTCTTGAGACGCATAGTTCAATCTCTTTTTAACGTCATCATATTCTTTGAATGCTACGAAAGTGTACAATAACTCGTCACTATCCTTTGCTTTTAAAATTGAGTCACAGTTTTCACATTTGTTTTTAAGACTTTTCAATAAAAAACCACAAACATATGCACAAGCCTGTAACTCTTCAGAATCAGACACACTTTCTTCAAAAGAATTGTCAATCAAAGAAAGCATGTCTGAAACAATTGGACCTTCCGTGTGACTTTCGGTGCATATGTTTGTGGCAGTGGTTTTGGTCAAAAACTGTTTGAAATTTGACATTGTCGTACAGTCATCTTCTTCGCAATTGCCTGACGCCAAGTGAGCAAGGTTGGACAGGATGGCCGTCTTCAATCCAGCAATAAATTGTCCAGTTGTTGGATTATAATTGGCACCACAGTTTCCTCTTATGGTGCCAAACAAATTTTCAAGAGGGTCCTGCTGAAGACGGCGAGTTGAGAGGGCTTTAATACCGTGTTTTTTTTTTTAATTTTTAAAAAGCTTTTGGATTCCGTTAAGTGTCCATATCCAACCTTGCTTTGATGGCGGCGAGCTTAGACACCCCACAAATTCAGAAGTTTCAAAAAACTTTTTCATTTTTTCAAAATGTTTTAAATGAGGAGACACATCTGTTAAATTTGTACAATGTGGTTTTCCTTTTTTTAAATCTGCCGAGTCGCTATTGACGCAGTCGAACAATTTGTCCATATCGTCTAAAATTTGTGCAGTTATTGTTGCTTCTGTAGTTAGCAGCCCTGGAAATTAACAGAATGTAATATTAAAGTAAAACCTATATTTATTTGTAGTACAATGATTTTGATCACATTGGTCTTTTATAATAATTTTAGCCACCGGCTTTCCCCACATGGAATTTAGTTTATCAGCCGAATTAATGCTTCTGGCAGCAGCTTTAGCTGATAGGAACTTGGTCTTGGTATCACAGCATTAGCACAGCATTAAGTTAAAACAATAAACTACAAAATACATATTATCAATTTAAATAAAACTATCATAATAATTCATAATCAGCCTAATAATGTTTCCACTGCTGGGACACAGGCCTCTCTGTGAGAGGGAGTGGGCTGTAATGTACCACGCGGGCCCAGTGCGGGTTGGTAGATGTAATAATAATAAAGGAGAAAACCAAACTCCATAGAAACTTGGGCCCAGCGTTCCAGGGCTGGAATTTGGCCATAAATTAGAACATTTAGGAAGGATTCACGTCGCCAATTTTCACGTCTCCCAGCAATGGCCTAATTGGTAAAATCAGACAATGTTTACATTTTAGGTTATTTTTATTATTTGAGGTATTCAAGTAAAAAATTATATTTTTGAGGCTTTGTTTGTTTCCTACGTTAATTGGGAAACCACATGCGCTGTGCTGCAGCACCTGCAGCCTATCACGATGCGGTTAAAACCTCCTGGTAGGTACCCACATAAAAAGCGCTTAGCGGGTGATTTATCTGTTTGATCTTACTGAAAACCTCAGCTGAAATAGTAGATTGTTATACAAGGAGCTAAAATGACCCATTATAACGAGGTAGTTTTACTCCCGAGCTTTAGCGAGGGAGTAAACAGAAACCGAGGTATAATGGGTTTTTAGCGCCGTGTGTTACACTCTACTTTTCACTACGATTGCGAGAAAATAAAATAGTAAATTAATAAAATTATTTCTTTTCCTTTCTCATCCATCTCCAAATTAGGGTCTCCATTCTCACTAGATGATGACATTTTCACTGTTGTAAATCATATTACGGTTACCAATGCAATTTATTGGAGAATAATTTAGAAATAGGATATCGCACCAGTCTTTTTTTTATTTCCTCTGTAGCCGCAACGCAATGCACGCATTCTACCGAAGAGAATGCCGCTTTAAAAAAAAAAAGTTCTTTTGTTCTTATTCATATAGGTAGGATAGGTCTGATAGGTAGGATAGGTAGGATAGGTAAGATAGGTAGGATAGGTAAGATAGGTAAGATAGGTAAGATAGGTAAGATAGGTAAGATAGGTAAGATAGGTAAGATAGGTAAGATATGTAAGATAGGTAAGATAGGTAAGATAGGTAAGATAGGTAAGATAGGTAAGATAGGTAAGATAGGTAAGATAGGTAAGATAGGTAAGAAGCTTTTTAGAGGAGGAATGGTATAAAGACTTTTTCGTTTTTGGGTGGTAGGCTCGTTGGCAACAGACAAAAATTAAAAAAAAATTACTTTAGCCCCTAGAGGATGAAATGCTATTTTATCTTCGCTCTGGTACGCTACAATGACGCATTTTTTGAGCAAGAGTAGTGAAAACTATATTTATTAGACAAGGCCCACTTAGAACACTACTGGCTTGCATTTGCTAATATTGTATGATCTACTAGGGGATTTGATGCAATCACAGATTACAGTAATCTGAGATTGCAATAATATATTAAAGTAAAACACACATATTGTGATGAATCGTTTTATTAATCACCTTCTTCATTAGGACTATCATTATATAATACAGTATCCAGAAACTGTGCAGGAGGCAATTGAGTCTTAGTTGGTTGGAGAGAGAGGCTTAGTTGGCACGACACCAGGGTAGGTTCAGGTGTCGTGCCAACTAAGTCCAACTAAAATACCATAAAAAAATATATCCTATTAGTAATATTAGGCTGGATTTTATTCTTCCTCTCAACATCCAGGTTGAGTCTGATGTTGACAGCCCTTGCTGTAGGTCACCGTTCACCTCTCTACACAGTTCTATTTATCGGTGTCTGTTCAGTCTGTTCTAGTCCATTTCCATCAAGAGATACAGCATTGGTATGATTTCAGCAAGCTTGGCAGATAGTCATTTTCATTTAAGTACCTGAAGCAAACAATCATGTGTCATTAGGTCTAGCACTAGCATTTAGCAATAAACATCTGATTGGCACATTTGGGTACCGGCTTTATTACATTCCCACTGCAGGGACACAGGCCTCCTCTCTGAGAGAGGGAATAATCTGTAATTTAACAATGCAGGTTCAGTCCAGATTGGAGATATCACATGTCTAGATTGAATATGAATTTGTTGTATGCGCTGGTATCATTTTATAAAATACATCTATCAACAGACAATTGAACAATAAGCGATAACACTATTTAGTTTGATTACATGAAATAATTTCATAGTAAGTACAAAAATGTTGCGATATAGATATATCGGATACTAACCGTTTGATGCGCGACCCATTCCTGTACAATTGAAAGAATCATTTCATCTTTCAGTCTTCGCATTCGCATTGTAATGCAGCGGTCCGTTGCTATTCCGCAAATAATGCACAGGCTCTTGATGTCGTTGTATCCAGTCATCCAGTCAAAAGAGTATTATACAGATCCAGTTTTCCAGCAAAGGTCAGCAGGAGTGGCAGGATACGGTGCCCAATGTTCAAGCGAGGGCAGTCTATGGCAATCAATTTCGGAGGCCAGTATTCGAGCAGAAGTCAGAAATAATAAATCCCGAGAAATAAGGAAAATCATTAGCGTGGCGAATGACAACAATAACATGACATGACAGTACAATCATGACAATTGACAGACGTTGACATTGACATTTGAGGTTTACTAGTGCAATCCGTGGTGCAATTAATTTTATCGATTATTTACTTCTTTTAATGATTTCTTAATGGTGGTTACATTAAAAATCAATTAGATTCCAGATTTTTTTATTTTACATTGATTTTAATACCTAAAAACAATTATATCAAAACAATGTAGTATTATTTAATTATTTGTAACAGTATCGATTTCTACGAACTCGATCATATTCTTAGGGTACGCTCTATTGATATAATGCCAGCGTTTGTGAAGTTAATACGTTTAATGAAATAAGTGTTGTAACGGTTTACAAAGGTTGTTTAAAACAATAAAATAGAAATCTACTTATTTTCTACACTTGGCCATTGCTAATGAGGCTAAAATTAAAATGGATTAATTAAGAAAAATAGAAGATTTTTTTGGTACATATCTGATTCATGGAACGGTTGGGCCCAAAAATGGCTTTCTCCTTTCTTTACTGTATTTTTTTCTTCTTTATTGGAACAAAAAAGTACATTCAAATTACATTGCGTACGATAGTACGATGTCACACGACTTCGAATTTTTGACCGGTTTCCTCACGATGTTTTCCTTCACGGCTCGGTAGAGAGCCGTGGTGATAAAATTATTTACACAAAGTAAAGCGCCTGCTTGGGTTCGAACCCACGACTTAAAACTCGTAAGTCGAGGCCGTTACCACTGGGCTACCACTGCTCTCAAATAAAACTAAGTAAAGTTAAAATTATGATTAAGATTAATACCTTGGGCTATTCTGCCAAACATTCCTGCAGCCACCGAATGACTCAGTACTTGAGCAGCGAGATTCACTCGCATTTTTTGTTTATTATTTGGATTTAAATGGTCCTTTCTTAGCGTAGGAGCAAATACAAAATTTACTGTTGGACTGTTGTCCACTACGTAAAAATCTTCTATGTATTTCCATTTGGCAATGCCTATAAAATAATGAGAAATGTATTAAAAAAGGGTTACTTATGACTACTATAGCTTAATTACCACATGCTAACAAAAAACTTGAAACATTTATTATTAAATATACAGGATGAAATTGAAAACATGCGACAACTCTTAAGGGGTCATTTTACTCATCATTATGAACAACTTTCACTATGGGATCAACCCTGAAATCGCGAAAAAAAAAACAGCTGTTCCCTACATTTATGTTTGCATAGCTCGTCAAAATGTAGGGAACAGCTGTTTTTTTTTTCGCGATTGGCGAACATGGAAGGTCCCCATGTTCGCCATGGTCTTGGTATCCATCCATTCTGTCTTCTTTATTATTATACCACAGGTGTTTTTTTATGGCCATCTTATCAAACATTAAAATATATTCATTACTTGATGGCTCTTGAGTTTTTACATGATTTTTCAAACTTTTAAATACTTTGTCGTTTAGACCAACATCTAATCGAAATTGCCCTAATACATTTTTCAAAGTGCTCGGTGCAGGGAGACACCATAGTCTTCTTAGCAGACGATAGCATGCTGCAGACCTTTTGTACATTCTCAATGCTATGATTTTTTGTTCAGTAGTCCATCTTCTACCTTTATATTTCCTCTTGCTATTTTTTAACTCTCCTTGCAGAATGAGAGCAAATGAAGGAGACAAACGTGCACCCAACTTCCGGACTACCTCATTATCACATAAGATATTTAATGTGTTCTTGGCTTTTAACTTTTTAATTTTATTTTTTAGGTCGCAGATTTTCTGGAAATATTTTTTGCATTTCTTGTATGCAGGGTCATTAACGGACTTCTTTTCTTTTTCCTGAGCATTACTAACAGTAATTGACTGCAAAAAAAAGACAAAAATAAACTCAATATTCTATATTGAATTTACTAAAACAATGAACAGTACAGGAGTTATATTTACCTCTTCATGGTATTGTTGTGTGCTCTTAATCTGTATCTCTGATGGGCCAGGCTGAGATACTGCTGCATAGTCTTTGGAGGTATCCAAAGGATTGTTATCCAAAAGTTCTTCAGGAACAGAGACAACTTTGTACTAAAACAAAAACAAACAAAATATTGAAATATAGTAGTTGCAAGTATTATTCTAGTACCTACACTAGAAACACACAGGTTATAAAGGAATAAAAAAAGAACTCCTTCATTATCTTAAACCTTTAAGTGTAGCAGTAAAGACAGGGATGTTTTTATTTTTAAGACTGAATATCAAATAAAGCAGTCTTCTAATAGTCACTGTTTTTTAACCCCTGAACACCAGTACTAAGAGTTATACACAGATTAATAGCAAATCTAAATCCATCAAACTAGGGATGATGACTAAAAAAATATTTCTAGTCCATCTTGTAGATTAAAAAAATTTGGACACTTTTTTTCTTTTTTTTACATTATCGAAAGATAACAGCGATACATTGGATTAAAATGTGCAGTGACGTCACGAGTATGTAGATTTTATTAACATGATGAAGTAAAATATACGTGTCTAATATGTTATTATTATTTGACTGACGGACTAAATAGAATAATTTTTTTTTTTACCCAGGCATCACCCCTATTGGATGTACTGTGGCCGTCAATGTCTTTTGTGTATTTTTTGTCATCAATGTTTGGGTTAATAATAACAATAAATTTCCTGCTGAATATTTGTGATATCCATTAATTTTCGCGATGGCCCAGGAATGGGATTTGTGGGATGGTGTGATGGTCCAGGTTGTGCATAAGAATGATCAATTACGTGAATTGATTGTGTCTGAAAAAAATATTATTTCATATTAATGTTAATTCAAATGTATTGATGATGATGATACCATTATTAATCAGTAAGTATATTATTGTCGTCGCGTATCACATTTTCATCAACATACGACCTAACAGAGCTACAATTTACAAATCTACTAATGAATGTAAAATTGAAAAACGAACGTAAAGTACATACATACATAAAGTATAAACGTATACTACCTAAATCAATATAATACAAATAATATTTATGAGGATAAATTATTAAAATTACCTCCACTGGTTCAGCGTCAGGAACGGCAAATTTGTTCAGCTTCTTTCCAGCAAAATCGGTAAATGATGATGTTTGAAAATGTAAGGAACACAACATTCTGTGTTCAGCATACAACTTCCGCTGAAAGTCTATAGAAGACCATGCTCCATCAGGGAAACAGAATTTAGCCCAAAATTCACAACTAAAAATAAATGAAAACTTGCTTTAGCAATGAGTTCCTTAGCCAAACAGATTGTTCCCGCCGGGGTTGCGGGTAGTCCCAAGGGGAAACCGTGGCCCCTGGCATGGCAAGGGAAGGAACACGGGTGGGTTTTAGTCAGTAAAAGTCTGACACGCCCTTCCGCTCCGCCCAGAGCGGGAGAAGTCATTGGATGATTTCCCACCCAAAAAAAAAAAAAAAAAAAGCCAAACAGATTGTTAGGTTATGTAAGATTGATTAGTGTTCTTACCGCTGTGCATTTGTTAGCCCAGGTTTAGGGAATCGGTACAATTTGATGTGAGGGTCTGTACGAGGCGAGCTTCCACATTTGAGACATTTACGTCTCAGGTTATCTGCCATGATTGGAAATTAAACCCAAATCAAAGTGTCTCTATCACAAATTAAATAACCACGACAGCACCACTTTTAATTCAACACAGATACGGAGGAGAACGTGCTCAACTCGACGTAAAAACGAAGAAAAGAAAAATGGTAAATATCGCAAAACGTTTTGTTTTCAACAAAACTACAAACAAACGAACGCCGGTCGTAAGCAACAAACGGCGGCCATTTGTAAGTGTAACGCACCAGTGTTGCCATACAATTTGTAGAGTATGATGACAGATTTATTAATTTAGGTATTCTGGCAACACGTCAGGATCCCCAATAGGTATAATTCTGTGCCCCTATAAGAGTTGACTGGGCCTGGCCCTGCCTGCCCAATGACTGCCAGTGGTCACTCGCTCGGCTCGCACGCAACGCAAGGTTCGCGGGCGGCAGGGACACGCATGCCCAAACGGCACGGCCCCCCGCGCCCCGCTTCCAGTCGCGCTCGCGCTGCCTATGACGCGACGTTGTGTGTGCTTGAATTGATGCGACGTGCTCTCACAACCATAAACTTAATATACCTACCGCTCACAACATAACTAAAATAATCTATTTTACAACTTCCAAGCGCGAAATAGGTAGTAAGGTCGATTTTCCTGGTTTTTTTTTGACAGTTGAAATATTCCCAAAGCTTCGGAATACTTCCGAAGTATTCAACGGGAATGATTCGGAATTTTTCCCGCCAGCATCTATGGGCGAGACAGTGCATGTTCAAACCTGCCGAGTGAATGAGCGAGACAGTGCGGGGAAGCGGGAGGGTGGTAACTCGGTCTAGTAGGTAGACCGGCAGCCGAGCTGTTGTCTCGCCACTTTATTCGGCCGAGCGCTCGGCCGTGCACTCGGCGCTATGTTTATACGTACCGAGTACTCGACCGAGAGCACTGTCTCGCCGGTTTGCTCGATACGTGTGATCAAGGCATTACGACGCAACGTGCATGCTATTGATATTTCGTCATCAGCAAAGCCGAATAGAAACAAACGTCGCCGTCACTATAAAAAAAAGAAGGGGGGCCGCCATTCTCGTAAAGCAGATTTATTGCAACAATTAACTCAAGAGATTAGCGAGCTACGAGAACGTGTTTTTTATAGCGATAAGAACTCTGCATGTTCCCCTCGGCGTTCAGCAGAAATACAGGCAGTCGGCAGTAATGACGAAATTTCCTTATTAGATAATAATGATTATAGGTCTTTGTATGATTATGATGTAGTAGATGAAAAATCGAACAAATCACATTAATTCAAATTTGATTTACAAGTCAAATTAAAGGAACCGCCTGTTCCTAAGGCTCCTGAAAACTATCTCAAATTGTTAAATGATATTCAGCATTTTAATAAAAATGAATGGTGCGAAGTTAGGTATTCGGAAGTGCAGAAATTATATAATCACAGTCCCGGTTTTACTGAGTTGGAGATCAACGAAGAAGTCAAACCATATGATTCCTCAAGACATTTAGCCTTGGCTGACAAAGCCTATGGTGCTCTAACCTTTTGTGCACTTAAACAGCGAGAGGTATTACACAATAGCATGACCGATCTTTTATCCTGGGCACGTGTCAAAGGTAGTTTAACACCCGATCAGTTGCATAACAAAATCTCGGAATTATTATCGGATGGTGAATATTATAAAGTGTCTTCAGATATGATCCAACTTATTTGTGGTCATCGCGCAGAAATCATTCAAATGCGTAGGGACGGAATAATAAATTATGTTCGCGATCCTCTAGTTAAGTCTGCGTTGCGTAAAATTCCACCTTCCAATCAGCTGGTTTTTAGCCCTGAGCTGCTTTCATCAACATTGGAAAAGAACGGAGGTGTTAAGAAGACCTTCCTACCTTCAAATAAAACCAGTGGCTTCAAACCTACTTCGCAAGTAGGATTTAAGAAGACCACTCGCTACCCCCCGCAGGGGTCAGCTTATTATAGGGCAACCTCGCAGGGTGCCCGCCAAGCGTGCTGCACAATGCCATGCTTCCAGCCCTCGCAGGGCTGTGGACACAACCATACCTCACAGAGGCCGGGTAATTGCCATCCGACGCAGGGAACCGGCAACAACAACAATAAAGGAACACGTGGGCCTAGCCAGAACTATCATGGGCCCTTTCATTCACGAGGAACTCACCAGCAGCCTTACAGACAAGAGACAAACAGAAATAACAAAAAACGGACTTCAGCCACCGAATATCCGCCAGGAGGAAATAGAAGCAGGTTTTGACAGCCAGGACTTCAGAGCGGGCCAGTTAACGTTCTATGCCGATCGATGGAAGAAACTCGGAGCACCAAAAACCCTTCTTCGCATAATAAAAGGTTATCGCATACCTTTCATCAAAAAACCACCTCTAATGATACCCCATACACAAAGCCCATTTCAAACAACGGTATCCGAGGCAATGTCTACTATCATATCTAAAATGATAACGCAAGAGGTGCTAAGAAGTATCACATTCTCCAAGTTTCCTGTCCTCAATGTTTCTGGTCCCCAAAGCCGATGGCACCAATCGGCCTATTTTCAACCTAAAGAATCTGAACGATTTTGTTTACATGGAGCCATTCAAACTCATAAATGTGTTTCGTGTCCCAGACTTCCTCCAACCAAACGACTGGCTTTGCAAAATCGACCTGTCACAGGCTTACTTCAATTTGCCAATACACTAGTCGCACAGACGATTCCTACGTCTAATTTACAGAGGAAGACTGCTAAAAATGACCTGTCTTCCTTTTGGCCTCAGCACAGCGCCCAAAGTCTTCGCGAGTCTAACAAATTGGGTAGCACAGACACTAAGAGACGAGGGCATTCGAATGCTCGTCTATTTAGACGATTTTTGCGTGGTTCACCAGGACCAGCAGGTCCTGCGAGTGCACGTCCAAATAGCATTAGATCGGCTACACTACCTAGGGTGGCAGACGAATTATCAAAAATCCGTCACAACTCCGTGCAAAAGCCTCGTATTTCTAGGTGTTCTATGGAATCCATGGACAAACGAGATATCATTACCACTCGAAAAGATCACAAAAATAAGAGAAAAGGTACTGGATCTGTTACAAAAACACATAACGACGTTGAAAGCACTACAAAGCCTGGTAGGACTTCTAAACTTCGCCAGTTTCGTGGTACCACAGGGCAGACTTCACTTTCGGGACACACTAATGTTTCTAAACAAAATGCTAAAAGGAAACTGTCAGTGTAATGTTACCTATAGAAGTAAAAGAGGACCTAAATTGGTGGCTGCTAAATTGTCATCAGGCCTCTCCGATTCACAACCCGCCTCCGTCACATTTTCTGACCACAGATGCGTCGGATGTAGCTTGGGGGGCTCAGCTCGATGGGTACACACTATCAGGACCTTGGACAGATCAAGAGCAACAGCTCCATTGCAATCAAAAGGAGATGCTCGCAATACTAAAGGCCATAGAAGAGCGAGGTCCAAACATGTCCCAGTCTACCGTCCTAGTTCAGTGCGACAACAGGACTGTTGTAGCCTTTTTGAAGAACGAAGGGGGGACCAGGTCTCCTTCATTATTAAAACTCACGAGAGATTTTTCAAATCCTAGATCAGTACCAAATCTGCCTGAAAATCCAGCATATTCCGGGAAAATACAACTGTCACGCAGACCATCTTTCTCGTCATCGGCTCCCTCCGGAATGGCATCTGTTACCTCAGTGTACGGAGAAAATATTCAAAAAGTTCGGAGTTCCAGTGATAGATCTATTTGCGTCAGAACGGGCAAAAGTCGTGATGAATTATGTATCACTGGATCAGAACGACGTTCAAGCAATGTACCACGATGCGTTCTCCAAAAACTGGACTTACCCACTAGCTTGGGTGTTTCCTCCACCTTACCTAGTGCCCAAGATACTAGCTCACCTCAACTCCGCGTCGGGTGTCTTTCTAATAGTAGTCCCGAGGTGGGAGAGAGTTTTTTGGAGAGCAGACCTAAAAGCCTGTGCGCTAGCACCTCCATTCACCATCATGAAACTGCAATCACAGCTGATAGATATGGTGACAGGCCTCCCACCTCCAAGAGTCAGGGAGATGGCGTTAGAAATATGGAAATGTGGGGGTGGTCCCAGACCTTAGGTCAATGGACTGAAGCTCAGTTACAGCTCTTAAAATCCTCTTGGCGGTCATCAACCAAAAAGACTTATCAAGTAGCATGGAATAGGTGGCTCACATGGACAAAAAAGCATGGGTTAAACCCCTTCCAACCAACAGGTCAAGTTTTGGCACGTTTTCTTGCAGATTTGAGCCTTATAGAGCATTTAGCTTATAAAACTATTTTATTACATAAATCGGTGGTCTGCACGCTAAGCAACCCTGACGAATCTGCGAAATTAGGTTCCCACGCTTTAGTTACTCATATACTAAAGTCTATTGCTTTAAAAAACCCAGTAGCTCGAAAATCTGTAGTCTGGAACGTCGACAAACCAGTAGAATATATGGGAAGCTATTCTGTAGACGCGAATACTGTATTTGCTACTTGTAGACATACGGCAGCTTTGTTACTCCTTTGTTCCGGTAGAAGAGTTCATGATCTGACTTTAATAGCTGTAGATTCAAAACACCTGTCAGAAAATAATGATTGTCTAATCCTATGGCCAATATTTGGATCCAAAACAGATACTGCCGATTACAGACAGTCTGGTTGGAGACTATCCCCTAATTCTACTAACGGGAACTTAGACCCTTGTCCTTTGGGTGAAACGAACTATAGCTATACTAAAAAATAAACGGCAGGCAGCGTGTCTTAATAATCTGTTTCTTAATTTTAGAGGAAAATCTAGGATCGCTTCTCGTACAGTCATAGCGGGGTGGGTCAAATCTCTGTTGTTAGAAGCAGGAGTAAGTGCTTCGCCGGGCAGTCTTAGGTCTACTGTAGCCTCTAAGAACTGGGTTAACAACTATTCCTTAGATGAAATATTGTCTAGAGATAATTGGCGATCGCAGAATACCTTCACCCGTTTTTACTGTAGAGAAGTGATGCCCTATATTATACCCAGTTCTAGTTGTAATGTATCTAGAACGTTTAATCATATTACTTAATTAAGTTATAGAGGTGTCATCTTTTTTTTTTTTTTTTGTTTTGTATTTTTTTCTTAAGTATGTATATGATTCCTCTCAAGAAGTGTTAAAAGTTTTAATGTTTGCAATGTTGCATATTATTCTAGAAACAAATTAAGATAGCTTTCATTCAATCTATCCTATAATGTGATTACTTAATTAAAAGTAATTGAGGTATAAACCTTTAGTTCGTAGATTATAATTTAATTAACGAATAGTTCTTTGTTTTTAATCAGTTTCTATATAAAGTAGGTATCTATTACTTAATAGAATTATATTTTTCTTTGGTTTATGATAATTATGATGTACTATGTATTGAATAATTCATTCAATTAAACTGTATTTCTGTATAAGCGCATCTAGTTTTATTAATAACTATATCCACGTTCACATTGGCGTCATTTCCCACCAGGTGATAACAAACACGTCTCAATCTAGTAAGCTTCAAATAACGGTCAAGTGTTTAATAGCAGTGTTTTACCTAAAAATAAAACACATATTAAATACTTACCTTATTTCAAGCTTACATTTAATTTCTACCTGGTGAAGATTTTCGACACAATGATCAGCGATTCACTGCCATGGCTAAGCCCACATGTGGCAGCGACACCTGGTGAGGAAACTAGATGTGCGAAAGAGACGGATATATACAAATAAAGGAAAGAGCAAAAGAGAGGGAAATATAGCGGAAACCAGTAGTGCCACTCTCAATCTAGTAAGCTTCAAATAAGGCAAGTATTTAATATGTGTTTTATTTTTAGGTAAAACACTGCTATTTATCACGCGGCGCGATAGGAGTATTTGGCTAATAAAACCGGTCAAAAATATCTGAGGCGTTTTTTTATATGAATTCGATTTAAACATTATTTTTTATTACAAATAAGTGTGCATTAACAATTAATCTCATTAAAACTCTTCATTTTCAACTTCTTCGTCTTCATTTTCTTCATCTTTGTCTTCATCTTCTTCACCGTCTATATTTTCACCGTAATCTTCTTCATGAGGAGTACTTGCAATCATCAGACTGACTGCCTCTTGCGAAAATGGCTGAGTTCTTTTGTGCTGCCTTGGTCGATTACTACTCAGATATGGGTCGGAACTTAGTAACAGTCTATGTAATATGTCTCTACCTATTACAATCCAACCGTGAAAATTTTCGTGCAAAATTCAATCTGTATTGCCGGAAGTGCTTGTTACGCGCCTCAGCTGCCTCCTCTGATAACTGGCCAATAGGAAGGATTGCATGAGATATGACTTCAGCTCCATGCATTAACACTTTGTGAATTGTTGGTGACATAGGGTGCCAACCATACAAATTTGTGTACATTTTCGCAGTTTCATGTGCATAGGCTTCAAACTTATCAACATCAACGCTGTGTCCACTTGAAATCACTTCTAAGATGACTTTAAATCTTTTTATTAAATGCACATTGACGCCAGTGATTCGAGATGCACATTCTGGGTCGGCAAAAAATCTCCTTGACGTGTTACCATCATTTGTGTTCCCAAATCCTGCTTTGGGAACATCTACTAGTAGTCCTAATTCTTCTTTGAAATCTTTTTGAAGTTTTTCTTTTCTTTCTTTCACAACTTTTTTTTCTTCAGCTGAACGCGCTTGCCATTTTTCCAATGGTAATTTGTAGGCCAAATGTAGTAATGATTCGAAAAAGCGTATTCTTGCATGAAGAACTGAGAGTCCAAACTTAAGCGTTTCTACATTTACCTCTTTTTTAATTAATTTATTGAAATCTTTCGATGTCTGTCCACAAATATAGCATCTCATTGTGGATGCAGTTGCAGCATTGCAGACTTTGCCGTCAATCATTGTAAGTATAAGCTTATGTTTTATTTTGCCTGTTCCGTTCACTGCTGTTTTCTTAAGCTGATCGGCTTGGTTCTCGATGTGTAGGATTTCTTCCTTTGTTACATCTTTTGATTCTTGTATGAAGCGTATTCTTATAGGTGTACAGTATCTTACTGAGGATGGGACTGGGTTTTGCCACAATATTTTTTTCTGTTCTTCCTCAATAATAACTACCAGTCTTAAAGGCACAAGTGAGCTCTGAAAAATGTTAGCGTCACTGTCAGTGTTGTTCTCAAATTTTTGTTTATACTGAGTTTGCTGTGACCCATCACATCCCCATTTAGTTATTAAAACCATGTTCTGCTTTTCTTGCTCTGAACACGTTTCTACAACCTCTGCTACATATTTGTGCAGGCGCAATGCAGTGTGGTGAAGTAATGCTTGAAGTCGAATCTCAGAGCATGTCTCAGTCACGAGCATGGATTCTTTATCAGGATAACATTCCGTTTTGGCCTTTTGAATGAGCGAATAGCAGGGGTAGATGTTTTTATTAGACTTGTGTATTATTTCCCACTGTCTCCTAGTAAAGTCGCCTTCAACGAAGATGGCCAGTGCTTCTTCTGGTGTATGTTTCTTCACAATTGTTTGCTTTCTGGACCTAGTAATAACTTTGCGGATTTTTGTAGCTCTCGTTGGTGAAGCAATAATTTCTTTAATTATTTTTGATGCGTCCGTATTTCCTGAAATACGCTGACTCACGCCAGCTGCATACGTCAACTCCTCCACAGGTACTTGCTCCCGTAGTTCTTTAGTTTTTCGTCGTTTGCTGCGATCGCAAAGCTCTTCGAATGTTTTTGATGGTCGTCCTGGTTTTTGAGTAGGTATTTCCGTCCAGTAAGGCAATTCAATAGAAGATGTGAGCCAGCCTTCATTAGTTTTCAAGAAACGTTCTTCTTTGTAAGTAGCATCTCTCCATTTTTTCTTGAATGTGGTCTTGAAACACCTCAAAGAACGGATAAAATTTGATTTTTCATTATTTGGACAGTTAGCCAGTTTCAGAAGTTCCTTTAAATTCATTCAGGATGTTATACAATGCTCTTCTGGTAAATTTCTTGACAGTTCCCGAAGAATCTGTAGAAAAAAAACATAAAAAATAATGATTTAAAATAATTCACATTTTTCACTCATTAACTTTGAAGTAATACAAAACAAAATGGCGGACGTGGGCGGACTGTTTAACTACGGTGTGCAATTGTCGGAAGACCGGTTATTATGACCATGTATAAATGATAGCGGGACAAGACAGGACACATAAACAAAAACACTGTTTTCTGATAAATTTAAGTAAAAAAATATATACAAATTATGCCTGTTATCATACCCTTTTTAAACATAAAATTTAAGCAGCAGATCAACTAATTGATATTTTAAAATACAGTACATACCTTCATCTTCCATATTCAAAAGTTTTTCTTTTAAAACTCCACAACACGAGAACACAATAACAAAGCAAAGTAATACTGCAACCGAGAGCGTCGAAAACAAAGACATGCGATTCTGCGAACGAATGAGTTTCGACTGACCTACGTAAACAAGTTTGAAGCTTGCGGGGATTGAATGGCTGTCATTTGATGGACCGGTTACCTAGCTAGATGAACAATAGATTCAGTGAGACTTTTGACTAATTTACTGATTCCGTTTTTTGTCCGGTTTTATTAGCCAAATACTCTTCAGCGGGGGCAGCGAGCGCGCGGTTTGCACGCACGGAGCAAATACAAAAAGGAGATGTTGTAATAGATATCCCTATGAAACAACGGGTGACACTTTACGGGATGAGGGGTGATAGATCCCGCCCACGTCTTTATTATTACACGACTGCCCAAAAAGGAGTGTAATGTGTTCAGGGTTCATGTATGTATGTGAGTTTCTTTGTTCCAACATAACTTTTAAATGCCTAAACAGATTTTGATGTATGAGGTATCGTTAGAATCCTTACATCAGCCCGAGTGACATAGGCTATTTGAAAAAAATCCTTGTGGCGGCAGTATGGGCACACAAAAAAAAAAAACTATTATTTACAATATGGGTATCCAATTTAATTTAATGAGTGACTTCTCGCTTTATATACAGATTAACTAATACAGCTTGTTTTTTACTTTTTAGTTCGTTTTTGGCAGAACAGTTGTGTTTTTTTTTTTTAAACTAAGGTGCTACAGAAAGCCGTAAAACGTTATCAGGAAAAAAACCCTGACGTGCTACAGAAAACCGTAAAACGTTACCAGGAAAGAAACCCTGAGGTGCTACAGAAAGCCGTAAAACGTTATAAGGACAAAAACCTTGAGGTGCAACAAAAAGCCGTAAAACGTTATACACAAAAGAATCCCAAGGTGCATCAGAAAGCCGTAAAACTTTATACGGCAACGAATCCTGATGTACAATAATGAACCTCAAGTTTATACGCAAAAAAAAACCAGATATAAATAAAAAGGCTTCGAAATGGTATTATGCAAAGAAAAAATTGTCATTTACTGATGAAAATGACGTCATAAATAAATTAACAGAAAACATTCGACAACAGAAAAGGTTTAAGCTGAAAAAATTGTAAAATGAGTTCTTGAGCGTCGTAAAAATATATTAGATAATTACTGTAAAGTTTTAGATCGGATTCAAAGTAAAATTACAATAAGCATCGAAAAAATGGAAAGTATTTCTTCTGACAAACATATACTAGATAAGTTTATTATTCTTGCAGGGGAATCTAAACACGTGAGCACTCAAGAACCATACTATTATGAAAGTTCGTATAAAATATTGTGCTCGGAAGAAATAGTACCAATTAACGATTAGGGACAAGCTAACTTATTTACATTACAGAAACAACAACAATAGTGTATCCTGGTGTTGTGATTCCAAACTATGTTTATTAGATGAAACAGTTCTACAAAATTTTGTCGATGTTTTTAAATACTTAATTTCAAAGTCGGCCATAGCCTTTCGGCCGCTATGGCAACTGAGTTTCGCAACTAGTTGTCAACAAAGAACTAACTTTCGTTCAATGCAACCGGTTGCCAACGAAGAACTTAAGTTCTTGTGTGGCAAGTAGTTGCCAATTAAGAATCCTCGAAAAGCGTGGTAGCGATATAGGATATGTCTTTCGTAGTTCACAACTTTGACCTTATTGCCTTGTTGTATGCTTATCCCTTTAACTGGTAGAGGGAATGAGATGATAGAAAAAAACATGATGGCAACATATAAACCACCATCAGTCTAGCCTTACCAATTTATGTATCTGTTTGATGGTATTTTTTGAAGCAAGGCACTGCACACAATGGCACTTGACACCTATCACATTGTATCCTGGATCGTTGATTATTGTGTGCACTACTACACAAGCGACACCTTCTATAGGTGGGTAATTCTACAGGCCAATGAGCTCCAAGTTCAGAAAAACGAATTTCTCGAGGCACTCCAAATAGTTTATTTTGCCTTGATTCACTTTCTTCCGATTGTACAGACTTACTTTTTTTGGACGCGAACTTTGGCATGGTGGCAAAGGGTCTCTTTCGGAATGTTGCGTTTGCTACTAATTCTCGAGACAATGTCAGCCTAAATTCCTTTTGAGACAATACGGTGTGGTTACGTCTGTTAGAAGCATACAATATATACGCGTTTGTTATAGCAGCATCAATAAGGAAATAGAAGATGCGTTTCCACCACTTCGAGCTTTTTCTTCCGACTGCGTACGGGGTTCTCTTTTGGTCAAACCGGTCCACTCCTCCCATACGCTTTGTGTATTCTGTAATTGTCAGCGGACAGGGGAATGATTTTTAGATCCATCATTTTGAGTTCTTTCACAAGATGTTTTCTGCTTTGGATGAAATGCAGTGCTCAAAACGCTTACTAATTTTTTATCTTTCCAGATAATAAAGCCAACATTATTTTTTACCCTCCATTTCCATTCTCCTCTTTTCAGCTTTTTTGTTTTTTGGTTTGCATTTTTTACAGCCTTTGCTATCTTTTCATCAATTTCTTTATTACCAGTCGCTTTGGGCTTTTTTACAATTAGTGGCATATCTTGGCGGTCATTTCTGACTGTAGCAGTTGCATATATACCATTATTGTATAATGTTTGTAGTAAAGCTGAACTAGAAAAAAAGTTATCAAATGCTATATGACCCATATAGGTGTCATTTATGAGTGACTGGCATAATGTCATGACAACTTTACTGCCTAATCCTGTTTCGACGTTTTCGGTCTTTCCAACATACACTTGAAACTGATACAAGTATCCTGTGTGGCTGTCAGCTCTAGCCTAAACCTTGAAGCCCCGTTTTATGGGCTTCATGGGCATGTATTGCTTTAGAGTAGATCGCCCCTTGAACTTTATCATACACTCGTCAATTGACTGAGAATATGTGTTTTTGGCATTTGTCTGACATTTTACGTTGATGTAATCTTAATCATCGTTCCTGTTCCGGCATATTGGCATTGTCATCGTTCCTGTTCGGCATATTGGCATTGTCATTGAGATGTAAATATTTCATAAGTTTTTGAAACCGCTTCAATGTCATTGTCTCAGCAATTTCAACAACATGCAGTAATGGGTCACTGGACCAATAATCTTTTATACAGGGTAATTTCTGAATGCCCATTTGAATCATCATGCCCAGTAAAGCTTTGATCTCTGTTACTGACGTCTGTTCCCAATTTTGGTCATTGCATTGTGATGCATATAGGTTAGATTGGGTTACAATCATATCGATAGCTTCAGAGTCAAAAAACATTTAAAAAAATACGAGTGGCCTAGTCCTATTGGCTATGTTCCGAACTGGTTGTAATTGAATAGAATCAAAAAGAGAAACTACGGGATTCTGTGACCAGGCCACTTTTTTCCATTCATCTTCATCTGCATCAGATCCGTCTGAGTCCTCAATTTCTGATGGATCAAAATCTTCTTGAAGTTCAAGTTCTATATGTGAAGGACTGTGTCGTGAACTTCTTGGTGGGGGTGGCTGCATAACATTTTCATTTGAGGGCCCTGGTTGAGGTGATGATGTTGGTCGAGGGCTTAGTTCTGGGAAGATCGTAGTGTTGATTGGGTCATAGTTATTTGACGACAACATACCAGATAAATCTTCCACATCGGAATCCTCCGCTTCATCTTCAGATCTCGCTCCATCACTGAAACCAAATAATTCTTCTAACGCACTTTCTACTTCATCAGGTCTCAGATTCACCCCACGACGATCCATATTCCTATAAAATACACAAAAAAAATATAAATATGTAAAACAATAGGTAAGTACTAAACTGGTATTGGCAAACATGTTGCCGTCGTACCCTTACGGTATACAGACAGTGGCATATATATTGCCGACATGATTTTTGAAAATTACGTAAATAATATTTATTGTTTTCCAAAAATATTCAATGATTCGTCAAGAATAATAAAAACTCATAGAATAAATGTAATTACTTACAAAAAGGTACTCCAGATTTCGAGATAAATCGAGATGTAACTGAAAACCACAAAATACGTACTTCGTCACGAGTTTTTCTCTGACAAGTGACAGATGTCAATGAGGTCGCATGTCATATTTTTTTATTTATTTAGTGCTTCGTTCTCTGTTGCAAAAGTCAAATAACCACAATCTGTTTGTCTGTACTGTCGAAAATGTGAAAATGAGAACATGATGGCATATAAATTGCCATTGTCATTCAAAGGGTTATAAGAGCCTAGCTAAACAAGGTGAAAATGTACCCGTGACAGTGGTCGACACAGTAGAGTATTGTCTTCTGAATCAACTTTCAATCAACAAAAATATTGAGAAAAATTACTTTAATTTCGGAAGTCGGTGTCTTTGGTTCTGTATTTTCGTTTTTTGCTACCAACTTCTGACATTAAAGGTATTTTTCACTTTTGTGTTGTTTTTGGAAGTCGGTTGTTTTTTGTATTAAAGCTTTTACATTCCTTTATTTTTTTAAAGAAACACATCTGCATTCAAATAATTTCGGGAATCTTTAAATGCAGATTTGTTTGTTTTAAATAATAATGGAATGTTGCCTTTGAGTAAAATTAGCTAGCTCCAGTATTTAGAATACCTTCCCTCCAGGTGAGGTTCAAAAATTCCACTCTGTATATAAAATTATAGTCAGTATATTTATATAAAGAGTGGAATTTTTTAACCAAAAAAACCTCCTCCTTTTTTTAAGTCGGTTAATAAAAACAATATCTTATAAAGTTTAAGGTAAGGGTATTTTATTAACTAAAACATTTAAAGGGTCATTTCACGCAGGCACAATTTTTTGCTAATTTCGGTGGTATTTTTTTTTGTAGGTTTTCAGATAAAAAAATAAACTTTTTTTATTCTAGAACACATTAGAGTCTGGCTAACGAAAGTTGGCCCTGGAATTATTTGCGAACTTTTTATATAGCAACTCTGTATGAACGTGAACGTCAATTTGACAAGGTTGTCGTTCGGTATCTCTGGTGTATTTAGTGTTGTCATGCATGTATTTTTTAAATTTGCCGCCAATATTCTGGGGCCAACTTTCGTTAGCCAGACTCTAGTATTCTAATTATTTTAGTAGGATATAAATAACCGTAGTTGTTTTGAAAATATGACGGCCACCGAAATTACCAACCCACCGAAATTGAAAATTTTACACCGAAATTGCCAATCTTACACCGAAATTGCAACATCACCTCAAAATGGATATGTTTTGTAATCCACCATGACAGTTATTAAACAAAGAACAACTTTACCGTTGGCAACATTATGTAGCAGCTGCAGAGGCGGGTATAGCAGGTGTAAAATACGTTTATTTATCTATATTTGACAGTGTATTTTGACATGGATCATGACCACATTTAGCAGATTAACTAAATTAACATTAGTTCTGCTTAACCCTTTAAAGCTCAAAAAAAATATTGCATTTATTTATTATTATTTTTTCATTTATTGTTTATTTAGATCTTACAAGTGCTCAAAAAAATAAAAATAAAAATCTGGTATACATATATATCCAAATATAGTATGTTGTAAATGTGCTACATTGCGAAACACAAGAACATGTACAGGTTGAAATCAGTGTTGTATATTTACAACAGTGCTCACGTTACAGAATAAAATATAGATATAAATGAAAAACAAAATATATTAAAAAACATATTTATTCTACATTATGAAAGTTAAAGAAACAGTTTCTTTTGGGAACTAAACACAAACGTTGTTCACATTTTGAACAGTGGATATTTGAATACCCAGTTTTGCAGTATTTGCACCTACCTCGCTGTATAAAAACTGGAAAATGGCCAATTTTATCAAATCGTACAGCATCTGTAGGTCTAGACACAGTAGGCGCAGTAATTTTTTTCTTTAAAGGAATGTCTTTCTCTTGCACACAACCCTGCACTCGATTTTTTTTTAATAATTCCGTAAAAATTTGGAATCGAAACTTTTTCAGCGTCATGCCTTGTTTTTGATTTGGTGAGAGGTTTCTCCTATATAGTAACCAGGCGTTGTTCACAGATATATCAATGACTTGTGAAAAGATTGCCATATACCAACGTTTGGTTTTGAAGGTAGATCGATATAAAGCTATCAACATATCAGCGAGGTCCACTCCACCCATATGGGCATTATATTGTTTCACAATTTGTGGACAATCAACATCTACTTTAGTTTTAGTTTCCTTCGACCAGCGTTTTATTTTTACCATGGGATGCGAATCCACAAATGAGCTAGCTAAAGTAACTACCTTGTTGTCCAACCATTTGACAATGGCAATTTTGTTACTATTGCACACAATTTGATGACTGGAACCTCTGCCTTTCTTAGCTAATTTTTTATCTGAAGCTAATAAATCTGCACAACCCCTGAGACGATTCCCTTTGATGGTACCCAAACTAAAAATGCCATAATCGTCGCGAAGTAAATGTATCAACTCTAATGACGTGAAGAAATTGTCAAAATAAACGACAGCGGGCTTGTTGACAATCGTTTTACAGAGGGCTATAACTACTTTGGCTCCTAATCCGAGACTGTCTTCATAATCAGAAAAAGAAATAAATCTGAAAGTATCGTCACCTCCATATGGAAGAAAATCATACACTAAGCCAGAAACTCCAGCCCTTGCAAATAATTTAAAGCCCCATTTCTTGGGCTTTTTTGGCAAGTACTGTCGTCTATTTCCTGCTCTAGTGCCTTTGTAAGGAACCATCATTTCATCTATGCTGTATCTTCCTTATTCTTCTAGTCGTAAACAATTAGTCCTTACTTTTTCTAATATCGGCCGAACCCTAAAATAACGATCGTTATTCAGATCCGAATTATCCACGAAATGCAAATATTTTCTCATTAGCTCGTACTTTTTTAGACTCATCACATCAGCGACAGGAGGGTATCTGAAATCATTACTCCAGTAGTCTCGATATGACGGCATTCTTACAATACCCATCATAATTGTGATAGCTAGAAAATCACGCATATCATCTCTGGTAACGTTTATAGATTTACCTTCTTTGCTTTGCACAGAATATAAATTGGTGTGCTCCATAATATAATCTATTATATCTTCAGAAAAAAAAATAAGAAAATAGTCTAACGGAGATTCTGTTGCGGTACTACTAGTGCTAAGATCAGGCATTATATCAAACTCTGCTGGATATTTGAATTTCCCACGCTGCCACTTGAAACTAAGAAGAGGTCTCTTGTACTTTTTTACTCTTTTAGCTACAACTCTTGGTTCACAGTTAGCACTTCTTTTTGAGCGAACTCTTTGGCTTAATGGAGTATTAAGTGGTGATAAAATTGACGAAACTGAATTTAAATTTGGGAGCGGATTGGTTGGTGTGTCCGAAGGAAAAATACTACGTATTACTGGAGTCAGTGGAACCGTATCTTCATCAGATAATGTTGAAAAGGTTTCTTCTTGCACTGGACTATCAAGAATAAGATCAAAGTTTTCTAAAGACGAACGAAGGGACCTTGGTTCTGAGCTGAAGTCAGAAGATACATCGTCTTGACGTTCGGTGATGTTTTCAATAATAACTTCGTCTTCAGACGAAGAGCTATCGGTAGACGAGGCCGCTTCTGGTGGAACCAAAGCTAAAATTTGTCTTGCTCTCTGCCATTTTAAGCCTCCCTGGTAAAAAAAACAGACATGCAGCAATCACCAACACCAAACATAAGTTAACACAAGTTTTAGTAAAAAACGACCATATTAGTAATAGCGATATTCATTCATTATTTAGTAATCTAGCTTACTCGTACATTAGCAAACTTTCAGAACAGTCAATATAAAAACATAATACCGTCAACTCCCATAAATGTAAAAAAAAAACACAAAACCCATACAAAGAAAATAATAATTATTCAGTGTTAGTAAAAGCGCGTACGAAATTAAAAGTACTTATGCTAAAGCTTCGCAGTGTCGCAAATGTGCAACGTCGGTAAATACGTGCTTATATTTCATAGTAGAATATGAATTTGACATTGGCGTTATATGACACAATTGTAAACACTCATAAACAATAATATTTCAAGTAATAGTTGTCAATAAATGCATAAAAACTATTTATATTTATTAAAACTCACCGGTCGTCCACGAGCGCAGTGTCGACGCGACGCCATTTTGGTCACAACTACGTAATGATGCGCGTGAGTTGGTTCAATATTTTTTTCATAGATGGCAGCAGTATACCCATTATTAAAATTTATGTAAATAAGAAAAAATAATGATGGTTCTTGCAATATTTTTTTTTGTTTGGATAGTTGCATCGGTGCAACGTTGCGAATTAAAGGGTTAATGTGATCCATGTTGAGGGTAATATTAAAAAAAAAAATAAGTTATGATGGGATCTTCGTTTAATTAACACTTCAGCAAATAATTATGGTTTTTTATAAAAAATCTTAAACAAACATACAATAGTAAACTTTCAAATAATTAAAATGAACAAAACAAAAATCAAAAAATATTAAAATCTCTGTCAGAGTCATTTTCAATATCGGTTTTAATTTCTTCTGTAGAAGATTCAGCTAATCTTGTTTCCTTTTTCTTTTCAGTTTTGTCATCTTTCTTCCAATTAGTTTCAGGTATTAAATTTTCAAATTCCAAACACATTGCGCTGTCAACATTTTCAAAAAATGACGTGGAGGGCATGATATCCAAATCAACATTTTCAATACTCAGTGAGTCATCTAATATCGCCAAAGATTTTGATGGAATGGTTGCTATAGAAAGTTTCTTGTCGAATGGATTTCTGGAGTGTTGGGTTTTGATTGATGGCTTGACTAAGTCAAATCTCTCAGAAGCTTTAAATCGTTGCACGCTTAAAATCTGAACTTTAGACTCAGTGCTTCTTGTGGAATATCGTTGAAGGTCAAGTTGTGTCATAAAACAATCTTTTTCGTCTCGTGATTGCGAGTTATCATTGCAGGCAAGATTATAGAAGCCTAAATGTTTGCCATGAGGACAAATTGTTGCTTTAATCAAACAGTCAGGATGTATACAAGACAATGATCGCAAAGCTAATCGTCGTGGCTCTTCTTTCATCCAAACTATCTGGTGAACCTTCAAAGTACCTGGAAACGTTTTTAATTGATCAGGAAGAAGCCAGTCTTTTTCGGTTACTTTGTAATCTTCGACTACTTCTATTTTCACACCTTTAACTGAAGTTTTGAGGTTCTGAACTAAAGTGCCGAGGTCGGCGATGTCTTTTCCATACGCAACCAGCTGGTCAGCAGTTCTTTTTAAAACTCCACCGACACCGGAGCTCCTTTACCATGGCCGTATTCAGTGTAATGCCATATAATTTCGTTTAATTGTGGACAGTATGAACTCAACTGAGAAATAATGTACAATATTTTCTTGTTCCGATATTGTGCGGAAGGTGAGTCTGACACAATGTGAAGTGTGCGTACCATAGGAGCGTTTGTTTCTATTTCTCTTAATATTGGGACTAAATGAGCCCATACTGCAGCAGCGTCGTGGCCTAAAGAAGCACTGATTGTGCAAAAAGCTTGTGTTTTATAAGTCTGACTGCCATAATAATAAATCACGACAGTATGTAGTGTGATCTGGTTCTTACTCCAATGTGCAGACTGTACCTCTTCATTATATTTCGTCCCATAATTTTCGCTGAAATCTATATGTACAAAACACTGACTTTCAGTCATATTGTCCTTTATTTCTTTGACAGCCTGATATTGATTTTTTAAGTTAGCACAGTGTCTGAGAAACGACTTTAGGGCATTTTCAAATTTTTTTATCACTGCCAGTGGCTTATCTGAATGACTAATCTTTGTAACGGTTTTAGTAGTTTTTTCCACATTATCTTTAGTATACACTCTAGCTTGTTGTTGCCATGCCCAGTAAGTTATATTATTCTGATTACTAAATTCCTGGCAGTTTACAACTTTGTCTCTGCATGATACACATTTTCTTTCGAGGCACTTTACATTGTCCTTATCACAACACAATCTTTTTAGAAGATCGGTGGTAGTATTCTCTTTTATTATGTTATTCCTTTTAAGAGATGTTATTAATAGTTCCATGTTGGCGTGTATTTGACAAAGACATGTGTTGCGGTTATTTATGTTTGGCTTCAAAATCCAGAATGGTCTCAATTTGGAAAATGTTGTATAGCCTATTGGTGGATGGCGTAATTTTAAATATTTTTGGTGTAAATTTTTTATCGAGTCTGTTAAATATCTCTTTTGCTATTTTACTTGACTTTTAGTTATGCAATCTTTTTTTCCGGGGCACATACGTGAATTCTCATCTTCTTCATAAAACTTTTGTACAGTGTTTCGTACTTGGGCATTAATTTTATTTTTATTATTTGGTTCATCTGACTTTCTTTTCTGTTTAACTATCTTATTTTCTAAACGTGGACTTCTGAGAATCTCATTCAGTCTTTCCGCTCTTTTTCTATATAAGTATTTTTCTCTCTTTAGTTGTATTACTTTTTTTCTAAGTGACATTATCTCCTTTGCTTTTATCCTTTGGTATTTTCTGAATCTGGCATCCAAATTCTTCAAAGAGGAAGACACATCGGATAAAGAAGGTACAGGGCTACTTGGACATAAAGTAGATACAGGGCTACTTGGACATAAAGTAGATACAGGGCTACATGGACACAAAGTAGATTCAGGGGTTTGAATTCTGCTGACAGCTGCAGTTATTCGCCCAGAAGGCAAATAAGAATGAACGGGACTACTAGTGAATATTTTGTTTTTAGAACGTAGACAACGAGAAATGCTTGAATGAGGACTAATGCTGCGAGAACGTTGAAAGTTGGAATTGAAGTTTCCATCATGAAGAGGTCCTGAAGAAGGTCCTGGTTGTGGACTAAGCGAGCGAGAACGATTTAGAATGGAAGGACTTGTGGGAGATGACGCGCCTGTCATATCGTCACCCTGTGTTTCAGGAGGATCATTGGTTTTTTTAGGTGGAACATTTTTGGATGGTAAACTTTCTTCACGTGATAATTTTGTTTTTTTTTTCTTCTTTCATAAAATGCTTTAAAGTTAGCTCTGTTTATTTTTTGCTTCAATCTTCGGGCACGTGAAGTCATTTCAGCCATCGATAAAATTTTTCCTTCCGCTTTTTTCTTTTTATATCGTTCTCTATCTTTTCTTCTTAGTTCTTCGACTAGTACTGGATCATCTTTTATTCTTTTTTTTCTTAGTCTTTCAGCCTGTTTTTTTTTTCTAAAGTCTCTTCTCTTGATTGTTTTTCCTTTCGCCTTCCCATTCTAAAATAAGACAAAATTGAGTAGGTATAGTATAAAGAGTTTATACATATTTTGCACAGCTCTAATGCAGGCCCGGTTAACAAAAAAACATAATATTTTACATGCCCCTTGACACGGATAACTTTACCGACAGAGTGATGGCAGTGAAGATTGTATTGAATTATGACTCCAGGAAAAAAAAGAAAAAAAACCGAGAAATTGACAAGACAAATATACATACATGACATACAAACAAACATACATACACACTTATGAAATTTGGCACATTCGTTAAGAAGCCTACATAGACCAACAATGTACAAGAATATTAAATTATCATCAATATTACATTCATACGGGACGAATTAATTACTTCCTTTTTAGAAGCCGGTTAAAAAAGTTTTTGTAAAATATGTACTATGTACCAACTTATAATACTACCCTCCAAAGTTTGTCGGATTAATTTTGTTAACTCTTAGAGTAAATACTTTAACAAAGTCATATGAACCAAAAGCCACTTTAGTATTAATGCAATATCGGTGGCAATAAACTTACCACCGAAACCACCGATATTGCACCACCGAAATTAGAAACATGAACAAAAAATTAAATTAAAAAAAAATATTTATACTTTCGACACTTAAAATGTATGATTGCTAAGGGTACCTAATAACTTATAACATACCCGCCAAACGTAACGTAAAAAAACAACATTCATTCGTACAGTAACCCACCGAGATTGCATAATTTCGTATTCCTTCTTAGATTCAAAAAGTACTTACGTATTGGCGCGAAAACTCAGCAGGATCGGACACGTCACTACTGCGAGAACGCAAGAGCACGACTGGGCCTCCGTGTGCGTAAGGAGATAGTTCGTTAAAATAGACTTGTTTACGTTATAGATCGATTTTAATAAAACGCACCGATATTGCACTTTTGGCGCGGACGTTCCTTATCACTATGGTCCTGATGTCTGCATGATAACAGAAGTAACGGAAGTATTAAATATGGTTGCTTTATGTATTGACCAACATTATAATGTTTAATATAAGTACTAAAGGAGAAGGGAACGACTCCATAGATTTCTGGACCCAGGTGTTAACTCAATCAAACTAGCCTTATTTGTAAGAGGATATAATAACAAGGCCTCACTGAAAATTTGGTGAAATTTGGCTACCCAGGAATCAAGTTATATGAAGTATAGTTATGTGTTAATGCATGTTCAGCCAAATCACTACGAGTTTATGAGTGAAACGGTCAAATGGCACATTCAATAGATTCGTATGGCTAATTAATCAACTACTTAGCTATTAAGTAAGTTTTGCTTTAAAATATGCTATCCTACAGAAAGACAACCGACAGACATGACGCCGGAGACTGTAAACAGTAGATACATAGTCTGGTTTTGTTCGCTTGATAGGCTAAAAGCTCGATTTGAATAGGTACTTACAGGTTGAGATGCACGCCACTGACGAATAACTGATAAAATCGCCTCATCGTCCAAGACTCTTCTGCCAATAGAATTACTGCGACCAGTCGCAATAGTACAATTCACACAGCGATCCATGTCGTCAATATCCGATCGATAGGCGTAATCAGTTGTCCAAAATAGAGAGCCAGATAATTAAAAGTAGCAAGATCCGTCGAATAGTCCTTTATAATATTTAAAGCCGAGGTCGTGGGGTTATACAATAAAAAATGGAAAATACGTGAGCACTCAGAACGAAAGAAAACGAACGAGTACCCGTGTACCGAGTTTTTCTGCCTGTCATCTGTCAGCACAGAACATATAATATGTTATTAACTGTCATAGAAAAATTAAAGAACGAAACGATCATACATATTCTGAGAATTAATTTAACTTTTCTCGCTTCCTAGATAGAAACCAGGTACCATATTTTGTGATTTTCCTTAGAAAAATATGACGGTTTTTTAATACACATTTCAACTAGTTAACTGCTGGGCCCAGAAGTCGCCTTCTCCTTTGCCATCGCAACGTATTTAATGAGGTAAATATGCTTAAAAGTCAATCAGAGACATACCACCGTTATTGAAAAACAGACGTATTTCTTTTTTTTATTTATTTATATTTAAGAGAAATATATTTACACTAGTGCCTTCATATGATCTAGTTTTCTTATTACACGAAAAAATATAGAATGGTCATAGATAAACATTTTACATAGTGATTTCACGGGGTGCGCAAAAGTTCACCTAAATTTTCAACTCCGATAATTGGAAATCCGAAAATGTTCTTCCTAACATTTTTCATCCTAACAATCACAATTCCTAACTACTCTGTCTCTAATGTTCATAATTCCGAAGCATTCAACTTCATAATGTCAGTAGCAATAAACATCTATTATACTTTTATTTGTTTTCCTATATTTTCTCAACATAACTATCTTTTACACTATTATTCAGTCATATATTTTTTGTTTAGATTAGGATTAGGTTAGGTTAGGTTAGAACTGTGACCAACTACGCGTGAGCCGAGCGAGCGAAGCGAGCGGTGCCGCGGCAGCGGCCGGCGAGCGCTACCTCGAAATTGGTCGCGAAATTTTTCTAAGTATTTTTTTCATAGTGCCCCCAAGACGATATTTTGACCTGAATTTCATTCATTTAAGACAAAAATCAGTGAAACGACCTTTAATCATTCTAAACAGTTGGTTTTAAGACATAATTATCTCAGGTATAGTTATAGTAATGTAAAAACGTGAACAGTTGTTTTGTAATCACAAGAAATTGTTTAAAAACAAACCTTTTCCTTCAAAGCATCTGGTTCTTGATTATGTTCTCTCATTAGGATAAAAGCGTTTTATGATAAAAAACAGTAGGAGTTTAAATATATTTACATTAATGATATTATTAATTACAATTTTCGGAAACATGAGTGTTATGAACATCGCCGGTAGCACTACAAATAGTATGAATGAAAACTTTAGGATGAAAAAGTTTAGGAAGAGTGATCATTCGGATTACAAATCATTAGGAAGAACAATTTCGGGTAAAGAACTTTAGGTGAGCCAATATGGACCCGATTTCACGCGAAGAAACTCTAAAAACGCTGTCGGTGAAACCACCCATAAGATCATAAACAGCTTCTGATAATTATGTACATAATAAATACTAAAAACTTATTTAAAAAGTGATAACAAAAGGGGTAATAATTTCAATGCAGTGTCCAACAGCAATTTTATTCCTTTTCAAATCATTAATCGCTGAATTGATTTCACTATCAATCTCCTCATATTCCTTCCTTTTTTTCGGGGTAATCTTTTTTAAATCATAACACGTAGCTTCTGGGGGCCAAGTCTATTAATTTACAAACGTTACAATGGTCTCTCGATGGTGAGTTTTTGACAGATTGGCCATACAAAATCTGTCAAAAACTCACCATCGAGAGACCATTGTGACGTTTGTAAATTAGTAGACTTGGCCCCCTGACTCCAAAACATTTAGTAATTGTGCTAACGTTGGATACTTCCTTCCAATATAATTATTTATTTTAAAATGCCAACCTTCAATATTATTGTTCGTTCTAATGGTTTCATCTGCACAACAACACGATTCCGCGATCTCATCTTTTTTTAACCCCTGTTTATGAAAATATTTATTAAAGGAGATTGCCCAACTTTGGTCCAAATGCTGCCCAGGAATGGGAGTACATGTGCTGGTTTCCTGGCACTTATCTATGTCTCTATACGAAATATTTTTAGAATCTGTCCTGGGGTTCCTAATTTTTTACCTATTTATTTTGATGATATTATTTTATACGTGGTTTTTTGACGACGTACTTTTAAGGTTTTCACAGATTTAATATTCATCATTATCATCAATTTCTCTTATTGTATTGTCTAAAAAGAGGGCGGGACGTCTGATAGCATCTTGGTGCCTGGCCCACCCTAAGAACCACACGAGACACATCACATGTGCGCAACAACCAATTGTTCTTCGGCCAGTGAAGCAAGAACAGAAATAATTATTTATTGCGTTTCGTTCGTGTAATGCGTGTCTGCTTTGTATATGTGCTCGTATTAGCTGAACATTGTTGTGGGGGAGGTCGTTGAGCTCACGGGAATATTTTTGTATCAAAAAAAGGGTCGTTGCGCACTTGTTCACTATAATAACTTGGCACGAGTTTGACTTGATAGGGTCCGACCGAAAATAATGTCAAGTCGTCTTGTGTCAATACTGGAAATGATTCAACATTGTTAGCATCGACTGCGATAATTTCAAAAGCTGCTCAAATCCTATTAAAACGTCTCGAATCAATATATTCGGCCAGATTAGTGCTGACATTTAATTTCTCTCTTGCTTTGTTTATGTACTCGTGAACATGGGCATTATCTAAGATCACAGGATGAAAAGCATTTGTCAATGCTGCTGCAATTCCTACATTGGAGAACATGTGGCGCATAGCCACATTAAAATATTCTTTTCGTAATATTTTGAAGTCTCGTTTAAGTCTCCCATTGACGTTTTCCACTGGCCAACGACAGATCGTACACAATCTTGATTTATTTCCTTGGACTGTTGTTAATTGAAAAGCACCTCTTGTGACAGACGCTGGCAATATGCCAACATATCTATGAGATTCTAACTCAGGGATTGAATCACGAAAACCTCGGTCCAATATAAAGGTATCGCCGCTCTCAAAAAACCAATGAAACACACTTTCTGGGCCTTTTAAAAGATCATTCAAAATAGCGCCATCGGATTTTCTCGCTGCGTAAGGACCGGTCACATCTAATATATATCCATCACAAGTGACGATTAAAAACGGTTTTAACAAGTTGCTATACTTATGGAGACTATATGTTTCTTTTTGGAACGAGAAGTTTCTACTCTTTTGTATAAAAATGTATGTAGCGTCGCATATCACGATGGCTGTATCACCTTCGGCCCCGTCTTCACTTCCAAATAAAGCATTTGGAACGGCAAGATTTCGAGCAATAAGTTGCTGCCGGTTTATATGATCAAACCACAAATGTCGAGGAACGAAGTCGTTTTCAACACTCTCTTGCGGTTTTTATGAGCCGATCCAGAGTTTGACGAGATGTTTGAAAAATGGTTGAAAGCCTTTCGCTTGAGTCACCGCTTCTTATTTTTTTGTTGAAATTGGCTCAAAATACCGTATGCTATTTAGTAATTACTACTGCCATCTATAATATGCAAGTGTCTGTTGTATGCTGTATGATATACTTCCATTGTGTCAAGAATGTGTGTAAAGTAGAAAATATACTTCCTTCCGTTTTTCGCAGTCGAGCACGTTTGTTTTATTGTAAAACCTAATTTAGAAAACTCCAAATAATAACAGGTTAAGGGCCCAGGACTATTCCTGACTCGAACAACTAGTTTCTCCGTGACAGTGTGGTATCTGGAATTGTTATCAAGTTGCAATAGATCCCTCCATTTACGTACATATCAAAGAAGTCAACACTGCAAAGGGTACATATCAAAGAAGTCAACACTACAAAGGAACTTTGGGATAAATTAGTCTCTGTATGATGACTCGGGATTTACCAGAAGAATAAGCCTATTGAGAAATCTCATATCAATAAGACTTGAAAATTGTAATTCCATGAATTCCTACGTTACTCAGTTAGTGGAGACGGGTCAGAAATTGGCGGGAATTGGATTCAACATTGATGATCAATGTATCGGTTCATTAATGCTTGCTGGTCTGACGGAAAAATTTTCCCCAATGATTATGGCCATTGAGCATTCGGGAATGTCTATCACAACGGATGCCATAAAATCTAAATTATTAGATATGGAGTCAGAAATCAGTGGAAACGACAGTGCTGCATTTGGTAGTTTTCAACAGAAAAACCAATGGGGCCAACATAAGAAAAAGGTCAAGCCAATAGAGAAAGACAAAAGTCGTGAAAAAGATGAAAATAAAAGTAAAATGTTTTAAATGTAAAGAAATGGGACATTACCGGAATCAGTGCACAAGTACAATAAATTCCAAAGAAATGGATCGTAAACAAACGAATGCGTTTAGTGCAGTGTTCCTTAGTGAATCGTATAGTAAATCTGATTGGTATGTCGACTCCGGAGCGAGTGTGCATTTGACAACAAATGAACACTGGATTGTAAATGCGTCTTATGAACAATGTACGAAAGAGATTATTGTTGCGAACGAGAACAAAGTGCCCGTAAAATTTTCTGGGAACGTGCTAATTACTACTTGTACAGATAAGTGTAATTTTGATGTGACAATAGAAGAGGTTATGTGTGTTCCGAGTCTCACAACAAATCTTCTATCAGTGAGTCAACTTATAAAGAAAGGTAACAGAGTGACCTTTAGAGACAGTGGTTGTGATATCTATAACCGAAAAGGAGTCTTGGTGGCTACAGCCACATTAGTTAATGGGGTGTATAAACTTAATACACCAGTACACCTGTCAGCTGCAGCGGTGGTAACCAATGAGATATGGCATCGAAGACTTGGTCATGTCAATAGTACCTACCTGAATGGAATGCAGAATGCTGTTGAAGGTTTTTTCATTGACAAGAAGGCAGAGATAAATAAAACTACATGTGTTACATGTTGTGAAGGGAAGCAGAGTCGTCGACCTTTCCCAAGCAGTGGCAACAGAAGTACCCAGCTACTAGATGTGGTGCATACCGATGTGTGTGGGCCAATGGAACATGTGTCTCTAGGAGGATCAAGGTATTATATAATCTTTGTTGATGATTACAGCCGTATGACTCATATTTATTTTATGAAAAATAAGAGTGAATCATTTCAATGTTTTAAAGATTATACGGCCAAAGTAGAGAACTCACTTAATAGAAAAATTAAAGTATTGCACAGTGATAATGGCCGTGAATTTTGCAATGGTGAATTTGACAGTTTTCTGAAATTAAAGGGTATAATTCATCAAAAGTCAAACCCATACACACCCGAGCAAAATGGTTTAAGTGAGCGGATGAACCGTACTATTATTGAAAAGGCTCGTTGTTTATTATTTGATGCTGAGTTGAAAAAGGAATTCTGGGCAGAGGCGACTAATACAGCTGTTTATTTACAGAACCGGACAGTATCAGCTTGTTTAAATAATAAAACTCCATATGAATTGTGGAATAATACTAAACCTAATATTAGTAATCTAAGAGTATTTGGAAGTACTGTAATGGCACATGTACCCAAAGAGAAAAGGTTGAAATGGAATAAGAAATCTGACAAGTGTATTCTAGTGGGTTATTCTGAAGAAATAAAAGGATATAGGATATATAATCCCAAGACCAAGTTGATTACAACTAGTCGGGATGTAATCATAATTGAGAATGATTTGGTTATAAGAAATATGACTATCACTGAAGAGAATAAGGATTCTGAAACTCAAATAGAAAATGAAGATAAGAGTTTGGATTCAGTGGGGGACAGTCAGTCTGATGATTCTTTTACCTCCGCAGATAACAGCAATGATATTACATATGTGCCAAGTGGAAATGAAGACTCAGACAACTCTACAGAAAGTACAGGCGGTGTTCTACAGACATCTAAGAGACAGAGGCGTACACCAGAAAGGTATGGTTTTTCAAATATGTGTGTAGAAAGTTCTAATGTAGATGTCGGTGAGTTGTCATTGGAGGAAGCTCTACAAGGCTCAGATAAGGATCATTGGTTATGCGCAGTCAAAGAGGAGTTACAGAGCTTTAAAGACAATAGTGCGTGGGAGCTTGTAGATGCCCCAAAAAGTGGAACAATTGTTAAATGTAAGTGGGTCCTAAAGAAAAAGTGTGACAGGGAAAATAACATTTGTTATCGTGCAAGATTAGTTGCGAAAGGTTATAATCAGAAATATGGTATTGATTATAGTGAGACTTTCTCCCCTGTAGTCCTAAGGTTATTATTTGCTTTAGCTGTGCAACTAAATCTAGATACTGCCCATTTAGATGTTAAAACTGCATTTCTCAATGGAGAATTGGAAGAAACCATATATATGCAAGTACCAGATTGTTTTGAGTGTTCTAATAATGATAAGGGTCAAGTTCTTAAGCTGAATAAAGCTATTTATGGTCTCAAACAATCCTCAAGGGCATGGCATAAGAAAGTTGATAATGTAATGTTAGTTAATGGGTATAAAAATCAAAATTGGAACCCTGTTTGTATATAAAATGTTTTTTTTTTATTTTCTCTAATGATAAACATGAAATGGAATTGTTAAAAGAAACTTTGAGTAGTCAATTCAAAATTAAAGATTTAGGACAGATTAAAAAATGTCTTGGTATAAATATTAATACTGATAAGGAGAATAGAGTCATTACTTTGAGTCAAGAAAATTATATTGATCAGTTATTATATTTTAGTATGATTGAGTGTAAGACTGTCGATACACCCATGGAGGCTAAATTAAATATTGTTAAAAGTAAAGATGAAAAAAGTTGTAAAAATCCTTATCAACAGCTGATAGGGAGCCTTATGTACTTAGCTGTACTGACTAGGCCTATGCTGTTGGATATTTAAGTCAATTTAACAACTGTCATAATAATGAACATTGGTTATATGCTAAAAGAATATTAAAATACTTAAAAAAGACAAGATGTCTAGGTTTAAAGTATTGTAAAGATGGAAACTGTAATATTGAGGGTTATACTGATGCTGATTGGGCCAATAATTCTATTGATAGAAGTCATCTCATGGGGTTGTAAAAAACAAAGAACTGTAGCAGTTTCAAGTACCGAGGCCGAATATATGGCAATTACAGAGAGTTGCAGTGTGTCTTATTAATTTACAGAATGAGATTACTGAACAAACCTATACTATTATTTTGACTTGACCGTTATTCGAAGCTTATTTAAAGAGATAGGCTGTACGGTTCCCGCCTTTGCTATTCCTCTTTTTTTCCTATATTTCTATCTCTTTCTAATTCGACACTTCCACTTGGCAGGGGGAGGCTTGTGAAGCGAGCCTTGCCATTTTGATTTCATTGGCGTCTTGTTTCCCGCCGGGTCGGTCCAACTGTCGTGCCGACGACCGTTCGCTTCAAGACCTACCTATCTACCATAATTATTATAAAAAAAAAAAAAAAAAAAAAACTATAAAGTCGTTTGTTCTACATATAAGTTGAACAAAGCTAATATTTTCGGTGTATAATATGGCAGATTCGTATAATAATGCCGAGAATGCGGTTATTGATGTGCTTCCAGGCCCTTCTTCGCCGTACAAGCGACGAGCTCGGTCAAGCAGTTCCAGCAGCTCGAGTTCTAGTAGCTCGAATTCCAGTAGCAGCTCCTCGTCGTCTAGCGGAGGTAAACCGAAGAGAAATCGTCATAAGAAGAGAAAAGGGGGTAATCGCAAGCATCGTTCCAATAATAAAAGGACATTGTTAGAAATGGCCTATGAATCAACACGTATGAAACCTTTACAGTAATTACTAGTTTTTTTAATAATTTACTTTACAATTATTACAATAGAACGGACACTTCTTAATTTCGAAAACAATTTAAAAAGTAATTCACTTCGGTCTTATTCCCCGGCGCCATTATTTTTGTTTCAATATAACGTTTTGGTGTAGGCAAAGGGCAATAGCTCGTACAGCCAATTCTTTTTGCGCAGCCGTATATGTAGTGTGCCCCGTTATTACAAGGCTCAGCACTCTCAGCGCTTGATCTATGAATAAGATATTTAGTTACAAACAGAATAAAGCGATTGAAAGCGCTGTGTGAAACAAGCAACAGCGACACTGACTGTCGACGAATTGACAGATGACAGTTTGACATTTCATAGTAATGACAGTGTTGTTATTTTGTCACACTCCTGTGCATCTTGTATTGGTTGTGTATTTTCGTTTGTGTTCACAGACTAATTTGTGTTATTGCATTTTCTGTTTTATTTTTCGATTTTGACTAACAACTTGGCGTGAACAAACGACTGCGATTTGAGTTCATAGCCCTAAACTAGTCATAACTACAAATAAATTAGTAACTACTCAAAGAAATAATGGTTCTGACTACCTAATAGTACATTATGCACTTAATGAAACGTTTGAAGTTAAAACCCAATGTATTTTCACAAATAAACGCTAAGTTAGTATGTTTCTATTGGCCTAATTATAACCTCAAAATCCGAAAGTGTTTTAGATTTTTTACAATTCACAGAAGTGTCCGTGATTTTAATTTAGTTTCAGTCGTATATATCCATTATTTAGAATACAGAAAGTAAATTCCCGTCTCTGTTGGTTCTTAGGCGAACGATGTATGGACGCCGAACAATGTCCTTTGTAAGTTAACAAAAGAAGTACGTGATCTTCGGCAGCAAATGGTTCGCAAGGACAGCGATTATCGCGTGAGTAATAAAAATAAAAATTATGATAACGATGTCATCTCACTTATGTCCGGTGTCGATGAAAATGATTACGAACAAATGCTTGATGTTGAACCCGATAATGTTAGTGCACGTGGCGATGAAAATTTTTCGAATATTAGTGCACATCGCAATAAAGATTTTACATTAAGTTTTGAAACGAAGCTGAAGGAACCTTCGGTGCCTAAGACTTCGGAAAAATATTTGAAATTATTATACGATGTACAACATTTAAATAAAAGCGAATGGGACGGTATCAGGTATACAGACACTCAAAAATTGTACAATTATTCACCGGGTTATACCGATATTGGAGTGAATGAAGAAGTTAAAGCGTATGATTCTCCTCGTCACCTCATTTATGCTGATAAGACGTTTGCAGCGCTGACCATGTGCGTGCTCAAACAAAGAGAGGCGCTGCAAGGAAGCCTTCAAGATTTATTGATATGGGCGAGGAATAGTAACTCGCTAGATTATGACACCCTGCTTCAAAAGGTTAATGACCTTTTTTCCACAGGGGACTATAATACGTGTTCCTCAGATTTATTACAGATTGTCTGTGGACATCGTGCTGAGATTCTCCAAATGCGGAGAGACTGTGTTACTAAACAGACAAAGGACCCCCTGATGAAGGCCAGCTTGAAGAAAATTCCGCCGACATGTACAAATCTGTTCAACACAGAGAAGTTTACTGCTGCTATCGAAAAAGCTGGCGGCGTAAGAAAATGTTTTTGGCCATTGCAAAGGGCTAATACGTCTTCTGCCTCGCAGGTGGATGCAAAAAAGTCTCGCGGCCCCTCGCAGGGGCCAAAGCCTTATAATAAGCCCTCGCAGGGTTTTGCTCGTGCAGCTCCGGCATGTCAACACAATAATGCGCACGCACATTGCGCTAGCAGTAACCCACCTCCGCAAGGTGGATGCAGCAGCGGCCCCCCACCACCGCAAGGTGACGGTATTGCTCATGACCGTGCTGCTCAGTATAATTCGGTCGCACGGAATAATCGCAATTGTTTTCGAGGCCGGTCGAATGCTAAACAAAATAATCAAAAGTACGGACGAAGGCGCGCGTCATCGCCTCCCCAGCGGAATTATGACAACAAACGACGTAAGTATTGACTTATTCAGAGCGGGCCGCCTCCTACAGTTTCGAGACCAATGGGAACAAATGAATGCTCCAGGTGTCATTCTAAAAATGATAACCGGGTATCGCATACCTTTTTATCAGAAGCCACCACTTGTGCATCCAAGTGTTGTCAAAACAAATCTAAATGTTCCAGAATCGGCCGCAATGACATCTGTAATAAACAAAATGATAGAACAGGGAGTTCTAGAACGGTCTGTTGTTTCGCCAAGCTTCCTTTCATCGATGTTTCTTGTGCCCAAAGGCGACGGCTCGACTCGACCAATATTCAACTTGAAAGCACTGAATTCTTACATCATAACAGATCGATTCAAGCTAATAAACGTGAATCGCATTCCCGACTTTCTACAACCGCAAGATTGGCTATGCAAAATCGACCTTTCGCAAGCCTATTTTCATTTGTCTGTGGCTCGCAGCCACAGAAGGTTTCTGCGCCTAATTTATCGCAACGAATTGCTAGAAATGACTTTCCTGCCTTTTGGCCTAAGCACAGCGCCCAAGACTTTTGCTACGCTCACAAATTGGATAGCTCAGATTCTCAGGCAACGAGGTATAAGAATAATAGTTTTTCTAGACGATTTTTTGATAGCTCATCAGGACGAAAACAAGCTTCGAAGTCATGTGAGCATTGTGCTCGAAACTTTGGAAACGTTGGGCTGGGTAATCAATCACGAAAAGTCGATTATCACACCTTCGAAAAGTCTAGTGTTTCTATGAATTCATTGGGATCCATGGTCGAATCGCAAACGACTTTCCGACGAGAAGATTCCTGTCCTTTTGATCAAAATAGGTCAGATGCTGGAAAAGCAACGCACAACACTCAGAGAACTTCAGAGCCTCGTGGGCCTACTAAATTTTGCCAGCTTTGCAGTTCCGAAAGGAAGACTCAACTTTCGAGCGCTTTTGAACCTACTCAACCAAATCTTGAAGTCGGATCAAAGGACATTACACACATTACCTCGTGCTGCTATAGACAATCTAACGTGGTGGCGCCAGAATTGTCAATATCCGTCGGCCATACATATGCCGCCGCCTTCTCATTTCCTCACAACGGATGCGTCGGACATCGCATGGGGAGCTCGCCTGGACAATCTCTCCCTCTCGGATCTTTGGTTAGAAGCCGAGAAGGATCTCCATTGCAACCAAAAAGAAATGCTAGCAATCCTAAGAGTTTTGCAAGATCACTGTCAGCTCCTGAGACACAAGACGGTTTTGATTCAGAGCGACAACAAGTCGGTAGTCGCATATCTCCGTCACGAGGTGGGCATCAAGTCGGCTCCTGTCATGGACTTCAAAGTTTTCCAAATCACAGAGAACTGCCACATTCATATGAACGTCTTTCACATACCCGGTATATACAACGGCCATGCCGATCACTTGTCGAGGTTTCGGGTAACTCCAGAGTGGCATCTAACTCCAGAATGCACGAACAAAATATTTTCCAAATGGGGAGTTCCACTGATCGACCTGTTTGCGTCCAACCGACCGCATGTAGTGACGAATTACGTGTCTCTGGATCAAAACGACAACCAAGCTCTGTTCTACGACGCGTTCTCTCAAATGTGGAATTACAACCTAGCGTGGGTGTTTCCTCCACCCTTTCTGATCCCCAAGGTCCTGAGTTATCTCAACCAAGCCCAGGGAACGTAGTATCTTTTTTTTTATTAGGTTGTAGAGCGAAAAATAAAGGTGTTATAATGTGGTTCTTTTCATCATAACCATGAATCGTATATAATTACTAAAACTTTTCGGGCAACTTCTGAAAGTGCCATCGGCAAAGAAGTGATGAAAGTTGCTAATTTGCGTTTTCGTATCATTAGTACAAAATACAATGATCCGTATAATTATCATCGACGTAGTCACAAAGAAGAAAATCATGATACTTTGTGGGTATGCTTACGTCATGGGCATGTGTGAAACGCAACTTGTTGGCACCGATGACTTTATTCCTTCCATTGTAAAGAGCCGTTTTTACACTGCTGAACTTTGGTATTCCAGTGGTGAAATTATATCCATCAGTTTTTAGTTTACATATCATGCCATCCAATTGCTTTGAAATGGATTCAAAATTGCAACTACTTCTTTTTTTTCAAATTATCTAATTCTTTTAAAACGATATTTCTCCCAGTGCTCTTTTTACAATCAGTTTCATGGGCACTTTGGTTTATAATCTCGTTACGAACATTGATTGTGATGTTACCTTTACATCCTTTCGTTGTACATTTCCAAAATGAATTTTCATTAACGTAAATTTTTTTTCGATGATATCGCCGGCCATCATGCAGCATTACTACTCCACCTCTTTTAGAATTTATAAATTCAATGAGCGATGACATGATTGGTGAAAAAATCACCACTGCCACAGCACGCACTCGAAAATTACACTAATAAAAGCGAAAACTTACGTATTTACACTTAATTCCACTCGAACAGATTCTTGAGCAGATCAATTTGATAGATATCAACTCTGGCAACTACAGAAAAAGAAAACCTTTATTCCTTCCAAAAAGGTTTTTTAATCATGTTGAAACATAACAGTTTGTATTCAGACTTTTTTTTAAAACGGGAAAATTAGATCTTTTTTGGTAACTGGTTGCGAATCTTCTGCGATAGTGGCTACTGCTTTCCACACAAGAATTTAAGTTCTTCGTTGGCAACCGGTTGCATTGAACGAAAGTTAATTCTTTGTTGACAACTAGTTGCGAAATTCAGTTGCCATAGCGGCCGAAAGGGGCCATAGATGTTTTTAATTTAATATCTAACCAGAGCCAAGAATATTTAAGTAAAATTAAAATACTTAATAACATTAAAACCCATTTCCCTAAAATACGAACTATTGTTAGAGAACTCTATCAGTTAACATTTTATTGCAAAAATATAAATTCTATAGATTGTGACTTAAACTCCGTCAATGTAAAAAAAACATGTGAAGTAGAAGTTCCTTTTAATATCAATAATGCCCATTGTGAAGTAAATACCAGCGAAAGAGAAATAAACGAAGATTTAAGAATAGAAAAATATAAGCGCGCTTATAGTAACTTTAAAAAAAGATGTGATGATGTACCGATACACCATTGCGAATCTTGCCATAGACTTCTTTGTTTACTTGACCTGTCGGCTATTAATAAATTAAGAAATTCAATCCAAACTGACTTATGGCATAGATTACAACTTTTCAATTAATCTTTTCATATTGAACCTAGTCCTTTTATTTGTCAGTAGCTGCCCGTCCCGGCTTCGCACGGGTAAGCACTTATTCACGGGCGCCTACCTACCCTAACTACCTACCTACCTACATACATACATACATACCTACCTACCCTACCTACCCTACCTACCTACCCTACCTACATACTTTACCAACATACATACCTACCTACTTGCATACCTACCTACCTACCTACCCTACCTTCAACTACCTATCATAAGAACCATCTCCATACTATAACAAACACAACAAAAAAAAAATAAGCCAAATCGGTCAAGCCGTTTTCATGTTATGTCGTGACAACGGAAAACGGGTTTCATTTTTATAAATATAGATTTATGCTTGAAAAAAATCAGAGCTAATGATTTGCCTTCTAATTCTATACTGAATAGTTTATATTACAGCGACGTACCTAAGCAATTAAGTGATCTTAATAACTATGAAAAAATTTTAATTCAAAGAGCCAAGGCCTTTCAAGTAGTAACTACACACATCAAAAGTGTCTAGGGATCAAGCATTTTTATGCGGATTTCTTGAGATTGAGATGTGGCTTTGTAATAAATTTATGATTTTATAAATTTATATGGATCCTTTTTGGTGCATTTCATAATTTGAATCAGGAACTGTGAATCAAATTCGAGTAAAAGATGAAAATCAGCTGTCAATATTTTCCCTATAAAAACATACAACGCATTGAAGACATTATTAGTGCTACTGTTTCCCTACTACTGATTAAAACCAACGTTATTATGGAGCAGCGACGTCATTTAAGCAGGGAAGAAATGCTCAGAGCCGTGGGAATGATAGAAGCTGGTTCCCGGCAACGTACTGTGGCTTTAGCTCTGAATACAAGTCAGAGTGTTATCAGTCGACTTTGGACACGTTACCGAAGCACTGGTACCGTGGCTGAGCGCCATGGAGGACGGTATCGCTGCACCACACGGAGACAAGACCGATAGATTCAAATCTTAGCTCGAAGAGCTCCAACAATAACCGCCATGATGTTAGCCGTGAGGCTTCATCACTCTTCAGGGAACTTAATTAGCGACCAAACAGTCAGAAACCGCTTGCATGAAGTGAACCTTCATTCCCGAAGACCGCTACGGGTACCACCTATAGCAATGCACAATCGTAGGATTCGATATCAATGGGCTCTTGAACACAGAAATTGGGCAGAAGAACAATGGCGTTTCGTGTGCTTTTCTGATGAGTCTCGTTTTGGTATGAGACCGGATACAAGACGTATACGACACTGGAGAACCCCTGGACGCCAACAGCGATTAAAATCCTGCCAGGAAGTCCATCCTTATAGTGGTGGAACCATCATGGTATGGGCGGGTATTTGGATCGGCGGAAGAACTGAGTTGATTTGGATTAGAGGCAACCTCAACGCTCAAATTTATGCTGAGACGATTGTATCAGACGTCATCGTTCCTCTACAAGTGCAAATCGGTCCCTTATTTCAGTTAATGCATGATAATGCACGACCGCACACCGCAAGAGTTGTAAGACAGACTCTCGCCGCAGCTAACATCAATGTCCTGCCCTGGCCTGCTCAGTCGCCAGACTTGAACCCGATTGAGCATGCATGGGATATGCTACAGAGAAGAGCTCTGCCGAATATGGAGGGTATCCAGTCGCAAGAAGACCTTTTTTTGTTGTTGCAACGAACATGGGCGGCCATTCCACAGCGTGATTTGGATGAACTCATTTTGAGTATGCCAAACCGATGTTCTTGTGTTGTTAGTGTTCGCGGTAGAAACACGGATTATTAATTGTTTAAGTTACCCAATAAAATTTTAAAGAAAACTGTTATTTCAGTCTTTTTTTCGAACTTTAATGTTAGTGGTTCAAATGTCAAAAATCCCTTTATTAGGAAAATGGCAAATTTCTTTATTAATGCAAAGGTGACTTGGTTTATCGTTACTGTGACAAACGAAAACACTTTATTTGATGAATCCTTAAAGAAAATTTTAATTAATATCAATCAGGAGAAAAGTTATTGCAAAAATATATGTTGATCCCTAGACACTTTTGATGTGTGTAGTTTGATTCCAGTGGGAAATAAAAATAAACCTAACAGACAAATGATAAAAACAGTTAAAGGGAGGACTTTCCATTTGCCATTACCTACAGAAACTACTTTAAATAAATTGCCAAAACCCGAAGACCCCTTAAGGAGGGCATTCACGGTTATGCCATCTTGTCAAATGGCATGATATACGTCCAAATATTGATTGTGAATGTGAAATCCTTTTGGCATGATGTAAAACTCTGGATTTCCATTCGCATCAAAATCCATCGCGCCGCGCCAAGCCATTTGGAGCCACGCCGAACGGCGCGACCGTGAATGCCTAGCTTTACACCCAAACCAAGAACTTTTTATACTCGTGCGAAGCTGTCCGACTAAAACCAAAATAATATGGCAAGATATTGTGGATATCAACAATATATACAACGCATTAAAATATTTAAAACAAAATAACATTCATTACACAAATATAATCCTGCCTCAGAATTCAGCTAATTTATTAGATAACCTTAATCAAAATCTGACCCACGATGTCGAACTAATTGAAAATGACAAAGAACTACAAAATCAGTCTTCGATTCTCACTCAGGTAACCGAAGATAATGAAGATATTTATGAACAGTATACAATATACCCTCTACACGAAAAGAAACTTAATAGTACAGCTTCCGCTCTATATCAAATGCTTAAAGTTAATGCGGCACCAATCGATAGTCGCAATAAGGATATAGATGCTTTATGCTTCCCAGATTTATTTAATGAGGGCAAATATGGTCAGTTTTATGATCGCGAAAAAAATATTACGAGTGCAGAATTCATAAAATCTCGCTTAACTTCAAAAGATTCACGATTCAGACTTAACCAGCAATACTTATTTTACTTGTTAAATGATGCAAAAAGACAGTTGAATGCAGGCATATTTTATAAACTATTATATTATATTTTCCCTCTCACCGAGAGGAGGCCTGTGTCCCAGTAGTGGGAACATTAATAGGCTGATGATGATGATGATGATGATATTTTATAAATTAAACGTAACTAATCTAAATAAAAAGATGACAGCTCAATAATATTTAGAGATGATTGAGAAAGGCGAGCTCGCAGGAGATCTGATGGCAATATTCAGTCGATTACGGAACACCGAGCAAAACCTAGAAGTGATGTCGTGTGTATGACTCGTCATTATGGACCGGCCACTTGGTTTCTAACAATCAGTCCCTCTGAATGGAGGTGGACGGACCTCGCAGATTATATAAAAAAAAATTATGGACCAGATACAAGAAACAAATCTACTAGTGAGTTAGTAGCAATGGACCCAGTTGCAGCATCACGGTTTATTGAAATAAAATTCAAATCAATATTAGAATTTTTAACAAATGAAGTGAACTCAAAAGCTCTGAACGAAGCTATTGCGAGACACATAACCGGGGCGGAAACTGATTTTAAGAAGTCCAGCGACGACATTCTTCAATATGTATGTGGGCGTCGTGCTGAACTTATAGAGTTCAGACGTTCTGTTTATAAGCCGTCTTCGAAATTCATGCAGACCACACTACATGCTGTTCCTCCCTCTTCTACCCATCTCTTTGAAGAGAATGCTTTATCCGAAACATTCAAGCAGAATGGCGGTTTTTACAAATTTTTTCCCGCTATGAAAGGCGCGACCGACAGTAATATCAAGCGGCAAAGCTACAGAGAACCTTCAACTTCTCAGAACAACCGTCATCAGCAGTTTAAGAAAAATAAATTTCAGTCAACCTCATCTGCATTGTCGTCAGCCAACAGAGGTTTCAGAAAACCCTATGAGGCAAAACCAAACAATAGGAAAACAGGGGGGGGGCATGGGAAACCCTCTGTTTCACCTAAAAGGCCAACGACAAAACCCTATTGACTATACCGGAAAAAATCATCCAGCGGGGCGTCTGAAATATTTTATCGGAAAATGGGAGAATCACAGCGCTCCAAATTACATCAAAAATATTTTAACGGGCTTGTCAATTCCTTTCAAGCGAAAGCCTCCGCTTATGGCTTATGTCAGCGTCAAAGAAAAATTTAATAAGACTAAAAACCGAAAAATCCCAGGCTATGGAGCAATAAGTAAGGAATCTACTCCAAATAGGGGTCGCTGGAAAAATGCAATCACAAATCAGTTTTCCTCTCGCGTCTCTTTCTAGTTCCGAAGTCAGACGGCAGTCAAAGACCAGTACTCAACTTGAAGCCACTGAACCGTTTCATGAATCCGAAACCTTTCCGCCTCATAAATCATCAGAAAGTACCGAAATTTCTCCAGCGCAACGACTTTCTAGTTAAAATAGATTTATCAAGTGCATACCTACACGTCAACATAAAACCATCTCACACAAGGTTCCTTGCTCTATCGTACAACAATCAGTCCTACCAGATGACCGCACTACCATTCGGTCTGTCTGTTGCCCCAGTGATATTCGCTCTTCTAACGAACTGGGTAGCCAGTCTGCTAAGATCAAAAGGAGTTCGAATAATCGTTTACTTGGACGATTTCTTACTGGCATGCCAGGATTTGAGTGTATTAAAAAATCAGGTTCAAGTAACCATAGAAATTTTGACCGAGTTAGGCTGGATAATAAATTTGCAAAAATCAAGCTTGGTTCCAACCCACAAGTTAGAGTTCCTGGGAAACGCCGGGGGGTTCAGAATCACGTACTGTATATGGGACACCGAAAAGAATGTCAAGTGCATCAGTACAAAAAAGGTAAAAAAACTAATAGAAACACTACTACGGACAAGAAAACTGGCTACTAGAGTTGGAGAAAGGCAAAGTCATTACTGGGTCTACTAGTATTCGCGGCTTTTGTGGTGCCCTTAGGGCTTTTGAATTGCCGGTTAATACAGAGAGCTGTGAACAGACTAAACTTACTTCAACTAGATCGATCCCACATTGTCCCCAAGGCAGCTATTCGCGACGTGGACTGGTGGCTGGCGAATGTGCGCAAGCACTCTCCAATTTTCACGAAAAATCCGACTGCCTTCCTGTCAACCGATGCATCCGGCTGGGGGTGGGGATCGGATCTCAACGGCAAAACCATGTCAATCCCCTGGGAGGCAACACAAAGATCATGGCATATAAACATCAAGGAGCTCTATGCAGTCTACAAGTCCATAGAGACGCATATCGAAATGCTGAAAGGTCAGACCATTGTAGTCCAGTCCGACCACCGAACGGTCATCTCCCATATAAGAAGACAAGGCGGCACGATGTCAGCAAGTCTATTAAACTATCCAAACGCCTATTAATCTTGTGTCATCAGGCGCATATCATTCATCGTTATTCAACCACAATTCATCCCGGGACGATTCAATTGTGGAGTGTGTCTCGATCTGTCACCACAAAAATACTCCAACGATGGGGCGTTCCAGAAATAGACGTGTTCGCGACCGAAGCATCGGCTGTGGTTTCACTATATGTGAGTCAAGATTCGAAAGTCAAGAAAGCAGTCTTTACGAACGCTTTCAGTCAGGATTGGAACTTCAACCTAGCTTGGGTGTTCCCTCCACCAGCATTAATGCCGCAAGTGCTACAACATTTAAACAGTGCAGTAGGAACGTACATATTCGTAGCACCCAAGTGGGAAAAATCGTTTTGGAGAGTAGACCTTCGGCGGAGAGCGACTGCCCCTCCATGCCAAATTCGCAACCTTCAACATCATCTAGTAGACTTGACCACAGCGGCTCCTCCCCCCGAGGTAAACAAATTAAAATTGGAGGCTTGGAGAATTCGGGGTGGAGTAGTCTAGTAAAAGATTGGACGTCGGTTAATATAGCCTTATTAGAAAGCTCATGGAGGAAGTCGACGCTAAATTCGTATAAGTCGGCCTGGAATCGTTGGCTGCGCTGGTGTTCTTCGAATTCAGTATGCCATTCTAACCCATCGGCCATAAATTTGGGTCTTTTTCTGTGCTATTTGCATACGGATCTGAAACTAGCTCCCAGAACGATGTAAAGTCCATAAGTCAGTTGTTTGTACTTTCTCTAATCCTTCTAATACAGTTAATCTAAGCTCACATCCTTTAGTTTCAAGAATAATTAAAGGGATCGAACTAGCGAAACCACATGTCGCTAGGAAATGTATGGATGTTTCGGTAGTAATAAAGTGGCTTTCAGAAAATCTCCCTCAAGAAAATAATATTTTCCAGTTATCTAGACATGTTGCTTTGCTGTTGCTATTAAGTTCTGGACGTCGTATCCACGACTTAACGTTATTACACATAAACTCAGAGGATATGATATCAAAGAAAGACTCTTTAATATTTTGGCCCAAGTTTGGATCCAAGACGGATTGTACACGCTTCAGGCAATCAGGTTGGGAACTTAAAGCTGGTCAAATAAAGAATTTGGATATTACTTTTTAGACGTTCAAGCTTATTTCCTTATCCAAAAAGCGTAGAGCAGCCCGTTCCGATCTAACAAATTTATTTATAACAACCAGAGGTGTGGTGAAAGCTGCTTCTCGTAGCGTTGTTGCTGGATGGGTAAAAACAGCTTTCGAGAGCGTAGGTATTAATGCACCACCGGGGAGTGTACGTTCAGCGGTGGCTTCAAAAAATTTCAATTCATTACCACTGGATGAGGTCTTGAATAAAGGAAACTGGCGAAGTGAAGCCACATTCTTTAAGCATTATTTTAAAGAAATAAGTCGTGTTGATTTTAATTGTAATCAAAGACCAAATACTTTAAATAGTTCCTTTGAACCTTTGTTGTGATTGTATGAGACGGATTATTTTATGAAACTTAATTATATGGGTATAATAAGTGAACTATTAATGTGGATTGATGTTGTATCTAAAAAGTTCTTTTAGAAAGAAAGGTTTATTTCAAGTGTATGAGTCATAATATTATGGATATAAAGTTACTAAAGTTCTAGTTTCCAGATTTTGTTACCAAAGAAAATAAAAAAGTATGATGTTTCTCTATAAATATTCTTTTTATTTTTTTAGACATTGTAACCATCCTAGAAATGTAGGTAGCTCAATTAATATTCATTTTCACAGTACGCTTCTATGGCCGGCAGAAACCAAACAAGTCTCAGTGGGTCACGCCGCAGGCTCAGACCTAAAATAGAACCGTTTTTCCCCCGAGGGGAATAAAACGGATATTTTGGGTCTAGCCAAGGCTTGACCCAGGTTTAAGGCCTAGCCGGCCCACGGACATTGAGACGGTACTGGAGATCGCGCGCAACGCGCTCGCCGGCCAAGCGAACCGCGCCCCCCGCGCGCGTCTCGTTCTAACAAGCGGCGCGCGTTATAAGGGCGACTTTACTGTGAAATGAGCTGGTAAAAACGTGCTGTTCATTGACAAAATACATAGTGTAATCTCAGTGGGTCAAGCCTTGGCTAGATCCAAAATATCCGTTTTATTCCCTTCGGGGGAAAAACGGTTCTATTATTCGTGTGTAAACGCAACGATATCGTTGACAATAATAATTTTGACAATTTTGACAATTTGTTGACAATACAAATTTTATGAAGAGGTAGTAAATATCTTATGTACGAGCGCTGTTGTCACTTACGAGCAAAAGACTTGTAAACGAAGGAAACCATTGGCAGGGTGGAACAGGTATGTGAGCGAGGCTCATAGAAATGCCAGGCTGGGGTTCATTACATGGTGCGACTACAGAAAGCCCTCATCTGGTCCCGTTTATGACTCAATGGTGAAATCGCGGAAAATTTTCAAAGGAAAAGTCAAGTGGTGCCAAAACCACCAGGAACAGTTAAGGATGGATTCGCTGGCAAAGCACTATGCCAATTCAGACTTTAAAAGTTTCTGGAAAGGTACTAGTAAGCTAAATCCTAGGCCTGGTATTCCTGTGAGTATCGATGGGATTGCCAACCCAAAAGATATTGCTGAGTTGTTCAAAACCCAGTTTACCACACAGTCGCCCCTGGGTCCACCATGCGAGGAGCTCGATGCTCTTCCCAAAAATGAGGAGGTACCAACGATGATCTTGGCGAAAGAGATCAGGGCCAGAATTAAAAGTATGGTTAGAGGGAAATCCCCAGGACACGATGGGCTAAGCATCGAGCACCTACAGCATGCTGGTGCGCACTTGCCACGAGTACTTGCACTACTATTTAACTTGTGTCTGTCTCATTCGTACTTGCCCTCGGACATGATGCGGACTCTGGTGGTGCCTGTAGTCAAGAACAAGACGGGAGACGTGTCGGACGGGTCAAACTACAGGCCAATCTCACTAGCCACCGTCATAGCCAAGGTACTTGACAGCGTGCTTAACTCACATCTAAATACGCATGTCAAGATTCATGATGCCCAGTTCGGTTTTCGGGTGGGGCTGTCAACGGAGACGGCCATTCTTAGTCTGAAGCACGCTGTTAAGTATTACACGGATAGACAGACACCAGTCTACGCGGTTTTCCTGGACCTATCCAAGGCCTTTGACCTGGTCTCTTACGATTTACTCTGGCAGAAGCTAGGAGACACAACACTGCCGCCAGAGATCGCTTCTCTCCTCAAATACTGGTACCTACACCAAGAGACTCGGGTGAGATGGGTAGGGGAGCTTTCGGAACCGTGCAGGCCGGAGTGTGGGGTAAGACAGGGGGGACTGTCCTCGCCCTTGCTCTTCGGTCTCTATGTGAATGCCTTGGTCGAGCGACTCAGCAGCATGCGCGTCGGCTGCTATGTGGATGGTGTTTGTTTTAATAATCTGAGCTACGCGGACGACATGGTGCTGTTGGCTCCCTCAATCAATGCTCTCCGAAAGCTACTGGCTGTGTGTGAGTCGTACGCGGAGTCTCATGGGTTGATATACAACACCAAAAAGACAGAGTATATCGTCTTCAGGTCTGGTGCCAGATGTCCATCTACGGTCCCTCCTCTGTTACTTAAAGGTCACACAATAAACAGGGTGTATAAATTTAAATACTTGGGCCATCTGGTAACAGATTCCCTGAAAGACGATTCAGATTTGGAGAGGGAGCGCAGAGCGTTGTCAGTCCGGGCGAACATGCTGGCCCGCAGGTTTTCTCGATGTACAATCGCAGTTAAAATAGCCCTTTTTAAGGCGTATTGCACAACACTGTACTCGGGGGCCCTGTGGTTCAGATATACCCAAAGGGCTTGCAATGCTCTGCGTATCCAATATAACAATGCGTTCAGGGTGCTGTTGCGACTGCCACGCTTCTGCAGTGCGTCGGCGATGTTTGCCGACGCGCGCACTGACAGCTTTGACGCATTATGGCGCAAGAAATCTGCCTCACTACTTCGCAGGTTGCGTGACAGTCCCAACATCATTCTGCACTCGATAGCCGCCCGGGCAGATAGTCCGCTTGTGTGGGCGTTAACTGATCGAACAAGATCTGTATTAGTTATTAAGTACTAACATAGGCTAAGTAAATTTTGTTACTAACACAATGGATCTCATTTGTAGTCTGATTATATAATAAATAATAATAATAAATAATAATAATAATGCATTATAGTATTATTCGTTGAAATACGGTGTGAAAAAACCTAACAGCAATATATGATATTACGATATTATTCGGGTGAAATTCAAGCTATATTGTAGACTGTAATATTACTTTACAGTAATATTCGTAAATTTTTAGTGGCAAACGATTAACAGTTGTATAATGTTGCAATACATGTTTTATGAAATAATTCATCACCCATTATTTTGTTTAGGCAACAAAATAACAATATTAAAGGGAGTTGATAATAATAGTGTATAATGTATAATTGTGATTTTATTAGAAGATATGAAATAAAACAAAGATTTTATCATATTAGTCCTTTTATTTATTAATAAGCAGGATTTTTTTTAAATCCCAAACAATAATCACTTGGGCATTCTGTTGGCCTATTGGTCCGTTGGTATATTAAAAATGAATAATGTAATCATCATTGCACTCTGATTCAGAGTCCGAAGACTACGCTGTGCTATTTTCACAGGTTTGGACAGAATTATAAAAAGAATGATAATTCTGAGGTATGGCTTCTGTTCTGCATAGACTTAATAAATCTTCTTTTAGCAATTTACTCACTGGTACTGGTTGATAATAAGCTTGTTTTTACAGTATTACAGTAGTAACTTCTTCCTCGACAAGTGGTCTTCTTCCTCTCTTTGATCAGGTTTGAATTTCAGTATTCAACTCTGAATATGCATCCTCAAAGTTGTATTTAAATTGAATCGTGTTTGGTTTTGAACACGAAACCTTTATTTCCATTATTTGTTTCCATTTCATTTTGTGGCCATGGATATCTACAGCCCATTTTTTGCCGGTGATTAACTCTTTAATATTAAAAAATCCTTCTGCTCCATTTCTTTTACATAGTGTAGGGTTAGCTTAGTCGTCAGGTGCAGGGTTAAGTTTATTTATTTTTATTTTTGTCTATGTGTAGAGACGGCTGCGCCCGTCACTTTTCTCTATGAGATGAAAATAAATGAAGATTTTTCCTTAGTGTCATTCTTTAATTATATTATTTAATAATATCTGGAATATCTTCTAAACTGGTGACCCCTGGGGAACCATGTCTCTTCAGGGCGTAGGTCCATCGGCAAAACTCGAACAGCAAATGGAAGACGACTCTGCGTTGGCCAGCATAACAGTTTCTGCCAGAATACCAGAGTTTTGGGCAGACCAACCGGGACTGTGGTTTGTCCAATTTGAAGCAGTGGTGGACAGTCAAAAACTCAGTGATACTGCGAAGTCAAACTTGGTCGTTACGAAGCTAAACAAAAGTGCTATACAACAAATCAGTGATTTACTGTTAGCCCCACAAGAAACACGGAAATACCAGACCATGAAAGACAGATTGCCCCAAGTTTTTGAAGAATCGGAGACTCGACAGTTTCAAAAGTTGTTGGGGGAGATGGAACTAGGTACCCAGAAGCCTTCGCATCTTTTAAGGCGGATGAGGGACCTGGCGCGAGGAAACATACCCGACGCAACTTTACAAATTATGTGGAGTGGACATCTTCCAACGGCTGTGCAGGCTGTTTTGGCAGTTACTGAAGTGAAGGAGCTAGATAATTTATTTATTTATTTATTTATTTATTTAAGGACAACCAACAAAGCATACACCAAAAATCATGTTGAAATACCCAAAAATGATTTTACATTCTGTAGTGTAGCCTTAATTAAAGGCTGCCACGGCATGCATTAAACATAGGCGTAGGAAAAGTTACAGTTACAAACTAAACAAACAAAAAAAAAAAGTTACAAAGCAAAACAAAACATATTTTCTACTAATTTAGTTAGATTTAAGTAAAAAAAACAATAGGAACTACAATTTAAATTTTTCTCTTTTAGGATAATGCCCTAAGCAATAGAGCCTTGACTTTATGTAAAGAGTAAGACATATCAATATCTACACTGGGTGAGCGTGACAGGCGACAAAATTGAATCTGCATTCTGTTAATGGTGGAGAAATGACCCAGATTGGTTTTAAAGCCCTTAGCGCGGAGCAACTGATATCTAGACCCACGAGCAAGTTTGTAAGGCACATTCAAATTTATTTGACTCAGCAGCCGCGGACAATCTATATGAGTGTTAATTATTTTGTATAGAAACAGATGATCCAGAAGCGTTCGGCGATTTTCCAGACTCATAATCTTGAAATGTTTCAAGCGTGAGCTGTAGCTAGTTAGATTTTTGGCCATATTGCACTGATATGACAAGTGCCAAAGAAATCTTTTCTGCACTGACTCCAAGCGACGTTTATGTATCTCGTAGAATGGAGTCCAAACTATGCTGCAATATTCTAAGCCTGATCTGACTATTGAGTTAAAGATTGCAATTTTAGTTGAGGCGTGCTTAAAATCTTTACAGTTACGTAGAATGAAACCTAACATCTTAAACCCTTTAGTAGCAATTTTATCAACGTGAATATTAAACCGAAGCCTATTGTCAATATGAACCCCCAAATCACGAATAACTTCTTTCTCGTAAACAATTTGGTCATTAATTTTATAATTACGAAAATACGGTCCTTTTTTCCTCGAAAAATGTACGTCATTGCATTTGTCAGCATTAAGTAACATGTTATTGTCCAAACACCACTGGGAAAAACGGTCTAAGTCTTCTTGTAGTTTATATGGATCCTGATTGCACTCAATTCGTTTTATGATTTTTAGATCATCCGCGTATAAGTATATCTTCGAGTGTACAAAACAAGACGCCACGTCATTTACAAATATATTGAAAAACAACGGACCCAAATGGGAGCCTTGGGGTACGCCTGAGGGTGTCAGAAACAGGTTTGAGGAATAACCGTTGACCACAACCTTAGCAGTGCGTTTAACAAGGTAAGACTCACACCACTGCAACAAGTTTCCTGCAATTCCGGTCGAGTGTAATTTGTTAACTAACATTTTGTGATCCACCTTGTCAAACGCCTTGCTAAAGTCGGTGTAGATTACATCTACAGGTAATTCACTGTCTACGGCGTTGACTAAATCGGATATAAAGCACGCAAGATTGGTTCCAGTCGAACGGCCTTTCATGAAGCCGTGTTGCTCAGGCATCAATGTTTGTCTCACATGCCACGAAAGTACAGGGTATACTAAAGCTTCGAAAACCTTCCCAAAAACAGACAAAATAGATACTGGTCTATAGTTATTCGCGGCGGACTTGTCACCCGACTTAAAAATCGGTACTACTCGTGCTTCCTTCCAAGTCTTCGGAAAACAACCTGTGCTCAATGATTTATTATAAATCATAGAGAGAGTTTTCCCCAAAAAGTCACAACATTTTATTGCAAAAATGGAAGGCAGTCCATCCGGCCCTGGACCTTTGTAATTTGGCAGTCGTAGCAGACAAAATAATGGAGGCAACTCGACCAACGGAGATAGCGATGGTGACAACTAACCCCGCCATCAAGGACGTCAACAAGGATTCCAGTTCATTGACGGAGTTGGCTGCCACCGTACAGAAGTTGAGCATTGAAGTCGCAGAATTACGTCGCTCGCGTCAAAAGAAGAGATATGGAGGTAGTACAAATCGATATCGCCAATCAAGGTCACGTACGCGAGATGGGAGTACAGGTCGTAAAAATCCCGAATGGTTATGTTTCTATCATCATAGGTACGGATCCAAAGCTGCTAAATGTGTCGACCCTTGCAATTGGAAAACATCAAAAAACGCGTCAACGACGGAAAACTAAGCGTGATACAACCTGAGGCGGAGGTATGTATCCTTAACTCAAATAATCGCCTTTGTGTGTTGGACAAAAACAGTGGATTAAGATTTTTAATTGACACAGGAGCCAATGTGTCGGTAATTCCGGTTAGTAGGTCAAAGAATATCCCGTGTGATAAATATAAGCTTTACGCCGCAAACGGTTCAGAAATAAGAACATTTGGTGTACGTTCATTAGTTTTAGATCTTAATTTAACCTCTGAAGCACCGCCCGTTTCGTACGCAATCAAATCAAAAATCGTTCCGCACGCAAAAAAACGAAGAGCTTTCAGATGGACATTCATCGTAGCGGATGTTAAGCAGCCTATTATAGGGGCAGATTTCTTAACTCATAATAGGTTGTTGATTGATTTAAGCACGCGGAGACTTATTGATCAAATTACGCGCTTAAATGTTATCGCTTCAGTTGTTTGTCATAGAGATTGCGAATCATCCATTAAAACGATAGTTGATAATAACGTATGGCACAGGATATTATGTAATTATCCAGACGTGACTAAACCTGTATCTTTTAAAGAAATAGCTAAGCACTCGGTATGTCATTACATAGAAACTTCAGGACCACCGTTATACGCTAAGGCGAGACCACTTCCTCCAGACCGATATAAGAAAGTTAAGGCAGAATTTCAAAATATGATAGAGTTAGGCATTTGCAGACCATCCAAAAGCCCTTGGGCAAGCCCACTGCACGTGGTGCCCAAGAAAAATGGAGAACTTCGCCCGTGCGGAGACTATAGACGGCTGAACGCAGTAACGAAACCGGATCGCTATCCAATTCCACGCATAAACGATTTTAAGTACTTATTGGCAGGTAAGAAAACCGTATTCAGTAAACTTGATTCAATTAGAGCATATCATTTTATACCGGTTGCTCTGGAGGACGTCGAAAAAACTGCAATCATAACGCCTTTTGGGCTGTTTGAATTTCCGCGCATGACATTTGGTCTGCGCAACGCAGCGCAATCTTTTCAACGATTCATGGATTCGGTAGTGCTGCGTGGTTTAGATTTTGTATACAGTTATATCGATGACGTATGCATTGCTAGCCAGACAGAAGCTCAGCACCAAGAGCATTTGAATGCCGTTTTCCAAAGATTTAATGAATTTGGTATTACAATAAATATCTCTAAATGTGTATTCGGAGTATCGCAAATGGAATTTTTAGGTTTTGACGTATCGATGGATGGAGTTCGTCCACTAGACGATAAAGTGCAAGCGATTGTAAATTTCCCGAAACCCGAGACGGTCGAGCAATTGCGTCGTTTTCTCGGTATGGTTAATTTTTACCGTGCTCTCATCCCTAGAGCAGTTGATTGCCAATCGGAATTAAATAGTTATTTACATAATAGCAAAAAGCGTGATAAAACAATTATAGAGTGGACTGATAAGGCCAACGAGGCATTTGAGAAATGTAAGTTAAGCTTCAAAAACGCTGCCACATTATCTTATCCGTTGCCCGATGCAAATTTATCACTCATGTGTGATGCTTCAAATGTTAGTATTGGTGCCGTTTTACAACAGCAAATTAATAACATTTGGCAACCACTGGGCTACTTTTCAAAAAAATTAACGCAAACAGAAGCTAAGTACTCTACTTACGACAGGGATTTGTTAGCAATATTTATGGCTATTAAACATTTTAGGAGTTTAGTAGAAGGTCGAAAGTTAACGATTTTTACGGACCATAAACCACTTACATATGCGTTCACTAAATAGTAATAACGAAAGTCCCAGGCGAATTCGTCAACTTTCCTTTATTTCCGAATTTACTACGGCTATATCCTATATTAGTGGTAACCAAAACGTGGTAGCAGACACTCTTTCTCGCATAGAAACGATAAGCGGTCCCACAGTGCTAAATTATGAGGAGTTAGCAGAAAAACAATCCGGTGACGAATACCTACAGCAAGCGTTGCGAGCATCCGATAGCAACTTGCAGTTTAAACAGTTTTATGTACCGGACTGTGGAAAGCAAGTCTTTTACATAATAAAATCAGACCTTATTTAACGGAAGATTTTAGGGTGACAGCTTTTCATTCAGTTCATGACCTTAGCCACCCTGGCATTAAATGTAGTAAGCAAATGATTAAACAGAAGTTTTTTTGGCCAAATATGGATAAGGATATTACTAAGTGGGCTAGAGCTTGCCCACACTGTCAAAAAGTCAAAATTACAAGGCACACTATCTCAGGCGTAGGAAAATTTGAACGGGTTGATCGTTTTCAACATTTGCATATCGATATAGTCGGACCTTTAACGACTACAGCTGATGGGTATAGATATTGCGTGACTATGATAGACCGTTCCACAGGCTGGCCGGAGGCCGTGCCTGTCCGAAATATCACAGCGGAGACCGTAGCGAGAGTAGTTTTTGAGTTTTGGATATCTCGTTTTGGATGCCCTTCGAAGCTTACAAGCGACCAAGGCAGACAATTTGAGAGCAATTTATTTATCAATCTCTTGAAGTATTTGGGCATACACAAATTTCGCACGACACCTTACCATCCGCAAAGTAATGGCATGATTGAACGTTGGCATAGAGCACTGAAAGTGGCTCTCATGGCACGTTTACATTGCAATACTTCCTGGGTTGAGGAACTTCCAGTCGCGCTATTAGGTCTGCGTGCAGCTATCAGGAGTGACAGCGGAATAAGTGCAGCGGAATTAACCTACGGTAAAACGATTAGGTTACCTGGTGATTTCTATGACGAATCAAAAATAGATACTTCGGACTCGGAATATTTACAGTCGCTCAGAGATGCTATTAATCAGAATTCAAAGGCATTGTTCGTATCTAACGATCTTAATACATGTCAAAGTGTGTTCGTTAGGAATGATTTAATGCGAAAATCACTTCAACCACCCTATGATGGCCCGTATAGTGTCATTAAAAGAATAGGAAAGACATTTATTATAAAAATTGGTGACAAAGAAAATACTATTTCTATAGATAGGCTCAAACCTGCCTATGTAATAGAAGATGATGATAACAGTAGTAGTGCTAGTTCTAAATTAGATTTAACAGATAAAGACTTCGGTGTAAATAAAAACAAAGACACTTCTAACCAAGTTTTACATTCGAAAACAACGCGAATCGGCCGAATAATCAAAACACCGCTACGTTTCGCATAAAACGAATTAGGACACGTTAGTTATCATAAATATTATTTTCTCACCATCCATTGCAACTTCATTACGATCACCTTATTATACCCTTAGAATAAGATCCTTGGTTATGTCAGAAGATGTTTTGATTGTAAATAATGTATTATAAAATTGTGTAACATTTTTGTAGCTAGTAACTAATTATAAATAAGTATTAGATATTTTGGGCAAATTTTTTTATTAAAGGGGGAATGGTGTAGGGTTAGCTTAGTCGTCAGGTGAAAGAAAAAGAAGAAAGAAAGAAAATACATTTATTTAGCACAGACAAAAAGGCACACAGCACAACATAATTATAACACAAGTAAAAAAAAAAAAGAGAAAATAAAAAGTGTAAAATAATAATTTAACAGGAATGTGTGCCTCGCGGCTGCGCCAAATAGGCCCAGTTCAGCAAAAATGCCAGACAACTAGTGCCTGACGCTGGTTTTCAACTGGACCTGGCGTGTGAGGTGACGGATGTAAATCAGTTTTATACTGCAGTGTGCGTGTATGTAAACTTAAATAAAATAAATGAGTGTAAGATATCAAGTAATTTTATGAATACTGCAAAATGTGTGTCTGTATCTATACTTAAATACTTAAAATATACCAGTGCAACAATAATTACAATAATTAATAATAATATTTCAATACAATATTGTGTGATATCCGATAAATTGCAAAACAACAAAACAAAAACAAAAACATTGCCGACAAATCACTGAAACATACTTAAAATAGGTAGGTACATATAAATCATATAATTGAGACATTAAGTGTGACCATATCCAGTTTCCTTTGCGCATCTATGAGGTACTGTCGCAAGCGTCGTCGAAAAACACCTATAGTGTTAATAACTCTTATCGGTGGTGGCAGGTTGTTCCATATTTTGGAGGCCGCATAACGAAAACTGCCTCTGAAAGCGGCTGTACCCTGAGACTGAGTCGAGAGTTGTTGCGAGCATTGCCTTCTCCCGCATTCCCGTCTACTCGTAACCCAACTCAATTTGTTGTATAAGTAGTCCGGTTTCTGATATCTTACCACTCCGAACAGAAGGCAAGCCAAGTGGAATTTGCGTCTGGACTTCATTTTTAGAGTAAAATGTTTGTTTAGAAAAGGTGTTACATGACTTCTGTGAGGGATATTGTAACAAAACCGAGCACAGGCGTTTTGTACCCTTTGGATGAGGCGGTCTGTACGAGCTAATAGGCGCGGGCCGTAAACTGTGTCAGTGTAGTTCAACCTAGACAGAACCAGGGTTTCCACAAGCTGTTCTCGTAGCGTTTCGGACAAGTAAGGCCTTATCTTGTACAAAACCTTCAGGCGGTAAAAGCAGTTTCTCACCGAGTCGGCTACATGTTTCTCGAACCGAAGGTCTGTATCCAAAATAAGACCAAGATTCCGGGCTTCATAGACTCTGACAATTGGTTCGCCCATTAACTCCAGGTCTAACGTTGTGGGTAGTTTAGCTAGTTGCTGTCTTGTACCAAATACCATATATTTGGTTTTAGTTGGGTTTAGCGATAAGCAATTTTCTTCAGACCAGGCGGCGATTCTACGTAGGTCATCGTTTAGATCTTTAATGGCACTATCGTACTCATCTGGTCTAAAGGATATGTAAAGCTGGACGTCGTCGGCGTATATATGGTACTTGCACCTCTGGACGCATTTAATTATATCTGCACAGTATAGAATAAACATAATTGGACCTAATATAGATCCCTGGGGAACCCCTCTCTCAATGGGAGTAAGAGTTGATGTAAGAGCAGTGCCGTCACCCAAACGTAGATCCACTAGTTGTTTCCTATCAGTAAGGTAGCTGCGGAACCATTGCGTAGCGCTAGGGTCAAATCCGTAATAACTTAGTTTTGACAGTAATAGCGGGATATTGATTGCGTCAAATGCCCGGGAAAAATCCAGCAAGACCAGCAAAGAACACATTCCTTTGTCTTGTGCTGATAATAGATTGTCAGTAACATCTAGTAAGGCAGTCGCAGTACTGCGTTGTTTTCTAAAACCAGACTGTAAATCCGGTAACACGTTATTTTTTTCTAAAAATTGCGTCAATTGCTGGCTCACGATCTTTTCTAACACTTTAGACAGACACGGTAAAATGCTAATGGGGCGTAGGTCTTTTACTTCAGTTGGATTTGCATTTTTAGGTAAGGGCCTAACGGAAGCTATTTTCCATAGGTCAGGGAAAGTTGATGTCACTATTGAACAGTTTATAATGTCAGTTATAGTACTTAGTGCGTACGGCAGAGTCATATTTAGCATGTCAAGGGTAATGTTGTCGTAACCTTCGGCGTTACTTTTAAGGTTCGAGATTATGCGAGAGATGTCATTTTGTTCCACAGGATTGATTGTAAAAATAGCTTCACCATGTCTATGATTCTCATAATACGTCATAAGTGTCATGCTTGCAACGGGGTTTCCGGGAACTGTCAAAAAAGTACTATTAATAAGATCTGGATCTGTAAAGTGCGACGGAAGGTCTTGTCTGGGTTTATAGGGTGATATTGTGGATTTAAGATTTTTCCACAGTAATTTAGGGCTTTTAATTTTATTGTTTACGCTATGCTTGAAGTACGCAACTTTTTCGTTGTACAAAGAACTTAACACTAAGGACTTTAACTGTTTGTAGTATTCTTTTTTAGAATCTGATTTTGATTTCCTGGAGCAAGTTAAAGCATTGTCCCGTAAACGCATCATGAGTTTAATCGTATCGGTAATCCACGGATAAGACTTTTCCTTGACAGTAAATGCTTTGATTGGTGCGTGAACATCGAAGAGTAAAGTTATTTGGGAGCTAAATACATGCACCATGTCATTCACATTATCAAGCGAGGAAATACTTTCAAGACATAAAAGCAACAAGTCCATATTAAAACTATCCATGCATACATTTTTAAGTGGCCTAGATTTTACTATGTATGGTTTAAACTTATCACGTTTTACGTGAAATTCCCCAACTATAATAGAGTGACCGTTAAGTGAACCAAAAGATTCCACTGACGTGTATCTTGCTCTTAGGTCGGTACACAGGAGATCGATAAGAGTCTCACTGGACGCTGTGAAGTGAGTAGGAGAAGTGACCAATTGAGTAAGACTAAGGCTATTCAGAAACTCGTTAGTTTTTTTCGTCTTTATGCAACCGGTATCCAGCAAGTTAACATTAAAATCACCTAGTAAAATGTGATGGTCACAATTTCCCAGTGAGCTAAGCGAATCCGTTATGGCGTCCAGGAAAAGAATAAGGTCTAGCCATGGTGGCCGGTACGCTGTACCTATAGCAATTTTTTTACCGTTAATTGAGAGCGTTAGCCACATTTGTTCGACCGATTCGAACCTGGGATCGATCGCGCCAGTCCAAGTTCGAGCGCTTAGTCCCCGCCGCAGATAAAAGCCGACACCCCCACCACGACCTGAGCGCACACTGGCCGGCCGCGGCTTGTGACGCAGATGGTATCCTGGCACTACAGGCGCGCGCCCCTCCTCACCTGGTCGTAGCCAAGTTTCGTTAATGGCCATAACGTCAAAACAATGCCTGTCGAGTGCGCCAATCAGGTCGTCATGCCCTGTACCCAATGAACCAGCATTAAGAAAACCAACTTTAAGAAACTTTTCTCCTTTAGACATCATTTTCATAAATTAAAATAATTTCGGCATTTAGCAATATCAATAATATCGGTGAACATTCAATAGTTTTAATACCCATTTCATATAATATTATTAATTGTAGTCCAATTGAAAATATGTAAATAATGAATATTATTATACCAAAATAAAACAAAGCTTTTAAACTGCGGTATGTAAATAATAGTTTTGTAAATAATAGGTTTGTAAATAGTAGGTTTGTAAAATTAAATGGTTGTTTTGTAATAAAAAGGTATATAAATAATAATTTTGTAAATAATAATTTCGTAAATAGGCTTGTAAAATTAAGTAGTAGTTTTGTAATGTGTAGGTAGATACAGATGTGTAGATAAATATGTGTAGTGTTATAAAACTGGTATACGTATAGTTGACTGAGGCGCGCCGCGAAGCACACACCTACCAGTACCAAAGATAGCAGATAGTAGCAACACAGACGCTGCGCCCTTGAAATGCTAACACTTACTAAAAATAAACTTACTTTAATAATCCGCGTGATAGTAGAAGAAAGTATGACCTTAACTAGACAATAAAAAATCTGTATAGACAAACAAAAAAACCAAACAAACAAAAAGGACATAATTTTAAGGTGTGCTATTGCAGCCGATACCCGATGCCGCCGCCGCCGCCGGTCCGAAAGTGCGCTGTAAGTCAGCCTCACAGCGAATGTGGCATATGGCGTCTCCGGGTTTGTACCGGGCGAGAATACGGCCTCGTTTAGACCATATAAATTGCCAACCCAGGCGACTGCCAGCTTCACGAGCGCTCCGAAACAGCTCTCGATTTACTTTTGTAAGGCGCTCGTTCACATAAAAACGCTTCGCAGGGCCGGGTAGGTCGAGGTCGGCAGTAGTCAAGCCGCGTCGCACTCGTGCACCCTCCAGCAGCTCGTCACGCAGGTCACGGCGTGCGAGGCGTACGACGAGGAAGCGGGGGCGGGTCTCCACCGGCGCCGTCGCCTGTGTCGCGTTTATGCGCCTACCTCCCACACGCTCGGCGCTCACTATGTCGCGCGCCTCGATTTTAACTCCAATTTTAGTCGCAACTAACATCATCGTGTGGATTGGATTTTCACCACTAGGCTCGGGTATGTTCGAGATTTGGACGTCATTTGCGAGCAGCTCCTGATCTCGGTCGTTGATATCGCTCCGCAGTTGCGATATTAATACATCCACTTCCGATGATACTTGGGGCTGAGTATGTTTATGTTCTAGTACAGCAACTCTATCCTCCAAATTACTCATCCTATCGTTAGTGACTTTTAGAGAGGACCTTAGCTCCGACAGGTCTTCACGGAGCAGCTGGAATTCCTCCCGCACCGTCTTAAAAAAATCCTCTTTAAATGAGTTGAACTCTGCCCTGAGGATGTCTAGGTTGAGCTCCTTTGTGGTGTCTAGAGCTGCGCTGTTTACAGGGCTGGTCGCCATAAGGATTCCCTCGTGTGTAGCTGGCGCTGGTGCACGCGCCCTTACCGGCGTTTCCGCCCGGTTGTCCCTCACCACGTTCTTATTGCACTCAGGACAGTGCCAGGGGGTCGCTATAGGGCTTGAATTCTGAATGCCCACACACGCTCGATGGTACCAAGACCTACATTTGCTGCAAGTTGCGGCGTCTGTCGACGACAGAAACTTGCCACAGCAGGTGCAGGGTTAAGTTTATTTATTTTTATTTTTGTCTATGTGTAGAGACGGCTGCGCCCGTCACTTTTCTCTATGAGATCAAAATAAATGAAGATTTTTCCTTAGTGTCATTCTTTAATTATATCTAATATATAAAATTCTCGTGTCACGGTGTTTGTTGCCAAACTCCTCCGAAACGGCTTGACCGATTTTTATGAAATTTTTTGTGTATATTAGGTAGGTATGAGAATAGGATGTAAACTATTTTTCGTACCCCTAAGTGATAAGGGTGGTCCACCCCAAGTTTTTTTTTTCTTTTTTTGGACAATTTTTTTTATTTGTAATTTTTTTATGATTTGGCATTAAAAAATACATACAACCCTAAATTTTCACCCTTCTACCACCAACCCCTATTTTTTAATAGCGATATTAGTACTTTAATAATTTTCTACTCTTGGCGGTCGATAATTGATCAGTTATTCCCGTCAGGCGTCTACCAGTGTCACTTCTCATTCCGTAAACAGCACAGAGTAAGGATGAGAACGAAGCCGGTCTCCTGTCGTTCTCTCACAATAAGCCTTCTCTCTCTCACTCACTAAAGTTTAGGGCCTAAAATGAATCCCTATTTGAACACGCGTGAACGGCTGGACCGATTTCACTAATTCTTTTTTCGTTATTGTAAGGAGAAGGATCTTAGGATAGGTAGGTGAAGGTAGGGTGTAAGGTAGGTAGGTAGGGCAGGGTAAGTAGATAGGAAGATAGGGGTAGGAAGGTAGGTAGGGTAGGAAGGTAGGTAGGGTAGATAGGTAGGTCGGGCAGTGTAGGGTAGATAGGTAGGTAGGGTAGGTAGGTAGGTCGGCCAGTGTAGGTTAGGTAAGGCAGGGTAGGTAGGTAGGTAGGTCGGGCCGGGTAGGGTAGGTAGATAGGGCAGGGTAGGTAGATAGGAAAGTAGGTAGGTAGGGTAGGTAGGTAGGTAGGGTAGGTAGGTTGTTCGGACAGGGTAGGGTAGGGAGGTAGGGCAGGCAGTGTAGTGTAGGTAGTTAGGGCAGGGTAAGTAGGTAGGTCGGGCAGAGTAGGTAGGTGCACCGCAGATAAGTACTTACTGCTACCCGTGCGAAGCCGGGGTGGGCAGCTAGTTATTTAATAATATCTGGAATATCTTCTAAACATAGTATTGATTGCCTCCCACCTTTGCATTTAAAATGACGCCATATATTTGGTCAGGAGTATAAATCACTTTATTTTTTAAGGCTCTTTCAATGCATGAATGCATACTGTCGCCTTCATTCTTGCTATGACCAGTTTAAAAAAACCAGTGATATTTTCCATATCACCGGCTTTTAGGGCATGGAGGTATAACGCAAATATATACCGATTTTTATTTTGGCCTGCACAGCCATCTGAATAGAATTATAAATTCTTGATCCCTCTACTCTTTTCTTCTTTGATGAATTGAGCCAAGTAGCTACCAATTTCTATGCAACCTCTTTTGGCAATAGAATGGTGCCATACGTAACAGTGTCCTTATTTGTTAAGAGAGTTATAAATTGTAAAATTGTGTACTGGGTATTTTCTATTGTAGTAGAAAATTCCTACTTCAGATCGAGGTATACTTAGTACTTTTTCTAGATCGAAAATAGCAACGGTCGTATTATTTTTATCCACAGAAGCCTTTTCTTCCTCTTTTATCTGACGCACCCATCGATCACTAATAATTTTTTTTTTATTAGTGATCGATGGACGCACCTTGTTTTTCTTTGTCACATATTGATTGTATTTTTCTTCCAACGCTTCTTTTCTAATTGGGTCCGCTTGTTCATATAGGGTACATGTTCCACACAAGTAATTTTTCGGCTTAAAAAAGGAATAGTTAAACATGGTATTAAATTTAGTTTCATATTGTCGCTTTGATGCCTTTTGATCTGGAATATAGTCTTGATGTGGAAACCAGTCTGTATAAAATCTATACATTTTTTTAATAGTGTTGCGTCTATACAGTGTTGCGATAAATATTGTCGCTTTAATCGTTTTCTAATGTACATAATGTGATTCTATGGAAGGAAACAGTTTGATGTGAGCTATTATGCTTTTTTTTGTAGGTTCAGACATCTTTTGTGGCCTTGTTGAGTGAGTTCCTCTAAGATCTGTTAAGCTTTCGTCTTTTTTTTATCTTATCAATCGCCGTATACACAACTTGTTCTGATACTTTTGATATGTTTAAAAAAAAACACTTTACTAACCTGACTTTTGGATTCTGCTAAAGGTAAAAAATATATTAATGTCTATGTTCTATTGTTTTTTCGGTCGACAGTTTGAAGCAAAGCCTATAAAAAGATTACTTTTTATGGGTTTTGCTTCATCGTCATGTCGAACAATCTACTGCCATTGAAGCTCGTGCATTATCAAATTATAAATCTTATTAAATATTTGTTGCCTTTGTTATGTTAGAAATTTTTCGCCACATTTTTTTTTACAAGAAATCGGTGGCCCCAGTGTTTTCGCTAAATAAAAATTTTTGAAACGCGCGCCTTCATAAGGTTGTCCATAATTTTTCAGTCTTTTGTTTTTAATGTTGTGACATTAAAAACAAAGGACTGAAAAATTATGGACAACCTTGCCACTCTTCTCGATTATTTAAACGCTTTCTTGTTAATTTCTGTAAACCAGTTACAGAAGTAGAAGACACCCCATCATTTATCGTATTATTATCATTGTCTATTAAGAAAGGCGATTCGTGGGACCACTTCTTCGTCAGTACTTTGTGGGTCTTGTATGGCAGCACTACAAAAAGGTAAGTTTTCTGATAAATTATTATCTGCAACAGATGGGTTGTATACCTGGTCTAGCGACGAATTTATTTTATTATTGGCGTTACATGTAATGTCATTACTACATGGAAGCTCTTCTGTTTCCGCTTTTGCCGAAACACGATGCGACCGCGCTTCGTCCATACGAATCGCCATCCATGAATCCCTGCCGCGGCCCTTGCTTGTCGAAACAAGTGCTGATTCGACCTGGTCAGCCTCTCATTAACAAAGAAGCGTACAGGTCTCCCAGAGTGGCCAAGATTCTCTGTTGTGGCTTCGCGTCGCACTCGGGCGCTGTTCATCACAGCGTCACGCTGGTCACGTCGAGCAAGGCGCACCATGATAGCGCGAGGGCGGAGCTCTGTTGAAGCTATGAGGCTTGTCGCATTTAAATGCCTGCCGCCGACTCGCTCTGCGCACACTATGTCGCGGTCGTCTAAAGCGACCCCCAGCTTTGTAGCAATTAGCTGGAACAGGTGTGTTAGGTTTCCTGCTTGCGACTCAGGTACGTTCGCTATCATTAGATCGTTTGCCATCAGCTCCTGATCCCTGTCATTAAGGTCCCTCTTGAGCTGCTGAACCACACTCTCCACCGCATCCGGCATCGTGACGCTTTTCAAGCGCCTCCAGCCTTGACTCAATCCCATCCATGCGTGTGTGACACGAGTCGTTAGATGCCTTCAGCTCCGCTACGTCTTTTCGAAGCTCTAAGACTTCATACCGCAAGGTGCGTAGCTCCTCCACTACTAGCCTCAAAGCGGAGCCTAAGTCCGGCGGGAACTCAGGGATCACAGGCGACGGCGGTACAGCGATTAACTGGGGTGTCAACGGTGCAGCATTTGACAGAGGCGTCGGCGATGCGACAGCTGACAGTTGTGTCGTCGTAGGCGTCGTGGGCTCCTCACTCTATACTTCTGCCACACAACCTCGTACCGGCGTTTCGGCCTTATTGTCCCTACGGACATTTTTCTTGCACTCAGGACAATGCCAGGAAGAGACTATGGGGCCCATCGTAGGGAGGGCGACGCACACTCGGTGATAAGAGATGCAACATTTTGAGCACCAGTGTCAACCACGGACACAAATTTACCGCATCCACCGCACTTTACCACCATTTTTAGAAGGAATGAGTTTAGTGAACCTCTCTGTGTTACACACAAAGTTTGTTTACTTTGGCAGTTTACTGTCGCAAACTTATTTTATAAAAATTGAGGGTAGATATTATTGTTTCGCGACTTTTATTTTGGTTTTTGTCAAGAATTATGCACTTTAGGAGCACTCACAAGACCTCACTACACTGTATGTTGTATTATGTTGCTGAAGACTTAATTAAAAAACTTTCCAGATACTTTCTCAACGTTAATTATTTTATTTCCGTAAAAAAATCGGACAACGATCCCACCAGTAGAAACGTCAAAACGTCAGTCCCTGTGATGAGTACTTGATATCTATGAAAGAAAAAATACTCCCTTTTCAAATGAGGATGAGTGAACTTTACACCCTGTTCCTCATACCTCTAAATCACCTATCGGTGTATTTAACTGCTCGTCATAATCTAACAACAAATCATCAGGCATGGGTTCGTCATCTAATGATGCGTCGCTCACGTCATTTTGCACTATTAGATAACGTTCCTCGTTGCCTCTAAAGGAATACAATTTCCTGTGAAACCCTCTTTCAGTTCTGTATTTACCAGGGTTTTTTTGTAAGATGATTTATACTGAAATGATGTTGGATTATGTATTATTGGCCCTTCCATCTGCTCTTAATACACCCAAAAATGTATCCAAATGATACTGCGAAAATTTGTACACAGTAAGATATACTCGTATAAGGACCTTTTTTTTTCAACCAGGCGGTTATACGAGGAAAGTGTACTATAAAAACATGTTAAAAGGCCCATAAAACCTGTTTTACGATTTGTGGTGATAACGAGCTTCCCTTCATCAGGAGCTACTATAAAAAAATATGTAATATTTAGCATATAATTCTAAATACTCCCTTGTTTTCAAAATATTCTTTTCAAATAAGGGCTTTTTGTATTCAAACTGACGCATGTTTCGTGAGTTGAGAATGACAAGGAGTTTATTAAACATACTTATACATAATCAGCCTATTAATTTTCCCACTACTGGGACACAGGCCTCCTCTCTGTGAGAGGGAGTGGGCTGCAATCTACGACGCGGGCCCAGTGCGGGTTGGTAGATGTCACATTTCTTCGAATTTTTGGTTCTAAGACATGCCGGTTTCTTCACGATGTTTTCCTTCACCGTTTTGAGAGCAGTGGTGATGAAATTATTTACACAAAGTAAAACGCCTGCTTGGGTTCGAACCCACGACCTACAATTCGTAAGTCGGGCCCGTTACCACTGGGCCACCACTGCTCTCCGTTTATTAAACGGATAAAAGTAATTGTAGCCGCCACATTTTTAAATTCATCATTACTTTTTTTACAAACGTGGAGTGCATCTGCTACGCTATTACTGAAAAGTTGATTGGCTAATTTTACTTTCATTTTTTATGTGTTTGTCTTTTAACTTGTTCTCGAGGTGGAGGCCTTCTGACTTTTGTAGGTTATGAGCTTGACGAGGTAAGACCATTCAATAAGATTACCCTGATAATCAAGAAACTCCTTTTTATTTTCAAATCCGTTGCGCACAAGTTTTAGCATATGACGAGCGTCCAGGAATACTACTTCGTACTACTACTTCGTAGTCAGTACTAAGGTGTTTGAAAATGATCTGCGATAGCATTTTATTTGCCAGGCATTTAAACAAACACGAGTTTTCCACTTAAACAAACACCAACTTTATGCAAGTGTAAATAAAGTTGATTTTAGACGGACTAGTACTATTGAAAAAGTCACAAAAACTTTGAAGTTGTAGCGCAAACTGAACCTCATGTGTAGGCATTACAGAAGTTTTTCCTAAAACTCGTGTTTGTTTACATGTTTGGCGAATGCATTGCGAACGCAGATTAGTTTTCATATTCTGAGGTTCTAACGAACATCCTAACTTTTTAACCATAGCGATATTTGCAGCGCAGCCATCCATCGTAAGTGAAACAACGTCTACACCATTTTCTTGACATTTTTAGAGGCATTGTTGAACAATTGAAGCGCGTTGTTCTCCGGTCATAGAACGAATAAGAAAGAAACCCTTTCTCTCTACTGTCATTTATTTTAGGAATTGTCCATTACTAGCTTCCGCCAGCGGCTTCGCCCGCGTGATAAATTTATAAATTATGGCTTACTATTTTATGCATGTATTATACATACAAAACTTCCTCTTGAATCACTCTATCTATTAAAAATACCTGCATCAAAATCCGTTCCGTAGTTTTAAAGATTTAAGCCCCTTGTTCGCTTTAGGACAGATTCGCTTTAAGACAGATTCGCATTACGACAGATTCGATTTAAGACAGATTCGCTTTACGGCAGAAGTACAGTGAACTCCATATATCCTATATCGAGTACACTGTACTTATTAATAAAACACAATAAAATTAAACAAGTAAAAAAATATTTTTAGTATTTATCTACTATTCAGCCTGCATAAGCGTTCTACTCATTCCAGAACTGAAATTTCGTGTACTCAGGCCAAACGGCCAACACCGTCTATCAGGCGGAGTGTGCGGTCATCATACAAGCGGTCCACGCCCTAGAAGCCAGGAGGGTTACGGACGCAAACATCGGTACCTATACTCTCCGGTTCTCCAATCCTTACGGAAAAAATATATTACCTAAAACTAACACTAGAATGTCACAATGCACTAGAACAAATAACGGTATCTAGCCACAACATAGTGACACTGCAATGGATAAAAGGATACAGCGGATCGCTAGGTAACGACGCAGCTGACGAACTTGCTAGACGAGGATCCAGCACGGCAGTCTGTGGACCCGAGCCTATCGTACCCATCCCCTTCAATAAAATACGCAGGGGGCTACAGGAGTTCACCCACACTTAATCCGTGAACTGGTGGACCTCGACACCGGGCTGCAGGCAGTCCACGGAAGCTATGCCGTCTTTGGATTGTTAAGAGAGATAAATAAATCTGTCATTTTGTCTATTCTTCCGTCAACAAAACTCGTAGAAAATCCGTTTCTATGGTTGTCATACTACGCGTGCTGGAGAGGAACAGCCTGCGCCTGGTGACGGGGACCATCACGGAACGCTGCTCGCTAAAGAAAGACTTCTACACAATAGGCATAACGGACAGCCTTCTGTGCATAACGGACAGCCCTTTGTGCATAACGGACAGCCCTCTGGGCGTGCATGGAGGCTGAAGAAACCGTCGCGAACGTGCTCTTTGAATGTACAGGCGGCACTCAGATTAGAACAGAGACCCTCGGGACACCCAGATCTTTCACAGATGTTCTGAGCAGACCAGGAGACTTAATTAACTTCTGGAGGAAGGTGCGCTTGTTGGAATAACCACAAAATAGCCGCCATGGCCCACGCACAATGGTCCACCAGACGGACTTAGTGCGGAAACCAAACCCCAAAACATAGAACATAGAACTGCCAAAAAAATCAGCAACAAATCAATCGTAGTACCTACTGGTACCTACTTATGGCAATGTCATATAATAAATATACAATGACATATGAGTGGCCATTAATATGATACTGACAGGAAAACTAAAGGAGTTTTCTATGCTTGACAACATAATTATTATATCAAGGAAAACTACGTGGAGGCCATTTCTACACGACTGTACAATTTCTGCCGTAAAGCGAATCTGCCGTAAAGCGAATCTGCCGTGAAGCGAATCTGTCATAAAGCGAATCTGTCGTAAAGCGAACAAGCGATTTAAGCATACATAGGGACAGACAGCGGGAAGTGACTTTGTTTTGTAATATGTAGTGTGGTGTGTGTGTAGTGGGCTCAGTTAACCCTTTTCTTGGCAAAAAAAAAAAAAATAGAATTATTTGTTTTCTTAAATTTTGCTTTTGAGGACAAGTATTGATGACTTAGAAAAATCAAAAAAAAAATACAGGGTGTTTACTTTTGGAGATATTCTATGTATCTCATGAGATACATTGCCAAGTATCTGTTCTTTTCTTCACATTAATCAATGTATCTGAGAGGATACAATGCTCAAATAAAATAAAACACAACATAAAATTAAAAAAAATTATAATCTGTTTTACAGAAACAAATTAAATTCCGGTATGAAAAATTAAAAAGCAGTTCCTATTTGGTAGAAGACAAAGTCTTAAGCCGCATTTAGAACACATAGCAGTGGTTTGTCCTTTAATGCATAACTTGCACCTCCCCTTGGTACTGAATATTGGGAAATGTTCAATCTGGTCATATCTCACACAAGGTGTGGGTCTTGGCATAACAGGGGCTTTAATTTTTTTAGCTGGAGTGGGCCCTGCCACGTCTAATTCATCTAATGCAGTCTCCTTTTTGTGCATTAGTAAACTTTGTACCAACTGATAACGAAATTTTTTTAGAGGCATGTATTTTTCAGATCTTGTGTGCCTGCGATAAAGCAACCAGCTATTACTGACACACATGTCCAGCATTTGTGAAACTAGGGGCAAATACCAACGGTGACCTTTTAAGTTGGTTCTAAAGCAGGCGATGAGCATGTCCGCAAGGTCTACGCCACCCATATGCGAGTTGTAATGCTTGATTATTTCAGGACAGGGGACTGCACACTTCTTCTTTGTTTGTTTGCAGTAGCGTTGAATTGTAGAGACTGGATGTGCCTCAACATAGCTGCTTGCAGTGGTCACGCATTTATTATCATGCCACTTTACTATGCAAATTTTGTTGCTATTGCAAACTATCTGGGAATAAGACCCTCTGGGTTTCTTTTTTAACGCTTTGTAGCGGTTAGACCGCCACATACAAAAACTACGAAACAAAAAGACATGACGTCACACAATTCCTACATCTCGCAGTTAGAGTTTACTGAGCGAATAACATAGATAAGACTATCCGAAATCAACATATGGGCAAGTGCCCGCCAGACATAACAACCCGTCTGGTTGGAGGATCCTCCCTTTTCTATGGTGGATGAGTGAACTTTACACCCTGTTCCTCATACCCCTAAATTGGTGACACCGACGTGATACGTCAACGCAGCCTTCGTGCAACTACTTCAGCGTGACGTCATCATCATCACTCCCGCAAGCTTTCGTGAGGCGAGTCACACAGCCAGCCAGCACCCACGGCTTCAACGGGTATCCTGACCACCAGCATGCAGCGAACGCGCATTCCTGGTCATCACCCTCAGCCTCATCAGCAACCTTGGCACAGCACCTGCATTTCCGGCCGGTCTCACAAGCAGAGCCTATTCTACCCTCTCCTGGTCGACGCAAGCAGTCAGCCAAAAACCCGGCGCTGTACCCACATCCGACTCACTGGATGACGACGCAGCGCCACCCCGACTCACTGGGGAATCACCGCAGACAGTTCCGACTCACCGTGAACTATGCGGCACCCGGTTCCGACTCACTGGAACCACAGCTGGCACTGTGAAGCATCGCAAGATCAAAGACTCAGCCCACTATCGACCTCCGGTCTCCGGAGGGGAGTGATGTAGCGGTTAGACCGCCACATACAAAAACTACGAAACAAAAAGACATGACGTCACACAATTCCTACATCTCGCAGTTAGAGTTTACTGAGCGAATAACATAGATAAGACTATCCGAAATCAACATATGGGCAAGTGCCCGCCAGACATAACAACCCGTCTGGTTGGAGGATCCTCCCTTTTCTATGGTGGATGAGTGAACTTTACACCCTGTTCCTCATACCCCTAAAGCTTTGTCCGTAGTCACTTTTTTTTCAGCTCCCCGTAACCTATTTGAACGAATAGTTCCAAGTGAGAATATACCCATCTCCTGTCTTAGATAATGAATTAATTCTAGACTAGTGAAGAAGTTGTCGAAATAGACCACTGAACAAGCAGGTTCTGGAATACTCTTACATAAGGCTACTACCACTTTAGCGCCTAACCCGAAGCCAGATTCTAATGCTGAAAGTTCTTCGTAACGAAATGTGTCGTCACCCCCATACACAATAAAATCATAGATGAATCCAGACACGCCTGCTCTAATAAATATTTTGAAGCCCCATTTCTTTGGTTTACTTTTTATGTATTGCTTCCGATGTCCAGCTTTTTTCCCCTTATCATCTCATCAATGCTAAATCTTGTTTCATGAGGAACTTTTAAAAAGTTTTCGCGTAATTTTATTATCAGTGGTCGGATTTTGAAATAACGATCACCGTCATCTTCTAAATTATTATTGAAATGTATGTAACGCCGTATTTGCTGAAATTTTTTTAATGACATTACACTAGCTATTGGTTCATAACGTAAATCTTGGGACCAGTAATCCGTGTAAGCTGACATAATGACGATACCCATGAACAAGTTAATAGCTATGAAATCTTGAATATCTTTGCGACTAATGTTAAATGATTTTCCGGTAACTTGTGTAGAATATAAGTTAGTTTGATCGGTTATCATATCTAAGATATCATCGGTAAAAAAGCATTTGAAATATTCCAATGGGGTCTTGGGCATTTCTTCTGGAAACTCTTTGTCAATTATTTCTGCACAATGCTGAAAGCGTTTGTTAGCCCACTTAAATTGTAAGGGCTTCTGGCGAATAGGCCGCGGGCGTGTAATTAAAAGCCTTGGTCTTTTAGATCGAGAAGACGACTCTACTGGTGATGATAAGTCTGGTGTACGTGGAGAGGCTACATTTGTAAACAAAACTGACGGCGGTGGCTGTGTAACAATTGGTGATGGCTGTTGAATAATCGGCGACGGCAAAAGTGGAGACTCGGTTACTGCTGCTTGAATGGGAGTTATTTCTTCATCCGATAATAAATTGAGATTCTCAAACGAAGATGGCAACGAAGGTGGATTGGAGGATGAAAGACTGTCCAACCTTGCTTTGGAGACAGGATGTATTTCAGTATCTGAATCTGAAGTCTCATCTAAATCTGATTTTCGACCGGATTTGGGTACTAAAGCTAGAATTTTTTTCGCTCAGTAGGTACCCACTCGTCGTCATTGGTCGCATGATATTCTGCAAAAAAATGAAACATTCACCACCCAAAACAAGCATAAGCACAGGATAATTATAATCTCCCCTGTAGCTTGAAGGACCGATAGTTTCATTTCTAACATGGGGAAACCATTAGAACAATAAGCAAGCACATAGGTTAATTTTTTTCAGAAATATCTGACATACACGCAAGCGGAGCATGTGCAAAAACTAGTTCATGATATTCCCTGAATATGGCAATGTGCACCATGAGATACATAATATGGAACAAGTAATTCTTTAATAACGTGGCAGTGTGCACCCTGAGATACATAACATGCAACACCTAATTCTGTAATAACTTGGCAGTGTGCACCTTGAGATACATGCACAAACACGATTAGTTTTTTACTAAATAATAAACATTTGGTTAGAATAACACACTTGATACAAATTCGTACTTTGTTAGGTGTCTAAAAACAAGCAGCACTCCCAGAGAACCCGTAAAAAAATAAAAAATAAAACAATATTCTTACCTCCTTGCGTGGCATCGTGTTGTCTTGGCTAACAATTTTTGATTTTAAAATATCACGGTTCTGCCAACATCATCATGTTAAATAAAAGTTCGTTCAAAAATATGCACAAAATAAATTAACGAGTGACGTTTCGTTTCACTCACAATATTTTCAAAACTATGATTTTTTAAAGTTGACCGTATCTCACGAGATACATTGTCAAGAAAAGGGTTAACCATTGTCAATGTTTAAAAGGGCTAACTGGTCCGCGGTCCCAGTTCCATAGTGGGCCGAATGACCCCTCACCCGATGATATACCTATTTAAACTGTTAATTAAGTTAAAATGGTTTATTTTTAACATAAAATAACTACAAAGTATGTACATCTTGAAAATTACAAAAACTAAAACTTATTTGAAAATCAACTAATTTAAAACTAAATTATTAGTCGGATTTCCCATAAAATATTAACTAATTGTCGTGCAGTTATGTCAGCTGTGATCCCGCTAAATGGTTCTACCACCTCGGCATCAGCAACAATGTCAGTTTCACTAATTAAATTGTCATTATTGCATAAATTATGTAAAACCGCACATACATTTATTATTTTGGCACATTTTGTGGGCTCATAGTGTAAGACGCGATGACACAATAGACAAAGCCAACGTGCCTTCAAAAGTCCTATGCGTCGTTCAACAAACACTCGTGTTTTTACATGCCTTTCAGTATAATATGCTTCTGCTGGAGATCCATCCACAGCATTTAGTATGGGTGTCATTAGCCACGGCCTTTGCGGATATCCAGAATCTCCCTAAGAGCCAGCCAGCTTCACCGTTATAGTACAAGTTTTCAATGTAGTCGTTGAAATGCCATGACCTTCACACAAAACTATCATGAGCTGAACCACCATATATGGCACACACCAATAATTTTTAAATCACTGCCACAAATCTGCTATTATAAAGAAAATAATATCACTTAACATCAACAATGATATTTATTATGAAGTTTTAATATTAAAAAATAACATATTATGTTTGCATTGATATACCCTTTGCGCCCATAAAAAGCAGCTTCGGTGGGGTGACAACGGGGGCCGTTATACAGTCAATTATTCCGGGCATTCCAAATTTTTCATAGAACCTGCATGAAAACAATTGACTTTACTAAAATTGAAAATGTTTTTTTAATCGCTTCTGTATAGCCCCCCAATTTCGCTCAGAGTGCGACATCGCTCTGGTGTTGTGAGTTTTAAGGCTACATAAATGGTTGTAGGGGATTCTAAAAGAAACACCACGTATGTTGATACTATTTAACGAATATATTGAGCCGCGCACTAAAAAACTAGAGTTTACATTTTACTATCGCTTAAGTAGTTTTCTATCATAGCGCAATTAGCAGCTGGTCTGGACATTTGTGATTTATAATTTTTGGTTCTTGACCAATCTTAGCGAGTTAGGCTCGTACATTTCGGTCAAGCGTGACCCTTTTTTCTGGACAGGTTGTAACCTGCTCCCCGATCGATACCCTGATTGGTTGAGCAAGTTGAGACTCGTTTGTTGGGCGAGGCCATTATCTCGACAAGTTTAAACTTGTTTCGTGGGCGAGTCTATTTACTCAAACAAGTCGAAACTTGTTCATGGGTGATACCAAACCTTTTGATGTGTGTTTAGGTGAATGTTCGTGTATTTACCTTGTGTTTCTGATAAGCTAGTACCTGCTTATGTGGATACCTTATACCTTTTTACCAAGCCTTTACCTTAGGTTTTGTGTTAGGGTGCTAACTACGATCTTTATTTCTATCTACTTATTATTATTTATTATGTTACATGTTACAATTTATATATGTGGGTATCGATTCGGGGTTTTCTTATAGTTATGGGAAAATGAAACTATCCCTATGTTATTTACATATTAGGTACTTATATCTAAGACTATTAAAAAATGGTTTTTTATTATTTAATCAAATTCTTATTTCTAATCAGTCGTTTGTCGTCGCCAACAGTCTCCCCCTCAGTGCGTTGCACTCCATCTCGTTGGGGCGACGTCGCAGGCGCAGGTACGATCAGGACTAGGCGCGAAGCTGGCCGCCGCAGGATGCCCGCTGCTGTTCGCACGTCGACGATCCTGGTTCTTCCGTCTGGTCCGGGATGAGTGGCGACTATCTCGCCGCGTGGCCACGAGTATCGCGGCAGGGTGTGGTCGACGATGAGGACTATGTCGCCCAGTGCTGGGTCCCGGTAGTGAGGACCTTGGTTGTAGCGGGGCGAGAGGGTTGGGAGGTACTCTCGCAGCCACCTTGACCAGAAATGATCGGCCAGGCGTTGGGATGTCTTCCAGCTGGGAGAACCGATGAGTTCTGTGTCGTCGAAGGAGCCAAAGAGGGTGGCTCCGCATGACCGCCCGATGAGAAAATGATTCGGGGTCAGAGCTTCTTCTTCTTCTGGATCGGTGCTGACGGAGAAGAGAGGCCTCGAGTTTACGATGTGCTCGGCCTCTAGAAGCAATGTGTGGAGGATTTCTTCTTTAGGTTGTCGCTCGTGTAGTGTGGCTGAGAGAGCGACCTTTACAGATCGCACCATTCTTTCCCAGGCTCCGCCCATGTGGGGGGCTCCAGGAGGGATGAACTTCCACACGATGCCCATCTTGTTTACCTCTTGTCCGAGACTTGCGATGGCTTCAGCGATTTCTCTGTTGGCACCGATGAAGTTGGTACCGTTGTCGCTCAGGATGATTTTCGGTGTTCCTCTTCTAGCTATCATTCTTCGTAGTGCGAGAATCATGGAGTCGGTGGATAGGGAGCTCGCCAGCTCCAGATGAATCGCTCTTGTGGTGAGGCACGTGAACAAGGCTCCCCATCGTTTCTCTGCGCGTCTTCCGATAGTGACGAACATGGGTCCGAAGTAGTCCACTCCTAGGCAGGTGAAAGGTGGGCTGGTCTTCGTAAGACGTTCAGGTGGCAGATCTCCTTGAGGCGTGACCTGTGGCGTCTTCTTCCGAAGTCCACACCATCCGCAGTCTCGTGCTACCTTCTTTACCATGTTTCGAAGTGACGGTATCCAGTACTTCTGCCGGACTTCATTCATCACGGTGTTGTGGTTTCCGTGATTGAAGGCTTCATGTATGTACTTCACCAGCAGTTGAGTTATTCGGTGATGTTTGTTCATCAGGATCGGGTTTTTGTATGAAGCTATAAGGTACTTAGCTGCTCCGATGCGAGTAGATAGCCTGATGAGTCCGTCTTCTAGTTTGATTGTGAGGTTCTTCAGGTTGGATGTTGGATTGACGTCTTCTTTCTTTCGTAAGGCTGCGAGTTCATCTGGGTAGCTGTCTTCTTGCATTCTTCTTATCAGCAGTTGCTCCGCCTTTTCTACGTAGAGTGCAGACTTTGGTAAGAAGGCTACTACTGACCTGCTTGACCTCTTTTCTGGTGGGTGGATTTTCTGCTTCTGTGTCTTCTTCCAGGCTGGATCTTGTGTTTTTCTGGTGATGAGTTTGGTGACGTTCACCATTTTCTTCATTTTTCGCTTGAAGACATCTATGGCTTGCAGGTATCTCGCTGTCGCGTGGAGTAGGCGTGTCCAGCTGGAGAACCTTGTGGGATCTGGTATGATAACAGGGCTTACCTTTCTAACGCTTAGAGTGATGGCGTTAGGTTTTTCTTCACCTGTGTCGTTGATAGAGATTTTCTTTTCTTCTGTCGGCCAATGTCTGGGATCGTCGCGTAAGAAGGCTGGGCCCTCGAACCATCGATGTGTTATGTCGAATTTAGATGGGGTTTCTCTGGTAGCGTCGTCAGCTACGTTGTGTTTTGTTGGAACCCAGTACCATTCCTTGTGTTTCGTCAGCTCTTCTATCTCGGCGAGACGATGTGCGACAAAAGGCTTGAATCTCCTAGGATCTGATTTGATCCATGTCAGTGCTGTTCTAGAGTCGGTCCAGAAGTATCTTCGAGTTGCGGTCAGGTCCATCTCTTGACTCGCGCTATTGGCCAAGCGACTTCCCAGCAGACATGCTTGCAGTTCGAGTCTAGGTATTGAAGTTGGCTTGAGGGGTGATACTCTAGCTTTCGCCGTCAGCAGCTTCACTTCGACGTGATCGTCTGGATGTTGGGAGCGCCAGTACACTGCACAGGCGTACGCCTTCTCGCTCGCATCGCAGAAAGTGTGTAGCTCCCCCTCGGTCACGTTGTATGTGAGGCAGCGAGGGATTCGAAGATCTTCAAGTTTTCTTAGATCTTCAAGCCATCTTCTCCATTCTTCTTCTCTTGGTGGGGGCAGTCTCTCGTCCCATTCCAGGCCGGACCTCCACAAGTTTTGAAGCATTACCTTCCCCTGTATGGTAATGGGTGACGCCAATCCTAAAGGGTCGAAGACTGACATCACTGCGCTCGTTGCTTCTCTCTTCGTTGGTGCACGTCTTCCCTCTTTGGCTTCGTCGGGAGTGTTGCGCAGACTTAGAGTGAAATGCAGGCTGTCTTCTTGGACGTTCCAATTGAGTCCTAGAGTTTTCTCGACTTGATCCTTATGTTCTCCTAGTACAATGGAGTTTGTCTTGACTTCTGTGTCGGTGAACTCTTCGATCGTCGAGGGGTCGTTGCTTGCCCATCCTCTCAAGAAGAAACCTCCTTTCTTGTGAATTTCATTCACATCTCTTGATACTTTGGTAGCTGTTGTCGCGTCGGGAAAACTTGCAATATAGTCGTCCATGTAATGATTACGGTTTATTGCTCTGACGGCTTCTGGACAGCGATTGGCGAAGTCTTCTGCGTTTCTATTCTTCACATATATGGCGATACATGGCGAACAGGCGGCTCCAAATATTAGAGATGTCATTCTGTATTCCTTGTTGTTCCAGAGAAATCGGAGGCTGTCTCTGTCTTCTTCGTTGATTTTTATTCTCAGGAACATTTCTTTGATGTCCGCGACGACGGCTACTGCTTCTTGACGGAAACGGAGTAGGACTCCGAACAGTGATTGTAGCAGATCGGGTCCAGCCAGTAACGCGTCGTTCAGCGATTTCCCATTCGATTTAGCTGCGGCATCGAAGACCAGTCTCATCTTCTTCTTCTGGGGGTGAACGACAGCGAAGTGAGGTAGGTACCATGTTCTTGAGGAGGTAGGTTCTTCTGTTACTTCCTCGGCGTATCCGCTGTTGATCAAGTTTTCAACTTGTTCTTTGTATTTTTGCTCAAATTCTTTGTCTTTTAGAAACTTCTTCTCCATTCCCTTCAGTCGTCGCGCTGCAGCTGCTCTGCTTTCAGGTAGGCTTTCGTCGTCAGTCTTCCAGATCAGGCCCGAGCTGAATCTTCCATCAGGCAATCTTGTCGACGTGGAATGCAGCACGTCGAGAGCTCGCTGGTCGATGTCGCTGGACGGTCTTCTCGCGGCGACTCCTAGGGCTTCTATGTCGAAGTGGTCTCTGATCATCTTCTCTAGGTAATCATCTTTTCCTTTGGGTTGTGTCACAAGATGATTCACCATTCGAACCGGAGTGTTGTTGCTTGACTTGGTCCCGTGTAAGACCCATCCTAGCTGGGTTCTGGATGCCACTGGCTTGCTTCGGTCTCCTGTTTTCACTGCTTGAGACACGATGAGGTGCCAGTTGTCCTGCCCGATGAGTACAGTAGGACGAGCGTTGGGATATTTCAGCTGCTCCGCTATGTCTTCTAAGTGTTGGCAGCCTTCCAGGTCCTTGTCGCTGACCTCTTGGGGGGACAGGTTCAAGGTCTTCACGGTGTATCCTGACATGCTTTCTAAGTTTCGCTCGAACTTTCCTCTGATCTTGATGTCGATCTTCCTTGACTTCTGGTCCATTCGATGACCTCCGACGCCCTCGATTCTTAATTCTTCCTCAGGACCTTGAGCTCCAATCATGTTCACGATGTCTTCTTCTATGAGGGTCACCGTCGATCCTTCGTCCATGAGGGCGAAGACTTGAGCTTTGGCATCCGGTCCCCATAGTTCTACTGGTACGATTTTTAAGTAGGCTCTTGATATCGTTCGTGTCGCGTTCACCGTTGATGCTACAGCTTGGGTCTCTTGCGTGGCTGGCTTCGTCCTATTTTCTTGGTGCAACATCACATGATGACCTCTCTTGCATTTTGCACACGGCTTCGCTTTGCAACTGAATCCTCTGTGTCGCCCCAGCAGACATTTGAAACATATGAAGGCTCGCTTGACTTGTTCCCATCTTTCATCTATGGAAGCGTCGATAAATTTCTTGCATTTCAACAGTGCATGTTCCCCAGCACATTCAGGACAGGTTATCTTCTCTGGCTTCTTCGTGTTGTCGTTGCAGGAACAGACTGTTGCCATGTATGGTTCGGCTTGCTCTTCATCTGAATCCTCTTCGTTTGATGAATATTCTTCTTCATCGTGCTGTGAGACTCGAGCGACGTTCACGCCGCGGGAACTTGAAGGTCGCATGCGGCTCCTGAATCCTTCTTTCTTGACCTTGGTTCCCATGAACTCGTGCATCTCGAACTGGTCTACCATCTGGTTGAAGAAGTTCATGAGGCTGATGAGGATCGGTTCATCATCTTCTTCCTTGGATGCTCTGTACTCGTACCACCTGAATCGCACCAGGATACACATCTTCTCGATTATTCTATTTGATATATCGCTTGAGTGTAGATAGCTTTGTTTCTTCATTTGCTTCACGACGCTGACTGTATTGGCCACGGCTCCAGCATACCGCACCAGCTCTCTTGCATCTTCAGACATGGGAGGCAGCTTCTCTATGTTTTCTATCTCGCTTCTTATTAAGTAAGTGGGTCTTCCGTATCGACGCTCCAATGCGGTTATCACTTCCTCTGGATCCACTTGCGTATAGAGGAGAGACTTCACTGCTTCCTTGGCTTTTCCTTTGATTGCTCTTCTCAATCTTCCCATATTCTCGATACCACTGAAGAGAGCCTGTGAATCTTTGTATGTTGCTTTGAAGGCCATCCAGTCTCTTGCATCACCGTCGAATTGATGTAGCTCGCTGACATACTTCGGCGCACGTTGCATAATAGCTGTTGCTTTGCTATCTGTCGCGGTCTTGACTGCTTCCAGTATTGCTGCAGCCAGCTGATTAGTGGGGTTCGACGTGGACGGCGTGGTTTCTGCAGTAGGCGGCGCTTCCTTGCTGATTTCCACTTCGCCACGCTCTGCTTTCTTCGACTCCGACACCCAGGCTTCAGTTGCCTTTTCAGCGGCGGCCTTGGTTGCAGCATCCTCTTCATCATCACTCAAGTCCGTATCATCTTCGTTGGCACGTATTAATTCCAGCCTGGTACTGGTCAGCTTGGCTTGCATCTTAATTTCTTCTAATTTCAGCTTCTCTAATTCCAGTCTGATTTCTAATTCTTTCTTCTTATTATTCGCTTTATTAGAAATCGACTTTGCCTTCTTCTTTTTATTTTCTACCAAGGTAGCATCGGCTTCCTCGACCACGGTTGTGTCTTCAGTACGCGCGGTGCTATCTGTCATCGCCTCAGAGGTGGTAGCTGACGTCTCTGTAGTCTCTTCTTCCGTGGTCGAGTGCGTGCTATCTCCTTTTTGGCTTCGCGTCTTCATGTTTATTCACTAACACAGTATTTAAAGTCAATAATGTTCAGTGACTTACCAGGGTTTATGATACAATCCTTCAGCAATAGGCACTCAGTTAAACTTCACTATAATGTTCGCTTAACATTAAGTACAATGTCCTTTATGTACTCACTAAGCACTGTTCAATGTTCTTTATGTACTCACTAAGCACTGTTCAATGTTGCCTATGTACTCACTAAACAACGTTCAATGTTCCTTATGTACTCACTATAAACGTTCACGTAACACTATGTATCACTATAAACATTCACATAACACTATGTATTCACTATACACTTTCATATGACACTTATGTATTCACTATACACGTTCACATAACACTATGTATTCACTATAAACATTCACATAACACTATAACACGCAGGGCTTCGAAGTGATACCGGGCTTCGAGAGGGCGCGGCGTGGCTCGTAGTCGGCCCTCCCAGCTATATTCTTCACTTCAGCAGGTCGTGTTTCTATCAATAGGTTCTCCGCAGAGGGCCTGGCTTCGAGAATAAGCGATCTTCCAGTCGCTTATTCCCAGCAATTTTCTTCTCCGGCACACGTAAGCTTCGAGTGATGCAGGGGCTTCGAGAGGACGCGGCGTGACTCGTAGTCGGCCCTCCCAGCAATATTCTTCACTCAGCGGGTCGTGTGCCCACCAACAGGTTCTCCGCAGAGGGCCTGGCTTCGACAATAAGCGATCTTCCAGTCGCCTATTGCCAGCAATATTCTTCTCTGGCACACGTAGGGCTTCAAGTGATGCAGGGCTTCGAGAGGACGCGGCGTGACTCGTAGTCGGCCCTCCCAGCAATATTCTTCACTCAGCGGGTCGTGTGCCCACCAACAGGTTCTCCGCAGAGGGCCTGGCTTCGACAATAAGCGATCTTCCAGTCGCCTATTGCCAGCAATATTCTTCTCTGGCACACGTAGGGCTTCAAGTGATGCAGGGCTTCGAGAGGACGCGGCGTGACTCGTAGTCGGCCCTCCCAGCAATATTCTTCACTCAGCGGGTCGTGTGCCCACCAACAGGTTCTCCGCAGAGGGCCTGGCTTCGAGAATAAGCGATCTTCCAGTCGCCTATTCCCAGCAATAATCTTCAGACGCACGTAGGGCTTCAATGGTGAGCAGTTAGTGCGCGGCTCGTCGAAATAATCTTCAGGTTACTTACGTAATTTTCACGAAATACATAAACTTCTCGTAGAACGCTGCTTATCTTCAAAATAGCGATGAATCTTCACGTAGTTTGATGTATTCTTCACGTATCTTCAGACTCAGGCTTCAGTTCTTCAAATCTGGCTGCAGAAGGACCAATTCTTGTAGGGGATTCTAAAAGAAACACCACGTATGTTGATACTATTTAACGAATATATTGAGCCGCGCACTAAAAAACTAGAGTTTACATTTTACTATCGCTTAAGTAGTTTTCTATCATAGCGCAATTAGCAGCTGGTCTGGACATTTGTGATTTATAATTTTTGGTTCTTGACCAATCTTAGCGAGTTAGGCTCGTACATTTCGGTCAAGCGTGACCCTTTTTTCTGGACAGGTTGTAACCTGCTCCCCGATCGATACCCTGATTGGTTGAGCAAGTTGAGACTCGTTTGTTGGGCGAGGCCATTATCTCGACAAGTTTAAACTTGTTTCGTGGGCGAGTCTATTTACTCAAACAAGTCGAAACTTGTTCATGGGTGATACCAAACCTTTTGATGTGTGTTTAGGTGAATGTTCGTGTATTTACCTTGTGTTTCTGATAAGCTAGTACCTGCTTATGTGGATACCTTATACCTTTTTACCAAGCCTTTACCTTAGGTTTTGTGTTAGGGTGCTAACTACGATCTTTATTTCTATCTACTTATTATTATTTATTATGTTACATGTTACAATTTATATATGTGGGTATCGATTCGGGGTTTTCTTATAGTTATGGGAAAATGAAACTATCCCTATGTTATTTACATATTAGGTACTTATATCTAAGACTATTAAAAAATGGTTTTTTATTATTTAATCAAATTCTTATTTCTAATCAGTCGTTTGTCGTCGCCAACAATGGTTGAGGTCTTAAAAGATGGTATTGGCAAGGGCTTCAAAATGGGTGGAATTCTTTTTTTGATATGCAATTTTTTTTAATTGCTGAAATGTCAAAAAACATTTCAGAGCGGAGGGTGTCTAATTTCATTCCATGCTGCAGTCCAACATGAATGACAAACAAAATCATTGCTTGAGATATGCACCTGAAAATGCAATTGATTATTATTTAATATTAATTACACAGTAAACGATGACACACATTCCTGCCAAAACTTACAACGCACTTTTTATTTGTTTTTTTTTTAATATCTTTTACTTGTAGTACAATACGTTTTGTTGTGTGCCTTTGTCTGTGTCTGTGCTAAATAAATTTAATTTCTTTCTTTATGACTAAATAATGAAATGGGTAACATAATTAATGCTGTAAGATTTTGTTAGTTTTTCATTCAAATACAAGTATTTATTTAAAAATATTTTTTTCTATGAAAAGGTTTCACAGGAAGTGAAATTACTAAAAGCTTGCATAACTACTGGCATTGTCATCATAGTTTTCTAAATGTATTTTTTTATGTAGGTGAATAATATAAGGCTTACCTGTTGTGGAAGAACTGGTGTGTCGGTAGCAAACAATAAAACAACCGTCTCGCTCGCTAGCTAGTTTAATACTGAATATCCACGCACCGCGCGGACACAGCGCGGCGTACGCGCGGAACGGGTAGGTACACACATTATAATAAAAGTATAACTATGCAGATAGTGCATACAGATCATCCCTCCAACATTAATTTGGGAACCTGTAACAATACAAAATCTTCCTTACTACATAATACAATTATTTACCATAATAAAACACTCCTTATCTTAATTACCTAAAAATATTTCCTATAACAAACAGGTTTTCGGAGTCTCTTAGAGCGCTCAACCGGAGTACTGTTTACAATACTTGGCTTAGTATGCTCATTTGAAACAGAACACTGTTCAACCGGTTGAGTCTCTTCATCCATCGCCTCGCAAGCCTCCGCCCACTCGTCATTGTCGGTATCCCTCTGTTCCATTACTTTATCATGGTCATATTCTAAGGTGCCAGACGCGACCCGCAACTCTCTCTCCTCCTCAGCACTAGCTGACGGAAACGAAAAAGGTGCCTGTGGCGCCGGCCTCGCGGGGGATTGTACATCGGGGTCCGTCGTAGGGAGCGGGGGCCGCGGCGGCGGCGGTGCGTCCAGCGCCGGCACTTGGTCGCACAATACTGAACTGTCGACGCCGGACGTTCTTCCACTAATATCTACATCAGTATCTTTGCTCGAATTAGTATACTTCCTCATCTGATCTATGTGTCTATTACAACTAGTTCCGTACTCCTTAAAATAAATTTCAAACATTCTTGTACCTATAACCTTTTTTACAATACCTATACTCCAAATACTTTTCCTTGCAATAAACCACTTAGCCCATACAGTCTCACCTATTTGAAAACATCTGTTACATTTTAATGCCGATTGTTCGGTGCCCCTAACAATAGATTTAGCCTGTGGTAGAATTAAATCTAATCTGCATCTTAAATTACGACCAAACATTAACATCGCCGGGGTGACGCCAGTGGCGCAGTGAGCAGTGTTCCTAAAATTAAATAAAAAACTCTGTAATTTTTCATGGATATCTTTTTGACTTCTACCCTCTGCTAATATACATTTAATCATTTTTTTACATGTTTTTACTGAGTTTTCCGCCTGCCCGTTGCTGGCTGGGTGATAAATAGGCGAGTTAAGGTATTCAATACCATTTACTTGGCAAAAGGTATGAAATTCTGATGAACTAATTTTCACATCATTGTCCGATACAATAACATTGGGCACACCGAACCTACAAAACATACCCTTTAATGTTTGAATAAGCGCATTACTCGAGGTACCACGGTCCATTTGAACACATTCTAGCCATTTAGAATACGCGTCTACGACGACAAGATATACCACCTGACCTATGGACATGTAGTCTATGTGAATGCGGTGCCACGGGCCCGGCGGCCGCGGCCAGGGCGCAGGGGCCGCTCGCGGCGGCGCGGCTCGCAGCGCAGCGCACACGCTGCATGCTCCTACCCACCGTAATATATCTCTGTCAATTCCAGGCCACCACATTCTACTACGTGCTGCACTTTTAGTTTTAACGACGCCAAAATGAGCCGAATGCAGTTCTTCCAACATCCTATCTCTGTAGACAGGTGGAATTACTACCCTATGTCCGCGAAACAAACAACCATCGATTAATTCTAAATCCGATTTGCATTGTAAATACGGCACTATAGATTTACATTTTATTTTCCTAGGCCAGCCATTAGACATATACTTAGTTACAGTTTTCAACACACTGTCGGCGGCGACCGCTCGCTTGATATCGTCGAACAAAATCGGTTTTACGTTAGCCTCTAAAAACAGAAAATACTTGGAACTCTTTTCATCTTCCTTATCACTGGCTGCGACCGATAACGGTGACCGAGAAAAATAGTCCGCGACCTCATTATTTTTACCGTTTACGTATTGCACCGTATAGTTGTATGCGGATAAAATTATTGCATATCTTTGTAGACGTAGGGCAGCCGTAACGGAAATACCTTTTCCTTTACCAAAAATTGATAACAGAGGCCTGTGATCAGTTTTCAAGATAAAGGGGGTTTGACGACCATATAAGTATTGGTGGAAATGTTTTACGCCAAAGATAATAGCTGTTGCCTCTTTCTGAATTTGGCTATAATTCTTTTCACTAACCGACAGCGACCTTGAGGCGTAAGCTATCGGTCTCTCATGGCCCGGGCCGCTTGCGGGGCCGTGCGCAAGCACGGCGCCGAGCCCGCACGGTCCCGCGTCCACTGTTAGTACCAGCGGCGCTTCCGGGTCAAAATGAGCCAATACGCGTTCACTGGCCAGCTCGCGCTTCACGCTCTCGAATGCCGCTTGCTGTCGCTCACCCCACTGCCATTTCGCGCCCGCGCGTAGTAGTTCATGTAGCGGACTCAGCACAGCGGATGCGCTCGGAATAAAATTCCTGTAGTAATTAACTACACCTATAAACCTTTTAACCCCTGATACATTGGTGGGAGTAGGTGCATCTAGGATAGCCTCGACTTTTGTTGGACAAGTTCTTAACCCGTTCTTGTCTATTACATACCCTAAGTAGGTAACCTTACTTTCGAAAAATACACATTTTTCCCTTTGCAGGCGCAATCCGGCATCTTGCAGCCTACATAAAACCTCGCGCAGTCTTGACAAGTGTATTGCTTTTGTTGATCCGGTTATACAGATATCATCAAGCCATACACTAACTCCTTCTAAGCCTGACAACAAAGTTTCCATTGCTTTTTGGAATATAGCTGGAGCGTTAGCTAATCCGTAGACGAGCCGGCTGTAAGAAAATAACCCTTTTTGTGTATTTATTGTAGTTAACTTCTGCGATGATTTGCTTAGTTTAAACTGATTATAAGCATTGCTCAAGTCTAATTTCGTATAATGTTCCCCACCCCACAACTTGGAGAATACTTCCTCTATACGAGGTAGGGGGTACTTGTCTATTTTTAGATCTTTATTTAGTGTACATGAAAAATCACCTGCTATCTTTAACTTGCCATTTTCTTTCAATACCGGCACTATTGGTGTGGCGTATTCTGAATAATTAACCGGAACAAGTATACCTAAACTCACTAACCTATCAAGTTCTGCGCTGACTTTGTCTTTCAAAGCAAAAGGAACGGAACGCGGCTTAAAAAATTTTGGTGTGGTATTGTCTTTTAATTGCAATTCGACTTCGAACTTATTAAAACATCCTAGGTCATCCTTCCAAACATCTGGATATTCGTTCAACAACCGCTGTACCTCGAGAATGTTCTCATTCTCGCAAATTAGGCTGTTATTATTTGACGCAAAATACATACTAAATTTTGTCATGAAATCACGTCCAAGTAAAGGGGGACCACCGTTTGCTATGACATACATTTTTATATCTTTAGTTATGTTATCATATGTTATTTTAGCAACAAAATATCCCAAGGGCGTGATTTTATGACCGTTGTACAGACACATTGTTAAATCACTTTTATCCAAACTTAAAGTAGAAAAATGAAGCCGATACAATTTCTCCGAAATCACAGTGGTTCCCGAACCCGTATCTAACTCCATACACAAATCAATTTTATTTATGTTTACGTTAATTTTTATAGGATTATGGTCAACATACCTCATGTTATAAAGTTCACACTCTTTGCAGTCGCTTCCTTGAACCGTCTCCGTATCCTCCGCACCGATATTATTAAGATTTGACTTCCTAACTGCGCACAATTTCTTTAGATGGCCTTTCTGCCCACAAATAAGACACTTGTAGTTCTTAAATCTACACTGAGCCGCACTATGCCTTTTTAAACCGCACACTGTGCAACGCACTTGATCACCGTCGCCGTCGTCGGCTCCGCGACGGCCCGCGCCGCCGGCGGTAGCGGGGCCCCGCGCGTCGCGGCGGCCGCCAGCATGCACGTGGAAAACCGGCTCGTCCTTGACAACCAGCTCGGCGCGCGCTTGCCGCGCACACGCCGCTTTCTGGGCGACCTCCAGCGCCTGTCCAAAAGTCAGGCTCTTGGAGTCACACTCAAACAATCTATCACGCTCCGGTCCCGTTTTGAAGCCAAGCACGAAGCGGTCACGCAAAAGCATGTCCAATTCCGTGCCAAAATCGCAGTACACGGCCAGCCCTCGCAGCCGCGCAGCCCACTCCTCGATGCTTTCACCGTCGGATTTGATCGCTTCATAGAACTTCGCCCTGTCGGCAAACGTTGATCTTTTTGGCGTGAAATGTTTGTTGAGTACGTTCACTAGCTCACTAAAGGCGATTCCCTCGAGCTTATTCGGATGCACTAAGTTCCGAACCAGACGGTAGGATTCGTCCGACAAATAAGTTAAAAGCACTGCACTTTGATTATCGATAATAATGTTATTTAACTTGATAAACTGTATCAATCTACTGTGAAACACGTCCCATTCGTGGATTTTATGATCGAAAACACTTAAATTTCCAATGAAATTCGCCATTTTCTCAAAAACACGTGCGTCGATCGCGTCCTCCCTCGTCGCCAAATGGTGTGTCGGTAGCAAACAATAAAACAACCGTCTCGCTCGCTAGCTAGTTTAATACTGAATATCCACGCACCGCGCGGACACAGCGCGGCGTACGCGCGGAACGGGTAGGTACACACATTATAATAAAAGTATAACTATGCAGATAGTGCATACAGATCAAGAACCCATTGTTGTACAATTGATCGTACTTCCACAATTTGTAATTGATGAGATCGCAAGCGCCTCATATCCACTCTACAATTCGCACAGCGAACGTTGCTTGCGCTGGATAATCCCTGCGACGACGTGCTCGAGACAGCAAAGCTACTCATGTCCATAGTCGCGCCGGAATAATCATTAGCAAAAGCGGGGCGAGAGTCCAAATGCGTGCGAGGGTCGTCATTAGATGCGGGGCCAACAGTTTTCACATTCACATCAGGGTTGTCATTCAAAGAGGAGCCAGGGTCCAAGTACGCGCGAGGGTCGTCATTCGGGTGAGGTTGCTCGGAGTCCATTGTCGTAAAAAAGGTCACAAAATAGCACAAACCACGGTAAAAGAGAACTACAATAATGAAACAAACACAAACTACGTTAGAAAGCAAGCGCGCTAATGTTGCCATATTTGGAAATGAAATCGATTAGTTGCATCGATTGTTGGTCTTGATCAATTTATTTTTATGTAAAGCCATAAAGATAAAGAATTCAGTGATTTTACTATTCTATGTTTATGTATGTGTGGCTATAGTCCACACTGACTACTAGTTTTCTGGTCTGAGGTGTTTATAAACATAATAGTTTTGTCTTAAGAGGAGAGTCCTTAAGAAACACCAGAAAAGGCACTTACAGTTTTTGAAATTTCTCAAAATAACCTCATTGAATTTTAGAAAAAAAAAATAAGGAGGAACCTAAATAGATGTGTCAACAGTTTCACCGCGAGATATTTGCGAAATCATCGTTAATATCGAGAAAAAAAATTGTTAATATCTCCCAAAAACATCGAATTCGACCTTTTCTATTTGCAGTATTTACTTAATTTTAAAAGAATTTATAAAAATCTCTTTGGGTAAATATTGACACGAAAGTATGAATATGACGTCTACCATTTTATTATTGTAATAAGTCAAACCAAATTACAGTAATTTACGTCTAAACAATATTGATTTTTTACGCAAATTGTTTTCCGTTCCCCATACATTTTAGTATGGAACGGTACTCTCCCGTAATTTATTTTATATACGAGTACGCGCGCGAAAAATGTTCAGTGCCGTCCTAGAATCGGGTGTTATCTCGTGGACCTACTTTTTTGTCCTACCAGTAGGTCCACGAGGGTATGTTATTTCTGTTGGTCCTACTGAACTGTTGCAACCAACATGAACCTCCTGTGTATAGAAATTAGACTAAGTGTGGTTTCAGTTGTCCTACTGCTTTCATTGAAAATAATACAAAACTACAATATTGCTTTATTATAATATAAAAAACAAACTTAACATTACATTAATATTTTAACTTTGTCATAATGTAGATAAAACTTAAGTTAATATTTTATTTATATTTGAGAGCACGTCCGTTTGTAATTCGAGCCAAGCTAGCAAAACGTCAACGCACACATACACACAAGGCATAAGGGTGGGTCGCCAGTGTCGTGACCGCAGTGCAAATCTTCACTCTTCGAGCAATAAAATAAACTAGGTAGGTGAGTTTTATGTTTTTTTGTTACTAAGTAGGTAGTGATTTTTTATATTTTACCACGTTAATAATAACTGGATTTCTTGTTAATATATTTTTCTGCATGTTAAAATTTCAGATAGAAATGGGAAAACGTAAAGAAAATTACCGTTCTCACAAAAAAATAAAGAAAGATTAAAAAAAACACAGTAAGTGTAAAAAAGAACCTATATTTAATTTTAGATAAGAATTTAGCCGACGATGAAATAACACGGTGATAAATGTTATGATTTTAATAAACTGTGAATGTGCACTCGCCCCGCGCGTCTCTGGATACAATTTGACTTTGCCATCGCCTTGATTATTTAGTAGCAGTTTAACTACCTCACAGTCGGTTGTCGGTCGACGACAGCGCTTACGCAGAGAAATTGTACAGTGGGTCGGGGGATTTTGAATGTTATTGAAGTGTTAACGATAGAGTTTGGTTTACAAATTAATAATGGGGGGATTGTAAGTATGTGTCAAGGGGTTTTTCGCCATTGGTGTCATTTTCAAGGTTTTCGGGGGTGCTAACGATGAAAATTGGGTCAAATACAAAATCCAATATGGCGACTATTAAAATTGCATATATTTCGCCATGGGTATCATTTTCAAGGTTACCGGGGGTGCTGATGCAGAAAATGGGGATCAAAATGAAAATTCAAATTCAAATTCAAAAGTCATTTATTCAAACTAGGCTGAGAATCAGCACTTTTTGAACGTCAAAATTACATAAGACAGTCCCCCAAAAACGCCCGCCCTTCACCACTTCCTAGTGCCTATTCCTATTCAAGATGGCGGCTATTAAAATTCGCACATTTTCACGCTGATGCCAAAACGTGATCAAAATAAATTAAAATATGAATGCAAATTATTTAGTTACCAAATCTATCATGGCTTCCCGTAAATTTATTTTTGCAGTTTACAAAAAATTAAACCGATTTCTAACAGCCTAGTAAATGATTAAATAATAACTCATGTGACAGCCCTGTGCTTTTTTTTTATGTGTCAACATTTTCGACATTTCTCAAGTACTGTCAAATGTATTAGCGATTAATCACTGTCAGTAGTTACACTGTGGCAGCAATAAGAGCGGTTTTCGTAGTGCAAGTGTAACCAGTAACCAGAGACGTGCAGTCGACTGTACCTCTCTGTTTATACTTTGTGGAATATTTGTGTCATCACTTACCTCCTAGAGCCTGTGATATACTTGTTTTATGAAAATATTATGTTTTCAGACTGCGAAAAGGGAGGGACTTGAACAGGTTTATGACATTTTAATTATGAAAGTGTGTACTTACACACCGGAATGATAAAGATTGTTTCTATATTAATTAAAATGATAATATAGCATATTTCTTTATTATTATTAACTCTGGCAATTTGGCATACCATATCAAGATTTTCAACCTCCCTTTCTTAATTTTGGTGTTTATTTTTCAGATTTTCTCTTACTAACACATCAAAAGCAATGACAGTGAAATTGACGTTGAAAATAAGTGAGTACTTACTTCCTTTACCTATCTTTAGATTCTTATTTTTGTACCAGTATGGAATGAAGAGACCAATATTATTGTTTCAGGCTACGAAGAGTTCCATTTCAGGAAACTCAAAACTTGCAAGATAATGCAGTAATCGAAGACGTAAGTCTTGTATCGTTTATATGTCTACCCTAAATGTAACACTACAAATATATTACATTAAAAAGGATACCAATTAATACAATTATAACGTTTCAGGTACCGTCGAAAGAGAATATGCCAGAACTAAACATCGAAGAAGCACAAAAAGAAGACGATGGGGTTCATTTAGATGGACACAGAATAATTGACTTTATGTACTAACTTTTATGAGCAATTGCAGAAAATTTCCAAACACGATTCTCCGCTAGATTGTGATTTCAGTCATTTGCAACTGTTAAAAGAACAAAAGAAAGGCTTCTATTCCGAATTCACATTTCGCTGCAAGATGTGCAATATAAAATTAAAAGTGATAAACTGTAAGAATGAAATCAGTGATAATCTTAATCTTAACGAGACAGCTGTATCTAGTTTTATGTCGATAGGTGCTGGTTATACGGGATTAGAACAGGTTTCTGCTTCTCTTGGAATACCTTGTATGTCTAAAAATCTTTACGCTAAATGTCATACAAAGGTTTGTGAATTGTGGGAATTAGCAAAACAAAAGTGTATGGAAGACGCTGCAAAGGAGGAATATGAATTGGCAGTACAAAACGGGGACGTAGACGCTAATGGAGTACCAATGATTACAGTAGTAGCTGATGCGTGTTGGTCTAAAAGATCCTACAGAAAAAACTACACGGCCTTATCGGGTGCTGCTGTGATAATTGGCTACAGAACTAAAAAAGTGTTGTACATGGCAGTTAAAAATAAGTTCTGCATTATCTGTGCCAAAGCAGCGAATCGCAATATGTCTTGCCCTGAACACGTTTGCTTTAAAAACTATTCTGGTTCCTCTAGCGGAATGGAGGCTCTTGCAGTAACAGAAGGTTTCAAAAACTCTTTAGAAATGTATGGCATCATGTATTCTAAATTAATTGCTGATGGAGATTCAAGTACGTACAAAAGTATACTAGATGCTAATCCGTATCCGAATATAGTTGTAGAGAAAATAGAATGCACCAATCATTTACTTCGGAACTATTGTACGAAACTGGATGAGCTAGCTAAAAATACTAGTCAACCCTTACAGTTCCGCAAAATTTTATCTCAAAACATTCTACGTTTAAGACGATCAGTAACTGGTGCCGTCCAATATAATAATTCTCAAACAGAAAAAACGTTTGAGCAAAAAGTTATTGATCTCAAAACTGACTAATTAAATGGACCAAATCATGTTTTTGGTAATCACGAGTCTTGTAAGCCATACTATTGCAAGCATCTGAATTCAACAAATATAGATGGTGATATTGGCACTGATAAAAACTTTGTGCCGGAAATGAAATCTTGCAACTTTTATAATGCAATAATGAAACTTGTCTCAAGATTAGTCAACAATGCTAAAAGCTTAATCTATAAAGTCAATAGTAATATTGCGGAGGTTTTTAACAGTGTTATTGCAAAGTTCGTGGGAGGAAAACGAATTAATTTCTCAACTAGACAATCTTATACAGCTCGTTGTGCAACGTCCGTTGTGGCATTTAACACGAAGCAGCCACAAACCTACTTATACAATCAAATCATACACAAAAAACCTAACATATTTATAAGCCATCTTGAGTTGAAGAAAAAGGAAATACGGTTGAAATCGAAATCTAGCTGCAGACTAAATTCAACTTTTTCTTCAACGAAAAAACATAATGGCGTCGATAAGGATTATGGTGATTTCTGTCAAAAACCAGACTTAAACGAAGTTGATTACGATTTTGCTAAAACGGAACAGTTAAAAAAGCTGAATCTTATAGAAGTGGAAATAAAAGCTCTTGAAAGAAGAACTATATTGCAATCGGATTCCATGGAATGGATTCAAGAAAGAAGACAGCGCTTGACTGCCTCTAGTTTTGGAAAAATTTGTAAAAGAGGCCTTATTAAATGCGGGCCTCTGGTGAAAAGTTTGCTTCGTGGAGCAAAATTAGACAACGTGAAATCAATTCAGTACGGTAAAGATCACGAACATATCGCGCTGGAACAATTAGCAGTTCTAAGAAGTGTTGATGGCTCTCCCTGCGTCATAAAAAAATGCGGCTTATTTGTTGATCCAGAATTAGGATATTTAGGAGCTAGTCCAGACGGATTATTAGAAAACGATAAAATTGTGGAAATCAAGTGTCCATATTCCTGTGCAAAAATGACAATAGATGATGGCGTTAAAATGAAAAAGATTAATTTCTGGAAATTAAATCAAACAGGAGACCTGGTAATAAATAAAAACCATGACTGGTATTACCAGGTCCAAGGACAGCTGCACATTACCCAAAAAAATGAATGCATTTTTATGGTTTGGACCAGCGTGGACAAGAAGGTTGAAACAATTAAAAAAAATGATGAATTTTGGAGAAATTGCATGGAAGATAAATTAAAAAAGTTTTATCTTGATTGTATGCTTCCGGAAATAATAGATTCGAGATTAGACAGGGAAATGGAAATAAAGGAGCCCAGTCATTTGATTGAGGCAATAAAAAAACGAGAAGCTCAAAGAAAATAAAAAAAAAACGGAACAGCGAAAATGTTTTATCTGATGTAAGAAGCACCAAGCGCCAAGCAACAAAAAAATAAATAAAAGTATATAATTTAATCAACCATTCATTTTTGTACTTACTATGATGTTTATAATATAATTTAAAATATCAAACTAATTTGTTATTTTATCCAGTAATTGAAATATGTAAATTTCAAATATTTTTTTTTTCATTACAAATTCATCACACATCACACTCGATTTCATTTCATCCTTTTCTTCTCTCTCAACATTAATATACCTAAAAACACGGTAAATAATAATATATTATTGTAATTATTCTAAGTTTAAATCTAACATCAAACTATGCAACCGATTACACTGTGACCCGCCCGACCCTTTGTTCACGACTAATGCAACACCCAATACTATGGGCACGCGTGCCTGGCGGTGCGGTAAACAAATAGCTAATACATTGCGCGTTTCTTGCAACATGCTTACTGGTCCTTTGGAAGCGAACGCGCACTGAAGGTATACTATGCCCGTCGCACCGCATAATTTTACTTTTGTTTTTCGGTATGTGTGCACTACACAGTGTGATGCAGCTGTGCTAGTAGAAATGTCGATGTGTGGGTTCTAAAATAAGTTCTCACGCTCGGAAACCTCCCTCTTAAGGTCGAGTAGGTTTCGTTCAAAGAAAAAGAAATGGTCGTGACATCAGAAAAGCTTTTCGCTAACCATAGAATTATAATACAATCAGTTTAAAAATCTGATTGAGATTTGTATTCTAATTCTAATTGAAGAGATTTTTATCGCGAACTGTACGTGGTACAGTTCATATGGATTTTCATACAAACATTGCCGGCCGGGCGCTTGCATGTATTCGACCAGTACCGCAATTTCGATTTATCTCTTGAAAGGTTGTCAAAACAATGTCGAATTTCCAAGCTTTCCAACATGTTTGAGAAAAATATATATTTATGTAAGGCGTTTTTTATTTTGTTGAGTTCATTTTCAATGTACTCGAAGGTCGTGTAATGCACGAGATCTGTTTTTTTTTGTTTCAGAATTGCAACAGCATTGGAAAACCATAATTTCCCAAACTCCCAAACTGGACCGGGCCGGGGCTGCCTGGAAGCGGCTCCTGCCGGAGGCTCTACGCGGGGGTCGTGCGGTCCATGACCCTTTACGGGGACCGCGTTCCTTGAGGTTGTGGCCAGCCCGCCGGTTGAACGCGTCATAAAGGGTTATGGCCATCCGGATGGTGCGGGGATACCGTACGGTCTCCGGTGAGGCGATGAGGCTCCTTGCCGGATTGCCGCCATGGGATCTGGAGGCGAAAGTCCTTGCCCACATTTGGGAGTGGCGCGAGGAGTTAAAACGCCGGGGTGTAACTCCGCTATCGCGAGAAATTACGGCACAGCGGACAGAGCTCCGGCGAGATCTCATGGCGGCCTGGAGAGTGCGATTGATGCAACCCAGCGCTGAGCAACAGATAAGTCCCCTCTTTGAGGAGTGGCTAGAGAGGCGCCACGGCGTCCTCACCTTCCGCCTGACGCAGGTCCTCACCGGACACGGTTGTTTCGGGAGATTCCTGTTTTGCATAAGGCGGGAGGAAACGCCTGGGTATCACCATTATGTGGATCGCCCGGAGGACACGGTGGAGCATACGATGGAGGTCTGCCGGCTTGGGCGGAGCACCGCCGTGTCCTCGTGGAGGCGATCGGCGGCGGTGACCTCTCGCGTCCGACCCTGGTTCACGCCATGGTAAAGAGCGAAAGGGCATGGCAAGCCGTCATCTCCTTCTGCGAAGCAGTAATGCTGGCGAAGAAGAAGGCGAAGCGCGTGAGGGAAATTCGCGCCCTAACGCTCCTAGCCGCCGCAGGAGACGCCATGGGTAGTAGGCGCGGGCTTGCGGACGGAGAGCAATGGGTAGCTTGCCGTCCGATAAGGACCAGGCCCGGGCGTCGGCTCGTTGTGTTCCACGCACGCCTCAAAGAGATGTCAGCACAATTGACGGGGTCCGCTAGGGCCGATGCCTACCGGGGTTGCGGGAAAGTCCTAAGGGGAGACCGTGGCCCCTGGCAACGTTCAGGCAACTGAAGGAACACGGGTGGGTTTGAGTCAGTAATATTCTGATACACCCTTCCGCTCCGCCCAGGGCGGGAAAAGTTATTTGATGATTTCCCACCCAAAAAAACAAAAATCTTCTTGCCACTGGCGCCTGCACCTGTCAACACGGTTACATTTTCTTTTCCACTCCCATGGGTGGTCCTCACACAAGGTTTGTTTATTTGTCCAACTACTTTTGTTCTTGATTGATCCAGGCGTATCGACGTTTCATCTAAGTCCCAAATGAATTGGGGACAGGGACTTGAAAACGAAATTAATTTCGTTCCGTTACACTAAATGGTATCTTATAACGTTCCAAATTTAGTAACGATACCAAAAACAAAAAATTTTAATACCGTTATAAAAACAAAACGTTATAGAATTTCGTTCTCGTAGAACAAAATTTTAAGTAACGTTATAGGTATCAGTAACGTAATGCATATCCGCTTGTATATCGTTACAGGTGAAACGTTACAGATTTATTTATAACGTTATTCTTAAAACTTTTCTCGCTGAACTGAACACAGCTCCGTTTTCGCCCGGTCGCCTCGGCACACGCCACCGCTGTATTTGTTCGAGAGAGTTTCTTTTACAGACAGTGTTGTGCGTTGTGAATATAGTGATTATCTGCCTATTTAAGTGATTGAACTTTTTATTTTTGAATGTATACGTCGCATCGATAATTCGATACTTTCTATTATTATAATGGGTGAGCACCTATCATTTTAATTATACAATATTGTTAATGCTGCCTCATTGACCCTGTGGTCTACAGATATTTAAAAGTTTAATAATATTTATAGTTTTTTTATCTCACGATTACTCACGAAGCGATGCGCACTTTAGTTGCTAGAGATGCGCTGGCTCGCCGAGTACTTGTTTATTACTAGGCACTCGGCTATACTCGGCTATTTTATTAGTACTTACTCGTTATCGGTCGAATAACTCAGTTTGACCTTGATTTACGTTGTTAGTGTTGCTACAAAGTTTACCATTGTTTGTACCATTTGCCTACATAAAATATTATGTAGACAAATGGCAAGTGTCTGATGAGCGCGGCGATCGGTGCCGGCGCTATGTGATGAAATGAAATGAAATGAAATGAAATGAAATGAAATGAAATGAAATGAAATGAAATGAAATGAAATGAAATGAAATTGTTTATTCTGTAAATAGGATATTGGAATCACTTTTACACGTCATATTAAAATGTATGTTAAAAATTAGCTAGATGAGTTCGGCGTTTCCTATCTGACTACTCTGAGAAGAAAGGCCGAAACAAACTCAGAGGTCACAGTCTCTTTTAAAGTCCAGACATAATCTTGGTCAGGCCATATGAGGACCATGTAGACTAATGTCTGAAATGGTCTTTTGAGGAAAGAACCATACAGCTTTGAGTGGACCTGTCCAGTCAGTGCAAGCATTTGTCAGTAATCGCGGAGCTCAACTCTGAACTTAAGGAGCTCAACTCGACGAACAGTACCAAAGAAAGGACATTTGGGTAGGCCGCATAAACTACTCAAACTGCCAGACCATCATTAAATTAAAACTAACTGAGAAAGAAAAGAAAATAGAGAAGAGAAAAAAAAAAATATCCACATAGTCCTCACATTCACAATAATTAATATAATATAATACTTTACAAAGTAATCATGTCATTTTGTATGTAATATGGCCGAGTACCTACCGCTCGCTCGCCGGCCGCACGTTTTTATACTTGAAATTGAAACACAGTGATAGGGTTACCCCTTCATTATGATAACCTATATATTATAAGGATTTTGTTCGGGTTACCATATTCAATAAACTTAGGCGATGGTGGGGTGGAGTGAACACCACGCGCATTGCCTTTATTACCACGCCACCCGCCACCTACTCTCGAAGCTGATCGAAATTAAAGTGCCAGCTACACGGTTGCCGACCGACAGAGGTGACCTTGGTTGGCGACCGGCAAAGTTGTTTCAATGTTTGGTCGTCGTAAGCCATCATCTACACGGTTGTAAACCACCAAGGTCACCTCTGTCAGGACGTGGTTAGCGACCGTGTAGCAGGCGTTTAACCGAATACGAAAGTATAGACCACTTTTCGGTTCGCTTCATTCAACGTCAGCTCGCCTCGGGCGACTTTACGAGTAACATTCTAACATATCATTGATTTTAACAATATTTATGAGAATAAAATGAAATCCAATGAATACGAACTTTAAAAAAGTATTACTTTCCAACATAGTTCGGCTTTGTGCAGTTGTTTTGACATTTAATATTATTTCCAGATAAGAATCGCCAGAAACAGAATCAGAAACGATGTCGTTCGCCAGAACTTTTTAGCGAAATTAAGCCACAGTTTAGTCAAGATATTCGACCAGTATCTCCATCAATACTTCAACGAAAAATAACTCATTCAAATATCAAGCAACAAGTGACGCGTGGTAATAAAGAAAAAGTTAAAGTGCTAGAAGTAAAGGACACAAATATGATTGAATGTAATGAATGTGCGTTTTATGATAGCGATGATAGAAATGAAATTTTTGGACAGCTAATCGCTGAAGAATTCAAATACATTAAGCCCTGTGTGTGCACCAAATGTTATATAGAAATTTTAAAGTATTTGCAAGAAGCAAAAGGCAATCATATACACGAAATAAAGACAGGGGATAGCGAAAATAAAGAGTGAATTTCCAGTTTTATTATTTTGATTATAAGTAATCTGCAATCACAACACCAAAAAGATTTACTGGTTTCACAATGGCACCCCCATGGTATGTTTTCTTATACCATGGGCACCCCCATCAAGATACCCCGCTAAATTCAAATTGTATTTAGTTTTTTGCTAATTGCAGATTATAATTATGTGTCAAGTCAAAGTGTAATAAGCGACAGAAATTGTAGTAATATTTACTGATTTATAATAAAAGGCTACCTTGACGGTAAGGATACTAGATTTTTGCAGCTCAAAACGGGAAATAATTAAAACTCAACATGTTAATTATGATTAAAATAATACTATGTGCGTTTTTTTTTTTTTAATCACTAAACATTCTTATAACGTTTACATTCCTGAGAAAGAGAATAGACGGGAAACTAAGCAACTAATTTTGTTGAAATATGCACTAATTTTGCTCCAAATAATTCGTGTACGTCAGGATGACTGGACCAAGAGAGATTTTGGAAGATTGAGCAATACCAAGTTTTTGTACCTATTTGGTACCAGACATCAAATAATTGGAGGGAAAACTATTACGAAGCAAGTTGCCAGCCATTCGGACTTCAGAATGGCTGGACCAAGTTAGTTTCACCTTGTTGTAGGCGTTATAACTAGTTTATATTTAATTAAAATTTAAAACCTCATTTACCAATGAGGTTAAAAATCTAAGAAAAACATAAGTTGAGGGGTACCTCAACATATCTTATTTGTTTCATTTAACATTATCTTTAATAAGAAATACCAGTTTAAGGGGGATGCGCCAAGGTAGCCCGCGAAATTCAAATTTTCTAACGTTTTTTGCAATTTGCAGGTCAGTGTCAGGTTGTATCTTGATTAAAATATGATTTGCGAGCGTAACAAATATGGCTTTACAGAATTATAATCATTAGAATCAGCAATACAACTCCGTATGATAGAATAACCCCCAAATGTCATGATTTCATGAAATTATGACATTTGGGGGTTATTCTATACATTTGGGGGTTAGACTCACATATAAATTGGAAACTTCACATTAAAAAAATAAGAGCTAAACTATCAAAATTTTCTTACGCCCTCCGCGAGATCAAAAAAACTACAGATCTTAAAACTGCCCTAGTCACCTATTATGCGTATGCCTTTGCCTGGCTCAAATATGGAGTCATCCTATGGGGAAATAGTACAGACGCGCCCACATTATTTACTTTACAGAAGAAATTGATTAGAATCCTAGTAAATATTGAAGAAACCGTCAGCTGTAAACCTCACTTTCAAGAACTAAAATTACTAACCTTACCCTGTCTCTATATCTTTGAAATATGCAAATTTGTTCGTAAATACCCGGAACTCTATAGTAAACGAGAAAACATACAAGCTAAAGTTACACTTGAGATATAAAAACAGACTCAACATACCAACTTCGCGACTAAAAATGCATTCCTCCAGTACCTTCGTCATGTCTATAAAAAAATACAACAAGTTACCAGAACCCATTAAAAAAATAAATGATAACAGTTTTATTAAAAAATTAAAACTCTTTCTATTGGACAAAAGCTATTATAGTATAAAAGAATATTTAGACGATAAATTATAATTTATAAGAAAGACATACTTAATAAAATAAATAATACATTTCCATTTACAAAATCTACATAATAAATAGATAATTAAACAAACAAAATAATCAATATAAATCAATTCATAATAAATATACCTACTAATACACAGTGCAATAACATACTATTTTTTAAATTAATAATGCAATCTAGTCGTTAATAAATAAAGAATCGTGCAATAAATTTAGTATAATAACCAAATAACATAAGTTTAAACACATACTGAACAGCAGGAATAATTAGCCAAAACTATATTGGTATAACTTATTAAAAACCTTATTAAAAACCTACTTACCCAAGCAGGTATTATTTATAAAGCAATAAAGCCAAAAAATACTTAAATGATAATAATTAAAATACTTAAATATTAGGAAAAGAAGAAAAGGTGGTAAGTAACAAAATGAAAATACAATTACCAGATTCGGAATACATAGAAATCATCAACACAACTCTATAAGTTCATGTAATCCCCAAATGTCATGATTTCATGAAATCATGACATTTGGGGATAATGCTATCATACGGAGTTGTGATTTCTATGATTATAATTCTATAAATAAACTTTTGATACGGTCGCAAATCATATTTAACTCAACGTACAACCTGATACTGACATGCAAATTGCGAAAACCTTAACAAAATTTGAATTTCGCGGGCTACCCTGACGCTTTCGCCTTAACTCGGTATGACCACTGCAGTTCTTTATCGCCTTCTATTTTGTCATAAAATCTCCAAATCAAATCAATCTTTTGAGCCCACTCAGATCTCTCAAATAGTTATAAACAAACTCACAAACACAATAGATAGTACGGTACTTACTTACAAACCTACTTTAAATTTTACCCTTATTTTTTTTTGACGTACTTAACTCACTCCCTTTGTGTGTTATGTAAATAAAGCAAGTACCTACTAGATGCGCGCGAGGAACGACGCGACGACGCGGCGCGCGGCGGAGCGAGGTAGGTACCTACTTACAGCTGCCGCCGCCGGCCGCACGTTGCGACTTGCGAACAAGTATAAACCTGTTTGTTTTTGTTATTGACCTACTCTGTCAGATGAATGAACGCCTGCTACACGGTCGCCAACCGCGTCCCGACAGGGGTGACCTTGGTGGTTTACAATCGTGTAGATGATGTTTACGACCAAACGTTGAATCAATTTTGCCGGTCGCTAACCATGGTGACCTCTGTCGGGGACTCGGTTGACGACCGTGTAGAAGGCGTTTTAGTTGACGCTGTGTAACTAAGCCGAGCTACTGACAGAGTAGGTAGGTACCTAGGTACTCGGTAAAACTTGTACACGGCGCATCTCCATGTATTTAAAAAAAACACTTTCGACAAACCATTTATAGGTAGGTACTTAATTGTAATCGCGGACGATAAAACAAATCAAATGAGCGAGCGGTGAGCACATGAATAAAAAACCGAGTTTTTCAACTTTCATCGATAAATAATATTATAAGATAAGAGTTTTATTACAACCCGGAACATTACATTTCGACGACTGTTTGTCGTCGCTCAATGAAAAATATCTGTACACAAAGTTCTTCTTTTTACGACCCAGGATTTAATAGCACAGAGTTCTTTGTAATATATATTTATAAACTGCCAAAACTACAAACAGTCAAACTCACTCAACTACCTAAATAAAGTTAAATAAACACGGCGAAATGCTAGTGCTTAATGCTACGTTGCCATACCGCTGGCGCTGCGCTCGGGAAACCGAAATACTAGTAGTAGGGACGCGTTGCGTTTGTGTGCGTGCGCTTGCGGGCTGCGTGCGGCCACGGGCCGTGGGCTGGCAACGCCGCGTATCGAAATGAATAACGTTATTATTCGGAACGGAACGAAATCTCAAAAGGTTTAATAACATTATTAAAAATATATCGTTATACTATAACGATATATTTTTAATAATGTTTCAGTATCGTTATAGCCAAGGAATTAATTTTGTTACGGTTCAGGTGGAACGATACAGTTTAACGTTACCGTATCCACGCGTCGCGTTATTTTGAGTAACGTTTCAAGTCCCTGATCGGGGACTTCAAAAAAGATCTAAATCTTTTAGAGTATTTTGCAGGAAATCGAAATATTCACCAATAACGAATGGATCCGTCATTTTTCTTCTTACAAATTCTACAGACTGTGCTTTTTTAATTGATAATATCCATGACATTTCCGGAAATTAATGAACCAGCCTGTGCCTGGGACATTGTTTTTAAATGGTGTTTGAATTTTATTCACCCGCACATATTCAGCGACAAGCTCCATAATTTCAAACCTAGACAGACCATATCCCCATTTTTTCATAGTTCTGACAGTTTCTGCTAATTTTTTCTCATCTTCTAGGTGTATAACAGTTGGCTCACCTGCATTTGGTCTGGTAGTTTCTTTACCAAAAGGAGTTGATTTTGTATGGGGCGAATCAACAAAATTGGCGCGAATATCACTCATTCGACACAACATGACGCTACGAACGTAGTGTTGACACTAGCTTCTAAGTCGACTGATGCAGCGAGGACAATAAAGATGGCGTCTAAACCAATGTTGCCCGTAGTAAAATATCGCTAAGATTAGTGGAATTTTTGAATTTTCGGAATTACCCCAGTGCACCTTAATGAATTGTTAGATATCACAATATTGGGATCCCTCCGTTTTACCAAATGGATTTTGAAAAATTTTCATTATCCAAACAAATTTTAGCAACCTTTTTTTATACCAATGCAATATTTGGAATGATTTTAGTACGCACATTTTCATTTGGTCAAATTTTTACTTGGCAGACTATTACCAAGGATAATGTCATTAAGGCATTTGGTCTTTAATCAAATTATTTATTACAGCAAACTATCTTTAGACAATAAACATTTAGTCAATTGATTTGTTATGACAAAAAATATAAAGACAAAATTAAGATTTTTTGGTAATTATATAATAAAAAAATGCGCTTTTATTTTAATATAATCATTTATAATATGCGATGTTATTTGCGTACTTCTTTGTAAGTTTATGTAAGGCTAAAAGCGTCTTGGTAATTTTTGTCTCCGACCAACTGTTTGTCGTAAAACAAATACACAGAAACGAATCGCTGCAAAACCGACTCCACGTAGTCTTGTCTCCCCACCCCTAGAGTGTAATTTAAACCCACGTAGGCGCGGAGGGGCGAGGCGGCCCGCGAGCTGAGGAGCAGGTGGTTTGAAGGCCCGCCGCCGCGGCTGAGGCTGGCCGGCGAAGCCGGTCAGCAAGCCGAAGCTGCGGTGGTGAGCGTTAAAACCATCTGCGACGATAAGCTCGCGTGGAGCCGCCCAAACCCCGCAGCGCCGGAGCCGTGACAGAAACAATGCTTGCTGCATGTTGCATGCCTGCTTGCACGCTGCATGCCTGCTTGCATGCTGCATGCCTGCTTGCACGCTGCATGCCTGCTGCATGCTTGAAGCAAGCAAATCATGATATTGACCTGTTACTGCTCCTGAGAATCGCGGATCTTGACTTTCAGAATTTTGACCTTGACACCTAGGTCAATAACATCAAGGTCAAGGACAATGCCCTTAAGGTGTCCCATGGTGTTTCCCCACCCTACTACACCCTCTTCATATCGTATCTTTTTTCGTAAATTTAAAACTAGCGAAATTAAGTATTTGGCTTATTTTATTTTGCGTAAAATATGTTATACCAACTGAAATATTTGACTAAATTAAAATTGGTAAAAGTACTATTTGGTAAGCAAGTTATTGTTTAAACGTTCACTTGCCAAACATTAGGTTTGCGTTACAATTATTGAAGAGTTTATTTGCTAAGTAATAATTTGGCAAATGAAATTATGCAGAAAATTGTTTGGGAAGTGATAATTTGTCAATTTCTTTTAGATGAAACAAGGGATACCCCACAATATTAGATGAAGTTAATAAGGAATTAGATGGGAATGTTAAACAAAACTGAAGTTAGTTTATAGAAGGAATACACTTAATTCTAGGACACAAACAAAACTTGATTGACAATTGCAAGTTTATGTATGACACATTACAGGCTTAATAGTCTGAATAAATACTAATCAATAAGACCTAATGACCTTATTTTTGTGTAGTAAATATTGTAGTGTTTACTGTCAGAGCGTATGTTTTCGTCGTTGCTTTTGCTTCCACTAAATTGTCAAGGAATAGGAGACATAAGCCGTGCTAGTGTGTGATGGACGTTGCTCAGAAACCTGAGCAGTATTGTGATGTTCTGCGGTCTTAAATATTATGTAGAATCATCATCATCAGCCTATCAGCCATCGGTTAAAGTTAAGTTTTCTTTTTTAAACGTCTCTCGTTTTGTTTTCATGTCTTTTATTCCTAAAACAATTTTTTCCCGTAACATTTCATCTTTCAATGTAGCATATTCACAGTCTTCAATCAGCTTTGTTAAGTCTGCATAGAAAACATCAAACCTTTCGTATTTTTGTTGAATTCTACTTAAGAAGATATATCTATTGTAGATTATGTTTTTCTTATGGCTCCTACACACAGTGTACTTTTGCTGCGCGGCACGTGCCTCCGGCTTTTGCGCCTTCATTTTCTTTGCGTTTCTTTCAGCGACTTTGTGCGGCATGGCCGGCAGCAAGGCAGGCGGGCACTGTGTGTAGCAGCCATTAGGGAGCATTTTTGTAGATATAATTTGCAAAATATCCTTGCATGTTTTGTTTGCCTTTTACAGGTCTGGGAGACTGAATTCCCATATTTCTTTAACGCTTCGCCGTCTACGGCGCTGAACAATACGCTTACTTTTCTTGGTTCCTGTTCCGCCGACCATTCCTCCATTTAAGTCGCAGAACAATAATTAGTCCACGCAGATAAGAATGATTTAAATGCATCTTGCGGGTCTATATCAACGTTTATAGCTGTTGGCCAGGGCACATTTATGTTTTGTGGGAGTGTTTTCTGCGAAAGTCTTGCGATCTTCTCTTGCATTGACTTCAGCAGCACAGTTTGTTGTTGAACGATATTTAGTAGCGATGTATTTTCCATTGCTCGGTTTACGCTGCCACCATGTTTTATAAAGAAACTAGTTCTCTATTATAAAGAATTTAATCATATTCAATTGAATTCAGTCTAATCTACGTATCTGCTTTGTGACGGAATGAGTTTACGTGGGGGTAAAAATAAGACCACGTAACCTTGTCAAGCCTTGTCAGTATAAAAAAAGTATATTAGTAAATGGGGTAAGGTAGGTCTATGGTCACAAGATTCTTTCAACTTCCTTGGGAGTAGCGCGGTACTCTCCTGGCTTAGCCTGGCGCGACGATGACCCCAGCGGGTGTGCCACGCTGCAGACGCCAGGAACGGTGTTGGTCGGCAGATGTTCGTGCCTGACCCGTAGACAGCTCGACGGCCACGCGGGTAAAAATGTACCCGGCGCGGAACTCGAGCGGTAAATAAAGTACCGCAAGCGTAGCCGAAAGTAGGACTTGCTAGCCGGAATTTTGGACCCTGGAACATGACGTCTAGCGTGTCACAAAATGACTAAAATTGTCATCTCCGCTGATTGTGACACCAAAGCATAAGCAAAGCGAGATGTACTAGTGCGCTTAATGAAGGTGGTGTGTGGATGTCACAATCAGTACGGAGTTTACAAAGATGGAAGAATGGAAGTGAAAAAAAACACGACATGACTTGCACATTTTAAGTCGATGGAGAAATACATTGAAATGTGCGGTGCTAATAGCAAATAAATAAGCTGAAGGCAATTAATTTAATATAATAAATTGAGCAAATAGGCACTCGTCTTAAGTTGTCCTAGATAGCTACCTCGTAGGTACACACAATATTAAACATAGCTGTTTAACACTTACCCAGTATGGGTTTACGAAAACACAGAATTTAATAGGGTTGACTACTATGAGTCAATTAAAACTGTTGCCTGCTTTATGCTTTGAAAAATTACGAAGACCACGTATGTAGGGTCACATGTGATCTAGGATCAAGTGAACGTGTGTTCTCGCCCGTAGCAGGAATTCGAATGTGCTGGTCATCCTGAGTGAAATGATCACTGCGGTGTCGCGAAGGTTAAGCCAAGGTCAGCAATCCTCATTCACGCGTTCAGATACGCCGACCGCGCACATCACTATTGCGTTATCAGCTAACTAATTACGTTTAGTAACTTAAGACATCCCTAATATTATTACATCTGTGGTTTGACTTGACATTTTATTGTTGTGAATATGTTGGAACTTGACAATTTGGTTTTAAAATAGGTAAACAAATATAAAAATGCCTAGAAGAAGCTTAGTTTAACGTTTCAATATGTAATTTATGATTAATTTAAAAAAAGGGAACGTTATAACGTTACAACTTTACAATCGTTTTAGAACTGACAACCGCATAAGGCTGGCTGTCAAAGTGACATTATATTATTTTTCAATAGGGATGCAATGGTGACGCCATTCCAACAGCAACATAACTCGGTTTTTTCAAAATTAAGAGAAGATCTCCCTCACATTGTCTGCATAAAATGTAGCTGCCACATGATCCACCTTGCAGCATCAAAAGCTTGTCTCAAATTGCCTAGTTTAATTTAGGATTTATTGCGGAATTTAGGTTCCCATTTCAGTCAGTGTCATTCGAGGCAAAAAAAAAATTGCGGAAATGCAAATAAAATTTTATCACCCGCTACAACAAGATGGCTGTCATTAAAAACTTGTGTAGACAGGGTCCTGGAACAATACCCAGCTTTGCAATCTTACTTTAGACTCGAATGCTTTGAAGACCCATCCAAAACTAACGACACTAAAGTTTATCTCGAATTTATGTCGTACGTTCTGGAGCTATTGAACGAATTTAATATTATGTTTCAATCAGAGACTCCACTGTTACATAAACTAAAGCCAGAAACAGAGAAATGAATAAAAACTCTAGCTGCTAATTTTATATGAAACTCGCCCACGTTAAGGGAAACAATTCATTTGAAATCCAGTATAATAATCCAAGGCTCTACGTACCAAAAGATAAAATATACATTGGAATATCAGCACAGGAAACATTGAATGAGATGCAATGCCAACCAAACCTCCCGCACAATCAGACATAGACCGATTACGCCTGGACTGCATGCAGTTTTACATTGAAGCAATATCAAATAATAATTAGGTAAGATTTCTCTGACAGTTTGTTGTATAATATTCTACCAATTGTTGACCCCGCAACTAGCACAAGTTTCAATTTCCCAGAATTGATACCAGTATTGGAAAGATTTCCATTCCTAAAAGATGTATTAGATTACAAAACATTAGTGAAAGAATGGCGGGAGTATTGCTTAATGCAGACCGATGCGCAAATGAGTAAGGATCTACCGGCGAAACAATACTGAAAAAAAGTTTTCCAAATAAAGGATATTGCCGGGAATGTAAAATACCCAAATTTATTGGAATGCTGTTGGTTTTACCATTTGCAAATGCAAGCGTGGAAAGAATTTTCAGTAAACTGAAAAGGATCAAGACGGAAAGCAGAACCCGCCTAAACACCAATACCTTAGTATCCTTGATGGCAACGAGTTCAGGAATCGAGGATGTCGGAAGTTTGCGCCGACCAAAGACATGCCAAAAGCAAAATTAAAATATTGAGCATCTTAATGTTGTTTTTATTTTTCATTTGTTTGCCCAAATATAACAGTACTCACGCCTTTTTAGGTAAGTATACTTTTTTCTCATTCAATCGTAACAAATTAATACGAGTATTTCTCCTGCCGTCCTTTTTGTCCAAAAATCGTCCCATTTCAGGTAGTGAATCGTCCGAAAGTAGACGCAGGTACTGGCAACACTGGACGTCAGAAAAACGATCTGTAGGTTAATTAATTTAGAAAATTAATAAAAAGTGTTTATTTAAGTTAAATTAGAGTAATATATCCGTACCTAGTAATTAAGTACTTAGTTTATTCAGTGATTATACAGTGTTTTTTGTAATCAGAAATTAAAAAAAAAGGATGATTTCAAAGAATCCATGTTTTTGACGGATTTGAAAGAATGCGAAAAATATACATTAGAATGGCTGACAATGAAAAGCGAAATGTTGTCACTAATGGGCTCAGAAAATAAGCGAAGCACACAAATAAAATTGCCAAAAAAATAGACATCCCCAAATTCGACGGGCAATTAAAAAGCTGGATGCCATTTTGGAGCCAATTCAGGAAAATTCACGAGGGGAATATAGCTACGGGAGCCAAGTTTGTGTATTTGGTGCAAGCAATGACCATCGACTCTAGAGGCTAAATCACTGGTAGAAAGGGCTTCGCCTGAAATGTATGGGCCACTGGTGCCTTTTTTTTTTATCGCACACTAACGCCACCTTGTTAGATGTGTATTCCATACAAACAATAGTTACTATGGCAGCTCAGCTCTAAAGTACATCCGTCTCCAGTTATTCGCCCTAATCTGTAACACGTATTTAATTAGGAAAACTGAAAATATAAGTTACTTTTAATGGTCCTATACTATTTATTTCATAGTACAAACTCTAATGGACTCAAGTTGCATTGTATTGGCGTAAGTGGCATAGTGTGACATCAAGTTACACTTCACCGTAATAATGTCGTGAGTATTTTATTAACAAAACTGAAAATATTTTTTCTTACCCCCTTATCTTGTCTATTTTATAGTTTAAGCACTATCTGGACTCAAGTTACGTCATGTTGGCTTAAGTGGAATAGTGTGACTTCAATTCACGCTTCACTATAGCACTGTTACGACTATTATTTCCAGTAAAAATGAAAATATGAGTTTTTCACGGCCTTGTTTATTTCATAGTGTAAACACTATTTGGGCTCCATGTTGCATCATGTTGGCGTAAATGGCATAGTGTAATGTGGCATCCAGTCACACTTCTCTATTAGTAATGTTACGAGTATTTTATTTGCAAAACTGGTTATGTGATTGTATACTGTCTTGTCTATCTTGTCTGTCTTGTGTATTTAAAAAATCCGAATGTCTTTTCTAAAAAGCCCTTCTCTAGGCCTTCTCCAGGACGACCAGGACCCTTTTTTATTTCTTCGATATCTCTTTTCTGAGGGGTTTAACATTCTTATAATTGGGTCTCAAAAGGAACTGTTAAACATTTAACATTTTTTTTTGCAGCACTGTAGTCCTTTCAGTAACGCATATTTTGATATAATTTTCATATTATTCTTTTATCCACATCGGGGAAGGCATGGCCTGCATCTCACCTGATGGTAAGTGATGATCAGGCCGAAGGTGGAAACGAGCTTCACCCGGAATCCTCAACCACAGAGGAACTGGCTATCTTATCTCTAACTGCCGAAACACAACAATGCTGTTAACATTGGCGACAGACTAAGATTTTCATTTCTGTTTCTTAATAATTGAGGACGCTAGCCCCCCCCCCCCAGTCGCTTTTTAATATTTGTGCACACTATCGCAATAATAATTAAATCATCATTTGATAGCACTGGGAAAGTATCCAGTGCATGGTTATCACTTGTGATTGAAGAAAATATTGCCCTTCGAGAGTTTAAGTTTTGAGCTAATACGTAATTCCCCAAATAGTATTCATTAACTACAGTTCGCTCAGAAATACTTTGCAGTAATTCAGCCACAAGCATATATTATGGTCTGTTAAAGGTTTTCCGAAAACATTTGAATTGATTCAAATGTTATTTTACCTCGATGGTCCTAGTTTATCGTTTATAACTACCAGTTATAGCTATATGTAAGCGGGCACACCATTTATGCCTGGGGGCTTTTATTTAGACATTAAGTTCTGTTTAAGTTTCGTTTTTATTTATTATTTCTGCTTGAGTATAGTTCTCGATGTTTTTGGTTGGTATATTGGCGTGTGATAGCTGACATAAGGCTAATAATTTAATTTATGTTATCTGTTGTGTTATAGTGAAATGTTACTTGATGTTACACTATGCTACTTATGCCAACGTAACGTAACTTGAGTCCAGATAGTGTTTAAACTATAAAATAGACAAGATAAGAGCGTAAGAAGCACAAATATTTTCAGTTTTGTTTATAAAATACTCACGACATTCTTACGGTGAAGTGTAAGTTTATGTCACACTATGCTACTTACGCCAATATGATGCAATTTAATTTCATTAGAGTTTGTGCTATGAAATAAATAGTACAGGACCATTAAAAGTAACTCATATTTTCAGTTTTCCTAATTAAATACGCGTAACAGATTAGGGCGAATAACTCGAGACGGATGTACTTTAGAGCTGAGCTGCCATAGTAAATATTGTTTATATGGAAGTGCTCTACACATCTAACAAGGTGGCGATAGTGTGCGATAAAAAAGGCATCATAATTGGGCATGGCCCTTTATCCTATTACTGCTGAAAATTATCCAAAATGTATTGAATACCTGAAGTCTAGATACGGGCGAGAGGATTTACATATTCAAGTTTATGTAAGGGAGCTTTTGGTACTGATGCTACAAAAAGTGAATGGCGATGAAGTTATATGACAAATAAGTGCACATTTAAGAGCATTGGAGATACTTGCAGTCACAAAAAACCATGCTGCTTTCCTATTACCGCTAGTAGAGTCGTCTCTTCCCTAAGAAATATTAAAAACGTGGCAAAGAACAAAGATTAATGTCAATGTCGTGGCCAGATCTTAGAATTGATCATTTCATGAAATGTTCGACCATTTCATGAAATGGTTGTGTTTCATGTAATGGCCAGCTAAAATTGGCCATATCGTTGAAATGTCAACGTTTAATGATATGTCAGTCGAAGTTTGGCCATATCATTAATGTAGGGTATCCATGGTTTAAGGTGTAGTAAAAATTGCTAACTGCGACCAAATTGGAAGTAGCGCTCGCCAGCCGCTGCCACGGCACCGCTCGCTTCACTCACTCGGCCCGCGCGCGGTTGGTCACAGTTCTAACCTAACTTAACATATTTCGTTGGGACTCGGGGTGCCATAAGTGGCGTGAATTTTAATTTTAAGTGCTATGTTGCTTACCACACCGGTTGTCGTACCCCGACATGGGTTAGGTTAGTAATTTCCAAATTGGTCACTTTCCATAATATCACATTCGGAAAACCAATACAAAAAGTCCATCGAGTTTTCTTGCTTGGTCACCCTACTTTGTTTGATTTGTTGTATGCCGCCGCCATGATGCCCAACAAAAACAAAGCGATATCAACGCCTCTACCGGTGGATAATCTAACTATTTCACGATATGATCACTAATGTTTGGCCACATCATGAAGTAGTCGTGCGTTTAACTGTTCATATCGTCAAACGTTGAGTATTCAATGATCTGGCCAGACCACATCATGATGTGATCAGCGGTCGATGTTCTATTTCATGAAATGCAACCATTTCATGAAATGGCCGAACACTTCATGAAATGATCAATTTTAAGATCTGGCCACGACATCAATATAGATGAAGAACTGAACAATCTATTGACATTTATACAAAAAGAGGTTGAACATTATCAAAAGATAAAAATGGCTAATACATTTTCGGAAAACCATGCAACAAACAATAAGAAGGAAATGCCAACTGCACATTGCCTTGCTGCAACGGTGAAAGAAGGACCAAAAATGGTTTATGGTGTGACAAAGAAGAACATAACAGTCATCATCAGCATATTAATGTTCCCACTGCTGGGACACAGGCCTCCTCTCTGTGAGAGGGAGTGAGCTGTAATCTACCACGCGGGCCCAGTGCGGGTTGGTAGATGTCACATGTCTTCGAATTTTTGGTTCTAAGACATGCCGGTTTCCTCACGATGTTTTCCTTCACCGTTTTGAGAGCAGTGTTGATGAAATTATTAACACAAAGTAAAGCGCCTGCTTGGGTTCGAACCCACGACCTACAACTCGTAAGTCACATAACAGTATTGAGTGCTAATTACAAAAATTATCGGTAGATCAGCGCAAAGATAAAGAAAAAGGCTTGCACAATCTGTCTGAGAAAAGGACATTTCTGGAAAAATTGCAAAGCTTCAATCAAGTGTCTGATCTGTAATAAAAGGCATTCAACAGTGTTGAGTATGACAAATAAACCTACATCAAACAATAGCAACAATATGTCACTAGTATCAGAAAGCGTCAGACTCCGGCACGGGAGTCGGAGTCTTCTCACACGACTTCAATATATATAAATATATCCAGCTCGCTGGGAATGTTCAACACCGTCTATCAGGCGGAGTGTGTGGGCATCATACAAGCGGTCTATGCCCTAAAAGCCAGGAGGGTTACGGATACACATATACGTATACTCTCCGACAGCGCCTCAGTTCTCCAATCCTTACAGAAAAAATGGATCACCTCAAAGATAACACTAGAATGTCACAATGCCCTAGAACACATAACGTTGTCTAGCCGCAACACGGTGACACTACAATGGATAAAAGGACACAGCGGATCGCTAGGCAACGACGCAGCAGACGAGCTCGCTAGACGAGGATCCAGCACAGCAGTCTGTGGACCCGAGCCTATCGTACCCATCCCCTTCAACCAAATACGCAGGTGGCTACAAGAGTTCACCCACACACAAGCGGAGCTTTGGTGGACCTCGACACCCGGCTGCACGCAGTCCAAGGAAGCTATGCTATCCTTGGATAGCGTGCTAACCAGACGTTTACTACGCCTGGACAGGAACGGCCTGCGCCTGGTGACGGGGACCATCACGGGACACTGCTCGCTAAACAAACACTTCCACACAATAGGCATAACGGACAGTCCTCTGTGCAGGGCGTGCATGGAGGCTGAGAAGACCGTCGCGCACGTGCTCTTTGAATGCACAGGCGTCACCCAGATTAGAACACAAACCCTCGGGTCACCCAGATCTTTCACAGACGTTCTAAACAGACTGGGAGTTTTAATTAACTTCTGGAGGGAGGTGGGCTGGTTGGAATAACCCCCCAAATGGCCGCCATGGCCCACGCACAATGGTCCACTTGAAGGACTAAGTGCGGAAACCAAACCCTTTAACATAGAACATAGAAGCGTCAGCAAAGTCACCGGTATCGGTATCGGCAGCATCATCTTCTATACAAGGAACCACACTACTTCAGACTGTATTAGTTGAGATACAATACAAGGACAAAAAGTTCTTGCACTGTATGACAGTGGTTCACAGAAGACCTACATTAAGCAGGACATACAAAAATGTTATACTTAACATACCATATCAAAATTTAATTGGTGCGCTAATGTATTTAGCAGTGGCTATAAGGCCAGATATAGCCTATTCCGTTACTTACGATATCTATCCCAATTTAATAACTGCTATGCAGAATAGCATTACAGATATGCTAATCATATAGTAAGATACCTAAAGGGTACAAAAGATGTTGGTATAAAATATAAGAAGACAGGAAAACAACAGTATGGCATGGCTGATGCCGCCTGGGTTGGTTGTACAATTGACAGAAAATCATTCTGGATATTGTTGCAAATATGCAAACGCATGCATCAGCTAGGGATCAAAGAAAGAGAGATGTGTGGCGCTATCAAGAGCAGAAGTTGAATATACAGGTGACTTTTTAGTCACCGTCCAAATTTTTTCTAGGCATTCTGTATCATTCTTAAAAGCCATTTTTGAAAAAAAAACGATACGTAAAATTTTCATAAAAAATCATTTTCTCGAAAGAATTATCCGCTCTGCGTGGTCACAAGTTAAACGGTTATTAATACTACACTTGCCGCGCAAACATTCAATGAAAAGGACAGCGCACACCCCGCTTACCCCCGCCCCGCTACACCTGCGCGACGACACATATTTCGACTGCCGCAACAAACACTATCGAAACTGCAAATCACGTACTTTAAAGGAGAAGCATTTAAAGTTTTAATTCGATGTAGAAGAATTCGTATTATTAACTTCAGTAAAATTATATATGGAATAAATAGTAAAGGACCATGGGCAACTTTGTATGGAGTCTGGTACCAACGCTCAACAGTGATGAGACTCATGCCATGTGAAAGCTTTTGGGGTATTTTGTAATTCATTCTATGGCAGCTAAATCGAAATCGAGCGCGAACATGGTATTTTTGAACATTCAAAATAAGTTAGGTTAGGTTAGGTTAGGGATGAAACTCATGCCATGTGAAAGCTTTTGGGGTATCATTTAAATTATACTATGGCAGCTAAGTCGAAATCGAGCGCGAACATGGTGATTTTGAACATTCAAAAAAGTTAGGTTAGGTTAGGTTAGGGATAAAACTCTTTCCATGTGAAAGCTTTTGGGGTATCATTTAATTTATACTATGGCAGCTAAGTTGAAATCGAGCGCGAACATGGTGATTTTGAACATTCAAAAAAAGTTAGGTTAGGTTAGGGATGAAACTCATGCCATGTGAAAGCTTTTCGGGTATCATTTAATTAATACTATGGCAGTTATGTCGAAATCGAGCGCGAACATGGTGTTTTTGAACATTCAAAAAAAGTTAGGTTAGATTAGGTTAGGTATAAAACTCATGCCATGTGAAAGCTTTTGGAGTATCATTTAATTTATACTATGGCAGCTAAGTCGAAATCGAGCGCGAACATGGTGATTTTGAACATTCAAAAAAAGTTAGGTTAGGTTAGGGATGAAACTCATGCAATGTGAAAGCTTTTGGGGTATCATTTAATTAATACTATGGCAGCTGAGTGTTTTTGAACATTCAAAAAAGGTTAGGTTAGGGATGAAACTCATGCCATGTGAAAGCTTTTGGGGTATCATTTAATTTATACTACGGCAGCTGAGTGTTTTTGAACATTCAAAAAAGGTTAGGTTAAGTGGGACGAGAGGGCGGAGCGCATTCATGAGAGGGCGGAGGACATCCATGAGGATTTTCAAGGTCGCAACAAAAAAGCATATCAAGGGATGAAACTCATGCCATGTGAAAGCTTTTGGGGTATCAATTAATTTATACTATGGCAGCTTAGTCGAAATTGAATGCAAACATGGTGTTTTTGAACATAAAAAAAAGTATAAAATGAAGGACAAAAAATAAAACAGTAAGCATTGTATAATTATGGAAATAATAATAACATCTCTGAACGCTTAATTACGTAATTAATTATTTTTGCTTAACATTAGAAAATACCTAATAACATTTAAGGTAACAAAAGTATCTTTGTTTTTAATGGTAATGTTAGAAGCCAGAGGGGAAAGGGCAGGGACAGGCGATAAGGTATCTAGCTACTTGCGTAACAGTATAATTAAGTAAATTGTAGCGGTTACACATACTAACTACTCATCAAATACATGACGTCACACAAATCCTGCATCGCGTTATTAGCGTTTACCGCGCGAACGACTTATTATAAGAGTATCCGAAATCAACTTACGAAAATTTGCCCGCCAGACACCACACCCGTCTGGCCGGAGGATCCTCGACCTTTTCAAATGAGAATGAGTGAACTTTACACCCTGTTATTCATACCACAAACAAATAAATAACAGTATTATGGTCATCATAGAAAATGGTCGAAGCGAAGCTTCGAAGTCTCAGTGTATATCAGTACGCAACAGTCTCTGTGCGCGGAGTTATGCCTGGACGCGGAAGGTTCATCTACTGAGCGGCCGTAGATAATTATTTCAAGGTCTTTGCAGGTTGTGTTTGATAACACACAAAGTATTTGTCATTGTTGCTGGCAAAGGATCGATGCTGCTGCTGTACAAAACGTCGAATAGGAACGTAGCATCTTAGAAAAACACAACGTCCAAGAACCTGCGGCTAAAAACATTCCTGTTGGAGTTAAACCACATTTTTTTCGGAGCGTTTCCATGCTACCTTGGTAATTATTTCAAGGTCACTGCCGAGACTTATTACTATTACTTTATTATAATGTGCCTGCGTGCACATCGCACGCGCATGTACACAAAAAAAAAACAAGAAAAACTTTAGTATTTACTGTGAATTTTATTGTCTAGTTTCTCAGTATTGAAAATGTTCCAAAACACCATGTTCGCACTCGCTTTCGACTTAGCTGTCATAGTATGAATGAAATAATACCCCAAAAGTGTTCACTTGGCATAAGTATCATCAGTTCATCACTGTTGAAAGTCGCGTCCAAAATGAGGCATGGGTATTGAATGCATTGGAGATGTCCAACGACACCGCCGACATCACCCTGCCCCGGGATTCCGTGCGGAGGAAGCGTACGAACAAATTTCAGATTTCGTATACTTTTATAAATATTTCACTTTCGATTATGTTTTATCGCTTATAATAGCCAAAATTTCATCGAAAGTGCCACATTCAATAGTGTATATGGAATTGTCAAACACATGTGAATATCGAATGTGGTACTTTCGTTACTGTTCTAAGAACACAATTATAGAAAAAAAACTTTCGATATCTTGCTTGGCACTGACTTAGGTCTATGTTCATCCGATTTAATAAATAAAAAAGCATTTTTCATTAATTAAAAAATATATATTTAAAAACATAACACAAATTATCATGTACCTATCAAAAAACTTAAAACCGAATCATTTCAGACTTTTTCATTGCACTTAATTGGAATAAGACCAATCGAACCTACCTATAATGACTATTAAAAACTAACCACAGCCCATTGGGTGTATAGTATAAATCAAAAATATATTTTCTTATTTAAAATAATAACTAAACCAATGAGATCAGTAAAAATAATATAACTGCTTAACTTATCACAGTTTTATTGAAAACATAATATTTAGACAAAATAAAAAGTCATTCTGGACCATAATAACAATCAAATCTAGTAAAAATATTAAAAAAAAAAACTTTTAGCCCGAATTGAGCACATAAAAATAACAGAAAAAAACAGGCTTAGCTACCTTAGTTATCTAATCATCATCATCACTTTCTGGCAAACTTTCATTTCCAGTGCTAAGGTTCTTAAAAAAATTATGATATTGTTTCGGTATAAGTCCTGCTTCACACAAATAAACTAAATCTTTATATTTTGCTTCTGTAATCGATAAACTATTTGAATAAAGTGGTTTCAATACATCATTGGAAATATCAGCCACAGATTGCCGGTTGCGCCGGGTCTGAACTAACGTATTCAATGTTAAATAATCAGAATCCAAATCATACTTGTATAAAATAGCGTTAGGATCACATTTTTTTATACAGATTTCTTTTATATTATTCCACTTTACAACCTGATTTAAAACGTTCTTCTTATAGTTTCTGTTAGTTAACAAGTTCTTTAAATCATATAGCATATCTTGTGAAACTTCTGTTACATTGTATGGGACATCATTGGTTTTAGCCCAGCGAACCAAAGCGTACCACTGGTCTGGCGTGTAAATAATCTTCCCTTTAGCTGATCGTTCTATTAGGGCGTGTACACTGTCAGCTTCTTGCTGGGTATGGCCGGACTCTAAAAATCGGTGTACAATATTGATATTGTATTTCCTGCTAGCATACATGTAAAGGCTATATACCACTCTATTCCGATTTTGTCCTGTGCAATTGTCAGACCAGAACCTTATTTCTTCTGCATTATTCGCCACTTTTTTTTCAATAAAATCTAGTAAACAACTGCCCACTTCATTTGCGGGGAGCAAATGAAGTGGGCAGTTGTTTACTAGATTCTTTGCTACATTTTCTGGCCACAAATAACAAAATGCTTCTTTATTGCCACAGTCAAAAACTGTGAAATGCATCAGTGACAGTTTTCGCTTATAATAAAATACCGATACTTCTCCGGCAGGGCAATTAAGCAATTTTTGAAAATCGTATGTTGCACATACGATCTTAGATGAACTTTGTATTGCTTCATCTTTATCTTTTGATTTATATTTACGGGCAGTTTCTTTATTCGAATTGTGTCTATTATGGGTTAAAATTTGTTCTTCAGTAGGACTATTTTCATTGGAAAATGAATGGCATTTATCGCACAAGTCTTTTTTGGGCATAAAGAAAGCAATGTTCATTTGATCATTTACTATGTTCCGGTATTGCCGTTCGGTTTCTGCTGTGTTGCTATACTTATGCAGCTCTGACCAATCTTTATACATAGAAAACATTTTATTAAAACTCAAAGAGTTGTCCAAGTACAATTTGCTAGTATTTTTTCTAGTATAGTGGGACTCTATGGGTTGGAAAGATTTAACATGGTCGCACACACTTCGAATCATTTCCTCATCAACTTTTTTTATGTGATTTGAGTGTTTCCCTCTATTGTCACTACTAGTGATACCAGAGCATCTAGTTTATCATGTGCGGTGCGAATTATTTGGTCTGTTATGGAAAGCGTAGCACAAAACATTTTTAAACATACTTGGTGATTTTCATATTTGATACTGTCTATAGGCAAAGGTAGGTAGTATTTAGTAGTATAATTACGCCTAGACGGTCCTTCCGTAGTTTTCCGGTTTTTTTCTACTCTTTTAGTAAATTTGTTTATGTACTCCCATTGTTTTGTGTGATCTGCTAGTTGCCAGTACTGATTCAAAATTATTGTTCGGATATCGTTTGTAAATTTGTCTGAACATTTGAGCTTACAGGAACACGCTTGTTTTAAGGTCTTAGCTGCAACATTCTTTCCTCTTTTAGAAACATAACGCTTACCGGAATTAGTTAATACCTTTCTTCGAACATCTGTCCATTGCTCAATGTGTCGCTTTCGTTTTCTACCAGGATCAGTTTTGTAAGTAGATTTACGTTTGCGTATCGTAGATACATTCGGAGAAATAGGATTTTCATTTTCAGATTCAGTTATCAAGGAGTTCACACTCAAAATATTGCCAAGTTCTTCAGACTGTTCTGTTTCAGTGCAAAAATCTTTCTGAGAAGAAGGCGATGGGACAGGCGTAGCTTCATCACTACCGAGTATAACTGTGCTCCAGTCATTTGGTAGACAGTCATTCTCTTTTTCCTCCTCTGACATTTCGATTATTATGTTAAGTGAGTCAGTATCATTCTGAATATCCAACAAATTATTTAAAACCCTCCATTCCTCATCATTAATTTCGTTAGGTGGCACAGGTGATTCTAAAATAAAAACATTTTAAATAACATTTGTAAAACATTAGTAAAAAAAACACATTATAAAAAGCAATAACATTTGTAAAAAATTAATAAAAAAAACCACATAACAATCGAATCTGCCTACCAAATTCATCTTTTTAACGCAAAATAACATCGAATGTGGTAGATTCAATATATTTACAAACCAAAAAAACATCGAAAGTGAGAGTTTCGATAGTCAGAAAACTATACATATTATCAAAACTATACGAATATTATCGAAACTACCACTTTCAATTATGTTACTTTATAACCTCGAATTACTGGCACGTGTCCTAATAATACCACTATATTTCAAGTAAAACAAAACAGTATTGTTGTAACAAGTACATTCAAAATACGCAGAAAAGTTTCTTTACTTATACTACAATTATTTAGCAAATTTGCACAACTTACCAGAATTATTATTATCGTAGTTTGTTTCATTGGTTGTTATTTCATTGGGTTGTTCATGTGTTTGAATCAAATTAACAAGTTGTCTACCACGACTAACCATTTTAACGAAATCATAAGAATAAGAAAAGCAAAAACTAAACGAAACCTTACTAACCTAACGAAACAAAATTAACGCGACTTCACTCCGTCACATCGCGGCGAACACTGACGGTTCTGGTAGATTCGGGACGCCCGCGCAACACGCTTGCACGGAACATCATTGTAAGTACCACTTCCAAGGATGTTCGTCGCGCAACATGTTCTGTATCGGTTTTGTTCAATTAAAAACTTCTTTAATAACGACTTTTTAATTATAATTTTTGGTGTATTCGACGTAGTTTTAAATTCTCTTTTCAATTATGTAAAAAAGCAAAAATCGATTTTTTGCAGTTTCGATAGTGTTTGTTGCGACAGTCGATTTATGATCCCGCGCACCCTTTCGCGACGCAATCGCTCACTTCCGTGTTCCCACGCATCCCGCCGGCGGCGCCCCGCGTTATCGTGAATTTGTTTACAATGTATTCCTACCGCGATTATTACGAAATGGTGCGATTTTACATACTTAGTGGTGAAAGCTTGAACGAGAGACTGTACGAAGCAGAAAGTATTCCTCGCTTTCGCAATCAAGGGGTAATAAATCGTTCAGTACCTAATCGCCAACCGATTTTGGCCGCAAATCAGAGGCTATTAGACCATGACCAATTTATAGCTACCTACACATGCTCAAGGACGTTGCAGGCCGAGACTTGCAGTAGAGATCGAAGAAGATATCTTCGATTTCTTTGAACGGAGCCCCAGATCAAGTACGCGAGATGCAGCGCGATGCTTCGGTGAAGCCAATATGCCGTGTGGAAACTTCTCCATACTGCTGGGTTGCACCCGTACCATTTTCAAAAGGCACAGGCCTTGAACGACACACACGCCGTTCCTCGTCAAGCCTTCTGCGAGTGGCTGATCGCACACCCCGATGTTAACATTTTGTGGACTGACGAGGCCTTGTTTGAAAAATATGATATGGCGATCGCCATTAATAAACTCATAGATTTAGGTGCGGTTAACGTTTGTGATCCCGTAAAAGACCAGTTTATATCTCGTGTATTCTTATAACCTAAGCCAAACGGTGAATAAAGATTCAACTTAAATCTAAAATCATTTAATCAGTTCGTCAAAAAATGTCACTTCAAAATGGAAGATCATAGGACTGCCTCTAAACTTATTCCAAAAAATGGTTTCCTAGGAACGATAGATCTTAAAGAAGCCTATCTCTTAGTTCCAATTAAAAAAATCGGCTATATAGCCACTCAAACCGAGAGTAGTCGTATAGTGAAAACCCGACTTAAAAAACGAGATAGAAGTGCGAACTTTTCTAAAAATGAGAGGGACATTTTGGTATCTCTTGTGCAGAAATATCAAACTGTTCATAAAAACAAAAAAAAACGATGGTTCGACATGGAAGAAATAAGAAGCCGCTTGGGGAAGCATCCAAAACGAATGCAATGCTCTATCTGGAAGCACATTTAGATCGACTAAAACATTGAAGGTCAAGTATGAGGGCCTGAAACGTACGGTCAGAAAAAAGTCGGCTTCAACAAGTTCGGAACTTTACTATACCGGAGATGTTAAGAACACAGCACCTCCGCTAGATAATGTGGAAGAGCAAATAAAAGCAATGATTACATTAAGCACTGATGGTTTGGAAGGTTTTTATGACTGCAATATACTACCACAAACTCAATAAAATCAAGGTAAGTTTTATGATTATTAGTTTATAATAGAGACTCGCAGCCCATAAGCTCTTTATCGCGGCTTTAACATACAATTAATGGTTATTCAAACTATCAATATTTTTTTTTAAGTTTTTAATATTAAGGCTCGTGCAGACCAGCACAACGCGACGGCGCGACGCGGCTCGAAGAATACAATTTCTAAGAAAACTTGACGGTATAACAAAAACCGATGTCGCGTCGCACCGTCGCGTCGCGCTGGTCTGCACGAAGCTTTACTGCATTGATTTTCCGACAATGGAAGAATTCGTGGAAATTCCACTGATAGATAGGGACAAAGCTGAGGTTGTTAAAAGTAAGGCTACTCAAAACCTTAAGTATCTGTACCCGTCATGTACCTATCTATACATAATATCTGAAGGTTTAAAATGTGCCTGCTGTGTCACACAGTCAAAGTTGCTTGGTAATTAAATAATAGTGTATTTTTAAATTAAATTCGTAGACATGTGACATCTACCAACCCGCACTGGGCCCGCGTGGTAGATTACGGCCCACACCCTCTCACAGAGAAGAGGCCTGTGTCCCAGCAGTGGGAACATTAATAGGCTGATTATGTTATGGTATGGTTTTTTTTTTTACAGAAGTTGTACTAGTTACAAATGAATGTGAACCATTGCCGCTCAAGCATAAACTGATATAGATAATGTGAATGGTATGTATTGATATATATTTTTTGTTAATTCTGCTGTTGCTATTACTTTATCATTACTGCCATTACTTGAAGAATATCAGTTATGTAAACTTAAGTCTTGCCTCTCACTGGTTGTAACCCCGGCCCAGTCTGATGTTACTGGACGTAGCCACATGCTATTTCTCAACAACCATTATAACATAACATAATATCACGCTTGTAATCCCCGAAGGTTTAGGCAGAGGTGTACCTATAGTACACCCACATTTAACCAGTTATGTTTTTTAAGTCCCATGTAATAGGGAGCGAGTCTATTGCCATCAACCGGGCACAACTCTAGATTACGGGCGACTGAGAAATTCCAGATGGAAAAACCCAAGAACACTTTTCCCGACCCGGGAATTGAACCCAGGACCTCATACTCAGCAGTAGCGCTTTCAACCACTAGACTAACGAGGCAGTTCCTGTCTCTCCCATAAAATAAGTTAAATATAATATAATTATTTTTTGTTACAGACAAAGCTTTGCATGATACTCCAAGTGGGAAATATGGCATAACTCCAACTAATTCAAATAAAAAGTGGGATGTCAGATGTCAGTATGTCACTAGTAGAAAGAACTTAAAATCAAGAAAACATCCTACACTGATTGGTAAGATATAATAATAGCATTAGGAAGGTATACAAAAATTTAAAATTTCTTTCTCAAATTAATTTCAGTATTGTTTTCTTAACAGCCTGTACCTGTTGCTGAAGAACCTGAAGAACTAAATTTGCTGAACAGATACCCCGAAATAAAAAGAGTTTTTATAAAATATAACACGCCTTTACCAGCTTCCGCAGCAGTCACTTTTCTCTTTCGCTACGATGATGAATTTGCCAAGAAACCATAAACTCACAGACCAAATGTTTGAAAAGAGAGTCGTGTTGAAGTGCAACCACAATTATTCAAAGAACAAATGATTTGATGAATCAGGAGTGAAATTTATACAACCGTTACACACACACACTTGTTTTTTGTGTGTCAATGAATATCTGAACACTAATTTAAATAAAAGCTCTTGCAGACCAGCGCGATGCGACGTCGCGGCGTCGCGACGCGACCCGAACAATACAATTTCTAAGAAAACTTCACGGTATAACACTAGTCGGTGTCGCGTCGCGCTGTCGTCGCGTCGCGCTAGTCTACCCGAAGTTTAAAGATTGATTTATGACAGCTATTTTCTTTGTATTTAAAATTACGGCTGTCCATGTTAATAAAGAAATAAAACAAAACCAAATTATAAATTGCCGTTTTATTAATCTTACAGTAGTTACTCATTAATTACCTCACTACAACAGGTATTTACCTCCACATCAATAAATAAACAAAAAATACAACCTTCTTTCACTTACTTAATTGGTATAAATATTAATCACATTTTGTTCATACGTTAGAAATCTCAATATATTTATTACGTACCTACTATTTTGTACATAAATCACATTTTGCAATTTTTAATCTTTCTAACTTACTTTTCTATTGCGCAATGCTCAAAGAGTTTTATAATTTCATCCTTAAGGACGCGTTCTCAAAATTGATAGGTATTGAATCGAATTACTACATTGATACGACTCACACACACAAGTGTACGCACGGTTAGCTGCGGGAATAGTAGTCAAGTGAACTAATTTTGATACTATGGAATTTTTTTCTTTTCTTATTTCTTTATAGGACCTACAAAAAATATTTCGTACCGTTTATTATATTTTTATAAGTATTTTTACTAACCTCCGGACTTGATGGAGTGAACTGAAGGTGTACCTCGGTGACTGCTACTGGAACTCCTCGACTAGTAGAACTAGGTGAGCCGAGTTTGGGCTCGTTTTGTAAGTTATGATGAGACCTTACCTCCGGGCTCGAAGGAGTGACCTGAAGGTGTACCTCGGTGACTGCTACTGGAACTCCTCGACAAGTAAAACTAGGTGTGCCGAGTTTGGGCTCGTTTTGTATGTTATGATGAGACCTTACGTCCGGGTTTGATGGAGTGACCTGAAGGTGTACCTCGGTGACTGCTACTGGAACTCCTCGACAAGTAGAACTAGGTGTGCCGAGATTGGGCTCATTTTGTAAGTTATGATGAGACCTTACCTCTGGGTTTGATGGAGTGACCTGAAGGTGTACCTCGGTGACTGCTACTGGAACTCCTCGACAAGTAGAACTAGGTGTGCCGAGATTGGGCTCGTTTTGTAAGTTATGATGAGACCTTACCTCCGGACTTGATGGAGTGACCTGAAGGTGTACCTCGGTGACTGCTACTGGAACTCCTCGACATGTAGAACTAGGTGTGCCGAGTTTGGGCTCGTTTTGTAAGTTATGATGAGACCTTACCTCCGGACTTGATGGAGTGACCTGAAGGTGTACCTCGGTGACTGCTACTGGAACTCCTCGACAAGTAGAACTAGGTGTGCCGAGTTTGGGCTCGTTTTGTAAGTTATGATGAGACCTTACCTCCGGACTTGATGGAGTGACCTGAAGGTGTACCTCGGTGACTGCTACTGGAACTCCTCGACAAGAAGAACTAGGTGTGCCGAGTTTGGGCTCGTTTTGTAAGTTATGATGAGACCTTACCTCCGGGCATGATGGAGTGACCTGAAGGTGTACCTCTTTGACTGCTACTGGAACTCCTCGGCAAGTAGAACTAGATATGCCGAGTTTGGGCTCGTTTTGTAAGTTATTATGAGACCTTACCTCCAGGCTTGATGGAATGACTTGAAGGTGTACCTCGGTGACTGCTACTGGAACTCCTCGACATGTAGAACTAGGTGTGCCGAGTTTGGTCTGGTTTTGTAAGTTATGATGAGAACTTACCTCCGGGCTTGATGGAGTGACCTGAAGGTGTACCTCGGTGACTGCTACTGGAACTCCTCGACAAGTAGTACTAGGTGTGCCGACTTTGGGCTCGTGTTGTAAGTTATGATGAGAACTTACCTGCGGCCTTGATGGAGTGGCCTGAAGGTCTACTACTTGGCTATTTGTCGAGGAGTTCCAGTAGCACCGAGGTACACCTTCAGGTCACTACATCAAGCCCTGAGGTAAGGTCTCATCATAACTTACAAAATGAGCCCAAACTCGGCACACCTAGTACTACTTGTCGAGGAGTTCCAGTAGCAGTCACGAGGTACACGTTCAGGTCACTCCATGAAGCCCGGAGGTAAGGTGTCATCATAACTTACAAAACGAGCCCAAGCTCAGCACACCTAGTTCTACTTGTCGAGGAGTTCTAGTAGCAGTCACCAGGTACACGTTCATGTCACTCCATGAAGCGCGGAGGTAAGGTCTCCTCATAACTTACAAAACGAGCCCAATCTCGGCACACCTAGTTCTACTTGTCGAAGAGTTCCGGTAGCAGTCACCAGGTACACGTTCAGGTCACTCCATCAAGCCCTGAGGTAAGGTCTCATCATAACTTACAAAACGAGCCCAAACTCGGCACACCTAGTACTACTTGTCGAGGAGTTCCAGTAGCAGTCACGAGGTACACGTTCAGGTCACTCCATGAAGCCCGGAGGTAAGGTGTCATCATAACTTACAAAACGAGCCCAAACTCGGCACACCTAGTTGTACTAGTCCAGGAGTTCCAGTAGCAGTCACCGAGGTACACCTTCAGGTCACTCCATCAAGCCCGGACGTAAGGTCTCATCATAACTTACAAAACGAGCCCAAACTCGGCACACCTAGTTCTACTTGTCGAGGAGTTCCAGTAGCAGTCACCAGGTACACGTTCAGGTCACTCCATGAAGCCCGGAGGTAAGGTGTCATCATAACTTATAAAACGAGCCCAAACTCGGCACACCTATTTGTACTAGTCCAGGAGTTCCAGTAGCAGTCACCGAGGTACACCTTCAGGTCACTCCATCAAGCCTGGAGGTAAGGTCTCCTCATAACTTACAAAACGAGCCCAAACTCGGCACACCTAGTTCTACTTGTCGAGGAGTTCCAGTAGCAGTCAAAGAGGTACACCTTCAGGTCAATCCATGAAGCCCGGAGGTAAGGTGTCATCATAACTTACAAAACGAGCCCAAACTCGGCATATCTAGTTCTACTTGTCGAGGAGTTCCAGTAGCAGTCAAAGAGGTACACCTTCAGGTCACTCCATCAAGCCCGGACGTAAGGTCTCATCATAACTAACAAAACGAGCCCAAACTCGGCACACCTAGTTCTACTTGTCGAGGAGTTCCAGTAGCAGTCACCAGGTACACGTTCAGGTCAATCCATGAAGCCCGGAGGTAAGGTGTCATCATAACTTACAAAACGAGCCCAAACTCGGCATATCTAGTTCTACTTGTCGAGGAGTTCCAGTAGCAGTCAAAGAGGTACACCTTCAGGTCACTCCATCAAGCCCGGACGTAAGGTCTCATCATAACTTACAAAACGAGCCCAAACTCGGCACACCTAGTTCTACTTGTCGAGGAGTTCCAGTAGCAGTCACCAGGTACACGTTCAGGTCACTCCATGAAGCCCGGAGGTAAGGTGTCATCATAACTTACAAAACGAGCCCAAACTCGGCATATCTAGTTCTACTTGTCGAGGAGTTCCAGTAGCAGTCAAAGAGGTACACCTTCAGGTCACTCCATCATGCACGGAGGTAAGGTCTCATCATAACTTACAAAACGAGCCCAAACTCGGCACACCTAGTTCTACTTGTCGAGGAGTTCCAGTAGCAGTCACCGAGGTACACCTTCAGGTCACTTCATCAAGCCTGGAGGTAAGGTCTCCTCATAACTTACAAAACGAGCCCAAACTCGGCACACCTAGTTCTACTTGTCGAGGAGTTCCAGTAGCAGTCACCAGGTACACCTTCAGGTCACTCCATCATGCCCGGAGGTAAGGTCTCATCATAACTTACAAAACGAGCCCAAACTCGGCACACCTAGTTCTACTTGTCGAGGAGTTCCAGTAGCAGTCACCGAGGTACACCTTCAAGTCATTCCATCAAACCCGGAGGTAAGGTCACATCATAACTTACAAAACGAGCCCAAACTCGGCACACCTAGTTCTACTTGTCGAGAAGTTCCAGTAGCAGTCACCGAGGTACACCTTCAGGTCACTCCATCAAGCCCGGAGGTAAGGTCTCATCATAACTTACAAAACGAGCCCAAACTCGGCACACCTAGTTCTACTTGTCGAGGAGTTCCAGTAGCAGTCACCGAGGTACACCTTCAGGTCACTCCATCAAGCCCGGAGGTAAGGTCTCATCATAACTTACAAAACGAGCCCAATCTCGGCACACCTAGTTCTACTTGTCGAGGAGTTCCAGTAGCAGTCACCGAGGTACACCTTCAGGTCACTCCATCAAGCCCGGAGGTAAGGTCTCATCATAACTTACAAAACGAGCCCAAACTCGGCACACCTAGTTCTACTTGTCGAGGAGTTCCAGTAACAGTCACCGAGGTACACCTTCAGGTCACTTCATCAAGTCCCATACGACATTTTATAAACGGTACTTACTTTTACCGAAATAAAATATTATAATAGAATCTGTGAATACAAAATTATCTTACCTTGTCAAAAGTATCAAATTAGGTTTATCGAATATTTTGTGTCTGTACAGCGATCTTTTCCCGCACGAGCCGCTGCAAACAGGTAATACAGGGTCCTCTCACCACGGCGGCCGAGCGCGGACTGAGTCTTTTTTCGAAATGTTTGTGCAATAAATCAAAACATGACCAAAAATAAAATAACCCTTAATCGATTGCGTTAAGATTCATCCGCAATAGCAAAATAGGTGAAAAAGTTTGTTCCGATTTTTATTTTTTTTGCGACTATTTGTGACATTTTGAAACAATTTTTTTACTAAGTTTTAGAATTGAATATATCTGCCTACTTGTAGTATTTTTAGAAATTCTAAAATATGTTGATTATAGAACAAAAAATGTACCGAAACTCAACCCGGTATCGTTAATTCTGTGGAAAAAGGCAACGGAAAATCGTTTTTTCAATATAAAAAACTATAATTTTGAACAAAAAAGTTACTATCATTTGAAGATGAGGGATCAGTCTATATGTGGTAGTTATAAGTTATATTCAATTCGGTTTAGTTTTGTCACAAAATGTACCGAAAAACAGCATAATTTTGTCCGATTTGCAAACGCGCCCTTAATTATTATCGACTATCTTAATTGGCGATGTATGGGGAAACCCTTTATTTTTCAACTTTTTTTATTTTTTGGAATTTTTCCTTTATTTCTGCTGTAAGGCTAAGAACTCACGGTGCGGTTTCCAACTGCACCCGCCGTGATCGTGGATCTGTGGTTTTATTTCAAAACTCACGAGACCCGTGATTTGCGCGGTCAGGCTAAGAACTCACGGAGCAGTTTACAGCCGCGCCCGCCTCGACAGCGGGTGCAAAACAATGGCGCAAGCCGCGGTCATAAACCGCGTCGTGAAAATTACCATGTACTACGTGTTCGTACGAGTATTTGCGGCGCCGCCACCGCGGCGGGCGCGGGTGAAAATAGCTCCGTGAGTTCTAGTGTCCTCGTGGAGGCTATCGGCGGCAGTGACCTCTCGCGTCCGGCCCTGGTCCAGGCCATGGTGCGGAGCGAGAGGGCATGGCAAGCCGTCACCTCCTTCTGCGAAGCAGTAATGCTCGCGAAGGAGGAGGCGGAGCGCGTGAGGGAGAGGCATAGGCCACGCCCTAGCAGCCCTAGCCGCCGCCGCCGTAGGAGACGCCCCGGGCGTCGGGAATCGGTAGCCGATTTCCGGCCACCGTAGGCGCGGGCCTGCGGACGGAGAGCAACGGGCAGCTCGCCGTCCGATAAGGACCAGGTCCGGGTCGACGGCGCGTCGTGTTCCACGCGCGTCTCAAAGAGATGTCAGCAAAACTGACGGGGTCCGCTAGGGCCGATGCCTACCGGGGCTGCGGGTAGTCCCAAGGGGAAACCGTGGCCCCTGGCAAGGCAAGGGAAGGAACACGGGTGGGTTTTAGTCAGTAAGAGTCTGACACGCCCTTCCGCTCCGCCTAGAGCGGGAAAAGTAATTTGATGATTGCCCACCCAAAAAAAAAAAAACTGTTTACCTAGTCAAGAATGCGCAGGGATATTGAGAAAGGAGTTATTCAATTCAATTCAATTTATTTATTTCAGACAAAGTCCATAACATTAGGTACATTACATTCAATGAAAAATATTAACCACATACATAATAAAAAATATTCAAACATTCATTCAATTCATTCAAATCAGATACAATTAAAATACATACTTACACATGTCAATCACATAAAATATAAAATACTTACATACAGATGTCAATTATTCAAAATAAAAATAAACAATACAAATGTCATAAATAAAATCAGTTAGAAATACATACACATGTCAAAAAATACGAGTAAAATAAAACAACAACACAAAAATATTACATAAAACGAGGGGAGGCGCTACTATGTAGCTGCATCCACCTCTGCAACAGGGGTAGATCCCACCGCTCGGACAATACCTTCAGGATGCCGTTCGAGCTGTTTCGTAGGCGACTTAGTAGCGAAGCGCTCCGTTTCCTCATGATCGCGAAAAAATCATCAGTCCGCGCCTCAGCAAACATACTCGAGGCACTACAATACCGCGGAAACCCTAACAGTATCCTGAAAGCATTGTTATACTGCACGCGCAGTGCGCTGTACGCCCGTTGCGTAAAGTTGGTCCACAGGCTGCACGTGTAAAACGACTGACAATATGCCTTAAATAAAGTCACCTTTACTGGTCTAGTACATCGTGCGAACCTGCGAGCCAACATATTACACCGGACAGACAGCGCCCTGCGCTCCCTCTCAATATCCTGATTGTCACACAGGTCATCGGAGACCCAGTGGCCCAAATACTTGAATTGCTTCACCCTGTTTAAAGGAATGCCGCAAAGAGTGACAGGAGGTACAGATGAGTAGCATTTGGTACCAGCTTTAAAAATCATAAATTCACTCTTCTTAGCATTGTACCTGAGCCCGTGGGCCTCCGCATAAGACTCACATAAGCGCAGTAGTTTACGTAACGCACCAATCGATGGGCTCAGCAACACCATATCATCCGCGTAGCTGATGTTGTTTATGCAGACACCATCAATAGAACACCCAATATTAGTGCTGCTGAGCTCACCGATCAGTCGGTTCATATACAGGTTAAAGAGGCGAGGCGAGGATAAACCCCCTTGCCGTACACCGCAATTCAACCTGTACACGTCCGACCGCGCACCCGCCCATCTGACACTATTCAGCTGCTTATTGTACCAGTACCTGAATAAAGATACAATCTCATGTGGCAGATCCGTTTCACATTGTAGCTTCTGCCACAGCTTGTCATAACACACCAGATCAAAAGCTTTTGACAGATCTAAATAACATGCATATACTGGTGTGCTTCTGTCTGTGTAATACTGAACAGTTTGCTTGAGACAGAGGATGGCACTCTCAGTTGACAAACCGGGTCTAAAGCCAAACTGGGCGTCATGCAATTGGAGATGCTCCTCCAACTGTCGGTCAAGCAAACTGTCCAGTACCTTAGCTATGACAGTCGCAAGTGAGATCGGTCTGTAGTTCGCAAGATCTGAGGAGTCACCTGTCTTATCCTTAACGATTGGCACTACAACCGTTTGCATTAGGTCATCGGGCAAATAACTATGACTAACACACAAGTTAAAAAATAATGCAAGGACTCTTGGCAAGTGTACGCCCGCGTTCTTCAAATGCTCGATGCTAAGACTGTCGTGACCCGGAGACTTGCCTCTCACCATCTTCTTTATAACGCTAGCCACATCCTTGGCGGAGAATCTGACGTTAACATCCCCAGGGCGATCCTCAGCACCGAGCATCCGAGACGCAGACCCGAGCGGTGACACCACATTAAAATGACGCTGAAAAGCGCAGGCTATGTCCCGCGGCTCATGCGCGCCGCCTACACTCACCGGAGAGCCCGACCTTGGATTTAGTTTATGCGTGTTTTTCCAAAAGTCACCAAAATTTTTATTTGCGTGATGTTCCGCAATAATATCCATTTTTATCTGAGTTTCATTATCTTGACAGTACTTTAATTTGGCTTTAAATATTTTTCTAGATTCACACATTTGAATGTAATCATAACCAGCTTTAGGTCGTCCATAAGACACCCAGGTCTGATAACATAGTCTCGCCCTCCGATGAGCATCACTAACATGCCTGTTCCACCCTGTTACATATTTGAAATTGTTCCGTTTAGGTACAGTGCAGCTATTTTTAGCGGCTTCGGTCAAAATATTTACAATCTTGTTATACATAGAAGCTATAGTCACTTTGTGGCTCTGATCACTACACATTCTATCTGCACAATAACTACACTCTGATGGAAAGTCAATCTGCTTTAACCTTGAGTTACAATACCTAGTATAATCTTGTGTCTGATTATGGTCTTTAATTCCCCATTTGACATCACTGACAGGGTTAGCATTAGTTGTAGTTTTTGGTAAAATAATATTCATGTTACATTCAATTAATAACGGATAGTGATCAGACCAGGGGCGGCAGTCTCGACATAGATAGCGATCGCTAAATGACCGAATTCGGTCGCAAAATCCTAAAGAGGTCCCTAGACGGTTAACATTGACTCGACAAGCAGTGTAGACATAGATAGCGATCACTTTACGACCGAATTCGTTCGCAAAGTCGAATGTAACGTTATTTGGTAGTTTCGATACTCCGAGTTATCGATTGTCATCGGTATTGTACCGAACTTTGTCGCAAATGCTCGGTGTTTACGAATATATTTTGCGACCATTTTTGACAGCCCGCAAAGTGATTCGTTAGCTCTATGTAGTCTGTGGTGATTCGTTAAAGTTTGAGTAAAAGAAGAAATCACATTAAATTATGGCGGAGGGATATTTAGCGTGGGATTTAGTCGTGCTTGAACACAGACGCGACATTATTGAACGACGACAAATCGGAAAAAACCGGCGCGACTGTGAAAATGTATTAGATTTGGAGGATTCGGAAATTCTATCTTTGTATAGAGTGAATAAAGAAATGTTCAATGAGCTCGTCATTGAACTTCAGCCATCTCTGCAGAGACAGCGACCTTACGGATTTTCTGTGGAGTCTCAAGTGAGTGTCTGCATTTATCGTTTATTTTTTAAATCCAAATCTATTTTTTTTTTGTCTTATGTAGGTACTTACTTGTTTCTATTTCCTTCTAAATAGGTACTGACGGCACTCCGATTTTACGCAAGTGGCTGCTATCAGTTGCCTACTGGCTTACAGTGGGGTTGCAGCATGAGCCAAAAATCGGTTAGCCGCTGCATACATGCTGTAACCGAGGCTATAAATGAAAAACTGTTGAGGAAGTTTGTGAAGTTTCCTATGACGCAGGAAGAAAGGCGTTTAGCAAAAGAAAAATTTCGAAATGCTCCACACCCTTTTCCAGACGCCATTGGAGCCATAGACTGCAGCCACGTAAAAATTTTAGCCCCGAGGGTTCACGAGGAAGCCTATGTGAGTGGTCACCACGAGGGCCATTCACTGAATGTGCAAATATAGGTATTGTAGGTTGAGATACTTACTTGACGCCGGTTGGAGCCGGGTCTGCACCTGCTTCAGTTTGTCCTCCTAACATTTTATTTTTGAGTATTGACACTACGAATCTACGATTTCTCAAACAAGACAAAATACAACAAACGACAAACGACAAATCGTATTTGTTTTCATGTCAACACAGACTACAATTATATATAGGGTACATGTCAAAAAGTTGTTTTGACACCGACGTTAAGTGTTGCAAGGAGGTAAACTTTAATGCCCCTAGATATTTAACAAATTATTTTAATTCTTTAAAATGGATATTGCTACTTCTTACTTTCCATGAAAAATAATGTTTTCAAGATAAGTTTTACTTATTCACTATACAATTTTCAAGAAAAACAATTATTTTTATTAAATCATGTTCTGCAATTTTCCCGCTATTCATGTAGAGACTGCAGGCCGGTGCTTGTCAAGCAATGTTGACCGTCTAGTGACCCCTTTAAGACTTTGCGACCGAATTCGGTTGTTTATCGATCGCTATCTATGTCGAGACTGCCGCTCCAGTATGTATCGTACAGTACGCATACGTCCACAACCGCGCGCCGCGCCGCACGCGTCACTACGCAGTGATCGAGCCATCACCGGCACCCGTGCGCCTCACTCACAAACGTATAAGTATCGCGAGGCAGCCGCTCAATGTCTAGACACGACCACGATTGTTCCGTACAAAAAGTAAACAACTCGTTAGAAAACAGCTCACCTGGGTGCGCGTTGAAATCCCCGAGAATGAATACCGATTCCACATCATTATTTTCAATGATCGCGTTTAACTCACTGAGGCACTCTGTAAACTCGGTTAAGTTTTCGTTCGAATCGGTAGGCATGTACACTGTTATCACTAGAAACGCCCGGTCACTAAGCACTAACTTGATCGCTGCGAGACGCACACTAGTACACGCGATCACTGTCACCGTTGGAAAACTCGCTTTCCTCCATAGCAAAGCGACACCCCCGTACGGCTTTCCTCTAAGCACTCCAGCAGAGGTATCAACAGCAGACTTCCCAGTAAAGGAAAATGCGTCATCAATGCTACCCAGGAACTGTATATCGTGAGGCAGAAGCCAAGTCTCCTGTAGTGCCACAATATCTGCCGCACGACACAGTCCTCTTACACACTCGACTGATCTGGTGACACTTTTACAGTTGAAAGTAATAAGTTTAGTTGTATTATCCATTGACTGACGATATTAATCCATTCATCTCCCGATAGTTACGTTTGACCGCGTTTCGCCTGAAGTCAACAAAACGGCGATATATTATCCCGTCGGGCCAAACGTCATCTTTCAAAAACATTTCAAGCTTATGTTTAGGAACAAAAACTATATAGCCATCGTATTCCTTATTTAATTTCATATTCATTTTATCCAATTTTATGTCCAAGTTAGTTTTCTGCAATAAATAAGTTTGTATATCATTTGCAGACGTGTCCTTGGACACGTTATAAATATAAATCGGAACTTTAGTATTCGCCGCCTTGAAATTAGTGTCAGAATCAACAATAGCTTTCCCTGTATTTGCCATAAAACGGTTCCTTAGCCTCTTTTTCTGAACCAGAGTCCATTCCTCGTTAGGTATTAGGGGTTTGGACTTCGGTTTCGACACACTATCCAACACAACATCAGAGAAACTTTTCCTGTTTTCGCCACACAATTGCGGAGTTGTCGGACGGTCACAGTTTTGCGCGCAGTTAGCGACCGAGGCCGGCAACGTCGGCTGACTCATCACTGCCTTAGACAGAGCGCACACAGCTGTTATTTTCTCGCTTGCGGGCGCCGCCGCTACGTTCACAACTGCGCACGGTGTTTTTACCGCGCTACCCTCATTTGACAAAATGGTACGCTGCTTCTTTAAGGGAGTCTTTGCAGGTTGTTTTTCTGCAGACTTAAACGTGCCACATATAGGGGATAGTCCCATAGGCCCACTCTCGTGCTCAAAACTCGACAGCGTGCAGGCGCCCCGTTTGATGTTGATGTTTCGTGAGAAATTGTTCACGATTGACGCGTTCTTAAGTGCTTCTACTTCTGCACGTAGCTCCTTCAACTGGTTCACTGTAGCGTACTCTTCAGAAACACGGTCTATTTCACTTCGCATCCGCACCAGATCTTTAAGAAGTCGGGTCACATCTACGTGGTCAAACAAGACTGGGGGTAGTTTTTGTAAATCCCGAGCGACAAAGATGGGGATTTCTTCGGGATCCGTTTCCTTTAACAGGCAGACGATATCATCTATGTCACGTAATGCTTTTCCCTGTCTTTTTCTTATCTTCTTGCGCCTTGTTGTCGAAATTGAATCAAACAACAAGTTTTTGGCATTCAAAATTTCACTTTCCGTAAATGCACTAACACAAATGCGGGCAATACTTTCCTCGTCCATCACATCCAGTTTGTTACAAATAAAAGCCAAAGTCTCATTTATAACTACATTGCAGCTTCCACACTTTACAATATTAGTAGCCATTGTTTGCACAACCTATGGAAAGTTAGCAAAAAACCATGTCAAAACATATTTAATGAAACAAGATGAATTTGTCCTCTGTTCCGGAAAATGTAAAGAATGTGAAGCGGATGTTGACATTCTTATAAATTGGCCTATCGATAAAATAGCAAACTATGAAGTTTCAATAAAAAAGCAGAAATTAGACTTTAAACATAAAATTCAAAGAAAGATTAAATTGTCTATCTATGAAAACAAAAGAATTAAGTGATGACACATAGATGGGGGGGTGTGGACCGCATCGACCAAAACCGTGGTACATATCAAGTGGCTAGGCGAAGTCGAAGATGGTGGATCAGGATATTTTATTACAGATGCTGCCCATCACCAACACATATATTTTATATGCTCAAAGAATGCGATACCCTATGAATAGTTTGCAGTTCCGCACAATGCTGGGAAGGAATTTGATGGGTTTTTTCAGCAGCAGGGAGAAGAGGGTCTAACTTGGCCATCATTTGTTTGTATAAAACCAAAACTTGATAGCCGACAGAAAGCTAGGCTAAGTATAGCCTCCCAGACGATCTGCGGCTTACAGGTGTAGGATCTCATCTCCCTGGTCGACTTGAAAGGTATATACAGTGCATCCGCTGTGAAGTTACCTTTTGTGTGGTCCCATGCTTTGCCAAATTCCATAAGCCCTAGTAAGGCTACGGCCAAATGGTCACAATGTTTAAAAAAAAAAATCTTAATTAAGAGGTCCTTTACTGTTATAGTATTAGTCTATTTTATTTCCATACCCTTAGCAGTTTTCTTTGTCTTATAAAGGGTTAAATAGGTAAGGTAAGGTAGGGTAGGTAACTGGTTTTATTTGCACATATCTGCACATCTTTGAGTATTTGTTGTTTTTGTTTAAGATAGTCGAAACGATTCCATGAAAGTGGTGCCGATTCTCTTGTACAACGAACTAAACTAAACTATCACTAATTTTGGTTAAGAGAATTTTAAAAGCTATTCTGTTATCAAGATTCTCTAGAGACGATTTTACTTTAATTATTTAACAATAATTATTTAGATGAAATGTGAGCTTAGACGGTGTAAAATTAAATTGTTGTTTACACATGACGCACTATCCTTTATTTGTTTTTATTATGCAGTTGAAGTTGGAAGCATCGCAATCCACCATCAGTGATCTACGTACCGAGGTAGCAGATTTACGCAAGATGGTATGTAGGTCACACGAGCCAGCTACCAGCGTCAACACACGTCACGGCGCATTCAATGCATCGCAGCTGAGTTTCGAGTCAGCAAAATTTGACTCGTTGCCGGCCGCCGTCACTACAAGTGATGCACAACCGCGCCCCGCCCACCCCGCGTCCCACGTCACCGCGTCGTTGGGACGCCGACCAATATTAGCACGTCAGCACCGGGACGTGCTTACTCGGCTGCCGTTATCAAAGCTCCCACAAATCAGCGGCAACCTAATAATACGAGGGGTGCCCAGCGGCCCTCCGAAGCAGTTCGAAGCTCGTTGCCGCCGGTAACAAGCCAAGGACAGGCCGATGAAGAAGGCTTCATTCGCGTGGAGAAGAAGAACAAGAAAAAGAAGCCTGCTTGTCGCAATCAGTGCGGTACCGCATTGACTGGTCCCGACATGTGGCGTCCCGCTATACCAACGATGCAGCTGTACGTGTCACGCCTACATCACACCACGAAGGTAGAGGAGGTCGTGGAGTACATCAGGATGAAGACTAATTTCACCTTGAGAGTCGAGAAGTTGGAGTCGCGTCATAAAATTAACTTCAAATCTTTTGTGGTACGGGTTCCGACTCACCTAGACTTTCAAGAAGCAGGAATTTTGGCCGACGGGTGTTGTGTATCGCCGTTTTCGCGGAAGGCTACATGACACCACGACTCAGCGCAATACGTCGCCGACCCAACGTAGTAACTAGATTTTGAAGTGATGTTTTTTTATATTTTTTATTAAGTATTCGTTTATTATTATATAAGATTATTTTGTGTATTTTGTCTATGGGCCTTAGTTGCCTGAAAATAAAGCAATTATTATCATTATATTATTATCTGTGACCAATGTGATCCTTCTAGGGTTGTACACCCAAAACGATTTAGAAGAAAAAAAACCTTTAATTTCAATAAAATCGACAAACTACAGCATTTAAATAAATGATTCAGGTAGCATGATTATCTTGATATTTATTTCAGCGTATTCGAGTTAATTGGATTGTAAAAATGTGATCTCGAGAAAAGAAAATCCTCTTTTTCATTTAGTTAGTTGAAAATCTCCGGTATTCTCATCGACGCAGGAAAGCCCTATCAAGGACCAGGACATCTTGATTATTTTGTTTGTTTATTGATGTCGAAACTGTAAAGGTTGTAAAGAAGTTGGTAAATAGTTAATAGAATAGGAAAGTCATCAGCATGTCATCGATATCAAGAAAACGAGCCAATAAAAGACAGCAGGAGCTGCTCGTGGAGCGGCTCCATAATAATCGGCAAATGGCCAGAGGTGAGAAATACAACTGATATTTATTTGTTATATCCATAGCGATGACTTTCTTAATAAACAGCGAAAGAAAGTTTTAATTTCGCGGACAACCTGAAAGCAGCCTGCAGTGTGGTATTTTCATGATCTAGACGGACAATATTATTTAACTCAATATATGTGTATGGAATACCCTAACAATTAATCAAGTACGTATTAAATAAAATTTAAACACATTGGGAAGGTTTTAGATATTATATTTCAACATAATATTACAAAAAAAAAACAAACAATTACATAAATTAGATAGGTACCTATCAGTCGGAATCTTCATCAAATTCTTCGGAATCTGATAGATATCGTCCTAATTCACCGTGGTCAGATGACAAAAGCTCGCGCACTTCAGAAGTAATTTGACCCCGTTTAGTTTTTGGAGGAGCCCTTAAACTTGCAATGAATGGGTCTGATGACACAAGCAATCTATTTAGTAAATCAGTGTTTGTATTAACTCTTGACGACTTTCTCGTAAAGAGTTCTCTAAATTTTCTATTGTGCTTATTTCTAGCCTCTTGTGCTTCTTCCGAAAGTTGTCCTATTGGAAGAACACATGCAGCAATTATATCTTTTCCGTGGAAAAGTATTTTATGTACGCTTACAGGCATTGCGTACCATGAGTACTCTTTAATATATAGCTTCCTTGTTTCCTTAGCGTATTTATGAAATTTATCGACATTTATCGGAAACCCGCTATTTATACATTCTAATATGACACGGAAGCGATTGATAAGCTCAACATTAACACCTGTTATTTCTGCTGACATTTCAGCATTTCTGAAAAACTTGCGAGCCGTGTTCCCGTCATTTGTATTGCCTGTCTGTTGTTTAGGCATATCTACCAATAAGCCCAACTCGCGCCTAAACTTTTCTTGTACGCTTTTCTTTTTTTCAGCAACTTTTTTTTATTATCTGCTCCCCAAGCCTGCCATGTTTTTATATCAAGACGATAAGATATGTGTAAGATGCATTCAAAAAATCTTATCCATGAATGCAGAGGGGACAGGCCCAATGAGAGAAACTCGCTTTTTACCGTCTTTTTTAATTTCGTTGTTCATTTCTCTAGGCTTTGCACCACATAAATAACAGGTTTGTGTGGACGCGCACGAAGTTACTGCATTACAAATTTTGCCATCAATCATGCAGAATATCAATGTTGGCTTTACAAAGACTTCTGTGTCATTTACGACAATTTTAGTAGGCGACAAAGTAGTTACCTGCTCCTTAACTTTGTCAACTTCCGTAAGAATCAAGTCCACAGTTTCCTTTCCAAATACAAACTTTATGGGTCTACAATATCTAGTAGACGATGTGGAAGGATTTTGCCACACAATTGTTTTGATGTCTTGGTCACTCACTGCATACATTTGGATAGGCACCATCGAAATACTGAATAAACTGGCATCACTGCAATGTTCGTCCGAAAATTTTTGTTTGTACCTGGTTTGTTCCGCTCCATCACAACCCCATTTCACAATTATATCCAGGTTTCTCAAGTCGGTTATAGTCTTCAAGACCTCTTCTTGTACTTTGCATATTCGTGTAATCGTGTGATCCATTAAAGATTGTAGTTTAATTTCAGCGTGCGTTTCGGTGACATTAATACCACTAGGATAGCACATTTCGACTGTCCCTATCGAAATTGAAAATGTACGTTTTTTTATTATTGTTCTAACACATTACATTTTCAGTATATTTTCACACTAAAAAGAGAATAAACAATAAAATGCCTATAAATGCATATTTTTAATTGTACAATATCGATATTTAACAAATGATCCAGCGTAAACGATCGAATGTTGAATCTCGAGACTGTACGCGGAGGCAAGAACCGTGTGAGCAGGACGAACCTACCCCTTCCGTTGCTATACACCGCGCCCCGCGCCCCGCGCGCTTCGCCCTGCCGCCGCACTCATCGTTTTGAATCGTTGAGGGGCTAACGCGTGCGTGCCACGTGTTATGCACATACAAACGTTTTATTATTTAGAATATGTTAAGCTTTTATCATCATGAGTAGATTAATACAGGAAAATACACGATCTTCACGAATACTCAGACTACTCAACACAAACGATGTCGCTGAGCAACACGAACGAAATGGTAAGTTTACATCTTAATTGTTATAGATATTTAAGCGCATGATGCTCATTTTTGTCAATTTCATTATCTGCCCACGTATCATAGGTGATTTATTTAGCTTATATTAAAAAAATGCTTTATGGAAGTAAATAATCACTCACGCGAAGTATACTATCGAAAGTCCCAGATTCAATTTTTTACTTCGATAACATTTTTGGTTGGGGTATCGAAAGTGACTGTTTCGATATTATTCGCTGGTGTTATTTTTATTTGCATAATCAAATCTGGCACATTCGTTATTATACGCGGGTGCGTGATTCAATGACCCTATCGATAATACCATTTACGATAATTTAATTTGGAATCATTTTCATTTTGTTGTTTTATTTCGATATAATAATATGATAGAAAAAAAAAACTAGTTAAAATGAAATTCTGTTATCTTACTTATTTAAATATGTTAAAATAATGTTATTTTTATTATTACAGAATCACCACTGCCTAAAGAATGCACATTTAATGATTCAGATTGGAAAGCATTGGAAGGGATGATTGACGATGAGCTATCCTCAGATAGAAATTTGAAGCCGGAACATTTATATTGTAATGTGGATAATTTGCTGGAAGCACCAAAAGAATTAATTCAAATTTCCAATGATGATGACAATGATGATAATAATATCTCGATTGTACTCGATAGCTCGGAAGCTACTCCAATTCCATCTCCGTATGTAGATTTTGAATCACCAAACCATAGTTTATTGCCTGCTTCCGCACCTGATCAGCAAGTGCCTGTACCAGACGAAAAAGATTTAGATACTAACATTGTTTCTCCTAGTGTGGCCATACCGAGCGTCGCGTCACTTATAACCACATCGGAATGTGATTCTCCACTTATAACGGTATCAGAATGTCAATCTCCATCAGCTGTTGAAAAAAGAAAAAGGAAATCTACTTTTAAAGTTAACCCTGGAAAAAAAAAGAAAAAGGTGCAAAGAAAACTGGATAGACGTTATAAGAAAAGCTGCAGTAAACACCGGTCAACAATATGTTAGCAGGAATGGTAAGGTACGTCATAAGAGAGCGATGGGACCGATCTGTGAAGCCACTTGTAAATTAAAATGTAATGAGCATTTCAATGAAATGACTCGTCAAAAAATTCATTCAAACTTTTGGCAATTGGGTGACCATTCCAAACAATGGGAATTTATTAATGAATTCACTAAAAAGCTACACAAGCGCCGTTTTACTACTGAAAGTACATCTAGAAGGCAGTTTACCACTCAATATTTCTTACCGGCTCCTGCCGAAACTCAAAACCAACCTTGCGAACATAAACGTGTTTGTCTTAAAGCTTTTTTGAATACTTTGTCTATTACGGATCAATTTGTACGCACTGCTCATCAAAAATTAAATCAAGAAGGTATGACTTTGCCAGATAATAGAGGAAAACATCCAAACCATGTAATCAAGATAGATTCCGATATGATAAAAAGTGTCTGTGACCATGTTGCATCTTTTAATCCAGTTGAATCCCATTACACAAGAAAAAATACTAGCAAGCTTTATTTAGATAACAATTTATCAATGAAAAAAATGTTTTCCTTGTATAATGAGTGGGACAACCTTCATCTTTATAATAATAAAGCGCAAACTTTACGGCAGTATACCGATATAATTAATGAAAACATGAATATAGCATTCTTCGTACCAAAAAAGGATTTGTGCGACAAATGTCACAGTTTTTCCAATGAAAACTGAAGAACAAATTAACGCTTATAACAAACATATAGAGAATAAGTCGATTGCTAGAGAGTTAAAAAATAGTGATAAAGTTCTTTCACAAAATTCGTCGGAAATAGTATGTGCCACATTTGACTTCCAAAAAATTTTGAATTGTCCTCATGGTGACGTTGGATTATTCTATTATAAACGGAAGCTATCTTTGTACAATTTTACTCTATTTGACATTGGAAAAAAAGAAGGAACGTGCTTTATGTGGACAGAGTGTACAGGCAAGAGAGGAGCGAATGAAGTAAGCAGTTGCTTACTTCAATTTGTTAAAAGAAAAATAGAGCAAGGTGCCAAGAAATTTCTCTTTTGGTCTGATAATTGCGCGGGCCAAAACCGCAATCGGATAGTTTATTCTCTATACATGTACCTGGCTAAAGAATATAAGATAGATAGAGTCTGGCTAACGAAAGTTGGCCCCAGAATATTGGCGGCAAATTTAAAAAATACATGCATGACAACACTAAATACACCAGAGATACCGAACGACAACCTTGTCAAATTGACGTTCACGTTCATACAGAGTTGCTATATAAAAAGTTCGCAAATAATTCCAGGGCCAACTTTCGTTAGCCAGACTCTATCACTCATCGCTTTTTAGAACCAGGGCATACACAGAACGAAGGCGATAGTGTTCACGCTCTTATCGAACGAGAGTCTAAAGGGAAAATGATATACACTCCTGATCAGTGGTTTGCCTTAGTACGTTGGTGTAAAACTAATGGAACCCCATACAATGTAGTGGAAATGGCTCAAGACGACTTTTTTGATTTTAAAGGCTTATTGGATGATCGAAAACGGAAAAAAGATATGAGAAATGAAAATGTTAAGTGGAATAGTATTAAAGAAATTAGTGTGAGTAAAGAAGATCCAAATTATTTATATTTTAAATACAACCTTAAAGATAATGCTTCATGTTTAAACACCAAAATAGAAACAAGAAGTCGTGGAAGAAGGAGGGAAAATGTTGAACTAAAACAATCGTATGCTCACCCACTGCCAATACTTGAAGCAAAATACAAGGATTTGGTTCATTTATGTAATACTGCAGCCATACCTAAAGAATACCATAGATATTTTAAAAGTTTAAAATACAGTACTACCCCATCTGCAGAAAACTCCGATGATTCAGATTAATTAATAAAAACTAGACTAATTAATAAAAACTAGAGATTATGTTACGAATGGTGCACTTTTCTAATAACGAAGATCAACCTCCTGGCGACCGTTTGTTTAAAATTCGTAGTTTGCTTGATACTTTGAATCTCAACTTTGCTGCACATTACTACCCCCAGGAAAATCTCTGCATCGATGAGTCTTTAGTGCCATTTCGAGGGCGGGTTATTTTCTGACAATATATTAAATTAAAGAGGCACAAATACGGTATTAAGCTATTTAAAATATGTACCAATCCAGGATATACATTAAAGGTTCAAGTTTACTCTGGTAAACGCGATGAGACTGAATTTATAACACCTAGCAATGTCGTTATGTCTCTTATGACCAGCTATCTCAAAAGGGGTCATACACTCTATACCGACAACTGGTATACCAGTGTTGATTTAGGTAAAAAGCTTCTAGAAGAAGATACTCATCTTGTTGGTACGTTGCGCAAAAATAGAAGACATTTGCCTAAAGATGTTATAACAGGAAGCCTAAAAAAGGGAGAATTTCGAGCAAAAGAGAATGAAGACGTTATGACGTGTATGAAGTGGAAAGATAAACGAGATGTTTATTTACTCTCGACGAAACATTCAATTGGATTTTCCAGGACACTACAAAGAGGCAAGGAGATAATAAAACCTAAAATTGTGACCGATTACAACAATGCAAAAGCAGCTGTAGACCTGTCGGATCAAATGATCGCCTACTCAACACCCCTACGAAATTCTGTAAAATGGCACAGAAAACTGGCTGTGGAATTACTACTGAATACAGCTTTGCTCAATTCTTACATAATGTATAAAGAAACTACTAAGTCTAAGAGGGGGATAGTAGATTACAGAAAGGATTTGTGCAAATACCTAACAGAATCAGGCAAAGAAAACTGCGAACCAGAGTTGTTATTTACAAGAAATACAAGGAAAAAGCATATGCTAGCAAGAAAAGAAGGGTCTGTGAAGAAAATTCGGAAATACTGCTCTAGATGTTATAAGATAAATGTACAAACAGTTGATAGGATATTTGCCAGAAAAAAGACCAAGCAAGTTGTAACTTACTGCCCTCAATGTCCAAATGAACCTCATTTATGTCTAGAATGTTATAATATTGAACATAAATAATATTTTTTATTATACAACGTGAAATTTGAATCACAGTTTTGCTAGAACAAACGTTGTTCAGACCATGGTCTACTACCATTATAAAACAAAACAATTAAAAAAAAACGTCAATGGTATTTAAAAAAAAACACAAAAAGACTGATTTATTTATTAAAATTTCGGCCCGCATTGGCCGGACATCCTTGTAGTCCACGTGGACTCCTCATAACTCTTTTGAATGCCATATTGCTACCGCGATGAGTCCTTAGATGTTACGGTTAATGTTTGAACACGTTTGAGCAACATAAGACTTATTTGAGAACGCCTAGGTTAGTTTGTTTTAATAACATATTGGATGCTATAGAATGATAGTAGACCATGGTCTGAACAACGTTTGTTCTAGCAAAACTGTGATTCAAATTTCACGTTGTATAATTTGTTTGTTTAACGTAATAATTCCCCGAAATATGTGATTACCTCAGTAAATAATATAAGTTTAAAATATCATTGTGTTTTATTTCATTTTCCAAAAAAATACTTGATAACTTTTGTTCTAGATATAAAAGTCGAAGACCATGTTGAATATGTCTTGCTTGGGGCCGTGTCAGTAATTTCTAACAGAAAAGAACACTGTAGACGTGCCGGACGGCACACAACGGTCTTTTGAATTTGATGCTTCGGTGTCAGTCACCGGTGACTGACATGGCCTGAACAGGTAGTGCGTCTGTCAGGCACCGGTGACTGACATGGCAGTTAACGTGTTATTACAATTTTGGAATTTAACTCAAATTAATTGCAGTTAGCTCCATAAATGTAAATTTTGTACACAAAATGAACTTCAAAGCGCTCTCCTGTAAAGTATTTGTTTCCCATTTCGATATTATACGTAGGGGCAGTCTATTTGTTTTGCCGCTTTAACTTTATAATAAGGTGGATATAGTTTTTTATTCACTTCTTTTATTTGCTGGCGTATAACGTTATATTGATGTGACGAGAGATTTGCATCTATAATTAATGAGAGAGCTTGTTCTTCTGAAAGTCCGTAATGGATTTTGCATGCAGAACTCTTCCGCGCTTTTTTAATTTTTGTACCTCTCTGAGGTGAAAAGAGACAAAGTTCTCTTACAATAGCAGCTGAATCTTTTTTTCCAACTTGACGAAGGCTTACCTCGGTTGCCATCGATAACTCTTCCTGGCTCGATGTATCAAGGAGCTGTTGAATTCGTCGCCTTTTTGTTTTATCGCTTGAATGTTCAAAGACTTTTTGTGGTCTTCCGGGTCGGTTACTCGTTCCAGGTAGTGAAATATCCATGGTAGGTTCACTGACAATATTTGGAAGCGAAATATTCTCTTCTAACCACGAAGAGTTCGCTTTAAAGAAGCGTTCTCGGTGCCTTCCCGACTTCGACCATTTTGCATCGATTTTTGTGCAATTATTTCTTATTATTGTTCTAATTCTCTTTAAATTGTCATCACTGAGGGGTGGGTCACCAAGTTCTTGTAGAATATGATGTAATAAGGCATCCATTCTCGTTTGTTTTGCGTTTGCAAACCAAACATCAAAAAACGAACGTCGCGATATTTGCGGAGTCATTCTGAAAATAAGAAATAATTGTATGAGTGTCGCAAACTTTCGCCAACAAATAAACTTGTTACGTAAAGCTTAAAGATGGTTCTTTCATAAGAATATAATACGTGATCGGAATAATGCGGAATAATAAACTAAAACTCAAGTACAAACTAAAAAACTTTTTTTTTTTACCATAAATACCTTGATCTATTCTTTTGGACCTAACGATAAAATTTATACACGAATTAAAGAAAATATGTATGCAAACTTACCTTGAGATTCACGTGGAAACAATAACAACAAAAAATCACTATTAACGTACACAAACACAGCGTATTCATCGAGCAAACTCAGACGAATGACACGAGCGCGAGGCGTAAGTGTCTGTGAAGCGCAGGTAGGCGGCCGTTCCGACCCTTGTATCTATTGTTCGGCACGACTTCTGGGTAAATAAACCTTTGTCCATTGTAGTATAACTTGTCTTCAGTCAATACACACTAGTGTTAAGCCTGTTTAGACAAGTACCAATAATTTATAATGTCCGTCTAGATCATGAAAATACCACACTGTGCTGCGGTGTGAAACCTATTATTATAATTATGTCTTTTTTTATTAACTTTGCCAGTCTACTATTAGTGTCTTTTATATTATAATTTTTTCAAAAAATCAAGCTGATGCAGAGGTAGTGCAGTTTTAGGCCGACGTCAGTAGCGAGCTCAACCAACTGGGCTGCAGCAGGACTGTAGAGCAGTGGCAACATGTAAGTGTGTTTATGTCAGATAAAATGTTAAAACTGGATTTGTTATGTACATGCATAATTTTCATGTGTGTTCTAAACTAATTTAATTTCAACAGATTTGGACTGTGTGGGTGGGAAAAGTGAAAACAAAGGCGAGAAAAGTGAAGGACTCTATCAGGGCCACAGGTGGAGGACCGGCAGGGGCAGATCTCAATGATATTGAGAAAAAATTCTTGATATCATTGGGTCTGCTTCTGTTGATGGTTTTGCCACTTTAGAAATGGTAATTTATTATAGTATTCATGGTTTTTTTTTATGACTGAAGGGCAAATTTTACAAATGTGTTATTAAAACTAGTTTTCAGAAATTTATTATACCTTTCAAGCACGGATAAATCTATTGTTATCGGAGTGCCGGCGCTCACGTTAAGTGCTGACAGTTTTTTTTTATTTCAGGGAATACCTGTCTCGTCCCTACTGCCCATTTCGCCTGCCCCACAGCAAAGTATGTCGCCCTCTCTGCAGCCCGTACCGGAAGAGCTGCGTGTGGAAACCGACGGCGGGATTCCTGCACCACTACAGCAGTCAAGCGGGCGAATTGCCCGTCGGCGAAGACAGACGAGAATTCCCCGCCCGCCCGTGCACCAGTTTGGTACAAGCACTGAACGAGAATAGCCGGTTACACCGGGAGAGCATAGTTCAGGCTGCAGAAATACAACGTGAAATTTGAATCACAGTTTTGCTAGAACAAACTTTGTTCAGACCATGATCTACTATCATTCTATAGCATCCAATATGTTATTAAAACAAACTAAACTAGGCGTTCTCAAATAAGTCTTATGTTGCTCAAACGTGTTCAAAGATTAACCGTAACATCTAAGGACTCATCGCCGTAGCAAAATGGCATTCAAAAGAGTTATGAGGAGTCCACGTGGACTACAAGGATGTCCGGCCAATGCGGGCCGAAATTTTAATAAATAAATCAGTATTTTTTTGTGTTTTTTCAAATACCATTGACGTTTTTTTTTAAATTGATTGTTATAGAATGGTAGTAGACCATGGTCTGAACAACGTTTGTTCTACCAAAACTGTGATTCAAATTTCACGTTGTATTGGCTGATGCCATTCGCTCTTCCGGTGATACTTAGTGACACATGCCCAAGACGAATATAATGGGAATGAAAACTGATTGGTTTCTTCTCCATTACTTCGTCTGGAGCTTACAACTCTATAAAACCAGCTATTCTCACTAACTGCTTGTGCCAAAGCCTCTTCTCAGCTCGCTACTGACAAAATAATTCCCGATACGGTAGTCATGGCTATTTATAGGCCTCCTTCTCAAAATATGGACAGATTTTTAGACTCGCTTGACACAAACTTAAGAAACATAACACCTTTTAAAAACATAGTACTTTTGGGCGACATCAACATTAACATTGCTTCCAGGAAAATCGATACCCATGTACATAATTATCTGAATATTTGCTCATTTCATGGACTTTTACCAGCTCAAAATCACCCCACGCATCAGAGTGGCTCATGCTTAGATCATATCATTCTAAAATCAAAAAATCCATCCAAAACATTGGTTACTAATTCTTCGCTTACCGATCACCAAGCTGTTTTACTAACACTGCAAATATCCTCACCTAGAAAAAACTGCATGCGTAGCTACACTAAAGTCAATATGACAAACCTGGAAAATGACTTACGCGGTATTAATTTTGACCCAGTTTATAATTCAAACGATGCAAATATTACGTTAAAGTATTTCATAGATTCGCTACAATATGCAATAAGGAAAAACACATTCACTAAGAAAATGCCTAGAAAGTATAGTTGTATTAAACCTTGGATTACACCCGGTCTCGTTCGTTGTATCAGACATAGAGACAAACTTCATCTTAAATCGAAACTAGCACCTGAGAACGAAATACTTTCTCTTACATATAAAAGATATCGAAACTTCTGCAATAATCTTTTGAAAAAACAAAAAATCTATATGATAAAAATGAATTACAGAAGGCGGGGACAAATAGTAAACTTGTGTGGAAATTTATAAAAAATAATACATTTAGATCTAAAAATCCCGAACCTCCGTTTGATTTACTATCAACAGAGACTGACCCATCCGCAGCAATGAATAAAATAAACAACTTTTTTGCTAACATTGGTAAAAACTTGGCTGAAAAAAAATTTAATTCTAGTAGTTTTTCCCGTCAAAACCCAACTACGACTTCCTCTACACTAAAGTCATTTGTATTATTAGATACTGACGTTTACGAGGTAGTAAGAATAATTAACGGGTTAAAGGATATTTGTGCTACTGGGTGGGATGACATACCTAACAATATACTTAAAAGATTTAATTACATACTTGCCCCTCCGCTAACACATATTTTTCAACTTTGTTTATCACAAGGGATATTCCCTAAATTGTTTAAATAAGCTTTGGTCACACCTGTATTTAAGTCTGGCGACAAAAACTGTGTGAATAACTACAGACCCATTCCAGTGTTAACAGGCCTTTCAAAGATTTTAGAAAAAATAATTAACAGCAGATTGTTAAAATACCTGGAAGACAACAAACTGCTTTCCGATAATCAATTTGGTTTTAGGCCCAAAAGATCAACTAGCCAAGCTGTACTCAAATTGACTAATCATGTCACTACCAATCTAGACAATGGTATGCACACAATTGGGATCTTTCTAGACCTTGCAAAGGCCTTTGACACAATTTCATGTACTTTACTTTTGCACAAGCTTGAAACACTTGGGATAAGAGGAGCACAACTTCAACTATTTTCTGATTATCTTAGCGATCGTCAGCAATGTGTAAAAATTGATCATTATACAAGTTTTGAACTTAAAAATAGTTGTTTTGGAATTCCTCAAGGGAGCATTTTGGGCCCTACGTTATTTTTAATCTACATAAATGACCTGTGCCGCTTGTCACTCCAAAATGGTGTCATAATGTCTTATGCGGATGACACCGCTCTATTGTTCTCAGCTAAATCAAGAGATGAGGTCTACGAACATGCTCAGAATGGTTTTAACATTGTGTCTAATTGGCTTCATAATAATCTACTAACGTTAAATACAGATAAAACAAAATATATTTTATTTGCAATGAGAAATACTAACATACCGCTTACTAATTTAAACATTTACGCACATAATTGTAACCCGTACGCTGACACTGCATGTTCCTGCCCCACTTTAGCTAAAGCTGACCATTTAAAATATCTGAGTGTCACTATTGACTCCAATTTAAATTTCCGTAAAAATATCGAGTTACTTTGTACTTCTTTAAGAATTTACGCAACGTAGCAGACTATAAATTAATTATACAGGTTTATTTAGCTTTGTGTCAATCCATTCTTACCTATTGCATAACTTCGTGGGGTGGCGCTGCAAAAACAATTTTACTCCCTCTAGAGCGTGCTCAAAGAGCAATTCTAAAGGCACACAGCTACACAGCATGTAATGTTCTAACAGTACGGCAATTATTCATACTAAATATAGTACTACACCAGCACACTGCAGTTCCTTTTGAGCCAGTACCTTCCGACAAGAGAAGGAAGGACTTGGTTTGCATAAAGCCTCAAACTAGACATGCGTTTGCTAATAGATTTTATGTGTTTTTAGGACCTTTTCTGTACAATAGGCTCAACAAGTTACTTAGCTTCTATAGTGTAAGTTATAAAAAATGTAGTAAAATATTATCAGAACATTTAGCCATACTCAATTACACACAGAAAAACTTCTAGAAATATTGTCATGATGATAATTTATTCCCTCGTAAGTATTTACTTTTGTATATTTACATAAGTTTAGTTTTAGATATTAATGTACCAATGTGCTTTTTCTCATATTTGTTAATAGATTATTTTATATTAGTTCTTAAAAAATTGTGGTCCAATCAAATTGAAATGTAAAGTGATTGCCTGAAACACAGGTTTGAATTAACCTAGTTCGGGCGGGTCGCTACCTAACATTGTAATGCCGAACCATCATTACCTACTTGCATCTGTTCTAACATATTTTAGTTTTAGTTTATCTTATTTTTTAGGCACTATCATTATTATCTGGAAAATTCTACTGTTGACTAAGTGTACGTTTTTATTCAATAAATATTATTTATTTATATTATTATTTATTGGCACTAACCAATTCTTTGTGTATATTTAGTTGATTTTTAATTTTATGGATTGTTATATTTTATTGATTGTTAATTATTTTGTTTAGGGTTAAGGATAGGTTTAATTGAGAAAATAAAAAATTGGAATATAAAGAAATAAAATGTTTAATTGAATTAAAACGACTTATAAGCGACTGTCGAATTTCCCTTGCTTCCGCAAGGAAATAGGTGCTGGTATCTTCAAATTCATCTAACCTAACCCTAACCCTACTCATAAACTACATAAATCAGAATTAAATTATTGGTAGGTACACTGCTTTCATTCAAATCTATTGACTGCGTAACAAGTGAAGATGAAGCCACCAAGTCCCCAAATGAATTTTTAAACTTTTGGGTGTGCCTGACTTACCACCGCACAAATTACGACTAAAGGTTGGCTCGGTATTAACCATGCTTCGAAACATACTGCGGCCATAAGGAAAAAAGACGCATCTAACATTTTTTTTTTAATTGAGTTACATACATATTCTAAATCAGTAAACAAAATGGCATCTACCAGTATTTTTATATTTCGCATAGATTAAACGGAACCCCATAAATGTTACTGTTAAATAAGACGTATCTGCATATTGCAGATACGTCTTATTTATATTAATAATCAAATATTACTAAGGGCGGATTCGACCAAATGCCATGTTACACCAGAGTAACTAAACCTTGTATAGTTTTACTCTTTGGTCTTACTCTCAGATAACTTCGTTTGCGTTTTTCCATCACAAACGTAGAGTAGCCAATACTGGGTATTGTTACTCTTGAGTTGGTGAATGATTCTGAATGAACATATAAGCCAACTAAATTGGAAATACAATTGTTTCTATATCGGAACGCAAGATTTTATGTCCACATAATTTTGCCGGCTTATAACGTCAGTTTACGGTGTCAACTGTCAATGAATATTCACACGAGTTGTCATACTTGACAAGTTGTCATTCATTGTCTGACTGACTTTTCGAATCGGTTTGGTTAGAGATTTTGATTTTGTTGTGGAGATTTGTGATTGAAAATAAATAATATGTCTGAAGGCAAAAGGAAACGTTGCCCAAACTGGTTACCTTCTGAGAAAAACTTGCTGGTGGAACTCGTGGGAAATCATTTTAGTATAGTAGAAAATAAAAAAACAGACGGTGTTACGATGAAGCAAAAACTTGCCGAATGGCAAATTATATCCCATGAATATAATAGTCAAACGACAAACTGCTCACGTTCAGCGGAGAATCTAAAGAACCAGTGGGAATATATGAAAAAAAAGCCAAAAAAGATGAGTCAGACAACAGGATGCATAGAATCCAAACAGGTTTGTTTTTGTCATCTACTTTATCTTAGTTCATGTACCATTATTATTACTTGGAAGTAGGTGCAATGCTGCGGCCTGATCAAGTGATTTATTTGTCAGTCTAGCTGGATTGTCATTTTAACATTGAAACATGTTCACAACCAACACCATGCTTATAATTATACTTTTACATCCTACTTATATTATAAATGCGAAAGTTTGTGAGGATGGATGGATGGATGGATGTATGGATGTTTGTTACTCTTTCACGCAAAAACTACCGAACGGATTTTAATGAAACTTTACAGTAATGTGGCTTATATATCAGAATAACACATAGGCTACAATTTATAAAGATTTTATGTGCTAAATGCCATAATATAACGATAAGTATCAAGTAAGTCGGAAAAATTCCTGCCCTCTGAGATCTATCTTTGCGTGCGCTGCCTAAACCGCTGGAGTTACATGAAAAGAATGTATTGTGGGGTTGTTTGTCTTAAAGAGTTCTAAATAAAAGTCCGCGACAGCATATATCTACCTTTTATGTGGAAGCCATTATAGCCAAAATAGTGAGCTATAAATACATTTAAATTGAATACTTTTTTTACGTTGCATATTTTAGAGTATTTAGTTAATTCGTATCAAAATAAATACCTTCATCGCTTTCGGTATTTAATGTAGATAAAATTTGTCTTTTACACTAAGTAATTTGGACTAATATTTTAAAAGTTAGAACGATAAGAATGACCTGCGATGAGTCGACGGCGGGCGCGCAGAACGAGGGTGGAGGGGCGGGATAGGCAATGACGCGCGATCGCCGAGTGCGCGACCCGAACGCGGGTAGACGCGTGAGGGCAGACGTCATTGACGGTTGTGTAAATTCTGCGATTTTTTCACAGTGGATTCGACTCGGAAGCGATTTATAATTTTTTAGGTAGTATTTTTATAATAAAGATTCGTTTCTATTTTAATAAGAATTGTTTTTTTTTGGTTGGTTATTTAGTTAAAGATTGTATTTTTTTTTTAGTTTGTTTAATTTGAGAATAACGGTTAGGTTTAGGTACTTATAGGTTGTGTTGAAAGTAGTAAAAAGTCAGTTTTTTTTTATTCCTACCACCTTTTTGTGTTTTTTTTAAATAGTACTTGCAATAATGCCGCGAAAGCGTAAGTCTAATATTTCCCAAAGCTCTAATAAAGCTCGAGCTATGAAAATAGCTAGAAATAACGAGACTTCTCAACAAGCTGAGTTGCGAAGGTCTGAGCAGGTGGTGCGTGAGGCAGCACACAGAGCTACTGAGACACCAGAACAGTCCCAAGATTAGCGTCAACAACACGCTGAGTATCTGGCATCTGAACGAGCTGCGGAGATACCAGAACAGTCCCAAGATCGGCGTCAACAACAAGCTGAGTATCTGGCATCTCAACGAGCTGCGGAGACACCAGAACAGTCCCAAGATCGGCGTCAACAACACGCTGAGTATCTGGCATCTCAACGAGCTGCTGAGAATCCTGAAAAGTCCCAAGCTCGACGACAACAGCATGCTGAGTATCTGGTGTCTCAACGAGCTGCGGAGACACCAGAACAGTCCCAAGATCGGCATCAACAACACGCTGAGTATCTGATTTCTCAACGAGCTGCAGAGACACCAGAACAGACACAAGCTCGACGTCAGCAGCAAGCGGCTATATGGCGTCTCAAAGAGCCACAGAAACCTTTGAAGCGGCTGAATCTCGCAGACTCGCTGTTGCTGAAAGGGCAGCACAGCGACGTCAAACATTCTCAAGAAACACGTGGGGGGTTTTTGATAAAGCTGCATTTGAGTATGACGAGACTCTTGATTATGAAAGTCACAAGCTTATAAAAATAGAAGCGATGAGCAAAGATTGCAAATTTTGCGGAGCTCTTAAATGGAAAGAGGAAGCAGAAGGTATGTGTTGTTCGGGCGGAAAAGTAGCCATTCCTTCTATAGACGAGCCAATTGAACCTTTAAGAGAACTTTTCTCTAATGAAACAGATGAGTCTCGCCGTTTCCTTAGAAACATAAGAAAATACAATACGTGTTTTCATATGACTTCTTTTGGAGCGGATAAAATTGTCTCAATGCCAGGATTTTGCCCGACCTTCACAGTACAAGGACAAGTATACCATCGAATCGGTTCTTTGCTTCCTGCGGCCAGTATGCAACCACAATTTTTACAAGTAAACGTCTGCAGTTCCCATTAAAGGTTGCATTTTCGATGACGATTAATAAATCACAAGGTCAAACTTTAAAGGTAGCAGGGATACATTTGGGCACGCCATGTTTTTCCCACGGTCAGCTCTACGTAGCTTGCTCACGTGTGTCTAAGTCACAAAATCTTCATGTTTTCGCTGAACAAAACAAATCATTTAACATAGTTTACAGAAGTTTATTGCAGTAAGTACAACCGTCAAAACATATCGATAATTACTTACTTATATACTTTAATTACTTACTTATATACTTTAATCAAATTCTTTCCGTTTTTATTATTTGCTGCTACCGTACGACAAGTAAAACCGCTATTATCTAAATCTTAACTAATCCTCTTCAATAATAAATATATGCATACCAATCCCTACCGGGAGTGATATGAAAATTCGAATGACGTTATTGCGACGCACGCTATTTCGAAAAAAATTAAGAGTGGTACGCCAGTTCGAAAACACATTAAGTCGAAAACCGCTATATCGAATGACGTTGTTTCGAAACACGCTGATTCGAAAAACTATTTAAATGGTACGCTTGTACGAAATTCTTGGCATTGAAATCCACTGTTGCGAATAGCATATTCCAATCTGAATTTTTCTGGGGATCGAATTCACGACCCAGTCATTACCAACAACTACCTACCTACGCTACGATGATAAAACTGACACTGAGCTAGCTATCTATACTACCTACTAAGTATAAATGATTAATATTAGTACTTATTATGATTTAGCTATGTATCCCTTGCATAGCACCGGCGATGGAATTGTTTAATGGGCAATCGAAAACTTGGGTTGTACGGCAGTATTTGAATACTGCGTCAAAGAGCTTTTGAAAGCTCATTGACGAACAGAATACAACCACCCACAAAATTGAGAGAATTTTGGCTAATATCCCACAGACGCTGACAGCAAAAAAAAATGAAAGAAAATGCTATCGCAGCGATTGTACACGCGAAAAACACAAAACACAATGTGCACTATTGAATTTATAAGAGCTGTTGTGCTTTTAATACTAGCTAGTCTATATTTAGTTGATTGAATCTACCATTTTGTCTTTTGGTAATTAGTTTAGAGTCTGGCTAACGAAAGTTAGCCCTGGAATTATTTGCGAACTTTTTATATAGAAACTCTGTATGAACGTGAACATCAATTTGACAAGGTTGTCGTTCGGTATCTCTGGTGTATTTAGTGTTGTCATGCATGTATTTTTTAAATTTGCCGCCAATATTTTGGGGCCAACTTTCGTTAGCCAGACTCTATCACCTATAACTTAGATTTTTTGACTTCTTTGTTGATTACTATACTTACTGGAAATTAAAAAGTTAACTTAAAATAATACTTCTCATTGCTCTTATTTCCCAAACTCAATACAAAGATAAGGCTTTATCAAAGAAAAAGACAAATTCAGATTGGAATATGCTATTCGCAACAGTGGATTTCAATGCCAAGAATTTCGTACTAGCGTACCATTTAAATAGTTTTTCGAATCAGCGTGTTTCGAAACAACGTCATTCGATATAGCGGTTTTCGACTTAATGTGTTTTCGAACTGGCGTACCACTCTTAATTTTTTTCGAAATAGCGTGCGTCGCAATAACGTCATTCGAATTTTCATATCACTCCCATCCCTACCTGACATTATAAAAGCGAAAGTAACTCTGTCTGTCTGTCTGTCTGTCCGTCTATCTATCTGTGTATATATGTATGTTTCACGGCTTATCTGCTGAGCTGTTTATGATGAATAGTCTAAAGCCTGGGGAAGGACATAGGTTACTTTTATCAATTTACCACTCGGCAAAACCGCGGGTGGAAGATATTGCTTCGTAATTATGTTCGAGAAATCCGTCTGCTCAACAACGTAAATAACGCAGTTAATGTTTTTGAGCTTTCAAAATGAAACCCATTGCTATTGTAAGTGTGTTACGCAATTACCCCGCTGATTTAGGACATGTTACACGTTCCGACATCCACGCGGGCGAAGCCGCGGGCAGAAGCTAGTACTTAATAATCTTGTACTATTTTAGGTGGCGGACCAGCAAATCCCAAAAACGAAGATCCTTTTCATGCAAAAATAATATCTTTGATTAAGACTAGTGCTGTTGGGCTTTTCAACCATTTTGACTGCGATAGTGTTGTCCCAGAAAAAACCGAAATTAATTATTTTGATGAGGCTGTAATTATTTTGCCGGAGGACCCAGCATTATGTAATAAAGGTACATCTTACAGTTTAATTAAATCAACTTCTAAGTCAATGTCTTTGCGATGGATGTGGATAGCCACACTGCCCAGAAATGAAGCCCGCATGGACCTTTGAGTCCCAGACGTAATTTAAATTCTATTGTGTATGTAATCTCTGGCCTGACAGGTTAAATATGATTTCACTTACAAAATGTAATATTATTTGGTTACAGATCTTATGGCTGACATCGAAGATGTTCAAAAGACTGGGGTTACTCAAGTGAAGTAGTAATGCAGGTAAATTCAGATCATATTCATAATATCTGAAGCCGCACACTCTTTATCTAAAGCAACATAAGCTACCTTTCAAACTTTTTAATATTTATTAGTTACAAATGATAATAAAAGTTTGAAAGTAAAAGTTTTATATTGTTTATGATGATTAATTTATTTCTTTGTTTTAGGATTGGAGTGATTATACCCCCCAACGTTTAAGAACTCCTGTTTCTACACCTCTTCAGTTGAATAATGATGATCAACGAAAAATAAGAAAACCTTGTTTTTCAAGAAGGCGTCCTACATATGCAGCTTCAACATCATTACAAAAACTGCATGAAAAGAAAATTGAAGCAATCGACTTCCAGACGAGTGTTGCTGAGAAGGAAATGCTCCATTTAAATGAAGTTAAAGAACTGGAAGTGCAAATAAAAAGGGAACAGTTAAAGCAAGAAAAATTGAAGACACGTATTTTATTATTAGAGTTAAGATTGAAGAAAAAGGAATTATGAACTGAAAAAATTAACAATAAATTATATAAATGTATTGTATTTTAACTTTTTATTAAATAACATGTTTTTATAACTTGATCACATGCAGGTTTTGGAATCACTGCAATCAACTGGCTGAATAGACAACATTTAAAAATTAAAAAGCCCTCAATAAAATAAAATAAACATTTATTATTTAATTCTATACGATTCCTTAATAACTACAACAAAGTATGAAAGTAATTAGCTATTAACATATTGCGTGCAAAATGACCAGTAGATTGCTGTGCTGAGTCCAAGGTCTGCATTTGACCAAGTTGTAAAATTTCGTCCCATGGTGCCGGCAATAGCACGTCTGGGTCATCAAGTGGAAGTTGTTCTCCTCGCCTGCGCAACATATTGTGCAGTACTGCTGTGGCTATGATAACAGTTAGTGCTTTTTCTAATTTTATTCGCATTCCAAGTGCCAACACTGGAAATCGTCTTTTCCATACACCATAGGATCGTTCCACAGGATTTCTTGTACGAATTTGGGACTCATTGTAGAGTTGCTCAGAAGGAGTCCTTGGGTTTTCTAATGGAGTCATGGTATAATTCTTTGCAGCATATCCACTGTCCACCACTAATAATGCATTGCCATAGCGACCAGTCTCAAAAAGCGCTTTTCGGACGCTATTATTAAATATAGTGCTATCATGAGTTGATCCTGGCCATCTTGCGACTATGTCTGTTATTTCTAGATTGGCATTGCATATAGTTTGCACGTTGATAGAGAAGTATCCTTTTCTGTTTCTAAATGTCTCTGCTTGTTCTCCACCTATTTCTAGTCTCAGGGGTACAAAACTGAGGCGAATGTGCGTGCAGTCCATGGCTCCAACTACTCTGGGAAAACGAGCTATTTTATAAAATTCATTTTGCTCATGTCTTATTTCTTGAAGTGATTCAGGGAATTGTATGTACTCTGTATGCAATGCAGCTATTGCAGTACTCACTCTGTGTACAATTTTGTTTGCTGTTGGTGTACTTAAACCACAGTAGTCTGCGATACTTGTTTGTGTCCAGTTTGTTGCATAAAATCTCAAAGTAGCTAGCAACTGATTTACTGGAGATATTGAGTAATTCCTGAAACAAAAAAGAACTAAAGTAAATTACCTACTTACTACAGTTATACACTAGGTACGAAGTTATACATATTAGGTACTACCTAAATAGGAAACTACATACCGGTTTGATGTATATTCCAGACGATGATCGATTTTTGATAAAAGACACAAAGTCGCTTCTTTGGACAATCGAAACCTTACGGCAAAGTCACAGTCATCATAATCATCGAAGTAATTGTTCCTTTCTCTAATCCATCGTGGACGCCTTGGAATGTATTCTTCATCACTGTCAGAATCTTCGATCATATTTCGTAAACGTTGCATTATTTCAAAAAATATTGTTACAAATCGCAAAACTACAAGAAATTATCAACATGTGTCTCGGGACACTCACAGACTGTGGACTATTTAAAACAAAGGATACCAAAACATCTGGTAATGTAGCGGCCGCCATTGTATTACTCTCGGATAACTTGTTTACTCGCTGCATTTTGGCGGTATAACGATTTACTCTCAAATAGACAGTTTTTCCAGGGTTAAGATTTGGTAAAACGAAAAGTTGTCTAACTCTAGAGTAATTAGTGATTTATACCCAGGATAAAGTTTGGTCGAATCCGCCCTAAACAGAAAAGACATTTCTGACGTACACTAAGTTGAAAAAACGCATTTTAGTAGAAGCGTCTTATTTATTTACAACATATTTAATTTATCATAAAATGAAAAGGCACTTCTGCATGGTCATAAGAAGAAAAGACTGTTCTGCGTAGATGTGCCTTTTCCGCTTAGTATTACAAAAAATAGGCAGGCGCAAGTGGCAGTAGTGCCTTTTTTACTTAGTATTGCTAGTTGTGAGGGGTGAAGTGGGGCTCGCGGTTGGAATACTGCACTTCAGTTGCGTCCAGGAAGCCAGAGCGAACACGCGCGCGCGCGGCTCTCCGAGTTATAACTACGGAAAAATAGTAAGTCAAACTTCCTCGAATTATAATTGATGTATATTTAAGCAAGCACCCATGAGTAATTTAAGATTAAATAAACTGCAAACTTATCAGGTGACACTTATCAAATAAAGACATGCCTACTTTTATGTTAAAATATTAGAAAAATATATAATATCGGTTAGAAAACAACATCTTAATCTAGGAAAACGCTTTTTTCTCGAATTTGTTTACACCGTTGAGTACCAACTATCACAATGAAAAAGTTTGCAGTTTATATTTAAACCTTGTTTCATTATTACCTTAATGAGTTTTGTAGGAAGTAAACATCTTTTTTGTGTGCTTGCCTGGCTGATGTATATTTTTGCCACTGTTAGGTTAGACGGAAGATATTTTCTATTTGGAGCATAACCACAATATAAAGATGGACAGTAGGGAAACTACTAAGAAAACGATCAAAACGGCTCACTCACACAGACGCACTCTTTTATGAGATCCTTAGCGATTGTCGCAGTTCTGTCAGTTGCGTGTGCCGTGTCGAGACGAGTGATCGCCGCGATCTTTTTAAAAATGCCAGGAATGTATTGTGTGTCATACGGCTGTTTAAATTCGGCTTCTTCAAAGCCAGAGCTTTCGTTTTTTAAACTCCCAGCTAATCTTGAAAGGTAAGAATGATTTATTGTTCGTCCAAAAAGTGATGATGCTCATAAATATTTTTCTGATACCTACATGCTTGGAAATTCGAACATTGCTAGGCGCACTATGTAAACTGTGTTGTGTTCTTGAATAAACAGAGCATCATATTATGTATAAAAAATGCTCGTAGGACGAGAATCGTATTTATAAACAAAATGTTATTATCAGATACGGGGTGAAAAACGTTTGTTCCTGTTTCATGTCTATTTCTGATAAAACTACTGTATCAATTTACACGAAATTTTGCAAATTACATTATGAATAGAAAAGCGTGTTTTACAGACAAATACAAAAATTCAAATCACAAAAAATTACGACAATTGAACAAGTAGTTGTATCAAAACGTAACATTATTTGATTCAAAAAAAAATGTTTGAACGGTGTATTTTCGTTCAAATATTATCTATATGTCTACTAACACTATTTCTCAATAATAAATAATGCACTTACCACCGATTACACACACCAAACTCAATATATCACAACATTCACTTTTTTTCATGATATTTTTTTTGGTGGTATCAAAATAGAGGCTCCACTTCGTATTATAACCCGCGCGTGCGAAGCTTCACAATTTAATAGTGTATAGATATCGTCATATAAAACACCTTTGCAAAATATTACACTGCGCAAACACACACTTTCTGAGAAAAAAAATCGGCGATTTTTTTCTCGGCGCCTATAGTTTTGCGTATTTTGGGGTTTTCAAAAATACATTAAAAGGGGTCTATTCTACCCAAAAAAAAAAACCTACAATATAAAAGCGACGGGTTATAATCCGTAGTGATTCTTAAGGGCTCCACTTCGTATTTTAACCCGCGCGTGCGAAGCTTCACAATTTTATAGTGTATAGATATCGTCATATTTATAAAACACTTTTGCAAAATATTACTCTGCGCAAACACATAGTTTTTGAGAAAAAAAATCTGCGGCTTTTTCTCGGCGCCTATGGTTTTGCAATTTGCACATTAATATGAAACAGTTTTTCATGCTATTAACTACTTTTTTCGTTAGTGACGATTTCTACCTGTCAACTCAAAACACTTCAATTTTACAAACGTTAAGAGTGACAACCCTAACGCTCCAACGGAGCGTAGGTAATTATAACAACAAATAGGCCTAGTTTCCTTACTGTCCTTCTTTATATTGTGGCATAACCCCGTGTGTAGTGGGTTAAGGAAGTTTGTATTTAGATAATATCTTTCAGTTTTTTATATTTCTTTCCTTTGCACTGGTGATTTTTTTTTTTTAATTTTGTTTAATTTGTTTGTTTCAGTCTGACAAAATGCGACATAATCGAAGCTCAAAAATAATTTCGTTGGTGCCACCAACTAGTTCTTCCCAGGAGTCAAACCTGAATACTGATAATTATGAGCTGCCTTTTTCTACTACGAACAAAAATAACTCTTTGAATGATGCGGATCTTCATAACAGCTCCGACAGCATCCTGGATTTTGATTCAGATGATTCAGTTTTTGATAAAAATTATTTACCCTCAAGTTTAGATCGGTCAAAATGTTCGGAAGATTCAGATTCTTCTAAAATACCATCCCCCCATCACAGTTAAATAACGTTACTGTCCCTGAGTCACCTGAAGTCTCAAGCAACGAAGACACACCACAAACCCTCACAAAAAAGGGGACAATCAGAAAACGTAAGAAGTATGATGAATCACCGGCGCAGAGAAAAGAAATTAAAAAACTGAAAGATATGGAATCTAAATACCAACTTAAGCCAGGGTGTAACGATCGATGTAAAAAAAAATGTCATACCCAGTTTAAAGAAGAAGCACGACAAAATCTAAACCATTCCTTTAGAAACATGTCATGGAAAGAGCAACAATATTTCTTAATAAATAACACGTCCAAAGAAGAGCCTAAGAGGAAAACCGTTAAAGAAAACAGAAAACTGCCAAGAAACGTAAGCGTTTTATATTTTCTGTCAAATGAAACAGGGGCAAAAGTGAATGTTTGCAAAGTATTTTTTCTAGAAACGCTGGGTTACAGTCGAAAAAATGAAAAATCTGTAAGGAACGCCTTATGCAACATAACAAACAACATTCCAGTTGATAAGCGAGGAACCAATCCTAATCCAAAAAAGTTGGACGACACTAAAATTGTAGAACATATAAATTCTTTTAATCCTTCCATATCCCACTACAGACGAGAGCACGCTCCAAATAGAAAATATCTTCCGTCTGACCTAACAGTGACCACAATGTATCGAGACTTTTACGAACAACAAAATAAATGAAGGACCTTCCTGTTCACGAACAGATTTCTTATGACTACTACAGAAAAGTTGTAAAGAAGTTAAACATTGGTTTTACAAAACTAGGACATGAAGAGTGTGACGTGTGTGAAAGGTTTTTTATCCATAATCCGGAGTACAAGGAGAAAAGACATAGAAATTGTCAAGAATGCCGAGATTACGAACGACACAGGGTAAAATATACATCGGCCAGGGAAGCATACAAAAAAGATGTAGAAAAACAAAATAACTCAAACATCACCTCAGATACTGCCTATTTTGCAGCTGATTTGGAGAAAGTAATTATGCTCCCACGTATTGAACAATTTAAAATTGTAATGTTTTGCCCAAGAGTAATCGTATTCAATGAAAGTTTTGTGCCAAAATAGGTGACAAAAAAAACAATCCTACTTTGCAAACTTATGCTGCGATATGGCATGAAGCAATTGCTGGTCGCAAAATGAGTGACATAATAAGCTGTTTCAGAGCTTTTTTGCAGGCAAATAGAGACCTGAAAAATGTAGTCATCTGGTTAGATAACTGTGCAGCCCAGAATAAAAATTGGACTTTGTATTCTTATTTGCTCCATCTTGTCAATTCAGTCGAAGTCAATTATGAAACGATTACCTTAAAATATTTAGAGGTAGACCACACGCACATGGCAGCAGACGAATTCCATCATCAAGTGGAGCAATCCATGAAGAAGAAGAAACACATCTATGATTTCGAAGACTTTCACCAAGCAGTATCGAACACCAGAACAAATATTATCGTTAAAGTAATGAACATGGATGATTTTTGTCAGTTTGAAGACTGTTCTTCAACTTACAAACTACAAAATTCTTCCCCTCGAGCTTATTTATGTGATATGTGTGAAGTAACATTCCTTAGAGGCACCCACGTGATTCGTTATAAGACTGCTTTCTATAATGAAGAAGAATACTCACTTGATTTTCTGAGATTAAAAAATATAAAATCTGGGATACCACTTCCAAAACTAAAGAATCAATGTAGAGGCATTACTCAAGAGCGCAAGTCAGCAATCCTACAAAAACTGACACCCTTAATGCCAGACAACAGAAAATCGTTTTGGTATAATCTACCTACTGATGAAAATAGTATTGATCTCACTCAAGCTGATGAAGCCTAAATTTACAAGAGATACAAAGCTGTGCTGTGATCATTGTTAATATTAAGTATAATTCGTTCAAACTTAAACAGTTTTTATAATTTTTGTTTTTAGAAGAGTTTTAAGCTTTATGTTGAGAGAAGTTTGTTATTGCTGTTTTTGTTTTTTGTCTTTTTTTTATAAAAAAATATAGGTAAGTCGTAGTGTTAGTTTGATCTCACTCAAGTTTATGATGAAGACTTCATTATAGGGGATTCCTTACAAAGCTGTGATTACTATTAATAATAAGTATAAGTACAAACTTAGATAGTTTTTATTCTTAATTTTTGTTTCTAGAAGAGTTTAAAACTTTATGTTGAGACAGGTTTGTAATTGCTATTTTTGATATTCTTAAAAAATAAAAAAGTCTGATTCTCATACTGAGTGTGAGTTGGAGATGACGGTCGCTTCCAAGTCATGGACTGTTGTTTCGTTTCTGGGTCATAATGGTGAAGCCATGTTTCGTCCATAGTTATGAATCGAGCCAAAAATCGGTCAGGATCTTGTTGTAACAAATCCAAACAGCTTTGTGAAATTCTCAGTCGAGTTTGTTTCTGCGCGTCAGAAAGCATTCTGGGCACCCAGCGCGTTGACACTTTTTTCATACCCAAATGGTCGTTTATAATATTATGGACACTTCCTATCGAAATCTTTACTTCTTCAGCTATAAAACGAACAGTAACACGACGATCCGCCAAGACAATATTTTCAACTTTTTTAATCATTTGTTCAGTCACTGCCGATATGGGGCGTCCCGTTCGTGGGTCGTCGTTAGTGGAAGTTCTTCCTCGCTTGAACTCAGCACGCCAACGCGCAACCGTAGAATATGGAGGAGCATAAACCCCTAATGTTGCTCTCAAGTCTTGATTTACCTGCTCCGTAGTAAAATTTTTCAAGCAGAGATATTTTATTACCGCGCGAACTACAATTTTATCCATTTTTAAGAACACGTTCCGAAACGACACAAACAATAGACTTCTAATTTTAAAAAACAAAAGAGAATTAATTGCTTTTTTTATTATCATCTTAACTAATGTCTGGGCTATGCCTGCCAGTATTTTTGTTCTTTCCAAAGAGAATGTATCGCATTCTCACTATTTATTGATCACCCCTCGTATCGCCAATGGATGTATATTATTAAACATACTAAAACCGAAAATATTAAACGAATGACTCTAGAACGGAAAAATAATCGCACACAGACTATAAAATATTTTTTTCTTTAAATAATGTAGAGATTCTTGTTTGTAAGAAATTTTTCCTAAACACTTTAGGTAAACATTAATGAACATATAGTATATACAGCAATAGAAACATTTAAATTAGACGAAGGGGTTACAGACTTAAGAGGTAAGCACACCAATAGATCTAAAAAAATGAGCTCCAGCACGGAATCGAGTATTGAGAAGTATATTCATTATTTCCTAAAGTAGAGTCATTATACAAGAAAAAGCTCAACTCGAGAATATTTGTCACAATACCTCAACATATCAAAAATGTATCGTTTGTACACTGAGTGGGTTCCGCAGCAAAATTATGTTGGAGTTACGAAACCATTTTTAACACAAAAAACTACTCATTTTTTAAGTCTAAAAATATCAATGTTTTACATGTTTTGTATATAGGTAAGCAAGCCAGTCCATCAGAGAAAGAGTCTTTAGAAGAAAGCTATGAACGTCATTCAAAAATTCAAAATTCAAAAGTCATTTATTCAAATTAGGCTGAGAATCAGCACTTTTCGAACGTCAAAATTACATAAGACAGTCCCCCAAAAACGCCCGCCCTTCACCACTTCCTAGTGCCTTTGCTGGAGAGAAGAAGTGGCGCAACAAACTCCCCAGCAGCACAGCTGTCTGTTCAGTTAGAAAAAAATAACTTGATTCTATACAATAGTATGCAAATAATTTACATTACTCAACACAAAACATTCAATAAAATATATGCCATAATGACAGCTAGCACGCGCCAATGTACCAACAAAAAAAATATAAAAAAATATCGAAATCTAAACTCAAGCAAAAATAAAAACTAAAAACGTAAACAGAACTTAATACCCGAATTATAAAGCCTCCAGGCATAAAGGGCGTGCCCGCTTACATATAGCTAATAAAGCTGTAACTCGAAGTCACATAATTAGATATGATAAACTAGGACCATTGAAGTAAAAATAAATCAAAAATAGATCAACAGTTAGTCAAGAATAATATATAATCTACTGTCGAGGTCGCTAGCTAATCACATATTGCAATACAACTCATACGAAAACATTGTAATGAGTAGATCATGTCAACAATAAATAAAAATAAAAAAAATTGTATAATAAAGTCAAATAAATTAAACATTCTATAAACATATAACCTGTCAGTAGGTAAGCTAAAACTGGAGAAAGAACATAAACATTGTCTTGAGTTAATCACAGCGACCAACTATTTTTATCGCTTAAGTAGTCATTGATAGAATAGTATGCCTTTGAACAAAGGTTGGACTTTACTTTAGCTTTAAACGCATTAAAAGGCAAATCTAGCAGAGAAGTGGGTAGCTTGTTATAAAAGGTTATACCAAGCCCAACAAATGAGTTATGAACCTTATGAAGCCGGTGAAAAGGAGCTCGTAATTTGTCTTTATTTCTGGTGTTGATATTGTGGATATCACTGTTTTTAGTGTATACGTGTATATTTTGCCTAATATATAAGATATTGGCGAAGATGAATTGTGATGCCACTGTAAGAATACCAATATCTTTAAAAAAATCTCTCAGAGAGAATCTGGTACCTAGTTGGTAAATTGCTCGGACAGCTCGTTTTTGAAGAACAAATATATTTTGAATGTCAGCGGCTTTGCCCCACAGCAGAATACCATAGGACATAACGCTATGGAAATAACTAAAATAGACTAATCGAGCTGTATCAACGTCAGTGTATTGTCTTACTTTCCTGACAGCGTAGGCGGCCGAGCTGAGCCTTCCCGCTAGACTTGAAATATGTGGGCCCCACTGAAGTTTGGCATCTACTGTTATGCCCAGAAAAACTGCCGAGCCCACAGTTTCAAGCACTTCTTTATCTAAGACGATGTTGGGTCCTAGATTTCTAACATTCGGTAAAGCGAACTTTATACATTTCGTTTTCTTGGAGTTGAGAACTAAGTTATTTGTTGTAAACCAATCCGTAACCATTGAGAGTGCACTGTTTACATCGTCAAAATCTTGTCTGTTCCTGTCTACTTTAAAAATAAGAGAGGTATCATCTGCAAACAGTACAACTTCACAGATACCCTTTAAAAAGAATGGTAAGTCATTGATATACACTAAGAACAAGAATGGACCCAGTATTGAGCCTTGAGGTACACCTAACTGAACTGGTAACCCGGAAGATTTCACACCATTAATATCTACACATTGGGACCTATTACTTAAATAAGAATTTATAACATCGAGAGCTTCGTTTTGTACACCGTAATGACGCAGTTTACGCAATAGCGTGTCATGGTGCACGCAATCAAAGGCTTTGGAGAGATCACAGAAAACCCCAATAGCATTTTGCGAGTTCTCCCATGCGCTAAATATGTGTTTCAGCAGAGCAACACCCGCATCTGTAGTCGAACGACCTTTTGTAAAGCCATATTGTTCATTATGAAGGAGGCTATTTAAATTAAAATGTCTTAGTAACTGCTTGAGTATTAACTTTTCAAATATTTTACTAAATGCAGGTAAGATAGAAATAGGCCTGAAATTGCCAACGTCATTTTTATTACCTGATTTAAATAATGGAATGACTTTACTACTCTTCATGAGGTCAGGAAAAGTTCCTGAGTCAACACATTTATTAAAAGTAACAGCTAGATAGGGGGCTACGATGTCTATTATATTACTTAAAAGTTTAATGGAGATGCCCCAGTAATCACCAGTGTTTTTGGATTTGAGTGTGTTAAAAACATTAACTACATCACGAGGTGTTACATGTTCGAAGCTAAATAAACGACTACTTTTAGACACACTACTAAGCAAAAGGTTTTCAGCTTTAGACGGGGACGAAGTTAAGGAGCGAGTCGTAGTTAAAGGTATGTTGGCAAAAAACTCATTAAACGCCTCAGCTACGTCAGCTGCTTTAGTAACTAATTTACTGTCGACTATAATCTCAAGTTCTTTATCTTGTTTAACCGACTTACCCGTTTCATTGTTAATAATTTTCCAAGTGGTTTTTACTTTATTATTGGAATTTTTAATTGTATCGCTCAAAAATTTCGATTTAGCATAAACACTAACCTTTTTAAATAATTTTGAATAATTTTTAACATACTCTAGGAAAGGAGTATCAAACCTGTATTTTTTCAAACCATATAACTCGTATAGTCTCGCTCTACTTTTATAAATACCTGGAGTGGCCCATTGGTTAAAGCCAGCGCTGGTGCCATTAATTTTAAAAGTTTTGGTCTTGAATGTAGATTGGTACTCTTTTTGCACGACATCAAAAAGGGCTCCATAGATTTCATTAGGGCTCTCGAGTTCTACTATAGATGGTGTAATTCTATGAGCTATATTATTTTTAAACTTATTGCAACGACTAGCTGTATAGGGCCTGCATTCTATTTTACGCGGCTTTTTATGTAATGGCATGGGGAAGCTAGCTAATAAACCACAGTGGTCAGAAGTTAAGTCACTTAACACACATTTATTTTTGGCATCACAATCACTAAATATATTATCAAGACAAGTTGACGAAGATGCCGTGATCCTAGTAGGTTCAAAAAACAAGTTAATTAAATTATAAGACCTAAACAGATTAAGAAGTCTAATACTTAATGGAGTAACATCTAAAATATTAATATTAAAATCTCCACATAAAATTATACTTTTATTACTTGATTTTAACCTATTGAGTGAATCCTCCATTACCGATTCAAAACTAATAAAATCACCAGAAGGGGGTCGATAAACGCAAATTATAACGTACCGCTCGAGTTCAACACAAGACAACTCAATAGTGCGCTCGATAGAAAGATTAACTAAATCTAAACGTTGTTTACATTTCAACTTGTTTGAAACAAGAACTAAAGATCCACCGCGAATGGCGTTTTTTCTTACAAATGCACTTTGTACAGTAAAATTATCATCATTGATAAACACTACTTCATGTTCTTTCAACCAGTGTTCAGTCAAACATAACACCTGAACATCATAGTTCTCCATAAATAAACTTAACTCTAGCTCTTTGCCGGACAGACCCTGCATATTTTGATGAACAACATTCAATATATGGGGCTCACCCGTTGTCGCACCTAATAGTTTAAACTACTAGGCGTATCAAAAGTAGTGTTAGTATCACTACTAACAGTAATCGATGGTACACTACAAGTACCAGTGTCACTGTGTATACTGTATGCTAAAAGATTAGCAATTTGTCTCCTATAACTAGGTGGCAAATACATTGTATATTCTGTCAGTTTGTAATCAGTGATAAATTGATTACAATCAAAATATAAAATAGCATCGCTGTGACGACATGTCCTATTATAAATTAACATATTTAGATTATAAATATGCCTATTTTGCTCATCAGACAAATAATGAGAATAAGGCAAGGCACAGAAAATAAATTTACAACTATTGGTCGCATTGAGATGTAACATCAAATGGACACATTCAATTATTTCTTTTTTTCTTACAGATAAACTATCCCCATATAATAATATAACAGTTGAACCGGGGTTTATTTTTGTCAATTTAATATTACAAATTAATTGGCTAACACTGGCACCGGGTAAACAATTATTTATAACATACTGTTGTGAACACTGATTAAATATTCTACCAAAACCTTGACCAAATTTGTCAGAAAATACATATGTTGGGTTAACCAAATTATTCATACTATTATTAACTTCATTAATACAGCTACCTACTGGCTGAGCCACTGAGGGTGTGGGTGTAACAAGTTGAGGCTGAGTTGCCAGGGAACAGGCACAGCTAAAAGAGAGGTTATTTGTCAGAGACTCATACCTCTCCGCATTGTGCTTGACCAAGTCTGCCAACTCATTGGCCTCCTGCATGCGCTTACTTAGATCTTGTTGACAAGCCTCATATTTACTAAATATGTCCTTTAGAGCATATTCCCTAACAAACAATTCATCCTGTAGATGCTGAGTGTCAGTGTCATACATAGTATTACATAGTTGTAATTCATTAGTACACTGCTTTAAGTCTTGTTTTAAATTTATATTTTTTTGCCTTAGTTTTGTATTTAATTTATTAACTTTTAGGCGTTTTAATGATTTCTGAGTTTTCCTAATGAATTTATTAATTTTAATATATTTTTTAATCTTATTGTGACTAGTAAACAATTTGGTTTTATTGATAGTATCATCAGTTAAATCTATTGTTACAATTGGCTCAATACATGTGGGTCCGGACCCGCTACCAACCAACTCATCATAAAGACTGCAGGTGATCGCAGACTCTTCACCGGCTTTGAGAGATTCCAAATGGGTTATTGTGTTGTGGGCCCTGCTTAATTCCCGTTCTAGTTCAGATATGCGTCTCAAAGCCAGTTCGTGGGTGTCACTACATTGCTGGAAATTTGACACCAGTTGACGGAGATGTTGATGCTGGTCAAGTATGTCCATATGCTGTGTATGTAGTTCAGCCAACTGGTTCTTAAGCTCAGTGTTCTTGTTATTAATAAACTGAATTTCCACCTCACTGTCTTCCCTTTCATGTAGTAGCTGATCGCACTGGTTTTTACTACATTCCAACTCTTTCAATGTAGCCTTCAATTTTTCCTCCAAGGATGCAGCTCTACGGGTCAACATATTGACAAACCAACCCTAGTGCAACCCTGGAATGAGAGATGAGAAAGCTAAGTGAGTAAAAGGAATAAGAGAGAGGGATAAGATGTAGAGGGATGATAGAAGTATACGATGAAGGGAAATTGAATTGAAAGAAAACAAAGGAATAAAAGTTATGAAGAGTGTGTCATCTAAATTATGGGATGATAATTTAATTATTCACAGGTATATCTTATTTGAGATATTAATATTCCAAATATAAAAGAGAAAATTACAAAATTAAGTTTGCAAAATGGTTGGGGGTAGGTACTACAAACTATTTTAAAGAAATTGTTAATCTAGTTTTTAACAATAATTTCATAAATTGACACTAATACAGTAATTTAACAACATATCAGTGGTATTGTATGTGTAGTAATAATCTGCAGTGATGTCTAATGGTAAACAAAAGTGAAGTTACAAGGAATAACACTGCTTTTATTAAAGAAACTTGATTGACAATACAAGTTTATGACACATTACAGGTTTAAATAGGTAGTATGAATAAATAAAATACTATAAGGCCGTATGAGCCTATTTTTTGTGTAGTAAATTATGTAGTGTTTACTGTCTGGGCGAATGTTTTCGTCTTCGATTTTGCTTCCACTAATTGTCAAGCAAAAGGAGTCATAAACGGTGCCAGCGTGTGATGGACGTAGCTCAGAGACCTGAGCAGTATTTTGTGATGTTCTGCGTTATGTAAATATTAAGTAGAATAAGAGAAATAAAACAAAATACTCCCCGGGATTGATGAATTTTTGAAATCCGTCACCGTTGGGATGGTTAAGTTGACAGCCGGTTTAAAATATCCTTTTTGTGCGAAGTTCCCGCAACAAAAAACACTGTATAATCACTGAATATGCTAATTAATAACTAGGTACGACTATAATACACTAATTGAACATAATTTAACACTTTTTACTAATTTTCTAAATTAAAACCTAAGAGGTCGTTTTTATGACGACCGGCTACCAGTGTTGCCAGAGCAAAAATAGAAAAGAGAGAATTCGGCAAATTAAACATGAAGAAAAAATGACAATTGACAAAAACGATAGCACGATTGCTATCTTCGACCTGCAATAAGTGTTAAGTATTCCACAATCTGTTGTAGGCTTTATTACCCTGTATACAATTTTACTATTTTTAACGCTCTACGTAAAAAAAGAGTATTACTACGTGTGGCATTACCAAATCGCAAAACGAGGCTGCATAGAAATTGGGAGTTGTTTGTTGCAATTCTTGAAGAGTGAACAGGAGCGAGGTCTTAACAAGATATATTTTTATTCGGATGGTTGTTATGGCCAAAATAAGAACAGGTTCATTTTTGCCTTATATGCGTATGCAGCAAAAACTTTAAATTTGTCTATAACATAACGCACAGATTTTTCGAGACTGGCCATAGCCAGTATGAGGGAGACTCGATGCATGCCTGTATTGAAAGGAACATGAGAAATAAGTCTATTTACACACCTGATCAAATGTATAATAATTATAATTCTAAACTTTAAAGTCTCGGGAGAAAAATATACTATGAAAGAATTGGAGCAAACAGATATTTTAGGCATTAAAAAATTGGTAAATCCTTTGAATTGGCGTCGCGATATAGATGGGAATACGATACGCTGGTCTGATGTAATGGAAATTCATGTGATGATACATGAATCCCAACAGGACAAGGTTTTCTTTAAATATGATTTTGATGAGGCGTATTCTGAATTAAATATTTCAAATTCATTTCAAACCAAACGACGTGGGCGAAAACCTAAGACAGATGCTTTGATAGAAGATACTGTATTGGCACGTGCTTATCATCAACCTCTTCCTATAAGCAAGCCGTTGCATACAGATTTACTGTCTTTGTGCAATAGTGGAGCGATATTGCCACGCATTTTATGAATCCTTAATTTCTGTAGAAAATAGTAATGACCGCGATGATAATGATTATGAAAATGATAATACCGATTAGTTATTAATGTTTTTATTTGCCTACTTTTTTATACTTTTACTGATTGTAATTTGTGATCTCTATGAGAACTTTGTTCCCAATAAACGTTATACTAATTTTAATAAATTTTGTGAGTTTTCTTTTATTATTCCCTCGAAGATACCGACGACAAATTTATTTTACATAATCGGTTTTCAATGATTACGATAGTATGACTACCAAAAATTTTCTATAAAATATGGGTTACACTACTTTACCCTTTTATGGTTATTTAAAATTTTACCATAATAAGTCGGTAACTGAACATTACAATCTCTCTCTGTAATGAAAAACCACGTTTAATAATCCAGTAAATCAATATTATGCCTATGATTTTTAAGAAATTTACAAGAATAATTCGGTAAGTAAACATTACTGGAATAATATTGATATGTCAGGATCGTAACATATCAATACCCTAAAAATTTTATGAAACCATTTTCGGTAATACGTATTTTGGTGAATAACTAATTCTGTGTATAAGTAATAGTAACACTTAATACTATAAACTTTTCGTGTAAAAATTAGTTTTTCCGTCATATAACAATATTGTCATAATTGCCTTTTGTTGAAGCGATATTACCCAAAAACACTAAATCATTTTTCCTGTAAAATTTGATTTTTGCGATTACCGGTTTATTCCCCGGGGACGTCGATATAAATAAAATATTATGTGAAAAAAGTCATACTCTCATCTGTTCTTATGGATATTTTCGTAAATAATACACAAGATTAAAAAAAAACAATATTTCATAGTCTGTTCAAAATAAATACAAATGAGGAAAAACCATTTTAATTTTTTTTCATTTCCTTTTATCCCAGAAAGTGCACATTTGGCGCACCATGTGTGTGTGTATTAAATATAGCTCTTAGCATTATGATATTAGAGACCGCTACTTGAAACAACGCCGGAATCAGGAGGGAGAGAGCTGGATACACTCATTTTCAAAGTAAAATATCACATTTTCTCAAATTACTTCCGAAATATGGGAGTTATGAAGAAATTTATCAGCACAAGTTATGAAGGCATTAAGTAATCGAATAAGATGGCATCATTCGTTTGGCATAATTTAACTCTTTTTTTTCGGAGATGTCTACATCCAACCTCTCTCATACATTCGTTTCACTGTGCGTCGTTCGATACCCCGCCACCCTCTGTAGTCTGTCCGCGCACGCATGCCCAGCAGTTGAGAAAATCCTTTGCGCGCGCCACCCGTGCCGCTTTATGTGCGTCCGCGGCCCTAATTATTAAGCTCTTCGAATCTTGTAATGTTGTATGTGTAGCATGTTTCATTAAAGTTTTATTATGCGATCGCGCGTTTTATTGCCAACGTTATACTGGCTCCCAACGTATTGGCCGATGTTCTAGATCATTCGATAGTGCACGAGACTTTTAGTGAACACAATACCACCGCGTAAAGTTCGTAAGAACGACTCCAATTCGGAAGTTGAACCTGTGACTGTGACGGGGACACCTGCAGCTCCGGTGCTTATGTCTGAAACTCAGTTAGCGTCGCTCCTGGCCGCCTTCTCTTCGGCGCAGGCCAAGGCGAACCGGAAGCTCGCCGAGTCTCTTCTGACATCGCACTCAGGGACGCCGCCCAGGGTGGACTCCGGCGCCACACCGTCACCGTCATCGTATTCTGGGAATCTCATCAAATGCACCTCGCGCTTCGATGGTTCGTCGGAGTATCCGGAGAGGGTCGAGTCATTCATAGATGCCGTCGAGATGTTTATGGATTGCGCTTCGGTCAGCAATGAGATGGCACTTCGTGGACACCCCATGTTACTTCATGGGCAAGCAGCAGTTTGGTGGCGTGGCATCCGTCATGAAGTTACGTTATGGTCAGAGGCTGTCAAGCGCCTGCGTTCGATGTATGGCATACCACGGCCACCGTACAAACTGTACAGAGATATTTTTGCTGTTGAACAAGGGTTGGAACGCGCCGACGTTTTCATCGTAAGAGTACGATCTCTGTTGGCGAAACTACCTTATCAATTACCAGAGGAAGCGAGACTGGATATGATTTATGGTCTACTTCACAAGAGAATCAGGAAGCGGTTACCAAGAGACGCTGTGAGTGATATTGAATCGCTGATAGAGAAATCTCGCAGCATAGAAGAATCGTTGTCGGAGAACTCCGCGTCGTCGTCGTGTTTACCTACGAGGTCTGCCGGCGCGCTCAGCGAGAGCGCGCAGCAACACGTCGCTCCGGGATGCGTGAAGCCAATATCTGTGTATGAACCAACGCTCTAGGCGTTGAGCCGCAACATTATGCGTCCCCGTTTTGAAGTATATTATGAATTTTCTAATGGACAAAGCTGTTACGAATTAACTCATGGTTACTAATGATATTATTTATAGAGTGTCGGCGCGTGTCAGCTGCATTTCCTATCTGATATAAGAAAGTATGTAAGTATGTAGTATGTTTTTCATTTTCAAATATAAATAATTAAAAATAATCAAAAAATTTCAATTTTGTGGATTCTTTGCATCTCAGTAAATTGTAGGCTTTGGCTCCTTCAGTTTTGTGGCAATGTATAAAATTATTTTTTACGATCACATTTAGTCCATGTTGTAAATTCTCGTCGTTTCGAATTGTATCTTTATTTATTTTTTTATACGTGAAATCAACGTAAGCCTTACACCCCAAATTTCGAGGTGTGTTTGTTTTTCCTTGAGAGGACAGCTGACATAGTACGTTTTCCTAATTTTAATCTTTCAGTCACTCTTTACAATCCAATTAGTATAAGTAACAGAAGACAAATATTCAATGAAGTACTTCCAATCACGCAGCGGCGATCCTTTGTTTTCTTTCCATTTGCACAGAATTTGCGCGCCAAAACTATCGATATTCCTTGATTCGTAGTTCTTATTACGATATTCTTTACACACCACACTTAAAGTCTTTCAAAGTCATTTTCCTCCGTCAATTTCATCTTTTTTTCACGAAATAACGGATACAAACACTAATAGGTATCGTGATAGTTTATCAGAAAGAAATTAATTCAACAAGCGCCGAGGTCAATGTCATAGTTCAACTGACCGAAATAATAACAAACGAAAGTAAATTATGATGCAATACACTTGTCTCGCTCTAACTCGCTCCATATTCGGCACAGAGTTTTTCCTAGACGCCTTACTTTCTATATGGGACAATCATGTTGCGGTATCGCGCGTAGCTTTAGAAAAGTGTTGAGAGCGAACATGATTGTCCTTCTCCTGTTGCAAAGTTATGAGGGCCAACTCTGTGCGTTAAAAACCAATCAACTAAGGTGCTGGCTCGAAACAGATTTGTATTATTGTTTTCAAAATTGTGCACAACAATGTCTGTGTACTATTCAACACCATCCAGTGTTGGCTCATATACAGGGATTGGCTTTACGCCTCCGGGATCGAGTTCGACGCCGTCGCCGTCGGTTCGCACCGCCCGCGCCCCTGCTGCGCAGTCCGCTCGTGAATGAGCGCAATCCCCGCGTAGTAATCAGTGTGTGCGCAAAAGTGATAACAGTGATAAGAAGTTGTTCTGCGTGTATTGTAAGACGAAAGGACACGTACGGGACTCCTGTGATAAGCTAAGTAAACGCACTCTTTCTACTAACTCCGGCACATCTTGCTATAATTGTGGTGAAAAAGGTCACATTAGAGTTAATTGTCCTAAAGGCAAACAAAATAGTGTTGGAGATAGTAACTCAAATGTTAAGATATTATAGATATTATATATATAACAATATAAAATCTAAGATATACTAAATGTCTCATTAAATATTACTCGGTAATTATTAGACATAATATCTAAATGAATTTTACAAGACAAGTTAATTTTTAGTTAAACACAATACGTAGTCAAATGAGCTACTTCTACATTGGTCTCAAGCTTCGTAAGTGTGACAGATGTCACTTTACAACAACCAATATTTTAATATTATAATAACCTCAAAATAAACTATCTAACAAGTGTAATGCAAGGACTCAAAATAATGCATCCGATTCAATTCGAGAATTTTTCGACAGTCTGCCGAAAGTAGAGTCCCATTATTGCAGATCGTCTTCCTCAAAATTATATTTAGAACCAATCTGGAATAGTGTTCATTGTGATCTGTATGCTGAATATAAAAAGTTTTGTTCAAATAACAATAAGAGACGATATTGTGTTGCGACGTTCGAGAGGAAGTACCGCGAGCTTAATTTGTCTATTTTTAAACCCAGGAAAGACCAGTGCAACAAGTGCTTAGCCTACAAGAATGGTAATATTAATGAAGATGTGTACAGGAGTCACTTGAAGAAAAAAGAAACAGCAAGACAAAGTAAGGATCGACCCCTTGACAATTCAAAAGTGCCTGTAATTGGTTTATTTGAAATAAATGCTTTGAGTTTGAGTTTGAGTTTGAATGACAAAAACAATACTGAAGATGATGTATTAGTATACACTATGGATGTCCAAGCGGTACTTCTATGCCCAAGAATCCAGGCATCAGCTGTTTACTATAAAACAAAACTTAAAGTTCACAATTACACACACTATAATTTAAAAACAAAAGAAGTGATTTGCTATCTATGGCACGAGGGAAGCGGTGGCTTAGACAGTGATGTCTTTACGTCTATTATGATGAAACACCTAAAGGTAGAACTAGAAAAGGCACCAAATACCAAAAAAATCATTCTGTGGTGTGGTTACCAAAACCGATCTTTGAATTTGTCTAATGCTCTTATTGAATTATCAGTTGAAAAGGCCGTAATCATCGAACAAAAATACCTCGAAGTTGGGCACACCCAGATGGAGGTCGACTCGATACATAGCAGCATCGAAAGAAAGTTGCCACCTCATCGAGATATTTTCATACCTGGAGACTACATCAATATAATAAAGAGCGCAAGAACCAAGCCTGAACCGTATAAAGTAGTTTTTCTAAGCTACAGTGATTTCAGCAGGTGTGAAGGTGGTAGGTACTCCAGCATTCGACCAGGAAACAAAAAGGGCGATCCACTTGTAGTCGATATTGTAAGCCTGCAATATAATCCAGATGGGAACATACGGTTTAAGTTGGACTTTAATGACGACTTCAAAGAACTTACCGCGACGCTCAAACAAAAACTACACACGAACTGATAATACTGCCCTTTATCAATCATTTCTCCCTATTGACACCACAAAATTTATACATTTACAAGAATTAAAACCACTGATTCCTAAAGATTATCACCCTTTTTATGACTCCTTGGAACATAATTGTTCAGATCCTGATGCCTGTCCTCATAAACGAAATACTTAATTAGTATGCAATGGTCCCATTGCATACTAATTATTACATTCGATAAATCACCTTCTTCATTTTACCCTGCCATTTAAGTATAATTCGTGAATTTTAAAATAAGTTCAATTCATTTTGTTATAAGGTAACAACATTTAAGTTTGTCAAGAAATTCGTTTATTGCCCGTGGTTCGACCGCGTAGTTCTACTAGTAGGACCAAGGGTATTTTTCTTTTCGGTGGTTCTATCAATCGGACCATGGGCAAATCAAGTTCTATCAATAGTACTAAGGGCAACTTTGTTTAGATACCCGTGGTTCTATTAAAACTAAAGTGAGTATTTAACCACTTTGCATGTAAACTTCATTCAGGAAATGGTTTTAGATTAAAAAATATGTATCATAATGGCATTGACATTTATTATTTTCTGCTTAGATTTATATTCACAGAGCATCATATTTTATTGTTCATATTCCTTGGTTTCTTTTATCCTTGTGGAGTGTATAGTTATTGTTCCACAATGGAAGTAGATTTAGAAAGTGATATTTGTTACATTAACAGAAAAGGTGGTACAGTAATATTATATCGCGATTACCAATACTATAAAATGCGACATTATAAAAATGGATCCACAGTGTGGCGGTGTTCTAATTATAAGAAACAAAAATGTACAGGCACAATAACAATATGTAAGGTAATTGTTCAAGCTTGATGTTTAACCCTAAATTAATCGGCAGGTTCCCGTAGTTCAATGGAATTGAAATACGCTAAAGCTAATTTTCTACCAAAATAAAATCGACTTAATATTTTATGTTGTTCTACCAACAACAAACTTTATGCCGATATTTTGGACATTTTGGAAATTATAGGTACTTCTGACCCGAAATCCCTTTTTTGTTTAACTTTATCTTGTATGGTAATAAAATTCTTCTTCTTTACTAATAGTGTAGTTCCACGGAATTGCTGAGACAAGAAATAAACCCCACTAATAATACTCAATGAAACTAATGGGATCTGCTGAATTTAAAGCTTTTTAGACAAACATTTGAATTTTTTAAATTTAATTTTCAGGAAAATGTTGTACTAAAACATAAAAACCACCTGTGTGACCCTAACAAAGCACAAAACATGGTTGATAAAGCTATATCTGATTTAAAAGAAACTGTGAAAAAATCAGATCGTCCAATGCCTCAGTTATATAATGAAGCGATTGCAGATGTGGAAAAACTTGGCCTCAATTTTGTAAACTGTTCTATACCTTCTCTATCCAACATACAACACTGTCTGTATAGCATAAGAAATAAGTCGATAAATTGTTCAAAAACTGTATTTAAACACCTAAATGAGGTCCAAGTACCAGAAAATTTTTCATCTTTCCTTTTGGCCGACTATTTTTATGCAAATTCTCGTATCCTTGTCTTCTGCTCTCCAAACGCCAGAGAATTAATTCCCAATATAACTGAGTATTTTACAGACGCTACATTCAAATCCTGTCCAAAACCATTCGCCGAATTGTACAATATACTTGGAGATAGAGACAGTACATCAAACGACACAAGAGTTGTACCATTAATTTTCGCTTTATTGCCTGATAAAAAAGAAAAAACTTAATTATTTAATCTCAACAAATCGCAATTGCCGAACTTTAATCCCCTAAAAATACATTGCGATTATGAGATGGCGGCAGTAAATGCAATATCACAAGTTTTTCCAAAATCTAAAATTATAGGATGCTATTATCACTGGACACGAGCCATTTGGCGAAAAGCTAAATTATTACAAGTTAAAAAAACTAAAGCTCATAATCGTATTATTTCGCTAACTGCAGCCTTGCCATTGTTGCCACCTGAGTTTATTTCTGAAGGATGGGTAAATGATGGGTAAAGCATGAAAGCCAAACTATTGAAATTGAAAAATTTGTGAACTATGTAGACAGCTATTGGTTTAAACAAAACATAGTCAAAATTATAAGCGTTTTCGGTCAACGTCATCGCACAAATAATGTTATCGAAGGATGGCATGCAATATTAAATAGATCAATCAATAAAAACACTGTTACATTTCATCGTCTCCTGACAATTTTAGAAAAAATAGATTCAGAAACAAATAGAAACATGAAATATAAAATAAATTTGAAAAAAAGGGCACCTATTTCGATTAAAAATGATGAATTTATAATGCAAGTACAAATTGAGTTACTAAATAACGAAATAAATGTTGGACATGCATTGGATAAGCTGCGATGAGATAATACTCGTATGGCACTCACTAAATGTACATAGTTACTTATAGTTTAGTTTAGTATGATAACAGTATTTAAAAAAATATAAATAAGGGTAAGGGTATTATAGTAAATAAGTATGTATGTGTATGTAGTTGATAACCTGTTTATTTACTTTTGTACATATTTGAGTAATAATGCGTTATGCTTTGTTCCTGTCAAACAGAGCACCTGCCATCAAATCTCTTCACCACCCTTGGTTGACTGGTAGAGAATGCCTAAGGCATTAAGTCCGCCTTTGAACCTTTTTGAGTATGAAAAGTTTAAATAAAACGGGGTGTAAAGTTCACTCATACTTATTAGAAAAAGGAGGATCCTCCGACCAGGCGGGTGTCGTGTCTGGCGGGCAACTGCCCGAAAGTTGATTTCAGATAGTCGTTTAATGTCGTTGGCACGGTAAACTCTAATTGTGCGATGAAGGATTTGTGTGATAGCGTCTTTGATGCGTAGTTCGAATGTGGCCACGTAACTGCTACAAGTGAAACTAATAATAGCGTGTTAAAATTTATAAAAACCTTTTTCAATAAATTTTATTATTAAGAACGTATTTTTTTTTTCCTTTGCAAATAGTTAATCGACTCAGGCAGAAATTGGAAATTGCGGAAATCCATTATAAAATACAATAGACGACGTATATTTTGTAACGTAACTGCTCTGAAAAAGTCATAAAGAAAAGAACCCTGTAAGAAATAGTATTACACTATGGTAGTACCGTGGGCCATGCTTGATGGTACCATGGGCAAAAACAATGTGATAATTTAATAAAGATGGTCCGATTGATAGAACCACCGAAAAGAAAAATACCCTTGGTCCTACTAGTAGAACTACGCGGTCGAACCACGGGCAATAAATGAAGAAATTTACGTCAATTTTGTTGTTTATTTTTCTTAACTACGTATTGTATATTTTTGATTGTTCCTACTTTAGTTATAAATAACTTGAATAAATACTATACCTGTTATTTGAAATTATCTGTGTATTATTTCATATAAATAAACTATCAATAAGTTACATGTCAATTTTACGTCAATTGTAGTTACAATAGGTTCTATGTCAAATTTCTAACAAAATATAATTATGAATGGAAATTTAAAAATGCACATTTAATAGATCACACTAGTTAGGAACCATTAGTTAAAAAACATTTTGGTGTCATAAAAGATTTTTTTCCAGTAAGTATGGAGTTTTTTTACTCTCCTGTAAACTTGTCATTTTTGACATAGAACTAATTGCAATATGAACGACGATATATTCAATTGAATTTTTGTATACAGTATGGGAACGTCATTATGGACACGCCGTTTAATTTTTTGTTGTATTGTCGTCTCCACCTTGTATGTATCTGCCAGATACATGAAAACGGGTTTTATTGCATTTTTGGCATCTATATACCTATATTTACCACATACAAGTTTATTTTATTTTTTCAATTAACCCAACATACTTTTTTCTCAAACGTATAATTGTTTTTCTGCTGCTGACAAATAAACACAGCGTACAACCATTTAAGTTCCAGTTAGATACTTTGACGCGGGGGGAAAAGGGCGCGCGGTGCGGGTAACTGCCGGTCACTTAGTTCTCCGGCGGGCAGCCAGTTGTGCGCGCGAGTGTTGCGTTGTTTTTTACCATGTCGAGTGAACGTTATAGGAAGATGCAATTAAAAGACCAAAAAATGCTGTGGACCAAATAATAAGCGTAACATCAGACCAGATAGACTCGCCATCGAGGCAAGGTAAGTAATATTATTAACTAAATATTTTATAATTATTAAAGTATATATTTTAAGTGCACCCATAAATTGAGATTTCTACCTATACTGTAAATATTTGAACACGTCTTAAAATGAAAATCTATCGTCATGACGACATTACTGCAATTTATTCATTCCCGATGCATAAGTATGTAACTACTCAGTTACATATTTTTACGTCGGAATTTAGTTTGATTGAAAAATGTATCTAGGCACTTACATACTTATTTTACGGAATGTGTTTAAAATGAAATCAGTTAACTAACACGTATTGTTTTACATTGGAGTTTAACTTGATTATTAATATCTATCTGTATACTTACATAGTTTTACTTTTATGAAATGATGTTGATTATCGTATAAAATCAAGTGTTTTATTGTGGTTCGATTGTTTCAGATACTCCAGTACACTTCTCAAAATATTTCAATGACGGAATTCATAGAAAACAGTGACCAAGAAACAAGTGCTGCACAAAACCATCTTAAACCCTCAGAATATTCCAGAACTCATTCCACAACCGTCACAAGTCACATACCAACGAATTATTATACAGCTACAGTGATTTTGCCGAGTAACTATCATGACCCCATATTGGCAACAATAACGCCACAACCACCCATGATGAGCAATGTCAGTTCAGGTATTCGAAATGATATTTCTATTGAGTCGCCAAATTTCTCGTCTGTCATAGCTCAAGCAATTGCTCAGTTAGATTGTGATATATCACCAGCTCTTACGCCAAACGTTGTCATGCCAGTTAGCTCATCTATGCCAATACAAACCCCAATAACAGAAAACACTCTTTCTGACATTGAACCATCACCGAGGCGCAAGCTATCCACAAGAAAAAAAGATAAAGGTAGATTACGAATGGTCCATCAAGACCAATGGTTGGATGTTATGCGTAAGAAAAATAAAAATTTAGGAAATGCGTACAAAAGTAGGGATGGTAAAATGAGGAAAAAGAAAGAGATGGGGCCATGTTGTGGAGAGAAATGCAAGTTAAAATTACTAATGTTGACAGAGATTTGCTTTTTGTGGCATTTTGATCAATGGGAGATATAGTTCGTCATTGAGATTTTATCAATAAGTACTGTGATAAAATTACAAAACGTAGGGTTACTACTGAAACTGCCTCTAGAAGAGAATTTACTTTGCGGTATTATTTACCAACAAAAATAGATAAAAAACAAGATGATAATGAGGTACATGAGACTGATTCAGTGTCTCCAAAGACACAGATAACGAAGATACAGGTTTGTAAAACCATATTTTTGAACACTTTTGGGATCAAACAAGGCCTGGTATATTCTGCTTTGAAAAAGCTTTCATTGCAAGGCACTGTTGTCCACGACAAAAGTTGCTGGCAGACATATTATAAGTTGGGGGATTACATCTCTGATAAAAATGCTTGGCTCAATGCTGGTCCTGCTCCTCAACCACAACTAATTGATTAACATTTGAAAATACTGTTGGAGCTGCTGAAGATTGTAACACCATCTTTGCATTGTATAAACTCATTGTATTATATAATTGCATAGCACAGGTGTGAGTACTATGTACTAAAGAGCTACCATTCACCGGGTAATGTCTTTCATTGACTTGAATGTGCTCTGGCGGCTGTGAGTATGTCATGCTCACTCAGATTATACATTATAATTGGTAAAGTCAATTGAAATATCCTGTAACTGATATATATCAGTTACAGGATATTTCAATTGACTTTACCAATTATAAGTACGTATCTGGCAGTTAAAGCAATAAGGTGCCTGAATATTCCAATGAAGAAATGTGTATGTGCTAGTGGCGCGGCGTGGAAAAACGAAGGAGATAAGTAATCCGAAAGCCAGTGCCAAAAAAAAAAAGCCTTCATGCAAATTAACAAACTCATATCCAAACAATCCATAAACTACTATCTGAGAAAGGTACTACAATCTGAGAAAAGTAAACACGGGAAACAATACATTTTATTTGCTTTACTAGCTTCTGCCCGCACGTGACGAAACTGAACTGACTGTCAAAGATCCACGAATGACACCCGGGACCAACGGCTTAACGTGCTTTCCGAGGCACGGAGGAGTCTCGGTATGTAAAAATGGTCACCCATCCACTGACCAACCCCGTCAAGCGTAGCTTAACCTGATGAATCAACCCGTGCGGTGTTATTACTTAGCCACGAGCTCCGATATAACTGCCAGTCAATCATTGATATTAAATTTATCGTACAGGGGAACATTAAAATGTTTGAAAAAACCATCACATCGTTTGTCATTTATAGTCATAATTATCTGGGTTCTTATTTTCAAAAGTTAACCTTTAATAACTCACAAAGTTCATAATTCGTCAAGCACAACAATCTATCCTAATCCTACTGATCGTTAATAATATTACTAATCTTACTTTCAAATCTACTCTAAACAAGTAATTTCAACATAATAAATTATATTCTTACCCCACTTATCTAATTAAAACGTACTTTATTTTCACTAAACTCAAAACACTTAAACACTGTCTTAATCACTGTTCTATACCTACAACAAATATTGAATTATTATTATAATTCAATGAAAAATGAGCGATCAAAATGCAAATAATGTTTTTTAAATGCGATTACGTCAAAAAACAAACAACCACAATGTCAATCTAATGATAATAATATTATTATGTCCGAACTCCGCGCCGAACGCATTACGAAATTCAACGGAAACAACAGAATAACTGCGTGTGCGTGAACGAGGTGGCAATAGCTGCTTCTCGTTCCCGCGCGTTTTCTACCTCTCTGTCCCTATAGTAACTCGGCGCATACCGGCTTACCAGCTGCTTAGAAACTGCGGTATCACGTGACCTAAGTGACGTCATGACGTACATATTTTCTAAAGAAATTGAATTCACGATAAGCCGGTCGCGCCTACGAGTTATTTTAACGCAAAATGTTTCGTTGTTGGGATGGAAATGAGAAAAATTCAAAGTAGGTAGGCGTTTTGTAATGTTTTAATTTTATGGTGTATCAAATACTTGTATTATGATTATTCAATGACGATAGAGTGGTTGTGTTCCGAATTTCCGAAGGGAAGCCGGTAGGAATCGGCTTGTTAGGAGTCCACGCCCTTGGTATGTGCCAGTTAGCATGCTTGGTATGTGCTTATTGTTTCTTGTTTCACCTCAAAACTACGTTTATAATCACATTCCGCCGGTAATTTGCTCAATTATTTTTATGTTTTCGTCATTTTGTCACGGTCACCCGTCACCTGTCAATTCAGAATTTGTTTGTTAAAATTTTGACGTCTCATGTTCCTTTTCTCACGTTTTTGTTGTATTGCGTTCCGTTTTTGCTCACGTAACTTTGTCATAATTATCGTTTTTCTTTGCTAGGTGAAAATATTTTGTGTTTATAGTTTGTGATTTTCTTATACCGTTTTATTTTCTATTGATGTATTTTTAAATTTTTTATCTCGTTGTTTTTTGTATCGTACTACTGTACAGTGTTCCAGGGATCTTTTGGCGCTTGAATAACTTTGGGCTATTTCAGACGCTCGCTTAGTTCCGATTGGTGGCGTAGTTCCAGTGTTGGCCACGTGCCAAAGGATCCTTGTACAGCTATGCTGGTGCTGCTCGTGGGTGGTGCACAGATAGTGGTGTTGCACCTAAAGCAATAGCAATTTTAGCCATAATTTATTTGTATATAGTTATTTTTATTTGTATTTTATGTTAACTGATGATGATTTTTTTTACTCTGCCGATTCCTCTAGCTCATCCTCTAATACAAGTTTTAGCTCATTGACTAACACTCTTGGTGACTTTGTGCGTCAGAATATCAGTCAACAAAAAGGTCATTTGTTCAATGTCTGTCATATAAATGCGCAGTGTGCCAAGTCACTATAGTGATCTATTGGACACCTCTTCCGACGCCAGTGTTCATGCCGTTCTGGTTTCTGAGAGTTGGTTCAAACCTCATCTTCTCTCCACCACCTACTCTCTCCCAGGTTTCGTTCTTATCCGCAATGATATAATTGGAAAGGGAGGAGGTGGTGTAGCTATTTATCTTCGTAGTCATTTCCCTTTCAAAATCATTGCCTCATCTCCCTCTCTGTACCATGCTTCCACTGAGTACCTCTTTTTAGAGGTCTACGTCAAAGGTGTCAAGACCTTACTTGGTGTTGTTTATTGTCCACCCGCCGTTGACTACTTTTCCAATCTCGAATTGGCGCTGGAATCCGTAGGTCAGAGTATGCACATTGCGTCATCATGGCCGATTTCAACACCGACCTTGCTCACCTCAACCCTCGATCCCGTAAACTCCTAAACATCATCGAGTCCGTTAGTCTCCATGTACTTTCACTGCAACCTACCCATTTCAACATCGCAGGCGATGTGTACTTTCATTGCAACCTACCCATTTCAACATCGCAGGCGATGACACTTGGGTCGATCTAATCCTTACATCCACTCCCTCCCACGTTTCCTCTCATGGTCAGTGTCCTGCTCCTGGTTTTTCCCATCATGACCTCATTTTCCTTTCGTATGTCCTAAGACCCCCTAAAGCTGTCCCAAAAGTTCTGCACATGCGGTGTTTTTCGCGCATGGACGTTGAGAAGCTTCGTCAGAATGCGTCAGACCTCAGTTGGGAGTACCTGGCAGCGACTACAGCTGTAGACGAGAAACTGCGTATTTTCGATCGGGCGGTCTTTGCTCTCTACGACAAACACGCTCCTGTTAAGAACATTAAAGTTCTGCGTCCTCCTGCTCCTTGGATGACGACGGGGGTTCGAATGGCGATGAGGCGCAGGGATCGGGCCTTTCGTAAACTTAGGAAGAATCGTAGTGAAGAAAATCGCAATTTTTTCAAAACTGCGCGAAATCGGTGTAATCAGATGATACGCAACGCTAAACGCCGCCATATTCTGGAAAACATATCTACTTCTTCACCTGCTGATATCTGGAAGTTCCTTGGTACTCTTGGTATCGGTAGATCACGTATTCGACCGAGTAGCCGCGTTCTTTTTGAAATATTATATCCTTGTCTTTTGGCAGTTTGTAGTCACGTAAACGATTTTGTCGTATGGTTCCGAGACTAAGAACGCCTTGTTTGGTTAAATAATCCAGAAGCGGCAGAGATGTGAAATAATTGCGAAAGCCTGACGACCACATTCGATGCAGCGCCCATGTCTGGGTCTCCAGAAGCAACCATATTTTCAGATTCTTTGTATGCGAATCCGCTCACGACGCAAAGGACATACATTTTATATCCCCATTTATTTGGCTTTTTGGGGTTATACGGGGTGACAGGGAAATTTCAACTCAGATTCAGAATCATATACTGAATCCATGGTAACAGGCTTCGAGGCTTCGAGTCGATGTCCCTGACACCCTGTATATTTTCAAATTGTGCCTTGTTTTTGTGGAGCAAATCTGCTCGTCTACACGTAGCTATTGTTTTAGAGGGATGCTCTTGCAGGTCTCATTTTGTTTTTTGATGACTGGTCGAATCTTGAATATTCGGTCATGATCAGGGTGCTCTCGTGGAATATTTTTTGTGTTATCGCCTGATCTTCTCAAACTTGTTGACTGCCATTGCTTTCTTTACTAAAAGTGTTCCTATACAATCGTGCCAAGGCTTCGTAACCCTTGGAAGATATACCAACGACATGATATACACTAGTCCAATGAACTGTGACATATCGGTCTCTATGTGACACGAAAAGTCATGTTGGGATCTTTCTGGACTAAGCCGGGTCCAGACATGATCATTTGACCGATCCTATCACCGTATCCGATCACCGTATCCGTATCTGCGTATTGTATCAAGCCCCGTATCAAGTTGTGGACGCCTCCGATTTGCTCCGTATCCGTATCTTCACAATAGTCATGATCGCATCTGTATCACCTTCGATGATCGGACAAAAACCGACACGACATGGGACGGGCCGTATCATAACGGCGTATCGAGATCCCGTATCATGATACGTATATCATTACCCGTCCACATATGCGATCATGATACGCGTCGACGATACGGATACGGTGATCGGATCGGGCAAATGATACATGTCTGGTCCCGCCTTTAAAGATTTGTTTGGTTGGCAATGACTCCAATAAATTTTTTGTGAAATAGTTTCAAAAAGAATTGGATTGATGTTTCGAGGTCTAAAACCTCAGGCGACAAGGTTTCATCACCTGTAAAACGTAGCTGTTGCCCGTTAAGTTCAACATTTTTCTTCCTCCAGCGTACATTCAATTTCTTTTTGGTTTGACGACGTGCTGATGGTCCTGGCAGAGTAGAATCAACGGGGGAAGCTGATGGAGGCAAATTACTGCCATCACGCTCCAGATCTTCAGTAATACTGTTAATGTTCATACCATCAATTTCTTTTGCAGTTTTAGCCTCGAATGGGGGTTCAAAAATTTTGTAAGGACTTGATGGTTTCTTACAGGACTGTCATATGGGAATATAAAGGGTTAAAATAGGAATTACAAGTTGCAATGGCTAGTACAAAAATAGTACAAAATAATTGACTAAGAATGTTTCAATGAAAAGGAATAATAAAGAAAATTTATTAAACAACACGTTGTCGTATTTCTTCTATTTATTTATTTTACAAAGTGTGTAATAAAGGTATAAAAAACAATTCTGAGTTATATTCAATTTTAACTAACTAACATTTCACTTTTGAAACACCACAAACCACTTTACTTTTATTATAGTTGTAACGATCGCATTTGTAAATATTTAAAAATGAAGATTTCAGAGGCTCATCAAAGACGTCAAAAACGTTGTTAATACGATATCCGTGTATTGAAATATCTTCGGAATCATCTTTAATGTCTGTAGTTCAATTACAGTCTTCCTCACTTAAAAACCATTTATTTTGCTGTTTCGCCGATAGAGTAAACGAGTCGAAACAAAGTTCTTTAACAGTCGTTCTACCTTGGGTTCGGCTTTCTTTAATGAAAACTTTTTTAATTTTGATGAAAGTTTTCAATTTCTAGATTAAATCTTTCATTTAATCGTCGAGCAGCTTGCTGAAGTGGCTTATTCCCTTGCCTAATTAAGTTTTTTATAACATACAGCTTATTTTCGAATGGATAAGCGTTAAAGCTTTGTAGTGTCCCGAATTTTCTTACTTCATCAACAATATGTGTTAAATTGTGTATATTACTGGAGATCCTTTCCATAAATATTTTTAAAGATATCAACAAAAATTTGTAGCATTTTGTCAGCAATCGAAAGAAATTTAAAATGTTTTTCATTGGAGCAAATCGTAATAGCACAAAACAAATGTAAAAAATGATAATAAGCCTGAGCTGGTAATATTTCGAGCCTTTCCAATGGGCTAACACATCAAGTTTCCTCACAGATCTGTGAATTTCTTTAGGCATGCTGCATTTGGATAAAAAAGGTTGACTTTTTCGATATCTTTGCTGCACCATTTAGTAAGATATTTACCAAAATTACCATCTCTCCATCCAGTTAACAAACACTTCATAACACCAAGATCAATCAAGTGGAGCGAGTCACAAACTGGAAAGTTTTCTACCATATCGATATTATGTTTTAAAAGAGGGGAATCTAGCTTATGGTGCTCCTCGTCCTTTTTTTATCGAAAATCCTTGTCATTTCTTTTAGGACTATCATAGTTTAGAAACGTAACAGTGCGAGACACCTATGAATATTCACCTACAACCGTACATTTCAGACATCCGTGCTAGCCGTTAAAATTGACAACTCCTTTGATTAGTGCTCGAGCTGGGGAGTCACAAATGAAAGAGTACGAGTCACAAATGGGCTTGTTGAATCTATCCTCAGATATGGCAATATCTTTTGGGGCAACTCATCAAATAAAGATATGGCATTTATAATGCAAAAGCGATGCCTACGTGCCATGTTCGGTATCCAAAGTACGGAGAGCTGTAAGCCACTTTTCAAAAAGCATAAAATACTCAACATCGAATATCGGACATTATAAAACGTAAAATTCGTGTTCAGCCAGCTAGGACAGCGCTACTGTATAAAAGCGTTGTATGCAGAGCGCCAATAATTTATAATAATATCCCAAACTGTGTTAAGAAATTAAATACAGACCAGTTTAAGAAAACATTTAAAAAAATACTGACAGAAAAAGCCTATTATAATGTTGATGAATTTTTAAATGATAAATCGCTCTGAATACTGACTGAATTTATAGTTTATTTTTGAATTGCATGATGACTAACCAATTAAAAAAAAAAAAAAAAAAAAATTGTGATTTTATTGTTGATTTATTTATATTATTATCCATTGTATTTTTATTTTGAAATGTTAATCATCGATTTGTTTATATTATTATTCTTTGTGTTTTTATTTTGAGAGCTTACTGTCTTTCGACCTAATTTGTACACCAGCCATGGTCAAACATGTTGAGCCAAAAAAATACTTTTGTAACACCTATAATAAGCATCATACCATGTACGAGTATATTATCTACACATGTTTTTGCAAATAAATAAATCTGAATCTGAAAGCTCTGACTTTTACGGGATCCGTTGTTTCAAGTCCTGTTGATTTAAAGGTCACCTTTAAACCACTTGAACTTGTAAGTTCGTTTAACTCCATTACAAAAGGATCCAAAAAGGCTTCTAAATTAGATGACTTGCTATCTCCCGCGTATATACCTAAAAATAAGTGTAATGAAGTATTTTTTGTTAGTCTGCATGAAAATAACGCAATTCAAATGAATATGTATTCATATACTTACCTATTACCAGTGGAGGTAAGCATGGCACTTCAAAAATACTACACAATATTGGCCAAAATTTTTTTCTGGAGCTCTTGTAAAATGGGAAACCATCGATATTAATATTCAATGAAATATTATTAGGCATGTAATCAAAGTGTTCTAAATGTTTTCTTAATTGTTTGATTAAGCCATTATGCCAATAATTTCCTATCCCTATGGCAGCAATCTGTATTTCTTGGCCCGTTGTTTGAAGAAGCGTGCGAGCAGCCTTAGGTAAAAAGTGTTTACCATTTTTATTTAAAATCACTGCAAGTTCATTTTACGTTGAGTGTGATATGTTACATTTAATGGCCCAGATTTTAATATCTTCGCGCAACTGCAGATTATTTTCATACTCCACAAAGTTTTCGTAGTCAAACTCACGTTCACTGTCATCACTAGACGTAATATCAATACCACTAGAACAACAACTTTCTTTTTGTGCGGAACCACCAACCATATTTCTGGATCCAGCTTGTCCTGTTCCTCGTAAAACTTGTTAAGTTTCTGGCTCTTCCATTAATTTCATGTATTCTTTATTTACATTTCTGCGGTATGCACCACTTCTTTTAAACCGTTTCCACCTATTTAAATCCATTATTAAACACGGTACTTTTATGTCCATTACAACGCAGTGAAGAATACTTATATCAATAAATGAGATCGGTAATATACTTAATAAAGCATGCTTACGACGGCGACGTTTGTGAGCTTAAATGTTCTTTTATACAACTTCCAACATGCTACTACTCTTTAATATGATTTAGCTCAGACAAATTACACTTATAATTTTTTGGTTTTTCAAAAGTTGTATATCATGCTTTAGTAAGATCAGTACTCTTTTAAAATAATTACCCAAGAAATCTATAAGAACATACGATCTTATAAGATGCCTAAATAAGTATAAAAAAATATCAACAGTAATTATTCTTACACAAGTGCGCTTGTAAACTTTTGTTCTTATAAATATTTTTACAAGGAGTTCTTCTATATATCTATATGACTTATTTATAAGTTTATACATTCTTTTAGTTCAAATCCCCATTATACATGCCTTTATTGAAAGTAAGCATCTTTCAGGTATATTGTTGCCATGAAGCTATCTCTAGATACTAGTTTCAGAACTGTGCGAAGGTCTTCGAGTTTAAAATGATTTGTTCGAATGTGTTTATTTAGGTTCTTAAGATTAAGAATGAATCTCATTTTTCCGTTTGGTTTTGGTGTTAGGAAAACACTAGAGATGAATGATTGGTTTTCACATGGTGTACATGGGGATATAGCTCCTATTCTAAGAAGATCTGATATAGCTTCCTCATACTGTGCTGTTTCTATTAGTGAGTAGTTAGGAATTTTGGGTAACGTTAGAACAACTAGTAATGTGTAACCATTGGGATTAAAATAAAGATAAGCGTCCTGCATAATTTACCTCCTCTACGGTCGACGATAGTTGTTGAACTTCTGCGGATGTGATGACGTCTTGTATGATCTGTTGTGCTGATTTTGGTGAGGGGCAGTCTGCCGCGACTTCTGTGTTGTTGCCGGCGGTTTCCGGTTCGGAACCGCCGGGCCCTTCACGTTTAAATGATTGCTCTTAGATGTTGACGGCTGCGGCTTCTTATTGTTGTTGTACGTGCTTTTTATTTCGGCACTAGATTCGGAAACGGCCTTGGCTGTCCTGAGTGTGTCTGGTAGGTTCTCACCAAACAAAAGCTTGTCAATTTTGGAATTAAGTATCTGGGTTTTTACCTACATCCTTTTTAAGTACGGAGGTGCTAAACATTCTTCTAGTAACGGAATCAGAATGTTGTATATCGCATAAGATTCTATTGGTATCCATTATTTTTTTAAGTAGCTCATGATTCTTATCTTGGGAACCCAGCATCTGAGATGTAGCTGATGCAATGCAAGAAATAGCAGAGCCAAGAACTTTTTGTTTAGCTTCTATAGCCTTGTCTCGGTTAGACAAAGACTCTGACAAGGCAGCCTTTATTTCGGGATTTATTGAGGGTGCGCCTACAAGAACACCATTTGCCGGCAATAAGTACCTTTGTTGTAGTTCTCTTTTGGCTTCTTTAGTAAGCCCAGAGGTTGTAATATGTTGCAGTCGACTGGCCAACTCTTTGTGTATTTTTGCCCCATAATTTTCTTTGTTGGCAGGATCCAACCTTTTGATAATTTAATTATCAATGATATTGACAAACTACCTAACAATGATATAATCGACAAAACAGTAGATGTGCAAAATAAACGTGAATTAATTAGAAGTTTCGACACTCCAAAGAAAGCAAAGCTACGACGTGATTTTCGATGGAAAATAGTGCTCGAAAAGAAGCATCGCTTAAAATTAAATCTCTTAGGCAAAAAAACCAACGGCTAAAAAGAAGATTGCATCCTTTAAACAAATTATCGGAACGCTGAGGAAAGAGCGATATATTGATAACAATATACACAATAGTTTAAGAAGTAATGTGTTTGCTGCAGACTTGTACGCGCATATGAAAAAAAACTGAAAGGAGGTGCCAAGAGGTTGACCTTACATTTCTATTCACCAAAGGCATATAATTACGTTAGAACTAAGTTTGAAAGTTGCCTTCCTCATGCAAAAACAATTTGTGAATATGTGAACACCATGTATCTACCACATAGTTAATTGGACGTAGTTATGCAGAAATGTTCCAACCCACAAGTCACCCGAAATCGATATAATGTGATCAAACTACCTTTTATGACACTTAGAGTCAGATTTGCAATAAGGTTCCAAGTTTTAAGTCTTATATCAGAAAATATTTTTTTCACTTACGTTCCAACCCACAACCTTTATCAAATAATAACTTGTGTAAATTAACTAGAACGTACTATGAGGACAGGAACATTTAATGTTTTACGAAACAGTATATTTATTTTGATATAACGCCACAACAATCTTGTAACGTTTTAGCAAAACCATGTTAAACCATTTTATTTTGGAACAAATGTTCCATGTATATTTGGAACGTTTTTGCAAAATTACAATAGCGAGGCATAAACGTTCCAAAATTTGTGGAACGTTATGTTTCAGACCTAAATACCATAATTTGAAAACTTAAAAGGTTTCATGAATTTTGTACTATTATTTACCTAAATAAAAAACCTGTTTCGAAAAAAAAATGTTTCAACTTTAAAGGGTTCATTTTTAACACGCTTTAATTAGCTTCATCCTTAACTGTTTGCATACACGACCACTAAAAATAAATATTTATAACACATAAAGAAAAAGTTTATTTTCTTTGTAGTTATTTACCAATAAAATATTACTTGAAACTTTTCATATCATAGACAAAAAAAAAATACTAATGACATTAATCCGAAGTTATGCCCAACCGGGAACGCATCTTTCAATAACTTTTTACTAGTGCAAGCGAGACGGAGTATTTTCTTTTTGACATTGAATCTTATTTGAGTTCACAACGGTCATTATTGAAACAAACGTCGTGGAAGAGGTAGTTTCCGTCGTCTTTTGTTTGCAATTATCCTTATTACGTTTATAATGGATGGTAGAGGAGTTAGCACAGGTGGCAAGAATAAATTATCAGATGAAATGTATAATTTCATAGTCGAAACTATTTCAAAACTACCAAAGTATGAGTCGCACTACAGAAGAGAAAAGAATAATGACACGTTATATTTACAACCGGGGATGACATTACCTAAAATTTACGATATATATCAGCAGGAGTACACAAATACTTATGGTGAAGGGCAAAAGTGCGCTTCCTTCGAATCAGTCAAAAAGATTTTTTACACTAAGTTTAACCTTAGGTGTAAGTCATTAAAAAAAGACACTTGCAATAAGTGCGATATGTTAGCCATAAAAATTCAAAACACTAACACCCTCGAGGAAAAAGAACAAGCTAGAACAGAAAAGACTCGACATTTAGAAAAGGCTGAAAATTTGAGGAAGCAGATGAACTCCGATTTTGAAGACGCTCGAAACAAGTTGACTATTGAATGTGTAACATTCGATTTGGAAAAAACTTTACCATTAACACGAATACCTACAAATGTTGTGTTTTATAAAAGGCAATTGTGGCATCCATAGTGCTTCAGATGGCATTGGTCATTGTTACATATGGGTTGAAGGGGAAGCAGGAAGAGGTGCGCAAGAGGTGGGATCGTGCCTTATTAAATATATTCAAACTAAACTAAGGCCCACTGTTGAACACCTTATTCTTTGGAGCGATTGTTGTGGAGGGCAGAACCGCAACATAAAAATAGTTCTCATGTTGAAAGCACTTCTAAACTCACATGACACTTTAAAAGTCATTACAATGCGATTTCTTGAGTCTGGGCATACCTTCCTGCCTAATGACACCGACTTTTCCAAAATTGAAACTGCTCTCAAACACTATCAACGAATTTATACAGCCGAAGAATATATGTCCATAATTAAAACGTGTAAAAAAAGAAAACCTCTAGAAGTATTTAAAATGAATTAGGCTAAGAACTCACGGCGCGGTTTTCACCCGCGCCCGCCGCGGTCGTGGATCTGCGGTTTTATTTCAAAACTCACGAGACCGCTGATTTTCGCGGGCAGGCTAAGGTTAATTTTCGACCGCGCCCGCCGCGGTCATAAACCGCGTCGTGAAAATTAATATCTAAATTTCCATGTATTACGTGTTCGTACGAGTATTTGCGGTGCCGCCACCGCGGCGGGCGCGGGTGCAAATCGCTCCGTGAGTTCTTAGCCTGCCCGCAGCCGTCGCGGTTGAGAGACCCGCAAACTTGGCGGGCGATAATCACAAGACGGGTGCAAAAATGGCGTCGGATTTCTGTACCCCCCGCCCCGCCGGCTACTGCGGTCGCCCGCCAGAGGTGGAGGGTGACCACCGCCCGCACGATTCTACAAGTTGCCCGCCGGTGCCGCGGGACCCGCAAACAACCGCGCCCGCCGCGGGTGAAAAACGCGTCGTGAAATGTGCTTTTACTTTTTGCATATAAATCTACATCCTACAGAAGCTGCGGGCCCGCAACCGCGGCGGGCGCGGGTGCAAACCGCTCCGTGAGTTCTTAGTTTTGATTCTACAAGTTGCCCGCCGCTGCCGCGGGACCCACAAACAACCGCGCGCGCTGCGGGTGAAAACCGCGTCGTGAAATGTGCTCTTACTTTTTGCATATAAATCTACATCCTACAGAAGCTGCGGACCCGCAACCGCGGCGGGCGCGGGTGCAAACCGCGCCGTGAGTTCTTAGCCTAAGACTGATTTTTATGGTACGGAAAAATTAGAAAAAAATATTATCAATAGAAAAAAATTCACAGACAAAACCAAAGTCAAGTGGTTAAAGACAAAAGAAATAAGAATTGAAAAAGAGAAAGTGTCTTCAATTTTTATGAAATCATCATTTGAGGAAGATTACAAGGAATTAACAATTGAAAAAAAAATTAGAGGGGAATCACGAAATATTAACATGTCCAATTTCTGTTTGTTGTGGCCGGATGGTAAAGCCATTGCTCCAGCCAAATTAGCAGATTTAGAATCCATGTATCAGTACATCCCTGAGGATTGTCATAAATTTTATAAAAACCTAAAGAGTACGGAGGGAATCATAGATGATGTCGATGGGTTTGGTGGGGAACCAGCAGCCTGATTACCAAACACCTTTTGTTTCTGATTAAGATTCTAAAACTAAAGCAATTGCCTTCGCAATCGCATTCCCTAATTGGTATTACGTATTGCATTTTTTACCATTCGACGGAAATTGGATAGGGTTGTGCAAAGCAATAGGCTATAATCTGCTTGATTGATGTGTTTTGTTACACCATATAGGAGTGATTAATTTCCAAAACATTTACTTCTGTTTTAATTACAACTGATGCTCTACTAGTGCTTATAAATAAAAGTGTACAATGATTGCCGAAAAATAAAAAATCTTTTTTTAAAACACTTTCTACCAAAAACTATCATAATTGAATTGCGTAACAAAACGTTTTTCTTTTCACGGTTTTGTTATCTGTGGCCAATGACAAAATCGTAGAAAAACAGTGTTGTCAACTTAGTGGGATTTACACTAAACCTGGGGGTTTGGACAAAACTAGCGGACTGTACTGACGGAAAAAAATTGCTTATAGTGGGTGGGGGTTTGTCTAGTGGTAACTTTAATTAAATTTTTAGAAATCAATTAGGTACTAAAACTTTGACTCGAGAAAATTAAAAAAAAAACACGTTAATGGCATATTTATATATCTAACAAACATCCAAACATCTTCGCTAACTTTTTGATTAATTATTGTGTGAACCGATTTTGACTTCTATACCCTAGGCATAAGGACGGCATTAAAAGCAAAAAAAAAAACTAATATACGCGTTGAACATAATTATAACCTCCTCCTTTTTGGCAGTCGGTTAAAAAAGTGGTTACAATACCAAGTGTTTACTGCAGCTGCCATTAGTCATGTTAGCAACGCAATGGAAGTCAAAATCGGTTGAACGGACTGTAAAGGTTTATTTAAATGTCTAATCTTATTTTATTAAGGAGTACCTATAGTTTATTATAGGAGTACCGCTAGTGGACTAACATGGGCGGTTTTGGATTTTGACGCAAACGGTTAAATATCCTATTTCAGATTTTAAAATCGTTTTCAAAAATTGTTTTTAGAAATCGTTTTCAGGAGAAGTTCCGGCTCACAATTTCGATCGTGTCTAGAAAACGAATACTTGCGCAAAGCTACTCTCGTCATTTGATCGATCATTTTGATGTTTATGATAACGCACGTCTATAGTGGACTCGGGGAAAAAATTGGCAGCACTGGGTAAAAGTTGAAATTACTTGAAATAACCATGTTCAGAGTCGAATTTAATGCAAAATATTGCTTGACTAAAGTATACCTTTACTGCTCTAACTTCATCAATGTGTAGGTAAAAGAACAGGAAAGGCATATAACATCACATGTTAAACATCGGACAATAATCCGCGCTGGAATGATCATTCTTTGTAGTCTGTGGAGAGAACATTGAGAAAAAATTGTTTTGCATTGAATGTTATAATTTTTAACAAACAAAATTAATTATATTCACACTATTCTCTTATAGAAACATGGGCCTATGTTAAGCAGTTTTGGAACATTTTTCTTGTGGCTTGTGGAAGTCGGAAGAACTTTGAAAAATTCTCTCGTTCAAGACAGTCCACTGTTTTAGTATTCTACTGGCTGCACTAAAACTTACTTACTTAGGCTGTTTTGCTCAATAGCGAAAAGTACCTAATTCGATATTATCACTACAAGTAAGTTTTAGTCTAGTTACTATGTCCATCAACCTCACATTCTAACTAAAATTGTTAATTGATATTTTTGTACTTAAATGCTGAAAAAACGATTAAAAACCACTAACCAAATAACAACCAACTACAAAACATATTCATAATATTTCCACAGATGGTGCTAGAGCTGTAAATACAAAAACGGAATGCTACCCAACATCTATTTTGTTGACATCCTAACAAATAAATTGGTGAAATGGTGTTAAACATGAATTGGATAAGCAATACCCACCGACCTAATCTTCTATATTAATCATTGAAGGTAAGCTTTACGACACATAGTTAAGAATCAAGTGTAGCAACTCACCTAATAATAAAATTATGAATATATTCCCTTGGCCTAACTAACTGTATCTACATAGACACAGAATATATTTTATGTACTTATACCTAACTAATGTTTATTATTATAAAAAATCTGGAGACTGAAAAATTTGCCGTAAATAAAGAAAAAGAATAAATTATACAACCGCAGCAGTGACTAGGCTGATGAAGGCCTATATGTCTACTTTACTTTGCCACATAATATTTAAGTACAGAGCAGAAAGTAATATGTTTTTGTTTTAAAACTTTACAGTTCCTGGGACGCTTGGCCGCTTGAATGATGTCTAGAAACTGAAGATTGTTCATGAAAGAAAAACATTTTCTTTAGAAAACTGTTCAGTCTTGTACGACTACAATAAAAATGTGTGTTCCTATTTATTTAATAGATAACAGTGTAAAATTTAATAAAGTGTTTTAATTATGAACTATAGAGATTAGAGTTACAAAATAAATAAAAACAACTTGTTATGTAATAATTGAATACTGTTTTTTATAAATACAGACAATTGATTATTATAATGATACTATTTAGAGGTATTTACCTAAATTAACTGTCATTCATTAGGTTTCAGTAAATAGAGAGAAATAAATTATGGTAAACAAAACAGCTGTTTTATTATATCAATACATAACTCACAGTAGCATTTATTCACTTTTATTATGAAATACACACATCAAAAGTGTCTAGGGATCAAGCATTTTTATGCGGATTTCTTGAGATTGAGATGTGACTTTGTAATAAATTTATGATTTTATAAATTTATATGGATCCTTTTTGGTGCATTTCATAATTTGAATCAGGAACTGTGAATCAAATTCGAGTAAAAGATGAAAATCAGCTGACAATATTTTCCCTATAAAAACATACAACGCATTGAAGACATTATTAGTGCTACTGTTTCCCTACTACTGATTAAAACCAACGTTATTATGGAGCAGCGACGTCATTTAAGCAGGGAAGAAATGCTCAGAGCCGTGGGAATGATAGAAGCTGGTTCCCGGCAACGTACTGTGGCTTTAGCTCTGAATACAAGTCAGAGTGTTATCAGTCGACTTTGGACACGTTACCGAAGCACTGGTACCGTGGCTGAGCGCCATGGAGGACGGTATCGCTGCACCACACGGAGACAAGACCGATACATTCAAATCTTAGCTCGAAGAGCTCCAACAATAACCGCCATGATGTTAGCCGTGAGGCTTCATCACTCTTCAGGGAACTTAATTAGCGACCAAACAGTCAGAAACCGCTTGCATGAAGTGAACCTTCATTCCCGAAGACCGCTACGGGTACCACCTATAGCAATGCACAATCGTAGGATTCGATATCAATGGGCTCTTGAACACAGAAATTGGGCAGAAGAACAATGGCGTTTCGTGTGCTTTTCTGATGAGTCTCGTTTTGGTATGAGACCGGATACAAGACGTATACGACACTGGAGAACCCCTGGACGCCAACAGCGATTAAAATCCTGCCAGGAAGTCCATCCTTATAGTGGTGGAACCATCATGGTATGGGCGGGTATTTGGATCGGCGGAAGAACTGAGTTGATTTGGATCAGAGGCAACCTCAACGCTCAAATTTATGCTGAGACGATTGTATCAGACGTCATCGTTCCTCTACAAGTGCAAATCGGTCCCTTATTTCAGTTAATGCATGATAATGCACGACCGCACACCGCAAGAGTTGTAAGACAGACTCTCGCCGCAGCTAACATCAATGTCCTGCCCTGGCCTGCTCAGTCGCCAGACTTGAACCCGATTGAGCATGCATGGGATATGCTACAGAGAAGAGCTCTGCCGAATATGGAGGGTATCCAGTCGCAAGAAGACCTTTTTTTGTTGTTGCAACGAACATGGGCGGCCATTCCACAGCGTGATTTGGATGAACTCATTTTGAGTATGCCAAACCGATGTTCTTGTGTTGTTAGTGTTCGCTGTAGAAACACGGATTATTAATTGTTTAAGTTACCCAATAAAATTTTAAAGAAAACTGTTATTTCAGTCTTTTTTTCGAACTTTAATGTTAGTGGTTCAAATGTCAAAAATCCCTTTATTAGGAAAATGGCAAATTTCTTTATTAATGCAAAGGTGACTTGGTTTATCGTTACTGTGACAAACGAAAACACTTTATTTGATGAATCCTTAAAGAAAATTTTAATTAATATCAATCAGGAGAAAAGTTATTGCAAAAATATATGTTGATCCCTAGACACTTTTGATGTGTGTATTTGGACATGGGGCAAAAAGAAATTCGAACAAATATTTTGTAAGAATTAGTGGAATTTGGGATATAATTTCTTCCTGTGGAAGTCATCATGGATTATGTATGTACTGCTTGCAAATTCTTGCTGTAAGTGCCCGACACCTGAAATATAAAAATAATAATTTAAGTAAATCCTCATATATTCCATGATCTATTACATCCGTCCACAAAGTCTAATAGGCCTCTCCTTTAAACACTTTGATGCACAATCTATCTACTTTAGAGAACAGAATGTAAACTTAAACATCCGTCCACAAACTCAAATGTAAACTTACTACATAAACATTTACAGGTGCATTTCACATTCACCAATAAACAGTATGTTAGTGTGTAACGTTGTTGCGAGGCTTCCGGCGACTGGGACCGCAATTAACTAGGACCGCGGTCCCAGTCGCCGGATCCGTAAAACATAAATATTTTTCTTCCGGCGACTGGGACCACTCATAGATAACTTAAAAAAATCTATAATTCAAGCCAAAATCGGTACAGTCAAACGAAAAAATTTCTAAATTATTTATATGAATATCATTGGACTCGTTCTAGACATGATTTTATCCTATGCGCTTAGTAATAGATTAAGCTAGCCCGTTTTTACATAATTCACACAGGCAGGTAAAACACACACAAAGGGCATAGCATTGTATAATACTATCACACTCTAACTCGAGTCCGTTTTGTCTGTCGATTTCAAGGTCAGGTAGCCCTTTTGTTATAAACGAGAAATTTTGCATTGCCCGATGACTGGCTCGGCCAATCACGAACAAGAAGCTTATCAGTTTAAGAAAGTCAAGTTTTGCATCAGACAGTGTCATATTAGATCATTGTAAGATACTGCGCTGAATATTTGTTGCAAATTGTGTGATGTAAGTGGTGGTGTATAGTGACTTCATTTAATACTCTTCAGGTACCTATGTAAAACAATTTTTTAGTAACTTATTTATAAACAAAACAAGCTAATAAGGGGGTTAAACGACGTGGTTACAAAAAATTTTGCTTTAGATTGCTTCTATCTTTGATGCGACATTTTAATATCACAAAAAAAAATGTCATTTGTTAAGATTATCAGATTTTTTTTTTTTTCGAATTTAGAATTATCAAAATGGATGAAAAAAGTCCTTCAACTTCACGTGGTGAACAGTCGTTTTATATTGATGTCACACAAAGAGGACGTGAACTTTTGCGATGAGCTGGCTATGAATATATTCTTAAAAGAATAAACAAAGATGGCTCAAAACTATGGCGAAGTGCAAGAAAAAATGTTTGCAACGCGACAGTAAAACTCAGAGTCGATGCGATGACTATTTTGAACGAAACTGCTCATTGTCATGAACCTATTGATATCGCGAAAGATAAAGTGAACCGCCAAATGCAAAAATGTGTAGAAGATGTTCAAAAGGATATAAATATCCCTGTTGCGCAAGTGTTTGAAAATAATATGGAAGTTCTTAAAGACGAGGGATTACAGTATGTTACACAATTACCACAATTTCACAACATAGAAAAGCGACTCTACAAAAAAAGAAACGATGGTATTGGAGCAAAAAAAGTCACTTTTCACAGAGCTGCCGACGTCGAAGTACCAAAAAAGTACCAAAAATTGCTGCTTGCTGACTATAGAAGGCAAAAAAAGCGCGTAATTGTGTTTGCAAGTGAAGAAATTAAAAAATATTTTAAACTATGCAAACATTTCTATATTGATGGCACATTTAAAATTTGTATTAAGTCATTTTATCAACTCTATACTATACATGCAGATGTTGGAAGTAATGAAGACTACGTAAATGTTGTTCCAGTAGCTTACGCACTTCTACCTGATAAGAAGAAGTCTACGTAGAAGTTGCTTTTTGAACTCATAAAAAGCCAGATACCCGAATGGGAGCCGGCTGTAATGACCATGGACTTCGAAGTTTCATCAATACAAGCGGTCAAACATTTTTTCCCTGGTGTGAAAATAGTAGGTTGCTTTTATCACTTCAAAAAAAGTTTGTGGCGTAAAGCGAAGGAATTGGGCGTCGACAAAACTCAACCAGGAAAAGACCATGTTCAGCTATGTTCGGCGCTTTCTCATCTCCCACTAGATATGGTCGACGATGGCTGGTTGTATGTCATGGAAGTGTCGCCAATTAGTGCAGAAATTACAAACTTTAATGACTACTTTGTACAAACATGGCTAGAAAATTCAACACTCGCAGGTACATTTACTACTTATGGGGAATTAAACAAAACAAATAATGCTGTCGAGCAATGGAATAGCCACATTAGAAAGTACATCAAACCAAAGCCAAACATTGCCCAGTTGCTGGAAGGCCTCATAAAAGATATGAAATACTATTCTGGAGCATTAAAAAATCCTAACGGTATCCAAATATCGAAGAGGAAGCATTCTTCGATTGCAAAGATGAAAAAAATATATAATTCTGTTACTGACTTACTTAATTGTAAAATAAGTATCGGCCATTTTTTGGAGAGATTACGATAAACATTGACTCCGGATATGGGTATAATTGATCTATATGTAGGTTTTAAGTTATTATATAATTTGACTGATTAGATTATACATTTTAAACTAATTGTGATTTATGTTTTTTTTTTATTTTTTTTATTTACGGTACTACTTAAAGACTGATTTTGTGATAAATAATTACTTACTGATTGTTAATTGTTTGAAAATTGTTGATTATTATTATAAGCACGATTTATGTTATTTTTGTATTATTATTGTACGAGCAAACCCGTACAATATCAATTGTGTCAATTTTATGCTGACATCGACGCGCAGCGAATGAATAAAATATACATGTTTGAGTTAGCAATTAGTAGTCGCATAGCATCGGTTGGGCAGTAACGTAAAAGGGCTCATTCGCCGCGGGTCGATCATTTATCAGTTTTGGGCGTTTGTGCTTTCTTTATATCAATACACAAGTTCAAATCAAATCAGTTTATCATTTAAATGTACCTTACCCGTACATTTTTGGTCCTTCGAGCCGGACAAAAATGTACGGGTAAGGTACATACACTGGTTTAATTGATAACATTGTTTTGTTGGGTTTTTCCGCAGGAATTGGTATAAGCTTGAATATTTCATAGGTGTCCCTGCTTATCAAAGGTATTTGAACTTCAAATATTGCGTAATTCTTGAGCATTCTTGCTTTGACCCGTAGAAGTTTAAAAAGTTGTGCAAGATCCGTATGAATGTTTTCTACAGGTAAGGTGACGTCATTAGACAAATGACTAGAGTCTGGCTAACGAAAGTTGGCCCTGGAATTATTTGCGAACTTTTTATATCGGGTGTAAAAAGACCCTTTCCGAAGCCGAAAGCCACATATTCTACCCATTATTTGGATCATTTTTTTCCACTAGACCATACCTGGGAATCCACTGGTTCTGAAGATATTGAAGGTCAAAGTCGCATTTTTTTTTTTTACTTTTTTGCGTAAATGTATTCCACGTGTTATTACTAAACTTTTTTCCAAAGAAACATTACCAAAATTTTCAATTTTTCTTAACAAATTACACATTTGAAGTTACAAAAACGCAATGAACATCAAACGCACACTACCACGTCACGACTGCCTACGACAACAAGCGCACGATACAGTGTCACGTGGTCTTGAACGTTACAACGACCCGTGTTTGTAACAGCTGATCGGTTGTTAGTGCCTACATTTCGTAGTTACATTTGTTGCAGTTTCTGATTTCAAAGACGTTGATTATGAGTTCCAGGCAAGTCCGTTGTCTGTAATGTCGAAGAACACGCCCTTGTAAGTACTACAAGTAGGTACATCTTATCACTAAACTTCTTGCAGATTCAATTAAAAATGTTGACGAAGTTGGTCCTCATTCGTTTCGTTTACAATAAAAGTAAACTGCTAGTCTAGTGCGTTATTATTCTAAGTGCTTACTACCTACATTCAAGCAAATAATGAAGAATTAATTTTATTATTACTGCACAAATTACCTACCTACCTATCAAAACCACTTTTTAGTTTGAGCTATTCATTCACTAACATAACATAACATCACGCCTTGTTTCCCCGAAGGGTTCGGCAGAGATGTACCTGTAGCAGGTGCACCCACATTTTGCCAGCTATGTTTAAGTTCCATGTAATAGTGGGCGAGCCTATTGCCATCAACCGGGCAGACATCAAGACTCCGGGCTGCTGCTGAGAAATTTCAGATAGAAAAATCAAATAACACTGCCCAACCCGGGAATCGAACCCAGGACCTCATGCTCAGCAGTAGCGCTTGCAACCACTAGACTAACGAGGCAGTATTTATTTACTACTTATGGTAAAAATAAAGGTTTATTCACTTTATTCACACGAAGCCATACCTACTGCCAATAGGGTGGATATTTATTCATTGTAAATAAACGTGTATGCTGGTAATAATTACATAACTGCAATTGAAGTCTGGGAGACTTCTTTTAGTTTTTTTCTACATTTCGTCATCTTACATTGATTATTTAGGTAACCTTATGATAGCCCTTAAAAGAATTTGATTGACGTATACGTCGCGTCGTTTACGTCTTCCGTTTACGTTTCCATAATTTGGTAGATCCTAATAGCGCAATGATATAAAGATACCTAACGTTCCGATCGCGCGCGCTTCGCATACATCAAAGAAAGCCGCGTCTCCTTTATGCCTACCGCGACGTTTCCTGAGGTAGCTGCGCGGTGCGCGCGGGGGTGTGGTGACGTGATACGAGAGCTCAGTGATTCGTCAACTTGTAACTGTCACCCCTCCCGCACCGCGCAGCTAGAGCTAGGTACCTCTGAAAACGTCTCCAGCAAAACAAGAAATTGATCAAATTTTTTAGCATTTTTAGTTCGGTTTCTTACGTTACGTTATCGAATGCGCTTGTGTTGTTTTTTCCGAAAAGCATTACCTACTTTTAAGTGTAGAAACTGTGCTGTGAACTGCTGTGAGCGTGACTGCGTATTGGCTGGCACACGAAGTGTCTGTGTTTAAGTGCGTACTTGTTTGTTTGTTAGTGCTTTTGTGTTAATTGTTTTAGTTGCGAAAATGCCGTTTCACGATTATTCGGCGCGCGAGTACGTTAACATGGTGTACTGCTACGGTATGGCCCGAGGAAATGCTGCCGCAGCCCTACGACTTTACGGTACTGAATATCCTACCGCGTTTCAGCCCTCTGATTCACGTATTTTCACTCGGGCAGTGCAACGGTTATTGGACAACCAGCCGATCGTGCCGGTTTCACAGGGAGGCGGCAGGCAAATAAGACCGGCGGCAGAAATGGCCATCCTATCTGTAATGCGGGAAAACCCACGTTTGGGAGTGCGTACAGCGGCAAAAGTATTGCGGAGACGGCATGGCAATCGCGCTAGGTACGTGGTGTCTCATTCCACTGTGCACAAAGTACTTAAAAGAGATAGGCAACGGCCTTACAAAATTCACCGCGTGCAAGCGCTCGTGCCGGGCGACACAACACGCCGTATGCAGTACTGCCGGTGGCTGCTAAGGCAGGACCGAGGATTTGTAAACAACATTATTTTCACGGACGAAAGTACCTTTACAAATAATGGTATGTGGAACCGCCGTAATTCACACTATTGGTGCTCCGTGAACCCAAACCAAACCCAGGAAACGGGTTTCCAGACACGGTGGAAACATAATGTGTGGGCAGGCATTGTGGGAAACCAGATCCTGGGCCCCGTTTTCTTGCCGCCCAGAATGAACGGACCTAACTACCTCGAACTGATCAATGGTTACCTGACCGACACGCTGGAAGCCATGCCAGTGGTCCAGCGGCGAAATGTATGGTACCAGCATGACGGCGCGCCGCCACACATTGTGAGACCGGTTCGCGAACAGCTGACGCAACTGTTCGGCGACCATTGGATTGGGCGGTATGGGCCCCATGCATGGCCTGCACGATCGCCAGATTTAACCCCTCTGGATTTCTTTTTGTGGGGCTACGTCAAGGATAGGGTGTTTGACCGTCCCTGTGAGACCGCTGTTGAGATGCGTCAGAAAATTATTGAAGTTTTTGATGAACTAAAGCAGCTGTCAGAGCGAGAAGGAATCCTGGAGCGGGTTCATGAAAATACGCTGAAAAGGGCGCGCGTTTGTCTCCGCGTGGGAGGTCGGCAGTTTGAACCACAGCTCGTGAGTGTCGAGAGGCCACCGATGTTTGATGATGACAGCGATGGACAGTAGGTAAGTGCCCACACAGGCTAAAAACAACTAAAATCTAGTATTTTTAAGAGTTTTAATTTAAGTAAATCGTTGTACATTTATCATGGAAATTTTTTATTCATTTCGCTCATACCGCGTAGAGCGAAGGGGCGGGGCTTAACTCACACAACAGTACTGTGTCCGTTCAAGCCTGGGTTCGCGTTACATTGCGCGCAATAAAAAATGGCTTTATTTTATACCTTAAAAAAAAAAATCGGTTCCCAGCAAAAATTTTTGCGCAAAGCTACTTAGTGATACGTACAGTATGCGTAGTTTACGGCTTTGTGATGTGTCTTTTTACACCCTGTATAGCAACTCTGTATGAACGTGAACGTCAATTTGACAAGGTTGTCGTTCGGTATCTCTGGTGTATTTAGTGTTGTCATGCATGTATTTTTTAAATTTGCCGCCAATATTCTGGGGCCAACTTTCGTTAGCCAGACTCTAGCTATATTGCTCAGCTGATCCTGTAATTGTTCGGCTGTTATTAAATGTGGATTAAATCGACCATGATAGATGTCTGTTATTGTATCCACTAAGGCGTTCTGTAAATCTTTCAAGTCGCGTAATAGATTGCTCGCGACTATAGCTCCCATAGATACTTCACTTGCCCTTGAAATGTTTTGAGTTTCAGCTTTTAATATTTCTAATGTATTTTCGATGTTTGTAAATTGCTGATGAATCATTTTATGTTGTTTGTGCATTGTAGCCTCCGTCCTCTTTAAGAGACTGAATTCTGCCTCTATGACTGAAGTTTGATTTTGCCAAAATGAGACAATATGTTTTTGATTTTTGCGAAGAAGAGTGATATCTTTCTCGTATTGTTCCGCGAATCGAGCGTCCAATACGCCGAAGAGGCCGTTTGCTATGTAACCGACACCGTCGATAAGACCTCGCCGCCACCTGTTCGCTTGCTTTGCAAAATGCTGACTGAGTAACATATGATTGCTGTAATCGAGTTCATTGTACCCGTGACGTAATTGCAATAATATTATGTCACAATGTGTTTGTTCTTTGATTGTGCTGCATGTTTGTTCCAGCGACATTATACTTTTGTTAAGTGCTGTAATACCAATAAGGATCCAATAAGGATCTAAATCGTAGTATATGATTAGTTTCCAGTCGTCTCTTATGATCTGCATATTTGTTACTTTGTCGAAGTAAATATATTGATTATTTCTGAATTGTGTGACGTTAAGTGTGCATTGGGAAGTTGTTATGATACAAAAAAATAACATGATTGCTGTAAGCACTGACGCTATATTGTAACGGGTGCCTACTTTCCTTGTTTCAGACTGCTTATCTGTGTTAGAATCTCCCGAACCCGAACTATCTGCTTGTGTGATTTGCGAGGAGTCATTGTTGACTGGGAGTTTTGATAATTTTGTGATAGGACGTTTCAGTGTTTTTGGTTTTAACTGTAACCACGCGAACATGACCGTCGGAACCGGGATGTAGCTCGATGACTCTGCCCATCAGCCATTTTCCCGGCGGAAGATTGTCATCATGAATCATGACAATATCATTTACATTGAGGTTTCTTTTAGCTAGTCTCCACTTACTTCTCACTGTAATTTGTGTTAGGTACTCACTTCTCCATCTTTTCCAGAGATCCTGCACAATTTTTTGTGTCAACTGCCATCGGGTTCTGAGATTCGTTTCAGTCTCTTGTATAGTAACCTTTGTGCCACCTGTGAGGAAGTGAGCAGGTGTTAAAAAATCCACATCGTCTGGATCTTCTGATATAGCACATAGTGGTCTCGTGTTGAGGCAACCCTCAATCTGTGTAAGCACTGTATATAGCTCCTCAAATGTAAGAATCTGGTCACCAATAACCCTCTTGAAATGATACTTGAAGCTTTTAACTGCCGCTTCCCATAGGCCTCCCGCGGATGGCCATGAGGGCGCATTAAAACTCCACTCGATTTCCATATCTAATACTTCTGCTTTTAATTCTTTGTCTTGCATGATATTTATTAATGTTTGATATTCCTGCTGTAGTACTTTGTTAGCACCAACGAAATTGCGACCATTATCGCTATAAATGTGACTAGGCGTCCCTCTGCGAGCTGCCATTCTTCTTAATGCTGCAATGAATGAAGTTGTGCTTAAATCTCCTACTAGTTCTAAGTGTACTGCCTTTGTGACCATACACACAAAGACAGCCACATATCCTTTTGTGCTCTTGATACCTCGTCCTTTGCTTGCTTTAACGTAAATATGACCCGTAAAATCTACGCCTGTGTGTGTAAAAGGACGGGATGGATTACTTCTAGCCTCCGGCAATTGCCTCATAATTTGCTGTTGGCAGTCTGGATTTTGTTTCTTACATGTTACGCAACGACGAAGCTGCTTCTTCGTAGCGACGTTCCCTCCTAGAATCCAATATTTTTGTCTGATGAAACCTAATGTCAGCCGGGCTCCGGCGTGTAACATGGTTTGATGTGCGTCCTCTATTATTAATTCTGTGAGACGGCCACTGTGTGACAGAATAATAGGGTGCTGCATGTCGTGGCTGATATGTGCCTTTTTTAGTCTCCCTCCGACTCTTAAGATATCATTTTCATCCAGGTAAGGGTTTAATTTTGATAATTTGCTTTTTGAATTTAGCTTTCCTTCTTGCTTTAAATCTCTTATTTCTTTCGCGAACTCTTCCTGTTGTACTTGCTTGATAATTTTTTGCTTTGCTTTACTGATTTCTGATAATGATAAATAATGATTTTTTGCTTTTCTTTTGTAGGTCGTGATTTTCATCACTAATGCTAGAATACGTGCAATTTTGCTGATTGATTGATATTTGCTTAACAGGTCTGTAATGATGCTTGATTCATTCTTTGTAACAACGTGAACGTCTTCTTGCTTCTTGATTTCCTCGTTTGTTGAATAGATTGTTTGATTTTTTTTTGTTGCTTCAAAAGATTGTAACCATGTTGGTCCTTGCCACCACAAACGATAATCATTCAATTGAGCCACTCTGAGTCCCCTGTTTCCACAGTCAGCAGGATTTTCGCTTGATTTTACGTATCGCCATGATTGTGGTTGAATGCTATCAGTTATTTGAATTGTTCTATTTGCTACGAACGTTTTCCATCGATTTGGGTTTCCTTGAAGCCATCCCAATACGGCAGTAGAGTCACTCCAACCAAATATATGTAGGTCATGACCTGCTAGACATTGCTTGACCTTGGTCATGAGTTTGGCTAGCAACAGTGCTCCACATAATTCTAATCGAGGTAGTGATATTTGTTTTTTCGTAGGAACTAATTTTGATTTAGCTGCTACTAATATTGTTGATTGATTGCTATTTATAACTCTGCAGTAAATGACGCATGCATATGCTTTTGTTGATGCGTCACAAAAGCCGTGTAACTCTACGCTGCTTGCTGTTTCCGTACCGTACCATCTTGGTATATTAAATTGATTGATATTTTCTAATTCTTCTTTGATTTTGATCCATTCCTTGCTGATTTTATCTGGTACTTGTTCATCCCATTGAAGATTAATTATCCATGTTTCTTGAAATAAAATCTTTAACTTTGTTGTTACGGGCACGATCCATCCTAATGGGTCAAATATTTTAGACATGTCTGATAGTATGATTCTTTTAGTGATATTGGTGCTTGATGGTTCAATTTTTGATACAAATGTGAAGTTATCATGTGTAGGATTCCAACGAAGTCCTAATGTCTTAGTTAATCCTGCTTGATTAAAACTCTTGCTTTCTTGTTTATAATAGTCTTGATCTTCTATTTTCAGCAGACGACTATCGTTTGATGTCCACTTTCTCAAGTTGAATCCTCCTAACTTCAGTAGATTCATCAAATCTTGCTGCAACTGTTGTGCTTTTGATAGGGAGCAGGCTCCATGGACCAAATCATCCATATAGAATGATTCTTCGACGACCTTGGCAGCTTCTGGGAATTTATCCCGTTCATCAGTCGCTAACTGTCTCAATGTCATCATTGCAAGAAATGGAGCTGCTTTTGTGCCGTATGTTACGGTTGTCATTTGATATTCTTGAATTTTTTGGGACGGGTTATCTCTCCACACAATTTTTTGTAAAGGTTGATCTTCTGGGTGTACCCAAATCTGCCTAAACATTTTTTCTATATCAGCCGTGAATGCGTACTGATATTGTCTCCATTTAATGATAAGAGACTGAAGGTCTTGCTGCAAATTGGGCCCCGTGTACATCAGATCATTTAAACTGTTATTTGTAGATGTTTTTGCTGAAGCATTGTAAACAACTCTTAATGCAGTCGTTGCACTATCTTCGCGCAATACGCAGTGATGCGGTAGGAAACATTCCGGTGTCTGATTGCAAGGTGAAGGTTTCATGTGACCTAAGTTTTTGTATTCGGTAATGAATGACTTATATGCGTTGAATAAAGAATTGTTTTTATGTAATTTCTTTTCTAAATGAATGAATTGAGCAACAGCCTTATTTTTGGACTGTCCCAATTTCTCCTCAAACTGTGGTACGAGTGGAAGTCTCACTTCGTATTTTCCGTCATCCAAACGACTTGTTGTTGCTTTGTAGTATTGAATGCACTCTTGATCTTCTGATGATAATGATTTTTCTTCTGTAAAATCTTCCGTCTCCAGAATTGCTGAACTCTGTCTAAATCAAATTGTACGACGTTGCACATTAATGTAGTTGCACATGCCCGCTTAAAGAATATTCGAATATACGTCCGCACCCAACAATATGTCTATGGGTCGGCTGATATTGTACTCCGGATCTGCTAATTCTAAATTTTCCAGAAATGGGCATGCTATTTTAGGGACTGAGTATGATGGTAAATATTTTGTTAGATTATTCATGATAAAAACATCGATATTAAATTGATAAAGTTTGATTCTTGAGCTTGACATACAGTTTACGTTCATCATTCCTTTGCAACTGTTTTCTGTTTGTCCTATGCCCGTGATTATGCCGTCACACCTGGATCGCTGCAATCCTAATTGCTGAGCAGCGTTCTCGGTGATAAGAGACATTTGTGAGCCCTGATCAATGAGAGCCCGTAGGGTCAGATATGTCGCATCTGCTTTCTGAACCTTTAGTAGTGCAGTTGAAAGCAAAGTTTCTTGCATCATATTTTGCTGTGTCACGTGCGTGTTTCCTTGATTTGCACGTTCTTGATTAGAACGGACGTTGTTTTGCTGTGTAGAAGGCGTCGAATTACCTCCTTGTCTTGATAATTCCTTTGAATACGATTCATGAAGCAACGTGTTGTGAAATTCGTTGCATTCGAGGCAACGCTTCTTTGATAAGCATTCTTTGCCTTTATGATCATATAAGCAGTTTTGGCAATAATTCAAGTTAGCAACACATTGTTTTTTCTTCATCGGGGAAAATTGTGCAAATTGTTTGCAAAAAAATATAGCATGTGCGTCATTGCAGACTGGACAGTTTGGCCAATTGTTTTGCAATTTCCTGTAACTTGCTGATTGCGAAATAGCCTTATTGCTCGAATATGATTGCTTGAAATGATAATTCTTTGATTCTGATCGTTTATTGGTGTTTGAAGAAAAGGATTTTTGATTATTGGTCTCCTGTTTTCTTCTACTTGCTTCCATGCTCGTGAACTTCCCCTCAAGAATGGCTAGAAATTCATTTAGCTCGAGTAATTCTCGAGGTTGTTTGATAGCTGCGTTGTATTCGCTGAATGTGTCCGAATCCAATTTCTGACACAGGATGTGCACGACCAACGGATCCCATGACGTCACGTCTACGCCGAGGTTCTGTATGGCGTTCATCGTTTCAAGGGCAGTATCATGGATTCGTTTGATATGATTAATTGATGCTTGCTGTGATATTGGTATATTTAATAAAATGTGGATATGCGATGTGAATATCATCCTCTTGTTGTCATAACGATGGCTCAAGATGTCCCAACTAATGATGTAGTTATCTGAGCTGATTGGGAGATGCTGTATGAGACGCTCTGCTTCACCTTTCACTTTCGACTTGAGGAACTGCATCTTTTGAGCCCCAGATAATGACGGGTTGCTATGAACTGCTTCTGTGAAGAGGTCCTTAAAAGATGTCCACTGATGGTAACTACCGCTGAATGTAGGGATTTCTATTTTCGGCGTAGTATGCTCTCTATGTGAAATGGACGACATCTTCTTATTGATTGCTTTGATAGCATCGTTGTACGTGCTTTCGTTTTTGAGATACATACGATGATACTCTTGATTTCGGTCTCCCAGCTCACTATCTAAGTCCCAATGCTGAGTGTCAATCTTCGCCCAGCGAGACCTTACCATACTTAACAGATGATCAAATTCCCATTTCTCCGCTACAGTATCCATGTTGATACTTGAAACGGTGTGTTGAAAAGCCTTGAAATTGCTCATCTGTTTCCTCATCATCTCATCCGTCTTGCTGTTTGATCCCTGAGACTTTAAAGGTTGCCCTGAAGGTTGCTGTATGGTGCTTGAAGTAGCTATAGGAGTAGCAGGCTTTAGAAGCGGTGTTGATGGTCTTTCTTCTGTGGGTTGATGATTCTAAATAACTGCTCTTTTTTCATATTTCTCCTTCACAGTTTCAAATTCTTTAGAAGTGAAGTAGGTATGCGATCTGGCATATTCGATGCTACACAATCTTATATGATTCGATTGATACTCTTGCCAGCATGCATCCAAATTTTCTAACCTTCGGCGTATGTAGTCCGAGGTTTTGCGATCGGAGCCATCCTTTTTGAAATTTGTGTAAACTTGCTCTATCTGATGGAGTAGTTGCTGTTGTTGGGCGAGAAGTTCCTCCATTGAAGACATGTTGCTGATAGAAATGATAATAAATGGAACGATCTTACTTGATTGTCCAAGCGGGAGCTTCGCTGCTCACCAAATGCGGATCCCTGTTGATCCCTGCTGATTGCTGCTGCTGCTGATATGTACTGCACTATTGCTGGCAGTACAAACACTTTCACTGCTAGTTCGCTTGACGTCACTAGTGAAATGCTTTACAGTATTTGATTGCTACACTGTAATTTACACACGCGACATCCGGCTCGAAGGACCAAAAATGTACGGGTAAGGTACATTTAAATGATAAACTGATTTGATTTGAACTTGTGTATTGATATAAAGAAAGCACAAACGCCCAAAACTGATAAATGATCGACCCGCGGCGAATGAGCCCTTTTACGTTACTGCCCAACCGATGCTATGCGACTACTAATTGCTAACTCAAACATGTATATTTTATTCATTCGCTGCGCGTCGATGTCAGCATAAAATTGACACAATTGATATTGTACGGGTTTGCTCGTACAATTATTATTAGCATGATTTATGTGTATGTTTTTATTATGAAAGTTTTAAATAACAGAACTGTAGTCAGAGGCTGTTTTTTTATATCAATAAATGATGTTTTTAAATCAAAAAGGATTTTTCTTCAATTATTACATCTAAAAAATTTTCGTTTGACTGTACATTTTTTGATTTCAGTTATCATTTATGAGTGGTCCCAGTTGCCGGAAGAAAAATATTTATTTTTTACGGATCCGGCGACTGGGACCGCGGTCCTAGTTAATTGCGGTCCCAGTCGCCGGAAGCCTCGTAAAAAAATCTGAAAATATTACAAAAAAATCATTTCTCGGAAACTACAAAATATCGCGGAACATACATGGGGGTTCAATCGATGGGTATTGGTGTCCCCTGATCACAGACCTTCGCTGGTACAGGTTGCGAGGGACACCCTGTATAATCAAAGCGTTGCACGCCATCAAAATTGAATTTCCGAACGCAATTAGCAAGGGTTGCTTTTTTCGCTTCGGTCAGTCTTAGTGGAGAAAAATTCAAGAAAGCAGTCTCTCTGGCGAAGACAGTGAGTTTGCGCTAAAATTACGCCATCTTCTTGCCTTGGCGTTTTTTACTCCAGAAGAAATTCTAGAAGCGTAACAAGTTCTCAAAGAACAAGTTTTACCACGGGAAGCTGAAATGATCAAGACTTGGTTTGAGAGATATTATATTGTCGCCATACTAAGCTCTCATTGCTCACGGATAAACTCCACCACAGTTACAATTTCAAGAAAACAACAGCCTCTTTTCCCACCTGCACTGAGGTCAATTCAACTGAATAACGATAGGGGATTTCCAAGGAATCAAAATAACGTTGAGGCATGACATCGTCGTTGGAATGCCTTGTTAGACAATAAAAAAATAATTTAATTTAATTGATATAAATAAATAAACTTGGATTATACGAAACTATAGGAAAACTTGTTGCAGAACAAGTAAACACTAAACACGCCATAGAAAAAGCCAATGCCGCAGTAGACAAGACGTAAAAAGAAAATGAGACAACGCAATGCTTCTATTATGAGGTTATGTGAAAGTGAAGTGCAAATGGGTTTACTCGATTTTTTTAGAGGTATTGCAAATTTTACAAAATTGTAATTGTTTTTTTTTATACTGTGACTGGGGGTCACTTTCTGTAGTTTAATAATAATATTATATTGATTTTAAAACCGATTAATGGTTCGGGCAACTTAAAAACACATAAATTCTCTACGCGTTCCGCAAAAAGGTCGGATGCAATAATTTAACGAATTCTAAAGAAACTAGTAAAATATCCAATTTCTAATCTCTACTTTATGGTCTGACAGCTCGACACGTTACCCTAATTAATAACAAAAGATCCTATTTCTTTAAAATTGTAAAACAATATCGATCCTCTTGGAAACCCATTCCATTTAATGGGTAACATGCTGGCCGTACAAATCCTAAGGTTTTAAAACCAAAGCAGAGATCGTCAACATGTGGCTCTCAAAGTTAGTACGAACAAGCGTGCTCATGCATGAATGTAGCAAAAGTAAAGTAAAGAAATCAACTAACAAATGGAAATCTAGAGCCAGAGCTTGAAACTTAAAACAACAACTTATGAGCCATTCAAGGGTCATATAAAGTCAGTGCTCCCATTGATGTATCTGTAGAATATTGCAGGTGCAGGGTGGATATTGGTGGAGCAGAGAACAAAAATACACTGGTTGAAGGTTCAAAAAGTATATTCTTAAAGAAACCGTCATCACAATTACACTGTTTGCATGTACACGTTAACAGGAAGTCGTATTATTAACACTGGCTCTACCTACTGCTAGCTTACTTACACTAATACAGACTCATGATACAAGGGCGAAGCCCTGGGACGTTTAACGAGTACACGCGGCGGAGACAAGACGCGCGCGGTTCTTGTTTGGAGACTAATTCGACACTGAACTCGCTCGGATACAGATCGATCCTTTTATAAAATTGGCACGCTGGTGCCACTACTGCGCGCGAGCTCGGAAAAGTTACTTTTGAGCCCGCCAATCAGATCGGTCTGTACCCATGCTGAGGGGGTGCTGAAGGGGATCGGGGTGCAGCGGGGTGCTACCCATTTACAATAGTATATAACGACAACAAAAGAATTTCTTAAAAGGTGTACATTCCTTCCTATTTCTATTATGTAAACTACATACATTAATACAGTACGACCAAACTAAGATTGTTACATTGTTAGATTTCCCATATTTTAACTATTCTAGCAACTATTCCCACTTTTGTTATAGTATATAAGCAAATCACTATTAAAACTATCATTATATGTTTACTATACAACCCCTTTGGCTAGAGATTAACTTATACTGTTATATAAAACACAAATGCTTATATTTAAAGGAGGTCCAGAGTCTACAGCGACTTGTTTTAGAGATTGTTGTGCTTCGTAACAGTATCTATCTAACCACTTGACCGTTATTTGAAGCATAATTAAACAATTGAGATAGGCTGAACCTTGTTTCCTGTGCCTTTTTTCCTTACGTTTCTAGCGGTATAGCTCTGTCTCGCTCTCATGACGTCACCAGGTCAGAGAGGGGAGCGCAATTTTGAGCGCGCGCGACTCGGTCTTGTTCATTGGCGTTCTTTTCTTTGCCGGTGACGGTTGCTGCTATAGCAGGTGAGTTATTTAAACTTCTTCTCCACAACCGTCTATATTTTTCCTTTAAATCGAAAGTTGGCATGCCATTTTCGATATTTACTAAAACTGTTTCTAGTGAATTATAATACCTACAGTGAATCTAAACAGTGAAATAACGTTGATGTTTTAAAAATTAACGGTTTTTCCGTTCGTGTGTTTATTTTATTTCCGGTGTGTAAGTGTTAAATTGTTTAAGTAGGTATAATACCGAATAGTATACGTAATGGGTAAAGAAATAACGTTGATTTCACAAGATGAACCGGTCGCAGGACCTTCGAATACTTCTAATAAAAAAGTGTCTAGTACCAAACGGAGGCGTTCACATCGCAGCAGCAGCAGTAGTAGTAGCTCTGATAGTAGCGATTCCAGTTCCAGTTCATCTAGTTCTTCTGACCATAAGTCTAAACATAAAAATGGGCGTCGCCGCCGCCACAAAAAAAGGGGGGGCAAGTACAAGCGTCGCCGCTCGGAGCGTAAAATGAAACATAGTATAAATAATAATAGTATACCGGTGGCCGATGACACCATTTCCCTCTTCGCTGAGGATGATTTTGATCTGGAAGGTAGTCATTTTTTAAACAATTTAGATGTTGAAACAAAGCTTAAAGAACCGGCTGTTCCAAAAACAGACGAACGTTTCTTAACAATTTTTAAAGAAATTCAGTTTTTTAATAAACCGGAATGGAGTGAAGTACGTTACGCGGAAACACAAAAATCGTATAATCATAGCCCGGGTTTCGTCGAACTTGAGGCAAACGAAGAGATCAGTGCCTATGACACACTAAAACGTTTAAGTTACTCGGAGAGGGCCTATGCTTCGTTAACTTACGGTATTTTGAAACAAAAAGAGTCCCTAAAGAAGGAACTTGTGTTTGTTTTTGTCATGGGTCCGTGACCAGAAAGAAGAAGTTACCTTCGAGGCTATAAACGTAAAGCTGAATGACATCTTCTCTTCTGGTGAGTTTAGCAAGATTTCGGCAGATCTATTGCAAATGATTTGTGGGCATAGGGCTGAAACTATACAGATGCGCAGAGATAGCATAACTAATGCGGTTCGCGATCCCTTAATAAAATCGGCAATAAAGAAAATACCTCCATCTGAGGTTAACTTATTCAATTCAGAACAGTTAGTTGTTGCATTAGAAAAAGCTGGTGGTATCAAAAAGGCCTTCTGGCCTGCTTCTAGATCGGCTGGTACATCTACAAAATCGGCTTATGGTAATACCTCGACTTCACAAGTTGGAAGATTGCTCATACGTCTCTCCCAGGGGCAATACTCAGTTCCACCCTCGCGGGGTAAGAACTATAACTCAAGCATGCCTTCACAAGGATGTCAAAGCTGGAACGTCCCCTCGCAGGGTGGCTTCTTGCAGCATAATATACAATGTCCTTCGCAAGGACCGGTACATGCGTATTACAACTATCCTCAACAGGGTAGCGGCACAGTGGATAGAGGTTCCTTTCGCTCTCGCGGGGCAAGACAAAACCAGAGATACCACGCTCACAAACGTGGCGGGAATAAGCGAAGGTCATCACCTTCAGGTTTCAATGCCAAGAAAAGTAAATTTTAACATGAAAATATTTCAAGCCGGTCAGTTATCGAATTTCGTCGATCATTGGAAGGAAATGCAGGCACCAGATTTCCTTATTCAAATAATTCAAGGGTACCGTATACCTTTTCAAGAAAAACCTCCCTTAGTCATGCCCAGATTAGACAACAAGGCGTTTCACACACCTGTGTCACCAGAAATGACCTTAATTATCCAAAAAATGTTGAATCAAGGAATTCTGGAAATTGCAAGCCCAACACCAAGTTTCTTATCTACCCTCTTTCTAGTACCAAAGAGCGATGGGTCAGCCCGACCAATATTCAATTTAAAGGCTTTAAACGAATTCGTACTGACCACCCCCTTCAGTCTGATAAATGTGTTCAGAGTCCCAGATTTCATTCAGCCCCAAGATTGGATGTGCAAGTTGGACATCTCACAGGCCTACTTTCATCTGAACGTAGCAAAGCCTCACAGGCGCTTCTTACGCCTTATTTACGAAGAACAGCTTCTTCAAATGACCTGCCTACCTTTCGGTCTCAGCACGGCTCCAAAAACTTTTGCCAGTTTGACAAATTGGATTGCCCAAGTAATGAGAGGCCAAGCTGTGAGATTATTAGTCTTTCTCGACGATTTCCTTCTAGCACACCAAGACCCAGTAGTTCTCGCAGGCCATGTGAGTCTTCTCGTAAAAACATTACAATATCTGGGTTGGCAAATAAATTTCGAAAAATCTATCCTAACACCAAAGAAATGCCTGGTTTACCTAGGAGTACTGTGGGATCCTTGGCTAAATCTCAAACGTCTGCCAACGGAGAAAATACCCTCATTACTAGCAAAGATACGCGAAATCGTAGATTTAGGGAAGACAGACCTAAAGAAATTGCAGAGCGTAATAGGAGCACTAAAGAAGGATGCCCATTTATGGCCCGAAACGCCCAGCAATTTACGTATATGTAAAAAAAACATCGTTATTTCTAGTTATCTAACAAGATATTCATTTATCCGAACAAGATGGGAACATTTTTGCACAAATAAAAAGTACCGAAACGATAAATACGTGAAAATAATTCCCTTTTGTGGATAAAATCAGCAGTGTTGCCAATAATTATTAATTCCGTTCACGAAATAATCGATTATGTTTTCATGGATGTTTTACTTATAATATCAGATCCGTAATGCTTATTATTCGATGTATTCAAACAAATACGGTGTTATGTTTTTACTATTGATACTAAATGAACAAGCGAATTGATAGTTGATATAATAATGAATGCATAGGATCATAACAAAAACGCTACTACACATTTTAATTACCTATAATTCTTTATCTGTTCAGCACAATAAAGATAGAATATGTTAAAGAAAACATATTTACAAAGACGTCCATAACTTCTTAACCTCTCCCGAGGCAGCCGCAAGGCTGCCGCAAACCATATTTGTCCTTCAATCCCCGAGGCGGACATACGGCCGACGCAGGTACACACGGTTTAACAGACGACGCAGGTACAATCTCTATTTCTACTATGAAATTAGGGCTAAACTGGTCTGTGAACAATTTAACTCTATGGCCTGACGAATATTCTTGTCAACTAAATCATTTAATTATTAAATTCCCGTTCGTCCCACCAGGGGGACGACGGCAGTGGGACGAACGGGAATACACCCTTTTTTTTTACGATTTTTATCATAAAAACCAATATCCAAAAATATCAATAGGCAACATTGGAAAAAAATGTTGAAACTGACTGATGTCGCACGTCACACGCAGGTAAAACGTCATAGTCACGAGTGCGCGCTCGGCATCGTATTTCGTTATTTTTTATTGTTTTTGTGTGTAAATCGATGGGAAGTGTTGTTATTTCCATAAGTAGTTTTTACATACATCGTGGTAGATAAATATTTGCACTAACTAGCATCGTTTATTAAATACCTATTTTGATCCGACCAAAAAAAACGTCGGGAACCCGTGAGTGAAAAAGTGAATGTGATTATTTTGAGTTGTGTGTGTTTCGTGTCGTGTAATCGCTGGTAAGACTTTATTTTATTTTTTAATATTAGGTACTTAATCGTTTTATTATTTGAACTAAAATACACTGTTTATCCATTTTTTTTAACCAAATAATGTTACGTCATCAGAGTTGACGTCGTTAAGATTAAAGAGTCACAGTGGCGATTATAATTTTGTATTAAAATTAGGATTCGATAAAAAAATCGATATCGATCTATCAATTTTTTGTGTGTGGTGTGGCAACATTGAATTATGCCGGCCGGCTGTCAAGTCAATGTCAATGTCAAATCACAAATCGACTTTCTTTGTTTTCGTTTGCTTATCTTTATTTTCTTGCGAATTTGTTATTTTAACCATCGAATACGCTTATTAAATGGACTCCGAAGATTCTTTGAACCCTGAGCCGTGACGACCACGGCCTGAACATGGATTCCGCTCCCGCTTCCACAAATTATGAAGACCCCGGCATTGTCTCTGGCCCGAGTACTTCCGTGCCCTAAGTAATTCATTCAAAAGGTCATTTACGCTGTGTTAATTGTGGTTTAAACGTCACGAGAATACGAAGGCATTTCTTGGAAATAGCAGAAAGAGCAAAATGTTATACAACAATCTAAGGCGACCCACCGACCAATGTGTTCGACACAACAGGTCAGTACATGTCTTCCTCTGAGAAATTATTTTTAAATAAATAGACTAGAGTACTATCAAGGTTAGTGTTGTTTTAGGATATCTAATAATTATGACTTGTTTATTAGGTACAAGTGTCGAGTGACAGTTTAGTGTGCGAACAACAAAATGTACAGATTGATGGTCATGGACAAGTGTGCATCAGCTGCGTGCGGCAGATTGGTTTTGAGAATAAGATCACATACACTCAGGTCTGATTCTCCACATGAACAACTCGAAAAAAGTGTGATTGCCCGTCACATTGTACCAAGAGCGGTAAGTTATCAACAGTTTAGAATTAATACAAGCGTAGTTCTGAGATTTGATACTGACATACTTCTGAGTCTATATAAGTGTAATATTCAACTTCTTTCGTGTCCGCACAAGTTATATTTCACATAGTACAGATTGTCTAGAAACTTGAGAAAGATTTTTTAGAAATTAATTAATAATAATATAAAATGTTATTGATAGATATTTTTTGATTGTGTATTTATTTGTACCAAAACCACAGTAATTCACGTTTACTGTCTTTATGCACTGAGCTTTAATTTTTATTATTATTTCAGTTGCCATCATCATCTCGTTAGAGCAGTTTAGAGCAGCATCATGTTCAACTACAGAACCGGAATCTGAACCATCCAGTCTGCCTATGGAGCAATTTGAACCATCCAACCTACCTTCGGTGCAATCTGAAGTAGCTGACAGTGCTTAGCAAGCGGGACAACAAAGCTTGAACACATCCAACAGTATACTGCTGCCTTATTATGTAAGAGCACCAAACACTCAAAATCAATGTTTCTTTCCTGGCTGTAACAAGACCAATTGGCTCGCTATCCCATCAGCACTGCGGGTACATCTATTTTGTAAGTACAATTATTATGTACCGCCGGATTGTAGAATCTGTTATTACCTAACCCCTGGAATCTACTTTTAGAATCAATATATAATCATATTAAAACATTTAGTGCAGCACAAATTGAAGATTTTGCCTCATTGAAAAAAACGATTTTATCTAAATAACCCCAACTTTTTTCTAAACCAAGACCTTGACCATTTCATTATTTAAATCGCATATTATCCTATCCATATACTTTGAATTGTGTGCACTTGAGGCCAAAGTGTCTATGGAGCACGGGCAATTCCCTTTGCGAGTTTTGTTGTCCGAAGAGGGAGATTGCATTACCGAGCTCTATTGAAATTCCTAAACACTCTACAATTGGACAATTCTGTCAGGGTATATACTGTACCTGTAGATGCAATAGGCGACCTACAGTGGTGGAGCCACAATTTGCAACAACCGTCAATTGTACACCATGCACCAGCGACGCATTTTATCACGACGGACGCCTCCGACTTAGGCTGGGGTGCCCAAATGGACAACCAGTCCCTATGGGGAACGTGGTTCCAGAACGAGAAGAATTGTCACTGCAACATAAAAGAAATGCTAGCAATATTGAAGGTTTTTCAAAGTCATGCCGTGTATCTAAGCCAATCTACGGTCACCATACAATGCGACAATCGCACGGTAGTAGCGTATCTCCGTCACGAAGGGGGAACCAAATCCTCGCGATTGATGGACATAACATACGACCTGTTTTGTTTAATAGATCAGTACCAAATTCATATCAACGTGTACTACATTCCGGGGAGGTACAACAACCATGCCGACCACTTATCGCGGTTTCGCCAGGTCCCCGAATGGCATCTCATGCCAGAGATCACCAAGATACTATTCTTAAAATGGGGAATTCCCCAAGTGGACCTGTTTGCCTCCAGCAACGCCCACGTAGTCCCTCATTACGTATCGAAAGATCAGAACGACAAACAAGCTGTAGCCCACGACGCATTCTCGATTGCTTGGAAGTTCGATCTGGCATGGGTGTTCCCGCCCCCGTTTCTGATACCCAGAGTTTTGAGCTACCTCAATCAGGCATCGGGAATTTACTTGATAGTAGCACCGAGATGGGAGAGAGTCTTTCGGCGCGGCGATCTCAAAGCCCGGGGGGTTGCGGATAAGTCCTTAGGGGAAACCGTGGCCCTGGTCTAGGCAAGGGAAGGAACACGGGTGGGTTTTAGTCAGTAAAAGTCTGACACGCCCTTCCGCTCCGCCTAGAGCGGGAGAAGTCATTTGATGATTTCCCACCCAAAAAAAAAAAAAAACCGCTCACAATACAAAACCTGAACAAAGTATTGATCGATGTAACAACGGGACTGCCACCTCCTCGCGTCCAGGATTTAGTGTTGGAAGTGTGGAAGTGGAAATGTGGGGGTGGACACAGCATTTAAGTAAATGGAATAATTGTCAGATAGATCTTTTAAAAAGTTCTTGGCGCGCTTCCACCCTGAGAACTTACAAACCCGCATGGAAACGATGGGTTTCGTGGTGTAGAACTAGCCATATTAACCCTAAGAATCCCTCAGGATCTGACCTAGCTCGTTTTCTGGCTGATCTGCATTTAAAACATAAACTGTCTTATAATACAATATTGTTACATAAGTCTGTGGTCTCCACACTTTGTAATGTCAATGATTCAGGTGTTCTAAGTAATCATATTTTAGTGAAACACATTTTGAAATCAATTTCAATGAAAAAACCAACGGTTTCTAAGTTACCCGTGTGGAATATTGATGATTTTGTATGTTTTCTTGGCGATAGAATGATAAATCATGACAATATTTTTGATGTATCAAAAATATTGTCATGATTTAGATTGAGTCAAGCTGCTGCCCTCTTATTACTTTGTTCTGGTAGGCGTATTCATGACTTAACACTCCTAATGACTGATAACGATATTATATAAGATCACCAGACCATAATTTTATAACTTTGTGGCCAGCCTTTGGGTCTAAGACTGATTCATCTGACTATAGGCAATCAGGATGGAGATTATTTAAAAATAATGATAATAGGAACTTGGACTCCGTATATTGGGTTGAACAGACCGTATCACTTGCTTTCCACTAGACGTCAGGAAGCTACATGTTCTAACTTGTTTATCAACACGAGAGGTACAGCACGTGCGGCCTCACGAACAGTTATTTCAGGTTGGATCAAAACTCTGATGCGTCAGGCAGGTATTATTGCTACTCCTGGAAGTGTCCGTTCCGCTGTTGCTTCCAAGAATTGGTTGGACAACTTCCCCATGGAAGATATTATGGCTCGGGGAAATTGGAGGTCCTCAAACACTTTTATTCGATTTTATAAACGACAGGTTTTCGACTCTTCTAGGAATAACAGTATTACTGCTCTCTGTAACCCTGTCATATAGCAAGTTTATATAGTCTAGCTAGTTGATTTAGTGATGTTTTCTTGAATACTATTTGTCAATTATTACGATTGACATTATATTACAATCTGATAATTTAATTCTTTTATATTTTGCAATAAAAACAAAAGGGCATTACTATTTTTTCTGTTTTTCTTGAGCTTTCCCTACACATTGGCGTTCGTCATGCATGAGCGTCACCAGGCGATAACAGACATATCGCAATTGTTTAATTATGCTTCGAATAACGGTCAAGTGGTTTAATATCGGCGTTTTACCTGAAATAAAACGCTTATTAAACTACTTACCTTATTCGAAGCATAATAGTAATTTCTGCCTGGTGACAGAGTCAATCATCCAATGAACAAGACCGAGTCGCGCGCGCTCAAAATTGCGCTCCCCTCTCTGACCTGGTGACGTCATGAGAGCGAGACAGAGCTATACCGCTAGAAACGTAAGGAAAAAAGGCACAGGAAACAAGGTTCAGCCTATCTCAATTGTTTAATTATGCTTCGAATAAGGTAAGTAGTTTAATAAGCGTTTTATTTCAGGTAAAACGCCGATATTATCCAACAACTGTAGTTATGTTTTGGATTAATTATTTTATTATTCTAGCCGCCAGCTAAAATACTTTAATATGTTCTGTGCTAAAACATTTGTATGTTTTATAATAAAATGTATAAAATTCTAATGATTGACCATCCCTGCACCCAAGGGATCGCATATAATTACAGCCATATCTGGGTATCATAAATGTCCCGAGACCTGGCCTATTCAGGCCATTAAGAAACAATTAGGAAATCAGACTAACTTACCTTAAGTGACGTCTTACCTTTGAACGCAGCTAATAACATTAGCCATCAGCAGTGACATCAGCTGTCAAATCACTTTCTTTAGAGTCACAATAATTGTCATGTCAGTGCCTCTTTGTTCACTATTTGCCATTATGCGTTATTTAATGGGTGGGTGCTTAGTATCAGACAGGGAGGGAACTAATTGTTTTCAGGATGAGCCGTTCATAAAATTACCATCAGACGTCACTTAAGGTAAGTTAGTCTGATTTCCTAATTTTATTACACGGCTCATCCTGAAAACAATTATAAACAGTAGATGTTCAGAGACAGCTAATGGCAATATCTAAAATTGTGTATGAATAGAAAATAATGAAAATAGAAATTCAATTATACTTTACAAGTTCCATATATTTTACCACAAGTAAAACCAGAAACAAAAATAACAGTAACTTTAGACTATTTAAGTCCTATTATATTTATATTCTTACAATCAAACAGTGATGATAAGTGACCTTTAGGTCAGGTGCTATTAACTAATAGTAAATTATAAAACATAGAAATGGATAGTAGGCAAAAGGGGTACTTTTGGCTTCAGGTACTAACTAGGAACTAGTACTAAACAATGTTCTTACAATCAAAGCTTATAATAATTTTTTGCCCTTCAGGTGTTACCTACTAGTAAATAAGTTTTAGACCTAAGAATATAACAATGAATATAATACCCTTTGGGTACTAGATAGAAACTAATAAGAACTTCTTCAAATCCAAAAATAATTATTGGAACCATTAGTGTTACTTAATTAAATCATTATTAAAACTTAATCAGTCTTTATCATTGACAAACTAATTATCACAAACTGGTTGTTTGTGAAATAATACAAAAAATGTAATAATTTAAAGGACTGACTTTTATTACATTCTTTGCAGTATTTTGTTAGCACTTAATCTAGGATTGAATTGGCAAAAACAAGGTCAGCCCTGTCATTTACAATAGGTAGATTATAATGTTTGGCAAACACAACTGATCTATCGGACCAGCCTGCAGTCTTCTTAATAATCTCAATAGACACACCTGCAGTTTTGGCCTTTGAAGTAGACGCATGTCTGGTACTGTGTGAACTAAAAATACTTGTGTCAATGCCACTCTCAGTTAGGACTTCTTTGATCCAACGGCTTATTGTAGTGGATGTAGCTTTTTTAAAAGGTTTTTTAGTGGTAATTACCAGGTAAGGTATATCTCCTCGAGCTTCCTTAGTACTTTGCATGTACTCGTATAATTTTAAGGTTTTTGCTGGGCACACTGTATGGTTTTCAAAGTATGGTAAGCGCTAAGTGGTGTTTGTTTTAGTTTTGATAGATGTTTTTAAAACATCAGATATATTAATGACAACACAGTCAGATGTAAAATGTATGTCTTTCATTTTAATTGATGCCAATGTCTGAACTCTGTGGGCAGTACACAGAGCTAACAAAGTAACTAGCTTTTTTGACAGTTCTTTAAGATTTAAAACAACTGGCATCTTACCTAGGAAATCTAGTACTATTGCAGGGTCCCAAGTTTCTGTATACCTAGGGAGAGAGGGTCTTTGCCTAAATGCTCCCTTTAATAACCGCTTGATATTCTCATCCTTCCCAATTTCAGAGCTTATTAGCAGGGACAATGCTGAGCGATGTGTATTTAATGTTGAGTAGTTACTTCCCATATTAAATGCTTCTGACAAGAAGCCTATAATTTGTGGTATAGAGGCTTTGTAAATATCAATATTATTACTATGACAGTGTGCCCACCACTTTTTATATGAGCAATCATATTGTTTTTGAGTACCTTGAGCTAAGGATCCAATCATTATTTCCAAGGAAGCTTGAGGTATATGTCTTAGCTGGAACGCCGTCCGGAGAAGTGTCCTGCAGCCAGGGTAAGGTGGGAGCTCAGACGGTGTTGTTTGCTAAAAGGAGATGAGAGCAAATCATTGTTAGCATTAAATATGATCGGTATTGATACAGTCAATATTTTAACTAAGGGAAACCATGGCTGTGCTGGCCACCAAGGAAACACAAGGATTCCCTCAGCTTGATCATGTCTTATTTTTTCCAAACATTTAGTAATTAATGAAAAGGGGGGAAAAGCATAAAAGAAACATTTGCTCCAGTCTAATGTGAATGCATCTATATCAAAGGCCATTGGGTCTCTTTTCCAAGAGATATATTTTAAACATTTTGCATTTATTCTGGTAGCAAATAAATCTATTTCAGGTGTTCTGAAATGTTGGGTAATTCTTGTAAATGCATAGTCTGCTAAGGACCATTCTGTATCATGATTCAAGGTTCCTGGATTCCCTATCAGCCTCTGTGTTTTCTTTGGACTTGATGTAGGAAGCTGTAACAAATATGTGTCTATCTTCACACCATTGCCATAATTCCTGAGTAATGTTATTTAGATGTATAAATTGTATGCTACTCATTTTATTAACACAGGAAATGGCTGTTGTGTTGTCTATCCTTAACAGAATATGACAATTTTTCATATTCTTAGCAAAGGACCTTAGGCCAAAGTAAGCTGCTTTTAGTTCTAGGTAATTAATATGTTCCTCTTTCTCAGTTGTATTCCAAAATCCCCCTATTGACTCGCCTAGACAATGAGCCCCCCAACCAGTAAGTGAGGCATCTGTGAAGATTTCTAACTCAGTTTTTTGTAAGGCAAATGTGTTTTTGGATATAGAGATGTTAGACAACCACCATTTTAGTTCAGAAATAATATTATCAGAAATATTCATAAAGCTTTCAAAATTATCATTTGATAACTGTAAGGCTAAGTACTTTTCTCTTTCCATAAGCTTGGTATGTCGCCAACCATATGGTATAGCCGGACAGGCAGCTGTCAATGTTCCAAGTAGTTGAGCAAGGCATCTTATTTTGCATTTCCTTTGTAACATGAACTGCTTTATCATATTTATGATCTTTTCTTCTTTTTCAAATGGTAATTTAAGTGTTAAATGTAGAGAATTAGTTATTAGTTTTTGAAAAAACTCTGTGCATTCCGAATGGGCCTATCAATACAGCTATTAAAGGTTGTAATACTTTTGGTGTCTATGATGGATGCAAACCTCCTGGCAATAAAACTAGCGAAGATAGTATGGCAATGGTAAAAAGACACATTGAGAGCTTCTCTGTCATGGAATCCCACTATTCAAGAAAGTCTACAAAAAAATTATATCTGGATTCTACATTGTCTATTTCTAAAATGTTTGATTTGTATAAAAATTATTTCTGTACTAACAACAATATTGCTAATGCTGTCAGTGAAAAAACATTCAGAAGGATATTTTGTAATAATTGTAATTTTTCTTTCTTCAAGCCAAAAAAAGACCTTTGTGCCTTATGCTCTAAATATGAAAATGCATCTTGTGATGAAAAAAAAAACCTTGAAGCGGAATATTGTTTACATTTAATAAGAAAAGGTCAATGTAATGAAGCTAAGGCCCAAGACAAATTAAGATGTCAAGAGGATCCTTCATTTATTACTTGCACATTTGACTTACAGAGTGTGCTGCAAATACCCTGCTCGAACGTTTCATTATTCTATTACTCACGAAAAATCTGTGTCTATAATTTAACAATTTACGTTGGAGATGGGAAAGAAGCTCACTGCTATACATGGAATGAACTTCATGGAAAACGTGGAAGTAGTGAGATAGGATCAATACTGTACAATTTTCTAAAAAACATGCCCACTACAGTATCTGAAATGTCATTATTTTGTGATACCTGTGGAGGGCAGAATAGAAATCAGCAAGTAGCTGCCATGATGCTTTATGCTGTTCAAAATATTGAACATCTGATGAAGATAGAACTCAAATTTCTGGAGTCTGGTCATACGTACATGGAGTGTGACTCTATGCACACAGCTATAGAAGCAGCCAAGAAACTCAAAAGTGCCTTCTGCATGAACGATTGGGTTGAGATTTTTAAATCTGCTAGGAATAAAAGAGGTAAAAAAAGAGCAATGATAAGTATAAAGTACATGTTCTAACTTACAAAGATTTTTATAACCTACAGGAATTGGCTGCATCTACAATAAAAAATCGAAATAAAGATAAAGAGGGTAATAAGGTATCTTGGCTAAAAATTAAATGCATTAAAGTTGAGAAAGAGTTTCCTGGTACTTTATTTTATAGGTATGATCATACAAGTGATTATAATGAGATCAATGTCAGTGCAGGAAGGGGACGCCGACGTACACAGACTGTGGTGCTGAATCCAGCTTATCAAAATTTGCTTCCCTTGTCTGCAGCAAAAAAAGGAGACCTTGTAAAACTGTGCAATGCTGGTCAAATACCATAAGAACTGATTCCATGGTACAAAAGTTTGCCATCATTAAGTGGTGGCTCAGATTGCGTGCCAGAACCCTCATTTGATGATAGTGATTAAAGTGATGAAAATTAAAATAATAAATGTCTTTTTTTTAATACAATAGCTTTTATTATTTCATTAATTACCTATACATGGTTATACTCAAAGGCAGGTAAAACTCCTTAAGTACATTTTTATACATAACTAATAAAATATAACTTTTTTTAATAAAATTTATTCTAGGTTTTATAAGATATAACGGATATCTTATAAAACCTAGAATAATTATAATAGTCACCACAAATTCAAAGATCTTTAATTATAAACTGATTTTTAATCTATACATATAATAAAATTGTAGAAAAGTGGTGTCTGTACAATGGAAATATATGAAAAAAAAGTAGCAGGGGTTGTTATTATATCGATGCTGAACCCGAGATTGTAATTAATATATTTTTTGTCTGTTTGTCTGTTTGTCTGTTTGTCTGTTTGTCGGTTTGTCTGTTTGTCTGTGTGTTTGTGCACGCTAATATCAGAAACGGCTTATTCGATTTAGATGCGGTTTTCACTAATAAATTGTAATAAGCATCACTTAACATTTAGTGTTTATTTCATGTCAATCGGTTCATAAATAAAAAAGTTATGTCAATTTAAAGAATCACGGCGAACATTTGTTATAGGTTAGGCATTTCTTCCCTTGCTTTTCGGTATACTTATCTTAATTTTTATTTAGGGTTTGTATATAAATATTATAAGTATTTGGTATAGGTTAGGCATTTCTTTTCTAGATTTTCTTTATTATAAGTTTATTAGCTCAGGTTAGTAATTAATTTTACTAGCAATTCTTTTGTTTTATAAAGTTAGTACGTTTGGTTTACACGTCTTAACACTTATTACTTAAACTGTGATAATTTTAGACTGTATAATAATCTGTAAGTATTTATAATTTAATTGTTTACGATAGTACATGTTTACTAAATAACTGTGTGTTAAGTAGTTAGTACTATTTTATTGTAAGAATGCCTCGAAGAAGATCCAACCTCTCCCAATGTAGCAGAAATGCTAAAAGGATGAGATTAGTTCGATCACAGGAATCTGAGGAAGGTCGTGAGTAGTGATGGGTCGGGAGAATATTCTCACACGGAGAATATTCTCGGATCGAGAATATTCTGGAATATTCTGCAATGTTCTTTTCGACGGAGAATATACGAGAATTTAAAATTAGAAGTAAAATTGCTAAATTTTAGTACAATATGTTTTGATTTCAAGGTCTAAAGTCAACTTCTTTGTTGTTACTTTGTACTTTACTCGAAAAAAGGTTACTGTATTAGGTTTCGGAGTGGAAATGACGCCGATTCTCTTGTACACCGAACTAAACTAACTAAACTTTCACTAAAATTCGTTACTTTTGGCTATGATAAGCTATGTTTTTGCTTATTCTACAAAAAAAAAAATCCTTTTGACATTACTAAAATCGAATTTGACAATCGCGTGATATTTGTTTGCCCGTGATTTTATAAGAGCTGCTGGGGGGAAGGGGGGGGGAGGAAATTTTCACTGTTTGTATGGAAAATATGAAAAAAAAATAATACCTACATGTTGAGCTGTAAGGGTCTACCGGGGTTGCGGGTAGTCCTAAGGGGAAAACGCGGCCCCTGGCAAGGCAAGGCAAGAAACACAGGTGGGTTTTAGTCAGTAAGAGTCTGACACGCCCTTCCGCTCCGCCCAGAGCGGGAGAAGTCATTTGATGATTTCCCACACAAAAAAAAAAGGGTTAATGGGTTACATAAAGGGGGTCGAAGTTTTCATTATTTTTGCGATAGGACACACCATTTTCGAGATATAATAAAAGCAAAAATGTTTATTGTAAAACCAAACCTGACTGTTTTTAAATGCGATTTTGTTATCGCGTTTAAATTTGCTTAATCTACAAAATTAAAACTCTAAAATTTAAAAATAATTTTGACACAACTAAAATCGAATTTGCCAATCTCGAGTCCACGTGGTACTTGTTTGCCCTACCGCGTGTTTTTTTTTTAGAGCTGGAGCTAATATTTTTTTATATTTTCCATACAAAAAGTGAAAAATTCCATATAAAAACACGTCGAAGCTGCCGCCTAAGCGTGCTTCCAGCTCTAAAAAAAATCATGGGTTAGGGCAAACAAGTAGGTACCATGTGGAGTCGCGATTGTCAAATTCGATTTTAGTTGTGTCAAAATAATTTTAAATTTAGAGTTCTTTTTGTGTAGAATAAGCAAAACGAAACGCGATTAAAAATCGAGTTTAAAAATTGTCAAGTTTGTTTTTTTACAATAAACATTTTAGTTTAAATTCTTATTTACTTTAGCTTATATCTCGAAAATGGTGTGTCCTATCGCAAAAATAATGAAAATTTCGACCCCCTTTATAAAACCCTTAAACCCCTAAATCTCAACATGTAGGTAATATTTTTTTTATATTTTCCTTACAAAAAGTGAAAAATTCCATATAAAAACACGTAAACGCGCCCCCCTGCGCGCCAACCTTTCTTATAATGTTGTTTTCATATTCATTTTATTAATACTGATTATTTTAAAATCTAAAACAGTCAAGTTTCGTTTTTTACAATAAACATTTTAGTTTAAATTCTTATTTACTTTAGCTTATATCTCGAAAATGGTGTGTCCTATCGCAAAAATAATGAAAATTTCGACCCCCTTTATAAAACCCTTAAACCCCTAAATCTCAACATGTAGGTAATATTTTTATATATTTTCCATACAAAAAGTGAAAATTCCATATAAAAACACGTCGACGCTGCCCCCCTTCGCGCCAACCTTTCATATAATGTTGTTTTCTTATTCATTTTATTAATGCTGATTATTTTAAACTCATAAAGTTCGTTTTAATACAGAAATTGTACTTTAACATTACTATCATACGAAATTTAAGAGAATTTATGAGAATTTTCACCGGAAATATTCTCAGGAATGTTCTCGCTCAGGAGAATTAACTGAGAATTTTAGTTGTGGTGTAGTTTATTTTAAACTCAAACTTCGTAAAACGTTCAAATGCACTAAAAACTATTAATCTAAAAAAAAACCGATTCAATAAAGTCATCCAATTTTTAAATTCTCGTAAATTCCCTACCAAAAGAATGTTCTCGAGAACTTAACAGCAAAGTTCTCGCAAGGAGAATATTCTCGAGAATTGCCCATCACTAGTCGTGAGGCAAGGCTCTCTGCAACTCGGGAACATCAGGCTAGGTTTCGTGCTGCAGAAACTTCGACTCAGCGGGAATCTCGACTGAGTTCAAATCGTTCTCGAATGGTCGAGGTCGCGAAAAAATTGTTCATACTAAGGGGGCGAGTCATGAAAAAGGTTGAAAAATACTACATTGATCCTACTAATATTATAAATGCGAAAGTTTGTGAGGATGGATGGATGGATGGATGGATGGATGTTTGTTACTCTTTCACACAAAAAATACTGAACGGATTTTGATGAAACTTTACAATAATGTAGCTTATACATTAGAATAACACATAGGCTACAATTTATAAAGATTTTATGTGATTTGGCCATAATATAACGATAAGTATCAAGTAAGTCGGAAAAATTCCTGCCCTTTGAGATCTATTTTTGCGTGCGCTGCCTTTTTTTTTTTTTTTGTGGGAAATCATCCAATGACTTCTCCCGCTCTGGGCGGAGCGGAAGGGCGTGTCAGACTCTTACTGACTAAAACCAACCCGTGTTCCTTCCCTTGCCTTGCCAGAGGCCACGGTTTCCCCTTGGGACTACCCGCAACCCCGGCAGGCATCGGCCCTAGCGGACAGTCAGTTTTGCTGATATCTCTTTGAGGCGCGCGTGGAACACGATGCGCCGTCGACCCGGGCCTGGTCCTTATCGGACGGCGAGCTGCCCGTTGCTCTCCGTCCGCAGGCCCGCGCCTACGGTGGCCGGAAATCGGCTATCAATTCCCGACGCCCGGGACGTCTCCTACGGCGGCGGCGGCTAGGGCTGGTAGGGCGCAGCCTTTGCCACTCCCTCGCGCGCTCCACCTTCTCCTTCGCGAGCATTACTGCTTTGGAGGTGACGGCTTGCCATGCCCTCTCGCTCCGCACCATGGCCTGAACCAGGGCCGTACGCGAGAGGTCACTGCCACCGATCACCTCCACGAGGACACGGCGGTGGTCCACCCAAGCCGGGCAGACCTCCACCGTATGCTGCGTGCGCTGCCTAAACCGCTAGAGTTACATGAAGAAAATGTATTGTGGGATTGTTTGTCTTAAAGAGTTCTAAATAAAAGTCCGCGACAGCATATATCTACCTTTTATATGGAAGCCTTTATAACCAAAATAGTGAGCAATAAATACAGTTAAATTGAATACTTTTTGTACATTGCATATTTTAGAGTATTTAATTAATTCTTATCAAAATAAATACCTTCATCGCTTTTGGTATTTAATGTAGATAAAGTTTGTCTTTTACACTAAGTAATTTGAACAAATAGTTTAAAAGTTAGAACGATAAGAATGACCTGCGATATTGAGTCGATGGCGCACAGAATGAGGGTAGAGGGGCGGTCCAGCCAGGGGATGACGCGCCAGAGCGCCGAGTGGAAGCTATTGCTTAATAATTATGTTCGAGAAATAACGTAAATAACGCAATTAATTGTTGAACTGTCAAAATGAAACCCATAGCTATTGTAAGTGCTACGCAATTACCCCGCTGATTTAGGTGACATGTTACACGTTCCTGTGGGATAATTTCCGACATCCACGCGGGCGAAGCCGCGGGCAGAAGCTAGTAACAAAATAAGTTTAAAACCTCATTAACTCTAATTGATTACAAATGCAAATACTGAGTTTTACTTGTCATCCCACGATATGTTCATGCCAATTTTGACAGCTATCGCTTTACCAAGATGGCCGCTATGCGCTGTCAAAGTTATTAGTTAGCTATTGAAAAACCCTTTAGTTAGTTGGTATACCCCTATTGAGGTTTGGATATGCGTCTCGCTGAATAAGGTTTCTGGCTGAACCAAAACAAGATAGTCTGGCGAAGAGATGGAGGTCAGTAATAAAAGTTTCATCGGAAACTTACCTGTATTTGATAATGACGCACACAGTTTTGCAACCTAGTTAGAGATATTTGAAGAATACTGTACGTTAAATAGCGTCCCACTAAAGAATATCAGCAACGTCAGAAAGTCACTATTCCTATGTCATATTCGAGTAAAGTTCATTTTAACGTGTTACACAGTATGGGTACTTCTCTGATTTTGTGCAAATCACATGTCCGTGAATATTTTGGCGAATCTAAACATCCTAAAAGCCCACCAATATTTTTTATCTATAACTGGGTACCCTAGCTTTTAATGGCAAGAAGAATTAAAATTAATCATGACGATTTAATGACTCAAAATAATATTTTAGTTGCTTAAATTTCATTACCTTCGGTGTCTTTGTTGTGACGAGTTAGAAAAACATTTTTATTTAATTATACGTAGAGGTTTATGCTGCGAATTTTTACTTGAGGAACCTCAAGTACATCATAAGGAAATGAATTATGATTTTGCAAGATATAATATTGTTATTATTTTAATGCATTGTGATAAAAACAATTTGTCGTAAAAAATATTACATTACCTTCAGCCTATCTTGAAATATCAAACATCGTGCTGTATATTACATCGTCCCTGGATCGAGCACCCCTTCCCGCCTCCGCACTTGCCGATCAGTCGGCCAGCAACAACAGACGGGGCAGGACGTGCGCAATTTTTTTCGCGACCGTTAAAAAAGTACGACAACTACGCGCTTCAACCAATTTGTCGGCACGGTTGGCGCAGTGGTTAAGCGATTGACTGCTGCGCTGCGTGTCGCGGGTTCGATCCTCGCACGGAACAAATATTTGTATGATCTGCAAGTAGTTGTTCCGGGTCTGGCTGTTTGTGTTTGTGAATTTAAATGTTTGTAAACGCACCCACAATACAGGAGAAATTACTAGTGTGGGGCAACGTTTAAAAAAAAAAAAAAAAAAAAAAAAAAAAAAAAAAAAAAAAAAAAAAAAAATCGGTTTCATTACACTCAGCGAATTTTTGACGTAAGTAGTTGTTTTTTTTTCATACTTTTAGTCTTAAGGCAATTGTTATAATGTATGTTCATGTTTATTATTATCATTTTATACCGTAATCGATTAATTGCAGAGTAAAATAAAAAATAGTTTGAAAAATTCATTACCCTCACTTTCATTACCATCGATTACCTTCAGAAGGTGAAGGTAATGAGACTAAAATGAAGGTAATGATTTTTTCATATTTTTCGATGTGATATTCTATTTAAACCTATTATACTGTCAAATTTTACAACTTTTACAGTAAATCTTACATGGTGTGAGGACACCGGTGTCCGCTTAGTATTTTACAGTCTAATATAAGATTTAATTATAGGGTTTCTAACAAATATTATCCTTTTCAGGAAACAAGTATGGCTAAAACTAAAACTAAAAAAACTCGCGAAGAAAAGCTTGCTCAAGCAAGGCTGCATAAAAGGAAAAAATACGAGGAAATTAAAAACGATCCCGAGAAATATGCAATTCAGAAAGAAAAAGAGAGACAGAGATACTTGAAACGAAAAGAACAAAATAAAATAAAATCTGCTGCTAAAATGACACCAAGGGAAAAAAGACTTCAAAGAAAAAAATAGAACGAAAACAGTAAGCGTTATTTAGAGAAAAAGAAAAAGGAAAGAGTAATACAACAGATGCTGATTGATAATTCACCTCCAATAAGTGATAGAGAAGAAAATGTAGCTGAACAAGACCCATTAGAAGGGCCATCATATCAATCAGTAGAGGTGTCTAACATAAACTGCAAACGGTGTCAAAAGAAGGATAAGTTAATAAGAAGACTTCGTTATAGTTACAAGAAAGAAATTGGTAAACTGAATTTTTTTTATCTTAGACTCATTTCATTACCAGCCATTTTGTTTCATTACCTTAGTATCCAGTTTCATTACCAGTAATTTTTTTTCATTAGAAATTTATTTATCTTAGACTCATTTCATTACCAGCCATTTTGTTTCATTACCTTAGTATCCAGTTTCATTACCAGTAATTTTTTTTCATTACCTTAGTCCCCAATTTCATTACCAACTCCACTGTTTTCATTACCATCAGCAGTACAGAATTTCATCGGTCAATATCTACATATGTAATGCGTATAATGTTGTATAATTTACATAAATAGTTTATGTTCTTAATACCAATTCTCGTGAAAGTTTAAAATAAGGAATTGAAAATTTTCTCACATTTCTGTCAGAATTGCACTAAATCATAGAAATACCCTTATGCTTACCAAATAAGCCAAGTTCAAAGGCGATTTCCGAATTTTGTCTGAAAAATATGATCCTTCAGGTGAGTCTACAAACAGGTACTTATTCTACCGGAGTATGCAGTCAAAAGCGGATAGAGGCACGGAATACATTGCGGCCCTGCAGGAAATTGCAGCCAAATGCAATTTTGGCAATGCGGAGAACGCATGCCGGGACCAACTCGTATAAAAAAACCTGCTGTCGATCCTAGAGCTAACCTACGAGAAAGCGAAAACTATATTCTTACAAGAAGAGTCTGTGGTGACACAAATTAAAAAAATGTCGGGTACACCAAATATCAATACAGTCAATAAAGTCACCACCGCTCTCCTCATCCCCTTGCAGTTGAAATTAGGGAAAACCTGCGGAAATGTAAATTGCAAAGCAAACAAAAAAAGCAAAGGTTTGTTTTGGATTAAGGCATACGCGGGACTGGAGGGAAATGAGAGAGCCGACCAGTTGGCTAAGGATACCGCACTTAAATTAAAAAAGAAGACCGGATTATGACCAGTGTCTGATTTCATTCGTCAAGCGACAAATCCGAAAAGATTCGCTTGTCGAATGGAATCGGAGGTACAGGACGGAAGACACAGCCGCCACGACAAAACAGTTTTTCCCGGACGCTCTCAACGCCTTCAAAATAGTAAAAAAGCTGAAGCCAACAGGGATATTAACGCAAATATTAACAGGTCATGGTGAGTTTTCCAAATACTTGAACAGGTTCAAGTGTAAGGAAAGCCCATCATGTATATGTGACCCTGACAAGGACGAGACAGTGACCCACCTATTAACTGACTGCCCAGCCTATGGCCTAGACAGGTATGAGCTTGAGCAAAAACTAGAAGTGGAAATAAAGATACAAAACTTAAACAAACTAATAATAAACAAAAAATACAGCACAGAATTCTTAGCATATTGTAAAAAGATAGCACAAAAAACCACCATTAGGAATAAATAGATACATAAGAATGCTCAAAATTATATAATTATGAGTGTCTGAATAGGAAGCATTAAATAAATACATGTAAAATAAAAATTGTTAAGATAAGAAATAAGATACCGATAAGTGTTAAAGATATAAGATATTATAGTAAAGTTTAAAAATGTACTAGTTTAACATAAGGAAGACTTGTCAACGATAGAAATAGTAAAAATGTAGTAGTCGATAAGAAATTGTAAAATAGTTTAAGGATTTAATAAAATAAGTCCAACAAGGTCTCGGATAATGTCCGAGGAACCACTCCGCCTTGCGTGGAGAGGTAGGCGCCATAAAAAAAATAAAAAACAAAATAAAGTCAGGAATCGTCATGAATCCAGGTCGTCGAAACCCAAACAAGCTGAGAGATTGAGTCGCGTCATACGCTTTAATCTGAGTATACGGATTTATTTTTGCTCCGTAATAAAAAATATTTTGTAGTAGTGAAGTTTGAACTTTAGAAAGTCATATATGCGGTGATTGTGACCATAACTTTAATTATTTCGAATAATACGACGAAAACAAACAGTGTCAGTACAGTGCAAGGTCTTTGTGTGTCTGAACTAGAAATAATATTATCAAACCCTCTCTAATTCTGGAACTACCATCCGTCTGCTTTATGGTCTATTAATTTAACGACTTTATTAAGTGTCCTGTAAGTAATGGCGTAGTTAACAGATTCTTTTAACATAAATAATGTAGGTACAGTCAAGTTAGTCAATGTGTAAACTTCAGTATTACAAACAAACGTGTCCTTGCATATCTTGTGATAATCCACGTGGTCCTCCTTCATTGTGAATTTTGTACAAATGTTAAATTAGTAAACATCAATAGTGTCTCACCTAAGCCACAAATTATTATAGTCAATGGTGCCGATTCTCTTGTCACAAATGCCTCTAAACTAGACTAAAAATAATCAAAATTTAGTTTAGTCCTGTCAAACGAGGATTTCCTATTCTGAAATAGACTAAAGTGACACAACTTAACTATATTTTAGTTTGACAGCACTAAGATTGCACTGAGTTATTAGTTTAGTGAAAATGGCAATTTTGCTATTCTGAATTTGACGTTTTTCACAAAAAAAATTGGTGTATCCAACTAAATCTGACTATTTTTAAACGTGATTAAAAACGTGTGAAATAAAATTAGTTGGCATGAACTAAAATTCACACTGCAACACTTCGACTTCAGTGCAAAAACAGTACTGTATTTTTTTTCTTTTGCTTATATCTCGAAAATGGTGCGTCCTATCAAAAAAATAATGGTAATTTTCGACCCCCTTTAGAAAACCCATAAACCCCTATATCCCAACATGTTGGTAATATTTTTTTTTATTTTCCATACAAAAAGTGAAAAATTCCATATAAAACACGTTGAGGCTGCCCCCACTGCGCGCCTCCGGCTCTAAAAAATTCACGGAGTAGAGCAAACAAGTACCACGTGGAGTCGTCACGCGATTGTCAAATTCGATTTTATATGTGTCAAAATATTTTTTTAATTTAGAGATTTTTTTTGTCAGAATAGCTTTAAGATTCTCATAGCCAAAAGTAAGGAATTTAAGTGATAGTTTAGTTCGGTGTACAAGAGAATCGGCACCAATGTCGAAGGATCATCATTAAAAATGGAAATTGATACAGGTGGAGCTATGTATTTCATTGATGCATTATCAGTGTTATTTAAATTTGTTTAAAAGTCATACCTTAATGCCATGTAATATAAAATAAAATACGGTTTCAAGTCCTCTTGAAGTAGCTGGTATAACTAAAGTTAGAGTGTCCTTTAGTAAGTCAGAGTCAGTAAATCAGCCCAAATTGTGATCACTTGTTGTAAAAGCAGATAAAAAGTTTTTAAGTATACCTTTGCTTGGCCATGATTAGTTAGATATTTGAAACCTAGGATGGAGAAATAATATTTTGTCAAGTAGTGTTAACAATAAGAAAAATGTAAAGTCTATTCAGCCAGAAGTGAAGTAAAATAGTGAATCTAAGCTCGGCCGCCTACGCTGTCAGGAAAGTAAGACAATACACTGACGTTGATACTGCTAGATTAGTCTATTTTAGTTATTTCCATAGCATTATGTCCTATGGCATTCTGCTGTGGGGCAAAGCCGCTGACATTCAAAATATATTTGTTCTTCAAAAACGAGCTGTTCGAGCAATTTACCAGCTAGGTGCCAGAGTTTCTCTAAGAGATTTTTTTAAGGATATTGGTATTCTCACAGTGGCATCACAATTCATCTTCGCCAATATCCTATATATTAGGCAAAATATACACTTATATACTAAGAACAGTGATATTCACAATATTAACACCAGAAATAAGGACAAATTACGAGCTCCTTTTCACCGGCTTCATAAGGTTCATAATTCATTTGTTGGGCTTGGTATAACTTTTTATAACAAGCTACCCACTTCTCTGCTAGATTTGCCTTGTAATGCGTTTAAAGCTAAAGTAAAATCCAACCTTTGTTCAAAGGCATACTACTCTATCAACGACTACTTAAACGATAAAAATAGTTGGTCGCTGTGATTAACTCAAGACAATATTTATGTTCTTTCTCCAGAATTAGCTTACCTACTGACAGGTCATATGAGTTATATAATTGTTATTTTAATTGACTGTATAAGTAAATTTATTTTCATTTAAATTCATTTATTATTGACATAATCGACTCATTACAATGTTTTTGTTTAATGAGTTGTATTGCAATATGTGGTTAGCTAGCGACCTCGACAGAAGATCATTATATTATTCTTGCCTAACTGTTGATTTATTTTACTTCGATGGTCCTAGTTTATCATAATTATGTGACTTCGAGTTACAGTTTTATTAGCTATATGTAAGCGGGCACGCCCTTTATACCTGGAGGCTTTATAATTCGGGTATTAAGTTCTGTTTACGTTTTTAGTTTTTTTAGTATTCATTTTCGCTTGAGTTTAGCTTTCGATATTTTTTTTTTTTTTTTTTTTTTGTTGGTACATTGGCGTGTGCTAGCTGTCATTATGGCAAATATATTTTTTTATTTAATGATTTGTGTTGAGTAATGTAAATGATTTGCATACTATTGTATAGAATCAATTTTTTTTCTAACTGAACAGACAGCTGTGCTGCTGGGGAGTTTGTTGCGCCACTTCTTCTCTCCAGCAAAAGCACTAGGAAGTGGTGAAGGGCGGGCGTTTTGGGGGACTGTCTTATGTAATTTTGACGTTCGAAAAGTGCTGATTCTCAGCCTAGTTTGAATAAATGACTTTTGAATTTTGAATTTTGAATTTTTAAGGACGTGTACATGAAAACTTATCCAAAAATGTGTTCAGCAAAAATAGCCTGTTTCGCTAAGGTTAAGCCAAGGTCAGCAATCCTCACTCACGCGTTCGGATACGCCGACCGCGCACATCACTATTGCGTTATCAGCTAACTAATTACGTTTAGTAACTTAAGACATCCCTAATATTATTACGTCTGTGGTTTGACTTGACGTTTTATTGTTGTGAATATGTTGGAACTTGATAATTTGGTTTTAAATATGTAAACAAATATAAAAATGCCTAGAAAGAGCTTAGTTTAACGTTTAAATATGTGATTTATGAATAATAAAAAAAAAAAAGGGAACGTTACAACGTTACAAAATATAAAATGCAACGTTTCAACGATTTAATTCAAGAAAGTGATAGTGATGAAGAAGTTATACCTAGACGTCCAAAGTAGCTAAAATAGAGAATACATTTATTTGAATACTATCTTGATCGTGATTTCACGATAAGGTTTCGTTTGAGCAAAGAAGCAACTTTGTTTTTGGTGACGAGAATTGAACATAAATTGGAATACATTTCCGACCAGTAAGTGTGTATTAGTACCTCCTACAATTTTCCTGCGTGTTATTATTGTACCTACGTGGTTATTTTAGGTATCTACCTGCCTGTGTAGCACGGCAATATTCTTTAAGTACCTATAGATGATGATGACAGGTTATGTTACTGTCTTTAGAATATCGACCTAATTATTTTATTATTTTTCGGCAACTTTTCCATTTCACCGATAAACTAGTTGCTGGGAACCTTGAGATTTTATGCAACAAATTCCGCTCAAATGCTTATTGGTGACATTCGTGGTTGGAGTGCTCCTACTGCCAATAAAATAATCCACAGAGACAGTGCCACTATTGCTGCACTGCACAAAGAATATATAAAATATCCTACTACTCAGCAGGAGATGAGGAGGGAGCAAGACAATTTTTAACAAATAGCTCGATTTCCACGTGTTATTGGTGCCATGGATTGCACGTACATAAATTTATCATTTGTACCCCTCCGGTGTCAGGTGGGAGGTGAACAAGCAGAACTGTACAGGAACAGAAAAGATTATTACAGCAAGATTGCTACTGCAGCACAAGACAAAAACCCCAAAGGTCGAAAATAATGTGCAAGATCTGCCAAGTACCGTTGTGTGCAGCACCTTGTTTTGATGATTTTCACCATTAAAACTAATAAACATTATTTTTCTTAGTTAAAGTGTGGTTTTATTAATTTCTAATTTTTAATTTCTGGGAATCATTTACAGTGAGTAGTCTAACCCTTAAAAGCTGCGTAGATAACATGTAGGACAGTGGCCACATACAGACCACATGTCTGCATGGGCAGCAGGCAGTGGTCATATAGAGACCACAGGGTTTTTTTTTTCAGGAACAGAAAAGAAAAAACAAGAAATTATATTTTTTATAGAAAAATCAGTATTCAAAAGAAAAAAAATGGCTAGGCCTGGTTAAGGGTTAAAATTTATTTCCAAGGAGCTGGTAAATCAAGGTCTGGATCATCTGGAGGTAAACTTTCCCCTCTAAGCCGTAAAATATTATGTAGAACTGCGGTGGCCACTATAATTGCTTTTTGTAACTTCACACGCATTCCAAATGCCAACACAGGAAATTTTCGTTTTCATACACCGTAACTTCTTTCAATGGGATTTCTTGTTTTAATTTGTGATTCATTATAAAGTTGTCGGCTTGTGTTTTCGGGCTTCCTAATGGAGGCATCATGTATGATGTTGAGGCATTTCCACTGTCAACAACCAGAATTCAATCACTGTAGCATCCATCTTCAAATTTTGCTTTGATAACACTATTGTTAAATATTGTGCTATCGTGACACGAACCTGGCCATCGTGATACTATTCAGTGATTTCCAAGTTAGCGTTGCATATTGTCTGCACGTTTTTAGAAAAATAATCTTTTCTGTTCCTGTACAGTTCTGCTTGTTCACCTCCCACCTGACACCGGAGGGGTACAAATGATAAATTTATGTGCGTGCAATCCATGGCACCAATAACACGTGGAAATCGAGCTATTTGTTAAAAATTGTCTTGCTCCCTCCTCATCTCCTGCTGAGTAGTAGGATATTTTATATATTCTTTGTGCAGTGCAGCAATAGTGGCACTGTCTCTGTGGATTATTTTATTGGCAGTAGGAGCACTCCAACCACGAATGTCACCAATAAGCATTTGAGCGGAATTTGTTGCATAAAATCTCAAGGTTCCCAGCAACTAGTTTATCGGTGAAATGGAAAAGTTGCCGAAAAATAATAAAATAATTAGGTCGATATTCTAAAGACAGTAACATAACCTGTCATCATCATCTATAGGTACTTAAAGAATATTGCCGTGCTACACAGGCAGGTAGATACCTAAAATAACCACGTAGGTACAATAATAACACGCAGGAAAATTGTAGGAGGTACTAATACACACTTACTGGTCGGAAATGTATTCCAATTTATGTTCAATTCTCGTCACCAAAAACAAAGTTGCTTCTTTGCTCAAACGAAACCTTATCGTGAAATCACGATCAAGATAGTATTCAAATAAATGTATTCTCTATTTTAGCTACTTTGGACGTCTAGGTATAACTTCTTCATCACTATCACTTTCTTGAATTAAATCGTTGAAACGTTGCATTTTATATTTTGTAACGTTGTAACGTTCCCTTTTTTTTTTTAATTATTCATAAATCACATATTTAAACGTTAAACTAAGCTCTTTCTAGGCATTTTTATATTTGTTTACATATTTAAAACCAAATTATCAAGTTCCAACATATTCACAACAATAAAACGTCAAGTCAAACCACAGACGTAATAATATTAGGGATGTCTTAAGTTACTAAACGTAATTAGTTAGCTGATAACGCAATAGTGATGTGCGCGGTCGGCGTATCCGAACGCGTGAGTGAGGATTGCTGACCTTGGCTTAACCTTAGCGAAACCGCAGTGATTTTCACTCAGGATGACCAGCACATTCGAATTCCTGCTACGGGCGAAGACACACGTTCACTTGATCCTAGATCACATGTGACCATACGTGTTCTTCGCAATTTTTCAAAGCCTAAAGCAGGCAACAGTTTTAATTGACTCATAGTAGTCAACCCTATTAAATTCTGTGTTTTCGTAACCCCATACTGGGTAAGTGTTGAACAGCTAACTATGTTTTATATTGTGTGTACCTACCTATTTATGTCAACTTAAGACGTGTGCCTTTTTGCTCATTTCATTATGTATTAAATTAATTGCCTTCAGCTTATCATGCAAACTATTTGCCATTAGCTCTGCACATTTTTTTATACTATGTTCATTCACTCAAAATGTGCAAGTCATGTCATGTATTTTCACTTCCATCTTTGTAACTCCGCACTGATTTGTGACATCCACACACCACCTTCATTAAGCGCACTAGTACATCTCGCTTTGCTTATGCTTTGGTGTCACAATCAGCGGAGATGACAATTTTAGTCATTTTGTGACACGCTGGACGTTACGTTCCAGGATCCAAAATTCCGGCTAGCAAGTCCGACTTCCGGCTACGCTTCCGGTACCTCATTTACTGCACGAGTTCCGCGCCGGGTTCATATTTACCCGCGTGGCCGTCGAGCTGTCTACGGGTCAGGCACGACCATCTGCCGACCTACACCGTTCCTGGCGTCTGCAGCGTGGCACACCCGCTGGGGTCATCGTCGCGCCAGGCTGAGCCAGGAGAGTACTGCGCTACTCCCAAGGGAGTTGAAAGAATCTTGTGACCATAGACCTACCTACCCCATTTATTAATATACTTTTATGCTGACAAGGTTACGTGGTCTTATTTCTACCCCACGTAAACCAATTCTGTCACATTGGCGCCCAACGTGGGGCACGAAAAACGTGGTTTTATGGTCACAATTTTTTTAATTCTCCTTGGTGGGTACTTTTTTTTCCTGTTGGTGTTCTTGTGTGTGAGAGGAGAGGAGAAGACGTTTCATTTTTATGGTTGCTAGCAACTGATGCGTACGTGACGACACATTTATCTTTAGGAAATTGTTTTTTTATTTTTTTTTAAATAGTGGGTACACAAGGAACATTTATTTTCTTGTTGTACACCATCTGGTACTGGTACCATAATTGTGTGCGTACTAGCTCGTAGTAGTAGAGCTTTTGTGAACAGCTCGCCCCGGGGAAGTACTACCACCATTCCTATTTCTTCCGGTAAGCAGCTTTGCTGTGTGCCGGTTTGAAGGGTTTGGGTGCCGGGTGTAATTTACTGGCACATAGGACATTTTAACTTTGTCCCAAGGTTACAATTCCAAGCGCATATTCAACTTATATCGCTGGTAATTGTTAATTTACCTTGTTTTTTTTATTATTCAATTTAGATTCCTTTTGTTTTTTTTAAAAAAAAAACCTTTTAACTTCAATTTTGTTCACTTTTCTCATTATTAACTAACAATTGTACCTACAACAAGTTTTGTGCAGTTATATTATAACAATGATTTACTGTAAAAGAAAAGTATTCTATGTTGTTACTATGCAAGGTCTCGGACTTATAAATTGTAAACATTATTCTTGGTTCACTAAATGTTTTTACGGAAAACAATATTGTTTTTGTGCCCACTCATTATTATTAAACAGCTTTAAAACCTTTAATAATTAAAATTTAAACAGTTGTAATTTTTTTTTTATATAAAAATGTTTTCACTACTGGGTACACTCAACAAAAACATTTGGTTTCCAGGTAGGGAATCCAAAACTTTTTTTTTTTTTTGTTTTGTTATATTTTTAGCTACGCATGTACACATCAGTTGCACCTGTTGCTATTGCAGTGTTGTTTCCCATAACAATTGTTTTTTTTTTCGGTTAATTTAAATATAAATTAAGGACATCAACCAAAACGTTTCTCTTTTAGTTATAATTGTAACAGTCGGAATATTTTTTCGTTTGTTTGATTGCTGTTCAACGCTTACCTTTTTATTAAATTATATTGTAATCACATTAAAACTGACACATCTTTGGAAATGGCTTATCCAATCAAATTTATGCTGTCGCACACACGGTCGGCAAAATGGACCGTCTCTAGGCTGGCATGATGGGCACACGCATTCGTGTCGTTCTTTATCAGCGGCACGACCCTACATATGCGTGTCCCGTTACTCAGCCACGGTTGTCGCCGTTGTAACGGTAGTATTTAGACCGTCTCTAGGCTGGCATGATGGGCACACGCATTCGTGTCGTTCTTTATCAGCGGCATGACCCTACATATGCGTGTCCTGTCTCTCAGTCACGGTTGTCGCCGTTGTACCAGTAGTATTTTTATTTTATTAAATTTAATTAACAAATCGGAGCGGGTGGATACTCCTTAAATAAGCCTTAATCCAGTTATAAGTAAAGTAGCCCAGTAGACTACTTTTCTTGCTCGCTCTTTATATAGCGACATTTTTAATCCTAGTTGGGGTTTGACAATTTGGTTAACTACTAACTTTTAGTTAGATTAAAGAATTTGATTTTTTTGTTCTACCTACACTTCATTACTTTTACTTTTAACCAAGTTTTTTGTTTTTTTTCCTATTATAACTATTGGTCATATTATCAGTAGTTGCTATTTATTATTCTATTTGAGCGGTTTGCAACTCAATAAATAAGCCATTGCAGGGACGGTATAGTTACTCCTTAAGTAAAGCCAAAACTAAAAAGAACTTTATTTCTTGTTTTTATCTATTTTTATTTGAGCGGGTTGCGACTCATAAAATAAGCCTTTGCAGGAGCGGATGGTTACTCCTTAAATAAGCCTTCATCCAATACCTTATTTTATATATTTTCTATGGTAACTTATATTTATATACTTGGTTTTGAGTAGAAGTAGCTACTAGCTCATTCTGATTTGCGCGAGTATTTAGTCAACTACGGACAAAATACTTTTGCACACTTGTCAGGATGCGGACGCACCTCCCTTTTTAGGTGGTCTGCTAGGTTAAAAGGATTATGAATGAATGATGGATAAATGAAGATGAATAAAAGGGCCGTATTTCGGATGGTAGTAAGTGCATTAAGGCAAGGATTTTTACTCAGGTAAAAACCCTAACCTAAGTGGGGGGGTATTGTAACGTTGTAACGTTCCCTTTTTTTTTTTTAATTATTCATAAATCACATATTTAAACGTTAAACTAAGCTCTTTCTAGGCATTTTTATATTTGTTTACATATTTAAAACCAAATTATCAAGTTCCAACATATTCACAACAATAAAACGTCAAGTCAAACCACAGACGTAATAATATTAGGGATGTCTTAAGTTACTAAACGTAATTAGTTAGCTGATAACGCAATAGTGATGTGCGCGGTCGGCGTATCCGAACGCGTGAGTGAGGATTGCTGACCTTGGCTTAACCTTAGCGACACCGCAGTGATTTTCACTCAGGATGACCAGCACATTCGAATTCCTGCTACGGGCGAAGACACACATTCACTTGATCCTAGATCACATGTGACCATACGTGTTCTTCGCAATTTTTCAAAGCCTAAAGCAGGCAACAGTTTTAATTGACTCATAGTAGTCAACCCTATTAAATTCTGTGTTTTCGTAACCTCATACTGGGTAAGTGTTGAACAGCTAACTATGTTTTATATTGTGTGTACCTACCTATTTATGTCAACTTAAGACGTGTGCCTTTTTGCTCATTTCATTATGTATTAAATTAATTGCCTTCAGCTTATCATGCAAACTATTTGCCATTAGCTCTGCACATTTTTTTATACTATGTTCATTCACTCAAAATTTGCAAGTCATGTCATGTATTTTCACTTCCATCTTTGTAACTCCGCACTGATTTGTGACATCCACACACCACCTTCATTAAGCGCACTAGTACATTTCGCTTTGCTTATGCTTTGGTGTCACAATCAGCGGAGATGACAATTTTAGTCATTTTGTGACACGCTGGACGCTACGTTCCAGGGTCCAAAATTCCGGCTAGCAAGTCCGACTTCCGGCTACGCTTCCGGTACCTCATTTACTGCACGAGTTCCGCGCCGGGTTCATATTTACCCGCGTGGCCGTCGAGCTGTCTACGGGTCAGGCACGACCATCTGCCGACCTACACCGTTCCTGGCGTCTGCAGCGTGGCACACCCGCTGGGGTCATCGTCGCGCCAGGCTGAGCCAGGAGAGTACTGCGCTACTCCCAAGGGAGTTGAAAGAATCTTGTGACCATAGACCTACCTACCCCATTTATTAATATACTTTTATGCTGACAAGGTTACGTGGTCTTATTTCTACCCCACGTAAACCAATTCCGTCACAATTTTTGAAACAATATTAACAATATTCCTTGTATTGAGTTGAAATGACAGCGCAAAACAATAGCACGCCATTTTGTTATTCTTGGAATAGCTCCATATTCCATGTCGAGAATAAAATTTACTGATCCTGTTTGGTCGAATCCTTTAGGGCAAAGGAAAGATTACTGATTCATCACTCATTTTATGTGCCCCGTTGTGCTCGTATTTGTGAATACCATTTGAATGAATCTCATAACGATTGGAATAATTTATACACAATCAGTAACTTTTCAGATATCACTGCATCCCAAATGGACGACTTATGTTCACTACTTAAAAGTAGTGCAATTCGAAATTACGATATTGAAAACATCATTCAACATAGTGCAACGTTTTGCAAATATTGGTTAGGCTTTACCCACTATCAATTTGAACGATTATTAATTGAGATATCGGAGATTATTAATTGGGTTACATCTACTAAAAGAAGTCTGGCTATGTTCATAATGAAACTTCGTACAGGAGATAGTAATGAACGTATAGCTACTCTTTTTTTACATTACCTAATCAAATCAAATCAAATCATTTATTTTTTGCCAACATGGGTAGGGGTATAGATGTCTTACATGTTTTATAATGTTCTCCATGCTCTGTCGTCACTTGGGCATGCAAAATTTTACACTTACATAAATAACAATCTACTATCATATAATAATATATCAAAAACCATGCTGAGTAAACAATACATATAACAAAATTATTCAATTAGAAAATCATTATAACCATTTAATTTTCCAATGTCAAAAGGTATCTAGTGGTCAATAATTAAATAAATGTCATAGTAAATAGTGAATAATTAAATAAAAGTAATGATTAGAGTTAGAGTAGATAATTAATAATTGTGAGTTACACATGTCATTTCCATGATTGAATTTCTAATTAATGTTATTGGCCATAAGGATTCCCTTTTAGATACTCCTTCACACTGTAGTACACTTTATCAGTTAGAAATTCCTTTAGCTTCCGCTTAAATATGTGCAAGTTGTCAATGTCTGTAATAGGTACAGCATGGCAATTTATTATAAATCTTGGATGTCATGCAATATACACTGGAATCGATTAAATAAGTTCTGCAGAGTAAATTCTGAACTTTATTTCTTTATCTAGCACTTGTAAGTAAATGCTTTGAAGACCAATTCATAAAACACTTCCTGTCTCCTTAAATCATCATTACATAAAGGTAGTTCCTTGCTCTTGTTTCTTGTTCATTATTGTATGTATATATATATATATATATATATATATATATATATATATATATATATATATATATAGATAAGTATATGCTTTATGTGTGTTTGTATTTATTGTATATGTACATAAATGGTACACCACTGACTACCTGCAGTATTGTCTCTCCTTTTTACATTAATCCATCCAAAGGTTGTCTGTAAAAGATGGCTTTTAGCGATAAGACCGCCCATTGTGTCACCCTATGTAAAATTTCTACATTTATACCTGTACTTTTTATGGTGTACATAATAAAGAATATTCTATCTATCTACCTATCATACAATTGCATTTAGGGACAAATAACATAAGTATTCAGGAAGTTTCTCAATATAACTTGACAATACCAAATGGTTTATTTGGTAATCCAGACATGGATCCTGAATTTATGCCAGCCATAGTAGTATTTGCCGATACATAAATTTATGTACAAAAAAGTAGTAATTACTTTTTCCAAAAGCAAACATACAGTTTGCATAAGTTTCGCAAATGTTGTTGTACTATACCCTGCAACAGAGTCAAATACTTCTAAAATGCTTAGATTGTTCACTGATAGGGGTCCACTGCGAAGGGTTTTCAGAGAAAACAACATTTTCATTCTTGATGGTTTAGGGATGCTATTCCATTCTTGCAACAACACCAACTATCAACCATTGCAGCCAATAAGTCCCGTTGTGTGACCTTGTGTAGGTGGGAGGTTGAAGTCTTAAATGGTAGATTTAAACGGGACTTCAAATTGTTTCGTCAGGAATATTTCAATACAGTATCCCACCTCATACTTGACTATAAAATAGCTGCTACATTAATAAATAGATTTCATTCGATAATCAGCGATTTTTTTTTATGCTGAACAGATATTAGCGATTGCTCGAGAAAAACTAAACACTCCAAACCATTTAGCCCCTTAGAAATGCACAATTTAAACAGAGTGAGAGTGCAATTTGCCAGTATTGATGGTAATCTTCCAGAGCTGGATAATTTTCCTCAATAGACATTCCAGGACCTAATTCAATTTTCTCTAGGAATTTATCATACCAAACAATCTCGTTCGTACTATGGGGAGCATATCAGGGCCTCCGGAGAATTCAAAATCGAGTATACCGACAACCTGACCATAATTTGGGTCCAAATAATTATCTTCTACGAGGTAGGATACAATCAAGGCACACATGTAGGAAAACTTATTATATTTATATGACGGCGTCGCTATTGTAAACAGCACGTGCAACGGGCCGAGCGGCGCAGCTGCGCAGTGGAATGCGTAAACAAGGCCTCACCTACTTTCCCTACTACTCGAGCCGCTCTACATAAACGAGCGCGCAGCGAGGAGGGGATCATTCTTGTCGCAGGCTCGGCCCGGTGCACATGTTGTAGCGTTTAGATACTGAATTAATTGTAGTCTGAATTAGAATAAAATCGTTGGAAATATAATTTGAATTAGTGTGTTAATAAGCTTTGGGAATAAAAGATGATTTATGCTATATTTCTTACTTTCATTTAAGATGTCGGACCCTCTGCCTTCATCAGAAGTGGGATCGGATTCACCGTCCACTAATGATAGCAACAGTAATTTAATGTAAAACTTTTCATTGTTCTCTGCTGGCAAGTTCGTTACATTTAAAGAAATTGCGGATGCCTGTTACTCAAAGTAAAGCTGTGCTCGTGGTTTTTGATCCTGATAAACCAGAATATGATATTGTTAATTGGCGTGCACTCAGTGAAACGATAGTTATTGGGAAAAATAAATTAGAGGGTGTAGACTTCATTGTGACGTAGGAGCTCATGGCTAAGTGACTAAGTGATAACGGGCGCACGGGTCGAGCCATCACGTTGGGCTGCGCTTGCCGGGATTGATCCCTGGATGGGTGACCATCATTACGTGCCGATATTCCTCCGTGCCTCGGAAAGCGAGTTAAGCTGTTGGTCCCGATGCAGTCGTGGATCTTTGACGGTCTTCGGAAGCCCGAAGGTCTGACAACCAGTCTTACAAGGGGTGTCGTACTGCCCAGTTGCTGGATTGTGGAGATCGGATGGGCAGTCGCTCCGTGTGAGTGAGCAGGGTATAAATGGCCAACACCTGCCCCGAGTGCTGGATGAAGGAAGGACTCCACACCGAGCGCCAGCACCGAGCACCAAGCAAGTGAAACTGTACTTCAGAGCATCTCGTGGAATATAAGTGTGACAGATAAGTGATACAGATTAGCTTATTATATTTGACTCTGGATCAGAATGTAGCTTTTAAAACATAGTAATAAATTGAAATCTCGTTAAAGGTTAGCAATTTCATGAACAAAATTAAATGATACTAAAGAGTATAGTTGACACCTATAAATAATACCATACTATACCAAGTAAAGAAGCGTGCCCATTGCAACTTAAACGTCCAACCATGGTACAAAACCACGTGCTTGAGATAATTGACGTTGTATTCCCGGATGAATTTGGAATTTGGTCGTGATATTTTAGAACACGGAATGTCAGTAATTATAAGTTACAGAATTGAATGATTTAGCTACATACGTTCGTTAATTTATACCCAGTCATGGGGTTTTAATTCGAACAAATTATAATTAGTCTTGAAAAAAAAAAAGATCATAGATGGCAGCATAGGTAAGAATTATGAAATTAACAGTCACTAAAAAGCGATAAACGAAAGATTTTGGCTGTAGTAAGATTAGTAAAAATCAAAACTTCCTTGTTTAATGCTGATTTATCTTTTGTAACTCATAAATCTCGTATTTTCAACAAAAAAAAAGATAAAACCTTTTTGTTTCTACGGCTCTTTGCAATAGATGGCGTTTTACTCAATTTGTCATAACTGTACCACATTTACGCTATAGCCAGTCAATAGCCCGACTAGAAGAGGTGTCATTTCTTTGTATGAGATTGGGTATTTGTACGTAGTATTATATTATCTGTGACCCAGTTAATAAAAAAACCTAATGATACCGTTATTACTTGGCACCACAGGTGATCATGTTGGCTTAATATATGTTGGTGGTTGCGTTAGTACGCTGTGCCCGTTTAAGGTAAACGCGTTTCTAACGTAAGGGTGATCATACTTATAATTGCTTTGATATAAAATCGATATTTTTCTTAGCGTGTCAATGGCAAATATAATTTAAATTTCCTGTTTGGTCGAGAACTCCGCAATGCTAACACCATTCTCTGATGCAGATATAAGGAGCGCAAGATGAAAGGTGGGCCATGGTATGCGGGGAGACGCCGCTTATACATTGAGGATTGGAACCATCCAAGAAACCCTGAGCTGTCTCTACTGCAGCCGACCTGAGTGCGGAAACTGATTAAAGTTTTCTAAGACGGCCACGGCAACGTGTGACCAGGCCAAGGCTCAATCTCCTTTAAGTCAATGACTTAGCAACTTAAAGTTAGAATAGTCAGGTGGTTACAAACGCTGAACAAATTTCATTTCTGCTAAAAACAGTTAAAATCCAGTTCATTTGTTTGGCGGGTCGAAATAAATAATTTCTAATCGCGGGAGTTCTTATGATAATTCAGCTTTTAAGATTTTTTATATTTCATTCGAGACCACCATTTAAAAAAATTACCGGAATGAATTGAGATATATTGATGGAACAATAAGGTCTTCATAAAATATTCTCACATAAAATTACGTAAAGTACCTCATGGTCCAAATGTTCTGGTAGATAATCGTGAAAAATTATGATGACGTGACGGCGGGTAGTAATGATGATGATATCCATGTTCGGTAAACAAGCCACGAGATAATACCAAATCAGAAATAAAAAAAACACAATCCTAACAGTAATGTAACTTTCGCAAATAGTGAGTTTCGCCTGTGAATAGTGATACTATATCAATTAATAGTGGTACAATGTCTGCTGACTCACGTACCTCTCGGTGAAAATACGAAACATCTTAAGTCACGTTCTGTATCGACAGTCTCTCAACTCAGATTCAAATGCTATTGTTACTAAAGCAGTCGCAATAATTGGCAAAAGAAGTGACCCTGTAAAGTCAGTAATGACTGGTCAGGAGATATTAGTTTTGCAGGGTTTTTAAGTGATAAATGAAAAAGAAATAAAAAGATGAGATAAGTTCTGAAGGCTCAATAACGAGCGGTCCAGAATTAGTAGCCCATTCTGAAGGGGTAAACCGGACCAGATGGCTAAAATCCTGAAGGCTCAATAATGAGCGGACCAGTATTAGTAGCAAACTCTGAAGGGGTGAACCGGACCAGATTGCTAAAGTCATGAAGGCTCAATTACGAGCGGTCCAGTATTAGTAGCAAACTCTGAAGGGGTGAACCGGACCAGATTGCTAAAGTCATGAAGGCTCAATTACGAGCGGTCCAGTATTAATAGCAAACTCTGAAGGGGTGAACCGGACCAGATTGCTAAAGTCATGAAGGCTCAATTACGAGCGGTCCAGAATTATAAGCAAACTCTCAAGGAATGAATATTGTTAGTCAGGATGAACGAACATTAATAATATCGTTCTGTCCTTTTAGATACTGTTTGATGAGACTCCGCGCACGAGGACGTCCGCACGTCAGCATGGCCGTGACGGTGTCGCTATTGTAAACAGCACGTGCAACGGGCCGAGCGGCGCAGCTGCGCAGTGGAATGCGTAAACAAGGCCTCACCTACTTTCCCTACTACTCGAGCCGCTCTACATAAACGAGCGCGCAGCGAGGAGGGGATCATTCTTGTCGCAGGCTCGGCCCGGTGCACATGTTGTAGCGTTTAGATACTGAATTAATTGTAGTCTGAATTAGAATAAAATCGTTGGAAATATAATTTGAATTAGTGTGTTAATAAGCTTTGGGAATAAAAGATGATTTATGCTATATTTCTTACTTTCATTTAAGATGTCGGACCCTCTGCCTTCATATATATTAGTTGACACCACCCCATCAATTAGCTCTTGCTGGATACTGTTGTAATTGTATAGTGGGCAGACGCACAGTTGGCTGCTGTGCACATGTCGTCGGTCCAGTGGTCAAGTAGCCAATCTGCCATTTTGGCGTTTTTGAGTTAAATATGTCAATAATAATGTATTTTATTAATGCATATTGTGGCAAAATATGGTAAACGCAACGTTAAAATTGTGCAAGATATGGACAATCTTCCTGGTGCCAAAGTGTAAATCCATACAATGTGTGCAATAGTAAACTATCCTATGAGACGATGGGTTAGTTGACCAATTCAGGCAATTTTCGTTTTTCAAAAATATCACAATGCTCGACTAGCCTAAGTGGCAGATTGAATACTTTACCTTTGTACAAATTTATTGTAATGCTAAAATTCACAGTGATCAACCAGCCTAAGTGGCAGATTGAATACTTTACCTTTGTACAAATTCATTGTAATGCTAAAATTCACAGTGATCAACTAGCCTAAGTGGCAGATTGAATACTTTACCTTTGTACAAATTTATTGTAATGCTAAAATTAACAGTGATCAACCAGCCTAAGTGGCAGATTGAATACTTTACCTTTGTACAAATTCATTGTAATGCTAAAATTCACAGTGATCAACTAGCCTAAGTGGCAGATTGAATACTTTACCTTTGTACAAATTTATTGTAATGCTAAAATTCACAGTGATCAACCAGCCTAAGTGGCAGATTGAATACTTTAATTTTGTTCGTTAAACAGTTAGTAATTTTTTCTCACTCTGATCTAGTAACATTACTGACCCACTAAATATATACTTAAATATGTTTTAAATACATACATATATAGATAATAAAAAAATAAATTGAAATTGATAGCACAAGTAATATAACGTAAATATAAAAAAAAAAAAATTCACAAAAAAAACAACCGACTTCCACTATAAAGTGAAAAATAACTAAAATTTCGGAAGTCGGTGGCAAAAACAAAATACAAAACCAAAGACATGGATATTCGTTATACGCCACCGACTTCCGAAATTTTAGTTACTTTTCACTTTATAGTGGAAGTCGGTTGTTTTTTTTGTGAATTTTTTTTTTTTTCTCGCTTTTTAGTGGGTCGGTTTGTAATTAATCTAAGTTACAATAGCCTAATATCAACTGCTCATCACCTTTTACTAAATATTGCTTTTCCCGATGCAGGGACGTTCATTGTTGAGGAGTTCTTCTGGTACTTCGCCATCAGCTCCTCTTCACCCTATGCATTGTGAATTTGTGACGGGCATAAATTGCTTGGCAACCATATTAATGTAATCGAATCGCAAGTTCGCAACCCGTGAAATACGTATTATTGAGTAGTTCCGGTGGCCATCTGTGGTCTTCATCATCAGTTCCACTTCACTAAATGGTGCTTTCCGAGAGCAAATTCATGAGTTACTATAAAAAATACCTCAATCGCTATAGGTGTGCCTATAATATTTCAAGAGTTCCCTCGACTTCTCCAGGATTCCATCATCCAATCCTGACTTGATGACAATGGGACCAACTAGAAAGTATACCCTTTCGAACAAAAAAAGAATTTTCGAAATCGGTCCAGCCGTCTTCGAGTAATCGGGGAACATACATAAAAAAAAAAAAAAAAAAAAAAAAAAAAAAACATTCCGACGAATTGAGAACCTCCTCCTTTTTTTGAAGTCGGTTAATAAATATAAAAACAAAAACCTAATATAAATATAAAATATAACTAAATCGTTAAACTTTTTACCGAGATAGATAGATAGAATATACTTTATTGTACAGTGGGCAGCACATCAAGCTACACCACTTTGACCTTGAGCGCGTTTGAGTAACAACAGCGAGAATCGTGCGAAAGAGATAAATAGCTTTTTGTTAATACTACTTAAACCGTTACGTGATGCATCGCTCAAGGTCGGCGTGCGTGAGCGTGTGTGCGTTATGCGTCTTAGTGTAGAATAAGTAAAAAGAAGTAATCAGTGTGAAAGAAATTGTTTGCGTCCCTATGGTCGCGCATATTGGGATGCGAACGCAATGCAGAGCGCCAAATTCAAAATCTAAATTGCGACGCTATTATCTATACTAATATTATAAAGAGGTAAGATTTTACTGTTTATTTGTTTGAATTGAATAGGCTCCGAAACTATTAGACCGATTTAAAAATTCTTTCACCAGTAGAAAGCTACATGATTCCTGAGTAGCATAGGCTATGTAAAATCACGCTACGACCAATAGGAGCCGAGCAGCGGGTGAAACCGCGCAGGAGCATCTAGTAGTCAAATAAGTAAATAGGTATTATAAGTAAGTAGGTATTATACAATTCTTTTCTAATTTCTCACTTCTTGAAAATACCTATAGGCTTCCTATAGATTGGACTATCCAACACAAAAAGATTTTTTTAATTTGGACCAGTAGATCCAGAGATTAGCGCGTTCAAACAAACAAACTCTTCAGCTTTATATTATTATTATATATTATATTATATAGTATAGATTTTTTATTGACGTATTAAGGGTTCAATTCGTTTTTTTTATCAGTGAAATAATTTTGAATTGTAGATATTCCATCTCTACAAATGATCGTAATTCGTAAATTACAAATAGGTATTTTCAGTACTTACGTAATTTTGCAATCTCAGCTCGCTATTGTCGGCTCGGTGGTCGTTGAAAGTAAACTTCCTCAAAATGGAAGCGCCAACCATGCCCGCGAAATTTAATTTCTTTTACGTTTTTTGCATTTAAGTCAGTCTCAGATTACATGCTGATGATTGATTCATCTTTAGGCCCGGTTGCTCGAAAAGTTAACGTTCGTTAAGTTATGGTTAAAGTAAAATTTTGTGATGAAATCCCATAAGGAAGTTAATGGTTCAAAGTTACGACGGGTTTTTTTTTGGATTTCTAAATTTATTGGTGTGTAGCTGCGCTTAAAATGTGATGTGTCAGGACTCAGGAGACCATGCATAGAACTAGAGATTGTGTGCTTGCAATGGTGTTTTTACTTGTGTGTGTTGTGTCATTTACCAAGTTTACGCGGTTGCGTCAGGCGTTTAGTAGATTGCCAGATTAAGTTTGCAATAAAAATGCGGAAATAAATAATAATCCTTTTATTTTTTAAATATTAATAACAATACGAATGAAAACTTAAAATTAAACACTAAAATATGACCTATTTAAAAATATTAACAATGCTTACCTATAATAACCTATTTAATATATAAAAACTTTTTTTGCAAAAAATAACCTACTTCAAAAACAAACCACAAAAACCCATAAAATAACCTAATTACGGTCGGTGACTTATTTTGGAATTTTTGATAGGTTGTTGCCACCGACACCGTTGTTGTTTTTGTTGTAATTGAGTTATTTTGTGGTTTTTTTTTTAAGTCAGTTATTTTTTGCAATTTTTTATTTTTTATTTTATCACATTTTTGTTTGTAAATATTCATAGTATCACATGACCAAACGCCCTTTCAAACATAAAAAGAATTTACAAAATTACTCGATGCCTATTCGAGTAACTCCGTACTGTTAGGCTGCCTGTCCACTGGAGCGGAGCGGAGAGGAGAGGAACGGAGATGTGGCATTATTAACCAATCAAATCTAAACTTAGGGGCGGAGTCAAGATTCTATTGGTTAATATTGGCACATCTCCGCTCCGCTGCTCTCCTCTCCGCTTCAGTGGACAGGCAGCCTTAAGCTTCCATCATCAACTCAGTTACATAAATTGAGAACCTCCTCCTTTTTTGAAGTCGGTGAAAAACTAAACTAGTACGCTTATTTTATAAGACTAAACTATATACTATACAGGATGTCCTTAGATAAAGTGCACAAACGAAAATTGGTAAAACTAGACCATTATTCACAGATAAAAAAAAATGGAAAATAAATAAATAAAAGAACCCTTAAATAACAGTCATCGAGTGAAAAACACGTTTCATCGAAGAAATGTTGAAATTTTTGTCTGATTTTTTCGATTAATTTAGATTTTTACAGAATTTTTTAAAGTTCCGAATATTTTTTTTGATTAAATTTTCTAAAACCCCATCTCATTTACTCTTTAACAAAAAAAAAAATGACTTTCTATCTTTATCACAAGTTTTATTAAATAATTCAACATTTGGTTTTTTTATTCCAATTTTTTATCGATGACTAATGGTCCAGCTGTACCCATTTTCGTTTGTGCACTTTATCTAGGGGCACACTGTAGGTATAAAAAAGTTGTATACAATAAAAAACCAGTTAACGTTTCATTAGCAAGGGAATTATACAGTTGCAAAGTAAGCTTTTACCTAGATTACTATAACTTGACTGGGTAAGCGATATATGTTGTATTAGTAAACACACGCATTTCGTAGAAGGTTCGCACAAACTTATGACATATCGCGACACGCGATATCCTATCAGTTTTGCCGTGCCTTGATACGTCAGGCTCACAAATGCATCAGCGCCGAAATGTGAACGCTAAAAATGACGAAATAAGATCTTAAACTATTTGTGCTTACAAAAATCCCTGCGTGCGTTCTGAGCACGGAGGAGAGAAAAGATTTCCGACCCAAACTTAAATTCATGAAAACATGTTTGAAATTTAAATTTACAGGTTTAAAATATTATGACATCATCGATGTCACGGGTCAAAGTAACCTTTGTTCATTCCCAGGCTTTAAGCTCTCTTCATATCAAATTTTATCCATATTGTGAATGTTACGCTTTCAAACCGCTGGGCTCAATTTTCATATGGAGAAATAAAAGCATGAGAATTGGGAAATGACTTAAAGCTCTTACACACGAGTGGCATGTTGCCCACGGCACAGATAACTGCAGCCGTCGGCAACCTGCCGCTCATGTGTAAGAGCTCTTAGGCGAACTTTGATCGAGATACCGCGCAGATTGAAGCATTTTTTTTCATAAATTTCTTTACAATGATACAACGTCAACGAAAGATATAATGGGCAACTTTTCCAAATCGAGCAATGGGAGAATTGGTGGTTAGAAATATACTCAAATCTGTCAAAACTGATTTAAGTTGTATCTTCAGTTAAATACATATTTAACCGAAAGATAAAGTCTTTAATTAATTTTATATATACCTGAAATAAAGGCTACTATTACTATTAAATATAAATATAAAAGTATGTAAAGGTGGCATTCGGATCGACGCAACCGCAACCGCGACTTGGGTCCCGCGAACCGTCAAATGAAATCGCGGTGTCGGCGCGACTGCGTCACGTGACACGTGACATTTTGACGGGTCGCGCGAGCCAGGTCGCGGTCGCATGTCGCTGTCGCGTCGATCTGAATGCCACCTTAAGAATAGATGGTTGTTCCTAACAGCTGATACTTAATATTTGTGAAACTTGGCGTGTAAAACATGCCCTGGATGAACAGATTTAATAGGAAAGGTGCCTATGGGAACTCAGATGTCTGGAGTGCATTATTTACTTGTGCCATTGAACTGGGTCTAAATAAATAAACGTTACTAAGCACTTAATTCGGCTTAGCCATGTCCTATCTCTATCTAGCATTAGAGTTGCCTGATGCGCGACAGTGACAGGAACAATAGTAAGCCAGAGTAAGTGCTTAGTTGTTTTTATTCATCTCGACCATATATTTTGTCAGTTGACTTCGCTCAGGTGTTATTAGCGTAATAAGTTTCAGCCATGGCCTAAAAGAACTCAAACTCTACCTCAGAAATCAGCAACAAGATCGGCCTATTGGTTGTTAAAAAATGACTACATGGGAGCATAGCAGAGCGAGTTTGCGTATTTACAAAAATTATACATAAATATTATATTATTAAATGTTAAAAACTTACTTACACTTTTTAATAAACGTTAAATATATTAATATCCACCATAATATTATAAAATAACAAAAGTTATGTTTTAAAAGAGTAACTGAAAATTAAAAATAATAGGATTCATATATATAATAAGTATTTATATATAAAATAATAAACATACATATATACTTTAATATTTGGTCGGACCACCTTGCGCATCGAGAACAGCATCTAGTCGGTCCTTCATGCCGACCACCATGTTCCAGCATGTGTCCCTGCCTCTGAAATGCTCCCATGTAGCATGAGCTTCTCGCCGCAAGTTTTCATTGTTGCGGATTTCTGAAGCATCCTAATCGAGAGCCATGAGACCCCATAGGTTCTCGATCGGGTTTAAGTCTGGGCTCTTTGCAGGCCATGGCAAACAGACAACATCGTCCCGTGTTGCGAGCCACTCCTGCACCACGTTGCAGGTGTGGACACGGCAGTTGTCCTGGCACAAATAAATAATGCCCTCTGGATAGTGCAGGCGCACGGTAGGGATCATTACGTCTCGTAATATATCGACGTATTGTTCCCCATTCATGCGCCCGCTAACCTCGACCAGTTCACCTGGCCCCATGGAGCTCATCCATCCCCAAAAATTTAGGGAAATTCTCCCACTGGCTCGATTGGGCAAAGTATTTACCTCAACATACCTTTCGTTGCGGTTGCGCCATAATATTTTTTTCCCGTCTTTGTCGGATCGGAAACTTTTTTCGTCTACAAATATAACAATATTGTTCACCCAGTCAAAATTATAGTATTCGAGGCAAAAACTTACTCTCGCCTCCTTGTGGTGCAGGCACATTAAAATTTTTCTTGCAGGACGGCAATTTTTTTTCCCCGCTTCTTTTAGCCGTCTCCGCACGGTATCCGTCGAAATCTAAAACAAAAAAAAAGTCGGTTATATATTTTCATGCCATTTTTTTAAGTAAATAAAATATACATATAATATATAAGTATACATATATGTATATATATATATATATACATATAATATACTATACACATATATATATACTATATACACTCTAAATATACTATATATATGATGAGATATCATGAGATGGGTGCAAAGCTTGAAGGGGGTGATACCTTAGCCCATATAGAACATAATAAGCTAATAGCCTTCAAGCTTTGCACCCATCTCCCAAATACCCTGTATGTATATATATATACTTATGACAAGATAAATAAGACGAGGTAAATAAGTGGTATGGTGTATCAAGTTTGAGAAGTTTTAACTTTTAAATAGCAGACAATGTTGTAGCATAAAAGAAATAGTAATATTGAACTTGGCTCTCACTTTAAATTGCGATAGGTATAGAACTACAGAAAAAGAAATTGCGTACTGGTTAAAAAAATACTTGTATGGATCTACGAATGGATACAGAGAATACCTAGATGCTTTTTTATGAGTAAAGTGAATGATAATAAACAAGGCATGGACTCACACTATAGGTAGAGGATGTCGCCCTCGTGCTGAGAAATGGATCAGCAGAATGAGCAGCTACTATGGCCGCGTCTTCCGCCGTGGTAGTTGCTCTCGTGTAGAGCTGACGATGGTGAGCTTCCAGGGTGCCACTCTCTTCCCATCGTCGCAACCAAAAATAAACAGTCCTTTTCTGAAACGAAATTAAAAATATAAAATGTTAAACTGTATCAATGACGCGAAACAGATTGTCTTTAATAGATTTTCAACTTTATGTTCTAGACTATTAAGTTGAAAATCTACTAAAGAAAAACTGTAATTCGTCGCTGTGGCAGCGCTGTGCTCAAGGCTGTGCTTTTTAAGCGACTATGTTTTTTTTAGAGAATAGCACTGCATTCGGCAGTATGTATACCTAAATAGGATCATTTTATGAATGGTAACATCACAACTTTTCAGGGGGGGTTTGAACCCCCAAGCCCTGGCTACGCCCATGGATCTCAAAATTAAAAAAAGTTCAACGCTAACGTATTCATAATTATGTTTTAAATGTTTTAACAGACACATTCGACAAAAAAATCTGTAAGAAAATACTTCTTGTAATAAAGATACACTAATTCTTTTCTAAATACTTAGGTAAATAAATATTTACCAAAATCTTGTTAAAATGTTTCATGAATTAATGGAATCTAAGGAAACCAACACTGCATCAGATTCTGTTATGTTAGGTAGAGCACTGTTAAATTTTCAATTTAAAGTTATTTATAATATAGGTAGCACTTGGAATACTTGGAGCAGAGCAAGCGTTGAAATATTTAATATTGGAAACACAATACTTATAAGAAAGAACAACAAGAAATATAATAACCCTTTGTTCAATATTATCTTCATAATATCATAATAAAATTACTTACCGTTATGCCAGTTTGTCTGCAAATGTCTATTACTCTGCAACCACTCTGTCGCAGCGCAATAATCCTTTCCCTTTCAATTTGGGATAACTGAGGCGCCATTTTTAACAAATTCACTCAATTCCGCACTAAAAAACAAAATACGCACGTATTCACGGCAACGCTTTGTTTTTGTGACTAACTTCCTTCCGACACTTTCCGAGCGGCTTTTCGTTCGTTTTGTTCGCTTCGGTGAAATTCGGTAATATTCGGGAATACCGGAACCGGCGCAAAGGCAGGGAAGTGGGGTTTATTCATAATGACGTTTGTGTCAATTGGCTTTTCACTGTTAGAGCGCGTAACCATTGGCCATTTATAAGAACGATGAAAATTCCACCAATCACGACAATGATACTTTCTTTCTAACGCTCTATACTGTATGGTAGCTATAGTTATGTATAGAGTGTAACTTGATGTGCTGCCCACTGTACACCAAAATTGTTACACAGCTGTTTTACAATATTGCTAATCTATGGTTACAATGGCGGTCTTATCGCTAATAGCGATATCTTCCAGACAACCTATAAATGAATTGTATGAATTAAATGCAAAAGGATACATGACCTTTAAAATTATCATAAGCAATCTAAAAGAATTAATTACTACTAATTATCATAAGAAAATACTAACATTTTGTCGATTTTAGTAAGCTAGGACTTCTCTACGTTACTACTCTTTACTCTATGGTTACTGTACACTGTCACATGCTAAATACGCGCCATTTGCTCAGCGACGCCGACGTTGAAAGTTGAACTTCTCAACTTTCTCTGCGCGCCACATTATTTTCCTTTCAAGTTCAATCTTTCATGTGAATTGAATTAAGATGAAGCGACGATACACTCGTGTGCATCAAATTCTTAAAAATGCTGGTGTAATTGATAGTTCCAGTGAAAATGAAAGTGCTGATTCAGGTAAACTTAACAAAACCTATAACCTAAAAATTATATTAGTGTAAATTAGAAAATCTTTAAAGTTTTGACAATCGTTCTGAAATGTTATATTTCTTTTTATCCTAAGAAATGAGATTTGGCTTGCACGGCATGCTTTATTGATTAATTATGCACTATCTTAACAATTTGGAGGTGGTAGTTTTATTTTATGATAACTCGTAAATATTGCATGATAATGCTCATTTTTGAAGGACTTGATATATTTTTTGTATTTTAAATGCTGCAATCCTGACCTGGATATTCTTAGCTCAAACTCAGATACGCCATTGCATTACAGATATAATAGAAAATACACCAGTTGTAAGTCCAGAAAATTGTCCTGAACAAGCAGCCCGATCAAGTAAGTGTTGTTTCATTTTTTTTTTTAGTTAATTTATGTTAAACTAGCTTTTACCCGCGGCTTCGCCCGCGTGGATGTAGCAAAATATCCCACGGGAACGTTCTACCGGGAATACATACCTAATAGCCAAGGAAAAGATCATTGACTAACTTTCAGCGGACGCAGTGGTAGGCTACTACAGCGACCGCGTGGTCAACCATAATTATTTTGTTACGCGTCATTTTGAAACTGTGATATCTCTTAAACTATTCATTTAAATGATGTGATGTTAAGGCATATTTTAATCGAAATTGAATGCCCAATTTAAATAACCTATTTAATTGGATAAGGATTAATAAGATACCGGTCAAAATAGCTTCGGAAATAACAATGAAAATTTTATACAATTTTGAAAGATAAAAATGGTTATTGTGGGTCACCCTTAGAAGATAGACATATGCCATCGCGGACTTTTTTGTTGCAATTTTTAAGATAAATACGGCTTACGCAGCGCACGCCAGTAAAGCTCCCAGTCGGCATGATTTTTTCCGACATCTTCAACAATAATCGTCATATTTCAGCCAATTTACACAAAACCTTAATGAATTATACACTAAAACCTTCCACATGAATCACTCCGTCCAATGGTGAAAACCGTTTGAAAATCCGTTCGGCAGTTTTTGAGTTTATCGCGTTCAGACAGACAGACAGACAGACAGACGCGGCGGGCGACTTTGTTTTATAACATGTAAGGATAATAGAATTAAACATGCAAGTTTTCTTTCAACAGCTCATTTGAAATGTGATAGTCAGGCAATTGAAAATTATACAACTTTGACGAATAAATACGCACGTAATGAAGCAAACTGTGGTAATGCAATAAGTACAACAATAACAAGTGAGCACGTTTATGAGGTTGGTGAAATAAGTATCGAAGCACCCGCATTTTCACCTTTGACACCTAAAGTAATACACCATACAAAAGGAACACCCAATGATATTGAACCCTATTTACACAATGTATATAAAGAACCTTTTGAAGTAGGTGAAACAACTATTAAAGCCCCAGCTATTTCTCAATTATCCCCTATGCAAGCGTCTCAGTTAGTAATAGCCGAAAGAATTTTTATCTCCGCCGCTTGAAAACTTTTATGCTACTGAAAACAGAACTGACTACGAACAAGCTTGTCCATTATCATCCCCTGTGCCTGATATTATGTCTCCTGCAACTACTAAAGTATTTAACATGTTAATTGGAATAGAACAAGATAGCGACGACTCCGTAGTTGATCCCAATTATGTAACAGATTCTGATAACAGTACTACCGATGACGACTCAGATGCGCGTGAAAATAGCCAAAGAAGTAAATTAAATAAACCTCCTGTTAAAAATAAACGTAGCAATTCTCCGTCGATATTAACTGGAATTTCCGGCAACTTGATTGCGGAAAATGAAGACATTCCAGTTTTAGTGCCGTCGGATAATTTAGAAGAAGCTACCGTTAATTAAAAAAAAAGAAAAATCAGAGATCCTAACACATGGAAAATAAATGTCGAAAAACGAAAGCGATTGAGGGGTGAACAGTATTTGACTAAAAAAGGTAAAGTGATTCAAGCCAGACCCCTTAAACCAGCTAAGTGTTTACTTCTACCTAAACATAAATGTATATCTTTAGTTCCCGAAGATGAGCGACTTAAAATCTATACTAAATTTCGAAACCTATCAAGTCTACAAGAACAACGATATTTTGTCGTAAATCACGTGATAAAGAGTAAAATAAAAGGGGAAACCATCCAAACACCTTCACGGAGAGAATTCACTCTCAGTTACTCACTGACTGTAGCCAACGAAAAGAAAATTGTATGCAGAGAGTTCTTCTTAGAAACCTTAAATATTACGGGTGTGTTAGATAGTTTATTTTGAGGTTATTATAATATTAAAATATTGGTTGTTGTATAGTGACATCTGTCACACTTACGAAGCTTGAGACCAATGTAGAAGTAGCTCATTTGACTACGTATTGTGTTTACCTAAAAATTAACTTATCTTGTAAAATTCATTTAGATATTATGTCTATTAATTACCGAGTAATATTTAATGAGACATTTAGTATATCTTAGATTTTATATTGTTATTTTAATATAACAAACTGTTTCAAACGATTGTTACGTTTCAAACAAGGTGGGGTGACCTTGTTTACAAGAATCGATGTTATAAAAGACCCGCTTTCGGTGGGGAGTCAGTTTCTATTTGGCTTTTGAGCTGTGCGGACCGAATCAAGTGATGGAATAGTCAGTTACTCAGTAAATGTTCAGTTGGTTGGTTATAGTACTGTTAGTGTGTGGAATATACCGATCAGATGTCACGTAAGTTAAGTAATTTGATATTATACTGTAATTATTGCTTATTATGATTATGTTGGTGTATTATTGCCAGTATTGCTATATTTATAATGTTGCTATTATTCTGAATCCAAGAAATAGAATAAACTGTTAACAATAAACGATAATTTATGGAAATATAAGAATTGTGTTGATAGAATACTGTAATATTGTTTCCATGGAGTTTCTTGTCCTTCTTCTCCGTGAAGACCTAGATTTGGAACGGACAACTAGCTTTCTGATTAAATACTGACAAGTCCAATTGAATAAATATCTAGTCTTGTCTTTCTGTGCTTTATTTTATGAAAACCATTCCCTACACAACTTATTCATAAGAACATTCATAAGTAATTAATAATCAGTAGTCATTCTGACATTCAAATGTTGCTATTTGGGTAATATCTATACATATACTTATAGTGCCCACCGTATTTTCTAACAGGTGCATTTGTAAAAGGTGCTTTTAAAAAAATGAATCCTCAAGGTCTTTTACTACCAGAAAATAGAGGCAAAATCTGAAGAGCAATTTATTCACGACCAGATTCAGTCTTTCCCAGCCATTGAATCGCATTATTGCCGTCGTGATAGTTCTGTAAGATATTTAGATCCATCTCTTAATATAACAATAATGCATAGAGAATACCAGAAGCTATGTGCTACTAAATCAATTAAAGGGGTATCATTTGAAAAATATCGCTCAATCTTTAAAACTTATAAATTAAGTTTCCACAAACCCAAGAAAGACCTATGCAAACAGTGTTTAGCGTTTAAGGAAATGAATGACGATGAAAAGAGCAAACATCAAGATACTCATACATTACATTTAGCTAGAAAAAGTGCAGCAAGACAATGTAGAGATGAAGATAAAGAGATAGCTCAAAGTGATGACAAAACACTCTCTTTTAATTTTGATTTGGAAGCTGTTCTCAATACCCCCAAAGGAGCAGCTGGGCCTTTCTTTTATGTGCGTAAGTTAGCGGTGTACAATTTGACTATCTACAACTTGGGAAATCAAGACGTAGACTGTTATATGTGGGATGAGACGGAAGGGAAGCGCGGTAGTATTGAAATATCAACCTGCATTAATACGTACATTATGGCACATCATAACATTACACACGCTAGAATAATGTCGGATGGCTGTGGAGGTCAGCAAAAAAATTATCATTTTAGCTCCATGTGTTTATCAACTCTTCAACAACATGCTAGTTTGCAGGTAATCGATCACAAGTTTTTTGAAAGTGGCCATACACACATGGAGTGTGACTCTATCCACTCCAAAATTGAAAAGAAATCTAAAAATATACCAGTATATACTCCAGATGGATGGACTCACATAGTTCGGCTAGCTAGAACTAACCCGCGACCCTCTTCCGTTACGTCATTACAGCACGACGATTTTAAGGATTTTGGAATGACAAACCAATTTCATAGCAAACCCTCAACCTCACAAGAAAAATATGGAATAAATGATGCCGTTTGGTTACAATACAGAAAAGAAATGACTCCGTATCAAAGTTGCGACAAACAAAGGCGCGGCAATTGCTAGGGCGACAGTACGAAAGGTCGACCATCATCGGTGCGACAGAACATCAGCTCGACGAACGTTAGCGCGACAGATTGTTTTCACGACAAACGATGGCACGACGAAACTTTTGATTGACGAACGTTATTGCGACTGATTGTTTTCACGACCATCGATGGGACGACGAAACTTTTGATCGACGAACGATAGCGCGACACAATTTTCGCTCGACAAACTAAAGCACGACAAACATTTCTATAATATTTTGTTGCTAATAACAGATAACAAAAAAATGGGAAGTACTAAGTAGGTACTTTCGTTTTTAATGTTTTTATTGGCAATATTCTTTATTGTCAATGTTAAATGACTGCAGTGCGCGAGTGCAGTTACGAGCAAGGTAGGCGAAAACCATGTATAAAGAACCTAAAACTTTATTTTTTTTTTCTTACCTTTCGTACTGTCGCCCTAGCATTTGTCGCGCCTTTGTTTGTCGCAACTTTGATACGGAGTCAAAAGAAATGCCTGGTACGATCTTTTTAAAAACAAGTTTCGATAAAAATGAATCTTTTATAGAAATGAATTTAAAAAAAAGAAGAGGCAAAGTGATTCCATATCCGGTACCTGCGTATTCAGAAAGATTTAAGATCTCTTCAAAAAAGAAACAAGATCTCATGAAGTTATGCACGGATTTACAAATACCAAAAATGTACCATAGCTTTTATGCTAATCTTCCTTATTCGGAAACTACAAGAGACGCTCTTCCAGAGCCTGATGCCGCAGAGGGCAGCGAATAACCCTTTTTTAGTTATAAGATTCTATAGAATACTTACAATTCATGTTACTACATATATAATTCTTTATTACGTTTTTCAATAAGAATATTACGAAGAACGTTTTATATTTAATTTTCTCTCAATTTCTTGTTCTAAAATAAATATTTTTTTCACAAATGTTTCGTTTTATTTTCTGTGTCATACAATAAACCACTTACCATCTTATACTACCAACCTAAATATCTACAATTTCCTTCAAATATCATGAATATTGTCACTGTTGTAGTGCAGTTTGGCCACTTACCATCATCCAGCTCATTTTATATAGTAAATAATATCCATGGTAAACTAGACTAATTACCACATAGGCTGCTTTAAAGCAAAAGAATACATTATTGAAATGTAAAGTGACCACGGTAAAGTCGCCAATCTGCTTTATTTACATAAATAATAATAAATACATATTTAATTTATTATACACTTTAAGATATTTATTTTTTGATACTAAATTTAAAATTTCAGAAAGATACGTTAAGATTTCGATTTACAGGACAAATTTCAATCTTCTTTTTGCTCTCCTGAAAAAAGAGGTTTTTGCAGATTGGCTACTTGACCACTGGACCGACGATGTGATGTGTATAGTGTGGTTTTTATCTTGGGCGCGGCATCAAGGTGAGGTTGACCTACCTGCATCTTTTTTAGATGAAATACTGCTTTTAAGATATGACTTTGAAAATGATGATGATGAACAGTAATAAATACTTTTTATGACATTACACTTACGCTGTAGAAGCGTATAATCAAAGCAACGAATCGCAAACTGTGGCAAGGCGAAGGTTTTGTGCTCGATTCAATATTCGTCGTATGAGTGAAGCTCCAAGCATACAGCTTATTCGTACTTGGGTTGAGAAGTTTCGGCAAACCGGATACTTCATTGGAAAAGCCAATATTATAGAGGAAGATCACAAACAAACATAGTTTGAAGCATTTTATGTCAATGGATTATAAAAGGACACAATGAACATACTCACCACACCACCATACATAGATCTATTTCCACAATCATTGTCTGTTTAAGGTACCTACTACCAATATTATTTTCTTTTTTAGTGTTAAACATTGAATGTGTGTTTAGCACAGCAACAACGTTACACACAAACATAATTGTTTATTGGTGAATGCGAAATGCCCCATCAAATGTAAACTTACTATACATTTAAATAAATGTATAAGAAATTAATGTTTAGAATTATAATAATGTTATACTTACTGTCAGCTGTGAAGTTACCTTATAATAAATAAATAAATTCAATTATTGGCACATAATTGTTGTATAAAGCAGAATATTGCTGTTCTATAAAGTATACGTACATAGATTGTGCATCAAAATGATTAAAGGAGAGGCCTATTAGACTTTGCGGACGGATGTAATGGATCATGGGATATATTGAGGATTTAGTGCACAAGTGTGTGCGCAGACACGAGTGCACTCTCTTCCCTCACTCTCATAGTCCGATGGGATGTGTACAAATAATAAGTAAGAAATAATAGATTTCTGTATGACTATCAAAAATAACGTAAATAAATACCTGTATTGACCCGTGTGTTTGCACTGGCGAAACATCACGACAAAACATGTTGAAATCTCTAGTTCCTGTCAAACATTGTATGAAAAATTGACAGAAAATAGAGATATCAACATGTTTTGTTGTGAATGTTTCGCCAGTGCAAACGCACAGTTATAATTAAAATTTGGCGTACTACTTACATTCTATTTTGTACAATATAGTCTGATGTAGCAAGAGAAATCCTTTTATTTATAAGTAACTAGATTTACCCGGCCTGGCTTCGCACGGTTAGCACTAAGTACTTATCTACGGCGCATCTACCTTTCCTAATTACCTATTTCTACCTAATTACCTACCCTACCTACCTACCCTACCCTTCTTACCAGGGTAGGTAGGTACCTAACCTACCCTATCTACCCTACATATCTACCTGCTTACCTACCATATATACCTATTTATACCTACTAATACTATGTTAGTAGCAAATAAATAACTTTGACTTTAGTTAATGCATGTTACTGCATAAAGTTAACTTAATATTTTTCTCTTAAAATAAATGAAATATACTCCTACACCTATATTTTAACACAACAACATTTTCTCATTAAAATTAGACAATTTCTTTACAAATCTTTGTTTTTTTTATAGCAGCTCTGTTGTTGCCTTTACGAAAGTATTACAAAAATTCATAGTGTTAAATCTTATACGACATGGTATGGAACCCTTCGTGGGCGAGTCCGACTCGCACTTGACAGATTTTATTTTATATTTCAAGTGTCACTGTCATTATAGGCACTTACAGCAATAATTAGCAAGCAGTCCATACATAATCTATGATGACTTCCATAGGAAGACATTATATCCCAAATTCCACTAATTCTTACAAAATATTTCTCGACCTGAGACGCATAAGGTCGAAATCTCGAGATCGGAGCAAAATAGCTTTAATAGTCTGCTGAAACCGGTATCTCGCGCTCTTTCTAACCATACAACAATCATAATTCTATCTCTTTTTTTTCTGATGGATATACAAATGCATTAGGTCGAATCTGTCGAGTTTTTTAATTAATATCGTGGAATATGGCTTGATAGCAACTACAGTATTTATGCTTAAAATTTTGGTTTAATTAGAAGGTCGAACATTGACTTCAGCTTTCATGCTTTTAAATTATTTTACGCGTAAGGCAGGGACTATTTTGTCATTCGACTTTAATCTACAAGGATTGTTGGTAAAAATAATACGTATCGTCAGATAGAACTTTATGCCTCTTGAAATTAAATAATCAATGTCGTGCCTTGAGATATACTGTTATGCCTCGAAAATTTTGTTTGTTCGGTTATGGTCTACAAACATTATTAGCACAGAATAACTAAGCCATATCTTAGAAATAAGTGCCTACAGCCGCGCGGTACGTAAACATGCGATAGGGCTGCCCGCCTCCAGTATTTTAATTACATTTGCCTACTTTGTGTTTCCATTTAGTTTTGTGATTGTAAATATACTTTTTTTATCTACACAAATAAATAAAATACTTTGTGAATTGAATAACAAAACAAAACACAAATGCCCGAGGTTTTAAAACAAGCGTACCTACCGTATTAATTCATGAACCTCCTATAACTACCTATTTCACTCGTGTTATCACTTTCCTTTACTCTATTCACTTTATCTATTAATCCAGACATCTTTTTTTCGGGAGATAAAAGGAAATACTTATCCATTAAAAATACACACAATATGTACCTACCTACCAGTAAGTAAAATTATTTTATAGTAAGACTATAAAATAATTTTGTTGTTGTTGTTTGTTAATAATAATACCTTTCAAAGTTTCCAGGTAATCTAAAAAAAGTTATCTCTGGATGCGTTATTGCCAAATTCATGCAACCAAAAACAGCAACAATATATCCTACTCGTCATATTAAATATGTACTTGAATTTATTTTTAGTGTAAAAATCGCGCGGTTATTGTTAAAAAAACAACACACCGGTTCGTTCGTCTCTGCGGCACAGACGCGACTGTCTGCGTACCTCGCGCATACCTCGATCGAGGCGCGTAGGTATAGCTCGCGCTTCGTCCGTTTCTATGAAGTTGGCCTACCGTCTACCGTGTTATTAGTCCTTATGTCTATAAAAAGTGCTACTTTATCGTTGTACAGAAATACACATGTCATGTGAAAAAGAAACACTATTCCATTGACTTCGTGACCGCACACCGACGCGGTAGAGTGGCATCGGACCTTATCGCCGGTCACTCGGCCGTTTTCGGCGCCACGACGGCTTGACCTATCAGCGCACTGCACCGAGCGCGTGTCGCGTGCGTTTTGTTTTGTTTTGTTTACATGAAAGACGTTATTCGCGCGCGAGTAGATGGTCCTGCGTGTCGAATTAATAGCGAATTTCATTACTTCTGATTTATTTAATTGCTTGTGGGTGAACTAGTGGTGATTATTGAAGGATTTTATAAGTATTAAAATTTAATATACCTACTACAATGGATGACGAAGATCTGGTGAGTACACAACTTAAAAAATAAGTAGTTAATAGGTTTTATATTGTCAAATCGTGTGGTGTGGGTTAGTAATTTTATCGGTTATAGTATTTAAACATGTTGTGAACTTACATAAGTGACTAACTAACACTATACAAATAAATAAATATACAAAGGACACTTAGTCGTCGAAGTACTCGTCCGCATCGCTGACCGCTGTCATTCAGAAACGTGCCCAGAAAACTTAGGTGTATTTATTTTGTTTTTTTTGCAGAATGTTATATTCACCCAATTACTCAATAAAAGACGCAAACTAGCCAATCTTCGAAATTTGATTCAGTCCCGCAGTGACCAAGCTAAAGCTGGCGAAACAGGTACTTTAGTCGCCGGTAAGTTAATTTCTTACATTCCTACTCGTTTTAGAAGCAAATCAGTTTATGTACAGTAGCGGTCTTAAGTCGCTAGGCCATTTTTTTGAGTAATCGACTGACGGTTCGGTTTGACTTACGACCTTCTTCTATAAGTTGTTCCACACGCACACACACTCACTTGGTTTATAACTTATAGTAGTTCATAATTTCAACCAGCAAAATGTATGACATGCTAGCTCAATGGTTACGTCCTTTGATACTTGTGTGTTTTCAGCGAGCCGACAGTTCGAATCTCTCCTGCGGATATTTTTTTTTTTAATAATTACTATTTATAGTTCACTTTTTCTTTTTAATATTTAGTTTAGTTTTTAATATTTAGTAGTAGATCGATAATAATCATTCGTTTTTTGTTTCTTTCATTCGTCTTGTTCACATAAATAATAAAGTTTAGTAGGTAGCCCATAAAAAAACTTTACTTCGATTTTTGTGGTCTACCTACTAATCATTTTGATTTCTGTGAGTACAGATCCTGTTCGTTACGAGTATTCATATCTTATTTCATATAATCTCATAATTTATATTCTCATCAGTAACACACACCGTCGCACTAACGCGAAACAACATTATATTTCTGTTGCATTTAGAATAAGCGTCATAGAGGTGACCTTTCTTACCATTGCATTGATAAAATTCACTTATAGTTGGCATGTGCCCGTAGCTGTTTGAGTAAAGCAATGGATACGCGATCAATGAGGCTTGAGTTCGAATCCCACATAAAATGTGTGAATGTTAGACCATATTTGTATTTATAACAAACACTTTTAGATATTTGTATTTATTTAAAGTGTATTTATGCATAATATTTATAAGAAACTAAATATTAGTTTTTGTATTATTATTTAACTATTTATGTGATTAAAATCACATAAATAGTTAAATAATATTTATCTTTTCGGTGTTGAAAGGAGGAAATAAAAAAATTGTGCTATGATAACAAAAATGTTTAATTAGACAAGATTGCGCCAAATCCCAGGGAGCTCGAGCAGAGTGATCCAGTTTCGGCTGCGCCAGCCTCTGCCCCAATCGTTGCTGCTGCGAAGACTGCAAGGTTAAAGCGTGCTGCTGCTTTAAAGAAGTAATTTCTTTATGATGTTTTTTTTATTTTTTCTAAGTCCGGGTAATATCGTGTTTTGTTTAGACTGGTTTAGACCTTCAATTTGTTAGCATTTTTTCAATTTAATGAAACCAAACTAATGTCACAATTTTGTTACTTGTCAGTGTCAGTTGTCAGTCAACACCACAGACTACAATCTTAAAAAGGGTGGTCAACACCTCAGAGTAATAACTAAAGCAAACACGTCCGTCATTTTGCATCGGTGCGTTCCGTTTCAAGATGCACTGACAGTCTTAATTTGTTATGTTTTGTACTTTTGTTTTTATTTTTCTTGTTATATTTTCCCAAATGTTTTCTCATCATGTTACCCGGTCTGCAATGTTTAAGTCAATAGGTTTTTGATTCTTTTAATTTAATAACGCAACCGGCAGGTGAACTATGTAGTTGTTTTTTTAAATTTTATTTTGTTTTAGTTAGGAATTTATCTACATTGTAATAATATACTTATTGCTTATTTATATATTTATGTCTATCGACGAAAGCATTGATAGTAACAGTTTTTTATCTTTAACAAGCAATGACGACAGTTTTGTTAGTATTCCTTGTCTTGCAGACAGTCTTGCAGCGCAGTTTTCTGACGTTCCTAAGAATTTTAACGTTATACATATTAACGCCCAGAGTATTCCGGCTCATTTTCACGATATGCTGGCAAGCTTTGATTGTAAAAACATACATGCTATTCTTATTTCCGAGTCATGGCTAAAACCTTGTCTCCCTTCAACTAGCTACTCTCTTCCCGGCTTTCAGCTCATAAGAAACGACCGGGCGGTTGGTGTTGGTGGTGGTGTTGCCATATATCTCCGCGCGCATATTCCTTTCTCTATTGTAAACGTGTCAGCGCAGCCACCGCCATCAAATGCTGGTGAACATTTGTTTCTTGAAGTCGAACTACATCATTCGAAATTACTTCTTGGCGTCTATTACTGTCCCTCTTTACGCGTCAATTTCTTTAAATCTTTCGAAAATCTCATAGAAATGCTGATCCCTTCTTACAGTCATAGCATAATCATGGGTGACTTTAATACATGTCTTCTGAAAAACGACCATCGCTCTTCTTCTCTTACTAATATTTCGGCTTCCAGTAATCTTACCATTCTTCCACTGAGTGCCACTCACCATTTTCCTAATTCTACTCCTTCACTTCTTGATTTGATATTTGTCTCCTCTCATGATCGCGTCGCTAAGCATGGCCAATGCTCAGCCGATGCCTTTTCCTATCATGACTTAATTTTTCTTTCATACAAAATTCGCCCGCCTAAGTCTAAAGCCAAAATTCTCATGCAACGCAATTTTGGTGGTATGAACGTTGACAGTCTTTGCAAGGATGCCAGTAATATAGATTGGTCTGCTCTATTTGCCTTTGCATCAGTCGATGAACAAGTTAGTATTTTTACGGCTAAGCTTGTCGAGCTGTATGATTATCACGCACCTGTTCGAGCAGTCAAGGTTAGACATTTGCCGGCGCCGTGGCTGACAGATGAAATTAAAACAATAATGCACAAAAAAGTGACGGCAAAGTCTAAATTTAAGCGTAGACCTAATGATGCTAACAGGGAAAGATATGTCTCAATCCGTTTACACTGCAATAAGGTGTGTAGGAATGCTAATAGCCATCACATTCATATTTCTGTCCAAAATGGGGACGCATCCAAAGTTTGGAAGTTTCTTAGGTCACTGGGGGTCGGTAAAACCCGACAAGACTCAATCCCAAAAGATATAGACATCGATGCAATGAATAATCATTTTACTGCTTCGTCCAATTTTGACAGGACAACTAAATTGAATACTTTGAATTATCTTTCTTCTCTTCCGACTCCCAGTTATTCTCCATTTATTTTTGGTCAATTCTCCGCATGTGATGTTAAGAAGAGCATACTATCGATTACTTCCAATGCTGTAGGAAGTGACTGTATCAGCCGTAATATGTTAGTGCCTGTGCTGGATGTAATCCTGCCCGTCATTTGTCACATCCTTAATTTTTCGGTATCTAGTGGTGTCTTTCCATGTTCATGGAAAGATGCTCAAATTATTCCATTACCTAAAAAGGCCAATCCCGCATCCTTTTCTGAATATCGTCCAATATCCGTCTTACCATTCCTATCCAAAGTCCTCGAACGGTTAATCCATAATCAATTAAGCACTTTCCTCTCCAACAATAATCTCCTCAACCCTTTCCAGTCTGGCTTCCGTCCTGGACATAGCACCACCACAGCGCTTTTGAATATTACGGACGAAACTCAAAAAACTCAAAGCATTTATTTCAAATAAACCAATTACAGGCACTTTTGAATTGTCAAGGGGTCGGTCAGTCAGAAAGATGAAGCTAGTTGCCCATTCCAAAGCGTAGTAGGTTCCTATGGAGAAGAACGGGCAAGAAACTCCACGGACACTCTTTTAAATTAAAATATTGTTACAAAATATTGGTTACATCATTCATGTTGAAATTAAACATGTGAGAACAATGTAGAAAGACGTGCAAGTTAAAGCGTCCGTAATAAAAAACAATTCAAAAATTAAAAATTAAAATAAGCCATGGCAGCTAAGAGATGACCAGTCCCTACTGACGGCGCCCGCTCACGAACATGACGCATGGATCAGCACCATTTTGAAGGGAACTTAATGATCCAACACACACGCCACCACCAGCGAGACACTTAAGTGAGTATGACATACTCTCAGCCATCAGGGCTCATTCAAGTCAATGAAAGACATACCCAATAATGGTAGTTTTGTAAAATGGTCACAGTGCTCACACATGTGCAATGCAATTATACAATACTAAGAGATTGAATTTATACAATGCAAAGATAGTTTTTGCAATCTTCAGCGGCTCCAACAATATTTTCGATGCTAATCAACTAGTTTATGCGCCCTTGTGGAGCTGGACCAGCGTTGAGCCAAGCATTTTTTGTCAGCGATGTAATCCCCCAATTTATAATATGCTTGGCAGCATAGAGTGCGTTTTATACAAGATTTAAATTTGGTTTCATTTAGTTCGAGTATGTGGGGAGGTATTTTATTGTAACATTTTAAACAGTACCCCATGAAGGATGAGTCTACTTTAGCCAGTCTGAAACCAGGTTGAACTAATTTGTCCCTATTTCTAGTACTATAATTGTGCCTTTCACCTCTTTTACTGAAAAGATTAAGATTTTTCCTAACGTACATGATGTTTTCATAGATATATTGACAAGCTACTGTCATGATGTTAATATTTTTAAACAGCTCCCTAAGAGAATCGCGCCTACGGAGACCATATATTGCTCTGATGGCTCTTTTCTGCAGAATAAAAATAGAATCGATGTCTGCAGCTCGTCCCCATAGTAAAATACCGTAAGACATGATACTATGAAAGTAACTGAAATAGACTAGCCTCGCGGTATCTACATCAGTAAATTGACGGATCTTTCTTACAGCATATGCTGCTGAACTTAGCCGTCCTGCAAGAGAGGTTAAATGAGGACCCCATTGCAGCCTGGAGTCGAGCGTAATCCCCAGGAAAACAGTTTTATCAACGAATTCTAGTTTCTCCTTATTCAATACTATATCACAATCAGTACTTTTAACATTCGGTAAAGCAAATCTTATGCATTTAGTTTTTTTTTCCATTTAACACTAAATTATTAGCAGTGAACCAATTTTGGACCTGCAGTAGGGCGTTATTTACGTCGTCAAAATTTGATGCACGTCTATTTATCTTAAAAATCAGGGAAGTATCGTCAGCAAATAACACCATTTGTGGTTGGTTTTTTAATAAATGGGGTAGATCATTTATATAAACTAAAAAGAGGAAAGGCCCCAAAATCGAGCCTTGTGGAACACCCATTTTTACTTTTAGACCGAGTGAATTGACACCATTAATTTGAACTTGCTGTTGTCTATCATTTAAATAAGATTTTACTAAACTGAGCGCAAGTTTACCTAGTCCGTAATGCTCAAGTTTCAAGAGTAAGGTTTCATGATTTATGCAGTCAAATGCCTTGGAGAGGTCACAAAAGATTCCTATGGCATCTTGGGCCTCCTCCCACGCTGTAAATATGTGTTTTAATAAGCTGACCCCGGCGTCAGTCGTACAACGTCCTTTGGTGAAACCATATTGCTGATCGTGTAAGATTTGGTTGGTGTTAAAATGATTAAGCATTTGGTTGAGCATTACCTTTTCGAACACCTTGCTGAATACCGGCAACACGGATACTGGTCTATAATTGTTGGTGTCTTTACTGTCCCCAGATTTAAAAAGTGGTATAACCTTACTATATTTCATTAAATCCGGGAAGACTCCTTGGTCCACACACAAATTAAATATTAAAGCCAAATATGGTGCAATAGTCTCGATTATTGATGTACAAACTTTGATAGATAACCCCCATAGATCTTCGGTCAATTTGATTTTAATTTGCCGAAAAGCTTTTATAACTATCATAGGGTTTATATGTTTAAATTGAAATTCAACCGGGCAGCCTGGAACGTTTGCTCTTAATAAATCAATTGAGACATCGGGTGAAGAATTTAAAGCTTCCGTCGTTTTAGATGGTATATCAGTAAAGAAATGTACAAATTCTTGAGCTACTTCTAAGTTAGAGCTTATGGCACCGCGTGAAGTCTCCAATATGTACTCACTGTTCCGTATTTTTTTCCTATTAGTTTCATTATTTATGACTTTCCAAACTGTTTTTATTTTATTTTCTGCTGATTTGATCTTGTTGCTAATGTACAGGGCTTTAGCTATCTTGCAGGTATTTCTAAAAATTTTGGAATATGTAGCAACATACTTGTTGAAAGTTTCAGTGTTAATGTAAGGTTTAAGGCCGTACAGCTCGAACAGTCTTTCCCTACTTATCCTTATACCTCTTGTTGCCCAGTCACTAAATATAAAATTGGGGCAAATATTTTTTGTTTTCTTTTCAAAGGTTTTATTGAATTCTGTATCCACTACTGAAAAGAAATCCTCATACAATTTATTTGCATCGACCATATTAAGGCCCAGAACGTTTAATTTATTATTTAAGGTACTATTGAATCTATTTAATTTGCCAGTTGTTATTGGTCTAAATTGTATTTGCACTTTTTGCAAAGGTGTTTTAAACTTAAAAGTTACCGTTTGTCCACTGTGATCAGACGGCAAATAATTTACGATGGATTTAGCAAAATAATCACAATCGCAGAAGACATTATCGATACAAGTAGCAGAAGTTGGAGTTACTCTAGTCGGTTCAGCAAAAATATTAGATAAATTGAACGATTTAAAAAGGCTTAGTAATCTACTGCTATTTAAATTATTTTCCAGAATATTAATATTAAAATCACCACAAATAATTGCGGCTTTGTTACTGGATGCAAGTTTTGCTAGGACATCTTCCATTATTGACTCAAATAAAGAAAAGTTCTGATAATTAGGGGGTCTGTACACGCACACTACAACATGCTTATCCAGCTCAACACAGGACAGTTCAATGCAATGTTCAACTGATAAATCAACTATGTCATTACGTTGCTTAGATTTTAAACAATTTTTTATTAGGATTAGAGATCCTCCACGTAGCATAGATTTACGATTAAAACAACTGCCCATACTATAGTTCTCATAATTAATTAGCATTTGGTAATCCTTTAACCAATGTTCAGTAAAACAAACAATGTCATACTTTGTTTTTTCTAAAAACAATTCAATTTCTAATAATTTGGAAGAAATACCTTGAATATTTTGATGAAATAATTTCAAGGCATTCTGCTGATCTCCTTTTTGATAATTATTTATTTTAGAGCCAGAAGACACCTTGTTGTTGTTAGTTATAAGAATATTCTTACTGGTACCTTCTGTTGTCTTACAAACTAGTTTAAATCCGGAGTAGACCCCAAGACTTCAATGTCATCACCAGGCAGTGAGCTCATAGTGAGTGAGGTACATGGAATCTCCTTCGTACAATTTGTATATATATTTATAGCATTTGAGCTACATTTATTCAGGGTCACAACTTTATCATTAGTACTATTACTAACCATTGTGGTGTTAATAACACAAGACTTCGACATACTACCTATGTCTGAGTTTATATAAAAAGCTAATAGCCTTGCTATTATGTGTCTAAAACTAATAGGCAGATACACAGTACCCCTAGTCGATTTCAACGTTTCCACAAAAATGTTGGTGTCAAGAAATACAAGCTTGTCACTATTATGACTAACTAAAAAGTGCATATGGTTATTAAGCATATGAATATAATTATTTTGTCTGTTTGTCAATCTTTCAAAATATGGGAAAGCACACAATATTATTTTACTGCAATTTAACTTTAGCAACTCAGTTACACAGTCAGTAATTTCTTCTTTTTTTACATTAGAACTATTACCTACAAATACAGTAATGTTGGTTTTAGGATTGTATACCGTTCCTGTTACTGATGCCATTATTTGTTTGTAGGTTGACCCTGGCATACAATAATTTTGTGTAGGATAATGCAGGTTGTTACTAATTAATTTACCTAATCCTCTTCCCATACTATCTGAGAACATAACTGAATTATAACAATCATTACTACTGAAAGATGGAAAACTATCAATCTCTGGCTGTACCAATTGAGATAGATTGTGTACTAAACCAGATAAATCTTGGTTGAGGATACAATCTTGAGACAAATTCTCAGTCTGGGACGGGTCCTCCGTTTCCTCAGGCTGGACAGCATCAGGGTTTGAAACCTTCTGACAAGTACACTGACACATAACTAACTCATTAGCAGCAAGAATATGTTCTTTAATTTGGTTCTGAGAACCCACATATTTAATGTAAAGGGAACTAAGTCTGCCCTCAAGTACCTGTATGTCAGACTGTAAGCGCTGTGTATCAATTTCATAGATTTTTTTGCTGTCTTCTAATTTGATTTGATAATTGCTTAATTTATTGATTAGATCAACACGTTCTTTTCTCCTAGGAATATTCTTGGAAAAGTGTTTCTGTTGTTTTCTAATTCGATTACATTTTCTGATTATTCTATTCAATTTTGCATATTTTTTCAATTTCCTATGACTAACTTTATAACTATAATTCTGTTTTAGCAAAGAATCTTCAGTAAGATCAATAGTTATTATGGGATTAGGGTTACAATTAATATTTAATAATTCATTATATAAGTGGTTACTTTGCTTAACCTGAGAACATTCATTTTCTTTCTCTAACTGAATAATACGACTATTAGCATGAATTAATTCGTCTTCAAGGTCCCTAACTTTGCTTAAAGCCTCCTCATATAAATTACTACAATTACTGAAACCATCCGTGACCACCTTCAGTTGATCGCGTTCATCAACAACATTCAGATATTGCTGATGTAGGTCTACCAGCTCCCGTTTAAGACTTGAGTTTTTGTCGACTATCTTCTTAACTTCCTCCTCACTTTCGTCATTCTCTTGTAACAATTGTTTACATTGGAGGTTCGACGCTTCAAGTTTTTGGAGGGCCGTTCTTAATTTAAGCTCCATATCTTGAGCAGTAGCCTTACGGGTCATCACAGGCATGGTTTCAGGATTTGTTACTGAAATTAGAATAAAGAAACGGTGAGAACAAGTAAGACAGACAATATAAATAAAGGTGGAAATGGAAGGAAAAATGGGAGAAGTAAGCGTTGTTTAGTGGTGAAATAAGGTAGGCTACTGAATTGGTTTGAAGAGCTATTATCAAAGCTATATTATTATCAAATTGAATGTACAATTTTGATGCTTTTATTACTTTAGGATTTTACTTTTCCTTATGTGGGTAGGTTGACTAGATTTTAAAGATATAATTATTTGATTTTAACTTATAACGACAAAGCAAAAAGAAAGATCATGGACGTTTTTATTGTTGCAGTTATAATAAAGATTAGATTGAGAATAAAAGAAGCTTCGCTAAGATACGTTTTCTACGATGTAAACAATGCGATTTAGACCCAATGCAGAGTGCTAAATCAGCGAACTATTTATGTTAAGACTTAACGAGGACATGTAACAGAGTTAAAGTGACGATTGTGTGCTATTATATAGTAAAAGTAAAGCAATACTCCCCGTTTAAATCCGTAGTTCGATCGTCAGCTGTTTCTTTTAGGTTACCGGCCGGTTTTTTGTTTGTAACCAAACACAGTTGTACTTCATATATTTACAGGAAAACAATAATCCTGAGTATTTATGCGGTTATATAACGTTTACACATAAAATTACACCTTAATTTTACTTAATTACTAATTAAAATTAATTTTAAAATACGGAACAAAAATTTGACATGTCACTCGGGCAGTGTTGCCACTTTTTCCGATATAAGGTCAGCCATGGAAAATGGTAATTTAACGGTTTTAGCTTTGCTAGATTTCAGTAATGCCTTTAATACAGTTGATTTTGATGTTTTGCTTGGCATTCTATGCTCTCTTAATATATCTCCATCGGTAATTGGCTGGTTTCGTAGTTACCTGTTTGGTCGCCGGCAACGTATTTGCATCGGCGAGACTTTGTCTTCCTGGAGTAATACTTCTGCCGGTGTACCGCAGGGTGGCGTGCTATCTCCTTTACTTTTCGCAGTTTTTATTAACTCAATCTCCGTTGAACTAACTTCTTCCTACCATCTTTATGCAGATGACTTACAAATTTACTCACGAGCTCCTCTTGGAAATCTTTCAGAGGCTATCATAACGATTAATCGTGATTTAGCTCGTATATGCGGCTGGAGCAAGAGATATGGACTTATGGTCAACCCCGTAAAGACGCAGGTTGTTGTGGTGGGCAGTTCTAGGATGGTCTCAAGGATTGACTGGACGACTCTTCCCCAAGTTTCTTTTGACAACTCAGTTATCCCCTTCAGCGAGAAAGTTAAAAACCTGGGGATTTTCATTGATAAGAACTTCTCTTGGACTGCCCAGCTACAGGAAGTAAGCCGCAAGCTATTTGCTTCCGCTGCATCTTTGAAAAGACTACGTAATTTTCTACCGACTGCCACCAAGATTGCGCTTGCACAATCTCTTCTTCTGCCCATCCTTGATTATGCTGATGCCAGCTATCTTGACCTTACTCAAGACCAACTTGATAAACTTGAGCGACTTCAAAATTTTTGTATTAGGTTTATATACGGTTTACGCAAATATGACCATGTTTCCGAATTTCGTGTAAAGCTCAAGTGGTTACCAATTCGCCTTCGCCGGAATGCTCATATTCTTTCCCTTTTATATAATGTGCTCTTTTCCCCTTTCACCCCTCTTTATCTCAAGAAACGTTTCCAGTTTCTTTGTGATTCCCACACGAAATTATTAAGGTCATCAGATAACCTGAAGCTTAAAATGCCAATGCATTCACACTTTCCTTGACAAATCATTTACTGTCCAGGCTGCTCGTTTATGGAATGCATTACCAGTTCCAATAAAGCGCGCGCAATCGTTGCCTGTGTTTAAAAGACTCGTGAAAGAACATTACTTGTCGTTATGATTTTGTTCTCGTCGTTAGCTGTAATAATAATCGTCATTTATTTTCGTTGCTTATAATAATAGTTAGTATGTATGTATCTGTGTATCTATTATATAGCATTTATCTGTGTATCTATTATATTATATTGTACTTATATAGTTTTTATGTGCACCTAAGACAGCCCCATTTTATATCCAGAAACTCACTGTCCATTCCAAGGTTGCCTGGAAGAGATCGCAGTAAGCGATAAGGCCGCCCATTGTATATTTTGTAGTGTATTACTTTTTCTTTTTGTAATGTGTTATCTGGTGTACAATAAAGTATATATAAATAAATAAATAAATAAATAAATGTTTATTCGTTTTATTCATTTATAAAATTAACAAACTTTTATGAGAATTGTGACGTCACATTCCTACCTAGATAAAAGAAGTTCTCTTGTTAACCGTTCTTAAGATTTTTTGTTAGTGGGTACCACTACCCACTTAGTCAATTCATAATAATATAACAAGGAATGGATATTCTTATACTTAATAACACAAATATAATATTGTTGATACCCACTTATTATAGGTATCGGCAGAGTTTATGGAAAACTATTACCTATATGATATTTTAGACTTTATGCATGTTTTTATGTAACGTCACAATGAATGTTATATTGAGGTTATATAGCTTAAGTGTTCATTTTCTTGACGAAAAGAAGATTGAAACTAAACCTCAATTTAAGATCATTAAATAATTACGGTTATGTTAATATAAATATTTAGTGACACCGTCTAATAATTATAACCAAACATCTAGGTATTAATATTTTGTATAACTCCCATTATTTTCGATGCAGTCAAGTAGACGTTTGCGCATCGACCCTACAATATTACCACATATTTCGGTTCCTCTTAAATTTTCCCACACCTCCTTGCAATGGGTTTTTAATTGTTCTATACATCTCTCATCCCGTGACTCCCACCTTTGCACTTTGTTATGCAAGCCTTCAGCGTGAAGGGCACGGCGAACAGTTCGCACTGAAGTGTCGAATAAGTTTGCAAAGTGTCTAGTTGGTGTGAAACCATTTGTTTCATACTCGCCCACCATATATCGTCGCTGTGCCTTGCTAATAAGCGTTGGCCTTCCACTTCGCTGTCGACTAGCAAGGCTACCCTCTTCCTCATATCTTTTAATCCAGAGACTAACAGTATTCCTCTAAAACAAAAAAATATATATATTAGTTATAATAAAGTAGCTATAACAAAATGCTACCTACTACTAACAAGACTTCATTTTTATAAAATATAATAATATTTATTTAATGTAACAATAAAATATAAAAACTTTGCATTTATAAATCCAATAACAAACACTTGTTATTTTTAATAATTTACATTAATAGGCTGATTATGTTATGTGATAACAATATAACATTAAAATATTAAAACTCTGCATTTATAAATCCAGTAATAAACACTAATTATTTATCGGCCTCATGATGGATTTAAAAAATAATTAAAACAATTAATCCATATGCCACCAAATAATCTTAGGTATTTTCAAATAAAAGTTTAAGTTACAATTCATAAATAAAATCACTCACATTTAGTCCGGTTTCATCAGATATTTGTCTTCTATTAAGACCACTTTTATGCAGCGCAATAATAGTCGCCCTCGTCTCAATATTAATATTTGCATACATTTTGCAAATTTTGAGTAGTAGTTTAATTTCTCTTTGCTATTAAACCACACGTCACTAACCAACAACTACAACCAAACGACAACATTCATTCCGATCAAGTTAAATATTCCTAAAACTCATGTCTACCTCACAGAAATCTAAATTCTTCATTTAATTTAATATGATCTACCTTCCTAACTTTACGAAATGTGTGAACAAGGCGAACAAGATAAAGAATAATATCATTATATTTCTGTCCCATTACTTCCAATCAAGTAAAAACTTACAAAAAGTCTAATGCTACGCGGGATTTGAACTCACGGCTCATCGATTTTATCTGAACGCGCTTAACCGCTAGGTCAACTTGACTCAGATTGTAAGGTTGAAATTATGAACTACAATCACTTGAAGATGATGCATGTCTCTTGAAAATAGAAGGTCGTAAGTCAAACTAAACGTCAAGCGATTCCTTTATAAAATAGCTTAGCGACTTTTGCCCGGCACTGTACCTAAGTAGGTAAATAAATTATATTAAAATTGTTTTATTTTTGGTTTAATAGACGACGGCATACGAGATCTATACGAAGATCCAATAGCAGGGCCAAGTTATTGTCATGAGAAGACAAGACATGAAGTCGATGCGCGTATATTTGAAAGTGCTTGTTTAGGTAAATACTTACTTATCTACTTGTTGTTCTATGAATGTAACCGTATGTTTAAAATCCATATCCATAGTAATATACCTATTATAAATTAGAAGGGTCTGTGTTGGTCTGTCTGTTTGTAATTCTTTAATGGGGTAACGGATTGAACGGTTGAACGGATTGTCACGAAATTTTGTGCAAGGACTTTAGGACCCGTGAAGGACATGCTGTATTTTTATACTAGATGCGAATGAAGCCCCGGTAGTAATATATAAAAATGCAGTATATAACTAACTGTACCTGCTTACATTATCCTTACAGGAATAAAAAATAATATTTACTTTATTTTTAAACCTAATTTATGTTGAAAATATTGATTGAGCTTACGTACAAAAACATTATGTTACAGATCCTGGCCGAGAAATTTCCGATTATGATAGTGATGATAGCGTTAAAGACAAGACTTACGAACCACATAAAGATCTTTCGGATGACAGCTACGTCAGTGATTCGCCAGAAAAAGTCTACGTTATATCAAGGTCTTTAAAGGTGAAAAGAAAGCTTTCTTTTTCGGAAAATCACCAGAAAGGCAAGCTAATGTGGCAAATAATAAAGATATTAATTTAATCACTTTAGACGATCTTCTAAGTCCACGAAAAAAAATTAAGTCTGCAACTACAGATGTTAGAGAAAGTCCTAAAGAACACGACCGTTTTTTTGCTGCAATGACTCCGCAAATAATCCCTACTGTTTATTCTTCGGTGGATGACTTTAATGAATCTTCGGCATTTGATCAAGGTAGTCCTAAAAGTGCGAATTCCAATAATATGATGATGATTCAAGTACGGGCGAGTACATCTGCTGTTAAGATTGATCACCTCGGAAACCGTAATTTAACAGACAGAGACCATACTACAGGCTTTTTAATTGTACCGCATTTTGATGAAAATGTTAATATTGCTGATGCTACTATGAATGAAGATACAATTAACTCTAACCGAATTCTGATCGCAGATACGAATGGGAATATTTATATACCAGATGACAGACAAATAAGAAATAATGAAGACATACATCAGATCGTCATATCAGCCCCTTCAAAATCTAACACAAGAAAGAAAGTTAAAAACGTGACTAAATGGAAAAGAGTTGCTGCTAAAATTGCAAGGCTGAAAGGTTCTCCCTATCATTCAACTGTAGCTAAAAAAAAAACCTGAAATTGAGGGTCGGGAGCTGAAACCTCCATGTATGTGTAAATTTAAATGTTTTGAGAAATTGCCTACCGAAACAAGAATGCAAATATTTAATGAATTTTGGAAAAAATGTACTAGTTGGGATCAACGTCGCCAGTTTATAGTCTCTAACGTCACAAAAAAACTAAAACGTATGATGAGAACAGATGGGAACTTAAACACTGACCGAAGAAAGTTTTCTTACGAATATAGACTTACTGTCAATTCTAAGAGGACCAATAAAAGGACTACTTTGTGGACATGTGTAAACAGGAAACATTGCAATGGTTCAGTTACCTATGATGAAACAAGGAAAATTATTATAAGATAATCTGCACATACTTGTGACGGGCTCTTGCCCGTCACAAGTCAATACTACAAATAAAATACGTAATCAAAATATCGTTTTTAAAAAAGGCAGTATGCAATGATTTTAGGCCTGTCCAAAAAATATTTGAGGAGAATGATATCAAGTTACGCAGAAACGTTGAAAAAAAGTATATTTTTTACTACCATCATTTCATTCCGTCAAGGACACATTATACAGGGCACGCAAAAAATATCTAAACACATACCTATTACACCATAGTTTTCCTGCAGATGTACATACTAACGCTTTAGATATGATTTTTTTTGTGTGTGAGGACGGTGAAGAGGAAAAAATGATCATATTTGCCACTCGCATAGCAAGAAGACTAATGAAAGCACCTGGATCGTATTACGCAGATGGTACTTTTCAATCAGCTCCACGTCCATTTTATCAGGTATACACTATACATCTGGATGTGAACTCAAACGATTACAGGTTACTGGTATAATACTTACAATTTATGCTTTACTACCTAACAAAACACAACAAACATACACACGGCTCTTTTTAATATTTTCTGGCTGTAGAATTGAGCGGATGCTACCGTCATTTTAACGCCGCTATATGGAAAAAAGCTAAAACAATCAAATTGCTGAGCACAACAGCTGGGCGGAATACCGCCAGGTTGTGCACCATTATAGCACTAGTACCAGAGAACCATATTCCCGCCGCATGGACCTACATTTTAAGTGTTGCTCCAAACAATCAACAAATGACGAAATTCCAAGAATATTTTGAAAAACGTGGTTTCCGAAAATACCACCGTCATTTCTGAGCTGCACAAACCAGAGACACAGGACTACTAATGCCTTGGAAGGATGGCATCGCCGTTTAAATACTCGAATACCTAAACATCCCAACTTGTACATGTTAGGTACACAAATTAATTAAATAGATAGAAAGCAAGTATTGGGACAAGTGTGCGCATAACATTTTGTTTCACAATGTCAGAAAAAACCGTAAACAGTGTTTGACCGAAAATATAAGAAACTATTAAGTAAATTGGAAGACGGAAATCTAGCAGTGAAACATTTCTTGAAAATGATCACGTTTCTCCAATTATTCAAGTAATTTAATTTATAGTTACTTAATTAATAGTTACAATTACTAATGGTCTCTGTACATAGCGGGGGGGGCGGGGGGGGACGGGACGGCGACGTGACGCTGAGCACCCGTCCCGCCCGGCGCGACGGTAACCGTCACGCCACGCCGCCGCCCCGCCGGGCGTGAATACAAGTCAGAAGCGGCGGGGCGGGGCGTGACGGTTACATTCAGAATTGAGAGGTTGTATTAAAGCTTAAAACTTTAACTTATAGTTTGTAAATAAATTATAAGTTACTTTAACTTAGTTACTTTGAACTTATAACTCTTTACTACGTGTTTACTTTTGGTATATTTATAAGGTTTTTACTTATGTAACAGATGTAACTAGATATAAATTGACCTAACTAACATTATTACATAGTTTAAAATGCTGTATTGCAATGGGTTACAAGGTTATGAAGCCTTTTCTTAAACATATAAGGGTATATAAGGCTTTTTACATTAAATAAGTATTAAATTACCTATTACTACATCTATTAGCTATAATCAAGTTCGCAAGTGATTACTTTAACTTAAAAACTAGGTATTTTAGGCTCGCACTACCGTGCTTCCTCTACATTCCACCCCCTGTAACAGGGTTCCGCTGCATTACATTCTGATCTGTAGGAAGCACGACAATCTTAGCCACGGGCCGACGCAGGACCCCATTTATAGTTTTAACATCTACAACACGTATGGTTCCATCATGACCATGATACACAGATTTAATTAGACCTTTTGTCCACGCATTCCGTTCTCTGTTATTATCTACGATTATAACGACGTCACCGACACTCACGTTTGGCACGTTATCAGTCCATTTCTTGCGACGTTGTAGTGTTGGAAGATATTCCCGTAGCCAGCGCCGCCAGAACATATCGGCGAGCGCGTTCACACGCCGCCAATGCCGGCGGGAGTCGACGTCCTCGGCGTCGGTCGACGTAAAAGGAGTACTCCCGGACGCAGTGCCCAGGAGCAGATGGTTCGGCGTTAATACTACCGGCTGGTTGTGGTCGTCGTAGACGTAGCTTAACGGCCGGCTGTTTACTATCAGCTCGGCCTCGGTGAGAAGAGTGTAGAGAACCTCCTCACGAGGAGCACGCTCCTTGAGCGTGCTTCGGAGCGCATTTTTCACAGACCTCACCAGGCGCTCCCAGCAGCCGCCCATGTGTGGGGCCGCCGGGGGGTTGAAGTGCCACTCGATGCCTCGGTTGATGGCTTCTGCCCTGATCTGACCCTGATTTAGGTCTTTCAGGGCCGCTCGTAGCTCGGTGTTGGCGCCGATGAAGTTGGTACCCTGATCCGAGTACAGATGAGCTGGCTGCCCGCGGCGCGCAATAAGGCGCCGCAAGGCTAATATGGCGGAGTCGGCGCTCAAGGAAGCGGCTAACTCTAGGTGGACGGCGCGTGTAGTGATGCAGGTGAACAGGGCACCCCTCCTCTTCTTGGGCCGTCGCCCGATTGTTACTTCCATCGGGCCGAAGTAATCGAACCCCACTCTCGAGAAGGCTCTTCTTGCTGTTTCCACCCTTGCGAGTGGTAGGTCACCCATCTTGGGTGGGGCGGGTCTGGCTCTGCAAATACGACAAAGCTGGCAGCCAGCGACCACCGTTTTAACAGACGTTCTCACCTTTGTGATCCAATATCTTTCTCGGAGATTGTTCTGATGGTGATATCATCAGAGCGACGCGGTCGGGGTGTCACGTCGGGGCTTACTCTTCAAACTAACTCCAATTCCAATCTTAAGCCAATACGATTCCAATGTTAATTTTGCAGTCACGTGATTCGGTACTCTTGAAAACAATATTGTCAACATTGGATTGAAATTGGGATTGCCCCGCGATTGGTACGTTCTACGTGAAGTTAGCTATGTTACGCCCTGCAATAGTGTTGTTCAACTCATTACGATAAACTGGTAATAGGGCTTTAAAATACTTTATCCTTTAAATAACAAGGTTAATAAATAAATATGATCTAAATAGTTGTTTAATTGATTAATTGTAACGTATTATATTCATTTGGGCGTAAGAACATGAATAAAATCATAAAATTAATCATGACTTTGGCTGTATGCGGTAAGGTCGTTGCCAATACTACAAAAAAAAAAACGCGGCGTAAAAGTCCTCCAATTTCAAAAATTAAGTGAAGTGGTTTTAGAAATTAGAAGAGAATTCGAAATGCAAGTTTGTTTAGAACATTAACGTACAGATATTGTTCGCGTGTGGTTCATTTTCAGTGTCAATAATATTGATTGTGCGTTAAGTTACTTAACCAATAATATTAAAGTTTTATACAAGTGGTAAGTAAATACAGTATGTTAACTAACAGAGGGCGTTCCCGTTAACCCGCAATAGTATAACGTCCATACGTGCTAGAAAAAAAATTAAAAACTAAAAAAAAAAACTTTTTTTATTTTTTTATCATAAATTATTCACGAAAAATATTAATTTCATACGTAATGCTAGCCACACACGTTACGATTTGCTTGCGCAAATTTGTGTTTGCGCAAGCAAATCGTTACGTGTGTGGGACGAAATTTGCGCAAATTTCTTTGAAAAAACGTCAAATTAGATTTGCGCAAGCCTAAGTTTGCGCAAGCAAATCGTTACGTGTGTGGCTGGCATAAAACAAACACTCTGTACACGCGTACTTGTCGCACTTGTCTTTCCAAGTTGAAAGACAAGTGAGCGTGTACAGAGTGTTACATTTCCGTATCAATAAAAAAAAATGAAAATTTTATAAAAAAAAAAAAAAAAAAAATTTTTTTTCACTTTCAATATTTTTTCTAGCATGTACGGACGCTATAATATTGCGGGTTAACGGGAACGCCCTCTGTTAGTTAACATACTGTATACAATCATACTTACTTTATTATTTAAAGTAATGTTTTATTTGATTTAATTTTGAATTAGTAAAATATTTTTGTTTTGTATAATAATATTATGTTGTACATAATAAAAGTTTCCAATTTCAGTTACAATGACAAATCGTCTTAGTTACGCCCAATTAGAAGGTTTGGTGGAATTCTTAGAGCAAAACCCAGGTATTGCTAAAGGTTTGCTTAAGACCACTCAAGGCAAATTAGAGACAAAGAGGAAATGGGCAAATTTAGCAACTTCTCTAATTTCCCTCGGAGGAGCAAATAAAAATGGGCTAAGGTAATTAAAAATAATGAAGTAGGTAGTATGTATGTATTAAGAATCATTATATAAGTTCAGCAATTTCATTAAAATTAATGCTTATTTTCAGTATTGGGCTGAGAAGAAATCGGCTCTAAAGAAGCAGTGCGCACAACTCTCAGCTTCCATGAGGCGCACTGGTGGTGGGACAGCAGACAACTTGCCAGAATTATCTGCCTTAGAAAACCGATTAGTGGCGGTAATGGATGGACAAGAGTTTGCGACTGGAGATTCATTGGCAGTCAATCCATTTCCTCAATCGGTAATATATTTTAAGATTTTTAATTTTATCATACCTATAATATTAATTTTATACAAAATATTATAACAAAAAAATGTTCATTGTTTCAGACTAGACCTACCGAATCACCAGTTTTACTTGTGACAGAGGATTCAAATATAGTACCAGTACAAGAAGACACAGAAATGCATTCTTTGCATACCATTCAAGTATCCCCTATTCCTGGCACGTCACACAATGACCCAATACCAGCATCATCTACAAGTAAGTCTTTATTCGAATTTGTTTAGGAATGCTTAAACATTTTGAATAAGTCATCCATCAGTTACACAAGTCCAAGTCACAACCCAACGTAAGTGTGTAACATTTGAAGTGTTTTGGGACTAATCACATATCGAGGTTAATATAGCAAAAAAAAACGACTAGGTATGTGCGTGTCGGACCACGCACAATGAAGGGTTCCGTAGTTGGGATGGATTTATCCCAAATAACGATTTTCGGACTTTTACCTATACCAATTTGTACTGTGAGACCTTGCTTCTTGCCATATCAACGGGAAGTACCCTTTAGGTACGATAGCTCTGAACAATATACAAAAATATAAAACAGCTCTAAACAATATAAGGAAGAAGCTCTACCGAGCGAAAAAACGACACGAAAAGGAAATGCATTTATTACAGACTGAAAACGATAAGCTTAAAGCGCGGCAAGAAGTCATGGAAGTGGCAATACGTGAAGCATACACTGACTGCAAGAAAATTCCAGAAAAAAGAGTTATTAAAAGTATAGCATTAAAAGTAGGTGAAAAAATGAACAGAAAACCGGAACGAAACTTGTTGGACTTAAAGGTCAAGTAAGGAAAACCAATTTCAAGAGCAGACCTCTGAACAAAAGTATTGTGGAGGACTTGGAGAAGTTTTACAATCGTGATGATATTAGTAGAAGCACTGCAGGTAAACGTGAAACGAGGACGAAGAATAAAAGAAAAGTGCAGATCAGATATCTAGTCGATACCATGCAAAACCTTTATAAAATCTACAAAGATGAAGGCGGAAAGCATAGTTTTACTACATTTTTCAGGCCAACGAAAAAAGATATATTTCTTTTCAGACCCTCTGTGGTACCGTCACTCCAGGCTTTTGGTTTTGTGTGTGAAGAATCTACATATGATTCATCAGTATAGATGATAGGTCATCCATCTTCACGATATTGTGCACACCGGTTCAGAAACCGGTTTTGTGCCAAATGCTCTTTTATTATTTAAAGCAGGCACTAAAACGGGCGATTATCATAATAATATGAATTTCGAAAATTATTTAAAATGGGTTGATACTAAATTGATACCCAATCTCCCGCAAAAGTCAGTTGTGGTAGTCGACAATGCGTCCTACCATAATAAACTCGATGACGCAGCACCGACATCCAGTTCTCGGAAGTCAGAAATGGAGGCTTGGCTGCGAGATAAGAATATAACTTTTAGCCCCTCAATGCTGAAACCTGAGCTATATAAATTAATTTGTGCAAATAAAGAAAACCACAAAAAGTATGTTGTTGACAACATATTACGCGCCCACAATCATACTGTATTACGGCTGCCACCCTATCACCCCGACCTGAACCCTATCGAAATGGCTTGGGCGGCAATTAAAGGATACGTAGCACAGAAAAATGTTACGTGGAACATTAATAATAATATAATGAAATTAGTTGAAGAAAAAGTGAACGCGATGGGTGAGCCGGAATGGAGCGCACTATGTATTAAAGTTAGAGGTATAGAAGAAGAATATAAAAAAAGTGACGTAATCATCGACCAGATGACCGAACAGTTTGTGATTCACTTCAGTGAAAATGAATCTGACAGTTCAGAGACAGGGACTGAAGATTCCGATTTAGATGAGAGCTATGATAACGCTTCTTCAGATGAAGATCTCCTTTCTACTAGCCGGGAAGAAATGTATATGGAAGGTGTAGCTCCGTTATAAATAAATAAATGCACAAGTTTTATATTAAAGTTTTTAATTTACTTAAATAAATACCAACCTGTTTGTTCTAATATCTTACTGCACGAAAAAATACCTAAAATCTAAATACTTTTTGATAGGCATAAATGTACTATGATTTTTTTTTTTAATCTTACAATAATGATTGTGCGCTCAACTGTACCATGCGCGGTTACGTACTCGGGCCTAACTTCAGAGGGCTCATAAAGTTTTGCGCGAACTGTACAACGGAATGGCTTACACTTCGAACAATTACTCCGTTACCGGGAAGTGTAAGTACCTACTCGTACTTTTGTAAAATGTAGTAAACATTTAAAAGTAGTTTAGCTGATTAAAATTATTGTAAATAAGTTGATTCAAATTTTGTAAATACGCCTCAAATACTTTTTTAAGTATCTAATTCAGAAAATTCGTTTTCTTAGTAAATTTTTCTTAGTTTTCTTTTTTAATTTAATTTCGTGTTCAATAAATTGCAGATAAAAAAGTATTTATGACGGCCTAAGCCCGTAAAAGTATGAAGGGAAAATTTGAATAACATGTTGGATAACAGCTGATTGAAAAGCACGTGGTAGTAAGTACGTAACATGTATTGTAGATTTGTAGGTACTACTGGCGTCCCACGCGCCGCCGCCGTCAAAGGAAAGCGATGCATAAATGGTCAAACCAAAATAAGCTCTCGCACGTTGTGATACGGCATAATAGTTTGCACGCAAAAATACAAGAATCCCACAAAGCAAAGACCGATTTATTAAATGTTTAAAATAAAATAAGCTCTCGCGTGTAGTTATACGGCATAAACTAGCCCGCGCGCAACATTATCAATCGGAGCCGCCTTCGAACCTAATCCTGTCGACCCGGGTCAACGCCCCGCCGTCGTTCGGCCGTAGATATCGGGAGGTATTGTGGCATCTGCTGTGCAGAACCACAATTTTTTATCTACTTTTATGTTTTTTAAGCTACTATTATTAAACAATTCACCTTTCGAGACCTTACATTTGAAATCCATCATCATTCATGTAAACTTCCTTATATTTATTCTTAATCACACTATACCTGTAATAGCATACTTTTATATTCTTTGATTGTTTTAGCATCTAAATTCTATTTTAAATACTATTTATTGATTCCCTGTTGTAAAGATGACAGAATATTTTATATTAATTGAAAGCTGTCATCTGTCTTATTTACTTTTCTTAATCATAGACATAATGTGCTATAGACACTTTATATTCTGCTAAACCTATTATAAAGCAGGTGAATACACTGTATTGTTCGCAATAAGGACGTTTATAGACTATCGCTCTGTAAACCGTTTTTATCCGTTCTGGCCATCATTCAATTAAGAATTAACTTGATAGATGTTTGAAATGTTTTAAAATATGACACAACGATAAAAACGGGTTCTTTTCTTACGAGTTGAAGTTTGGCTCTAGCCGTGTGATGTACTACCTTTTACCTTGAATCTAATTTTACTACTTAAATCCTAGCCTGATTAATTCAGTGTAACTAACATAATACTGTGTATAACCTAAACTATTGTGTAATTTCAATCAATAAACTTTTGGTGTTCAGTGTCTACCCGGCTTATCACTCAACCGACTTTCTCACCTAGCCCTATAGAGGGCCCTACACCAGCCATCTGGCCGCGTGGCGCGAGACGCCACGCCTCGAACGTCACACATACTGCTCGATTAAGAGAGGGCACCGACGTCGAGTGACGTGACGTTAGGAGTCGTGATCTTAGCCCTCACAGCACGAAGTCACGAGTGACGCCGAAGCGTCCCTCCTGTTAGCGTGAGGTACCACGAAAGTACCTCCGCCTCCTAGCTACCTCTCACACCTACCTCTCCGTTCAACAGGGTGAAGGAACCTCCTACTCAGCGTGCGGCGTGTGCGGCGGCTCCTCTGTACTCCCTGCCTGCCTGCCTTCCTGTCCGTCAGCCTACCTGCACCTCAGCTCGGTCCTGGTCCCGCCTATCCTGTGCATCCCACGTCGTGTGAAGCCGGCCTCTTAACCTTTTTACCTTTTACCTCTTATAACCTAACTATACTCTAGCTAGACTCTAACTCTTAACCTTTAACCTTTCTTTATTTTAATTGTATCAACGTTTAGCTCCGAGGAGCTGAGCGTTTCATTACAGTTTGGCGCCCAACGTCTTAGAAAGCGGGCGCAACGTACAGTTTTGCGCCCACTTCGAAACCCACACCCTCTTTAACACTTTAACTCTCTCAAACTTAGGCGCAAACATTACAGTATGACTATTGGTTCGTGATTGCTTTCGAGTTTAGTTTTTCACAATGTTAAATATGCCAGTTTTTGTTTCTAATATTTTGTATAACTACGAAACGATTGTATTACATAGACAAAACCATTTCGCTGCGGGAAAACAACCATTTAAATTTCAGCGTGTATATGTATTTATATAATCTATATATATTTGTCCTACTACCTATATGGCGTCCAACATGGGGAAAAATGCATCTAAAGTGGCGTCCACCTGCTTTTGGCGTCCATATATGGACGTCAAAAAGGAAACGTCTTATTATTCTATTCTGAATTAATAATTTGTAATCATTTCATTCTAACTGAAGGCTACCCACCGACCCTGGTATACAATGATTCGATACTATCTTAAAAGTGCAAAAAAATAAATAAAACGTCGCGTTAAAATTTTCGTATTTATCAAAAATCCTTTTTCAAAGCGGACGTGACAACTGTACTAATTTCGATTTTTGTGAATATGTTTAGTTCCACAAATTTTCGTGAATTCGGTTGTGGCGCTAAATGTGTACTTTATTCATTTCAAACACTATAGCGCGTCCGTTTCATCCGATAAACATTAGCTATGTCCACACTGTGCCCTTTTTTGTTCATCAAGGGCATGCGTCATAGCGCAGTCAACAGCGCAAGTCGGGCATGCCCTTGACGCATGCGCAATGACAGTTGAAAGCGTAACGCGCGCTGTGATACACGTCATTCCGCGTCGGATGGATTTCTGTTCCACAAAGCGTTCAACAATAAGATGGCAGACGAAATTACATTGAATTTTATTGAAGATTACCGAAACTTTCCACAGCTCTGGGATCCAAATAACAAACTTTATACAAATAAAGTAAAGAGGAACGATGGTTTACAAGTTTTGGCTACTAAATATAACATGGACATCGTTGGTGTTAAAAAAAAGATAAAAACTCTACGCTCATATTTTTCCAAAGAGCATCAGAAAGTTATGAAGAAAAAGAGTGGCTCTGGATCCGATGAGATATACGTTTCACCGTGGTTTGCCTATAAACATCTGTTGTTCACTGCTGACTCTGTGACGCCAAGGGAAACTAGAGAAACTAGTACTGAGGAAGAAAAGGTATTTTTAAACGCATATTTGGTGAAATTAATTTATTACATTCTTCCACAAAATAAATGTTATAAGTATTTGCTTTGAAACGGTATTGCTCCAATATCTGACATGAAATAGTTCATAAATTCCTCTCGTATTTGGTTCGATGTATTTGATGGCCTACGAGGAATTCTTTGAAGTGCCCTGTAACCACTGTCATCTGCAGTTATTGCTCTCCACGACCCGGGAATAATTTCTCCAGTGCGTACATCCTCATTATCAAAACAACCTGGAGTGCAGTAATGACGGGATGAATCTGTTTGCAATCGTAGAAAATTTTGAATGTAAACACAACTCAAAACAATATCAATTACAATACTGTCGACTTTTAATTCAATTGGCTTACGAAATATTCTAAATACAGATGCAAGCAGCCCAAATGCATTTTCAACCATACGTCTTGCCCTTGATAACCTATAATTATACACTCTTTTTGGAGACCCCACATTTAAATCTGTTGAATACGGTTTCATAGTATAGGTAGATAGAGCAAATGCATCGTCAGCAACTAAGACATAAGGAACTGACATCGTTCTACCACGTAGTGGTTCATTGTGTACTTTTTTCTTATAAAACGCAGTGGATTTAAAAACACCACCGTCCGATATACGGCCCTGACAACCAACGTTAACATATGTAAAACAATAGTTTGCATCTACGATTGCGAACAATACTATGCTATGTGTTCCTTTGTAGTTATGAAATTCGCCCACAGTATTTTCTGGTCTTTGGATGACCACATGTTTTCCATCCATGGCGCCAATACAATGTGGAAAGTTCCATCGCTTGTCAAATTCATTCGCAATAGATTTCCATTGCTGCTCGTTTGTTGGTAACTGAAAAAAAAAATTGAATTAAGTAACATTTACATTACATTTCAGGACACGCAAGCTGAAGTATTCAATAGAGAAAGCTCTGCGACTTCGCAGTCTACGTGTATGTCTGAAGATGAGCATGATTTTACCTTACCATCAATAAGAAAGAAGAGAAATGTTAAAAGTACAAAGATTCACGATAAAGAGGAAGAAGCTTACAAAGGACATCATTCATATCGTACCCAAAAATGAAAGTGCCGGCCAGAAAAAAAAAATGCTTTTTTCTTATGGAAAATAACGTCCTGAGCATTTTTTTATATTACAACGAAAGTCTACAATTAACCCCCTGGCTGCTATTTGAGTTTGAAAGTAGGTACCAAAAATTATGTTTTTGCCAACAATATTTTGGACATTCGTTTAAAGACGCAAGCATGTAGTGCCCATTGCAGAAATAGACATGAGAATTGAGCGTTACGTATAGTAAGGTATGATAAGTATTAAAAAAAATACGAGAAAAAGATTGAGGGAAAATGTTTTTCTTTTACAACAGCAGACAGACTCGAGGGTAAAATGCCACATGCAGACACAGGCGGGCAGAGGTGTGGTAATACTCTTCTTTGAAAAGGGCAACAATGCCCTGCTTAAGAATTATAGGCCCATCGCACTTCTGAACCATGTCTACAAGCTGTTTTCAAGAGTCGTCACGAACCGTCTCGCGCGCAGGTTTGACGAATTCAAGCCTCCCGAATAAGCCGGATTCTGTAAAGGTTTTAGCACCTTAGACCACATACATACTCTGCGGTAGGCTATACAGAAGATTGAAGAGTATGACCTGCCTTTCTGCATAGCGTTTGTGGACTAAAAGAAAGCCTTCATTTCGATCGAGACTTAGGCTGTACTATAGTGTGTTCAACGGTGCCAGGTGCACTTTCGGTAAACCAAGGTGCTGCAGTGTCCATATGAAAACACTACTACTATGTCGTTCCGACTCCAGGACCAGACCTCGAAAATTATCCTTCTGCAGCAAGATGAGGTGAGACAGAGAGACGTTATCTCTCCCAAACTGTTCACCGCTGCATTGGAGGTTTTCAAGGTTCTGGACAGGAAAGGCGTGGCAATCAACTTCAATGGCAAATACGTCACTTACCTTCGGTTTGCCGACGATATAGTAGTCATGGCTGTGATAGTCTCACCCATGACTACTATATCGGAGGACCAGTACAATGCTCGATGACCTCAGTAGAGCTTCCGAAAGAGAAAGTCTTAAAACGAACATAGATAAAACTAAGTTCATGTCAAATGGCCCTCATGAAGATCGGAGACTTTCCAACCGAAGTTATGGACGACTACGTTAACCTAGGACAAACTGTCCAGTTAGGTAGGTTCAATTTCGAGGTCAATCGTGGAATCCGAATCCTTGGCTGGGCAGTTTTCGGGAAGCTACTCTATAATCTTCTCTTCTCACATGTTGCCAGTGATGACCTATGGAACTGAAACGTGGTCGCTTACAACGGGCTTCGTTAGAACGCTGAAAGTCGCCCAAAGGGCAATGGAGAGGGCTATGCTTGGAGATTCCTTGACGACGTGATCGAATTAGAAATGAAGAGATCGGTAGGAGAACCAAGGCAACCGACATAACCCGAAGAATTGCTAAACTTATATGGCAGTGGGCAGCCCACATTGCTCGCAGAAAAGATAGCCGATGAGCATGGGGCCGAAACGTTCTGGAGTGGCAATCACGTACCAGAAGATGAAGCGTGGAGGTTCAAGGTGGAGGTTTTTACGGTCTTCACCAAGCCAATGATTTAGTGAAGATCGCAGGAATCCGCTGGATGCGAGAATCACAGAACCAGTCGAAGTGGCGATGTTTGGGGGAGGCATACGTCACGCAGTGGAAATCTTCCAGCTGAAATTATGATGATGAAGACGAAATGATGATGATGAAGGTTGTTTCTCGTGTTAAACATTATTGTAATGCTCAAAATAAGATTTTTAATATTTTCTTTTTCAAACTTAAATAGCAGCGGAAGGGTTAATTGTATACTTTCATTGTAATAGTAAAAAATGTTGAGGGTGTTATTTTTCATAAGAAAACCATGTTTTTTTTTTCTGGCCGGCACTTTAGTTTTTGGGTACAAAATGTTCGACACTTGAATGATGTCCAAATGAAAAAAGCTACTGAGGAATTAAGTCAAAAAGATGAGTTTACTGTTTATGGACAATTAATAGCTCATAAAATTCGAAATCTTAATCCATTAAATCGACTATTAGCTCAACAGCGCATAAATAATATACTTTTTGATCTGGAAATGCAACAGATGACTGGTGCAGCCGCAACGCAGAATGTTACTGAGATGCGGAATGTGACTGAGATACCGAATGTTATTGAGATATTTAATGATACCGAGATGCCAAATGACTCTCCAGCTGAGACAGAAGCATTTGATATTCCGACCGATACCGTGACTGAGTGTAGACGTGTATTTGATTTGATTGGGAAACTTTAATTAGTATTCACCCGATTTTAACCCTAAACGAATGGGGTGAGTGACCAATTTCACATCCATAAATTCCACGAATTTTATCGCCCGTGATTGTGCCCCGGCGCAGCCCTCACCCCCGCGGAAGCAGCGTGCTGGTCATAATTGCCATCTCGCTTCCTCAAGGACCGCTACGTCGCAGGCGCTTGGTGTGAAATATCTTATCGCAGCCCCTACACTACGAGCTGTTTTGCGCTTACCTACGTGAGTACTTCGGTCTATTTTACTTTGGTCCGTCAAACACGATGCCCCGTGTGCAGCGCTCACCGCCGACGAACACTCCAAAGGCGGTCTTTACGGTGTCCGACTCAGATATCCCTCACCTTGTATCGAGTAGCCCGAGTGATAATGTTAACACCGCGGCGCGGTCTTATAAGCGCCCTCAAGCATGTTTCTCTCCGGGTACCGAGTTTCAAGATTTTAAAACGGAAATCCACCAGATGTTAAGATCGTGGAAAGAAGACCAGCAAGCCTGTCTTACCAAATTTTTTGATGATCAAACGTCTACTTTAAACAAGTTAGTGTCTGAAATGGCTGAAATAAAACGGCAAAATATAGAAATTCAAAAGTCACATCTCGAATTCGAAAAATCTCTCAATTTCATTAGCAAGCAATATGATGATATGGTAAAACAAATTGATACGTTGCAAAAAGAGAAAGAAACGTTCAAAGAAACTGTACAACATCTGGATGCGAAAATTCTTGATCTACAGCGTTTATCCCGGCCTTCGAGCATTGAAATCCGGAACATACCCGCCGAGGAAAATGAAGCAGCGCCGGACCTCCACACAATTATAACAAAAGTGGGCTCCACAGTTGATATCTCGCTCAATAATACACATGTGCGTGACGTATACCGGCTCCCAGGGAAACCAGGCACCGTCAGGCCGATTGTAGCCGAGTTCTCGAATGTTTCAACTAAAAATGAGCTGCTGGCCGCATTCCGCAACTACAACAAAAAACACCCAAATGATGGCCGCCTCAGTACACAGGCCATTGGCTTGGCCGGTGAACGTCGACCAATTTACATATCAGAGCACCTTGCTGCAGGCTCAAAAAAGCTCTTCTTTGCCGCCAAGGAATTCGCGAAACTTAAAGGATATGCTTTTTGTTGGACTACAAACGGAAGCATATTCCTAAGAAAAATCGCAGGGGCCAAACCAGTACTTATTAAATCGGAGCAAACCCTTCAAGAGCTACAACAACAAGGGACCCAATGACTGTACTTCTTAGCGGTATACCTATTACTCTTGCAACTTTATTTATTCCCTCTAATTATTGTTTTGTTAACTAAAAACAAATCAACTCTTAAATTGTATAATCCGTGTAACATTGTAATTAATCTTCTTTATGTAACTATATTATACAGCAAATACCCCTCAGGTTGTTATGCAACTACACCATATCACGTCACACTTTATTACTGGACTAAACATTCTACAACAAATAAACCACACACACCTCTAGCACAATTATACACACATACATTCCCAAAATCATTCTCCCTCACCAAGACTTTTCGACTGCACTACTTCACAATTTTATGTTTTTGCGTAATGCTTATTGGCGAACTTTCGATAAACCATCATCTCTTGCTTAGACCTCCTACTGAAACCGTGCACTCTATCCACAGCATTTTCCTGTACCTATTTTGTTATTTCTTATCGCATGTTGTTCGATGCTTAACCAAGACCATTAAAGTACTTAAAATCAAAAATGAATAATTTAATAGAAATCGCGAATGACCTTGACGAATTAGCTGTCGCAACTTCATCCTATTGTAAAGTTGATTCATTTACTATTGAAAATCCACATAAATCTTCATTTAAAATTGTTTGTCAGAATATAAGAAGTATTAGTCGTAATTTGCCCAATTTCATGACATTAATGGAAAGATCCCTAACAAAATGGGACCTCGTCGTACTGACAGAATGTTGGCTTCCCCGTACTCATTCTATCCCCCAACTAAAGGACTACGAATACGTTAGTACACTTAATAATTTGACACAGAACGAAGGAGTGGTAGTCTACTACAAGCCAACAATACAATTAAAATCTGAGGAACCTATACTCAACGACTCCAACTGTCTCATGTTAGAAATTAACGAAAATACCATTGTTCTTGCAATTTACAGGCCGGCAGGTTTTAGAAATATAACTAGATTTATTGAGTCCCTAAATACACTTTTAAATAAATATTCCGCTTATTCAAACATCATACTTATAGGAGATATTAATGTCGACATTACACCTAATAACAATGACTCCAATTCGTCTTCGTACCTAAACTTATTAGCTTCCCATGGTATGTTACCTGCACATACACTCTCCACACATGGTCTAACATGTCTAGACCATGTGATGCTTAAGACAAGGCTACCTGCTTATTGTTACATAGCGGAAAGTTCCATAACTGACCATGATTGCATATTCTTCACAATTGAACTAAATTCTCGAAACCGTAAGCCCTGTTCCAAAGTAATTAAAAAAGTAAACTATGACACCTTGGACAATGACATGAGCATAATCGACTTTTCTTCAATATTCAGCGACGGTGATGTCAACAAACAAACAACAGCCAGCCAGCTACAAATTATTTTATTTCTACCCTGAATCAAGCAATTGAAAAAAATACTTCCAAAATAAAGACATCTAATAAGAAAATTATTAAAAAACCCTGGATTACCCGGGGTTTGTTAAAATGCATGAGGAACCGCGACAATATGCATCAAAAACTTAAAGCACTTAAAAAAAAAGACCTACATAACGAAACGCTAGAAATAACGTACAAACGCTATCGGAATTTCTGCAACGATCTTTTAAAAAAAATTAGAGCAGAATATGAGAGATCCGAAATCAGCAAAGCAGCTTCTATTAGCAACAAAAAGCTCTGGGAAGCCATTAAGACAGTGACAAATACGAATAAACACAAGGACACCCCTACTGAACTACTATCTAAAAGCAATCCGCATGACGACTTGAACAATATAAATTCATTTTTTGCAAACATGGGCAAGAATCTTGCCGAGAAAATACTACCTTGCAATATTCGATTCCCAGAAATTCATTCCAAAAACTCATTCACACAATCATTTGTTCTACTTCCCACCGATATAGCTGAGGTTGATCAAATCATCCTAGGCCTTAAAAACGACTGTGCGGTTGGTCGCGACAACATCCCAGCTATCTTCTTAAAGCGTTATAGAGAGATTCTACTTCCACCTCTGACTTATATTTGTAATCTTGCCTTTTCAACTGGCGCTTTCCCAAACTCTCTTAAACTTGCTGAAATTCACCCAATACATAAGGGGGGGGACAGGGGCTGTGTCAATAACTTTAGACCTATTTCCATTTTGCCAACGGTATCCAAGATTCTGGAAAGGTTAATAAGCAAACGTTTGACTAAGTACCTCGAGTCAAACAAACTATTATCACCTTGTCAGTTTGGTTTCCGATCCGGAAAGTCAACAAGTGATGCCGTACAAGAGCTGGTGAACTTTGTTTCTTCAAATCTTGATGGTAAGCAAAAGGTGCTGGCAATTTTTCTGGACCTAGCAAAAGCTTTTGACACAGTCTCTGCCCCGCTCCTCCTCGAGAAGCTGGAGGGGGTTGGAGTGAGAGGAACACAACTTAAATTATTTTCTGATTACCTCACAAATCGCATGCAGAGAGTAAGGGTTGGTGATATGTGCAGTGATGATCTTGACATCACGTATGGGGTACCACAGGGCAGTATTCTTGGTCCCACGTTATTTTTGACGTATATTAACGATCTTTGTAACCTCAAATTGCGTGGTGGCAGGATCGTCACCTTTGCGGACGATACAGCTCTGCTTTTTCATGCGGATTCATGGGAAGAAGTTTATTCAAATGCTCAGCTCGGTTTCAACATGGTCGCGGAGTGGTTAAATAATAATAAACTCACCCTCAATGTGTCTAAAACTATGTACATTCCCTTTTCCATAAAAAATCACGCGACCTCTTCTTATTCAAATCTTTCATTAACTTCACACACATGTTCCTTCATGCAAAACAATTCATGCTCTTGTCCTGCTCTTAAAAAAACGGCTGTTATCAAGTATTTGGGTATCCAGATTGACAGTGGTCTTAGTTTTCAGCCGCACGTAGACGCACTTACAGCGAGAACGCGAAAATTAATATATGTTTTTAAAAATTTACGCCATGTGGCGGAAACTAAGACTATTGACACTGTATATTATGCACTAGTTCAGTCAATACTATCATATTGCATAACGGCATGGGGCGGAGCCCCAAAGACATCATTGCTTAAGTTGGAGAGGGCTCAGAGAGCTGTTCTTAAAGTTAGTCGTAAGCTTCCTTTTCTTTTTCCAACGAAAGAACTTTACCAACAGTGCAAAGTACTGACAGTTCGTCAATTATTTATCTTAAGTACTATCATTCACAGGCATACTCAACTTCCATACAATCCTCTCGAAATCCTTAATAGGAGACGCAAACACACAGTATGTAAATCAAGGTCCTTCAAAACTAGCTTTAGCCGTAGATTCTTTTGTTTCTTAGGAGACTACCTTTACAACAAAGTCAATAAAGAAATTTCCATTTACTCACTATCAAAATTCAACCTCAAAAATATATTAAAAAATTGGCTTTTAAATCATGATTATGAAGTCACAGAGAGACTCTTAGAAGTCATTTCATAAAAACCGTTCCACATGTCCTACCTATACGACATTAGAAGACCAGTTTGAAGTATCACACTCACTACACACCCACACCCACACACCCTACTTTGCTGTATAATTAATTATTAGTTTTTTAGTCTTTTTGTTTTAATTTTTCTTCCCAACATTATAATCTGATATGTTTGTATACTGTGACTTGTCCGGGTAGTTTGGAGGCCTGGAGACCTGTAACACAGGTATTCCTAGTACAGGCTCCAGTCTCCACAACATCAATGTATTTTTGTATACACATTTATGTATTGTACTGATTGTTATTTGTGGTGGAGAAAATAAACGTTTTTATTATTATTATTATATTATTATATTAATACTGTTTCTGAATTTGTTATATTTAAAAAATGATTATCATTGTGCTAAATATTGTCTATTATATGTATAATATATAAATAAAACTCTTTCTTACCTTAATATAATCCTTTAGTACTTTAATTATGGCTTTCAATACATCTGGTATCAATACATCTGGTAGCATTGCTGATATGAATTGTTTGGACACCTTGAATAACTATGAAAGAGACATTAAATTGTCTCCAGTAGCTAAGAACCTAAGTGTTATAGCTAATTTTATTTCACTAGGTATTGCTTCACGTAACTGGGTTGACTGCTTTGTAATTATTGGTGTAACCAATTTCAAAAGTCTATCGAAATTTTTTTCAGACATGCGTGTAAAATTTTTAAAAAGAATAAATCTTTATCTTCTCGTAGTTCTCTCATAATCACATTACTTCGATTATTGTAATAGCCTCGTATCCAAAACTTTCGCTTGGTTCTTTTTTTTCTGGAATTTCATATGACCAAATAAGCAGCACATATTCCACCAAGTAAAATGTTGTCGTCGCACATGTTTCCACAAGCTGACAAACTACGACTGAACTAAATGACTATATTGGCGTTGCGTTCGTTAACGCATTCAATTATTGAAAGCGACAAACGAAAGTTGAATAGAAAGATGAAGACGAAAGTTGAAGATGAAAGTGCATAGTGTGGACATAGCTATTGGGAATCATGCGACGTTGCCATTCCGTTGTAATTAGTTTAAAGGAATGACAACCAAATTTTCGTTGAATTAGAGTTTAGTACTGCTCGACACGCGCACACGCACACACGCGCTAACGCGCTTGGCTGCTACAAGTTGAATCTAAAATCTAAACTCATACATAGTCTCATAACATTTTGGTCCTCAGACGAAGATGAACACGTCGGGTGGTGTTTATGATTGAAGCAAAAATAAATAATGTCAAGTACAAATTGTGTGACTGGGCCCGGACGTCGTAGTGCCAGGATTTTAAAACACTTAGAAGTTTATTTCGTAGTCGTAGGTACCTAGCCAGATGGTGGCGACGTGTTTGTGTAAATAATTAGTAGATATCAATTTATGAAGTGTTCTGTTACGTTGTGTATGTGTACCAACCTACCTTTGCTTGCATCTTAATGAAAAGAAGGTTACCTACATCAAATAGTAAATTAATACCTACTTGGGTACCTATCAAATATTCTTGTTCATCCCGACAACAGACCATTTGTCGTACATTAAGGATGAGCGAGGGATTGTGCTAATCGCGTTCAGTTTCATTGGTGAAATTCGCCTTTAGTTACATGTAAAGAATTCGTAATTAATTGCTTTATCTTTTTTTTACACCCTGTATGTGTGTAAACGTACCTGGCTACGACACAGGAGCAATATACAATGCTGTATACAATATACAATACAACTGACGTCCGGGATATCTTCGGTATAATGTCGGGTTATTCTAGCTCTTGGGTCTTGCCAGATTCGTAACGGGGTTACTGGTTGACGTGTATAACTGTCCATAGAACCTCTCGATCTCTCTCAATCAGTGGCGTACATGCAAATAAGCTCTGGATACCCTGTAGTCCCATACTTATATGTCCCTCAAAATGATAAATAACTATAACAAAACATGGTATCGAATTATTGATCTACATCTCATCGCATAGCGTTTTGCTTCCCGTGTTAATTTCGCGCCATCTATTAGTTTTTTTTGGAACTAGTTGAAGCGGCGAACAGCCGAACATCCGCCGCCGCCGCAGGCTCCCCCCGTGAGCAAAAGCATTACTACAGTTGCTTATTTGTCTTATAACGCATCTCGTGAATTCTCGTGTAGTACACAGCAAAAGTGTGACTGTGTGCGTGAAAATGTGAGCGCGTGTTTGTGTTTTGGAGGCACAGCTTACATTGCAACCCGTCCGAATTGAGAAGCCATAAAAGCACCTCTTATTTGTTGATTGTAGAGGGTCGACTTTTTTAGTCGGATTAACCATATTTATTCGTTCGTATTAGTTCGTAATTACAAAGTTTCTTTAACCTATTGTTCCGATTGTTTTTCTTGGCGCAATATATTGATTTTCTAAGTAAATATTTAGTAAGTTAATTGTAAAAAAAATAAAATTAGTCCTGTGAAACCTGTGTTGGCTGCAGATTTTAATTCATTGAAACGTATTTCATTAAAAATCTGCCGTATTTTCAACGTTATCTTTTGAGAAAAAATTTCAATTGATTGCAAAGGGAAGGTGTGCACCCGGGTTGGATTGAATTAAAAAAATAGATGATGCTACTTGTTATTTTCGTAAAAACTTTTACGATTATTATTAGGTAGGTACACTAGGTACCTACATAGGCTAACAGGTTGTGTCACACAAACAACACATTGTATTGTTTCCCTTGCATTTGGTTTACAAATCTAGATAAAGAGAAATTTTTGGATCTAGGTATAACGGATAAGATTATTATTCAGATATAACATCATGCGAAGGCAATGGCGTAAGAGTCGGGTAGGGTAGGTAGTCGGTGGGCCAGAAACAAGCTGAAACTGGTACGTTTTATTTTAATTTTAGCCGTGCATACCCTGTCTGAAATCTCTGTGCACGCCACTGCTCTCAATACTTCAGGTACTCAGCACTTCAGGCAAACCAACAAATGTGTAACTTTAAAATAAGAGTTTTACAAGTCCTGGAGAATATTAAAGAAGAGTCACAAAATATACCTTCCACGTCTACATCGGGAGAGTCGAATTACTCTCAGTCAACTCAACCGTACTCTCCGATATTGCCAGTCGCCCGTCCTCTGTCCATGCCCAATCCACACACACGTAATTCTTCTAATGAAACACTACAAATTTTTTCCTAATATAGATTGGTTTACTCAATAACATATTAAATATATATATGTGTGTAGTGTTTTATTGCTCACTTACCGTAATGTATTCATCAACATTTCGTCGGCACTTACACATTCTCTAAATGTTGTATTTTGTTTGGTTATCACTGGACCAACAAGGTTTGAAAGCTCTTGATATGTTTGCTTTGACATCCTGTACATGGATAAAAAAAAATTATATCCTGTGATAGTTCTCTTATTGCAACAAATAGTCTACAATTAATATGTTTTTCAATGTAAGGATGTCGCCCATAGCGCTTTCGTTTCCTTCGTAAACGGAGATAAATATAGCACGCCACAACATCTTCATCACTCGAAGACGACATTTTCTCGCGAGGAACGAAGCGGTACTGCACAAACTACATATACCGAAAACATACCGTCAGGTCCGTAACTGAAAGCAGTGCGGCATATTATAAATGCGAAAGTGAGTTTGTATGTTTGTTTGTATATTACGCTTTCACGTTAAACGATTGAACGGATTTGGATGAAATTTGGCACATGGGTTGACCATGACCTGGATACACACAGGACAATATATACAAAACACATACATACACACACACACACATACATAGAGACACACATAGGACACACAGGATACAGGGAGGGTACATAGGATACTTTTTATCCCGGTTGTACGTTCCCGTGGGATAACCGACATGCACGCGGGCGAAGTCGCTGGCAAAAGCTAGTAAATTATATAGTACGAGAGCCCACGACCAAAACCATGTCACATTGTTTTACGGGGAAAACAGTAAAAAAATCTTTAGTTTTCATGATTCTGAACCCGACTCGGTATGCAGTACCGGTCAGAAACGTCACAGTTTTATGGGAGCCCAATTCTGCTTTTTTTTTTTTAAATAGGCAGACTGTTTTATCGCAATATAATTATTATGTCTGTTATTAAAAATGTACATAGGTTTCGTAATCTTATTAAATTTGTTTTCAGATATTGGGTGTGACAAATGGCCTAAGCGCATTCTCAAAAATGTCAAATATTTAATCTAAGAAGATCTTAGACAGACAAGGCACTTCACTAACATCGCAACAGTCAGGGTCCTGTATGACGCACTTGTCAGGAGCCATTTGGAACATAGTGCTGTAATATGGGCTCCGCATGAGGCCAAGTACTCGGTAAGGCTGGAGCGCGTACAGAACAAGTTCACACGCCACTTGTACAATAAACTGTATGGGGTATACCCGTTTTACCCGTTGATGTACCCCACTCTGTTTGTGCTCGGTATGGTAGGGTACAACCAACTGAGGGTACGACGGGAATTCACGCTGATCGCGTATCTCGTTAGGTTACTTCGTGGCATTGAGCATAACCCAGGAGTACTGCAGAGCCTGAGTGTATGTGTACCAGATCGCTATGTGTGGAGGCGGCGCCGCCCGCCGCTGCTAGCCGTGCCGGTTGCCAGGACCAACCTTCTCGCCAAAACACCATTGACCCGCGCAATTCGGGTTATTAACGATCTTCACGTGAAGCAAAAATACTGTTGTTTATTTTATGTTATAGTGTAGATTAGAGTAGGCCATAATGTTGTTTGTTTTTTATATTTTACAAAGTGGGTTTTAATTTTATATTCTATTTTTATATTTTATTTTAGGCAATTTAGTAAAGTAGTTATTGGTGTTAAATATAACGTAACGTGTAACGTGTGTAATGTATAAGTACTACTAGTTTTGTGAGATTTCATTGTGTTCATTGTGTTAAATTGTAAGTAAGTAATTTTAAGACCGCGCTATCGAATTAGGTAATACATGTAATGATAGTCGTAAGATTTTAAAAATAAATAAATAAACACATAAGATGCTCACATTTTGTTCTGAAAAATGATTTATTCGCATCAACTGACCAATGTTCACCTGAAAACAAGATTTTCAGACGGGTTGCTATGGGTTTTATTTTTGCCTCATATTAAATTTTCTCAAATGGTCTCCTGGGTAAGTAAAGCCACTGGTTTCTGAAAATGGTGTTTTCGGTATCTAAAATCTATCATTTATAAACACGTAAAAAAAAACCGACATATTTAAATATGGTCAGGTCAGACGTGACGCGGAAAATTTCTCAAATTAGGATTTTTGAATTTCAGAATAAACAAATCTTTCGATTGTATACGGTTTTGTTCGTAAAAGGATAAGGCAAGTCATGGGCTCTCGTACCAATAAAATAATTTGAATTTGGAATTCTAGATGACAGCAGTGCAATACACAGATATAGATATATAATAGCTAGATAACGCAAGTACGATCAGTATGAAACCCATGCGTGCCATTTTTTGACTACGAACTGTGACGTCACAAGCACTATTTAGTGATGCGAAAGGGAAATCCAAATTGATTCAAAGCCCCGGCGTGCCTGGCAGACCCACCACCCAACGCCAGCACTCACTCACTTACTCAGTACGTATTGTTTCTAATATTTTTTAATGTTGTAGATTAACAAATAATCATCAATAATTTAACATCCTTTGTATTCCTATTTTCTACGTTTAAATTCGAATGAGGTGGAAAACTAAAAATATCATGAAATTTTAAGATTAGGTATTTAGAAAAAAAAATACATAATAAGTATAAAATACGAAATCATTCCTGTTACCGAAATCGATTCTCAAAAATCGATTTTAGTTACGTAGAATTATTAACAACACTAATTGACAGAAAAATTATAAAAGCCACCTATACCACGAAACTGAAGCGATATACGATAGTAGATATCACTTGTTTCGATATTTATCACCAGTTAACACTCAACGTCACATCAACCGTTCCTAGTAAAAGCAGTAAAGTATTACGAATATAGGCATTAGGTATAATATTATTTATGTGTCCGACTAGCGCGGCGGACAGGCGCAGAGCCGCAGACTGAGACACGTTCGGGCACGCGAAGTAGATGCTCTTGCGTTATCTAGGTATATCTATATCTGTGTGCAGTACCGATTCGGTACAGAGTGCTTACCGACCAGTGAGGAAACATAAGCAGTACCGCGCAGTACTGTACAGTACTGCGCGGTAAAATACCGACCAGTGGGCAAAGGGCCTAAATGTCCATCTTCGGCATATGAGGTGGAGACACGACACCATCAGACTCAAAAAAAAAAAATATTGTTTGCCTACAGCAAATAATACATTCATATTAATAAAAAACATAAATGGATTAACCAAGTTCAAGGGCAGCTGAGCATTACTAGGCAAGACACTTGTGTGTTTGCTATTTGTCAGGTCCTGGCAAAATAAAGAACTAGTGTATAGAAAAATATCCACAATTTTAGGAGGAAATGGACATAATATATTTAATTAGATTTAAAAAAATTTACCCCTCCCCGAACTGATTGATTTAAGCTGAGAGCACATTCTTTACAATTAAAAAACAAATTTTCAAAAAAAAAATAAAGAATTGATAACGTTTAATTTGTTTTCTTCATAATCATCGATGTACAGTCCGCCATAAAACTCCATTAGCATGCTAAGGAATACATTGCTATGAACTCGAGCACGATACGGCCAGTGCGTGTGCGTTTGCGTGTATGAGTGATGTCTCAACATTCCACAGATAACACACACTAATGAACTGTCGTCGCACTACGCGAAATAACATTATATTTCTGTTGCATTTAGAATACGCGTCATAGTGGTGACCTGTTCTTACCATTGCATTGGTAAAATTCGCTTTTGATTAACATGTGTAGGTAGCTGGTTCGGCTAAGCAATGGATACACGATCAATGAGGTCTGAGTTCGAATCCTACATAAAATGTGTGGATGTTGACCATCTAATTTGTATTTTTTTAGATATTTGTGTTTATTTATAGTGTATTCATGCATTAAATATTAGTTATTGTATTATTATTTAACTATTTATGTGATTTTTTATCAATCTTTTCGGTGTTGAATCATAACAAAAATTTTAATTCGTTTTATTCATTTATAAAATTAACAAACTTTTATGAGAATTGTGACGTCACATTCCTACCTAGATAAAAGAAGTTCTCTTGTAACCGTACATATATTTTTGGTTAGTGGGTAAAAACTTAATCAATTCATAATGACATAACAAGGTAGCTATCGGTATTCAGCAGAGTTTATGGAAAAATTATATTTTAAAGGGGTTTGAAGATTTTGGCCTTAAAATCAGCCACAAAAAAAACAAAATGGCGCCATCATGTTAGGGCCACCCTCCACACAAAAATCTTCAAACCCCTTTATGCGTGTTTTTTATGTAACGTCACAATGAATGTTATATTGAGGATAAATAGCTTAAGTGTTCATTTTCTTGAAGAAAAGAAGATTGAAGCTAACCCTCAACCCTGCTAAGCTAATCCCTTAACCCTGTGGCCCATGCCACAGCTAAACGTGGTGAATTTGTTACCTGTCTTCCTCAATTTAGGAAAGTTGACGTGAAGATATGTATGGTATTTAATGTATTTCCTTAACGTCTATAATGCAACATCAGATTATTAATTAAAAGTCAAGGACAACAGTAGGCGTTTCAAACCGACATACTTTCGAACTAATAAATTACCGAACAAATGAGCAATCGTTGTAGGGTTTTTCGTAACAGGATTTTTCGCACAAACGTTACATCGCACCAATAACGCATCGACGGCATAAAACATCGTACAACTGAATTATCGACACACCGTGTTCGATATAATAAAAATCGAATCAGCAACTTTCGAAAACAAGTAGGGAACCCAATTTAAGATCATTAAATAATTACGGATATGTTAATATTTCTAAATATTTAGTTACACCGTCTAATAATTAAAACCAAACATTTACATTTACACATTAATATTTTGTATAACCTCATTATTTTCGATAAGATGAAAATATGATAGTATTCCAGTCAAAATCTAAATAATCCCGTGCGAAACGTAATCGTTCTTGTTGTCAAGAAAGGCTTTTTAGCCGGTCTTCTGTTATGCAAGCCTTCAGCGTAAAGGGCACGGCGAACAGTTTGCAATGAAGTGCCGAATAAATTTGCAAAGTGTCTAGTTGGTGTGAAACCATTTGTTTCATACTCGCCCACCATATCGCACATCGGCAAGAAGAGAGTCACAACACATAAAATTACGAAATTGAGATAAGTATGCCATAAAAAAGCCAATTACAAACTTTATCTGCTAAAAAAACGTCATATTTATAGTGCGATTCCTCGCCGAGAGATGGCATTTAATACCCTTTTTCACCGAGCCACTTTTCTACCTTTTTGTAGCGTAAACAGTGTCACATCACAGTTGATATAGAACGGACGTCCATCTAGTGTGTAGTACTGTCATAACCTGTGTAACGACCCTGTTACGGTATGTAGAACAAAGCGAACAAGATAAAGAATATATATTTCTGTCCCATTACTTCCAATCGAGTGAAAACTTACAAAAAGTCTTAAAGTCTAATTCTACGTGAGATTTGAACTCACGGCTCATCGATTCTATCTGCACGCGCTTAACCGCTAGGTCATCTTGACTCACATTGTAAAGTTGAAATGACATTATGAACTACAATCACTTGATGATGATGCAAGTGTATCTTGAAAATAGAAGGTCGTAAGTCAAACTAAACGTCAAGCTATTGCTTTGTGAGATTGCCAATGGACTTTTGGTCGGCACTGTACACGCATATTAATTTTTGCCAGAGGACACTAAACAAAAGTTCCGAATATTGAAATCTTATTACAGTGATGGCACATTTAAAAGTTTCCCAAAGCCTTTTGAGTAACTGTATGTGATACAAGGAGAGATTAATCGATCTGACGGAGTAGATTACATAGTACCTCTAATTTATGCTTTTATGAATAAAAAGGATACACAAATATATAAAACATTGTTCACTCTTATCAAACACTGTATTCCAGAATGGGAACCGCATAAGTATAAAACAGATTACGAACGAAACAAGAAAATATTTCAGCCAGAAATCAAGACATGGGTACAAAAATGGACAGAATAATGGCCGTGTGGGTGCCAAGAACAGCTACAAAATTATAATGGCATAACGAATTCGATGCTTTTCATTACTCACACACCATACATCTACGAATGATTCATTTTGTAGCCAAAAGTCAACCACGTAATTTTTAAACTCATACATTTTCGAATTTATAGGGCAATCAGACTTTATGTAACACCATCCTTCCGTAATTGCATCTCTTGGCAACAATGGTAAGAAACTGCAATCTTCTACCACACACAAGAACTCTCTGTCGCTGGTATGGACCAATTAATGCTGAGCCAGGATTTATAAATGAATCGTTTGAAGCTCTAAAAAAGAAAAGTACTTTAAGTCAGCAACCTCTTATATGCAATCTAGTATTCGACGAGATGGCTATTAGACGCCAAAAGCTTTTTCACAATCAACAGAAGCTTGGTGCTGTGAATTTTGGTGCTGGTCCTCAAGAAGGTGATGGAAATGATCATGTTGCGTCACAGGCGTTAGTATTTATGTTGGTGTCACTGACTGAAAATTGGAAACTTCCTGTAGGCTATTTTTTAATATCAGGTATAACTGCAGAAACAAAAGCTAATTTAATCACTACATGCTTGCATAAATGTCATGATGCCGGAGTTACAGTCGTAAGCATGACATTTGATGGATGCCCTGCAAATTTGTCAGCTGCAGAAAGCAGCAGTTAACTAGTTGAAATGTGTATTAAAAAAACCGTCATATTTTTCTAAGGAAAATCACAAAATATGGTACCTGGTTTCTACCTAGGAAGCGAGAAAACTTAAATTAAGTTATGAAACTAAATAATCGATTAAATAATGCCTGAAATGTTAGTAATCGATTACGAATAAATCGGTAAAATCTCATAAAATCGAGCACCGAGTATTTTTTTGTGGAATCGATTCATAGCGAATCGATTTCCTTTAATTTCTCTTCTGGCAACATTCCTGCCTGATATCAGTCTGTCACCGATTGACAGATGACACTCGTTCGTTGTTTTTCGTTCTGAGTGCGCACATATTTTCCTTGTTTCATTGTTTATCCCCACGACCTCGGCTTTTATTGGACTATTGACGGATCTTGCATTTCTAAATTACCTGGCTCTCTATTTTGGACAACTGTTTACGCCTATCGATCGGATATTGACGACATGGATCGCTGTGTAAATTGTTTGATTGCGACTGGTCGCAGTAACTCTATTGGCAGAAGAGTCTTGGAAGATGAGGCGATTTTAGCAGTTATTCGTCGGTGGCGTGCATCTCAGCCTGTAAGTTTTTACCAATTTTATATTTTTGGCGACTCGCTGTCCGATCACGGACCATGCCCGGGTCGCCTACGCGTTGTGTTCCAAACGCTTCAACGAGCTATCAGCAAGCTGACGGGGCCCCCTTAGAGGGCCAAAGCCTGCCGTGACCCCGGAACGCAAAGGGCTATTGAAGGACACCGTGGATTTTAGTCAGTACAAGTCTGAAAGATCCTCTCACACTGCCGTGGGTAGGAGGACTCATTTGATGATTTTACCAAGCTAAAAAAAAAGCTGGGACATTTGTTCGAACATGCACTTGTATTAGTGACATGTTACAAAACGTGTTTACTGTTGAACAAGATTTAAATAGTTAACTTATTTCAGGTAACCAGTGAGAACTATGTATGCCAAGCATGTTGGGACTTGGCTCAAGATGTAGTCCTTGGGAGACGTGCGATTGAAGCAACAACCCAAGTTGGCCATTCCAGTGTTTGTGTCCGCTGCGGTCGTTCACTGTTAGCACAGCGGTACAGCCACCTTCTTCGCAATGATTCTGCTTGTGAATCTGCGATATATAATGTGATCAGAGAGTGGATACTGCCACAAACAGTAAGTTACTTTAGTACTATATCTTAATTTACTCAAACTGTATTTGAATAATAAAAGATTTATTTGCAAAACTAATAAATAATTTACATTTTTTTTTATTTTTGCAAATACATTTCACATTATTATTACATAAAATATAATGATTTTCACTATATTATTATATTAATGTATGACATCAAATCTCTCTGTCCCTCTAAGGTTTCCTGTTATAGAACTTAGTTCTGAGTAAAGCTCGCTTTTGCATGAAATTCTAATCTCAACATTGTTATTGTTAGTTTATCATTATTGAATATGAATAAATAAATGTACTTATATCTTATCTGATCAGTAGGTACTTATATTATAATTGTGGAATTAATTTTACTTTTTTTTATAGGTGGGTGAGGCGGATCGTATATGCCACTCTTGTTGGATATTAGCAGACAGAGCTGCTGTTAATATGAGAACCGGTCCCTCAACTTCCTCACAGAGTAACCCGCCACCAGCCCAATCGTCAGTTGGTGTTTCTGTTGGACAATTGGATGGAAATCAGGACAACAGTCTACGTGAACCTGCAAATGTTTCCATTCAACCAGAAGAAAGTCACGGTAATGATGTACATGATCCCTCAGTGCAACCACATTCACCAGTTGTCCCAATTGTGGAACCAGGAAGGCAGAACCCTGAATCAACAATATTATTGCCAGATTACATGAGGGCAATTGAATCGGAGCGACATTGCTTCATAGAAGGTTGTCAGAGAACTGAACGTTACAGAGTTCCTCTAGCAACAAGAAAAATGTTACTTTATGAGCATAAATATTATGTGCCACAAAATAATCGTCTTTGTGATACACATTTAGTTATTGAGGCATGGGATTTCCAAACATTTACTGCGAGACATATCCAAGATATGATGACATTAAAAGAGTCCCCTAAAGAAAGCTTATTGAACTTTGGAAATATTGATGATATGGAAGACCATGTTGTGCATACCTGAGTTGGATTGACTAAAACTCAGTTCCGTCAAATATTTGATGAGGTGCCGCAATTGTTAGAAATACGCAACAGTTCTTCAGTGCTAGCAGCCTATCTTATGAAAGAAGAACTCTAATGAAAGATTGGCAACATTATTTAAAATATCTAAGAAAACTCTAAGCAAGTGGCTGTGTCAAGCCCGTGAGATATTTATTGAACATTTTGTGCCCCAGCATTTAGGATTAGGACACATCACTAGGGAACTAATTAAAGAAAGAAACTTAGCCATACCTAGTGCTTTATATGAAGGAGATTCTAGGCCCATTGCTATATTTGACGGAACATACTGCTATGTAGAAAAAAGTTCTAATTATTTATATTAAAAAAAAACATACAGTTTGCATAAATACCGAAACTTAACCAAACCTTTTTTAATAGTGTGCACAGATGGCCATATTATTGATGTTTTGGGCCCCTATCCAGCAACCACGTCAGACTCGGATATAATGAGACATGAATTTTTAAGTGAAAACCCACTCCGGGAATTTTTTCAACATGGTGATGTATTTATACTGGATAGGGGCTTCCGAGATTCATTACCATTATTAAATCAATGTGGATTTAGGACATACGTGCCTGCTACCATGGCGCAGGGTGAAACACAGCTGTCAACACTTGACGCAAACAAATCGAGAGCAGTCACCATTTGCCGTTGGGTGGTAGAGGTTGTAAACGGCAGGTTTAAAAGAGATTTTAAATGATTTAGGCAATGTTATTTTAATACAGCCTCAAGAAGTTTGTTTAAAGATTTTAAGGTGGCTGCTGCTCTCATAAATAGATTTCAGCTTCCCATAACCGATAGAATAGACAGTGGGGACATCATTAATCAAATTAATATAAATATGAATAGACATAACATATTAGGTGATTTTATTGTGAACAATCAATATAATAGACGTAGGGCTGATTTTGAAGCAATAACTGTTCAAAATGATAATTTAAATGATTTTCCCCAGTTGTCATATGATGAATTAATTCTTGTATCCTTGGGTACTTATCAATTAAAGCAGGCACGGTCCTATTTTGGTGAACATATGCGGGGAACTGATGGGTTCATCATAGAAGTGTGCAGGGAGGTAGACAGCAGCCTTCTTCGACAGCTGTCGGCTTCAAATACTTCTTGGTTACTGCGGGGTCGAATACAATCCCGCCATATAAGTCGCAAAACATATTTTGTTTACATTTTAGTTGACAGCTGTCGAAGAGGACGAGATTCAATATTAGGGTATTATTGTAATTGCATTGTAGGTAAAAGGACTGTAGGCTGCTGTGCCCATGTAATGTGCATAATATGGTATCTCAGTTGGGCAAGATACCAAGAAGATATCGTACCCCCTGTACAATTCTTAGACGATATTCTCCTAATTATTGAAGATGAATAATACATATTTTAGTCATATATTAGTGTTTTATTTTATATCCTCCTGTCCCTTTTTTAGTTTTTAAAAGGTAGGTGCCTACTGCTTCTAAGTGCAGGATATTGGATGAAGAAATTGTCTTGTCTTCGACTGTAGCGACTGTCCTGGGCGCGAGAGAGCCAAACTTGTCAGATCTTTGACTCTTTACATGCATAAAACCATAACACAACCAAAGCCATTCAAAAGTATTTCGTATTAAACATAAAAAACTGCAATGTTATAATATAACCTCACTTTTACTATATTTCATATAACTTGATTCCTGGATAGCCAAATTTCACCAAATTTTCAGTGAGGCCTTGTTATTATATTCTCTTACAAATAAGGCTAGTTTAATTCAGTTAACACCTGGGCCCAGGAATGTATGGAGTAGTTCCCTTCTCCTTTTAGGGTGTAAACTGACGAACCCAAATGATTTGGTGACCCATTTTCCACATCCATCTACACAGGAGAAAGTGTGTATATTTCTTGATCCATGTCACGTCATCAAACATAAAGAAACTCATTTGAGAAAAAAAGATTATTATTTGACCAAGATTGTAAGAAAATAAAGTGGCAGCTATTGATTAATCTAAATAAACTGCAAATGAAAGATGGTCTTAGGTTTGCCAACAAACTTACACCACGGCATGTGTACTTCCGTAACCAAATTATGAAGGTCCGTCTTGCTACTCAACTCTTAAGTAAGAGTGTAGCCAAAGCATTGCAGCTATGTGACGAGGATTTGAAGTATACACAATTCGCGGACTCGTCGGCTACAATACAATTTTTGGAAACGTTTAATGATTTTTTTGACACAATGAATTCAAGAAAGTGTTATTTTTATGGGTTCAAGCGACCAATTGACGCCATAAATAAGTCAGAAGAACTGAATTTTTTGTCAAAAGTAAAAAGATACATATTAAATTTAGAATTTCATACAAAATGCAGAAGAGTCGTAAAATCCACGTATTACTTTGTCGATTTCAAAAAAGAAAATTGTTGAATCGGCTAATAAAACAGGATTTATAAGAGCTTTGATTTGTATAGAATCTCTAAAAACTTTATATCAACGTGTAGTAGAAGAAAAAAAATATATGACATATATTTCTACATACCGTCTAAGTCAAGATCATCTAGAGCTTTTCTTTGGGGTCATAAGAAAGCACGGCGGGTACAATAATAACCCCAACGTCTTACAATTTCGAGCTGCCTACAAAAAAACCCTGAACCATTTGGAACTTCGTTCATCATTCACGGGTAATTGTATACCTTTAGATAATATAAACATTCTATGTAATTCTTCAACAAATGTTATTAATAGTACGACGCCCTTAAACAGACACGACGATGAGGAATACGAAATATTGTCAGCAACCTATTTTTATTAAGGTTATGTTGGCAGTATTTGCATAACGTATGCCTGTCATAATTTCATAAGGTTGGCTTCCGTCAAACATGTCAACCCATTAATTATTTTTATATTTTGAAATTTAAATACACGATGTTATGAGCAAAGTTGATATTATGTTGTCGATTCAAAAGTCTTGTTTTAATGCGTTCTTCAATTCGAGTGGAACTGAGAGTACAAATACCGTCAAATGTTTGACAGAAAGTAAGTGGTCAACTTTTATATGGGAAAATGGAATTGTCGTTTTACTCGATCTTACTCGCAATTTTTCCTTATTTGCTCACCGTTTAGACCTACCCTGGACTACGACAAACATTTTAAAACCAAAATCAGCTCGATCGCCACAGCCGTTCTCGAGTTTTAATCAGACTAACGAACCACAATTCATTTTTATTTATATAATATATATAATATATATATATATATATATATAGATAGAAGATGTGCTCGTCAAGACCTTTCTTTTGATACCAAACATGTCACCCCGCGAGGGCGACTGGGAATGAACGATGATTATCTCAATTTTTTTTTGAGTTTATAAATTTATTTGTAAAGTCTACCATATTAAATTTAGGGAGAATTTATATAGCCTATGTCACCCGGACTATTATTACAAATTTATTGATACCTCATTCATCACAATCGGTTCAGTAATTTAGGCGCTACGGTGGAACACACGTAACAACGAACACACATATTATAAGTAAATGACTGAGTTAGAAGTTTTTTTTTATTAAGATGTCAATAAAAGTGATTTAAGACCGCGGCGACCCTAGAATTTTCCATACAAACGTAATACCTAAATCATTTGCAATTTGAGCATATTTCCATCATATTATGTTAATATTCGGATTTAGACAGTATTTATCTAGGCTTGTACATCTTTTTTTTCCAAAAAAACTTACCTAAAATAAAGTTTAAGCGAATTGAAATTCGCACAATTTTTAGAGCTAAATGACATGTTTTCGTACTGTTTTTTCTGTATTATAAACAACAATATTTGGAATATTGTTTCGGCAGAAGCATAGCTTATATTATCAAGTTACAAAGTATAGAAAAAATTATGAAAGAATATTAGGTTTTCATTCATCATTTTTGGTATTACGGAACACATCCAAATTTATCATAAATTGCGATAGCTAGTAACAACGCTAACAACACACAACACACATAACACACAACAGACACAGACAACAACAACAACACAAAAACACAACAGAACAGAGATAACAATATTCCAAACGCATTTTGGAATATTGTGTTCGCCGGACCCTTAAGTAATATGATATTACTTAAATCACTTTTAGATACATACACAATACTTATATAAAACTAATATCGATATCGTTTATTTCAAACAAAAATACATAATCCTGAAAACGGAGCAATAGTACCCTGTGTTCCCTACATATGGGAGATTTGATCCCCCCCCGGATCAAGTCACCGTCACCACAAGTAAGGGACACTTGATACCATTGTCTTTTTTAGTTTTGGTAGGATGTTTATATTATTTATAAACGGAGGTTAATGGAAAATAAAATAATAATTTCAAATGAAATATCACGTCTTTTAAAACAAACACATTTAAAATTCGATAATAAATGAGTATAGTACGAACAAAAAATAAAAGGGGGGATCAAGTGTCCCCAGTCTCCCCTATTTTATTACAAAATAGATAAGGTATGTAGGTAGTAGGGTAACTGCTATAGTAATTGGCCACGCTATAGTTACTGGCCACTCATAACAAAAGAGGTAGAAACAAAGTAATGCAAGCAAGCCCATGAATGAAAAGGACAAAAAACATTCCTGTATCTAATGTATTTTCGTTTTAGTTAATAAAATGTGACCTAGATAGCGTTATACAACATTCGAACAGTCAATTTGAAAAAGTTGTCAAGATGTGGGCGGTTTGTTAAGAAAAAAATAAGGTAAGAGTCTTGGAACATTTTCATCTAAGTGTGCAATTTACTTTTCCAGTGTCTAAATATTATGTGTTTCTATTAGTATATTAGATGAAGTTTACTTCTGTATAATTTTAAAGTTCGCAAGTTTGTTAATAACCTTTAATGTTTACCGGCTAATAACTAAATTCAAAGGATGTCACCAAAATCTGCCCAAAAAAGTACCGAGGTACACTTAGTGGCATAAAATACACTAGACTACACTGAATGATATGGCATTTATAGATTTTGCTACTGGTGACCTGGGGTCGAGAATAAAATAATTTATAATTGATGAAAAGCACGCCATTTTGGCACTCTATCATCGGCACAAGCACTACCATACTCTTTTGAAACTGTCAAAATGACCAAAGACTACAATATAATTATGAAGTTGACAGCTGTCTGCTGTCGGCTACAGCTACTGTTGTTTTTACATTTGTTTCGTATTGAATATTTTTATAAATAATTCAATCTGAATTCAATAACAACTCTCATGGTCTACTCGATTTTCGTTAGGCAAAGATATGGTACCTAACGTCAGAAATGATGCTTAAATCCAAAAGTAGGTGAATACAAGCTGTGAATTTGGATGAACAGTAATGTTAGCAGCAGCGTTAGAAGTCTTTCATAGCGCATAGCAAACTCGATAAATATAGCCTCATAGCGTCCAAGGGTTTCAACGTGACTCTGATCTCCGTCATATCCCAGCTCGACATAAATGAAGTCAGATCAACCAGGTTTCAGTGAATAAAGTCGCATTTCCATAAAGCCTTTTATTATTATGTGTGTTTATTTTATATTGATTTCATGAAATGAATAGAACATCAAGCCAAGCAACATCAAATAATTACATAATACCCTTTTTATCCTTAGCCTGTCTCTATTATGATGTACATAGGGGGTGGAAGGTGAATTTCTGAGATTAGATACAGCAACCCACTTCATGGAACTTTTCAAGTGCTGATAAAGAGACACAAATACACATTTAATTTCCTATTGTTATCGGGCCCTGGAGCCCGAACGGCGCTCAATGAATTAAAGTCTAGTTAGTCTTTCCAGTAATATCTACCAATAAAAATTGAATAAATAGACTTATCGAGTCATGCCTGTTCTGTTATTACCATATGGAATAAAACAATAAATATCTTTTAGTTTTATTAGCGTTCTTCATTTTCAATTTCACTTCCTGGTTTAATATTTCATCCAAGACTATAGTCAGCTCAAGACCGACATGAGAGATGTTAAAAGACTGCATGTCCATCCAGTACTCCATTACAAGAAACGCACCTCATGTTTGTAAGCACTAGCCTAAAAGCAATAGATTTGTTAAAATCTTAAGTATTTTATTCTCTTCATTATGATAAAACGTGAAGTGCAGGGTACCTACTTACACGACCCTTACTGGATACTTACGCGACTCGTTATGAATAACAAAATCCGTCAGGAACGTATCGTATGGTAACAAAGGTCCAGAAAGAATAGCCAAGTTTTCGGGATCATGTATCGTCAAGAACCAAATCGGTCATCTCACGATTTGGTTACCAGAACACAAACGGAATACCAGAAAAAATTGCTAAGCTATTATACAAAAGACACAACACAAACGAACAACAGATGAGTACACCGAAACCGTGTATTATTTATGCCCGAAACGTAGAAACGAAGGGAACATGTGAACGACATTTTATTTTACGAAATAATGTCAACCCGAGTGTCAACCAAATGTACCGCAATGCACAAAGTTGCCACACTATTACAGGTTACCTAAAACTTTAAATAATTTATTATGTAGTTTTAAATGATTTAAGAATAAATATCCAATTATTTTCTAATTCCTCTATTTTTTCTCTTCAATTTGGTACACGTGTACCTCGAGGTACATGTTTGGGCAAAGTTGTATGGGCTTTTGCTGACATCCTTTGGTTGAATTTCAGTTATTGGCCATCCCCGGCCAATTACTAATTCTCCATTATGCCTACGTTTTTTCAAAGCAGTTTCGATCTTGTTATGGTAAAATATACCCTTTATAAAATTTCTACAGTTCTAAATTCAATGAATCAGTTATTAACCGGGGGTGGCCAATACCTGGCAAGTAACATGGCCAATTACTAAATACTTTTTTAATTTATTTCAGACTGCTTCAACATGCTAAAGATAGCGCAATATACCAAAAAAAAAATTGACAAAGCTTTAGAAGACGTTAGCTTTTAATTCAGATTAAAAAGAGTCAATAATTCATTAAGATTTCACAATTAAATTGTTTGGCTAATTACTGTCAATTGCTATATTTCTTAAGTGATTGAATTTGATTGAGATTTTTCACCAATAAACATGTGATTTAATTTATATTTGTTTTATTACATAAGACCCCATCTCATTCACTTTTATTTGGTATATGATAAGTGTATGTGACTTTGATCAACATGTTTTTTATTGATGTTAGAAAATTTATTTTACGTTAAGTGGCCAATAACTATAGCATTCACCCTAGTAAGTAGCAGACCTTTATGAGGAGATACATTAATTATGGACCGATGACTTAGTAAAGGCCGCAGGAGTTCGCTGGATGCGGGAAGCACAGAATCGGGCGAAGTGGCGGTGCTTGGGGGAGGCCTATGTCCAGCAGTGGACGTCTTTCGGCTGATATAATGTTGATGACATTAATTATACTTACATAACATAGATACATACATAATCAGCCTATAATGTTCCCACTGCTGGGACTCAGGCCTCCTCTAGGTGAGACTCTCACCTAGAGGATGGTGGATTACAGCCCACTCCCTCTAATAAATTAGTTTGACGGGATTTCCACGGTGATAGCTTATGTTATAAGGAGTAAAATAGGCTAGGCTTTTGTATCAGAAACAGACTTAGGGTTCCGCGAAAAAAAACTAAAACCCAGGAAATCTGTATCTACACAATATCTTCTTACATCTTAAATAAAATTGAAGTCTGTTTGCCATGTCAAAATTACAGCTTTTTACTAAATGCGTATGAAAGTATATACCATCCATACAACAAAACACTTTTTTTTTCTGTTTGTTTGTTCTGGCTAATCTCCGAAACTGCTGGACTCATTTTGAAGGGAGTTACACTAGCAGCTATACAAATAAATAAAGTTGATGTATAGAATTCCACGCGGTCGAAGTCGCGGGTAACAACTAGTACTTAATAATGTGTAGGGTGGCAAATACTATACATTTTAATTTCTTACTATTCAGTGGCATCTATATATGAGATAAAAATTAACAGTGTTGCCAGCATATATCCATGAAGCAATTGGTAGTATATTTTAGTAGAAGGGGAAACGTATAATCTTTGATTTTGATCTATTGTAAGATAGTTAATATTTTTAGTTTTTTTTTGCAATAGTAAAACTTATCTGATCATAGTATTTTATTAATGTTTTGTTCATATTGATAAAAAGATTCACTTTTAGTAGAATTTACAAATATGAAATGACTTTACAGGCCACCCGCCACTGGGCGATTTGAATGATATTTCTGTCATTACAAAAATTTCGGCGGTTGCGCATATTATTTTAATTATTTCGTTTGCTTCCCGATTTTGAGTGTATTTACGTCGAGTTTAGTTCTTTAAAATCTTGGAAGAAAACCGTCCCCACAGTGTCTCTTCTTTCTTAATCACGTCCAGTTGAGCCCCCTGTGCTCCTGTGATTTAAAAGAACAGAATTTTTTAGGTTGTCCGTAAATTTGAGTCTGGACCATATTAGTTAAGTGTGTTTAAATAACAATGTCTCGCCGGGCACACAACACTTGTTTAGTGTTGTGTCACTTGTGTGCCCGGCTACCAAGTCATCAAAGATGACGGTAAATATAATTTTCTTATTATACACTCAAACACCCGTACCTCGAAAGTTGCGAAAATCTTTTTCCGGTTGAACGACAAGGAATATTTAGTTGCCTCGCTGACTTGTTCCCTTTAAAAAGTTTTTGTACCGTGGTAACTCTATGAGAGCTTCTAAAACTTTATTCTAGATGGTTCCGTATGTTATGTATTGCTTATTGTACCTAATTACGACGACTAAGTGCTAGAATAATCCACGAAAAATTTTTTTTTGGTGTACCTCCCCTACACGTAAAGTAGGGATGTTTTTTTCTCATCTATCCCATAATGTGGGGTGTCATTGGAAAACTCGTTCAAAAATATTATATCCGTTTGCGAAATATGCTTTAAAGTGCAAATTTTTTAGAGTCAAGTGTCGTCGTCCCTGCCAGCTAAATGGTTGGTTATGGATATTTTTATGTGAAAAAATTCGCGGCAGTAGTATACAAGGTCCCATTAAAATAGATGGACAAATTTTAACACAGCGTTCAGTACGTCTAACCAAAGATATCCAAGCAAAAAAAAGTGATTTTAGTTTGACCAAAAATTATAAATGGCATTGGGTAACCAACATTCTTTGGTGTATTTTCGTTAGCTGATTTATTTTTCTTGTCAGTATCTAATGCGTTCTTCTTGTTACTTTTTTACCGTTGTCCTTATTTTGGTGGTCTGAATGATTACTAAAAGTTTGTCCATCTATTTTAATGTGACCTTATACAAGGTGGAGACGACAATACAACAAAAAATTAAACGGTGTGTCCATAATGACGTTCCCATTCTGTATACGAAAATTCAATTGAATATATTCAATAGTTTAGTCATTATAGCTCGGCAAAATCCATAGTCGGCTCGGGCTATTTCAGTTATCCACCCCAAAAATCCACCCTAAGGTGGATATTCTGAAATGTATGCCCGAGAATTCACCCAAGGCCTAGTTGGATAACCGGAATTTATAGGCTTAGGGTGGATCCGGCTTACATTACATTTAATTTGTTTGAAAAACTCGTTTTTTTTTTCTAAGCTAGGATTTATTTGACAGTTCGAAAATACTCTCAAGCATTAGTAGTGCCAGTATTTTAATTTTTTGTTGTATGGTAGTCTCCACATTGTATACAGTATGTAACAAAAACCCTGTCCGATCCATTAAGGGCGTATTCCTGGGTTAACATACGTACTATAAAAAATATATTTAAAAATGTAACTCATAAAAATCAAAAGATAATGATTATTTTATTTTTATAAACCATGCGACATTCACACTAAGTATGGCAAATTTTCATAAGTTGACAACACTCCACCCACCGGGGAAATCTTTTTATTTTACCTATTTTTATTTCAAAGGATACCGCCCTACACTGGGCGCGCTGTCGGTGCTCTCTAGCGAGTCGCCAACTTGTTTGATGTAGCCGACTGGTTGCCTACCGTGCGATGCGGCGCGTCTCTGTACGCTTGTTGCTAGTCAGTGTGACCATTTGTGGCAGGATCCTGCCTTTTTGGCAGGTTTGGCCCTGTATTTTACTCTCTGGCATATTTGTTTGACGTTTTAGAAATCCGGCAGTATTTGGCAGTTTAGAGCATAATAGGCTTTTTTTATTTTTTTATTTGGCAATACAGCCTTTTAGAAGGAGTAAAATGCAGTATTGACAAAAAAGCAGTAAGTAGGAATTTAAAAATGGTAACATCGGCTACGATAAGACCTTTGGTTCGGGGATTTCCCCTAACATCTCTAGTTGAATTTGTAGTTCATTCCATTGTGAACCTTAAAGTGATAGGCACAATGTCTATAATAATATTAGTAGTAGTCAGTTGTTTTTCTAAATTTCTAATTAGTCGGACACAATTTTGATTCGGAGTTCGTTCGACGTGCATGTTTTTATTCCTGATTTATCATGAAACGTAAATATGATAATTCAAAAAATTGATGACGAATACAGACAATTAAAACTTGATAAAGATGTTAGTGATTTATTAGAATCTGGTGGAAGTAATGCAAAGCCAATTCTAAGTGTCGATAAATTTTGGGGTGCCGTTGGCAAAATCCGAAATTCAAATGGAAACTTAAAATATGTAAATGTTTCTAATTTTGTAAAAAGTTTGTTGTGTTTGCCAATGTCGAATGCTGCTTGTGAAAGGATATTCTCGCAAATCAACCTTATAAAAACAAAAACGCGGAATAGATTTATTAATAAGCATGTCGCCTCTATTTTGCATGTAAAACAGGGCATTAGTGAATATGGTGACTGCGTTTCATTCCAGCCAACTAAAGAAATGATTAAACAAATGACGAAAGCGATGTACAAAGAAAGTGATAAAGAAGAATACGATGCTAATACGAATGTATAATTTGATTTATTATTACTCTTATTTGATTATTTTAAATAAAAATATATAAAATTATGTGACTTTTTTTTAAATTTTAGAATTATATCGGCATTATTTCGGCATTTTGTGCAAAAAAGTTTGGCAGGTTTTGTCAGTTTTTTTGCCGAAGCAGGGCAGGATCTCTAATTTGAAGTTGGTCACACTGTTGCTAGTCTCAAAAGTCAGTCTTTCGTGGAGATTCCTTTTGATCGGATGTTCCGTAATGTCGTATTCCAATCAGGAATATTTTAATATGTTAATGTGCTTAGGCAAGGCCAATTGCAATTATGCAGCTGCGCGTAGAGACTATGAGGTGCGTTTTCACAGGCCAAGTGTGCCAGTACCGTCGGAGCGTGCGTTCCAACGTCTACATAATAGTGTGTTCACTACAGGCAGTGCTCATGGGCACGAGACACAGCGCGCTGATGCTGGAAGACCACGAGAGCGCAACCTGGAAATCGAGGATCAAGCACACGCTCTGTTGCCCGACAACTAGAGACTAATCACATGCTGGTTTGGAGAGTGCTGAAGGGAGATGGTCAGCACCCTTATCACTACCGGCGGGTTCAATCCCTTCTGCCCGCTGATTACGAACCAAGAATGGAATTTTGTAATTGGATCTTAAGAAAAGTCGAAGAACATGAAGGTTTCTTGAATCGCGTGCTTTTCTCCGATGAATGCTCGTTTGTAAGAACAGGTGTGTTCAACTGCCACAACGAACACGTGTGGGCGCTCGAAAACCCGCTTGCTATGAAACCGAGTAATTTCCAACATCGTTGGCGTGTAAACGTGTGGGCTGGTATTCTCGGAGACCAAATTATTGGTCCATACTTTTTGAGGCCCACAATGAATGGTTCAAACTCATCAAAGCACTCTGTTGGTGCAAAGCGAAGCTGACAATCACTTTTGTTTAGATTCACAAAAAAAAAATTACTTGCAGAGGATGGACAAATTAGCAACGAGAGCATCAATGTCGTGGACTATGAGCACATGAACATAGAGCTCATAGACACGATGTCAATGATAAATAATAAAGATAAAGGTAATATAGAAAAATGTGCTGCAATAGGATATTGCAGTGGGTGGTTAGCACGCCAAGCCAAAAGCAAAGTATATAAAATATGTCAAACATGCCTCAAATCCATGGAAACTGATTATACAGAAGATTTTCATGAATATACAACTTTGATACGACAGAGGGGCTTTCCTTTGAACTGCCTATACTAGGTACCATTTCCAAGCTCTGTACCAAAAATCAATCAAATAAGAGCAGTAGTTTAGTCGCAAATGATTTTTTAAGTTTTTGCCCCGTTTGAACACGATGTATCATTCCTAACAGCTGATTATGTCTATACGCCTAGGTCATGCACCTTAAAACGATAAATCTGAGTACAACCTACATGCGTTGTTGCCGCTCTGTGACGCAAATCACAAGTACCTACATACAACCAAATATTTTCGGTAAAAAGATGCCAATTCAAACAAGGACACACACACTTGCACTTTCATTACGAGAGTGACAATCATAGCAAAACATCCCGCGCGTAAAAGAAATAGAAATAGGTCAGTATATATGTTGCTATTGCATCCTAGATCCTTGCGATCGGTAAGGGGGTGGGGCCTCTAAAAAACGTGTTTTTTCAGAGCGCCGAGGCAATCCTTTTGGAACGTACTTATGTTACGTAACACGGAAGCTCCGCGAACTCGCGCGCTGAACACGCGATGGTCGCATCGCTCGCATCGCGCATTCACGTTCTATTAGGACAATGACTAAGTTTTTCTCACTAAGTCGTTCGTTTATTAACTAACTTACGACAAAGTTCCTGCGACCATTACCATCAGCCGCTACATAAATTGAGGGGTCCGCATTGGCGGGCCACCGTACAGCGTCCGTGGGCGAAGGGCGAAGCCCCGGCCCCGCTCGGCACGGACCCTTACGGGGGCGTCACGATATCTCGAACGGTCTTCATCTTACGCAGTCGTATGTTATCATACCGCTGTGTCCGCTGAAGTCCCGCTGCGGCCACGAGGCAACTTACAAGTGTAATGGCGGCCAAAACGTTTTTGAAAAATTAAGTATTTATAGTGAATCTGAACTGTGATCACCTCTGTTGTATGTACGTTAAGTACCTACGACATTCTAAAGCCTCAATGGCTGGGCCAGAAGAACGTCCAGACCCGTTGGGTGATTATCTTCGACAATGGGGACTTGAAATCTACATCGCTCCATTCAAAGGTAAGTTTCTCTTTTCATCAATTCAACCAGCATGGTGTGTCTTCAATAGCGCACAGTTATCAAGATCTGAATTATGTCTTACTCATAGATAGCTTTTATAGCAATGAAAGGTTCAATTCTTAATTCCAGAGTTAAGTATGTTATTTATACTTACCTATTACAAACATGCCAATATTTTTACAGAACAAGCTATAGATTTGGAAACATTGCAAATGTTGTCTGAAACAGACATTAAAGAATTGGTACCAGTGATTGGCCACAGGGCCAAGTTAAATACACAGATAAAAATGTTAAAATCTATTACGTCTGGGGAAGCTACAAATGCCAATAATATGGAAGTGAGTCAATAATAATTTTTTGTAGGTATACTTGTGAGCCATGCACACCGGTGTCCATCTCGTTAGTAGTAGGCTCCTAGGTAGATTGGTACACTCTACAAGTCTACAGAGATAAGCACGCCATTGTAAAAAATTGTCTTAGTTATTATATTATCTCTGTATTGTATACTGTAGGCAATAAAGAATAAGTATATAATATATTATACCTCACTAAGCTATTGTTAATTTGCAGATTTGTGAGGATACTCTATGTGCAGAACAGTGCAGCAGTGTGACTACATACATTTTACAGCCACCGACAGAACTATTTATTGAAGATGTACCTGACAAAGACAATATTACCCCTGACACTTCTTGTGTAAGTTTATATTTTATTTACTTATTATGGGTAAGAGTAGTATTTTGGGTTCTGTACTCAAATAGAAAAATCGACACCGTTATAGGACCACTTAGTTGTTAGTCTGTCAAGACCCTTTATCTCAAAAACAGGTAGAATCAAGTTGGAATTATTTTAAAATACTTAAGTCTACCGACCCTTGGAGGTGTAAAAATTTCAAACTTCTAAGTCATTTTAATCAAAGTTACAGCCATTTGTAACATCATTTTCATACGAATTTTGATACTCATAAAGCCTATAAGGTACTTCCTAGATACATAAGATTTAAATTTATTGTGCTGTGAGCAGCACAAGTAAAGGTGAAAAGTCCAAAAATTGTTACTATTATTATCATCACTACATATATTATCACTATACATTTATTATAAAACAAAGTCGCTTCCTGCTGACTGTCCCTATGTATGCTTAGATCTTTAAAACTACGCAATGGATTGTGATGGGGTTTTTTTAATAGATAGAGTGATTCAAGAGGAAGGTCTATAATATATGTATTGTTTGAGAGACTTGTGGATTTTTCAATAAAACTTTATATTGCAGCTAAATTAGTTGTATTTCTCCATTTTTAACAATTATTACTTTCAATAGACTTTGATTGATATACAGAGCAACGTTGGGCGGCGAGGTGGGTGGCTTCCACAAGACTGGCGCTAGCTCCGCGCGGTGCGTCGCGTGCGATGGCGGGCGCGCAAACTAGTGTGTGTGCGTCGCCGGTTTACGTTTGTGTGTGTGCGCGCATAGTTTGCTTGAACATCCTCCCGCGCCTTGAAACTTCATTTCAAGCTTCCATGAGTGGACATATCCGATTCACAGCTCTACGTAGTGTGCCTCTAGTGGTGTTGATATCAGCAACTCTGCATGCTCCATCCGACCCTGGATACACGGCTTCTATTCGCCCCAAGGGCCACTTCAATGGTGGGGACATCTCTTCTTTTATTAAAACTAGCTGACCAGGTTTTATGTCTGCTTGGCGCTTCTGCCACTTGGTGCGCTGTTGGAGCTCGCAGACGTACTCCCGAGTCCATCTAGTCCAGAAATGTTGTCGGGCCTGTTCAATCCTCGCGTAGCGATGCAAGCGGCTTGGGTTGACTTCCATCAGGTCTGGTGCTGGCAGTGACGTCATCGTTCTTCCAATCAGGAAGTGCCCTGGGGTAAGAGGAGACAGGTCGTGAGGATTGGAAGACATGGGGGAAAGGGGCCGTGAGTTGAGTATTGCCTCAATCTGAGTGAACAGAGTTGCAAGTTCTTCATAAGTCAGATGGGAACTACCCAAGGCCCTTTTCATATGGTATTTAGCAGATTTTACAGCTGCTTCATGAAGTCCGCCAAAATTAGGAGAATATGCAGGTGAGAATTTAAATTTAATGCCTTCCTCTGCAAAAGGTTCTGACACAGAGGTCCAGCTAGATTCCACAAATTTTCCTATTTGACGATGAGCCCCGACAAAGTTGGAGCCATTGTCGCACCAAATTTCTCGGGGTTTGCCTTTCCTACTAATAAATCTACGTAATGCTAGAATAAAAGCCTCTGTGCTGAGGTCACCAACTAGTTCTAGATGTACAGCCTTAACTTTAAAACATACAAATATACATAAGTAACATTTAATTAATTTAGATCCGCGTCCCTTTTTATTATTTATCAGGAATGGTCTTGCAAAATCCGTGCCGGTGATTTCGAAAGGATAGCCTGGATTTAATCTACCAGATGGCAAATTTCCCATTATCTGCTTAGCAACGACTCCATTCATACGAGTGCAAATGGTACACTTCCTATAAGTCTGCCTCGCTAAAGCTCTGCCTTTAATAGGCCAGTAATTTTCTCGTATCAGTGAAAGAAGCAGTTGAGGACCCGCATGCATATGCTTTACATGAAAATAATGGAAAATTTGCCTTGACAAGTGATGCCTTGAATCAATAATGATTGGATGTCGTTTCTCATAATCGAATGTTGAGTTTTCCAGACGACCTCCAACCCTTATCAATCCTTTATTATCAATAAATGGTGTCAAACTTAATAGCGGAGCTGCTTTACTTTGTGTTTCAAAGCTAGGAAAGCTTTCTTGTTGAGAAAGGTACACTAGCTTACTTTCGGCTATTGCTAATTCTTCTACAGTTAAATTGCCTTTAATTTGATTGTTAACATGTTTTGTATTATTATAGAACCGGAATAGATAAGCTACGATACGACGTAATTTTGAAAAACTAGAATATTTAGTTACATCAATAATCAAATTATCTGACTGTGACGTGTCAACACATGAATTGTTGACAAGTACCTCAGGTATTGTAGTGTGGGTTACATGAGTACTTTGGCATGGCCAATGTTCCTCCTCTTCTTGTATGAATGTAGGTCCCTGCCACCATAATGATAGTAATTTAAACTCATTTGGATTCACACCTCGAGATGCTATATCCGCAGGGTTTTGTGATGTGGGGACATACAGCCATTTACAGTTATTACATAATTCTTGAATAGATACGACTCTGTGTGCTACAAAAGTTTCTAACTTTAATGAAGGCGTGCACAACCAACCCAGTACTATTTTAGAATCTGACCAAAAAGTTTTACAGGCTATTTCACAACGCAGTGATTTAGCAACTTTGTTACATAGTCTTGCGACTAGAAGAGCACCGCATAACTCCAGCCTGGGTATAGTTGTAGTCTTCAGTGGCGCCACTTTTGCTCTAGCGCATAATAGTTTCACGGTACAGTTGCCTAGAGCATCAGTTGACTTCATATAGATGCAGCCGGCATACGCCTTCATGCTAGCATCAGAAAAGGAATGCAATTCTATTCTTACAGGATTACTACAACTGGCATGTCGAGGTATCTCAATAGTTTGCAAGTGGTGAACATTATCAATGAATTTCTTCCATAAATTATGTACATCCATAGGTATTTCATCATCCCAGCCTAATTTCAGAGACCATAGGTTTTGTAAAATTATTTTGCATGCAATAATACAACAGCTGATCAAACCTAATGGATCAAAAAAAACTAGAAGTTATAGATAAAATGGAACGCTTAGTGAATGGCATTCCATTGTTACAATCTTGCAATTTAGAAGAAACTATAAGAATGTTGTCAGTATTAGGGTTCCATTCTATTCCTAATGCATGACTTGGGGATGATATTATTTTAAAATTATCTTGATTACAGTTAACAGTGTTTAAAATAGAATTTAGAAATTGAATAGAGTTACTTTTGATTTTTCTAAGAGGAAGACAAGCTGATTCAAGTTTTTCTACAATTTTCTGATAAATATTAAAAAGCATTGATTCATCATTGCATCCGGAAATTAAGTCATCCACATAGAAGTCATGTGACATTATTTCTTTAATTTCCGGTTCATCACATTCCTGACTCAACTCAACCAAACATCTCGTGCTGAGGAAAGGGGCCGATGAGGTACCATATGTTACAGTATTGAGTTGTAAGTACTTCATCGGCTGATCTTCATCCTCACGCCATAGTATCACTTGCAAATAACGTTGAGATTCCTCTAATAAAATTTGACGATACATTTTCTCTATATCTCCAGTAATTATATATGTGTGTTGTCTAAATCTCATTAGTATAGAGAAAATGTCGTCCTGCACAGTGGGCCCAACCATAAGCAAATCATTTAAAGAGATACCTGAATCCGTTTTTGATGAGGCATTGAAAACTACACGACATTTTGTCGTTTCACTCTGTTCTCTAATCACAGGGTGATGTGGTAACAGATTAACAATTTCAGGTTTCTCTATTACAGTCAAATGGCCCAGGTTGGCATATTCATCAATAAAACTCACATACTGCTCTTTTATGTCAGGTTGCCTTTTAAATCTTTTTTGTAGGGAATCAAGACAGTGCTTTGCTCTAGGATATGAATTTCCTAACAATTTAGGATTATCACGTAAAGGCAACGTGACACAAAAGCGCCCATCTTCCGTGCGGCGTGTGTGTTGCTTGAAGTGTTCCTCGCATGCTTGTTCCTCCAAGGTGAGCTTCGGTTTGTCTGGCAGCTCCTCCAGCTCCCAGAACTGCTTCAGTTGATTTCGTATAGCTTGACTGAAATTACAGCATATTTCCCTATTAGGTACATTTATTGGACACATGATAGGCCCTACCACCAGCCAACCAAACTGGGAGTTTTGTAATACAGGTTTATTGTTTCCCAATTTAATCTGATTAGCAGGACAAATAACATCCCAAAAAACGTCGGCTCCCAACAACATATCTACTGTTGAAGGATTATAAAATGTAGGATCTGCAAGTGTGATACTTTTTGGTATATCTAGTGTAGCAACATCAACTTTAGAACTAGGTATGTTGCTCGTTATTTGTGGAATAACAAACAGTTTAATATCTTTACAGTAAGAACTAGTGCATGATTTAACAGTAAGATTGCAGCACTCTAGAGCAGAAAACGACATATTATTTATGCCCGTTACAGATATAGAATTTATAGTATCACTTTCTATACATAGCTTAGCTTTTAGTGATGCAGAGATGAATGAGGATTGACTGCCACAGTCCAACAGGCACCGTATTTCATGGCATTCATTATTTACATGCAATTTTATTATTGCTGTTGATAGTAGAACTTGGTTCTCGATACAGGATGATAGTACAATAGGATTACAGGTACTACTAGTACTAGGACTATTTTCTACAGTAATTTGTGTGGCCACATTTGCCTTGTGAAGCAAGGTATTATGTTTGCGCTTGCAAAATCTACATGGACCAAACTTGCACTGATGAGCAAAATGACCACTCCGTAAACAGTTTATACAAATTCTTAATTTCGCAACTTGTGCGTTCCTATCCTCCAATGACATGCTATTAAATTTTTCACAATAATAAATTAAATGATCTCCTTCACAAATGAGGCACGGTTGAGACTTTGATTTAATTGCTTTATTATTACAAGACGCTGAAGCAGCAGCAACAAACGTTTTATGTTGTTTATTATCAACAGATTTTTCTAACTTTTCATTTTCTCTACGAGGTTTATCACTGACACCAGCACTAACCATTTCTAATACATCAGCCCTACTTCTCAAGAAGTCAAAGAAGTCGGCTAATGTGGGATTGTTCCTTATGCTATTCCTATGTTCTTCCCATTTAGTACTTGTTACATGATCTAATTTTTGACTGAACATAAAAATAATCAAAGTATCCCAATTATCAGTTTTCTCCTCTAAACTATTTAATGCTCGAAGGTGCTTTGAGATGTGATCAATTATAAATCTTAGAGACTTTTCAGACTCCTTAACAGTGGGTAAATTAAATAATGATTTTAAATGATTATGAACTAATTGTCGTTTGTTGTTATAACGATCACATATCAATTTCCAGGCAACCGCATAATTATTTGAAGAAATTTCAAGTGATTCTATTACAGAACCTGCCTGCCCTGTCAGTGATGCTTTTAAATATTGAAATTTATTAATCTCATTTAACCCCTCATTGTTATGAATAAGCGAATTGAATGTGTCATGGAATTCTAACCACTTATTGTAATTTCCATCAAAGATCGGTAGTTTCACAGTAGGCAACTTAACAGACTTGAAGTTATTTCCACAGCATTGAGTTGATGCCTGACTATTATGAGACTTAATACTTTCATGAGAATCTTTACTTTCCTGAATTCCAATTAATTCTTGAGCAGAACTAATTACAAAGTAAAATAAGTTTTCAGTTACATTTCTTTCGGAACTTGTTTCAGGTTTATCAGAGAAAACTTCATCTTGTAAAAACTCAATCTTACTTTGAATTGTATCATACTCATTAAACAATACTTCTATTCTGCTCAAACGGACTTTTAACTCATTGACTTGTTGCGTTGAAACATCTTCAACCTTACGGAATTCTGCTAGGTAATTATTAAAATTAGTAAGTCTACCCTTTAATGAAGCTCGTTTCCTAATCAACTCCTTTACCTCCGTGTCAGACATAATGCAGAGGAAACGTTCAAATAGATTAATAATGCAACTTATAAATACCTGCACTCCACGCAAACCTCTATGAAACAGCTGCACTATCCGCTAAGGTCACTCCCAACACGCGGTCACCGCGTGGCTCGTAGGCTTTCGCGCCAGGCGCCGCTGCCGTAGCTAGGGTCGTGAAGTAGGTATCTTTGCTACAGGGCTCGTGCGCAGGCCGCGCGCGGTATATACATGCGCTGAATTGATAGTAAGTAGGTATATTTCGAGCTGAAATTGCAGAAATTATGCGTCAATTCCCAGGCAGAGCAAGCGTGCAAGAGAGAAAACCGTTATGCAGGTGCACAAAGCGGATTGCAAACGTTGATGGCAATTCGACAAACTCACACACGTGTTCAAAAAGTCAACTTATTGTTTTCTTAGCCAGTTTCGCTGTAGTTTAGCATTTTGCAGATAAGTTAAATTACAGATGATTACAGTTATGTAGATAGTTTAGCATTAACTTGCAACAAAATTCACACAGATGAAAAATACAAAGGATTGTAGGACAAGACAAAGAAATAGGGTTAGGATTGAGCGGAGGAATAAGGAACGGGCAAACCTCCCTTGTTTGAAGTCGACCTGCTGCCACGCCACTGGATTCCAGACACCAGCCGCCAATCACCCACGCCACGCCTCGCGCACGTGCTTCTAGATTCTTCCGAATTCTTCGTTGTCAATTCGTTGTACGATGGTTGTACGTTCGTACGTTCTGTGCTTTCCGCACAGAAGTGTCCTTTCACGGTCGCCAAATGTTTGAGAGACTTGTGGATTTTTCAATAAAACTTTATATTGCAGCTAAATTAGTTGTATTTCTCCATTTTTAACAATTATTACTTTCAATAGACTTTGATTGATATACAGAGCAACGTTGGGCGGCGAGGTGGGTGGCTTCCACAAGACTGGCGCTAGCTCCGCGCGGTGCGTCGCGTGCGATGGCGGGCGCGCAAACTAGTGTGTGTGCGTCGCCGGTTTACGTTTGTGTGTGTGCGCGCATAGTTTGCTTGAACATGTATAATACACGCATAATATAGTAAGCTACACTCTCAGGAGTGCATTAACGAAAAATCCAGAGGGAGAAACGATGATAAGATATTACGCTATATTGAGCATAAAGATAGCGCCCCGTGACTGTGCTATTGTTTGGCACTTAAATTGGGTAGAGACGTCAGCTTGTAAGGTTATACAAGCTCTATCCCTGATAGGAAGGCGTAGTGCTGAACATTACTATACAGCAATAATGGCTGGTATAGACTGTCATCCATTTTTAGGAAATAACAGAGGAAAATCTTTTAAATTGTAATAATCCTTTAATTTTTAGAATATTCTCCTTCTTTTCTAATGGGTTTCATCCTACTATTATTTTTTTTGGTTTTAAAAATTATCGACCCTGGTCAGTAATCAGCCTTCGATTGTTCGCTGAAAAATACATCAGCCTTCGGACACCCTAAAATGGGGCTGACGAAGACTTGCCACACTAAATTATAACCCCAAAATAATTTAAATAAAAAGTAAGTTTAAAAACTAAAACCAGACTACTCAAAAATTACGCTCTTAAAAGTATGAAACAAGAAAATATTTCGGACAGAAATCTAGACATAGGTACAAAAGTCAAGGTAAAGCCGTAGTCGCATGCTTGTCGGCTACAAAATAATGGCATGTGACGACGGCTTTACCTTGACCATTTTTGTACCTATGTCTAGATTTCTGTCCGAAATATTTTCTTGTTTCATACTTTTAAGAGCGTGATTTTTGAGTAGTCGGGTTTTAGTTTTTAAACTTACTTTTTATTTAAATTATTTTGGGGTTATAATTTCGCGATAAAGTATTTGCAGAGCTGCTTTAATTTTTTTTGTTAAGTTTAATTGTATAATAGGTATTAATTTTACAGCCGCGCCGTACGTTGCAGACTCATTTTTGCATGTTTATAACAATTTAAACATATTTATTTACTTAGACAATATGATATATATACATATTTGTAATGTGCTTGTCAAGCCCTTTCATTTGATACCCTACATGGGATAATGAAAGATAAAAAAAATTTTCGTTCGTCATTTTATGTACTCTAGAGGGCGCCATATTGAATTTAATGTAACTTCGCATAGCCTATAACCAGCGGACAATCGGGACGCTTCTAACGATACCTCATTTGTCAAATTATGATCAGTGGTTTAGAAGTTATGAGGTTACAGATGAACATACATACATACATACATACATACATACTTACATACATACATACCGGTCAAAATCATAACCCACCTTTTTGCTTCGCCGAAGTCGGGTAAAAAATATTGTAATGAATAACGTAAGCAGAATAAAGTATCTCTACATATAATAGTACGATTTACATTTATCTAATATATAAAATTCTCGTGTCACGGTGTTTGTTGCCAAACTCCTCCGAAACGGCTTGACCGATTTTTATGAAATTTTTTGTGGTTATTAGGTAGGTATGAGAATAGGATGTAAACTATTTTTCGTACCCCTAAGTGATAAGGGTGGTCTACCCCAAGTTTTTTTTTTTGTTTTTTTTGACAATTTTTTTTATTGTAATTTTTTTATGATTTTGCATTAAAAAATACATACAACCCTAAATTTTCACCCTTCTACCACCAACCCCTATTTTTTGATAGCGATATTAGTATTTTAATAATTTTCTAAAGAGCAGTGGTGGCCCAGTGGTAACGGCCATGACTTACGAGTTATAGGTCGTGGGTTCGAACCCAGGCAGGCGCTTTAATTTGTGTAAATAATTTCATCACCACTGCTCTCAAAACGGTGAAGGAAAACATCGCATCGTGAGGAAACCGGCATGTCTTAGAAATTTAGAACCAAAAAATTCGAAGATAACAGATCTCACATGTCATGTGAGATCTACCAACCCGCACTGGGCCCGCGTGGTAGATTACGGCCTACTCCCCTCTCACAGAGAGTAGGCTGTCCCAGCAGCGGGAACATTAATAGGCTGATGATGATGAATAATTTTCTACTCTTGGCGGTCGATAATAATTGATCAGTTACCACTCGATCAGTTATTCCCGTCAGCAGGCGTCTACAAGTGTCACTTCTCAATAGTTCTCATCCCGTAAACAGCACAGAGTAAGGATGAGAACGAAGCCGGTCTCCTGTCGTTCTCACACAATATGCTTTCTCTGTCTCACTCACTAAAGTTTAGGGCCTAAAATGAATCCCTATTTGAACACGCGTGAACGGCTGGACCGATTTCACTAATTCTTTTTTCGTTATTGTAAGGAGAAGGATCTTAGGATAGGTAGGTGAAGGTAGGGTGTAAGGTAGGTAGGTAGGTAGAGTAGATAGGTAGGTAGGTAGGGTAGGTAGGTAGGTCGGGCAGTGTAGGATAGGTAAGGTAGGTTAGGTAGGTAGGTAGGTCGGGCCGGGTAGGGTAGGTAGATAGGGCAGGGTAGGTAGATAGGAAGATAGGTAGGTAGGGTAGATAGGTAGGTAGGTAGGGCAGGGTAGGAAGATAGGGGAAGGTAGGTAGGGTAGATAGGCAGGTAGGGTAGGTAGGTAGGTAGGGTAGGTAAGGCAGGTTAGGTAGGTAGGTAGGTCGGGCCGGGTAGGGTAGGCAGATAGGGCAGGGTAGGTAGATAGGAAGGTAGGTAGGTAGGGTAGATAGGTAGGTAGGGTAGGTAGGTAGTTCGGCAGGGTAGGGTAGGGAGGTAGGGCAGGGTAGGCCAGGGTAGGGTAGGTAGGTAGGTCAGACAGTGTAGGGTAGGTAGTTAGGGCAGGGTAGGTAGGTAGGTCGGGCAGTGTAGGGTAGGTAGGTAGGGCAGGGTAGGTAGGTAGGTCGGGCAGTGTAGGGTAGGTGCGCCGTAGATAAGTACTTACTGCTACCCGTGCGAAGCCGGGGTGGGCAGCTAGTATTTATATATAATGAGATTTTCTATGACATAAATGTTATTAGCATTAAATAAATCAACTTTTTAATTGAATCAAATTGCAGCAATCACACTTTTTAGATTAAATTATTTATGATTAAAAAAAAATTTTCGAATTCGAGTTTTTTTCGATTTTTTGCATTTTCTGAGAAGATTTACTATAGTAACATTTTTTTTTTTTTCACCGTCAAAAAGTAGAGATTTCAACGAACAGAAAACATACCAACTTTTTGAAAAAAGCTGATATTTTGACGGGTGAATTTTCGATTGAAAATTAGGGTGCTTTTTCGACATTAATTCAAAATAAGGTGAAAAAATAAATATTTCTTATCAAATAAATTACAGCGTATTTGGGACATAAAAAGGTAAGTTTTCACCAAATTTCGTGAAAAAAAACAAAAATTTGAAAAAGATAAAAATAAAAAACCAAAAACTTGGTTTTTTTAATTTTTCCCATAAATTTTGAGGTTATGTGAAAAAAGTGTAAATACAAAAGTTTTAAGTCTTTTTATTACCTACAACTTTGCCATTTGACTTTTTTCCATAGGACTTTTAGTTTTGCCGGAAATCGAGAAAAACCGTTTCTTACCCTTAAAAACGCACTCCCATCCCCTTCCCGACCTCAGATCGCCCATAAATTATTTTTCCTTTAATTTTTAGAATATTCTCCTTCTTTTCTAATGGGTTTCATCCTACTATTATTTTTTTTCACTTTTTATTGTTTTAAAGGCTTTCTACCCTGGTCTATATTGCATAAGTTGGAACATTTTGATTTATCAACCGGGTTTAGAACTTTAGCTGTTAGCAAGTGCTCGATGGGAGAATGGCGCAGTTTTCCCCCAACGCGCAATATCTTACATTTATCAATAAACACAATTAATTTATATAATGAACTCGTTTTTTCTAATGGAACTTTATTTTTCAGGGCTAAAAATTCTGCATGAAACCATTGCTGTTGGCTTTGCATAATACAGACATTTAATGCTTTCCGAATTTCTGAAGCTGACAGGTATGCTGTAACCTTAATGTTTGCTTTACGAACTCTTGTTGACTGCAAAACAGGTTTCTTCTCCTCATTAGTGCGTATTCCGTTAGGTCTAGAATATTCTATATGATCATTTATTTTTGTTTCAGTTGCAGCAGGCGGTGACATCTTCACAGAATAATCAAATTCATCAGTGTTCCGGTTCCAGGTAAGTCCCAAAATCTTAGTTACCCCATCAGTTTTAATTTCCAAATCTCTACCAGAACTTTCCTTTAAATTTTCCATTAAGCCCATCCTATTGCTTGTCCATTTCTGCAATTGGAATCCTCCTTTCTCTAATAAACTGTTCATTTCACAGTAAATTCTTTCAACTTCTGTTTCAGATTGGCAGCCAGTCATCAGATCATCCATATAGAAGTCTGACTTCACCCTTTCAGCAGCCAATGGATACATATTACCTTCATCACATGCAACTTGCTGCAATGACTTGACAGCCAAGTAAGGGGCGCATGACGTGCCGAAGGTGACAGTCAGAAGTCGAAAGTCCTCTATCTCTTTGTTAGGATCCTCTCTCCAGATAATCCTTTGGAAATCGACATCCGATCGCGCTACTTTTATTTGGCGATACATTTTTATTATATCCGCTGCCAGACAGATTGGATGCTGTCGCCATCTCATGACAATATGTCTCAAATCTGACTGGAGAGTGGGTCCTACCATTAAGGTGTCATTTAAGGAAATCCCGTTGGTTCCCTTACATGACGCGTCATAAACCACTCTTACCTTGGTGGTCAGCTTATCTTGTCTAACCACTGCGTGATGGGGCAAATAAACAGCATCACTTTTGTTTCTTTCTGACTCGTCGACGATTTTCTCCAAATGGCCCAGCAATAAATACTCCTTTATCACATCAGTATACTGTTGTTTTAATTCTTGATCCCTAACCAACTTCCTTTCTAAACCTAGCAATCTTTTTACAGCTATATTTTTAGAATTACCGTATTTACAAGGTGGATCTTCTGTACGAAAAGGTAGTTTTACAACATAACGCCCATCTTCATCTCTTTTCGTCGTATTTGTGTAAAACTCCTCGCAAGCATGTTCTTCAGGCGTTAGAAGTTTTTTCGTTAAAGCAGGTTCAGAATCTAGTTCCCATAAACGTTTTAACATTTCGTTCTCTTCAATTTGAGTGTACATCGCGATCACAGTATTATGGGAATCCAGAGACCTATCTGTTTTACTAACCTGGCCTGACACTATCCAACCTAAATGCGTGTCTTGTGCGACCGGAGAGCCCGCGGGGCTCTTGAGCAGACCTTCCTTTAAAATACGGCAATATGTTTCAGCTCCTAACAAAATGTCGATTTTATTAGGGCAATTGAATTTTGGGTCGGCTAGAAGTATACTGTGAATTTCTGGCCAATTTTCGAGTTCAAAGTTTGTATCTGGCATAACTGAAGTCAGTGAGCTTAAAACATGCGCAGTTACGTTTAAGGTAAAAGAGGGATCATGCAACGATTGTATATTAATATTAACCGCATGTCTAGAGACGATATCGCCATGACCACCTCCTATACCTGCAATAGTAGTCTTCGAGACTACTCTCTTTAAACGAAGTAATTGCGCTGCTGCCTCAGTTATAAAAGATGCTTGTGATCCTTGATCCAACAAAGCTCTCAAAATTTGAGAGGACCCATTTTGTGATTCGGCCTTTACTAGAGCCGTGGCTAACAAGACTTGACCCTGTGCTTGTCCATTCACAAAATGAGTTGCTATATTTGCACTAACCTCATGTACTGTCTCTGAGGTACGTTCATGTGGGGTTGCAGGCACCACTGGCCCAGCAGCCCCACTGGCTCCACTAGCAGGCACCATTGGCGTAGCATCCCCACTGGCTCCACTAAGGTTCTTAGGATGCAACAACGTATGATGCTTCCGCTGACATATACGGCATTTTGAAAGAACACGACAAAATTTGGAAGTGTGGTGACTGCCCAAACAATTAAAACAGACACCCAAAGACTGTGAAATGGCACGACGTTCGTCAATATCTAGTTGACAAAACTTTTTACAATTGGTGAGCTTGTGACTCTCAGAACAATGTGGACATGAAACATTAATAGTACCATGCATTACTTTAGCGTGAGATGTAGACTCCTTTGGTTTATGTTTAGGTTCAACGCATTCTAAGGCTCGAAAACGCGTCTCTAAAAACTCGCAAAGCTGTTTAAAGGAGGGTAGATCGTCGGATGATTTACTAACATGCAGTTCCCACTGCTTCCTAGATTCTACGTCCAACTTCAAGCTTACAACATAAACGACAATAACGTCCCACGAACTAACATCAATCCCAATATTAGCAAGTTCGTGCAAACAATCACTTGTAACATCAAGCAAATCTTTAAGCGCCTTTGATGATTCGATTCCAATATTACGTTGGCCAAATAGTCGGTTTAATATACATGTTGACATAAATTTCTTATTATTGAACCTATGTTCTAACATTTCCCAACATTTTTTGTAGTTAGAATCCGTTATAGGAACATGTCTTACAATCTGCTCTGCTTCACCTGACAGCTGAGTTTTTAAATAATGGAGACGCTGTACGTCATCAAGTCTTTTATTATTGTGAACTAATGATATGAACAAATCTCTAAACGATGACCACTCTGTATATTTTCCACTAAAAGTAGGTAAAACGATTTTTGGCAAGCTTACCACACTGTCAGATGAACCATCACAAACTACTTTACTGGAACTATTAACTTTTAATTGAGACAGAGCATTTTTTAATTCAACCTTATACATTAAATATGTTTCATAAACCTTTTCATAGACGTCTTCCTGAAAGTATTCATACAATTCTTCACCCTCACATTCGCCTACTATTCCTTCGTATTTTGCAGTAAAATTCCTGAATTGGGTCTCCAACATCTCTAGACGTGTATCCACATAATTGTAATCTATCCGATCTTTCGGAGACTTTTTGAAGTTTATCAAGCCCTTCTCAATCTGTCCCTTAACATCCTTCAACTTTCTTAATTCCTTTTCCATGTTGTATTTCAACGGTTTTTTTTTCTATGTCAACAAGTGTGAATTTTTTTAAGTCCAGTGATGAGTAAATTTATCTATGTATCTATTATAGTACCTATATTGTAATATTATACTTTTTATTTGCACCAAAGACAACCCCATTTTATGTCCATAATATCACTGTCCATTCCAAGGTTGCCTGGAAGAGATTGCAGTAAGCGATAAGGCCGCCCATTGTATATTTTGTAGTGTATTACTTTTTTTTCTTGTAATATATTATCTGGTGTACAATAAAGTATATATAAATAAATAAATAATAAATAAATTTTTCTAAGTCCCAACAAGGGCGAACTTTTCTAAGTCCGGTGAAGAGTAATTTTTCTAAGTCCCAACAAGAGAGAAATTTTCTAAGTGTTTGAGACTCGCTTCAAAATCGGGCATAGATTCGACGTCTCGTCGTTTTTATCGAAACTATTCTAAGTCCCAACAAGAGCGGAATTTTCTAAGTCCGTGCACTAAATTCCTTTACTTTGAATTATATTATAACACGTAAATGTACTCACAGTTTTTTGTCCATTATTCACTCACTTTTCACTTTACTTACTTCACAACACGTAAATTTATTCACCGACAACTAGCGCCACCTCGTGCCAAGTAGCGTAACTTATCCTAGTTACTTGTGTTCTTCCAATAACGCCCTTCGGCTCGTACGGACCATTGCGAGGACTTAAAGTTTGTGAGTGCACCTGTAGATGAAACGTTAAGGTGGCGAGTAGACGTTAAAGACTCGGCGGCGCCTTCTGAGAACAGTTTTGCTAGACGTTCTTCGGCGGCGTCGGTGCGGGACCCATTCTGTCGCTTGCGTTTCGAAGCTCCGGCTGAATTCCGTGGTACGCCACCTAACGCATACCTGAGCGTTATGGACGGCGAGTGGACGCTAACGGTGAGTTGGTGTACCGGGGAATACTGTTCGGAGAACGCCGTTCACCGTCGTGTACTGCCTCTGAGCGTCGATGAGTTGACGGCCTCGCTGTCGCGTTGTGGGCGTGATGTGTACGAGTTCACTGCCGATGAAAGGACCGTTTCCGGATGCATGGCGCGAACAGCGGTGAAACTGCCTGAACCGAGACTGTTGCAGGACGGGAAGAGTGTGACGCAGCGACGGCAGGAGGTCACCGAATGTGAGGAGAAGGAGGCCGCGCTCGCGGAGCGTCTGAGCCAGATACAGGATAGGAGAGACTCGCGTGCTGATACCGCTAGGTCCTTGACGGATATAGTAACTAAGGTTGCGTCGTCTGTCTTACCGGCAACTGGTAGGCGATCGTCTTTGCCGGACGTTGTTGGTGTGCGACCTCTGATACCTAGTTTGGTTAAGGCGGTCACTACCAACAGTACTAAGTCTGTAGCGCGAGAATTGAAGGAGGTGAGGACCTTCCCGAAATTAACCAAATCGGAGATGGGCATAGTGGCTCCACCAGAGATGTCTAATAACACCGACAAACGCTCGAAGTTGAGAAATGCGCTGTTGGAGTATACTGCGTTGGCTCGAGCGTCTCTGAAAGTGTATGCAAAAACTGCCCGTGACTTACTTGCTGCGTACCAACGCGGTGATGTTGCTGTTCTCGCCGGTAAGCTGGCTGGAGAGGAGGCGACCATCTACAACTGTGACACGGGCAAGGTTTTGGCAGGTAAACCGATGACACGCCACATGTGTGCTTATAACATGACAGACGGCTTCGTGCCTGAAATAGACGCAACCGGCGGTGGTAAGCATTCCAGTCAGCGTGTCAACTTCGTTGTGCCGCCGGAGGATCCTATCGTTGTTGTGACAAAGAATACCAGAGTGTTCCTCGACGAGAAAATACTACGACGACTGGATGATCTGCGCCCGGAGGACCAGGTTGACTTTAAGTTGGAATGGGTAAACGGCGTGCCTGGTTGTGGTAAGACGTCGTGGATTGTGAATCACTTCCGTCCCGACCTAGATCTAATAGTCACAACGACGGTGGAGGCGGCGTCCGATGTGGTGAGCAGGGTGCAGCAGCGGTTGCACGCGGTCAACAAGCGTAGGGTCCGAACTGTATCGTCCATCTTGGTGAACGGTACTAAGTTGGGACCCGGTGAGGTGGTTGATAGAGTGCTGTTCGATGAAGCGCTGATGAACCACTTCGGCGCCGTCGTCGCCGTCGCATGGGTTACTAAGGCGAAACAGCTAGTGTTGATTGGTGATGTCAACCAGATACCTTACATAGACAGGCTTAACCTGTTCCCGCTGAAGTACGTCCGACCGGATTGTGTCGCGCAAATTTCGAAACAGTTGCTGTGCACGCACAGGAACCCGATCGACGTTGCGTATGCACTGCGTGAATATTACCCCGGTATTTACTCATCGCGTAGGGAGGCCAGGTCTCTGGCGATGGCGAGGTACTCGGGTGCGACTATTCCCGCTTCTGACGTTGACACGTTGTACTTAACTCACACGCAGGGTGACAAGTCGGCACTTTTGTCACAAGGGTTCGGTGTGGGTGACGGTTCTACGGTGTTGACGATACATGAGGCACAGGGACTAACTTACGATAACGTGGTGGTCGTGCGTTCGACGACGAAACCCTTGCCCATATTCGCGGGCGTTCCGCATGCTGTTGTTGCCATCTCACGACACCGAAAGAGATGTGTGTACTACTCAGATGTGGTCGATGACGCGATCGGGAGGTTGGTTTCGGGTGCGTTAAGCGCGACCGACTCGATGCTTGACGAGTACAACATGAAGTGCGCTGTGGCGAGCGGTGACCAGGCGACGGTGAAAAGAATGAAGAGTAAGGCAGTCTCAAGTGAGAGACCTAGACAACACCATCAGGAGTTGGTGACCATGGAGACGAAGAGCGTGGAGCATGTGCCGTTGCCGCCGAAGGTGTTCGAAAGTAAAAGGGTAAGAGAGAAGCCGGTGCACTCTGTGCTGCCGCAAAGTTTGCCGATACCGGAACCCCGGGCTCCTGTCGTGCGATCCGGCTCGAAGGACCATGTACAATATCGGTACAAAGTGCCTTGGAGCCTGTGATACTTAAATAAAAGGCAGTACCTCAGAGCGAGACAATTTAATCTTGAGATGTCGCGACGCCCCCGCAAGGGGGCGTGGCGAGCGGGGTCAGGGCTTCGCCCCTCGCCCGCGGATGCGTCACGGTGACCCATAAATATGGGCCCCTCTTAAGGTTTGGCTAAGCGCCTGCGGAAGTGATGCACGCAATGTGCATCTGTGTAAATGGTTGCATTGAATGTATCTGTAGAGGCGTCGCGACGCCGTTATAACGACGGCGTCGATCTTCACGGACACCCCGGCGTTCATACCGCATCAGGTTAGACCCCCAGTTACCTGGGGGAAGCCCAACGAGGCAGACCAGCGACTAGGGTGGCGACTTGACGCACCTACAGGTCGAAATGAAGCGTCCCTCTCCTCGTTCACAGAGCTAGCCGTTAGCGATTCGAGGGGTAAGCAGTAATGTATGTATGGGTGGCTAGTTATGTAGTGTAACGCCACCCAGTGTAGACACGCGTCGCGGCCCGCGCTGCGTCAGCGTGTGTTGTGTATAGGCGTCTGTGTAGTTAGTGAATGTCTGTAATTCAGTTGCACGACATGCCTATATTAACCTAGTACACGTCGTGCAACAGATGTATGTGTACATCTGTAGAGTTTTATTATATCGAGTCAGCTGCGTGTAACCTGGGTACAGCTAACTCGAGGCGTCAATCCGGTGCGATGGGGTCAGTTGTCCGCTACCAGGTCGCGGGGCGTGGGTCTCGCGTCAGGCGGGCGCGCGTGCAATGGCGCTATCTGCTTGACATGGGGCCAGGCAGAAGCGTCGGCACGCGCGAACATCGACTTAGCGAGTCGCCTCACAAACTCATCCAGGCTCTCGATCCCGAGATCCCGGGTGATGACGTCGTTCCTCACGAAACGAGGAGCGTCTACAATAGTCCGCAACGCTTGGTTTTGTTGCGTGCGGAGCAGCTTGCGGCTCGACTCGCACGTGAGGGCGAACCAAGCTGGGGCGGCGTATGTCAATACCGGACGGATGTATGCTTTATAATAATAATAATAATAATAATCTTTATTCAATAAATTACAAGGTATAAAAAGTGTACAGTTTTGCTTATGTGTAAATTATAATCCTAAGACTTACGTGCCTGAACTAGGTAATCCTGTGTTTCAGGCGAGAAGAACTAAAATAAACTTATGAAATAAATAAATAATTAACAGGTAGACAATAGATCACTAATTAATGTTGAGTAGCTTAACTCTTAGTTTCTAAATTTAATAAATACATAACGTAGGTGAGAGTACATAAATTCATTTTAACACAGTTAGTAAATTCTCTGTATCTTCGTAGGACATACTTAGGAGAACATCCTTGAGAATTCTCTTACAATTTGCGTGGTTCATGGAATATATATTTGCTTTCGCGTTTAGTTTATTATAGAGAAGAGGACCGAGGTATAGATAAAATTTTGATACAAAAGCATGTTTTGTTGTATTTTGTGGACAAACTATATCTTTACGTCTTTTATTAGTATATGCAGTGCTGTAGGGTAGAGCTGTGTGTGCTTTATATATCCCCAGCTTGACACGCGTCGGGATGCGGGATTTGAGCACGGGCCTGAGGAGGTTGCGGGCGACCTTACCCTGCGCGGCGACCTTACGGACATGGGGCCCCATCGTGAGGCGGCGGTCGATGGTCACACCCAAGTACTTGACCTGGGGCGACCAATCGACGTCGACTCCATGTAGCTTCAAGGGTGGTGGGAGCGGGGCGAATCCGGTGATAATCGCCTGCGTTTTACCCACGTTAACCGAAAGCCGCCACTTAGACAGCCAGTCGGGGAGAAGATCGAGGGCGCGCTGCATCTTGACAGCCGCGTACTTCGCATTAAGCGATGTAGTGATGTACGCGGCGTCGTCGGCATACAGCGCGAGCGTCGCATCTGGAGTGGTGGGAATGTCGTCGGTGTAACGTGAGTAACACGCCGGCGATACGCAGCTGCCTTGCGGCACGCCAGCCAGTATCGGGCGGGCGCCGGATAGCGCCCCGTCGACCACCACCTTGAAGGTCCTGTGGGACAGAAAAGAGGAGACCACCCTTACAACGCGACGGGGCGCGTCGGACGTGGCCAACTTGTATATTAGGCCCTCGTGCCACACACGGTCGAAGGCCTTCTCCATGTCGAGGAATACTGCAACCGAGTATTCCTTTTTGTTGAGGGCAGTTGTCAACTGGTGCAGTACCCTAGACAACTGAAGCGTCGTGCTATGTTCCGCCCGGAACCCGAATTGCTCTGGGCGCGGAACAATATATTGTGAGAGGTGTCGCAGCAGGAGTACTTCGAACACCTTGGAGACTGTCGGCAGAAGCGTGATCGGCCGATAGCTCTCCGGCTTCGCTACGTTCTTCCCCGCCTTGGGCAGCATTATGACGCGCCCCTCCTTCCACGAGGTGGGAAAGGCCCCCGTGCGCAGTATCGCCGTAAACAGGCGCGCCAGCGCCGCTACCGAACGGAACGGCAGATGGCGCAGCGCTGTATTGGTGATACCGTCGGCCCCGGGGGCCTTCCTAGGCTTCGTCCTTAGGATGGCGCGTCTAACTGCGCCAGGCGAGAAGAAAATAGGGTTCTCCTCGGGAGCTATCGGCGTTGCGAAGTAGTCTCCTTAGTGTTGCTCGACCGCCGCGACATGCTCGATGTCGCTGGTCGGGTTCGGGCGAAACTGACGCTCCAGGTGCTCGGCGAAGACCTCCGCCCGGTCCTCCGCTTTGTACTTAAGCGCCCCGTCGCTATTGAGTAGAGGGCGCACCGGGGCTGGGGTATTCATCAGTTGGCGGCAGAGACGGTGTACAGACGGCCAACTGTCTACAGTGGCGTCTATTCGTTCCTCCCAGCCCGCGGCGGTATGGGCCTGTAACTCGGCCTTTACCTTCTCCGCGAGGCGGTTGAGTTCCGTCTTCAGTGTAGGGCATCTCAACTGTTGCCACTGCTTGCGAAGGCGCCTCTTCTCGGCGATCATCGCTGCGAGACGAGCCGGTAAGGGCGGCAGTAGCCCTCTCCCTTGCGGCTGCGTCGTCGTCGCCGTTTCTAGGGCGCTCTGTATGCAAGCAGTGACGTCATCCGCCGCTTGCTCTACGTCCGCGGAGGAGACGATAGGCCGAGTCGGCGTGGTGGTCTCCATCTTTTCTGTGAACGCCGTCCAATCAGTTAATCGACGTGGCGCTAATGGTTTCAGTTGGGTCGGCTGTCCCGTTAAGACGACGAGTACGGGTTGATGATCCGACTGTAACTCGTCGTCTATGACATGCTGGGTGGCCTGGCAGCGTAGCCCTCTGTGGACCACGATGTCCAGTACGTCCGGCATATAATTGGCCGCGTCTGGGTAGTGGGTAGGCGTCTCGGGGCCGGACACCGTGTACCCGAAGGCTTCCGCGTCCGCGAAGAGCCGCCTCCCCTCGGTGTTCGTATTGCTCGAGTTCCACGCCGGGTGCTTACAATTTAAGTCGCCGGCAAGGAAAGCTGCGTTAACGTCCTGCGCGCTAATAAGCGCCCGCAACTCAGTCATATCGAGACGATTCGCGGGCGGCTTATAGCACGCATAGACGTTGATGTCCTCGCCGGCAACAAGCAGCTGCACACCCAGCGCGTAAAACGAGCTAAGTGACGGCAAGGGGAGCTCTTGATGGACGACTCTTCGCCTCACTAGTACCGCCAGACCACGGTAACGGGTGTGAAGAGCCGACCTTTCATCCTTCCGATATACATGATAGCCTGGGAACCTAACCCTATCTTCGGGTCCCAGGTGTGTCTCGCTGATTAGCGCCACGTCGATGTTCTGATCGCGAAGGAGATGGCGGAGGGGGGCGACCTTATCCCTAAGGCCGCGAGCATTCCAGTGTAGAATCCTCAACGGTCTAGCCATCACAAAGTGACAGCAAGGTGGCCAGACCGTCGAGGATGACCGTCTCGATGTCTCGGCCCTGCCTTATCGCTCTAATTAGCTCCATAAGAAGCTTAATAGCGCAGGTTGTAAATTCTTTGTTTGTTTGCGACTTAGTTGTCGAAGCTTCGCGCGAAGGGGCGACGACAGCGCCACCACTCTTCAAGGCAGGGAACTTTCCCTGCTCTATGATTGGTCGCGGCACCTTCACCGGATTGGCCGCGACAGTGGCAGCACTGTGCTGCGGATTTTGGGCGAACCTACTAGTTTTCCCCTTCTTCCGCTGCGACGTATTGTCGCTACTAGTAGGTTCGCTTGTTAGTAACTTGGGTGCCTCCTTCGGTGCAACCTGCGCCATTTTTAAGGCAGGGGCGGCCGTAGGGAGATCTTCCTGTGTCGCCGGGGGGTCAGGGGGGTTCTTCCCCCCCTTCTTCCCGCGCTTCCTTTTCCTCTTCCTCCGCCCGGAGGAGGAGGCTTGGGTCCTCTGGGTGGGCTCGTTGGCCGTCGCCATAAGCGTCGGCCCTTGTTCCTCTATCGTGGCCGCTTGCTGCGGCCTAGCCATTGTTCGGCTAGTGGCCGTAATGGCGACGGTCCCCGCCCGCTTATTTCGAGTTTCGCGCTCGAATACGGGGCATTTGATGTTGCTCGCGGGGTGCGGGCCACCGCAATTGACGCAGGTGGCCGGCTCCTCCCGCGGGCGCGGACAATCACGCGCCGCGTGCTCGCCTCCGCATCGCACACAAGCGAGCGGTCGGTGACACTGGTGCGAGCTGTGTCTGAAACGCTGGCACCGGTGGCACTGAGCGGGCCCACGTTTACCACGCCAAGCCTCGATCTTGACACCACGCATGAACATGAACACAGTGGTGTCGTAGATCTGTCTGACGTCCGGGGTCTTCTTAAGAATAGCGTGGAACACGCAGCCGGGTCGTCCTTGTGCGCCCTTTATATGACGCACGTACTCCGGCTGGTATCCCAACACCCGGAGTTCCTCCTCAATCTCCTTCGGGTCCGTGTCCGCCGGCAGGCCCCGTATGGCGATTTTTAAATTTCTTTCCGCTGGCAGCGAGTACGCAAACCAGGAAACACCGCTGTCCTTTTCCAGGCCTGTCAAGTACCGTTGGACCAGCCTGTACTCGTCCTCGGTCTCGGGGTTAAACCTAACCCCGGACCCGAAGGGACGGGCATGCGGAGGCCGGCCCAGTTTGGCACTGATGGCCCGGAAATGCATCGCCCAGTTTGGCAACGTCTCGACTACCAGCGGCGGGTATCTCGGTTTTTTAAAACCCTTCTGCTGCTTCGTCGAATTTGTCGGCTTAGTGGTAGCAGAGGGGGGGTTTGCAGTAGCAGGGGGGGGGGGTGAGTTTCTCGCCCTCCCAGACGTCAAGTTGGGTGGTGGAGTCGGTGATTGAGGCGGTGTACGGCGGACCGCGTCAGAGAAAGTAGGCGATTGCGGTGTGCCCCGACCTCGCGGCGCGCTATCGCGCTGTGGCCGCGGTGGGTCTAGGCAGTACCGTTTCGCCTCCTCCGACGCAGTCTCGCCGGAGCTTCTTCTGCGTCGCTGGGCTCTGGTTTCAAGTTCAAACTCGAAATCGAAACCCAGCGACGGTGTTGGTGAGGCCGGGGACATAGGCCCGGCGGCGGCGCTGCCTGCGGTGGGCCGCGATCCGGCTCGCTGAGTCATGTCAGGGGACATGTCTCCGCGACCAGACACGGCCGAGCCCACGGATGTGATCGACATGCTCGACCCCACACGTGAGGAGCACGCCGACAACATGGCGGGCGAGTCGCAGGCAGATACACGGGGCGGTGCCGGAGAAGCACCTTTGACGTCGATGGAGTCGGCCGAAAGTAGGGGCCGGCACTCGTTGGTCGCTCCTGCTGCTGCTGCTCAGCCATCACCGGCCCAGCCAGCATTAAGCGGGGGGCGGGTGGTGCAGGGCGCGGAGCGGGCGTCCCTTTTGTTTTTGGCGTTTGCACTGTCACTGGCGTCGCGGACTGTTTCGCCAACGCAGCGGGTGCGGGCGGCGAGACGAATCGCGGCGGCGGAGCGGCAGCACGGATAGGTGGGGCGCGGGCCCTAGCAGTTGGCACGGGCGCGCGCGGTGTTGGTAGCGCGGGGTACGCGTGCGGCGCGGCGGAGCGCACGGACGGTGTACTTGCTGGCCCAGGCGCAATTTCGTGCGCGGGCGGCATTTGGGCGCGCATTTGTGGCGCGCGACTCGAGCTAGCGGCAGGCCCCGGGGCCTGAATCGGCACCGGGCGGAACGCGGGGGGGCGAACGGATACCGCGTGCGGTCGGCTCGACGACGGCGTAGGCGCAACGCGCGCAGGCGCCGATGTCGTCGGTGGGCCGGTCGCTCCAGCGGCACTCGTTTCCCCCTTCTTGGATGGCTTCTTGGCCTTTTTCTTATTTTCTCCGGCAGGCGGTGCACCGGACGACGCGTCGCCAATATTTGGCAGCGACGTCGCCCGGTCCAACACCGGACGGGCATCAGGGGACCCGGCATCGCGACCCAACGAGGTGCGCGTGCCGGGTTTCGACATAGTTTGGGCGTGGCCTCCGCGACCGCGGCGGCGAATAACGCCGAGCAGCGAAGGGCGACTCCCCCTGTGTTGGTACAGGTACCCGACGGTGTCCTGTACACACACAGAGAGAGACGAGATTAAAATGAGCGGTCCGCGCGGAAAAACTTGACTCGCGTGGGCAACGTCAGTGGATCGGCCACGAGCTAATCCAGACAATTTAATTCTGTTAACCCGAGCTACATACACCCTGGCAGGTAACGTAACCATAGCGCGATCTAATTCGATCCCAACGCCATCTATCGAGCTAGCAGGTAGTTTTTGTACTAAATATTGCGTATGGTTATGGAATAGCGTTGGGATCGAAAACACATTTATTGTTCTTATTTCTACATTGAACAAGGTAAAAGGTTCTAAATAAAAGTCTGATTTAATTAAGTAAAATAGTTTAAAATTCTGTTAGTGAGCCTGATAATAATAATAATTATAGTTTTAGATGCTTTTATTACTTATTAGGTAAAAGGTTGAAAATAAAAGTCTGATTTAATTCATAAGTAATCCTCTCGGTGAGTCTGATAATAATAAAATAGTTAAGTGTTTTATATGCCTTTATTAATGTAACCTTTTTGATATAGTTTGTTTTGGTTACTTAAGTGAAAACAGATAATTATTGGTACCTAGTACCTACATTTGTCATGCCTGTTAAGTTGAGTACCTAAGTAATAAGTTCGTGTTTTTGTAACAAAGTCATTCCTAAAATATCTATCAAAGGGCTGTGTTTTTTATGAAAAAATATATTACTTTTCCTGTAGTTTATAGATTTACGGTTCTAGAAGTGATTAAAGAGCTGTTAATACCTAAATTGTAAGAAAAATTTCTACTTTTTTAAACGTTTTACTAACATATTCAAAGTTTAATGGTTCTCAAATTAGAATAATGTAAGGTGTTCATTCTATTTTCCGACACATTTCCTAAACAAGTGCTGTGTTTTTGATTATCTTTATTTGTTTGTTACCTAAATACAAAATAAAGATGTGTATTAACTAAAAATAATGTTTTACTTCATTATTATAATAATTATACAAAATAATAATTTAGATACACTACTCTTTCTGTGAAGATTATAAAAAAAATATACAGCTTAAGAGCGGATTAATTAAAAAAAAATCACTTATATGGAATCAATTTGTGTTGATAAAAATATTTAACAATGATTTAACCACGATTACAAATATAACACGAAAAAAAAAGAAAATAAAGTGATACGTGTATTTGAAGGTAAGTAATTGAGCAAATTAATATTTTAGTAAAATAATATACAATATCATACAACAATATTTTAAATCGGTCTAATAGAAAACGAGTAAAACGTTTTTTGCTGTTTCTGAAAAAATAAGTTTTTTGAGTTGTGCTACTATTTATCTAAGTGTGCGATATGTATATTTGCATCGAAAGTCACAAATGCCATTGCCGCGGTGCAAGCTCTAAAAGGAACTGAATATTTACATAGCCCGGAAATGATTTCCGTAATTACAGAAAAATTATCAGTAACGCTTAGGAGCCGGTGCAGCGGTCCATCTCGTTAGTAGTAGGCTCCTAGGTAGATTGGTACACTCTACAAGTCTACAGAGATAAGCACGCCATTGTAAAAAATTGTCTTAGTTATTATATTATCTCTGTATTGTGTACTGTAGGCAATAAAGAATAAGTATATTATACCTCACTAAGCTATTGATAATTTGCAGATTTGTGAGGATACTCTATGTGCAGAACAGTGCAGCAGTGTGACTAGGGCGTGCAAAGCCGGTTTTCCGGTTTTTAGCAAAACCGGAAACCGGACGAAATTTCGCAATTTTTGAAAACCGGGGTTGAAAGACAAACCCGGTTTTATCTCCGGTTTTTTCGTTATTGAATTATACATTTACATTTTGATTTAAATAAACTTTAAATCAAAATGTTGCAACGGGGTGTGTATCTCACCGAAGCGTACAACTATTTGAAGTGTGTACTACCAACAAGTGTTGAGAGTGAGAGGGCCTTTTCGAGTACTGGGTACTTTTGCAATAAAATTAGAAGTACGCTATCTGACAAAATGTTAGATGCACTTCTATTCTTAAGAACTCATTACCAAGAACAGCGATCTCTTGGAAAAAAATGATTTTTGTTTATTGAAATAAATTAGTATAGGGTACACAGTACACACTTACACACTGTACACAGTTTAATTGATCTCGTTTTATAGTCAAATATGAATCCTTTTAATAATGTTGTTAACTTGTTAAATTGTTAGTAGTTCGTAATTAAAAAGCTCAAGTTTCAAGAAATTGAGACATGGTATTGTAATTGTGGTTGTGTTTAGTGTCATATGATGATGATGGTGTGTTTTGTATGTTTAAAATATATTATTCATGATAACAGAATTGTTAGGTACCTAGTGTACCTACTAAATGTACCACAAACTGATTTGTTGTTGATTTGATCTCAGTTAGTTAATCTTCATATTATTTAAATTCATGTTATCAAAACTATAAGGTGGTCTATTTGGTATTGGTTTGGTTGGCATAAATGGTTGATTATAAAGAGATTTATCGTACAAATCGTTTTATTTTTAGTATTTCTGAGTGTCCAAGAATTTGTTTTCTTGTTAAAATTCTAGTATATAAACATTAGAAAATTGTTGCCAAAACCGGGGCTAACACCGGTTTCCGGTTTTGGGCACTCAAAACTGGATTTCAAAACCGGTTTTGAAGACTTTCCGGTTTTGCACGCCCTAAGTGTGACTACATACATTTTACAGCCACCGACAGAACTATTTATTGAAGATGTACCTGACAAAGACAATATTACCCCTGACACTTCTTGTGTAAGTTTATATTTTTTACAACCCTGTATTAAAATCGATTTTACCCATAAAATATGACACAAATGTACAATCCATGATTGAAAATAGCAAGCCTATACATAAATCAATAGATTACATCACTTACCGGTACTTTCCATGCAGAAATAACCACTTTTTAACAATAATTTTCACGGAGCGCAAAGTAATCACAACAATTTGTTTACGTTTTGTTCAGTTACGCGGTATTCACTTCCAACTACAACCGCAAGAAACGCATCGCGCTATTGCAGTGAAGCATCAGAGAGGTTCTGATTGGCTTATTCAAAGTAGTGTGTTCACTAACACGCGCCAATGACAGACTAGGACAGCGCGGCGCGTAAATTTGCATTTCGCTACTTTTTGCAGTTTCGCGGTATTGCAGATGGTAGTTCAGCGCTATTGCAGTATCGTCGACGTTATCTGATCATAGTATTTTATTAATGTTTTGTTCATATTGATAAAAAGATTCACTTTTAGTAGAATTTACAAATATGAAATGACTTTACAGGCCACCCGCCACTGGGCGATTTGATTGATATTTCTGTCATTACAAAAATTTCGGCGGTTTCGCATATTATTTTAATTATTTCGTTTGCTTCCCGATTTTGAGTGTATTTACGTCGAGTTTAGTTATTTAAAATCTTGGAAGAAAACCGTCCCCACAGTGTCTCTTCTTTCTTAACCACGTCCAGTTGAGCCCCCTGTGCTCCTGTGATTTAAACGAACAGAATTTTTTAGGCCGTCCGTAAATTTGAGTCTGGACCATATTAGTTAAGTGTGTTTAAATAACAATGTCTCGCCGGGCACACAACACTTGTTTAGTGTTGTGTGCCCGGCTACCAAGTCATCAAAGATGACGGTAAATATAATTTTCTTATTATACACTCAAACACCCGTACCTCGAAAGTTGCGAAAATCTTTTTCCGGTTGAACGACAAGGATTATTTAGTTGCCTCGCTGACTTGTTCCCTTTAAAAAGTTTTTGTACCGTGGTAACTCTATGAGAGCTTCTAAAACTTTAGTCTAGATGGTTCCGTATGTTATGTATTGCTTATTGTACCTAATGACGACGACTAAGTGCTAGAATAAACCACGAAAAAATTTTTTTTGGGGTACCTCCCCTACACGTAAAGTAGGGATGTTTTTTTCTCATCTATCCCATAATGTGGGGTGTCATTGGAAAACTCGTTCAAAAATATTATATCCGTTTGCGAAATATGCTTTAAAGTGCAAATTTTTTAGAGTCAAGTGTCGTCGTCCCTGCCAGCTAAATGGTTGGTTATGGATATTATTATGTGAAAAAATTCGCGGCAGTAGTATACAAGGTCCCATTAAAATAGATGGACAAATTTTAACACAGCGTTCAGTACGTCTAACCAAAGATATCCAAGCAAAAAAAAGTGATTTAGTTTTACCAAAAATAATAAATGGCATTGGGTAACCAACATTCTTTGGTGTATTTTCGTTAGCTGATTTATTTTTCTTGTCAGTATCTAATGCGTTCTTCTTGTTACTTTTTTACCGTTGTCCTTATTTTGGTGGTCTGAATGATTACTAAAAGTTTGTCCATCTATTTTAACCCTTTGACGACTACGGGGACACATTTGTCCCAAACCAAAAAATTCTATGAAGAAAATAACTAAGAGACGGTTGGGTGTTATTTTACTATAACTAGTTTCTGAAGGTATCTTTTCATTTTTTATTTATGCCAACACAGCATCCGAACTGTCATTATTTGATTATGGCTATTGGAAATTGACAGTTTGTTTGGCGTGTAATTCAAAAAATTTGCAAAAGTGATTTGAGGTGTAAAAGTGATTTTCAACTTTTTATATCGTGAAATATTTATTGCCTGGTAAGTATATTTTCCTTGTCTATAGTTATAAAACCGTTATTCGTATTGAGTACTGTGATAAGCCTTTGTAAAGATAAAGGGACACCGGTGTCCCTATGGCCCATGAGGGTTGTTTTAATTTACATATTGCAGTTATGATTTTTTACAATTTCCCTCATTTATTTATTTCTATTGTTCCAGATTATGTTTCGTAAAGAACGTGGAGTTCAAGGAACTCAAGGAAAATCAAATCTAACGATTTTGATGGGTGAAAATAGAGACAATGAGAACAATTTACTGCTGGACGAAGAAGATCAAAGGCTTCTGACACAGGATGATGACTAAGGCGTAACTGATGTTGAGATTACGCAACGTCAAGAATCAAGAAGATCTTCACCTGACCCTTCAACTTCTGCAGTAGAATCTGCCACTGCACCACTTAGCAACCACCAACCTGTTTTCAAGTTGAGCCATAGATCATACGTTACGAGTGTTTTTTCTAATGTTGAATATTAATAAATATTATTAATTTGAAAAGGTGCAAATCTGTCAAAATCTGGAAGGCGATATGTCGACTCCTTTTGAAATATTCCTTTCAACAACGAAATTTGAAATACACAATACTTGTGTTGTATGTAATGTTCATCTCTGTTACAATGATTGATAAAAATGGTTTCCCTGACTACCATAGCCACTAAATAATAATAGTTTTCATTTATAAAAGCTTAATATTTCATTATTAAATAATAACAAGTAATAACCAGCGTGTTTCATTTTCGTAAAAAATCTAACTAATTAATAAATCACCAAAACGTGAAGATAAGTTTTATAACCGAACATAACCTTTTACGACCATAGGGACATCTGTGTCCCACAAAAAAACAAAAAACCCATTATTGTTTTTAGAATTTTGTTTTCAAAATATGATTTTTAGATGCTCAATAGATCATTCTAAAGAGTTAAAATAAATAGTTTATCTCTCACAACCTTATGGTCGTGAAAGGGTTAATGGGACCTTATATACAGTACTAGCTTTTACCCGCGGCTTCGCCCGCGTAAAGGTCGGAAAATATCCCACAGGACCGTACTACCGGGATTCAGATTATCCTCTATCCTAACCCAGATCATGGCCTATACGGATTTAGTTAAAAGACCATACGCCTTTCAACTAAATCCGTTCAGCCCTGACGGCATGAAAAAGTAACAGGCACATTTTAGGGTTGCGTACCTCAAAATGAAAAAATGATCTCTTTCAGTCGTCAGTAATTTGACATTCGAAAGAAGAAGACAAAGCTTTGTAACTATACTATATGTTTAACTATACAGACGCTATACAACGTTTATTAGTAAGGAGGTAATGTTTGTAGCGGTTACACCGCCACATACGAACTACGCATGAAAGACATGATGTCACACAAATCCTGCATCGCGCAGTTAGAATTTACCACACGAACGACATAGATAAGACTATCCGAAATCAACTTACTACCCGTCTTGTCGGAGGATCCTCCCTTTTCTATGGTGGATGAGTGAACTTTACACCCTGTTCCTCATACCACTAAATTGGTGACCCTGAGACTGAACGTCAACGCAGCCTTCGTGCAACTATGTACTTCAGCGTGACGTCATCATCATCAATCCTGCAAGCTTTCGTGAGGCGAGTTACACAGCCAGCCAGCACCCACGGCTCAGCGGGTATCCTGACCACCAGCATGCAGCGAACGCGCATTCCTGGTCAACACCCTTAGACTCATCACCCCGACTCACTGGGGAATCACCGAAATCACCTCAATCACCGCAATCACCGCAATCACCTCAATCACCGTAGACAGTTCCAACTCACTGTGAACTGTGCGGCACCCGGTTCCGACTCACTGGTAGCACAATCACCACAATCGCCACAATCACCGCAGACAGTTCCGACTCACCGTGAACTGTGCCGCACCCGGTTCCGACTCACTGGAACCACACCTTAAATCTCTTAAAAATAAGAGACAACAAAAATAATCACCGAAATCATCGCAATCACCTCAATCACCGAAAACACCGAAATCACCGCAATCACCGAAATCACCTCAATCACCGCAATCACCTCAATCAGCTCAATCACCGCAATCACCACAATCACCAAAATCGCCGCAATCACCGCAGACAGTTCCAACTCACTGTGAACTGTGCGGCACCCGGTTCCGACTTACTGGAACCACAATCACCACAATCGCCACAATCACCACAGACAGTTCCGACTCACCGTGAACTGTGCCGCACCCGGTTCCGACTCACTGGAACCACACCTTAAATCTCTTAAAAATAAGAGACAACAAAAATAATCACCGATATCACCGCAATCACCTCAATCACCGAAAACACCGAAATCACCACAATCACCTCAATCACCACAATCAGCTCAATCACCGCAATCACCTCAATCAGCTCACTCACCGCAATCACCACAATCAACACAATCACCACAATCGCCGCAATCACTGCAGACAGTTCCAACTCACTGTGAACTGTGCGGCACTCGGTTCCGACTCACTGGAACCACAATCACCACAATCGCCACAATCACCGCAGACAGTTCCGACTCAATGTGAACTGTGCCGCATCCGGTTCCGACTCACTGGAACCACACCTTAAATCTCTTAAAAATAAGAGACAACAAAAATAATCAATAATACATGTGAATTTTAAAATCAACCCCTATTTTACCCCTTTGGGGGATGATTTTACAAAAACGCTGAAAAGCGTAATTCTTTATTTCTTACCAAAAGCATAAATTTGAATTTCCATATCCCCAACTTAGAAATATTGAGTTTCCCATACAAACTTTCATCCCTTATATCACCCCCTTGGGGGTTATTTTTGAGACAAAAAGTACCCTATGTCCTTCTCTAGGATGCCATCTATCTCCTTGCCAAATTTCATCGAAATCCGTTCAGTGGTTTAGCCGTGAAAAGGTAACATACAGACAGACAGACAGACAGACAGACAGACAGAGTTACTTTCGAATTTATAATATTAGTATGGATGTAACAAAAACCCTGTCCGATCCATTAAGGGCGTATTCCTGGGTTAACATACGTACTATAAAAAATATATTTAAAAATGTAACTCATAAAAATCAAAAGATAATGATTATTTTATTTTTATTAACCATGCGACATTCACACTAAGTATGGCAAATTTTCATAAGTTGACAACACTCCACCCACCGGGGAAATCTTTTTATTTTACCTATTTTTATTTCAAAGGATACCGCCCTACACTGGGCGCGCTGTCGGTGCTCTCTAGCGAGTCGCCAACTTGTTTGATGTAGCTGACTGGTTGCCTACCGTGCGATGCGGCGCGACTCTGTACGCTTGTTGCTAGTCTCAAAAGTCAGTCTTTCGTGGAGATTCCTTTTGATCGGATGTTCCGTAATGTCGTATTCCAATCAGGAATATTTTAATATGTTAATGTGCTTAGGCAAGGCCAATTGCAATTATGCAGCTGCGCGTAGAGACTATGAGGTGCGTTTTCACAGGCCAAGTGTGCCAGTACCGTCGGAGCGTGCGTTCCAACGTCTACATAATAGTGTGTTCACTACAGGCAGTGCTCATGGGCACGAGACACAGCGCGCTGATGCTGGAAGACCACGAGAGCGCAACCTGGAAATCGAGGATCAAGTCTTGGATATGTTTGCCGCGGACGCCACGCAAAGCACACGCTCTGTTGCCCGACAACTAGAGACTAATCACATGCTGGTTTGGAGAGTGCTGAAGGGAGATGGTCAGCACCCTTATCACTACCGGCGGGTTCAATCCCTTCTGCCCGCTGATTACGAACCAAGAATGGAATTTTGTAATTGGATCTTAAGAAAAGTCGAAGAACATGAAGGTTTCTTGAATCGCGTGCTTTTCTCCGATGAATGCTCGTTTGTAAGAACAGGTGTGTTCAACTGCCACAACGAACACGTGTGGGCGCTCGAAAACCCGCTTGCTATGAAACCGAGTAATTTCCAACATCGTTGGCGTGTAAACGTGTGGGCTGGTATTCTCGGAGACCAAATTATTGGTCCATACTTTTTGAGGCCCACAATGAATGGTTCAAACTACCTGTCTTTCTTGAGTGAAGAGCTGAGTGAAGAGTTGGATCCTTTAATAGACCTCAATTTCCATCGCTCAATGTGGTTTCAACATGACGGCGCGCCTCCACATTTCTCGCGCGCAGTGCGCGAGTATTTAGATGCTCAGTTCCCGAGGCAATGGATTGGCCGGGGGGGACCAGTTTCGTGGCCAGCACGATCTCCCGATCTTACGCCCCTGGACTTCTATTTATGGGGTCATGTCAAACAAATGGTTTTTAAAAAAGAGTGTGATTCGGAAATCGAAGTAAGAATTGTGGCAGCTTTTAATTTAATTAAATCAGACACAAGTGCGCTGCAAAGAGTACGTGAAATAAAAAGGTGTCGGATGTGTATCAGTGTTGGAGGTAGACATGTGGAGCATGATCGCCGAGGTATCCAACAACAACAAGTAACTGTTTTAATAAACTAATACCTAAATTCGGTAAGTATCTTTTTATTTTCACGTATTCTTAGCTCCCTTGTGTCTGTTTTCATTTCTGTGCCAAAAGCACATTTAAAAAAAGCCCTTTTCGGGGCTACATTTCATTCAATTAATTGTTTCTTGATGAACAGAAAATGAAGTCAAAATAAGGTCAGGAATCAAGTTCACTGCCTAAACGATATCAGTTCAAATCAGCTGATACCAACGCGTAGGCATAACGTAGATTTATTTAGCTATAAGTTTGTTTGGCGGCAAGCTACAATGCGGGCGGGCGGCTCATCTCAAAGAATCATAAAAACCGTCTCGCTCAGGCGGCTTCAAATTGTAGAACATGAACACATGAAAACAAACACTCACACACATGAACTTTATCGAGGATGTGTTGCCTTTGATAAGTTTATTTTTATTTTTTTAAATTAATTATTTTAATTGGGGAAAAATAATAATCTCAAAATCATGAAATGGTTACGTATATGGGTACACAATACTATACCAAATAATACCCTTAAGGATCGGACAGGGTTTTTGTTACATGCTGTATAACGAAATTAAAAGGAAAACGATCACTGCAACTAATAACGAGTAATAATCGACCAACTTACATTTGCGGTTGCAAAAACAAAATAACAAATACAAAGTTAAGTTTGTTCTTTCGATAAATTCATCCCAACTACGGAACCCTTCATTGTGCGGGGTCCGACACGGTCTCTAGATAATATCTATCTAATGAGATAGTCTAGTATGTATAAAAAAAAGAACGGTCATCCACTTCCAACTTCTTTTTATTTTTTAATGTAATCTAATAAGAATAACGATCGTGAACAACTTACCATAACGATAATGATATTGACTCTAAATGGAATTGTTTCTTATTTTTAGAGATGGAAGGAATGCCAGAAGACTGCACTCAAACTGCCGATATATTATTATTCTTCGACAAATTGTTCGATAGTTTGAATTGTGGGAATTACGAAGTTGTTCCGGGAAAACCATACAAATCCGCTGTAAAAGTCAATTCGGCACATCATGAGCTCTGGAGTGCCAGTTTACCTGTCTTAAAATCAGTAAAATTTGATACTTCAAGATATGTACAGTCAAGGGTCATAAATTGTGAAGCACCGGAATGTTTATATTTGCCTGCACGCCAGGTCTGCGCCTATCTCTGTGTGTGTGATGTTTCAATGCAGACAATAACACGCACACAGTATAACTACGAACGGGCGATGTTGGTTGGTCAGATGAATGTGTGGTTAACACTAAATAAAGTATACCTACTTATACTTGTTTTCCTATTTAAAAGCAATGCTTAAATTCAACATAATAGTTGAATGAAGCGATGGCAGGATCGCACGAGTAGGTTGGAATAATTGTGTGTGCATGAGAATGGCGAAGGCTCGAACCTCAGTGCGAGCTCTCGACTCTTTTTGTTTTATTTTGTTTTCGTGTCACAGTTCAATTCTTTGAATTTCATTAATTTACATTGACTAGACTATTGGTTACGGAAGGTAGAAATAAAGTAAATAGATATAATAGGTAATTTAATAAAATAAAAAACACAGTTTTTCATAGAAACATAATTATGTTATTATTAGCTTTTAAAACATACACGTATTAAGAACGATATAACAAACGTTGACAATAAATAAACTTATAATTTGTTTGTAAATAATTTTTGGTTGCTAATAATATTGGATGTTACCTATTGTTTATCGAGGTTATAGCTTAATTTATTCATTTTCTCAAGGAAAAGAAGATTGAAACTTAACCTCAATCCTGTAATCTTACAATTATTAACTAACTTATTTCTATTATGGCTAGTGGATCCCCTGAATTCCCCTGATAACATTTAATATTACTTACTTTTTTTTTTCTGATGACACATCTTTCATTTCGTGCTTCCAATCTTTGCACTATTAAACCCATATATTTTCTATAAGGTTTAGATCAAAATAAAGTTCACCAATTTCATACACTGGATAAACATTGCGCAAACTGTAGGTAGCATTATGTCGCTCAAAACCTCGACGTAGTTGGAGCTGTTGGGCCGCGTCGGTATAAATTCCAACTCACTCGGCCCTTGAGCACTAATCCACCCCCACATATTCACACTTCTTCTTCCTGACTCCGTATTATTTATAATGTTATTGTCAGACCTCCGTGTATTGTCTCTGCGCCACAAATGAAGTCTTCCTTTTAGACACGATTTGAAAGTCTTCTCGTCAGTAAATATAGTAGTCTCCCAATCAAAGTCTAAATATTCCCGGGCAAAACGTAACCGTTCATCCTTATGCCTTTGCGTTAAAAAGTTGCGAATTCTTTAGCAAATCTTCTTGTTGGTATAACACCATTCGTATAAGATTCACCTCCCATAAAGCGTCGCTGAGTCACTTACACGGCTCTTCAGACTTCCCTCTTCCTCAAATCTTTTCACCCAACGTCTCACAGTGTTTCTCTAAAAATAAATAAATCCTTATTACTCATTTTGAACCACCACTTAAGAGATTAACAAATAGAATCAATCACAACAAAATAACTTACACATAAGTAAACCGCTTTCATTGGATATTTCAGATAAAAATTAAACCCATTGATATGCAAGGCTACAATATTCGCCCTGGCTTCATCATTTATATTTAATTGCATTTTTAATAAAATCTTTAAACTAAAAACACTAATAGCAATAACACAAACGCCCGTAACTAAGTTCACCATATATCAACGTCATACGAATTAATTACAGCCAGTAAATAAATTTTGTTTCAAATCTACCCTCAATTTTTATGTTATTTATGTTGACTACTTTAAAATTTTGTATTAATGATACTTACTCATTCCTCGACATTCGCTGTCTTCTTCTAATTGCTATAATCAGAAAAAGACAACGGGGCGTGATAAGCCTACGAACTAAGGGAAACTGTTACCTATATACCGCGCTCTTTCTATTTGGTTCATGATGAGAGAGTGCAATACGGGTGTGTATGTGTATGTGTGGAATGCCTTATTAGAAGAAGGTCTCAAGTGCGACGAGTTACGATGCGATAACTTTGTAAAACTGGTAATGCACTAATGACCCATACTGTACCATCATTGACGGGCTGGGTACAAACCATTGAAAGTATTAGAAAATTGGCCAAATTTTTGTAATTATTTATCGTAATCTAATAACGATTGTGAACAACTACCCATAATGATATTGACTATAAATGGAATTGTTTCTTATTTTTAGAGATGGGAGGAATGCCAGAAGACTGCACTCAAACTGCCGATATATTATTATTCTTCGACAAATTATTCGATAGTTTGAATTGTAGGAGTTACGAAGTTGTTCCGGGAAACCATACAAATCCGCTGTAATTGCTGTAAAAGCCAATTCGGCACATCATGAGATCTGGAGTGCCAGTTTGCCTGTCTTAATATCAATGAAATTTTTTGCCATCATTGACGGGCTGGGCTGGGTACCATTGAAAATATTAGAAAATTGGTCAAATTCCTTCATGAAAAAGGTATGAAAGCCATCCTATTGCTCTCGAAAATTTCTTTGGAGAAGAGCTCATGGATATGCAAATATCACGCCAAATTGCTCGTCCTTTGAATCCTCGCATAAGACATTATTATTAAACAACTTAACATCAAAGCACTCTGTTGGTGCAAAGCGAAGCTGACAATCACTTTTGTTTAGATACACAAAAAAAAAATTACTTGCAGAGGATGGGCAAATTAGCAACGAGAGCATCAATGTCGTGGACTATGAGCACATGAACATAGAGCTCATAGACACGACGTCAATGATAAATAATAAAGATAAAGGTAATATAGAAAAATGTGCTGCAATAGGATATTGCAGTGGGTGGTTAGCATGCCAAGCCAAAAGCAAAGTATATAAAACATGTCAAACATGCCTCAAATCCAAGTTTAGTCGCAAATGATTTTTTAAGTTTTTGCCCCGTTTGAACACGATGTATCTTTCCTAACAGCTGATTATGTCTATACGCCTAGGTCATGCACCTTAAAACGATAAATCTGAGTACAACCTACATGCGTTGTTGCCGCTCTGTGACGCAAATCACAAGTACCTACATACAACCAAATATTTTCGCTAAAAAGATGCCAATTCAAACAAGGACACACACACTTGCACTTTCATTACGAGAGTGACAATCATAGCAAAACATCCCGCGCGTAAAAGAAATAGAAATAGGTCAGTATGTTGCTATTGCATCCTAGATCCTTGCGATCGGTAAGGGGGTGGGGCCTCTAAAAAACGTGTTTTTTCAGAGCGCCGAGGCAATCCTTTTGGAACGTACTTATGTTACGTAACACGGAAGCTCCGCGAACTCGCGCGCTGATAATTGTGATTTTGTTTTGTTATTGTGATAGGATAGGACACTAAATACGTTTAACCGCTAAGGCCCCACCGTTACCACAGTAGACAGTATTTTTTATTTTTATTTTGTCAGGACACGTAACTTGGGAATTGGGATTATTATTATTTAGTGTTAGTTTTTTTTTTTTATTGACTGCTTGATACGACACGTAATTAAACTTTGGTTGTATGTGTGTGTGTAATTAAAGTGTGCCTCAGAGGTAAATACAATTGTTGAACTAAAAACTAGGATTAAGTATTTTAGCATTTCACAAATTAAAGTGCTTAGCGACGGACAGTGATTTAATTAGAAAAATAAATAACAATATTCTCCGTCGGTATAATTTCTGCATTAATGTGAATGGAGGACACAATATGTCATCGAAAATTTAAAAATTTTGTGTTGTTGCTGTGATCGTTGTTAGTACTTCAAAGCCGCCGCCCGCGCCACCGCCCGCCCGGGCGGCCGCCCGCTTTGACACGAGATACGAGGTGCATTCAATAAGTACCTCATCGCCAGAGGGCGCTGTAGTTTCAAAAGAGTTTTACCACAGTGTAACACATTCTTTTTTAAATCTTTTTTCAAATTTTCATTCCAATCCCTTCATTTGTTTTAATTTGACAACTTATGGAAGCGAACGTGTCGATCGGTTTTACAAAAATGGAAAAAGAGCAATATCGTTCGGTGATTCGATTCCTATTTTTGGAAGGGAAAACGCGCATCGAAATCAAAGAGCGCTTGGATGCTGTGTACGGTGACTCTTCTCCATCGATGGCCACCGTCAAGAATTGGTTCAACGAGTTTGCACGTGGCCGTTGCAAAAACCGACGGGTTTTTGATTAACCACGTCCAGGTGCACCGAAAACAGCTGCTACGGAGGAAAACATTAAAAAAATCCATGATCTCGTATTGGCAGATCGCCGATTGAAGGTTCGGGAGCTAGCTGAGACTGTAGGCATTTCAGAAGGAACAGTGCATCATATTCTTCACGAGGAACTCGGCATGAGAAAGCTGTCGGCGCGATGGGTGCCGCGTTTACTCACACCAGAAAACAAGCGCAACCGTGAGACCACATCGGAGACGTGTTTGGCACTGTTTAAGCGGAATCCAGCGGAGTTTTTGCGTCGTTTTGTGACCGTCGATGAAACCTGGATCCACTGGTACACACCAGAGACCAAGGAGCAATCAAAACAATGGATCCAGACCGGGGAACGTGCTCCAAAGAAGGCGAAAACTGTAAAATCGGCCGGAAAAGTTATGGCCACCGTTTTCTGGGATTCACAAGGTGTGATCTACATCGATTACCTCGAGAAGGGTAAAACAATTACAGGGCTTTACTATGCCGATTTATTGGGCCGATTCGACGCCGAATTAAAGAAAAAACGACCCCATCTGGCGAAGAAAAAAGTGCTGTTTCACCACGACAACGCACCGGTTCACACGTCTGCCGTTGCCATGGCCAAATTGGTCGAATTACGCTACGAATTGCTGCCCCATCCACCGTATTCTCCAGATTTGGCCCCTTGTGACTTCTTTCTGTTTCCTAATCTGAAAAAATCACTCGCCGGGAATAGATATGGATCGAATGAGGAGGTCATCGCCGCCACGGAGGCCTATTTTGCAGAGGTTGACAAAAACTATTTTTCGGACGGATTAAAAAAGTTGGAGCATCGCTGGGCTAAGTAGGCTAAGTATTTATTGAATGACCCTCGTAACACATATACAGAACATACGCCGCGCTCCGTCGCGCGCGACGTTGCCGCTTTGTTACCTAGGTATCTAAGGTCAGTTAAATTTATTTACAAAGGGTGGTTGCGTTTTACACTGATTGGTAAGCTATTTAGTTTGTTTGAAAAAAAAACTCATTTTTTGTGCTTTTTATTTTTATACCGTATCGAATTAATACTAAACACGTATATTATACGTAGTGTAATATAATGCCCCTCGGTCATATCAACCCTGTATAAAAATAAAAGAATATGATGGCAAAAGATGGCTGTGCTATCTCACGAGGTGTCTGTTTAACTTCTTTGCACAAGTGAAAAACATAACTTTAAAAATTTTAAAATCATCACCGTTAAAAAAATATGGATGAGCTCGTGGCTAAATAATAAAAAGTCGCATCAGCTTAAGCTCGGGTCGGTTTGTGTTTAACGCGTTGTGTTTCTCTTATAGCGATTGTGTTTCGTTCCATAAGGACTGCTACCGCGAAGGTTATTTTTGTACGTTTTGCGATGCGAAATTATATGATTTGAGATTTTAATTTAGAAAATTAGTAAAAAGTGTTCTAATTATGTTAAATTAGTGTTATATAGTCGTACCTAGTTATTAATTAGTATATACAGTGATTGTAAAGTGTTTTTGTGGCGTGAACTTCGCACAAAAAGGATATTAAACCGGCTGTCAACTTGAACCAACCCAACGGTGACAGATTTCAAAATTTCATCAATCCCGGGGAGTATTTTGTTTTATTTAACTTATTCTACATATTATTATTTACGTAACGTAGAACATAACAAATACTGCTCAGGTTTCTGAGCGACGTCCATCACACACCGGCACGGTTTATGTCTCTTTAATCAGTTCTCTTTGCCTCAGTAAATGTATCGGATCTGGATAACGTTATAACATGCACTTTATGGACTTACATTTATATTCAAGGTATTTCCATACATTTTATGGACGTGGACATCCACGATAATATCGTCAAGTTAGAAATTATGAAAGCGCACAATGACACGCGTTTACCGTCGGTAGAACGATCACAATTTCTTAACAATAAGATAAAAGAAGACCATCTGACTAACGAATATGACAAAAATGGCGATGACAAAGCTGAAAATAATAGCATTAAGCAAGGTAGTCACAAGTTTGACGACGAATCTAACATCGGCGCGAAAGAAGGTGAGACTGGCAAAGTCGGTTGAAAAACGTGGCGTGACGTGAGGCAGCGGTTTATCTTCGCACGGCGATATAATCAACACTTGTTACAGCCCAGACATCGCAAACGCTTGTTGAAGCGTTTAGATCCAGAGTGCAATGTTGCACATTTAGCACAGTGCCTAATTCTAAAAGAACTCAGTTATTCGTCTCACGTTAATTATTTCTGCTGATATTTCGATAAAATTACGATTCCCATTTTTAATCGTGAACATTGACACATTGCAAACAATTACATGCCATGGTCTCCATCTGATGCAGGAAGGAATTGATGACGCTATGGCAGGAGAAACGTCTTGTTTTGTTTGCGGAAATGAATTATCATGCACAAATGATTATGGAACGCATGTGATGATCGATACATCTGTGATCGCGATTCTGGATATCCCAGCAGGACAAAAATGGTTGTTCATAAAAAAATATTTTGAAAAACGTTTTCAAAATATGTTTTTATATACAGTTCGGTGTCTAATCTACGTGAAACAAGGTTAGTATTATGAATAAGTTTATTTTAAATATTTAAAAAAAAATCTTAAACCCTTCAATCCTGATCGCTTTGGGTTGACCCAACTTTCGATTGAATGAAAAAAATTTATTTAACTTTTTAATGAGAAGGTTCATATGAAACAACTTATTTAGATTACATAATAAATAGTTAATCTTCATAGTAATAAAATATTTTTAGTTATATTTACAATACTTTTGCCACGCAACTGACTCTTAGGGAGGAAATAAGGCTCTTCCGATCCGAGCTGCGGGAGGTTCGGGATGAGATGCGGGAATTTCGGCGGGAGATGGCAGGCCTGCATTCGTCGATGGGAGTCTGCACCGAGCGGATTGATTATTATCTTGGGATTTACAAAAGCACAATTTAATCAACTACTTGCTGAAATCCCCAGCTTGCCAAACAAGTATAAAGGAAGGTTTGCCTTAGCGGCATATTTAATCAAATTAAGAACTGGGGAAAGCGACGAAAGTATTTCTTCTTTGTTAAGTGTACCGTGAAGTACATTAGAACTTTTAATGAACATGGCCCGAAACATACTACACCAAGTTTTTGTGCCCCGAAAACTGAGATAAATCATTTTAATAAAAGATATGTCTCGGAAAAACTTATTAATACCAAATGGTCTATTTCGAACAGAGAAACATCATCCAATTCTTATTGCCGATGGGACTAACATTTATATCGAAAAACGCTGTAATTATTTATATACAATAATTATATAACTTGCAAGCGGAAGAAATCTAATCTTCCTGACCTTTCTTCACCAAAAAGAGAGAGTGTTTGCTGCTGGGGAGTTTGTTGCGCCACTTCTTCCCAGCTAAAGCACTAGGAAGTGGTGAAGAGCAGGCGTTTTGGGAGACTGTCTTATGTAATTTTCACGTTAAAAAAGTACTGATTCTCAGCCTAATTTGAATAAATTACTTTTGATTTTGATATTTTTTTTGTAAGTAAGTACTCCATAGTTCTACGAAGATGTATGTTTGTACAACCCAACGATGTATCTAACTTTATGATCTAGGTTTTTAGAGAGATAGACATGATAATAAAAATATTTTTTTAAAATTTGAAGAAACAATAAGTAGACGTGTTGGACTATACAATTATTGAAAATTTACATTCTAAGTAATTTTCTTAGTACATATTTTTCATTAATTCAACTAAATAAATAAATAAATCTTTAAAAATGCTAAATAAATACCCACACCAGATTCTTAAGGAACTTTGCATTTGAATATAGAGAGATTAACGTGTGACTATGTGTTAGCCGTTATTATTGTATCCGTACGTAGCGTTTTCAATAATGTTAAAATAACGGGCTGCCATATGCCAAAGTAATGTGGAAAAAAGGTAAATCTTTAAATTTGAATAAGCAAAAAGGCGGCTAATATACCATTGTTGCCCGCAAATAATATAAGACAACCCTGTGAATCATTATTACTTACTGCACCGAATTGTGATGGCATGAATAAGTTAACGAAATATTTTGAAAAGGAGTGGCTGCGGGTATTTTCACCTGAACTTATAAGCGTAGGAAGAAACCCTAGTTTGTATAATTAACCTATGAATATTTGAATAACTATCAGACCGATTATCTCATCTGTAAAACGCTAACTTCAGGGAGGTAAAACAAATATAAATAAGATATAAAAATTAAATAGATATACATAATCTACATGTTTATTAAAATATAATATTTAAAATGGCAACATTCCGTTAAACCGGCATCGACTCGCGCGCCGCCGGCTTAGAGTAAATCATGTTGTAATTGTAATTGCTTGATGTTGCAATCAAACTCATTTTTCTTTATTTACAAATAAACCCACTTTATTTAATGTCTTGGTAAATAAAGACAAAAACCATTTACTTTTTCAGAAAGCTGAATAAAATGCCTCTCAAATAGTGTTTCAAAGTCATGCTCTTACCATTGAATAAATACACAGATAAAAAAACTGCCTCTTAAAATGTATTAAAAGCGTCCATGACCATCAGGGATACGCGGACAATTATACGAAACAAAACTAATAAGTTTAATAATTTTATAGCTATATAAGATAGTATTGAAGTTTAAAGCATCCATGAACATCAGGGATACGCGGACAATTATACGAAACAAAACTAATAAGTTTAATAATTTTATAGCGATATAAGATAGTATTGAAGTTTATAATTAGCCACAAACGTAGATCACGTTGGAATATTTGAAGACTTATTTTTAGGTGAAAGGGTTCGATAAATCAGTCACCATATTCATACATTCCAGGAACATCAGGGATACGCGGACAGCTATATGAAACAAAACTACTTAGCTTTATTTTAAAGCGACATAAGATGATAGTATTGGAGTTTCTTATTATCCACAAACGTAGATCATATTGGAATATTTAGAGACATTTGTTTTTGATGAAGGGGTTCGATAAACCAGTCGCCATATTCATTCAAGCCAAACATAGCGAGAACAATATTTATTATTCTCTCTATGCGTTCACTTTTGCGCTCTCAAATTAATGATAATAATGTATTTTCACAGTGAACAAAAACAATCAATTTCGTGCGCGGCCCCTTAACTACTACAATGTGGGCGACATCGACCGACAGGTGGGTCAAACTGTTCCTAGAAGTCTTAAGATACTTTCATTGTATCTACAGCGCGTGAAGTACTTTTAACACCTGTATGGAAGTGACTACATCGAAACCATGGACGGAGCAAATCTCAAAGTTCAATAAGTGCCTCTTATACTCGTATTCCCTATAACGACGGATGTTTTTTGGCTCTAAGGCCAATCAGGCGCGCGGGCTTGCAGACGGAGAGCAATGGGTAGCTCGCCGTCCGATAAGGACCAGGCCCAAGTCGACGGCGCGACGTGTTCCACGCGCTCCTCAAAGAGAGGTCAGCACAATTGACGGGGTCCGCTAGGGCCGATGCCTGCCGAGGTTGCGGGAAGTAAGGGGTCTCCCCTTAGGACCCTTGGCCCCTGGCAACGAACAGGCAAGGGAAGGAATACGGGTGGGTTTTAGTCAGTAAAGTCTGACACGCCCTTCCGCTCTGCCCAGAGCGAGTGAAGTCATTTGATGATGTCCAACACCAAAAAAAGGACAATCAGGCGCTCTTGAAGCCCGTATGTGTAAAAAAATTATAATTATGTAAAAGATATGTGTAAAAAGATTATAACAGTAACTCGGGTTGGTTGATCTGAAAGATCAAAAACTGTTAAGATTAAGTAGAACAGAATGCTGTGTTAAGTCACACTATGAAAGAATGGCCACTCTACAGAAAAACTGACTCGTAAAATGTATTAAAGGCGTCCAGGAACATCAGGGATACGCGGACAGCTGTATGAATCAAAACTAATAAGCTTAATCATTTTACAGCGATATAAGACGATAGTATTGAAGTTTATAATTAGCCACAAACGTAGATCACATTGGAACATTCGACGACATTTGTTTTAGGGCAAAAGTGAAGGGGTTCGATAAACCTGTCACCATATTTATACAAGCCAAACAGAGAGAACAATAAATATATTTAATTTTGCCTGTATCATTCAGAGCGAAGTGTGCAAAATTGTTTCTTACGTTAATTTTCTGGAAGTACTCTTACATATTGCTGCTTACATGGAGTATGCCAGAACCGTGGGAATTGTAAACCAACAAAAAATCTCTCGTTGTATAGACATTTATAGCATAAAAAAGAAAATTTATTTCAGATTTTTCAGGGTGAAATTATGAGGGCGCCAAGAAAAAACTATCTTTAGCTAAAATCGAAACTCTTGTGCAACATTGAAATGAAAAATTTCAATAAATAAATAACTGCTGTTGACGCGGAATTTATCGACATCATAAATCATTAAGTTATTTGGCCTCTTAAATCAAGCACCCCGGAGCCTAATGAATTTTTTTTTTGTTTGTCGTTACATAAAGAACTTCTCAAAGTACCTGAGGCCAATCGACTTCAAACCAAAATTGAAATAATGTATGTTCTTCAAAAAGGCCAGCAGGTCCCGTACCATACTACGCCAGCTACGCGTTATGGACATATGACTGAACATGACTACATAGGATAAGCTACACGAAACACAGCCTCTTCACCCAGCATCCTCATTTCGCAGAGAATATTTTTCTGACAATTCATTGATCCAGAGTCACCTGCAATATCTTTTTAGGGGTATGAGGAACAGGGTGTAAAGTTCACTCATCCACCATAGAAAAGGGAGGATCCTCCAACCAGACGGGTTGTTATGTCTGGCGGGCAACTGCCCCGGTATGTTGATTTCGGATAGTCTTATCTATGTTTTTCGCTCGGTAAACTCTAACTGCGCGATGCAGGAATTGTGTGACGTCATGTCTTTGCTGCGTAGTTTGTATGTCGCAGTGTAACCGCTACATCTTCTTTTTCTAATCGATGTTCTTATAATACCACAAGAACAATAAAACGCCAAAATGAAGCTAATAACCCAGTAACGCTAGTACCGTAATATACAGGGTGTCCCATGGGAAATTTCAAACTTTAAATATGAATTAAAAGATTACGGTTGGCGGGAGAGGGGCGGAGCGAGCGGTAACAGGAGCGGGGGTCGTGCGGATTATTTAGTAGCAATGGATCGTTGGTCCGGTTCGCACCGCGCTTACGCTGTGGAAGCGTATATTCAAAGCAACGAATCGCCGACTGTGGCAAGGCGAAGATTTTGTGCTCGATTTAATATTCGTCGTGTGAGTGAAGCTCCAAGCGTACAGCTTATTCGAACATGGGTTGAGAAGTTTCGGCAAACCGGATCTACAGTAAATAATCCATTACCTGGCCCGTCCAATGCGATATCAAACGAAGAAAATGTAAATTTAGTGCGGAACGCAGTCATCCGAAATCCACGGCGATCGATTCGTAAACATGCTGCTGCTTTGGGCCTTAGTAAGTCATCCATACATCGGATTATGAAAAAAAAACTTAAGTTCCATCCTTATAAGATGCAGTTGGTTCAATATTTAAAGCCTAACGATTACAGTTTGCGAAAAACATATGCCGAAACAATGCTACAGCGATTTCGCACTATTCGGACACTTGGTAACATAATTTTTAGTGATGAGGCTCATTTTCATCTGCAAGGCTACGTGAATAAGCAAAATTTTAGATATTGGGCTCCAGGAAACCCACATGAGAAACATGAACAACAACTTCACAGCCCAAAGGTGACAGTGTGGTGCGGAATGTCTATGAACGGAATTATAGGGCCATATTTTTTTGAAAATAATGGTCGCTCAGTAACTGTGACATCTCAACGTTATTGCAACATGATTGAAATATTTTTGAACCCAGCATTGCAGAACCATCCAGGATACAATAGAAGAACCTGGTTTCAGCAAGATGGCGCGACAGCTCACACGGCAAGGGCGTCTTTAGAGACTGCGAGACAAATTTTCGGAACAAAAATTATCTCAAAGTTTGGAACCATCCCGTACCCACCAAGGTCGCCTGACCTCACGCCCTTGGATTTCTTTTTGTGGGGCTTCTTGAAATCTAAAGTATACGACCCGCCGCCAAGGAATTTGAGTCAACTCAAAAGGAATATCCATACTCAAATAAACCAAATCACGTCAGAAACGTGCAAGAAAGTTTTTCTCGCGATGAAGCGTGCGTTGGAGGAGACTGTACGAGCAGATGGGCGTCATCTCGACAGCATCATTTTTAAAACTTAAAATCCGCATGATTTCTTTATTCATTTCTATCATTAAAAGTTTTCTATAATCATAGATTTTTTTTTCATTAATTTTTTAAGTTTGAAATTTCCCATGGGACACCCTGTACACTAGATTTACAAGAATCTGAATGTATAGAACTATTCCAGAATTCAAATATTTAATATATTGCTAAGTTAACTAATAACGAAGAATACGCAGTTTTGGGCGGTCGGCGGCCTGTAATGAAACTAGGGTCAAATGAAAGAACTGTTACTTGACGATCCGTTACCGTAAAGTATAGAAATGATGGTCTGAGGTGTTCCTCAGTATCATATATCAATATAAAATGCTGGGTTCAGAAAGTGAAGTGAGTGATTTAAAAATGTTACTTTTATTATCAGATTCCAGCGACTCTCAGAAGAAAATAATCGCAGTATTAGAGTTTACAAACAAAGAGTCAACTAATTCTAAAATCTAAATATCGTTGGATGATTGAGTTCCACCTGAGATTTCGGCTTGATAAATCCTCTGTTAAAGAGTTACTGTTGGAAATATATATATCGTAGCCAGATCTTAGAATTCGCCATTTCATGAAATGGCCAACTGATATTGGCCATAATACTACTAATTTTAATTCTGAATAAGTATTTTTATAATTCTATAGGTAGGTCTTCCTTTTTATTCATATAGTTTTATTTCAAGTGCTTTTTTTATTTATTTTTTTGAGTAGGAAATCATCATCATCAATTGACTTCTCCCGGGCGGAAAGGGCGTGTCACTCTTTCAGATTGGAGAAGAATTTAGAAAGGACATCATTCAAGTGTCGAACATTTTGTACCCAAAAACTAAAGTGCCGGCCAGAAAAAAAAAACATGGTTTTCTTATGTAAAATAACACCCTTAACATTTTTTACTATTACAAAGAAAGTATACAATTAACCCTTCCGCTGCTATTTAAGTTTGAAAAAGAAAATATTAAAAATCTTATTTTGAGCATTACAATAATGTTTAAAACGAGAAACAACCTTCATCATCATAATTTCAGCTGGAAGATTTCCACTGCTGGACATAGGCCTCCCCCAAAGATCGCCACTTCGACTGGTTCTGTGATTCTCGCATCCAGCGGATTCCTGCGGTCTTCACTAAATCATTGGCTTGGTGAAGACCGTAAGAACCTCCACCTTGAACCTCCACGCTTCGTCTTCCGGTACGTGGTTGCCACTCTAGAACGTTTCGGCCCCATGCCCATCGGCTATCTTTTCTGCGAACAATGTAGGCTGCCCACTGCCATATAAGTTTAGCAATTCTTCGGGTTATGTCGGTTGCCTTGGTTCTCTTACCGATCTCTTCGTTTCTAATTCGATCACGTCGTCAAGGAATCTCCAAGCATAGCCCTCTGCATTTCCCTTTGGGCGACTTTCAGCGTCCTAACGAAGCCCGTTGTAAGCGACCACGTTTCAGTTCCATAGGTCATCACGGGCAACATGTGAGAAGAGAAGATATAGAGTAGCTTCCCAAAAACTGCCCAGCCAAGGATTCGGATTCCACGATTGACCTCGAAATTGGACCTACCTAACTGGACAGTTTGTCCTAGGTTAACGTAGTCGTCCATAACTTCGATTGTAAAGTCTCCGATCTTCATGAGGGCCATTTGACATGAACTTAGTTATATATACTCTTCAATCTTCTGTATAACCTGCCGCAGAGTATGTATGTGGTCTAAGGTGCTAAAGCCTTTACAGAATCCGGCTTATTCGGGAGGCTGGAAGTCGTCAAACCAGCGCACTAGACGGTTCGTAACTCTTGAAAATTGCTTGAAAACAGCTTGTAGACATGGTTCAGAAGTGCGATGGGTCTATAATTCTTTAGCAGGGCATTGTTGCCCTTTTTAAAGAAGAGTATCACCACACCTCTGCCCGCCTGTGTCTGCCTGTGGCGTTTTACCCTCGAGTCTGCCTGCTATTGTAAAAGAAAAACATTTCCCTCAATCGTTTTCTCGTATTTTTTTTAATACTTATCATACCTTACTATACGTAACGCTCAATTCTCATGTCTATTTCTGCAATGGGCAATAAATGCTTGCGTCTTTAACAAAATATTGTTGGCAAAAACATAATTTTTGGTACCTACTTTCAAACTCAAATAGCAGCCAGGGGGTTAATTGTAGACTTTCGTTGTAATATAAAAAAATGCTCAGGACGTTATTTTCCATAAGAAAAAAGCATTTTTTTTTTCTGGCCGGCACTTAAATTTTTGGGTACGTAATGAATGATGTCCTTTAATGGGTGCTTTTCCATAAATATACAAGCAGCATGCAATGCCAATTTGCAGTTTAAGAATTTAGTGGCTTGCTGGCAAGGATCTGCTCATTATATTTAACAGTTTAGAACTGCGAGGTACATATTAATGTTGTTACACATATTTCATTATTTTAAAACAAAGTTGATAAGTAATATAATACTGTTTTACTAAATTATAGTCATTCTATTTTTCAGCACGATGTGAAAATGGTATTTTTGGGAATAAGTAGCTGCTAGGGGATAGTGTATATCCTTTGAAACCATACCTTTTAACTCATTTGTTAAATTTTGAAACTTTATAATGAAGCCCACATCCGAACTAGAAACACCATTGAAAGGTATGTAAAGTTGTTATTATGTTAAGGAATATCAATCTATCCTTTCAGATTTGTGATTTGACTGTCTGGCATCCACTTAAGTATTATATTTAATGTATGTATTAATTATTTACGTCGTTTACCTAGGACAAACTGTCCAGCTAGGTAGGTCCAACTTCGAGAAAAAAGTCAATCATCGAATCCGACTCGGCTGGGCAGCGTTCGGGAAGCTACGCAATATCTTCTCGTCCCACATACAACAGTGTCTCAAGACGAAAGTCTTTGACCAGTGCGTGTTGCCAGTGATGACTTATGGTACTGAAACGTGGTCGCTCACAATGGGCCTTATCAGAAGGCTAAAAGTCACCCAAAGAGCCATTGCTCTTTGGGTGACTGAAACTCCAAGCATAGCCCTCTGGCTATGCTTGGAGTTTCCCTACGTGATCGAATAAGAAATGAAGAGATCCGTAGGAGAACCAAGGTAACCGACATAGCCCGAAGAATTGCCAAACTTAAGTGGCAATGGGCAGGACATATTGCTCGCAGAACAGATGGCCGATGGGGCCGAAAGGTTCTGGAGTGGCGACCACGTACCGGAAGACGTAGCGTTGGATGGCCTCCCACAAGATGGACCGATGACCTAGTAAAGGCCGCAGGAATTGGCTGGATGCGGGACGCACAGAATCGGTCGAAGTGGCGGTGCTTGGGGGAGGCCTATGTCCAGCAGTGGACGTCTTTCGGCTGATATGATGATTAATTATTTTGTTAAAGGTGTTTTGGACTTTGGAAACGAAGATTTCCAGTTGTGGCTTTAACTTTACGTCTGAGTCTTTTAAGACCTAATGCAGTAATCATTGCTACAGTAGTACTTCACAATAGTTGTAGATTAAAAAGCCTAAATGATATTCCAACAGATGTTGATTCCCGACATGGATTCCTGAGCCAAATAATCAAACATTAGTCGTCATCCGAGAAGAGAGCGAAAAGTCGCCACAGGCAGCGTCGGAGCCGGACGTTACGAGCAGGATACTGCCACTACCATCGGTGCCTGAGACACACACTCCATAAGATTGCAGGAGGATCGCCGAAATTGTCATCGACTGGGAGCAATGTGACGTCTCTCACCCCTGCCAGATCATCACTGATGAGGAAAGCTCGTTGGCCTCGGACGTCTCAAATCCAGAGGACCTGGACTTACTCATCACAACATACACACAGTACATCCACCGCTAATGCGAGCAAGCGATGCCTTGCTACTCGACAGCAAAGTGGAAGGCCGTCGCTGACTGTAGATCTGTGGACCATTTTCTATTTTGCAAAGTATCTGGTACTTGTTGATAGGCATACACTGTCCTCTCATACCTATTAACACTGTAATTTAAAAAAACCATTTATTTATAAAAGAGTAACCGTGGAGTTTCTTGCCGGCGCTTCTCCATAGGAAACGACTATTTGGAACCGTGCACCTAGCTTCTGACGTTTCATAACTGCCCTTGTTGGTTTATGTGAAATAAAATAATTTGAATTTGAATAGCGAGGCGCTGCGATAACAGTAGGCGAGTATGAAACCAATGGTTTCACACCAAGTAGACACTACGAAATTATTTGACACCTCATTACTGTACGGCATGCCCTCCAGGCTGAAGGCTTCCATAATAGAAGACCAGCTAAAAAGCCCTACTTGACAGAAAATGATTTTGACTGGAATACAACCGTATTTTCAGATGAAAACATATTTAATTCTAGCACTTCTACTATGCGCAACATTTACCAAGCAGTAAACATTAATTGTCCAGGACAATTGTCCTATTCACCGGGCGAGCACTGTGCGTAAGTGGTTTCAAAATCACTCGGTGATAATTTTTGTTAAATAACTTCGAAAATACAACTTGAATTATTGCTATACTAGAACAAATTGCAACTAACTTTAAACTAATAATTATCTGTAATCCTCTCATTTCTCGCGTTACGCATACGCCAGCACGCTTTTCCTAGTCAATTAATCTAGACACAGAGCGGTAAGGTAATAATAATTATAATGTACCTTTATTGATAAAAAAAAAATACAGATTCATATAATTGATTAACTGCATATCAGGTGATTGGTATTAAAACACATTTGTTGGATGGCACCTATAATTTTACTTACAAAAGTAGCAATTACAGCTTTCAAAAAGACTCTTATTCTTTGCATAAGTACAGGACCCTACTTTAGCTTTATGTGATGGATATATTTTGGATTGCCTGCGTCCATACAAAGCTACAACCTCAGATGCAGAGATTATGTTGTCCCTTTTTAATGATGAAAATGATGCAGTAAGATCCTGTTTCAGAGAGAATGTCGTTTTAATTTTGGATAGAGGTTTTAGGGATTCAATAACGTTATTAGAACAGTGTGGTTATGAGCCTCATATGCCACACTCCTCAATACAAGGAAACAATCAATTGACCACACAACAAGACAATCAAAACTGGTGCGCAACTATTTGTCGTAGGGTGGTAGAGGTGGCAAATGGTCACATGAAAAGAGTCTATAAATTATTTAGGCATGAATTTAATATAATAAAGCTCTGACACATCTCATGCAGGATTTCAAGATAGCAGCGGCTTTGTACAATAACTTTGGTGCGGTTGAAAGATCGTAGTGATGCCCAAAATATTTTAAATGTTATAAATGAGCGATGATGATTGATGATGATTTCAGTTGCATAATAACCTGTCAGATGTGGTGGTCTCATTGAACCTTAACAGGCGCTCATCTGACTTTATAAGTATTACAGCTGATCGGGATAATGTACATGACCAAATCTTATTATAGTGAACATGTTAAAATTAACGGCACCTATATAATTGGAATATGACCTGAACTATCAAGTTACATCAATCTGTCTCAAATGAATGTCAGTGAAACTGAGAGCGTTACATTATTAAGGGGCAAAATACGTTCACGGCACGTGGGAAGAAAAACTTGTTATGTTTATATTTTGACTAGAAATAATTTATCCGGACGAAGTGGCATCCTAGAGTATTGCTGCAATTGCATAGTTGGTTGCCGAACGCTCGGTTGTTGTGCCCCTGTAATGACAGTTGTTTGGTATTTGGGATAGGCAAGGTATCAGCATAACATTCAACTAACAGCTCAACACTTACTCGTATACCATATTTTTATAGAAGAAGAATAAAGACATTAATCAAGATGTTGTATTTTTTTTTATTAGACTAACCTGATTATTTATATCACTTCATAATTAACTTATTACACTTAGGACGACCCACTGACCACACTTTTAACAGATAAGTTTCGCTCCTCAATATTTACACTAAAAGAAAAGGGAGGATCCTCCAACCAGACGGTTGTTATATCTGGCGGGCAACTGCCCATATGTTGATTTCGGATAGTCTTATCTATGTTATTCGCTTGGTAAACTCTAACTGCGAGATGTAGGAATTGTGTGACGTCATGTCTTTTTGTTTCGTAGTTTTTGTATGTGGCGGTCTAACCGCTACATCACTCCCCTCCGGAGACCGGAGGTCGATAGTGGGCTGAGTCTTGGATCTTGCGATGCTTCACAGTGCCAGCTGTGGTTCCAGTGAGTCGGAACCGGGTGCCGCATAGTTCACGGTGAGTCGGAACTGTCTGCGGTGATTCCCCAGTGAGTCGGGGTGGCGGTGCGTCGTCATCCAGTGAGTCGGATGTGATACAGTGCCGGGTTGTGGTTGAGGGTGATGACCAGGAATGCGCGTTCGCTGCATGCTGGTGGTCAGGATACCCGTTAAAGCCGTGTGTGCTGGCTGGCTGTGTGACTTGCCTCGGGAAAGCTTGCGGGAGTGATGATGATGACGTCACGCTGAAGTTGTTGCACGAAGGCTGCGTTGACGTTCATACTCGGGGTCACCAATTTAGGGGTATGAGGAACAGGGTGTAAAGTTCACTCATCCCCCATAGAAAAGGGAGGATCCTCCAACCAGACGGTTGTTATATCTGGCGGGCAACTGCCCATATGTTGATTTCGGATAGTCTTATCTATGTTATTCGCTTGGTAAACTCTAACTGCGAGATGTAGGAATTGTGTGACGTCATGTCTTTTTGTTTCGTAGTTTTTGTATGTGGCGGTCTAACCGCTACAATGTCGACTGTGCTCCGCAGCCCGGCCTCCGCACCGGTAGGAGTGCGTGCACGCCGTCCTCCGCAGTCCAAGGCCGTTGTCGCCGTCGCCGGTACAATGATCACGCGCACCTGGTGTGCGTGCGGCGCGTGTAAGCTCGAGGTCAACTCGGTGCAAAAACATCGTATGATCTGTCTGTTTGGTCCAAGATTCATGAGCGGAGCGATTCCGCTCTAAAATGTAAGGTGGTGGTCCAATTGATTTATTGTCCCGCCACATATTCCCCCCGGCCAGACCGTAACTACGGTCGATAAAAATCGGGGAATCTCACACGCCGCCCGCTTCGCGTCCTCTTCTCTGCATCGCCACCGGTTGTAGATGAAGTTGTGCTGTTTGAGGCTGTTGGTTTTTCAGGTGGAATCGCCGTCTCCTCGTGCGTCATGTAGGCGGGTTTCAGCCTGTCCACAGAGATATTGTTGGTCTTCCCATTCAGCTCGATCACAAAGTATTTTGGATGTCTTTGTATGACCTTGTAGGGTCCAGCGTACGGCGGTTCCAGTGATCTTCTTACATGGTCTCGGCGGACGAAGACGTGTGTGGAAGAGTGTAGGTCTCGGGGAATGTAGAAGGGTGAAGTGGTGCTGGTGTGCCACGAAGTTGGTTTCGGAGCAAGTTTGGCCATGTGGACTCGTAGCCTCGCAGCGTACTCGGTGACGTCGGTTGTGGTGAAGTCATCTTTGGGAGACAGGAACTGGGCGGGTAGGTGCAGTGCTTCACCATAGACCAGCTCTGCAGGCGTAACTTGGATGTCTTCCTTCCAAGCATTACGCATGCCGAGTAGCACCAGCGGCAGAGCTTCCGTCCACTGCGAAGAAGTGTGGCACATGATGGCTGCTTTGAGCTGACGGTGCAGCCGCTCAACGATGCCATTCGCAGCTGGGTGGTAGGCGGTGGTGCGAAAGTGGTTTGCACCAACCATGGTAGTGAGGGCCTTGAACAGGTGGTGTAGCGAATCGAATGCTTGTCGTCGCAGTGCAGGCGTTATATAGGGGCGAGGCAACGGCATATAAGTATCGCATACAATGTGTGCGTTTCCCGTCAGAGTAGCTATCTTTTCCAGCTTGAGTGAAGAGCCGATTCGAATGAGGTCTTGCAGTTCTGGATCTGTCTCCTGAAATTTTGCAAGATCCTCAAAGTTTATTGCCGCTGACACCGCTTCAACCCGTGACAGTGCATCAGCGACGACATTGTCTCTTCCAGGTATGTACCGTATATCTGTAGTGAATTGTCCTATGAAATCTAGGTACCTGAATTGTCTTGGTGAGTGGCTGTCTCTGTTGGTTTTGAAAGCGAACACTAGTGGTTTATGGTCGGTGAAGATGGCAAAGTTCCTAGCCTCGACCATATGTCGAAAGTATTTTACAGCTTCATAAGCCGCTAACAATTCGCGGTCGTATGGACTGTATTTCTTTTGAGCACCACTAAGTTTGTGTGAGTAAAATGCTAGTGGTTCCCAGATGTCTCCTTTTCGCTGTTGAAGGACAGCGCCGATGGCGGTATCAGATGCATCAGTGACTATTGTTAACTCTGCTGATGAATCTGGGTGAGCCAGTAGGGTTGCGTTGCACAATGAAGTCTTAGTGTCTTCGAAAGCCTTTAAGAGTTCAGGAGTCATGTCGACTGGATGTGCTCCTTTAATTTTGGGACCAGCAAGGACAGCATTTAAAGGGGCTTGGAGTTTAGCTGCGTTTGGGACAAATCGGCGATAAAAATTTATCACACCCAAGAATCGTCGAAGCTCCTTGACCGTCTTGGGAACTGGATACTCCTGGATAGCCTGTATCTTGGTCCCGAGTGGTTTAGTACCTGCAACTGACACACTGTATCCCAGAAAAGTTACCTCTGAGTGCCCGATATTACACTTTGATGTGTTTATTACTAAACCGTAGGCTTTTAAGCGGTCGAATAGCTGCCGTAAATGCTGCTTGTGCTGTTCAGGGGTTTGTGAGAATACGAGAATGTCATCAATATACCCGTAGCAGAAGTCCAAACCAAGTAGAACTTCGTCGATAAACCTTTGGAAAGTTTGAGCAGCATTTCTTAAACCGAAGGTCATGTAAGGGAATTCGTAAAGACCGAATGGTGTAGTGATGGCAGTCTTTGAAATGTCGTTTGGATTGATACCTATTTGGTTATAGGCTTTGACCAAATCGATAGTGGAAAATACTGCGCACCCTGATAGCTGATAGGAGAAGTCATGAATGTGGCGGATGGGGTACCTGTCTGGTATTGTTCTTGCGTTAAGTGCCCTGTAGTCGCCGCATGGCCTCCATCCGTCGTCCTTCTTCCTAACCAGGTGAAGTGGGGCAGACCAGGGACTCTCCGATCGTCTGGCCACGCCACTGGCAAGCATGTCTTCGAACTCCTTTTTAGCAACTAGCGTTCGAGCTGGATCAAGTCGTCGAGGTTTGCTTGAAACTGGTGGACCTGGAGTTGTCCTTATGTGGTGCAACGTATTATGCTTACCCGGTAAATGTGTTCCTGGAGGTCGGGTGATTTCTGGATACTCGCGAAGAATTTCGTGGTAGTCTGTGTCACCAACTACAGCCTTCACGGATGCAATGTCGTCCGTTGATTTGTAATGAGCTCCTGTAACTGATAGTGTAGTTGTGTTGTCTATCAAGCGCTGGTTTCTGCAGTCTACCAGTAAGTTGTAGAAGCTAAGGAAGTCGACCCCTATGATAGGTCGTGACACATCTGCTACTGTAAAGCTCCATGTGTAGTCTCTTCTAAGACCTAAGTTAAGTCGCAGCTGTGTTGGTCCGTACGTATGTATCACAGTATTATTGGCAGCGACTAAATCAAATCTTGATTGTTTGACAGGCGTCTTTACTGCCGACCGAGGGAAAACACACAAGTCTGAGCCAGTGTCCACGAGGAACTGCATTTTCGAGGTCCGGTCGGTTATGAATAGACGGCCTGTTGAAGTAGGGCAGTCGTTAGCCGCTACTTGCGACCGCCCTTCGAGTTTTCCGAAGTAAACGTGCAGGGTTGCTTACATTTGCTCGCCTTTTCCCCGTAGGTGTAATGGTAGTAGCAATGCGGGTGATTTGGTGGTGGCTGCTGTGGCCTAAACCTATTAGAGCGACTGCGGTCATACCTTTTTTGGTTTCGCTTAGATTGTGAGCGTGAGCGGGAACGTCCTCTCCAGTTACTGTTCATCTGCGTTGTCAGCAGTGCCACTTGCTTTGTGAGCTCGCTTACTTGCTTGAGCAATTCTGGTGAAGTGCTGGTAGAGGTTGAGGCGGCTGCTACTTGTGGATTGGATGGTACGAGTTCGTACACCCTGTCAGCAATCTCGGCCAGTTGTTCTACCTGTAAGTCAGCAATCTGAGAAGCAATAACAGTTTGTATGTTTTGCGGCAAGCGGTTAGTCCACAGACTTTTTACAAAATCGGAAGCTCCAGCGGGTCCAGCTAGGTTTTGCAGGTGCCGAAGAAACTGAGATGGTCTGCGATCGCCTAGCTCCTCATGTATTAAAAGTTGCTGTATCCGCTTTTCCTGTGAGGCAGACAGGCGATTAATAAGCTCACTTTTTAATTTGTCGTATTTGTCAGTATCCGGCGGTTTTGTAATGATATCCTTTACTTGTAGTGCATATTTAGTTTCTAACTGTGTAGTTACGAAATAGAATTTCGTCGTGTCGCTAGTTATCCTTGATAGGATAAATTGGCCTTCTAATTGGGCGAACCATAATGCCGGTTCCTCTGGACAGAAAGGTGGACAGCGTAGTGGAAGTCCGACTTTTGAAATTTCTCCTGAGACAGCAGTTACTCCTTTAGCGTCAGCATCGGCAAAATTCTCAGTATCGGACATCGTTCAAAAAATATAAAATCGCTCACCGCTTATGTTTTGGGCCACAGCCTACTTTTTTCTTCACTCCAAATGTAAACAAACTATCACCAGTTGAATCACCACTCTTCTTGCTTCACTGTAACTGCTTGTTCTTTGCTGCACTCGAGTCTTCAATATGCGTGTTCAGATCACGTCGGGGTCACCAATGTAGAAATTAATCAGGGTTGATCAATTTCCACTCGATCGGGAATCGAACCCGAACTAATAAATATGATTACTAGCTTTATAGCGTGAAGTGTAGCGTAAGCAGAAGGATGAAAGAAAGATGCGATTACAGAAGATGAAATGAATAATATTATTAAAGCGAATAGAAAATTATATTATTAATAAAAGACACTGACAACAATTAAATTAACAACAAATAATATCAGAATACAATAAAAGCGCGTCGCGGTCCGAGTGGTTCGGTAGGCGGTACAATGATCACGCGCACCTGGTGTGCGTGCGGCGCGTGTAAGCTCGAGGTCAACTCGGTGCAAAAACATCGTATGATCTGTCTGTTTGGTCCAAGATTCATGAGCGGAGCGATTCCGCTCTAAAATGTAAGGTGGTGGTCCAATTGATTTATTGTCCCGCCACAACACAAACTTGAAATTAATTTGACCTCTTCTACCGGTAGACATAATCTAACAACATCAACGCACCCTCAATGTCGACGGTTGGTGTCGTACTGCTGCTACGGCCGGAGCAGTGTGGATGTTATGTGGGGTGTGATTACACCCCACATCACATCCACACTGCTCCGGCCAGACCGTTTATGAACTGAGATAAGGGCGGGAAGATTTTCCCGCCCTTATCTCAGTTCATAAACTGTCTGTCTTGACTCTTGGATGCCTTATCCGTAGCCATCATCACAGTAGTCACATCTTTTCTACCCATATCATCTTTCACGCAATCCACCAATCTGGTCTATTTTAGTTACTTTCATAGCAACATGTCTTACGGTATTTTGCTGTGGGGACGGGCTGCAGATATTGATTCTGTCTTTATTCTGCAAAAGAGGGCTGTCAGAGCCATCTACAACCTCCGCAGACGCGAATCTCTAAGGGAACTGATTAAGATAATGAACATCATGACGGTACCTTGTCAGTATATACAGGGTGGGCCAAAAATAAAAGTTATAAAAAAAAATTGATTCCTCATGTCCAGGGATTTCCGAAAATACCCCATGTATGTTAACTTTTATGGAAAATGTCTCAATAATGAATAATTCATAAACTTAGGTACTATTTCAACTCATAAGGCAGCTGTAAACAACGATTCACATCACTTGTCTGTCAGCTGTCAAGTTTGATAGATCCGATATTGTCACTTGTCACTTTTGTTTTTTTTAACAAAGACTGATATTTTCATTTCGAAATATTTTAATTATGCGGGGTTTTAAAAATATGATAAGTAGGTATATCAATCTACTCCCGGTAATGTCTTCTCTTTTTTTTTGTACAAATTGATGTATGGATCTCGCCATGATTCTTTGTGTCACCGACGGGTTTTAGGAATTTAGTCGTTGTTTGACATTGTTGCCGTTGCGTTACCGTGTTAACATTTCCTTTTCGTTTTTGCTATAGTGTGTGAATATTGTTTAATTTGTAGTGTTGCTAATTGTTTGTGACTGTAAAAAATGCCACTCGATGCGACTGGTGCAGCTAGGGCAGTGGCTTTGGCTGACGCTGGGTACAGCCAACGTCGCATCGCTCGTACACTCGGTGTACCTCGAACCACGGTACGGAATGCCATCAGACGATTTCCGGAGACAGGCTCATACACCCGCAGGGCCACCAAGGCCGACATCGATGCACTTCAACGCGAGATGACCGCTTCCTTGTCAGCAATGTGTTGAGAAATCGCTTTTGCACCGCTACTGAAACTCGTACGCGACTTTTTGAGGTGAGAAATGTCAGTGTTAGTGAACGTACTATAAGAAGAAGACTGGCAGAAAGGAATCTGAGCGCGTTTCGTCCAGCTCACGCCCCACAACACCGTAGAGCTAGACTTGATTTTGCGCGAGAATATGCTGACTGGACTGTGGAGGAATGGAAGGACATACTGTTCTCAGATGAGACCAAGGGCAAAATCGTAGGAAAGGTAAAATAGGTTTAGCAAATGATTCTGCAGGCAATTTCAGAGCAGCAGAGAGAAAAGTACCTATTTTATTTCGAACATTCACATCAATACGGGTGTGAAAGACATAGCATATTATATTGTTTCTAAAACACAGATATCTGTAAAGTTAGATAGAATTATAACGAAAAAACAGAATTTGCATAAATCGTATAAGTTTTATGTGCCTGAGTCTAAAATACAAGTATTTTTGGATGACAACTTGTGGCCGAAGGGCATAATTTTTAGACGTTTCTTGTACCTATTATAAGAATACGTATGCAACTGGAAATAATATAAGTTCTAGTGTCGACCCTACACCCAAGATAAATGGATAAACAAATATATAAGCTGGTGACCTATAACTGTAAAAGTATTAAACGGTCTATTGATGGCATAAGGGAGCTTTGTTCCAATAACGACATCATCGCACTTCAAGAAACATGGTTGTTACCAGAGGAATTTGCGTACCTACATTGTATCAGCGATGAGTTCGGCCGTACCGGTACGTCGGCGGTAGGTACGACGGCGGGCATTTTTCGGGGGCGACCGTACGGTGGCCTAGCTCTGCTTTGGAGAAAAAGTGCGTTCACCAATGTGTCGGTGGTTAAGTGCGATAACCCGTGAGTGTGTGCTATTGAAATAGTGTTAAACAATACGTCAATATTAGTGTTTAATGTGTACATGCCCACGGACGTGGCTAGTAACTTAGTGGAATTCACGGATTGCCTCAGTTTGGTGAGTGCCATTATTAGGGTTGCCATTCGTCCCGATATATCGGGACTGTCACCGTCATTAGGCCCTCTGTCCCGACGTCCCGACAAAGCACTATTACGTCCCGTTTTTTATCGCGCCGTCACAGCAATTCAAATACGCGCGCCAAATTTCTCGGCCGCGCGGTTGCGACTTCGGCGCTGGGGAAGGGAGATGTCGCCGCGTGCTATCGCGTTCGCAGCAGCAGCGAGTCAGTCGGTAAACTACAGTGAGTCAGTGAGTGAGACGCTCGTACTTTCGCGCACGTGTTGTTGATTGTTTTAGTGTTTAGCTAGTACATTTTTGTCTAAGCCTGTTATCATCACGAAAATGTCTACAACAAGGAAGAGAAAGTGCCATTTTTCGGATGACTATACAAAAGAATGGAGTTTTATAAAGAAAGGACGTACAAATGAAGAAGCGTTGTGTGATATTTGTAACTGTTTTATATCAGTAAGTCACGGAGGTAAGCCAGACATTAAACATCACATTCCTACGGCTAGTCACAAAAAGAAAATTGCCATCGTATCGACATCAAAGTCTATATCTAGATTTATGATTAGAGAAGATACCAAAGAAGATTTACTAATAAGTGCAGCTGAACTAACGACAGCTTATAAAGTGGTAAAACATCATCAATCCTTTAGTTCTCTTGACTGTATTGTAAAATTGAATGCAACAATGTATCCCGACTCGAAAATCGCCGCAAAGCAGTCTACTGCTAGGACAAAGGCTACAGCTATTGTTAAAAATATTCTTGCTCCGCACTCTGTTACCGAAACAGTAAAAAAATTGCAAGAAGTGTCATTTTACGGCATAGGCACCGACGCGTCGAACCATAAAGCTGAAAAAATGTTTCCTTTACTCGTTCAATACTTTACTGAATCTGATGGAATCCAACAAAAGCTGTTAAAATTTGAGTCTCTAAAAAATGAAACATCAGAAACAATTTCAAAGTATTGTATCCATACTTTAAGACAACTGCAGGTTCCATTAGATAAACTCATCGCTTTTTGTGGAGACAATACTAATACCAACTTTGGAGGGCTTGAACGACGTGGTCAATGCAATGTTTTTCATAAAATAAACGAAGAACTCGGAATTTTTTTTGAAGAAATTGGTTGCCCAGCCCATATTCTGCACAATACTGTATCGAGTGCAGCTGGAATCTTATCTGTAGATGTGGAGGTCATCGTACTGAAAATATTTAATTATTTTTCCATATATACGGTTAGGACTGAGAAGCTGAAAACATTTTGCGCTTATGTTGATATAAATCATCAAAATTTACTGTCGCACTCAAGAACAAGATGGCTTTCGCTGATACCCGCGGTGGAGAGGATCCTCAAACTTTGGACTCCACTAAAAAACTATTTTAACGCTGAAGAGAGACCACCTAAAATTATTTCAGATTTTTTTAAGTGTCCAATCAGTGAAATTTATTTTCTATTTATACAGTCCAATCTGAATTTGTTTAAAAAAAATATAAAAAGCGTTGAGAAGAACAAAGTGTCAATTATCGAAATAAAGCAGATATTACAGGAAACACAAAATTCACTGACAGAAAGGACGTCTGCCAACTTTATAGGCATGCAAACTAAAGTACAATTGAACAAATTGAAAAATGAGAATCCTTCGCTTGAAATAATAACATTGATCACAAAGTTTGAGGAGGAGACAGTGGCTTTTTATAATACAGCATTTGACTATCTGCAAAAGTGGTCTGTTTCATTTGATAAATATAAAGTGTTTGATTGGATGATGCTATCTGAAATCCCGGAATGGACAGCAGTTGAAAACACTATTTTATACCTGAATGAAAATGGTGTGGAGATTTTGTGCGACAGTTGCTTTCAACAATATATGTATTTTAAAAACTTTTTGGAGGCCAAAGTTGAGACGGAAGAATGGAAGGCCAAAAATTCTGTAGAAGAGAAGACACCTTGTCGGATTTCAACCACAGGAACTATGATTTCATGTACCAGAGTCTTCTTATTTATTCCCAAATAACAGCGGGGGAATTACATAATCAGAGAAGGGAGCAGGGGTTTTACCATTTCCATGCATCTTGTAGAAAGTGTATCCGAGAGTCCAACGATATCACATTGGAGTCTCCAAACTCATTTAATCATGTAGATGTCAGTGCAAAACTGATCTCCTGGAAACCCGAGAATGCGGCCTGGTTCAAGGAGAAGAAAATACTACAGTTACACCCTTGCAGATGGGAGGGACTATCCGTGTTTGATAAGAGTTTCCACATAGGGAGGGCTCAAGGATTCTTGTACGGAATGTTAGCCTACAAGAAGAGCCAGAACATCAATGACTCATCCCTATTCCCAATCGTGATGAAGAACAAGGTGTTACCGGCATCATACATGATAGGATTGCTGGACGGACTCAGCCGGGCTGGAGCTTTGTCTTGCTTATGCAGAAGGTCTGTTTCAGAGCTCACTAAACCCAGACCTGCAATCTTGGGAACAGTTCTACATTTAATAGAAAAGATGTCATTAAACCCTGGACTGATAAATATCTGGAGAGGAAACAATTTTCAGATGGAGTTCTCCACCGTACCACATAAGACACCTTCTTCTTATCCACTGAATAACATGGACCTCGGATCATTAGGGCGAAATTATTTAAAGTTCATGTATTTGAGGTATTTCCTAAAGACGGAAGAGGCTTACTCTGCTCATCCGAATTTGATTGTATTTTCTGAAACCAGTGAGCCGGATTTGGTTCAATCATTAGCTATTTCAGGAAGGTTGACAAACCTGCTGTATCTTAAGGGATTAGATCAATCTCATAAAGGGGATTTGAGAGCAATCAAGGAGATCCTCCATCAGATACAGAACAAGCAGGAGGTGTCGAACGACTTGTCGTGGTACAAAGGATCTTTATCCATCCTTGATAGAGAAATAAGACACGCATGCAGCGATATAATAGTCGAAATGTCAAACTTGGAAGAACTCCTGAGGTCTAGACACAAATGGGGACAAGAAGATGTAGGGTCTGTCCTGGTTATAGAGTTGGAGCAGATTAGGAATCCACTCGACTCCAGTCAAGATGACATCAAAGTCCCTAGGATCCAGGACCCTTTGATATCTGGATTGAGATTGTTTCAATGTGCAACTGGATCTCACTACAAAATACGGAGTATATTGAGACACTTCAATATCCATTACAGGGATGCCATCGCAGGGGGAGACGGATCTGGGGGAATAGGTTCAATGCTATTGAGATATAACTCATCTTGTAGAATTTTGTTCAATAGTTTATTAGAGTTAGAAGGTGTGACACTCAAGGGTTGTAGACCAGCTCCCCCATCTGCTATAGGCTCACTGATACATATCAAGGATAGATGTGTAAAGGAGACCATTCATATTGGGCCCAAAACCAAAAGTGCCGGCCAGCGAAAAAAATTGTGTTGCCCTGGTCGGTAACGTCCTCCTTATCATTTTTTACTATGGGACCGAATCTCTACAATCATTCCTTTAGCTGTTTTTTAAAGTTGAAAAATCTAGTAACCTTGCAATATTATCTCGTCTAAGTATAAGTATAACCTAAGTCGGGGCAGTCTACCTAAGCATTTTTCACTACGGCGGCATCAAATCTCTAAGAACCGATCTATCAGCTGTTTTCTTAAGTCTATTGTACGTACCTACATTTTATTAAATAAAAATAACGGATATGTAATGAAAAATAAATGAAATAAACTTATTCTAAAGGTAACCTCGAAATATTAGGGAATATTTGCAGTGGTTTGTAGTCATTTATGAAGTTAAAAACAATTAATGTCTTAAAACACAAAAAAAAAAAACATATTTATGAAGTTAAAAATAATTAATGTCTTGAAAGACTAACCGGCGCAACCTTACGGACAAAATATATTACCTCGAAGCTAAGACTAGAATGTCACAATGCACTAGAACAAATAACGGTATCTAGCCGCAACATGGCGACACTACAATGGACAAAAGGACACAGCGTATCGCTAGGTAACGACGCAGCTGACGAACTAGCTAGACGAGAATCCCGCACGGCAGTCTGAGGATCCGAGCCTATCGTACACATCCCCTTCAACCAAATACACAGGTGGCTACAGGAGTCCACCCACACACAAGTGGAAAACTGGTAGACCTCGACACTGGGCTGCAGGCAGTCCAAGGAAGCTATGCCATCCTTGGAAAGAAGGCTGACCAGGCATTTAGTACGCCTGGACAGGAACGGCCTGCCTCCTAGTCACGGGGCGATCACGGGACACTGCTCGCTAAACAAACACTTCCATACATAGGCATAAAGGACAGTCCTCTGTGCAGGGCGTGCATGGAGGCTGAGGAAATCATCGCGCACGTGCTCTTTGAATGCACGAGCGTTACCCAGATTCGAACAGAAACGAGGGTTTTTGTTCCGTGCATTCACCTCGGGTCACCCAGATTCTACACAGATGTTCCAAACAGATCAGGAGATTTAATTCTTATTTGGAGAGAGATGGGCTGGTTGGAATAACCATCAAACGGCCGCCAAGGCCCACGCACAATGGTCCAATTGACTAAGTGCGGAAACCAATCCCCAGAAAACATAGAACCTAGACTAACGGCGGACGGGGCGGGATTATGGGATGGTGCAGGTATAAAGGGAATCCAATCCTCTGGAATTTACTTCTGGACCCTTTGCTAAAGGGGCCGGAAGAACGGGGAGATCACTACCAGGCTTTCGCCCACGTTGTGGTCATGATCTTCGACGGTGACCTAGCACTGGAGGTTCAAAGACAGGCCAAGGCCGCCCTCGAGTATATTCGGAATTGGGGCATCCAAAATAAGGTGAAGTTTGCACCACATCAAACCTGTGCAATAGTAGTCACTAGGAAGCTAAAGTACGATGCCTCACTCATGAGCATGGGCGGGGTCGACATAGGCATGTCTAAGGAAATAAAAATACTACCATCAGCTCACATTCAACATGCACGCCACTAACGTGTGTAGAATGTGGCAGAGAGGTCTGCATCTGGAGGTCATACGGAGCATTTACACGGCAGTGCTGGAGCTGGACGCAGAATGGTGATGAGCGGCAAGCCGGCTAACTAAGAAGATTGGAGTGTAGAAAATGCTCCCCAATAATCTTCTTAGTTCACGGTCATACGGTCCAAAGAGTATTCGCCCAAAAGCTCTGCAAATCCTACAGAACTGTTTCGCTAAATGCATCCCTGATGCTGGCTGCCAAGCTCCCACACGACCTCCGAATACAGCAGCCGTTCTGTATGAGGCAAAGAGTACCCCAGCCAGCCTTTGCGGGCAGAGAGATTCAGCGTGTGCGTTTGCGAAAACTCGTCCGGCGAACCAAGGTTCCCTCCACTTCCTGGCGGCGGAGGAGAGCTTACGTGGGCGCGGTTTTACCCCAGAGCAAAGATGTTTCCTTGTTCTGGGTAAAAGCTCAAGCAGGCCTGGAGGACCACCGCGCAGACCACAAGCACGTTTCATTCGTCAAGTGTCAGATCCGTATGGGGTCACTCGACGATTGGTACCGAAGACAGAAGAACGGCGAAACAGGCTCCGTCCCTAAAATGTTCCTCCCAGATCCGCGATAGGAACCTTAAAGGTAACTATATTTTTCAACTTTAAAAAACAGCTGACGGAATGATCGTAGAGATTCGGCGCCATAGTAAAAAATGATGAGGAGGACTTCCCCGACCAGGGTAACACATTTTTTTTCGTTGGCCGGCACTTTGGGTTTTGGGCCCAACTTTGTATGAAACGTGAATGGTCTCCTTTGAATTCTGCATGGATGGAACCTAATGATTTGAGTCAACAGGATACATGGGCAACATTTAAATCAAACATTGCCAAATTTAAGATGAATATAGACTTGGTTATATTAGATATGGAGATTACTCAACTAGATGTCATAAAAGCTATTGAGAAGTGTGTATACGACAATATAACAGATATATTATCTAATAAAGGCTATCTCATATTCAAAACATACTTAGATAGACTACTCAATGAGAAAGACAACATTGTAACTTTAGTCGGTCAATTATTCGAAGACGTTTTCATATGTACCACACAGTTCTCGTCTTCATTCACATCTGAAGTCTATGTGGTCTTCAGACATTTAAACACAGGGAACATATTTTTACATCCAAATTTAAATAGTTTGAGATCTAACCTAAATCAATTCCCTGTTTTTTCAACGACGGAGGAGGAATTTGAGAGGGCCCTTTCTATAGCTAAGAGAGAAACACTGAGAGGGGTCCCGAAATTGATGATCACGGATCCGTTCATAGAAATGTCTACATATCTAGTGACCTTAGGAATTGAAACAGGGATTGCGGCTATATTAGGAGAGGCCATAACTAAACCTACTTTACTATCTGCTAATGAGACTCCGGCATGGATATTTATGATATGTATATCCTCATTGCTAAAGTTAAACACAGGATCTAAAATCAAAAATTGTTCAACAGACAGGCTTACCAAAAGCACTGGAATTATACTTGTTGCATTTTCTATGTGGTACGCCATACAACAAGGTGACATCAGTCTATATAAAAGGGCCAAGCAGATCCTAAATAACTCATTCACTTTATCATGGAGATTCAGACAAATCAAAGGTAACTGGTTCTCATTTATATCTATTCAGGAATTAACACCTACACACAGGAGTTTACATCTAGATTCTGATATGGCAGCCATTGGGCAGGGAATAAGAATATATTCTAAAATTTTCAAGCATACAAAGCGAGTGGAGAGTTCAGATAAATTAAATAATTTGTTACTGACAATTAACAGAGGGTGGTCCATTAAGGGGTTGAAGAATTCAACAGATATTTTCCAATTTGTGTGGGGTAAGGCACATGCTATATTAAATGAGCCTGGGTCCTCAAGCAATTGGGATGCAATTAACGTGGAAAATAGTACAGCAATCATGGATTTCTCTCCCGAGTATGTTGAGAATTACTGGTCTGAACTGACCAGTGATACCGAATTCGACTTGTTCGCGAGAGAATACTTGGAGAGCCATCATCGCCACGGGACCGCGTGCACGCTACAATATAGATATACGACAGTTCGCGGCTAGCCCATTGTACCTATTATTAAATATAAGATATTTTACGGAATCTGGTGGTATTATTGGTGGCTCTCACACATCCTACACAGATTTACTTTTTAAATGAAACGGAAAATCCTGAAAGAAAATGCCAAATGCTCAAATTATGCCAATATTTGTTTGCGATACCTGGCCACAACGCCACAGTAGAAAGAGTGTTTTCGTTAATGTCGAGCCAGTGGACCGATGAAAGAAATCGCCTGCTGCCGGAGACTGTGGAGTCGATATTACAGTGTCAGGTTAACTTTAATATGACTTGCACGGAGTTTTATAAATATGTAAAAGGACAGAACGAATTGCTTAAAAAAGTAAAGTCTTCAGCAAAATATGACCAAGCTACGTCTAGCACTGCTTCTATACTTTAGAATTAGTATTTTTTTATAAGTAAATAAAATATTCATACGTAATTTTTTTTTTTTTGCTTCCCGACGCGAGTCTTGCCAAATATGGCAACCCTAGCCATTATAGATACTTCTAATGTTGAAAACTGTTATATTCTGGGTGATTTCAATGCACACCCAACAGAAAGATTTTTTACAGAACTGATGGGCTTCTGTCAGGAATTTGAGTGGAACTGTGTCGATACCGAGATATTGGGGTTAGACTCTGATATCTATACTTTTGTGAGCGATGCACACGGCTCACGGAGGTGGCTTGATCACTGTGTGGTCACTAAAGCTTCTAAATAAATATCGACTCAGATGGCTTCTGCTTCTACAATCGCCGCGGAGGAATGGAATAGGCGCTGTCGGCAAGGAAGATTCTCAGCAATCTGGGTCGGGTCTGGTCACTCTGGTCGGGAGAGCCCTTTGGTTATTTTATCGATTTGTATTTGATGTAAAATCCTGTCTCTGCAGTGCTTACCGCAGAACTTATCTTCCTTTAGTTCAAGGGAACAGTATCTACTATCTAGTATTTACCTGATATGAAAATAATGACATACAGAGAAAAAGTCCAATATAAATTCGAATTATTGAGTGTAATAAAAATAAATAACTACAGCAAACCTATACCGTTGTCATCAAATCTAGCAATAAGTATGAATATCAACACTTGATATTTAGTTCACTTTCCAATGTTGTACTTTGAGTCGAGTTGGTTATAAGTTGTTCCACTTCAACGGCCATTCACTAAACATACGACGTATTTTGCTGTCTATATTTATTTGAATGTTTGGAGCAATTCGTAATGATTCTAAATAAATATCAACACCTGACTATACTTTGAGTCGAGTTGATGATGAGTTTTTTCAGTGCAACGGCCATTCTCCAAACATATGACGTATTATTGCTGTCTATGTTTGATTGACTGTCTGAAGCAATTCATAATGATTCTAAGCAATTCTAAATAAATATCGACTCCGATGGCTTCTGCTTCTACAATCGCCGCTGAGGAAAGGAATAGGCGCGGTCGGAGAGGAAGATTCTCGGCAATCTGGGTCGGGTCTGGTCACACTGGTCGGGAGAGCCCTTTGGTTACTTTATCGATTTGTATTTGATGTAAAATCCTGCCTCTGCAGTGCTTACCGCAGAACTTATCTTCCTTTAGTTCAAGGGAACAGTATCTACTATCTAGTATTTACCTAATATGAAAATAATGACACATAGAGAAAAAGTCCACTATAAATTCGAATTATTGAGTGTAATAAAAATAATTAAGTACAGCAAACCTATACCGTTGTCATCAAATCTAGGAATAAGTATGAATATCAACAAGTTCACTTTCCAATGTTGTACTTTGAGTCGAGTTGGTTATAAGTTGTTTCACTGCAACGGCCATTCACTAAACATACGACGTATTTTGCTGTCTATATTGATTTGAATGTTTGGAGCAATTCGTAATGATTCTAAATAAATATCAACACCTGACTGTACTTTGAGTCGAGTTGGTGACAGTGTTGTTATTGATACGGCAATTGCCGTAATATACGGTTATCCACGTATTTTTTTCAGAAAATACGTTATACGGCAGGCCTTTCAATGCCGTATCAAAAAATACGGCAACTGGCTGTAAGTGAAACGAAACGTATTTTAATTAGCGATAGCGCAGCGAACGAAACGTACCACTCACAGCCGGGGAGATCCCGACCAAATACTAAAAACAGAGTTCATATCGCCGCATCGTGCCATCTCTTTCGTCTTAGGTAGTTTGTCTCAGTCATTTTATGACTGAGACAAAGTACTGAACTAAAGTAAATTGGGTTTGTCTATCTAGAGTCGAATTATCGAATAGCTCATTCGCAAGGTACACAATGCTCGAGCGCATTCGTTGCTTACGGTTTCGTTAAGAAATAAATTCTAACTAGTGTTTATTTGTGTTTGAATTGGCAAAATGAGTGATTCTGAAGGACCATCTACGCCAAAAAAGACTAAAAAAGGTAAACACATAAAACAAAAATATCGACAACAATGGGAGAGTGAAGATTTTTTCAAAGACTGGATTGCTCCTGTTGATGGTGATCTATACAACGTGAAATTTGAATCACAGTTTTGCTAGAACAAACGTTGTTCAGACCATGGTCTACTATCATTCTATAGCATCCAATATGTTATTAAAACAAACTAACCTAGGCGTTCTCAAATAAGTCTTATGTTGCTCAAACGTGTTCAAACATTAACCGTAACATCTAAGGACTCATCGCGGTAGCAATATGGCATTCAAAAGAGTTATGAGGAGTCCACGTGGACTACAAGGATGTCCGGCCAATGCGGGCCGAAATTTTAATAAATAAATCAGTCTTTTTGTGTTTTTTTTTAAATACCATTGACTTTTTTTTTTAATTGTTTTGTTTTATAATGGTAGTAGACCATGGTCTGAACAACGTTTGTTCTAGCAAAACTGTGATTCAAATTTCACGTTGTATAGAGCAAAGTGCACCGTATGTGACGTTAAATTATCGTGTGAACTTTCAACTTTGCGACGACATGTGGCAAATAATCAACATAAAAAAAAGACACTCGCTTCGTCGTCTACAAAATCTGTAAGTGCTTATTTTAAACCGCGTGAAAAGGACACCAACACCCTTGTTGTGGAAGCCGAAATAAAACTCGTTGCATTTGTGGCCGAGCACAACATTTCTTTCCTGGCAATGGATCATTTAACAGAGGTACTAAAATCTTGTTTCCCAGACTAAAATAGCAGCTGATTTGATCGCCAAATCAGCTGCTATTTTAGAGTCTGGGAAACAAGATTTTAGTACCTCTGTACAGCAACTGTAAAAATGTCATAGGAGAAAGCCAGAAAGAAATCCTAGAAAATATTTTAAAACAGCAAAAATTCAGCGTACTTGCCGATGAATCCACAGACATTTCCACTACTAAGACATTATGCATCCTTGTCAGATATTACGACAAAGATTGCAAAAAAGTTATTGCTTGCTTATGGCAATTGGAGCCTTTGCATGATAAAAAAACAACTGATGGGGCGTCATCTTTACGAGGATGTACAGCTGAAGCGCTATATACAACAATCATAGAAACGTTTACTCAACGTGGTGTGCCATTAGATAATATAATCGGCTTTGCATCGGATGGCTGCAATGTCATGATGGGTCCTCACAACTCAGTTGCCAGTCGTTTACGTGCCGAATTGCCAGGAATACAAATATTTAAGTGCATATGTCACTCTATGCATTTATGCGCCAATGAAGCTTGCAAAAAACTTCCAAGACGTTGTGAAGATTTAGCAAGAAATGTGTACGCATTTTTCAAACATAGTGCCAAAAGACAATCGGAATACATTGAATTTCAAGAATTTATGAATACAAAAATCCATAAATTACTACACCCGTCGCAAACCAGATGGCTATCACTGTTATCAGTAATAAATAGGCTGCTAGAGCAATGGGAGAGCCTGAAATTATTTTTTAGCCACCAGTGGCTAGAAGAACGCACCGTCGCTGCTGAGCTGATCCATCGTGAGTTAAACGACGACTTTGTAAAACTCTACATCCTATTTCTACAATGGATATTACCCAAATTTGTGAAGATGAACGAGTATTTCCAAGGAACAGATTCTAGATTAATAGAACTGGACGATAGTATGAAACTGCTTTACAAAGATCTATTGCAGTGTTACATGACTAGAGACTACGTTAATCAAACTGAAATATGCTTGATTGACCCAGAAAATACACGATTTTTACTACCTCAAATGTATTTAGGTGTTAAAATCATGCAAGAAGTTCAAAAAACCAATATCGTGCAGCAAAAAGTGCTCCTGGCTGAATTTTATTCTCGTTGCCGCGACTTCCTAGTAACAGGCTGCAAGGAAATTCGGAAGCGTTATGATTTTTCCAATGAAATACTTCCACTCCTCAAACATCTGTCACCTGAAGAGGCTGTGCGCCACAGTAATAGAGAGAGTTTTCCGTCAATGTTGCCACTAACCCAGAAACTACCACGTATAGTCAAAAATGAAAATGACCTACAAAAAATCGATGACGAGTGGAGACTTTTACCTGATGTCAACAAATTTTCGACCTTGGACATCGGCACCTGGAAAGCACACGAATTTTGGGAAAAGATCCATAGCACAACCGACTGCAAAACTCTAGCGAAGTTTGCTTTAGATGTTCTATGCCTTCCTCACAGTAACGCAGATTGTGAAAGAATATTTAGTCAAGTCAACAATATGAAGACCAAGATGCGAAATAAGTTAATAACATCGACTGTAAATAAAACTCTATTAGCAAGACAACTCATTCAAAACCAAGGGAACTGTACTAAGTTTAAGGTGTCGCGCGACATGTGTGAAAAAATGCGTAGCAAAGACAAGTACACACTGGACAAACATGAAACTGATGTAACAGATACCATAAGAAACTTATACGGCGAAGTAGAAATAAATGAGGAATAAATAAATAATATATACGGCACTTTAGTATTTTTTCCCCTAAAATACGGCAAATCAGAATGTGACATACGGCAACCCAGATTTTTAAGATAACAACACTGGTTGGTGATGAGTTTTTTCAGTGCAACGGCCATTCTCCAAACATATGACGTATTATTGCTGTCTATGTTTGTTTCACTGTGTGGAGCAATTCGTAATGATTCTTAATAAATATCAACACCTGACTGTACTTTGAGTCGATTTGGTGATGAGTTGTTTCACTGCAACGGCCATTCACTAAACATATGACGTATTACTGCTGTCTATGTTTGACTGTTTGAAGCAATTCATAATGATTCTAAACAATTCTAAATAAATATCGACTCCGATGGCTTCTGCTTCTACAAGCGCGGCAAAAGGAATAGGCGCAGTCGGCGAGGAAGATTCTCAGCAATCTGGGTCGGGTCTTGTCACTCTAGTCGGGAGAGCCCTTTGGTTACTTTATCGATTTGTATTTGATGTAAAATCCTGTCTCTGCAGTGCTTACCGCAGAACGTAATCTTCCTTTAGTTCAAGGGAACAGTATCTACTATTTAGTATTTACCTGATATGAAAATGATGACAGATAGAGAAAAAATCCACTATAAATTCGAAATAATGAGTGCAACAAAAATAATTAGGTACAGCAAACCTACCGTTGTCATCAACTCTAGGAATAAGCATGAATATCAACACTTGATATTAAGCTTACTTTCCAATGTTGTACTTTAAGTCGAGTTGGTGATAAGATGTTTCACTGCAACGGTCATTCACGAAACATATGACGTATTATTACGTTTATTTGACAGTTCGGGGTTTTAGAGGTACAGGGTGTAAAGTTCACTCATCCACCATAGAAAAGGGAGTATCCTCCAATCAGACGGGTATTATGTCTGGCGGGCAACTGCCCGAAAGTTGATTTCGGATAGTCTTATCTATGTTATTCGCGCAGTAAACTCTAACGGCGCGATGCAGGCTTTGTGTGACGTCATGTCTTTGCTGCGAAGTTTGTATGTGGCAGTGTAACCGCTACAGAGCAATTCGTTATGATTCTTAATAAATATCAACACCTGACTGTACTTTGAGTCGAGCTGGTGATAAGTTGTTTCAGTGCAACGGCCTTTCTCCAAACGTATTATTAACGTATTATTGCTGTCTATATTTATATTTATTTATTGTTTGTTTGACTGTTTGGAGCAATTTATAATGTTTCCGAACAATTCTAAATGAATATCGACTCCGATGGCTTCTGCTTCTACAATCGCCGTGGAGGTAAGGAACAGGCGCGGCCGGCGAGGAAGATTTCGAGCAATCTGGGTCACTCTGATGATCAAAGCCCTTTCGTTACTTTAACGATTTGTATTTTGTGTAAAATACTGTCTCTGCAGTGCTTACCGCAGAACGCAATCATCCTTTAGCTCAAGAGGAACAGTATCTACCATTTGTATTTACCTAAATAAAGGAGATGGGAAATCCTGGGCCCAGCAGTTAACTAGTTCATATTTGTATTAAAAAAAAACGTTCTATTTTTCTAAAGGAAATCACAAAATACAGTACCATATTTCTATCTAGGAAACGAGAAAAGTTTAATTAAGTTATTAAACTAAATAATCGATTAACATGCCTGAATTCTTAGTAATCGATAATTAATAAATCGGTAAAATCCAAGAATATGTATGAAAATCGAGTGACAAGTGCTTATCAATCGTTTCGTGGAATCGATTCATAGTGAATCGAGTTCCTTTAATTTTTCTTCAGTTGGCCACACTGGTCACCGACTGACAGATGACAGGTAGAAAAAAAACCGGCACTTGTTCGTTTTCTTTCGTTCTGAGTTCGCACGTATTTTCCATGTTTTATTGTATAAGCCCACGACCCCGCCTTTGCATAATTATTATACAAGGTGCAGTTTTGGATCTGCAAAACATTTTAGGAGGTAATTATGTTAGTGATTCTCGACCCGAATCAACAATAAAATGGGCAGGTATTTTTTTTTCATTTTATTCTTATTTACGGAAATCGGTAAGTGTGAACTCCCCTTTTTAAAACGCGGCCAATCTGTACGTATCCTTAAACTGCGCTTTCACACACACAAACAAACGCAACCGACATTTCTTTTATAAATCCAAAGCACCGACCACCGCCCGCTCCCTCTCCCCCGCCGCGCCCCCGCGGCCATCGCAAACGCATAAATCGGGTCAATTTATTAGTGTAATTGATGACGCCGGTATGTGCATACGCTTGCTAATTCCGCCCCTCAAGTGCGCCTTCGATTAACGGTCGCGATAGGTACCTACTACCTAGTTGTAAAGATGACGGACCAATACTCCAATGTAGAGTTGGTGGAGATGGTCCGCTTGTATGCCATCAGTGGAGACAATGTATCTCGAGCCATCGAAATGTTCGCGGAGTTATTCCTCAATCGGCAACGTCCCTCACACAGGGTAATGCTGGCTGCTACGCAGAGACTGCGCGATCATCGGCAGTTCGACGTTCCCCAGCATGCTGAAGGTCGCGGCAACGAAGGCCTGCCTGTCGCCTTGCAGGAAGATATCCTGGAATTCTTCCGGCGAGAGCCACGAGCAAGCACGTGGGAGGCCGGTCGACGGTTTGGAGTGCACCACTCCACAGTGTGGCGGCTACTGCACAAAGAAATGCAGCATCCTTTTCATTACCGCAAGGTACAGGATCTCCACCCACGTGATAACGCCGCGCGGGTTACATTTTGTCGCTGGTTGCTGGAACACCAAGACGCCAACATCCTGTGGACGGACGAGTGTTTATTTACTCGAGTTGGCGTCTACAATGTTCATAACGAACACTGGTGGACTCACCGCGAACACAACCCGCACGTGACTAAAAGGCATTCTTTTCAAGTGAGGTTCAGACTTCAGTTTAAATGTGTGGGCTGGCATAATAGGAGACAAATTGCTTGGACCCCATTTTATCGATGGTCACCTCACTAGTGCCACATATCTGGAGATGTTGCAATACGTCGTCGAGGAAAAATGTTGGAAGAAGTTCCCCTGGGAGTGGAACGCAACATGTACTACCAGCAGGACGGTGCACCTCCTCACTACGGTAGGCAAGTACGTGAGTACTTGAGTGACAGGTTTGGCACCCACTGGATTGGTCGCGGTGGTCCAGTGGCTTGGCCTCCGCGTTCTCCGGACCTCACGCCCCTGGACTTTTATCTGTGGGGAGACGTTAAAAGATTGGTGTACACAGACGAAATCACGAGTGTTACCCAACTACGTGCAAAAGTGATCAGTGCTTTCGACACAATAAAAACGAATGTGTTTGTTTTACGTAAGCTGAAGGAAAATCAGCAACGTCGTGCTAGACTGTGCCTGGACTGTGACGGTGGAAACTTTGAACAATATCTCCAGGTAACATAAGTAGGTAATTTATTTATTTATTTGTACATAGACAATAATTTGTAAATACGATGTTAGCTAAATCAACTTGATTAGTGTAAATAAGTTGATTTAAAATTTTTAACTACGCCAAAAATACCTATCAAACAAAATGAATCACCACATGGGTACCTACCTACTTAACTAGCACAAATTATCTTGATGTATTTCTGTCGGTCCTCAGCCCGTTAAAAAGTAGGAAGGAAAATCTTAAATCAACTAATTTAATCTACATACAAATAAAAACGAAAACCGTCCTTGAGGCTGAATTTACCTACAGAGCGCGCCGACTGCGCCGAGTACCTACATGCCTATTATTATTATTAGGAGCCTACCTAAATCCCGCGCACGCGCTCGCGATCATAGTTTCACAATTGAGCAACAGGAACTGCTTACGTGCTATGTAAGGTTTATTTATCTCCGCCTATCATTTTATTCATCAGCTGATAGGTAACTAACGACGCCAACGTGAACTTTTTTTGGCGCAGTTGTATCTACTTCCTACTATTATTATTTATCGTAATAGCCCAGTGGTTAAGGCTTTCTCCTCTCATGCATGAGGTTGCGGGTTCGCAACTGAGCAAGTACCATTGTGTTATTTTTTTTAATTCATAATGATGTAAGTACTTTTTAAATTTATCTAGGACATCATTGAAATCCCGTGTTTCAGTAAGCACTTAATTAAAACCTTTGGTTCGAATTGATTTGTAGCTCTCGGACAGTCGTTAGGTAACACACGGGTCGGTACGGGTCAACGACCTTACAGCCCTGCCGTATGGTCGTTGGTACGGGTAGTCAAAAGCCAGAAAGTCTGAGAATTAGTCTAACAAATGGGTATCGTGTTATCAAGTAACTGGTTTGTTGAGTTCTGATACGCAGTCGCCCTACCTGATTCAAATGTAGGTACCTACATTGTGATTTTCAAATTAGAACTACATCTAAGGTAAAATTATTTGCTATAAGTTGCTGTAGCTACAACAACTTGTACAGATCGCGGCACGTTGGTTGAACCTTCGATGCGCAGTAACAGATTTTCGAGTCTTCATCGAAATGCGGTATGACGAGCATCGCGGGGGCTCCCCGTAACCATAGCAACGACCTTCATTTTAGTTCAACGTACGTGCCGCGTTCGTTTCGTAGAAATGTGGGCGGAGCCTCGTACAGGCGGACGTCACTGGTCATCGCATTCACGCACACAGTGACATGACGCGCGATACATCGCAATGGGTGATTCTGTTTTTTGAAGAGGGTTATTAAGAGAGTTATTCTGAAAAACAATAAAATTGAAAAATCGAAAATAAAAAGTATTATTGATTATTGACTTGGTATCGTATTGTTATATGATTATTTACGAGTCTCATAACAACCTCCTGAAATGTTTTGCAGGTTCAAAACTGCACCTTGTATAGGACTATTTGACGGATCGATATATTTTGTACAACTGATTACGCCCGGTTGGATATTGACGACATGGATCGCTGTGTGAATTGTACCATTGCGACGGTTCGCAGTAACTTTATTGGCAGAAGACTCTTGGACGATGAGGCGATTTTATCAGTTATTCGTCAGTGGCGTGCATCTCAGCCTGTAAGTACCTATTCAAATCGAGCTTTCAAGCGTCTATCAAGCGACGAACAAAACCGTCTGGTTTTATGTACCTACTGTTTACGGTCTCCGCCGTAATGTCTGACGGCTGTCTTTTTGTTGGATAGCATATTTATGTTAAAACTATTAAAATAAGAGGCTATTATGGATCGAACACATATATTAATTTAACCAAGAATAATACATTACAAAATACTTGTCCACGACAGACGGTTTTTATATTGACATATTCCAAACTGTTTTACACTAATCTTTTAAAACACTGTCATGTAGGTAGGTATACAACCTCCATCACGCACCCTTAATCTATAGCGTGACTCATGCGCAAGATTACATGAAGTGCCGACCTAACATATTATACAAGGTGGAGACGACAATACAACAAAAAATTAAACAGCGTGTCCATAATGACGTTCCCATTCTGTATACAAAAATTCAATTGAATATATTCAATAGTTTAGTCATTATAGCTCGGCGAAATCCATAGTCAGCTCGGGCTATTCCGTTTATCCACCCCAAAAATCCACCCTAAGGTGGATATTCGGAAATGTATGCCCGAGAATTCACCGAAGGCCTAGTTGGATAAACGGAATTAATTGGCTTAGGGTGGATTCGGCATACATTACATTTACTTTGTTTGAAAAACTCATTTTTTTATTTCGAAGCTAGAATTTATTTGACAGTTCCAAAATACTCTTAAGCATTAGTAGTGCCAGTATTTTAATTTTTTGTTGTATGGTAGTCTCCACATTGTATATATGTCGTGGCGCGAGTAGTGATGGGTCGGGAGAATATTCTCACCCGGAGAATATTCTCGGATCGAGAATGTTCTGCAATATTCGGGAATATTCTTTTCGACGGAGAATATACGAGAATTTAAAAATGGAAGTAAAATTGCTAAATTTTATTACAATATATTTTGATTTCAAGGTCTCAAGTAAACATCTTTTGTTGTTAATTTATACTTTATTTGAAAAAACGTTACTGTATTATGTTTCGGACTGGAAATGGTGCCGATTCTCTTGTACACTAGACTAAACTAACTAAACTATCACTAAAATTCCTTACTTTTGGCTATGAGAATCTTAAAGCAATTCTAACAAAAAAAAAAACTTAATTAAAAAAATATTTTGACACATCTAAAATTGAATTTGACAATCGCGTGACGACTCCACGTGGTACTTGTTTGCTTTACTTCGTGAATTTTTTTAGAGCCGTAGGCGCGCAGGGGGGCATCCTCGACGTGTTTTATATGGAATTTTTCACTTTTTGTATGGAAAATATGAAAAATTATTACCAACATGTCAGGTGATAGGGGTTTAAGGGTTTTCTAAAGGGGGTCGAAAATTTCATTATTTTTGCGATAGGACGCACCATTCTCGAGATATAAGCAAAAGAAAAAAAAAATAGTATTGTTTTTGTACTGAAGTCGAAGTGTTGGTGTGAATTTTAGTTCATGTTAACAAATTTTATTCCACTCGTTTTTAATCGCGTTTAAAAATAATCACATTTAGACAGATACACTAAATTTATATGGTGAAAAACGTCAAATTCATAATAGCAAAATTTCCATTTGCACTAAACTGCTATCTCAGTGCAATCTTAGTGCTGTCAAACTAAAATATAGTTAAGTTGTGTCACTTTAGTCTATTTCAGAATGAGAAATCCTCGTTTGACAGGACTAAACTAAATTTTAGTGATTTTTAGTCTAGTTTAGAGGCATTTGTGATCTCTTGTACACCGAACTAAACTGTCACTAAAATTCCCTACTTTTGGCTATAATCTTAAAGCTTATTCTGACAAAAAAAACTCTTAATTAAAAAATTTTTTTGACACATCTAAAATCGAATTTGACAATCACGTGACGACTCCACATGGTACTTGTTTACTCTACCCTGTGAATTTTTTTAGAACCGGAGGCGCGCAGTGGGTGCAGCCTCGACGAGTTTTATATGGAATTTTTCACTTTTTGTATGAAAAATATGAAAAATTATTACCAACATGTTGGGATATAGGGGTTTAAGGGTTTCCTAAAGGGTGTCGAAAATTTCATTATTTTTGCGATAGGACGCACCATTTTCGAGATATAAGCAAAAGAAAAAAAAAATACAGTACTGTTTTTGCACTGAAGTCGAAGTGTTGGTGTGAGTGCATGCCAACTAATTTTTATTATATCTTTATAATTATAAACCATAACTTTATATCTTTATCTTTATAAAACCCTTAAACCCCCAAAACTCAACATGTAGGTAATATTTTTTTATATTTTCCATACAAAAAGTGAAAAATTCCATATCAAAACACGTCGACGCTGCCCTCCTGCGGCTCCGGCTCTAAAAAAATTCCCATGGGAGGGCAAACAAGTACCACATGGAGTCGCGATTGTCAAATTCGATTTTAGTTGCGTCAAAATTATTTTTAATTGTTATTTTGTTTTTAATTATTTGCACCATAAACCTTTCTTATAATGTTGTTTTCTTATTCATTTTATTAATGCTGATTATTTTAAACTCATAAAGTTCGTATTAATACAGAAATCGTACTTTAACATTACTACCATACGAAATTTAAGAGAATTTATGAGAATTTTCTCGGAAATATTCTCGGGAATGTTCTCGCTCAGGAGAATTTACTGAGAATTTAAGTTGTGGTGTAGTTTATTTTAAACTCAAACTTCGTAAAACGTTCAAATGCGCTAAAAACTATTACTCTAAAAAAAAACCGATTCAATAAAGTCATCCAATTTTTAAATTCTCGTAAATTCCCTACCAAAAGAATGTTCTCGAGAACTTAACAGCAAAGTTCTCGCAAGGAGAATATTCTCGAGAATTGCCCATCACTAGGCGCGAGGCGATGTTGTCAACTCGCACCTCGACCAATTCTTATCAGCGTGAGACGAAGGTCTCAGTTACACCTCGTCTAACTCTTAAGATCAAGAGGGTCTTTGTTAGAGTTTAGAGCTTATTGATATTAAATAATGAATTATTGTTTCTGATATGAAAGGCGACGACATAAATATTATTGCGTTGAACGTGGCCGGTGGTCGGCTGGGTGTTCTCGTGGGAATGTTTTAAGACGATAAGAGTTAAGTATCAGAGGAGCCCTGGAATCAGGCAGTCAGTTGAGTTCCGTTGGGACCGCGAGATCGACTGAGCGCGACCTGCGGACTCGTTACGCCTTCTAATTCATCAATGAAAAGCTTTGGTTATGAGTTTATATGTCGACTTGTTCAGTTAGAGTGATAATACGCGTTTCCTTTGCCCACGAAGTAGACAGTTACATAATGAACGATATAATTGATAATTACGCCCTTCTAATGTCGTTTCTGAGCCGCTCGGTGTCGCTCCGACAGCTCGGTGTCGCTCCGACATATATATACACAGTATATTCTGTCAAATCTACCTTTACTACAGAAGTCTGTTTTTAACATAGCTTAAGCTGTTTTTAACAGACTAAACAGAAACAAAATAATAATATTATTACTTAGAACTCATAAAATCACATCAAAAAACAAAAACAATATTAGTTAGCATCGTAACATTATTTACATCACATTGCTCGCCCCCTTAATAGATAATTTTTCTAAAAATTGCTTTAGTTTTGGGCCTGGTAAAGATTTTGTTAACATATCTGCTACCATTTCTTGTGAAGGCATATATTTTACCTCAACCGCCTCATTGACTATAGCTTCGCGAACATAATGAAATCTAATATCGATGTGTTTAGTCCTGTTATGGTTCATCTTATTTCTCGCTATTTTATGTGCTGATTGGTTGTCGTTGTAAATGACTACCGGTTTGTCACAAGTCCCCTTTGTTAAAGTTTTTAACAAATTTCTTAAATAAATAGCTTCTTTCGATGCTTGACTGAGGCCTATATATTCTCCCTCTGTGGAGGACAGCGCCACGCACCCTTGCTTACGACTTTCCCAAGATACTATGCTATCTCCTAGTCTAAAAATTAAACCTGTACAGGATTTCCTATCATATGACCCACCCCAATCCGCGTCTACGTAGCCATTTAATTCTAGATTACCAGTTTTCTTAAAAGTTAGTCCAAAGTTTGACGTCCCCTTTAAATACCTAAGCACCCGTTTAGCACATTTAAAATGTAATTCATCGTAACATGAATTAAATTGTGACAAAACACTAACGGCGTGCGCGATATCCGGTCTAGTACTTTGAGCTAAATAGTTAAGAGAACCTATGAGGATTTGATATGGCAACTTACAACCGGAATCTGAAGCTTTCTCTAATTTTAGACTTACTTCCATTGGGGTAATGACTGGTTTACAATCCGTCATATCAAAATCCTTCAAAACATTAAGAACATACTGTTCTTGATCAAGATAAATTGCATTTTTATTTCTTCTAAGTCTCATGCCTAACACGTGTCTAGCAGGACCTAAATCCTTAACTTTAAACCTTTTAAGCAGGCCATTGTTTAATTTCTGCTTTTCGGTTTCGTTGTTTTTGGAATAAAATATAAATATGTCGTCGACGTATATGACTGCTACTATTCTATTTCCATCGCTAAACACTTTTTGATAAAGACATGGTTCTATTTTTGACTGAATGAAACTTAAATTGTGCATTTCCTGATCCAGCTCATGGAACCAAGCGTTTGACGCTTGTTTGAGTCCATACAATGATCTTTGCAATTTACATACCTTTGCCTCTTGACCTTCAACGATTGCCCCCTTAGGCTGAAGCATGTAGATATCCTCTTTTAGCTTGCCATACAGGAAAGCAGTCGTCACATCCCATTGGTCGACGAGCCAATCATATTCTACAGCTAATGAGAATAATAATCGCAAGGTTGAGCTTCTTACGACCGGAGAATACGTTTCATTGTAGTCTATTCCACGTACCTGCGTAAATCCTTTAGCTACCAGCCTGGCCTTATATTTCGACACTTTACCGTCACTGTCCCGCTTAATTTTGAAGACCCATTTGCAATGTATTGGCTTTTTATCACGTGGTAAGTCAACCAGTGACCACGTCTGATTCTCGTTCAATGATTTTAATTCATCATCCATAGCTTTTTGCCATAAATTTGAATCAGGTCTTGCTAAAGCTTCTTCAACTGTCATTGGATCGCCATCAATTTGCGCGATAGCATTATATATTGTAGGCTTGCGCTCACGAAGATTGTATCTTCGTTCTGGTTCTGCTGTACTGCTTGTGGTAGCAACCGTTTCATCACGAGCCGTAGCCGCCTCAGTGTCAAGACACTCCGCTTCATGAAACTCTTCTTCATCTTGAATAATATTGTTAGACGCACCACTTTCAAGCACAGGTTCTTTTCGTTCCTCCTCTATATCAATAGGAATGACTGTGTTCTTGGTTAAGTCAGTTCTATCTCCAGGAAAAACATTTTCTAAGAAGTTTACATTTCTTGAGAATGTTATCTGACCTGTTCTTGGATTCATCAGTCGATAACCTTTAGTAATTTCACTGTAGCCGATGAAAATCAATTCTTCAGTTTTCATATCAAGCTTTTGCCGTTTCTGTTTAGGTTTCAATGCATATGCTTGACAACCGAAAATTTTCAAATGACTCAGGTCCACTTTCTTATCTGACCAAAGTTCTTCCGGTACTTTATTCAAGACAGCCTTTGTCGGGCTTCTATTCTTTAAATATACCACAGTACATACCGCTTCGGCCCAATACTTTTTACTAAGTTTGGCCTCACAAAGCAATGTTCTTGCTTTCTCAATAATCGTTCTGTTAGCCCTCTCAGCCACGCCATTTTGCTCAGGCGTATAAGGAACCGTCTTCTGATGCTTTATACCAGCTGACTTTAAAATATTATCGAAGGCTTGGTTACAGAATTCTTTACCATTGTCAGATCTGAGACATTTTATCGACCTTCCTGTCTGTTTCTCTACTTCTGCCTTATATTCACGAAATTTTTCGAGGGTTTGACTCTTATTCCTCAAGAAATAGACATGCGTCTTACGCGTATAATCGTCGATAAACAATAACATATATCGAGATCCACTGAATGATGGTTCTTCCATTGGTCCGCATAAATCACTATGTATAATTTCTAAAAACTCTTTCGCTCGTGTACCTTGATTTTTCATAGAGCTCTTACAAGTTTTTCCATTTATGCACGGAACACATGGTTCAATTTTATCATTTGATTTAAAATTCAATCCAGTCACCATATTTTTCAATGAATTCATATATTTTTGTCCCAAATGTGCCAATCTTCTATGCCAAATATTTGACAAAATTTCATTTGACAAAGTCAAGTTGACAACACAATTTTCTTTTTCATTCAACTCGAAAATTCCATCAACCTCTTTGCACGTTGCTACTATTTGGTTTGTTTTATTTTTAATAGAGCAACCTCTTTTATCAAATTTTACAGCGAAATCTTTCTTTACAAGATCGCTTACTGAAATTAAATTCATAGAAAGTCCGGGAACATGATAAACGTTCGTTAATAGGAGTTCAGTGTTATTATTTACTTTCGGGATGGCATTCCCTCTACCTATAACTTTCATTTCTTCCCCGCTTGCAACTTTTATCTTTAGTTCATTCTTTTGTCTTTTGTAATTCAACAATTTTCCAGCATCGTTCGCCATGTGATTCGAGCAGCCACTGTCCAAGTACCATCGGTCCTTTTTCACCGTATTCGCCATACTCAAGCATGGATTTGCTCTCTTAGTCACTTTGCATTCAAATGCTTTATGTCCTTCTTTGTGACATTTGAAGCACTTGAATATCTTCTTTTCCTTGCTAAATTTCTTTCTATTTTGCGCCGATGTTACCAGCGCTTGCTCTCCACTTTGAACATTTTCGCTCTGTCGGCTTGCTTCTTGCATCAACTTTGACTTTATCTGCTCCAGTTTAATTTCTTTTCCGCCGTTGTCTATCGCCATTATGAATGGGTTGTAATCTGACGATAAACCGCTTAATAATATAGAAATTATCCACTCATCTGAGATTTTTGCATCAATGTCTGCAAGTTGTTGTGACAAGCAAATTATTTTGGAAATATATTTCTCCATGGTTTCGCAATGTTCAAGTCGGCATTGCCATAACTCTCGTTGCAATCTGATTCGTCTGCCCCAGCCCTCGTCTTCGTAAGCCTCGCTGAGACTCACCCAAACTTCACGTGCTGTCTTCGCACTGTACACATGTGCAAAACATGCAGGCTCAAGCAGCAGACATAACGTCGTTCGTGCCTTCCTGTCAATATCTTTCAATTCCGCCGTTATATCATTAGTTTCAATTACCTTGAACCAGTTTTTAGACTCTAAGTAATTCCGTACCACAAATTTCCAATTGGCGAAGTCCTCAGCACCATTCAATTTTCTAATTCCACAAATTGAACCTGTATGCTCTTCTGCAATGACGAGAATTTTACAATTGACACCTTTTTATGACACTCGTATTTCCTGTGTTCTAGCTTCTAGGCGTTTTTAGAGCCTGGAGCTGGGCCCATAACCTATTAAAATAAGAGGCTATTATGGATCGAACACATATATTAATTTAACCAAGAATAATACATTACAAAATACTTGTCCACGACAGACGGTTTTTATATTGACATATTCCAAACTGTTTTACACTAATCTTTTAAAACACTGTCATGTAGGTAGGTATACAACCTCCATCAAAAACAATACATACTTAATAGCTAATTAGTTGATTAATTAGCCATACGAATCTGTCACTCATAAAAAAGGTGTAAGTAAGTAACTGTCAACTCCCGATGGGACTTGACTTCATATAACTTGGTTCCTGAATAGCCAAATTTCAAGAAATTTTCAGTGAGGCCTTGTTACTATATCCTCTTACAAATAAGGCTAGTTTGATTGAGTTAACACCAGGGCCCAGAAATCTATGCAGTCGTTCCCTTCTCCTTTATGTCTTTTACAAATTAAAATCCAACATTCTTTGGAACCTAATAAATCTGTTTGAAAATCAGAAATCATTGGATCATCAATAACACTGGCAAGTGAAGAGGGGCTTCGTTTGATGAAGAAAACAGACCCGATTATACCACAGAACACAGGACAAAAATACACGGCAACGGAGAAAAATACACTCCAGCCGGCGAGGTGGGGCCCGGAAAAAGGGCGCGGGTAGGGGGCTCACCAGGGAGGCCGGTGAGCCCAGCCGGGCCAGCTCAGACGAACTGGCGAGGCTCACCACCATGGTGGAGCACCAACCTGAGGGGACCAGCACCATAGCGGTCCTTTCAGAGTCTTCTGGTGGTGGGCCGGACGCCGCAGTATTAAAATTTCAGGAGGCTGTGGTGGCCGCCTTCCAGGGTGTGGCCTTGAAGAAGATCAAGTCCTCAAAGACAAAGGCCACATCCGAGGCCACGGCCTCCATTTTGGCGGCAGCGAGGGCCTGTTTCCTCGGGCCTCCGCTGGACGGAATGGCAGAAATGCGGGCGGAGGTCGCCCGCTTGGTAGCCACCATGGAGCTTCTCCGAAAGCAGAACCAGAGCTCCGAGCGGACCTGGCCAGGCTCCAAGGAGCCGGCCCTCGCGAGGTGCTGCAGGAGGGAGATGCATTGATGGCTTTTCTTATTTCGGAAAGAGATGTGAAAAAATTAACACTGTGGTGTGACAATTGCACTGGACAAAATAAAAATTGGTTTTTATTTACACCGCTAGTAATGCTTGTTAATTCTGAGTGCATTAATATTGATACTATCACGCTGAGATTTCTCACTAAAGGCCATACCCATATTATGTCTGCTGACGGCGTACCCGGAAATATAGAAAAAGAGATGAGGCGTCGAGATGGAGTTTATGATTACGAGGACTACAAGTCTATTATAGCGAACTGTAGAAAGAACATTGACGTTATCGAAGTGCAAAAATCATACCAATCAGACAGACAATGCTTCCAACATTGTAAAGGCTGTGAAAGAAGTGTTGGGTTGGAAGCATTTTGGTTGCTATGCTCATAGTCTTAACCTGATAGTAGAACACGCGCTTCACTTAACAAAACCGCAGATAGACAAAGTCAAGCGAATAGTTACGTATGTTAAAAAAAGTACCTTGGCATCGGAGAGGTTACAAAAATATCAGGTGCAACAAGGTCAAGAACCTAAGCGATTGATTCAAGCTGTCGACACACGATGGAACTCGACCTATTTCATGTTAAAACGATTTGTGGAGCTCGAAGGTGCCATCCGATCGACTTTGGCTTTTGCCGATAGAAGTTTGCCTTTTAAAGCCCGGAAGATTGGACACTGTTCAATCAACTATGTCAGGTATTGCGCCCCTTTGAAGAAATTACTTCGTCAATGAGTGGGGAAAAATATGTCACCGGGAGTTCAGTGATTATTGTGACGCGGTGCCTAAAAGAAGCTTGCTCAAAACTATACGAGATGACCCATCACAGCGGTCTATCACGTGAAGCAAGCGATACGGTGCTGTTGCTAAAAGCGGGCTTAGAGGAAAGATTTAAATTTGTTGAAACTAGTGGCACATTTGCGTTGTCCACTTTCATGGACCCTCGTTTTAAAATGCAAGGGTTTTCAGACCAATCCGAGGCGATAAAAACGAAAGAAAATGTGCGAAAATTAGTAACGGCTTTGATTGCCGAAAAAGAACGCAGCACAATACCTACTGATTCCCCAGTCACTGCAGACAATACAAACACCAACAACACCAATAATGAACTAAGTCCCTGGAGTATTTTTGACCAAATAGTAGCGTCAAGTACTGCTCAAGGTACACCTCTTTCAAGAGCAATTAAAGAGGTAGATATGTACCTGTCTGACGAACTGCTGCCAAGAAAGGACCAGAGGGGAAATTTAACGTGCCCTTTAGAATGGTGGAGAAAACACCAGTATGTTTACCCAAATTAAAAAAAAAATATTTGTTACCCGATGTAACATTGTAGCCACATCCGTACCTTGCGAAAGGATGTTTTCAAAGACAGGTCTTATTATTAGCGAAAGGCGCACGAGACTATCTACCAGAAAAGTGGAACAGCTTATGTTCCTAAATGTAAATATGCCTGAAGAGAGGTTCGAGGGGTTTAAATAAAAATATAAAATAATTTAATGTAAATATGTAAAAACAACCAACATAAAAAAAAAAAAATACAAAAGAAAAAAAATGTAAATTCCTATGTTAATAATAATAAAATACAAAATGTATATAAAATCAGTTGATCTTCTAAATACGCCAGAATAGTAACTCTATTCAGTATTCTGCCAGTCCTAAGCCTGGAAAAGTATGAAGGGAAGTTCAAAATAATAGGTACACGTTATAATAGCACACGGGAGACTTCAGACTAGTCTAAAATTTACGCCTACGTCGCCCGCCGCCGCCGCCGTAGACTTCGTCGTAAAGTTTACCAAGTTTACACGTAAACTAGTCCACGAATTCAACTAGTTGATCGACTAGTCGATGAACGAAATTGAACGGTCTAGTTTCGTTGACGCCAAATACGTCGACGACCCATCTCTAAAATATACCAGAGTGGGATGCAAAAGAAATACACGTGGATTACGAAAAAGCCACCTTGAATGCGTTAAAATCAGAATTTAAAAATGCATTGGTGATTGGTTGCTATTTTCATTTCCGTAATTGTTTAAAGCGAAAAGCAGCGGAATATAAACTAACAACAACAAAACACAAATACATAGTTAATTTATGTTCTGTGTTAGCTTTGTTGCCTGTGCAAGCAATAAATGATGGTTGGCAAGATATAAAATCGAATGAATTATCTTCTGATGATACAAAAACAACTAAATTTATAAAATATTTTGAAAAGTTTTGGATGAGGCCGGACTTTATTATTGTATGGTCAGTCTTTTCCGAACGCCATTGGACAATACATTTTGTGGAAGGTTGGAATTTCAAAATTAATGGGCTAATTTAAAAAAATCCAACCTTGCTACAAATATTACACATTTTGAAGGATGATATTACTCTTGCAAATTTCAAAGTCGACCAGTACAAAACATTTGGAAAGAAGACATTGCCAAAAAGAAGCAAGAAGTATGCTGCAAGAGACGATTTTATTAGAGAAGCACAAGTACAATTAACTTGTGGGAAAATTTCTACAGAGATATTCAACAGTTTTTATATCTCAGATTGTGTATGTGATAAGGATTTTGCACGGAAATAAGTTTTTTACCAAGCATTGTTAGCTTTTTTCCCGCCATCGCGCCGTGGCCGGCGCACATACGTAGATTTCTAGGAATTAGGCGGCCATAAGTCGAAATTCCAATAATCGACTAATGACAAACAATTTTTTTCCTGGAATAGTAGACTACCTGACGAACAATAGCCAACCCTACCCACATCCCTAATAGACTGCGCGAGCGCGCTGCATTACTAGTCGAAACTTGATTGTCGCACTTACTGCACGTGAAAGTTCTTGACGCCCTTTTTAACCGACTTCCAAAAGGAGGAGGTTCTCAATTCGTCTGTATGTTTTTTTTTTTTTTTTTGTATGTTTGTTACGTGATTACTCCGTCAATTGTGGACCGATTTTGAAAATTGTTTTTTTGTTTGAAAGGGTATGCTCCCGAAGTGGTCCCATATAAATTTTATTAACTTTACTTGGATAGTTTTTGAGTTAGCTTCAATAATACGTATTTTTCCCACTTAGTATATATGGATGATATAATGATAACTTCCAATCACTGTTATTTACATAGCAAGTTAGTGGTATTCGAATTTGTATGGGATAGGTACCACAACTAAAAAGTGCAAAATAAAAAAAGAACAACCGACTTCCGAAAAAGACACTACAAAGTCAAAAATAACTTTAATTTCGGAAGTCGGTGGCAAAAAACGAAAGTTCAAAACCAAATACACCGACTTCCGAAATTAAAGTTATTTTTGACTTTGTAGTGTCTTTTTCGGAAGTCGGTTGTTCTTTTTTTGTAAAAAGTTTTTATCGTATATCATTTTCTTCGGTGAATATTTTATGTGTCGTGTCATATAAATTTGCTTGTTTAAGTGATGGATACCAATAATACAGGTAAGCCTTTATTAAATTAATATGAAATTGTATTAAATATATTGTCAATAAATGACTTAATGAGCCGTCAATAATACCCTTTTTTAGAAATGTTTTTTCTTTATTTTTCAATTTCAATCGAAAAAAAACTTTACTTCCGCACCTTTCCGAGTTACATTTTTGATTTCATTATATCAGTGTCTCCAGTAAAAAAGGGCACAACTCAAATTCATCACTTTTCAGGAGAGGCAAAAAACAACACTTTTAATGTTTTTTAGTATTTCGCAATTAAAATCATAACTTTTTTCGAATTTGTATTGTAGATAAAAAATTTACCTTTCATTTAATAGTAATCACTTCCATATTCAGTCACTCCTACTATATATTTTTTTAGTTTTTCTCGAGTTGTTCCCTTGTTAACGAAGTGTTAAGGGAATAACGTTATTTATACTAGTCAGGTTGGTCGTATTTAAAGTAATATTACGAGTTATTCCCTTATTTTATAAATGCCTAAGGGCCTATTTCACGATGTCCGAATAGCCACTACTTACCGAATAAATAAAAAAATGGAACAGAATTTGTATGAAATTATCTGCCAAGTAAGACTTAATCGTAGGTGGTGAAACAGGCCCTAAGACAAATATATGTAGTAACGACTTATTTCCTTCTGCTATCGATCGAACAAAAAATCTATAATGAAAAAAATAGTCTAGAAACTTTTTATTTATTTATTAAATCTACACTTTAAATAAAACATCTAACAGTAAAAGAGATTGTAAAAATGCAAAAGGATGAAAAGGAAGAAAAGTGCCTATAACAGGAAGTTCTCTGATAACTACAGGGCCAATGTGTTTAGCTGTTCTGGAAACAGATAAGATTGGCTCACAGAGTGACAGGACCATCGAGAAGGATTATTATAAGAGCAGAAAATGGATGTTTACTAAACGAAGAATGAAAGGTCTTGGAACACTAGAAGGGATACTTTGGAAGTTTATTCAGTTGTCAGGATAGTGTGCAAGGAGTGGGTAACTGGACAGAAGCAAGTTTTGAAGACTCTAGCTCAGATGCACGTGATGGAAATGAAATAGAAATAGATGAGATTGTAAGAGTGTTGAAAGGAATGAAAATTGGGAAGCTCAGGGAATGGCAGAGTGTCTGCTAAAATACAGAAGGCAGGTGACGGGGTGGGAGCAAGCCTGTTGTGACGGATCTTTAATATGTGTTGGAGAAATGGCCGTGCGCCGGATGCAAGGTGGTTTTTTTGGTGCAAGACTGTAATCGTACCACTTTATAAGGGAAAAGACTCTCAGCAGCAGTCCAAAAACTGTCACGGCATTAGTCTTTTGAGTGTTGTCCGCAGACTCTATGCGAAGGTTTAAATAAATAGAGTGATAAGAGCGATAGATGAGAAAATATTGGATGTGCAGGCGGGATTTAGATAGAAAATGGGCTGTATGGATCAGATCTCTTTAAGGTGCATAGGCGAAAAACATCTGACAAAGAACAATAAAGTCTAGTGTGTTTTCTTTGACTTGGAGAAGGCCTATTACATGGTGTGGAGGGAAGAACTGTGGTCAATACTATCCGTGTACGGTGTGGACTGGCGCTTGGTACGGGCACTTTAATATTTCCACAAGGATACCAATGCTTGTGTTACGGTTGTGTACTGGTTTTGCATCTCAAGGGGTATTAGGCAGGGCTGTCACGTCACCGTGGATGTTTAACATGCACACGGATAGTTTTTGCTAAATTTGAAAGGGGGTGAGTGCGGATTGAGCATGAATGAGTTGCCTGTCAAATACTTTCTCTACGCAGATGGTGATGGATGAAGCATATAATTTGAAAGGGATGAATATAAATGTGAATAAGACGAAGCTTATGGTATTTGAAAGAGAAGAAGATGAATCGGTGTGTGATGTAAACGTAAATGATAAAAGTATGGAGAAAGTAAGTGTAATAATGTATCTGGAAAGTCAGTTTACAAGGAATGGAAAGATTGATGAAGATGTGGAAAGGAAAGTAAATGCGGGAAATAAAATGAATAGTAGTAGTGGTAGTAGTAGTGTATACATGCGATTGTGATCAACCAGTCGATGCCTAAAAGGGCTCGATTAGCTGTTCACAATGGGGTGCTGGAGTGCTGGTGCCTACGTTTATGTATGAAGTGAATGTTGGGTGTGGCAGAAGAAGCATGAAAGTAGAATAAATGCTGTGGAAATGCGTTCCATGCAAAGCATGTGTGGCGTGACTATGAATGATAGGCTATAAAATGGTATGATAAGGCAACGGTGCGGTTTAAAAGAAGATGTAGTGACAAAAATAGAAAAGAGTATGCTTAGATGGTTTGGTCATGTTGAGAGGATGAATGAAAGACGAGTAACAAAAGGTATTTACAAAGAAGATGTGAGTGGAAATACCGGGACAGGACGCCCTAGGACACATAGTGGCCTAATTGGTGATGTTCTTCAGAATGCTCAGGTACTCGTAACTCGTGCATGTATGACCAAATGTATGAACGTAAACGAAACAAAAGGAGTATGTAAAGCTAAGTGAGTTTATATATGTATATACATATGTTTAAATAAAACATTTCAATTGTCCTCGCTGTCCTCTTCATTGCCCGGTACAAAACTTAAGTCAGGCTCGTCTTCTGCTCTTTGCGGTTCTGAAGTCAGCAAATTCTTATATAAATCGAGATATTCTGTGTATATAGATGGTAGAAGTGTTATTATATATTTGAATACTAGCTTGATGATGTTATACCTATCACTTTTAAAAGCTTGAAAATTAATACGCGTAACACTTATTTAATTATTACAAAATAAATTAGCAAATTATAAATTAAGGAATAAAACGACTTATTTCTAAAAACAGTATACCACACGCTAATCCACCAATAGCGATAAAGTGTTTAGTGGGGATATACCGCTTGAGACTTGCTGAAGCAAACGCAACAAATGCAGTTGTTCCCTTTCAAACATGCTTACCAAATGGATTATCTACATTTATTTCTTACTATATTTAAAAAACTTTGGAACTACATGAGTTGTGTCTTTTTGTAATTAAGTTAACTGTATTTATGCCTTTTAGTTCGATTGTGTTTTGGGGTTTCTTGTAGTTATGTCTATTAAGCAGTGAAATTTACTTGATATCTATAGATGTGCCTTTAGACGCAGTCGAGTTATGCCTTTGATATATTACCAAAAAGTATGTTAGGATGCAGCCAGAGTTATGTCCTTTTGATATGTTATGTAACAGAACACGTAGATTACAATGGTGCTATAAAAACAAAAGGGCATAACTCGACTTATGCCGTTTTTGACTGGAGGCACTGATATAGTATAAAGTCTTATAAAGAAAACTGCTTAAAATCAGCTGCTAGTTTTTGCTAGTTTTAAAAATAAACGAGTTTGAATTTTTTTTGACAAAAATAGGAGAAAAATCGGATTTTATGTTTTTGTGTTAATATTATTTTTTTATTGTTATAGGTTCACCTGGCTGCTCGGGGGTGAAAATTTTGACTCGTAAATACCTCGTTGTTGCCGATAGGGCAACTTTCGGAAGAAGCAGCTGCTGAGGCCCGCAATAAACATTTTAGGTCTTATCGCCTAAACTTTGCTCGCAAGTTTTCGAGGGAAGAATGCAACTTAGATATTTATCATAGGTTACTATTAACATCCGACCCATTTATTAGTTCCATGAGAAAGACCAAAAAAATCGCTTCAAAATTATTTTTGCCTGAGACAATGCAGCTATTAATTCCTGCTGAGCCAAACCGACCAATGGAAATTGATGAAAGCGGCGAAAATTTAAATGTAGATGAATAAGTCTCCAATGTATGATTGATTATTTTTAGTGATTATCTATTTAGCTTATGTAACTTTAATATTGTATAACGAATGTAAAGATCCTTTTAATAATATAATATATTTACTTACTTATTAGAATAAAATAAACTTTGTTTTATTTAATAATACATACCTGAAAGTATTACTAAAACGTAGACAGCTGTCCCTCCTTGGGGAAAGCCGTGAGTATGTCATTATGTATTTTCAATATAATATTAAAAAACACTTTGAAATCAACTACGATCTCGAATAAAATATTTTTTGATAAAAAATCACAAGTAGGTGCGCCTAACCACCGTGCACCAACAAATAATTTCGATAAGTTATTCCAAACACAGAATTCTTTTTATGTAACTATTTTGTAATATAAATATCACATAAAATAATTTTGGCCGCCTAAATCCTGAAAAACGATCTATGTGCGGCGTCATATTTCTCGTAATTCTACTATTTTTATCAAACTGTAGTTATTAAATGGGTTGTTATCTATTCTAGTATTGATTTCATGCATTTATTATAACTTTTTTCTTAAGAAATTCGCGTATTAGTGAAATAAAAAACGCAAACAACAAGGGTTGCCTGGAGCCCCCAAGACACGCCTTGAATTTGCGCCAAATCCGCCATTTTATTGTATTTCGAAGGATCATCGAAACGAAATTGTGTTGGATGCGCCTTCCCGTGCATTTCGTCAGAGGTATTTTTTTTTCTGATTTTTGATTTTAACCGACTTTAAAAAGCAGATGGCTATGGTTTTCAATTAGACTTTTTCTTGTGATTTCCGATTTCTATCAATTTGTTTTTTTTTGTGATTTGTTATTTTAACCGACTTTAAAAAAGAGGGTTATGCATGTATGTTTGTCATTTGTTTTTTTGCCTTTCTCCGTGTATGTATTTATTTAGGTATGCATTTATGTTTGTCTCACGAGATTTTAACCGACTTAAAAAAAAAGAGGGTTATGCGTTTTGGTTGTGCTTTGCTTGTTTGCGTTGCATGTTTTTTTTTTTTGCTTGTTTTAGTGAGCCAAGACGTCCTCGCACGCGTGGTCCGCGACGCGGTAGGGGAGTACGCGTGCGAGGCGGACGGGGATCTGCAGCAGCTGCTGCAGAACCACCGCAGCACGACGCTTTAGCACCGCAGCACGACGCTTTAGCCCTGGGGGTGGTGGCTGAGGTAGCCGGGCCGAGCACGCGGGGAAGGGGGCGCGGGCGTGGATGCGGGCGCGGGCGTGGGCGCGGGCGTGGGCACGTGGAGGAGGATGCCGTGGTGGTATCTTCCGGGCCTGCCTCCGCCTCACGTAGGACGCATGAGAGGCCCGGCCCATATACGATTGACGAGTTAGCATGCTTTTTTCACTAACCCTATTTATTTATCCACACAAAATCATTTTGAGTAAGTATTACAATTGTATCGTTTTGAATTTCAGGCTGATAATACGTAATATTGCGGAGCTGCCGGAGGACGTGGGTCTAGAAACGCCATTACACCCCAAGAGAATGCGCATATGGCCACTGTAAGTAGTTCTACTTATGTAGGATGATAATTTAATTATAGATATAATTCGAGTTAATAACTTTAGTTTAAGTCCACCTAGACCATTCTGGCCTCCTGCGGCTCCAGCATCACCACCACCACCACCACGAGCGTCACCACCACCACCACCAATACCGCCAGCGTCACCAGCAACGTAATTAGTTTACGGACTTTTCTATTTATGTCGCTCTTTTTACGTGTACTTTTTAAAATATATACATACGAGTATTTTTTTTTTTTTTTTATAAGCCTGTGTTGTCCCACTGCAGGGCAAAGGCCTCCCTTCCCTCTTTCCACTTTTCCCGGTCTACTGCGATTGTGGGCCAATCCTTTAAGAAGGAGTCCAGCTCATCCCGCCATCTCTTTCTGGGCCTGCCGCGTAGTCGTTTCCTGTTATTTGGGATCCACTGAGTGGTGATTTTTGCGTATTGCTGCTCCGACATGCGACAGATGTGGCCAGCCCAGTTACACTTTAGTCCAGCAACTGTGATACGAGTATTATATAGTTTAATTGCCGAACTGTTGCTATAGGTACAGGTACAGGTGATACACAAAGTCGCTCTTTTTACGTGTAAAAATAATATTAAGATATAGTTTGTTTATATTATATGCCTAGTTTATTTGGCGAACTAAAGGGGTACATATTTAAGTTTCAGTAGTTCGGTGCTTTGTTAGAACCGAACTATCGCCACTGAAAGTTTCAGTAGGTCGGTCAACCAGACAAACAACCGAACTACTGCTACTAGAGGGGAAATACTTCGATTTGCCAGAAGATAGTTTTTTTGGTTCGTGACTACGTTGTATTCGCAGTGTTTCCTTTAAGACTTTTAAAAATTAAAAATAGTTTGGGAAATCCAAAAGTGCACGCCTCATACTTATCACTCATTCATAAACGAAAAAGAAATTCAAAACATAGTTTAAAAATGAACAATTTATCACTTTTCATGAAGTCGTAATGTCAACGACTGACAAAGATATTTACGTTGGCAGTTGCTAGGCAACGGCACCGGATCAAGGTTGAAAATATTTAGATATTGATATTATATTTTAGTTAGTATTTTATTAATTATAATTAAACTACTATGAATAAAAGAGCCATTTTCAATAGGGTTCCTTCTACGGCTGAAACGAATGTATAAAAAAAAAATTGACTCAATTAATTGATTTTATCGCAAGCTACAATGTTTTCAGGGATCATAAATTGACGGACAGGAATTTTTTTTCAACTATTTTGATGCTTTTTCCATTTCTGCTGCATTCAATCAATTGTTAAAAAGTACAGTATTAATCTCCATTTAATCATCTATACAATGGTATATAAATTAAGTAGGTTCTGTGTACTACCAGCAGTGAAACAATAAAAACAGTTGCAGAAATGGGGCAAAAAATATTTTTCGATCGTAGAGCACACTCTAATGCTTCGCATTACGAGTCGTGCAAAATAATTCAGTCATATAGTCAGTCATAATGTATTGAAAGAGAATGCGCGGAAAACAGTAGACAGATTTCAGTGTAAACGACGGATAACCTTTAGACAGAACATTATTTTTTCAAAATATTTAATTTTGCTTAACATTTTTGGAAAACAAACAAAAAAACAAGCTTTTGCACCAAAGCATCTTTTGTATGGGCCCAAGTATCTTTAATAATCTTCCACCTTTTTCAGAACTATGGCATTAAGTCCGCCTCTGTACATTTGTGTGCTTAAAGTGTTAAATAAATAAATAAATAAACTATGAGCGATATAAATACCGAGGAGGAGGAGCTCGTGGCTAAGTAATAACAAGCCGCACGGGTCGATCCATCAGGTTAAGCTACGCTTGCCGGGGTTGGTCAGTGGATGGGTGACCATCTTTACATACCGAGACTCCTCCGTGCCTCGGAAAGCACGTTAAGCCGTTGGTCCCGGCTGTCATTTGTGGATCTTTGACAGTCGTTACGAGTCGTCAGAAGCCCGAAAGTCTGACACCAGTCTTACCAAGGGGTATCGTATTACCCAGTTACTGGGTTGTGGAGGTCAGATAGGCAGTCGCTCCATGTAAAATACTGGTATTCAGCTGCATCCGGTTAGACTGGAAGCCGACCCCAAGATAGTTGGGAAAAAAGGCTAGGAAGATTGATTGATTTTTCAGCGATATAAATACCAAGAAAATACTACGTGAATTATTGATAAGTAAATGTTATTTTACTCTATAAGAGAATTCCTAATGACAATACATTGAATCAGCAGGTTTATTACAACAAACCATGAATCTAAGAACTAGATACTCATAAGCTATAAAGTAAGCACTGTGCCTGTACTGTGTCTTGTAAATTATTTTGTAACATGACTAGTTTGTAATTTGAAATAATGTATTTTCTGAATCTTAATGTATTGCATGACAATTTGATATTTATTATTGTATTTTAACTATGTTGTAACAATATGAATTTGTATGCTTCAATGGCGGGACATAGAAGACCTACCTGTAACTAACACAATCATCATCTTATGAACCTATGATCCACAATAAATGATTTGAATTTAGAATATAGGATTTCAACTTTCAACTATTCAAAACAAAAATAACGAGAAAGAAAAAGAATACCTTAATAAAAAACATAACATAAACATAAAAATCATGAAGTTTTTTTTTTTTTTTGTATTCATTCTAAAAAAACGTAGTCACAGACTCAAATGCAAAGTAATAAGAGAAATACAACAACAACCTGCAGACTTGCCATCCACTAGTCATCCACAAAATTTTTGATCAATCCTATTTAAATTTCTTTGCAAGAAACTTTTTCTTTAGACAATGGTAACATTTGAAACAAAGCGATCAGGCAATTTTTTTTTTTCACAACTAGCATAGGGAAAGCGCTGTCCTACGAATTATATGAACTCCTTATCTACCAGATTTTATAGACATAAATACCCACTTCTTTTTTTTTAAAGATTTCACGATTTATGTTTTTACTCTACGAGAAAGAATCCATAATGACAAAATGAGACATTAGACACAACGAGAGACACCAACAACTGAATTCATGAAAACTCTGAACAAAATGCAATACTGCAAGCTTTTTCTAAACATTTATCATAACATAATAAACAAAAAAAATACAAAACAACGACCCAAAATTGCAACAAAATTGTTAAACTTTATTAATTGAATACGAGGCTTTTGGATAATTTGTAAATGTGTATTTTATAGAATTGTGTGTTTAGTTTGTGCAGAATAAACAATTTTTCTTTCTTCTATTCTACCCCACAAAACAGGATTTTTGCAAAAAAAAAAAATGTTGCGACAGCATGGAACCATTCAAAAACGTGTACGAGAACTTTTGACAGCATTTTATGATACTTTCAAACATTTCACTTTCATAATTTAAATCAGAGACCACAAACATTTCATTTTAACGACTCCAAACTGTTTGTGTCAAAAACATAAAACACAGTGCAGAACCAGAACCACTCAAAAACATTTTATAGACACTCAACGAAACCCAGAAGGACGCTGTTGATAATCCAGATCCTAGTAATATTATAAACACGAGTTAAAGTTTGTGAGAATGGATGGATGTTTATTACTCTTTCACGCAAAAACTTCTGAACGGATTTCGATGAAATTTGGCAAACACATAGTTTATAACCTGGATAAACACATAGGTTACTTTTAATAACGATATTCCCACGGGATCGAGACATATGCGGGTGAAACCGCGGGGCGCTGCTAGTAATTAATAACACTACTGCTGGTCAGCGATTATAAATCATCAGGGCCCGTAGTGTTGCGAAATATTGTTTCAGTGCAAGAAAAAAATGGAGTCGAATAGCGAACCTAATGTCTTTTCGCACTGGAACAATAATGACTTTAACACTCCCCTTTTCGGCTCCTAGCCGAGTAAATACCTGAAAAATAATAATCATTATTACCGGGGTAAATAAAAGCCGACGAATGTTTTAAAATCGTTTTATAAAACATAATAAATACAGGCTATAACGTAATGGACAACAAATAAGGTGGGTTTGTGATGAAATTGAAATTACACAGGACGGCAAGTGTCTTTGGAACCTTCTGGTGGCTTCACAATCATTTAAAACTAGCTGACCCGACAAACGTGAAATTGAAAATTTTCTGGGAAACTTTTCCAATCTTTCATTCCATAAATATCTAATTTGGACTATAACGAACATTTTAAAACACAAAATAGCCAAATAGTTCCACCTGTTCTCAATGAACGGAATGTTAATCCGACCAAAATCAAATTTAAAAATTATTTTAATACTAACTTATAAATTATTTTAAGACTTTACGGCTATGAACTCAAAATAAAGTCCTATTTACACGGCAAGATCTTCCCGACCGTTTTGTGGCGAAAATTAGCAGTCAATAATTTAGCTATGCTTTCAGGCGGTTATCGCACTCGACTCACATTTAAGGCTTATTGACACCGACTGAATTTCTCGTCTTGCATCTTTTGAGCGAACTCTCTCCGTGTTAATGAGACATGCATGAGGCAATTTAAGTTTACCGGAAATAGATATTCAGGAGAGATCAGAGGATCAATATCGGATATTTGTGAAAACACCAAAAGATCTTACATCGAGTTAATCTTATGTTTATACAGTTAACATTTCTGTTCACAATGTTGGTCACATTTTCTCGTAAAAACACACGTTCTACTGTACTTTGAAACTGAAGACAGATTACAATATGTCTATTCAGTGTATCAATATGTTTCCGTACCGTTGTTAAATATAAAAGTTCATTATTTAATACATCAAACACGATAAGAAACTAGAAACATACTTTCTTCAACCAGTTTTCGAGTCTGTCAATGCAGAAACTTCTTTTCCTACCTTTGTATTACGTAACAAAGTGACAAAGTACAGAAAAACACATTTACACAATTTATTACTTAACGAACTATATATTATGAGAAAACAAGGTTTTATGAACACATTAATGTCATGTAAGGCGAAGCTAAAAATTAATTGCACTGACCACTAAGAATAAAATGACAATGCGTTGTTAAAAATGACTAGTACTTAGCATATAAGAACTCCATTATAAGTTGAGACTATTTGAATCTAAGCTTCTGATAGTTGCCAATAACTTTGCAGGTAAGTAATCAAGGGACTAAGCGAGCTTGTATAAAGACGCGAGTTCCCGGTAAAGAAAGTCGTACCGCTCTGGCGGGTAAATTGCCTTATCAACTTATGCGCTCACACATAAAGAAACAGGTAAAACTTTCTTTCGGTAGATCAATGTTTAGCTATCTTGTTTTATGCAAGTACCCATAACTAAGAACCTGTAACGATTCCATATTTCAGATGTCGAACATAATTTTACCAAACAAATTGTCGGCCAAGAACCCTGTCAAGCAAGATACAGTCAAAAGTTGACACTTACTTCGTTAATCGTTCTTCGTTCTTAATTCAAATAGTCACAATTGTATTACAGATAAAAAATAATAAACTTATATCCAAAAAATATTCAAGCGTAGAGATTCGTTAACTAGTAGACACACCCGATAAAAAAAGAAAATTAAAAAATATCGCGAAAAATAAAGCTCAATATACAAGGCATCTCGTTTTTTACCTTTTTATAATAATTACCAATAAAACTAATTATAACTTCTTAATAATATACTAGTTTTTCTAATTGCTGTTTTGGTTGCGACCAAACTTGTAACGTAAGTGTCATGAGAACTTATTAGTGTACATAAAGGGAACCTTACTGCCAATTTCTCCCGCAAGAGTGCACCGTTGCACTAGATACCAAAAGGTTAAAGTCACTAAAAATTGTAAATCATTTTAATATTTATACACGAGACCGTACGTATACATACATATCGTATTAGTTAATGAAACCTATATTAATAGTTATTAGGGGAATAAATAAATGCGCTTCGCTTGGCTCGTCTTGGCGGGGGCACTACCGTCCCCCAGATAACGTGAATAGATAGACAAACATGAAATTTAGGCCTCTTCTGTTATCAATGGTTCTAATAAATATCTATGTATGGTTAGGTGACTGTTATTGAGAAATCCTATGTATTTTTTTTATCTACTGTTTTATTATATAAGTGATAGCCGTTCGTCAGGAATAATCTGAAAGAATGCATCAGTGTACCAGTGTTGTGTTACTAGGTAGTATATGCAGGAACGAAGGCGTTGATTAATTCACTAAAAACTTTCTTTACCTGGTGTCTAGATGGCGCCATCTGCTGTCTCGCCGAAGCTTTGTGTAAGATTCCCTATTCAATCAACTCGGTACAACCATTCATAAACTTTGCCAGGTATAGCATTCCGATACACAGTGGTCACGTGGGAGACACAAGTCTATGGCATCACATCTGTGTTACCAGTAGAGTGTAATAATAACTCCCCAACCACCTTTATTACCTGTGCGAATCCGATATAACAATGAGGTTTTAATTAATAATTACGTTGGTATTGAATTGTTTCGTTTGAGAACACAAACGAAACGACAATTTAAATGCTTTGTATATATTTTTTACCAGAATGGTGACTGAAAAATCTTTGCTTAATTCGTGATTTGTTGCAATAAAGTGGTAACTGGATAGTGACGTAAGCATGTGTCACTCCCGGAATGCCAGACCTCAGACCAATAAAAAAGTACTTCTTTATTGGTCTGAGTGCCAGACCTTGTTTTTTCAGACAATGTGTGCGTGCAACCAAGTGGAGACTATGTACTTCCAGAATGAACATTTGTACCAAAATAAGTGTTCTATCTAGTAGAGGAACGATGTCACTTTTCTGACGCATTAGAGTTTTATTTAATAGGCCATCTTGCCGTCTTACCAGATGCAGCTGAATACCAGTATTTTACATGGAGCGACTGGCTATCTGACCTCCACAACCAAGTTGCTGGGTAATACGATACTCCTTGGTTAGATTGTTGTCAGAACTTCAAGTCGACTACCCGTAACGACTATCAAAGATTTAGAAAGGAAAGCCATGAAAGTATTCACAATTAATGCAGACAAGATCGAGATAATGAATATTATGAGGTTTCGGAAATACATCGATTTCTTACGCTTACTATTCCCGTCTTTATGTAATTCTAATCATTTAAACTTTGCTAATCAAATACTTAATACAAATTATCTTGTGTCTACTCAAACCTAATGGCAAGTCGAATTTCGCAAAATCACTTCTTCCCGCCAAATCTTGACGCATGTGAGCGACGCCATTTTTATAATCATCATCGACATTGTAGACTACTTTTTTTTTCAAGCTCAGGCTTGTTTCTTAGAACCTTATGCCACATTAATTTTCTCATTTATTGACGTCTTTTTGGTTTTTTCATCTAAATCTGCTAATATTTGGCCGAATTCTTTGTTTTTAGTTTAAGTTTTAGCGCTTTTTTTTGTTGCAAGATATTGAGTAATTCGTAAGCTTTACCGTAAAAATATGCTTTTACAATCTTTATTGGTGTCAATACATCTGTCAATAATTGTTAACACATAGCTATTATAATATTTTTGTTTATTTGTTTAATCACAAAGTGCAATTCCCAGACTTGAAGTCGAAAACTATAAAATACCAATTGTTTCACTTCCCAATCGTTAAAACTGTATATTCATGGTTTCTGCACTACATAGAGAACTTATTTTGGCACATCATTATTTTTCCTTTTTGCTTTTACTAAAAGTGGGTCTATATTAACTTCCATAGCAGTAGAACATTTTTTGTGGTGTAAAAACCTTTTTGAATAGATTCAGACGTAGAATTTGAAATAGTTTATGATGTAAGAGTGTATGTAGTTTAAATATTGAAATCTGAATTTATTACCTTATTTTCTAGGAGACATTGATTGACAGATCGTTTTAAAGCTCTAGAAATGTTCTAGAATTCTCCAGAACTCCTCGTCTATTCTTTGTATAATTTTAATCTAAATAAATATTAACATTTATGTACCACACAACTAGAAATAAATATTTTTTTTAACAATTAATACTGCCTTATCAGCCGATTTGTGTACAATTATTGTGTTCATACAACAGGTATGTCGTAAAAATGTATAAATTCAATGGTTTATTTGCAAAATGGCAGTGAAGTCAGTGCGTTAACTAAGTGACTCATTCACTCGTAGATCGTTGACACAAAAATATCTGTCACAATTGTTTTATAAGAGCTATCGCATGTTAGGAACCGCGCCGCATCGTAACGCATTGCCACAAATTTCATACATTTTGTTCCATCGCACACAGCACAACAAGTGGGCCGCACTAGGTTTTTTTGTTTTGCAATGTGTTGCGCTGCGTCGCAATGCGGCAGGTGATAGTCTTTACTTTTCATTTATTCACAGTGTATAAGATCCAAACCGTTAGTGCATCTTTGATTATATGTAATAGCATAATACTCGTAATTATTTCGTTTGAAAATTAACAACCACGTCTTTGTGAACGTTTAAACCTAGTATTTAGTGATCATTAAAACTATAATAATATTATGCGTAATTTACAGATCGCCGTCAACCAAAAAAAGGCAGTCAAGAAAAATGTAACGAAATGTATCATTGTTAAAACTGTAGCGGTTAGACCGCCACATACAAAAATTACGAAACAAAAAGACATGACGTCACACAATTCCTACATCTCGCAGTTAGAGTTTACCAAGCGAATAACATAGATAAGACTATCCGAAATCAACATATGGGCAGTTGCCCGCCAGACATAATACCCGTCTGGTTGGAGGATCCTCCCTTTTCTATGGTGGATGAGTGAACTTTACACCCTGTTCCTCATACCCCTAAATTGGTGACCCCGAGTATGAACGTCAACGCAGCCTTCGTGCAACAACTTCAGCGTGACGTCATCATCATCACTCCCGCAAGCTTTCCTGAGGCAAGTCACACAGCCAGCCAGCACCCACGGCTTTAACGGGTATCCTGACCACCAGCATGCAGCGAACGCGCATTCCTGGTCATCACCCTCAACCACAACCCGGCGCTGTACCACATCCGACTCACTGGATGACGACGCACCGCCACCCCGACTCACTGGGGAATCACCGCAGACAGTTCCGACTCACCGTGAACTATGCGGCACCCGGTTCCGACGCACTGGAACCACAGCTGGCACTGTGAAGCATCGCAAGATCCAAGACTCAGCCCACTATCGACCTCCGGTCTCCAGAGGGGAGTGATGTAGCGGTTAGACCGCCACATACAAAAATTACGAAACAAAAAGACATGACGTCACACAATTCCTACATCTCGCAGTTAGAGTTTACTGAGCGAATAACATAGATAAGACTATCCGAAATCAACATATGGGCAGTTGCCCGCCAGACATAACAACCCGTCTGGTTGGAGGATCCTCCCTTTTCTATGGTGGATGAGCGAACTTTACACCCTGTTCCTCATACCCCTAAAAAACTATGGGAAATTAGGTTCAAACGTATATTATGACTACTATCATAATATACGTTTTTACCTTAATACCCATAGTTTAAGCTAACGTGAATTTTAATTTAATTAACATAAGTACAGGCTATTGATTTACTCACTTGTATCAACCGTCCCAAATAAAATATTTTTCTTTCTTTCTTTCAACCGTTAAGGTGCAACTAGTCGCGGGCTCGAACTCAATGGTGGGCCTGGCCAAAAACCACACTGTCTCACCTGGCATCGTGTCCGACAGAGATAGTATCAGTGATGAGCAATTAGAAGCTGATCTACATGGACAACGTATAGTTCGCACGCACGGAAACACCGTACCGACCAATTTTAGTAAAACGAGCGCGTCAAAAATTACGAAAAGGCCTTTGGAAAAAAGGTTTTTCTGAAATTACCGCTGCATAAATCAATTACAAATAAAATTTATTGAAATCTTCGTTAATTTTTCTGTGTCGGTACGGATTTTGTTTTCGAGATTTCACACTTCTTGTATTACTTATTTACGCCCAAAGTTGCGTTAAAATTAGCAAGAAAAACGAATCTTTGTTGGCTCATAACTTTTTAATGGCTTTTTATTTTACTATTCTGCTTCCGTACAGACAATTTTAATAATGAGACCTAACGATATCATGTTTAACTTTGAATGTACGATGTCAAATAGTGGAGTAAAACCCCTCCGAAGTTTGTATGGAAAAAATATCAAATTGTTTCACCTTAAGGAGGATCCGCAGTGGCCCGCGAAATGCAACAAATCTCTTATGGAACAAATCTAATAATTATAATTCTGTAACATATTTGTTATGGTCGCGAATTATATTTTGATCAAGATACAACCTGTGACCTGCAAATTGCAAATAACGTAAGAAAATTTGAATTTCGCGGGCTACCACTGCAGATCCACCTTAAGATACTTTCGAGTTCCCATCATACTGAACAGCTTCTGCTTAGAAACCCATTACAAACTCGTGAAAAATTAAATCGTTATGTAGAACCGCCCTTAGCTAATTCAGGTGACTTAAATCAATAGCCTGTATGTACAAGCGGAAATTTCAAATTAGCAAGGAAATCAGCGTATACACAACAAAACATTTGTCTTGTCCAGTCTTGTTTCAAATTGGTCTTGTATAAAGCAAGAATAAAGACCAAGCTTCGGCGATACAAAAAAAAAACTTATATTTAGCAAGCGTTAATAGTTGTACAATAATTGCAAAACTAAGTAATATTTTTGGAATTCGTCTTGCTTCAGTAAACAGCTGTTTCAGATTATGATGAAACCCCACTTAATCCACTATACCTATTACGTCAAAAAATTAACATTTTTTTTTTTGACCAGTCTAAATTTCTTGAGATAGTTTTCTAGAATAAAATAATATTAGTATCTCTGTATCAAAAACAACCTTTTTTGTTGAAAAAAATCGGTGCTTTTTTGTCTTTCATAATGCTATCACATTCTTTGGTATGTAACACAGAATTAGCTTTAGGCCGCCATTACACTTATAAGTTGCTTCCGTAAAATGTATGTAAGTGTAACTTATGACTGCGTAAGATGCAAGAAGAAATGACGTTAAACTTCTTACAATAGAGTCTACATTTGCAAATTTATCGGAAGCGACTTAGTGTAATGGCGGTCTTACAGCATTACTTTCAAGCAAACCCCATCGGTTTAATTGTAAAACTTATTATTTTTCAGATATATATAGAAAAGTGTTGTTAGGACTGATAATAAATAAAATATTTATATATTTATAGTGGCAACATTTACACAGGCAGCTGCGGTAAGAAAAAAAAGTGCAAATATAAATATGAAAGAGACCTTTGAAGGCCTTTGAGATGCCTTCGCCATATAACTTAACCATGATTTAACTTTCTTACACAAATATCATATCATACCTTACTTCTTTAACAAGCCCACATTACAGACCAAGCTTTGCTTTAGCGTACCACGAATATGAACCTTACGACTATTATGAATAGTTTCAATTTGCTTTATCCCGAGACCTACGAATTCTCTTACACTTAGAGGTTAACTATGTAAAGAAAACCAATTTAATGTCACAAAATAATTAGTTTGTATTAAAGAGATAGTATACTGCGTGTTATGTTTTGAGTAATATTTAGAATACTGAGATTAGGTTTACGATAATATGTGAAAAACAACCACTGTTCAGGTTTTTTCAAAATATGTAGCTGCTCAGATTCTTAAAAGATTAAATATCTTTGGTAATTTAGCTGCCCACCATATTTCTACGTCATATTTTATACACTAACATAATTTTATAATCAGATATTTAAAAGGTTGTCAATTTTACACCGAGTTTGTCGAAAGCCTGGGGCCATTTAATAATAATAATATTAAATCTAGTGTCAAAACTCAAATAGCTGATAAGGTTAGTTGGCCGGAACAACTATTTGGGTCTACCGTTGCAATTTTAACCTTATGTCATAAGAAGAAAAATCGATCTCATGATTTGCAAGGACTATAAACATATTAGGCTTACTTGAATTTCGGCAACAGATTCAATTGGCTTTCATATCGACACCGGTTGTAGTCACATTATAGCCATATATAAGGCATTATAGTCGTATACTATCTCTTTAACCAAGTATAACAACTGCATTGGATGTCAACATCAACCCAGAAGTTTCTGATCAATACGTACTTGCTTGCGTTATCAGTCGGCGATGACGTCACATGCCCTCGAGTCGACATCCACTTCGGTTGTTTCCGCCGATCTCTCTTGTATAACGGACTCGGTCCGCTCTATGCCCAGAGCGGCCGTTTCGTTCGATTTTGCACTGCAAAGTTATTATTGTTCATAGCGCGTATAGCAAGGGACGTGGACAAGTTACAGATAAATTTTCCATGTATTTTTATGCTACAGATGTTCGTTGAAGATAATACATGTTGTTACTAAAATAACGTAACAAATGTTCGGTCAGAATGCATTGACTGCACGATTGATTTGAATAAATATGGTATATGGAACATAAACATTCGTTCGACACCATAGCGATTAGAATTTGTTTTTAACCGACTTCCAAAAGGAGGAGGTTCTCAATTCGTCTGTATGTTTTTTTTTTTTTTTTTTTTTTTTTTTTTGTATGTTTGTTACGCGATATCTCCGACAATTGTGGACCGATTTTGAAAATTGTTTTTTTGTTTGAAAGGGTATGCTCCCGAGGTGGTCCCATATAAATTTTATTAACATTACTTGGATAGTTTTTGAGTTAGCTTCAATAATACGTATTTTTCCCACTTAGTTTATATGGATGATATAATGATACTTCCAACATAGCAGGTTAGTGGTATTAGAATTTGTATGGAATAAGTACCACAACTAAAAAGTGCAAAATAAAAACTTTTTACAAAAAAAGAACAACCGACTTCCAAAAAAGACACTACAAAGTCAAAAATAACTTTAATTTCGGAAGTCGGTGGCAAAAAACGAAAGTTCAAAACCAAATGCACCGACTTCCGAAATTAAAGTTATTTTTGACTTTGTAGTGTCTTTTTTGGAAGTCGGTTGTTCTTTTTTTGTAAAAAGTTTTTTTCGTGTTTGGATTCACGTACTCACCAAAGTGTTCGATTCGCAAATGAATGTTCGTCGCGTAACAAAAGCTCGCGCTACGTACGTTTGCAAAACAAATTCATATAGCGAATGCTCGCGGTGAGTATCGTCTTTTATTGAAACAAGAGCATGACATGTGAAATGTCGAAACGTAAGTGTTTATAGTAACAACACTATGTTCGCCGTTATGTGTCGTCACTTACGCGTGTTCCCGGAGCGGGAGCGGGAGCGGCGCGGGAGGCGCGGCGGGCGGCTCTGCGCGCGCGCCGCCCAGCGGTAACGTCTGCGGCCGCCGCAGCCACGTGCAGCGCTCCTCCTGAACCAAACATACACGTCATGTCATTGGCTAACTACAAAATATTTAAACAACACGTTAAAAATGTTTTTTTTTTTTGCACAACATAACAGATTTAAATACACCTAAGGCGTTGTACAGTAAAATTTTAACAAAAAAATTACAAAACAAGAAACAACTAAAAATAAAGTTGCAATCAAGAAAAAAATAACCGACAATAATTTACATAATTATCTATCTTTCATACATCATCTCACAGAATGTTTAACATTCGCGAAACAACAACAAAAAAACATGTTGCAACAACAATGTTACGAAACTTTTGTTTAGTGACAGAATGGAGATCAAAGGCTGTGTTGTTTGTATGACAGTGTTATTTCACTTACCTGAGGTGTGATGATAGCTGTAATATCTGTCTGCGTTGCGACCGGCTCCGCATGGCTTTTAGTAGATACGGCCTTCAGAACTTCTTGCATACAGCCTTGCAGTTCCGCTACCTAGGAACAGACATCATAGGTATCAGAACTGGCAGCAGAAACCAGTATGGCCGTAATACTTTTCTCTATTATATATTATACTTAACTATTGAAATATTTATGGAATACTATTTGCAATGGAATTTGAACTTTGTCACGTGTGACTTTGAGTCTATACAACGTGACGTCGGGGTCACCAATTTAGAGGTATGAGGAACAGGGTGTAAAGTTCACTCATCCACCATAGAAAAGGGAGGATCCTCCAACCAGACGGGTTGTTATGTCTGGCGGGCAACTGCCCATATGTTGATTTCGGATATTCTTATCTATGTTTTTCGCTCGGTAAACTCTAACTGCGCGATGTAGGTATTGTGTGACGTCATGTCTTTTTGCTTCGTAGTTTGTATGTCGCGGTGTAACCGCTACATTATCAACACTAGATATTGATTCAAGATTCTGGATAATTTTACATTACAGTTGGTACGCACCTGTGCTTGTAAACTGAAACACGTCTCCGACAGTTGTCGCAGTGCGTCTGTGCTGTCATCTGATTCCGATAACCTTTGCTTCTGATTATCTAAAAATTAAGACAAAGACTTAACTTGTATTAATTAAGCATTGGTTTTGCGGATTTGGATTTATAGTTCGAAGAGATTCTTAAGGTATCATTCCGTACCCGACTGCAGGCGGCCAATGCAGGCGACGTGTCGCTGCAATCATGATTCCGAACCCGACCGCAGACGGCAGCATTTCGTATTCCAGTCGGTAGATAGAAGATAGAAAAATGTGTTATCGCACAAGCGATGGCGGCACTACTGGTATGCGGTCGGGCTGAACGTGTCGTCTGTCGCTCGCCCGTAACTGCAATCGACGTGTCGCTAGCTAGGGAAGTTAGTATATAGATACCAGCCGTGTCGCAGCGACACGTCGCCTGCATTTGCCGCTTGCGATCGGATACGGAATGGTACCTTTATGGAACTGCATTCACGAAATCGGCAAATCGACGCCGATATTCGGCGAAGAAAGACGAAATGCCGACGCTGCGATTGCCGATAAATTGAGTGTTACTCACCAGCAGCCTGTAAAGTGGACACTTTCTTCCACAATGCGTTGATAGCCTGCATCTGTAGTTGCTGTATCTTTCGTTCAGACTCTAAAGCGGCCTTTGTCGCCTCCATGTCGCACGTCAACCTCCTACGAAAAAACATTATCAACTAAACTCAAGTTCACACGTAAACATAGGGCTTGACATAGTACAGAAATATCGCAAAAACAGAACAATTTAAAAACATGATAAAGTCTAATAACAAAGGCCAATTTTTTATCGTCAATGTTAACTTTTTCCTGAAGAATAATGAGCACATTATGAGTGTTTATCCTAAAAGTTGGCAACATTGCAAATAGCAGTCAAATATTTACCTGTTATGATTAATTTGGTAATATTACTGTATGGAAATATGAAATGTGGCTAACTAGCGAACTAAAATATTGATTATGAAACACAAAAATTACAAATTCATGTATGAGAAGACTTATGCAATGCGGTGCGGCCCGTCAATGAACAACAAATAATAGTACATTTAACTCACTGTATATGTTGTCTGGCCCTCGCCGCTTGTATGGCGTGCAGTATCCGCAGCGTATCCTTATTGAGGTTCCTACTCCTGTACCCCCTCCACATCTTCTGTATAGTCACGGCAGCCATAGATTCCACGCTGATTTTCTTCTGCCGTCTCTGATTCGACGCTAACTTCATAATATCGGCACCGAGGTTCTCCGAATCACTCGTGATGCCGTTTAGTTTTTTCTCTTCATTTTTCACTTCTATTTTTGATAAGCTGCCTTTCCGTTGTTCCATTCTCGTTTTTAGTTTGGGTGATGAAGTAGCACTCTTTGGTAGTTTTGGGGAACCTTTCATGTTTTTGGCGTGCCGTGGCTTGTCTTCGTGAATACTGCTGTTACTCGACTGCGAAGAAGTGTTCGAGACGCTGTGTATAGAGTTATTGGTCGGCTTTGGTATTGATCTTTGGATGTCGTATATCGGGTCTTGGTAGTCGGGACTCATTAACGATTCGGGGACGGGAACCATTTTCGAAGCGGCTTCTAGTGAATGGTTTACTGGCTTTGGTTGCGGTATCTCTGTGAAGGTTGAAGAGTTACGTTAGGTTATTAATTGGAAATAATTAAACAAGCAACAGCTTAATTCGTACAGTACGTGGCCGTTGACTGTCATACAAATATGACAGTCACAATGCTCAACAATATGCCGGAATATATCTAAAACTTGATGTGTCTTAGTAACGGCCCAAACTACTTTTCGCTATACATACCTTGTACTCTTTCCCTCTCCTTTTCTCTAGCGCTGTCTCGTTTCTCCGTAGCATACATGAGTCCGGGTGAATCGAAGCTCTGGCTCATAGCCGTTGGTATACCGGGGAGGTCACCACACAGTGATGACGACATTTGATGGGATGGCGACGAAGACTTGGTTAGTGCTGCGTGGTAGCTCGAAGTGAGGCGGTCGGGTGACCGGCCCATGTGGCGTGGCGTTGATATACGCGCTGCAAGTTATTATAGCGATAAAGTATCTGCACAAATGTGGCCGTTGGTAAGTATTGATGGCCACTCAAACCTAATATCTGCTGCTAATACTCCAATCGTTGGCTATGAGTGAACGAGTTTCGTGTTTTTTACCAAAGAGGTAAGGAAATCATTTCTTGAGGTAAGGAACTTATATAGTACAGGTAAGTGACCATTGCTAAGTATTGATGGCCATCAAAACCTAAAACCTGCTAATACTCCAAGCGTTGGCTATGAGTGAACGAGTTTCGTCTTTTCCAAAGTAAGGTAATAATTTCTTGTTTGGTAAACAAACATGATACGAAAATATCGAGTATGCGCATCAATTACACAACAGACGAAATGCGAGGAGTGCAAAAGAGAAGCTTAACTTCGGAGTCTTCGGCGTTGATTTAACATTAGCTAAAATAATTTGAATAGAACTATTGTAGAATAGGATAACATAGGGATCTGGCGCGCTAGACGACTAAGACTCCAGCCAGTCATAGTCCGTGGCATGGTCTGCGGCTAGTTGGCCATTGCATCCAAGTGCGCCATTCGTATCGGTTTTTATAGTCTACCTGGTCGCTGCGGCCACTGGTCGTGGTCGCGGCCGTCTAGTGCGCGAGGTCCCATAACACCACGCCTGTATCCCCCGAAGGGTTAGGCAGAATTGAACAGTACACAGCAGCAGCAACAGTGCAGAAAAAAAATCAGCTGTTCCCTACATTTTGACGAGATATGCGAACATAAATGTAGGGAACCGCTGATTCTTTTTTCGCCATTTCAGATTTGATCCCATTGTGGAAGTTCTTCATAATTATGAGTACAATGGCCACTTAAGAGGTTTAGTAGAAACAAAAAATAACGTTGTATAAGCGTAATTCTATAAATTCCAAAGATAACTCATTTAATAACTATTTTAATGAATAGGTTAAACATTCCTTTACGTCAGCATAACTTACATTTTCTATAAACCGTTGAGTCTCGAAGTGAAACTTTAATAAATGCGCACTGTATTACCGACTCTACTTGTGTAAATATAAACAATCTAAAAATTGAAAATAATTTTGTTCTCAAAATCAAAACTGAAATTAGAAAGAGATAAGTTATTGATACTCGTATAAGAGAGATAATATAAGTTATTGGTATGTTTGTAAAAGGTTATCTCAGGAATCCAGTTCTGTCACTGATAGAAAGCAACACTATTTCCTAATGGCATTGTATATTTTTACAATACAAAAATGCACGATTCCGTATGCGAGTGAAACCGTGGCGCGCAACTAGTACAAGATAAACTGTGTTATTGCCTTCCAGACAGTACATGGTAAATAGTATATACCCTATTCCTCATTACTAGCTATAAAGTACTTACATTGCATTCTCGGTGACTGCAACTTGGGCTTCAACGGACTGTGATTCTGATCTTTCAGTTGCTGCTGATGATGTTGAGCCTGCATTACAATAATTTTGTGTGAGAACACTCCTTTGCCTAGTAACAGGTTGATTCAGTACTAATAATAATAAGTATCATGCCACACTAAGTTAAACTACGATACCGGACAGAACCTGCAAAATATAAAAAAATTCTTGGATACATAAAACAACAACTTATTGACGTATCGTAACGAACTACGTATCACAAGTTGGAAAATATATTAAAATGCAGCCTATTGACTACATCACTACTCTAAACTCGACCCTACCTTACTAAGTATAAGGCGCAGTTTCCTCTGATCCTCGGTCTCCAGCGCATCTGCTGTTAGGGGGCAGGTAGACGCCAAGTACTCGCACAACTCTTGATGCTGCCCCGCGTGGTAATGCCGCCCTTTGCCTTGACTGTATAGCCACTCTGCTTTCAAACTGAAAGGGGACGTATTGTTTATAGAGGCTTATAATAATAGGTATTCTTTATTGTTCACCGGTCGGTAGCAAAACAAAACATAAAAAAGCGGCCAAGTGCGTATCGGACTACGCACAATGAAGGGTTCCATAGTTGGGATGAATTTATCCCAAAAACAACTTTGTTCTTGAAAAACATCTTCTCCCATACATCGATATACGTCGCATAATCGCAAAAAAAAAAAGTGATTATACTACAAATTAAGGATTTTCGGACTTTTTCCTTTACTTGCGCTGACCTAGCTTCCTGATCTAGGTCAACATCATAAATCTAGGTCAACAGAAAGTACCCTGTAGGTTTGATTTATTTGCGAATGTCAAAATATGTCGCTTAAATGACCGTATTTTTATATTACGTTGACTTAGAAGCTTGATTTTTTTTAGAGCTCCAAGGGACCATAGACCTACGTATTTGACATTAATTTCAACTCGATACCTCCACGCGTTCCTGAGAAAAAGGGTCTTGACAGACCGAATGATCCCATAAGGGTTCCGTTTTTACCTTTTGAGGTACGGAACCCTAAAAAGGTTTGAGGACTTCTATTGACACTACAGAAAGTGAATGGGGCAAGGCTTGATTTATATTTGGATATATCTGTAGGCCATCTAAGGTCGCAAAACCAGAGCGGCGCTGACGGGGCGTGCAGTGTAGTGTTCAATAGAACATTTTTTTACACTTGAAATTCAGACGAATAGAATTTTCTCAAGGAAATGTGTGATTTTTTCCTTCCAGTACTTCTATGAACCAACTCTACTTAACGAAACGGTTCAGAAGATCATGTCCTGGTGGACCACTCTTGTCTCAATCTGCCTAGCCTTTTCCCAACTATGTTGGAGTCGGCTTCCATTCTAACCGGATGTAGCTGAAAACCAGAATTTTACATGGAGCGACTGCCTATCTGACCTCCATAACCCAGTAACTGGGTAATACGATACCCCTTGATTGTCAGACTTTCGGGATTCTGACGACCCGTAACGACTGTCAAAGATCCACGAATGACAGCCGGGACCAACGGCTTAAGGTGAAAGCGGCAGGGTAGCCCGCGAAATTCAAATTTTCTTACGTTTTTGCAATTTGCTCGTCAGTATCAGGTTGTATGTTGATATAAATATGATTTGCGACCGCATCAAATGTTTATTTATAAAATTATAATCATAGAAATCATCAATACAACTCTTATAAGTTCATGTAATCCCTTTGAATGACTATTTCATGAAATCACGACATTTGGGGATTATGCTAACCTAAGGAGTTGTATTGCTGATTCTAATGATTATAATTCTGTTAACCCATATTGGTTACGCTTGCAAATCATATTTTAATCAAGATACAACCTGACACTGACCTGCAAATTGCAAAAAACCTAAGAAAATTTGAATTTCGCTGGCTACCTTGGCGCATCCCCCTTAACGTGTTTTCCGAGGCACGGAGGAGTCTCGGTATGTAAAGATGGTCACCCATCCACGGACCAACCCCGGCAAGCGTAGCTTAACCTCTTGGGTCGACGGTGTGGCTGTTATTACTAGCCACGAGCTCCTCCGATCATCCTGGTGATCCACTTTTGACTAATGAAATAATATTATAATTACTGACACTGTATTCTATTAAATCTTACCTTTCTATAGCACTGACGACAAAGCCGTCAATAGATTTGACGCTCATTATCCAGTTGAGTACGAACGGACGGTAATCAAATCCTCTGTGGTGATAGGTCAAGGAATAATTTTCAAATATATAATTTTTTAACACAATTTCACATTTTTGTTATGATTTTAGAGCACTGTGAACTTAATTATGTATGGGGAATGTAAAATGTTATCATTGATATCATAATTTTTCTAACGTAGAAAGACGCTTTTAAATAAAAATAAACGTGCTTTCGTTAAGTAAGCAAAAAAGGCTCTGCTTTTGATTTTCGCGGCATAAGTGTCCACCCTTCGGCCGCCTTTTAAGCAACTGACGAAGATCTAAGGGATCTCGCGCACTAGACGACCACAACTCTGGCCAGTCGTAGCCGTCTAGTGGTATAGTATTGTGTGTGGCTAGTTGGCCGTTGCGACCAAGTACTCGATTCGTATCGGTTTCTATAGTTTACCTGGTCGTGGCCGCCTAGTTCGCGAGATCCCTAAGTTAGGACATGCATGATCGACGTAAAACCATTAGTAAGTCATTGTAATGTAAGTAACTCATATTTTGGTAAGGTAAGGTATTTTGGTGGGTAAGGTTGTATACCTTGCGTATTAGAATGATTGCTAAGAGTTTTATCAAACTCACGGAAATTATTCTAATTTATACTTCATAACAATGAGATAAGAGTTACATTGCAATGCCTTAATAATGGTATTAAGTCATTCTTTGACCGTGAATGTTGTACTTAACGGCGCCAACCGGCAAGTAGGCGACCAATGTACCGTTAAGGCAATAGGTGTTTAGATGCGTAAGTAAGTTGATTTAGGATTGTCTTACATTACGTTGATCGCGCGGTAAACTCTAACTGCGCGATGCAGGATTTGTGTGACGTCATTTCTTTGATGCGTAGTTCGTATGTGGCGGTGTAACGCTACAGGTGTGAAGACTGCTTGCCAACCAGCGCTGACCTATGCTGGCAAGCTACCTGCTTTCAAACTGAATGCGGCCTTTCGGTACAGATGTGATTAAAAAGGATACAATTTGTCCTTCCCAGCCATCGCGACGCACGGGTTACCCTGTATAGAGAAGCTTTCTAGTTTGTTTAGGTGCACCAGGTGACAGATCTCATTCAGATCTTGGATACTGTTGTGAGCTAGCCCTAAGTGTTCCAAGTGTGTTGGAAGGTAGCGGTCACACTGCCTCAGATCTGATATCCTGTTCCTTTCTAGATTTAAATGCTGAAAAAGAGAGATAAAGATTAATTATGCTACTTTGGGTGGATTCATTATCATTATTTATCATACTCTGTTCATTTTTTATTTTAATTGATTTGACACCTATCACAACAACCAACTATTAGGATTCATCATTCAAGCAAAATGAAAATACTTAAAAATCAGTAATTATATTCAAAATGGCAAGAACTTTCTATTTATCATTTATCTTATGCCACACAGCTCCATATTATGCATTTCACTGAATGAAACTTGTATATTTAAATCACTTTCATGCATCAGTTTTTTACAAGCTAGCAGGAGTCAACTGTTCTTATCTGACCACCAAGAGGAAAATAAAAGCATGTTTCATATCAATCATAATAATCAGAGTACATTGCATTCATTATAACTTGATCCGTGACGTGATTGGTAGCACTGAATTTTGCAGTTTTAGTTATAATACTAATACAGTTCAAAATGGCCACTGACAGAATAGTACTACCAGTCACATGACTGCAAAATTCAATAGCGTCACGGGTCAAGTTATAATGAACGCACTGTAAGTATATTACCACAAAATACTAACCTTCAAATTCTTCAAATAAGATATATCCGCTATGAAGGATATCTGGTTGTTGGACAAGTCTAGATGTTCCAAGTGCATGTTGTGATTCAAATGTTCTATTGATTTTATGTTGTTACCTGCAAAAAAGATCACAGGTTTATGGAATTTTCGAGGACAGCTCACTTATACTCTCAAAGTAATGTGAGAAGACACAGTGCAAACATTGATCGCTCTTGGACCCTGACACATACTCCTTACTTATAAACTGACTAGCTATCTTACAGCTCACATACCTCAGACGGTGACTAGCAATCGCGCGCGATCTGTAGGTCACTCAGACTTACTTAATTTTTATCAAACATTAAACACCTGCAGATGACATCATTATAAGACCTTGAATTTCCTAAAGGTAAAAATCATAATATATCAAACTGTCCCAAACATATTGACATTATAAATCTTTCTTTCTTATCTTATTACATAAGACTTTGGGATAGCAGTCTAACAGAACTGGTGAAATGTATTCCCTATCAAACCATCATAATATTATCAAACCCTCCCAAGCATATTGACAATCTCTAGTCTAATTCAGCAATTATGTACTATTGATAACTAAGAATCTAATTAAATGAATGTCATTTCTAAAGCAATGGTGCAAGTATAGAGCATTCTATATTCACTTTCCTTGTAAGTGAAACTTGTAATACTCAATGAATGTAACATAGACATCTCAGTAATGAGTTATTTTATGCCATTAACTTGATGGATGACAGCTACTAGTTATAAATGTCTTTATGCTCTATAAATTAGTAAACAGTATACTACTTTGACACTGCAGAATAGTCAACATCAGATCAGTTACCAAAATATATCAGTTATTTTAAGATATTAAATTGATGGACAGTAGCTACTAGTTATAATAAATGACATTTTATACTAGATTAGTAAACAGTATTAACTACTTTGACACTGACAGAATAGTCAACATCAGATCAGTTACCAAAATATATCAGTTATTTTAAGATTTTCGTTTTAGCCTTTTGAATGTTGAGTCATTATTCATTAAGTGCGTGACCAGTAAGTTTGGATGAATGTCTAGTCTGTTCCTGTACGATTTCATTGAGTGTTTAATCTCTTCTTGAACTGTTCTGATTTCAAGGTCGTGGTGTAATTGTTGGTTAGTTATGAACCAAGGAGCATTAGTAATTATCCTCAGCATTTTAGACTGGAACCTCTGGAGTATTTCTAGGTTTGAGTTGGAGGCTGTTCCCCAGAGTTGGATTCCGTAAGTCCAGATAGGTTTTAAAATACATTTGTATAACAGCAGTTTGTTTCCCAGCGACAACTGCGATTTTTTGCCGAGTAACCAGTACATTTTCCTTAGTTGGATCCCTAGTGCTTTTCGTTTTGTAAAAATATGTTTTTTCCAGGTAAGACGACGATCCAAATAGAGTCCAAGGTATCTTGCTTCATTTGCTTGGGGTATCTGAACACTGTTGAGCGACACAGGGGGACATGTTTCGCGTCGCGTCGTAAAGGTCACCTGTACCGACTTAGTCTCATTTGCTTTTATCCGCCAGGTAGTTAACCATTCTGTGATGTTGTCTAGGGAGCGTTGAAGCATGTTACTTGCTTGTGCGGGTTCATCATGGGCGGCCAAGGCTGCTGTGTCATCAGCAAAAGTGCCGATTACGACACCGTCTGTCATAGGCAAGTCTGATGTAAAAATCAGATAGAGGATCGGACCAAGCACGCTTCCCTGTGGCACTCCTGCATGAGCCCTGTGAATTTTGGTTGTATCTTCTCCTTGCTTGACGTAAAAAAACCTGTCGGCAAGGTATGATTTTAGGAATATGTAATAGTTTGTCGGGAGTTGGTTTTTTATTTTGTATAATAAACCCTCGTGCCAAACTCTGTCAAAGGCCTGGGAAATATCTAAAAATGCCGCGCAGCAATATTTCTTTTTTTCGAAGGCTTTATGGATTTCATCGACCAGCCTATGCACCTGTTCTATCGTGCCATGATTTTTTCTAAAGCCAAATTGGTGGTCAGGTATGATTTTATTTTCTGCTATTACTTTGTTTAATCGCTTCAAAAAAAGTATTTCCATAACCTTTGACAGAACGGGTAGCAAGCTGATCGGTCTGTAGGAAGCCACGTCTTCAGGAGCTTTACCAGGTTTAAGGATCATTTTAATTTGTGCTACCTTCCATTGAGGTGGGAAGATGCCTCTGATCAGTATGCAGTTAAACAGGTGTGTCAAAAAGTGTATAGCTATCTCAGGTATTTCACGAAGTAGTTTTGCGGTAATCAAGTCGTATCCGGGGGCTTTATTTTGTTTTAGATTTCTAATTGTTTCCATGACCTCACTCGTCTTAATCTTTTCAATTGGGAGGTCGAGTTGATAAGGTTCATTAAGTGAGTTAATAAGTTCTTCATTGTTGGTTATCGATGCGTTCCGGGCAGTGTTCGGTACGAAGACATCGGCTAGATGAGCGGCAAAGGCTTCTCCTTTCTCTAGGTCACTTTTTGCCCAGGAACCGTCCTTTCTCCGTATCGGCGGATTAGATGCAGTAGGTCTTTTGAGTTTTTGGGTTGCTTTCCAAAGGGAATAGTCACTAGCAGCTGTAGCATCCAGATTTCGCAGATGGTTTTGTACCTAGAGATCTATGGGAATATGACACGTAAGGGCGTACGTCGCTGGACTGACTGCCCCTCAAGACAATTAATAAATTCCAAACCTTATGCTGAATGTTCACAAGCAACAGATTGCAAGAACACTAACAAAAAAAAAAAAAAAAAAAAAAATTTTAAGATTTTAAATTGACGGACAGTAAGTAGCTACTAGTTGTAATAAATGACATTATATAGTAGATTAGTAAATAAACAGTATTAACTACTTTGACACTGCAGAATAGTCAACATCAGATCAGTTATCAAAATATATCAGTTATTTTAAGAAATTAAATCGATGGACAGTAGCTACTATTTATAATAAATGACATTTTATACTAGATTAGTAAACATTATTAACTACTTTGACACTGACAGAATAGTCAACATCAGATCAGTTACCAAAATTTTACAGTTATTTTAAGATATTAAATTGATGGACAGTATTATTTCATTTTATTCTATCAATGATTAGTAAACTGAATTAACTAACTACTTTGTTACTGGCGCAATAGTCAATGTCAGCTCAGTTACCAAAAAAGAAAAAACTAATTGTGAACAAAAAAAGAACAAGTGAACATGTTGAAATCTGTTATAATTTTCTGTCAATGTTCCATACAATGTTTGACAGGAACTAGAGATTTCAGTGCAAATGCACAGTACCTACTACTAACACAGCAAATGCTAAGTTGATGAGAATTTCATTATAAGCATGCCCAATACAATTGGAAATAATTGGAATTATTATTTATAAAAATTATTGAATTATTTTTAATCTTTTTTTATGTTTTTATTGTTTGACTCATAAGTCATAACAAGACACAATGTTTGGAATTGAACCCCTTCGTCCAAAACCTATTTATAAAACTTCAGTTAAAAAGATCTATTTCAAAATAATATTAAATAACCTTCAAACAAGAACACAGCATAATATGCTACATAATAACAGGAAAACCTATATTCGTAGTACTTATATCAAAAAGGTATTTGCAGAGACTGCTACTTCTGTACTGTACTGACTTACCCGCTAGTTTTAAAACTTTAAGATATATCAGTTCTTTTAGCCCTTCTATCTGTAGTATGCCATTGTTGCTCAAAGCCAGTATTCGGAGGTTCGTCAATCTGGACACACCATGCATTCGTAGCAGGAAGTTGTTGCATATTGATAACTATTCACAAACAGAATTTGTATGGTTACCACTATAATTTATAAACAAATACAGTCATGCACGTAACTATTTTGTAGTGACATTTCACCATTGTATGTTTTCTTTTTTATTATGAGTAGGTTTAATGCTTCTAGTGAAATAAGACATTTAATACAAATTAATTTATGGCTAAAGTAAGGTTATCTGAGATAAGATGCAATGAAAAACGAATGAAAAATTTCGAGTTGATTAAATATTCCAACAAAGTACTCATCTTCACGAAGTAAAATAAGGATCTTACATTTTCGACGCGGTTGTATGTGTCGATGTTATCGAGCCGCTGCAGTTCATTTTGGTCTAGAATTAAATTAATAATCGTTTTGGATTCCTCCGCGGGCGCTTTCTCTATTTTCTTCAACCCACGCCTCGAAAGGTCTACAGTTTCTTTTTTCGTCTCATCTGTAAACAAACACCACGATATAATAATTTTGTTCCACGTGGTTTTTTATCTACTTTAATTATCTTACTTACCCATTCTTGAATTAACACCACATCATTTAATATTTATCAAAAGAATTCAAGAGTAATTTTCCCAACAAAATCAACATTCGTAAATTGACGTTCAAAACCTATTTCAATTAAATATTTTATGATGCCGGACGTTATTTATTTTTTTATTTGTCGCCTAAATCTCTCCTGATTGCTTGTTCTTATAAAAAAATCATTGTTAATTTAAATTTTTAGCTGTCCACACATTATACGACATTATTAATCACGCCACGCCTTAAACAATCAGCCTTTTTTTTTTTAGATAAATGAAATTATTAGTTTTCGAACACGACTGAACGAAGACAACCAGAACATGGCGGACGGACATAGTTGACGTAATAGTGTAGGGAGTGAACGACTAACTAAAATGTTTGGTTATATTTCTTTTAGTCGATTTTACTATTTACCGTTCGAGTTGATAATCGATTCCAACCTGGTAAAAAAGTAGATAGTGTATATAGACACTCACAAATTCAAATGGCGTTTAGGACGTTTTGCTTAGTTTGTGTGGGTTTGCAAAAAATTGTTCTGCCGATGAACGATTCTATGCCTCCCGTACACACGTAGTGAGTTTGAAGTTGGATTGGTTTACAGTTCATGAAGCATGCATGCAAGTGCCAAGTTTATGAATCTGCATTCTGGCATTCACCATCATCAGCATTGGCAGTCTTGGGAACAAGACTGCCAATGCTGATAATGGTGAATGCCAGAAACCCACTGCTGATTATGGGCCTCCTCCCTTTTGTACCATGATACCCTGGTCTATGCGAGTCTCAAATCTCAACCCGTACCCTAATTACGTAATGCACGATCAATAAGAAATTGAAATGAATTGAAACAGATTGCTAGTTCATTGCTTCATAAGTTCGAAAAAAAAATCTGCTTAATTTATTTTTTCGAACTTATGAAGCAATGGACTAGCAATCGGTTTCAATTCATTTCTTACCCGCGATCTTCTGAATTTCAACCACGGACCACCCATCCAGCTGTTAGTCTTCTAACACTCCTTCTACCCTCTCTCGCCAACAATTCAGTGCCTCTACTAATCCGGCATTATTATTACACTAGCACTACGCCCGCGGCTTCGTCCGCGTGGATTTCATTCAATCCTCCTAAAATTATCACACCTTAAAATTGTCGATAATGCATGATTACGATCTTTCTGATTTATCTGAAAAATATTATTTGCTTTGTCTAATAGTCTATAAGTCATCATCATCTACCTAGCCTTTTCCCAACAATGTTGGGGTCGGCTTCCAGTCTAACCGGATGCAACTCAGCTGAATACCAGTATATTTTACATGGAGCGACTGCCTATCTGACCCCGTATAACAATATAAGTTTTTTTTTTACAAGCCTATGCTGTCCCACTCCTGGGCAAAGGCCTCCCTCCACTCCTTCCATCGTTTGTGAGCCCGCGGGCCCTCCTTCCAGTTTTGACGAAACCTATCCAGCTCGTCCCGCCATCACCTACGTGGTCTGCCGTAACTTCGCCTCACTGTCTCAGGGCACCAATTCTGTACTATTTGGGCCCACAGTTTGTCCGGCATGCGGCAGACATGTCCTGCCCCGTCCCATTTCAGTTGGGCAGCCTTTTGAGCCACGTCAGCTATGTTCGTTTTGGAGCGCAGTATTGTGTTTCGAGCACGATCCGTTAATTTAACAATTTAAAGTAAATTCCAAAAATGGCGATTACTTTTTTTATTTGAATATAACAAAGCCTATATACTCCAAATATTCTCCTAAATTATCTGCTCCTTATTTAATCTCTCTACCAGTAAAAACTACATGAAAATCCATAATATAGTAGTTCTGGAGATGTGCGCGAGCAAACAAACAAACAGACAGAAAAGAATTCTTAAAATCGCTGGTTTATTTCTATTACTTTTCTTTAGTGACCCTCTTTTTATTTTTAAGTTTTCTTCAGACACTGGATTCTACTTGATTATTGTTGAGGCAGAAATTAAAAAAAGAATACAAAATACAAGCTACCAGTGTTTTACATGTTAGCAAATAAATAAATAAATAAACTCAAAATTTTATTGATTTTGCCCTTATTTTCGTAATATTGATGCTTATTTTGTTCATAACAAAGATAAAAAAGTAACAACAAAGTAAAATACCGTTAATTAATTTACTAAAAAAAACAATAATTTAATAATTAGCACAGCACTACTTCGCGGTGGCGGCGGGTTTTGTTGAGGTTAGTGAAATAATTACGAAAAAAGTGTTTTTGTGTTTATTTTTAGATAAATCAATCGATTAAAATGCTTTGATTACAACCATGAAAAAGTGTTACATAATTATATGGTGTTAAAAGCGTATTGTTCATTCAATTCTAGCGTTAATTTAAGGACGCGTTAGTTGACACTTTTGTGAGTAAAGTTTGTTTCGTGTGATAAAGTTATCAACACCAAGATTTCTAATTAGAACTAAGTTTTTATAACGTTAATTGTATGAAGTGTTAATATTGGTCAACCCTTTTAGTATTTCAATGTTTATTGAGCACATTATAGCTTTCTATTTATAGACAATTCACATGTAACCTCTTTCGTTTTAGGCGGGAGAATGGTGTTGGCAAAGGGCCTGAGGCCTCTTCAGGTGGCTTCCGTGATATTGTTCGTGAGAATTCTGTCTGTATTCCTGGTGCAAACGTGGTATGTGCCTGATGAGTACTGGCAGACCTTGGAAGTGGCTCACAAGCAAGTGTTTGGGTATGGAGCCCTGACTTGGGAATGGCAGAAAGGCATCAGGAGCTATTTGTACCCAAGTGTAGTGGCTGCACTGTACACTCTGCTTAAGTTCACTGGTCTGGACTACCCTGAAGCTCTGGTAAGCATATAGTTCTAAATGAAGTATAATGAACTCCACTAGACTGAAATCACTCACCATGACCTAGCAAAAGATTTAGATTGGTTGATATGTTGTTACAAAATTCAACAAAATTGATAATTTATCAAAAGCTTTAAGTAGTGACTCAGCACAACAAAAAGTTTGAGAGAACTCATTATCTTTTTTGTAGTAGGTATTGGAAACACAATGATATAAGAGCGTGCATTCTGAAAGTGGGCAACGTCGCGAATAGCTGTCACATATTTTGCTGTTTTGATTAATTTGGCAATATTACTGTATGGAAATAAGAAATAAGAAGTGGCTAACCAGCAAACTAGAATATTAATAATTAAATGCTTCTTAAAAGTACAATAAATATGTTCAATGTAATAACAAGTCATAGGTTTTATCTCAAAGCATAGTTCAGACTTTATGATAAGCTTATACAGAACATTCTAATTGTGTATAATGTGTATAGTGTTACAATACTAGTTTGTAACATGAGTAGCTGTTATTTAATATCTGTAATGGAGTTGTTTCTTTGTTCAACTTACATTTATGTCCTATGTAGTGTAGCTAAAATAATTTTGTAGCTACTTATGTGACATAATAAATGTAAGTTTAAAAAAAAAAGTTGCAGAATGGCCTGTAGACCTTGTAGTTGTCATGGCTACCTGATATGGACTATTATAATAACTTTGAGAACACTTATTGTCTACGTTGCTTAAAAAAATAATTGGCCCAGAATACATTAAGTCCACAAATTACTCTATTATGGCAAATAATAGGATAATAGTAGGTAATAAAATTTAAGTTTTTATATCTTTAAATTAAAAATAAATTCATTTTATCTTAAGAGTGTTTATCCCAAAAGTTGGCAATGTCGGAAACAGCTGTCAAAAAGTTACCTATTTTGATTCATTTGGCAATATTACTGTATGGAAATAGAGAAATAAATAAACGTGGTTAACTAGTGAACTAGACAGCTATTTACAACGTTGCCAACTTTTGGGATGCACACTCTTATTAGATTTAATTTATTTCCAATGGAAACTGGACATAAATATTGTTAACCTCTATTTATTTATAGATTCTCCTGCCTCGCATCCTGCAAGCTATCGTCAGTACTGCAGCCGACTACAGTTTCTACAAATGGACAGGCAATCGTAAATGGGCTTTATTCCTGATCCTCACGTCATGGTTCTGGTTCTACACGTCCGGTAGAACTTTGCTGCAGACCTTGGAGACTGCTCTGGTTGCAATTGCTTTGTCCTTATTCCCATTCAAGGGAGGAATTCTGGGATATTATGATAAAGGTAATATTACTTGAGCCGGCTCCATCTAGTTTTAAAGACCAATTCGTAAAAGTGTCTTATATTACAGTCCAAATAAACATCATTTCTTTTCAATGTTTGATTGTGCACCTAATGAAAACAGAAAAATGTAGAAATTTGTTCTGTGTGTATGTTTTGAATAACATATAACCTTTTTGCAATATTACTTACCAGCTGGGCGCCGCGGTTTCCCCGCATAAGTCTTGATCCCGTGGAAATATCGGGATAAAAAGTATTTGTTGTCCTATCCCAGGTCAAGGTCTACCGATGCCGATGTGCACAATTACATCCAAATTCGTTCAGCTGTTTTAACGTGAAAGCGTAACAAACATACAAACTTACTATCACATTCATATTATTTGTTAGGATTACCTACATTTTTATGCTGGAGCATATTTAAATAAACCTTATAATGGTCATTGCCACTATTCCATAGTGCATAACAGGAAAAGAATCTTGTGGTGGCCATTATTCATTAAACATCAATAATTGGCCTCAGATTCGTCCTAGATAGTTGTTATCCTGTTGCTGTATGTACAAACAATAATATTTATCAAGTATCCTCCAATGACCTTAGCTGGCAGTAAAGTCACATACACAACTTCACAGATTACTAAATCGAATTTAATAGGTCAATCATACGTTTTCCTTGAGGCGTCGCCTCGAAAAATATATGAGATTTGTTTGTCACGTCATTGACAAACAAATCTCATAAATTTTTCGGGGCAACGCCTTTTTTTTTTTTTCTGGGCATTTTTCGGGGCAATTAGTAAAGCTTACATTAGAAGTGTTTTTTAAGGTTCGTTGAAATATTTAAAGTAGTTTACGCTCACCTCAAATTAGTTTAAACAGTAATTGAGGTAGGTATGGCAGAGAAGTCCATGAAGATGCGTGCCCTGCTAGAGAAAGAATACTAACACTCGGGTTCTGGAACATAAATGACCTCACAAATTGCCAAACGCATGTTACTTCTGTGATTGGTTGACCGAATTATCAATGTGTAATCAAGCAAAGTCTACTAATTTACAAACGTCACAATTGTCTTTCCATTGTTAGTTTTTGCTAACAATGGAGAGACAATTGTGACGTTTATAAATTAGTAGACTTGGTCCCCAGATCACTTGACATGAATTTTGACACTGTTGATTTCGTTCCCGAAATCGGTTGCCATCATCAAGCATTTCTGGACGCATTTTTATGGACCCCTCAGCACACGTCAAATATTGTTTAAAAGAATTTGAGGTGTGCAGTGCTAGCTTGGTAATGGATGTAAAAAGGTAATGAGACTTTCTCCTTGTTACAGAAAGTCCTCAGTGGATATGGCTGGCAGTGCTCTGCGTGTTCCTGCGACCCTCGTCCGCACCGCTGTGGGTTGTACTCGGGGCTTACAACTTGCTCACTACCAATCAAGGACGGCTGAAGCTTGTTGTACGCACATACGTGCCTATTGCGTAAGTTTCTCCATATCTGGGTTCTGGTATGGATGCCGATGTAATTACAGTCACAAGAGACGTCTGGTATCACTGGGATGACCACATAGGCACTGTGCTATCATAGTTACACTGACACACTAGTGAACAGTGTTAGCCACTATTCATACTATTTTGAGAGTAACTTGGCACCGCCGCTAAAGATATGAAAGGTGGCCAAATGTGATCATGTTTGCAGAGCGCCTTACCATCGATTGGCCTGTAGCCTACTTATTTGATACCCAATAAACATAAAACTCAATTCGAATGCCCCATGGTTCATCACCAATGTATTCACATCACAAGCGATTAAAATTAAGCACAGTGAAGGACTATATACTGATGGTAGAAAATGCACACAAGAATAGACTTAAAAACCGTCCAAATCAGTGGCTGTAGTGCTTCAATAAAATATCACCAACCGCCTGAAAAGGCACCATATCTGCGACCTGAATGATTGATTACCATGTGTGCTGAGCTCGCTGGAGCCCTGCATAAGCCATGTCATGTTCCAATCAACACATTTGCTTATAGCCGAAAATGCTGATCAATCTTCTTCCTAGCCTTTTTTCCCAACTATCTTGAGGTTGGCTTCCAGTCTGCAGCTGGATGCCGGATTTCGCAGCCGGATGCAGCTGAATACCAGTATTTTACATGGAGCGATTGCCTGTCTGACCTCCACAACCCAGTAACTGGGTAATACGATACCCCTTGGTAAGACTGGTGTCAGACTTTCGGGCTTCTGACGACTCGTAACAACTGTCAAAGATCCACGAATGACAGCCGGGACCAACGGCTTAACGTGCTTTCTGAGGCACGGAGGAGTCTCGGTATGTGAAGATGGTCACCCATCCACTGACCAACCCCGGCAAGTGTAGCTTAACCTGATGGATCGACCCGTGCGGCTTGTTATTACTTAGCCACGACCTCCTCATAGCCGAAAATGCTGATGCCGATGAATAAAAAAAAAACGTAATAAGTGTCTCTATGTAAAACTAATGCGTGTTCTTTCAGTCTGATAGCCGGTGGCGCCCTCGTGGCGTTAGACTCGTACCACTACGGCAGCCTCGTCGTCACGCCCTGGGAGTTCTTTAAGTTCAACGTGCTGCATGACATCGCCTCTTTCTATGGACAACACCCATGGTATGTATTGAATTGATACTTTCCATTGTCACTGAATTCTTATTTCATTTCATCTGTTATTAAGTGATTTTATTGGCTATTGATTACTTTTACATAAACTTTTTTTCCAATGGACCTCCATGCAGAACAAAATGCCACCTGCTACAATCCTTACATACTTTCTGTCAATATTTTTTTTATTTACTGCTAATTGGGTCTGTTCTTGACTTTGATCTCACCTGGTGGAAATGATGGTTGATGATTTCAAGATAAAACTAAAACCTATTTTCTTACAGGTACTGGTACCTGACGCAAGGCATTCCAGCGGTATTAGGCATTAACCTGCTGCCCGTACTTTGGGCAATCTACAACATACTGCGACGACCGAAAGAGAACAAAATAGGAGGCCTGCTCCTTACTGCCGCTACTTTACACGTTGCTTTGTACAGGTATGTAACTTAGCTGTAAGGAAATAAGGTTCAGAATCGAGAATTACGAATCCAAAGCACGAGGCAGGGGGTAGAAGAACAGTCTTTCTTTGGATTCAATGTTTAACACACAGAATAATCGACACTGTCTTGTTTAATATATCATCACTCCCAAGAGTTATGTAACCTGATTTTTCAATCGTAACATTTCTTTTTCGTAAGGAGCAAAATATAGGTGTATGACAATCTGAAGAAATAAAAAAAAATGAGTTTCGGTCGTCAGTTGTATGTTGAAGGAGGTCTGCTGGGGAGTTTGTTGGGCGGGCGTTTTGGGAGACTGTCTTATGTAATTTTGAAGTTCGGAAAGTGCTGATTCTCAGCATAGTTTGAATAAATTACTTTTTATTAAAAAGTAAAATAAAAAAATATATGGTTGTTTCAGTTTCATTCCCCACAAGGAGTTCCGTTTCATGTTACCTCTGTTGCCAATCTTCATGTATTTGGCACAAGACGTCATTGTACCGTGGAGCAGGAAGGCTAAAAAGTAAGTTTAACTCATACTAACTTCTAATTTCCCCCATAAAGGTCGTACTTAAATAAATAAATAAATTTAATTTAATTTCATAAGAAGTGGGCAGAGGTGAATAGAACACCTGCAGTTTGCAAGTTTGGTTAAAAATTCCATGCAAAAAGGGTGGACCTCAAAACCCTAGCTCAAAAGTCGCACTAGGTATTAATATTAGGCTGCCTGTCCATTGACGCGGAGTGAGGCAGCGGAGCGGAGCGAGGGAGTAATGCGGAGCGGAGTTGCGGACTGTGCCTATCCATTGATACGGAGGCCGAGTTCATGCGACGAGTAATTTGAACTGGCTGGTTTTTTTCGCTTCCCTGCTCTGCTTCCCGGTTTTGTCTGATTTTTTTTAACTAGTTCGCAAATCCCTGTATACAATTTCTTATAAATATATCCGTTACCGAAACTATCGGTTAATCCGCAATAATTTCATATTTGTAACCGTATCCGAAATCGGTGTAATATTATTTCTAATCCGTATCCAGATCCGAAATTTCATATCCATAACATCCCTAGTAAGGATCGTAGCACGTGGCGTTCTGTAGTTTCTGCCCCCATGAGAATGAACTCTTGTTTCTTCCACCAGAATGCATCTGTACCTGCTAGCCAGTACGATCGTGCTGGGCAACGTGGTCCCGGCCGCATACTTCGGCGCGGTGCACCAGGCGGGCACGCTGCAGGTGATGCCGCTGCTCAGGGACGCCGCCAACAACAGGAGCGCTATTACTTTCCTCATGCCGTGCCACTCCACGCCGCTGTATAGGTAAGTCATCAATCTTTTATAACTTACAATAGTAGGTTATTAAACTCTTGTATCACAGAGGTAATTATAACCAGAGTGAGTTTAGAAAAACGCGTAGGCGCAGTTTTTTCACACAAGTGCCTCACTGCACTACTTTATCTAAACTTGTGCAGTAAATAACAAAAACACTGATCTAATATAAAAACTGGTATTAGCACTATCTATATTCTATAGCCCAGCACTACGCGAATCCATAATTTTACCCCCTACCAAAAATCACCTAAAGATCACTTCAAATAAATAATGGGTCCCAAATTCAGCAGTCCACCGCGCATGAGTGACCGTGTCGCCGCCATAGACAAGGACCCTTGCTTTGACCGTAGTGTATTTTTATTTTTTTGTTTTATTAAATCTTCGGAGAGTATACCTCTGCTTGCGCCTTTAGCGAATATAGACATGATTTTATCTATACGAATATACTGTAGAGAAAAGATGTAGATGTATAGTATTTTTTTTGTAATGCATAAATTAAAAAACTACTGGACCAACAAAAAAAAAATCTTTCTCCAATAGAAAGCTTATAGATTATCACATCACTGAGTAACATAGGCTATAATTTATAAATAAAGATATCAAGCGGGCGAAGCAGTTGGCGTAAGCTAGTGTAAAATAACCTTAAATTTTGCAGCCACCTCCACCTAAACATAACAACTCGCTACCTGCACTGCGACCCGCCCATCAACACGACCGGCGTGACCACGGAAGCGGAGGCGTTCTTCAACAACCCGCAACGGTGGTGGCGCACCGAACACGCCAACAGACAGACGCCCGACCTCGTGGTACTGTTCGACAGGCTTAAAGGAAGAGTCGAGACTCTACTTACAGGATATAAGCTGATCCATGAGATACCACACACGCAGGTAAATATCTGCTGTCCACTGACTGTACTCTACTCATATGACACATGACGACAAGTAACGTTCATTATGAAGGCTGTCGATGGCTATAAAAAAAAGGACAGACCTAATAAAAGATGGATGATTGGTCTGAAAGATGATGTGGGTAGAAAGGAGTTTATCTCTCGGACGACGGGTAGTAGGGTATAGTACGGTTGCCATCCCCCAATTTTGAAAATGAGAAATAGAAGGTGAAAATACCAGGACATTTTGGATTAAAAACACACGCAATCAAAACAGTTTCAACGAAACTTAATTTTCGCGCACTAGAGCTCTCTATGTAACCGTTAGATAGAGAGAGCTCTAGTGCGCGAAAATAGTAGTGAGAAAGAGACAACAAGCAGAGTGCACGTTACAACTTTATTTTTTAAATACCCCGCGGCCCGCTGTTGAAGGTTATAGAATAGTAGATTGTTTGCCAAGGGAGCAAACAACTATTTTTAAGGTGAGAGTGTTTCTTTGAATCCAAAGCGGAGCGAAGGATTCTAAAGTAGCATCCTGAGCGCAGCGTGGGATTCAAAGTGCATCACTTGAGCTTAAAATTAGTGTTGCTCCCAAGGTGAACACTTTCATTTTTATCACCCTCTATGAGAAAACAAACGTGTGCGGTCCGACAACCATCAGGAACGAATTTCCTATTCACGTATGATTTTAAACACAAAATAAAAAATTATGAAAAAAATAATCGCAGCTGCCATGTTGGGTTCACATTTTGACCTCACTATCGGCTTTACCACCCTCGAATACTATGAAAACGATACCCATGACGAAAAATTTTAAAATTTTCGCATCCGCCATCTTAGATTTACATTTTGATGAAAAAGACTTATGATGACTTTCAAACGAGCCGACCGATAAACGTAAGGTCGAAGGTGCGAAATTTAAAATACAGGACTTTACTTAAAAACTATCCAGGGCACCCCAGGATGTCCCAAAAAGCAGGACATGTCTTGGGTAAACAGAACGGTTGGCAACCCTAGGGTATAGAAAACATTATGATGTATGAAAAACAGAAGTCATGTGTCATTTATTTCAATACAGATGCCGAACAGTGGCGTGGCCGTTAGCTTACGTACAGACGCCAGCATATCAACCTACTCCAATCTGTCAAATTTTCCCAATCAACATTGAACCTTATACTTTAGTGATAAAGTTGAAAAACTATTAAATAAATTTGACAGATTGTAGTAACTTGATGTGCTGGCGTCTGTACAATATTAAAGGCCTATTCAGATATAAGCGATATCGCTGGTTAGTCACTTTATCGCTACGGAGCGCGACAGCTATATCACTGATACCTGAACAGGCCTTAATTCGTCACAATTACTTATTATCTTCTCTTCTCAGTTCCCGGAAGGCGAGGTGAGCGAAAACGTGTTGGTATACCAAAAGGCGCAGAGTCAACCCAAGCCTGTGACTGATGACGTCGTGTAACCTCCTACGAGTATCACCACCGCGTGTTCATGTTAGTGAACCCAATTCTATAGCGACGTAGTTACAGAAAACTGCACGCAATTATGAATCTTATTAGTAAAGAAATAAGAATCATAATAGTGCAAGTCCGATTATATGCATAGACTGTTCTCAATGTATAACAAGACAATTTTTTATTTGTAAAATCAGAATATTGTGCCAAAATCCTTGTATATCAGTTTTTTGATTACTTGGAGATTATGTCCATTGTTAAGCTCTTAGGGCGATAATACACATGATAGAAGAAGGTAACTCTGTTCTTTAACACGAGTCTTTCTGTTTTCGAATCGTGTATCATCCCCCTATGATTAAAAATAACAATAAACCGGGTACAGTGTAACAAAGTTCTTCCAGCTTTATGGACAAGTCTATGCTTATAAACATTAGTTGCTATGTAGAACCATTTTAAACGATGCTATCGCAAAACATAAAATTCGACCCTTTGACGACATTCACGACTTTCATTCTTATTTTAATGACTCGAATTATTATTCGGCTAAAATTAATTGGCTTTTGGTAATAAATTAAATTTTAATTATTAATTGATTAATTAATTATTGACTCTATGGGAATCTTTCCCCATAAAAATGTGTTCGGAATAGAAAATTTACACTTTATTATGTATTTTATATAATATTTATATAATATTATGTTATATTATACATGGATAGTTTATACAATAACTCATAAGACCACATAATGATATTCTTAAATACTGAAGAAGTATGTGAATCCTTTTTTTTTTAAGTTAAATAAAATGCATTTTCTAGTGAAATACATAAGAATAAAATAAAATAAGCAAACTTTAAATACTGTGACCAATTTGACGTACGATATGTCTGCATAATGTTACAAGTTTTTATGCTCGCGTTCGTCCAATTTATGGGAACCTGATCAAGCTTTTTGCTGGGTGATATGCTGTGTAGTAGGATGCCCGCCAAAAAAACTTTCCATTATATCAGTAGATGGAAGATTACATAGAAAATGGTCTCCAGCTACTAGTTCATATGAATGAAAAATGAAAATTCAATTGACAGCAGCACTGCATGCCTTTTTGTCTATGTGCTCAACCCAAGCACATTGTGAATTAAATACTTGTGATTCGCATTTAAAATTACAGTATATCTATCTCACGAAGCGATGCGCGTATTACTTGTGGTAACCAAGTGCACAAACGTTATGAATGTGTGCGTGCAGACGAGTAACGTAGACACTCACTTCCGACTTGGCTATTGTCTCGGATGTTACTGAGACCTCTTGCGCTTATACACACAAAACACAACAAGTTTGTACACTTGGTAACCAAAGAACGTATGTGTTGTACGTTACTCAATTTAATTATTCCATCGAATTTTTGTAAAGTATAATTTTGTGGTCATATCGGAATAATGTTCAATTATAATAGTATATTTAATTTAATACAATATTGTGACGTGTGTGTGAGTAAACATAATCATTATCAGTCCGTTGCTATCCAATATATCCATGACTGATATTTGCAGGACGCAAGTACAAATCGTAAACATATACATTATAATAGTTTATATGCTTGCCAAAGTTATTCATAAAGTGTAATGATACTAACATATTTTGTGCTATGCCCGGCTAGAAATATACTGGCTATTATTATGTAGATGGTGTCAGTTATCTAGTATACAAGGTCAGATTAAATTGACTGGCGAAACTTCATAGACATGACGGTTCATCATTTATGCCTACCTTTTCCCAACTACGGTAGGGTCGGCTACCAGTCTTACGAGCTGCACCGGAATACGAATAGGTACCAGTATTTTACATGGGGTGACTGCCTATCTGACCTCCACAATCCAGTTACTGCGTAACGCGGTTGACGAAATCAATTTTTCTTTTCTTGTAGTTTCAAGTAGCTAATTACAGGGTCAACGACCTCTGGTGGTAATTAAGTTACTTGAAATTATAAATTTATAAAATCATCCGTGAAGTTTCGCCAGTTTATTTTAACTTTATTAAAACTGTTTTTGTAATGTTTTGTAATGTCAGTGTCTACTATAAATGTTTTTGGAACACTTTGTGTGCGTGAGAACAAATGAAATATTATCCTAAAGTTTGTCCTGTTCCTAAATTAATTAATATATTCGGTCATGCATCGCCAATACCTGCCTAATTTATTTACCTCATTAATTTAAGACCAATAGTTTCATATTATTTCACGTCGTAATTAACATCATATGTACCACTCATTAATTATACAGTCATTTTATATTTTTAGTCGGGCCCATATTTATTTTCTTAGACAGTTTTATTTTTTTCATCCGGCATTTTTGAGGAATTCACTGCATCCACCGATAAAACATCATAATAGTTATAAGAGCTGTGTGTCATCTTCAAGTAAAGTTTAAATTTTTTTTAATCTGTGTCTTAATTTCGGTAAGATAAGGTCTTAAGATTTTAGGAAGAATAAAAAAAGTAACTCTTTTGTAATGTCTCATAATCCTATGATTTTAATGTATTCTTTCCTAAAATAAACAGTAAAAATCTCATTATAAAATAAATATAAACTAACAATAGCAATGTCGATCTTTGCTTGAAGCTGACTAATAAAACAAACAATTTTATTTTAATAATTGAAACTTTTTAAATTAATTATTATTTAATGTCTATGGATTTCAATTGCAATACATTATTAAGATTTCTTTTTTAACGTAATTATAAAATTAGATTTATATGTATTTTAGGGACGCTCAAAATGTAAAGACAGACAAGTATTTTAAGATCTCTGTGTCTTCATTAATTTTACTCTGTAACAGTTGTCGCTACTTTTAGTGTTGTTTTATTTAGTTATTAGCAACTTCGCGATTTGTGTTTAAAAACCAATTATTTATCATAAACCTAAAAACAAATAGTATAATTGGGTATTTTGACCTAAAAAAAAATTCTTAGTTACGGTGGAGCTAAAGCATTTTTTGGCGATAGTGCGAAATGACGCTATTAGTATGTCATAACATTTTTTGGAAGTACTGCACCGCTACAATTTAATCGATCTTTAGTTAAGGAAACTGGATGAACAAATATGTCTACACTATTCTATAACGAGAAAAGATTTGTGTTTTTGTGTGTAGTAAATAAACTCAAAAACTACTGCACCGTTTAAAAAAATTCTTTCACCAATCGCGAAATCATATAGGCTATAATTTATAAAGATTTCACGCGAGTGAAGCCGCTGACGGAAGCTATTTTAAAATAAAGAAAATACATCTCGCGAAGTAGTTAACCATAAAACAACGCCATAAGTACGGGAACGCAAAGCATTTCAAATAATAATTATAAACAATCTTAGTATAAAGTGCTATAGTTTTACTGAATTGAATACTATTAACCTGTATTTTCAAGACGCCTGCCTTGTTAACTGATCATGTTTTGTGTGGAAGTAGGTACACTGGACTAGAAATATAAATTACATAAAACATTCACCATTGTTTTTGAAATGCTACTCAATTTAATTTGTCGCCTTACAGGTGATTTGCTGTGTTCTTAGTTCTGCCAGGAAATCACAACAACTAACATGAGAATTAACGTAATATTCAAAGACTTGGTCGCCTTTCAAAAACTGGCTGATAGTTATATAGATAGATAGAAATCGTAGAGGGTTTCTCTGCCACTATTTGCGTGTAGGGTACTATCTACTATTCATAACTTGTTTAAAAAACAAACCAAAAAAGCGATAAAAATAAAGTGCCAAAATATTCTACTTTTTCAATAATACGAAAATGCATCATTGTTTAGTCTATTTTATTCACATTAAATGCTTCCACACAAAGCACTATGTGTACGTATGTGTAAGAAACAAATTTTGAGCAGTAGTCTAGGTGAATAGGTTGTTTTTCGTATTTAAGTCGACCAGAATGTCTTCTATACAGATGTCGAGTGTGAATTTTAAATAAAGATTTTATATTTAATTTGTCGTTTTATTTTATTGTGAAACTTAATGACGCTGATATAAAGGTGTAAGATGAACTTTGTACTAACAGTCTTTTGTTCAAAGAGCACAGAAAACCGATTTTTTGTCTAAGGCGATGCCGGTTCCATTTTGACTTCAAAACGATGACCTAACTAGGACCAGCAGTAAGATATAAATAAAAATTGTTTGACCTAGTATATGTATATATAATTAGTTCGTAATTTCCATGTTAGATATGATATGACATACTGATAAGGGAGCTTCTAAGTCGGACTCATGATTATATGATTGAGTTATTTCCCTGTTTAGAGTTAATGTACAATTACGAACCGTTTACACATGTAAAGAAGAAATGCATTTAATAACATGCAGATACTTCATATGTATCTTGCTCTCCCTTGGTAACTGCGTCCTCTGTAGAAAACGATGATATCCTTCAAATTCTCTGATCCATGTGAGTTTTGGTCGGGACCTAATTCCTCTCTCCGAAACGATTGACTCCTACTAACGATTCTCTTATCCCCGCCCTTCAAAATATTGGAGAAATTATTCAAGTAGTGTTTATACGGAAAGTAAAGCTTATGATATCTATATCTGGTAGGTATTGTCTTCATCGACTCAGCCTATCGCAGTCCACTGCTGGACATAGGCCTCTCCCAAGCTGCGCCACAACACCCTGTCCTCCGCCTTCCGCATCCAGTCTGTCCCGGCCACTTTCTTTAGGTCATCGGTCCATCTAGCTGGGGGGCGTCTCACGCTACGCTTGCCGATACGCGGTCTCCACTCTAGGACTCGTCTGCTCCACCGGCCATCGGTCCTTCGACAAACATGGCCAGCCCACTGCCACTTCAAAGCTTCATTTTGCTTACTCTGCAAGCTATGTCGGTAACTCCGGTTCTTTTCCGAATAATTTCATGTCTGATTTTATCCAAGGTATTGTCTTGCAAGATGAAAACGGTGAAGGAAAACATCGTAAGGAAACCGGCATGCCTGGCAGATGAAAAAAAAGAAAGGTTAGTCACTAACCACACAAAAAGAAGAAAAGAAGGTAATGTCTTGGGAATGTGGTATCAAAGCGAGAAGTGATCGAAAACTGCTCTGAATTTAGACGAGACAGCGAGAGAGATGTGCATGATTGCGTATCATTCGACTATATTCGCTGGGTGTTCGTTCTTAAATTGGGCACTGATTACATGCGCTGTATGTAATGAAATAAGTAAGATTATCTTTTCTACAACTACTTATATTTGTATACTAAATTAATATTTGCGGGACATCCCGAAATTCATGTGCAATCATTCTTAACATAAATACACTCAAGTACATTATTTCCTTACTCCAACCCACATTGATTACTCGGTCAGAGGTTACAGATAAGTCCATTAAAACAGACTACACTTCAAGTAAAAAAGCATTTACGAAAATTCCACCATGTGTTAGTTTTAAACATGTTTCGGATAGAGAAATGTTTGATCTTGTTAACTTGTGTACTTTTATTTGGGATTGAGTGTAAAAGGTTTAACAGATCGACGCAAGATAAGGATGAAGGGAAGAGTAGTTTGGCATTTGTTTTTGATACTACGGGGTCCATGTATAATGACTTGAGACAGTTGCGCGAAGGGGCTGAAATGATCCTCAATACTGCGTTGAAGGAAAGTGATGTGATTGCTGACTTTGTGTTTGTGCCATTTCATGATCCCAGTAAGTACTTCTTTGCTACCTCTAAAAATGTTCCTTAATTACAAATGTGAATTACTTAGGTCAAAGTTTAATAATAGAACCGTCATACAGTTAAAGTAAATAAACAGCTTTGTATGATGAAATTGATGGTTCTTATATTTTAACTTGAAAACTGTTGTTATTCTTATTTTATAAAAATTACATTAACAACTTCTAATTCTAGTAGTATTTCGGATGAACACAGCTAGTCATAAGACAAGGATTTACGTTTACTACCAACTATAAGCTTTGACAATTACCTTTACCTTTACCAATTACATTTAAACATCTCAGAGCATAAATAGTTAAACGCATAAAAAACTAAAATTTATACCAAGAAACCTTACATTCGCAGGCGTAGGCCCAGTGACAGTAACACGCAGAAAAGAAATATTCAAGAGAGCGCTAAGCAGGGTGCACGTTAAAGGCGGAGGCGACTGTCCTGAAATGTCACTGACTGGCATACATCTAGCGCTGAACGTCAGTAGACCACGCTCCTTTTTGTACGTGTTTACCGACGCCACAGCTGCCGACCATCGCATCGTCGGGAAAGTTCTCGATACAATACAGAGGAAACAGAGTCAGGTTAGGTGGTGGTTGAATATTATTTTTTGACAGTACCTTATACCTAATATACCTATAAAGCACTTTTTTCTTTGAACCAATGTTGGTTACTCTGAGAGCGTCGAGTTGAGACGAATAAAGCGCTTTAGATAGTAGGTTCTTAAAACAAGTCACTGACTGGCATACATCTAGCGCTGAAAGGCAGTAGACCTCGCTCTGTTCTGTAAGAATATATAGCACTCAATCACATAATCAGCCCACAATGTTCCCACTGCTGGGACACAGGCCTCCTCTCGGTGAGAGGGAGTGGGCCGTTATCCACCACACGGGCCCAGTGCCGGTTGGTAGATGTCACATGTCACATACCAATCAGTGGAACTGACTAACCAACGATTCTGGCGAATTAAGTTAACTGTGGAGTGAGGAAAATTGATCAGTGATACGCGGACACCTTAATACAGGCCGCACAATCAAAAGAGTCAGCGTAAAATAAAGTGATTAATAACATATAATAATAGTTAAAATGGTCTGCAGGTGGTGTTCATATTGACGGGTCACTGCAACGACTTGAAACGGCCTTCGTACAAGGTGTACCAGGAAGTCGCAGCCGCTAGCTCCGGACAAATATTCAACTTGAATAAAACCAATGTGCATATGGTGAGTAACGAGTATCTTATTATGATAACGTAACATCACGCTAATATACCACGAGTACCTACATTAGGCCTTCTCACGCCGGTAGCATACCTCCGACGCGAAACCATTACAGCAAAACCGTATAGTTATAGTAGCGAAACATGACGCGAACCAGTTGAATTAAACTACTGCGGTTTCGCGCCGGAGGTGTACTACTAGCGTTATGAACGGCTGAAATACACCGGACTGCTACTGAAATAGAATAGAATTTTCTTATGAAAAAACCAATAGGTTAATAAATTAGGCTTAATATCGGTAACCGAACCCAGGATCTCAGGTTCAGCAGTAGCGCTTCAGTGAGACCGATGAGGTGGTCCGTGGCAGTTAAAAATCTTAAACTTCGCTAAAACCCAAGGGGTAGTATTAAATTGCACTATCGACCATGAGCACTTGACAACAATGACAATAAAATTGCACTATCGAGCGGAATAAGGGCTCCAAGGTCTTTGCAAGAGATCTGTCTATTGGGCAGAGCCAGCTTGCAAAGCTGAAGACCGATGATGGCAGGATCGTATCCGCCAAACCTGAAGTATTGAGAGAGATCGAGAGGTTTTATGGACAGTTATACACGTCATCCAGTAACCCCGTTACGAATCTGGCAAACGACCCAAGAGCTAGATTAACCCGACATTATACCGAAGATATTCCGGACGTCAGCTTGTACGAGATTAGGATGGCCCTAAAACAGCTTAAAAACAACAAGGCGCCGGGTGATGACGGAATTACGGCCGAACTCTTAAAGGCCGGTGGGAAACCCGTTCTAAAGGCCCTCCAGAAGCTGTTCAATTCCGTCATACTCGAGGGTAAAACGCCACAGGCATGGAACAAAGGTGTGGTGGTACTCTGCTTTAAAAAGGGCGACAATGCCCTGCTTAAGAACTATAGGCCCATCACACTTCTGACCCATGTCTACAAGCTGTTTTCAAGAGTCATCACAAACCGTCTCGCGCGCAGGTTTGACGACTTCCAGCCTCCCGAACAAGCCGGATTCCGTAAAGGCTTTAGCACCGTGGACCACATACATACGCTGTGGCAGGTTATACAGAAAACCGAAGAGTATAACCTGCCTCTCTGCTTAGCGTTCGTGGATAACGAGAAAGCCTTCGATTCGGTCGAGACATGGGCTGTACTGCAGTCTCTTCAACGGTGCCAGATCGACTATCGGTACATCGAGGTGTTAAAGTGCCTATACAAAGACGCCACTATGTCAGTCCGACTCCACGACCAGACCTCGAAACCTATCCTTCTGCAGCGAGGTGTCAGACAAGGAGACGTTATTTCTCCGAAACTGTTCACCGCTGCACTGGAGGACGTCTTCAAGGTTCTGGACTGGAAAGGGCTAGGCTGATGCCTAGCCCTCAATGGCGAGTATATCACTAACCTTCAGTTTGCCGACGATATAGTTATCATGGCTGAGACCATGGAGGACCTCAGTATAATGCTCGATGACCTCAGTAGAGCCTCCAAAAGAGTGGGTCTTAAAATGAACATGGACAAGACAAAGGTCATGTCAAATGCCCATGTAACACCCGCCCTCATAAAGATCGGAGACGCTACGCTCGAAGTTGTAGACGAGTATGTTTACCTAGGACAAACTGTCCAGCTAGGTAGGTCCAACTTCGAGAAAGAGGTCAATCGTCGAATCCGACTCGGCTGGGCAGCGTTCGGGAAGCTACGGAATATATTCTCGTCCCACATACCACAGTGTCTCAAGAGGAAAGTCTTTGACCAGTGCGTGTTGCCAGTACACTGAAACGTGGTCGCTCACAATGGGCCTTATCAGAAGGCTAAAAGTCACCCAAAGAGCAATGGAGAGGGCTATGCTTGGCTACGTGATCGAATCAGAAATGAAGAGATCCGAAGGAGAACCAAGGTAACCGACATAGCCCGAAGAATTGCCAAACTTAAGTGGCAATGGGCAGGACATATTGCTCGCAGAACAGATGGCCGATGGGGCCGAAAGGTTCTGGAGTGGCGACCACGTACCGGAAGACGTAGCGTCGGAAGGCCTCCCACAAGATGGACCGATGACTTAGTAAAGGCCGCAGGAGTTCGCTGGATGCGGGAAGCACAGAATCGGTCGAAGTGGCGGTGCTTGGGGGAGGCCTTTGTCCAGCACTGGACGTCTTTCGGCTGATATGATGATGATGATGATCGACCATGCGACGTTACAGTATTTTTATCCCACGAAGCGACGCGCGTTTTACTTGTGGTAACCAAGTGTATTAACAGGTTGTGAATGTGAAGTGCAAAAGCTCTCGGCACCGTCCGAGGTCATACGGGCGAAGTCAGAAGTGTGTGTGTGTGTGGTGCAGTGGCGGGATCCCGGATCAGGATCCGGGATTGTCCTTTGGAGGGGCTTGACCCCACTGAGAGTAGGTTTTAGCAAAATAATCACTAAAAAACCTAACAATATTTTAATTTGCTTAACACAACCAAGCCTCCCTGGATTACTTTTCGCAAATTCCTCATTGACTTCGTTAGGTTGTTATAGATGGACTACCATGCAGACATATCTCGGTGAATATAGTAGGTACATGGCGGCCAAATCGGTTAGCGTGAGTGGTAGAATGAGTGGCTTCAATATTCGCCACGTAAACAAATATCATAAAGAAAAAAACTTGAAAACATAATAATTACCTATTAAGTTAAAGATAATTGATGACAATTTGTACCTTAGGTAGAGTAATGCTTGCTAAAAAGTTTATTAATATAGAAGAAAGAAATAATAAGATTAGTTACTTCCTACCCACAGGTCAGCAAAAGTGTACTTATTTTTCAGATGCTGGATTTCGTGAAGAGTTCCATAAAAGGTCGAATGGTGAACCTCGCTTCTGTTTCAAACCCGGCGGGATACAACTACACGCAAGAGGTATTCATTAGTTGATTGTATCTTAATTAAGTTATTAAATAGATACCCCTGGGTATGAGTGTAGGACATTCGGTCGTTGGACGTTGAAGACCACGGATGCTCCTAGTTGTACTCTGTCAAAGTTGAGTGAAATGTGCACACCACTTATTGTAAGTTTGAGCCTTTATCGGTTAAACCGGGCAAAATCAAAATGTATTTTTTTTGTTTTATTGACTGTATATAAAAAAATACATTAAAACAGTACAAAAGTGGGTGAACTAAACGTTCCTGATCTCAGCGGTCTAGTGCATACGAGGGAATAATTTCCGCAAGCTGATTTGGTGAGATCTTTCCATGTCTTTCAGGGATCTACTGAAGAGGTCCGCCTTAAGTCAAGTTCAAGTTGTAACTTGAATATCGAACAATTTAAGTTTATATTTGATTATCTTAACTGTTGCAAAAAAAACTGCATTTATTTCCCTGCCTTTACATTATAATAATGTTGTATATGACCTACCAAAGAGGTATCTCTGTTCCCCAGATCCCAGTGGACAGTACTCTGGGGGAGGTGACGGTGTCTGTGTCGGGGGCCAAGCCGAAGATCACGGTTGTGGACCCCAAGGGCGAGCAGCTCACTGGACCCCCCAAATTGATCACCACGCTTGATCTCTCTGAAATTATGGTGAGTCAACCACGTTAGAATAAGAAAAAGAATACCTACATTACAAGAATTTAATTAATAATAAGAATACCAACGAGGCAGTTTTTCAATAGTTTACAATCTGAATTTACACTTTCATAAAGTTGATGTTCGTTTAAGTGGAATACTAGGCATTTTCCTTAATTATACTTACTATGATTCATAACTTCAAAGGCTAGTGCATATTAGGTACTGCCACATCGGGTCACAGCGCATTTATTTGTATGCGATAGCTCCAACAAAATGCACGAAAGCACCAAAATATTGACAGCACCCCCTCTCAAAATCTTTCAAGCGCCAAAAGATTTTTGTAGTCACGATTCCATATGGAAAATTTTATAGTCTAAGCTTCATGAGTAAGAATTCTGAAACAGGAAGACCTGCGCATGCTATGCAACCTATATTCCCAACTAACCCAAATATCTTTGCTAAAACTAGATAGTGAAGGTAATGCAACCGGAGCCAGGCAACTGGACGATCACAGTGGGTAGCGAAGAGGAACACTCAGTGAAGGTCGTCGGTGTGTCAAATGTGACGTTTACTCACGGGTTCTCAGTTGAAAAGCCCCAAACTATGAAGGAGACCAGCTATAGGCCTTTGAGAGGTAAGCACATTAAGTAGGGATCATCGGGAATCATTATAAACCACATTATTTGTCCAGCCAAATATAAAAACAGTTTAAAAATAAAGCAGAAATAAAATATCCCCGTCAGGAACGAAGTTCCTTACGTGATACTCGCACGCACACACACACTCGTATATAATAGAAAGAGACAGAGAGAGAGAAAATCGCATATAGGGGGCATAACGCTTTTCTCTTACGTGACGATTTCTACCAATCAGTTCCTACCCCAACCAGCGTGAAGGGATTTTGTTCCATTAAGATCTAACTGCTAGGCAAAATCTTTACCCATTGATTTACAAACTGCACGTCAATGCCAAAAACATAAATAAACCTTTTTCTTAGATAACATAATATCATAGCTGTAGGTATTTGCCGAAAGTGTTGGCAGAGGTATACAACTGTATGGAGGGGCGAGCTAAATTTTCAAATTGAATACCTCACTATATGAATCCATCCAACCACCAGTCCACCAACCAGTCTTACCAAGGGGTATCGTATTACCCATTTACTGGGTTGTGGAGGTCAGAAAGGCAGTCGCTCCATGTAAAATACTAGTATTCTGCTGCATCCGGTTAGACTGGAAGCCGACCCCAATATAGTAAGGAAAAGGCTAGCGAGATTGGTTTGTGACCTCTCTGTATGAACCAGGGATCGAATCTAGCGCTTTGCGACCACTAGATCAACGATATAGTGAAAATACAATAGACAACGCATATTTAGTAACCTAATCCGCTTAAATGTTCAAGAGTCTCTGTGTTCGGCGCTTGGCGTGGCAACACGTCGTGTTCTGATTCGCAACAAGTCAATCATCATCGATTTCTTACAGGGTTCTTTATGACTCTTTAATAACAGCATGGGGTACCAATTCGAACAAATTATAATTAGTCTTGAAAAAAGATCATAGATGGCAGCATAGGTAACAACACTAAAAAGCGATAAACGGAAGATTTTGACTGAAGTAAGATTAGTAAAAATCAAAACTTCCTTGTTTAATGCTGATTTATCTATTGTAACTCATAAATCTCGTATTTTCAACAAAAAAAGATAAAACCTTTTTGTTTAGGGCTCTTTTCAATAGATGGCGTTTTACATCACTGTTCCACATTTATGCTGTAGCCAGACAATAGCCCGACTTAGGGAGGTCGCATTTCTTTGTATGGGATTGGGTATCTGTACGTAGTATTATATTATCTGTGATAACAGATAAGCGGATTAGGTTATTAAATATACGTCGTCTATTGTATTTTATAATGGATTTCCGCAAAGTCACGTCTGAGTCAAATAACTAACGAGATAGTGTGTTCTCTGTATTCGTATAAAAAGAAAAAAACTTATAATGACGTTTTATTTTAAGGCACATACAACCACATGATGATATCGTTATCCCCGCCGAACGTGACCGCTAACATTCAGTACGCAGAGATACTGACTCTGGCGGGTCGCTCGCTGTTCGAGCTGCCCCTTAGGTTGACAGATACCAACGTGTATACCGCTGACCCGTTCATACCGCCAGACGAGTTCTTCTATATTGCTGTGAGTTCATTCAATATTCATCTTTATGGCTGTACATGTAAGTCCGTCTTGTGCGAGGCCTCCCACAAGATGGACCGATGACCTTGTGAAGGCCACAGGGTTCCGCGGGAAGCACAAAATCGGTCGAAGTGGCGGTGCTTGGGGCCTATGTTCAGCAGTGGACGTCTTTTGGCTGAAATGATGACGTAAGTCCGAATTCAGATGGCAACTTTTTGTTGGAGAGTGATTTTTGTCGTTGCCCGTCTTTAAGGTGCAATTGAATTACGGTCTATTGACGTCGAGCAGTCGATTTCTTCGTCTGAAAACATACCTATCGATCGAGCAACGACCGACCATCAATCGTTATCGTTATCACCTGCCCCACCCGCGGTAGCTCGACCAACCGCAATCCAGATTTTAGATCCGGAGATCGATCGACCTCAATATTGTTGAGTTGGCGAGAATAAGTCACCGATTAAAAGCGGTTAACTAATTAAATGTCGGTTCTATGAGTTACCCCGTGATAACCAACTCGTATTATACAGGGTTATTGGTTATATGTCGGCAATCTATGAGGGGGATGCAGGGGAGGTCATTTACAACCAAATGAACCCTTTTATTTCATTCATTTTAAAATATAAAATGTCAAATTACTCGAGAATGGTTGAGATTGGCATAGTGGTCATGAGGGGTCATTTGGTTGCAAATGACCTCTCCTACATCCCCTTAACGAATTGCCGACATATAACCAATAACCCTGATACACATATTTACACAATTCTTCTCGATAATTTCCAGATAAATGGTCAGGATCAGCATAAACAAGATCTTAAGAGAATAGGAGCAACTGCTATTCAAGCACAGCTGCCAGGTAAAGAGGCTACATTTATTCACAATTTTTGATGTGTAACAACTTGCCTCTTGGTTTCCTGCAATCTAAGGGAGTGATTTCGTAAAAAGGGACGGAAGTGTGTAACAGGAAGCCGGGGAAGCGCGCGCTATTTGATTTGACCAACGAGCAAGCGTGGTGCTCGAGTTGGCCGTCAGATGGTAAGTACGAACCCATTTTTCGAGAGGTTGGTACTGTCAGCCAAGATGTCAGATGTTACACATCATATGCGACTACTAGTTATATAAGGCTCGCTCGTTATGTTTGTGTATTTAGCTTTAGGACTCTGTTGAAGTGTAGACATGTCTATTGTCTTGATTAAGTTTCTTACTCAATAAACTTTTCTTGCAGATGTTCCTTATCTAACAGCACCCCGAAAGGTAAGAAATAACTTTTGTATTACTTTGTTCAGATTAGGTTCCATTTAGATCCCTACATGTAGTACGAGTTTAGCTTTTATTCCCCAAGCAAGCACAGTCAAGTCATAGCTTCTTAAACAACCGGCCAGTGGCCTCTCTTATCTTCGAAACAATGGTCGATTTTCATCCTTTAAAAGTATATGTTAAAAATATATTTGAGATCCTCGCAACAAGCCCTTTCATTTAATATGTCACACGGTGCAGTTTACTAAACTCTTTGTTTAAATTTTCTTTTTTGCCCCCCAAAACTGTCCCCCATTTCAAAATTCATTTAAGTATTTGCGTTACATGCAGGGTTGGGCAGTATTTGAATTACTTGTAATTAAAATACGTAATTGAAATACAAATACGTAATTGGTATTTGTAATTAAATTACTTCTTATAAATGTAATTTGTAATTGGTATTTCAAATACCTGACGCTGAAGTATTTTGTAGTTAGTATTTCAAATACTTACGGCTCCAAAATACATTTGAACATAAATACATTTAGCGATCTTATGAATGGGTGCGATCTGCAGAAAATAGCGCTCGATAGCTTTCGTAAGCAAAATGGCGACCGCTAAATATTTCAATCTTTAAAGTTGGCAACACTGTACTTAAACTGTACTGCAGGTACATACGTCAAATTGTCAATTAAGTACATAACTTGCCAATTGTAATTTTCATTCGGCGATGGAGTGAATCATGTGAATGCTGTGACATATTTAGCGGTCGCCATTTTGTATAATATGATGGTAAGAATATTCCCTTTGCGTTAGGCTGGGCAAGATTAGTTCTATTCTATTTATATACCTAACCTAACACCAAACTGTATTTTGTAAATTGTATTTTGTATTTTAATTAAAAATAGTCAAAATACTGTATTTTGTATTTTATATTTCAAATACACGACTTAAAAATATTTTGTAATTCGTATTTTAAATAAGTGCGAGATAGTATTTTGTAATTTAATTAAAGCAAAGCATGTATTTTGCCCAGCTCTGACTGATGGACAGACAGACAGACACACGAGTGATCCTATATGCGTTCGGTTTTTCCTTTTGAGGTACGGAGCCCTAAAAACGCTCACTTATTTGAGTATATTTTCAGGTGGAAGCCCATTCACATTCCCGCGTAGTATTATCATGCAATGTTGAAAGTTTGGTGCCGGTCACTGCCACGTGGACCAAGGACGCGTCGAGGATACAACAGCAGATATCTAGCTTGTAAGTTTTACAGTCATTATTTATTTATTTAAAACGGTTGAATGCCACTTCACTAAACAATAAGATTCATCGCAGGCATAAAACGTGAAAGCGGGATGGTAAATAATTGTTACGGGATTTGTACAGGGTAGTCAATTCGGAAGTATACAACGTTTTTAGCCCCTTTTCTGATTTGACTCCAAATTTTGCAGTTGTTTTACTATCTATTACACACTGAGTCTCATGTCATCTCGCTGCTGCGGTTTATGAACTCTCACGAACATTTGCGTTTTGAATTAGGTAAAGCCTTCCTACAGTACAGTATAGTTCTGAATTAAGGAATCTTCTTTATAAGGAAGAGTATGATAACAGTTGGGACGGTTAGCATGCTAAGTAATAAGTCAGAATAACGCTTGTGTTTCTGACTCGCTTAGATGCCTCATAAAACAAACTGAATAATAAGTGTAATTGGCCTTTTACACTAATCTTCTTTTTGGTGTGGTTAGTGACTAACCTGGTGTCAGAGTTGCCGCCCATGGGCCTCTGACTTGGCTTCAAATGCCGTTGAGAAATATCTCAGGTATGCGTTGGGAATCCATAGCCGATTTCCAGCCACCGTATGCGCGGGCTTGCGGACGGAGAGCAAAGGATAGCTCGTCGTCCGATAAGGACCAGGCGCGGGGCGACGGTGCGTTGTGTTCCACGCGCGCCTCAAAGAGATGTCAGCACAACTGCCGGGGTCCGCTAGGGCCGATGCCTGCCGGCGTCAAGGGACTGTCCTAAAGGGATACCGTGGCCCCCGGCAACGTACAGGCAACTGAAGGAACACGGGTGGGTTGTAGTCAGTAAGAGCCTGACACCCGGTCCGCCCAGAGCGGGAGAAACCCAAAAAAATAACCTCATTTCTGGTTTTCTAATTAAGACGCAACGCTATCTTTTCAAGTTTTTTTTTACACATAAACACAACATCACGGCCGTATTCCCCGAAGGGTTAGGCTGTGGTGTACCTATAGTACACTCACATTTCGCCAGTTATGTTTAAGTCCCATGTAATAGGGGGCGAATATACAGGGTGGCAGGGACATCGACGCGAAGCCGGTTACCATGGATTCAGTACATGAATCTGAACCCCCCTGCGTTGAAATTTTACGTCGGTTATTTAAAAAAAAATCTGCTGTTTCATAGAAAAGTGCAATACCTACGCGGTCAAAATGTACGGAGCAGCAGATTTTTTTTTTAATAACCGACGAAAAATTTCAACCCAGGGGGGTTCAGAATCATGTACTGAATCCATGGTAACCGGCTTCGCGTCGATGTCCCTGCCACCCCGTATTATATGGTTATTGTTTTGTTTTATTTTTAATAATGAATGTATTTAATTAATTTCTTGTTTTCTTTTCAGACAAACCACGTCGATAGATTATGTGATTGAGAACATGAATGAGGAGGACGTTGGGACGTATAGATGTGTTGCACAGAACGTGGCGGGAGTTAGTAAGACTGCCACAGAACTAACGATTATAGGTAACTAGCTTTTACCCGCGGCAAATTAAAAAGTCAATACGTAATCTCTTCGATTTATTGTAGTGTCCTAACACAGTGATCCAGGTTTTTGATTTGTCTGTCTGTGATTTCTTGTTTTTACTGTAGGCTTTACCTACAGTTCGGCCGCTTTGCCAAAATAATATCTCCAAACGAGGTTTAAATGCCTGCAAAATGGTTGCCATCTGCGTCCCCGACAGAGGTGACGTTGGTTGGCGACCGGCAAACTTATTTCAACGTTTGGTCGTAAACCATCATCTACACGGTGGTAAACCACCATGGTTACCTCTGTCGGGACGCGGTACGCGATACTGCGAACCTGGCGGCGAGCGGCTTGACACGCCGCCTCCCCCCCCCCCTGCGTTTTTGATATGCCCCTCGCTCGCCCTCGGCATATCATGCAGGTAGGTTGGGTTAAGGCGTGAGTTTATGTATGTATGTATTAATTTGATATGTTTCAGTGGAACCTCCACAAGTAACAATAAAGCCTGGCAACACTGTGGTAGAGACAGGCGACAATGTCACAATATCCTGCACTGTGTATAGTGAAGCGCTGCTGTTAGAGAATCGCCTGCTCTACAACGGCACGCAGACATATTATGGTATGTATGACTTTTTTCTGTCAGATTATCCGCCTAAAATAATAATTAATAGCCGCTAAGTGAAGTCAACTATCAACTTGCTGGCTGGTTTCTTAGAGGTATGAGGAACAGGGTGTAAAGTTCTCTCATCCTCTATAGAAAAGGGTCCTCCGACCAGTGGGTGTCGAGTCTAGCGGGCAACTGCCCGACGATTGATGTCGTAAAGTTATATTTATTCTGATCGCGCGGTAAACTCTGCTTGCGCGATGCAGGATTTGTGTGACGTCAGGTCTTTGATGCGTAGTTTGCATGTGGCTTTGTAGATGCCGCCACAGCTTATAATATAATATATGTTTTTTTTTTTTAACCTTAGAATTAACTTCCCATTTCGTTTGTGTCGGTACCTACAAGAAAAGGCCTGTTTAACCGACCTGGGGCCTTATTTTAAGTGTTGAATTCATCATTGTTTCGTTGCGAAAAAGAGTCAGCAGTGCATGCATTAGAAGCAGTGCATCTAATGACCTGCGCCGACTGGCAGACGGGATGGCAGAGGATTTTAAGTTTATCTATTGAATTTAATACTTATCCAATCGAAATTAGATATTTCAACAATACACAACTTTAAACAAAGAGTATTTGATTTTGTTTTACTATTTGTATATACCCTGTTGTTGGCTTTGTTTACAGCTATTGATTTGAATAAGGAGCCGAACATAGAAGGAGTGTACACGTTCAATAAAACTATACAAATCAGTGAAAAAGATGTCGGAGTTTATTCCTGTGTCGCTGCTAATAGAGGTATGTACGAAATCTGTACTATACAAGGTGAGTTTTATATCTGAAACTGAAAAGTAGAGCAAAGTGTCTAATGGAGTCATGAATTAGGTTAAGGAGCTGAAACAGTATTATTTATGCGCCTGATTCAAACAAGAATCGAAAACCAAACTATTGCAAAAATGAAGCCACACAATGTATTATTGCATCAAAAGATAATGCATAAGAATAAAATCTAAAATATTAAATAAATATTATTGATTGATTGTCAAGTAATGTCTCTTGAGGTATTACCCTATATTACTTTACAGAAAGTCGACAGCCCTTACCAAAGAGAATTAAACCACATAGTAATTGGCATCAAAAGATAATGCATAAGAATAAAATCTAAAATATTAAGGAAATATTATTATTGATTGTCAAGTTATGTCTCTTGAGGTATTACCCTATATTACTTTACAGAAAGTCGACAGCCCTTACCAAAGAGAATTAAACCACATCGTCATTGGCCCTTACTTTTTTCACTCCTTTTATACCCACGTCATATAACATTTCATAGAATCATCATCATCATTTCAGCCGAAAGACGTCCACTGCTGGCTATAGGCCTCGCCCAAGCACTTCGACCGATTCTGTGCTTCCCGCATCCAGCGGATTCCTGCGGCCTTTACAAGGTCATCGGTCCATCTTGTGGGAGGCCTTCCAACGCTACGTCTTCCGGTACGCGGTCGCCACTCCAGAACCTTTCGGCCCCATCGGCCATCTGTTCTGCGAGCAATGTACCCTGCCCATTGCCACTTAAGTTTGGCAATTCTTCAGGTTATGTCGGCTTCCTTGATTCTCCTGTGGATCTTTTCATTTCTGATTCGATTACGTAGGGAAACTCCAAGCATAGGTCTCTCCATTGCCCTTAAGGTGACTTTTAGCCTTCTGATAAGGCTCATTGTGAGCGACCACATTTCAGTGTCATAGGTCATCACTGGCAACACGGACTGGTCAAAGACTTTCGTCATACTATTAAAAAAAAACATATTTCTTTGTTTCTAGGAGGAAAAGCAAACCAATCCACACACATACAAGCAAAACCAAACCCAACGGCCCAAATATTAGGCCCCCACTCACTATCGAAGCAGATAAATTCAGACTTCCAACTCGTGTGTACCGTGGAGAACGCGGCATCAGTCGTGTGGACCGCGCCTAACGGGGCCGTGGTGACGTCGCATGACGTCATCGAGACCTCTAACGATGTGTTAGATGTGAAGAATGTTACTGAAGATGGTGTTTGGACGTGCTCGGCGATTAGGGGGGAACGTAAAGGTAGGTACAGTAAATTGACACATCGAGCGTTAGAATCAGCTTTTTTTCTCAAAAACTCTTTAGTGCCATTTCAAAATCTTTCTATCTAAAAGCGAGATGTAAATCAGCTAAATGATTGAGGTCCAAAATCCAACATCTTTCAGTAGCAGTTCAACCTTCCTCATTTTCGGCATCAGGCCCACAATAAACTCATAAGGCATAATTTTGAATAAAAAATCAAACGCAACTTTAACAAAATTTGAAGTTATCTAACAGATTTGAACCGGCCTTCGCTTATATCCCTTACGGCCCAAACTGATGTACCTATAGCAATTCGGGACATAAGCCGTATGCCCCCTACATTTCAAGATTTATCTGAGACACATCAGATTACTGAATATAAAATAATTTATTTCAGGTTCAGATGCCGTTACCGTATCAGTACTAATAAAGCCGGTAGTGAGCATAGTCGGGTCTAGGAACATCAGCATTTTAGAGGGCTCTGTGATCGAGGTGACGTGTCAGGTGCGCGCCAAGCCGCCGCCCAGGATCCTGTGGCATCGAGAGACTGACGCCTTCTTGAATAATACTGTGAGTGGACACCACTGTTGTACTCTAACTTGTTTTAAGAACTCGAAAATTCGACCTGAACCGAGTTCAACGAAGGGGGAGGATATGAATCCGATACGTTTTTGTCACGTATGTTTTACACCGATTTCTCTGTGATTTTTACGCAATTCTTTTTTAATTTGAGGAAACCATATTATAAATATTAACTCTGGTTTTGTAGTTTTACAACCAGCTTCGCCAATAACGAATAGAAAATTAATTTTGTCTATTGCTGTCTGTTTCGCTCTGAGAAAATCTGACCGCTTCAGGTGTACGTAGTTTAAGGGTACCTACGGCCTACGCACTATGCGGTTAGCCGGAACGCGGTCAACCGAACGCATCGCAGTTGGTTGGCCTGCTGCCGCATTGCAGTCTAGATAAAAACTATTCTCTCGTACATATTTCTGATTGCGGTCATTCGGACGGCTGACCGCGTTCCGGCTAACCGCATAGTGCGTAGGTTTGACCTTCGATCGTCCTATGCGGCTGTAACGTACAAAGCTGCGAACCCAATATCATTTCAAAAACTCAAAACACGTGCGTAAACCCTTCCTTGCAGACGGATAAAAATTATTTAAATTCTTAGCTCCTAACGAATTTCCAATTTTATTATTTGTTTGCTACTTCCAGATAAGTGAAGTCAAACCGAACGTGTACCGAAGTGTTCTAAGACTGAACTCTAGTGCGGAAGCCGTCAACGCTACGTACTTCTGTTTTGGAGAGAACTCGGAAGGAATTCATCAGGACAGTCTCGTTGTCAATGTTAGGAGGAAAATGACGCTGCGACAAGGGTTTACAGGTAACATCTTACGGGTCAATATCACGGTTAAATTAATTTACCGGCTGGTGACTGGTGACTGCAACAATGATAACTTTGACACTTCCCTATAAGGCTGAAGTGAAGTGAAGTGTCACAATAGATAACGCTATAGTTTGACCGAGACCGCTTTTCGCGCCTTAGGTATGTGCGTGGTGAGACGATGGGCAGTGCTCATTCGTCAACGCTCACGGTGCGCGGCGTCCCGCCCGCCCCTCATTCGTCAACGCTGTCCCCCGCTTCGCCGCGCATTCCTAAGACGCGGAACAGCTGTCTCGGTCAAACTATAACTCAGGTTTGGTCCCATAATAAAAGTTATTCATAATGATGAGTAAAGTCAGGTGTTTAAGTATCGGTCACTAATTACCAGTCACCCTATAAAACGCCATCTCTTTTTCGCACTGGGACAGTTGGCATCTGCAATAGTTAAGGGAGTAATTTTACCTACCGCCGCTCACTTGATTAAATCTGCCTTTTTAAAATAATTAAAACATAATCATTTTTTATTTGCCTATATTGTGTCCCACTGCTGGGCAAAGGCCTCCCCTTTCTCCTTCCAAATCTCTCTGTTTTGTGCGATTTCAGGCCATGCCTGCCATGCCATGCTAAATCTGCCTTTAATACATACAAATACACAACAATGTCTCACGCCTGTATTGCCTGAAGGTGTACCTTGGATGAATAGAAAAGTCACGTTTCGCCAGTTATTGGGCCATTAAATCCAGACACTTGGCTGAAAAACCCAATAAACTCAACTCGCGCAAAGTATAAATAAGTAACAGTATTTTCTTCATAGAAAACAGCCGAAACGGCGCGCTTAGAAATCTCAGTGTATACCACAGTACGCCACAGTCTCGAGTGCGCGGCAGTTCCGCACGGACGCGGAAGGTTTATTTATTTATTTAATACTTCAAGCACAGAAATGTACAGAGGCGGACTTAATGCCAACAATGCATGTTTATCAACCGAGCGGCCGTAGGTAATTATTTCAAGATCACTGCCGAGACATAATACTGTTACTTTATACTGTGACCCGCGGGTCGTACATAGGATCTACGCTTAACACTCACACTTAACATACCAAATATTTTCCAGACCAATCCGTCCAACTGTACTACCAAGTGGAACTACATTGTGTCGTCGACTCCCACCCCCCGCCGCGTACTATTTGGTACCACAACGGTACTGAACTAGTCACTGGTACCAACGTGCACATATCTGAAGACAACTCTACGGTGTACTTGAAGAGAATCGACTTTACTGACTTAGGACCTTATGTGTGCGAAGCAGATAATGAGTACGAGAATTTGAGAGTGAGTGGGAGTATCAGTGTGACTGGATTGGGTAAGATATTATTTTTAATTAATTAATTTGTAACATTATTAGATAGGACTGCCAAGTCATAAGTCTCGAGTTCTTATCCGAAAACCCAGAGGTGCGTGCCTTGGGTTCCAAGGCACGCACCTCTGGCTTTTCGGATTCATGAGCGTATTGTATAATAAGATCGGGTTTAGTCAGTAAGAGTCTGACACGCCCTTCCGCTCCGCCCAGAGCGGGAGAAGTGATTTGATGATTTCCCACCTAAAAAATAAATTTAATAAAAAAAGGCACGCTCCTCTGACTTTTCGGATTTATGTGCGTATAAGTATTACATGCTTCAAAAACGGTGAAGGAAATCTATCTAAGAAAATAACTTATGTTATAATGTCGGGTTTAATTAAATGTTGTTTTATTTTCGTTTGTCTTCTACTAGTTAATTGACTCAGGCGTGACCTTGCGGAAATCCATCATAAAATACAATAGACGATGTATATCTAGTAACTTAATCCGCTTAACCGTTCTTAAAGAGTTAGAGAACCCTGTAAGAAATCGACACGTGTTTCGCCTCTCAACGAGGCATCCTCAGGACGACGATTGACCTGTTGCGAACTCGGACACGAAGTGTTATCAACGCGAGCCGAACGCAAAGTGAGCTTCAACCGCCCGTCACCCCCACTTATATAGGATCGCTTATCGGCCCACCTCGGCCGGGATCGTTATCAGTGCGATAAGCGAACAATCGCAACAGTGGTGACCTCGGAATACTCGTATTTAATTCGTTCAACAGTGTAACGTTTCCTGTATTATTTTTTGCAATTTCTAAACTCTCTAAACAACAATAACAATAACACAACACTAAACTAACTAACTAAATTGTTTAAATAACAATAACACTTTCAAAATTTTACACACATGTGATAAAGGTTTCAAAATGTCTGTATTAGAGAGTTTAGAAATTGCAAAAAATAATACAGGAAACGTTACACTGTTGAACGAATTAAATACGAGTATTCCGAGGTCACCACTGTTGCGATTGTTCGCTTATCGCACTGATAACGATCCCGGCCGAGGTGGGCCGATAAGCGATCCTATATAAGTGGGGGTGACGGGCGGTTGAAGCCCCCCCGACCCTTGCTCGATAACGATGCGCCAGCCCGCGTTTTTGCTGAGCCTGTAGCTTTAAATTCCCCGTTTAATAATAATGATCTATCCTTGATCCAGCCTGTCCCTCTTGCTGTCCTCCCGTTAGCGAACGCCCTAAGCCGAGGTTCGTACCCCACAGGGGGTGCCCTTAGCGAGCGTTCGCCTAGTTTTAATTAGCTTAGTTTGTATGCCCCTGGCTGGAGGCTTTGAGTTCTTTTAGGAGCTTAAGGCAGCCACAGGAAAGTCCGGTTAAGCAGTGAATACCTTAGTGGTAACCTGCGAGATGCCCTAGTCAAAAAAAAAAAAAAAAAAAAAAAAAGCGGTTGAAGCTCACTTTGCGTTCGGCTCGCGTTGATAACACTTCGTGTCCGAGTTCGCAACAGGTCAATCGTCGTCCTGAGGATGCCTCGTTGAGAGGCGAAACACGTGTCGATTTCTTACAGGGTTCTCTAACTCTTTAAGAACGGTTAAGCGGATTAAGTTACTAGATATACATCGTCTATTGTATTTTGTCTTCTACTGTTAACCGCAAAACAGTGGGAACACTTGCGCTACGAAAATAGCCTTTACTCTTACGACATAAAGGCGCTGTCAATGTCAAATTGTTACTTTTGATATCCGTTTGACTACAATAACGCGTAAATAAGAATTTGTTGTTTGTTGCAGCGTCCCCAGTATTGTCTAAGGAGCCAGCTACAGTAACTGCGCGCGCAGGTCGCCCTACTATAATCACATGTAGGTGAGACTATGTATCGTTGTCACATATTTCTGTATTATAATATTGTTCGCTCCCTTATTATTAGGATCACATGACATGCTCGATGTTATGTGTTACTAGCAGCACCCCGCGGTTTCACTCACATAAGTCTCGATCCCGTGGGAATATCGGGAAAAAAATGTCTAGTCCTATGTGTTAATCCAAGTTATAAACTATCTGTATGCCCAATTTCATCCAAATCTGTTCAGTTGTTTTTGCGTGAAAGAGTAACAAACATCCATCCATCCATCCGTCCATCCTCACAAACTTTCGCCTTTAATATTAAGTAGGATGATATAATAAGATCAACTAAATCCAGTGCTAGGAGCCTGCGACTTAATTATAAGGTCGAATTATAAAGTCAACAAAATGAGCAAATACGTCCTTTAATAATCCTAAAGTTACAGTAACTTTTTCATAAATTTTGTCCTTAAAATCAAATCAATATTCATTTATTCAAACTAGGCTGAGAATCAGCACTAAGTGAACGTCAAAATTACATAAGACAGTCTTCCAAAACACGCGCCCTTCACCACTTCCTAGTGCTTCAGTTTACTACCCAAGTTTCATGTAACTCGTACATCTCTAGTGCGTTGACAGAGCGCTCTGTTGGATTCTACAGCTAAAACGTCGCGTTAAAAAAGCGTCCGTGCGTAGATTAGCTAATGAAACAAAGCGCTAAAATTCCCTATGTTCAATACATAAAATATTATTTCTTCTAGTGTCCTCCAAGGCAACCCAGAGCCGACAATATCATGGCAGTACAAACACGGCTCTGCTAATGACTTCACATCCCTCCCTAAAGATGTGATAACGAATGATAAGGAGCTGAGTATATCTGATACCACAGAAGACCATGTCGGAGTTTACCGCTGTGTAGCTCTGAATGTGATCGGGAAAGACCAGTATGATGTCAGTTTGGTTGTTCAATGTAAGTACCTACATGTATATATTGGTTGGTTAGGGAATAATTTCGCACGAATTACTTTATTTATCAGTATAAAAGTACTATAATTTATGTGGTTAAATACAATATTCATTAGTAGTAGTAGTATATTTATTTATTTTCAAAATATAGTCTAACAAAAATATACAATGTATTTAAACACTTTTCATGAAATATATTTTGTCTGCTTTTTTTTCCATCAATATGGGTAAAATTTCTTACCTCACAATCTTTACGTAATGTCAACGACTTTATTTTGATATTTACTTTGTCGGTTGCTAGGCAACGGATCTTACGGTCACGTCCTGACGCGAGTTTAACATATTTTACCCATTCCAAAAAAAGTGCATAACGCCACTAAAGAAGTTTTCACTTCAATAACGTTGTAATGATATTATGATGTGATTCAATAAAGAGGAAAGCAATACGCTGTGACGCTATGGCCCAAATTCTGAAACGCAAGTTAATCATTAAGTCCCCGTCACTGTCACTTTGATGTGAAATGTAGCGACAGAATCCCCTGTCCTAACCAAAACGATCGTTCGCTCGAATATACGACCTTTGCGTTCATATTATGTCTCTTGTTTTGTTCGGAAAACCGGAAGGCGCCCTCTGTCGGCGCGACCACGCATTCGGGTCCGCCGAACAAAATGAACGCGATAGTCGTGCGACCCTCGTTTTAATTAGAACGCGGCAACTTGAGAATTCTTAGAAAATCACGTGTTCGCGCGACCATCGTTTTGGTTGGGACGCGGACGCTGTGTCGCTTAAGAATTCTTAAAAAATAAATACTTTCATTATTTTCAGATCCACCACGCTTTGACAAATCGATGGGAGATGAGAAACCTCGACAAATAAGACTAGGAGAGACAGTAACATTCTCCTGTGAAGCGGTTGGTTTGCCGCCGCCCATAACAGTGTGGACTAAAGACACGTACCCACTCGTGTTCACTGATAACTTGTAAGTTAACTACTGTTCTTTTCTGTTCTGTTTTTTGTTTCTGTTTTTTTCTTAATAACATAATCAGCCTCTAATTTTCTCGGGTTGGTGCAAATCACGTCTTCGAATTTTTGTAAGTAACACGTTTTGAGAACAGTGGTGATGAAATAATTTACACTAAGTACAGCGCCTATCTGGGTTCGAACCTACGACCTACAACTCGTAAGTCGCCAAAACCAGTCGGGCCACCACCGCTCTTTCTCCTCAATAACCTATTTTTAATGGGCATCTATCTTTGGTGTCTATCTACGTATATATGCGAGTGAAAGGAAGATACGCTCTAAACAATTTTGTTATTCGGAAATCAGTAACAAACAGGAGTAAATCTCTTTTCTAGAAATCGAGTCACTTCCTTACCTATGTTGGTTTTATTTTGTCTCAAAAAATATTTTTGGGAAAATTGCGTACTAGTATACATATTTATTTTACACAGAATTCTGACGAATACCGGTGAGTTAGTAATAAAGAAGGCGACGGCATACGACTCCGGGACTTACACATGCAACGCAACAAGCACGATGGGCTCCACAAACAAAAACTTTACACTGATCGTATACGGTAAATAAACCCTTAGAACTATATTAAGTATACTGGAACACCCTGGGGCGGCGCGGGCGCAACCATAGACGTGCTGGAAAAAATGAATAAAGCGTTATGGTGGTTATCTAGATAGATACCCACCATAAGGCTTTATTAATTTTTTTACCTGATGAGATCATCAGGCTTCCGAATGGTTGCGCAACCAACCATAAGGTCATAAATTAATTAGTAAAACTCTACAGACACATAGCCTTTTATAAACTTATTTGCCGGTAAGATTATATGTACTCACCGATAACTTCCAGACCCGCCCACAATATCACCCATCACCTCTGAGCCTATAGAAGTGTTAGAAGGACAGAGGGTAGAACTGCCGTGTTCTGCCCAAGGAGTACCTGTACCTATCGTTGAGTGGACACAGAATGGAGAACCTATCAGCGGTCATAGGAAGTATGTTGACGAGGATGGATTGAGGTAAGAAAAATCCGACAAGTTAGTTTTAAAACTATGAAACAAGTGTTTTTCTTTTTTCAAATTAATTTTAGTATCATAATTAAAATGTTTCCATTCAAATTCAATTAAAATTATAAATTAAAATATATAATAATATGCTTTCACTGCTGGCCAAGCGCAGCACGTCTTAATCATAGCTACACATATGTATACCTACTGTTAACATTAGCATGTCGGTGACGCGAACCCCTAAGATTTTTCACTACCAAAAATCGCTCAACGCGCTTTAAGAAGTTTTCACTTCTAAAATATAAATAAGTAACTGCATCCCGCGGTTTTACCCGCATGGTACTCGGAATCGTGCACTTTTCTGGCATAAAAATAATACTTTGTAGCTCAGGAGTAGTGTAGCTTACTTGCTTGTAGAAAAAATACCTGGTAAAGATTTTTTGTAATCGGAGCTGTATTTCTAGATATTATCTATTACAAACATACAGATAACTTTACCTTTAAAGACAGTACGAAGCAAGATTGCGACGATGCAAGTCGACAGAAATCAGTTTTAGAAAGTTTTATTTTTTTCTTTGTTCTGTTCTATCCTTACTTTGTTTTATTGCGTGTAATGAATGTATTGATGCATACAAATGTAAAACAACAGTATTTTTTTTTTCAGATTTGTTGCAAACCTGACTGATTTTGGAGAATACGTGTGCACAGCTAAAAACATATACGGAAACACATCGGTTACCTACGTGCTCCATGTTTGGGGTAAATCATTTATTATAATCTGTTCATAAATTGTATTATGTGATATACATTAAAAGATAAATGGATTAATTAAATAAAACTAGGAAGGTAGTTAATTCTGAGATGGCGACTCATAGAGATGTAAGAAAGAAAAAGAATTACTGGGCGGACCCCAAATAAATTGGGATGTGACCAGGAGGGTGCTGATGAAGCCGTGTATTTACTGGGACAAAAAGATGTGCAACATTGTTTTAGCAACATGATTTTGTGTTGCGAGAAAAATGTATCTTGCTAATGTTGCATATACATAACACAGAATAGTACAGAAGCGGCACTCCGCATTTTAGGTATGAAGCTACAAATACGCGGCGGGCTTGTCTTGTCGAGCCAATTCAGTGATCATAACGTAGTCAGAAGAAGCGATAGAAAGAGAGGCAAAGCGCTGTGCGACTGGAATTGCAATTTATTGTGTCCTAGCAAGAGTCCGTTTTTATTTTTATCTAAATGATTTTGCTGAGTGAATCATCCTGTATTAATCTGTGTACATGGTAAACAAGAACGCTCAACTTTGTTGTCAATTTGATATTACGGGCATGGGCAACATTGCTGCTCATATATGTGGAAACAATGTTGAGCACATTGTTTCCATTGAATACGAGACCATGGGGCCTTCCACTTGCGGGAAAGTCCTAAGGGGAGACCGTGACCCCTGGCAACTTTCAGACAACTGAAGTAACACGGGTGGGTTTTAGTCAGTAAGAGTCTGACACGCCCTTCCGTTCCGCCCAGAGCGGGAGAAGTTATTTGATGACTTAACACACAAAAAAAAAAATAGCGGCCTACCACCACCTATAAAGTAGTAGTGGGGAAAGAGATGGAGCTATACGTCCTGTAGACCTTCATCTCTTTCCTACACTTAAAGTAATATTAAATTAATACTGCTTTAGAGGTGGTAGTAGGCCCCTGATGATCTTCTATTGTTTTGAAGCGATCAATATCGATTGTACTAACTACTAGTATTATTTTCAGTACCACCATACATAGCACCTCCGTCACAAAACTTGAAGGAGGTTCTTCTCGGTTCTAACATATCGTTACAATGTGACGTCATCGGGTTCCCGATACCGAGCATACAGTGGCAGTTCGAAGAGGATCTACTGACGCAAAATACTACGGATTTGAGGTGAGGAAAACTAGCCGTAAAATACAGGGTCTAATTGAATAGCTAACGAAACTCCGCAAACATGATGGGAATATTTAAATACGATAAAACAAAACAAAAATTGTTAACTGATACTTCAAGTAACTACACTACACTACTAGCGGTCGATGACCCTAAAAATAAAACATATTTTTTTCATCATATATTGTTTATATAAAATTTCGATTCCCATCACGACTGCGGAGTTTTGCTAGCTAATTTAATTAGATTTTTTGGGCTTTATTTATAAACGTTACTTAAAGTTAAATAATGATTAGCGACTGTTTAGTCTATGAAAGCTACTCATCGTGTTTCATTATTAACCAGACATTTTTCACGTTTGAACATCACTTAAACTTAAGCAACGTTTAAAAATAAACCCCTTGTCCAGTTCCGTAAGTATTACAATGATGCTTAATGCGTGTCCGATTATTACAAGTTCTATAAAAAGTGCACATCATGTTTTGGAAGATTATCATCACATACTATTTCTTTGCGCCAGATGCAGTAATAGAGACTGGTTATTTTTGAGCTGTACATTTTTTTACTTTTTCGATAAAAACACAAAATTTTTGTTCCTCTTCTCTACTCTTCTCAGAATTATACTTTTCTTTGAATCCTAACTAAATATTACAAATGCGAAAGTGAGTTTGTTTGCTTGTTACGCTTTCACGCTAAAACGGCTAAACGGATTTGGATGAAATTTGGAACATGGGTACCTGTAAAAGGACATGGTCTACTTTTTATCCTGGATCGCACGAAGTCGCGGGTAACTGCTAGCTGTGGTAGTAAATCTGGATTTTTCCTGAACGAGCTCCCTCTTATTCCTTCTAGTTTCAACGACATCGGTAATATTTACATATCGAATGTGAGTTCAAAGCATGAAGGATTATATGTCTGTATCGCTGAGAACAATGGAGGAGTGGCCGAACAAACTACTTACATCAAAGTTTATGGTAATGTATTAATTATAATATAACATCACGCCTGTATTCTTGAAGGGTTAGGCAGAGGTGTACCAATAGTACACCCACATTTCGCTAGTTATGTTTAAGTCCCATGTAATAGGGGGCGAGCCTAATTGCCATCAACCGGACACAAATCCAGACTTCGGGGTGTTACTGAAAATTTCCGTATAGAAAAACCCAATAACACTTTGCCCATCCCGGGGATCGAAAATGACCTCCTGAAAGTGCCCATTAATATATAAATAGTAATAATAACTCGTTATGGAGAGAAACTCCAGCTCCAAACGGGGTCAAAATTGCAATATTAGCTTACGGCGTTTAGTTCTCATTATAATTATTTGGTTTCGCTTCTGTACAAAGTGCCCATATTTACTGGCATATAAATAGTAATAATAACTCGTTATGGAGAGAACCTCCAGCTCCAAACGGGGTCAAAATTGCAATATTAGCTTACGGCGTTCAGTTCTCATTATAATTATTTGGTTTCGCTTCTGTACAAAGTGCCCATATTTACTGGCATATAAATAGTAATAATAACTCGTTATGGAGAGAACCTCCAGCTCCAAACGGGGTCAAAATTGCAATATTAGCTTACGGCGTTCAGTTCTCATTATAATTATTTGGTTTCGCTTCTGTACAAAGTTTATAAATTTTTCTATGTTACTTGGTTTCATACTAAGAATTAGTGATCTTATTAAGTTTCCGTTTTATATTTTAAGAGCGGAACCCTAAAAATAACATAATATGGTAAAATAAACCTCACTTGGCCCGCTTGGTGTATTACGAGTTACGACCCGGCCACTCCCGAGAGGAGGCTTGAGTCCCAACAGTGGGGAATGTCCCCATAGGCTAATTATGCTAATATTCATTTTTTTCCATCCTTTGCCCTTTATCTTGAGATTTTTTTTTATCGAACACCATATGAATTTCAGGTATAAATACAGAAATTCAAAAAAAAATAATAACCCGAGTTAATCAAGAATGAAATCTTTGTTTTTTGTTTCAAAAACCCTTTTTAAATGACAATCAAACATCAATCACATCACATTTTTTCATAAAATACTGCATTGTTGAAATAATTCTCTTTTTCAGAGCCTCCAAAAATATTGTTAGACAACTACATTGGGCCGTACTTGGCCACTAATAAGGATACAGTGCTCACAATCGCCTGCCGGGCTACAGGCAAACCTACGCCTTATGTCGCATGGTCTAAGGACGAGTTTTATCTGAATAACGGTATGAACACTAACTTTTTAATACTGTAGCTATATTCTGAAATAGTCAACTAACTGAAATGTTATTTTCTCAACATCACTTCGAAAATACGCATGCATTTGCGTACGCAAGGTACGCATCTGCGACACATTGCTTTAAAAAAACAGCTTTCTTATTGACTCTGTTCTAAGAGAACTTTACAGAATACTGGTAGCACTACAGTCCTTTCATAGTTATTTTACCTATAACAGCAACCCAACCGCAAGCTTATTGTTACGAAAATAGAGATCACTGTGATTATGACATACTCGTACTTGTCAGTGGCAGCAATCCAACAGCAACCTTATTCCATCGAAAATAAAGATCACTGTGATTTTTACAGTGATGCCAAATCAGAGTTGATTATTTTATATCATCGTAAACCTAAATTCGAATGCCTTGTATTGGCCGATTCCGGGTAAAGCCAAAGTAATTTGGATAAAGTTTGACTGAAAACGCTGTACCACGCTTTGGGTATGTGAGCGGCGAGACAGGGGAGTAGTGCAGGCTGCTCATTCGTCAATGCTCACGTCGTCTCGCCCCTGCCTCGCCACGCATTCCTAAAGCGCAGTACCGAATTCTTACAAACGACCAAGAGAGATTATTCTAAAGACCTCCAACATGAAAAAAAATTATAATATTTAATATAACATTTCAGATCCTCGCTACGCCATTGACGTGGACGGTACGTTGAGTATAAAGTCTCCTTCTGAGGATATGAGTGGCAACTATACATGTACCGTAAAGAACACAGTGGGGGCAGTCAATAAGACGGTACCTGTCGAAATATACTGTGAGTAAAACTGTATAAAGTAATTTTTAGATAAAGGAAGTTATTTCGACACTTCAGCCTCCTAACTGCAATTTTTTTCTGTCATTTTATTCCGACTTAGCCCGCGAAAATCAAATTTTCTTACGTTTTTGCAATGTGCAGGTGTCAGGTTGTATCTTGATTAAAATATTAAAACACCAATTAACAACAATTAACTTAGAAAACGTATCCATAGTACGTGCGGCAAGGTGGCTTGCCGCGTGCACTTTGAATGCGTTTTCGTTCGAATTTCACTCGTGCGTACACGTACGACCATGGTCGTACTAATTGAGTGCGCACACTGGTTACGTTTTTCTCCGTCTCATAGGTAGTGTTCCGGTGATATTGCATTGAACGCACGAAAAATCCCGACTTATTCCGATTGATTTCGGACGTTGGAACTATACGTACGACTAAGTTGCACCCAGTCTGCACGCTCCCTTTGTACTTGGAAGGTCGGGATCATTCGTGCGCCTTCGTACATGTACGGACGAATGAAATTCGTACGAAAACGCATCCGAAGTGCGCGCGGCGTTAGAGTAGGGGAAGACAACAATGAATGGACTATAAGAAAGACGAAGACATGTTGACATGACATGTCATGACACATGTGACATGTGATACTGAGAAGACTTCCGGAGTCGCTTCAATTGTTTGTAAAAAGAATCTTGTTTCTTTTCCCAGCCATCCCAACTCATACGCAATCGGAAGAGAGTTTGACCTCAGTGACGCTGCTTGAAGGAACGGATGCGAACGTCGAGTGTCCCGTACGCGGCGCGCAAACACTCAAATGGTATAAGGTTCGATGTTACACTATGAAATTACAAAGCATTTAAATAATTAAAAACACGTTTTAATTGTGTTAAATAAATAAAAAACATAGTAATATTACTTTGTAAAAAAAAAGTAATCTTAACATAAAAGGCAGTAATGCCCATTGCATTACTGCCTCGATGATCTAGAAGACACAAGCGTGGCGTTTGAGTGTGGGGTCTGGGTTTGACCCCTAGACGGGGAAAGTGTAAGAAAATTGGTAGCATAAAAATATGTCTCTAACCCATAGTTAATTGAGTCAGGCGTGACTTTGCGGAAATCCATTATAAAATACAATAAACGACGTATATTTAGTAACCCAATCATTTGCGTTCGGTGCTTGTCGTGGCAACACGTCGTCTCCGTTGAAACACGTGTCGATTTCTTACAGGGTTCTTAATGACTCTTTAAGAACAGTTAAGTGGATTAGGTTACTAAATATACGTCGTGTATTGTATTTTACAGCCCGTAGTTGCACGAATGTAAACGAATGGGAATTGGAGTATTTTTTCATGAAACTTTAAGTCTGCCCTTTTTGCCCTATTGCAGTCGTAATGTTACCTCTTAAAATGAAGACGAAAGAAGATCAACACTATAGCGCACACAAAAATATTCCTAACGAACATTTTCATAAAGTCTTATTTACTGTTTACAGAACGCCAAACTAATATCATCAGGACCACTTCACCTATCAAACGTATCTCGAGCCAATGCATCTACATACGCTTGCGTAGTGACCAACGCCGTCGGTTCGGCGTACTCTAAAGTACAAGTCATAGTAGAATGGCCGCCAACTTTTGTAAAGAATGAGTCTACACTGGTGGAGGTCGTGAAGGGAGACGATTTATATTTCGACTGCGCTGTGGATGCGAAACCTAGAGGAAAGGTTAGTATACTCTAACTCATTATCTGTTTATCCTGTTCCCAACTATGTTGGGGTCGGCTTCCAGTCTAACCGGATACCGCTAAATACCAGTATTTTACATGGTGCGATGTGACCTCAACAACCCAGTTACTAGGTAACCCCCTTTTTTTTTCGGGGTGGGAAATCCTCAAATAACTTCTCCCGAAACCATGCACATCTCTTTCGCTGTCTCGCCTAAATTCACAATAGTTTGCGGTCTTCTCGCTTTGATACTGCATTCCCAAGACATTGCCTTCTTATCGTGTTCTTTTTCTTCGTGTCCTTTGTTCTTATGGTGTGTGACATTTCTTTTTTTTTTTGGATAGGATCTTATCAACTAATGTCTTCCGCTCTGGGCGGAGCGACAGGGCGTGTCAGACTCTTACTGACTAAAACCCACCCGTGTACCTTCAGTTGCCTGTACGTTGCCGGGGGCCACGGTATCCCTTTAGGACAGTCCCTTGACGCCGGCAGGCATCGGCCCTAGCGGACCCCGTCAGTTGTGCTGACATCTCTTTGAGGCGCGCGTGGAACACAACGCACCGTCGTCTGGTCCTTTACTAAATAACCCCTAGGCTTAGTAATTTAGTATACTCTTAACTAAAATACAAATTATAGTAACTTGCCCGCGGCATGGAATGTAATAATAACGTGCGAAATTGGCAAAATGCCTCTGTCTACGTCTTCATACAGGCTGTTATGTGTTTAACAAAAAATCCGATTGTTATCATCTTGGGTTTATCCAAAACATGATTCAGTCAGTAGGTATATTATATTTATCCAACCAAAAAAGTATATTTTACTTTTTCAGACGAAATGGGTGTTCAACTCCAAGCCCTTAGTATTTGAAGACGCAGACCGTTTGAAGCTCATCAACATTCAGCCGCACAACGCGGGCTCATACAAATGTATCGTCAGCAATAAACATGGCACTGTCGTGAAGCAGTTTACGTTGAACGTCTTAGGTAAGTTCTTCTTTATATATCGGCACGAACTAAATGATGGTCATGCATAGCTTTAAAGTACAGACGCCAGCACATCAACCTACTCCAATCTGTCAAATTTTGCCAATCAACCTGAACCTTATTTTTTAGCGATAAAGTTGAAAATCTATTAAAGAAATTCGACAGATTGTAGTAACTTGATGTGCTGACGTCTGTACAACAAGCTTTTGCCCGCGGCTTCGCTCGCGTTGACATCTACAGGGATAAAAAGTGTCTTATGTCCTAACCCAGGTGCCAAATTTAATCCAAATCCGTTCAGTCGTTTTAGCGTGAAAGTTTAACAAACAATTAATCAAACAAATTCACTTTCTCATTTAAATAATATTAAGTTAATATAGCCCAATGCCCGTTGGTAAAAATTAAAGATAGTCAGCAAGTTGGTAAACGTTTATAACAAAGAAGGATTACTCTTTACCGGGTCCTCGAGTGTCCCGAATGGGTTAAGCGCAGGCCACACCGCCAGCTAGCGGGCGGAGCGGGCGAAGCGAACGAAAGGAAACTATACTCGTACAAACTACGCGAAATATTTAGCTCGCGGTGTGAACCGAAGTATGTAAAGAGGTGAAACGATTTTCGCCCGCCCGCCCGCTAGCTGGCGGTGTGGCCTGCGCTTTAATTGATTTTTTTTGTAGTAGCTAAGTAAACCTCCATATCTGGAAACTAGATCATGATGCTTGAATAAGTCCTTGTTACAAATTCATTCTGAAAAGAAAAAACTTTTTCTGCAACCGTCTGAAACTGGATGTCAATAGGACATGGATAAAGATGACTTCTATGAAATGATACTTCATCATAATCTGCCCAGGCTTTTCCCAACTAAGTTGTGGTCGGCTTCCAGTCTAACCGTACGCACCTGAATACCAGTATTTTACATGGAGTCACTGATCTGACCTCCACAACCCAGTAACAGGGTAATTCGATACCCCTTGGTAAGACTGGTTGTCAAACTTTCGGAGTTCTGACGACCCGTAACAACTGTTAAAAATTTACAAATGACAGCCGGGACCAACGGCTTAACGTGCTTTCCGAGGCACGGAAGGTCTTGGTATGTAAAGAAGGTCACCCATCCACAGACCAAACCCGGCTAGCGTAGCTTAACCTGATCGATAGCCACAAGCCCCTCTATGAAATGATACTTATTTGTTTACTGTACATATTTTGAAAAGTAGTCATCTTTCCTATTATTTTTTCAGTGCCACCATTCATTTCCGAGTTCGATTTGATGGACGTTCAACTAAAGGAAGGTGTGAACGCAACATTAGAATGTAACGCCAAAGGAGCCCCTGCGCCGAATCTTACATGGACTTACAAGTATGGACACTTTTACTTACTTATCTAATTTGTTAAAGGTTTTAAACGGCCGATGGATATCTCAATACAAGCGTAGTTTTATAGTCAAAGCCTGCTTCGTTAGTCTAGCTGAAAAACCCACCAAGCCTAAATTAACAAATTTAAAAACCCCGACACAAACATTTCCTCATTTCTCGTCTAAACTCCATCACCAGACCCTGTTCACCATCTATCTATAACCCTGTGCTATAACCTATTCATGAGACCATTCCAATGAGCCCAAACACGATACATGTGCTGTAAGTTGGTAAGGGAGTTGGAGATCCTGCAAATTCCAGGTGATGCTGCAGCATCAGTCAGATGTTACTATGTTCTTCTAATATCATTGACTAGCTTCCGTCAGCGGCTTCGCCCGCGTGATAAATTATAGCTTACTATATTATGCATGTATTATACATATAAACCTTCCTCTTGAAACACTCTATCTATTAAAAAAACCGCATCAAAATCCGTTGCGTAGTTTTAAAGATCTAAGCATACATATGGACAGACAGCGGGAAGCGACTTAGTTTTATAATATGTAGTGATGAAGTAACAGAATACCAAATAATAAAATCGATCAGACCTGTGGAAAAATTAAAATCGATCAGACCTGTGGAAATCTACAAAGGACTGAACCGCTTTTCTTGAATCATAGCTAAGAATAAGAACACTCGATCAAGTCACCTATCAAACAAAAAAAACAAAAACACAATCGGTTCAGCCCTTTGGTAGCTACGATGCATGGCGCAGACAGACACTTATATACACACTTTAAACTTTTATCATGTTTAGATACCCATTGCGGAGATTCGCTAACAAAAATTTCAACCTGTGTATTAAACATAGACACAGGTTATAGATCAAAAACTTTCTTCTTTCCAGTAACACAAACTGGCATCAACTAAACGCCAGTCTATCAAGTACCAACATAACCCGCCAATCAGAAGGCTTGTACCGCTGTGACGCCGTGAACAAAGCAGGGGCAACGCATATAGTGTATAGAGTGAACATAGTCGCGGGTCCCAAGGTCAAGGACATTGTGGCCTTTAGCAATGGAGAGGGGATCACTGTCGATGGGAGTGTGGAAATTGTAGTGAGTAATACTTTCTGTTAGATAGTTTCTACAGTATTAGAGTGAACATAGTCGCGGGTCCCATGGTCAAGGACATTGTAGCCTTTAGCAATGGAGGGGGTCACTGTTGATTGGAACGTGAAAATTGTAGTGAGTAAAACTTTAACTAATAAAGTTAATTTGAACTACCGCATTGCCAAGAATCATTTCGAAGTCAATTGTTTCGAGTTAAATTGCCATGAAAAGCTAATATTGTGAAGTGTATGTGTAAGGAGTACACATAGAGGAGCTCGTGGCTAAGTAATAACAGCCGCACGGGTCGATCCATCAGGTTAAGCTACGCTTGCCGGGGTTGATCTGGACCATCTTTACAGAGACTCCTCCATGCCTCGGAAAGCACGTTAAGCCGTTGGTTCCGGCTGTTATTCATGGTTCTTTGACAGTCGTTACGGGCCGTCAGAAGCCCGAAAGTCTGACAACTAGACAGATTGATTGTATGTGTGATGACTTGATGAGTAAATCTAAGGTTAAGGACATATTTCTCTTTAGTAACACAGAGAGAGAGAGAGAGAGTTACAGACTGTCAGAGATCGTGGAAATTTTGGTGACCACGTTGTTTCAAGTTTCAAGGTCTAGCAGTTTCAATACTACTACCTGTCTTCATTTACTTATTCGTACCATACACCTCTACCTACTCCCTTTTTGCAGAAGTAATGTTAGTTAATTGACTCAGGAGTGATTTTGCGGAAATCCATTATAAAATACAATAGACGCGATTTTAGTAACTTAATCCGGTTAAACTGTTCTTACAAGAGTCATAAAGAACCCTCTAAGAAATCTAGAATGTTCTCTGCGTTTGGCGCTTGGCGTGGCAACACGTCGTGTCCGGGTTCGCAACAAGTCAATCGTCATGAGGATGCCTCGTTGAGAGGTGACACACGTGTCGATTTCTTACAGGGTTCTTCCTAAATATACGTCTTCTATTGTATTTTAGAAGTAATATTATATTATTATCTTCTAGCAAGGGTCCCACACCCGTATAGCTTGCAAAGCAACAGGGAACCCTATCCCCGACATACAGTGGATAAAGCGAGGGCGGGTTGTCAGTGAGAATTCATACGATATTGACTATGCAGACCTGGTGTTGAACAATGTTCAGGTGGGACAGAGGGGTTTGTATACCTGCGTGGCGGCCAATGAAGGGGGGACGAGCGAGATGAACTTGAAGATTGATGTACTTGGTGAGTTCGTAGTTGAATAAAAACTTTTTTGTATAGAATGCAGATTTTCCTCAGTACAGTGACATTTAGACGGGAGCCATTTTCTCAAAAGTGAGCTAAGAATTAAATGAATTTAGGGGATACAATGAAATTTTCATCAAGAATACGTAAAAGATTTATATTGGTAGTGAGTTTCTTGCCCGTTCTTCTCCATAGGTACCCACTATGCTTTGGAATGGGCAACAAGCTTCATCTTTTTGACTGACCAAGCCGACCCCTTGACAATTCAAAAGTGCCTGTAATTGGTTTATTTAAAATAAATGCTTTTTTGAGTTTACTAATTTAGTCAGTGTTATTCGAGTTTTCTATCAGAAATTCACCAATTTCAATTTCCCAAAAAATGGAAATAGATCCGCTCCATAACAACATAATCACCGTTTTATTAAATACTTTACCATAATCTGTCGGTCAATTAACTTTCCCTTACAGAACCGCCACAAATCTTCCAAACTCTATTCCAAAATTCAAACACAAGTACAAACGAGGTTCACATAGAAGTGCTATCAGGTCAAGCGTTCTATCTGCACTGCCATCCATACGGGAACCCGCTTCCCTCAGTCTACTGGTTTAAAGACGACGTGCCTTTAAAACTCTTTGATGAGTCTATGGTTTCTACGAACTTTGGAGAAATTATTGTGGTGAAGAAAGCGCTGGAAGGACAGGCCGGCAACTATACTTGCGTCGCGAGGAATAAAGTTGGCAATACTAGCGTTGTTTACTTGGTTGATGTGCTGGGTAAGTACTCATCACAATCATTTATTGCATTTCACAATGTGTACTTAGGTGGTAACTTAATAAGTGACTCTGCCGGGCACAGTGAAATATTAGGAGAAAAGCTTTAAGAACTTATCAGTCTTAACTAAATCTAATATTGTTTGGTATTAAAAAAAATTGAATTCTAAAAGAACCTTCATTTTTTTACGATATTTAGTGGTGTGCCTGCCACCTAATGGTTTTGCACCGTTACCTATGGGTACCTGCAGTACAAGATGCATAGCAGATGCTTGCCATCCCAGAGACAAACCTGAAATGTCTGATATCCACCCTTCAAACCAGAACACAAGAACAAAGTACTTAGAATGAAATAGGTTGTTAGTAATTTACTTAACAAACTCCTTCACAAGGAGCTCTACTATCATGATGCTGGCATTATTTTTGAGTGTGGTTTGTACTTTCCATTCAGGGGAATCTAGGATCGATCAATGGGATCTTTTTCCATCGACAACTGTAAGCTTGTCGACCATATTTTATTTTTATTTTTGTCACTATTCATTTTTTCTTCATTAAGTATTTACACACGATTTATTTCAGTACCTCCACCAACACCCAAAGAATCTTCCAAAAAGATCACAGCAGGTTTCGGAAAGACATTGGTGTTGACTTGTCCAGCAGTGGGCAGTCCGTTGCCCAGCGTCATGTGGATCAAGCACCCCTACACTGAAATAAATGGGGATAAGAGACTGCTTCTTTCTGATGATAATTTTACCTTGGTAAGATTACCTATTAATATTTTTGATATCTTGGGTTACATTATTGCAATTTTCGTAGGGATCCCTAATTTTTTTTAATAATTAAATACAAACCCATTTTACTCGCTGATAATGTAGCTTTCGCGAAAGAATTTTTAAAATCAGTTCAGTATTTTTTTATTTTATCTTACAAATATACAATAAAAACTTTATACAAAAAAAATAAAAACCGTCTTCCAAAAAACGAAAATATAAAAGCAAGGAAACCAATTGCCGAAATTAAAGTTATTTTTCACCTAGTAGTGTTTTTAAAAACTATCTTATCTTTCAGATCATCAACAAAACAGAAGTAACCGACGGCGGTAAATACTCCTGCATTATGACGAACAAAGTGGGCACCACGGAGGTTATATTCGACGTCACTATACAAAAACCGCCGTCCATTGCTGCTAATGTTGGCACTAACATGGTGGAAGGACACGTTGTCGCGTTGAAAAGAAGCATTGTATTGAAATGTGAGGCTGATGGACATCCGATGCCTAAGATTTCATGGTTGAAGGTACAACTTTTATTGAATTTTAATTTATATAATAGTTTATGTACACACATAAATAGACATTGTAGCGGTTAGACCGCCACATACAAAAAAACTACGAAACAAAAAGACATGACGTCACACAATTCCTACATCTCGCAGTTAGAGTTTACTGAGCGAATAACATAGATAAGACTATCCGAAATCAACATATGGGCAGTTGCCCGCCAGACATAACAAACCGTCTGGTTGGAGGATCCTCCCGTTTCTTTGGTGGATGAGTGAACTTTACACCCTGTTCCTCATACCCCTAAAACATTAAACGGACTACCTCATTGGTCTGGTAGTCACTACTGCTGAGCATGGGCAGCCCAGGTTGGGCAAAGTGTTATTGGGATTTTCTATATGGAATTTCTCATTAGCAGCCTGGAGCCTGGAATTGTGCGAGGTTGATGGCAATGGGCTCGCCCCCTATTACATGGGACTTAAACATAACTAGCCAAATGTGGGTGTACTATAGGTGCATCTCTGCCCAACCCTTCGGGGAAACAAGGCGTGATGTTATGTTATATAGACAGACAATAAGAAAAGAACAGGAACGCGTACAAATGTGATCCTGATTTTATTAATACAGAGTCAAATTAGATTCAAAACAAACTAAATTGAATGGAGAAGTTCTTTGAAGGTTCGCTAGTTATTATGTTGTGGCGGCATCTACATCGCCACATACGAACTACACATCACACTGACGTCACGCGAAATCCTGCATCGCGCAAGTAGAGTTTACCGCGCGATCACCATATATATAACTTCCAGACATCAATCGTCGGGCAGTTGCCCACCAGACACGACGCCCGTCTGGTCGGAGAGGATCCTCCCTTTTCTATAGAGAATGAGTGAACTTTACACCCTGTTCCTCATACCTCTAAAACCTTGTATTTTATTGACCAGTGCTATCACCAACGGCGTTAATCGACTAAACGATTAATCTATCTATATTATGGTAGTCTCATTCTATTGTATAAGTTTATTTTTTAATATACGGGGGCAATTTTTGTCGCGATCCTATAAAAAACATCAAAAAAAATTGACCTTAAAAATATGTACGGGCGAGTATGTTCGAATGAAAGAAATAAACCTATGAATGTAATTAAATAATATTATATTCTAAGATAAGTTAATAGGCAACCTTGACAGAAGCGCAAGGCTCTAAGTATATGTTATTCTTAATATTAAAAAAAAATCTTTATTTTCAGGACACACAAGCACTAAGCGAAAGTTTATCTAACATACAAAGAGTGCTCGGCAATAGTCTACTAGCAATATGGAGCGCTGACGTCACAGACGCGGGGCAGTATATCTGTGTAGTAGAGAACGAAGCCGGCACTGCGCATCGGAGGTACAACATCGCCATACAAGGTGAGATATCTGGTGCTAGGCAACGGCTTCTAAGCGATGACGTCATAGACGAGGGGCAGTACTTACATCTGTGAAGTTGAGAACAGAGAATGAAGCTGACACTGCGATGAGATATTACCAATATCATTTCATTTAAAAATGTTCTTTTTATGATTGTTTTAGTGCCTGCTAAATGGAGTTCATTTACACAATGGTCGTTATGTAACGTTACCTGTGGGTTGGGGTACCAGCAGAGATCCAGGTCCTGCTATTACATCGACAATAAAAACAATACTATAGGTAAGCATTATCTATTTGACAAAATTACCTTGTTTCCGTGTGATTTATTTACTTATTTTATTATTTCTTGACTTATTTCTCCAGCAATTAGAGTATTGTGAGTTTTAAAAGCCTTTCGGTAAAGGTAATCATATAAAATGTAAGATTTTTTTTTTTGTATGCTAAAACGTATTTTCCTCTTTATATTGACGTAGTGCTAGTGTTACTTAGCTAGTTTACCTAGTTTATAAGACTCAAACGACAAAATTTTGCCTAACAACCACTTTTGCATTGGGGTACCACAAGAATCGATCCTTGGACCGTGGTGGTTTTAGTTTTTGGAACGAAGTCCCTTGACTGGTAGAAATCAAAAAGCGTTATGCCCCCTCCATGCGACTTTCTCTCTCTCTGTGTCTCTTTCTATTATATACGAGAGTGTGTGTGTGTACGAGAATCGCGTAAGGAACTACGTTCCTGACGGGAACCCCCGACCGTAAGCGTTTATTTTCTTTAAGTCATTTATACTTTTATAAATACACTGTGTATTTCAGATAGTTCTTCAAAGTCAGAGAAGGTAATTTTAGACGAGTCTGCTTGTAAAGGCCCTGCGGTCGATAAAAGGAAATGCCACATGCCTCCTTGTGATGTAAGTATCCTACTTTTATTTCACTTTTTCAGTGTTATTTTAAATATTTTTAAACTTTATTATAAAGTAACCCTCTTACAGATTAAAGTTGCTTAAATTCAAGAGACTTTAAAGATACAATAAAATATATTCAATTTTTTTTACAAAATTTAATATTTCTAACTCTCTTCAGACTCTGTTCCGATTCCAGTAGGAATTTTGTAATTTCATTCGTATGACCTAAAGCCTACACGTAAATATGTTTTTCAAAAACCCTCATAGATTTTGAACAATCTGAACGTACGGATACCTGCATTATTTTATGTACCGAATTTATGTACCTATACATATAAATAAAATTTTAATGCTAATCGTTGGTGAGTGCATCACTTGAGAACGGTTAGACAGATTTGTTTCTTTTCTTTATGTTCCTTATTATCGTCCGAATAAAGTTTTTAAGAAAAGAATTATCGGAAATTGGCAAATTCGGCAAAAACTGAAAGTGCTTTTTTCTATAGAATTTATGTATGAATGATTGAAATTTGTACAAAAACATCTATCGGGTCAGCTAGTATCTAATAATATATTCAATTGCCTGTTTGTTCCAAATTAACGCGATTGTTTATACAATAACGTTTAAGGTGGACGAGTCCAAGCCCCGTTGGTCGATGTGGTCGCGGTGGTCGGAGTGTTCGGCGACGTGCGGCGTCGGCACGCAGGCGCGGACCAGGCGCTGCAAGACTAAGGCCAAGTGCGAGGGGGATAATGTACAGGTAAGCAACAATAGGGTATTTGACTTCCATCAAAAATATACATGAATTAATTAAAATTATAAATTTAAATAATTTTTAGATCAAGAAATGTGCAGATCTCCCCATATGTAATCCCACCTCAAGTACAACTGACAACGACGTTTTTGACAGCAAAGAAGATAACGGCGATGATGTGAGTATATTTATTTTTATACACAATCACTCGTAAGTTTTCCACAAATTATTTATGTACATATATATGTCGGAAATACATTACTGAGTTAACTAATCGGGATGCCAGCGCCGCTTGACAGAGTCTATAACATAACGCTCGGAGCCTCGGACCGGCCGGAGCTAAACAGGGTTCGTAGGTGACGGCACACAGCACTATTATAATAGTGGGTGACGGTCAAGCAGTCAACACGTTTAGAAACTGTCGTGGATTCCGAATAGTTGTGTCGTAAACCTAAAATGTGTGAATTGCTAGTGTGATTAATTTGGAAAATTATAATTTAATCTGCACACGGTTTTTCTACTGCGCAATAACCAACACTTCCCACAGTACGCCCACAGCAGTTAAAATATGGCTGATACTGATAATAACGAAAGAGACACATACCCTTCTCCATTATATATGTGTGTGGTAAAGGCCGTAGGATACATCTCATCTTGGAAAGTTTTAGATAATATAAAAAAGCGATCTTGCGAGTTCTCGTCTCGATACTTTTATGAATGGTCAAAACAATTTTAGTACAGTCAGCGTAAAAAAAGGAATAAAAACATCGCATGATTTTTTGCAGGATTCTTACTTACCAGACGCAACATTCGAGATGCAGCCAGAGATGATTGAGTCACATTTCTCGCCAGATGTTGAAGAATTTTACGACACATCAGGTAAATACATCCAACTAAAAAAAAAACTAAACTAAAATAAAAAACTTCACAAATGATTTGTCAGAGCAGCCTACTAGACTAGGCCGGGTTTGATCTGGACGACGGATCTTGTGAATCAAGATCCGTCGCCCAGGTCGAACCCGGAGTTTTGATTTGGTATCGGTTAATGTTAACCCTATAAAATGGGACTTAAACATTGATTAAAAAGTATAATATACAGGGTGTCTCAAACGAAGTGGTCCAAAGGCAAATCGGGTTAAGCGAAGGTTTACTAATTCTCAAGAAATTTTACACTTTCACTTGGATTTTTCGACCCTGTGAACAAAATGTTCGACGTTTCGTTCTGAACTGAATTAGTTATAACTAAATAGTTGGCCATCTCCACTTTACCCCATTTGCCTTTGGACCACTACGTTTGAGACACCCGTTTAAGTCAATGGACTTGTCGAATCATCATCTGCCTAGCCCATTCCTGACTAAGTTGGGATCGGCTTCCAGTCTAACCGGATGCAGCTTAATCCATGGAGCGACTGACTATCTGGGCCTATTTTGTATGACCAATGTGTCAGAATCGACAGACTAATAAAACGTTTGCAAATTAGTGGAATCAAGGCCCTTTCCTCCTGAACCCAGAACAAAGTGACATGAAATGTGACAAAGGACAACAGGCGTAATGTGTTCCGCGAACCGCCTCTGTGGTCTAGTGGTTAGACCACCTGTCTCAGACCCAGAGGTCCCGGATTCGATTCTCAGTGGAGGTGAAATTTTCTGCTCTATTTGGTTGGTGGTAGGGCTCGTTCTAAGTCCGCCTGGCTAGCTACTACCATCTTATCTAAGTCTGTCGCCATAACAATAATGTTTACAGCATTGTTGTGTTTTTTGTGCACAGTTAGAGGTAAGATAGTCAGTTCCTCTGTGGTTGAGGATTCCGGGTGAAGCTCGCTACCACCTTCGGCCTGATCATCACTTATCATCAGGTGGGATGCAGGCTAAGTGCCACCAAGTAGTGGAAAAAAAAGAAGTTTCTTTTAATAAATATCAAATTGAATATTCAATATTGTCTACGCCATGAATTCGCGGGATGAATGTGTCTCTTACGCCACTGACATAAGGTTTTATTTTCAGGATCACAATCTACCACGGTGTTTTACGACGTGAGTGTGACGGAGAACCTCGACCACAGTGACAGAGGGCCGTGTGACCCCGGCTATAGGCACAACAAGACTGCTAAGACTTGTGATGGTAAGTTCTATGAAAATATATGTTTTATTGGGTTTTGTTCTCGGTTGCTTTGTTCAAAGACCGCTTGCTACATCTTTCTGACCGACACCTTATCTGCATTCAAAGCAAGAGTGAACAGGCATCTTCTGGGCACGCTCGTTCCATTGCAGACCTCATCCATCGCTTGCCATAAGGTGTGATCGAGTGCAAGAGCACACCAAACAAGCAAAAAATATATATGAGCCAGTCTTACAGTAGTCGAATATAATGTGTAACAAAATCTGACATCTTGGCTGACATATAATCTAACTAGCTGTTGCCCGCGGCTTTGCCCGCGTAAAGGTCGGAAAATATCCCACATGACCGTACTACCGGGATTCAGAGTAGCCTATGTCCTAACCCCGGTCATAGCCTATACGGATTTAGTTGAAAGACCATACGCCTTTCAACTAAATCCGATCAGCTGTTACGGTATGAAAAGGTAACAGGCAGGTTGCGTACCTCAAAATGAAATATTGTCTGTCAAGACCCTATAAATTGTAATATCTTTTGACAGAGCGGTTTCAATTAAATAAAAACTAAATGTTTGTAGCGGTTACACCGCCACATACGACCTACGCATCAAAGACATGACGTCACACAAATCCTGCATCGCGTAGTTAGAGTTTACCGCGCGAACGACATAGATAAGACTATCCGAAATCAACTTACGGGCAGGTGCCCGCCAGTCATAACACCCGTCTGGTCGGACGATCCTCCCTTTTCTATTGTGGATGAGTGAACTTTACACCCACCACCACCACTAAATACACACACCACCACCACCACCACCACTAAATCATCATCATACCACTAAATTGGTGACCCCGAGAATTAACGTCAACGTCAACGCAGCCTTCGTGCAACTACTTCAGCGTAACTTCATCATCATCACTCCCGCAAGCTTTCGTGAGGCGAGTCACACAACCAGCCAGCACCCACGGCTTAACGGGTATCCTGACCACCAGCATGCAGCGAACGCGCATTCCTGGTCATCACCTCAATCACCGCAATCACCACAATCACCACTATCACCGCAATCACCACACTCGCCACAATCACCACAATCGCCGCAATCACCGCAGACAGTTCTAACTCACCGTGAACTGTGCGGCCCCTGGTTCCGACTCACTGGAACCACAATCACCACAATCACCGCAGACAGTTCCGACTCACCGTGATCTGTGCGGCACCCGGTTCCGACTCACTGGAACCACAGCTGGCACTGTGAAGCATCGCAAGATCCAAGACCGCTACATCACCCCCCTCCGGAGGCCGATAGTGGGCTGACACTATCGACCTCCGGCCTCCGGAGGGGGGTGATGTAGCGGTTAGACCGCCACATACGAACTACGCACCAAAGACATGACGTCACACAAATCCTGTATCGCAGTTAGAGTTTACCGCGCGAACGACATAGATACGACTATCCGAAATCAACTTACGGGCAGGTGCCCGCTAGACATAACACCCGTCTGATCGGCTTTTTTCTATGGTGGATGAGTGAACTTCACACCCTGATCCTCATACCAGTAAATGTTAATTCAAGATACGGTCTATGACTATGTATCCAATCCCTTAACTGTTTTAAAAATAAGACGCAACAAAAATAATCAATATTACATGTGAATTTTAAAATCAACCCCTAATTTACCCCTTTAGGGGATGATTTTACAAAAACGCTGAAACGCGTAATTCTTTATTTCTTACCAAAAGCATAATTTTGAATTTTCATATCCCCAATTTAAGAAATGCTCGGTTTCCCATACAAATTTTCATCCGTTATATCACCCCCTTAGGTGTTATTTTTGAGACAAAAGTACCCTATGTCCTTCTCCAGGATGCCACCTATCTCCTTCCAAATTTAATCGAAATCCGTTCAGTGGTTTAGCCGTGAAAAGGTAACATACATACAAATAGACAGACAGAGTTACTTTCGAATTTATAATATTAGTATGGAAAAAAGACGCAACAAAAATAATCAATATTACATGTGAATTTTAAAATCAACCCCTATTTTACCCCTTTGGGGGATGATTTTACAAAAACGCTGAAACGCGTAATTCTTTATTTCTTACCAAAAGCATAAATTTGAATTTTCATATCCCCAACTTAAGAAATGCTCGGTTTCCCATACAAATTTTCATCCCTTATATCATCCCCTTAGGGGTTATTTCTGAGACAAAAAGTACCCTATGTCTATCTCCAGGATGCCATATATCTCCTTGCCAAATTTTATCGAAATCCGTTCAGTGGTTTAGCCGTGAAAAGGTAACATACAGACAGACAGACAGAGTTACTTTCGAATTTATAATATTAGTATGGATAGTATGGAAGTATGGATATATAAAATTCTCGTGTCACGGTGTTTGTTGCCAAACTCCTCCGAAACGGCTCGACCGATTTTTATGACATTTTTTGTGTATATTTGGTAGGTTTGAGAATAGGATGTAAACTATTTTTCGCACCCCTAAGTGATAAGGGTGGTCCAACCCAATATATTTTTTTAATTTTTTTGGAGTATTTTTTTTATTGTAATTTTTTTATGATTCGGCATAAAAAAATACATACAACCCAAAATTTTCACCCTTCTACCACCAACCCCTATTTTTTTATAGTGATATTAGTACTTTAATAAAATCTTGGCGGTAGATAGGTAGGGTAGGTAGGTAGAAAGGAAGATAGGTGAAGGTAGGTAGATAAGGTAGGTAGGTCGGGCAGGGTAGGATAGGTAGGTCGGGCAGGGTAGGGTAGATAGGTCGGCCAGGGTAGGGTAGGTAGGTAGGTAGGGCTGGATAGGTAGAGGTGAAGGTAGGTAAGTAGGGTAGATCGGTAGGTAGGGCAGGGTAGGTAGATAGGTAGGTGCGCCGTAAATAAGTACTTACTGCTACCCGTGCGAAGCCGGGACAGTCAGCTAGTATAATATATGATGTAAACAATATTGAACAGTGGTGGCCCAGTAACGGCCCCGACTTACGAGTTGTAGGTCGTGGGTTCGAACCCAAGCAGGCGCTTCACTTTGTGTAAATAATTTCATCACCACTGCTCTCAAAACGGTGAAGGAAAACATCGTGAGGAAACCGGCATGTCTTAGAACCAAAAACTCGAAGACATGTGACATCTACCAACCCTCACTGGGCCCGCGTGGTAGATTACAGCCCACTCCCTCTCACAGAGAGCAGGCCTGTGTCCCAGCAGTGGGAACATTAATAGACTGATTATGTAGCGAAAAGTCAAAGATGTTGGTCATGTTTAGAAAACAGAGTCTGTTATCGATGTCTTAATTTCAAATTTTCTCTTTTACAGATGTGGACGAGTGCTTAATAGACACGAATCGGTGCCACTCGACGCAGCTGTGCGTGAACACTCAGGGCGCGTACCGCTGCCAGTGCTCGCCCGGGTATCTGTCGCTAGCGGCCGGCCAGAGGTGTCTGGGTGAGTAGTACAGACGCGTTAGACTCACTCAGATGTCACATATATTATGACAGAGGTTTTTTTTTCTTATTATCGTTTAATGTGAACATGTCGTATCATAAACGCCACGTATTTATTTATTTCCTTATTTCAGAATAACAGTGAACAACTTCAAAACATGATAATCATCACTATTTCAATGTTAATTCTCCGTGTGCCTTTTGATAAAGGCCTTCGCAATCCTTTTCCAATTTTCCCTTTCCCTTCAGACTAGTACAAGTTTTGTCAGACGTCTTTACTATGTCATCTTCTCATCTTTTAACTCCGCAAAAACATTTAAATAAAAAGCGACTCTTGCTACGACACAAAAAAGTGCAATTCAGGTCGCACAGCGCTAATTAGGTACCTTCAGTTATATTCACTTAGAAGTGGCCTCTCTTTCTATTGCGTTACTTTTATATCTACTGACTACATTACGCTCACTGTATTCGTCGGGCTCGTCTTGCTGGGCCAGCAAGACGAGCCCTCCGCGTACTTGTAGCTTCATACCTAAAATACGGAGTGTGTGTACCATTCTGTGCTAAAAAATAACATAAAATATTAAAAAAATACAATAAACGACGTATATTTAGTAACCTAATCCGCTTAATTGTTCATAAAGAGTCATAAAGAACCCTGTAAGAAATCGACATGTGTTTCACATCTCAACGAGGCATCCTTAGGATGACGATTGACTTGTTGCAAACCCGGTCACGACGTATTGCCACGACAAGCGCCAAATGCAAGTCGTTGCGTTCGGCGCTTGTCGTGGCAACACGTCGTGTCTCGAGGTCTTACAGGGTTCTTTATGACTCTTTAAGAACAGTAAAGCGGATTAGATTACTAAATATACGTCGTCTATTGTATTTAAGGTGGAACTAGTCGCGGGCTCGAACTCAATGGTGGGCCTGGCCAAAAACCACACTGTCTCACCTGGCATCGTGTCCGACAGAGATAGTATCAGTGATGAGCAGTTAGAAGCTGATCTACATGGACAACGTATAGATCGCACGCACAGAAACACCGTACCGACCAATTTTAGTAAAACGAGCGCGTCAAAAATTACGAAAAGGCCTTTGGAAAAAAGGTTTTTCTGAAATAACCACTGCATAAATCAATTACAAATAAAATTTATTGAAATCTTCGTTAATTTTTCTGTGTCGGTACGGATTTAGTTTTCGAGATTTCACACTTCTTGTATTACTTATTTACGCCCAAAGTTGCGTTAAAATTAGCAAGAAAAACGAATCTTTGTTGGCTCATAACTTTTTAATGGCTTTTTATTTTTCTATTCTGCTTCCGTACAGACAATTTTAATAATGAGACCTAACGATATCATGTTTAACTTTGAATGTACGATGTCAAATAGTGGAGTAAAACCCCTCCGAAGTTTGTATGGAAAAAATATCAAATTGTTTCACCTTAATAGTGGATTTCCGCAGTCACGCCTGAGTCAATTAACTACATAAATGATTGTTTACAGATATGAACGAGTGCGAGTTGGAGACGGACGGGTGTTCGCACTCGTGCGTCAACACGGCGGGCGGGTACGTGTGCGCGTGTCCGCGACATCTGCGACTACACGTCGACAAACACCACTGTGTTACACGTAAGTACTAAGCGAACAGTCCCCCGCAATCAATTCAATTCGATACGCTATCCCGCTTGCACCACAAATCAGTTAGGTACAGGTAAACCAGAAAGTTATGCACTTCGGTGAACTTCCTGTTTCCGAGTTAATACGAACGTCGCGCCACAGAATAACCTCCCACAGAGGCATAGCTACTAAGTTTTGTACTGCCGGCTGCGCGTTTTAGGGATCTCGCGCACGAGATGGCCACGGCTTCGGCCAGTCGTGGCCTAGAGGTATTGTATGGTGTGCGGCTAGTTAGCCGTTGCGACCAAGTGCGGGATTCGTATCGTCTCTATAGTTTACCTGGACTGTGCGACCACTGGTCGTGGCCGTCTAGTGCGCGAGATCCCTGCACCTATTATTGTGCATTTGTATGAAGTTTTCTCTCCATTGGGTTACCTACTCCGGTCGCAGAACTTACAGATCTGCCACTCAAAAACGTTGTTAAGTTTTTTTATAATTTTGTACTTGCAAGTACTTTCCTGGTTGTAAGTAGTCGGCTAACAGCTATAAATTAAATCTCATCATCGCGCGTTCGTATTTCCGAAGACGATGATTCTCGAAGCGCGTAGTTTTCTTGGGGAAACTCCAATCAACAGCAGCTGGCAATTATCGGTTACTGTACGTTAGCACTGGCGAAACATCACAACAAAACATGTTGAAATCTCTAGTTCCTTTCAAACATGTTGTGAATGTTTCACCAGTGCAAACACACAGTTAAGGTATCCCAACTAATATTACAAATGCGGATGTTTGTTTATTTGTATTGTTATGTTCACTTTCACGCTAAAACCCCTGACCGGATTTGGATAAAATTTGGCACATATGGGTAGACAATGACCTTGGATAGATATACTTTTATCCCGATTTTCCCAAGAGATCGACACTTATGCAGGTGAAACCGCGCAGGCGCAGCATTCAGATTATTGTCTCGTAATCAAAACTACAAAATGAAACCAATTTCGAAGAATAATTTTACGTAACTACTTACTTTTTTTTCAGCTGCGTTATACCGGAGACCGATCGGAGAGTTAGAAGCTGAATACTTGAGCACCACCATAGACTTCCCGACCAGATACAAGAAACCAATCAGAAATACTTAGGAGTTAGTAACTTATCATTATTTGAAAATAACGCTGTTGTAGATAACATTAATTCGCCATGCTTACCTCAACAAATGTGTTCAAAGTGTCAATGTGTTCTAAATATTATAAATTTAGTATCTAATTAATTAAATTATTTTGTGAAAATCTTCGGAAGGAAATAAAAGACTATTCTAATTTTGTACTATTTATTTTTATTCTACGTGTTCCTTACAATTAATATCTGAATATTTTTCTCTTCATATTTTATAGACATTTGTAAAATAGGCAAATATAATTCATTAGTTTGCAGTCAATACATTTTACTACGCACATTAAATCTAAGTCACTTGCTTTACTAGAATCCCTATGTAAAATAAGTATCTACATTCATTTTCTCTCATGCATACAAAGCCACTGAGTAGTGAGTAAATGGAGTGCTTATACAATGTCGCCCATGCGCATGTGACCGCCCGTAATTTTCTGAATATTCATGAAAAAATATCGAAAATAAACTTCAAAAGGGGGGGTCTATCTATAACATTTTTCATGTTATTCAATTTTTTATTTTTTAAAGATTTGTTTCTGTTTTTTGACACATCTCCGAAGTTTATGGGTCGATTTGGATTCTGTTTATTATTTCCAAAAGCTTGAGTTATTTTAACAGGTTAATTAAAATTTTTACAAAAAATTATCGACTACGAAAAAAAAAACGGAATCGAAGTAATTTTTTCGGTAAAAAATTGTGTATTTATTTTAAAAAAACTAGTGAAAAATGTTATAGATAGACCCCCCTTTTGAAGTTTATTTTCGATATTTTTTCATGAATATTCAGAAATTACGGGCGGTCACATGCGCATGGGCGACATTGTATATTAAAAAACTTTTCACAAAATCCTAAAAACAACAACCGACTACCAAAAACTACTTTAATTTCGGAAGTCGGTGACTTTGGTTTGGAATTTTCTTTTTTTTGCCACCGACTTCCGAAATTAAATTTATTTTTCACTTAGTAATAGTTTTTTTGGAAGTTGGTTCTTTTTTTTTGTGAATAGTTTTTATTTTTCACTTTTTAGTTGTGGTACCTACCCCACACATGCCCCTGCTATGTAAATAACAGTGACAGCAACTTATCATCATATCATCCACATAAGCTAAGTGGGAAAAATACTTATTATTGAAGCTAACCCAAAAAGTACCCAAGCAAAGTTAATAAAATTTATATGGAACTACCTCTGAAGTATGACCTACCAAAACAAAAAAGAATCATCAAAATGAATTCATAATTGGCGAAGTAATTGCGGAACAAACACAACAAAAATAAACACAGTTGAATTGAGAACCTCCTCCTCCTTTTTGAAGTCATGGAAATAAAACATTCCCACGTAAAAATGAAAGAAAAAATAAAAGTTCGGATATGTAGAGCGTCGACTCTGCCACTCTCACTCATACTTGTGTGCCCGGGTACTTATACCGATATGACTTATACATTATAATTTTCTGGAGCGTTTGTGGAGCTGGCAATTGCGACCTATATTGCTACTTAAATTACAAAAATCTATACAAAATAACTGATGTGTTTCACTCCTAAATGGCTGTCTATTTTTGATGCGTTTCTAAGACACCATGTTTTTCGATACCTACTAATTATTTATGAAGCTCACTACCTACTCTAAAACGTACCTATAACACCTGAGGTACTATGAGTAAATAGTACCTCAATAACCTATAATAATTATGTTTTCTATTTCGATCTGTGTAAGAAAATAAACTCTACGGGTGTATGTGTATGTAATGTTTGCTTTATGTAGCAATAGGTGCAAGCCGCTCGTTGCCTATAATCTTCTTTATATGTCCTCGCTTTGGGTCCAGCACTCGCTCGTCCTGCTTTCTGGCAACATTCCTGGAACGTAATACCAGTAGGAATAAGAACGAATCAAACCTGAACTGTAGTCCCATTTTATCAAAAAATTATAAAAATAATAAGAGGTTTATTTACCAATACGTTTATACCTACGTTTCGTGTAACTTATAGGTGAAAAACAACGTTTAATTTAAAAGTAGACGAGTTGCCGAGATATCACTTCATGTAAGTAATAATCTGTGGTCTTATTTAATACAAGAAGTGGCAAAATTTTGTAATGTTTGGCAAGCAGGGGACTACGAGGTTACTGCTGCGAATAGACCCTACCTTCCCCTAGGAAGAGGTTGTATTCCCCAAATCAGAATACAAGTTGCATGGCGGTGATGGCGGTAGAAATAGACAGGTAGGGTGGTTGTACCATAGATCAGATAGGTACTATAGGGGTTGACCAAAGATATAAATATGTCTAGATAGACAGTCAAAGCTGCTATACTATATTACTGTACTATTCTGTAGAATCAAGTTTTTCTAACTGAACAGACAGCAGTGCTGCTGGGGAGTTTGTGGCACTTCTTCTTCGCAGCTAAAGCACTAGGAAGTGGTGAAGGGTGGGCACTTTTGGGGGACCGTTATGTAATTTTGAGGTTCAAAAAGTGCTGATTCTCAGCCTAATTTGAATAAATTACTTTTGAATTTAGCTATGAACACGCCGAAAAAAAACGTCCGACTATTACCCACTAAATGCACGCACACTAGAAAAGCACAATGGCGTGACGCGAGTGTAAGACATAGCTGTCACTCACACCAGCATAAAAAGTTACCCTGTTTGTTCTTCCGCAGCGCGACTCTAAACTCTATCTAGACATATTAATAATCAAACGGGTTTACATACTTCGCTAGAATAAAATTCCCTACTTTTGTTTTGTTATTATTTGCCTTAATACTTACTGCCAGTAGGTGCTATTCTTCTGCAGTCTCATGATATTGTTTTGGCATATCATCAGCTCGTTTTGCAAGTAGGTTCTTTGGTCGTTCACTCTCACGAACAACTAAAATACGAGAAGTATAAACAGTTTGAAAGTAAGTTCTTAAAGTATAATCAAATCGATACTTATGAATATACATGCTCAAACTGCTGGTACCGTTTTAGCAGCCAGTCGAGTTTATGCTTGCATGATGGACGCTAAGCAATGAGGCGTTAAGCTAAATATCAATCAATCAGCATGCACCTCGAGCGGGTTCATGGTACCTTAGATTCCGAGTCCAAGCGCCACTCTTTGCTTCGCAGAGTGCTTATCAAGTCGGTTTTGAGACGCTCAAATCTCTTTACCGTCCGTAGCAGTTCTGCCTGTGAATGGTTAACGCTTAGAAAAGTCGAAAATGGAAAAAGGATAAGATAAATTTCATTAATAGATCGCATTGCTATGAGTGGGCACCGCGTGTGCGGTCACTTACCGGTGTAAGAATATCCAGATTTATATTGAGGTCATCGTGTTTCAATTTGCAATCTGCAATATGATAAAAAATGCTGTGATTTCGCCTGGTTTTATAATTAAGTATTCAGCCAAATTATAACTTACTTACGTAAGTCATTAATAAATATGATTTTATTATGTTATTTATTTATTTTCCATCTGCCAACCCGGCTAGAACGGAGGCATTACCCTGCTCACGCGGCATAGTTTCAAGTCAATGCCGAAACTAGTTGCAGAGACACGCAGAAAGATCTCATAATCAGCTTAAAATGTTCCCACTACTGGGAGACAAGCCTCCTCTCTTCGCGAGGGAGTGGGCTGTAATCCAGCACGCGGGCCCAGTGCGGGTTTGTCACATGTCTAGGAATTTTTGGTTCTAGGACATGCCGTTTTCCTCACAATATTTTCCTTTACCGTTTTGAGCGCAGTTGTGATGAAATAATTTACACAAAGTAAAGCGTCTGCCTGGATTCGAACCCCCACGACCACAACTCGTAAGTCGGGGCCGTTACCACTGGGCCACCACTGCTGCCACGAAAGATTGCCAGAAAATTACCATCTCACTTACCCAACCCGCAAATCTTAGCGTTTTTAATCTTGTCCTTCAAGGCTGGAAGTTGTTCCCTCAACGTTTCTATGGTGTCCTGGTACACCTTGTGTCTTGCACTCTCCTTCATCAGGTCGTCGTCATGGTCCCAAGTGTAATCAGTCTGGCGCAGTTCATCCTGGACCAGTACTATCTGTTTCTCCAGTTCTCCGTTCTGCCAGGCTGCTGTTTCTCTGTGTGGATAAAGGTTTAAAGTTTTAAACATATATTTTATGTAGGAAATTAAGTAATACCTACTCCCATGTGATGACGAAAATTGGATTGGTAGTTAAAACTACTACTTCTATTTCCCCGGCCGAGATCTTTCACAACGGGGCTACTATACATAGTCTGGACTGTGGCAAATCATCATCATTCATCATTTCAGCCAAAAGACGTACACTGCTGAAGATAGTCCTCCTCCCCCTCCGTGGCAGATAATCAGTCTAAATCCATCCCACTGGTTTAAAGTTAAGTAGTCTACCCCGTTGAACTAATGCAATAATGTAACACATCAAGTTACTACAATCCGTCAAATTTCTTTAATAGATTTTCAACTTTATCGCTAAAGAATAAGGTTCAATGTTGATTGGGAAAATTTGACAGATTAGAATAGGTTGATGTGCTGGCGTCTGTACCATGGAAGAAGTTCATATCTATACACCATAAGGACTATTTCTGCTTGCAGCGCTCGGCCGTTATAAAACCGGGGCGGTAACAGATGTGGTCATCGTGTTCACGGGACTTTGTTTTCAAACTGCTTATCTATGAAGTTCTTCGATAGTACTGCTTGGGACCATTTCGTCCACTAGCGACATCTATAATGTAAGCGATACTATAATTATAATGATCGTTGTTGAAGGATATACAGATAATGAGGTGGTCGAGAATGTGAGTATTACTTACTTGACGAGATTTAAGTCAACGAAAGGGGGTCGAAGTTATCACCTTATTAGCACCTTATTATTTTGTCAAAATCAACATGAAAAATATGTACCTATCACTCGAACATAATATATTTTAGATCCCGTAATTTCAGCTTAGGAACGTTACTCGAGGCTGAGACAGCAGTTAATAATTTTTAGATCACATGCAGCAAGTAAATCGGTGAATTGGGTGTTCATAGCCTTGACCCATTAGAATAAGGCCAAAATTAAGTAGGTTGGGTACGGGTCGCATAATCAAGTAGGTAAGAGGTAGGTAGGTATAACGTCTGCAGATATTTTATTCTGCAGCATTACCTACAATATAGGTAGCTATTCGACATAAATAATTCATTACTGCTATATTTCCAACGGAATCACAAAATTAGAGTTAAAATTACAAAATAGTTCTGTGTGAAGTCTGTGCAAGCAATTTTATACTTATTATAATTTTATAAACTACCACTACTACTACTAGGGGTCTACAATTTACTGACCTACAAGTTTTTTCATGTTCCAATTCATTTTTCAAACATTCAATTTCACATTCGTTCATTGTGGCAATTTTTTTGGCTACTTTTTGATCACTTATTGTCGACTGCAGCTGTGCTGTAGTGAACACAGTAATGCCCTTGAGCCTTCAATTGATTTAACAAGCGATGGCAACCAACCAGTTAAATAGGATACAGTCCTCTAAGCAAACAGCACAGTCCTCAAAGCAAAAAGTAAAGCTCATTAGCTAAATGAGCACCAGTATTGGTCTGTGAGCGCCAGTTTGCTAAATGCTGTGTTAACTCTTTTATACACTCGAATGACGATACTCCCAAGTGAAATAATTGAATCATATGATTATAAATGAGCATGCGCCATTTTTTTTTAAATAAAAGCTCTTGTACGTACTAAGCTCCATCTGCATCATCACAAAAACACAATGTTTTATTCAGCATCATCATTTTTTACTTCAACCCTAACTAAAGTGATAACGAAACGCAAAGTTGTCACCACAGATGCGAAACGCAAGTGACATAAATGTCATTGTCAAGACGTCTAATGTCAAAGTTCTGTTTTTGAATTTGAATCGCACGGAATTAACCGAAAAACAAAAGTTATTTATAACTTTAAGCAGTAATTATTAACTTTATGAATTTTAACGCAGTAATTATATGAACTAAAATGAGTTTATTAAGTACTGTACTGCAAGAGGCCGACAAAGTAAGTACCCAGGAGTTGAAGAAAAGTCGTGATCAAGTATTGCCCATTGTAAAAGACATAACTGAACGAGTGCAACTACTAACATGGGCTTTACAACAAAATGTTATCGATACTTACGTTAATTTTACTATAACAAAGAGCTTAGAACAACTAAACTATAACAATCGAAAGGCGAATATAATCTCTGATCATTCAAAATGCATTGAAGACATACAAACTTTACAGGAAAGATTCGAAGTGAGTGATGAAGAATTTAGAAGTCACTGTGCAAAATTAAACAAATCGTTTGATATTCTCAAGAATTTATGCATTATTGTTGATGGTAAACGTATTTTAGAGAAAGCAAATCATGAATTTGGTAGATATAACTATAGTGATGCCATGCTAGCAGTAAAATCTTTGAAAAAAGAACTGAAGAAATTGAAATTTGAAGGAAATATGGCGAAGGCTTTAACGACCATCAATGCACAGGCAGAGAACCAACTGGCCTTGTACATTGCCCAGTTAAGTGTTGAATGGGAGGACATCTTCACATGGTCTGAGAAAAAAGGCCTTAAATTCTTAACCTACTCACTGTCTGTTCAACAAAGTGACCCATTCCTCCTTCAGAAAATATTGAAAACTTTATATGCTACTGAGAGAATGCATGCAGAACTTGGTCTATTCTCACATTTCTTTATAAATAACCTTCTTCACAATGTTATTAGGCATAACTGTGATATATTCACAGAAGATCACACTGGAGCCATTGTTTTCAACATCAAAATTAACCTGAATGATCCCAAGAAACCTAATTACCAAACAATTTTTAATAATTTGACCGCTATCTTTGAATTTCTTCACTCAACATTAGGCTCGCAATTTGAAAGTGAGAACACTTTCATAGAAGTCTTTGCCGAAACAATCCGCCAGAAATTCTTTAACAAAATTATTGAAGACTGCATTAGGATGAACTTACCGTCTTGTGACAGCAGCTACCAGAATTATAAGAACATAGTTATTGAATTAGATTCATTCAACAAGTTTCTAATTGACTTAAAATTCGTAAAAGCTGAAGAATCACCTTTGAATAAATACATAGATGACACTGAATGCGTTTTGTATAACAAGAAGTGTGATAAGTTACTTTCTGATGTCCGAATTCTGCTTAAAGAAAGTCTATCTCAGGGCATTATTACTGTTGGCTTTGAACCGAATAACGAAAATGATTCCACATTAGATGATACAGACAACAATGTTATTTGGGATATAACTAAGCCTCTGTTCCTTCCAAAATGTGTGATATCACAAAACGTAAAAGCTATCATGTCATTGATTGTGGAACATTTGGAGGAGAGTGCAAAGTTACCGGAGAAGTACAGTAGGCAGCTGGTTGGTTACATAAAAGATATAGCTGTTATGTATCAGAGTTTGGTCCCAAAGAAGTTTAAAGTTAATTTGGAGTGCTGTCCTGCTGAAATTGGTAAGAATACTCATTTTTATCATTAATTTATTGTTTTTTCTCAGTAGCATCCTGGAGTTTGGTTTGTTAGGAATAGTCTCGCCCATTTAATATCAGACCTTATCTTAAGTGGCGAAAGGTGTACTAAATATGTCAACTTACCATGTAGCCCTGCCTAGCCCTTTTGGCAATACAGGCATGATATTAATATTATATTAAGTTTTCAATATTAGACAGGATATTCTGTGGTTAAAAGACAACACTAAATTGTCTGAAAAGTGTATGTCTTGCAAGTTGCAATACCGCCAATCAATCTGCCTAGCCTTTTCCCAATTATATCAGAGTCTGCTGTCCAGTCTGGTTAGACTCAGCTGAATACCAGTATTTCACATGGAGTGACTGCCTATCTGACCTCCACAGTTCAGTAACTGGGTAATAATATCCCCCCTCAGTAAATCTGTACCCTAATTACGTAATGCACGATCAATAAGAAATTGAAATGAATTGAAATAGATTGCTAGTCCATTGCTTCATAAGTTCGAAAAAATTCATTAAGCAGATATTTTTTCGAACTATTGGTACTAGTTGTCAGACTTTCGGGCTTCTGATGACCCATAACGACTGTCAAAGCTCCAGAAATGACAGCCAGGACCAAAGGTTTAACGTGCTATCCGAGGCACAGCAAGTTGCAATACTGCCAATAAACTAAATTCCGTAACTTCCAAATTATGGCAGAAACAGAAGAAAACTTTATCATCTGTGAATAATTATATTTCCAGCTCTATTCTTCAACAACTGCTTCTACTTAGCCCATGGTCTACTGGGCCCTCCATGGTGCAACAGTTTACCCAGGACCCTGGCTGACCAGCTCAGTGTGGTGCTGCTGGAGTGCATCCAAGACCTGAGGGTGTTGGGACTTGAGAAGATATCCCTGTATTTACAGAACCAGAAGAGTAGCATTATGCAGAGTATAGAGGCTAATGGTAAATATTATGCTGTATTTTCGACATATCTGAAATATTTAACAGGTAGGGTTAATTCCTCATTGGAGATAAGAGTTTAATTGCTAAGTATTCGAATTAAGTACTTAGTTGATTGAGAATCCACAAGTACTTTGACGCATCCAAGCCTCTCACAGCACTGTCTGCTTAAGTCTTGTGTCGATATCAGCGAAATATGAGCGCTAAGTGTATTAAAATACGTTTCAAAATAGAAAATAAATACTTTCCGTTCCTTCCTGTTGGTTAGCGCCGGTCGATCTCCTTTAAGACACCTTCGTGTCCTACATATAAAAACTACAATTCAAAAGCAATTTTAAATTACAGGAACAGCATGGACCCACGACTCTTACGAGCAATTCGACTGCGCGATCAACAACGCTATCGCCCTAATGAAGGACCTAAGATCCTGCTGGCTCAATGTACTGCCCGCGCGCATGTATGAGATGTCAGTATGTACGCTGGTGCAGACCTTGTGCCAGTCAGTGCTGGAGCGAGTACTGGCGGACAGCAAGCCGGTCAGCGAAGAACTGGTGTACATGTTGGCGATGAGAGTGGAAAGTACTGTGGCTGATGTTTTCACACTTTTTGAGGTGAGTTATTTCGCAGGCTAATTTATTGACTAAAGTTCCGGCCACACAGACGAACCGCGCGTCGATTGTTTTCATGATTAAGAAGTCAATCGACTGTTCGCGCCAGCTTGCACATAACACAATACAGGGTGGTCCATAAAGGTTGGAAAAAAGTTAATCATTCAAAATAATTATAATTCGTAAACTCGAATCACCCCTGGGCATGAGAAATCAATTTTTTTTTATGACGGACCACCCTGTATAAGTTAGTTGACGCAATCGATGCAAGCGAATTTCGTGCCGCATCCCGCGCGAGATGTGCCTCCGATTGCACCATAATCAGTTCGCGTCAAATAACTTTGCCGCTCTGAAGTTAGGTTGCGCATGCGTACGCGCATGCGCGCTACTGTTTTATAAGGCAGATTGACTACTGCGCTGTCATTTGTAGTCTACTTCAGAGCGGCAAAGTCGCGAACTGTAAATGTGTCCAAGCGAGATGACGGTCAATCGTTACATGGTAGCCAGATTACGTACATCGATAAGCGATTAACTTTCAGGTGATCAATATCGACTGCACGCGTATCATGAAAACCATAGAAATGGGTTTTCTACGGGTTTCGTCAAAGGAAGAATAGACAAAACGATAGATTGGGATTGTTTATCTGTCACTTTGTCTATTCTTCCGTCGACAAACCCGTTTTTACTGTTAAGCGTGCTGGTCAACGTCGAACGACCGAGATCTGGTTGCTCCTAATATACTTTCTAATTATCGATATTGTCTGTGTGGGATTTTATTTGTAATAAATGATTGTCATGTAAAATAGATAGGTATAAAATGTATTAAAATATGCTTTATTGCATACCCTAATAAATTACACTAAACTTACTCACGCAATTACGTAATTATTATTATTACGTGTTTATTATAAAATAAATTCATTATAATAGGCAATAATAAACATCGAGGGGACCGAGGCGTAACGGAATTTTATTCGTATATTTCATTCAAGTTTGTAAGCACTTGTAAAATCGGGAAATAAGGAGACAATTGTTCAGTTTGATGGTCTGTACGACACCCTTAATTTACCGATAGTGTAGTGATTTACCTTAAAGTACCTATACAGATAGTGCCATCCACGAAGACCTCACTCCGCGATTACTGTACTGTCAGACTCAGAGGCTCTAGTATGAGTTTCTTTCCATCTCGACTTTACGCATCGACCGCGTTCGGCGCTGCGATTGGCAGCCGGCCGGCCTTAACCAGTGAAGAGCCAATAGGAGTGCCGAACGCGGTCGATGCGTAAAGTCGAGATGGTTAAAAGAAACTCACACTAAGGCCTCAGTTGTACTTTAGCACGGAGTGGGGCGCGTCTTCGTAGATGGCACTATCTTCTTCTGCCTAGCCTTTTCCAAACTATCGTGGGGTCGGCTTCCAGTCTAACCGGATGCAGCTGAATACTAGTATTTTACATGGAGCGCCTGCCTATCTGACCTCCACGACCCAGTAACTGGGTAATACGATACCCCTTGGTTAGACTCGTGTCAGACTTTCGGACTTGTAACGACTGTCAAAGATCCACGAATGATAGCCGGGACCAACGGTTTAACGTGCTTTCCGAGGCACGGAGGAGTCTCGGTATGTCAAGATGGTCCACTGACCAACCACGGCAAGCGTAGCTTAACCTGATGGATTGACCCGTACGGCTTGTTATTACTTAGCCACGAGCTCCTGATGACACTATATATATCTACTTAAATCCTAAATCTATCATTCTTTTCAGGAGCCCATACAATTTGAAACAAAGATCAATATTTGGGTGAAGTTCACGAAACTGCCGCAGTTACTAAAAGCACAGCTGCTAGAGATATCGGACTTATGGAATAAAGACAGAGATCAGTTTAAGAGCTACAGCTGCGAAGAAGTGAGACAGATTGTGAAAATGAGATTCCCTGATGATAAATATAGGCTTAAGATATTAAAGGAAATACAGTGATATATTATTATTTTCAAACAAAGTTTTTTATTTAACAACATCTAGTATAGCTCCGGGCAAAGAAAAAAACTTTTTGATGACATTGAATAATACACTTTATTTTAAGCAATATAAAGTGCAAAATTGTGCGAACGTCGACATAGATATTTATTTATGCACAAGTAAAAATTGACTATAAAAAGGCGGACTTAATGCTTCGGGCATTTTCTACCAGATACAAAACATCGCAGTTGCAGAGTAAGGGATAGATAGCTCGAAAAATTACTATAAAATACAATAATAAATACTAATACATACCATATAAACAGAGAACACCGAACAAAGATATCAAACAGCTCCTTGGGCGTCACTCCAAAGCACTGATAATAAGGTTTATTTTTCGGTGCCATAAAAAAGCTTGCGCTCTTTTGGTTGTGTTATTGTCTTTTATTATTGGATGGCAAATAATAAGGCGTCCCAACATCAGTTGGGACGCTTTCTCATCATCAGATGATGGTAAGTGGCCAGCCCCGCCTACAGATCTCAGAAATACCAGTGGCATCACTAGTGAATTGCCATTACTTACTATTGTCGATACAAAGTTAAAATATCTCATGGTCGGAGTAGCCATACCCTTCAGCACAGCCATACTGTGTGGCGGCAGAAATAAGTGTTTTTATTTTTTGTCCGCAACGTGCAAGTTCTTGGCCTGCATCTCACCTGATGGTAAGGGATGATCGGGCCCAATGTGAAAGCGAGCTTCACCCGGAATCCATAACCACAGAGGAACTGGCCATCTTACCTCTAACTGCCGAAACAGAACAATGCACAGTGTTTTATGAAGCCCATTTTTCGGACATCACATTTTTATTAAAAAAGCTGATAGAAACAATCATTTAAATGTAAGATTTCGTATCCCCATTTAGCTAACATGTCTAGTTTTTGAGTAATATATTTTTGAAAATTGTCCTATTTCCATCTGGATATTAAGAAAAAAATCAATTATGCTTAAACTAAGTATGATACGAAACATTTTGTTAGGTATAAAGATGGCGTTTTTTATGCTTAGTATTTTACAGCACAAATGAACCTCGTAACTTTGTTAGATCCAGATATATACGAGATTTTAGACTTTTTTTTTTTTTTCTCGTAAATTCCGCCGTATTGGGAAAAGTTATTTATACTGAAATAATTCTGTTTACTTCCCCAACACACCACAAAATTATGTATATATCTGGATCTAACTAACTTACAAGGTTCATTTGTACTCCAAAATACTCAACATAAGAGATGCCATGTATGTACTAAACATCATTATTTCGTATCATGCATAGATTAAGCGTAATTAATTTTTTTCTAAATATTGAGATGAAAAATGGTCGATTTTCAAAAAAATATTACTCAAAAACTAGACATGTTAGCTAAATGGGAATACAAAATCTTGCATATAAATGATTATTTCTATCAGGTTTTTTAATAAAAATGTGATGTCCGAAAAATGGGCTTCATAAAACACTGTGCAATGCTGTCTTCACCCGGAATCCATTACCACAGAGGAACTGGCCATCTTACCTCTAACTGCCGAAACACAACAATGCTGTCTTCACCCGGAATCCATAACCACAGAGGAACTGGCCATCTTACCTCTAACTGCCGAAACACAACAATGCTGTTAACATTGAACGAGCCCTACCACCAACCAAACCGAACAGAAAATTTTGCCCCCACTGGGAATCGAACCCGGGACCTTGATCTGTGACAGTTGGTCTACCCACTAGACCACAGAGGCGGTTAGATGTATGTACGAAAGTATTTTTTTTAACATAACTTCGCGTGCTTGGTTTATCTTGAGTAGGTACTTAATAGTTGGATACTTATGCGCGTTGCTGATTCACAGGCAACACTCGTCTTGAAGGTTTCATTGCGGCCAAAACTACATTTAATTCCTCGACTTTACCGCATACAGTATGCGGTAAAGTAGAGGAATGATATGTAGTTTGCATAATAAGAAACACTTGGCATGCCATACACACCTGCGATTAACTTTAGATTTTAAGGCATATTAAAAACACTGAATACTTAACTAATAGCGTCCAAATAGCGCAAACGGACACCGAATTAAGTCGGCCTTCGCCCCGTGGATAAACTCAACCCAAGGGCGGACTAACGAATCTGATGGAGTCTCTTCAAGCCTTACAGAGGATCAGAAGCTCAACTCAACGTATTTGCAGCAAAGATAACAGCATTACAACACGAAAACAATAATTTAGCGCACATGCAAATTGGAAAACGTATCGGCCATTTTCTTTGATTTTCTTCAATTTTGAATTTTGACATTTGTGATTTCGCAATTAACGATAATTAAGATGGCATTAGGCTCGCCCCTAGTAGACGGGCCGGCGAAATGTGGGTGTACCTACTATAGGTGCACCTCTGCCCAACCCTTCGGGGAATACAGGTGTGATGTTATGTTATGTTATGTTTAATTTATTTTTAATTATTAGTACAATAATTTAGCAATTACATAACAGTTATATTGTATGTAATAAAAATTAGGAATTGTGTTAACCGTATTATGTACTACTTGTCTTGTATTTATTACAGACGACGTGTGAACATAGATCATAAATTCATAAAGCATGATTAACGCTTATGTTCTAGTGATTACCTGGACTTTGTTTACGAAATGCGTCATTAATTCTGCTCGTAAACCAGTGCTGAATATTAAGACCAGTGGCCGGTAGCGGTCGCTAAATAACCATTAATCACCACGTTCGGATTTGGATTGGTGATCGCAGTTTATAAGAACAGGAAGAACATGTGCTTCCTGTTCCTATCCCCAGGTCGCGCAGTGTTTTTCGATTTTTCTATGAGGAATTTCTCAGTTGTTCCCAGGAGTCTGGATTGTTGACCGGTTGATGGTGGGACTGCGAGTCACTTTCTCTACTTTATTATCAAATATTATATTGATTTTAAAACCGACAAATGGCTCGGGCAATTTGGAGACACATAAATTCTCTACTTTATGGGTAGGTAGCAAACAATTGACGCGTTCTGCGAAAAAGGTCGGATGCAATAACTTAACGAATTCTAACGAAACTTCAAAAATCTCCAATTTCTAATCTCGACTCACAATGCTTGTGGCGCATGTGGCAAGCATTAAGTTGCGCTGAGGCAATTCAAACGGACCCTTTTAAAACAATTGAGATGTTTTACAAAAAAACTGTCTTATAGCTATTTATTCTGCGAAGCTGGGAACCGACCCCAAGCGTTCGACGGGGATTTTTGTAAGGAATTTGAGAGAGATAGATATTTGAAAAGGACAGTTGGTTCTAGACCCTGTGAATAAGGCTAGCGAAATAAGTTAGTTGATTTAACACCACGAAAGGAGGCGGATGTCCAGGGCTAGGCTAGTTAGAAGGGAGATCGAGAGGCCATGTCCAAGTGGGCTGTCGTAAGATAGCTAGTGTTATTTATTAAGTTAAATATAGTTGGGTTGAAGCTCAGATTACTCTAATCTAATATAGTATTAGTAACTAGTATTAGTTATTAGTCTAACGTAGTATGTGTGTGTGTTGGTGCGACTGGGTAAGTCTTTCAAGATAATAATTATCCCAGGCTGGTAAAATAATTAAAGTTTTGTAACTAAACTCTTAATTGGTATCGAGTCTTATAATCAACGCTACATTCTCGTGTATTCTAATTGCCTATTATCCTAATCCCCCTACCTTGGCAAATTATTGTCAGTTGCGTTTGGCTATAGGGACATGGCGACGGCCTTCCACCATACTTGACACGAGCACTAATGCTCAAGACTGTTGACGACCGTTGACCTTGAACTGACGCACCACATTTGGAAGGCAGAGCCATAAATACTCACAGCTCTTTTAGAGTTGAACTAGTAGCCTAGTTCAACTCTAAAGCCAATCTATAATTGCATTATAAAAACAACCAAACGTTAGTGATGATCTTTGTATCCAAAAAGGTTCCGCCACAGAACTCTTTGCGTGCGGTTTGATGACGCATATTTCTGGGAGAGGGGTAGGCTTTACCAAGTACCACTAACTGAATGGATAGTTCGTTCTAAGGAACGCTAGAAATCGTGTCTCGTTAAGCCACTCTACAACCGGCTTTCGGGCCTCTTACAAATTATATTAGCGAGACACGTCATTTGGATGCCTAGATAGAAACGCCCCGTTGTCGATAAGGACGATCCACACGGTTGCCGATTACATTGAAAGCATCCTCTAAATGGGGCAGATTAACGAAATGTGAAGAGACTAAATACCTCTTCAGCGATCATCAAGCACAATCGTAATGAGTTCTGCTAGGAAACTGAGTCTACGTGCGCTTGTGCTAGTTTTGTGTTAACTTTGTAAAAAGGGTCTAGACTGCCGTAAAGGGTCTTCACATTAGCATGCGATTATAATTTCTGAATACTAAACTTGTCTTCCTCAATAACGGTTGGACTCTGCAGTACTCTGTCATAGGATTGGGCAAGACATTTATACATATAGTGCTTAGGGAACGTGATCCGTTAGAATCGTATTAGTTCCTCAGAGGTTCTATGCGTTAGGTCTAACAGGTCACGTAGAATGAGGCAAACGTTGTAATACGGTTTCCGGTCTCAGTGAAGTGGGAACATTGTAAACAGACAAATTAACGTAGCTATAAATAATGATTTGAAGCGCAAGCGTAACGATCCCTTAACCCCTCCACCTTAACAAAGCTGTATTACAGATATTGGTGCGCAACTGGGTGGGGCTCACAAAATTTGTACCATAACGCACTAGAAAACGTAACACACAAATTAAAATGCAACACACTGGAAAATTTGTAACACGCTGGAACCCTGTAAAGGCAGGATTACATTGTATAAACATTTACTAAAAAATCTTACGACATTTAAGGGTAATGATGATAAATCGTATAAATCATCAATATTATATTTCCCTAAGTTATATTTCCTGGAAATATGTCTATTTCATGAAAAAAATATGGTTTCCAGGAAAATATAACTTAGAGAAATTATTGATGATTTTTAAAATTATTAATCAGTAGGTACGTAAATTCTATCATTATTGTAGAGTATCACATAAAAAAGACAAGACATTTTAAAATTTACTTTTTTTTTTATTGTCACATTTTTTTAATCAACAGAGTGAAATTAAAAACACTTATCAAAAAGCACAATAAAATTATTAAAGAAACAAAACCAACTTGATTTTACCGAGTAGGTAAGTCATGAAATCAACAGAGTGAAATTAAAAACACTTATCAAAAAGCACAATAAAATTATTAAAGAAACAAAACCAACTTCATCCTCATCTTCTTCTTCAACTTCATTCTTCATCCTCTCGCGGTATCGTTTTTGCCGTTCAGCTGCGCTCGAAGGCATCTGTATAAAATAAGCTTCAATTGTTACTATGCAGGATATCTCAATAGTAAGATTACACACCGAACAGCATACTTACTGCATAAGTTTATTTACTACTTATATAAAAAATATCGTAAATAGAAGCTTTTGTAAATAACAATATAAAAATACAAAATGTTATTTTTAGTTTTAATTTATTTGGTATTAAGTGCTTATAAAGCAACAGAAGGGAAGGCATGCATATAATTACACACACAATTATACACGATTATTCACGCGCAAGCAAATGTATTATCCCCCTTTTGGACTTCGCCGCAGTCGGTTAAAGACAATGTGCACCAAGCTTAATGTTATCCAGTGTGTTACGTAACACATTACGTAACACAACATAACACACCAGAGCGAACACACGAGAACATTCTAGTGTTTACTTGACTATAGCAGCCGCAAATTCAACGAAATATTGGAAAGAAAGCCATAATATACGACACAAAAAGGTATTTATTTAGTATCTATACTTCAATATAACGAAAGACAAACACTTACCTTGAAAATTCTGTGTTTTATAACCAATTTTTTGGAGGGAAAAAACACTACACCATTTCACTTCACTTTTGTTACAAGAATAAAATGGTTGACATTAAATTGACACATGACGGCTGTTGGTACACGGTGCTGCCACCCTACAAAATATGTTCTAGTGTGGTTATCACTAAACTACGAAAGCTACCGCGTAACACATTACTTGTAACACACTAGAAGATTTTATGGGACTTTTTTTTTAATTGGTTGTTTTGTAAGCAATTATAATTTTTTGCGAGATTTACGGACAAAGTTCTTTGAATTAAATCCCATACTAACAATGAAGACAAAAAGAAATGAAATTAACAGCGTAATAAAAAAATAAAAATTAAAACCTTATCGACGGACTGCGCTGGGACATTTATGTTTTGTATGGAGCAAATAAATTATTAAAAGTTTTATGAACTTAAGTATTGTGTAAATTGAAGATTTTGTGTATTTTCTTTGCAAAAATCAATTTTGATGTATTTATTTTAATGCAACAAATAAAATTCTTTGATAGAAATTACCATATTATACTAAAATTTAGGAGCAAACAGGTGACCGCGATTTTTTTTTTAAAGGTACATTTTGTTTGAGCCCTACCCAACTGCGAGTGGAGGAGATGTCGGCATTCTAACATTTATGATACTCAATAATATTATACCACATACTTTTGCATACCCTCTTGTCTTATTAGCTTCATATTATATTAATGTTATAATACTTAAGTTTACTAACTGTGTGTTCCCAATATTAACTTCCTTTATCCAATCCTCGTCCCCTAGCTTTTATAAGTCGGGGCGAGGTACAGTAGTTTGGGAACTCTTCTCTTTCTTATATCGGTGGGAGAGTGCCCAGTCTGGAGTCGAGCTCTACAAGGTAGTACCTACGGTGGTGGGGTGCTACCTTTCCCCCAAAAGGGGTAACCGATCTAGACACTAATATTAACATAATTAGGAAAAACGAAAATTTTATCAGCCTAGGGTACTTTAGGTAGTGTCACAATGGCAAAAGGCTCACCCCCGACCCTATAACATGAGATGTTGTTGGCGAAATTCGGGTGAATATTATGCATCTTCCCCAGCCTTCACCTACCGCATTGAAGCATACTGGCTTTTTTTTTTGATACAGTTCGATTCAACCTTACTGGCGGCTCTGAAGTGCGCTACTCGCTGCGCAGTACCTCACCCCTCACCCCTGGTGACCCATGAATTCGTTACTGCGCAGCGGCTCGCCTCATGTTCCGAGCCGCCATTAAGTTTGAATCGGGGTGTACTTATAGGTATTTACATTATGTCTACTTACTGTAATTTTTTATTTTCCTGGTGTCCATGATGAACATCTTTGACCTCTCAAGGAAGTCAAAACTTGATAAAATAAGAGGTGTAAATCGCTTTCTTAGACGTGTTTTAAACGGAAGGGATGGAGTAGCCTACTCTACTCGAGGTATGTAAGAAATGCGTGTTTGAAATAAATTAATAACCTACGTGGAACATACGAGAAACGGTAGAAACACCACCTGAACCAATAATTGCGTGTTTTATTTACATGGTTGCATAAAGGCTCAACTCAATTTTACTTTTGGTGCGTGAGGCAGAACGGAAGCAGGAAAGTGCATATAACAGATATTTCAGCGCGCAACTATTCACTGTTGGATAACAGTTTTGGCGGGAAAACAGCGTAATTTTTTATCTTACCCACGCTACCTAAATCACAGTTATAGGTGTAGGAACAGACGCATGCGCAATTAATACAACGCAAATATGACAGTAATTTAGATAATTACTAAGAAATTTATTAACCGTTTTAGTTATAATTCTGCTATGTAAGATAAGATTTATTGGAATATTGCGTGAAAATGTGATTTTCTTATGGACGAACTTGAAAACTTATATAGTAGTTGATTTTTAAATGAACTGTTGACATATTGTGTAAAAAATATTGGGGCCTTGTACATCTTGTACATTGTGGGACATCCTAAGGGCCCACTTGCAGACCAGGAAAGCCCTACCCCCTTCTCCGGATAAGATACTTCGATAAAAGTGGACGAAGCAATACGTGGGCAATATCCAATTCAATATTTAACCGACTTCCAAAAAGGAGAAGGTTCGACTTAATTTTTTTATAATTACACTCTTGGAACATATCCACAAAATTAAATAGTTGCCTGTAATGCTAGAATTAACGTGTTTAAATAAAATAAATAAATTGTTAAAGGTGAAACTCTGAACTTATCTTAAACAGGTATTACACCTAAGGGCGGATCCAGCCTTCGAGTCAGGGGGGGGTCACATAGTCGGGGTCCAGTCAGGACAGGCCCAATCAGTGGAAGAGGGTCAGGGTCTTCTCAGTTTATGTAGGTATCATATCACTAGTAAGGTTTTTGCAAAAAAATCATAATGACAGCAAAAAAAAAAGTATAACGTGCCTAATTTATAATCCACCTACACCATGAACCTCGAAAGTCGAAACCCACAGGATTTTTTTTTGAGGGCCCATAGCCTATTGAGGAGACGAAGAGGCAACTTCTTTGTCTCCTCAATAGGCTATTTACGAAAAGAAGAATGTAGAGGAGCGAGCAACGCGAGCTCGAAATTTTTTGCACCTCGTCTCTGAATTCTTTTTTAGGTTTCTATTGAACATCCTTACGGAAATAGGAGTTGCTTTGTCGACTTATGCAGAACAGTTAGAGAGTTAGAAGAATATAGAATCCAAGAGCGAGCGAAGCGAGCTCGAAAATTTTAGCACACCGCCTTTGTAGGGAAGGTTTTTTTTTTTAAAAGGCATACCTACTTAAATAGGAATTCATTTGTCGACTTTTGCAGAAAGTTCGAGAATGTAGAACATAGCGAGCATCATCAGCCTCTAACTCTACAACTGTTTCTTACTGAATATTTTGACCATGTTTGGAATATCATTAAAAAGTACTTCTTAAGATTTAGGGTGCCGCCAAGACCCGGGGGCCTAGAGCGGTTTGACTTGACACTATTCTGGGATATTTAATTTCTACGTCTAGTTGCTAGCTTCAGATAAACCTACATCATGGGCACTTATGAAATGTCAGTGGCTTAGGAGCACGGTTTCATTTGGTCATTTCCTATGGAGAAGAGCCGGAAGAAAACTACGGCCCATCATCATAATTATAATAACATAACAGCACAAGTCTTATTATGCGTGTCGTTCGCGCATGTGTCGCAAACATATCCAAGTAGGTAGTAGTAAGTATTTATTTGATCAATGTATCAATGAGATTAGAAAAAATGTCGACCTAGACACAGCCCAGGGGGGGGGGGTCATGACCTCCATGACCCCCCCCCCCCTGGATCCGCCCTTACACTACACTGACTCAGGGCCTTAAATTAAGGGAGCACTACGTAATTAGGGACCCTTACTCTTATTATACCTCTCTTATTCAGGGTTTAGGGAACCTGATTCAGTGCAGTGTAATACCCGCATTAGATCTCATACATCTAAGGTACGTTAGCTGCCTACGTTCAATTCAGATTTTTAACGCTTTTCAAGGACACTAAACGAGACACAATAGAAGTTTTGTTTTTATAACGTCCAAGGGCGTTTCGTGCTACACCATTATACGGGTATTAAACCACACGGAATCAGGGCTCTGAATTAAGGGAACACTAACGGAGCACAACCTATTTAGGGACCCTTACTCTTATTAAGGGTTAGGGACTCTGATTCAGTGTAGTGTAATACCCGCATTAGTGCTCCCTTAATTCAGGGCCCTAATTCAGTGTAGTATAATACCAGTTTAAGCACTTATGCTGCTACAAATCAGTGCGCACTGGCACATTCTAGAATATTTTCATATTTATGGTTCTACACTTCTACCCCTAAGGGACACCAATGATATTGGTATTGGCAGAGAAAGTAATCGTCCTGGAGCTCAGCCACCCATTACGCGAATGCTATTTAAGTGAGTGGCGCTTCCTCAGACCTATCATTACGTTTATGTCTGCATCGGCCGCAGGCACCGCAATATGCAACACTTATCGGTAGGTGCAAATCAATTAAAAAATAACGTTCTTTATAGTAACGCAAGAATTTTAAAACGTAAAAAATTAACTAAACGTTTTGTAGATAATAAACGCGGGGTTTTTACGTAAATTCGGCAGCAGTAACAAAACGTTTCAAATATGGCGCGATGCATTTTGGCGGGAAAATAGTGATGTCTTGTGAAGAAAAATTTAAGTTTCGTTTCGCAAAAGTGCAAGTGAAGTGTTATTTGTGATTAGTGTGAATTGTGATTGTGTTTATTGTGATTGAATGTGTCTTGGAGTGTGGTAAAGTACTAACCTATAACTATAAAATTATTTATAAAAATACTTGCTAAGTGTGAACATGGAACAAGATGTAAAAGAAATATCTTATCTATTTCTTTATTTGCAAATTAATAAACTTGTAAAAAAAAACTTCAATGTTCATGTATAGCCGGTGGTGATCAAAAAGATTGTCTGAACTTTTTAATAAATTATTTATTTATTTATTTAATCCTGAACTGTATATCTAATTACTAATAGAATTGCTTTAAAAATACAAGATTGAGAAAAATAAATGTGTATTTAAAAAGAACAAGTATTTTATTTTAAGATGCGGCTAATTTCATCATTGATTCAAATTAGAACAATTAAGTTTTAGCAATTTACCTATGCATTTGGCTTGACTTTATTTATACCTAACATTTCTAACTGATAAAATATAGGAGACACAGTTTGTCATTGTCTACAGTACACACAATATTTTTTTCATCGCTTTATAATTTTTTTAAGGAAATCTACGTTCATGTATTAGTTGACGTACGTACGTAATTATCTAAGCACATTTCCAATAACTTTAAACAAAAAAGATTTTTCCGTTCCCCATCAGGAAGAGGATCTAGGCCATTAATTATCTACTTTGTAAGTTGATAATTAAGCCGCGTTCAATAGAACAACATAAGAAAACATCTAATGACTGCAGCATGTGAAAGTAAGTCAAAGGCCCATAGGCGGCATAAAAACTCCAACACCAGGTTAGTCACTTAACCACACGAGAAAGAAAACCTAATGACAAATAAATTTGTTTTCTTATTTTTTTGTAAACATAATATAGGTACCTAATACCTATTATGGTACCTATCGTCACCTAAAATGGAAGAATACGGAAAGATAGATCGCGTGTCAACTAAGCGCACGCGCCGGCGGCGTCGATAGTAAAAACTGATTAAAAAATATACAAAGCAGTGACATATTTGCAATAAACACGCCTTATTTAATTTTCTTTTTATCAATTTCTTATCATTGACATGAGCTGAATTTAAAAACGTTGATTGATTAGCTTTGCTTGAACTGTAAACATGCAAGGAGTAAGTAAGCGCCAAACTATTGTTTTAGTTTACTTTTAACCAAATACATGGCACGCAAACCGTACATTATGTTTCAATACGGTGCCAAATTTTCAACCTAAGATTTCCATAACTATGAAAGGGGCCCATTGCAACAAGACCCCGAACAAACTAACAAAAATTGTTAATTTTTTAAATTTATATTACCTTCTGGCTTCCGCCATTTAGACTGATAAGTAATTTTTTATTTTCAGACGACATTCCTGATCATTTCGTTTGTGATCGTCGTCAATCAAGGAAGTGGCGTGACGGCACAAGATGACAACATATACGAGCCATTCGCTATAGAGTCGCAGAACAGAGCTGTTACTATAATACATGACCCAAAGTACGTAGCGCAACCAAAACCTAACAACCAATCACTGACGAGACCCGACTTGCCTACTCACAAACCTGAACAAAGACCGCCAAGTAAACCGCCCAACATTCCTGATAAACTATTGAAACAAAATCACAAAGTCGATGTTCCTCGACCTCACCACGGGCTAATACAAAAACTACCGCCGCCACGCCTCTATCCTAAACAACCTGTGAAGCTGCATCATTCACCAAACTCTATTTACAAGTTTCCTAGAGTGATCCCGCTACCTCCGCACCATAGGACATATTACTACAAGACTAGCCGACCGTTAGTGTATGCCGCGTCAACTGGCAGACCCCTAGTTGCAAAGAGCCCTAAGTTCAGCTTGCCCATCCAAATGATCAATGGCATCCGATCCGACTTTGTCAGACCGCCGAAAATTAATACGACGAATAATAATACGACGTCAACAACGACCACGTCCAGTACTACCACCGAAGCTACCACCACGACTACCCAAAAAGTTCTGCGGACGAAAAGAATATGGCCCAAACGTGAATTAAACAAAGCGAACCCGATTTTATTCATACACAACACGACATTGACAAAAGGCAACACGACATTGACTAAAGACAACTCGACTCTAACAAAAACTAACACCACTGACGACCCTGATCGTGACACTTCAGAGAGCATCACCCACCGAACTAGATTCGCCTACAGAAACACAACGACTGTGACGACTACTACGCAACTCACGCCATCAACGCCGCGCGTCTACCGCCCGGTCACCAGAAAGCTTAAAGTCATAACTACTACGCATCTACCACCGATCAATTTCACTCAAATCGAACCTAACGACTGGGTGCCGATATTGCCCTCACATTATCCTAAATTCAAGAAGCCCCCGCCGACACCAATCACTAAACGATCGGACTTATTCACTGCCGATCCCGCCGCGACTCAAAGTAAGCAAATGATGTACTTACAATCTTTTGGGCTTGTCCCAGTGCCGAGTTCTCAAAATCCATTACATATTATGGGCAGAAAAAAAATGGTTTTCTTTAAACGGAAACGACAATTGAACCCATATTATTCTGGTTACAGTGGGAAGCGGGGACGCTCGCCGATGCACTACATGTACGGGGACCTAGAGAGCGATGGCAGCCACAGTCACCCACGAGTCGTCACCAAAATCAAACACCACCATCACCACCACCACCACAGATACATTAAAACTGTTGAGAAACCTGTCAAGGTACCATACAAAGTCGAGGTTCCTAAGCCATACCCGGTCCAAGTGGAGAAGAGAGTTCCAGTACCAGTGGAGAAGATCAAAGTGGTGGAGAAACCGGTGCCGTACCCGGTTACCGTTGAGAAAAAGGTTCCTTATCCAATAGGGATTAAAATACCACACCCTGTGCCTGTGAAAGTGGTCGAAAAGGAGTACGTACCAAAACCTTATCCTGTATATCACCAGGTTCCAGTAGTGAAACACGTGCAAGTGAAAGTGCCTTATCCAGTGGAGAAGAAGGTGCCGTACCCGGTGGAAGTGAAAGTGCCGGTACCAGTGGACAGACCCGTCCCAGTGCCCGTCCACGTGGAGAAGAGGGTACCTTATCCAGTGCCTGTAAAAGTGCTCGTTCCACAACCGTACCCAGTCGAAACGAAAGTGCCTTATCCAGTCCAAGTGAAAGTGAAAGAGCCAGTCGAAGTAATAAAACACGTTCCGATAAGGGTGCCGTATCCCCAACCGTATGCCGTAAAAGTACCGCATCCGGTTCCGGTACCCTACGAGAAAAGAGTGCCTTATCCAGTCGAAGTGGAGAAAAAAGTGCCGGTGCCAGTCGAAGTGCTTGTTCCACAGAGAGTAGAAGTGGAAAAACGAGTGCCCATTTACGTGCCGAAACCGTACCCGGTTGAAAAGAAGGTTCCCTATCCGGTCAGAGTTCCGTACCCTGTCAAAGTCAAGGTGCCTGTTAGAGTGCCGGTAAAGGTACCTGTAGAAGTGCCGGTGTACTTTCATCACCCGTTCCAAGTGTATACTGATGATCAATACAGCTCTCAGTACGGGGGAGATTCTGTGACTCAGGACACGCCTGTAATTTCGAGTACACCGCATCATACGGTTACAGTGCACGGGAACACGGGGTTCAATGGCTTCCAGTCTCGTTCTGACAAAGAGGAAACAACGACATCGACCACACCAGCTAGTTAGTTAACGATTTTTTATAGAATATTCAAAGTTAAGTTGTTAGGGATCTCGCGCGCTAGATGCCCACGACTCCGACCAGTCGTTGTCCGTGGCCCGGTCTGCGGCTAGTTGGCTGTTGCGCCTTGCAACCAAGTTCGCGATTCTGTCGCTGCGACCACTGGTCGTGGTAGTGGCCGTCTAGTGCGCGAGATTCCTTAAAGCACATTGGAAAGTACTCGACCCACTAGAATACTGTACCTTGTTATTGATAAGTTATTGTGGTGTGTGTGGAATGATAATATAAGTTGGATATGAGTAAATGAATGGTGCTGTGATATTTAACGTGTTGTCATTCTTTCTTCTGCTTTTTTTTTCCGCACTCAATCCTGCAAGTGGACCATTGTGCGTGGGCCAAAGCGGCCGTTGGTGGTTATTCCAACCAGCCCACCTCCCTCCAGAAGTTAATTAAAACTCCTGGTCTATTCAGAACATCTGTGAAAGATCTGGGTGACCCAAGGGTATCTGTTCTAATCTGGGTGACGCCTGTGCATTCAAAAAGCACGTGCGCGACGGTTTCCTCAACCTCCATGCACGCCCTGCACAGAGGACTGTCCGTTATGCCAATTGTGTGGAAGTATTTGTTTAGCGAGCAGTGTCCCGTGATGGTCCCCGTCACCAGACGCAGGCCGTTCCTGTCGGGATAGCGGGCTAACCAGGCGTTTACTATGCCTGGTTAGCCCGCTATCCAAGGATGGCATAGCGTCCTTGGACTGCCTGCAGCACGTGTTGTAATTTTATAGGATTATTTTGATTTACTGGGCAGTAAACTAAAGTAAACTCAAATTCCCTTCGGGAATGAGTGTTACGATGGACTAATTGGCTAAACTGCCGCTGGGGATTGTAAAATCAGTGCAGAAGAATACAACATTTGTTTCCAGTAGCGTTCTTTGATTTTAAGGTGCAACAATTTGATATTTTTTCCATACAAACTTTGGAGGGGTTTTACTCCACTGTTTGACATCGTACATTCAAAGTTTAACATGATATCGTTAGGTCTCATTAGTAATTTTGTCTGTACGGAAGCAGAATAGTAAAATAAAAAGCCATTAAAAAGTTATAAGCCAACAAAGATTAGTTTTTCTTGCTAATTTTAACGCAACTTTGGGCGTAAATAAGTAATACAAGAAGTGTGAAATCTCGAAAACCAAATCCGTACCGACACAGAAAAATTATCGAAGATTTCAATAAATTTTATTTGTAATTGATTTATGCAGTGGTTTACTCTGAAAAACCTTTTTTCCAAAGGCCTTTTCGTAATTTTTGACGCGCTCGTTTTACTAAAATTGGTCGGTACGGTGTTTCTGAGCGTGCGAACTATACGTTGTCCATGTAGACCAGCTTCTAACTGCTCATCACTGATACCTTCTCTGTCGGACACGATGCCAGGTGAGACAGCGTGGTTTTTGGCCATGCCCACCATTGAGTTCGAGCCCGCGACTAGTTCCACCTTAATCAGTTGGTCACAGAGCTCCTGAGACGCTTTTAATTCGTTCAAAGCCTGAGTGAGTTTGTTGTCTTCTAGGCGAGCCCGCGCGCTGCGAGTCATAATCATGATTAAAGAGAAAAGAGAAGAGGTTGGAAAGTGTGAGTGGAGTAGTGATTGAATAGGTAAGTGCAAAATAAAAACTCGGCACCAATTACAAAGTAAATTCAATGGAAACGCTGCCGTGACTTTGTCGCTTCCTGATACGTATTGTATCTCTAATGTATGCCACGGCATACATCGCGTGTACGTGAACGTCTTTCGGAAGTATCGAGCTAAGTAAAATGGAACAACAGAAGTAGCAATTACATTTGCCTAGAATTAATCATTTTTAGTTAGAACATGCAAATGAAATGGCGTGTTTACATAAGGTTCGTGTTTGGCTGACTCATTGGTTCTTCTATCGCGGGTTGATTCCCGCCCGGAACATACATTCGCGTGGCCTACAGATAGATGTTCCGGGTCTAGCTGTTTGTTTATTATAAATTTTTTTGTAAACGCATGCGAGAATATCATAGTTTGAAGTTTCACGTTCAAAGTAGGATAGGTCGTTAGCTCATTAGCTGCGCATACATTCTTTTTTTTGTTTTCGAGAGGAAGCCTTCAAAAGGCGCCCTGCTTTGGGGATAAGACCGGGGAGTGTTAGATTTTTATCTGACTAAACCCTCCTCCTTTTTTTGAAGTCGGTTTAAAACCACTCCGGTGAGATCATCTGCCATGGAAGGGGCACAGTAACCTCTCAAAAGACCGATCCGGAACACCCTCTGTGCAACGCCGTTGGGAGACTGTAAAGGGGTCTCCCTGAAACCTAACTGTGGTGTGCAAGGCAGCACGTGACCACTGTGTTCCTCAGTAGGCGACTGGGCGGACAGACCTCCACAGTGAGCGCGCGTGATCCAAAGTTCCCGCCTGCCTACCTAGGGCCAGTTTCTCGAACTACTTACTGTAATTGGTTGAATGATTTATCAATAGCCGAAAACAATCGCAGCAGTTTATGCCTTGACAATTATTTGCCACATTAATTTTGCGATAATTTTTGGCTATTGATAAATCATTTAAACAATTATAGCAGTTTTCATGGGTTTGATAATTTGTCACATTCATTTTCCGATAATTTTCGTTTGAGAAACTGGCCTCTAGTGATTCGAAAGAAAGAGAATTTTCAAAGATAGCAAAATTACATGTAAACTAAGCTACCGCTTAGGATTTCATTTTAACTTCACTAGGTAGACGTCTGATATCTTCTACAGAAAATGAAAACTTAAAATAATATTATTAACATTTTAATTTTATTTAAAAATGCATAAATTAAATATATTATGTAAACATATTGCATTGTACCTTATACATAGGTAGATAGGATTTCTATAAATGCATTTCGCAATTTAGTAGAGGCATATGAGTTCTAGGTTCTGATCCGATTTTCTTATTGTATAAGTATTAAAATATTACCTATTAAATTATTTGACTTTAACAAATTGCCATTCCAATTCATAAACTCCAACTGAGGTTTGGTTTTTCTCATCATAATCCACCCATTCTTTTTCAGTCAAATCTACATCTTCAAATGTTTTTCCTGTAACATAATAATTATTTATTTTAATATGGTGTTTCTATGTAATCAGTAACAACTTCACAGTATCCAGATATTAACAAAGTAACTGTATGAAAATATCTGCCAGATAAGTTAATAATAACTCCTACACAGGTGTCCAAACAGACACTAAATATTTGTCTTTTTAAATTGGTTTTGATATTCCTATTGGCCTTTTGTGATTTTTTGTTTGATTAGGAGTGAATCATCATAATAGCTTACCATTGTCTTCGGCCACTGCTATCCATCCAGATTTAGGTTCAAAATCAATAGGCTCCACGCCCCGACAATCAAATATCACTAATGTTTTGAACTTGCCCTCGTCACTACTGGTAAACTGACCTGGAACATTTAGTAAAATAAACTGGAATTATTAAAAAAAAATACGGTGTGAGTTAAAAGAGGATGTAGTGACAAAAATTGAAAAAGGTGGTATGCTGAGATGGTTTGGTCATGTTGAGAGGATGAATGAAAAGCGGCTAACAAAATGTATTTACAAGGCAGATGTGACCAGAAACACCGGGAGGAGCGCCGCCCTAGGAGGACATATACCAACCTTATTGATAGACTTCACAAAGGACAGCAGTGCTATTCTGTAAAAATCTCACCGTGAAAACTTGGGCGAAGTGATGGTGGAGTGAGCTGTCAATGTCATCTCACTGGTGTTAGGGATGACCAAGCATTACAACAACATTACAAATTACCAACCTGTGTCGACACCCTCGCGCCATCCTATCTTCTCAGCACGGCGGGCTGTGCTGGGGCGGCTGCTGCAGGTGCAGAAAGCCTCACGGCGCAAATATAACAACCTTATTGGTGGCTATATTTTTGAGCCGTTTGGGGTTGAAACATTAGGGACGTGGGGTCCGAATACTCCGAATGCTTATCGAGTAGTTCGGGACATCGCCAAGCGGTTGGTCGACTGTTGCCTTTTGAGCACTTTTCACATTAACATGACAGCGATGCGGACGAATTTTTTGATGCCGTATGATGGTTTCTCCAACTTTTTTAATATACTTGTACTGTATATTATTACTCGTATTATTTTAATGCTGTTAGTTTTTAAATTAAGTAAATAAGCGTGTACAAATAAAAAATCCTTAACCCTACCTTAATTTTTTTTTGTTGAAAACAAAATGTAGGCAATAAACTGAATTTTTAATCATATAAAAGCGTTTGGATTTAGACATTGAAAAATCTAACAGCATTGAAATAAATAGATACTAATTATGTCTTAATTATGTTTCGTTCGTATTTGTTTTGATTCTAATTATTGTCTGTAAATACGAATGGGCATAATATGGATATGGCGAAAAAAATGATATGATTCCCGATGATGGGAAAAAAACCTTAGTGTGATATCTATGCAGCGCCTGGCGCGCAAGCGCGCTGAAGATATCAGAGCAAGTGAAGTGAGTGAATTGCGTGATCTTTATCACGCATAACGAAGTAGGTACGCGTGACGTGAACTTTCTCACGCCGCGCATGCGCGCTGAAGATATCAGAGCAAGTGAAGTGAGTGAATCGCGTGATCTTTATCACGCCGCGCATGCGCGCTTAAGATATCAGAGCAAGTGAAGTGAGTGAATCGCGTGATCTTTATCACGCCGCGCATGCGCGCTGAAGATATCAGAGCAATAGTGAAGTGAGTGAACGCGTGATCTTTATCACGCGTACCGGAGTTGGTACACGTGACGTGAACTTTCTCACGCCGCGCATGCGCGCTGAAAATATCAGAGCAAGTGAAGTGAGTGAATTGCGTGATCTTTATCACGCGTACCGGAGTACGCGTGACGTGAACTTTCTCACGCCGCGCATGCGCGCTGAAGATATCAGAGCAAGTGAAGTGAGTGAATCGCGTTATCACGCGTACTATGTAGTAGGTACCTATGTTTTATTTTATTTATTGTAGGCACCTGCGCCTCAGACTATTTATATTATGGACTAGTCTAGGAACAAAATAGAATAAAACAAAATTGAGTTTCTGACTGAATATCTGTTTTGCTAGTATTTAATTTAAAACCCCCTAAATAGTAATGTTTAGACACTTAAATACTAGCTTTGAAATAATATAAAATGATCAATTGAATTAGCATAAAAAAATGTAATTAAAATCTCGATTATGATTGTAAATGTAATGCTTGGTCATTCCTAGCACCAGTGAGATGACATTGACAGCTCACTCCACGCTCACTTCGCCTAAGTTTTCACGGTGAGATTGATGACCAGATGTATGAACGTAAATGAGGCAAAAGGAGTAATATGTAAGGATCGTAGCAAGTGGCGTTCTGTAGTTTCTGCCTAGGATAGTCACAATTGTACATAATCATTGGTCTTAGTGTGCAGATTATTGATAGCAGTATGTGTTATGAACTTGTATTACAAATAGAACTACTTATAATTATTTACCATGTTATCTAAGTTCTCACTGTAATGATTGATCAGCCAATTTATTGAGGATTTTTTGACAAAATTGATATCTTGGTAATTTGGCATAGAATGTGAATTTCAGAAGGGTTTGTCTGGAGCTATCCCTCCTACTGAGCAACGTCATAACATAAGACTGTGCAAGAGTAATAACTTTTACTGAGAAAGTGTGAATGCAGACAGTGCAGTGCCTACTGAAAAGATTATGCTAAATGGAAAATTGTGTGAACCTACCATTGCTGCCTTCAATAATATCCATACTGTTCTCTCTGGAACACAGTTTGCATTTTATCAGCAAGTTGGTTTCTGACCTATTGTGTTTCTGCGGTACTTTCTCTGCCTCAGTAAGGTCGTGAAACTTCTCAGTTACTTCGCCGCAACTTCCACACTTCAGTTTTAAGAACCATTGATAGTAAGGATGGTTTGTATATAATTTTTCGATGCATTCTAAAGTTGCTTTGATCTGAAGAGCGATTTTAACCATCTTGCAATGTTATTATTAGTATTTTTGTGAAGAAAAATAACAACAACGGAACGGAACCGACTATAAAATAAAATCGACGTCAAATGTCAACGCCAAAGTCAAAATGTCATTCACCCCCAAGTTGGCGATTGGCGTGTTGGAATCTGAAATAGGTATGAGTCTTTTTGCTCTAACTAAAATAACATTACAAGTTAGTAGAACATCGTTGTAGTACGGGTACGTTATCATTGGCGTATACAAGGGGGAGAGCCATGGGGGCCAAGAAAAGACCGAGGAATTCCATACTTTCGACTGAAGTTTTCGATTCAATTCAGGTGCACTTTTATACAGCATACTCATAGGTAGGTATAAAGTTACATGCTCTGTGGGTAGGTATATCAGGAAACAGAAAATAATATATTCTTTACAACAGGTGAATTTGTACATCTCAGTTAATATACAAAGATTTAACAAGCATGCACATACTTAGGTAGGATCACTAGCAAGGTAGCAAGCCACCTCGCGGACTCACGGCGCCACGTCCACTTGGGACTGGGACCTTAAAATTAACATAAATCCTTAAAAATGCATTTTTTTTAAACTCTGACCACGTAAATTATAAATTCAAGCTAATAAAAACTATATATTTTGTTTATTTGTGATTTTACCCTATCTCCGAAACTGGTCAATCAGAATGAACTCCCCCCCCCCCCCTAATGGAATCCTGGATCCGCCCGTGTGTTATGCAGACATGGACACATAATTGCTTCTGCGAAGCACTAAGTATAGCTTGCCCACTCTGAAATGACGGGCCCCACTAACGCTTTTACGCACACATAATGCGGATTTCTATGGGTAATGCGGTAGAGGGGCGCGTCATTTTAGAGTAGAGAAGCTATCCTTGGGAACTTTAAAGGCATAGTCAAAAATAAAATATCAAACTGTATGTATTCATAATTTATTTCTCACGTAAGAATAGAATCTTGGATACTATAATAATATTGTAGAACTTGCAACAAGCAAAGGAAACTATTATAGTTCAATATATTTGTGTACAGCACGAATGGCTTTACATGCCAAGCTAAAGATTAGCTAAACCCACCCTCAATCATTCTATACAAAATCTATAACAATCACACTCCGGAGCACTATTGCCCCTTGATAAGAAACTGGACCAAGGTAGGGCCGGTTCCTATCCTACCTCGATAGCAACGAAATCAAACATTTGATCCAACCACCAAATGCATTTTTACGAATCTTTGCTTTCGACAAACACGCAATTACCAACATTGGCACATCGAACTTCAGAAAGAGATTGTCATACACGTATGAGAATGACAGTAACCAAAAAAAATGATTTGTAGAACAAAACGCAATTATTTTTTTCTTTGACCCGATGTGCCATTATTCCGTTGGTCAGTATACTATATTTGATAAACATATTCAGTCTATCAGCGGGGCATTGGTACGATTTTAATGCCGTTGCCTTGATTGTCTGTGTGAAGGGTCAGACCCATCTCTTGAAGAACCTCGTTGTCCACCGGCGCTTGGAGCGACATCTTAGATATTACCTCCTGCAAAAAAAGTTGAGGGTTGAGGGTTCCATTGAAATTGCTTCTATTTAGCTTAAGTTTTAGTAAGTGGTGCCGTGGTCATATACAGGATCAAATTAAATTAGCTAGCGAAACCCCGCAGACGTGATGGGTATCTAAACATGATCAAACAAACATTAACTAATTTGATGAGATTTTTGATGTCATCAACCGCAGGTAGTGTAGTCACTTCAAATATCAGCTAAATAAATCAGTTTTATTTATGTAAACAACTGATACTTCAAGTAACAACACCACCAGCGGTCGTTAACGCCAAAAATAACCATGACGTCTGCGAAGTTTCGCTTGCTAATTTAATTTTACCGTGTATAACTATAACGGTAGCAAAATGATGGCCGCCATGAAAATTACCATGGGGCTTTCAACTTGTCAAAAAACGCTCTATATTAGTCTTCTAGTAGTCATTACATGACAGCACAGGTTTATTAGGAAACCATAGTTTGAGGCCGTATTCTCGGCGGCAGCGGCGCGTTCAAATGCATAGTTTTATATTAAACTGCCCTCGCTCCCTGCGCCGCTGTCATCGAGAACAGCTCAATATAAAACTATGCATTTGAACACGCCGGGGCGGCTGCCGCCAAGAATACGGCCTTACTGATTACTATTAGGTTTGCACTATTAATAAAAATACCGAAACGTATCTACTACATCATAAATCATAATACTCTAATATCAATGTTTACCTGATTCTCCGGGCAGTTCTCGCACAAGTTACGAACAGCGAAGATAACCCACTGCATTATTACTGTTCTCTACATAAGGAATATCATTATGATGGTGGAATGAATCAATATTAGATGTGTCGTAAGCCAAGACTTTGTTCACATAGGTATTCTAAGCTAACTTAAGAGTTTTAAAGCCGCCTCTGACTTGGCTTCACATGCCGTCGAGAAATATCTCTTAGGTATGCCGCAGTGCGTTCCGAGTTATGGTCATCGCTCATTATAGCAGCACGACTTCGACACGTCAAATAACTTGTCAATCAAGTTAGGATTTTAAGTCAAATGCATTAAAGTCTATTTTACGATGGCTATACAAAATAGTGGACGGCTCACCGGCAGTAAGCGGCCCGCGAGCCGTCACACGTCGGGCCGACAGCGCGCTTCAAGCGAGGTACCCGCTCGCTCACCGTCCGCGGGGTGACGCCTCGCCGACCGCACGGTGACGCCTTGCTTGTGAATAAACAATAAACTGTTCCCTCGCCGGTGGCGTGCCGGCAGCGAGCGGTCGCCTTGCTTACGGCGCGTTGGCGGCTAGCCGTCGCCTGGCTTACGGCGCGTTGACGACTAGATTTTTCGAGGCGGTGCCAGGGCGCTACCGTGCTGGAGCGGTGCTGTTATAATGGGCGATGACCTTTAGACTATCATCGATTTGAGCACGCTAAAAGCCGTTCCGATTAAGCGTGAGCGCGATATCGATGTTCCGTGAATCGTCATCGATGACGTCATGACATGCGCCATCTTGCGATAACGCCCACCATGCCTTTTTCTGATATCACCGTGAGCGCTGTCAAAATTGACAGTTGTGCTGTTTTTGTTTTGAGTCGCATCATATCTTTAGACTAACGTGGCATTTTCGAAATTGTGCTTCTGGCTTACGTTCGTCACCTAACCCAAGAATAAGAAGAAATTTGTGGTATATACACAAAGAAATATGATATGAAAGTTTTGACATTTGAGAGATCACTGTGAGCGCGTTCACGAGCGTTCCGAATTATTGACAGCCCTCAGCTGTCATAATCGTGATATCCTATTCGGAACGGCAATTATTGATTACAGTGCTGTGCGCGATTACGTTCTAATTCGGAAAGCGGCCCCGGTTTCCTCACGATGTTTTCCTTCACCGTTTTTGAAGCAAGTGATAATTATACAATACGCACATGAATCTGAAAAGTCAGAGGTGCGTGCCTTGGGTTCGAACTCGAGAACTATGAGTTGGCAGTCACACCAGTAGGCTATCACTGCTCTGTTCTGTTCACATAGGTAAGAAAGAACTATAAGGTCAGCCCGTCACCCAGTCAGTCAGACCGTTGTCTGTTTTAATCAAATGAGCTAAAGTATTACTGAAATCACGTAAACGGAGCTGCAAGAAATTATATTTGTAAAAGGATACAAGGATTGCGAGCATCGATGTTGCAGCAATCTAGAAGTACTGGGATCACTTCTAGTTCCCGGATCTGTAAAAAACATAAGGTTCAGAAATTATTTTACTGTTACAGACAAAATTGCAAGTGGGTACTGACTGTTCACTATAACTTTGTCTCTTGCCTTCATGATGGCACCGTTGCTTGTCAAGCCATTTTGAACTCAATCAGTATTGAAATTAAGCTTGATAAGCAATGCTGCTAACATGACGGCAAGGGACAAGTTAAAATGAACGCTTTGAAGGTTATGGTGCTTTAGCTTCGCATTTGACATCAATCTAGCCAAAATCACGGATTTAACTGATGCCAGATTGATTGTAGAAGGTAAGACATCTCTTTAGGATAATTAACACTCGCACTACGAAAACTGCCTTTTGCTGCGACATACAGGGTGCTGTCAATGTCAAATTGTTACCACTAATATGTGTGGTTGACTGTACGACGTACGAGTAGAACTGCGACCTAATTAGAAAATAGAACACGTAATTATATCGATTAAGAGACTCTTTATCGATCAATAATGAACTCGAGACGCTTATGGTCGCAATCGTTACTGCTGAGCATGAGGTCCGGGGTTCGATTCCCAAGTCGGGCAAAGTGTTATAGGGTTTATCCACCAAGAATTTCTCAGTAGCATCCCGGAGTTTCGATTTGTGCCCGGTTGACGGCAATAGGCTCGCCCCCTATTACATGGGACTTAAACATAAAGCGTCTGTACTGTAGATACACCTCTGCCTAAGCCTTCTAGGAATAGAGGCGTAATATTATGCTATGTAACCTCACCATCTTTTTATTCTCCTGATTCTTCCAGCAGAGGTTTGCGAGTGTCCTTACAAGCGCGGCTTTGAAGCCGAATGCGACGTGTCGCTCCACTGTCTCAACACTCGTGATGGCTTTCTTTGGAGTCGTCATGTCGACCGCGCCTAACCTGCAAAGAATCAATAAAATATTTACTAATGTTTTAGTAACGGAATTTAGATAGATAGAATACTCTTTATTATCTGGTGGTACACCATAAAAATTACAGACATAGATTTAGAAATAAAACTATCAAATCAAAATCAATCTATCTATTAATTTTTTTTATACCATTCCCCCTCTAAAAAGCTTATTTTATTCACTGAAAACAGTGAATAAAAAGCTCTTTTATTCACTATTTTGATGTTTGAATTTAGAACACGTCAATATATTCGACCGCCATCTCAATGCTATACAACCTCCTTAACACTTTCGACTCCACCCATTTTCATAGAACTCCTACGCCATGCCGCCATATATATTGGAAGTCTAAGACTTTTATTATTCGTAGTTGGAAGTGAAACCTCCGGGAGGGTTGCCGGCATTACACGTTTGTTAAAATATACATCAGATTTTATTTTCACGGTTTATAATCTGTATTCGCTTAAAAAACCTACATTTAAAATGAGTCCTCGGCGAGGGCTCTCTCTAGGTAAACCCTCCAGGAGGGCTCCCACCACTGAACGTTAACCTTCCTTTTTTCTTTATTAAATGTCTATTTTAGCTTACATCTTTATTTTTCTCGTAGTCATGGTATAAAGTATAGTTTGTAACTCTTGAATAAAACGGATTTATATCGAGGGCCATGAATCACTCGCATCGCTCAGGATTCTAACACTTGAATCACTCGCTGCGCTCGCGATTCAATCATCATGAATCACTCCCTACGGTCGTGATTCAGTCGTTAGAATCCTTCACTTGATCGTGATTCATCTATGGCCCTCGCTTTAAATCCGTCCTTTATTCATTAGTTGCATAATATACTATTATACCATTCCCCCTCTAAAAAGCTTATTTTATTCACTGAAAACAGTGAATAAAAAGCTCTTTTCATCACTATTTTGGTGTTTGAATTTAGAACACACCAATGTATTCGACCTCTATCTCAATGCTATACAACCTCCTTAACACTTTCGACTCCACCCATTTCCATAGAACTCATAACTCATCATTCCGCCATAAAAGTCTATGACTTTTATTATTCGTAGTTGGAAGTGAAACCTCCGGGAGGTTTCACTTCCAACGTCCACGAGGGCTCCCGGCATCCCATACCGAAGTAGGTGAACCCTCCAGGAGGGCTCCCGACACTGAACGTCTACATTTAAAATGAGCCCTCCGCGAGGGTTCCCGGCATTCCATATCCAAGTAGGTGAACCCTCCAGGAAGGCTCCCGACACTGAATGTCTACATTTAAAATGAGCCCTCCGCGAGGGCTCTCGACATCCCATATCCAAGTAGGTGAACCCTCCAGGAGGGCTCCCGACACTGAATGTCTACATATAAAATGAGCCCTCCGCGAGGGCTCGCGACATCCCATATCCAAGTAGGTGAACCCTCTAGGAGGGCTCCCGACCCTGAATGTCTACATTTAAAATGAGCCCTCCGCGAGGGCTCCCGACATCCCATATCCAAGTAGGTGAACCCTCCAGGAGGGCTCCCGACACTGAATGTCTACATTTAAAATGAGCCCTCCGCGAGGGCTCCCGACATCCCATATCCAAGTAGGTGAACCCTCCAGGAGGGCTCCCGACATTGAACGTGTTAACCTTTTATTAAATGTCCATTTTCGCTTAAATCTTTCTTTTTCTCGCAGTCATGGTAAAGTATAGTATGCAACTCTTGAATAAAACGGATTTATATCGAGGGCCATGAATCACTCACGTCGCTCAGGATTCTAACACTTGAATCACTCCCTACGGTCGTGATTCAGTCGTTAGAATCCTTCACTTGATCGTGATTCATCTATGGCCCTCGCTTTAAATCGCTCGCGGGGCGGGGCGGGGCGCGGCGTGGCGTGGCGGCGACGCCGACGGGGCGCTGGCGTGACGGGAGCGGTCACGGTCCCGCCGCGAATTGAGAGAGAAAGAATATAAATAAAGTAAAGAGTTATAAGTTCAAAGTAACTAAGTTAGTTAAAGTAACTTATAATTTATTAGTTACAAACTCTAAGTTAAAGTTTTAAGCTTTAATACAATCTCTCAATTCTGAATGTAACCGTCACGCCCCGCCCCGCCGCTTCTGACTTGTATTCACGCCCGGCGGGGCGGCGGCGTGGCGTGACGGTTACCGTCGCGCCGAGCGGGACGGGTCTGTGTGGAGTCGTCCCTAGTATCTAGTACATTACCACTGCTCAGCGTCACGTCGCCGTCCCGTCCCGCCCCGCCCCGCCCGCTGTGTGCAGAGACCTTTAAGTATGAATGTGTAGCTATGGCAATAAGATTGAGGCTACGGACGGTGCTGCCATCGGCGAGGAGCGGTAGCTTAGCGGGGGAACAATTTTCTACCGTTGCCGTCGCCCCGCTTGGCCACCGATCGTCGCCACTGTTTTTTTGCCCACAGCAAAAAAGAAAATATGAATGAATTTTGTGAAAGGTGATATGAAATACGATAGACGACGTATACTTAGTAACCTAATCCGCTTAACTCTGCGTTCGGCGCTACTCGTGGCAACACGTCGTGTCCGGGTTCGCAACAAGTCAATCGTCATCATGAGGATGCCCCGTTAAGAACCGACAAGTCGCGGGCTCGAACTCACTGGTGGGCGCGGCCAAAAAGCACGCTATCTCATCTGGCATCTGTGCGACAGAGATAGTATCAGTGATGAGCAGTTAGACGCTAGTCTAGCCGCACGTCTAGTTAGCGCGCACACAAACACCGTTCCGAACTGAAACGATGTTATACGAAGCACACAATAGTGCACCGCCCCGCCGCGCGCCGCCACAGAGTACTTTATAAGATACCGCCGCCGCCGCTGTGTCGCTCGCCGCCGCGCCGACGAGAATTATAGATATGTACCTATGTGTACCTAATTGTTATAGTTGACTACGGTCTATAAATTGTTTACAAAATTACTACTATCTTCTTATTTCTAGGTAAGTAGGTACCTACTTACTTAGTTACCTATTCATGGACGTACGCATAAGGTAGGTAGGTACCTACTTACCTACATTTTAGTGTTCACGACTGTTTGTGATATTTTTGCTTGTATACCTAACCTTCATACAAGCAAAATTATCACAAACAGTCGAGGTAATTATTTCATTAGGTACCTACTAAGCAGAATGCAAATGTGACGAAACTGTTTTGTTTTTGATAAGATTTAAAAAAAAAAACCAAAGAGATTAAAAAAAACGACGGATATATTATAGACTAACCAGGTGCGAACTTAGACCCTCTGATTTCGCAAGTGCCACATTACACCGCTCGACCACGGAAGCTATGTGGACAATGATTAAAACAGCAAACCTATTCGCAATTTTTTTGCGCGTATCAGATTTTCGACGCTCTGCTTAGCGCCGAGAGTTGAATATCCAACAGAGCGCATTCAGCGCGTATCCCAGTGCGTCAAGAAAATACACTGTTGGATATTCAACTCTCGACGCTAAGCAGAGTGTCGAAAATCCAATCGCGAACGTCGCGTCGGCTTACGAAGACGCTATCACGCAGCTCGAACGAAAGCGCGAGGCGAAGATCATGCGACGCGACGCGGCGTAGGTATTTTCCTAACTCATAATCAGCTGCTGCCAATTTGTTGATTTAGTAATCTATAGATAGGTACTATACTAGGTTTATCTAAAAATACTAATATTATAAAGCTGTACAGTTTATTAGTTTGATGTTTGAATGCGCTAATCTCACAAACTAGGTAGGTACCTACCAGTTTAATCATTTTTTTGTAGCCTTTGGTTATGTTTTAGGCTATAAAACATCACACTGCTGCTCATGGGAGCCGAGCAGTAGGATAGGTTCCTACGGGAACGCGGGTAAAAGCGTGGGGAACAGTTGGTATAAGTATGTACCTACCTACATATAGTACATACCTAAATACGTTATCAATAGAATAAAGTTTTACCCGACTGCCAGAGGAAGCTTACCTATATATATTTTTTTTTTCATATCGTTGTAATATTGATTTACGATAAATGTTATAAGTACCTACATAAACCTTTATAATACATATACAGTAGCTTCTGCCCGCGACTTCGTCCGTGTGAAATTTCGGCCCCCGACCCACCGCATCGCATCCTATCGCCCCGCCCGCGCTTTTACTTCGTTTTCGCTTAGCGTTCTTTCTGACTTTTTTCTTTTTGCTCGGCTCCTAAGGGTTGTAGCGTGATGTTAGCGTGTTGTTGCGTGGTGGCCTACAGTCTTTCTCAAGAATGGAGCTAACCAATGCAAAAATATTTTTTTAAATCCAGATAGAGATAGGTACCTACTAAATACCTACTACTCGAGCACTCCCCCCCATTTCCACGACCACAAAATAAAAGCCATAGCGCGCCCGCGTCGTCGGCGTCGGTAAAGAGTGTGAATGCAAAGAGCGTACGTCTTCTCTTGCCTACATAGGGTACCTACCAACGTACCTACACAACGCGGCAACGCCGCGCCGCGCCGGTCGCTAAAACGCCTGCTACACGGTCGCCTACCGCGACCCGACAGAGGTGACCTTGGTGGCTTACAACCGTGAAGATGATGTTTATACGACCAAACGTTGAAACAACTTTGCGGGTCGCTAACCAAGGTCACCTCTGTCAGGGACGTGGTTGGCAACCGTGTAGCAGGCACTTTAGCCTCAAGCAAGTCGTGGCCGAGCAGTAAGGTAGAAAATGTAGGTACCTAAGTAGGTATTGGCCAAAAGAAGATATAATTATATTATAATTTATAACAGAAAATATGCTCGAGGAGGTAGGTAGGTACCTACGAAAATAGATTACGTATAATAAATTGTACAGACGCCCCAGCACATCAAGTTACTACAATCTGTCAAATTTCTTTAATAGATTTTCAACTTTATGGCTAAAGAATAAGGTTCAATGTTGATTGAGAAAATTTGACAGATTGGAGTAGGTTGGTGTGCTGGCGTCTGTTACACAACACATTTTTGTAAACGATTCCGACTAATCAGTTTCATTTTGACCGTTCAATAATATTCATTGCGTTATTTACGTTGTTGAGCAGATCTTTTTCCGAACATAGGAAGCAATGGATTAGTAATATGTTTCAAAACGATTCAAATTTTGATTGATCGTGTATTACGTAATTACGGTACTGTTCTTCAATCTTCTGAGGAGCTCGTGGCTAAGTAATAACAAGCCGCACGGGTCCATCCATCAGGTTAAGCTACGCTTGCCGGGGTTAGTCAGTGGATGGGTGACCATCTTTACATACCGAGACTCCGTGCCTCGGAAAGCACGTAAGCCGTTGGTCCCGGGCTCCCGGCTGTCATTTGTGGATCTTTGACGACAGTCGTTACGAGTCGTCAGAAGCCCGAAAGTCTGACATCAGTCTTACCAAGGGGTATCGGTACCGAGGTCAAATAGGCAGTCGCTCCATGTAAAATACTGGTATTCAGCTGCATCCGGTTAGACTGGAAGCCGACCCCAAGATAGTTGGGAAAAGGCTAGGAAGATTGATTGGTAGGTAGGTACTGTTCTTCAATCAACCAACACAAATTCACTGACACAGCAGCGTCCACTCAAACCAACAATTTTATTCTAATTTCAAACGATACCTACGATAATTTTCTCAGGGCGAAGTCAAACAGATAAAGTAGGTAAAAGTGGAAACACTACAACACGCACGTGTGTGCCTGAATCAAACGAAAGAGCTTCAGGCGTGCGTGTGACATTTCGTGCATGTGTGCGCGAGCGTCACCCTCCGCACCGCGCCACCCGCGCCGGGGGAACATTATTGAGTGAAACGCACAATAGTTTATAGTAAAACGAGCGCGTCAAAAATTACGAAAAGGCCTTTGGTAAAAAGGTTTTTCTGAAAAAACCACTGCATAAATCAATTACAAATAAAATTTATTGAAATCTTCGATAATTTTGCTGTGTCGGTACGGATTTCGTTTTCGAGATTTCACACTTCTTGTATTACTTATTTACGCCCAAAGTTGCGTTAAAATTAGCAAGAAAAACGAATCTTTGTTGGCTCATAACTTTTTAATGGCTTTTTATTTTACTATTCTGCTTCCGTACAGACAATTTTAATAATGAGACCTAACTATATCATGTTAAACTTTGAATGTACGATGTCAAACAGTGGAGTAAAAACCCTCCGAAGTTTGTATGGAAAAAATATCAAAGTGTTTCACCTTAAGAAGTGAAAGACGTCGATTTCTTACAGGGTTCATTATAACTGTTTAAGAACAGTTAAACCGTTAAACGGATTAGGTTACTAAATCTATTGTATTTTATAATAGATTTCCGCAAAGTCACGTGAAAATGTGAATAGAGCTTACCTAGGCTTCGCCCCTTCAGGTGAGTCAATCTTCACCGACGGTACCTTATTAGTGGCATCATCAGCAATCTTGACTTCTTTAGCGGGTTCACTTTTCTTCTCCGCATTTGCCGTATCCCCGCGAGTTTTCTCCGATGAGATCCCAAGAATTTTCTGCAGCTGCTCACTGAGATCGAAATCCGTCGACAAATTCTGACTTTTCTTTACTTCTTTAGGAGTATCGGGCGAATGCTTTTGCGACTCTGTTTCTGGTACGTTCTCAGCTAATGGCGGTGAAATTTCGCTTGGGGAAGCTTTAATTTCGCTTTTTAATTCTTCTTTCGAAATGTGTATTTCTGTTGGGGGATCATTTGGAGAACTGTCTTGGGATTCCGTTCTGCTTGTTGGCTGTAAGTCCAGTCTTGGTTGCAAGGCTACAGGGATCATTTCAGCTATTGTGTTCATACTGCCATTTGGAGACGCGGAATCAATGATCAAAGGAGGTTCATTGTCATCTCCTATATCAATTTTATGTTCTAAACTTATTCGCCTCGTAGGCAAAGGCACGCGATCATCATTTTTTGGGACTGAACTACTTCTTTTGTACGCGACTTTCGACATATCTGAGTCTATTTTAACGTTGGAGTTCGAGTTGCTTCTATTGTTTTTCACGTCTGGATATGTATCGGTAAATTTGAGCGGTTGCATGTTATCTACGGCGTCGAATTTGTCCATGTATGAAGGATTCTCGTTGCACTCGAAGTATTGTTCGCTACTTTCGGATTCCGTGCATTCCGATGTCGTTTCGTTACACGATAGCATGTTGTCGGCTGAATCGTTTTTAGTTAGGGGATCTGTAATTGGTAACAACAGATTAGTAAGTAAATGGAGTGTTAGAGTCTGTCGAAGTCATTGGCGCACATTGGACGATAATAAATAATTTAATTATGTATTGCTATAATTCAATCGCGCTTCACGTTTGGTCTTTGATCTTTAGAGGAGGGTTCTCAATAAAACCATACTCCTAAAAGTAACAAGAAAGTCACTAAGAAATACGAAACTTAGGCAATCGTTCAATGAGAAACCTTTCTTTTGAGTTTTGACTTTTTCTTCGCGATTGATACAAAAATATGCATATAGGTATGTGCGAGCATTCCATTTCCTTACTACTCCATCTTTGTAACGCTCATCAATTAGTTTCAATAGTTTGTTAAAGGCGGTGTTTGTAGAGCCATGATTTTCGATTACACGGTCAGTCGGTTACCCGTTTTATCATTAAAACCGTGAAGCTATACAATTTAAGTGGTTATTTCACACATTTCAGTGATAATACGATTAAAATGTCTTTATTCCTTTAGTTCACATAGCTAATGCGGAAAAAGAAGATATAAGTAGTACCCGGTCGGAAATATGACGCATCCAGTTTTAGAAAAAGTATTAAAGTACGGCTTTAGAGCAGTGGTGGCCCAGTAGAAACGGCCGTGACCTACGAGTTGTAGGTCGTAGGGTCCTTCAATCTAGGCAGGCACTTTGTGTAAATTATTTCAGTACCACTGCTCTCAAAACGGTGAAGGAAAACGATCGTGAGAAAACCTGCATGTCCAAGAACAAAAAATTCGAAGACATTGTGTCATCTGTACATTCTGTCAATCCGCACTCCCGCGCCCGCGTGGTGAATTACGGCCCACTCCCTCTCACAGAGAGGAGGCCTGTGTCCCAGCAGTGGGAACATTATAGGCTGATTATGCTTATACTACGGCTTTGTCTAAGAGTAGTGTCGGTCACTCATACTCAAAGCCTACACCTATTTGGAATTCAGACTACACTGTGTATATTCCGAAAAAAAAAAACAGAATAGGTAACTCACTCTCACACGGACTGCTGACTGGTATTTCAGATATATTCTCATTCTCATCATCTATAAACGTCCTGCCGGTAGCCTCATACAGCTTGTTTAACGAGGAAAAAAAGTTACTGCTCTCTTTGCCTAGCTTGTGAATCGCTTGGAGAAGAACTGAAATGAAATTATGCATTATGGTCATTGGTAATTCATCATTAATTGTTGGAGGTCAGATAGGCAGTCGCTCCTTGTAAAGTATTCATCAGCATCCGGTTAGCCTGGAAGCCGACCCCGTAGCTGGGAAATGGCCGGATGGTCTTGTATTTCTATGTATGGTATTCTGATGATTGGTATACTGATTCTTTGAATTACCTAAATTATTATATAATTAATATATTCTATTAATTAAATGTTGATGGATGGAGAGGGAGAGTAATGCCAAAGAAAAGATGGATGGATTTTGTGAGGAATGATATGAAAGAGAAGAGATTGAATGCTACCATAACAGTTGACAGAGGAGAATGGTAGAAGAAAATGTGTTGCGCAGACCCCAAGGGATAAGGGCAGGAAGATGATGAAATAGTATTATACTCACATGCACAATTAATAAATAATGAGCTATCCGTCTGCAAACAATCCATATACGCATCCATACTAGACGCAGTGGCTATGATCTCCAATAGAAACACCACCTCCTGAGGCTCAATTGAATTCACATACTTATCAACCGTCTTCAATATACAATCGGATTTACTCTTGAACTCAAGAGCCATAAACTTAACGAAGTTTACAGACACATTAATATCTTGAGATTCCGTTGACATCAATATATTGTACGCTAAGTTCAACACAAGCATCCGACTTTCAGGTTCCAACTTTGAATATAACTTCTCTATGTAAGTATTCTCAACACCAATTAAATATTCTATAATTAAATGTGGATATTCAGTGTTGCCATTACTGTACATGTATGCTAACGAGTTTAATAACATGACATCATCAGGCAACACATTTGGCTGGCCTAATAATATGTTGTAAACGATCATAGCTGCTGCAGTAGCAATCTTATCATTTGATCCAACAAAGCTGTTGAGGATGTTGGCATCAAATTTGTTCCATATCATTATTTGGTTGAACGGATTGTTTACAACTAAGTTTCCTAGGGTTTGCATGAGTACAGTCATGCATGATTCAAACTTTTTCTGCAGCTCTTCATTTACAAAGTCAACGCTTGGATGTTGGTATTCTGTTGCTAGGATGAGCATAGAGTCTAGTATGGACAGTTCTTTAGAGATGTATGTCTGCATCTTTGTACCAGCTGCTGCACAGGAGCGGACCAAGCGCAGACATTGTTCTGCAACTGCTAGAGTACTTCTGTTGTATGAGGCTTGTTCAACGTCAAGACGCATTATATGTAGAACTTCTGCTATAAGTCGTAATGTATATTCTGATGCTTTTTTCCTGAAATATAAACATTAAATGTTTAATTTTACTTTTCTGATGTCTATAGCAAACCAAATGAATGGAAATGAAAAAAAAGGATGATATTATGATGATAAACATATTCTTTGTATTGTAGTACCTTAGCTAAAATGTAAAAAAATTGATTATCAAACAAAATAATGTAATAATACATTATAATAACAGTAACCTTGTAATAATAGGAGCGGCTCCACTGTACTTTAGGGACTGCGCGTGCGGAGCTTCATATTTTTATTCTTCTCCCACTATCCCACCAATCCCGAAAGAAACTTTTGGCGATTTTTTTCTCAGCGCCTATGGTTTTGCTAGATTTGCAGTTTTCAAAAACACACTAAAAAGGGTATAATCTACCAAAAAAAAAAACACCTACTATAAAAAATCGCCGGTCCCTAAAGTACATACAGTGCTTCCATAGGAGCTCTAGAACCTACAATTTTTATGTAGGGTAGACCGGGGACAATTAAAACAGGTCATGATTGCAACAACTTCAATTTCTCAATAACCATTATAATTATATCTACGTGTGTGACGCGTCGTTCGTTGCTTCGTCAGCCATGTTCGGTTTCGTGTTTAGCGCAGCTCGAACAAGCGAGCGACGCAGTCGTGCACAGGACGACTTGACGAATTTCGCGGCAAAAATTAAGTATTCACGATTTTTGTATTTATGGTGTTTACCTATTTAAATCTTGTTGTTTGTCAGTTTTTCTTATTTTGGAGTCTTGCTACGCTATTTAAGAGTGTTTTTATTAATATTGATAAATGTTAAAGTCAATAGAAAACAAAATATTGAGTATTGAAGTAAAAGATGTCAGACGGGTACGTTCGAAACAACTTGTCTGTGGATGTTTGAAACGTTTCAACCGTCCCCACATTTTCTGCATTTTTACCCGACTGCACAGAAGAAGGGTGTTTTCTAGAGTGTAGGTAAATAATTAATGTTTTTAAGTTTAACGCATCTTTTTTTAATAAGAATTCAAAAGACAAACTTGGATATGGAAGAGAAAAGAAAGAGGACGAACAAAACTACAAAGCATAAAAATAAATCATCAAAAAGAACCCCAAAGACTTCCAGCTCTGAAGATGAAGATACTGACACAGAACTGTTTATTTCTTTTTTACTTTGTAGTCTTTAATGAAGATTAGTTTTTATAAATACATACCTATTTTTGACTAGTTTTAGGGTATAAATTCCCACAAAAATATTTTAAGTTTTAAGTACTAAATATTAGCTTAGCTGATTGATCTTCTCTGAAATTAAATTTCACAAGAGAAGTCAAACCTATACGGGTCAATAAACAATTGTTGATGATTGATGATTGAATGAATGAAACATTGATGATGATAGAAACATTGTCATGATTGAAACATTGTTATGATTGAAACAACCTGTTTTGTATGAGACTGGATTACCTTTTTTTCTCCCCCTTGTAGTGCCATTTACAGCATAATAGGATATTAAGTCAGTCAATTATTTGAAATAGTATTCAATAGCACAAATTAGAGCACTAAAACTATATAAATAAAATATATTTTGAGTTGTTTATGTTGAAGATGTTTTTGCATTTATAATTTTCGAAGTAATAACGTTATGTTGAAGGACTTGTCACGTTCTTAATAAATCATTTAGTTGTAAGGTAAATTTATTAAGACTGATTAAAAATCGTCAGTATTTCCTAAAATATTTTCAGTGTTTCAATTATCCCTACATACTGTTTCAACCGTCCTTCGGGTGGGGTCAATAGAACCACTGTGCCACGGTAGACGGTAGAATAACTAAGCCATATCTTAGAAATAAATGCCTACAGCCGCGCGGTACGTAAACATGCGATAGGGCTGCCCGCCTCCAGTATTTTAATTACATTTGCCTACTTTGTGTTTCCATTTAGTTTTGTGATTGTAAATATACTTTTTTTATCTACACAAATAAATAAAATACTTTGTGAATTGAATAACAAAACAAAACACAAATGCCCGAGGTTTTAAAACAAGCGTACCTACCGTATTAATTCATGAACCTCCTATAACTACCTATTTCACTCGTGTTATCACTTTCCTTTACTCTATTCACTTTATTTATTAATCCAGACATCTTTTTTTCGGGAGATAAAAGGAAATACTTATCCATTAAAAATACACACAATATGTACCTACCTACCAGTAAGTAAAATTATTTTATAGTAAGACTATAAAATAGTTTTGTTGTTGTTGTTTGTTAATAATAATACCTTTCAAAGTTTCCAGGTAATCTAAAAAAAGTTATCTCTGGATGCGTTATTGCCAAATTCATGCAACCGAAAACAGCAACAATATATCCTACTCGTCATATTAAATATGTACTTGAATTTATTTTTAGTGTAAAAATCGCGCGGTTATTGTTAAAAAAACAACACACCGTTCGTTCGTCACTGCGGCACAGACGCGACACCAGTATTATATAGTGCTCTGTGGACGCGACTGTCTGCGTACCTCGCGCATACCTCGATCGAGGCGCGTAGGTATAGCTCGCGCTTCGTCCGTTTCTATGAAGTTGGCCTACCGTCTACCGTGACTGTGCCTAATCTTCTATAATAGGTGATTGTAGGATAACTATTCAAAATAGAGATATAGATTACGTTTCATTTAGGAACTAGATAACGACCCTTGCAACAATATAAATATGAGGGTTGTGGGTATTATAGATACTTCACTGCACACGGTTTAAGTTAAATTGTTTCAATTGTCCCCGGTCTACCCAAAGATTTAAAAATAAATAGACATACGAGGTGAGTCTAAAGCAGATTCGAACACATTTTAATTAAATGGTTAGGTATTCTTCAGTAAGAGAGAGACTTGGTACGCATAATGGAAAACTATAACTTGAATAAAATGCATGCCCATACAAACAGACGAATAAACATTATAACTCCACATGTTTGTATTACTTACGGGCGCAATCGTCCGGTCTCGGTATCTCTGGAAAGTTGAGCCTCGGCTCGTAACATTTCCTCCACAGCGTCCCATTCTCCCGTTTCCAATTGAAAATTAATTAATTTGGCATCCAGCAATATCTCTTCTGCAAACCACACGCTTTTATCGCGTGACATTTTTCAGAAATTCAAGAAAATAAAAATCTACGCAAAAAAGGCTGACATATTTTGACAGCCCAGTATTTAAACTGACAGTGACACTGACGGCTAACTGAACCGACGTTTAGGCGTACGTTCAGAAAGTCACAAAATCAGAAACCTGTGCAATAATGGGGGTTTCCTTTGTTTTTAGGTTTTAGTCAGAAAGTTCACGGACTCAGCGAAATATTATGAAAACATTCATGATTTTCGAAAGATTTAATAACACCTCCGGTTCTTACACATTGGTTAAAAATTGGTAATTTTAAAAGTACAAAGTCCATCAAAGCTTCAAGCAAAGCAACTCGATTTTCAGAAAAGCTTCAGTGGCCAAAACTCAAGGAGTCAAGGCCCAAATTATAAATTAGTTGCGCTTGTAGTCAGGAAAGCAGTTATTTGTTTTTGATAGAGCTTTGTCAATTTATAGCATATTTTCTATGTTATTCTTTCAGGGTACCAAATGAAATGAGGTGCATTATTACTTAGTAGGAGGCCAATGAATGACATATTAATATTTTTAATGCATTTATTGTAATCACAGTATCTTACCAATTGAATCATTAGGAAAATAAGACCGAAAAGCTTTCATTTTTATTTTACGAAAATATTATGAAACGGGATTAGATTCGTCCTCAGTTTTTTTTTAAAGAGAGTTGCCATCTAAATCCTTAATGTTACTACTGTATTGTACTCAATGTAAACTGTTTTTCACAGACTTTTCATTAACTGTTACCTAAAATACTTTTGTTTCATCAAAAGTAATAATTTTGACGTCTTCTTCTCGAATATTAATAAGTAAACTATCTATAATAAAGTTATAATTATATGCTATGATTGGTAGAATCCGTAATAATAGGATGTGCACCCCAGCCAAGAGGTGATAGTCGCTTGCTCCCGCCCCCGCTTCACCGTCCGGTCGAACGAAGAAACGGCGAGAATGGCATTTGTGCGTGAAATTGTATCAGTTTTTATGTGAACAAGTGCATATTTCTCACAGTAGTAATTTCACCCTCCGACCTATAGTCCCCCGGTGTAATTATCCCTTTACAGTGTTGAACTATGTGCCGTTTTAGATAGTTTTGTGTCGAAGAATTTTTGTGTGACTGGTTCGGGGTGGTATCCCGTGGATTTTGTTTCATTGTGCTTTAGCAATAATGGTCAGACTTCCCGCTAACATCGTTGGAATTTAAAACATTCGGTGAGTCATCAAGATTTTGAGTTTTAACGTTAGATTGTAATCATGTAAATCTCACAAGAACGTGCATGTCGATCTAAAAATACCAAGAAAACTTGCATTGTAGCGATGTTCTATTCGGTATCGTGTTAGTCGGGCTATTTATACTCAAATATATTTGTTTTCCTGACACTTCCGTGTATTCTCAGGAATGCAAACAAGAATTTGAAATTCTTACTTTTCTATTTATAAAAATCTTACCACTTAACAACATGCTTTCATCGTGAATTTCGACCCACAAAATTCCTATAACTTGACTCCCTTGATACCTTCACTCATTCCTTCAACATGTGGAATTGTGGATAATAAATTATGTCAGTCTGAGAGTTGCATATTAGTTTTATGCATATTATGTTGACAATAAATAAAGTAGCTGTAATTAGTTATGCACTTCCTTAAAAATAGCCATGCAAGCATAACATGAACCATGTTTTTATAAACAAAAATATTCAATCTATTGAAGTGTTCAAAGTTCTTATCACACTCTTATCATTTTATCACACAACACTTGTAGATAATATTTCAATGCTAATTTTCAAATCTAAATAAAATTATTTTTAAACTTCAATATTGTTTTGGCAACGGTATTCACAAAATAGTCCCTTGTCAATGTCAAATCTAAGGAAATTGATGACCAAAAAGTTTGCTAACAGCAGAAAAATTAAGTAAACAGTTGTTGTAAAAAAATAGGTTTAACTAATCTATCAGCTGAGTGAGTAATTTATTACTCAGCGCTCAGTAGCTTCTAGAAAAAAGGTTTTTGTTCATAATATAACTTACTTTATCAAAGAAAACTAACTTTTGTTTGGAACAAACTTGAACAATATAATTCATTATAAAAAAAAACAGCATAGTCTCATTTGTACGAATTGTGAATAAACTAATGCTTAAAAATTCATGCCAAATATGTATTTGTTTAGTGTTTTTGCATATTTAGTCATTTTATTGTTCTTGAACCTGTTGTCAATCCTAATGTTGATACAAAGATTAAATATCACTTCCTGAGTAAATATAACATAGTTTGTTTGTTTTATCATTCCAGCAGAAAACACACCCAGTACCGCTTGTTTAATTTTATGAATGTTTAGTCATTTGCACTATTTCAGTTGGTTTTTTAGGGTTCCGTACCCGAAGGGTGACAAACGGAACCCTATTCATAAGCCTCCGCTGTCCATCTGTCTGTCAGCGAGCTCTATCTCATGAACCGTAATAGGTAGGCAGTTGAAAATTTCACAGATTGTGCATTTCTATTGCCGCAAGAGCAACAAATAATAAAATTAAAAAATAAAGGGGGGTCGCCATACAATAAAATTAAATTTTGAAAAAAAAATAATCTGTCCCTGGCATGTGGGGTATCATTGTCTAGAGCTCATCAAGTAGAAAATAAATATAATTTTTATTTGTTTTTATCTTCAAAAATGATGAATTAGGGGGCCGTAGAAGTTGTCTGTTTTAGACCATTTTTGTACGAGCTCTATCTCAACAACTAAACAAATTAGGAATTTGAAACTTGTGTGTATCATGTACCGTATACTGTTTATAATCAACAAATACTAAAAACGCCGATTAATAACGTATTTTATATAATATGGGCGATTTACTGCAACTTAAAAATAATATTTTGTATTTCATGCTAATATTATGCGATATAAATTCCACAGATAACTATTTACTAGTCGGAGTAATGACATGGAATTAGTAAGTACCTACTATCATGGCAGCATATACTATTTCGATCATTTAAATTTCGATCATCCAAAAAGGTCTACAAAATAAGCTCTCTTCAAAAGATTTTAAAACCGGCCAGTATTTTTTGAGTTTAAGAACTTTATCGACTTTTTTCAAAGTATCCCTAGACGGTGTTGCCGTGTTGATGTGTGTACTCGTACCTCATGTTAAAACTACACTCCAATAGACAATAATATTCAGTAACATTGAAATGAATGGTGGTACATACAGGGTACTATTCAGTTACCTTAAACCGTTGTGGATACAATTTCATACTGAGAAAACTTATTTGTGTAAAAATATTCAGCCACGGCGGCCAATCGGAGACTAGCCTTCGGCGTGGGAGATATTATAGTGCACAAGTGTATGCGCAGACACCGTCAGACACGAGTGCACTCTCTCTTCGCTTGAGTTTAGATTTCGATATTTTTTTTTGTTGGTACATTGGCGTGTGCTAGCTGTCATTATGGCAAATATATTTTATTTAATGTTTTGTGTTGAGTAATGTAAAATATTTGCATACTATTGTATAGAATCAAGTTTTTTTTCGTAACTGAACAGACAGCTGCGCTGCTAGCGAGTTTGTTGCGCCACTTCTTCTTTCCAGCAAAAGCACTAGGAAGTGGTGAAGGGCGGGCGTTTTTGGGGGACTGTCTTATGTAATTAGCCTAGTTTGAATAAATGACTTTTGAATTTGAATTATGACTATCAAAAATAACGTAATACCTATATTGACGGAATGTTGTAATTAAAATTTGGCGTACTACTTGCATTCTACTTATTTTGTACAATATAGTCTGATGTAGCAAGAGAAATCCTTTTATTTATAAGTAACTAGCTTTACCCGGCCCGGCTTCGCACGGTTAGCACTAAGTACTTATCTACGGCGCACCTACCTTTCCTAATTACATATTTCTACCTAATTACCTACCCTACCTACCTACCCTAACTGCTACCTAACCTAACCTACCTACCCTACATATCTACCTGCTTACCTACCACTTATACCTATTTCAATCAATCAATCTTCCTAGCCTTTTTCCCAACTATCTTGGGTCCAGTCTTACCGGTTGCAGCTGAATACCAGTATTTTACATGGAGCGACTGCCTATCTGACCTCCACAACCCAGTTACTGTTACAACACATATACCTATTTATACCTACTAATACTATGTTAGTAGCAAATAAATAACTTTGAATTTAGTTAATGCATGTTACTAAAATAAATGAAATAGACTTCTACACCTATAATTTAACACAACAAAATTTTTTCATTAAAATTAGACAATTTCTTTACAAATCTTTATGTTTTTTTATAGCGCCTCTGTTGTTACCTTTACGAAAGTATTACAAAAATGCATAGTGTTAAATCTTGTACGACATGGTATGGAACCCTTCGTGTGCGAGTCCGACTCGCACTTGACCGATTTATAGTATTATTGTTTTATGTCTAGAGGATGGGCTGCTATACTCTATGCTACTGCTTTTAGACTTACTGACAGTCAATGCATGTACCGTAATTGTATATTGGTCCAAAGCCCTATGTCCACTCCACCATGTACACCGCTACATGTACTGTACATGGATTTTTATAAATAGACCTTGGCATCATAAATAATTAGCAGCATGGCTATTCACTGATCTGATTAGAATATTTTCCTGTTATGATTTATAAATATGAAAATAATCATTAAGCTGTAATATTTTAGTCTGGCTATTATTATAAATAAATTATCCATATCTAAATAAGTTGTGTGTCTGTATTTATTGTTTAAATAATGCTGTTATTTCCTGTCACCATGAGATGATTCAAATATTATGCTCTGAACAAATCCAGATAAGGAACAAAAATTTTCATCAGAAAATGTTCATTCCTTATCTGGATTTAATATATTATTTTCTAATCAACTTCCCAAAAAGGAGGAGGTTATCAATTCGGTTGTATTTTATTTTATTTTTTTAATGGATGTTACCTCATAATTAAATATTATCTCAGACGCAAAATTTTTGAATGAAAAGTAATTATTAGTTTATTAAGTAAAACTGTTAAGTAACAACAGTAGCAAAACAAAGTATGTTCTCTCAAATCCATTCAGTGTTGCGAAAATATCAACAGGTGTAGATTTTCAAGGAAACACACCATTGTTTTGAAAATTACAAAAGAAGTAATCAATCTGCGCTCTGCATTCACATTAGTCTTCATAAAGATGTCTTAATAAGCGAATGAAAATGATTGCGTACCTAATTAGCTCTTATCAACGGACTGGTTAGTAGGTAATTGGCAAAATTCTTACGTGCAACTTGCTGTCTGGCTGAGTCTCTCAATGGTTGCCATTGTATTTAGAATTGTGTTTGGCTAAGAATAAGTATGAGTGCCTAGTTGTTTTTTGGACTTTTCTGTCTGACATAAAAGACATAGAGTACACTAAGAAATATGTAGAAACATTACGTATTTTAAGATAAGCTCTGAGTTTATTTGATTATGTATGAATGCTGTAGATAACAGGATAGAGAGAGCTGTAATTTGATAAAGCAGTAGTGAATGTTCTCAATAAAAAGACAAATCTGTAACCTGAATGAATTTTACGGGGCGGGGAGGGGGTCGAGCGAGACAAATGTCACCCAATCTCAAGTGGGGGGAGGGGGTCTGAAACAGTGTAATATTGCGAGAAAACTGGGTTAAATTAATAAAATGGGCTAAAGAATCGAATAAACTATGTTTATAATATAGACTAACATATTATTTACCCAAAAATACGAATTTTGGAAATGTGAAGCCAAATCTCACGACATGTCACCAAGGGGGGAGGGGGGTCGGAAAATCGCCAAAAATGCCTCACTTAATTAATGAACGCCTTCTAACATAACACCTGGATTTCCCCGGAAGAGTTAGGCAGAGGTGTACCTATAGTACACCCATATTTTGCCAGATGTACACTGAAAAAAATGCAGACTAACTAAGATACATTTTCTCTTAGTTGGCATTAAAATGCTTGGAATAATTAATAATCTGTTCACTATACACAAGATACCATAGTTGCCAGAACAAATTCATTTTATTTATATCAACAAATACGCACATGCACAGTTTATTCAACAGTCTTTGTTACATCAAACATAGCACGTTTGATTTTAACTCAAAACTTTTATAAATCAAATAATAATTTAAGTTCATGGTAACAAGCAACTTGTTAGCATTAAATCATATAAATCATAGTTTTTAACAACGAACATGTTTGATTAAATAGCCTGCTTAGTTAAATAAAACAAGATCAGTGGTCACATCTAATAACTCTTTGTAATGACAACAAAACGCAACGCTCCCCGCGCTTTTCCCACCCCCACTTGCAGTAATAGTAAACTAACTTCGCGCGCCGGTCGACGGTCGACTTGTCAAAACACAGAGCGCTATTATAATACTGGTGTCAAAATTCAAAATGCGTACGATAATAATTATGTAGGACTAGGATAAACATGCTGTGGTTCTTATGGCTATCTGTGCAGGCGTGCAGGTTGTCTTATGTTCCAAGAACACAGGTGTATACGCCAAGCCAAACGCCTAGGGTCGGTGATAATATTAGTGAAATAACTATTTACATAAATACTGCCGAGTGCTTTATACACAATGGAACACATGGAAGAAGTGGCCGAATTATTAAAGATATGGATCTCATCCCAAAATTTGCAGGTAAGATAAAACATACAGTAGGTAACCATAATACCTAGGTAGGTATACTAAGAATGCTATTTGTCAGTACAGGAAATTTGCAGCCTGCACCATTGATTTTGAACACTGAATAGCACTCACAAACTTACTGATTTTTTACAGCAACAGCGGTTAGGAGTTCTGTCAACTAAAGGAAAGAGAAACAGAGAGGAAAGCCCTGCACCCTCACCTTCACCATCTCCTAAATAGCAACAAAGCAACACACTGGATGAAAATGTTGAAGTTGATTTACAGTGGCTTCGAAATTCATCAGAAACTTGGAGGCTGACGGAAATAAAATGGAAAAACACATTCAAATATCGAATAATGCGTCTTCACAAAGTCTATTCATTATTATTCATTATATGAACGAATACCCAGTGCTAATAGAAATAAACCGCAAGTTTATACTCTGGTAAGGCTTGCCACATAATTATATTTTATATACATGTAATTTGAGCTATATTTTGTCAATTTAATGTTAATAATTATACTGTGTTCTGTTTTGTGTTTTTTAGTTGAACATTGACTTTGAGGCGGCCTATGGAGACCAAACACATAATTTGTTTGTTTATTGCAAAAATTTTTAATATTGGAATTATTATGAAATAGAAAATCAAAAAATTGCATTTGGCCAGGATCTAATCTCTCTAGCTGATTGTAAGTATATTTTTCTTCATTCATTTAGCGGCTAAATTTTAGCCTATACACATCCCATAGCTGGGCCTATGCCCTATAGGCCTTCTCGCAGAGGGCTTGAGCTGCTTGTCCCCATGCTAGCCAGTTGCGGATTGCAGGCTTCCCTTTGAAGCCTTTGTACCTATTTTAATGTGACTCTTTCAAAACTTGAACTATCTGAAAAACGAATGGTCTATATAATTATTCTTTTATTTCAGCACCTAAGGAAGAAGATAAAAATTTTGCAGCATTTTTGGCAATTAAACAGAAGAAAAAACAAAAAAAAGTCGAGCCTAGCTGTGGCTGAAAATCATCTAAGGCTGAAACGCGGTATGCGTTCATCAAACATTTAAGATCCGATGTGATCTGACGCTGAAATTGGTCTGTCTGTCTATTGAACTTCAGCTAAAAACATTACAGAATAAAGAGGCAACATCACAGCCTTACATAATTATTGGTGAGTCATTAAACGATTAAAAGATATCTGATAAAAAAAGCTCTTAACTCTAATTAAATTTGTGAAATATTTGATTATTGTTATATTATTAGGTTTCTATATTGCAGACTATATTAAGACTGGTTAATAATAATTAGGTATCTGGTTAAGCTTATTCTAAGTCATATAATAAGCTAAATTGTAATAGTTTTTAATAACTTCATAAAGTTTTATTGTACATGGTACACCGGCTACACATCAAGCTATACATTTCCAGTTTAAGCTGACCTCGCATTGCAGGGATATCGTTTACAATGCGAGATCACCATAAACTGGAAATGTATAGCTTGATGTGTAGCTCAGCTGCGTACATAATTTGTTATTTACCATGGTGACTTGTTTAGTATGCTGTGTTCAACTTTTAATAAGTTTTTTTGTATAATTCAAATAGTCTGATTCTAATGGGACAATTATTATTGCAAACAATAGAATTTGATGTGTTTATTTTTTCATTTTTGCTTATTTGAAGAACTAGAAGCAAAGGAAAATGTAAAATTTCATAACTTTTTGTCGTAACATGCAATATAAATATTCTGAGCAATGGAAAAGTATGTTATTCTATAAGATGTAAATTATATTGAATGTAAGTATTTTGTGTAATGTGTTCTGCATAAATAAATTAAAAATCAAATATTGTTGTTTGATTGCTATACCATTTAATATCTATTTTCATGTTTCATATTTTTTATACAAGGCCTATAGGGTTAACTTGAGGTGGATCGTCACGCTATGTTATTAAAAATATCTGCGTAGGGGATGCTGAAATTAATTGACGGTTTATAGCAAATATTAAGGTCTCCTCAAAAAGTTTTCATGATAAGCATACAAGAAAACATTTTGATTTAAGCTTAATATTTGCCATAAATCTATATTTAATTTTAGCGCTCCTGCGCGGATTTTTTTAACAATTTAGTGTAACGATTTACCACAAAGATGTTAGTCATTATAAAAAAGTAGGTTCTCAACCATAATTATTACAATAAAGTTACTTTGTTGATGTGCAAAAGATACTGACTTGGATTGACAAATAGAAGTAGTTCATATGACAACGGTTCATGTTTACGTTGAATACGAAGTTAGTTGCATTAATCAGGATAGCACGGTTATTTGGTGCAAGATCTTAGTTGAAACAACATAAGAATTTCATTGATCTAATAATGTTTCACAGATGTATCGTGCAAGATCTTAGTTGAATCTACAAGTTTAGTGTGTTAATGTGACAATGTTTCATTGTTAAACTGGCAAACATTTGAGCTAAATTAAACAACTACCCGTAATTAAACCAATGCATTACTTAGTAGACGGAACTATGATAATTTAACAAAGTTGTCATAGCTTCAGAAGTCAAGATCTTGTTAGGCTCGTATGGAGTCAAGATGTGTGTTCACATTAAACAAGATGTTTATTAAAATAAACAATTTTTTTTTTCAGTGTAATAGGGGATTTATGGGAAATAGTCTGGACTCCGGGCTGCTACTGAGAAATTCTAGATAAAGAACACAATAACAGTTTGCCCGATCCGGGAATCAAACCGGGGACCTCGTGGTCAGCAGCAGCAGTTTTTTTACCGAAGTTTGACAAAAGACCCTTTAAAATGTAAGATGTCGGGACTTACCAAATTCGAAATTTCGAAATGGTAACCCTAATTCTAATGTACTTATAATGTTCTTCCCTTCAGATTCAAAAGAAATTATCTCTATCTATGATGATAACTATGAATGACAGTATCGTGTTTTATTTCCAGTGCGCCAAACGGCATGGATGAGGGTTTACTCAACGACCTTCTCGAGTGCTCCGTTTGTCTGGAGCGACTCGACACCTCGTCGCGTGTCCTGCCATGTCAGCATACATTCTGCCTCAAATGCTTGAAGGTGAGTTGTAATATTAAGGCACATAAAAGCAAAGAGTGTTAGACGAGCGGCCGTTGACTGAGCTAGTAGAGCGTCTAAGTAGCCCAGGGTAAAGTCATTACTGTTGCAGTGCGAAAAAGAGATGGAACTATACAAGACGTTTAGCCTTTAGCGTCATCCCTTTTCAACAAAAATTTAGAGGTATGAGGACAGGGTGTAAGTCACTCATCCTCTATACAAAAGGGAAGATCCTCCGATCAGACGGGTGTCGTGTCTGGCGGGCAACTGCCCAACAGTTGATGTCGGATATTATGTCGTTCGTGCGGTAAACTGTAATTGCGCGATGCAGGATTTCTGTGACGTCAGGTCTTTGATGTGTAGTTCGCATGTATAGCGATGTAGATGCCGCCACAAGAACAATAATGACTTTCACACTTAACTATACGGCCCCACTGGGCAGGACACACTGCGGCTGCGGGCACCAAGCGAGCCCAGTGCGGGTCGCATGTCTTCGAATTTTTGTTTCTAGTTCTTTCATGCCGGTTTCCTCACAAAGCTTTCCTTCACCGTTTTTAGAGCAGTGATGATGAAGTAAATTGCTCAAAGTGAATGCTTATCTGGGTTCGAAACTTCGAACCCGCAAACTACAGCTGTATCGACTAGCAGGAATAGCGCTACCAGTAGTTATCAGAGCGGTGGCAAGCTCTAGTGAAAGTTCCAAAATGATCTCCGACACATGACACCCTTTGCACGACAACATCCTTGTGCCACAAAGGCTGAAAAGCCGAAACAGTTTCTTAAAGTGTGTCGTTCCCATAGATATAAGAATTTATATTTCTATGTCGTTCCACTCACTGGCGAATGACCAAAAGAGAGACTGAAGCTGTGGCGAGACAGTGCTTCCTTACCCAAATCATCCGCTCCACCTGCTGAAAATTTCCCACCTGGACATGAGTTGCCTTGGGTAGTCTGGAAGTCTTTAAACAGACTCCGGACCCAATTTGGCCAAAGCAAGGAAAATGTGTTCAGGTGGAGATTCATAGACGACTCCGCCTTAGAGTGTAAATGTGGTGTTGTTCCACTCAACGATGGGACACTTAATGTCGTGTCCTGCGTGTCCTGTCAGCTGCATGTTACAGGAACTGATGGACACTAGTGATGGCGCCAACCACGTGGCCGTGGCCGTGGCCGAGTCTATTTAGATTGCCATCGACACGCTAAGAAGAAGAAGACTAAAACTGGGCCACCACTATTCTTAACCATGCCTGGGATGTATGTAGTTTCATCTTCGTCTGCCTAGCCTTTTCCAACTATGTTGGGATCGGTATAACCAGATGCAGTTGAATACCAGTATTTTACATAGAGCGACTTCCTATCTGACCTCCACAACCCAGTTACTTGGTAATACGATACCCCTTGTTAAGACTGGTTGTCAGACTCAGGATTCTGAAGACCCGTAACTACTGTCAAAGATCCAAGAATGATAGCCAAAGACCAATGGTTTAAACGTGCTTTCATGGGATATTATATAGTTTATCATCGTTTATTTCTATAATCTTTGTCAGAAATGATTTGACAGAGTTTAAAAATAGTCGCCCAATGATGATTCTTGTTTGCTATTATGCGAAACGATTTTAAGGCCATTTTAATCAATTGCCCGGGGTCCTATTTCCCCTCTGTAAGTTATTAGGTTTGTAGTGATTTTGACTTTGATGTTTTGTTCTAAATTTAACAAAACTCCTTAGATGTAAACGTGTTCATTAATCTATGCGTAAGCATTGTTTAAAGCTTTTTTTATAACATAAGAATACATACAACCATAAGAAAACAACTTTACTATAAAGTAGAATCAAAACAAGTAATAAGTCTTAATAAGTATAATAAATAATCATATATAATTTCTAATCTGGTCTCCAACATCCTTCTTAGGAACACTTAGAATCCATTGTTGTTTATCATTGATAACCTTTTGACAGCGCCCTGTCGCTGAGTCGCAAGACCTTTAGGTTTCGTCTACATTTCCGACTTTCCGATTTCTAAGTACAATTGTCTGAGCCAACCATACTGGTTCGGAGGACTCTCGCTCATGTAGAATAGACAAAAAATAAACCCACCATGGGCCCAGGAAAGTAACACGTCAAGGGTGTGTATATGTATCTGCTGTCCTGTTTCTAAGGCCTAAAGTTCACGACAGTTCCCAAAAGAAAAATGCTAATACTCAAATCATAAATGAGGAACCAGAATGTCACAGGCTCACTGCACAGTAGTAGTATTTCAATGACGGTCCGTACAGGTACGCCCGCGCGATTTTTTCTCGCGGTGATATTTTGCACTGTATTTTCTTCGCACTCGCTCTGTTTAGCGCCGAGAATTGACAATCCAACAGTGCGTTTTTTCGTCGCGCTGGCATTGCACTCTGTTGGATTCTCAATGCTCGGCTCAACACCGAAAGATGAAAATCCAGTGCGCGATAAAATCCCGCCACGATATTTTGACGTCCGTGAGAACGTGGGGTTATTATCTAGTTTGTGATTGATTGCGGCCTGTACGGTACGGACCTAACATTTGCCTCGCTTGGTGATTATGGGAAAGTTCAGATTGGTTGACCACAATCGCAACAAATCACATCATCAGATTTTAAAGCACATGTTCATCTGAGTCACTTAGTTTTATTTTATCCTCAAAGGAAAAAAGTATGAAATTAATTGATAAACTGTTTGCGGTCTGTAATTCTAATTTCAGGAATATATTCAGACACTTATTCTGCAAAATGGACGTTTAGGGTATGCGCGCACTACGAAAACAAATCGCAAACGATTAATATTCGCAGTGCGCGGATTGTAGTACGTTTCTGTTGTTCACAGATTGACGAATTTTCTTCCCAACGATTTATTTTCGTAGTGCGCGCATACCTTTACGCTGGCACCTAGATGACTGGATTAAAAAAAAAAAAAATGTAAACTACGATTTTTTGCTCGAATTATACAAAGCGTAGGTATCTAAATTGTTGGTAGAGTGACAAGTTAAAATTTAAACTATAACCACAAACTTCATAGAAGTCGGCAATCGTCCACCGCTAAACATAAGGCTGCGTTTCCACCAGAGATGAGCGAGGATGCGTAGCGAGGGATGTGTGTGAAACTAACCAATAACAACGCTACCTTAGCTCAAGCTATGACAGTGAAGCGATGTTATTGGTTATTTTCACACATATCCCTCGCTACGCAGCCTATGACTCCACATACACCTCACCTCAACCATATTGTTGAGGTGAGGTGTTCATTCGTGGTGAATTTGGCATAATATGTTTATACATATTATGCCAAATTCACCACGAATGATGTCAAAAGAGAACGTTGCTTGTGACCTTTTGTCCTTCCTCCTTCTGCGAGAGTGTTATACTCCAGAAAGAGGGCGCAGAGTTGGATTGTGAAAAGGCCGATCGCGGTTGGAGACACCGGGAAGGTTCCTCGCAGGCTTTGAGAGCGTTACTGAAGAGGAAGGTTGGACGTAGAAGTCACGTGCTACCGTAAACCGCGAGGATGTTAGGAAAACCTCGGTTTGCCCGTAGAAATGCCATAGGATTAGCACAGAAAGCTCACAGAAGAGAACCTGCCCATCCTCCTATCACCTCACTTATCACGCACTGATCTGTCAATCCACATTCTGCCAAACATACCAGTAGCTTATTTCCAATAATCATTGCGCCATTACAACATCATAGTCAATGTAGTAACGTTTTTGTAACAAAGTCATATGTTCGGGCTCTGGAATTGGGGCAGCGTAATATAAACAAGCTCTACCGGTAAACAGGCGGATGAGAACAGTACAGCGTTTTTTTCTAAAAGTATATAGCCCAGAACTTTTTCCAGAAGACCTTGGATAAACGAATTTTAAGATTTATGATTGAGGCAAATATTTTCTGCTTCAGTGCAAAGGATTTAATTTTCCTCTCGTTTCGGCATGAGCTATACGATGAGAATAACATAATGGCTTAGAAAAAACATTGCCAGTCAGAAGGTTAGTAGCGCAGTTGACTGACGGGCGAGCTCTAACTACGGATCCTCAGGGCCAGGAGGATTATCACTTTGGTATCCAGGGCAAAGATGATGGAGGATACATGCAATGAAAGAGGCAAGGGGCTATTATCACAAGAAACCTTAACAAGTCTAGTCCTATTATTGACAATAGAACGCTGTTGTTGACTGTTGTTACTGACTGTCGCTTGTTTGCTTTATTCTTTGGTATTTGCGTATTCGATGCTATGTCTAATGCCGGCTTTATCCAAACAGACAACTCTTCGTTACCCGTCATGTTACCGTTCACGTATCACACGTGCCCCCTCACTACATCCTGACTTATCTGTGGCATCATAAAATAATAGCAGTAGTTACAGTAGTTAGCTCGCCCTATCTAAACGCCACCGCTTTGACTCACGCCTGAATCATGTAGCCATTCAATTTATATATGGGCTTCCAGTCTATATTTAATTGGTAGGTTTATGTCACAATATTTTTGATGTACTTTACGTCACTGTGCGGTTTTGACTGTATATTATTGATTTGTGGTGTATTGCGTCAGTTGGTTTTTGTATTAATTTATGCTTTTCCTCGAAATATGGTATTTAGGTATCGAAATTAGCAATGGACCCTCTCTAGTCTAATAAAAATACGAGTGGTAACAAAATAATCTGAATTAATGAATGATCTCAATTCCATTAGGACCCCGTTTCCAAACAGCAAAAATACATTCGAATACCTTTCGAGTACTTATATTTTTCCCCTAATATTTGCAATCGCTTTGCCCCGTAATTAATGATTGGGGACCCTTGCTGAAAATACGTGCGGTTGTGCGAATATTATACTGGGTCAGAACCTTAACCACAAACCAGTAGCACATTTTCATATTCATTACTCGGTACTTTGATATTTGATAAGATAATCATTTGATACTCTTTCATTTAAGGGTACACTAGACGACGGCTCGAACTCGTTGGTGGGCGTTACTAATGTGTATGCTAATTAGTCTAATTATTAATTAATTTCGTTTTTTTTAAATTTAGTATTTATTTATCTATTTTTATTTATTTGTTTATTTAGTGAAATAGACAATGATTTATAACGAAAACGAGTGCGTAAAATTTCATGAACGAGTTTGCGATTTTCTTACTACATAATTTATTTATTTACGCCCAAACACGAGTTAAAATTTGCGTTGAAATATGGAAGTTTCGACGCACATAACTTCCAAACCAAGGTTTTTTTTCCGATTCTGCTTCAATGCAGGGCTAGATAATAACAAGGCAAATTTATACAATTTTTAGTTTTAGACGTACACCGTCAAACAGGTGAAATCACCATACTACGTTTGCATGGAAGAATGACCGACTAGCGTACCCTTAAGTACGTGCATTTTTTTTCTAAATCGTTTTACTATGTTGTTTCCATGAAGTTCTTGACATGAAATATAACTATGTCGACTATTTTTAAGCTATCTTTAAAAAAAAAACAGTAGCTTATCAATCGCAGAATTCGCAGATCAAACAAACACAGAAGTATACAGTACAATCTAAAACACTCGTTACACACTTACAAAATGGTCAAGGAGGGACATTGTTATATTGCCTTTTCACGTGACATTTAATGTCAGTCAGCCCCTTATGTCAGTAAACCTTCTTTTTAAAATACCTACATCGTATTTATACTTACGTTGGTACCAACTTACCAAGACTGGCTGACTAGAAAGCTACTACCAGTTTTTGGCATCATACACGCACTCACGCAGCATTCCAATTGCAAATCATTCATGGTCAGTATTTTAAAATAATTATTTTGTTACAGAAATTATAATAAAATATAGGTATTATGTTCTGTTTCGGTGGTTTCCTAAAACACTATGGATCAGATAAATCAGCGGGCTTTTTAAATTAAATACGAGTACTTTAAAGTGAAAACTTTCAGAATAACAATAAATAAATCATAAAAAAATATAAGAGCAGTTTATTATATCACTGTGTTACCACCCTCAAATTGGTGTGAATTTGAGATTTACGCAACTTCTCAGAATATTTGGGTGAAATACATCAATCCAGATCATATACCGGATGACTTTTTTTACCGTCTCGAAAAAAAATGGTATATTAGGTGAACGGAGTAGAAGCTTATGGCATACCTAGTTTTTTTAATTTTTTTTCCACATCTTGGAAAAAAAAATATCTATCATCAAAAAACGCTACAATTTTAAAGTAAACTTTTCATATTAAGACAAAGAAAGAGAAATTTTGAAAAAAAAACAATTTATTGATAAAAAATATTGAATTTCAAATCATACGCAAGTCGCGTATGCTTTTAATTTCGAGATTTTTAGAAAAAAAATTTATCGAAAAAAAAAAAAAATATTAAGTATGGCCATTTTTTGCTTCTACTCCGTTCACCTATTATACCCATTTTTTTTCGAGACGGTAAAAAAAGTCATCCAGTATAATTAATCAATTCACGGAATACGCAATTTATCGCAAATCTGCCCAATGTGTCAGATCCAATTATTCACTCCAATCCCATCAGATTGGAGTTGACAAAGTGACAACTGTAACCACCGTCTAAGACAAAAATGCACCATCATATGATCATATCCTTTTAACCCCCTCCAGCCTAAAAGTGCATGCTTGCATTCGAAGTACGTTTACCACGATAAATAAGGACGGGTTCAACTCATGACCTTTCGATCGCCATTCTCCAGCCAACGCCTTAGGCAATGGCTAAATAAATTGTAACTAGGCTCTATTAATAATATGGGGAATTGGGGAGGTATGCAAGCGGTTCAGAATAGTTCGATAGCTGTTTGAAATGCTTGGGGAGGCATTCATCTACCTACCAGGAAAGAGACAGACAAGACATTAAAAAAAAAATTACCCCCCCCCCTTGCCCTCCTATTATTATTAATAAGGCGGTAAAGGTACAGTGAAATTAGTTACGAGGAGTAATGAGGAGTAATACAACTAGTGTAACCTTCAACCATCCATTTTTTGAGGCTTAAGTTTGGCATAACTTTACTCCCCGTTTATTAATGAGGGGGTAAAACTTTCTGTTTATTCCAGCCCAAATTACTTTTAAAGTTTTTTAGCTGGATAATCGCGTAACACTCAGAATCACAATCCTTTTTGTGTTAAAAATCCAACTGTATTCATTTCGTTACAATTTTTCGAACAAACATCATAACTATAAGTATAAGAGACGTTTAGAATTGTTTTATTGTCAAAATGAAAGGAATTGTCAGTACGAGTGCTTTAAGTGCAGTTCAAGTTCCTTACGTAACTATTAAAGTTTAATAGTTACGTAAGGAACTTGAACTGCTCTTTATTTTTAATAATTAAACAATTAACGCATGAGCAAATAATGTGACAATATCGGCACTACATCTATAAATCTCGTCCTTATAACCAGTCGTTCTTCGGTTCGTTCAACGTTAAAATCCCGTTACTTCGTAGAAGCCTCACCCATTTATAAATATTAGTCACAAAATTCAAGGAAAGCGATAAAAGAATAAATAAGTTGATCAAAAAGCTTCCAATAACAGTTGAGTCTTATTAAAAGAGTCTCCGTTTCAAGATTAAATAAAACGACCCTGCTGTAATTGAGTGTGGCGCCTGGGAGTGGATTTTGTATGTCTTCTACTCTACTACAATGATTATATTGTATTGACGTGGTTCCTCAGAAGAAGGGTTGATTGATGCCATGTATATCTATGATGACATGGTCGCAAGTAGTCTGAAACCTGCTTCACTATACATATCCTTACCAGTTAGGGTATACAAGTCTTACTGACTAAGTCTCTCCATGTGGAATACTGAAATCAACACGTTGACGTAACTGAGTAATCGCCACAATCGAAAACGCTTTCAGATGATCTACTACTCAGCTATGATTATTGTTGATATAAATATTGCGAAGATAATAAACTTCTGCTCGCTAAAGGCAAACAAAACATAAAGAAGAGCAGAAGGTTAGTTACATAGCGTTGTAACATACATATAATAACTGATCCGTAATACATATTCTGTTTGCTCCTACCAAACCCGGGACATCGACGCGAAGCGTCTTACCATGGATTCAGTACATGATTCTGAACCTCCCTGCGTTCAGAATCATGTACCGAATCCATGGTAACAGGCTTCGCTTCGATGTCCCTGACACTCTGTATACTAAAATGTAAGAATAGTTACTTATTAGTGAGGAGCTCGTGGCTAAGTTATAGCAGCCGCACGGGAGGTCATCAGGTGAAGCTACGCTAGCCGGGGTTGGTCCGTGGATGGGTACATACCGAGACTCCTCCGTGCCTCGAAAAGCAGGTTAAGCCGTTGGTCCCGGCTGTTATTCGTGGATCTTTGACAGTCGTTACGGGTCGTCAGAAGCCCGAAAGTCTGACAACCAGTCTTACCAAGGGGTATCGTATTACCCAGTTACTGGGTTGTGAAGGTCAGAGCAGTGGTGGCCCAGTGGTAACGGCCCCGACTTACGAGTTGTAGGTCGTGGGTTCGAACCCAAGCAGGCGCTTTACTTTGTGTAAATAATTTCATCACCACTGCTCTCAAAACGGTGAAGGAAAACATCGTGAGGAAACCGGCAGTCTTAGAACCAAAAGAATCGAAGACATTTGTGAATCTACCAACCTGCACTGGGCCCGCGTGGTGGATTACGGCCCAGTCCCTCTCACAGAGAGGAGGCATGTGTCCCAGCAGTGGGAACATTAATAGGCTGATGATGAAGGTCAGATAGGAAGTCGCTCCATGTAAAATACTGCTGCATATACAGCTGCATCCGGGTAGACTGCAAATAGGCTGACTGTAGGCAGATTGATTTAGTTAAAATGATAATTATCAAGGTGATGCACTAATAAACGCACCGGTGCGATCGTCAAACTTGCCAAATGTGACGCCTATGGCTAGTCTCCCAGGAATGTTTGTCTTGGCGACAAAAGGAAGGCTGATCTTCAGAATCCTGTATTTATCCTGTTTATCCCGTTTTTTTGGCAGTTATCCTGTATTTCCGGAGTTTGTTCATTCTGCTTTGGATAGTAAAGTTCCAAACGGCTGTATGTAACCCTTGTATGAAAGGTACCCTACTCCTTTTGTAGTATGGTCTAAAATAGTTTAATGTCAAGCCATTAATTTATTGAACGACTAAAATTGACAGTTACAGCTAAAAATGCCGTTCTATTCAAAGCCATTCCTCAGATTCCGTGTCCACGTAATAAAACCTATTTACAGAAATCTTCTGCATATTTAACACTCGCGACTTGGTCGCTCTTATAAACTTGATCGATCGCCTGTTGCGTGTCTGTGTAGTTCACTTTCACTGGCTGATTCTGTAATCTCACTACTTGTGAAGTTCTGATGTCATTGCGGCTAAGTGTACGATAAACGCTAAAATCATGAATACAATACTGAATGTTATCAATTTATCATTTGGCCCATTTTTTTTTTTTCGTTCTCTGTGTCGGTGCATGTATTTGTTGTATCCGGTATTATCTCGTCTATTAGCCAAACAGTGAGATTTTTTTTTTTAACATTGTGATTATTTGGTGTCAACTTGCTGTGTAATATTCGAGTCTCTTTTTTTCATTATTTTCCTGTTCAATAATCGTACTCTTACATTGCAGCCGTAGGAGAATGTTCTTGAGACCTGTCAGTTTCATACCAACGAATATGATTGTGTTTTGATAATTTGATCCTTAATAGGTGCTACAAGAAATTGTCTTGTTGACTGTACGTATAGGTTGGTTAAAGCCCTTTTGCAAAATGCACTTTGTCATCTCGAAACGCTGATTTCTGAAGTCAGTTGTCTAGATACAGTCCGATATTGTCACCCTTTATTAGCTTCGATAACTACTGAAACGTCAATTCACCCATCAATATCATATCACACTTCTTTCACAAAGCCGCTTCAGATGAAGTCTAACCATAAATCGTTAAAATAGGTTCGTTGGACACTAGTCTAGAAATGGTATTGATCACTAATTGTTCTAGTTACGGATGTGCGCCACTGGGTTGTCCATCCACGTACATTTGACGGGGCCGTCGTCGTATAAATAGATGGCGGCCCTGTTACTGGCGTGTAGTAACGTCTAGGGCCGTAATTGTTTATTTATATTTACTGTCAAACCAAAAACACCGTATTTATTTGTGGATCCCTAAGTTTGAGGGTGATGGAGAGGCGACGAGATAAACTGTCAGTACCGGATCAAGCAATGTCTTCATTAACTGTTTGAAGATTCTTTTCGTGAAAGGAGATTTATTTTGAAGTAGGGAATTTGGGTTCAGTAGGTGATGAAGTAATAAAAGAGCACAGTATAGTCCTTTCACAGTTATTTTCTGGACCACACCAATGTTTGAAATCAGTAACTTTTATTTAGGATTACTCATTGCTTAAAACTAAAACATTGCCGATCGATTTTTATTATAAAAACGTTTAATTTTAGTATAAAACGTTTTTCGTTTTTATTTGTAACTAAACAAAAGTTTTTTTGGCCAAGAACCGGAAAACGTAATCGCTAATTAACTGTATGGTGTATCAAACCCATTTGTTTTGCTAGAACCCGACGAAAATCGCAAATATATAGCCATCTTAACTTTTTTGCTATTAAGAATATTACGACATGTGCACTGTGCCAAAGAGGTCATATTCTCTGGCACATGGGACTTGCTACTGCAATTAGGGAATGTATTGCACTGTAATTGTGGGTTTAAGTTCCAAGATCGTCAGCTAGAGAGCAGTTTAATTACAAAATAGACTAGAGGCGTATAGTTTGAATTTTAGGGGCTTGGATACTTCTTCATCGTTTCGCTGGCACGACAGTTGATGACAGTTTGTTTGCTTAAAACTTCGTCACTTTCACGGCGTTACAGATGGCAGCGCAGATGCCACATTGGCTGCATGTTTTGGGGCACAGGGGGCAGTATGGGAGGTGGAGCATAGTTTGTAACAACATGCACATACTGCTGCCGATCCGTTGAGATAGCCCCACTTTATATTATGGACCTAACTGCCTAGCCAGATAATGTGGCTCTATCGCACAATGGATTATCAAGTTAATCCCTTGAATTTGTCGAGGAAATCCCGATAAATAAAGTAAGCATATAGGATGAAACCAATTGGCAAAGTGTAAAGATAAATAAAGGATAGATTTTTTTCGCTCTTACCAGATTATTATTGATTACATCTCTTTGTAATACACTAACCAATATCCACCACAATTATTACTATCAAATAAATAATAAAAGCAAGACAATGATGATATTAGAATTGGTTTTTATTGCCTTTCAATAAGTTATAATTAGTGCGAAATTGCGAAGTTCCATGGACCGAAGCGGAACTAAGCAAAGTTATCTTTATAACTAAGCCGATAAAAAATTTATGAATGTATGTATTTGTGTATAATACACAAATACATTCGTCAATTACTTCCACCTTGACTTACTAAACTTCCTGATAATTGATGGATTAGACAAATTCGTAGATAACCTTCTTGTTGTTATAAGATACGCGTTTTATTTTTATTTAAATGCTAATCTAAATATAATTGGTTTATTGTGGGAAAATTAAGTCGATAATGATGATTTTATGGCTTTCAAATACAGTGGCTTAGTTATGCCTCCTGGTTAGCAAACGGCATCCATCTACGTAGTAGCTTTGTAGGCGGTTCTTAACAAAATAGTTCTGGTCTAAAGTACTCAAAGAATACGACCTTCAATTTTCTCGATGTCATCCGAACATTATCCTGAAATAGCTCTGCCTCTGTGTCATATTCGAGTTATCCTGCATTCAAATTATTGCTGAATTAATTCGTACTTGTCGCGTTCGTGGCGCGATACCGATTGAATAATTTCTGTGAAAATTTCAAAGATATTGTTGCTCGTTTTGCGACACGCGTCGGCGTCGCCGTCGTCGTCGCTCGCGTCTTGCTGTCCGCGGGAGGCTTAATACATGCTGTTAGTGTTAGCAATTCCTACAAAAATAACTTTTCCTGTCTGTCGTAGACGGATGAAAAGAAGCTTAATGATAAAAACAGACATGTTCAAAAATAGAAATGAGCATAAAGCTTCATGCACTATACAAAGACTAATTTCAGTCTGTTCATTCTAACAGTTTGCGTAGGATTGTTAGTGCCATTATGTCTTTCGGTTAAAACGATTTGTACAATTACATTGCTGCATTCCTATTAAAGCTACATTGATCTTGACCGTTTTGGCAGCAACACCTACGTCAATTGTTGGACATGCGATCGGGTCGCAAACACGAGCACATTAGCTAATTGTTTTGGTGACTCACTGGCTTCTGCGAAGAGTTTTATGACTTTAATGTTTTAATTTTTTTTAGGGGAGTGGGTTATCCTCAGTTGTAAATTTCAATGTGGGGGACTCTTGCCTGTTCATAACTTCACATTTGTTCAAATTCAACTAAATGACTTTGAAGTAATTTAGTAGAATTACGGATTAGTTCTTGTGCGAAATGTGGCTTGCTATTATATTTTTCTTAATTTTGTCTGTCTAGTCTATATCCTCTCAGGTTAAGCTACGCTTGCCGCGGACGGTCCGTGGATGGGTGACCATCTTTATATAACAAGACCCCTCCGTGCCTCGGAAAGTACGTTAAGCCGTTGGTCCCGGCTGTCATTCGTAGATCTTTGACAGTCGTTACGGGTAGACAGAAGCCCAAATGTCTGACAACCAGTCATACCAAGGGGTATCGTGTTGGGTTGTGGAGGTCAGATAGGCAGTCGGTCCATGTAAAATACTGGTATCCAGCTGCATCTGGTTAGACTGGAAGCCTACCGCAACATAGTTGAGGGTAGCTTAGTTACACAGGCCAATCCAAAGCTCAGCCATTGTTTTTTGGTTTTCCGCTTCAAGTCTTCACTGCTTGGCTTCTTTCATTGACGAATTCCTCTGTTACAGAAGAGTTCTATCATATCCAAGTATTCCACAAGTTTTATTCAATTACGTCGTTCATAATCGCAATGAAAAGAAAATAACAAGCAGATGTTACAAAAAGTTATGTTTCAATTTACATTTTCAGCTCTCGTTTTATTTTAATACGTTGTAAAATAAAGAAATATTATTTTCTTAAAGAGAGTTTCAATACATTTTAAATAAAGTATTTGGAATTATTGTGTGCATAATGGCACACAAATTCGAATGATCAAATCTGCCTAGATTTGATTAATCAAATTTTCGCGAAAACCCTATTATAGGGATATTATGAAAACGTGGATAATTATAAAATAATAAAAACCTACGAGCAACTTGGAAGTAGAGTTCGCCGGCCGCTGCCGCGGCACCGCTTCTTCGGTCGCTTGGCTCGCGCGCGGTTGGTCACAGTTCTCACCTACCTAACTAACCTTACCTATTACCCTTACCAACCAAGTTGCTTACAGAAATGTTTTCACCATTTTCTAATTATCCGTGTTTTCGCAATATCCCTAGGGTTTTCGCGAAAATTCGAATGATCAAACATCCTACGACTCATTGCAGCTGCTGGTTTAGTTCCTTTTCAGTATTTTGCTGAACAATTCCCATATATGCCGACGACGTGGTTTATACACCTTTTACTATTTGGAAGAGTTCTATATGATTGCCTTTTCTTTCTCAACACTTTCATCTTTACATAGTATAAAAATGAAGTCGCTTCCGCTGTCTGTTAGCTTAGATCTTTTAAATTTAAACTATTCAACGGATTTTTATGCAGTTTTCAGCAATAAATTGTGAGATAAAAAGAGGAAGGTTTATATGGTATAATACATACATATTATAGTACAGAAAAGAGTCCACGCGGGCGAAGCCGCTGGCAGCAGCTAGTAGTTTATAAAAACTTAAGTTTCAAAGTGTCCTGAAGGTTTTGAATGCTCTAAAACTATAAGAGAAAAACCAATTTCATATGTTGTGACATTGTTTGAACTGGCTCAAGTAAACTAGAATCAGCTCATCGCCTACGAGCATTAGGACAATTCGTTTCCCTCAATTTATTACTCCCAACTAGCGTGGGATGATAAACGCCCTTCATTTCGGCCGAGTCAAAGTCCGGTCCGGCTACCACTTGTTTTATTTGGTTTCATTCAATCTTACAAATCCTTTAAAATGTCTTATTAGTCTTGAAGAATGGGGCTTGTAGCTAAATGGTAACAGTCGCACGTGTAGATCTAAGGTTAAGCTACGCTTGCCGCGGTCAGTTCGTAGATGGGTGACCATCCTTTACTTATCGATCGAGACCCCTCCGTGCCTTTGAAAGCGCGGTTGGTTCCGGCTGTCATTCGAAGATCTTTGATTGTCGTTACAGGCTGACAACGAGTCTTACCAAGGGGTATAGTGTTACTCAGTAACTGGGTTGTGTTGTGGAGGTCAGATAGGCAGTCGCTCCATGTAAAATACTGGTATTCAGCTGCATCCGGTTAGACTGAAAGTTGACCCTAACTTAGTGGGGACAAGGCTAGGCAGATTTTAGTCTTGAAGAATGATTCTGATTGTTGGTTTCGAGTTGAAAATGTCCTTGTTGTTCAGTTAATGTTTACGTTATCAATTTCTGCCACCAAGAACGCTATGTGCCGGTATACTTATACTTATTAGGCTTCCTGTACATGACGCCTGAGACGCACATTTGTGTATATGAATGAATATCACCCATGCGCCGCCGCAACGGCCGGCGCCGGCGCCGCGTAGATTTAACATTTTCGTTCTGAGATGTTCTGAATTTTTTCATCGTCATCAACGTTCATCTTGTGGTCCGGCTCCGTCGCGGCTCCGGCGGACGTCGTTCAGGAAGTCGTACGCATGAGACATTTCACGGTGGCCGGTGATCATTGACTTCTTAGCATTCGATGCCGGAATCACATGTCTGCTGCTTTGCCAGCCAATATTATATTTATAAAAACGGAACTGTTGTCAAGGGCCACTTTTTGACTAAGTCTGTACTATATCATTTGGACTTCTGCGTCCTCGGAGGTCTGATTATAAATAATTTATTTGCCCTTATCAAAGTTCACGAGGTCGCCAGTACTCAGACACTAGCATACAAGGTGTCGCATAGGATACATATAAAATCATAATTATTTTGTTTACGTAAATCTGTCACTCTTTCTTTTTGGTATTAGTTCCCTTAAAACGCCATGTTTCGCTATCTTTAAAATCGTTGAAGGATAACTGTACTAGAACGTCCTAAAACAAAAAATACAAAGACTTCTGACTTTCACCAACCGCGCCCTTGTGGTGGATTACGATCCACTCCCTCTCACATAGAGGAGGCCTTAGTCTCAGACTCCCAGCAGTGGGGTTCTTATAATTTTTTTTTTAAATCGTGGAATGATGCAGACTAAAAATAACCAGTATTTATTGAAATATAACCTTTTTCTTAATTTCAGGTGATAATAGAATCCCACAAGGAGCTACGATGTCCAGAATGCAGAGTCTTAGTGGAAGTGAAGGTGGAGGAGTTGCCTCCGAACGTCCTTCTCATGAGAATCCTCGAAGGTATGAAGAACTCGGCTCCAAGGAAGCTATTAGTCACTGGCCAACGAACTTCAAGGAGCGGACATTCCCAGGTAAGAGTTATTAAGACTGTTTGAGACCATCTTCTGCTTAATAAAAATATGATATTCAGTTATTCACTGACAGACAACGTACAGACTAAAGTTTAGACTACTAAACTTGGACGCTACTGTACCCATCGTTTTGACTCTAAACCGATGGGTCCAGTAGCTTCCAATTTTACACAAGACGTTCATAAACAGGGTTATTGGATATATGTCGACAATTCAGAAGAGGTCATTTACAACAAAATGACCTCTTCTGACTCCTATACAATAATTTTCGAGTCATTTCACATTTTATATTTTAATTTCATACATTTTAAAATATTAAATGTTAAATTGAAAATGGTTAAGCTTTTGGGCTGGGATTCGTAGATCTTTGTCAGTCGTTATGGGTCGGCAGAAAGCCCGAAAGGCTGACAACCAGTCTTACTAAGGGATATCGTATTACCGGTTAGACTGGAAGCCGACCCAACATAGTTGGGGAAAGGCTAGGCAGATCGATTTTTTGTTATTTATTTTAGTATGACAACAACCTTGAAAGTTCAAGTTTCCAGATCTCAGGCTTCGGTCGTTTAGCAGTACGAATGGCCTACCGTGTCTAAGCTAAATGGTAATCACAAAAACCGGTGAACAAATGATGGTCACCTTGACAAGACTGTCTGACTTGACTTCCACCTTTCCTCAAAGAAGGGTCTACTTATTATAAACGAAAAAGAAAGATTGAAGATGAAATTGAGTAACGCCTGATTCTGCGGTGCCTTGAAATCTTCATATTAGATGTACTTACTTATATTATCCCTTTGCCCTTTTGCCCTCCTACGAGTTTCATTATCATGAAGAAATAAAATTGTAAGACCAAAAATTTCGTGCGTTAAAAAACATAAGTTCGTTTTAAGTAGTTCAAATAATTTAACTAATAATGTTTTCGTAAATTGTTCAAGGCATTACAAGGTGTTCAGGGAGGCGGTAAGCAGTTACCTCCGCACGCAAGGGCCCTACACGACTTTATATCCAAGGAACCGGGGTGAGTTGACCTCAATTTGTTTATTATACTTTTTTACATAACACAACATCACGCCTATAATCCCCGAAGGGTTAGGCAGAGGTGTACCTATAGTACACCCACATTTCGTCAGTTACCTTAAAGTTCCATGTAATGGGGGGTGATTTGATGAATTGATTTGATGAATCTACAGTCAACGGCTCGTCAGTGTTAAGACTTGATCTACGAAAACTATCCTAACTGCTATAACATAAAGGCGCTGCCGCTGTCATTGTCAAATTGTTACATAGGTACCTAACGTGCAGTTGACTGTAGCTAATCTACTAATGATTACATGTCATTTTTCCTCAAGAACGAAAGTATCGGCCCTTTAAGCTCAAAACACACGCAAAGCCTGTGCGTGTCGGGCGCGGGTCGTGCGCGGAGCGGGTCGGGAGCGGGAGCCGCGCACGCTGTTCGTGTGCTGACATCCAAATAGTACAAGGAATTATTGCAATATATACAAGCCCGCCGTACTGCCCGTCCCGACCCGCGCCCGACACGCAACCGCTTTGCGTGTGTTTTGAGCTTTATTGTCGCACTGTAGTGCAACAAACTGTCACCGTTTACTCGCACTCAAATGACACGTAGAAACGGCTTTGATTGGTGTTTGTGACAGAAGTGCGCTCAACGCACTTTCGCCGCCATGAATTTCATTAGAACTTCCGCCTCTAGACGCTGCTGACTCCTTGCTCTGTGATGCCCATACATATATTATTTATATCGATTTTTCTTTACTTTTACAAAATTGCTGAATAAATCAAGTGCAACTTAATAAGCGTGACAGTATATGCGTGTGAAAATACAATTATGCTAATACCAACCATTTTCCATTTCGTTTAGCTTGCATTAATTTATTGTTACAGTAGAAAATGAATGAGTGTTAGTACTTACTGCACCGATCTGGCTAGGAGAATTTCCCATACTCGTAATTTGATGACGATAGCTCTTGTTACTTAGAACAGTGGGAAAATATGAATAATGTGATAATATAGTAAGCGACAATTATTAGTTATATTGTTATTCATAATTATCATGACCTAAATATAGAACTGTTTTGTCAATGTCTGACAGATATAGCATAGTCTTTCTAAGTATATAAGCAGCGTGGCGATCAATGCTCGTGCCTTCTCTGTATGAGAAGAGGGCTTTGCCTTGTAATGGCATGGTAATAGGCTGGTTTTATTTATTATATAAGTTAGTAAGTTCTATAGACATTTCTTACGGCACCCAGGGGAAGAAAGATATAAGAGGATTATTTGGGCCCGTTTGTCCAGGCCATAAGGATCAGATTAAGACCTTACAGAGTCTGCCTTACCTCTAGCTCTAATCATATAGCATGGGTCTAGTCATCATATCCAGCCCTTTTACAACCATAGCATTTTTTTCTATCTCTCTTCCTTGTTTTCGAAACAATCATATTCAGGCAGCAAACAATTTTGATATTATGCCATCGACTTGCCTACCACTAAAATACAAGTTATAAAAGTAATTCAAAGAGACTTGTTAACAAGTATTCCAGCAAAATTCATAAGCACTAATGGGTCATTTTGTTTATTGTAGCAGTAAATAATTATTGATTTATTTGTTCAGATAATGTGGAGTTCAAGACATTTACCGGTGTTTATAGATCACGTATGACGTATTAAGAATCTGTGATATAAAGGTCATCGCCTTTATCGATTACTTTCCCCCCCCTCCTTTAATAAGAAGGACACTGCGCGAACACAAACATTATTGGGACGAAGTTCTTTAAGGTGAAACAATTTGATATTTTTTCCATACAAACTTCGGAGGGGTTTTACTCCACTGTTTGATATCGTACATTCAAAGTTTAACATGATATCGTTAGGTCTCATTAGTAATTTTGTCTGTACGGAAGCAGAATAGTAACATAAAAAGCCATTATAAAGTTATAAGCCAACAAAGATTCGTTTTTCTTGATAATTTTAGCGCAACTTTGGGCGTAAATAAGTAATACAAGAAGTGTGAAATCTCGAAAACAAAATCCGTACTGATACAGACAAAATTATCGGAGATTTCAATTAATTTTATTTCTAATTGATTCATGCAGTGGTTTTTTCATAAAACTCCATTTTCCAAAGGACTGTTCGTAATTTTTTACGCGCTCTTTTTACTAAAATCGTTCGGTACGGTGTTTCTGTGCGTGCCAACCATACGTTATCCATGTAGACCAGCTTCTAACTGCTCATCACTGATACTATTTCTGTCGGACACGATGCCAGGTGAGACAGCGTGGTTTTTGACCATGCCCACCATTGAGTTCGAGCCCGCGACTAGTTCCACCTTAACGCGGCTTGCAAACTTTCAGAAATCGTTACGCTAAAAAGTGTTAATACTTGCAACTGTCTTCTTCTAATTCAAATAGATAGAGAGAGAGAGAGAGAAAGAGAACGCCGGCAGAAAAACAACATAAATTAAACAAAAGAAAAGAGGAAAGTGATTGCAGTATCGTGGGATAAAATTGTACACATCGGCCCAAGTACACTGCATCAGAGAGAGAGAGAGAGAGAGAGAGAGAAAGTGTGAATTTGGTCAAAACAAAAATCCAAGATGGCGGCCGCGATTTTTTTTTAAAATTTTGTCATGGTGATGTTTTCATAGTTTTCGAGGGTGCTAAAGCCGATTGTGGAGTCAAAATGAAAATCCTAGCTAAATCCAAGATAGCGGATGCGGAAATTTTGTTTTGTTTTAAATCGTACGTGAGAACGAACTTCGTTCCTGACGGGGGTTCCCCGATCGTACACGTTTTTTGTTTAATACCATGTCGCCAATGACAAACTCGAAAACGAATGGGTTTTCGAGATTATCCTTTGTAGGAATTTATTCCTGAAACCCTTAGTAAAATTACATAATCAGCCTATTAATGTTCCCACTGCTGGGACACAGGCGTCCTCTCTGTGAGAGACGGTGAGAGGCTGTAATCTACCACGCGGGCTCAGTGCGGGTTGGTAGATGTCACATGTCTTCGAATTTTTGGTTCTAAGACATGCCGGTTTCCTCACCATGCTTTCCTTCACCGTTTTGAGAGCAGTGGTGATGAAATTATTTACACACAGTAAAGCGCCTGCCTGGGTTCGAACCTACGACCTACAACTCGTAAGACGGGGCCGTTACCACTGGGCCACCACTGCTCTACAGTAACAGTAACTCGAGTAAAATTACAACCAGTATAAACTTCAGATAAATTTTTTCGGGATTTAAGTTTACTCCGTTATTAACTTATTACCTACTTATTATTTTATAGTAAAGGTTTTGTCTACTCCGGATTTATAGTTTCATCAAATTCGCTGCTAATTACAAGCAATAGCAACACAAAAAGACAATAATAATTTCCATTCAGACAATAAAAGATCCATATTGCTTATTTATAAGTAAACGACAAAAGTAGAAGTAGGTTCTAATCTAATTTATCTTCTTGAGTGACATCAGTGGACTATTGAACGACTTTCGAGAAGACAAACGAGTAAACAACTGTCGAACGTCAAGTAGCTACTAGAATATTAAGTACCTACTTGCCAACTACCCGAATTGTATGAGTCAGTGGGAAAAAATACTTTGATAACAATATAAACTTTAAAGTTGATGTGATCGGCGGGCAGTGAACCACTTATTTTCAATTAGTAATCATTGAACTTGTGCATTATTGTTGGAGTGAGTCATGGGCTATCCGTTTAGTATGCGTATGCGCTTAGTAATGTGCTAAGCGGCAAGTAAACATGTGCACTGTGTTATGAAATAGGTACATATTATGTTGTATATGTATACAGATGTTTGATATCTTGTATACTGAAGGGAATTGATGAGACTTAGGAACGGTTAGTGACGTAGCTTGTATCACTTATAAAATGTTTATGAACGATATGACCTGGAAGTGATAAATACAATGTCGCCCATGGGCAATTGGGCATGTGACCGTCCGTATTTTTCTGAATATTTATGAAAAAATAATAATTTATTAACTTAACTTTAAAGATAAAGATCATTTATTTGTCAAACATGCATTTACATAAACTGATTAACCAGACATGCAAGAAAAAACAAAAAAAAAAAAAAAAACAAAAAACGGAAACAAGCAGTGTGTATTGTTTTTTAAAAAACTTTGGGGGGTATCTTCTTTATCTTTAATATTTTTCATATTACCGTTTGTGATTTTGCTTAACATTTTTTGCCATAAGTATCTCAGATGTTATTGGCTAGATTTGCATTCTGTTTATTATTTCTAAAAGGTTATGCAAACAAATGCTCAGAGGCGGACTTAGTGCCATAGGCATTTTCTACCTGTCAACCTTTGGGTGATGCATATATTCACTATTCAGCTGCATCCGGTTAGACTGGAAGCCGACCCCAAGATAGTTGGGAAAAGGCTAGGAAGATTGATTGAACCTTTGGGTGATGCAGAGGCAAACAATAATAGGTGCAATGTGCAATAACGAAAATTGTGGAATAAATATTAATTTAAATATAAGGATATATATATTACTAGCTTTTACCCGCGGCTTCGCCCGCGTGGATGTCGCAAAATATCCCACGGTAACGTTCTACCGGGAATACATACCTAATAGCCAAGGAAAAGATCATTGACTAACTTTCAGCGGACGCAGTGGTAGGCTACTACAGCGCCCGCGTGGTCAACCATAATTATTTTGTTACGCGTAATTTTGAAACTGTGATATCTCTTAAACTATTCATTTAAATGATGTGATGTAAAGGCAAATTTTAATCGAAATTGAATGCCCAATTTAAATAACCTATTTAATTGGATAAGGATTAATAAGATACCGGTCAAAATAGCTTCGGAAATAACAATGAAAATTTTATACAATTTTGAAAGATAAAAATGGTTATTGTGGGTCACCCTTAAAAGATAGACATATGCCATCGCGGACTTTTTTGTTGCAATTTTTAAGATATACAATACTCTAGAACATAAATTTGATTTATCTCTCACGACTTAGGCAGCGCACGCCAGTAAAGCTCCCAGTCGGCATGATTTTTTCCGACATCTTCAACAATAATCGTCATATTTCAGCCAATTTACACAAAACCTTAATGAATTATACACTAAAACCTTCCACATGAATCACTCCGTCCAATGGTGAAAACCGTTTGAAAATCCGTTCGGCAGTTTTTGAGTTTATCGCGTTCAGACAGACAGACAGACAGACAGACAGACAGACGCGGCGGGCGACTTTGTTTTATAATATGTAAGGATACCTACGTTTTAACGTATTAACTATGAATATAATATGTGTATACCTAGTTATATATATATAAATAAATACTATTAATCATAATAATTATTATAATTGGCGAGAGGCTGGGTCAAGGGCTTGATTCAGAAAGCAGTACTCCTAGACACGGCACGCATAGTGAGGAGGTTCCTCTCTCTAGAGCCCTGACCACCGGCAGCTTGGACCCTGTTCCTGCCGATGGGCGACTATTTTTTATATTTTTAAATGTTTTTTATATCTTTTTTTTAAGAAATATTAAAATATGTAATTTATATGTATTTAAATGAAATAAAAGATATAATTATAATTACTACTTTTATAACTACAACTTTTTTATATTTTTAAATATATTTTTTTTAAGTGTATTTTCATAAAAATATTTGAAAATGTGATTAATATGTATGAAAATGGAATTAAAGACAATAATAATATACTAAAACAAATAGGACAAACAATGGGAATACACTAACGTTGTGATGTTACTAGTTACTACCAGCTTCAACATAATTGACGTAACCAATATTTTGTTACAATTTCTTATTTATAAGAGTGTCCGTGGAGTTTCTTGCCCGTTCTTCTCCATAGGAACCAATAGGAACTCACTACGCTTTGGAATGGGCAACTAGCTTCATATTTCTGACTGACCGACTCCTTGACAATTCAAAAGTGCCTGTATATGATTTAATTGAAATATAAGTTTTAAAACCATTCGAATTATTATCTCAGACTCAATCTGTCTAAAATTCCTCTAATTTACCAACAGTTTTGACATTCATTGTCACTAAGATAGATTGCGAAGACATTTTGAGAGATTGTAACTACGGGAATTGGCCTTCAGTGTTATTGTAATATTACTTTAGTGTAGGAAAGAGATGAAGCTCTACATGGCGTATAGCTCCATCTCTTTCCCCCACTGAAGTACGATTAAAATAATACTGCTTTAGAGGTGGTGGGTTGGCTCCCTGAAACTTTCGGATTTCTTTCTATTCATACTTTCTTTACCACTTTAAATTGTTCATTCCTTATTTAATTTGTTTACAGGGACCTGTCGTTCAAGAAAGGTGAAACGATATTAATACAAAAGAAATTGGACCCGTTTTGGTATCAAGGAGAATGTTCTGGAAGAACTGGCATGTTCCCTATCACATATGTTCAGGTTTGTTAATCTATATAATAAAAACGTTACCCTCCTTCAGGGTAGTTAGGCAAAAATGAAATGCTGTTCGTTAGTAAAGGTGCTCTTACGGTGGTTTGTTCCCAATAGTTCTACTGAACAGTTCTACGGTAGAACTAATGGGAATATTTTTTTCCCGATAGTCCTACGATATTAGGAGTTCTAAAATAGTAGAACTAATGGGACTCTTTATTCCGTTCGTTCCCAATAGTACTACTGATCAGTTCTACGGTAGAACTAATGCTCTTGCAATTTCTATACCATTTTAAAACTGCTAAAAATTGCGCAATTTTGTGGCTCGTGCAAAGAGCACCTTATGCGCATCACTTGTGAATGGCAGGACCGATTTTGCAAATTTTCGTTTTAAAATTATTCGTAATAATCATAATCAGGTTCTTACGAAAAGAAAATTTTTATAAGTTGCCGGCAAAATTGGGAATTTAAGAAATCTGAAGCAGTTTCTATGGGAATTTTGTATGAATTATTGATATTTGGACAGGACAAGTCTGTCGGGTCAGATAGTTATTATCACAAACTACAATCCTTCCCTGCTTCGGGTGTGATACACTGATATGGCGGCATCTCAAAACATTGAGATTTCTATACTTACAACACATATTTTTATTATAAAGCCTAATGCTTAATTTAACTTAATCAAATATTAAACACATAAACAACAGTGACCACAGGCGAATATGATGCCATATGGGTTTTCCAGTTACAATAAAATAGGTTTTCGCAATAAGCTATTCCTAGTAGCTTATTTTTAGCCTTTTGCTGCATTGCAAAAGGGGCAATTAATTAATTAAAATGACAAGTACAATAAAACCACTGGGCCAAGTGCACATGAATGTTGTCTTCGTCAGTATTTTATGAAAGAGCAAGACCACATGTTTGCAAATGTAAAAGAAACAAAAATACTCGTCTCATGTTGATCTTAATATATATATTTTTTTCATTTTAGATTTATTGTTTTATAAATTATTATGATGATTCTTGTTATGTATGTTAATGGGTGCCGTCTGTCTTTAGAATCTATGGTTTATTTTCATAATGGGCTAAAGAGCTCAAGTTATTTTATTTTATCTCAATAAGATGAATTGTTTTCTCATGTATGAAAATACCAAAAATGTTATTTTCGCCTACATTTCAATAACAAATAGTTGCCTGGGGGTTCATTGTGGAAAAAATATTTCAAGATATTTTTCCGTAATGCAATTTTATTTTTTTGTTTTGAGCCTGTCGTTCATTGTTTGGTTAAAATATGTCAGACACCCAAATCACCTATAAATTTAATGTAATTAATCGGTTATGTTATTATTTGCAGGTGGTGGTACCACTCCCGGTCGCCACTGCGCTGTGCAAAGCATTGTACGACTTCCGGATGTCCGCACCTGACGAAGAAGGCTGTCTGGCATTCGACAAAGGTAAACTTTTGATGTTGCTATTAGCTCCTTGTTCTGTGGCTTTGGCACAGAACAGAAAAAAACAGGGCTTTGGAGTAAACATTCTCTATAGAGCTTTCATGTATTTTGCTTATTGAGAAGACATGTGACATCTACCAACCAGCACTGGCCCCATGTGATAGATTACAGCCCTCTCCCTCTCACCGAGAGGATGCCTGTGTCCCAGCATGCGTAGCTTGACCACAATAGAAACAGGTTTCGTTAACGGAAGAATATACAAAATGATAGATTGTGATTGAGAATCTGTCATGAATATCGTGAAAATGTTAGCAATATCGTATAATTTTACAATGTTTGTAAATATGTGAGCACCATGTATCTAATTATCTATGACATAGTTAATTTATCTGCCATTGCTTCGTTTTTCATTCTTTTTACCTTTTAGTAACTAGTGGTATAGTAATCTTATTCTAGGTGTATCGTCTTCATAAATAATTATTAAATTAATGTATACAAAATATTATGAAAACATTTTAAAAGGGTAACGGTGGAGTTTTTTGCCCATTCTTCTCTATACGAAAACTTCCTTTTAGAAGGGGCGACTAGAACCAATTCTATTTTTGGTTAAGTTAACGTTGAAAAGTGCCTTTTATGTCCTATTGTATGATAGTCTATTCTTTCGTCAACAAAACCCGTTTCTATTGTCATGCTACGCCTGCAGCAGTGGGAACATTATAGGCTGATTATGCTATGCTTATTTTAATTCAGAATAAAAGCTTGTCACTACACAACAATAACAAATAAATAAAAAGAAAAACAATGAATTTTTGTCTAAGAGGTTTTCACTGCATGGTCGACGATGTGTGATTTTGTGTCTGTGGTTCCAGGTGCTATAATAACGGTGCATCGTCGCGTGGACGACAACTGGGCGGAGGGTCGGCTCGACCAGCGTGTGGGCATCTTCCCCATCGCCTTCGTGGAGCTCAACCAGGCCGCGCGACAGCTTATGAACAGGTTAGTGATTATTCGTGGTCTTAAGTTTATAAACATTAAATAAACCATATCAATCTGCCTAGCCTTTTCCCAACTATGTTTGGGTCGGCTTCCAGTCTAACCGGATGCAGCTGAATAACAGTATTTTACATCGAGCGACTGCCTATCTGACCCAGTAACAACCTACTATCGGTAATACGATGCTCCTTAGTAAGACTGGTGTCAGACTTTCGGGCTTCTGACAAACTGGGTGCTGATAAATTTCCGTTTTGTTTACTTATTCTTAGTCTACCCGCAAAATACGTTATTTTATTTTATAATCGCTACTCTATAACTGAAATAACCGTTATTCTTACCTCTATTAATGGAACCCTCTGTAAATGAGACAGATATTTGTTTATAACTCGATATCTGAGACACTGGGTAAGTGCAACCTGTTTAAGTGAGACAAATTTACAGCTCCTTAATGTCCCAGTTATCCAGCTTTCATTGTACTATGACTTTCTGGTTGAAATTTCAAAAATAAATTCGTAGTTCCAAACTACTGCCAGTACTAAATATTACTAATAGGAATTTATTGTGTTTTACAGTGTGCCGCTGAATCGCCCCGTGCCGCCCATACCGGAACACTCGAGACCCTCGCACTCTGACCACAGACATCATGCACAGGTAATAATAATTATGGTTAAAATGTATTATGACATAAGTGACCTTATTGTTGACGTTCTTCAGAAAGGTCAGGTGCGTAGTACTCGCAACCGGGGCGTGCGTGTATCACCAGATATCTGAACGTAAAAGAGGCAAATGCCCATTTTCTTGCTGACTATTTCTTTCAAAATCTGTGAATTTTTAAAGTAACCCTTTAGTACCCCAAATATTTTTTGTTATTACAGCAGCACACTCACCGTTACCAACAGATGTCGATGTCCACCCCCTCCACAGTGCAGAGCAACTACCAAAACATGGCGACCATGAGCCAATCCCACCCCAACTACCACGCCGCGCAAACTATGTTGGCCCAACAAGCGCAAATATTGGTGCCACAGCCCATCAACCAACACGTCACCGCGATCTCCCACGGCGGCCTCGTCACCACCACAGCTGTCCCGAGGAATATAATGGAGCCAACACAAACGAAACACTCTTTAGACCTCATCCAATTCACCAACATGCATAACAAGTCCCACCAAGGAACTATGGGCATACAAAGCGTATCCCGAATCGGGGAAAATTACGACAGACTACGAACAGTGAAGTATGACAGCTATAATTCCACCCCAGTTCACAAGGTTGAAACTACGTACCAAAATGTAAGGACACACGAACATTTTCCCGTGTCCGTTGCTAATTTTAATACTAGCAATGTCAGTTCCGATTCTAGTTCGAGTATGAATACTCCTTCGGTCGGTGTTAGCTCCACGACTACTCCTAATACCAGTTCGAACACCAGTACTTGTGAAAGCGCTGAACCAAGCCTTCCAAGCTCACCCGATAACAATACCGAACGAAACGCGACCGTAATTGCTTCTAATACGACTCAAAATCAAAATCAGAACCTCATAAATCAGAATGTGCCAGAAGAAGAAACGAACAACGAAGAGTCTCTTAACACTTCAATGGGAGTGTTGAGTTTGAACGAAAGCTCTACCGCAACGAACACGTCTCTGAATGTCAGTTTGCCGCCGTCAGAGAGTCCAAAATTGAATGCATCTAGTGCGAGTAATGCGTCTCAAAATCAAGAAGAAAATCCGGAAGGTGCAACCAATAATGAGTCTTCGCGGCTTGACACGCCTTCGTCTAGTAAAAACGTGGTGCGTTCGAGTGGGCCAGATTCTTTGCTGAACTTTGGGTTGGGCCTTCAAGCGGCGCTGTCGCCCTCTCACGGCAAAGATGGGAACTATATGGTGACTAGAGCGCACCGAGACCATCACCATAGAGAAAGAGAGAAGAGACATAGCTTGACTCCTTCATCGCATTTACAAGGGAATCATAATACGCAAAATAGGTGAGTTGGTATATTGTTTAATTTGATTTTAAAAGTTTCTTGATTTAAGAGCGTGCATCCTAAAAGTTGGCAACGTCGTAAATAGCTGTCAAATAGTTACCTGTTTTGATTAATTTGGAAACAATACTGTATGGAAATAAGAAATGTGGCTAACTAACTAACTAGAATATTAATAATGAATTGCAATTATAACATTGAATTTGATGTTGTACCCGTTTTAGGTGCAAAAAAGGCATTTGGAAAGTTTCCAAATACTTTTTTTACATCTAAAACTAACTAGAGTCTGGCTAACGAAAGTTGGCCCCAGAATATTGGCGGCAAATTTAAAAAATACATGCATGACAACACTAAATACACCAGAGTACCGAACGACAACCTTGTCAAATTGACGTTCACGTTCATACAGAGTTGCTATATAAAAAGTTCGCAAATAATTCCAGGGCCAACTTTCGTTAGCCAGACTCTATTCGGTGTTACGATATTAATTATTGCATTTCATAATCAATATTCTAGTTCGTTAGTTAGCCACATTTTTTATTTATATACAGAAAAATTATCAAATTAATCAAAACAGCGAAATATTTGACATCTATTTGCGACGTTGCCAACTTTCAGAATAAACCCTCTTAAGAACGCGGCGACCTTTGAATTGTCCATACAAACGTAATACCTAAATCATTTCCAATTCGAGCATATTTCCACCAAATAAATTTGATATTCGGATTGAGACAATAATTATCTAGGCTTCCAATTCTTTTTTTTTTCAAAAACCTACCTCTACATGAAGTATTAGCGAATTGCATTTCGTACATTTTTACAGCGTAAATGACTTGTTTTCATATTGTTTTTTCTTTATTATAAACAACAATATTTGTAATATTGTTTCATCACAAGCATAGCTTATATTATCAAGTTACAAATTATAGAAAAAAAATTGGAAAAACATTAAGTTTTCATTCATCATTTTTGGTATTACGGAACACATCCAAATTTCTCATAATTTCAGATAGCTAGTAGTGCTATCGCGTCAAGCAATAATTGTCAATGTGTGTGTGCTCCCTGTAGGTGTTTATCGCTCCGACAGGCACAAGGCACACTAACGCAACGTGCTTGGTTGGAGTTCGTTCATAGTATTTTTTGTCAACTTTAGACGATTAGGTACTTTACAGTGTGCTGTACCTGTACGCGCGTACTTATTTGTTTGCTAAATTGTATTGTATTTGTATGTAATATTTCTGACACTCCTCTTGACTTGACCTATTTTTAACCGACTTCAAAAAAAGGAGGAGGTTCTCAGTTCGTCCGATTTTTTTTTTAATGTTTGTTCCCGGAATACTCGAAGACGGCCGGACCGATTTAGAAAATTATTTTTTTGTCAGAAAGGGTATACTTCACAGGTGGTCCCATTGTCATCAAGTCAAGATTGGATGATGGAATCCTGGAGAAGTCGAGGGAACTCTTGAAATATTACAGGCGCACCTATAGCGATTTAGGTATTTTTTATAGTTACTCTTGAATTTAATCTCGGAAAGCACCATTTAGTGAAGTGGAAGTGATGATGAAGACCACAGATGGCCACCGGAACTTATCAATAATACGTATTTCACGGGTTGCGATTAGAGAAGATTACTTTAATATGGTTGCCAAGCAATTTATGCCCGTCACAATACATAGGGTGAAGTGGAGTTAATGGTGAAGTACCAGGAGAACTCCTCAACAATGAACGTCCCTGCATCGGGAAAAGCAATATTTTGTAAAAGGTGATAAGCAGTTGACATTAGGCTATTGTATCTTAGATAAATTACAAACCGACCCACTAAAAAGGAAGAAATAAATTTTTTTTCACTCTTCTTGCTCAAAAAATCCGTCATTGTAGTGTACCAAAGCGGAGATAAAATAGCATATCATCCTCTAGGGGAAAAAGTTTTTTTTTAATTTTTGTCTGTTTCCAACGAGCCTACCACCCATAAACGAAAAAGTCTTTGTTTGATCTATATAATTATATTATATAAAAAAGAATCCCTATTTCCTTGATCACGGCATCACGCGTGAACGGCTGGACCAATTTCACTAATTCTTTTTACCCGACTGCCCCAGAAGGAGGGTAATGTTTTTCGAGAGTATGTATGTATGTATGTATGTCTATTTCTTTGGCACGCGGCTTTAAACGGCTTGATGGATTTCGACATATGAGGTGTCGTTAGATTCGTCTTAATTGTAGAAGTGTCATAGGCTATATAATATTTATATATTGCATCTGCAAATACAAAAAAAAGGGACGGGAAGGTTTAAAAAAAAAAATTATAACAATATTGGTATCAAATAAAAGCTAGTAACGAGTCAATGCCAAATTTTGATTTTTATTAATAAAACTAAAAAGCTTGAAATAAAGAAAATTATTCAAAAAACAAAAAACCCGACTGCAAAAACACATAACTGAAAAGAGAAAAACAAGCATTATAATCTATAGATTTTTGAATAATTTTCTTTATTTTGTTGTTTGTTATCTAGTAAGGAGATGGTTCTTAGGATAGGTTGGTGAAGGTAGGGTAGGTAGGTAGGTAGGTATGCAAGTAGGTAGGTATGTATCTTGGTAAAGTGGGTATGTAGGTAAGGTAGGTAAGTATGTATGTATGTATGTAGGTAAGTAGGTACCTACCTACTTACCTACATACATACATACCTACCTACCTTCCTACTTAGGAAGGTAAGTAAGTAGGTAGGTAGGTAGGTAGGTAAGTAGGTAGGTAGGTAGGTAGGTATGTATGTAGGTAGGTGTAATTAGGGTAGGTAGGCGAACCGTAGATGAGTGCATACCCGTGCGAAGCCAGGCCGGGCAGCTAGTTATTAATATTATTCGATAGGTACCTACTTATGTGTCTAAAGAGCCTCAGCTATGGCCTCAGCGAGTATTTTGTAGTTTGTAAGTTACACAATTGACATAAAGTTCATTATGTTTTGACCCAATTTCGTGCCAAAAACTCGCTTCCATTCCGTTCCTTCTGCGCCAATGTAATATGAGCCGTAGCGTGGTGAGTATTGGCCGAGACGGTATAAGCTAGTTGCTCTCCGTACGCGACGAAGCCATAGCCACCACCAAGTTGTAGCACGGTAGACGGTAGAATAACTAAGCCATATCTTAGAAATAAATGCCTACAGCCGCGCGGTACGTAAACATGCGATAGGGCTGCCCGCCTCCAGTATTTTAATTACATTTGCCTACTTTGTGTTTCCATTTAGTTTTGTGATTGTAAATATACTTTTTTTATCTACACAAATAAATAAAATACTTTGTGAATTGAATAACAAAACAAAACACAAATGCCCGAGGTTTTAAAACAAGCGTACCTACCGTATTAATTCATGAACCTCCATAACTACCTATTTCACTCGTGTTATCACTTTCCTTTACTCTATTCACTTTATTTATTAATCCAGACATCTTTTTTTCGGGAGATAAAAGGAAATACTTATCCATTAAAAATACACACAATATGTACCTACCTACCAGTAAGTAAAATTATTTTATAGTAAGACTATAAAATAATTTTGTTGTTGTTGTTTGTTAATAATAATACCTTTCAAAGTTTCCAGGTAATCTAAAAAAAGTTATCTCTGGATGCGTTATTGCCAAATTCATGCAACCAAAAACAGCAATAATATATCCTACTCGTCATATTAAATATGTACTTGCATTTATTTTTAGTGTAAAAATCGCGCGGTTATTGTTAAAAAAACAACACACCGTTCGTTCGTCACTGCGGCACAGACGCGACTGTCTGCGTACCTCGCGCATACCTCGATCGAGGCGCGTAGGTATAGCTCGCGCTTCGTCCGTTTCTATGAAGTCGGCCTACCGTCTACCGTGGTTGTAGTATTGTAAGTACCTACCTATCATAACGCGGTTGTACGAAGTTTTGTCATGTCATGTCACTGTTCCTTTTCTTTACTTATGTGACCGAGCGGGCGTAATTATTGTCTCAAGGACACTATTGAGAACACTGCTCGCTCTAAATTGAGTTCGCAATGTATTTGCCAAACATGTAAACAAACACGAGTTTTCCACTTAGGCAAATATGAACTTTATGCTAGTGTAAATAAAGTTGATTTTAGACTGACTAGTAATGTTGAAAAAGTCATAAAAAAAATATGAAGTTGTAGCGCAAACTGAACCTTATGTGTAGTCCATAACAGTTATTTTTCCAAAAACTCGTGTTTGTTTAGATGTTTGGCAAATGAACTGCGAACGCAGATTTTTATTTGTCGGTGCAGCAGCGGTGCGAGTGACATCAGTATGTCTATGTTCGGATGATGAAAATATACCGCCACCACGTGTCGCTTGCACTTACGCACATGTCGGTAAAAAATTATGCAGAGCTGCTTGTGCCGTCGCAAAATAATGTCGAGTTCGCCCAGGTTCGCACCGCACGGGCTGTTATTTTCCGCGGGATTTTTTTTTCGCACACTGGATTTTCAACGCGTGTTTTTTCAACGCGCTAGGACGAGAGTGTCCCAGCGCGTTGGATTCTCAACGCTCGGCTCAACACGGAGAGTTTAAAATCCAGTGCGAGACCACCAATAAGAAGTGGAGACCACTCTAAAGGAAATAAATAAACACAAACAGACTTAAAATAAATAATGACAATAATAATAGATACTTATCCCTATAATTTATATTTACGCGACGTGCGTATGACTACTCTAGCGTCGTCCGTCGGTCCGCCGATCTACCGTGCCACAAGTCCATGCTCGATAACGAAGTATAGGTACCTACACTTCGCGTCAAATAACTTTGCCGCTCTGAAGTTAGGTTGCGCATGCGTACCTACTGGCATGCGCGCAGTCATATAGAGTCTACTTCAGAGCGGCAAAGTTACCTCTTCTTTCTACCTACCTACCTACCTTATTTGTATGACGTATCTACTAGCTAGGTTTTATCTACAAGGCCTTCTATCTTGAGATTAGTCGAGATATCCTAAAATATTGAGACATCGGCATGGTAAAGAAATTTCCAAAAAACGCATTACTAGTCTGTACATTCACTAGCGATTCCCCAAATTAGTCAACAAAAATAAAGCAAATAATGAACATACCTAATGAGTAATAACTCATAATAAAATAATATTTATGATGTCGACTCGCTATGAATGAATGGCATACAGTACCTACATCTAGTATTATCCGCTCACACACACTGCGAAGCGCGCCCGTAATCTGTGGCCCCGCCTTCTTTTGTCGAACAGAGATAGCAATATTCCAAACGCATTTTGCTCACGTCTCGAGTTTGCATTTCGTGCCGTAGTACGTCGGCCTCTTAACTGAATTTAGGCAAGGCCTATGTTGAACATTTTTACTTTCATATGCACGTCACTCCTAGGGGGTTTTTTTTTTTTTTTTTTCAAATTATCGTTTCTCTTCAGACATTCGGCGGAGATCCTGGCAACGAGCCTACTTGACGCGGGCACAGAGGTTCGCTCGGAGCGCTCAGACCGCTCGGAGCGAACAGAGCGTTCCGAGCGGCGCCGGCGTCGCTCGCGCAGCAACGAGCGGCCCCTGCCGGCCGCCTACGTCGCCATCTATCCCTACAAGCCGCAGAAACCTGACGAGCTCGAGCTTAAGAAAGGAGGTGAGATTGTCACCTTTTACACCACTTCCTTTGCAAAATTTTGGCCCATTTGTACCACTAATCACTAAATTCATTTAACACTAAACGTATTTAAATAAAACCCAATTCTATCTCAAACTATTGACAGAAATAGAAAGATGTTTTAAATTTCGTATACAATAATACGCGCTTGGCCGATTAACTCGAACACTGTCTCTCACACTAAATCGCTCTTATTTTTTATTTTTTACGAAGTTTCACTTCTATCACGCATACGCGCAATTTTTCATAAATTTTGTGTTGTGTGTGCAGGTATCTACACGGTAACGGAGCGCTGTCGCGACGGCTGGTACAAGGGCTGTTCAGAGCGGTCGCAGCGCTGTGGAGTGTTCCCCGGGAACTACGTCGCACCTGCCGCCAACATCCGGCCCAAGCATGATAAGGTACACCTCTTGCATTCTTAGTAAAATACTTAAATTTATTCACTGACAGATAACGCAAACTCTAAAGGGTCTAGAAGCATGAAATGTTGCACAAGGGTTCGTTTTGTAACGAAAGTGAGCATTAAGGAAGAAAATTTGATTTCCATACCCTAAATGGGTTTCGCCTGTAGTCGTTCGCATCATCTTTAACTGACTACTATCTAAATTATAAGGGTTTTTCCAACATTTAAGTTTCATTGTAATTAGAAGCATTTTGTCAGAAATAATAATCTTTTATACCAGCACGCGTAGCATGACGCTTTCTATGTCTACGAAGAATAGACACAGCTCTTTCTATACAAAGTGACATTTCCTTTCTCCATTTTTGACATCGCACCGTAGAAATCTTTCTTCAATCTGTCATTTTGTCTTTCGTTTCTAACTATCTTTGTCTAGGTCCTTTTATATGTAGACTATTTCAGAAGAAAGTTTTCTATCTTAAATTGTCAAAATCACACTGACAACTGACAGTTGTCTAAGATAGTGAAACTTTCTACTCAACGGTCACAAAGTAAAACGGTTATCTACAAAATCATGATTTTACAGAAGAGCGTTTTAAACGCGATAACTAATAGAAGAACAAAGCTATCTTCTCCTATTTTACATCATTTAGTTAATATTACCAAGGAAATGGTTAAGGCTAATATTACTGTAATATTTTTTTGTTCCACAACACGGTACTTCGACAATCTGAAAAAAAAAAGTTGTAGTTGTGTTTAACGTGACTTAATTTCAGTAAAAATTGAGAATCAAACAGTAAAATCATCCTATGACGAAACAAAGAATTCTGAGTCGAATTATGTCAAAGAGTGAATTTCGTAAAAAGTGCAGTTGACTCTATCTACTTTGCTGCCGTCGTTCTGTCTACACGTAACGTCATTTTTGTCTTCCCTTCCGTCGACAAAGCGGTGCTCATGCTACGCGTGCAGGAAGACTCGTTTTATTTACCCTGAGGAACACAAAACCAAACGTTGGTATGTTCGCCGTCAATCCCGCAGTGTTTGAAGAGTAAGGTCTTCAACCAGTGCGTCCTGCCCGTTATGACATTGTGTTTGTATGAAATATGAAACGGGCGGCGCCACACCGTAGCCACGCCCGCGCCTCGCCCGCGTCCCTCACCACTTGTGTATGTACCGCGCCTTATGCTTTTTTGCTAGAAGAATTTTTGGAACGTCTAGAATTCGAATAGGCGAGAATATTCAAGTTGTAGGCGAGATTCGTGATCATGATATGGGTTTACAGTTTCACATTCATCGTTAATTAATTTGAATACGATTATTTCATTCCAGATTTTGTTTTGATCATGTTAATTCTTCGAGTTTTTTTAGTTTATTTCGATAATCGCCTATTTGAGGTGAGACAGTTGCCCCCGTATAACCATAATCGATTATCGAAAAAGAAGGGGCTCGTGGTTAAATAATAATAGCCGCATGCGTCGATCGAAGGTTAAGTTGCGAACGCCGCGGTCGATTCGTGGATGGGCATTTATTTATTTATATCCATAACTAGTTTTTACCCGCGGCTTCGCCCGCGTGGATGTTGCAAAATATCCCACGGGAACGTTCTACCGGGAATACATACCTAATAGCCAAGGAAAAGATCATTGACTAACTTTCAGCGGACGCAGTGGTAGGCTACAGCGCCCGCGTTGTCAACCATAATTATTTTGTTACGCGTAATTTTGAAACTGTGATATCTCTTAAACTATTCATTTAAATGATGTGATGTAAAGGCATATTTTAATTGAAATTGAATGCCCAATTTAAATAACCTATTTAATTGGATAAGGATTAATGAGATACCGGTCAAAATAGCTTCGGAAATAACAATGAAAATTTTATACAATTTTGAAAGATAAAAATGGTTATTGTGGGTCACCCTTAGAAGATGGACATATGCCATCGCGGGCTTTTTTGTTGCAATTTTTAAGATATACAATACTCTAGAACATAAATTTGATTTATCTCTCACGGCTTACGCAGCGCACGCCAGTAAAGCTCCCAGTCGGCATGATTTTTTCCGACATCTTCAACAATAATCGTCATATTTCAGCCAATTTACACAAAACCTTAATGAATTATACACTAAAACCTTCCGCATGAATATTGGAATTTGGTGATATTTCAGTAAAAAGACGTAAGAATTCTTCAAAATGAAAAATAAACTTTTATTTGTTCAAAACATATCTTTCACGTTTTACAATGACATTTAAAGAAAACACAACAACGCCACCCACGGCCAGAAAACGAAACTTAAAATGCTTTTACAAATATACCTTACTCATGCTGTGTTCATTCATACAGACAAGAAGACACCTTTAAATTTAATTACTCAACACTCCCACTTAAATTTACAAGGTGAAATCATTATTTACTTATTAAAACAATTCAGAAACTTACTTTTAATCTAAGTAATTATATTACATCCAGAAACCTTACTTTATACAAATCATCTCAATAATGAACTATAACACACATAAGGATCTAAGCACTATTCAATATCTTATCTCTGATACCATTAAACTTGCTTACAGGTAAAGCTTTGGTCAGAAAATCTGCCAGTTGGCATGAACTTTCCACGTATTTAATATTAACTATTTTCTTTTCAACATTCTCTCGTATGAAGTTATATTTTATATCAATGTGCTTACTCCTTTTATGATATACTGGATTATTAATTAGTTTAATTGCACTCTGATTATCTACGTTTAATGTAACCGAGTTTTGTGGCTCCCCAATATCATACAAAAATTGTCTAAGCCATAATATTTCTTTTGATGCTTCACTGGCAGCCATGTACTCAGATTCAGTTGTGGATAATGCCACAGTGTTTTGTTTACGACTTGACCAGGTGATGGGACCCCCATTCATTAAAAATATGTAACCCGTATTAGATTTCCTAGTATCTAAGTCACCTGCAAAATCAGAGTCAGAGTAGCCAACTAATTCTAAATTACCTTTATAAACAATAGACATTTCTTTTGTGTCAATCAAGTAGCGCAAGATCCTTTTCACTGCAGTCACATGTGAAGGACCTGGATCGTTAACATATCTACATGCAACATTTACAGCATATGCTATGTCGGGTCTAGATACGGTAGTTAAGAATAACAATGCTCCCACTGCCTCTCTATAAGGGAAATTAATAGGCACATTATTTACATTCTTAGATAAATGTACATTTACATCGGCAGGAGTACTGCTACTTTTAGCATCCGACAAATTAAACTTATCTATTATTGTTTTAATATACTGTTTTTGACTTATACTTATACATCCTTCTCTTTTATTTATTTCCATTCCAACATACGAGTTAAACTTTAAAATCTTTATCTCAAAGTTTTTTTTTAAATCTTCTAATATCGTTGATAAAACTATTTTACTTTTGGCCAGTAATAATCCATCATCAACATAAAGAATTAATATAACTTTGATATCATTAAAATATCCCACAAATACACAGTTATCTGATGGACAAGCTTTAAACCCATAAGTAGTCAAAAATGAACAAAACTTCTTATTCCAACACCTAGAAGATTGTTTGAGTCCATATATAGATTTAATTAACTTACATACTTTTGAAGGCTGGGCTTCTACCCCCTCTGGCACCTCCATGTATAGCTCCTCAGATAGCTCACCATACAAAAAGGCTGTCTTCACATCAAACTGCTCTATTTGCAGGTCATCTCTCGCGGCTATACTAAGTAATAACCGGATGGAGTCATACCTGCTGGTGGGGGAAAAAGTCTCATTATAGTCCAAACCTTTTACTTGGGTAAAACCTCGGGCACATAGTCTTGCTTTGAATCTTTCAATTTCTCCACTTATATTCTTCTTTGTGCTAAACACCCATTTAGAAGTAATAGGCTTCTTCTCAGTTCTATCAGTTATTATCCAAGTATTGTTATTTTCATGTGATTGAAGCTCTTCAGCTATAGCTTTCTTCCATTGATGACAATTGACACTATTTATCGCCTCTTCATAAGTATTGGGTATTTCTATTTCAGTTAAATTAACTTCCAAATTATTATTTCGTCGAGGGCGTAATGAAATACTTCTCTGTTCTTCTTCCTCTAAACGAATACCTCTTGGAGGACGATAGGTGTCATCTGTGTCTTCAGTACTCTTCATACTTTCTTCATCAGAAGAGATTTCTCGAGGAACATTATATTGGCCCTGAACCTCAGTTTGTGGGGATAGTGATACTGACTGTTCTTTTTCTTCTTTATCTAACTTCATTACAGTATAATTTTGTCTTTCTTCTAGTATACTTCATTCTTCAAATTTCACATCCCGTGATATTGTAATTTTTCTTTTATTCTGATCATACATTCGGTAATTCTCATGTTCATACCCACCCAACAACATCTTCACACTTTTCTTATCCAATTTCTTCCTCTTTTCTTTTGGTAGGTGTACATATCCAATGGAACCAAATATTCTTATATGTTGAAGGTTAGGTTTTACTCCATACCAGAGTTCAAATGGTGTGACATTTCCTGTTTGACTTGACGTATTTCTATTTAATATATATACTGCACAATTGACAGCTTCTGCCCACAAGTTTAAGGGAATGTCTTTCGCATATAACATTGTTCTTGCACTCTCCATGATAGTACGTAATTCTCTTTCTGCCCTCCCATTTTGTTGTGGGGTATATGGGGCCGTACGCTCATGAGTTATTCCATTACCTTCTAAAAATGTCTTAAATTCTTGGTTTACATACTCAGAACCGTTATCTGTATGAAGACTGTTCACATCATGTTGAAATTTATTTTTCACAATTGCATTGTACTTTATGAAATAGTTTAATACTTCGCTCTTATGTCTCATAAAGTAAACATGACGATAACTTGTTGCTCCATCTTTAAATAACACAAAGTACTTCATACCTGATACAGAAGGTTCTTCAATAGGGCCACATACATCGCTGTACACAATTTCACCAGGTTGTGACGGGCCTCTAGTTGATTTCAAAAAGGGAAATCGTGCTTGCTTACCATATTGGCATGCTTCACAAATAAAATTCTCATTCCCACTCAGTGTAACTGGAATTGCACCACTCAAACTCATATTTTTAATTTCTTTTATATTCAAATGTCCTAATCTCTCATGCCAAACTTTAATATCAGTTTGTACAATGTTACAATTTTCTTGTTTAATTGTTTTTATTTCCAACTCATATAAATTGTTTTCTGTTAATTGTGCACACATTACGATTATGTTATTCTTCATTATCATTGCTTTTTCGTTATTTTTCACTATGACATAACCTTTTCTAGTGGCAGCTCCTTCAGAAAACAGGTTTCTTCGTAAGTCTGGTACATACAGGACATTCTCTAGTCTACATTGCTCCCATCTTCCTTTCACAAGTTTATTTATCAAAATGGTACCTTCACCACATACCTTAATATTTTGTTTATTCCCTAATTTAACCACTTTATTTATGCCAAAGCCTTGAGACTCATTCAATTCATAGAAATAGTCATGTCTGAATGACATATGCATTGATGCTCCACTATCTAATATCCAAGCTTCTTCACCATGTTCAGATAAAAAATATCCTTCCGCACTGAATGCTAACATATTGTGAGGCTTCTGATTTTTATAGTATGTTTTCTTCGGCATTCTGCAGTCCTTAGCAAAATGTCCTCTTTTATTGCAATTGTAGCATACAAATCTATGATTCGAATTTCTTTGATCATTTAAGCTATTCGGATTATTTCCATTTCTTGGTTTGGAATATCCTTTCGTGGTTACTAACGCAGTCTCATTACCAGTTGTATCATTGGCAAGGCTAGCTTCTTCATCAACTAAGCGTGATGTGAGATTTTGTATAGTTTGACTAGTTTCATCAAGTGACAACCAAGCTTGTCTAAGCGAACGATATGTTGATGGTAGAGTGCTTAGAATCTTGGTCATTATTGCTGTGTCACTGATTTTCTCGCCAGTTTCTCGCAGTTGCTTTGCCAAACTTTCCACTTTGGACACATGTTGTCCCATTGTATCACTAGTACTATAAGAATACTGGTAAAACTTCTCATGAATCATCATTTTGTTATATTCAGACTTATGTTCATAGATAGCTTCTAATTTTCCCATGACCTCTTTCGCAGTCTCGCAGTTTTCTATCAATGATATCTGGTTCAAATCCATTGACGACGTCAAGATGAACATGGCCATGCCATCATCTTTATTCCATTGCACTTGCGAACTGGCTTCGATGGGTCTTACCATATCTATGTTTAACCCTTTTGCTCTTAATGCACATTTTACTTGAAACTTCCACTGCTTAAAGTTTCTGCCATCGAATTTTTCAATTTTCATCGCATTGGAAACCTCCATATTGTCGGCAAATTTTACACCGGTAACTATCTTGCTCTTTACGCTACTTTATACTGAAATTATCAATTACCGCAATGCCTGGGCGCATAACCTATTGGAATTTGGTGATATTTCAGTAAAAAGACGTAAGAATTCTTCAAAATGAAAAATAAACTTTTATTTGTTCAAAACATATCTTTCACGTTTTACAATGACATTTAAAGAGAACACAACAACGCCACCCACGGCCAGAAAACGAAACTTAAAATGCTTTTACAAATATACCTTACTCATGCTGTGTTCATTCATACAGACAAGAAGACACCTTTAAATTTAATTACTCAACAATGAATCACTCCGTCCAATGGTGAAAACCGTTTGAAAATCTGTTCGGCAGTTTTTGAGTTTATCGCGTTCAGACAGACAGACAGACGCAGCGGGCGACTTTGTTTTATAATATGTAAGGACATATCGAGACCCGTCGTCGAGCACATTAAGTGGTTGGTCCCGGCTGTTATTCGTAGCTCTTTGACAGTAATTACGGGTAGTCAGAAGCCCAATAAGTCGCACAACCAGTTTTACCAAGGGGTATCATGTTACCCAGTAACTGGGTTGTGCAGGTCAGATAGGCAGTCGCTCCATGTAAATACTGGTATTCAGTTGCACTCGGTTAGACTGGAAGGCTACTCCAACATAGTTGGGAAAGTGCTAGGAAGATTGATTTATCTTTAGGTAAAAAACAAAATGAGCAGCAGCAGTGGAGCAGTGGTGGCCCAGTGGTATCGGCCCTGACTTACGAGTTGTAAGTCGTGGGTTCGAACCCAAGCAGGCGCTTTACTTTGTGTAAATAATTTCATCACTACTGCTCTCAAAACGGTGAAGGAAAGCATCGTGAGGAAACCGGCATGTCTTAGAACCAAAAATTCGAAGACATGTGACATATACCATCTCGCACTCGGCCCGCGTGGTAGATTACAGCCCACTCCCTCTCACAGAGAGGAGGCCTGTGTCCCAGCAGTGGGAATATTAATAGGCTGATGGCTGACTAGAAAAAACAAAATCACTTTGCAGAGTTCAACGGCAGCCGTAGCAGCCGTGGCGGCCGTGGCAGCCGTCACCGCCGCCACCAGCGCCGCCGCGCACGCCGCGCCCGACGCGCCGCCGCGCGCACGGGACGCGGCGCTTATTATGGGTCAGTATCTAACTGTGGCAGCCGTCACCGCGGCCACCAGCGCCGCCGCGCACGCCGCGCCCGACGCGCCGCCGCGCGCACGGGACGCGGCGCTTATTATGGGTCAGTATCTAACTGTGGCAGCCGTCACCGCGGCCACCAGCGCCGCCGCGCACGCCGCGCCCGACGCGCCGCCGCGCGCACGGGACGCGGCGCTTATTATGGGTCAGTATCTAACTGTGGCAGCCGTCACCGCGGCCACCAGCGCCGCCGCGCACGCCGCGCCCGACGCGCCGCCGCGCGCACGGGACGCGGCGCTTATTATGGGTCAGTATCTAACCGACTGCAACATAACTAGCGATGGATGGACTGGGTAAAAGTTGACATGGCTAGAAAGGGGGTGAGCACCGAGATGACGGCACCGGTATGCGCTTCCCTGGCGCGCCGGGTGCGGGCCAGCGCCAACAATATACTGCAGTGTATCGCGACTGCAGTGTATCGCGAGCAGACTGGACTGTTTGTGTATGAATCGCTACTGCAAGCTTTCCACATCTGTGTTGAGCGTGTAGCAGGGATTCGATAAGTGTGTATGTTAAGTTTACTAACATAGTTGTTAAGAGCGTGCATCCTAAAAGTTGGCAACGTCGTAAATAGCTGTCAAATATTTACCTGTTTTGATTAATTTGTAAATAATACTGTATGGAAATAAAAAATGTGGTTTACTAGCGCACTAGAATACTGATTATTAAGTGCAATAATTAATATCGTAACACCGAATATTTAGTTTTAGATGTAAAAAAAAGTATTTGGAAACTTTCCAAATGCATTTTATACACCTAAAACGGGTACAACATCAAAGGAGATTGCCTAGGTTTGGACCAAGTGCTGCCTAGGAATGTGAGTTGGTCTAGTGGTACTGTAGCATACACATGAACTATAAAAAAATTAAAAAAAAAAAATTGGTCCCAGGATAAATAAATAAATCCAGTTTTTGTGATAATGACTAATCTTGCATTAAACAACGTTTTTGATATATTTTTTCTCAAAAATGTATTTATAAATACCCCCCTATACTCCCTTATGGACCCAGCAACCGCGCCTCCCCCCCCCCCTCCCGTGCCTTTAGCGAGATTTAGAATAGTTTATGCCCCTGGATGGAGACTTTTAGTGTAGTAGCTAAAGGCAGCCACAGGAAAGTTCGGTTAACCAGCCAGGACCTTAGTGGTCAGCTGCGAGATGCCAGAATTAAAAAAAAACCGGCTACTTTTTGCTGTCTTACGTCACTTGTGATCCATTTTGGTGATCCATAGCCTTCTTCATTGCTCTATGGGTGACTTTTAGCCTTCTGATAAGGCCCATTGTGAGCGACCACGTTTCAGTGCCATAAGTCATCACTGGCAACACGCACTGGTCAAAGACTTTCGTCTTGAGACACTGTGGTATGTGGGACGAGAAGATATTGCGTAGCTTCCCGAACGCTGCCCAGCCGAGTCGGATTCGACGATTGACCTCTTTCTCTACCTAGCTGGACAGTTTGTCCTAGGTAAACATACTCGTCTACAACTTCGAGCGTAGCGTTTCCGATCTTTATGAAAGTGGGTGTTACATGGGCATTTGACATGACCTTTGTCTTTTCCATGTTCATTTTAAGACCTACTCTTTTGGAGGCTCTACTGAGGTCATCAAGCATTATACTGAGGTCCTCCATGGCCTCAGCCATGATAACTATGTCGTCGGCAAACCGAAGGTTAGTGATATACTCGCCATTGATGTTAATATACTAGCCCTTTCCAGTCCAGAACCTTGAAGAAATGCTCCAGTGCAGCGGTGAATATTTTCGGAGAGATAACGTCTCCTTGTCTCACACCTAGCTGCAGAAGGATAGGTTTCGAGGTCTGGTCGTAGAGTCGGACTGACATACTCACACACCTTTGAGAAGAGTACTACCACACCTCTGTTCCATGCGTGTGGTATTTTACCCCGAGTATGACGGAATCAAACAGCTTCTCGAGAGCCTTAAGAACGGGTTTCCCACCGGCCTTTAGGAGTTCCGCCGTAATTCCGTCATCACCCCGCGCCTTGTTGTTTTTAAGCTGCTTTAGAGCCATCCTAATCTCGTACAAGCTGACGTCCGGGATATCTTCGGTATAGTGTCGGGTTAATCTAGCTCTTGGGTCGTTTGCCACATTCGTAACGGGGTTACTGGTTGACGTGTATAACTGTCCATAGAACCTCTCAATAGTTCAAGTTTGGCGGATACGATCTTCAGTTTTGCAAGCTGGCTCTGCCCAATATCGCATCCTTAATGCGGTCTGTACTAAAGCGGTGAAGGTCGCTTTTCAAGGACTTAGAGATCCGTCTATTGAGCTGCCGGTACTTGACCGCATCGTCTAAAGATTGGAGGATCATCTCGCGCCTCTCCTTCATGAGCTGAATAGTAGGATCAGAGAGCTTCTTGTTTCCATTTGAACGACGGGTCTTAAAGATCTTGGACCCGACCGTATGGACAGTTTCCACGAACCCATCGTTAAAATCGTCCACGGAGCTCCCTAGGCACTCGAAACGATTCTGAAGTTCGAGCTGAAAGCTCTCGGGGTTTTGGACTTGGATTGGTGCTGGACGGAGCGTAGACTTCATCAGTCGAGATCTTTCCAGCTTGATAATTAAGTTCAATGTGCCTCTTACCATGCGGTGATCGCTTCCGGTTTTCACCACGTTGATCACAGAGACATCATTGAATACTTGCTTCTTCGTCGACATAATGAAGTCAATCTCATTTTTTGTTGCCCCATCAGGGCTCTGCCAGGTCCATTTTCTGTGCTCACGTTTTTTGAAGAAGGAATTCATCATAAAGAGGCCTTCCTTCTCCATAAAACTGGCCAGTAGGTTACCCCGGTGGTTCCGACGTCCAACTCCAACTACAACATCAAAATACATTATTACTACAATTATAATTGAATGCACAATAACTGTTTAATAGTTGATTTTGTACATTTGTTGCTACTAAGTTAATTTTTTCCAATAAAAATATTCAAAACAAGAGACTGTTTTTCTTTGGACTCCTGGGATAGATTTATATGCGCTTTGAAATACAGATTAGTGATGGTCTGAGGAACAAAATGCACTATGTGAGTATTCTAGGCAGCACTTGGTCCAACTTCCATACAAAATTAGGCAATGTCTTTTATTGTTACAATGGCAATTCATTATTAATATTCCAGTTCGCTAGTTAGCCACAATTCTTATTTCCATACAGTAATAGTGCCAAATTAATAAAAACAGGTAAATATTTGACAGCTATTTGCGATGTTGCCAAGTTTTAGGATGCACGCTCTTAAGAAATTTTGTTACTAATATTATTGAGTCTTGTTACTTGTTAATTAAAATAAATAAGGCCGATCCTATTTAAAAGCGATCCTCGCATGCATATGTCACTTTTTGTTCGACCAAAATATGATATGATCGTGACGATCACGTTCACGTCTTCTTCCACTCTCCCTTGTCAACCGATACGCTATCATTCACTCCCTTCTCTTTCATATCGTTCCCCACACAATCCATCCATCTCTTCTTTGGCCTTCCTCTCCCTCTCCATCCATCAACATTTATATTCATCACTCTTTTTTATCACATAAATCTACTATTCTATTGTTTTAAATCCATTCACTGACAAAAAACGTACAGCCTAAATTACTGAGTTTAGAAGCATGAAACTTTGCACAAGAGTTCTTTATATACCGAAAGTGGGCAGTGCGGGTAATATTAAATCCTCCTCAAAATCTTTTGCGCTTAGCGTTGAAATGTTTCGTCGGTTATTTTTTATAAATCAGCTGTTCCATACATTTTGACCGCGTAGGTATTTTTCTATGAAACAGCAGATTTTTTTGAAGTGAAAACTTCTTTAGCGGCCCTTTTTTGGGATGGGTAAAAAATGTTAAACTCGCGTCAGGGCGTGACCGTAAGATCCGTTGCCGTAAATATCAAAATAAATAGTCTTTGAAATTACGTAAGAAATTTTACCTATATTGATGGGTAAAAAAAAACAGTCAAAACATACCTCATGAAAAATGTTTATACAAAAATGCACAACGTTAATGTTCAAGTTTTCACTTCTGCCGGCACTCCTGGAGTGCAACACGTTGTTTTTTTTTTTAATATTCGACCAAAAATTTCAATCCAGGGGGGTTCATAATCATGTACTAAATCCATGGTAAAAGTTTACGCGTCGATGTCCCGCCACCCTGTAGGTAGAGGATGAAAGTTTGTATGGAAGTTCGTTATGTCGACGAAAAATCACATCACACGACTTGTATAAGAAATAAATAAATAATAACACTTATTTGGCAACAAATCATGGATCATGGTAGAAGAAAATTCAAAAAGTAAAGTGCTATGAATCATAGGACTGTGCCTCACGATTGCGCCAAATAGGTCCGTCCCAGCAGTAATGCCAGACAGAGGGTGCCTAACGCTTATTTTCTAATGAAATGATAATTCTCTTTTGTAATTGTTTACAGCCCAACCACTAACTTATCCGTGGTGTACGCCTGCACAGACTCAGCAAAACACGCCTAGATCTGAAAAGGTATGTTAAAAGGACTTACCTATCTATTTACCGTACCTGTCCAAATTTCAGAAACGTTCAGTATTTCTCAAATTTGGAAAGTTTTCAAATTTTTCTTTCATGATAACCTGATTCGAACTGTAACGAACATTTTAAAACAAAAAAAAATATTCAAATCGGTGTAGCCATTCTCAAGTGATGCGCTTATCAACGAACAGCATTTCATTTTTATTTATATAGATTCCGAGCTTTACAAAATCTGCTTTTCCATCATCACGATTGTCGTTCGTTTGGGGGGGGGGGGCTTGACCCCGCTGAGGGTAGATAGGTTTTAGCCAATGATATTATAAGTAAAAAGACGTAGATAGGTTATCTACTCAACATTCGATCTTCAAAAACGGCACAACGGCTATTAGATGACACGTGGAAGTAGGCCGGCATGACGTAATTATCGGGAGCGAAAAAGAGACAAGACGAAGAAAATGTGGCTAATTAGCCACATTTTAACGTGTCGCTTGCTGAGCGCCTATAACCTATCTACACCTTTTTACTTATAAAATCATTGGTTTTGGCAAGGTAAACTCAAAAAAACCACATAACGTTATGTTTTGTTTAACGCATAACAAGCCTCCTCGGATAAGATCGAATAATATCAGGTTCACTTTAAGATTTGTCACGGAAGAACCCAGATGGTTTTTGGGGGGGAGCCCCCTAGCCCCCCCTGGATCCGCTACTGATGTCACATATCTTCTCAATAAGTAGAAAGAAAATAAGAGTCACATCAATGGCAGGCAGTGAGTGAGGAGAGGGAAGAGCGATATTATCTTTTCGGAAGAGAATCTGGAGTCTGACTGAGTCGGTCTGTGGTGTCTTTGCACACAAATGCTGTAGTCATTTTAATGTTAAGAAACACTAAATTCCATCATAACAAATTTTCAATTTCTGCTCAACAGCCAAAAGAAAAAGCGAAAGCGGAGAAATCCTCGATTTCAACCGGCGTGAGTTTGATGAAACGGCTAGCGGCTATGAAGAAGTGCAAGTCTCCGCCGCCGGCCGGATACAGCATGGACAACCCGGTGTTCGAGGACGGGCCCGGCACGTCCTTGATGCTCACCTTCAACACGCAGCAACATCATCCTGTACATGTCAGGTCAGTTACAACAACTTTACTACAAAGTAGCTAAGTAAACAGCAAAAAAGAAGAAGAAAAATAAAATATAATTGTTAAAAGATAATAAAAAAATTGACAAACACAATCTAAACAAAACAAAAACAAATAAATAAAATTGAAGTCTCTGTTTGTAATGTCAAAATAACAGCTTTTTAGAAAATGCATAGGTATGAAAGTATATACGATCCATACAACAAAAACACTTTTTTTTTTTCTGTCTGTCTGTTTGTTCCGGCTAATCTCCGAAACGGCCGGACCGATTTTGACGGGACTTTCACTAGAAGATAGCTGAGGCCACTGGGCGTAAAATAGGCTACTTTTTATTCCGATAATCCCACGGGAACATAGGGATTAAAAGGCAAAACTACTTTACGCAGGTGAAACCGCGGGACGCAGTTAGTTTAATTTAATAAATAAAAATCAATGTTTGTTTGTTCGTATTTGATGCGTTGCGATTGTGATAAAACTGTCAACGTATTGCTAGAAATTGGGCGAAGAAAAAAAAAACCACGTAGTCGAGCCGCGGGCAGAATCTAGTTAAAAATATAATTTGCACTATTCTATATGTTTGTGTAAATTAAATTAATTTCAGAACGACAATTGCAATAGTAATTGAGAATTTTAAAGATTTAGCTCAAATTAAACGGTATTGAAATGCAAGTAATTTTTCTAAAAACACATTTTTTTTAAATCTTTAACTAAATTGCGAACGTAGGATAGGTGCATCATTTATGACGTTTGTTTTATTTCATTTTCATTTGTGCAATGATGCTGACAGTCATGTTCTGAATTCGGACTTCATAGATCGAATTTAGTCATTTATTGTAGTCTGAAAACAGACCATCAATAGCCATATTTATGTTTGTGCATCGTTTTGTATATTATTGTGTGATTCTAACATGTCCATTTTTAGCAACATAAAGTACTTGGTTCTCAATATGGCACATCAACTATTGCATTTAATAATCAATATTCTAGTTCGCTAGTTAGCTACATTTCTTATTTTCATACAGTAATATTGCCAAATTAATGAAGACGGGGAACTATTTGACATCTATTTGCGACGTTGCCCACTTTCAGAATAAAGCGCTCTTAAAGCGTATGAATAAATAATTAATATTTATTTTTATTTTGTTTGCATGTGTGGACGCTCATTCTAGAAACGCGATGTGTCATATTATCTGCCAACTACTGTTTATAACGTGTGCTTGAATGTTATTTGTTCTAACAGCACTCATTGTCCCTGCATTTGTGTTTCACGTGTGTATCTTGCCACAAGCCAATATTGATTATTTTGTTATTTTTCCATCTTTTTTTTTTTTTATAGTAATGGCCGCACATCTGCCATCTGCAAATTCTTAATCAGTGTCATTTATCGAAAATACACGTTCAGTAAAACTTATAGAATTAATCACTATCCGTCTTTTTACAAAACTTTAGCCCAAGCCTAAACCTTCAAGCTGGTTATTGTATTCTGAACTATATTCAGAACATGCTAAAGTTATTAATACAAAATTGACAACTTAGACTTGGAATTGGCGTCAGTTTTTGTAATTAGAACTTTTAACTTTTTAACTTCGTTGAAATTAAAAAATGATTGCTTGGATTAAATCTACGTCAAAGTGTTTTATAATAAGTTAGTTAAGTTCCTTGATAACATCAAAATAAAATAAAAGTAGTTTGTTCAAAATAATTAAGTTAATTCTATAACTGTATAAAATTATAAGTGTCGATATTATATTTTGTTGGCTCGTGGCATACTAACGGTGTGGGTACAGGTCGGGCTCATGTCCCTCGCAACTGCTACGAGCACTGCCGCCGGCGACACGCACGAACACGCACAAGGAGAGACCCGCACCGGCGGCCCTGCACGAACACCATCATCTGCACAGGTTGTATTCACAGACACACATTCATACACATACACGCACAAGGAGAGACATGCACGAACACCATTATCTACAGAGGTTGTAAGCTCAGGCTCGCATACAGTCGTACACCCAAACGCACCTGAAGCAGACTTCTTCTGGCCTCGTAGTATGTTGAACACATACTTGCACACTGGAGCTTGGATATCGGTGTTAACTCTTCACACATAATATGTTTATTGTAGAGATGCCGCGAATACTCAATATTATTCGGTATTACTCCAGATTTTGTTATTCGTCGAATACCGAATAATTGTGTTTATTATTCGACATTCAGCGAATAGTTATCTAAATAAAAATAAACTTTTAATGAACAGAAAAACTTAAAATAATTTAACTTTTATTAATATTTAAAAACAAAACACACATAATTATTAATATAATTTAAATAAAAAGTTTGCCAAAAATCGGTAATAGTTTTTAGTTAGGCCTTTTAACTTATAATTTAAAGTCCAAAAGGGGCAGGTCGGTTGCGCTTTTTTTCATAAATCAAACATGCCTCAGAAAATAAATAAACTAAATTATTATTTGAGAATAAATAAACTATTTTTTTCAATTCCTTTTTTTATATCGAGTAAAAATGGCGAGTATTCGATTATTCGCCATAGGGAATGGTGTTTAATCGGTATTCGACTATTCGCTATAACAAATTCACGGCATCTCTAGTTCATTGTTCAAAATTTAAGCTAAAAAACATAACAATATTTTTTTTATATCAGGAAAATATAGATAATTTAATTGATTTCGCTAGTGACAGCTCTATCACACTCACTCATACACTTCTAAACAATACTGCACCCAGCACTCCATGTGACAAATGTTTATGTTTTATGTTTTCACGATCCTTTGAGCATGGTGTTTTACGTTTGACGTGTCGCTTTATTTCACATTCACACTCATTACCATAATTGACAAGCTAACCTTATGAATGAATATTATTCATTGTCTGATTTGCGGCTTTGAAACTTGTTCCAATAATAGTTACACCAAACCAACTACCTATTCTCCGGCGGTCGAGAGAATGCGTTACTCCTGTCAGTTGGACAATTTCTAGTCGTAATAAGGTTGAAATTCGCAAAACACATTCGTTCGTATGAAACTGGCAGGAGTCAAGAAAGCTTTCTCTCGACGGCCGGACTGTAGTTGGTTTAATGGTCGCAAGAGCAACCGCTGGGCGATTTCCTATATTTCAATACTCAATACCAAATACAGGTAAACCAGAGCAGGTATGCGCTTCGGTAATCTTCGTGTTTCCGAATGAAGATGTACGTCGTGCCACTGAGTAACCCCTTACAGAGGCAAAGCTTTAAATCTTTGTACTGCAGCGTTTTATGGGAGGGAGAGACCTCATTGCGTTTGTTCATACAAAGTTTTCTCTTTGTTGCGTTACCTACTCCGGTCATAGATCGTCAAATGTGCGCACGGGCGCTTTTTTCCCGCGGCGATTTTTTTATCGCGCTCTGTGTTTTCAACGCGGTGGTATGCACTCTGTTGGGTTCTCAACGCTCGGCTCAACATCGAGAGTTGAAAATCCAATGCGCGATAAAATCCCGCTGCGGTATTTTTACGTCCATGCTAACATGGGCTAACTCAAAAGTTGCAGTTGTTGTAGAATAGACCTGTTAGTTAATCTCTAAATTTTGTATTGTAATACAAAATAATTAAAAACTTCGATGGTTGTCAAAGCTCGATTTCTTCATCGCGCGTTCGTATTTCCGATGATTGCCGAAATTCATACTTTTTCTGAAAAAAACTGTGCGTATATTGCATTCAACAATATGAACTTCGTAAACCATGAAATCTTTATGTACCCTACCTAGTCGAACATAACAAATTTTATTGAAAAATTATTTAGATTTTTTCTGTAAAAAAAATCTATAGCCTATATCCTACACTTCGGAAAAATAAGGTTTTTTTACCGCACCTGCTCTTCTGACTCCTCTCTCAAATATTATCAACTTTTATAGGTATAGTATCCCTTAACCTGTTTACCAATAAGAACTATTTAGAATAACGTGTTGATCAATTTACAGAACGGGCACAGAAAACCCGTGGCAGTCTCAACATCGAAAATCTCAGTCGCTAGACGTGACCGCTTCGAGGCGAGATCGGCACCACGTGCAACCAAATAAAGAAAGGTATGTTGGAACAGGAGGAGGTATTATTGTTTCCAGAGGAGCTCGTGGCTAAGTAATAACAGCCGCACTGGTCGATCCATCAGGTTAAGCTACGCTTGCCGGGGTTGGTCAGTGGATGGGTGACCATCTTTACATACCGAGACTCCTCCGTGCCTCGGAAAGCACGTTAATCCGTTGGTCCCGGCTGTCATTCGTGGATCTTTGACAGTCGTTACGAGTCTTCAGAAGCCCGAAAGTCTGACACCAGTCCTACCAAGGCGTATCGTATTACCCAGTAACTGGGTTGTAAAAGGCTAGGAAGATTGATGTCGGAACAGGAGGTCGGCTGGAATCTTCACCGTTGAACATTTTACTGGGCGTTGATGTGTTGCGGGTGAGAAGAAAAACGTCCACAATTTATTTGGGTATATCACAGATTAACACAGATGGTTAACTCCGCGAAATCATTTAAATAAAATGCGAGTCTTGCTACGACACAATAAAGTGCAATTCAGGTCGCACAGCGCTACGCACCTACAGTTATATTCACCTAGAAGTAGCCTCTCTTTCTATTGCGTAACCCTTTTATCTTCCGACTACGTTTCGCTCACTGAATTGGCCCAACAAGACGAGCCCGCCGCGTACTTGTATCTTCATACCGAAAATGCGAAGTGCGCCTTCTGTACTATTTGAACACTTGAACTTGATAAAATTAACAAAACGAACCGTTAGACAGTTTCTAGGCACTGGTTTTCTATGACCAGTGTCTAGAAACTGTCTGCCTGTTGGAAAAAAAACCGGAATAATGAGTTTTTTTTTATAAAAAAAAAAACAACCGTCTTCCAAAAAAAACACTACAAATTGAAAAATAATTTTAATTTCGGAAGTCGGTGTCTTTGGTTTTGAATTTTCGTTTTTTTGCCACCGACTTCCGAAATTAAAATTATTTTTCAATTTGTAGTGTTTTTTTTGGAAGTCGGTTGTTTTTTTTTTTATAAAAAAAAACTCATTATTCCGGTTTTTTTTCCAACAGACAGACAGTTTCTTTTGGTACCTAAGTTCGAATAACACTACCAGCGACACAATTAACAGTGACAGGAAGTTATCATCTTATCATCCTTAAAATGAATTAAGTCCGAACACAAGGTGGCTACTGTAAAACGTTGAGGAGTTCCCTTGACTGTCCTTCGTCTTCATCATCAAACCCCTAATGACAGTCACAACCCATCTAAGTGTAAAGTTCTCATCAATACAAATTAATCAAGCCCAAACACCAGGTAATTGCTGTAAATCGTTGAGGAGTTCCCTCAACTGTCTTTCGGCTCCATCACCAGATTGACTCCAGACCTTCATTAAATAGTAGTGCTTTAAAATACTTAATGAAAAAAAATTACAAACGCACTAGTCGCCACTACGATTTTGAAGGTTCGCCTCGATTTGTCTGGGATGCCATCAACAGATCCTGGTTTTCTTATAATTTTTTTTGAGGATTTCCCGCAAGTCGTCATGAATTTCATCATCAGAACTGAATTTTGATCAAAATAGGACCAATCTGAAAGTATACCTTTCAGATAAGAAAATAATTTTCTAAATCGGTTCATAAATGACGCCACCCGTGAAATACTTATCATTGAGAAGTTCTGGTGGCTATCTGTGGACTTCTTCATCAGTTCCACTTCACCAAATGATACTTTCTGAATGCAAATGCTTAACTGGTTGCTGAAAATACCGAAATCGCTATGTGTATGCCTATAATATTTGAGGAGTTCCCTCAATTTGTCATGGATTCCATCATCAGAACTAAATTTTGATAAAAATGGGACCAATCGGGAAGTATATCCTCCTTTCAAATAAAAAAAGAATTTTCCAAATCGGTTCATAAATGACGGAGATATGAGGTAACACAAATTAAAAAAAAAAAAAAAAGAAAAACATACAACCGAATTGAGAACCTCCTCCTTTTGGGGAAGTCGGTTAAAAATTAAATATCGACGGTCAACTATCACGAAGGTTCAGTTTGACTTAGCAACCTTTACAGTACTAATTATTGTTTCCAGATTCCGCTGCATAGTCCCGTATCCGCCTAACTCCGAATACGAGCTAGAACTGAAAGTGGATGACATAGTGATAGTGTCGAAAAAGAGAGGCGACGGCTGGTACAAAGGTACCCTACAGCGAACAGGCCGGACCGGCCTATTCCCGGCCTCTTTCGTTCAAAGCTGCCCGCAAGAATGACAGAGGCCTACCCCCTCGAGGTTTGGGACTTTATTCTAGTACATAAATTGTGATGGGAACAGGTGTTAAAATATATGGCCCAATATTTATAGCTCTTCATTTTATTCCGATGAAAAAACTGCAGTTTGCAAATAACTATGTTGTGTATCTCTATACATGCAACTGATATTTATGCTGTTTTTATACTTGAATTAGCTTGACAGTTAACAAGTAAGCCCAGGTTCGCACCGACGTGTTTTTATCGCAGCGATTTTTTTACGCGTATTGAATTTTCGACGCTCTGCTTAGCGCCGAGAGTTGAATATCCAACAGTGTGTTTACTTGACACGCTGGTATCCACACTATCTGCTCTCTGTTGGATCTCAATGCTCTGCTCAATACCGAGAGTTGAAAATCCAGTGTACGAAATAAAATCGCCGCAATAAAAACACGTCCGGAACTGGGCTAATTCTTGTGAATAAACATGTTTTTTTTTTGCAAAAATGTCGACCGTATTTTAAGGCCCTTTGTACACGGCACAGTTTCTTTAAGGTACGACGGCGTATAAACCTCGCTGTAAAAAAAAGTGTCCGTCAACAAGCTTCCATAGTGATCCATACAACACTCACTGCCAACCAACAGACGGCGTATAAACCGTAGTTTTTCATGGCAAGAAAAACGTATGTGTATAAAGGGCCTTAGGGTTGATGTTTGAAATTAGAAAAAGTTACACTAAGGAAGGCTATTGTGTTTTCTTTCAAGCTAATGCTCAAGGAATGGTCATCTTCTGTATGCCTGGTCATTTACTCAATCTTTGGTCACAAATTATATTTTTAATAACAAGCGTCAGTAATAAGTAATAACAATTCTCTACAAACTAAGGTTGTTATATGCTTGTCTAAAAGTATGAAAATAAACACAAAATGCTTTAGCCAAATCAAGTATCCATTTCTTATTTGATGAGCAAATAACAACCCTAATCAATATAATAATAGGGAATTATGTAGTTACGAATTACACAGAAACGTAGCATTGAACTGATTGACGCTTTAGATGTCACAATATAATATTTATAAGTGTGAATGCTCACAGGACGGCGTTTTTAAAAATTACGCAATTTTTTAATATTTTTAGAAACAATAGTGAAATGTTGAATTATGTATTTATTTATTATACCTACTTCTAAATTATTATTAGATCAAATATTTGTGTACAATTAACGATTATACGTTTCAATACTCACAGTATTCGATATGAACTGTTTTTACAATACGTATTTGGATTCTTTTTTCATTTTACAAAATACTTTATTCTCTAGTTCTAGTTTTCTTAAAATTTTATAGTGACTGAACCTTACTGCCGACTTCTGTAAATATTCTTCCTTTTTTACTTCGAAAAAGTTATTTTTGAATCAAACAATGTGGGCCAAAAAGAAGAGTCCATGATAAAATGAAGTATTTTTGTAGTATTAAAATTAAATCGATGATAATGGCCGCTCAGTGTGGCGTGTATATTTTGATCTTAATTTAGTTCTATAGCTGTTATTAGTAAATAGGTGTTTGACAATTAGAGACTGTCGAATCAAATATAATTAAGTACATATAATTTTTTTAATAAAACAAAATATATTTTTTATGGTGAAAAAAAGCTAATACCTCTTCATTTTATGACAAGTTGTCAAAGTAATTGTTAATGTCATTTCGGCCTAATGCGGGCTGTCTCTTTATTCTTTATCTGAATCAATAGAAAAAAGTTTAAAAAAAATGCAAATAAATGAATTTGAATATAGCCTGAGCCCAAGCGCATGTCTATGTTGAATGATTCCTGAAAATCTTCGTTTTCATCCCAGTTTTTTGTTTTTTTTTACTGACCACACAGCCAAGCTTCCACAGTTGGAGCTCTACAAGCCCTAAGTTGTGTCTATATTATATTAAACTATATTGTCTGTCAGTCAGTCTTGTCAGTGACATTTGTTTTCTACTGTCTCTAATTGTGAAACACTGTTAGCTTTAAATACACTCGCGTGCATGTAAACTGCATCGAATAGTTTTCCTAAAATATTTCAATTAGCCATAATAATTTTGAACGAAATGTTAAAATATTAGATACCAGTATAATTGCAAACAAATAGACGATTTATTTTTAATATTTTGAGCTTAAAACCTAACTTACCCTTAAATGAACTAAATAATATTATTTTAACTATTATTTTACAATTAAAAGTTAGGATTCAATATACGCTTACTATTTTTTAACAACATTATATTATTTTTGTTTTAGGACACTGCCATATTATCGTTTTCTATACCTTTGATTTTCTTTTAATGATATTAGTTATAAGTACTATACATGACTTCAAGGAATAGGGTAGTTATATATTTTAGCTAAGAAAAATGGTTGATTAAACTGTTTATATAGTGAATAGTAATTTATATAAAAAGTTTTAACATAAAATTTGGGTTTTTAATAAATTTTGATGAAATTAAGACTGTATGATACCTTAGTTTTTAGAATGTAATGTTAATAGGTATCATCTGGTAATAATGTAAGTGTATTTAACCATTTTCGTATGGATTACTTGTTTTTCGTAATAAGTTTTAAGATAAATATTTGAAAACGTTCGTTGTTGTACCCATTTTTGTGGTCTGATGTGTGTTAACTTATTAATATGAATTTTTCACTGAATTTATATTTGTTTGAGATTCTTGCGATATTTGGTGTTATCAAAGAAAACGATATATTTATCCTCACTACAAGTTTTACTTCAATTTACTCGTAGCTAGAGAAATTTTAAAGCCAATAAACTATGTCTATCTAACTTTATGTAGACTGAAAATACTCAAAACTACAAATTAAAAAAAAAAACAATTCTAAATAGTGTTTCATTATTTCTATAGCACACTTCCAAATTAAAATATACCTACATTGTAGTGGTTTTTTTACCATTAAATTGTAACTTGAAATCATCAGCCCACGTCAGAAATGGTGTATAAAAAATGGTCTTATTTTTACCAATGGAACAACAGCTCAAGAGCCCCCTGGGTCTAGTTTTAGTACTAGTTAATATAGGAACAATTGTACATTCGATGTCTTCTATCTATTTGTATAAAAAGAAGTGCATGAAACAGGTATTTAGCCCTTTAGTTTAGACAAACCAGTTTGTTTAATATTTGATTGTATTAGGAAAATCGCACTTGCATTAGGTAGCGAGTTTCTTCGTGGATTTAGATGACGACACTAGATTATGCGGGGCCTACCATCACCTCAAAAAGCGGTGTTATTTTAATCTCACTTCAGTGGGGAAAAGAGATGGAGCTATACGTCCTGTCGCGGGCTTGCGGACGGAGAGCAATGGGTAGCTCGCCGTCCGATAAGGACCAGGCCCGGGTCGACGGCGCGTAGTGTTCCACGCGCGCCTCAGAGAGATGTCAGCACAACTGACGGGGTCCCCTAGGGCCGATGCCTGCCGGGGTTGCGGGAAAGTCCCAAGGGGGGACCTGGCAACGTACAAGCAACTGAAGGCACACGGGTGGGTTTTAGTCAGTAAGAGTGGCATGCCCTTCCGCTCCGCCCAGAGCGGGAGAAGTTATTTGATGATTTCCCACCCAAAAAAAAAGCTATACGTCCTGTAGAGCTTCATCTCTTTCCCACACTGAAGTAATATTAAAATAATACTCCTATAACAGCTGGTGGTAGGCCTCGATGTATTGTTTATTTTAAAATCTTTTTGTAAACCCTTATCGTGGAATCTATGGTTATCAATTTTTTCAGTTATAAAATACTTGAACATAAATGTGATAAACTAATCTTATTTATTTATGTGGTGTTTGCGTAAAATAGAATTATCTTCCGATTTTAAGCGTGATACCACAGATGAAGCACTCCGCAAAATCATTTAAATAAAAAGCGACTTGCAACGACACGATAAAGTGCAATTCGCTTCGAACAGCGCTAATTAACTACAGCTATCTCTCTTTCTATCGCGTAACTCATAGATCTTCTGACTACGTTACACGCACTGAATTGGCCCGATAAGACGGGCTCGCCGCGTACTTGAAGCTTCATACTAAAATGCGGAGTGAACCATCTATTCATCTGTGGTGATACTCATTGCCGTTTATAAGAAACACCAATTTCTAGTGTCTTTGTATGAATCCTCTTTAGCGGGACTGTGTAAATACACTCTTCCTTTAAAAATAGTGAACATTGTGTGTTCACGAAACTTTGTTGTGAACTGATTTTTTAACGTATTTATTTTATTTGATAACTTGTACTTTTAGATGATAAATTGATAAGTACCTTTGTAACAACGAAGATTGTTCAATGCTCTTCACTGAAACTGGGACACAAATGTTGTTTTTCTAAACAAAAATTACAAAAACTTTTCGAAAATGTTTTAAGAAAATGACAGTTACATTTTCAATCTATTGGTAATTTAATGCAATATTTTGTAATTTTGTAACGTGACAATTGGTTTGTATAATGCCGACGTCTTTCCTTGATATTTCTATAATATCAACCTCAGCAGGTCCCTTGTACCGAATATAAATTGCTAGAACAGTTGAATATGTTGACATAACTGTAGGCTTTAAAGCCGACATGCCCCTAAAAATATGCGATGTACCCACCAAGTGACTATTCGACAAAAGCGGAGCAAGTTTGTGTCCAATTTGTTTTGTAATGTGCGCTTCTATTGTAAATTTTAAGTGAATCATATCGAAGTTATAATTAGGTGATTTCGAAAAGAATTAAAATTTCTTCGTAACAAGCTTTGTTTTATTTATTCACACAAACCTACGCAAAGTTTAAAAATTATGTAGACATACATACACAGTTTGAAATGCGTGGTATTAGGGCTAACGCAGATTGAGGCGGGCCACGTCGCAACGAATTTGCAAAAATCGTGCTTCATCACTCGTTTCATTTTCTATGAACTAACACAGGCGGGACGTACCGCACTTTTTTGTATGAAAATCGTTACGCTGCGGCCCATTGCGGATGTAATGGCTCATTTTCATTAGTCGATATACAGCATGCGGGGACTCCCCGCAGGCGGGGTAATGACTATCATAAGTCGATAGCGGTCGGTACACCGTCTGCGAGGAATCCCCGTTGCGGGTGTAGCGTCATGAAATTCATCGGTCTGTAAAAAGCGTGCGGAGACTCACAGCCAATGAGACTGAGCCTTCAAAGCAACTGCCAAACTTGCGGTGCCGGTTCGCCGTATATCGCAATCGTTCTCTATCGACTAATGAAAACGGTTCCCCGACTACGGGACCTATGACATGATTTAAAATTTACAGTTTCCCGCGCCCCGCATACGAGCCCTCCATCAGCCTAGCCTTTTCCCAACTATGTTGGGGTCGGCTTCCAGTCTAACCGGATGCGGCTGAATACCAGTTATTTACAAGGAGCGACTGCCTATCTGACCTCCACAACCCAGTTACTGGGTAATACCTACGATACCACTTGGTAAAACTGATTGTCAGACTTTCGGGCTTCTGATGGCGACTCGTAACGACTAGACTGTCAAAAATCCACGGATGACAGACGGGAACGAGGAGTCTCTGTATGTAAAGATGGCTACTCAACCACGGACCAACCGTATCTTAACCTGATGGATCAACCTCTGCAGCTGTTATTAGCCACGAGCTCTACCGTCCAATGAAAATGAGGCTTTTAATATGTGCTTGGCTTTTTACTTAATAAAACAAAAAACTAACAGACGCGGTAGGACTGTTTAAGGGTGAAATCACATTTTACACGCATAGTTCAGCATTTATACTCCTTTGTGTTTTAGATTTATGAGGAGGTGGGAAGTTTCTCGGACACGAGAGACACAAAAATGCTGTCGTGCGTGTAAGTGATTTCAGTCATAAGCTTATTAAACAAGCAAACTAAAGTTCATCCTTCACCAACTTCATGATCTCATCTTCTGCCTCGCCCCAGTGGTCAGGATTCGACGTCATCTGTCCTATCGCGTCCATGCGCCGCTCCATCATCACTTGATCTAAAATATGCTCCATTTTGATATGCATACAATCGTTGAACACTGACGCGTACTCACAAATTTCAAAGATACCGTCGATTGCTTTCGTACATTCCCCTATAGCGGTCTTCAAACGAGACATCACCTCACTATCTTCGCCGTAGACAGCTCTGTTAGCATCCAACAAATTATCTTTACTAATTTTATTATCCTTTATTATTGCGTTACGTTTTAGTATGCAGGCAACGAAACATTTCCCTTGCATATTCGCCTGTGGGAGTCGTTTTAAAAAGTTTTCGACGTCCACCATTGATGCTTTAACTTGACGCGCGCATTCTGTTAGGTTCTTTCTAAATGGTTCCACGTCCTCAGTCATTTTATTGTATCTCTTCATCTGCTCTTCTTTTGAAAGTGGTTCGAAGGAGATGGTTAGGTAGAACGCGAAGGCGAATAATAAAAAAAGGACGCTTGTAATTAGATTTTGCATTTTTGCGGACGCCTGCTCTCGCGTGCGTTTCGTTTTAGTCTTCATTTTAAAGTAACTAGCTGTTTATTAATTGGTCGTTAGTGCCAGTCAGGTAATTGTTTTATATGGACTTAACTGTAGATACTGGCTGTTTGTATGTTGAATAAAATAATATGCAATAAGTACAGCTAAATGTTATTATGCATATAACATAATCAGCTTAATATTCTCACTGCTGGGACACAGACTTCCTCTCTGTGAGAGGGAGTGGGCTGTAATCCACCACGCGGGCCCAGTGCGGGTTGGTAGATGTCACATGTCTTCGAATTTTTGGTTGTAAGACATGCCGGTTTCGTCACGATGTTTTCCTTCACCGTTTTGAGAGCAGTGGTGATGAAATTATTTACACAAAGTACCTACAACTCGTAAGTCGGGGCCGGTACCACTGGGCCACCACTGCTCTATATTATTATGCATATTATTATGTTTTTTTACAAAAAAATACTGGACAATGGAACACAGACCTCTAAGTCGATTATCATTTGTCATAATTATCAAGCAAATGGATTAATATTATCCGGTACCTACGGCTCTAATATGGCTGTATTTTTTTATTTGTGTTGACTTGGCAGTTTGATTTTCTTTGATTCCTCCACGCGTAGGTACCTGAGAAAAGGGTCTTGTTGACAGACAACGAAGTCATCTTTCAAGGGTTAAAATTTTTCATATTGAGGTAAGTACGCAACCCTGAAATCTACCTGTTACCTTTTTATGCTTTATCGGCTGAACGGATTTAGTTCAAAGGCATAGGGATAGGCCATGACCTGGGTTAGACATAGGATACTCTGAATACCGATAGTACGTTCCTGTGGTATATTTTCCGACCGACGCGGGCGAAGCCGCGGGCAAAAGCTAGTATAAATTTTCCTTTACGCAATACCTAAAACCGGGCAGCGAAACTAGCTTAAAAATAAGAATGACGTGTTCAGAGCTGTATTGCATAATTTTTTAAAGGCAGTTAGTAAGTAAATCTGATATGGATTGTAATCCACACGTATTCGCGACTAGGTATAACTTAGGTTTAGCTAGTTATTATTAATAGTGTAGCTAACAATGATTGCTTAATTGTTATTTAACACTAATATGTTATGAAACATGACTTTCCGACTGAATGAGGCTGGGCTATTTCTAGCAATTTGGATTTGGACCTACCTAATCCTCTCCAACAAAGCAAGAGTTTTGAGATTCGAACTCACGACATCGCTACCTTGCTATTTTACGCCACAATTTACTGAGCTCAGCTGACACAAAGATCCCCGAAACTAAATCGATTTTGTTACCGTTTTAATTACCCTAGTTTTAAGCGTATGATTCACATAGTTAGCAATAGTTATTCTTTTGTAATATTACGTAGGTAAATTTCGTCACGTGTGAGCAGTGAATTTTGTATGAATAAATGTTTGCTGACCGACCCTTGACAATTCAAAAGTGCCTGTAATAATTGATTTATTTGAAATACCTAAATGCTTTGACTTTTTTGTTATGCTCCTGAATAATTTCTATATAAATAAGTACCTACCTACCTATTTCTCCGTACCTACTTCATAACGTATTCGCCCTGATAATCGTTTAGGCGAATTTACCATTGAAATGTATCGAAAATTCTAAATAGGTACCTACCTACCTACCTAGGTATCCGAATCAAATAGGTACGTCTGGGAACAGATCACAAGAGCTTTAGGGAATTTGTGGTAGATGCCAATTTGCCAATCCTATTAGCATTTAGATGGGTTCCATACAAATTGGTGATTCCTAGTCAGTCTGCCAAATTGCGAACACCGAGTGTCAGCCCCGGATCTAGAATTTTTTCGAGGCGGGGCAAAACCTGCCGCCTGCCGCCCCCCCCCCCCGAATCCTTTTTTAAAGAAGCCGGTTTTTTTTAAATATACTAAGTAGTACGTGTCGGACATTTATTTTTATTATGCCTGATGTGCAGTCCAATTTTCTATTTAAATGCAAAAGCAAATGAAAGCGAGCGCGAAAATTTTAGCACTGCCTGACATAAGTTTGATTTTCTTTTGCTTTAGGAGTTACTACGCTGCAAGAGCGAGCGAAGTGAGTTCGAAAATTTAGGCATATAAACATTATGTATCTATTAATCAAAATTGATCAGAAATGCGCCAATTCAACAGGGGCGCCAAAACTGTGGTAAAAGTTAAAGGAAGTCGTGTCGCCTTTGCACATACAGGCAAGGCGTCCACGCGGGACGCCCGGCACCCACACTACGCAACGTAAAACTTAAAAAAATAGACCCCAGACATGCTCATCGAGTTCCTGGTAGAATTCAACTGCGCCCACTCACAACCCGCACCCTAATTACGAAACGCAAACTCAATTTTAAATTGAAACCAATTGAAAAAGATTGTCAGTCCATTGCTTCATAAGTTCGAGAAAAAGAATCTGCTTAATTTTTTTTGTCGAACTTATGAAGCAATGGACTGGCAATCTTTTCAATTGGTTTCAATTTAAAATTGAGTTTGCGTTTCGTAATTAGGGTGCCGATCAGACGTTTGACGATCTAAACCTACGCTAATCAGTGATTACCTCAGTGCACCACCCGCAGAGAAAGATTATAAGTGCTGCGCGTCTCATTTGTTGCAAAGTTGCGGTGCGCTGGGTGGTGCACTAATTGTCTGCACGCTTGAATTTGGATCTCTAAAGGTGCCGCCCGGGGCACGCGCCCCGGTTTGCCCCCCTCTAGATCCGGGCCTGCCGAGTGTAATAGGTAAATGCTATTCTTGCCGTTTTGAGCAATAATGTAGAGTACCTATAGCATGACTTGGATAGTGCAACTTGATTGGGTTCACACCATGACTTGTGTTAATGCGTGTTTCGGTTTGTTGGATTTGTCTTTACAAGTACCTTTCAAGTGAGGGTCATAGAACAGATATTGAAACAAATTGTAATGCTGAAAAACATAAAACCAACTTTTTGGTTCATTAAAAGCTTGTTCTTAAGAGGGTTTATTCTGAAAGTTGGCAACGTCGCAAATAGATGTCAAATATTTCGCTGTTTTGATTAATTTGATAATATTTCTGAATGGAAATAAAAATGTGGCTAACTAGCGAACTAGAATATTGATTATGAAATTAATGCAACAATTAATATCGTAACACCGAATAGTTAGTTTTAGATGCAAAAAAAATTATTTGGAAACTTTCCAAATGCCTTTTTTACACCTAAAACGGGTACAACATCAAATTCAATGTTATAATTGCAATTCATTATTAATATTCTAGGTAGTTAGTTAGCCACATTTCATAGTTCCATACAGTATTATTTCCAAATTAATCAAAACAGGTAACTATTTGACAGCTATTTACGACGACGACGTTGCCAACTTTTAGGATGCGCCCCTGAGATGCGCCCTCTTAAGAGGGTGCATCCTAAAAGTTGGCAACGTCGTAAATAGCTGTCAAATATTTACCTGTTTCGATTAATTTGGAAATAATACTGTATGGAAATAAGAAATGTGGCTAACCAATTGACTAGAATATTAATAATGAATTGCAATTATAACATTGAATTTGATGTTGTACCCGTTTTAGGTGAAAAAAAGGCATTTGGAAAGTTTCCAAATACTTTTTTTACATCTAAAACTAACTATTCGGTGTTACGATTTTAATTATTGCATTTCATAATCAATATTCTAGTTCGCTAGTTAGCCACATTTTTTATTTCCATACAGAAATATTATCAAATTAATCAAAACAGCGAAATATTTGACATCTATTTGCGACGTTGCCAACTTTCAGAATAAACACTCTTAAAACGGTTTTTAGTTTTTTACTAAAAATAATTATCCCAGTATTACAACATTTCAAATCTTTGCTTTGTCGTTTGTTTTTTCAATTTGGAGTTTGACATTTGCAACTGTCTTTCGTACACACGGCTACCCATCAAGCTATTATAGTTTTTAAGCTGATCTCGCATTGTGTAGGATTTCCGTACAATGCGAGGTTAGTTTATATAGGTATTTGGAAATGTATAGCTTGATGTGTAGCCGTGTGTACTATCTGGGATTAGAAAACGAACGAGTGCTTTTTCCAACTCACTCTAAACATTGGCAGAATATTCGACATCGGCTTTGCTTGCCGTTTATTAAAAATAGAATAACATAGAACGTGTAAAAGTTTATTGTAACGTGTAGGACGTTACAATAAACTTTTTCATGTTTTAGGGAACCCTAATGACTGACGAAAAGGCGAGAGTGGAGTGTATGAGTGTATTGTTACTTTCTACTAAGTATACCTATCTACTTGCCATTACTAGACGGATAAAGGTGAAAGTATCAAAATCTTAAGAAATTATAAAGCCGAATAGGTTAGGTAGGTACAGACGCCAGCACATCAACCTACTCCAATCTGTCAAATTTTTCCCGATCAAAATTTAACCTTATTCTTTAGCGATAAAGTTGAAAAACTATTAAAGAAACTTGACAGATTGTAGTAGATAACTTGATGTGCGCCGTCTGTACAGTCACGAGCACCAATATGTATACACTTAGCAACTTTTAGAACTGATTATTTTGCTCCTACTGTGTTGATTGTTATTTTATATTGTTACGAATATAGTATTTTGGAACCCATATTAATACGAAATAGGCCTTATCTCAAAGTTGCAGTGAATATTCCAGTAGAAACTCGCTTTTGAATTTTGCTAAGTGGATAGGTAGGGGAGACTGGGGACACTTGATCCCTCGGGAGCCCTCTCTCGGATCCCTCATGCAACACTGACCTTATCTGTCATAGACAGTGTCACAATGTCATTTTGAAAGATTAAAATCGACAACTTCAGAGCAGTGGCGTTATTTTGTTTGCGACGGTAAAATTTTGAGGCGGTGCCTAAACACACATTCAACGAAGATCTATCAAGCTAACATTTTACGCTTTATGTAATTATAATGTTTGTTTGGCGCCGCCTCAAAATTTGTTATTTAAAAAAATATATTATTTGAAGGTTATCAATTTGTCACTAAATAGGTGGTTTTTTTTTATTTTTCGCTTTTCAGTTTTTTTTCGTCGGTTTAATTTTTTGCAAAAAAGTTTTTTATGGTTGTTATTTTCATATATGTTTATCTAAATAAATTGCGGATTACAAGTGAATCTATAAAATCTATGATATCAAGTGAATCTAGTATGGGACACTTGATCCCGTGATAGACTTTATCACGGGATCAAGTGTCCCATACTTACTAATTCATGTAGGTAAGTACATAATGTTTTATTTGTTTTAGATTTGTTCTAAAATGCCGAGAATATAATAAAAGGAAGGAAGGGGTTAAAAAGCGCCAACCAATAGACCAGGTAAAACTAAAAGCAGCAGTCAAAGCTGTCTTAGAAGGAAACACCATAAAAGGTACCGCCAAATCATTTGGTGCGCCTCTTATGACGTTGAAACGGTACGCAAGAAAACAGAAAGACCACGAAAATGTAATAGCGTATGATCCTAAATACCAACAGTCAAAAATTTTTACGGACGCAGAAGAGGCTGACTTAGTCAAATACTTAGAAAAAGCTAGCAAACTGCACCATGGATTGTCCTCGCAGTGCGTACGAAAACTGGCATATGAATACGCTGTTCAAAATAATAAACCTGCTGATAAAACACGAAAATTAACTAATAATATCGCCACATACGACTGGTTCTACGGTTTCATGCGCCGAAATGGGAATTTATCATTACGGGTACCTGAAGCAACTAACCTCAGCAGGTCTACGAGTTTCAACCGTCACAACATTTCCATTATTTTTATTTGCGTTCCCTTTTGACCAAACATAATTTTGGCCCAGAGACCATTTGGAATGTTGATGAGACGAGGCTGACTACAGTCCATAAACCAAAAAAGGTAGTAGCTACTAAGAGGGTCAAACAAATCGGAAAAATGACGTCAGGGGAGCGTGGTGAGTTGGTAACTGTCTGCTGTGCTATAAATGCAATGGGGAACTATAGCCCCCCACATATATGATTTTCCCACGCAAAAATTGGCGGGATCGAATGCTATAGGCCCTAACGAAACAACAGCTGCGCACAGTCACAGCAGCTGTAACTGGCCATGGGTCATTTAATAAACACCTCTATGTCATAGGAGTCACAGACAGTCCGCTGTGCAGAGCCTGCATGGAGGACGACGAGACAGCAGCTCATGTGAACTATAAAATATTAAGTGGTTGTCGATTAAAACGCAAATCAACTTTTAAAATTTTAAGTAACGGACACTCAAGAAAAAACACTGTGTCGTCTAGTTGGAAAGGATCGCGATCTGTGTTGATCTGTGTCTATCCGTGTCACTGAGTCACAAACGCGACGATCGACCGTTGCGTTGGCCCCTCCTACTACGCACGGTGTCGCACAGTGCCCAGCTGCTGGAAAGGATCGCGTTCTGTGTTCTACTGTGTCTTCGTTCGGCCGGTTTGCACTAACTGTACATTCACGCTACTAGCTTTGCGGACTTGAAACGCACGATCGCTTTGTTTGTTTGCATTTGGCTTTCGAATAAAACCTTCGCTTTTCTCGCCTTTGCTTGAGTCAACATGAGTTGCTCTGCTTGTTTTAGCGACATTGCCGATAATGAGGAGCGGCTCTGTTGCAAGCACGAACATTGTGGCAGGCTTTTTCACCTGGCATGCACTGGGAAAAAGATCTTTCCTAATACGGACGAAAGGAATTTATGGGTCTGCCCCGAATGTATCAGTGCCGTGAAAAGATGTGGAGATAATAGTTCCACCCCTGTTGGCTATAATCGGGTGGATCCAAACGTAACACTGAGAAGGACAAAGACTCAAGCGCTCAGTAGTTCTTTCATTGACTCGGAAGTCGAAAACAACGATCATACCGTCGCTATGTCTGCTCTGCGTTCTGAGATGGCAACATTGAAGGCCCTGTTAACCAGAGCATTATCCTTGGTGAGTAGTCATGAATTAAAGTTGGAAAGATATGCTGTTCAGGTAGAACAACTAAACACAAGACTAGATAAATATGAAAAGTCTGGAATGTATTTTAACCGAGCGAATGAGATGCAACTCGGGCCTGCAAGTCGCCCACTGACTGCTCCTACCGCGCAACCGATAAAAAAAGCCGTAAAAGTTCCAGAAAAAGAGACACCTGCCATATTCTCTAGTCTCAAATCCAACCTAACGAACACCCAGTTTGAGACATCTAAAGGCCAAGCAATCGATACGTCAGAGATAGCGAACCACCAGAGCCAAGCAATTGATAACAGTGAACAGAATAATGTTAATATGGAATTGACGGGAACTACAGAGGTTAATAATGAGGAGTGGACTGTGGTGAAGAAACGAAACAACCGGAGTAAAGCGCCGTTGTATGGAACTGCTGATCCTACCGTCATTAGCTTGAAAGCTGTGGAGGCCCGTAAATTCATCCACCTATGGAACATGGCTTCAAGTGTAGAAGAGGTACGCCAGTATCTCAAACAAATATGTCCGACGGCCTCGGTAGAAGAGATTGTACCCCGGGGAGATTATAAGTCCTATAAAATCGGCGTCCCGGTTCATCATTACGACCAGTGTTTCTCTGTTAACGTCTGGCCAGTCAATGCTAGAATTAAACCCTGGATAAACTACAGGAAAACAGTACGTCCTACTGGATCCACTAACAGTGCAGTAGTGGCGTCGAGTCAACTGCAGTCCTTTCGTGGCCCCAAAGATGCAGTGCAACAAGGTTAGTCGTATCAATGCTTTCTACCAGAATGTTCGAGGTCTAAAAACCAAACTTTCACTGTGGCGTAACAACCTCGCCATCTCAAATTACAACTTCGTCGCGGTTTCCGAAACATTCTTGGACTCTTCCGTTCAGGATCCTGAACTTGAAAGTGGTGACTGGACAGTTCTGCGCCGTGACAGAAATACGCCGTGTGGAGGAGTTTTGCTCGCGACGCGACCACCTATTGCACTGCGCAGGAAGCAAGAGTACGAGACTGACTGTGGGGAGGATCTATGGGCATCTTTTACCTGGCGGGGTCATCCATTTCTCATATGTGTAGTGTATATAAAGCCCAGTGCCAATGATGAAGAATATATGCGTTGGTTCTGTGGGGTTGAAAGTTTTGTTCACAATTATACAGGATCGATAATAATTATGGGTGACATAAATCTTAATAGTGCTTCCACTTGTGTTAAAAATTATTATTGCTATTTTGTATCTTTTTGTGGTTTTGTTGATAAAAATGGAATCCTTAACAGCCAGGGAGGAATGTTAGATATAGTATTAGTCCGGGATGGCATCCAAGACGCAGTAGTTAATAGTGTGGATGGACTTGTGCCACCCGACGCGTATCATCCTCCGTTAAACATTGAGATAAGGGTCGAATCAGCTCATGGATCGGATGTCATTGAGTCAAGTAATATAGATCCAGCTAAAGATTGGAATTTTAAAAAGTGCGATGTCGAACAGCTTTACCTATCCCTATCCAAAGTTTCCTGGGAACCTGTTTTACAGACTGGTGACGTTGAAGAAGCGGTAAATACATTTTATAGTAACATCTACAAAATATTCGATGACTGCATGCCTAAAAAACATCGTACCAAATTCACTTTCAAACGATATCCAGTTTGGTTTACCTCAGAAATAATTAATGATATCAAACTTAAACTAAAACTACATGCAAGCTGGAAGCGGACCAACTGCAGCGATGAGTACCAGAGTTTCGCGAACCTCAGGAACTCCTTAAAGCATCGTACTGCAGAAGCTTACAATTTGTATATAAGGCGAATTGAAAATAATATTAAAGGCAACCCACGGGAATTTTGGCGACACGTTAACAGCTTACGATCGAAAGGAGGTTTTGAGCCTAGTGTTAGCTATAGTGGCGACTGCTTCTCAGGAGCAGCAGCTGCTGAAGCTTTTGCCAAATTTTTTGCTAGCGTGTTTCTGCCCGAAATACCACAATTAAATCCAGCATGTGACAATGATCAGGAAACTGAGTCCAACAGTAATTACATAAATATTTTCCAATTCACTCTCGATGATGTCCAGTACGGTATTGATAAATTAAAACTCAGAAGTTCCATAGGACCTGACAGTATTCCGCCTGTTATTTTGAAACATTTCAAAGAACTATTTTCCGCTCCTCTATGTCACATTTTTAATTTGTCATTAAAAACGGGCAGATATCCATACCACTGGAAAATCTCACGAGTAACGCCCATACCTAAGACTGCCAATAAATCAGATGTTGAAGGTTATCGACCGGTCGCTATATTGTCATCTCCAGCCAAGATATTCGAAAATGTTCTTCATAAACTTATTTACGCCCAGGTTGAAAAATATCTGAGTAACAGCCAGCATGGTTTTAGATGCAAGAGGTCGGTTGATTCCAATCTGCAGATAATTACAGAGTACATATCAAAACATCTTGACAAGAAGCGACAGGTGGATGTGCTTTATTTTGATTTTCGTAAAGCTTTCGACAGAGTTAATAATGATATCTTGCTTCAGAAACTCAGCGCCATTGGCTTCTGTCCAAGCGTACTTGGACTGCTAGCTGACTATCTTCGTGACCGTCAGCAGTTTGTAAGGCTGGGTATCTACGTATCTCCTCCCTACCATACTCGCTCTGGTGTAAGTCAAGGGTCAATACTTGGGCCTCTGCTATTTCTACTCATGGTAAATGACTTACCAGCCGTTGCAAAATTTGCAGAGTGTCTCCTTTACGCAGATGACCTTAAACTGTATAGTGCTGTCAATACCGTATCGGATTGCGAAGCTATGCAAAACGATGTAAACGCCATATACGAATGGGGAGTTCAAAATAAAATGGAGTTCAATCCTTCCAAATGCTATGTAATGACCTTTGGTCGAATGCGGCATCCAATTGATTTCGAATACAAAATAAATGGTACGAAAATAAGTAGAATAACCAAGATGAAGGACTTGGGTGTCACATTTGACCAGAAGCTAACTTTTCATGACCACATTGCTACAGTTGCCAAAGAATCTTTTAAAAGGCTAGGGTTTGTTCTCCGGAATGCCCGTGATTTTCGCAATGAGCATGTGGTAAGGCTCTTATACAGCACACTTGTCCGAACCAAGCTGGAAGCTAGTTCTTCGGTGTGGAATCCGCACGAAGCAAAGTATGCACTCCTGCTAGAAAAAGTGCAAAAAGCATTCCTGCGTTTTCTTTACAGAAGAACTTTAGGTTACTATCCCTACCTCTATCCTACCAAGTTCCTCTTAGGATGTCTAGGATATCATACGCTGGAGACCAGAAGGGCATGTGGCCAGGTAGGCGTTATGCTCAAAGCGTGGAAGGGTATGATGGATGCGCCTGACATCCATAATGAGCTGATTCGACTCTACACACCAAATAATTATCTCCGCGGCAGAAAACATCGACTGCTGAGCGTGCCTTCGTGTCGGACAACAGCCCGTGCCGCGTCTCCCCTACCGCGCGTGTTGACCGCACTTAATAAGCTCGTTGAAGCCAACCCGGACTGTGATCTCTTTGATAACAAATTTCCCAATTTAATTGTTATGTGCCTACATTTTTGTGAGAATAATAGTATCTAATTGTTGTTATTCGTTTATGTGTTATGTTCGTACTTATCATATACATGTTGATTTATGTAATTGGTTTCTTAAGCCGTGTAAATCAAATAAATAAATAAATAAAATAAATAAATGTGCTGTTAAACTGCCCGGTGGTCGCCGATTACAGGGCAAAGTACTTCGGTAACCCAGGTACCCTACGTGAGATTATCAGTGACACCAAGGCGTTGCTGGCCTTCTTTGAGGAGCTGGGGTGGATCGAATAACCTATTTACCCACCCGTACGCAAAATACACGCTTTGATGTGGAGTTGCGGATACCAGCCCGTTTTACCTATGCTACTGGCACAGGTGGTTGCACATTCTCTTCGGGATGGATGACGGCTGAAAATCAATTTTTTTTGAAAGTTTTTAGTAAATTCAGCAGATGTTCATTAGACTCTCCAATGTTGATAATAATGAATAACCATGATAGTCATATCAGCATAGAATCCTTAAATTATGCTAAAGGAAATGGGATTCATCTTTTAACGATACCTCCCCATTCGTCGCATAAGACACAACCACTGGATATAACTATGTTCGGGCCACTCAAAGCCTATTACAATAGTGCTTGCGACAATTGGATGATCCAGAATCCTGTGAAAACAATAATAATTTACGACATATCAGAATTACTTGGGCATGCATTTCCCAGAGCATTTACACTTGAAAATATCCAAAGTGGTTTCCGAGTATCAGGGATTTTCCCATTCAATAATGAGATTTTCACTGACGATGAGTTTCTCTCGTCGTATGTGATAGATAGACCTGTCGGTGCAGACTCCAATCTAGAGGGTACAGCTGAGAGTAATCGAGGACAAGACGATGAAGGAGTTTTGGAAATGATTTCACCACAGCCATCGATATCAAACTCTCTCTTGTCTGGGACATTAGTGTCTCAGCATAATACAAACCCGAAAGAGCCCGAAGAGTCCCTAGAAGCCGTTGGAGGAAACAATCTATCTCTTCCAACCCAAATGAGACCCCGAAAACTGTGACAGAAAGAACCCCTACAAAGACCATAGGAGTTACTTCACAGAATCCAGAGCCAGATTTTGAGGAAGACGATAATTTGATAATAACATCACTTCATCAGCCGTCGACATCTACTAAAACCTTCAAGACACCTGAAAAAATAAAACCATTCCCAAAAGCTGGCTGCCGAAAGGTATCACAAAAAGGGCGCAAAAAGGGATTCACCAAAATTTTGACTGATACACCAGAGAAAAATAAATTACTTGGGGAACTATTGCTGAGAAGAGAGAAAAAGAACAAAAAAGCACAGAAAGCCACCATCAGAGACATAAATAAAGCAAAACGAAATTTAAAAGCATTTGCGCAGACTGCGCAGTCGTCATCAGAGGATGAAGATGAATTACCGCCATCGCCAGAATTGACTTATGATGTGTCTGAAGACGAAAATCGTGATGATGATGATTCATCTAGTTGTGAATCTGAGACAGACACTGAAAATGATACGTCACTAAACACTAACGCTTGGGTAGTGGTTAATTTAATTTCTATGAGAAATCTCACTTATCGTTATGCTGGTCAGATTCAGTCTGCGATATTATTAAATTTGCAAAAAAATCGATGATTATAAATTTAGATGGCCTGTTAAAGATGACATTGCTGAGGTGGCCACTGTGGCCAGGTATCAGGTTGTGAAAAAAATAACTCCACCAGATTTCAAAGCCAACAGCAAACGTGTAATCTCATTTACATTCAAAAAAATCTTTAAAAAAATTTAACATAAAAGGATAGGAGCCTGTTTCTTTGATCTCTAGATATTATAAATAATTACACCTATTGCAAAGACTGTGTAAGTTCCTATTTCTAGATGTAAGTTGATTTGATGCCAAATAAAATGTGATATTAATAAATAAAAGAATTAGAAGTTTTTATTTTATTTAAACCTAATTATTTCTACATTTATAATAAGATAAAATAAAGTACCTATTTTGTCATAAATTGACTTTTTACCCGACTGGCCCAGAAGGAGGGTAATGTTTTTCGGGAGTATGTATGTATGTAAGTATGTATGTATGTAGGTATGTATGTTTGTATGTTTGTTTGTATGTATGTATGTCTATTTCTTTGGCAAGCTCTGTAGCCTAAACGGCTTGATGGATTTTGACATATGAGGTGTCGTTAGATTCGTCTTAATTGTGGGAGTGTCATAGGCTATATAATATTTGTATATGGGGACGGCAGGTTTTTTTAAAAATAAATTATAACAATATTGGTATCAAATAAAAGCTAGTAATGAGTCAATTCCAAAAGATATATTAATAAAACTAAAAAGATTGAAATAAAGAAAATTATTCAAAAAACAAAAAACCCGACTGCAAAAACACATAACTGAAAAGCGAAAAACAAGCATTATATATAATCTATAGAATTTTGGTATCGCAGGCGGGGACAAACTAATAACAGGAAATTAGGTGTAAGTTTTGTTTGTCCCCGCCTGCGATACCAAAATTCTATAGATTATAATATATAATGCTTGTTTTTCTCTTTTCAGTTATGTGTTTTTGCAGTCGGGTTTTTTGTTTATTATTCAATTGTATTATGCAATAAGGTACACTTGTTCCCCCATGATCATGTCTACCCGATACTATGATTAAGTGTCCCAGAACAAGGGACACTTGATAATTTTATAGTGTTCTGGTAAAACGAGAAAAAAACAGGGTAACACAGATATATTTCATAACTAGCTTCGCGTGGAAGTCGTAAGACACCACAATATACTTTAATAACAGCGACATTTTTATAAAACTTCCCTGTATACTACGTTTGTTGTTTTGTTTTCAGCAGCTAAAATATAATTATAGAGAGTCAGGACTGGTGACGCGGGAGCAAGCGACGTACAGTTGTCCGTGTGAGAAGCAGCTGGTCCTGAGGTCGACACCCGCAGCCTTAAGTGTCTGCCCCTGTGACTTGTTGATAGTCATCGCAAAGCATACGCTCACATGGAACTGCACGCGCTTAAACTGGAAGGATAAATACTGTGTCGCCAATGCCACAACCTGTTAGAATTTCCGCCCCGATGATGTTTCTCTGCAAAGACACGACTTTGAGCCGGGTTCCGTTACACAGCTTCGGCGGAGTTAAGTTCCGAAGGAGCATAATCGGGACACCGACCTTCTGCTGGATTATGTGCGCAGGCAGTCCACTTGCCGTTAACGAATTCAAAAATTCTACGGGGTAATGTGTGGCGTCATTTTGCTCCACAACAGTGTTAATGGAGGTGTATATCACTTCACTGTCTTCGATTTGCGAGAGAATACTGTGGTTGATCGCTGCAGCTTGATCATTTTTGGGCGTTAAAATGGCCCATTGACACACCCAAGAATTCTCTTGGTACGGTATTTGACTGATGTCCCCGTACACCAGACGAATCAGATCTTCTAAATTGGGAACTACTCTACCAAGAGTCTCTGGTAAGTCCACCTGGCCGCTCTCCTCTGACAGAGTGCTTTCACCAAATTTTAGAAGAACATCGGAGAATTCTTGAGCATGTGAATTCCCGCCAAGCCGAGCTCGCATGTTGATGGTCAAACGCAGTCTATGACCTTGCGACCATAGAGTCGACCTTTTCAGCGAAGCAATCACCTCGTCAGCCCTAGTTCCTCGCGTCACCACAGGTAGTGTTTGCCGGAAATCGTCACTAAAAAGAATTGTGACACCACCCATAATGTTTTGGTTCCTGCAGATGTCCTGCAGGGTTCTGTTTACAGCTTCCACTGCTTTCCTATTTGCCATAGTACATTTATCCCATACGATGAAAGCGCAATCTCTAAGCACGCGCCCCTTGTCACTGTTGCGTGACACCCCACAAACAGGCCGCAAAGTTCGTAAAAAGTCCTCGGATAGATGATGCCCATATTTCTACCACAACAGATTTTTTTTTATGGACAAATGTCAGTAATTCAAAATTATTCCTCAGAAGTTAAACTTATCTGGCGTTGGAAAAATCTGCCCTTAGTAAATTTTTATAACATCTGGTGAATAATTCTAGGTACACACGCAGTGACTTTAATTTACATACATACATAAACTCACGCCTTCTTCCCATAAGGGTAGGCAATAACTACAGAACGCCTCCTGCTACGACTGTCGACTTTAACTTAATTATTTAATATATATTATAATTCTATACTAATTTTTGACCTCACATAAACGAAAAGACGGCGGCATACGATTTGTTCCAATTTGAGCCGTGCGCAGAATTATCTTGCGAGTACTCTATGTACTATATGAACACCAGGTAACTTATTTAAAATATTTGACGAAGTCCTATCTTGTCACCGTTATGACGTTAATCATAAGGTTTAAATTGCAATAACTAAAAGGAATTCGTGAAATAGTTTAACTATTAAAAAAACCAAACTGTCAAAGGCGAGCGGCGTCGTTTTTAGTTTTTCTTTAAATATTTTTCGGCTTCATTTCATCCTTGTCAATATAAATATAAGTTAAAATAATAAAAAAAGATTAAAAACATGCTTATGCATGACAAAAAATTAACGAAAATGAATAAAAAAAAAAAACAATAATCGGGGTTCGAACTCATAACCACAGGTTTACAAAGCAATCGACCTGCCGCTTAGCTATTTGCTTTGTTGGAAATCTGTTAAAATAGCCGTTCTTATATTTCATGATTGGCTGTTAAGCTCCATAAAGGTATAGCGTGATGATAATCATTTAAAATGTTAAATTGGTACCTGTACCAATGTTGGTATCGGTACCTGCAATATCCTAACCTTTTGGCGCACCCATTTACAATTTTGCGGAGAAGAATACGAACATAATGTAATATTGCTCATCCCCCATAGAAAAGAGCGTGATAGTATGTACCCTACCATTTGACCAGACTTATAGGGAATATCTATGCAAAATTTTAACAGAATCTGTCCAGTAGAATTTGCGTGATGCTGGAACATACATACAGACAAACAGACAAACAGACAAAAATTCTAAAAACTATATTTTCGGCATTAGAATCGATCCCAGACCTCGTAGCAATTACTTTTTTTCAAAAATATTCAATGTACAGTTTTGACCTCGCTACGATTTTATTATATGTATAGATTAAATGATGCAAAAAGGTAGAAGGATAAATTTTCTAGGTAGTAATGAAAATATATCCTGCAATACACAAATATTTTATGAGATATGACCGAAAAACCAAAATGGGGATCAAGTGTCCCCAGTCTCCCCTACATATTGGTGCTCGTGACAGTTCATACTATATACTTACGCTATTCTAGCTTTCAGTAACTTGACTCCACGCCAAAAGTAATCGGGCTTGCAAATATTTGTATGGGCACTGTCCCTAGTTACATACATTATAGTGTGACAAGTCTGGCTATACACAGATAATAATAGTACCTACTATGAAAGGGATAAAGGCTCGTGTAGACCATGCGACGCGACGACGCGACGGCGCGACGCGACACGAACAATACAATTTCTAAGAAAACTTCACGGTATAACAATAGCCGGTGTCGCGTCGCGCTAGTCTGCACGAAGCTTAACGTTACGAACTTACGAGTTACGACAGACTTGGGCTCATAATTCCGCGGAACGGAATGGATGCGGTATTTTTGTATAAATACATACCTCAGTAATGATAAAACTTTATGCCAATAGTGTACCCATACGAGCCAAATAACAGGTCGCGCGTCTTCTGGAGAATTCTCGCGCATTCTCGAGAATTCCCGCGCTTTCTCGGGAATTCCCGCAGTAAGGCTGCGTTTCCACCAGAGATTTGCGAGGATGCGTAGCGAGGGATGTGCTTGTTAAGAACCAATAGAATCTCTTCATTTACCTAGCCTCGCTTAGCGCAACTCCTGTGGAAACGGCTTAGCCGGGATGTGTGCTACTAGGGATGAATGCGAGCGAGAAATCGCATCTAAAAAGAGCCCGCTACACATCCTCGCACCGCTCATCTGCGCATCGTTTCACAGCGGCCGGCCTAGCACATCTCTTGCTAAACGCTCACATCGTTTCACAGCTTCGTTACGCATCCTCGTACGGCTCAGCTACCTCGCACATCTCTGGTGGAAACGCAGCCTAACAAATTCGTACCTATATACTCGTAGATTGTACGTTAAACAAATGACATAAAGTTCCTTTTGATACGTCCCTACAATATCGTTACAAAAACTCGCTTCACCTCCGTTCCGCGGCAATGTAAATTGAGCCTTGTGAATCACATTTTTACAATAACATAAGAAAGACAATACCTTATGACTCATAAATTCATAACTGTTTGCGCTCACATTATAAGCAACATTCAAGTAGACGGGTACAAGAAAAACGCCGTTTTGACGGAACTACGCTACGGTTTCACGCGTCTTGGCTAATAACAATGGCAAATAACTAAAGGCTGTTAGACCTTCATGAAATATTTATAGGACTTAGTCTGGAAAATTGAAATTCAAAATTCAAACTTTTATTGGAACAAAAACAGGTTCACACATTAACAGCTAAGTACATTAGTTTTAAAAACTGCGTTGCAGTCATTAGCCCACCTCCGAGAATACAAAAATTCTCTCTCTCTTCCTGGCTATGTATCCCACGTGGGATACATAAACACATCAATTTATAATACAAAAACAATAAAATATAAAATAAAAAGTTGTTACCTAAAGTAAATGTAGGTACTTATATAACTATTTTACTAAATTAAAATATTGTTGATTACTGTACTTAATTATTATTTATTTTAAACATTTTATTAATCAATTATTGACATTATTAAAAATTTCAAAATGTGATCTTTTGTGTAGGTTTTTAATCGGTCTGTAAATTATAAACCTTGTGAAAACTTGATGAAGCTTTCGCGAGGTCACGAGAGTCTCTTGTGTTTTTATCATTTTATCAACCCCTAATTAGGCACCTAATCTGCGTTCCCAATGTACTTGCCAAACATGTAAACAAACATGAGTTTTAGGAAAAACAACTGTAATATACAGGGTGGCAGGGACATCGACGCGAAGCCTGATAAAAATCAGCTGTTCCATACATTTTAACCGCGTAGGTATTGCACTTTTCTATGAAACAGCAGATTTTTTTTTAAATAACCGACAAAAAATTCAACGCAGAATCATGTACTGAATCCATGTGTTAAGAAAACGCTCTTTTCTTGCTAATACTTTTAATGTACACAACTGTACTACTTCACAATCAAACGAAGACTGACTATCCATTACATTTTACCATTTAAAACGACTTTCGACCCCACCCAGAAATAACGATAATATCATAACCGTTATTTCTAAGTGTTGTCAAAGTAAAATAATACATTCAGTTGCCATAATGGAAATACATTTAAAAGTTTCTTACAATATTAATCATTTGTGCTTTGACAGTGTTGCCACAGTGGATATTATAAATCGATATTAAAATCATACATAGTTTTTTCAAATTAAATTAAAGAAATCACGACACTCGGCCATCCGACGGCGTGCTAACTCCGAAGCACGCAATAATCACGACACTGAGGCAATACATCAAATAACAAATATAAGTAACTATACAAAAAATATATAATCAAGATAATTATGTACAGAATACCTGCCCTGAGAATGTTACCAATTAATATTCCGTCAATAAATTTTCAAAACATAGCTTTTGATAATGTAATTAAAACCTTAATAATGACATTAGTACTTTGACATTATGAATTCTTGGACATTGTAATTTTTATTTTGACATTATGATTTATTCTTTGTTCCTTCCAATTCTACACCAGCAATGGTAGTATATGTGAAACAGTATTTTAATGTAAGACCTTAATGTACCATGTACTCAGAAATAAATAAATACAATATAATATACTATACATTATACATTTGTGACAGGCAGTACCTATGCCTAACCTATATATACCTGATAAAAGAGAAACGAGTATGCACTTCACATCACATCACATCACATCACTTCACTTCACTTGTATAAATCCTCTTGAACGAATCCTAGGCCACGAGGCGGCCAATCTCACCAGAGACCAGCCACGGGGCTGCCAGTCTCAACAGTGACCAGCCAAGCAAGCAGGAGGCATAGTGCATAAGTGTGTGTGCGTAAACAGATGCACTCTGCTCTCCTGCTCTCCTACAGTCCGACGGGACAGCAACCCAACACGACCGGGTAGAGATCAGGCGCAGGACCACCAGCTTCACGTGCTTTGCGAGGCACGGGGTGTCCAACGTCCAATCGCCAGGCTGCTACTATGTAATTCCTAGTGGAAAAATCAAAGAACACCCTGTCCAACCTGGGAATCGAACCCAGGACCCCACGCTCAGCAACCGCACTCGCGACACGAAACCGACGGGGTTGAAACTAATTTTAACAACCATTTTATATTATAAATAAATTAACGATTAATTAAAAGTCTGACAAATCAATAATGAACCAGAGGATTTTTCAATTCCTAACGATTTGATGTTGATCCACGGTGTCAAGAAATGAAATGAATGAAACACCTATTTATTTAATTTAAGTCTGGCATATTACTTTATTCCATCTTTGTTGAAATAAATAATCTTTTATACGTCTTTGGTTTTTGTATATTTAACCGAATTGCAAAATGATTCAAATATAATTAGCATTAAACAAGGTTTAATTACAGGCTTTAATTCTTATATTTCGTCAATATTTGAAGGAATGGGTGGGACTAAATCTTCTACCTACAGATTAGGCTCATTATTCTGGAATTGTTTTCAGACGACCCTTTAAACCTAATGTCGAATAAACAATTCTGATGCACTTTATTATTTATTTATTGTCGCGATAATGGCGTTAATGATGGTAACCCATCGCACTTTAACCAGTTGCTGGTTCAAGATGCGAACGAACGCAAACTCAAACTTTTGAGTAGACAAGGTCGTCAGAATCGTCTGGTTGAACCTATAGGCTTGGCAATTTCCTCCAGAACAAGTAAGCGATTAAGCGTTTAGTAAATTTTTAACTTCCCTAGCACAAAGTCTTTAAGCTGTTTCGAAGGGAAAACTATGCCATGATCTGAAATTAAAATGATTCTAGTCGGTGCTTGTAAATTTTCGACACTTTTGAGTTGGTCTACCAATGAGATATTTTGTAAATGCATCAATAAATCAGTTTTACGTAAAATTTATTAGATAGTATTTATTGGTGACAAGGTAAATAGCCGGATATGCCATGAAGACACTCCAGTTCCCACCAATAAAATTATTTAAGAGAAATGTATACTGCATGTCTGTTATAATATCTATCCATTTACCAAATTCCGACAGTATTAATGTATTTGCACGCCATATCATGGCAGGATAAAATTACTGTAACATCTATTGTACCATATTCTAGCAAATAAATCTTTTTGACTCGATTTGATTTACTATGGATAAATTATTATAATTGGAAAAGTAAGTCTAAGTATATGGCATGGACACCTGATGCAATAAATAGCCCATTACGCGTTGTTGGCGCATTATCTTTGAAATATGCACCATCTCCACAAGATGTCACATAATTATTAGATATATTTATATAATATATTAGATATGTTCATATTTTTACATAACGTCCTTTAGGAAACCAATATTGATTTTGAATTCGTTTAAAGGTTTGTCATAGATATAAGTTTATATTTCTTTTATATTTCTATGATTTGTGTAAAATAAAAGGAATAAAAAATAACCTAATATAATAATATTAGATTTAGTTCGGAAGATTGATGATAAGACTATTTTGCTGTGCTCGACAGGGTCCATAATGATCACATATAATTTTAACTTACCACCTAAGTACACATTGTGGAATGCAATTAAAGTATTGAGTATTAATTATTTTATAAAAGCCTTGATGTAAACGATATTCTTGATTTGGATTAATTCGTGTACTTCAAGTCGAGATAATATTGCCCGAGTAATGCTCCTATGGTAGACTCTACCTCAACATAATTATAGACGTAAAGTTCCAATTGATATTAAATATATATCGGTCACTTTATTTGAAGGGTATAGAAAATTCATTATCCTTCATAACAGTAGTTCAATAAAATTCTGTCCCATTAATCACTGATTCAGTTTCAATATCAACTCTGAAATTTCGGTTTGGTAATAGAACTTCCAGAACCGTTTATGTTTGGCAGATCTTAATACAAAACAATGGCGAAATCTTATTTGAAACATCTGAAAAGTGACACTTATTCGAAAGAATTGACTATCTAGGTCTCTGTGTTCTTCCTTACCTAAGAATATTGCAAAAACTAGGAAAAATGTCAAAAATGTAATAATAATTTTGAAATAGGATTAGAGTCCTAAAAAAATATGTAGCTTGGTTGGACATTGTCAACCATTGACAGTTTACAACTCTTAACCAGATGCTTGCGTTACTAAATATTAATCTCTGCTTTCTCTAATAAAAATATTGCACAAACTAGTTCAGAAAATGACGCAGAGCTAAATAGGATATTTTTCATTTAAAGACGCAGTGATCTAATTTCAAATAATACAATGTGTGTAACAATCTGCCATTGTTCTTTCTTCAAGACAGTTCTTTTGCTTTCTAGCATTCCATAATTTATACAATCTACTGCCTTTCGGCCATCATTTTCACACCTACATGACTTACTAACAGCACACATGGCTGCATAGAATAACATAAGTGCCTTCGTTAAACTTTGAACTACAGCTCACCTACATGGCTGCATAAGATTAAATAAGCAGGTGCTTATTGTAACTGAGTTTAACGTAGGTACGTTAAACTCTGAACTATAGCTCACCTATATGGTTGCACAAAATTACACAAGCGCCTACGTTAAACTCTGAACTACAGCTCACCTACATGGCTGCTTAAGATAACAAGGCTTTGCACTTCAGCTCACCTACATGGCTGCAATAAACTATACGCGTACATCTCCATAAAGCTCACCTACATGGCTAAACTAGAGTGCAAGCCGTAAAGAACTATAAGTTATACTCGTACATCTTTATTTTTAAACTCTGAACTACAGCTCGCCTACATGACTAATAAACTATACGCATACATCTCTAAAGCTCACCTATATGACTGAACTAGAGTGTAAGCCGTAAGGAACTAGAAGTTATACTCGTACATCTTTATTTTTAAACTGAAGTACAGCTCGCCTACATGGCTGTAATAATCTGTACGCATACATCTCCATAAAGCTCACCTACATGGCTAAACTAGAGTGTAAGCCGTAAAGAACTATAAGTTATACTCGTACATCTTTATTTTTAAACTCTGAACTACAGCTCGCCTACATGACTGTAATAAACTATACGCATACATCTCTAAAGCTCACCTACATGGCTGAACTAGAGTGTAAGCCGTAAGGAACTAGGAAGTTATACTCGTACATCTTTATTTTTAAACTGAAGTACAGCTCGCCTACATGGCTGTAATAATCTGTACGCATACATCTCCATAAAGCTCACCTACATGGCTAAACTAGAGTGTAAGCCGTAAGGAACTAGATGTTATACTCGTACATCTTTATTTTTAAACTGAAGTACAGCTCGCCTACATGGCTGTAATAATGAGTGCAAGCCGTAAAGAACTATAAGTTATACTCGTACATCTTTATTTTTAAACTGAACTACAGCTCGCCTACATGACTGTAATAAACTATACGCTTACATCTCTAAATCTCACCTATATGGCTGAACTAGAGTGTAAGCCGTAAGGAACTAGAAGTTATACTCGTTCATCTTTATTTTTAAACTGAAGTACAGCTCGCCTACATGGCTGTAATAATCTGTACGCATACATCTCCATAAAGCTCACCTACATGGCTAAACTAGAGTGTAAGCCGTAAAGAACTATAAGTTATACTCGTACATCTTATTTTTAAACTCTGAACTACAGCTCGCCTACATGACTGTAATAAACTATACGCATACATCTCTAAAGCTCACCTACATGGCTGAACTAGAGTGTAAGCCGTAAGGAACTAGAAGTTATACTCGTACATCTTTATTTTTAAACTGAAGTACAGCTCGCCTACATGGCTGTAATAATCTGTACGCATACATCTCCATAAAGCTCACCTACATGGCTAAACTAGAGTGTAAGCCGTAAAGAACTCAACTTTACAGGGTCTATCTACACTATACTCGTACATCATAGGTCGCCCACATGGCTAAACCACAGTGCACGCCGTATAGGGATCTACACAATACTCGAACATTTTTGAACAGCTCACCTACATGGCTGAACCCGAGTGCACCCCGCAAGGAGTCTACACCATACTCGTACATCTCTGAACAGCTCACCTACATGGCTGAACCCGAGTGCACGCCGCATGGGTCTACGCTATACTCGTACATCTCTGAACAGCTCACCTACATGGCTGAACCCGAGTGCACGCCGCATAGCAGTCTACACTATACTCGTACATCTCTGAACAGATCACCTACATGTCTGAACCCGAGTGCACGCCGCATAGGAGTCTACACCATACTCGTACATCTCTGAACAGCTCACCTACATGGCTGAACCCGAGTGCACGCCGCATGGGTCTACTATACTCGTACATCTCTGAACAGCTCACCTACATGGCTGAACCCGAGTGCACGCCGCATAGGAATCTACACTATACTCGTACATCTCTGAACAGATCACCTACATGTCTGAACCCGAGTGCACGCCGCATAGGAGTCTACACCATACTCGTACATCTCTGAACAGCTCACCTACATGGCTGAACCCGAGTGCACGCCGCATGGGTCTACTATACTCGTACATCTCTGAACAGCTCACCTACATGGCTGAACCCGAGTGCACGCCGCATAGGAATCTACACCATACTCGTACATCTCTGAACAGCTCACCTACATGGCTGAACCCGAGTGCACGCCGCATGGGACTACACTATACTCGTACATCTCTGAACAGCTCACCTACATGGCTGAACCCGAGTGCACGCCGCATAGGAGTCTATCTACACTACACTCGTACATCTCTGAACAGCTCACCTACATGGCTGAACCCGAGTGCACGCCGCATAGGAGACTACAGTATATTACATTTTATAATACAATATCTCATGCAGTCATTAGTCATAACCGCAATCAACAAAATCTAAGCTGCTGCTTAAACAAACCAGCAATCAAAACATAACCAAACTACCATACCACCGTACCATCAACAAACTATAAAGCTGCTCAGAAAATTCAGTGAACGGAGCAGACTTAAAATACTATTCAAATTGAAATCCTGTGGCGAAATTCCCAACATTCACTCGTACAATTTTTAATGTATTTGTTTTTCAAGCTGTCCAATGCAATGATAGATCTATCGAGGAGTTGCCTCGACCAAGAGTACCACGTGCACTGGTCCAACTATTTTACTTATTGTTTATAATTAGTCCAACGCAACGATAACCCTATCGAGGAGTTGCCTCGACCAAAGGTAGCACGTGCATCGGCCCAACCATTTACTCATTATATTATTTTAAATTAGTCCAACGCAACGATAACCTTATCGAGGAGTTGCCTCGACCAAAGGTAGCACGTGCATCGGCCCAATTACTTTTAACTATGATTTAAATATTAACCATCTGGGAAATACGCCACAATGATTGCTACCGAATCATGAGACTACATAATAACCATAATTAATGCTCACTGAACATAACTGGGATAAAAAGAACGAATAATGTATATAGAATTCATAAAACTACTTACGATTTCACCAACAGCTAGCTCGTGGTTCTTGTCACTTCTGACTTGTTAAGAAAACGCTCTTTTCTTGCTAATACTTTTAATGTACACAACTGTACTACTTCACAATCAAACGAAGACTGACTATCCATTACATTTTACCATTTAAAACGACTTTCGACCCCACCCAGAAATAACGATAATATCATAACCGTTATTTCTAAGTGTTGTCAAAGTAAAATAATACATTCAGTTGCCATAATGGAAATACATTTAAAAGTTTCTTACAATATTAATCATTTGTGCTTTGACAGTGTTGCCACAGTGGATATTATAAATCGATATTAAAATCATACATAGTTTTTTCAAATTAAATTAAAGAAATCACGACACATGGTACTTAACAGGCTTCGCGTCGATGTCCCTGACACCCATATTTTTATTTCAGATCAAGGATCCATAAGTTTTTAGTAAATAAAAAGCCACATCCTACGAAACTATTGACACCTACGTGTGCAGCCGTAGCCAGTGAGCCAGCATGGGGCTGTCCCACCTATCACAAAATACGCTCAGGATGCTGTGGGAGCTAGCACGTATTCTACCAGAATAGAAGCCCACCTGTAATGCCTGCACATAAGGTTTGGTTTGCGCTACAACTTCATATTTTTTATGACTTTTTCAACGGTACTTGTCAGTCTAAAATCAACTTTATTTACATTGGCATAAAGTTGATGTTTGTTTAAGTGGAAATAAGGATTTGAATAGACCTTACTTAGGTACTTATAAATTGTATACCTACCTACCTAAGACCGAAGAGATTAAAGTAAGGTTTGGATATAATTATAATAGTTCGATACGAAGTGCGCGACCCAGTTTTCGCACACATGTCAATTACATTGAGACATTACATATCTACTTACCTAAAAAAACTAGCACTGCTGAGAACAGAAAAAAAATTAAGTATATCGATTTCTCTTGTTGACCAATTCCCAGAAAAAGTTGTATCTGGCTGAGCAAGATTTAATCTCTTTAAAATACATAACTGACTTTCTATAAGAACGATTGTAGTTGGAATTGTACCTACTGACGCAGACGTGGGCGCCGGGAGGGAGGTGCACTTGCACCTCCCTGGCTTCAAAATAAAATATACCTAGGTGTAAAAATCTTCAGAACTAAAGAAATATCTGAAAACGCCCGCTAATAAAACGGTGACTTAACCCTATATGAGGCGAGATCCAAAAATTTTCAATTCTCTGAATTTTAAAGCTTCTTCAGTGCTAATGCACTGAAGAAGCTTTAAAATTCAGAGATTCCACAAACCGAACTCCTATTTCCGAATATCGATTATTTTATTAATTATCTAGGACTTTTATTTAATTATTCACTATTTACTATGACATTTATTATTATTGACCACCTTTTGACATTGGAAAATTAAATGGTTATAATGATTTTCTAATTGAATAATTTTGTTATATTTATTGTTTACTCAGCATGGTATTTTGATATAAGATAGTAGATTGTTATTTATGTAAGTGTAAAATTTTGCATGCCCAAGTGACTGCAGAGCATGGAGAACATTATAAAACATGTAAGACATCTATACCCCTACCCATGTTCGCAAAAAATAAATAAATTTGATTTGATTTATTATCGAATCGGCGCTAAGCGGGGTGCTACTTCCCCCTCTAGAGCCCCTCTAGAGCCCCCCTAGTTGCACCCCACTTACTTTAGAAGCTTATTTGTATGTCGACACAGTGGAGTCCTCTTGAATGTGAATGGACAAAATAAAAACCATGCGAGGCGAGATGGCAACATCTCTTATTTATTAAGCATATTTTATTTTCTGCATAAATCGACTAATTGACTCCTTGCATACCTAAATGGACAAACGATAACCTAACATATCCGAGGTGTACTGCAAAAATGATCGAGCTCGCTTCGTGGAACTGAAGATGCACCCCCCTGAAAACAAACTTACCGGCGCCCATGTATGCAGACGTAGTGGGTGAAACACCCCCGGCTAAATGGCCTGACGACATTAAACAGAAAATGGCGTCTGGGAGAGAGTGGATGCGGAAGGCAGAGGAGAAGGGAGTTTTGGTGCAACCTGGGAGAAATCTAGGTCCAGCAGTGGTCTAAGATCTATTAAACTTACATACCCCCTTATGTACCATTTAGTAAAGTCAAGCTTAGACTTACGCTTATACGCTTATGCGTAGAAGCGTATAAGCCTAAGTCAATATGCATCCAGTATACATGTTTTTGCTTACCAGTAATAATGCAAAAACATGGTAAGTATGCTCTTATTATTATTTTGTATTTTGCCATCTTTTTGTACCATGCTTTTAAGCAAATAAATATTATTCTATTCTATTAAAAATTACGAAATTCACGCGGACGAAGTCGTGGGCGCAAAGCAATTTATATACTTATTATTTAATTCGATTTCAAACGAACGAACGTCAATATAAGTCTGGTGCACAATGGCGCGACGCGGCAGCGCGACACGACTCTACCAAAACAATTTTTGAGAAAACTTCACGGTAGGGTACGTCACGCCAGTCTGCACGAGGCTTTAATTACCGTTTGATGTTTTATTATGACGTGAATCCCTCATTTCATTTGTGGTAAATTTCGTCCAAATTGAGATCTTTTGCATTATAAAATGGTGTGACCGCCTTACAAACATGGCAGTGGCATTGACGTTACATTTTCAGAGTTCGAATCAATGTGCAATAAGATTTAAAAGGATATAATGAAATTTATCCTTTTTATGGTTATATCGAAATTATCTAATCTACTGCCCGCATCGAATTCGGTGACATGCATGCTAGAGAGAAAGGGAAGCCAGACAGACAGGCGCCGTAACGCGTTATGTTACGAAGCGGTTTACCCTCCCATAAGAAGATATCATAATTTAAAAAAAAGTTATTGCTAAGTACTTAAAATTCATATTGTTTGTCCCAGTTACCCCAAATCCATAAATAAATAGAAATGTTACAATACTTAGGTGTCTTATGTTATGAATATGATAGACACCCGCTAAACGACAGCCGCCCGCGCCCCGAGCCACGTAAAATATTCCATTGAAAAAAAATGTGGCGATTTTTTGTCTGTTTTCCTATTAATTACCACATCAATAGAATTTCAGTACGAGACTTAAAAACATCCTCACGGATAGGACAGGTTTTATTCATTCACCTCTGCCTAACCCAAGGGAATAGAGAATGCGAAAGCATAGTTCTGGTCCATAACTTAGACAAATATTTCTTCAGCATCAGAAATAGCATAGTTCCGGGTCGACGATATACGGGATCCGGCGGGCGGCGGCGCCGTATAAATAATGGCTAAACTGCAGTTAAACATAAAACTCCTACAGACCTATCTATTGCAAAAAGGCCATACGAGTTTAACAGAATATATTGAAGTGTATTAAAGCGTGTTTCATAAAAACCAGGCCGTTCCGCATGACGCCCGCGTGCGCCTTGCAATTTTAAAACAAAATTACAATATTTAAGTGTTTCGCGGTGTTAACGTTTTAGCATTATTACAGTTAACGAATCTAACTAATTTTACCTGAAATAATCGATTAGCATATTATACATAATTATGAACCATAATCAGCCCAGATACATATAATGGTCTGCAGGAACACAGGTCTCTGTAATAAAATATACTTTTTCAACGATTCGACGTGGCGGGAATAAAAGCGGGGATTTTTCAGAGTAGACGTGGCGGCGACTCGACGTGGCGGGACTCGACGTCAAGGGAATAAATCCTCTTTTCTGTGAGGAGTTCGACATAATCCACCACTCAGGCGCATTGTGCAGGTTGGTTGATGTCACATAGAAATACCGGTATTTTAGGAATATACCGGTACCAGACGTAGTACCTGTTCTCTGGGTATTTGTAATCAGTATCAGTACTGTACCGGTACCTAACCCCCGGTTTCCATAAGTTAGAGTGAGAAAACAGATAAGTATTAAGTAAAAAGGATAGGGATTTGAAGAATAATATAAAGGTTGCCAACCAGACGAGGTTGCCTCACATGTCTGTCAATTTTGGTTCTAGTAACTTTAGTAAAAGTGTAGGATTCATACCGGTCACTTCAATGTCTTGTGGACTATTCGAAACCAACATCACGAAAGCTATCATCGTTAAATAGGTAGGCAGTATTTCTGGTAGTACCTAGGTAGGTATCTATACAGGGTGACAGGGACATCGACGCGAAGCCGGTTACAATGGATTCAGTACATGGTTCTGTCATGATTTCCAAATATTAATAAGTATTGTAGTGATTTTAAATACTAAATATAAAATAAAAAGTATCTCATTTGACAGTTACCGTACAAAGTACGGGTTTTTGTAACGGAACGGCGGGAAAATATGATGTTTGGTGCGTCGCGTGGCTTAGTTCCTAAGTTAGTTCAGTTGTAGCCTTTAAACAAAGGTCGAATGTCTTCAAGAAACCTAAAGTGTATAACCTAATTAAATAGTTGTAAAAGTATACCAAGTTTGTATGTGTGCAAGAATATAAAATACAGAAATATTAGTACTGAAATGGTGTATCATTTCAGTTCTGAACTCTGCTGAAAAAATCTGCTGTTTCATAGAAAAGTGCAATACCTATGCGGTCAAAATGTATGGAAATCTGTTTTTTTTTAAATAACTGACAAAAAATTTCAACGCAGGGGGGTTCAGAATCATGTACTGAATCCATGGTAACCGGCTTCGCGTCGATGTCCCTGCCACCCTGTATACCTACCTCCTAGTTTACCAGAGTACAAGTAAGGTTAAGCCATGCCTTTACTGTTTTTTGCTGATAACAGCTTCCTCTTCTTCTTTTCGTGTGGTTAGTTACTAACCTGGTGTCACAGTTTTAAAGCCGCTCATGGACATCTGACTTGACTTCACAAGCCGTCGAGAAATATCTCTCGGCATGCCCATGCCGGTTTCCTCACGATGTTTACCTCGAGGAAGAATTTGAGGAACGGTAAAAAAGTTTAGTGGTTTTGCCCCCTCGACTTACCGGTCATGGTTTTTAGTTTTATTGCTAAATTAATATGTTGCTTTAGACTATAGCCGTTGACACAGACTAATTTAACTACATAAATTAAATATGCTCTACAGAGCTCATAGTTTATTTAAAAATACTGATGGACCAACAACTGCACGGGCGCTTCACACGTTTGCCAAAAGTTCTTAGAACTTTAGGAAAGTAAAAAGAAAAATCTTGAATTTTATATTAATCTATAGTTGCGTAGCCGACCGAAGGCGGCGCGGGGCGTCTAGGTCTGCAGGCGACGCGCGACGTGTCACCGCGACACGACTTGTACCTTTAGTGAAAAGTGTCCAAACAAATTGACGGTGATAAACATAAATAAAACAACAATTTCGAAGTAAATGGTTTTATTTAATTAAATTATCGTTCCGGAAACTATTAGAGAAAACTTTTTTCCTAGTAGACAAATATTTAACCTCGTTTCCGAGATGACAAGGCTCCTTCCCGCAGACAGACGCGACTCTGGTTGAACGTATAATAAGAAAACTTCACGGAAATTGTTTTATCAGTGTCGCGTCGCGCCTGTCTGCGGGTGCCTTCACGTGTTTGTCAAATTATATTTATATGATCGTCTGTGTTACTGAAACTCCATGTTTCCATGATTTATAACGAACTTTTATTTATTACAATACTTCACGCCCGGTTTCTGGAACGAAAATCAACACAAAAATTGTCAAGTGGGTGTCAACTGCTGAGATTCAATTATTTCAATCATTCAATCCTTTTTTCAACTATTTTGGAGTCGGCTTTTGTTAACTACCGCGATTGGTAGCCGAATTATCGGCAGCCAATCGGATCACTCGACATGCGTTTAATTTTGACATGACGTTGTTTTTGGTTCCAAAAACCGGGTGTTAGTTAAGTTCTCAAAATACTTATTTAACCAACAAGGTTATTTTCATATCAGTCATTAAATACACCTCTAAATATTTAATTTGGCAATACAATACTGGTAGGTTTGCCGTATAATATACGACCAATACAATAAAAAAAATACTTAACAAAATAATCCAATAACACCTACTAAATACCAAATGTTTTGTAGTCAGGAAAATTAATTGTTTAACATATCCACTGTGCCAATTCATCAAAATAAAAATTATTTATTCCATTTAAAATTTTAAACCATGGGCACTTATGAAACGTCAGAAGCTAGGTGCACTGTTTCATGGAGAAGAGCCGGCAAGAAACTCCACGGTTGCCGTGTTGTGTTAGCTACCTTCACGAGACACAATAGAAATTTAATTGTTATGCCCACCTGATGTCCACTGTAACGGTCAAGCGATGTCAAAGAAGGATCACGATTCCAGTAAGTAGGCACAACGAGGAATACAATAATATTGCCTGTTATTGAAGTTGATAGCCACTTTCCTATAAGTACTTACATTAAAAAAATGTCAATCTAAAAGTCTGCAAAGTCGCAATAGCTGTCAAATATTTACCTGTTTTGGTTAATTTGGCAATATTACTGTATGGAAATATGAAATGTCGCTAACTAGTGAACTAGAATAATTAATAAAGAATTGCAATTATAACACTGAATTTGATGTTGTAACCGTTTTAGGTGTGAAAAAGGCATTTGGAAAGTTTCCAAATACTTTTTTTACATCTAAAATTAAATATTCGGTGTTGTCGTTTCATAGTCAATATTTTAGTTCACTAGTTAGCCATATTTCATATATTGCTGTCGTTTACTCCATTATAATGATAACATCGGCACACGACAATTATATCAATTTGTAATTTCAATTGTAATTTTGCTATTAGACTTGATGCAGAAAACCAAAAAACAATGGCTTAACTTTGGATTGGCCAGTATAATTAAGCTACCCCCAACTATGTTGGGGTAGGCTTCCAGTCTAACCGGATGCTGCTGAATACCAGTATTTTACATAGAGCGACTGCCTATCTGATCTTCACAACCCAGTAACTGGGTAAAACGATACCCCTTGATAAGACTGGTGTCAGACTTTCGGGCTTCTGACGACTCGTAACGACTGTCAAAGATCCACGAATGACAGCAGGGACCAACGGCTTAACGTGCTTTCCGAGGCACTGAGGAGTATCGGTATGTAAAGATACCCATCCACTGACCAACCCCGACAAGCGTAGCTTAACCTGATGGATCGACCCGTGCGGCTTGTTATTACTTAGCCACAAGCTCCTCCTCATTTATTTTTTTCTGGAATCTAAATGACAAATAGTCACAAATTGTCGCGTACACGCACATGCTACATTATCGGTAACATAATCTATTATTGGTACCTTAATACCTTTACACAACAGCTATATTCTACCATTATCTACATATTAATTGTATATGTATATAGGTAGGTATATAATTTACAAATAGAGACAAAATCAGTTCAACAACCTCCAATATTGGTTACACATAAGCTCATTAAAATTTCATATCATTTCAAGATGTTCAGAATGCCTAGTGCGAGTTTTGATACTTCGGCACTTACGTCAATTCACCATCTTATTGTCACTAGGGGGCGCTTATACAGTTTCAGTATAAAGGCTCTAAGAGACAAGCGCGACTGCGATTTTGGTGGAACAATATTATGAAAACTTCTCGGAAATTGCTCTATACCGGACTACCGGTGTCGCATGGCGTCTCGTCGTGACGCCTTACATTGACGAATAGTTATAAAAACTCGCAATAAGGCCACAGCTGAGTTGCTATCCATCTATCTTACTTCCGAGACACGGTATATCCTACGTGGTGTACAGGTACATATTATAAATACATATCAGTAGTATATTAAAATAACTAAATAAAAACCTAGGCAAGTAGGCAGCATGACTGAACAAAAAATTGGGAATGACACTTCAGTTGTGCTTCGGTCGGAGAGTTTTTGAGAAAGTTAAATTGCTTTGCAATGACTATTAAGATAAGTGTGGGAGTGACGGCACAACTTCCGTCCCGACAACGGAAAATATAAGTAAACAAGCTTCCATTGCTAAGGAGTTTGTGGTAAAAATTATATTATCTAAGTACTCAAATAGTGTGAAAAATAACTAATATCTCCAAACATACCTACAAGCGCAAGTGCATTAGGAAACAAGAATAAAAACGATCAGTACGACCGTTTTATTAATATGTTGGGACAACCTTAAAAATACTTCTATTTGAAAATACCGATCAGCCGGTCGACATACGGCAGACGAAACAATGTCAATAGTACAAATGGCATTTTGATTTTGAGCTGATTCTGCTCAAATTGCTCTCTAACTTGGTGATAAAGCAGGTGATTTACCTAGACATAAAAAAAAAATTACGCTCTTCCTTCTTCTTTTTTTTTTAATACAACTTGAAAGGATGTTTTACAAAGCACCATTGCAAGTCTAGCACCAGAGTTGCTTGGAGACAAAGACCAGTGCAGTGTTTGTTAAAAAAGATCAAATATAATTTATTTGTAAAAACATGAGTACTTATTTATAAAGTACAAATTGGAGTTTGTCAGTTTGTAAGGTAAGGTGTTAAGTTTTACATAGTGGGCCATAGATAATGGCGTACAAAGTAAAAATTGGATAGACCCATCGACCACTAATATTAGTGATCGATAATGATAGGATAGACCGCGTAATATTCTAAACGGTTAGGTACGTACCATAGATATAAGAAAGAAGGTACGTACTAATACACAATATCGACAATTACCTCGACGTCTACAACAGCAACCCCAGTATTATACACGAGGAACCGATTTGCTACTGTTTAGAAAGTAATGTAACTATTAGGCATATAAACAAAACCTCAAGAACATTGCATTGTGGTTCAAAAGGAAAATGATACAGATTTCAAGTTCATCTACTTGCATTTTTCTCTGTTTGAATACATTTGACTTATGTAAGTAATTAAGTATTAAAATGCTTATTTATTGATCGTATCTGCTCTACATAAGATTAGGTAAAGTTCCGTAATTTTCGTCGGTCACAAACACGACTAGGCCAATGCAAAAACATAGAAAAACTTTAACTTAAATGTTTGCCAAAAAAATGAAACTCTGTAAAATTATTTTGGAGATTTTCCGTCTTCATACAGCAGATCAGATTCATCCGATGCGCCGTGTATCGGAACTAAAACAAACGTGCAAGGTGAACAACCTGGCAAAATATTCTTTCCTTATCCAACGTAACTGTTCCAACACAATCGCGTTTCTCATTTGCAAAGCAAAATACCGCGGCTTCTAAGACCCAGACAATAACATGGTGTAACCTAGATGAGTCACGACGAACACTGTAGGTAGCACTTGTTTTTATTAAGCTCCGCAGCCGAGGCACTTTCGACCGTTTGCAAAAAACTCTACAAGAACTTTCACTTTCGCATCCCATTGCAAAACAAACATAACCTCGTTTTGACGTGGCGCGTCAAAATTAGGAAGATAACCAGACCATTTAGCGGCTAGATAATCTTTTATTTGCTTAGCTCTCCTCAGTCTCCTCCAGAACCGGGAGACTGGTGTGCATGCAGTGCGGCGAGGATCTCGACGTGAACGCAGACATCCAAGCTTCAACTTCGCGCTCGGAGCACACAAACTTCGCAGAGATTGTGGTGTCGTAGCCTTTCTGTCGCACAATGAAGCCGCTGTTTGAATCGGCTGGTTCGACGACTGTGTTCCTCAAGTTCACCACACCAACGGGCTTCGTAACCCTTTTCCTGGGATAGATCACTGCGAAATGCTCCAAAGAGGTCTTGTACACAACGACTCTCACGTCCTGCCGCATCCCGCCGGGTCCCAAAAGCACCAAAAAACCAGACTTTACTTCACTTTCAATACTTTTTTTCCCGTAACTTTTTCCGAAATTTTCACCACGACATGTGTTCGACATTATGTCCGCAGGCATTTTACTGTTTAGATAACAACACGTTATTCACATAACAATGTGCAATATGTGCAATGTTGTTATATTGTTGGCGGGCGAACCGAATGAGCGGAAAGCGTCCTCCCTTGCCGCACACACAATAATACTGAAGAGTCATTTTCCAAGCAGGGTGTATTTATAACCTCTGAGGCCCGAAGTGGCTCGGGGGATCTCGGTGGTGATCGTTACTTTGCATTCACTTTGGAGGCAGTGGAGGCTCGACAGACAGTTGTAAGCCGACTAAACTTGGCAGGCTGTCTGGTCCAAATGAGGTTCTATTTCGACAGATGTTTTTGGTATGGTCGGGTTATTGAAGAGGTCGAATGTTATCGGTCTCGGACGAGATGTGAACGTGAACCTTTATGACTGCATTGTTCTATGCATAACTACGTTTTAATTCAATTCGCACTCGTATTTGTTATTATAACGGAAGCAATTATTTTTCTGACCTGTGTGCCTTGTAGGTAATATTACTGAAAATTCCAGCCCTGAAGGTTTAATTGTTTATTGTGATCATTGCAATGCTCATACTTCACAGACGGGTATATCTAATACCTTTAAACAAGAAATTCTTGTTTATTTATATAAATATAATCTGAATCTCGGAAACGGCTCTAACGATTTCGATGAAATTTGCAATTTAGGGGTTTACGGGTGTGAAAAATCGATCTAGCTATCTATTATCTGGGAAAATTCGTTTCCTTTATTTTCACAGCCTCGGAAATCTGATAAAACGTCGGTGTACCTGGACGATATGTTTATATTTTCACCCCGAGCAGAGCTCGGTTGACCAGATATCAAGTTGTTGCATTTTATTAATTTCCAGAGTTCAAAACCTTTCCTCTTTAGAAGGTTTAACCCTTATTAGCTTGTGTCTCAAAATACAATGTGTTAGGTTAAACGAGGGACATACTTTAAGAGAGTGTTATGTAGTAGTCATGAAAAAAAAGTGTTCAAATTTTACTAAGGGCCAAGGCAGAAAAAAAATAAAAATGTGCACCCCATATTTTATAGAGTTATGCAAACAGCAACGTAGGATTGTAGGTATATAGCAACTCATAATTTTTCGTTATTTCTGGGTTGGTCCCATTGTCTCATAGTACCTAAACGTAGTGTCCAGGTCGGGCTAAGTGCTATTTGGTTTTTCTATCTGGAATTTCTCAGTAGCAGCCCGGAGTTTGGATTTGTGCCCGGTTGATGGCATAATAGCCTCGCCCCCTATTACATGGGGATAATGGTATACTGGCGAAATGAGGGTGTTCTAAAAGTTTTTCATTTACATGAGTGTTCATGAAACTATACATCCCTTAAAAAACTATACGTGTGTGCCCAATGTTATACAAAATGGCACTATAAATAATTTAAAAAAATTAACCACTCTACTGCTAATTATCGAATTTTAGATACCTACTTACTCTTTGCTGCGATTGTTTTTTGATCACCCATCAATCACCCAGGCAGCGGCGCAATTCAAATATTCATACGAAGATTCCCCGCCTCATTTTCTTTAACAAAATATTTTACCTTTATATTGAAAAAAAAAATGCCTAAGTTCAGCAGTGCTATCTTTCGGCTGAAAATAATGATAATGATGATTGCAAAAAAAATCAATTCCAACGCCAACGTCAAGACTCGTTTTTTTTTTACTCAAAAAAAAGCTCCTCGAGTCTCTGATTTTGTGGTTCCCCAACGTTTGGTAGGTACCTACTATCTACTTGCAATTTCTTCGTCCAGTGAAAGGTTTCATGATGAGGTTGTCAAAACCTTTTTCCGAAATGTTTGCCTTTTACTCCTCTACTTAAAATATCAGGAAATAACGTTAAACGCAAGATGTCACAACGATAATTATTTAACCAGTTTGAACAATGTGAGCGTTCCACCTTGAAAATGGCGTAAGCCTAAGGCTAAGGGCAGACGACCTTGCACAACTCACAGTCTGGTGGACTAACGTTATATACAAAGAGCCTTTTTAACGGAATTCAAAAAGGGGGGAGGTTCTCAATTCAACTGTATTTTTGTTTTTTGTTTGTTACACGATTACTCCGCCAATCGTGAATTGATTTTGATGATTCTTTTTAGTTAAGTTTGGTAGGTCGTCCCATATAAATTTGATTAACTTTGCTTGAACTTTTGTTTTTGAGTTATCATTAATACTTATTTTTTCCACAACGGGGAAGCTCTTGGCCTGCACCTCACCTGATGGTAAGTAATGATCAGGCCGAAGGTGGAAGCGAGCTTCACCCAGAAAAACTACCAACTTCCGAAATTAAAGTTATTTTTTACTTTGTTGGATCATTTGGATGTCGGTTGTTTTTTTTTTTGTTAAAAGTTTTTATTCCCTCACAAATAGGTAGGTACACATAGGTAGGTATATTATATCTGAAAGTTTGAATGTTGGTGAGTTTGGATGTTTGATAGTGAATCACGCTTTTCTAGCTAAACAGTACCCTAATTTGCGTAATACACGATCAATCAGAATCTCAATCGTTTTGAAACAGATTGCTAAACCATTGCTTCACAAGTTCGAAAAAAAACATCTGCTCAACAACGTAAATAACGCAATGAATGTTGTTGGAAATAAAATGCTGTTGAAAATTGTAAAAAATCTAATTTATTAAATTAGTAAGAGCACATTGTACTCGTTCCAAAAAAGAGAACAAAATCGAATACAAATAAAAAGTAAACTAATTAAAGACCACAGACAATGAAGTGGCCAGTACCTAATAAATTAAATAGTTTAAGTATTAGATCATGTAGGTTCATGTTTGTACTGAACAAATGTTGTTGAACTGTCAAAGTGAAACAGTAGTCGTAATCGTTTACGATACATTTACTTATTTACTTAAGTTACGTCAGTACATGTATCCTGTACCTACATACGTACATTATGGAGATTCATTAAGAAACGAGTGAAACCGCGGGCAACGGCTAGTAGAGAAATAAAGTTAAAGTTCATACGTCACAATAAATGACATTCAAAGTGAAGTTTTGCTTGGAAATAAAAAGTTGTAAAGTGTTCACAAAATAGTAGGTACAATCTACTGTATGAATTTAGTCGAGTCTAGCTATCAGAAGATATCCAAGGCGAAAGGGAGGCGCCTGGCGTCCTATTTCGTCAGAAGGTCAGAAGATTTAATTACATGTCAATAGCGTTTAGTTCTCTTCAGTTAACCCTCGTAAATGAGATTTTACCCGACTACGGCAAACCCAAAGGGTTGTGATATGTATGTATGTAGTATGTTCACCTGTTCCTTCATAACTCCAAACTACTCGTCATACAAACTAGGTATCTACTTATTGTTGGAAGCGCCATGTTTTTCCGCGTGTTATATAAGACGACATGACGGGATAGGTCACATAAAATCTATCATGGCGGCTTATAGCGGATGTAAAATGTAAGTAAGTAACCGAAAAAGAAAAAGAGATTAATGTGTCGTGTTTGCGTAAGGTATTAATGAAAGGTCATAAGGAGTAGTTTCTGAAACTATACATACTTATAGAATATCTATTATACATGTATTGTTGAAACACAATTATTATATGACATCGATGTCGATTTTTTTCGGTTTTCGTAGAACCGGAGTCACACGTCATTACTAAGTCTTGAATCGTACAGATTACGTGTGTCTCTACGAAAACGGAAAAAAAAACAACATCGATGACCTGTCACTGTCACTGTCATTCAATGATACACCAGCGGGAACATTATCGTTTGGGACGCAGCTGCAATCAAGTACACTAGAAAATATACCACTTGTTCCAGGAGTTGAGAGATCATCATTTTCGTTATATGACGATGAGGGACTATCTGATTCCCATGAGTCGCTGTCTGATGAATCTCCTACTCTGATAATTATCTCCGTATCCGTCAAATTGTGAAATATGATTGTGATCACTTTCTATGTAAAAGTCTTCAATACTTTTTGTTTTATCACATAGAGCTTTCCATTCATTTGGTCCCATTTGGTTTGGCTTTTCTGTTACTAACTCTATCACAGTCATCATGTTAGAGGATCCGTTGCACATTCTTACTACTCACCTCACATAACCTTTTATTGAAGCCCAAGCCATTTCGATTGGATTTAAATCAGCGTGATATGGGGTAGTCGTAGTACCTACGTCATGACCGTGTTCAGATAGCATTTTGTCAATGCTGAAATAGTGCAAGCAGTCAATCTGCCTAAGTGCCTAGCCTTTTCCCAACTATGTTTTTTTTTTTTTTTTTTTGATGGGAAATCATCAAATGACTTCTCCCGCTCTGGGCGGAGCGGAAGGGCGTGTCAGACTTTTACTGACTAAAACCCACCCGTGTTCCTTCCCTTGCCTAGACCGGAGCCACGGTTTCCCCTAAGGACTTATCCGCAACCCCAGTGGTAGGCATCGGCCCTAACGGACCCCTTCAGCTTCGCTGACAACTCTTTGAGGCGCGCGTGGAACACTACGCGCCGTCGACCCGGGCTTGGTCCTGATCGGACGGAGAGCTACCCATCACTCTCCGTCCGCAAGCCCGCGCCTACGGTGGCCGGAAATCGGAGATTGATTCCCGACGCCCGGGGCGTCTACTACCGCGGCGGCTAGGGGCTCGAGGGAGCGACCTTAGTCTCTGCCTCTCGCGCCCCGCCTCCTCCTTCACGAGCATTACTGCTTCGCAGAAGGAGGTGACAGCCTGCCATGCCCTCTCGCTCCGCACCATGGCCTGGACCAGGGCCGGACGTGAGAGGTCACTGCCGCCGATCGCCTGCACGAGGACACGGCGGTGCTCCACCCAAGCCGGGCAGACCTCCACCGTATGCTCCACCGTGTCCTCCGGGCGATCCACGCAGTGGTGACACCCGGGCGTTTCCTCCTGCCTGATCTGAAACAAGAACCTCCCGAAACTACCGTGTCCGGTACTATGTTAGGGTCGGCTTCCAGTCTAACGGCATGCAGCTGAATACCAGAATATACATGGAGTGACTGCCTATGTGACCTCCAAAACCCAATTACTGGTATGTTAGGGTCATAGGGTCGGCTTCCAGTCTAACGGGATGCAGCTGAATACCAGAATTTTACATGGAGTGACTGCCTATTTGACCTCCACAACCCAATTACTGGGTAACACGATACCCCTTGGTAAGACAGTTGTCAGACCAGCCCCCCAATTACGCAATGCACGATCAATTTTAAATTGACATTGAAACCAATTGAAAAAGATTGCCAGTCCATTGCTTCATAAGTTCGACAAAAAAAATCTGCTCAGTTTTTTTTGTCGATCTTATGAAGCAATCTTTTTCAATTGGTTTCAATTTAAAATTAATCGTGCATTACGTAATTAGGGTGCAGTATACTCGATATAGTTAGGCCATAATTATACATAGTGCAAGCAGTCTCCGAGTAAAATAACTGCATGAAAATATATTCAGACGGACATGAAGAAATTATAAGGGTTTCGTTTTCGCCATTTGGCAACGGAACACTAATATAATAAAACAAGACAGGTGTACCTACCTAGCGCCCCCCACGACCCCACGCCGCACGAGCGTCCCCCACTTTCCTAACTTGAGAATTTGTTACGCAAAACAAGTTATGTATGTATGTCCGTTTAACCGACTTTCTGCCATAAATATAGATACGTACTGTATAAAATTGACGTGTTTAGTACGAGTTATTAATAAGTACATATAGGAAGGAACTTAATACATAATACCTACTTACAACAGACCGGAACCTCCATGAGTGGCTCACACACATCGCTACAGTATATTGTGTCAGACACAGATATAGATGTCAGAACTCAGAACCACAGTATAAAATCCTACAGGAGGACGACGCCTTTGATCTTGTTGTAAATGCCGACAACGTATGGGCATTGTCGCGACAGCTAGTTTTCGCGGTTTTAGGGGGAAGCGCGCTCCCGAACTGCTTACGCTACCGTGTAAAAGGCTTGTGCAGACCAGCGCGACTTGTCGCGAGACGCGACACGAACAATAAAATTTCTAAGAAAACTTCACGGTATAGCAATAGCCGGTTGAAAATTGAAATGAATTGAAACAGATTGCTAGTCCAATGCTACATAGTACGAAAAAAAATCTGCTCCAACGCAGCAGGGCCCAGGCACAAGATAATAAGTGAAATTACGTCGGTATTCAAATTAAATTTAGATGTAACGGTAGCACCATACTTCGTTGCTGACCGTACTAATATGTACAATGCACGCTACTTGACGCTACAAACCATTCTTGTGTGGTCTACATTTTCATGGAAGTGTCGTCAAAACTCGCGATAGGGTACCACCATGCCAAGTTGTTTGGCATAATCCAACTCTATATTTGGCAACAGATTCAGTAGGTCTCAAATATGCTTGTAGCACCTATTCTATGTACTTACTATAGCTGTACCTACTTATATTTTTTTTATGTCCAGCACCCTAGTTGCGTAACACACTTTCTATCACAATCTGAATGATTTTGAAGGATATTGTTAATTCACTACATGATAAACTATGTTCGAAAAGAACGCGGTCATTTTACGATATCATCGAGCAGTAGGTAATTTGTATAAATATTGGGTGACTGGTAATTAGTGACCGATACTTAAACACGTGACTTTACTCATCATTATGAACAACTTTTATTAAGGGGACAAACCTGAAATCGCGAAAAAAAATCACCTGTTCCCTACATTTATGTTCGCAAAATTCGTCAAAATGTATGGAACAGCTGATTTCTTTTTCGCGATTTCAGGTTTGCTCCCATAGTAAAAGTTGTTCTTAATGATGAGTAAAGTCACGTGTTTAAGTATCGGTCACTAATTACCAGTCACCCTATATGTACTTGTCTGCGTGTGGTGATGCGAGGTCGTCCTCCATGGCGCTCTGCCACGCTGCCAGTGATCATTGCCACAGCACGTTGCCAGGTACATTGGTGCTGCTTTAATGCCAGCTGTTTAAAAACATTTCATCATAATATTGCCTTGCCTTATTTGGCCTTAACAGACCGCTACGAATCATTCGTAGTCAGACCGTTGCTGACCGTTATTTGTTGGTTCGATGACAGATAATATTGATTGATGTTTGATTAACAACGCCTTGTCCTTCCTGACGTCGATCCTTTTTGACGTCGACGTCAATGGGGAGTAGGGCTGCCATCACCTAAATTGCCGACGCCGGACATAAACTTAAAAAACCCCGGACATTTGGGTGAAATTCATTTTTTTCCCCGGACATCCCAGAAATAAAAATTACAATAAAAAAAATAAAAAAATCATATAAACAGCTTGTTTTCTAGTTATTTAACAATAATAAACACAATCGACTTAAACTACAGCTTAACAAATAAAATAGTCAACATTTTACACTCTTCTATTTCTGAGGTAATCAGGTAACAAAAATAATTAGGAACACTCTTTCATTTTGGCATCAAATTAAAAAATATATACTATACTTTTTGGTTTTTTAAATAACAAATAAACTACATACTATGTCTCAACAAATTTTAAGCCTTAAAGTTCCGTTGGGTAGGTTAAGTACAGTCAACAGCAAAAGTAGATGATCAAAATCAGAAATTTAATACTAATGAACGGAGTTCGCGTCAGAACTGTGTGGCGTCGGAGTGATTCAAAAGTATGTGATTGTAAATTATACCAATCATTTACTACTAGTACAGCTGCCATATATTCGTGATCAGTTTTGACTCCAAAAGTTATAAACTCAATTCACATCAGAACTAAGAAGTGAAAAAAGTTTTCAAAACTAGTGAACAGTTAAAATCAAAAACTAAATGATGAAACTGAGGCCAAGTAATCATGAGGCAAATAATTCATTCATACTTATTTTTTTATTATCCCAGTAATTTAATTTGTTATGTTTTTTTTTTTTTTGTAACTTCTGTCAAATGTTTAAAAGTAGCTGATGTGCTACAAAACAATAATTCAATAAATCTTTGCATGTTTATGAATTTATGTCAATGTTCAAAAGTAGCTGATGCGATACGAAACAATAATTCAATCAATATTATTATCTTTGCATGTTTGTGAATTTATGTCAATGTTCAAAAGTAGCTGATGCGATACAAAATCATAACTCAACGATTGCTTTTGCCCAGTCGGCTACAATATATTTGTAGCAACCTCATACCCTCAACCTCAAGTTTTGTTTCTTTTTGTTTTTTGATCTTTTTTACTTTGACGTCTGTCACAAACTGACAATCAATAGTAGTAGAGTTTATGACTTTTGGAGTCAAAACTGATCACGAATATATGGCAGCTGTACTAGTAGTAAATATTTGGTATAATTTACAATCACATACTTTTGAATCACTTCGACTCCACACAGTTCTGACTCAAACTCCGTTCATTAGTATTGAATTTCTGATTTTGATCATCTACTTTTGCTGTTGACTGTACCTATCCAAACCCTAAACTATTCATAAATTCTAAATTAAAAAATAGTAACAAGTTAAAATTTTAACGAGATCAAAATCAACACAAAAAAAATAATTATTTTTACTTATTTTGGTATTTTTCAGACTTTCCAATTTTCTTTAAAATGTATTTTCTAACAGGAATTTGTAAAAGTCGGAGCAACTTAGGTCCTTAAAATTATATTTAATTTTGATCAGAGAAGAAACCGTGTGTGTGTTTAGCGAGTTTCTCTTAGACATCGGCCGTCATCGGCTATTTTGAAGCGCCGGAGTTAGCTTGGTTGCGGTTACCAATTACGAATGATTTTTTAACTAAGATTTGTTTAGATTTAACGCTTATCTTTCAATTAATCGGGAATCCCCTGACACTAAAAGTGTCCGGGTTTTACCCGGACACTTTTTGACAACCCCGCCCGGACGCTCCCCGGACGCCCTCTAAACTAGGACAAATCCGGGGAAACCCGGACGGTGGCAGCCCTAATGGGGAGGCAACTGTCAAAATGGCGCTGTCACATTTACATTTTTAAATATTTTTTATAAAAACAAGAAAAAAATACGTAAACATTTAAAAATATAAAAAATAGTAGTAAAATAGGAACAGGGTCCAAGCTACCGGTGGCCATGTTATTATGTTATTATTATACAGCTTTCTTTTTTTTTGGGTGGGATATCATCAAAGTCATCAAATGACTTCTCCCGTTCGGCGGAGCCGAAGGGCGTGTCAGATTCTTACTGACTTAAACCCACCCGTGTTCCTTCCCTTGCCTGTTCGTTGCTAGGGGCCACGGCCTTCCCTTAGGGCTTCCCGCAACCCCGGCGGGCGGCAGGCTCACCTCACAAAAACAAAAACATGACATTCGTTCGATGCATCACATCATTGATTGAATAGTTTATTTCAATTTCTCTTTACTAACATCTCTGTTAGTTAGTAGTGTGTTCATTATTATTTCTCTTCCATTTCAATTGTTGTAGGTACATCACTAACACGGCGAGGGTCGAAATCGAAACAAATATTTTTCAAGTATGTTTACATTACATGGGGTACGGACAGACGTGCTCAAAAATAAGCTCGTATGCTTGCTTAAAATGAGCATGCTCTGCAACTGTTCACATTTGCCAGTAATAAGCATACTTATTTTAAGCATACTCATAAATAAGCATGCTCAAAGCAAACGTACGGACAGACGTGCTTTTGGGCACCAGGGTCTCGGCCAAAATGGATGTACAAAGATATAGTGACAGTGCTATCCGTACAGAACTCAATAAAATAATCATATTGCTTGCAACGGAATTGTGTAAGAACATTTAGGTGAAAAAGAAAAAAACCAAAAAAGGAGAACATCGATAATATGACACAAGGAGCAAAGTTTTTTCTTCTCCCCAACGCGACATATTGAAGGTTTATTTCGTTTTTATTTTAAATTGACCCAGCAACTGTCGCGGATCGAGATCGAATCGATAAAATCATGCTCATAAGCAAAACTGTTCAGACGCGCTCGGAGCATTCCCCGAGCGTCACACGTGCTACTAATGAGCACTTGCTCAATAAAAGCATGCTTCCGTGCTAGTAATAAGCATGCTTATTTTGAGCGTGCTCAAAAATCAACCGACGTTTGATTTTCGAGCATGCTACCTGAGGTGCGGGTGGAAGGGGGCGTGCTCCGAGCGCGTCTGAACAGTTTTGCTTATGAGCATGCTTTTATCGATTCGATCTCGATCCGCGACAGTTGCTGGGTCAAAATAAAAACGAAATAAACCCTCAATATGTCGCGTTGGGGAGAAGAAAAAACTTTGCTCCTTGTGTCATATTATGTCAAAAACTGGAGAACATCGTTCTCCTTTTTTGTTTTTTTCTGTTTCACCAAAATGTTCTTACACAATTCCGTTGCAAGCAATATGATTATTTTATTGAGTTCTGTACGGATAGCACTGTCACTATATCTTTGTACATCCATTTTGGCCGAGAGCCTGGTGCCCAAAAGCACGTCTGTCCGTACGTTTGCTTTGAGCATGCTTATTTATGAGTATGCTTAAAATAAGTATGCTTATTGCTGGCAAATGTGAACAGTTGCAGAGCATGCTCATTTTAAGCAAGCTTATGAGCATGCTTATTTTTGAGCACGTCTGTCCGTACCATTATGAGCACGTCTGTCCGTACTTGAATGGTATGGACAGACGTGCTCAAAAATAAGCATGCTCATAAGCTTGCTTAAAATGAGCATGCTCTGCAACTGTTCACATTTGCCAGCAATAAGCATTCTTGTCCTCAGGTAGCATGGTCGAAAAACAAACGTCGGTTGATTTTTGAGCATGCTCATAATAAAAAAATCATGAGAAAGAGAGCGGCCTCCTTACTGCACCGTATCCGAGCAAGCTCCAACAACATTCTGAAAGTAGTAGCGGACCGGTTAGACGGTCCATTTCTTAGGGACTGGATCGCACTCCATGTGTCAATCAATGTGTGTCGTGGTCAATATGATGTTGTGTGTTTTTATTTTTGTGTTTTACTAACATAGTTCATAAGTACTTACTAACACAAATATGGATGACTCTGTAAAAGGATAGTCTGAAATAAAGTTATTATATACTCGTATATAATAAGCATGCTCATTACTAGCAATGATGCGACACACGTGCTACTAATGAGCACTTGCTCAATAAAAGCATGCTTGCGTAATGAGCACGTCTGTCATAGCAGTGTGACCAGATTTAGCAGAATACTGCTAAAATCACAGAATTCTGCTAATTCTGCGATACAATCTGCTAACCCCTCTTTTCTAAGAGGGCTCAGCAGATTGTGCTGCAGAATTGAAAAGATAGCAGTTTTTGGCAGAATTTTAAATGGGTGACAGACGGGCGAGCAACTATGCGGTCTTATGGCTCGGCGACTTTACTCGCCCATGTGTCACCTTAAGTACGCGCATTGGCGCCGAGTAAGTTCGCCGCCGCCGATCCAATAGGTTTAAAATTCAGCTCGTAGCCCGTCTTGGTTCGTAGTTTCGTAAGTCTGTCATCGCCGCGAGTCGCGAGCCAGCATTTTGTTTCGTCATTTGTGTATGTTTGTTTAGTTGAGTTAAGAAAATTCGAAAACATCGCGATACAGTGCGAGAAAGCTTCACGTGTGTCACCGACGGCGAGTCAAGTAAGTTGGCGAACTTAAAAACCGCGGTCTTTAAGTACGCCTGTCTATCACCCACTTTATAAAACCTACGCAGGAAATTAGCAAGATTAGAAATTGACAAATTACCTGCGCTTAACTTGGGTAGTTGCACTAGAAAATGTTCTACCGTTCTTGAATAATGTCCGATTTTTCTTACTCACTTACACTGGCAGCCGTCAAATATATTTTAGGGGAATTCCCTGTAAATGTGTCTTTGGAGTTTTGTGTGGATTAAGAAAATATGAACTATCGTTCTCAAATTTTTTCATCTTGGTTATTGCGTTTTTTTAATAATATATGCGTTTTTTTTTAATATTATTACAAATGTCAAATTATGACTTGATTCATTGGCAGGATTTAGGCGAGCATCCGGCAGAATCTTCTATTTAAAATCTGGTCACCTCCCTAGAGTAAGTATGTTTGTGTTCCTTGCTGGTCACACTGCATAGTCTGTGGTTCGTTCATAATTTTTGGTCAGTGTTTCCACTTTTAGGTATTCTCCCTTTTTTAAGGAAAAATGGCCAATAATAAGCATGGTTTAGGTATAAATTTTATTTTGACAGGGATTTGTGTAATTTTAGGGAAAAATTGAACTTGAGTTCCGAATGAAAGAAAATATGTTTAAACACCTATTTTAAAGGGGATTCACTGAAACTCGGAATGATTTTAATTCGTCTAATTTTAGTTTACCATGTTATTGTTAATTGTACCATTTCCGTGGCTTAAGGCGACATCGGAAATAAGTCGCATTATACCTGGAGTTGGTTTGTTTCGTCTGTCTCAATTAATAATGAATGTTTTGTAGGTATTTAATGCTACACAAATGAAAATTCCCTAAACCGAGGATTTTTTATATTTTTTTGGGATAAATTCATTAAGAAACTGGGGAAAATGCAAAAACGTAAGTGGAAACACTGTTTTTGTTGTCAAGTAAAGTACACGTACAGTTATTATATTATACTTGTCACCTTGTCAATAATGTCAATGTCAATGTGGTGATGGTGTGGTCTGGGTCTGCGGCTGCCGCCGTCTCCCATATTAATACTCTTTGGGTGTGGTTAACGTTAAAGTTACATGCTCTGTGGACTGTGGTGATGTGGTCACTTTATGGCCATGGCCATGGCGTCGATCTTACTAAATAGTCTTATTGTTGGTGAAATAATAACTTTATAATGTTAACTTGGATATTTGTGTTGTTATGATAATTATTTTTTGGCGATTGTTTGATGGTCCGTAGGGCGTCGGCCCGGTTTCTCTTCCATAAATTATGTGATTCTTCATTATTTATTATCTCGTGTGTTAGCGTCGTTGCTTTTGAACTGCTAAAGGAGCCGGCAAGAAAAACTATGTTCAAAAACTTATTGTTGATACTTCGTTGATATTTCTTTTGTGGCGAGACTTGCGTACTTTAGTGAAAATTCGTAAAGTAAAAGCTATTGATCAGGGGATCATGCCTAGACTTTTCCCTACTATGTTGTGGTCGGCTTCCAGTCTAACCGGTTGCAGCTGAATACCAGTATTTTATATGGCGTGACTGCCTATCTGACCTCTACAACCGTGGGTAACACGATACCCCTTGGTAAGACTGGTTGATTAGGGGATACCTACAAAAATGTTGGGTTGGTGGGTAGCCTTAGGGGCGGATTGAATGTTGTCTTTTGTCACCAATCAGTTTTCTTTGCTCGTTGTTTCGTTGTGCCATTGGTTAGAAGCCAATCCGGCTTTGAAGATTTAATGCTGTTCGATAATGATGATACTGATTGATGGTTATAAAAATGGTTTGGAAATTGTAGGTATGGTCAGTCAAGTGAGTTGTCTTAGGGGTATACATACAAGTTGTGGAACATAGTCAAAGGAAAGTTGTTGCGTGTTACTCTGAATACTAGTTCAAGATGTTTATTGTGTTGTACCAACCTGATGATGCTGTTGAGGTTTTGCGTTGCACATGTTGACTAGTCAAATAATGTATTTCGAATAGGCACATAAAAGGTACTTTTTAACGTCAAAATTTACAAAAAAAATTATATGATTCTAGTCCCTTCCATAAGGTAGATTTTGTATGGAGAAGAATGGGCAAGAAACTCCAATGTTACTTTTACAATGTTTTGTATACATTAATTATATAATTATATATGAAGTTGATCTAGAAAAAAATTACTATACCAATACAGATAAAAGAATTAAAATTGAAGCAATGACTGCTAAATCAATTATGTGATAGGTGCTCACACTATGGTGGTACATGGTGTCGTCTTGTGGTGGGCAGTGGCTTTTGTTGTCATCTTACAACCTACATGTTATTAGTTTTGTGTTGTTTATTTTCTGATACTATATTGCTGTTGCACAAGTCACAAGGGTAACAGTGGTGTACCTCTCATCGCATTCCTTCATTGATTACCCCAAGATGACCCACTGACTGATTTTGGTACCCTACACGCATACTTCTCAAGGGGTCAAACAAACTTTGATTATTTCTTCAAGTGAAATCATTAAACTTCTTTGAACCTAAATGTATATTGGGTTAAAATATTAGATAAAAAGCAAAACATCTAACTTATTAGTCTGTTCCGAACAAAACGGGTGGCATTGTATTCTAAAACAGTTTTATGGTCTTTGAAATGCTGCGTCCTTGTGTTCATTTTTGTCTCTCAAATGGCAATGCACTTGTGATACCTCTGTAATCCGTAGTCACTGCTTACTATCAGGTTGGACTGCTTACTCGAATGGTACCCAATAACATTGAAAACAATTAACAGTTCTAGCTACCAGTGCTAGCGTTGAAAATTATCTTCAAGACCTCCGAGCTTGCAGCAAGCTTAGTGTCCATATTGTTGGTTGCGATGAACACCAAAATATATTGCAAGAGACTGAATGTCTAATCATTTTATTCGTAGTAAAAATAAAAGAGGTTTAAAAACAACTGGAATATTAATAAATTTAAAACTGCACTTTTACTTTCAAAATAAAATTTTTTGGTTGAATACACAATTTTGGTTGGTGGGAGCAGGACAAGTAAATGTGTACATGTCCTTAGGTTTGTAGGGTGACTATTTACTAGGTAGGATCATGGAGTTCCTTGACAGAAACCTAAAAAATAACTTTTCAAAGTTGTAGTAGTACCTATTTGCTAGCAAAACGGGTTTTGGTGTTGATTTCCTGGTTGGTTGGTTGGTTTAAATGGGTTTTCAATAGCAGCCCAGAGTTGGGTTATGTGAATGATTGAATTTTTCAGTTCTTACGAATCTAAAGGTACTTATACAACATTATTTTCTGTTTATACTAAACCTCTTAAGGGGTCATTGTACTCATCATTATGAACAACTTTTACTATGGTGGGACCAAAGCCGAAATCGCGAAAAAAACATCAGCTCCCTACATTTTGACGAGCGATGCGAATATAAATTGAAGTACAGAAAAAAACACCATGCCATATTACAGCTTTTTAGTACCAAGAGTCTCTGAGTTAAACCGCGGACAAACAGACGGGACGGACTGACAGTCGCACTTGGCGAAACAATATTATAAGAATTTAGTGTGTGAAAAGATTTTGCATGTTTGGGTAAAACGCATAATAAGATAATAAAAAATATTCAAGTAGACAATAAAAATAAAAATTATTGCTGACAAAATATTCAAGTAGGAAAGTTGTGACATCTTTTTTTATTCGTTCGTTTTTATGGGAACTGAGCCGTTGTCTACTATCATGCTAGTGTTGATTTTCTAATTTGAAAAGCTTTGCAAATAAATGAAACTATGAATAAACGACACCACTCTATCAGCATCATAGCGAATTAGCGAAATATATATTTGCTTTATTTACAAAAACATAAGTTTTTAGGGGAATCATAGGCTGGTTAAACCCAGAAATTACAATAACCTTTCTTTTTTTGAAGTCGGTAAAAATAGGTTGCAGGACACCTTTGGTTTTGTTCACGAAGTAGTGATTTTATGCAAAACTAGGTTTCCCACATAATCTTATCAGTTCTGAAATAAACTTAGTATATTGTTGCGGTTAAACAATAAAAAATCTGGAATATGAAGTAAGTACAAAAGTTATACAGTCGTAATAAATCTGTGCAAGAGGATATCATTAAAATGGTTTAACTTTTTGTCTCAGTTATCAACAACGATCGTCATACCCATCTCAAGCTCAAATTGAGGCTCTGATGCACTTTTTAGAAGAAAATCCCCGCCTTGCAACGGGTGTTCCTACGGTGGCCAGTGCCCGAGATCGAACTAGGAAACTGTGGGAAAAACAATCTCTCCACTTAAATAGTTTAGGAGGGAGTATTAAATCCTGGAGACAATGGAGAAAGGTTAGGTTTTCTCTATAAGTAATAAAAATATTCAACATCTAACCGAAACGCCTGCCATAAAATTATAACAAATCAAAAACCCCCCATGGTAAATTGCAGTATTGGGCTGACAAGAAAAGTGCTGTAAAAAAGAAAGCAGCTCAGCGTTTCGCGGAACGAGTCAAAAACGGTGACGAAACGGAGGAGATGATACAACTCACCGATACTGAGGAACGAATTCTGGATGTGATGGGTGGTGACTGTTTTGACACCGATGATATGCATTTAGGATATAACGGACTGCAAGCACGTAATTTTTTTAATATTTATTTGTAAAAGTATGGCTCGTGAATCCCATCGACTTAACATGAATCGTTTTTATTTTCAGACTGTACCACCAAGTCCACCAACCGACATGTCACTAGCTAACCCCACTGTAGATATGCACGAGGCAAGTGAACTACTAGTGAGTGCTATACTTAAACAGCGACCAATACAAATTGTTTTTTTTATTCAAATATTTTTCAGGACACACACGCATTCGAAAACATGGAAGGGCAGGCAGCTAGTGTGCTGTCCATATCACTGGTAATATTGTTGAGAACTATGATATTGGTTGTCTCCTACAAAATATGAGTGTAACCACATAAGCAATTATTTCAGATCGAACAAGCCGACGCACCATCACCATTGGCTGCGACTACGAGCTCGTTTTTGAACTCAAAACCACAGGCCAGTAAACATACGGCCTCACGCGAATCTTCGCCCGCTATCAACACACCACGCCTACTCCGCAATACAAGTACGTAATCAATTTGAAACATAGATTATTTATTCATATCAATGAGTTTATATTTTGCGATCTTTTAACAATCATAATTCTTTATGTAATAAAAACTTTTAACAAAAAAAAAACACCGACTTCCAAAAAAAATACTGCAAAGTGAAAAATAACTTTAATTTCGGAAGTCGGTGTCTTTGGTTTTGTATTTTCGTTTTTTTGCCACCGACTTCCGAAATTAAAGTTATTTTTCACTTTGCAGTGTGTTTTTTCAAGAATTTTCCAAATCGGTTCATAAATGACGGAGTTCTGAGGTAACACACATAAAAAAAAAAAAAATACAACCGATTTGAGAACCTCCTCCTTTTGGGGAAGTCGGTTAAAAACTGAATTTTATGGTGAGTCCAAACATTGACCGGCAAGAGCGTGGCAGCAACACGTGGCGTTTCCAGGACACATTTCTGCCGCGCTCTAGTTAGGACCAAACCAACGAATGTTTGCGCGGCAGTACTTCGCGGCACTTCCGAGACACGCCGCGCTCTTCAATTGGCAATATTAATCTGCCTAGCCTTTAATACGTCCGCAGAAATACGTCCAGACACAATTAGTGACGAATGTTTCCTAGAAAAGTTTGTGTGCGGCAGGTAGACAGAAGCGCTCGTCAGACAAAACTCAGAGACTTATAATGTAAAAAAAAAAACAAAAATCCTTCTTTTGATAATTATAATTGTTATAGATCTACGTCGCACACGACGTACGGGGCAGACGGCTGCGATGTCACCGCCTTCTCAACGGCGGACCCAATTCTTCAGCCTAGCGGAGCGCTTTTTGAGGGTGGAAGAAAACCGATTAGAAATGGATCGTAGGTATGCGACCATTATAGAAAATCTACTGGAGCGAGACAAGGAGAGGGATCGAACTGTTGCGCAGACTTTGAGTTCTCTTGGTGACAGCTTGAAATTACTAGCCGAAGCTTTAAAGAAATAGATGTTTTACATACATACAAACCATTTATTTCAAAGACACCCCTCACCCCTAAAAATTTTGCATATCTACCAATGAGAAACGATTCTAAAGACAGATAAAGTGAACAAATTCAATTTATTTGTGTTTCGGAATGCTGAATAAGGTCTCCTTGTGGTGGTATATGCCTTTTGACACTTTTGCCACCTTTCGAAAGAACGACGCGGCTGTGGTCAAAATATAATCAGTATCCAGAAGCTATAGTGGCACCAAACGTTCTTCTTGTTTTCTTATTCATTATATCTTTGTGCTCTTAAAAAATAAATGGCGCCAAATTTCTTTTCTCAATTAATTTGATAAAATTTTTGATTTGTGAAAGGTGATGATGAGTTGTGAAAAGTGTGGCTGGATTCGGAGACATAAAGTAGCTGAAATCGCTTTTCAGGACAAAGCTAAGTAACAAATACAATAGGACTCTGTATTTTTTTGACAGTCAAACCTGTCCCTTCTAAGTTTCGACACAATCGAAGACAAATTCACTTTACCTGTCCTTAGAATTTGACATAATGGATATATCAATGGCACAAAATGCCATTAATCGCTCTAGTCCATCGCTGCAATGGACTACATTTGGACTCATACAGCCTTTAAAAGACTGCCGTCACTGTCGAGTGATTGTACAATCGTATTATGAACATGAACACAAGGAAGTCACACTGTAGGGGCGACATATTGTCTTGTTGCTATTTACGGTAGAAGTGGTTGACGAACAACGAGCTTCAATCTTCGTGTGCCACGATTAATTTCGTGATTTCTAAATTCGGATGATTCAGATGAATTTTGGACGTGGTGATCTTCAGTTTTCCACATTGAAACGACCTTCCTTCTTCTGGGTACCAATATAAAATCACATCCTCCTTAACTTTCGGTACATCGAGCATAACGATGATTTTGGTCTGGTGTTCCCATATCATCTTCCAGAATTTTGAAACTTGAATCCGTCAATGTAGCTTGCGTTGATGTGGTTAATAGACCCCTCACCTTTCGAAAGACCCACGCGTCTGTGGTCAAGGTCAAATAAAGGCCTTCACTTTCATATCACTTACCTTCGAAGTATCCAGAAGCTATAGTGGCAGCAAACGTTCATTTTGTTTTCTTATTCATTATATCTTTGTGCTCTTGAAAAATAAATGGAGCCACATAAAATCCTCTCAATTAATTTGATAAAATTCTTGCGAGTTAGGGTTTTCAAATTGCAAGATTGCAACAATCCATTTCGATACAGCAGTGACTGTAGAGTTGTGAAAAGTGTAGCTGGATTCGGAGACATAAAGTAGCTGACTGAAGAATCGCTTTTCAGGACAAAGCTAAGTAACAAATACAATAGGACTCTGTATTTTTTAGACAGTTAAACCTGTCCCTTCTAAGTTTCGACACAATCGAAGACAAATTCACTTTACCTGTCCTTAGAATTTGACATAATGGATATATCAGTGGCACAAAATGCCATTAATCGCTCTAGTCCATCGCTGCAATGGACTACATTTGGACTCATACAGCCTTTAAAAGACTGTCGTCACTGTCGAGTGATAGTACAATCGTATTATGAACATGAACACAAGGAAGTCACACTGTAGGGGCGACATATTGTCTTGTTGCTATTTACGGTAGAAGTGGTTGACGAACAACGAGCTTCCATCTTCGTGTGCCACGATTAATTTCGTGATTTCTAAATTCGGATGATTCAGATTAATTTTGGACGTGGTGATCTTCAGTTTTCCACATTGAAACGACCTTCCTTCTTCTGGGTGCCAATATAAAATCACATCCTCCTTAACTTTCGGTACATCGAGCATAACGATGATTTTGGTCTGGTGTTCCCATATCATCTTCCAGAATTTTTAAACTTGAATCCGTCAATGTAGCTTGCGTTGATGTGGTTAATAGACCCCTCACCTTTCGAAAGAACCACGCGTCTGTGGTCAAAATAAAGGCCTTCACTTTCATATCACTTACCTTCGAAGTATCCAGAAGCTATAGTGGCAGCAAACGTTCATTTTGTTTTCTTATTCATTATATCTTTGTGCTCTTGAAAAATAAATGGAGCCACATAAAATCTTCTCAATTAATTTGATAAAATTCTTGCGAGTTAGGGTTTTCAAATTGCAACAATCCATTTCGATACAGCAGTGACTGTAGAGTTGTGAAAAGTGTAGCTGGATTCGGAGACATAAAGTAGCTGACTGAAGAATCGCTTTTCAGGACAAACCTAAGTAACAAATACAATAGGACTCTGTATTTTTTAGACAGTCAAACCTGTCCCTTCTAAGTTTCGACACAATCGAAGACAAATTCACTTTACCTGTCCTTAGAATTTGACATATGGATATATCAATGGTACAAAATGCCATTAGTTGCACACAAATGTACAGAGGCGGACTTAATGCCATAGGCATTTTCTACCAGTCAACCTTTGGGTGATGCAGAGACAAACAGTGGGACAAACATTAATCGCTCTAGTCCATCGCTGCAATGGACTACATTTGGACTCATACAGCCTTTAAAAGACTGTCGTCACTGTCGAGTGATTGTACAATCGTATTATGAACATGAATTCAAGGAAGTCACACTGTAGGGGTAAAATATTGTCTTGTTGCCATTTACGGTAGAAGAAGTGGTTGACGAACAACGAGCTTCCATCTTCGTGTGTCACGATTAGTTGCGTGATTTCTAAATTCGGATGATTCAGATGAATTTTGGACGTTGTGATCTTCAGTTTTCCACATTGAAACGACCTTCCTTCTTCTGGGTGCCAATATAAATCACATCCTACTTAACTTTCGGTACATCGAGCATAACGATGATATTGGTCTGGTGTTCCCATATCATCTTCCAGAATTTTGAAACTTGAATCCGTCAATGTAGCTTGCGTTGATGTGGTTAATAGACCCCTCACCTTTCGAAAGAACCACGCGTCTGTGGTCTAAATAAAGGCCTTCACTTTCATATCACTTACCTTCGAACTATCCAGAAGCTATAGTGGCAGCAAACGTTCCTCTTGTTTTCTTATTCATTATATTTATGTGCTCTTGAAAAATAAATGGAGCCACATGAAATCTTCTTAATTAATTTGATATAATTCTTGCGAGTTAGGGTTTTCTAATTGCAACAACCCATTTCGAGACAGCAGTGACTGTAGAGTTGTGAAAAGTGTAGCTGGATTCGGAGACATAAAGTAGCTGACTGAAGAATCGCTTTTCAGGACAAAGCTAAGTAAAAAATACAATAGGACTCTGTATTTTTTAGACAGTCAAACCTGTCCCTTCTAAGTTTCGACACAATCGAAGACAAATTCACTTTACCTGTCCTTAGAATTTGACATAATGGATATATCAATGGCACAAAATGCCATTAATTTAACACTTTAAGCACACAAATGTACAGAGGCGGACTTAATGCCATAGGCATTTTCTACCAGTCAACCTTTGGGTGATGCAGAGGCAAACAGTGGGACAAACATTAATCGCTCTAGTCCATCGCTGCAATGGACTACATTTGGACTCATACAGCCTTTAAAAGACTGTCGTCACTGTCGAGTGATTGTACAATCGTATTATGAACATGAATTCAAGGAAGTCACACTATAGGGGTAAAATATTGTCTTGTTGCCATTTACGGTAGAAGAAGTGGTTGACGAACAACGAGCTTCCATCTTCGTGTGTCACGATTAGTTTCGTGATTTCGAAATTCGGATGCTTCAGATGAATTTTGGACGTTGTGATCTTCAGTTTTCCACATTGAAACGACCTTCCTTCTTCTGGGTGCCAATATAAATTCACATCCTCCTTTACTTTCGGTACATCGTGCATAACGATGATTTTGGTCTGGTGTTCCCATATCATTTTCCAGAATTTTGAAACTTGAATCCGTCAATGTAGCTTGCGTTGATGTGGTTAATAGACCCCTCACCTTTCGAAAGAACCACGCGTCTGTGGTCAAAATAAAGGCCTTCACTTTCATATCACTTACCTTCGAAGTATCCAGAAGCTATAGTGGCAGCAAACGTTCCTCTTGTTTTCTTATTCACTATCTTTGTGTAATGGAGCCACATTTCTCTCCTCAATTAATTTGATAAAATTCTTGCGAGTTAGAGTTTTCTATTTAGATCGCCTCACGAAGCCCCAGGGACAATACCGCGGCGCCCCAGGACATCGCGACGCACAGTTAAGGAAGCTCTGCCAATATCTAGTATAATATATGTAGGATCAGGAGTGCCGAGAGGTATATCGTCAGGGTTTGGAGTTCCCATTTTATTGGGATAAACAAGACCGTATAAACAATTAGAGTTTTTATTATAATAGGTACAGGTACAGGTAAAACAAGTAAACCAAGACACAACTCGGTTAAACGAACAGACTTTTAAGGTCTCTAAGCTCGTATAGTGGCCAAGCCACCCAACGACAAAGTGTATCGCTATCAGCAAGACAATACAGCTATGTCAATATACAGCAGCGCTGTACCAGGTAAACCGACAGTTTTGTCGGAAGCAGGGGCTCTTTATTGAGTCGAATCCGAAGACCGACTGACGAACAAACCGAGTGCTCGCTCTTTTATAAGACGATGCCCCCACCGTACAATCCCTCCACAACAACTCTGTCCGATGACGTACCGAAGTACGACATCGTGTTTACTTGATACAAAACACTAAAATGTACTAAATCTAATAAGACTTACATTATAAAGTAATCAAATAATACAAGAATAATTGTCGTAAATAAACAATAGTGAATTCACAAAGTAAATCATTTTAAAATTAAAATAACATGTCATCAATTGTTTTGAACAAAACCAACGGTTACAATTATCGAAATAAGTTGCCAAAAATCAATTAGTGCGTACACTGAGTACTTAATAAATTATGTTTTGATTTATTAGACAATAATTGATAGTGAAAAATCACTTAACTTAGTAATAAGATAAACAAATCATACCAAACTCTGTTAACCCACAATTGTAGTTGACAACCAACTCCGACATATATATATGATAATATATCATATATATATTATACTATATATAGAATATATCTATAGAATATATCTATATTTATAGAAGGAAAAGGGCAGCTATAGTAAAAAACTCATAATGGAAAAGCCACCAGATTTGCCTTATAACAACGACCCGGATAAAGCTTATTTTTGTGATCGCGTTATATTTAGTGATTGGGCAACACAGTTGTTTACAAAAGTAGGCAAAGGTTATTTGAATTGTATCATGAAAAAACATAACCATGATGAAACTTTTAAAGAATTTGTTAAGAAATATTCTAAAACTTTTAAAAGAGCCTGTTCCACAGCAAAAGCCATACCCTTTTTAAAATAAAATAATATCTTTTGGAAATAAAACTAAAACAATTTGGAATGTTGTTAATTCAGAAACGGGAAGAACGAGAGTACGGAGTCGTGACTTCAATCTAAAAATCAATGATGTAGAATCTACATCATTGATTGAACAACAACAACTGACAACTGAGTTGTCAGTTGTTGTGTTTGGCAACTGAGTTTGAAAATTTCTTCACTAATATTCCCATTTTAATAACCAAAACTCTGTCATCGTCATCCTCCACTTCTGCTTACTCAATAGTAAAAGAATGTGTACCAGAATGTGACAAACTTTTTGAATTCAAAATTGCTACTGGTAAAAACATAATAGAATCTTTTAAGGATCTTGATGTAAAAAAAACTGCTGACCTTTGGGGTTTATCAATACATGTCTTCAATAATAAATTGATATTATTTGCTATTTATTCCGTCTGTTATCTATCATATAGGGAAAAACCGAAAATTTTAATTGCGGTCAACTGATCTACATACCCTCAACTTGGTGTTTTTAAATACATATTTATTAACTGTAATCAATTTATGGTTTCCGCATGACATTACACTGAAATAATAACATGACGTGATTACTAATTAAAAATATATATTTTAAATTGGAACAATAATCTGAAGTAGGTAATTTATCATCAACCATATTTAATACCATAAGGAAAACAGGATTCCATAAATACGGAATCCCGAAAAGCGATCTTTCAGTTAACTTTGTTACGTTCCCGAATCCATCCACACTTTTGACAACTCCATACTTGGTGCTATATCAAAATGAGTGGTCGTAATTCGAAAATTGTAACCCAGAACGGTTTAATCACAGTAGTTGAAAAAAGGAATGGCATTGAATTTATTTGCCAAGAACAAAACGAAATGATGAAAGTGGAAGGAACTTTTGACACCTCTATATCGGCTAAAAACATCGAAAACAGTCAACGTCAAAAAGAAGGGCTATGCTTCGACCACAGCCGCGTAGTTCTTTCAGAAGAAACGGGGTCGAGCAACTACATCAACGCGAGCTACATTGACGCCTTTAACCATCCTAACATGACTCCTGATTCGGAGGCGACGACCTGTAAATTCTGGAAGATGATCTACAAGCATCAAACAGAAATGATCATCAGGCTCAATAAGTCTGAAGAAAACGGGGATGGCATTTCATATTGGAACCCAGAAGAAGGATCGTCGCTCCAATGTGGAAGGCTGAACATTGAAACAATTAAAGTTCAACCGTTTCATTCGAGTTTCGACATGGCGAAACTACTTGTGACACATGAAGATGGAAACGAGTTCTATGTCAACCAATTCTTATTTAAGAATTGGCAACGGGACGATATCTCACCCTCAGAATCTGACTTTCATCACTTAATGAGCATGACACGATTGTACAAAGGCCGTAAAAGTCCAATGGTAGTCCGTTGCACTGATGGACTAGAGCGATCAATGGCGTTCTGTGCTATTGATATTGCTATATCTCAAATTCAGAAAACAGGTAAAATAAATTTACCGTCTTTTGTGTCAAAAAACTCAGAACAGAAAGGTTCAATTGCCTGCACCATGCAAATCACTATTGTTTCTATAATTCAGATTTTTATCACTATTGTACGTCTATGATGTAAGCATAAAAATCGTTATTCTCTAATTTGTAGTTGATCTCATGTAAAGTATTCTCAGGAATGTTAACAGTATTTAGCCTTATCTTTTCTCTAGTTTGAACCTCGGTTGGTCGCGTTTTTTTTAGTTTCTCATTCCTACTGTAGGGGTCTCCCCATAGGTTGAGTTGCTGTTATTCGGTGATTCGTTCATAGAACGATCAATAAAGGGTTAAGTACATTCATATAAAAGTCAGTCTAAGATTTAGTCGTTGTAAAGTAATCAGTAACCTAGTTAATAGTTTTTAACCTATAAGTAGACATAAGATTCCATGATTGTGTAAATAATGTTTAAAAATCTTCTTAAATTTCTAATAAAACTAAGGTTTCAATGTGTAACTTCCTTTATTACTATTACATCTTAAAAAACCTATCACTTAGGGAGCCCGCAGACATACAATTGTAAGTTGGCCAACTATTGTAACTTACTAAGATACAGAATCCGATTTAGTTGGACAAGATGTGCGGGCTAGCATATGTCGCTATACCTATTGGTATAAGTACTCTCTGATTTAGTCGGCCAACAACAAAATTGTATGTCTGCCGCCTGTAGTTTTGTAGAGTTTGTAGATAAGAGTTATAAGGTGATTCACATGCCAATAACATACCAAGTATATGAAGGGTTGACTCAAAACAAATAACATACTGTACTATACAACTATATTTCTTTATTAACTATGAATGAATGAAAGGATTTCATTTGCATCACTATTACTATTTATCTCTTTTAACTTGACTATAAAGTCTTTGTCTCATTTTGATTTTAAAATTTCTTTGCTTTATCATTGGCACTACTGATGGTACTGATATGGTCGTCGTACGTACTAGTTGACATAAACAGGTATATACAGCACAAAAAGTAGCCGTTCTTCTGATGCCTGCATTTCCGTGAACAACAATCGGGCCTGTCCAATTTTGGTTATTAGTCATTGCTTCGAGAAGAAGCTCTTAATATTTTCTGTTGATGACCATCAAAACTTCCAGAAACTCTTTTGTTCGGGGCAATTCTAATAATTGTAGTGTTGGACTGACTTCAACTCTCTAGTCTGAATGAGAGTAATACTCAGCACTGTTTCGGTGTAACAGTCTTCCAAATTTATCTCTTTTAACTTGACTATAAAGTCTTTGTCTCATTTCGATTGGAAGAAAAACCGGAATACTCTAAAAAAGACTTACAGGTGAAATGCTAAAATTTCTTTGCTTTATCATCTTCTGCACTACTGATGGTACTGATATGGTCGTCGTTCATACTAGTTGACATAAACAGGTATCTACAGCACAAAAAGTAGCCGTTCTTCTGATGCCGGCGTTTCCGTGAACAACAATAGGGCCTGTCCAATTTTGGTTATTAGTCATTGCTTCGAGAAGAAGCTCTTAATATTTTCTGTTGATGACCATCAAAAATTCCAAAAACTTTTTCTTCCGGAAATTTGTGTTCGGGGCAATTCCAATAATTGTAGTGATGTACTGTCTTCGACTCTCCAGTCTGAATGAGAGTAATACTCAGCACTGTTTCGGTGTAACAGTCTACCAAATTTATCTCTTTTAACTTGACTATAAAGTCTTTGTCTCATTTTGATTTTAAAATTTCTTTGCCGTATCATTGGGACTACTGATGGTACAGATATGGTCGTCGTACGTACTAGTTGACATAAACAGCTATCTGCAGCACAAAACGTAGGCGTTCTGCTGATGCCTGCATTTCCGTGAACAACAATAGGGCCTGTCCAATTTTGGTTATTAGTCATTGCTTCGAGAAGAAGCTCTTAATATTTTCTGTTGATGACCATCAAAAATTCCAAAAACTTTTTCTTCCGGAAATTTGTGTTCGGGCCAATTCCAATAATTGTAGTGATGTACTGTCTTCGACTCTCAAGTCTGAATGAGAGTAATACTCAGCACTGTTTCGGTGTTACAGTCTACCAAATTTATCTCTTTTAACTTGACTATAAAGTATTTGTCTCATTTTGATTTTAAAATTTATTTGCTTTATCATTGGCACTACTGATGGTACAGATATGGTCGTCGTACGTACTAGTTGACATAAACAGCTATCTGCAGCACAAAACGTAGGCGTTCTTCTGATGCCTGCTGAATAAAACGCAATGTTTATTAAGACGAAGACAATTTATTTAACTATAAACGAAGAGGTCATGTTTCTCTGGAGAATCTTAACACCGCGATTCAGCGGAGAGTGCTAAAAGTACAACGCCATCTATTGATACATCTCCGAACTAAAATATCATTTATAGTATCAATTTATCAAACTAACTAAACCTAAGATTGTACATTCCGCCCACTATGGACAGAATGTCCATTGTTCCCGCCCACCATGAACCAACCACATTCGAAAAAATGGACTGTATTAAAAAGTTAAAAGTAGCAAAGCTCTAAGGGCCAATTTCTCCGATTGTCTCCAAAACTGCGTTTGGTAAAACTGCGTTTATACTAATCGCGTTTAATAACGAGCTTTGATCACGTTTAACATTGATTTCATTTCACAGAGCAAAATGCCTCGTTCGTTGATCGCGATTACGAAAACCGAGTTAACGGTATGTTAGAACGGCAACATCGCGTTGCGTTTTGTCCTTGCACCGAAACTTGACAAAACTATTGCAATATTTGTGTAAAAATACATACAACGAAACGTATTCCTCGGTTGTCAAGTCAATTTTTTGTCAACTTGGTAAAGTAAGTGAGGTTATTTTGAGTATTATTCGTTTTGCGTGGTTATTGTTTTCTAATGTGCAGTGCACGTTTTAATATATAGGACTTGATTACGTGCACGTGTACGTTTTAATATAATATTGAAAGGACTTGATTACAAGCTAAAATTAATATTGTGACTCTTAGCAATTACTTAATAAAACAAATTAAATGGTTAAATATTTCTTGATTTTTATTTACACTTCACTCATTACCTGCAGCCTTGCTAATGTAGAAAAATAATTGTTAATAATATCTTTACGTTACAAAACATACAATGGGTGACCTTATCGCTTTCTGCGATCTCTTCCAGGCAACCTTGAAATGGATAGTGATTGCGTGAACATAAAAATGGGGTTGTCATTGGTGCAAAATAATAATATATAGATGCTACTACAATAAACACACAGATATATATTATGTATATACAATGTGGAGACTACCATACAACAAAAAATTTAAATACTGGCACTACTAATGCTTAAGAGTATTTTGGAATTATCAAATAAATCCTAGCTTCGAAATAAAAAAAAAAGTTTTTCAAACAAATTAAATGTAATGTATAGCCTATAAATTCCGTTTATCCAACTAGGCCTAGGGTGAATTCTCGGGCATACATTTCAGAATATCCACCTTAGGGTGGATTTTTGGGGTGGATAAACGGAATAGCCCGAGCCGACTATGGATTTTGCCGAGCTATAATGACTAAACTATTGAATATATTCAATTGAATTTTTGTATACAGAATGAGAACGTCATTATGGACATGCCGTTTAATTTTTTTGTTGTATTGCCGTCTCCACTTTGTATATGCTATATAATAGATACATAAATACATACATAATAAATATATAAGGATATTTATATAAGCAACGAAAATAAATAACTAGTTTTATCTTCAATAGCTTCCAATATAGGGAGAACTGTCGGTTCTGTAAGTCGAAATCTCGTCACAAAGCCATGATTATCTAGAGTGTCGAAGTGCTCCTCCCTTTCGCGAATCCACTTTGGTCGTCGAACCACAAATTCATCCTCATTTTCTTCAAAGGCCAATGAGTAAACTCTTCTCATTATGTATCTCAAAATAATCGTAATTATGCGATTAAAAACAGGTTCAACACAATATGGCGGAAACGCGCGGTACGGTATGTCAAGTGCATTAATCGCGTTTTAAACGTAAAACGGTCAAAATCGGGTGGTTAGTACAGTAACTGCGTTTAGCACTAAACTAGTTTAAAAATTGCTGGTGAATTGCCAAACCTAACCTTAAACTTAGATTAAAAGTAAAACGCCGTTTATGTTAAGTTAATCGCGTTTTATTTGATCGGTGAAATTGGCCCTAAGTCAGTAAGACATGGTGGCTAAGAACAAAACACACACAAAAAAATTAAAAAAAAACAATCAGTTTACAGTTCAACAATTAATATCAAAATCTTTAACAATGGTTACAAAATATTCCTATTGTTCACTGAAATCACTGAGCTACAGGTAAAACACAGAGTTTAGTTATTGGTCGTTTAAATGTGACACCTTTACATTTTAGAGTGACTACCCTCGTAATGTTGTCCAATCCAGGGTGTTTCTCAGTGATTTTAACCTAAAAGCCATTTGGCTGGAGGGAGACCATCCTCCTTCACTAAAACTAAATCTCCGATCTCGGGTTCAGGAGTTTTATTTGCCCACTTATAACGATGTAAAAATTGACTCAAATACTCACTGGACCACCAACGCCAAAATTGTTGCAGCATTTTGAAACCTTCTTTCATAACCCTATAGGAAATTGCCATGACATTATGTTTTAATTTGAATTTTCTATCATCTAGGGATAACCATGATAATACTTTACTTATTTGTAGGTTTTTGCAGCTATTTGGGAACGCTCGAGCTGCAGTTATCACGTTTCTGTAATGTTTGCGCAGCTCATTACAGTAATCATTCATATTCCAATAACCTATTTCATCTAAAGTGCAACCGTAAATTGATGACACAGCATTTTGTACAGTTTTAATGCCCTTACCTGGCTCTATTTTTACCTTACCAAATTTAGTCTTAAATCTATAATTATTCAAAAACTTAATATCGCCAGGACAGCCTAGGATAGCCATGATTGTTAAACAAAATATTCTAACTATAGGTATGTGTGGATATAGAAGCAAGTATGATAAAGCTTTCGATGTTTCAATCAACAACCCTTCGCTACTTTTGTCCTTAACCACACTTGCTTCTAAATCTTTCAAATTTTTTGGGGAACCGATAACATCCTGAGGACGTATAGGATATATTTTTCCTTCTTTACTTTTAGCTATTTGGTTACCTGTTGCTGCCTGTTTTATAGTGTAACATAATTTACCGATTATTTCTGTGACAGGCCTAACAGGCAACCATTTCTCTTTTCCCTTTACTTGCACCGGACAATATAATCTACCGTTTCTAACTTACTATGTACTCTGTATCCAGTGTGATTACCAGATCTAATTTTAATGTTACATTGTCCCATGTAGTATTCCACTTTAATTTTTACTTATACTTAATTAGTAAAATCTTATTTTACTTATAGTTAATTATTTTACTTATAATTAAGTATTTTACTTATACTTAATGAGTTTTATCAGGCGATATAACAATTATTATAACAATAATTATGAGTCCCTAGCCGTACAATGAGTTCATAATTCCACAAAATCTGCATAGTATTCATCAATGATATATCAGAAAGTGCAACAAAACACTGTGCACATAAATGTAATAACTAAGACCTGGAAAGCTGAAGTTTCTTTGTTGTCTTATCCTCAATGCAACCGATGGTATCGATACGGTCTCCTTAACTACAGCTTCGTAAAGACAACTATCAATCGCACAAAACGCGGTGGTTCTCCTGATGCCAGCATTGCCATGTATAACAATAGCACCTGGCATCCGTTGGTGATACTCCTCTGCTTCTTTGAAAAATTCTGCATTTCTGTTATTCATAATCTCCAAAAAGTTCAGAATATCTTCTTCATGGGGAAATGTGTGTTCGGGCCAATGTAGGTATTTAAAGTGGCTTACCCTCTTTGACTGTGATGTGATGTGATGTGATGTAAGCGCCATAGTTGATTGATTGATTTTTCTTATCTCATTTAAATCGACAATCATTATGTCGAGTAGATCGTTGACATTTGAATCTATATCTATTCGTCTTTCGAAGAACCATGCGTTAAAGGCGTAGACGCTTTGATCCCAAGAATGCGCGCGTATAACTCGGGCATGAAGATCTAGAATTGAACGCAGAGATACTATCTGTCTTACAGTGATATAGAGGCGAATAATAGGATAACCTTGAGTAAACTGAATATAAGCGACAGTACGTTTTCCTGCTTCTGGAGATGTTAGAAAACCATGTATTCCAATTGTCTTTACGGATATGCGCTGAAAATCGGGAGATGTGGAGGTTATGCTTCTAGAAGCGCAGTCATTTCCAAAATTGATGTTTATTGTGTCGCAGTTGTTGAATGTAATGAATTTTGAGAAAGAATCATCAAGATATAAGTTATATTCACACATTGTCTTTCCTCGCAGAAGCCTCATTAGTTTGATGAGGCAGTCGTCACATGTGCCTTCGCTTATCCACATCGCTACGTGAGTCAGTAGTGTATTGAGGGAAACGTTATTGCCATCCAATGCGAAACGTGCAATAAGAGAAATTGCGTAGAAGAGGCATCTTAAACCGATACCTTGAACAATACGTTTCTTTATACGTTCGCACATGGCCAACAAAAGATACTGGCCGATGGTGTGAAATTTCAATTTGTTTCCTGAATCATAATGTACGATGGGAAGTTCTTGGTTCAAATATACGTTATTGTTCAGTACGTGCTCAATTTCATTTATGTCATTTATGAAATTTGGCAGCCATCTGTCTCTGGCTGATTTCTTTTCATTGATGTCTTTTACAAGAATTCCAACGAGTCTTGATTCATGGATATACTGCATTATGGCTTTGCGGTCAAATACATCTATGTATGGCATAGGCATGCATACATGTCCTTCTTCTTGAAATTGAACCTGTGTGACGCTAATATCCTTCAAGAAGGTAATTCGCACTTCTCTTTCCACCATATGATCTTTAAGAGGAATTGGAACGGTAGTAGTGACATTTGGACTTCGCAATTTAAATAGGGCGAGGCCAAATTTACATTCGTCAGTTAATTCAACGACACCGTTCCATTCAGACAGACGTAATTCTTCAACTTGAAGCTTGCTTTGGCGTGAATATGTCATCGCCTGATTCAACTTATCTGCAGTGATTGCATCAGCAAGATGAAGTTCACTTCGGATTGTCCGATTAATGTTGGAGTTCCTATTACCAGCTTTCCCAGCGTTGTTTTTACCATTTGCGCAAAACCTCTTCATCTCGCCAAAATGAAGTCCTTTACAATTCGATTCGTATCTCGAAATGTATACCAGAAAATGAACCTGTATACCAGAAAATCAACCGACTGTCCAGTGTGTAAGTGAGTGATAATTAATACTGTTTCGGTGTAGTCTTTTTCCTCGTTACGCTCTTTCTGTTTGATTTTGAAGTCTCCTGAGATTATGTCAGTTTGACTCGGAGAAAGATATGGATAGGATTGCTGAGCCTCTTCTTCGGAACCATTTAACATAACAATCACACGCGTGTTTTCTTCCCAAATCATGGTCCAGAAGTTGCCCAAGGTGCTCGCCATCGGTTGTTCAGTTGCGATGAACTTCCTCTGCAGCTCAAATCCACTGACAAAATTGCCATTGATATAATCTTCTCCATCGCTGGTCTGGTGTAAAACCACGCGGGAATGATCCCAGCATGGAATGTTTCCAAAAAGATTTTTTTTCTTGTTCTTCGGCTTCTTCCAGTTTTCGTAAGTTCCGTTTAATGGTTCTTGACAGACGCGGGAGTACTCATCAGCTATGATGTCGGTGTACTTCGGGTGAGTGGATCGTGCCAAGAATTCGGAAACCGTAAGAGGTGCAAACAAATCGGTATTCATGATTACAAAAATATAACTCCAGTCTGGACGATGTGTAGACGTCCGCTCTTTACGATTGGTTATATAGGACAGCACGGAGTGGGGATGAGGTTTGTTTATATTTCTGTTATCATGAATATTGATGTCAGTTACAATGATGAGCTTTGAGTAGGTATTTAGTTTATGGTGAACAAAGCGAAAAAACGGGTTTCTTAAAGTCTCAGGATAATAATTTAAAGTTGTCTGATCCTTTGAACGCACCTTACAAGTCATACTGAGAGGAGAGGGGCGACCTATAAAAGCGGTATCTTGGTATATTCGGGCGTCTATCAAGTTTTTAACGCGCCCAAATTCGCACGTGTCCTTCGAGAACTTTACATTCTAAGCAACGTTAAAAATGAGTTCTAAAAAGGCAAAAACCCGCCATTCTCAAGAATTAACATCAATAATTGATGAAAAAATAATTAATGAATTCATTCGCCAAGAACACGCCAAACTAATGATGAAGATGGAAGCGGACGGAACTTTTGTCGTTCCTGAAACAGATGAACTATGCTTCGACCACAACCGCGTAATTCTTAAAGAAGAAAAGGAATCCGGCGATAAGATAAATGCAAGCTACATCGACGGCTTCAAGCAACTCAAAGAATATATTGTAACAAAGACTCCTGATTCAGAGAAGGAAATCCATAAGTTTTGGAAAATGGTCTGGGAACAACAATCTGAGGTCATTTTCATGCTGAATAAACCTGATCAAAACGAGAAAGGTGTTCTCTATTGGAAATTGGAAGAACGATCAACGCTCTATTGTGGAAAGCTCAACGTAGAGACAATTAAAGTTCGGCATTTACATCAAAGTGTCGAGATTACAACACTACTCGTCACGCACGAAGATGGGGGTTCGTTGCTGATTGACCACGTCTTATACAAGAACTGGCAAAAGATTGATTCTGTGCCCTCAAGCGCTGATTTCCTTGATTTAGTCAAGATGACACAAACGGACAATAGATATGCGATAGCGCAACAGCTTCCCGATGGCTGCAAGAGTCCAGTAATAGTCCATTGCAGTGATGGGCTAAATCGAACAATTGTCTTCTGTGCAATGAATATATCGATAACTAAGGAGGAGGCTGGTGATGTAAGCATACGCTCTATCGCTTCACAACTAAGAACACAAAGATACAATTGCCTGCAGTATGATAATCATTATGTTTTTTGTTATTCAGCATTTTGTGAATATTTGGATTCTTTGATGTAAGAATAATAATTGTTGCTCTTTATTTTACAATGGATTTTATGTAATTAATTCTCATGTATTTTTTCAATATTTAGTTTTAATTTTTTTCCAATAACCGTCCAGTTAAAATAAGTTGGCCTAAAATTTATTTGTTATAATCTTTTGACTAGTTAAGAGTTTTTTTTATCTACAAGTAGATATAGAAATCTAGTTGTGTAAGAAATGTGTAAATATTTTTTTGGAAATCTAATAAAAATAACAATTTATTCTGCAACTTTCTTTGTTATCATTTCTTCAAAGACTCATTCCTGTCCAATAATATAGAACTTTACTATACTTTTTGATTGAAGCTTTAAGAGTTTCAAAAACTTTAATGGATAGGATTTTAGACTACCATGAGTTGGTTTGTTTTTAGGTGTTTCATAAGGTGAAGCACAAAACGTAGCAATTATTTTTATGCGTGTGTATTCATCACTGCAGAAGTCCTGACAATATGAAGACGTCTATTCTAATTGATGTATTATTGTCTACAATTAGTTGTTTGATTTGGAGTACGTGATATAAATAATTAATTGCTTACATGTCATAAATATTAATGTCGGCTACAGTGGTCAGCTTTGAGTAGGTATAATTTGATTTCTAAAAACTAAAGCGAAAAAAATACTGGTTTTTTACAGTCTCAGGATAATAAAAATGTCGTTTGATTCGTTAAACAACGTAGTTGATAATGATAAGTAATATTGATAGAAGAGGGGGGATATATAAATAGAGATTCTTGATGTCTTCTGGCGTCAATCAAGTTTGTAACGCGCCCGACTCCGCACATGTTTTTTAAGAACTTCAAATGCTAAGTGAGTTTAAAAATGGATTCTAATAATACGCAAACCCTGCATTTCGAGGAATCAGCAACAATAATTGAAGAAATGGAAGGATCTTTCAACTCCTTTATATTTTCTGGAGACCTGGGAAACGGACGACATGAAACAGAAGGATTATGCTTCGAAGACAGGCATGTAGTTCTTTCGGAAGAAAAAAAGTCCCACGATTTCAACTACATCGACGGCTTCCAGCAACCTAAAGCATACATCAGAACAAAAACTCCTGATTCAGAAGCAACAATTCATAAGTTTTGGAACATGATCTGGGAACATCAAACCGAGATCATTGTCATGCTGAATAAACCTGAAGGAGACGAGAAGGGTCTTATCTATTGGAACTCAGAAGTAGGATCTACGTTCTGTTGTGGAAATCTGAAGGTTGAAACAATTGTAGTTCAATCGGAAGATGATAGCTTTGAACAAACGAAACTACGCTTGACACACGAAGATGGAGGCTCCTTGTACGTAGACCACTTCTTATTCACAAGCTGGCCAAGGGTCGATATCTGGCCAAGGGTCGATAACTTGCCCCCAAGCAATCACTTTTACGAGTTAATCGGCATGACAAGATTGTACAGTCAATACGCCGTAACGAATATAAGCTTCCTAATGGGTATAAGAGTCCGATGGTAGTCCATTGTAGCGATGGGCTAAGTCGATCAAGGGTGTTCCTTGATGTCGATATATCGATATCTCAAGCTCAGAAGACTAATGAAGTAAATTTTTCGTCTATTCAGTCAAAACTCGAACACGAAGTTTTTAATCACACGCAACTTTCAAGGTACTATTGTTTTTGTTATTTAGTACTTCGTTTCTATTTAACGCGTTCTACGGAAGAAGAATAATCGTTGCTCTCTATCTTTCAATCAATGTCTCATAGTTTATTATCATGTATGTTAGCAATAGGTAGCTTTAATTTTATTCTTATTAGCATCTAGTCATAGATAAGTTAAAAGTTTTTCATCTGTAAGTAGAAATAGAAAAGTATGATTATGAAATGAATATATAAAATTTTTGTTAAATGTGTAATAAAATAAAGGATTTAACATACAACCTTTTCTATTGTCATTTCGTTGAATATTTATGCTACTAAACATGAATACCTATAGAGTGTTCAAATCCCTTTTTCTAATCAGAAATTGACATGTTAATTTTTCCATAAGAGAAAAAATTGACAAGTATTTAAAATATTCAAAAGTATTGAAAAGAATTCAAATTATGTTATTTCCTATGCTCTCTAATTCAGTTTTTTAATCAGGGAAATGTTGTTTATCAAAAATTTTATTATACATCAAAATATTTATTTATTTCATTAAATCAATATTATACATACATTATACAAACATTACATTATACATACATTATCTTTACATTAATAAAAAATCTACGAATTAATTTGAACAAATCAATTGAAACTGTGGCCATTAAGTAATTTCACTGTATCGGCATTTGCCTGTGCCCCGCTCCGGAGCACAGTGAACAGGAAAACCACAGAAAACCTGGTCAAGATACAGGTGGCTTGGAATCGAGTTCTGGCGATTGTTGAAAAAACTGCAAGGGTTCGAATCCAAGCCTGAGCGAGCTGTTGTATGGATAGCCAAAGACGTAGAAAGAGGTAGACATGTTATTGGTTAATAAATCAGATTGAATTAATAATTTCCATTATCGTTGTATGAAGGATATCTATGATACGAAATACGATTATCGATTAACTCCTGGAATTTCGTAACGACAGGAGAACCTACAGGACGGCTAATTTTGAATCCCAACTTCACTTCATCTAGAAACCTGGTAACGCTCATAGGCGTTAGGTCGAAAGTTTCTTGACTCATTTTGCCCAAACTGTATTCTGTTCCTGGTCTTACATCATTAAAGTTTCTAGTTTCATAATTTGACAGATCGTTAGGGTACAAACCATACGTTAAGCTCGGGGTATTTTCCGTAAGTATAACATCAAAGGGATTTCCTTTAGATTCGTTATCGAACACCAGGATACTAGTTGCTGCGTATTGATGGACTCTGTATTCCCCATCGAATACATTGTGGAATGCAGTGACTTCATATCCCGCAACTTCATGAACTTGGAGGTGGCCTTGATATGTATTATTAACTAGAAGTACATTATCTCCAACTATGTAATGATTTTGTTCTGGTCCTTTGAATTCATTATCAACCATTACTATCCTCTTTCCAGTTATGTTGAAAGCATGTTTATAACCGGGAAATTGATTGTTTGTCAGAATAATTACCGACGCTTTCATGATGCAAGGGTTGTCCGCCTCCACAATGATGCTATGACTTAGTTGAATGGTATCTTCCGCCAATGAACGATGGTGAAATTCAGAGCAGTTGAGATATTGGATGATTTCACGATAAGGCGCCTCCGGTTCATTTCCGTTGTTAACTATAGGATCACCCGCTGAATAAACAGAAAAACATTCAAATATTAGTTATATTCCTTAACAAAACGATAAATTTTTTTTTATTTTTGATTGCTAATACAACGAAAAGAAATAAAATACAATTTATTGAGTATCTCAGCCAATTTCTCGGAAAAAAATATTATAAATTCAAAATGAGTTATTTGTTAAGTTTAATTTAAGAAAGAAAATAAAGAAAGAAGTTTATTGCACGCCTCATAAGCGAAGCGAATGAAATAGTGCTCTACTCTCGCCTTACAAAAATCAAATGATCGCATTTTTAGAACAATATTTACACATAAATCTCTTAGAAAAATACTAGTTTCAACACTTATGACATTTTTAAAAGACATTTTGCTAATTCAATGTAGTTTAATTATAATTAGCAATAAACTAAAATCCACTTATCGTTTGTATATCGATTTCTATGTAAATAATGGAAAATTAGATTATGAGACGTGCACTTTTGGATTTGTCAAACTTTTTTTGATAAATAATGAAAAAAATAAACAATTTACCTTCATCCAGCTGTATCAATTCATTCGACATTGTCGATTCATTCTGCAGTGTCGATTCAGTCGGCAGTGTCAATTCATTCTGCAGTGTCGATTCATCCTCTACAGCTCGAAGCGCTAAAAAAAAATAGCATGATATTAAAATGAGTCTTATTGCTGACTTTCAGAGAAACAATAAAGAAAGAAGAATATATTTTTGATTACTAATGCAAGAAAGAAAAAAGAATTTGCACGGCATTAATTTTGCCGTGCAAACTCATTCTATGTTATTTGAAATATTGAAAAATAAATATACAATTTTATATTTATTTATTTATTTTATTTAACCATTTATGTACACACATTTAACAACAGACAAGAAGAAAAGAACAGAAAAATACGTACAAAGGTGATGCTTATTTCTAAAGAAATCTCTTCCAGCATACCTGCGATAGGACAGGGGATACAAAGAGATGTAGACACCGTGTGTAAGAGTAGAGAGAAAGTAAAATACATAAAATTAAAACAATTCATTACTTAATAAAATAAAACACATAATATGAGATAATACTTACTTACATACTTACATACATAAATACATACATACATACTTACATACATACTTACATACATACTACTAAAATAAATATCACTAAGATGATGTTAATTGAAATGTAACAAAAAAAAGAAAAATACAAAATAAATACCTACGCAACTATGACATAGTGGAAAGATAGTGTTCCTTCACTCTTCTTTTAAATACTGCGACAGTTTGGCAGTCCCTGATGTCGGGCGGAAGTGAATTCCACAACCGCACCGCGTGCACAGTGAAGGAGTAGGAGTAGAAGTCAGTGGAGTGGGGAGGGGACTTAAGGAGGTTTCTTAGATGCGACCTGCAAGGTACATCAGAAGGACGGGCGTAGGAAAAGCGCTCCCGCAGATAGGATGGAGTTTTAGGATTGTGAAGTAGGTTAAATAGCAGACACAAAATGCGAGAGTTCCTGCGAAGTCGAATAGGGAGCCACTTGAGTATCTTGCGAAAGTTAGAAACGTGATCATACTTTTTAAGGTTAAAAACAAAACGAATACAAATATTTTGTAAACGCTCAAGTTTATTTAAAAGCTCCTCGGTAGCATCCAAATAACAGGCATCGGCGTAATCTATAATGGGCTGAATGAGAGTTTGAGCCAGGGAGATTTTGGATTTTTTATTTTTTATAATGAGTTATACTCTACTGACTTTTAAAGAAAAAAAAAAAAAAAAAGAATATATTTCTGTTAAAAAATGCAACAAGAGGAAATTATCAAAATAAAAGTTTCGAAATATTTTTTAAAGATAATTATTACTTACATGCGTTCTTGACGAGCGTAACGAGCACAACAATAACTACTAGTTTCCCGAACATCTTCCCAATGCTCCTAAAACCTATATGATTTATTATCAGTATATACTTACGTCAACTTCACATGAACTGTAAACAATTGTTATTTATGGATTCAAATGGTCAACCACAATTGATAACAGCTTGACATTTGACTCCGACTTGTAGGCGGTTATTCGCGGGCGGTTTTCCCTAAAAAATATTTTGCACGACTCATGACGCGAAGCATTAGATAGTGCTTACGATCGAACAATTGTTTAATATTATATTATTATAAATATTATATTGCCCTCTTGATAACTAATAAATAAAGATACTATTTAAAAAAATGTTTTTTTAAGATAGACACTTATAATATTCGTTGTAAGGAAGAAGATATTACCTTCGAAATTACAAATGGTTGATCCTTGCACAAAAATGTCTTACAATCTTATCATTGGGTCTAAGGAATACCGGGTATAGGCAATGCTCGTTTTAATTTTAAATAATATTACAATTGGCAACAGTTAACATAGCAACGGTTACTATGACAACGGTTACCATAGCAACGATGACCATGGCAACGGTTAAATATTAATAAGTAAAATTAATAAAAATATTGATTAATTAAATTAAAATAAAGGGTTTAATGTATAATAAAAGAAAGGATAAAATAACATGTAATTTTCTTTATTATCATTTTTTCAAATATTATTTATGTTACAAAACATTCATACCAATTAATACATTCAGTCTCAAAAGTGTTAGAAAATATCTCCTAATTACTCCCTAACAAGTCTACTTAATTAGAAAAAAAATGGTTAGCGCATTATTTTATTTCGGGTAATTTACAAGGATAATTCTTAAAAGAAATACGCACAAAGTAATAATATACCTTATTTCTAAGACTTGACACATAAAATCATTACAAACTGACAAGGAAAAATTATACACGGAGCCTGATCGATTAAACCCTTTAAACATAACCCTTCACTATTTCAAAACACAAAGTATAAAGATCTGCGGAGTTAATAGACCCGGGCTTTTGTTCTCTCATCCTTTCAACGACATATGACACTGAGACTACTTTCGTTAAATCATACTTGGTCATGCAGATGTCGATAGCGCAATACACTTGCGAGCCTCCCAAACCATCAGAGCAATGAATGAGTATAGGGGCAGCTTTCTTATCAGGCATCCTGTTCTTCAGCTTAAGATACACGTTGTCGACGAAGAAATAAAAATCCAAAAAGAGACCTGGCTGAGGTAAGCTACCTCTCGGCCAATCGGTATACTGATAGTGAACAACCGATCGCCTCTGTTTTGGCTTGAGTGTCGTCGAAGTCAGAGATAATATAGTTGCAGTGAAGTATGAATGGACTACAACTTCTTGAGTAGTAATCTTGAACTTCCCACTTACTACAGATTGGCGCTTTGTAGAGGACCAATACTGGTAGCTCTTTTCATTAAGCTTACCTATCATCACGATTATCTCTACGTGGTTATCCCACACAGATTGCCAGAACATTTCCGAGTCTTCTTCCGCTGGATTTTTCGCACAGAGATATTTATGCTTCGTATCATACCCATCAGCGAACCTCGCTCTCGGGACCACTTGATTTTTCCTGGACTGAGGACCGTAGTAGAGAAATTGCAGGTAAGACAGGCAGCCTTTTATTTCTACCTCTTTGTTCTGCTCCAGTGTAGATTTCATTTCTTCTCCTTCCGTCATGAATTTTGATTGATACTCATTTATGATGCGCGCTTTTGATTTTGGGTCGTCCATGAAACGCAGGAACTCGTCAGCATTCATCCTTGGGATGCAGGGTTCCGTTGTTAAGACCTTCATTGTGACGCGTCTGTTATCGATGGCAACAAGCTTTAAACTAAACTTTATTCCATGGCCAAACCGGCTTTTATAGAAGCCTTGAAATGCTTAACACGTATTTGACATCTACGTCATTTTCGTCTGGCTATTATTAGATTAAATAACATTGCTATGGAGTTAAGTTTTTTAATGGTTGAATCTAAAACATAAATTTCTGCATACTAATGGTTCTCAGTAATCTTAAACTTTTTGTTTATTATATAAGATATACTTCTAACTAGTTATACTTCTAAAACTTTTCTAGAAAAAATACAGTAAAGTAAAACAACCCTGTTAATTCGCTCACACCTTTATATCAATTGTTTGTAAGCATTAAAAATTTAATAACAATCCTACTTACAATTATTAGACCCATGCTTTTGTTCTTGCATCTTACTAAGGACATTTGGCAGTGACAGAAGTCCTGCCTGTCCTATCGAATTGCGTAGTACAGATATCAAACGCACAAAAGACTGAAGAGCTCCCCATACCATCAAGACAATGGACCAAAATAGGGGGGAATTTTTTTTCAGTCGCTCTGCTCCTTAACTTAACATACGTGTCGTTGACAAAGTGATAAAAATCTATGAATGCATCTGGCTGATGAGGAAACTTGTCCCTTGGCCAAGCGGTGTATTGATAGTGAAAAATCATGCGCCTCTGCTTTGGCTTTAGTTCAGATGCAGTCAGAATTAACAAAGTCAAAGTATAGTGTGAATCGATCATAATTGAACTAGTCGCTACCTGAAACTTTTTACTTGCTAAAACATAGCCTTCTTTGGGGGACCAATATTGATAGCACTTATCAGTTAGCTTGCACGTCATTACAATAATTTCCACTTTGTTGTCCCACACCGTCTGCAAGAACATATCACAGTCTTCCTTTTCTGGATGTTTGGTACAAATGAACTTCCGCTTGGTTTCATATCCGTCGATGAAACTTGCTCCAGGAATCACCAGATTTCTGGACCGAGGACCGTGGTAGAGACACTGCAGGTTTGAGAAGCAGCCGTTGATCTCCAACTTCTTGTTTAGGCTATGGCGTGTTTCTTCTTCCTGCTTCGAGACTATTGAGTTGTATTCTTTTATAATGCGGTCTTGTGAATTCGGTTCGTCCATGAACCGCAGGAAGTCGTTGATATTCATGCTTGGGAAGCAGGACGCCATTTTGAAAGATTGTTTTCTGTTGAAAAGAAGATACTCTTTATTTTAATTTGTTTTTAATTCAATCGAGCTAGACTCAGTGAAGTATCTATTCACAAGGGTTGTTGTTTTCAAACTAACGTTTATTTTTTAACTAGGTCCATTTTTATACCATTAAAAGTATTACGCACATACTTTGCCAATACTAATAGGTCCCACATATCGTTAAACTCCAACTTACAGCTATAACAGTTTGATGTAATTGGCAATTTTCAATAGAGCCAATAAAAGGGTATCTATGTTCAGTATCAATTCCCCTTTCGCCTCATTACTTTAACTAATTAATTAAATTAATTACTTATCAAGAACTTATCAAGAAAATAAACAAGGCTGATGGTCTTTTAAAGCTTTATTTAAACTGTTTGTAAACATAAAATTCTTAAATACTATACAATACAACTTATAATTAATTAATTCCTTAACTAACACATAAACAGTCAATTAACCTACGCGCATAAAATTCCTTGCAATAATTGTGTTTCAAATAATTCTACAAATTCGTGTAGTATTCTATAAATAAAAACATATTGTTCCGTGACCGAAACACTTGAATGGCGTTGTTGGCGAATTTTCAGAACAGTTTCAGGAACTGATATTGTCTGAGTTTTCAGTAATTGATTGAAACACGAGTCTACAGCACAGAAAACTCCGGTCCTCACAACTCCAGCACTGCAATGAAGGACAATAGGTCCAAGCGTCTACATCACAATACAGGTGCATAAACGATTTCCAGGTGGAAGGTACTCCATGGTCTGGCCAGTCCACGTACATGTAATGCTTGATCAGTCTTCTTTCTCCGGTGATGCAATTAGAAACATCGAAAGTTGTTTGGACGTATCCCGAATCATTTGTTTCCCTCACAGTCCTGATCGAAAGCTCACCAGCTTGAAAAATTTGATATTTGTCGTCGTAAGGGTGCCAATACGGAGCACAATTTTCTTTCCAACCATCTTGAAGTGTTGTCAGCATCACAATAATGCGGGAATTCTGCTCCCAAATTAGTTGCCAAAAGTGTTCAACAGTTTTTTCAAGCGGCCCTTGTGTCGCGATGTACCTCTTCGGAATTTCAAAAGAGTCCACATAGTTCGCGTGGATGTAGTCGGTATCTTCTTTTTTGGGTGTTATCTTCACACGGGTTTCGTCCCAGCAAAGGATGTCACCATAGCGGTTTTTGTGGCAATTTTCTTGCTTGAAAAAATGTTCAAAGGACCCAAAATGCGACTGTGCTACGATCTGATATACCAGAAAATCAACCGACTGTCCAGTGTGTAAGTGAGTGATAATTAATACTGTTTCGGTGTAGTCTTTTTCCTCGTTACGCTCTTTCTGTTTGATTTTGAAGTCTCCTGAGATTATGTCAGTTTGACTCGGAGAAAGATATGGATAGGATTGCTGAGCCTCTTCTTCGGAACCATTTAACATAACAATCACACGCGTGTTTTCTTCCCAAATCATGGTCCAGAAGTTGCCCAAGGTGCTCGCCATCGGTTGTTCAGTTGCGATGAACTTCCTCTGCAGCTCAAATCCACTGACAAAATTGCCATTGATATAATCTTCTCCATCGCTGGTCTGGTGTAAAACCACGCGGGAATGATCCCAGCATGGAATGTTTCCAAAAATATTTTTTTTCTTGTTGATTATCTGTGATACAAAATTCTTTATTTACTTGATTATCTGAAATATTTTATTTTTACTGTTTGTATTTAGGTATATTTAAAGTTTAGGTACTTAATATAAAAATATTAAGGTTTATGGTTATAGTTTCGTTATTTAATTAGTGTAAATTAGATGATTATCTGTGATACATAATAATGTACTTAGTTTTTATTAGTCACTTTCTCAACTATATTTGATTATGTTAAATCAGTGTCACAATTTAATTACTTATCAAAGTTTAAATCGGTTATTATGCACATGATAAGGCCATTTTTTTATTTTCTAGTTAATTGTGTTTAAAAAAATCTAACATAATCCATTAAAACATTTAAAAAATCCATGACATGTTTTATTTTTATTTCCATATTTTAAAAATAAAAACCAGCATTCATGGACACTGCGAACGAACGAAACTTTTTTTTCCCGATCGTCAACAGTGTTGACGACAGGAACGAAAGGTGTTAACGAACGGGAAATAATAAGTAGCGTTCGTCAACACTGTGAACGAACGAAACTTTTTTTTCCCGATCGTCAACAGTGTTGACGAAAGGGTGTTACCGAGCGGGAATAACCCTGAGCTTTGAGTAGGTATTTAGTTTATGGTGAACAAAGCGAAAAAACGGGTTTCTTATAGTCTCAGGATAATAATTTATACATTTTTTATGCTAATTTATACAACAGTCGACTATGAGGTGATTTTATAATATATGGCTCTCTGGCAGTCGTTAACTATTATTAACTAACCAGTTGTCAAGATTCCGTCTAGACATAAGGCGCCATTAGATCTTTATACCTACCGAAAAATATCATTCGGTGTGCGCTAATCATATTTGATCATTGGATTTATTATGTTAATTTAAACAAATCACATGTATTACGTGGAATTCGTAACTGCTATTATAGCTTTGGAAAAGCCGATTTTTTTTTTGGGCATCAATAAACTATAAAAACTTGACTATAAATAGTTTTATATTTGCAGATCATTTCTAGAATAATTAATGCAGAGCACGTGTTAGGTACACGTAATATTTTTTCCTTGTCTGAATGGTTTTTATACATATTACAAAGACTTGCATCATATTAAACAAGGAAAAAAACATGTTATTGCTATAGCTGGGATTGGATTTTCCCACGCCTACTAGGCGTTGTTTCTAAATATAACGCCCCTATTGTTCTTACATTACATTTAATTATTTTGCCTCGAATTAAATACGATGTATTAGATATTTTAGTATCCTATATTCCTTGATTATCTGTTCAGAATTTTAATTCAAAGTTTAAAAAGCTATAGATTATAATATATATTCGTAAATAATTCTGCACTAATATCTCGATAGTGAGAAATATATTCAATAGTTGAATTCACCCTTAATAGAACACCCCTATGATTGCCAAATCAATTAATTAGCTAATATTTCAGGGGGTACTACTTTGTAGGGAGGTTTCTGTGTAACTAACCATAGTTCGAAAAGGCAAGACGGTTAATCCCCGTATAGCATACCGTAGAGATCATCAACCCCTTACGTAACCGAATGTATAGTCAAGGTCATCTACTCGGGGTGGTTTTTTTTTTAATTCGGTGTGACGTCACTAACGTTTGCTCGAGTTCTCGCTTCCCGTCCTAAAAAAATATTTCAGAACGTCACGAGTCTAAGTCCCTTAATTTTTCAGATCGCGTACATTCCTGTTAAGAAGCACCCGTTGATCTGCAACTTCTTGGTTGGTCTATGACGTATTTCTTCTTCCTGCCTCGAAGACTATTGAGTTATATTCTTCTATGACGCGAGCTTGTGAATTCGGTCCATGACACTTTCACATAGAGCCTGATCGACCAAACTCTATTAAGAAGTTTTTTACTATTTGATAACATAGTACATAAAGACCTGAAGAGTTGAAGGACCCATGCTTTTGCTCTCGCATCTTTTCAAGAACATGTGACAATGGCAGCATTTTTGTCGTTTCAAATTGCGTAAGACAGATATCAATTGCACAAAATATTTGAGAGCTCCCCAAACCATCAAAACAATGGACCAGTATCGGGGCATATTTTTTATTAGGCATTTTGTTCTTTAACTGAAGATACATGGCGTCAACAAAGAAATAAAAATTTATGAAGGGGTCTGCTTGTCACAAGTTATCTTTCGGCCAAGCGGTATATTTCTTTATTATGTACTGTATATTTTTAACTAAAATTAAAGCCTCAGGAGTCAAATTAATTTTACTACTGCAGTTTTTGGGGAAAAATAATCTATCTGTTAAAGTAAAGTAAAAAAAAAGCTGTTTACTTGGTAACGCTTTTATTCCAATTATTTTACAGTGGTTAATGGACCCATGCTTTTCATTTTGCATCTTTTTAAGGAAATTTGGTAATGACAGCATTCCCGTTCTATCAAATTGCGTAAGACAGATATCAATTGCACAAAATACTTGAGAGCTCCCCAAACCATCAAAACAATGGATTAGTATCGGGGCAAATTTTTTATTAGGCATTTTGTTGTTTAACTGAAGATACATGGCGTCAACAGAAATCAAAATTTATGAGGGGCTGCTTGACACAAGTTATCTTTCGGCCAAGCGGTATATTGGTCGTGGAAAATCAAGCGCCTCTGTTTTGGGTTAAGTACAGTCGCAGTTATGCTTAACAAAGTTACCGTGAAGTATAGATGGATCATAATCTTTTGAGTCTTATTCTCAAACATAAAAAAAAATTTTTTCTTTAGGAGACCAATATAGGTACGTCTTATCAGTTAGCTGACTCATCCTCACAATTATTTCCACTTGTTATCCCACACAGTTTGCCAAAATGTTTCGCAGTCTTCCTCCAGTTGATTTTTGGTGCAAACAAATTTTTATTTGATATCATACCCGTCGACGAAGCTCTTGCAGCTGTCCCTGGGAGCTCTTGATTATTTTTGAGCTGCGGACCGTAGTAAAGGAATTGAAAGTATGAAAGGCAGCCCTTTATCTCAACCTCCTTGTTCTGCTCCGATGTACAGTCTATTTCTTCTCCTTGCTTCGTGATTATTGATTAATATTCTTCTACGATGCGATATTTAGAATTCGGGTTCTCCATGCAAAAACGCACAAAGTCATCACCATTAATAATTGGGATGCAGAATGCCATTTTTGTAGCTCCACTCGGTGAAGCGTCTATTCTCGATGGCAATTGGTCTCAAACTAATTTTTTATTTTTATGAACGGGCTTTTATAACATCCTCAAACGTAGCATTTGAGGATGTTATAATATTGGAGGAAGTTATACATATTTATTATTCAGCCAATAATTGTCTCCTACGTCATCACCGCCTCATTGTTATTGAAAGGGAATAATGTTGCTAATAGAGTTGAATCTTTTAATCTAAAAAGTTAATTCTTGTTAATTGCTCCCATTAAGTACACTGTTTGTTTATTATGTACTGTATATTTTTAACTAAAATTAAAGCCTCAGGAGTCAAATAAATTTTACTACTGTACATTTTTGGGGAAAAATAATCTATCTGTTACAGTAAACTCTGTTAAAGTAAGAAAAACCTGTTTACTTGGTAATGCTTTTATTCCAACTATTTGTAAACAGTGGTTAATGGACCCATGGTTTTGATTTTGCATCTTTTTAAGGACATTTGGTAATGACAGCATTCCCGTTCTATCAAATTGCGTAATACAGATATCAAGTGCGCAAAATACTTGAGAGCTCCCCAAACCGTCAAGACAATGGACCAGCATAGAGGGAAACTTCTTGTCAGTCACTCTATTAGCTAACTTAACATACGTGTCATTAACAAAATAATAAAAATCGAAGGCATCTACGCTGATGAGGAAATTTACTCCTCGGCCAAACGGTGTATTGGTAGTGATAAATCATGCGCTTCTGCTTTGGCTTCAGTTCCACGTAGTCAGACTTAATAAAGTTAAAGTATAGTGCGAATTGGTTACTATCCGCCAAGTCTTAATCTGAAACTTTTTACCTGCTAAAATATAACCTTCTTTGGGGGACCAATATTGGTAGCTCTTATCAATTAGCTGAACCGTCATCACAATAATTTCCACTTCGTTATCCCACACCGTTTGCCAGAACATTTCAAAGTCTTTCTCTCGTGGATTTTTGGTACAAATAAACTTCCGTAGATATGAGAAGCAACCGTTGATCTTCAACTTCTTGGTTGGTCTATGACGTATTTCTTCTTCCTGCCTCAAGACTATTGAGTTATATTCTTCTATGATGCGAGCTTGTGAATTTGGTCGGTCCATGACACGCTGGAAGTCGTCAATAGTCATGCTTTGAAAGCAGGGCCTCATTTTTGAAGAGTTTCTGTTAAGATGAAAAGACTACACATTAACTTGTAAAAACTGCTTACAACTAGTGGCGTCTTTCAGCACTTATTCTATGCAAAAAGTTTTAATCTTAATCGAACTCGACTGTGAAGTATCTATTCACAAAGACAATTTTTTTCAAATTAATATATTTTTTCAATGAACTTCCTTCCTTCCTTACGTAGACCATTACAAAGTACTACGCACACACTTATCCGTTAATAGATCATCTATGTCGTTTTACGACTAATTAATGAAATGCTTTATTCGTGTTTATAACTATTGGGCGTCAATAGTACGGTAGAAACGGGGTCCAGCAGCTACATCAACGGCTTCGAACATTCAAAGGTATATATATTATTACCACGGTGACCTGTCACTTACCAATTATTTAAAACCTTACTGTACTTTTCGTTTGAAACTTTAAAAGTTCATAAATCTTTAGTGAATGGGCTTTTTAAAGTCATAATTTTAAAGTCTTAGTTAAAGCAATAACTTTATTATTAAAAAAAGAAGTTCTATAAAAAAACTTAGAGCATATATCTAAAATACCATATTGTAGAAAAAAACTTACTTTACACTTACAAACTATCTTAATGCTAGTTGTAATGCAAACGAAAAACATTTTCATGTCTATAATTGATCAAAAAACCTGTCGTAAGTACCTACTTCATTACAGATCTAATTAATTAGAAAACGAATGGTATGCGCATTGTTCTATTTAGAACATTTTACAATGATATTTATTTAAGAAATACACCTTCAAAATAACAATATTTTCTTTCTAAATCTTAAGACATAATCAGTAAAAATCAATAATAAACTTTCACATAGAGCCTGATCGACCAAACTCTATTAAGAAGTTTTTCACTATTTGATAACATAGTACATAAAGACCTGAAGAGTTGAAGGACCCATGCTTTTGCTCTCGCATCTTTTCAAGAACATGTGACAATGGCAGCATTTTTGTCGTTTCAAATTGCGTAAGACAGATATCAATTGCACAAAATATTTGAGAGCTCCCCAAACCATCAAAACAATGGACCAGTATTGGGGCATATTTTTTATTAGGCATTTTGTTCTTTAACTGAAGATACATGGCGTCAACAAAGAAATAAAAATTTATGAAGGGGTCTGCTTGACACAAGTTATTTTCGGCCAAGCGGTATATTGGTAGTGGAAAATCAAGCGCCTCTGTTTTGGGTTAAGTACAGTCGCAATTATGCTTAACAAAGTTACAGTGAAGTATGGATGGATCATAATCTTTTGAGTCTTAATCTTAAACTTCTCAAACATAAAAAAAATGTTTTTCTTTAGGAGACTAATATAGGTAGCTCTTATCAGTTAGCTGACTCATTTTCACAATTATTTCCACTTGTTATCCCACACAGTGCCAAAATGTTCCGCAGTCTTCCTCTAGTTGATTTTTGGTTGATATCATACCCGTCGACGAAGCTGTTGCAGCTGTCCCTGGGAGCTCTTGATTATTTTTGAGCTGCGGACCGTAGTAAAGGAATTGAAAGTATGAAAGGCAGCCCTTTATCTCCACCTCCTTGGTCTGCTCCGATGTAGTCTATTTCTTCTCCTTGCTTCGTGATTATTAATTAATATTCTTCTACGATGCGATATTTTGAATTCGGGTTCTCCATGAAACGCACAAAGTCATCACCATTAATAATTGGGATGCAGAATGCCAATTTTGTAGCACCACTCGGTGAAGCGTCTATTCTCAGTGGCAATTGATCTCAAACTATTTTTTTTTTAGGAACTGGCTTTTATACCATCCTCAAACGTAGCATTTGAGGAAGTTATACATATTTATTATTCAGCCAATAATTGTCTCCTACGTCATCACCGCCTCATTGTTATTGAAAGGGAATAATGTTGCTAATAGAGTTGAATCTTTTAATCTAAAAAGTAAATTCTTGTTAATTGCTCCCATTAAGTACATTGTTTGTTTATTATGTACTGTATATTTTTAACTAAAATTAAAGCCTCAGAAGTCAAATTAATTTGACTACTGCAGTTTTTTGGGGAAAAATAATCTATCTATTACAGTAAAGTAACAAAAAGCTGTTTATTTGGTAACGCTTTTATTCCAACTATTTGTAAACAGTGGTTAATGGACCCATGGTTTTGATTTTGCATCTTTTTAAGGACATTTGGTAATGACAGCATTCCCGTTCTATCAAATTGCGTAATACAGATATCAAGTGCGCAAAATACTTGAGAGCTCCCCAAACCATCAAGACAATGGACCAGCATAGAGGGAAACTTCTTGTCAGTCACTCTATTAGCTAACTTAACATACGTGTCATTAACAAAATAATAAAAATCGAAGGTTATTTAAAAATTTACTCCTCGGCCAAACGGTGTATTGGTAGTGATAAATCATGCGCTTCCGCTTTGGCTTCAGTTCCATGTAGTCAGACTTAATAAAGTTAAAGTATAGTGCGAATTGATTACGAGCAGTTTTGGCTGCTCAATCGCCACGTACTTTTTGGGAGTACTCGTATCAAAACAGTCCACATAGTTGGCATGAATATAGTCAGTATCGTCTTTCTTGGGAGTTATCTTCACACGGGTTGCGTCCCAGCAGCTGATGTCATCGTAGCGGTATTTTCTTGTTTTGAATTTTTTTTAAAGGATCCAAAGTGCGACTGTGCTACGATCTGATAATGCTCAAATTGGATGGCTTCCAAGAAATCAGATTCCATTGCGCGTTTTTTAAATTCATCGTCACTCATTAGAGCAAACTTTGGAGTAGGCATTATTTCAAGATGCATTTTACATATAAATAATACGACTGTTCAAATTAGAATATCGAAACTAACTGACGATGTCTCTCAACTTCATAACTTTATTGAAATCACGTGATCACACGTCATCATATTTGAACACGGATTTGATAAGTGAACTAACCTACAGGTTATCAAAAATAAAATAAAACAAGAGAACATTTATTTTTCATAGTAACAGATATCGTAGAACGCATATTTGCCTAATTGTACTTAAAATAGGTATAACATGTTACGTAATAAATGAATAGTTCTATGCTGAGTTCATCGTTTAGACATGTTAATATATTGATATATTCAGAGCACGTAATGTTTATTAAAATTGACTGAATATATTTGTGAAGATAATTTTTATGATAACTCACTGGGTAAAACCCCGATAATGTTTATACTTACCGAATCGAATCATTCCGAATTTAACTTTGAATTTAAGATGTTAATAAGAAGAACAAACATGTTTTGAATGATAATCGATAACAGCTCACATCATTAGAATAAATTCCGATTTTTTTTATGATGAAAACACGTAATCGTACTACGCATTAATAAATAATAAAAACCAAATATATTTACAATACCTACAGAATGTGTGTATAGTATATACCCTTAGCAACCCATGAGGCCTTGACTTATAAATATGGAACAACACGTGTCAATCAACGGGTTTTCCTTGTTTGTTAATTTTGTTCACATGTATTCTAAGGAATCGTTTAATTTTTAACGAGGAAACTAATTAATCAATAACTTCCTGTTTTTGTGACTTTGTCGTTTGGATTTTTCCATGCCTTCTTGGCGTTGTTTTTGAATAACGCTCCCACTGTACCTACGTTAGATTTCGTCATCTTTCCCAAAATTTAATTGGGAGTAAGGTATAAACTGTGTATCGTTTATTGGTGAGTTATCTGTTCACAATTTTAATTCAGATTTTGGAAATTCATAGAATATGATGTCTATTTGTACATAATACTAAACTAATATCTTTACAATGAGAAATATATTCAACAATTAAATTCACCCTTAGTAAAATTACGTAATAATTAGGTACCATGGTCATGCCAAAGGGATGATCAACCCCCTGACGTAACCGATTATATAATCGGGGTCATTATTGACCTGGGGCGGCCTTGGCCTTGAAATCCTTGTGACATCATCGACGTCTGCTTTTTCCAAGTCCCTAACTTTCTAGATCGCATACATCGCTGTAAAGTAAATAGGTAGGTAGGGTTGATAGCGGAGTTGAGGTAGCACAACCAATCTGATATCAGAGCGAGATCGCTGATTATATTGCTCTGTTAAATCGATAGCAAATATCTGTAGAAGGAAAGAGGCAGCTATAGTTAAACACTCATAACATAACATCACGCCTGTAATCCACAAAGTGTTAGGCAGAGGTGTACCTAGGCTTGCCACCTTTTTTTTTAAGAAAAATAGTATTTTTCTCAAAAACTTGCAAAGGCCAATGCAAACTATTGGCATGATTTAATTTTTTCCTTTCGCCAGAAATGAAACCTAGGTTTTATGTTAGAGGACAATACGAGAAGTCAATAGCAATTAGAACCAGGTCCATCAACCGTAACCGTACGAAGATATATAGGGAAGTATTGCTATTATATTTTTGTCAGGCGTTACGTATTTTTCTCATATCAGTAAGTATCGCTATCCCAATCACGAGAGTACAGTGACAACAGACAAGAGTCGATGACCGCTATTGCACCACTTTAACGTGTACCCACTATAGGATAGGTCTTCTGGGTTACTTTTCTAAATTGTACTATGGAATATTCTTACAAAAAATAAATGATACAACCATAAAAACCGAAACCATAACTATTTATTAAATAATTAGTACAAACATCTTTGTTTAACTTATCGTAGAACAATTGATACTAAATGCTTATAGATAATTAACTTAATTAATCGTCATCACTACTCGTCTCTCTTCCCACATCATGTCTTATTATTAAATCCAGAAATTGAGCTGGAGGACATAAGTTTTGTTGATGTCTACCCCATGCCATGAACCACAATACAGACATGACGTGGCTACAACAACCAAGTGTTCTTTTCCCAGAAATACAGGAACAGTAATGCCCTTTTATTGCTGCTACGCCATCATTAAGTCCTTCTATCAAAAGATACACGAAGTATGTGCGCTGTCGTCTATGTCGCGACTGGATTCGACACCGCAGCAGCCACGGATTTATGACATCCATGTTAAATATTTCCAAAACTGAAATATCTAACCTGTCCTCCCTGTACAGTTCAATAAGGTACGAACCATCGCCCCTCACATGTTCGCCATAATAACTCCTGGCCTGACTTATTTGGTATGTCCCCAAAGCATATATTGTTAAGTCGTTTGTGTCGAGTATGGGAAAGTTGTCCAGGCCGGGAACATTTGCAGTCATTGACACGAAATCAGCTCTGGTTTGATTTAGGTTCCTGTGAATAACATAATCGCTCAAATAGTTTTGATTGGGGGTTTCATTTATTTTTGTTATTATTGATTCCACTAAAGGATGATCAGTGAGTGGTTTACCAAAAGCATTTAGTAATGCACCGGCAATTTTTACTTCGTCGAACAAGTGAGTCGCAGCTCTATTAAAAAAGGTAGACCTAAGTTGTCGAAACTGATTTTTCAACCGTCCGTTGATTGTTTCCACAGTCCATCTACATAATGTAACTCTTCTCGTTTGATTCGCCTGTTGCGTTGTCAACTGTGCCGCGCCAGCATTTTTTGTCACCGGCATATAAGCGCGATAGTTCATGACCCTGAGATCGTCAATTGCATCGCGAAACCCCCTATCTAATATAAATACATCGTCACTTTAAAAAAAGTAATGAAACGGATTGTTTACGTCATGAACATTCGTGATTTCTTTCAAAATCATTGCGTCTGATTTTGTGGCTTCATATGGCCCATATATGTCAATAATGTGGCCATCTGGACACACAATCAAAAATACTTTTAATAGGTTCCGATATTTATGTAGACTATAGGACTTTCGTTGGAACCCATAGTTAGAGCTCTTTTGCATATAAAGATATGTTCCATCTGCAATAACAACCGCTCTCCTGGCCTCTATTGGGGAATCCGGGTTTCCAAATAGGTGATTAGGTATAGATAATATTCTGCTCACTAATTCTTCTCTGCTTAAGTGATCCAGACCTATATGTAGTGGAACAAAATCGTTCAACAGACATTGCCGCGTCCCTTTCATTATTTTTTCTAATGACTGTCGCGACACAGAAAATAATTTTGCTAGTCTTTGATTAGAGTCTCCTGTGTGTAATTTAGTTAAGAGAATCCCTAAAGCATTTAAGGGTTTTTTGGGATATGTCGTTCTTAAAGTCGGACTGGCTAAAACTATTTCCATAAACTGGGCTTTATTAAATCCAATGTAATAATAAAATAGGGAATCATCCATTTCGTTTATGTTTTGAAAATTGAGAAATTCTTTTATCACGGTTTTTTGCAAAGTCAACATATCTTTTGTTTGAGTGCTGTTGAAAGTGGAAAACGTATGACGCGCTATATCTCTTATTTGTTCCCAGATGTTGCTTTCTAAATGAACATCACATATACGCGTTCCTTGTGGGATGTATAAATTGTTCTTAATTAACAAATCCCTTCGAACAGCAAGATGAATCCTATGCAGATTCTGGTTAATGCAGTTATTAATAATACACATTGTGGAGTTATTTGGGAGTCGTAAATATCCAGGTATTTCTATTGTCCCTGATTGAGGATTGGCCTGATCATCATGATCGCTGATCATATTTGGCGCTGCCACGAGTTCTTGATCATTTTGAGCTACGTTTTCTTGATCATTGTCTTCCTGTAATATTTCGGCAGTATCGCTGTCACTACTGTTTTGCTGAGCACTCCTCTGCCGATTCCAGAAGGTCCCACGTTGAAAGCACGGTCGACAAATTCTATCCAACTCGTCAATCTGTAAAATAAAGGTTCAATTGCAATTTCGGGAAGAACAGAATTACAAAAGAGGACAGATAAAAAATAAAATAATAAAACATTGATAAGTAAGTAAAGGAATGTTAAACAATAAAAGGATCTTTGGGCGATGCAAAGGGCTTGTTTTGGGAAAAGCAACATACTAATACAGGTAAATAATAATTATGGTCTGCCTTATCCTATCATAAACAGCAGTATCTATCGTAATCTAGTTTTAAAATATTAGTTAGTAGATTAGGCGATGAAAACTAGGTGGGTACCTATATCGGTAAGACCCCATTTCACATTGACCAATACCTATTGAATGAAAGTAAGGTTTCATTCAATATTGGCTAACGTGAAGAAAACTTAGGTATGTGATAAAAAAAAATGTTGCTTAGATAAAAAAAAAAACGATTACTAACCTCAGTGGAATTGTCGATGTGTTCAATGTAATTCAAAATAAAAGTGTGTTCTTCGACAAAAGCAGGTGTCAGTGGAAATGACCTTCTAACGCTTCTGCCCCCAACGCGGTTTGTACTTCTTCGGCAAATAATACATGGTCTATAAGACATTGTAACCAGCACAAGTTGCTTCACGTTACAACACAAACCAAGTCCCATAAACACAGCCAAGTCACAAGTTAAAACAGAAACGGTATCCAATGTATCAAAGCCAAGTTGTGGGGTAAAATCACTAACGTAAGTACACAGAAACAACGCACACAATCCGAAAGCAGAAGGATGAGTAAGCCAGCACCGAAAGAAACGGGTTCTGTCGACGGTAGAATAGACAACATGACAGATAAACAAAACCCGTTTCTACGGGTAGCATGACCACCGTGCTGCAAGCGTGGGATAGAGAGGGACAACGATATGCTATTCTCTTTCATGGGGTGCAGCGCGCGGCGCGTGGGGATTTCTAGGAACACGCGCCGCGTTTTGACAATCCGTATGATCCGAAACTTTTTAAGCTTGATTTGAAGGCTCCAGTTGTAGTTATCGAGTAACAGAGCTCAGTAAGGACTGAATGTATTATCAGACACAAATATGTTTGAGTACCTAATACAACAACAACAAAGGAAAAATATAACATTAACAACTTACTTAATTTATAACCCGACAACTGAAACGAGTTACTTGGCCTCCGCCTGCTGCCGTCCCCTACCGCGCTCGGCAACGGAAGCGGACGCAGAATGACTCATTAGAGTTGCCGAATAGTATTTAAAAACGGGGAACTTAAAATATCACACACGGAGGATTTTTAAAGACAAAAATAACGCCTGATAAAAAAACAATAGCAATCTACTAAACACTCTCTAACTTGGTTCGGTTACGGTTAGTAGACCTAGTTCTTTTTGCTATTGATATCTCATAAAGTCCTCTAACATATGGCCTAGGTTTCATTTTTGGCGAAAAGAAAAATAAAAACATGCCAGCTATGTATGGCAAAAGTTGCATTGGCCTTTGTAAAATGTTGGGAAAAAAATAGTAGGTACACATTTATTTTTAATCATTATTTATTTTTCCATTTGTATTTGTTATTACTCTGCGCTTTGGCCATCGCGATTTTAATATTTTTTAAATTATTATAGGAATCTAAGCAATCAAGCACACACATGTAGTTTTTTATTAACATCCTCTTTGCACCATTGGTATTGGTAGTCGGACTCCCATTCGCTCTTATATTTGTGAAGCCTCTTTTATTTTCTTTACTTACTTCTTTTTGGAAGGCGCGCAAGAATCATTATCACTTTCCGTTAAATCTTTTCGAATTTGTCTGGTAGCCCTCTAATCACGACGGTAAAAACAGCATTTTTCGTAATTTTTGGAGGGTCATATTTTAAAGAAAATATGACTGGTTGGTAAAGACCAATAAGTTGCTGAAAAAAGGGAAATAACAGGGACGTGTCTACAGCAGATCTTGATTTTATGAAAAAAAAAAAAATGATTGGTCTAGAGGCATTATTCAGGCAGAAAGAAGGGGAATACATTTGTAATTTTGTATGGAGAATCGCAGGCCATATTTCCTCTTAATATAAAAAAGCGCGATAGTTCCCTCTTAATATAGCGATGAAAATATAGTATTTTTCATACTATATTATTTTTCTATACTATATTGTACAATTGACTGCAATATAGTACGGGTGGTAACCCTAGGTGTACCCCATAGTACACCCACATTTTGTGGTCCACCCCATCAATGGAGCACAGTCAGACGGTTTTGCTACTGAGATTTTTGTGATAAAAAGACCCGATAAATCTTACTACGTAAGCTTGCGACCTCTAGACCAACGAGTCAAAGTTACACACAAACCTTACGTCTTGGTCAAAATGTATGACTTGGCCTTTCCATTAAACTATTGCGTGACATAACATGAAAGACCAGTGATTTATGTAATTTTTTACCATAAGACGATAATCGAGTGTCTCTGCGACGCCGACGGCCTGTAAACGGCCAAGCCGTACATTTTGGCCAAAATGTAAGGTTTGTAGAGTTAGGGGCTTCTCTCTGCATCAGAGCTGATACCTTTTTAACAGCGAAAGCGTTATGTAAGTCTGCAACCTACTTTACATGAAATGTAAATCTCCTTATTAAACACATTGTCTACTTGCACGTATTTGTTATTAAAGAGGGACGATATTCAGGACGCCCAAGAATATTGAAGAGAGGCGATGATGAGCTCTCTGACGGTCGTACCGTGCCGTTGGCATCAGACAAGCTCAAGGTCGCTCAGAAGGAGCGACCATGAGTTTGTCTGGTGCGAGACGACGAGGTCGACTGAAGATGGGCGTACCTGCACCCGTAGCATGAGCACTGTTTTGTCGAAGAGTAGACAAAAATGACGTTCCGTGTAGACAGTCGCGACAGTCGCGCCACCGCTTTTAGGTACTCGCAAATGACCGCGTACAGCTGATTGTACTGGTCGTCACCCTGAGTGGCCGTAGAGAACGACTCGAAGGTGGGCAGAGTCAACAGTCTGGACAGCCGCACCAGCTCGCTAAAGGTAAAGACTTTTTTCGTACCCAGCATGACCACCGCGTCTATAATGTCGGGATTCATAAAGTTTCTGTTGGCGAGATAAATGTTTCGCAGTGCGTCCGGATCTCCGATCCTGCACTTGAGCATCTCATCGTAAGTCTGTTTAGTTCTATCCTCCTCCTCGACCATGTCTAGTTTGTGCGAGTTCGAGTCTGCAGTGTGTGCATACACACAAAACTCTTATAATCTAATACAAGTGTGTAGCGTAACGTAAATACTCTATTGAGACTTAACGAGACTCAAAAGTGTATACCCGTACACAAAGTATGCTACTAGTCAAAGTATAATAATAGTAATGTGTGTAGCGGTAATACCCTATTACTGATGAATTAGTTCTGCATAGGTGAGGTCAGTGAGAGCTCGAGACGCGTAAAGTCTACAAGTATGGTCTATAAAAAATACAAGAACACGGTGTCGCTGCATCGTTCGAGGAATAACGAAGTGTTTAAAATCAACAAAAGGGGTAAAAAGTTTATAATCAAGAGGGTGCCCAGACTCGAAAACTTTACAGCAATCAGTCTGCCGCACATGCTGAAGCCCCTGTGCGATGGTGTAGTCATGCCGTACAAGGTATCGTTCCACCCAAACTATACGTGGCTGTACTTTGACTATTACGAGAAGCAAACCCTCTCGCATTGCATGAAGCAGCTCACGTTCGACGAGAAACTCGATGCTATCGTGACGATTGCAAAGGTGCTAAAGTGCATGCACGAAAAGTGCTACATACACAACGACATTAAACCCGAAAATGTACTCATCGACGAGAACAATCGCGCTAGCCTCACCGATTTTGAGCTATCGAGACGATTCAAAAGATCTTCAAAGATGACCACCCGGTGTGGTACCATAGCGTTCATGTCTCCGGAGAAGATTGCACGGAACTACGACGAGTATGCGGACGTTTGGGCCCTCGCAGTCACCGCATACTACATCTTCACAAACGGGTGCCGCCCGTTCGACATGCCCGACACGCTCAATGCGGAGTTTTCGGAGAATTTCGTTTGTTTGTTTGTTTGTTTGTTTGATTGATTAGTATGGATAGTTGCGTGGAAGAACTGGCCAGGTCGCCACTCGTCAACTATGTCAACGACGACAGCATCCCACCTCCTAGTTTAGGAAACCCTAGTAGTTTAGTGTATGGTGGAAAGAAGATGGTCTGCAAGACCATGTGTACAATGTGTAATAATATTTACTCTAATCGTTCCAACCTGCTGCGGCACCTTCGCACCAAACACAAGATCAGCACGGACAACATGGTGGCGAAGCGCAGCAAGAGCAGAAACAAGAGCCGCAAGAGCAGCAACGCCGAGACCGACTACACGGAAGAAGACGGTGCCGCCGGCTCCGAGGACGACTACTACATGCCGCACCTGCCTCTGGAGACGGAGATGGTCGAGAGCGACGAGCCCATGCAGCACTTTATGGGCTGTTTGCTGGACGAGCACCAGGTTGACGAGCCTCAAGGTGTGTGTTTTTTTTGTTATTTCTGTTCTTTTTTTCATACCAGTCTTCTTATAGTGACTACATAATTATTCATTCATAATGCATTAGTGTCCACAATATCTTGTAATAAATAGGTAATAACTTTCAACTAATAATAACTTTAAATACCATGCAAAAACATGCAAACCGTGCCTACTTTTACCCAAAAAAATACCCAGAACACCGTCCATTAGACCCGAGCTCATTAAATGTTACAAGTTTAAGCCTAGTTAATTTACTAATTACAACATTCCAATGATGACACAATTGCATTAGAACTTATCAATCATTACTGAGCACCACCACTAATCCTCGCCGGGCCTCACTAATCACCATTATGCACAATTACTGGTATTCAATTCACCCTAATTCCTACCTGCTCCTATCGCACGCACCCATCTATTATTACTTGTGCCCATCTACATTATTACTTGTACTTACTCATCACTTGTACCCAGAATTACGACTTATACCCAGAACGCTCACGGAGCCAGGACGCGACTGGTCGCGTTGTTTTCTTTATACAGCTGCAACTATGCACAAAACGAGACATTTTTTTTCTAAAAAGACTCTGCCCGTTTTTTGAAGAGACATAACGTTCATAGAGCATTGGTTGTGTGATGCATAATATCAATGATCTTAACGAGTGTCAGCCCGAGTGTCAGCCCGAGTGTCCCGAGAGTATCGGTGTCGGCGATTTGTGTCAGGGGTGGGTCGGATCCGACGGAGACACTCCTCGACCCCGGCGGCCGCGCATCTCGATATAGAGGTGGGTGAGGTTTAATAAAATTTTCACGTTAATACACACATCAAAAGTGTCTAGGGATCAACATATATTTTTGCAATAACTTTTCTCCTGATTGATATTAATTAAAATTTTCTTTAAGGATTCATCAAATAAAGTGTTTTCGTTTGTCACAGTAACGATAAACCAAGTCACCTTTGCATTAATAAAGAAATTTGCCATTTTCCTAATAAAGGGATTTTTGACATTTGAACCACTAACATTAAAGTTCGAAAAAAAGACTGAAATAACAGTTTTCTTTAAAATTTTATTGGGTAACTTAAACAATTAATAATCCGTGTTTCTACCGCGAACACTAACAACACAAGAACATCGGTTTGGCATACTCAAAATGAGTTCATCCAAATCACGCTGTGGAATGGCCGCCCATGTTCGTTGCAACAACAAAAAAAGGTCTTCTTGCGACTGGATACCCTCCATATTCGGCAGAGCTCTTCTCTGTAGCATATCCCATGCATGCTCAATCGGGTTCAAGTCTGGCGACTGAGCAGGCCAGGGCAGGACATTGATGTTAGCTGCGGCGAGAGTCTGTCTTACAACTCTTGCGGTGTGCGGTCGTGCATTATCATGCATTAACTGAAATAAGGGACCGATTTGCACTTGTAGAGGAACGATGACGTCTGATACAATCGTCTCAGCATAAATTTGAGCGTTGAGGTTGCCTCTGATCCAAATCAACTCAGTTCTTCCGCCGATCCAAATACCCGCCCATACCATGATGGTTCCACCACTATAAGGATGGACTTCCTGGCAGGATTTTAATCGCTGTTGGCGTCCAGGGGTTCTCCAGTGTCGTATACGTCTTGTATCCGGTCTCATACCAAAACGAGACTCATCAGAAAAGCACACGAAACGCCATTGTTCTTCTGCCCAATTTCTGTGTTCAAGAGCCCATTGATATCGAATCCTACGATTGTGCATTGCTATAGGTGGTACCCGTAGCGGTCTTCGGGAATGAAGGTTCACTTCATGCAAGCGGTTTCTGACTGTTTGGTCGCTAATTAAGTTCCCTGAAGAGTGATGAAGCCTCACGGCTAACATCATGGCGGTTATTGTTGGAGCTCTTCGAGCTAAGATTTGAATGTATCGGTCTTGTCTCCGTGTGGTGCAGCGATACCGTCCTCCATGGCGCTCAGCCACGGTACCAGTGCTTCGGTAACGTGTCCAAAGTCGACTGATAACACTCTGACTTGTATTCAGAGCTAAAGCCACAGTACGTTGCCGGGAACCAGCTTCTATCATTCCCACGGCTCTGAGCATTTCTTCCCTGCTTAAATGACGTCGCTGCTCCATAATAACGTTGGTTTTAATCAGTAGTAGGGAAACAGTAGCACTAATAATGTCTTCAATGCGTTGTATGTTTTTATAGGGAAAATATTGACAGCTGATTTTCATCTTTTACTCGAATTTGATTCACAGTTCCTGATTCAAATTATGAAATGCACCAAAAAGGATCCATAAAAAATAAAATAAATTTATAAAATCATAAATTTATTACAAAGCCACATCTCAATCTCAAGAAATCCGCATAAAAATGCTTGATCCCTAGACACTTTTGATGTGTGTATTTTCATGCATTTATTTCTCAAAAAACTTGGAATACTTGTAAACTTGGAAACTTAGAAACTAGAGAATTACACTTGGAGACTTGTAGAGCTAGAGACACTGCACAAGTCTGTTAAACTACACACGTCTACTTGGTTTGATGACTTTGGTTCATGCATTGATGGCTTTAGGATTGAGGCGACTCGAGCGCTTTAGTTAGGACTGAGGAGCTCACGCGATACTGATTTCGCTCGACTTAAACTTGGACGGGTAAAAATTGAGAATTGACTTTTGATTTTCAACAAAATCAACACAGTGCCCATGTAGACGTTTCTAGTTACCAAACACACACACGAGCCTTGCCGGCTTTTCTTAACTCTTAACTCTTAAACTAGGTACTACAACTACACTAACTTGTAATATTCTAAACTATGCATAAAATTTCTAAACTATGCATAAAATCCTCAACTAGACTTACACGACTTAAACCTACACTCAACTACAAAATCACACACTATTCAAATAGACCTCGTCCGAAGTCGCAGTAGACGTGGTGGATGTGGTCGGTGTCGAAGAGGACGACGAAGACGTGTCCGTCCTGGCCAGCCGTCTGCGCTTCTCGTACAGCTCGACCACCACTTCGCTAGAGGTGCCTGCGTGCAAGTCGCACATCTGGTCGAACATGCGCTTCTCTCTGTTGGTGCTGATCGGGTACAGTCTCTTGCGATTGTTTTTGACAATGTTTGACAGCACTCGTTGCGGAAACTCTCCGCTGGTCGCGTGCAGAGGCGGGATAGTGTCAGAGTCGGTGGGGTTGTTCAAGTTCTTGTTGATCAAAAACATGATCGACACAAAGTTGTACATTACTATATAGTCGGGTTTGCTGTGATCCACGCACAGCGAGTTTGTGTAGTAGCAGTACAGAAAGTTGGTGAGGTTGTCCATAAAGTGTTGCGGCGAAATCTTGTGTCGAACAAACAGCTCCCGCATACCGTGACAGTTGGACGCAAACACGACTCGTACAATGCTCTCGCACGACGCAATCTTCGAGAGGCACTGTATGAGAGGTGTCGTGCCGCCCACTTTAAAGTAGTACTCGACGACGTTCTCAAAGAGTATAGCGTAGCCCTCGCACTCCAACTCGGCCGCCACACGTTCCGCTTCGCTGCTGTCGTTCAGCACCACTCGAACCCACTGCAGCGACTTTGGCGAGTACAGCCACTTTATGCAGCACGAGGGTGTGATGGTGTTCATAGTGAAACGACTAAAGGACGTGTCCGAGAAGGTGGCCTACGACAAGGGTGTCGTAGGCCACCTTCTCGGACACGTCCTTTAGTCGTTTCACGTTGAGCGCAGTCTGAATCTTTTGAGATTGAATCTTTATGCTGTAGTGCAGACCCAGCGGCACCTTGTCCGCACCTGACAAGTAGGGGTTCCTCGAAGCGAGCAGCAGGATTATTTGTTGTCGAGATAGACGCGCAACCTCGGGTGAGCTCTCGATCGCCGCCAGAAACGTCTCTAGCACGTTGTTCTTTTTATCTACGCTCCCGTTGATGATGGCGAGGTTCGCGATGTAGTACACCGACTCGGGGTTGTACTTGTTGCGATCCATCAGCTCGGTGTCGGTGTAGTTTTCGAGCACAACTCTCTCGCCCATGTACAGGGCGCCCATCATGACTGCGGCTGGCGAGAGCGCGTGCAACAACGAGAACTGAGTCTGGCCCTCGCGCTCCAACACTTTGCACGAGTCGATCTTGTCGTCGAACGCCAACTTTAAATCTTTGCAGTCCACGCTCTTGGTGAGGCTGGCGCGATAGAGCTCCAAGTGACGATCGCTACCCTTCGACTTGGAGTCGACCACCTCCTTCATCTCGTCGTTGCAGTGTATAAAGTCTGTGATTCGTAGCAGGTTGTCGACGTACTTTGCATTGAACGCCAGTATCAGCTCTATGAAATCGTTGACCTCGTTGTGCATTATGCTGCATCCCAGCTCCATGATCGCGTCGATCTTTCGAACCATACGCTTTCCGTACACTTGAGAGATGACTCGGTAGAATTTAGAGTGATCCTGGAACCACTGATCCTTCGAGAAGAGCAAGTGTCTAAACTGTTGACCCATGTAGTACCTCGGATTGTAGAATAGGTTGTGTCTGTAGCCATAGTTCCAGCATAGCGTTCTGAGCTCCGTGATCGATGTCTTCATCACAGGTCGAGGCACGGTCAACTCGTACTTTAGGTAGTTGATGGATATGTCGTCGCCGTCTTGATCCGCGTGCAGACCGTCTAGCACAAACGAGTTGATGTGGATGCAAGAGTCGGTGTCGTGATAAAACATTTCACACACATAGATGCACGTGTCGTTGATGCTGGGATCGCGATTTATTATCACCAAGTTGGTTGCGAGCGAGAGTTTGTGATAAATCTCTGCAGGGATCGATATGGAGTTGGGTCCCAGAGTGTTGTCCACCACCATTGTCATGCGAGCGCCGTTGTGACGATGGCCCAAAAGGTACGAACGCACGTAGCTCCGCTTGCCGGATTGAAGGATCAAAAAGTTGCCGCACAAAAAGTCGTTTTGTAAAAACTTTTTATGTGATTTGTTCAGATGCTTGTGTAGAAACGTCTTGAGCTGAGGTCGAGTACGCACAACCAGAGTGGGCACCTTCACTCGATCGGGAAACTCTTTCTTCTCTAGGTACGCAGTCTGTATGAGGTGGCCGGACTCGATGAGCGATCGGAAAAAGCTAAAGTTTTTCGAAGAGTACACGTTCGGCATCGGGTAAATGTAGTTCTTGTCGAGCACTCTGACTCCAAACGAGTTTTTATACTTGAACGATTCGGTGCAGCACGGATGCGAAGGCTTCGGATCGATCGGCTCCAGCTCGTTCGGCAGAACACGCGTCCTGGCTCCGCGCGTCGCGCGTCGCGAATTGCTCGTGGTCATCGAGGGTGTACTCACAAACTTTAGGATCAATCCCGAAGACGTTTTGCACATAAAGAGATGCATGATTATCGTTACGATGGTGTACGAGGATCGGTACATTAACATTTATCATGCGGGCCACCTGCCGGTCAAGTATTCTCCCAAGTATCAAATGTTCGTCGGAGTCTACGAGGGCAAATACATGTACAGTGATGCGTTCGAGGGCTACACTCCCTTTGCAGAGTACACCACTTTTGGCATGAACTTTCATCGTGCACTCATGCACATGCAGCCGGCAAAGGCCACAGTGTCCATCAACAACGTCAAGGGCTCGTGCTCCACGCTGTGCAGCAGATCGGACCTGTACGCCTTTATGTACTCTATAGGCTTTACAAACTCTGCACTGATGATGAGCTGCCAATCGACGGACGTGGACTTTGAGTGCGTCAGCTTTGACGATCCTTCCAAGTTTATGCTCGCGACAAAGTCAAACATGGGACTCATGACAGAGTTGGCCACTTTCGAGGAGCCTCTACCCGCACCGGAGCCGGTGAAAGAGTTCTTCGACGACTACCACGAGAAGAGGGCGCACAACTTGACTCTGGCCAAACCCGAACACTTGACTCCGGGCTCTATAGGGGCAAAGACTTTTGAAGAGCTCGGCCACTGCTATAGAGATCTCTTTGAGTTTGACGCGGACAAACACTTTGAGTTGATTAATTTCTTTATAAATCAGAGCAAGCTGGAAGAGTACAATGTGCTAGAGCCGATTTCTGGTAACGAGACGCTCAAGTGCAGGAAGCGCAAGGCCTCCGGTGACATTGGTCAGCCTGAACTCAAGCGAGTCGCCTCCGAAGACTACGAGGCCGGCATGAAACTTAGCATGGAACGTTACGCTGCCGACAACCGCATACTCCTCTACACGGGTCTCTCCAACCTCAACTGCGACACCGTCGAGGATGGTATAATACTGGACGAAACGTTCCATAAAAACTCTCCAATGAAGCTCTTCTCGGTGACTCTCTCGTTGCGCGTGACCGCATACTCTAGCGAAAACTCGTACAGCCGCAAGGCCACAAGTCTAAAGCCCAAGGGTGTGTACTCGTACACAAAGATTAATCGCAAGTACAACGACGTGATAGTGTTCGGCATACTGACCTCAGACTGCAAGGTTAGAATTCAAAAGAGGCGAGCCATCAACGTGCACCAATCCTTCATAAAGAACACGTACCGATACATGATCACCATGAACGACCCTCTGCGTACTCCCAAAATGATAGACTCGTTCTTTCAGTACAACAATGGCACAAAGTCAATGTTCATGATCCACTACCACTACACCGAACGACTGGGCGTCGGCTCTAAGCTGGCCAATCTGCACGGTCAAAAGGGTATAGTGTCGAGCGTCAAAGACTTGTCCAATTTCAAGTTTTGGACCGCGTCCGGCAAGATGGTGCACCCGCAGTTGTTGTTCAGCAAGCAGTCTCTGGCCGGTCGTATGACTTCATCTCAGACATTGAGCATGTTCAACAGTCCCGATCTGGCGTTGAACGAGCACGGAGAGTGCATAGCTCCGTTGGCGTACTTTGTCCATCAGATTGAATCGAACGCAAAGTGCAAGAAGATGCTACCCAAGAACGATTTGATGACTGCCGAGAACGGATTCCTCTCCAACGGACTTACCGCCACCATGAGTCTCATGTCGAAGCAGTACCCGCTCAACGAGAACGTCACCACTAGTCCGTTTATGCTGGAGCTCATTAAACTCGGACACGTTCACGTGAACCTGACACCGGACTTGACTGGGTCTTCGTCGTCCGAAGAGGAGATGAAACCCACCGCTTCAGACGTCTCGACACCCGAGCCCGAGAGTATTTCCGTGGAGGACGACGTCAGCTGCGACTCTGACCAGTGGGATGACAACTTTGATACCAAAGACTTTGACAACAGAGTCTCAGAGTCTGACGACAGTCTCACCGACACCGAGGACGAGGCAGATGTCGAGTTGGACGATGCCGACGAGGTTGACGAGTGTGAGGATTAGTTTTCGTGTGTTGGTTTGCGTGAATAATTGTGTATAGAGTTCTCTAATTATGTATAGATTTCTAATAAATAAAAAAAAAAAATACACAGAGTACCTGCTTTTTTTAAATACAAACCTGTTTCGTTTCATAAAGCCTGTCAGTCAAGTCTCAGTCATACCCTTGACTGTTTCAAAAGCTATACGGGTGTCACCCCGCACTATTAGATACTCTAGATGAGTAAACCTCTCCAAAAGAGTAGAGGTGGGTGGTATACAAAAGGCACTATGCACGTTTCTATGATCAAAGGAGTCGTAGCGTTGCCGGCACTGTTTAAACTTGCACGCGTCTGCCGGGCAAGCCACGTCTGCGCTGTGAGCGGACGTCTTCTTCTCGGTGGTCCTCTTCACGTACAGCATGTGTTTCACTAGATTTGTAATGTTCTTCACAAAGAGTTTGAGCGCAGTTGTAAAGTTACGCTCCACTTTTTCAGAGAGGTCAAACAACCTCAGCACCGAACCGCTTCCCCCGACGTGCAGCACGTTCTCTAGGTACAGTTTGGGACTTCGATTCAGTATGGGGTTCGTGCAATGTCTGCTCAGCAGCGATAGGTTGTGTCCGAGTGCGGCGTCGATCACGTAAGCCACCGAGATGGAGGACGCGGGTTGCAGCGAAGAGGCCGGACCCAGAGGCACTTCGGTCATGTGTTCGTACACTCTTTCCACCTCACCCTTCATGTTGCACCTAAACTGTCTAAGTCTCGGCAGCAGACTCTTGGAGCATCCGTACTTGAAGCACACTACGTGAAAGAGCGACATTGCACCCTGGTGTACGATCAGTTGGTAGTTGCACGTGATTTGTTGGTCACATATCGAGTCTACAGTGTGGTTGCATGCAAAGGCCGCGTAGATGTTCACCTCTGGCAGGGCTCGGATGGGTTCCATGTCAGCACGGTGAGCACAGTCTCGAAATCAAACAGAGTCGGAGTCAGCGTACTGTTGATGTATTCTACAGCTTCGTTACTTCTATCGGCCCTTACTAGAATGTGGTATGAGTCTAATGTGTCATTGGTCATTTGAAGTATACGCATTATGGGGTAGTTTAAGGCGGTCACCGAGTCCTCGTCTCCGTCCAGCAGAGTTCGTTTAACATAGAGGCAAAAGTCTAGCGCGTCCACTCTCTCGGGTAGCGCTCGTTCGACGTGAATCTTTGGTGTGCAGTCGTACGTCCACGGAGTGCCCACTGGGTGAGGCACCGAAGCCGGACGATACTCCACCGACTCGTAGGTGTCACCCTTGTAATAGACGTGACCCCTGTCGCTCTTGGGTCCCAGCACCACGTCAACCGATCTAACTCGCGCTCTATTCGTGGACACTATAGAGCCGACGTTCAACACTCTGCGGCCTAGAAATTCAAACATAGCAATACGCAGGAGCGACAGAATGTGCTCGAGTAAAAAGTACTTGAAGCTGTAGCCGCGAGTCTGTTTAGTGAAACTCAGCGCGTTTGATTGTTTTAAATTGTGCAACTCGTAGTTGAGTCGTATACGATACAGCCCCCTGTCGTCGTCCAGCGAGAAGATGTAATAGAATGCCCTCAAAGAGCACCCGTCATTGTTGTGCAGCCTGGTCTGAGCTAAAGGTACAGACTCGATTACAGTTTGTTGCATTATAGCTTGTTGCCACTCACTACTCACATATTTCGAACGGGTACACCGCAAATGAATCAATTATATTACTGGTTTAACTAGAAAAACGTATACGCAGTATGGTCTTTTACATTGTTATTTGAAAGATGGAATTGAAGATTGTTCGGCCCGCTAACCTCAAAGACTTACCCAATGTAATGTCGAAAAAACTAGACGACGGTTCGATACTATTGCACATGCTAAACGGTCAGGCGCACTATAAAGAATCGGTAAAGACCCTTTCGATAAAAATGTCTCCGTGCTACAAACAATTTGCGCATCTAACCAAGACGTTAAAGCTGTTGATTCGAGAAGCAAAGTTACGCAAATACGACGGACACGTGTTGATTGTTGTCCTGGACGAGGACAGGCGTATGGAGACAGCGGACAAAATCGAAAAAGTTTACGACACGTGTATGATGCTGGAACGAGTGGACGAGTTGCAGTATATTGTATGCAAATAGTTTGAAATTTGATTTGTATGCAAATTATTCGTGTCGAATGATTGGTTCGATTTGATAAAACTGTGAAACGTGTGTTGTGGGTTATACCTTACACACCTAATGTAAATAATTTCCTAATGTAAATAGCTGTGTATATAATGTAAATGGATATGCAAATAGCTATGTAATTGTATATTTTTTTTACACACGACTCATAACCTTTCAAAAAACATACACTATTCACTCTCGCAACTGTCGTTTGCGATAACTTTTTCACTAGGCGCTCGCCACGAAGTCGGCTCACCGGCACCGTAGTGCTGACACCCCTTCATTAGCTTCCACTGTAACGACACGTCGACTGAGATGTAGCCGTTAAAGTTGTTTGAGAACCGATCCACCTTGTTGCCCAGCTTGTAGTATCGGGTGCACCAGGCGAGAGACTCTACCAGGTCTGCGGTCTGTCGCTTTTCGTGCCAAGTCAACTTTGGATGCTCGCTACTACACATACCCTTCCTACGGCCAAAGTTAATCTTTAGCCCCTTTGCCTTGCCTCGCATCACTATGGTGCAAATATCGTGCAACACCTGGCGCCAATGTTTCTCGTCGCACATGTTGCCGCCGTTTATGCTGTCGAAGCTCTTGGCCAGTACCGGGTCGCTGTCTCGTATACTGTAGCACTCTATTATAGCGGTAGCCATAGAGTTGGTGAGCATAGGTTGCGAGTAATCGGTACCCATTAGCAACACTATTGCGGTAAACGTATTCCTAGGCATAGAGTGTACGTTGAAATACTTCAAGTCTACGAAACCGTTTGCCGTGTCCAGGTAGAGGGGTGCGTCTTTTCTGTACCTTTCGTAGGCTACATGATAGACGTCGCTATCGCTGGTCATCAGTATGGCTGCAGTGCTGGGGTCGCGCTCTAGAATCATTTGCATTTCGCTCTCACCCAAGTCCAACTGCACCACATCTATACCGCTCTGTCCCTCGAAGAGAGACTTGAACTGAACTAGAGCCGAGTGAACGTCAAACTTTACATAGTAGTGCCTCTGGTGGGAGGTCTTCTTCTTCATGGTGGGCGACACACCGTCAATGTAAACCAAGACCTTTTTAATGTTAAATCTACGTCTGTAGCCGTTGACAATGTCCATGAATCGAATGAACGCGTTCTGAGCTATAGTGTACGGGTCAGTGCAATTGTTGAACGCGCCCTTGTGCAGCATGAGGTTACCGTCCGCGTACACGTTGTACGTGGCTGCAGCGTCTTCGTTGTAGTCTAAATCTACAATGTGGTTGGCTATAAACTCTTTAAACACAGTGTTAAACTTTAAGATACCCATAGTTGTATCGGGTGGGTGTTTATTAGGGTGAATAGGCCCTGTAGGTGATTGTTTCAGACTACACAATGCGACCGCCGCCGTAATCGTTATACCGTAAACATTTTATCAGAGACACCAATGTACATCACATTACCCCATTCGTCCTGTGCGTACAAGCCAAACGGATGGATCTCGACATTGTGGAAACGCAAACGTTGAAATACCTTTAGCAACGGATCCACACTCTGACTGGTGTCCACCAGTGTCACAACCTCTTGCACGTCGGACCTAACCGGCAACTCGTGCGGTTCTCGCACCAGCACTAGGTAGTACGGCACGTCGTTGTCGTAGTAGATCACCTTGTTTCTCGAGAGTCGTATGCAATTTTTAGGCATTTCGTACAACGAATCCAGACACATTGACTCGTAGCTCGAGAAGAACGGACTCAGGTAGCATGCGTTGTTGTGTCGCATGATGCAAGTGTGATGCACGTTGCTCCTCTCCGAGAACTTTTCCACCAGCCTTGGTGTGCCTGAGAGCTCTAGGCTGACGTGCTCCTTCATGGGGTCTCCGCTCGTGTTGCAGTACGCTGGCACTTTTGAGACTAGACACACTTTAAAGTCAGAGTTTAGCTCCACCACCACTCTATCGGACCACAGCACCGTAAGCGGTGACGTGCATCGCATCATGGAGTTTACACACTTTGTGAATGTAGACAAGTTTAGCTTTGATTTCACCGTAGTGGGTCTGAGATTGAGCACCGCGGGCATACGATCGTATAGATTTGCGGCCATCTCGCGCAAGTTATCACTGTGCATCACCACGGCAGCGTAATAACGAAAAGTTGAAATGCTTTCGTCCTCCAACGAGCCTTTGGAGATCCAAGTGACCCGGTTGTTGCGAGTGTCGACTCTTAGATTCTTGCGTAGAGTCTCCGCCGTCATAGGTTGCTCGATCTGCAATAGGCTAACTTTTAAGTTGGATCGATCGTCTGCAATGATCAGGTTTGGATCAATGGTGGCATAGTTGGTCTTTACCACGTACGGGTACTCTACAATTAGAATGACTCTCATCGCGACTACCAAAAACCACCGAGTGGCACTACTTCACTTTACTTCACTTTTTCCTTTTACACCCACAAGAGTCGGGCGCGGGAACCGCAGCCTCGGGATCGAACGCGAGTAACCTAAACAAGACGAGCCTGAGTGATTCTTGTACGTTGATCGAGTTGAGTGTAAAGTGTTCCAAGAATTGTTGCAAGTCAGTCTCTTGAAACTCTTTGATTATATTCATCGTCTATAGGTGAGGCGTGCGTGACATTGCACGCTTAACGCTTACATGTTCATTGGCATAACCACAATAGGTTATTCGATCGGTCGAATCAAAAAACTACACACATCGCTAGCGAAGCGTACGACCATACACGATACGCGGTCGATTGTTTTAGCACAATAGGCTATTGTGACTGACCGACCGTATTGCTTGTGAGTCGTGATAGTTTTATGTCGACCGGTACAGTGTTAGTTATACTCACCTTGATTAAGGCATTCTGCGAGCTCTGCATGCTTGTGGTCGTATATTTCTACAACAGACGACCTGAACGTAAAAATGTTTGAATTCCAGAGCATAAAACTCTGTCCTGACAACTCTACGATTCAAATCGACGACGCGATCATACCGATCGACGGTGACTCTTTCGAGTTTGAATATAAGAATGAGCGCTACGTCCTATACGTCAACACTCTATCGGTGCGAAAGCACCTTAACGATTATGCTGTGGACGATAAAATCTCTGAAGCGTGGTCTTTTATGCGAGTGGACGCGGCTCGACACTTGGTGAGCTCTTTCGCCAACCTGATACAGAACGTGGACATAGGTGTTGTAGTGAACAAATCGTGCAAAGAGGCGCTACAAGATTTGATGGAGTCGCTCCACTCCATGACTACGGGTCATCAGTCCTCTGAAATTACAATGTTGATGCAGCGCGTGGCCATGATGCTGGGTAACCTGTCCAACGAGCAACTCTTGAAATTTCTATCGCACAATCACATCAACAATGTAGAGTTGATCGGCGCTAGTAGGAATCTATCGAGCCAACTGACTCATATGCGTAGGTTTATAGTAAACTGTATAACGTTCAATCCCAACTATGCAAACTACCGAGGTCTCAGTGTGATCTACGACATATTCCTAGGTGTGTTTGGCACGCTCACTCTGCTGAATTCTCACACTTTTGTCGAGTACATGTCCAACGAAGACTTGATTGTGCACGATATGGGTATAATTGTAGAGAGCGCTATATACGATCGACCCTCGGTCGAGTTGTTCATCAAGGGACTCAATCTACACGCTAAAAACTTGTATGCCGAGATGAAGAAAAAGTACCCTGCCATCGGTCTAATTCAGTCAGAGTTGGATCTAAGCAAGGTGACGGAGCGCATCCAGCACGAGATGATCGACGAAAATAACAAGCATGACGTTACGCTATTCCCGTACATGATCTTTTACGGAATGAACGACTCGACTCGCATCAAGCAAAACATAAAGGCTCTGTTCGAGATTCGCAAGAGCGTAGCGGGCGCTTCGGTCGGTCAATTTGCGAGCATGCTTCATTTTACGAGCGCTTGCTACGAAAAGCTAGTGTCCAACATGCGTGAACACCACACAATGTACCTAATCGAGTCGATCCGTGACATTTTTACGAGCGATGAACTGAGAAAACTATTCGGATTCACAGAGTCGGACGAGTTGTTTTCATAGTGTATTTTTTTTGACGAGTGGAATGATTTACTAAATATTTAACTACATAAATCATTATGGGTAAAACGCGAACTGGCAATAAGTATGGATCAAACACGGAGCCAGAGCACAGTAGCGAGGAGACTCGCCCAAGTTTACAAAACACGACTTCGGGTGATTTTAAAGTCACGATGGTGCCGTCCAATAGCAAGACTTTCGTTCCTGGGGAGCAAAATACACCAGCACCCAGTAGATCTATGCTCGAAAGAGTGAGATACTTCCTTCCCAATATGTTCAACCGGCAGCCGGCCGTGGACGAGAGCTACATCGAGATGGAGGAGCTCTCAAAGAACAAGCCCGAGTTCGGAAATTCAAACTCTATAAATTCCAGAATCAATGACAAACAACGATATTTACACGACGATAATGATGGTTCATAGGAAACTCAAATTGCATACTTTAAAAACAAAAACTTAATTATATAGCTCAAAATAAGCATAATTACAACTGCCAAATGCAACATAGCACTGATAGCTCTGTCTCTATGGACACTACGAATGATGGCCCTAAGGTTAGTTCTAATTTCACGTCTAGTGATTCAAAGTGCTCTGGTTTTAGAGTTAATGATAGTAGCGATACCAAGGATACCAAGGATGCCAAGGATGCCAAGGATGCCAAGTCACTTATTAAAGAGTCTAACGTGCCCAATCCTCCCAAAGAGAGCAAAGACTCTAACCCTCCCAAGTCTGCAAAGCCCGCCATCAATAAGGTTTAAGCCTAGTTAATTTACTAATTACAACATTCCAATGATGACACAATTGCATTAGAACTTATCAATCATTACTGAGCACCACCACTAATCCTCGCCGGGCCTCACTAATCACCATTATGCACAATTACTGGTATTCAATTCACCCTAATTCCTACCTGCTCCTATCGCACGCACCCATCTATTATTACTTGTGCCCATCTACATTATTACTTGTACTTACTCATCACTTGTACCCAGAATTACGACTTATACCCAGAACGCTCACGGAGCCAGGACGCGACTGGTCGCGTTGTTTTCTTTATACAGCTGCAACTATGCACAAAACGAGACATTTTTTTTCTAAAAAGACTCTGCCCGTTTTTTGAAGAGACATAACGTTCATAGAGCATTGGTTGTGTGATGCATAATATCAATGATCTTAACGAGTGTCAGCCCGAGTGTCCCGAGAGTATCGGTGTCGGCGATTTGTGTCAGGGGTGGGTCGGATCCGACGGAGACACTCCTCGACCCCGGCGGCCGCGCATCTCGATATAGAGGTTGGTGAGGTTTAATAAAATTTTCACGTTAATATTTTCATGCATTTATTTCTCAAAAAACTTGGAATACTTGTAAACTTGGAAACTTAGAAACTAGAGAATTACACTTGGAGACTTGTAGAGCTAGAGACACTGCACAAGTCTGTTAAACTACACACGTCTACTTGGTTTGATGACTTTGGTTCATGCAATGATGGCTTTAGGATTGAGGCGACTCGAGCGCTTTAGTTAGGACTGAGGAGCTCACGCGATACTGATTTCGCTCGACTTAAACTTGGACGGGTAAAAATTGAGAATTGACTTTTGATTTTCAACAAAATCAACACAGTGCCCATGTAGACGTTTCTAGTTACCAAACACACACACGAGCCTTGCCGGCTTTTCTTAACTCTTAACTCTTAAACTAGGTACTACAACTACACTAACTTGTAATATTCTAAACTATGCATAAAATTTCTAAACTATGCATAAAATCCTCAACTAGACTTACACGACTTAAACCTACACTCAACTACAAAATCACACACTATTCAAATAGACCTCGTCCGAAGTCGCAGTAGACGTGGTGGATGTGGTCGGTGTCGAAGAGGACGACGAAGACGTGTCCGTCCTGGCCAGCCGTCTGCGCTTCTCGTACAGCTCGACCACCACTTCGCTAGAGGTGCCTGCGTGCAAGTCGCACATCTGGTCGAACATGCGCTTCTCTCTGTTGGTGCTGATCGGGTACAGTCTCTTGCGATTGTTCTTGACAATGTTTGACAGCACTCGTTGCGGAAACTCTCCGCTGGTCGCGTGCAGAGGCGGGATAGTGTCAGAGTCGGTGGGGTTGTTCAAGTTCTTGTTGATCAAAAACATGATCGACACAAAGTTGTACATTACTATATAGTCGGGTTTGCTGTGATCCACGCACAGCGAGTTTGTGTAGTAGCAGTACAGAAAGTTGGTGAGGTTGTCCATAAAGTGTTGCGGCGAAATCTTGTGTCGAACAAACAGCTCCCGCATACCGTGACAGTTGGACGCAAACACGACTCGTACAATGCTCTCGCACGACGCAATCTTCGAGAGGCACTGTATGAGAGGTGTCGTGCCGCCCACTTTAAAGTAGTACTCGACGACGTTCTCAAAGAGTATAGCGTAGCCCTCGCACTCCAACTCGGCCGCCACACGTTCCGCTTCGCTGCTGTCGTTCAGCACCACTCGAACCCACTGCAGCGACTTTGGCGAGTACAGCCACTTTATGCAGCACGAGGGTGTGATGGTGTTCATAGTGCCCTTGTCGTAGGCCACCTTCTCGGACACGTCCTTTAGTCGTTTCACGTTGAGCGCAGTCTGAATCTTTTGAGATTGAATCTTTATGCTGTAGTGCAGACCCAGCGGCACCTTGTCCGCACCCGACAAGTAGGGGTTCCTCGAAGCGAGCAGCAGGATTATTTGTTGTCGAGATAGACGCGCAACCTCGGGTGAGCTCTCGATCGCCGCCAGAAACGTCTCTAGCACGTTGTTCTTTTTATCTACGCTCCCGTTGATGATGGCGAGGTTCGCGATGTAGTACACCGACTCGGGGTTGTACTTGTTGCGATCCATCAGCTCGGTGTCGGTGTAGTTTTCGAGCACAACTCTCTCGCCCATGTACAGGGCGCCCATCATGACTGCGGCTGGCGAGAGCGCGTGCAACAACGAGAACTGAGTCTGGCCCTCGCGCTCCAACACTTTGCACGAGTCGATCTTGTCGTCGAACGCCAACTTTAAATCTTTGCAGTCCACGCTCTTGGTGAGGCTGGCGCGATAGAGCTCCAAGTGACGATCGCTACCCTTCGACTTGGAGTCGACCACCTCCTTCATCTCGTCGTTGCAGTGTATAAAGTCTGTGATTCGTAGCAGGTTGTCGACGTACTTTGCATTGAACGCCAGTATCAGCTCTATGAAATCGTTGACCTCGTTGTGCATTATGCTGCATCCCAGCTCCATGATCGCGTCGATCTTTCGAACCATACGCTTTCCGTACACTTGAGAGATGACTCGGTAGAATTTAGAGTGATCCTGGAACCACTGATCCTTCGAGAAGAGCAAGTGTCTAAACTGTTGACCCATGTAGTACCTCGGATTGTAGAATAGGTTGTGTCTGTAGCCATAGTTCCAGCATAGCGTTCTGAGCTCCGTGATCGATGTCTTCATCACAGGTCGAGGCACGGTCAACTCGTACTTTAGGTAGTTGATGGATATGTCGTCGCCGTCTTGATCCGCGTGCAGACCGTCTAGCACAAACGAGTTGATGTGGATGCAAGAGTCGGTGTCGTGATAAAACATTTCACACACATAGATGCACGTGTCGTTGATGCTGGGATCGCGATTTATTATCACCAAGTTGGTTGCGAGCGAGAGTTTGTGATAAATCTCTGCAGGGATCGATATGGAGTTGGGTCCCAGAGTGTTGTCCACCACCATTGTCATGCGAGCGCCGTTGTGACGATGGCCCAAAAGGTACGAACGCACGTAGCTCCGCTTGCCGGATTGAAGGATCAAAAAGTTGCCGCACAAAAAGTCGTTTTGTAAAAACTTTTTATGTGATTTGTTCAGATGCTTGTGTAGAAACGTCTTGAGCTGAGGTCGAGTACGCACAACCAGAGTGGGCACCTTCACTCGATCGGGAAACTCTTTCTTCTCTAGGTACGCAGTCTGTATGAGGTGGCCGGACTCGATGAGCGATCGGAAAAAGCTAAAGTTTTTCGAAGAGTACACGTTCGGCATCGGGTAAATGTAGTTCTTGTCGAGCACTCTGACTCCAAACGAGTTTTTATACTTGAACGATTCGGTGCAGCACGGATGCGAAGGCTTCGGATCGATCGGCTCCAGCTCGTTCGGCAGAACACGCGTCCTGGCTCCGCGCGTCGCGCGTCGCGAGTTGCTCGTGGTCATCGAGGGTGTACTCACAAACTTTAGGATCAATCCCGAAGACGTTTTGCACATAAAGAGACGCATGATTATAGTTACGATGGTGTACGAGGATCGGTACATTAACATTTATCATGCGGGCCACCTGCCGGTCAAGTATTCTCCCAAGTATCAAATGTTCGTCGGAGTCTACGAGGGCAAATACATGTACAGTGATGCGTTCGAGGGCTACACTCCCTTTGCAGAGTACACCACTTTTGGCATGAACTTTCATCGTGCACTCATGCACATGCAGCCGGCAAAGGCCACAGTGTCCATCAACAACGTCAAGGGCTCGTGCTCCACGCTGTGCAGCAGATCGGACCTGTACGCCTTTATGTACTCTATAGGCTTTACAAACTCTGCACTGATGATGAGCTGCCAATCGACGGACGTGGACTTTGAGTGCGTCAGCTTTGACGATCCTTCCAAGTTTATGCTCGCGACAAAGTCAAACATGGGACTCATGACAGAGTTGGCCACTTTCGAGGAGCCTCTACCCGCACCGGAGCCGGTGAAAGAGTTCTTCGACGACTACCACGAGAAGAGGGCGCACAACTTGACTCTGGCCAAACCCGAACACTTGACTCCGGGCTCTATAGGGGCAAAGACTTTTGAAGAGCTCGGCCACTGCTATAGAGATCTCTTTGAGTTTGACGCGGACAAACACTTTGAGTTGATTAATTTCTTTATAAATCAGAGCAAGCTGGAAGAGTACAATGTGCTAGAGCCGATTTCTGGTAACGAGACGCTCAAGTGCAGGAAGCGCAAGGCCTCCGGTGACATTGGTCAGCCTGAACTCAAGCGAGTCGCCTCCGAAGACTACGAGGCCGGCATGAAACTTAGCATGGAACGTTACGCTGCCGACAACCGCATACTCCTCTACACGGGTCTCTCCAACCTCAACTGCGACACCGTCGAGGATGGTATAATACTGGACGAAACGTTCCATAAAAACTCTCCAATGAAGCTCTTCTCGGTGACTCTCTCGTTGCGCGTGACCGCATACTCTAGCGAAAACTCGTACAGCCGCAAGGCCACAAGTCTAAAGCCCAAGGGTGTGTACTCGTACACAAAGATTAATCGCAAGTACAACGACGTGATAGTGTTCGGCATACTGACCTCAGACTGCAAGGTTAGAATTCAAAAGAGGCGAGCCATCAACGTGCACCAATCCTTCATAAAGAACACGTACCGATACATGATCACCATGAACGACCCTCTGCGTACTCCCTAAAATGATAGACTCGTTCTTTCAGTACAACAATGGCACAAAGTCAATGTTCATGATCCACTACCACTACACCGAACGACTGGGCGTCGGCTCTAAGCTGGCCAATCTGCACGGTCAAAAGGGTATAGTGTCGAGCGTCAAAGACTTGTCCAATTTCAAGTTTTGGACCGCGTCCGGCAAGATGGTGCACCCGCAGTTGTTGTTCAGCAAGCAGTCTCTGGCCGGTCGTATGACTTCATCTCAGACATTGAGCATGTTCAACAGTCCCGATCTGGCGTTGAACGAGCACGGAGAGTGCATAGCTCCGTTGGCGTACTTTGTCCATCAGATTGAATCGAACGCAAAGTGCAAGAAGATGCTACCCAATAACGATTTGATGACTGCCGAGAACGGATTCCTCTCCAACGGACTTACCGCCACCATGAGTCTCATGTCGAAGCAGTACCCGCTCAACGAGAACGTCACCACTAGTCCGTTTATGCTGGAGCTCATTAAACTCGGACACGTTCACGTGAACCTGACACCGGACTTGACTGGGTCTTCGTCGTCCGAAGAGGAGATGAAACCCACCGCTTCAGACGTCTCGACACCCGAGCCCGAGAGTATTTCCGTGGAGGACGACGTCAGCTGCGACTCTGACCAGTGGGATGACAACTTTGATACCAAAGACTTTGACAACAGAGTCTCAGAGTCTGACGACAGTCTCACCGACACCGAGGACGAGGCAGATGTCGAGTTGGACGATGCCGACGAGGTTGACGAGTGTGAGGATTAATTTGTCAATACTATTTCTTATATAGTCTGTTTTATCTACGTAAGATTTGATAGTGCTGACACCCAGATTTCCCTATTGTCAGGAAATGTTTTCAAGTTGAACAGTAGTTGTTTATCACCTCTTCTAGAGGTTTTCATTATATCAGGTATGTATACTTCGGACCAATATCCGTAAAGGACATTGTAAAAAATGGCCTATGAATCAACACGTAGGAAACCTTTACTATAATTACTAGTTTTTTTTTTAATTTACATTACAATAATTACAATAGAACGGACACTTCATAATTTCGAAAACATTTTAAAAAGTAATTCACATCGGTCTTATTCCCCAGCGCCATTATTTTTTGTTTCAATTTGACGTTTTGAATACGCTCTCTCAGCGCTGAGAGAGCGTATTCAAAACGTCAAATTGAAACAAAAAATAATGGCGCTGGGGAATAAGACCGATGTGAATTACTTTTTAAAATGTTTTCGAAATTATGAAGTGTCCGTTCTATTGTAATTATTGTAATGTAAATTAAAAAAAAAACTAGTAATTATAGTAAAGGTTTCCTACGTGTTGATTCATAGGCCATTTTTTACAATGTCCTTTACGGATATTGGTCCGAAGTATACATACCTGATATAATGAAAACCTCTAGAAGAGGTGATAAACAACTACTGTTCAACTTGAAAACATTTCCTGACAATAGGGAAATCTGGGTGTCAGCACTATCAAATCTTACGTAGATAAAACAGACTATATAAGAAATAGTATTGACAAATTAATCCTCACACTCGTCAACCTCGTCGGCATCGTCCAACTCGACATCTGCCTCGTCCTCGGTGTCGGTGAGACTGTCGTCAGACTCTGAGACTCTGTTGTCAAAGTCTTTGGTATCAAAGTTGTCATCCCACTGGTCAGAGTCGCAGCTGACGTCGTCCTCCACGGAAATACTCTCGGGCTCGGGTGTCGAGACGTCTGAAGCGGTGGGTTTCATCTCCTCTTCGGACGACGAAGACCCAGTCAAGTCCGGTGTCAGGTTCACGTGAACGTGTCCGAGTTTAATGAGCTCCAGCATAAACGGACTAGTGGTGACGTTCTCGTTGAGCGGGTACTGCTTCGACATGAGACTCATGGTGGCGGTAAGTCCGTTGGAGAGGAATCCGTTCTCGGCAGTCATCAAATCGTTATTGGGTAGCATCTTCTTGCACTTTGCGTTCGATTCAATCTGATGGACAAAGTACGCCAACGGAGCTATGCACTCTCCGTGCTCGTTCAACGCCAGATCGGGACTGTTGAACATGCTCAATGTCTGAGATGAAGTCATACGACCGGCCAGAGACTGCTTGCTGAACAACAACTGCGGGTGCACCATCTTGCCGGACGCGGTCCAAAACTTGAAATTGGACAAGTCTTTGACGCTCGACACTATACCCTTTTGACCGTGCAGATTGGCCAGCTTAGAGCCGACGCCCAGTCGTTCGGTGTAGTGGTAGTGGATCATGAACATTGACTTTGTGCCATTGTTGTACTGAAAGAACGAGTCTATCATTTTAGGGAGTACGCAGAGGGTCGTTCATGGTGATCATGTATCGGTACGTGTTCTTTATGAAGGATTGGTGCACGTTGATGGCTCGCCTCTTTTGAATTCTAACCTTGCAGTCTGAGGTCAGTATGCCGAACACTATCACGTCGTTGTACTTGCGATTAATCTTTGTGTACGAGTACACACCCTTGGGCTTTAGACTTGTGGCCTTGCGGCTGTACGAGTTTTCGCTAGAGTATGCGGTCACGCGCAACGAGAGAGTCACCGAGAAGAGCTTCATTGGAGAGTTTTTATGGAACGTTTCGTCCAGTATTATACCATCCTCGACGGTGTCGCAGTTGAGGTTGGAGAGACCCGTGTAGAGGAGTATGCGGTTGTCGGCAGCGTAACGTTCCATGCTAAGTTTCATGCCGGCCTCGTAGTCTTCGGAGGCGACTCGCTTGAGTTCAGGCTGACCAATGTCACCGGAGGCCTTGCGCTTCCTGCACTTGAGCGTCTCGTTACCAGAAATCGGCTCTAGCACATTGTACTCTTCCAGCTTGCTCTGATTTATAAAGAAATTAATCAACTCAAAGTGTTTGTCCGCGTCAAACTCAAAGAGATCTCTATAGCAGTGGCCGAGCTCTTCAAAAGTCTTTGCCCCTATAGAGCCCGGAGTCAAGTGTTCGGGTTTGGCCAGAGTCAAGTTGTGCGCCCTCTTCTCGTGGTAGTCGTCGAAGAACTCTTTCACCGGCTCCGGTGCGGGTAGAGGCTCCTCGAAAGTGGCCAACTCTGTCATGAGTCCCATGTTTGACTTTGTCGCGAGCATAAACTTGGAAGGATCGTCAAAGCTGACGCACTCAAAGTCCACGTCCGTCGATTGGCAGCTCATCATCAGTGCAGAGTTTGTAAAGCCTATAGAGTACATAAAGGCGTACAGGTCCGATCTGCTGCACAGCGTGGAGCACGAGCCCTTGACGTTGTTGATGGACACTGTGGCCTTTGCCGGCTGCATGTGCATGAGTGCACGATGAAAGTTCATGCCAAAAGTGGTGTACTCTGCAAAGGGAGTGTAGCCCTCGAACGCATCACTGTACATGTATTTGCCCTCGTAGACTCCGACGAACATTTGATACTTGGGAGAATACTTGACCGGCAGGTGGCCCGCATGATAAATGTTAATGTACCGATCCTCGTACACCATCGTAACTATAATCATGCGTCTCTTTATGTGCAAAACGTCTTCGGGATTGATCCTAAAGTTTGTGAGTACACCCTCGATGACCACGAGCAACTCGCGACGCGCGACGCGCGGAGCCAGGACGCGTGTTCTGCCGAACGAGCTGGAGCCGATCGATCCGAAGCCTTCGCATCCGTGCTGCACCGAATCGTTCAAGTATAAAAACTCGTTTGGAGTCAGAGTGCTCGACAAGAACTACATTTACCCGATGCCGAACGTGTACTCTTCGAAAAACTTTAGCTTTTTCCGATCGCTCATCGAGTCCGGCCACCTCATACAGACTGCGTACCTAGAGAAGAAAGAGTTTCCCGATCGAGTGAAGGTGCCCACTCTGGTTGTGCGTACTCGACCTCAGCTCAAGACGTTTCTACACAAGCATCTGAACAAATCACATAAAAAGTTTTTACAAAACGACTTTTTGTGCGGCAACTTTTTGATCCTTCAATCCGGCAAGCGGAGCTACGTGCGTTCGTACCTTTTGGGCCATCGTCACAACGGCGCTCGCATGACAATGGTGGTGGACAACACTCTGGGACCCAACTCCATATCGATCCCTGCAGAGATTTATCACAAACTCTCGCTCGCAACCAACTTGGTGATAATAAATCGCGATCCCAGCATCAACGACACGTGCATCTATGTGTGTGAAATGTTTTATCACGACACCGACTCTTGCATCCACATCAACTCGTTTGTGCTAGACGGTCTGCACGCGGATCAAGACGGCGACGACATATCCATCAACTACCTAAAGTACGAGTTGACCGTGCCTCGACCTGTGATGAAGACATCGATCACGGAGCTCAGAACGCTATGCTGGAACTATGGCTACAGACACAACCTATTCTACAATCCGAGGTACTACATGGGTCAACAGTTTAGACACTTGCTCTTCTCGAAGGATCAGTGGTTCCAGGATCACTCTAAATTCTACCGAGTCATCTCTCAAGTGTACGGAAAGCGTATGGTTCGAAAGATCGACGCGATCATGGAGCTGGGATGCAGCATAATGCACAACGAGGTCAACGATTTCATAGAGCTGATACTGGCGTTCAATGCAAAGTACGTCGACAACCTGCTACGAATCACAGACTTTATACACTGCAACGACGAGATGAAGGAGGTGGTCGACTCCAAGTCGAAGGGTAGCGATCGTCACTTGGAGCTCTATCGCGCCAGCCTCACCAAGAGCGTGGACTGCAAAGATTTAAAGTTGGCGTTCGACGACAAGATCGACTCGTGCAAAGTGTTGGAGCGCGAGGGCCAGACTCAGTTCTCGTTGTTGCACGCGCTCTCGCCAGCCGCAGTCATGATGGGCGCCCTGTACATGGGCGAGAGAGTTGTGCTCGAAAACTACACCGACACCGAGCTGATGGATCGCAACAAGTACAACCCCGAGTCGGTGTACTACATCGCGAACCTCGCCATCATCAACGGGAGCGTAGATAAAAAGAACAACGTGCTAGAGACGTTTCTGGCGGCGATCGAGAGCTCACCCGAGGTTGCGCGTCTATCTCGACAACAAATAATCCTGCTGCTCGCTTCGAGGAACCCCTACTTGTCGGGTGCGGACAAGGTGCCGCTGGGTCTGCACTACAGCATAAAGATTCAATCTCAAAAGATTCAGACTGCGCTCAACGTGAAACGACTAAAGGACGTGTCCGAGAAGGTGGCCTACGACAAGGGCACTATGAACACCATCACACCCTCGTGCTGCATAAAGTGGCTGTACTCGCCAAAGTCGCTGCAGTGGGTTCGAGTGGTGCTGAACGACAGCAGCGAAGCGGAACGTGTGGCGGCCGAGTTGGAGTGCGAGGGCTACGCTATACTCTTTGAGAACGTCGTCGAGTACTACTTTAAAGTGGGCGGCACGACACCTCTCATACAGTGCCTCTCGAAGATTGCGTCGTGCGAGAGCATTGTACGAGTCGTGTTTGCGTCCAACTGTCACGGTATGCGGGAGCTGTTTGTTCGACACAAGATTTCGCCGCAACACTTTATGGACAACCTCACCAACTTTCTGTACTGCTACTACACAAACTCGCTGTGCGTGGATCACAGCAAACCCGACTATATAGTAATGTACAACTTTGTGTCGATCATGTTTTTGATCAACAAGAACTTGAACAACCCCACCGACTCTGACACTATCCCGCCTCTGCACGCGACCAGCGGAGAGTTTCCGCAACGAGTGCTGTCAAACATTGTCAAGAACAATCGCAAGAGACTGTACCCGATCAGCACCAACAGAGAGAAGCGCATGTTCGACCAGATGTGCGACTTGCACGCAGGCACCTCTAGCGAAGTGGTGGTCGAGCTGTACGAGAAGCGCAGACGGCTGGCCAGGACGGACACGTCTTCGTCGTCCTCTTCGACACCGACCACATCCACCACGTCTACTGCGACTTCGGACGAGGTCTATTTGAATAGTGTGTGATTTTGTAGTTGAGTGTAGGTTTAAGTCGTGTAAGTCTAGTTGAGGATTTTATGCATAGTTTAGAAATTTTATGCATAGTTTAGAATATTACAAGTTAGTGTAGTTGTAGTACCTAGTTTAAGAGTTAAGAGTTAAGAAAAGCCGGCAAGGCTCGTGTGTGTGTTTGGTAACTAGAAACGTCTACATGGGCACTGTGTTGATTTTGTTGAAAATCAAAAGTCAATTCTCAATTTTTACCCGTCCAAGTTTAAGTCGAGCGAAATCAGTATCGCGTGAGCTCCTCAGTCCTAACTAAAGCGCTCGAGTCGCCTCAATCCTAAAGCCATCATTGCATGAACCAAAGTCATCAAACCAAGTAGACGTGTGTAGTTTAACAGACTTGTGCAGTGTCTCTAGCTCTACAAGTCTCCAAGTGTAATTCTCTAGTTTCTAAGTTTCCAAGTTTACAAGTATTCCAAGTTTTTTGAGAAATAAATGCATGAAAATATTAACGTGAAAATTTTATTAAACCTCACCAACCTCTATATCGAGATGCGCGGCCGCCGGGGTCGAGGAGTGTCTCCGTCGGATCCGACCCACCCCTGACACAAATCGCCGACACCGATACTCTCGGGACACTCGGGCTGACACTCGTTAAGATCATTGATATTATGCATCACACAACCAATGCTCTATGAACGTTATGTCTCTTCAAAAAACGGGCAGAGTCTTTTTAGAAAAAAAATGTCTCGTTTTGTGCATAGTTGCAGCTGTATAAAGAAAACAACGCGACCAGTCGCGTCCTGGCTCCGTGAGCGTTCTGGGTATAAGTCGTAATTCTGGGTACAAGTGATGAGTAAGTACAAGTAATAATGTAGATGGGCACAAGTAATAATAGATGGGTGCGTGCGATAGGAGCAGGTAGGAATTAGGGTGAATTGAATACCAGTAATTGTGCATAATGGTGATTAGTGAGGCCCGGCGAGGATTAGTGGTGGTGCTCAGTAATGATTGATAAGTTCTAATGCAATTGTGTCATCATTGGAATGTTGTAATTAGTAAATTAACTAGGCTTAAACCTTATTGATGGCGGGCTTTGCAGACTTGGGAGGGTTAGAGTCTTTGCTCTCTTTGGGAGGATTGGGCACGTTAGACTCTTTAATAAGTGACTTGGCATCCTTGGCATCCTTGGCATCCTTGGTATCCTTGGTATCGCTACTATCATTAACTCTAAAACCAGAGCACTTTGAATCACTAGACGTGAAATTAGAACTAACCTTAGGGCCATCATTCGTAGTGTCCATAGAGACAGAGCTATCAGTGCTATGTTGCATTTGGCAGTTGTAATTATGCTTATTTTGAGCTATATAATTAAGTTTTTGTTTTTAAAGTATGCAATTTGAGTTTCCTATGAACCATCATTATCGTCGTGTAAATATCGTTGTTTGTCATTGATTCTGGAATTTATAGAGTTTGAATTTCCGAACTCGGGCTTGTTCTTTGAGAGCTCCTCCATCTCGATGTAGCTCTCGTCCACGGCCGGCTGCCGGTTGAACATATTGGGAAGGAAGTATCTCACTCTTTCGAGCATAGATCTACTGGGTGCTGGTGTATTTTGCTCCCCAGGAACGAAAGTCTTGCTATTGGACGGCACCATCGTGACTTTAAAATCACCCGAAGTCGTGTTTTGTAAACTTGGGCGAGTCTCCTCGCTACTGTGCTCTGGCTCCGTGTTTGATCCATACTTATTGCCAGTTCGCGTTTTACCCATAATGATTTATGTAGTTAAATATTTAGTAAATCATTCCACTCGTCAAAAAAAATACACTATGAAAACAACTCGTCCGACTCTGTGAATCCGAATAGTTTTCTCAGTTCATCGCTCGTAAAAATGTCACGGATCGACTCGATTAGGTACATTGTGTGGTGTTCACGCATGTTGGACACTAGCTTTTCGTAGCAAGCGCTCGTAAAATGAAGCATGCTCGCAAATTGACCGACCGAAGCGCCCGCTACGCTCTTGCGAATCTCGAACAGAGCCTTTATGTTTTGCTTGATGCGAGTCGAGTCGTTCATTCCGTAAAAGATCATGTACGGGAATAGCGTAACGTCATGCTTGTTATTTTCGTCGATCATCTCGTGCTGGATGCGCTCCGTCACCTTGCTTAGATCCAACTCTGACTGAATTAGACCGATGGCAGGGTACTTTTTCTTCATCTCGGCATACAAGTTTTTAGCGTGTAGATTGAGTCCCTTGATGAACAACTCGACCGAGGGTCGATCGTATATAGCGCTCTCTACAATTATACCCATATCGTGCACAATCAAGTCTTCGTTGGACATGTACTCGACAAAAGTGTGAGAATTCAGCAGAGTGAGCGTGCCAAACACACCTAGGAATATGTCGTAGATCACACTGAGACCTCGGTAGTTTGCATAGTTGGGATTGAACGTTATACAGTTTACTATAAACCTACGCATATGAGTCAGTTGGCTCGATAGATTCCTACTAGCGCCGATCAACTCTACATTGTTGATGTGATTGTGCGATAGAAATTTCAAGAGTTGCTCGTTGGACAGGTTACCCAGCATCATGGCCACGCGCTGCATCAACATTGTAATTTCAGAGGACTGATGACCCCTAGTCATGGAGTGGAGCGACTCCATCAAATCTTGTAGCGCCTCTTTGCACGATTTGTTCACTACAACACCTATGTCCACGTTCTGTATCAGGTTGGCGAAAGAGCTCACCAAGTGTCGAGCCGCGTCCACTCGCATAAAAGACCACGCTTCAGAGATTTTATCGTCCACAGCATAATCGTTAAGGTGCTTTCGCACCGATAGAGTGTTGACGTATAGGACGTAGCGCTCATTCTTATATTCAAACTCGAAAGAGTCACCGTCGATCGGTATGATCGCGTCGTCGATTTGAATCGTAGAGTTGTCAGGACATAGTTTTATGCTCTGGAATTCAAACATTTTTACGTTCAGGTCGTCTGTTGTAGAAATATACGACCACAAGCATGCAGAGCTCGCAGAATGCCTTAATCAAGGTGAGTATAACTAACACTGTACCGGTCGACATAAAACTATCACGACTCACACTCTGTGAATAAGGTTTTTAGTTACAAACGGAATAAAGCGATTGAAAGCGCTGTGTGAAACAAGCAATAACAACACTGACAGTCGATGAATTGACAGATGATACTTTGACATGTAATAGTAATGACAGTGTCATTTGTCTCAGTGCATTTTTATAATGGTCATACTCATAACTATAAATAAATTAGTTTAAAGAAATAATGGTTCTGACCAACTAATACATAAATGCACCTACATAATATGTAATGAAACGTTTGAAGATATAATCCAATGTATTTTCACTAATATACGCTAAGTTAATATGTTTCTATTGTCCTAATTATAACCCCAAAATCCGAAAGTGTTTTAGATTTTTTTTAAATTCTCAGTACTGTCCGTCATTTTAATTTGTTTTCAATAGAATATATGTATTATATAGAACACAGAAAGTACATTCACGTCTCTGTTGGTTCTTAGGCGAACAATGTATGGACGCCGAACAATGTCCTTTCATTTTAGGCATTGTTATCATTGACAAGGGCTGTACTCGATGACCAGTTATTAATGCGAGTATGGTGACAATTTTTTTTGGTTATTTGTTTAAATGATTTCTTCATTTGGGTAATATCCGGCTAGATGATTAAGTACCAATCCTGGATCCCATGTTGTGTGTTTTGGCATTGGTGGTCTTGATCGGAAGATTCCCTTTGTGAACCTTTTAAGTCTATCGTCAGATCCAATCTTAGGTCCTATCAGAAGTGATAATGCTGACCGAGCAGTATTTATGGTACCATAAGATTCCCCATTGTCATAGCATTGTGATAAGAATTTTAATGTATAAGGAATCCGGCATGTACCACATCCCCCACACACTTAGAATAAATTAGTTATTTTTTATTTGTCGACAAAAATATTCACTTGAAATCATTTAGCGAGTTCAGCATTATATTTAAGGCCGAGTTTGGTGTTGAGTTCAGCATTATATTTAAGGCCGAGTTTGGTGTTCCTCGTCTTACAAATGCTTAGCTGACAGCAGCCCTGCAGCCAGGGTAAGCTGTTGATGCAGCGGATGATATTATCTGAAAGGAGATAATGGTAGGTTTTTGTTAGGTTGAAATATGATGAAGTCGTTAATGATTATAAGTTGATAATGATTTAGGAAACCATGGTTGTGATGGCCAGTAAGGAGAAACTACAATTCCAGTAGTATATCTCTTTGAATTGTATATAAGCACTAGCTGACCCGGCAAACTTTGTTTTGCCATATAAATGATTTCAAGTGAATATTTTTGTCGACAAATAAAAAATAACTAATTTATTCTAAGTGTGTGGGGGATGTGGTACATGCCGGAAAGAGGAGTGCTGTGAACCATGACGGCCTATAAAATAAAAATAAACTAAACATTTTTTTTTTTATTCATTGTACTTTTATTTTCTTAAATAATAAATTTCAAATTACATCTCTATCACAAATTATGACAGTTAAAAAAAACATTATCAGTCTCTTAGTGCAATGGAGTATACGTTATTTTTTTGTGACCACCACCATTTTTAGCCAACACAACAAACTGGATGGTTTACCCACGCGAGAACATGCCACGTATAATTGTCCGTGTCAAAAACACGGTGTGCCCAAATCTAAACCACAAACAGACATCGTTTGGCCTTGATACTTATTCATTGCTATTCAACAATTCATTGTGCTCATTCAATAAAGCGTCCAGCTCGCCGACGATGTGTCTGGCAAAAGGTGAATTGAGGTTATTGTAGTGTATAGTCCCATAGTGAACGTTGTTCATAATGATGAGTACAATGACGCCTTAAGAGGTTTAGTATACACAAAAAATAACATTGTATATGCTACAGCAGTGGTGTTATCTATTCCCACAGGGGTTTGTGATCGGTGCATATGATGAAGTGCCTACCTTCAATCTAGCACGAGCCAGCGCGCACGAGAGTAGCGAGCAGTTTCTGGGACAAAGTGGCGGTAGAAATTGAACATACCCAGTAAGCGACGCATCTCCTTGACGGTCTTGGGAGGTGGGTAGTCCTGGATCGCTTGCACCTGCTCCTGCAGGGGACGCACACCTGCGGACAGCTCGTGTCCTAGAAAGGTAATGGAGGTCCGGCCAAACTCACACTGCAGCGTTTATGAGGATGCCGTAGTCGGACAGACAACCGCTTCTGTTGGGTGTGCTCTGAGAACAGAAGAATATCATCTAGATAACAGTAGCACGACAGCCCACGGAGCACCTCGTCCATGAATCGCTGGAACGTCTGCGCTGAGTTCCTGAGACCAAATGTAATGAACGTGAATTCATACAGCCCAAACTGTGTGGTGATCCAGTCTTGTGGATGTCAGCTGATTGAGCCTTAATGAGGTCGATTTTAATGTAAATTCTGCTGCCAGCCAGCTGATGAAAGAAGTCCTGTATGTGCCGAATGGGATATCTGTCCGGGACGGTGCGGGCATTCAGTGCCCTGTAGTCACCACATAGCTGCGAGCTGTTTTCATTCTTGTGAGCGAGGTGAAGAGGAGACGACCATGAGCTCTCCAACGAACGTGCTGTACCGTTCGCTAGCATCACCTCAAACTCCTTTTGAGCGACCTTGAGCGACCTTGAGCTTGTCTGGTGCGAGACGGTGGTACGGATATGATGTACGATTGTGTAACTGACCTGTCATTGCTTTCCCGCAGAGCGCGTGATCTCCGGGTATTGCCGAAGAAGTTCATGGTACTCCGTGCTACCACCAATAGACTTGACGGAGGCAATGTCAGCTGCTGAACCGGCTGCTGATGACGCCGTGGGGGCCAGCTGTGTTAGCCCGTCAATGAGGCGGTAATTCGATTCGATTCAATATGGCGGTGTAACCGCTACAAGTCCATTTGAGTATGCCGAAAGAGTACATCAAAACCGGCATGACCTAAACGTTGAAGGCGCGCACATTGTTTCCGCCTGATAAAAGACTATTTAATACTTTATTCAGGCGGCCAAAGAAATGCTCCCTAAGCGATTGCTTCATGTCAGCAGCGTTAATACCGAACGCTTCCGACATACCCAAATACTTGTAGGTTTCGATTGAGGAGAGGGATCTTTGGTGTATGGAGTCCGAGAGTTGGGTTCCCACGGATTCCACAATTTCCCACTCGCTTTACCCCCACACCAAATTCCATCCTGATGACGATACTGGATGTTTCAGTTACCTTCAGTAGCTTCATTAGGTGCAAATTGTTGGGGGCAAAAAGTTTCAAATCATCCATGTAAAGGATATCGATGGGAAGCAGCTCCTAAGTTCCGCGGGACCCGTTCCTACATCCATTTTGAGAGACAGACATGATGGAGTTTGGTGTCTATATATTTGTTAATTTTAACTCAAAATGGATGTAAAAACTTTATAGACCGGCGGTAGACAAGTGATCGGTTCATAATTTTTGGGTTCCGCAGTACTACATGATTTATGGAGCAGGTGGGTTATTTTATTACTGTCGTTAGAAACTGGGGCACGGCCCTGACTCTAAGGCTAACTGGGATACCAATCGGGCATGCAACCTTTGGAACCATTTTATTCAAAAGTTGTGCAGCCCGTCCGGCCCTGGAGATATCCAGTTAGGCAACGGACGGACTACACGAGCTACATCTTGGGGACTGATGGTAAGTGCCCCCATTTCTGGAATTTGCTCGCACACTCCCTTGATCTCCCAAGTCCAATCTCCTTCGGTGTGATTGACAGGCGCCGACCAGATGCTTCACCAGAACGAACACATGGCGTCATCATCCGGCAGGCGCATGTCAATCACACTTTGATCCGATCAGTCCCAAGCCCGTGTCAACGTGGTGTAAATCCAGGCGGAGTGGAGCGGTACTCCCGGAAAGCATCCTCCAAAGCGCTCCTCAATCATTCATTCATTTCATTTCATTTATTCAATTTGATAACAATTTACATTGTCTGAATGTTTAAAAAAATGCTAAGTACACAAAAATTTCAAGTAATAATATGTTAAAGACGGCAACAGTAACATATTAGTTCCATATATTATGTTACTGTTGCCGTCTCATAGCCTACCTACGTTATGTTATTTACAATCATAAATGTCAAAGATACAAAAACAAAGTCAACAAGAGCACAAACAATTAAAAACAAAAATACATGTCACTAATCGTGCATTGCATTGGGAATTCACGGATATAACCCCGTCATCACCCTCTACCAACGTGGTCGGGTTGCGGTGAATCACTGGGTGATTTTTTTAGTTGCAAGGGGGCCAGTGGCGAAGCAGGCGTAACACGGTTATTCCGTGATTCGAGGCGTAGTCGATCAAGTATGGCGTCATCCAGCATATGGTTACGCTGGATGACCCGTACCTGATGCGACAGTCGTTGGGCCGACACGTTGACCGCTGGTTCAAGCACCTGAAACAGAGCGAGCATGCACCACGGTACGCAGTCAAGTTACTTCCCCCCTCTGTAGCCCCAAAGTATGCGCGCATGACATGACAGTTTGTGCCTACTTCATGCGCCGCACACTTCCACTGGGAGCGGGGTCCATGTATCAGAGGCCGGTGGGCTTCGGAGTCCTAAGCTGGCTGGTGGTCGGCCTCGTGTTCGTCGCTCGAGCTTGACGGAACTGCCGCGGCTGGTATCACTGGACTCACATCTGGAGCAGGATTCGGCAACTGCGAGGCGGAGCTGAGCGACGAACCCGAATATGTTGGGTGTGTGTCAATTGTCGTGCCCGACTTCGCGTCAGCATTTCGGTATTCTCCTAGTTAATAATACATCTATGGTATTCTCCGTGTATTGTAAGTCCATTTTCTTGCATCCTGGTAGTGTATGAATATTTCGGTTTTGATGCCATAAAATCTGGCTTTTTTTATTTACAACATTCTGGATGTGTGTAAAAATACAAAAAAATACCACGGAAAACTTTCTTAACCGTCATTTTGACAGTCGGGCCACAGATTATTGTTTTTTTATTTTTTTAATATATTTAATATATTCTTAAGTTTTTCATTTGATTTGTATCATCGAAATAATCTTCGTTATCTGTAATGTGATACTCTTCATCGGAAGCATCATGCAAAGAATACAAGTCCTCGACTGTGCTATGCTCTCATATTCTTTTGTAATTTTCTTAGGTGTTCTAAGTTTTATGTCAATAAGTTTTCTTTCCTTCGAATAGTTTTTATTTTGTTTTCATTTTGACAGATGCAGCAGATAGCGAAACATTTTCTTTTGTACTTGTATCAGCAATTTTAGTTTTTCTGTCAAGTTCTTTAAAATTATATGGGTCAAATCAATCTAAGACTTATTTTCGTTCTAATATTTTGTATGTCTGATAATGTTGTGATCTTTTTGGGCGTACTTGTTTTCCGTTTTTCACTGCTGTTTGTTTTAGTAAATCCGCAGATTTCACAATTTATCTCTTCTTATTGATGTTCATCTATTTCTGCGATCTCTGCATCGCAGTCTCTTCGGAAGAGCAAGTTGACGTAGAAAAGCTGATGATTCTGAAAAAAATATAATCGCAAAAACCTAGGCGTTTTGGCAGAAACAACTTAGATGAATCAACGTTGTTAATAATTTGATGTAGTGTGACATTGCAAAACGACATCTAGCGGTGAAACCTTGAAGCTCAAGAGTTGATGAATAATGCAGATATATGGCGTTGTGGTTGGTTTTAATAATTACATTTATGTTACTCGAGCTTTCCACATTTATTGACATACTTATGTTAATCAACAACATTTTATAGTCATGCAAGGTTTTATAAACTAAAAATAAATAAATCATAGATTAACAAAAGTGGACAGTCATTGATATCAAACATTCTGTTTAGTCTGTGGAGGGATACTTCTCGAAGCTTTCTAAACAATAGTGAGGTCTTTGATACTGCGTCTGCGACGACGAGGTTGGTCTTCGGATCCTGGTGAAGCTACGCGATGAAGGTGATTGAACAGCTGTAGCTTAACCTGTCTGGCTGTTTAGGCTAGCCTGAAACTGGTACGAATCGTGTGGAGACGTGACGCCTGGTGCTGTCCCGTGGCCTGATGAATTAGCAGTCCGTCCGAGTCCCGACTACTGTTGGGCCGTGTGACGGTTTGACCACGAGCAGTTGGCAGTTAAAAGGTTTGACCCAACGAGCTCGAGTGCTGGCAGTGTGGCCATCCTTCTATTGGAAGTCCTTACCTACCCGGTATCTCATGCAGGAAAGTCTCGCCGCATCCAGGTACGATTCGACGTCATCTTTTACGGTGGACCCGTAGGCCACGCGTTCGTGGGGGGAACACACAGAGTTTTCTCTGTTGTTCCATGCCAAGGGTCTTGATTCCACAAACTGAGAGGGAGTTATAAAATGAAGTCATACTACTACCTAACGTTTAATTATAGTAGAACCTTAGAGAGAGAATATACATGTGACCATTTTGATAAGGTTGTAGCGGTTAGACCGCCACATACAAACTACGAAAGTACGAAGCAAAAAGACATGACGTCACACAATTCCTACATCTCGCAGTTAGAGTTTACCAAGCGAAAAACATAGATAAGACTATCCGAAATCAACATATGGGCAGTTGCCCGCCAGATATAATACCCGTCTGGTTGGAGGATCCTCCCTTTTCTATGGTGGATGAGTGAACTTTACACACTGTTCCTCATACCCCCAAATTGGTGACCCCGAGAATGGACGTCAACGCAGCCTTCGTGCAACTACTTCAGCGTGACGTCATCATCATCACTCCCGCAAGCTTTCGTGAGGCGAGTCACACAGCCAGCCAGCACCCACGGCTTCAACGGGTATCCTGACCACCAGCATGCAGCGAACGCGCATTCCTGGTCATCACCCTCAGCCACATCACCCCGACTCACTGGGGAATCACCGCAATCACCTCAATCACCGCAATCACCGCAATCACCGCAATCACCTCAATCACCGCAATCACCACAATCGCCGCAATCACCGCAAACAGTTCCGACCCACCGTGAACTGTGCGGCACCCGGTTCCGACTCACTGGAACCACAATCACCATCGCCGCAATCACTGCAGACAGTTCCGACCCACAGTGAACTGAGCGGCACCCGGTTCCGACTCACTGGAACCACAGCTGGCACTGTGAAGCATCGCAAGATCCATGACTCAGCCCACTATCGACCTTCGGTCTCCGGAGGGGAGTGATGTAGCGGTTAGACCGCCACATACAAACTACGAAAGTACGAAGCAAAAAGACATGACGTCACACAATTCCTACATCTCGCAGTTAGAGTTTACCAAGCGAAAAACATAGATAAGACTATCCGAAATCAACATATGGGCAGTTACCCGCCAGACATAACAACCCGTCTGGTTGGCGGATCCTCCCTTTTCTATGGTGGATGAGTGAACTTTACACCCTGTTCCTCATACCCCTAAAAGGTCATTAATTCAGAATATTAGTTTATAAGACCAGTTGTTGTAAAGTCAATGTGTTTGGTTGTGTCTCTGGGTGCTTCGCCCCAAGTGTTATATTTCTTATAGGAGCACAACCATAGGTATAGGTCATTTACATACGATTGAGCTAAAGGTTGTTAAGCGTTCATCTCACGGATCCTAACAAGCGACCTTGAGCTTGTATAATTATTAGTCTCATGTTTGTATCTCCTCTGACACACCTGGTAACAGAGACAGCGTGTTTCAGAGGAAGATGCCATTTTAATTAAGGTTGGGAGAGTTAACTTTGTTTGTGTGTACCTTTGTTGAAAATACAATAAACTTTGTAATGTGTAATAAGGTAATTGTTTAATTGTTTCTTTCCCAATACCTGATAAATTAACTTTAGCACGGTCACTAACTGTAACCCGGCGAATTGAGTAGCAACCTTTAGCAACCTTTTTGTGAAATAGGAATAAAGTGGGGGTGATGCCCAAGTAGCACGGTCTTGGAGGTTTAAAACAAATCTGTCTATTGACAGTCTATTCATGGTTAATCTTTAGATAGGGGCTTTCTAAAGATGGTTTCAATAAAGAAAATGTATTCTTAAAGAGTTTTTTTTCTTAAGTTCGATTATTTTTAGAACATTAATTTGTTCTATAGCACACTTATTTTAAGTAGGTTTATAGGTATATTGAATGTTTTAAGATAAAATGCTCTACAAATAGTTAATAAAGCCTAAAGGTACCTAACTTTAAATAATTTTATAGATAAGATGATATATTTTAAGATAAAACATTCTATTTTAGCTATTGGTACTCTTTATCTTTGTTTATATAGACACTTAAGTCTAGATAAAATACTTTAATAGATATTTTTCAGTTTGTCTAAAAAAATGATAGTGAAAACGTGTTTTTAGTGTTTTTGTGATCTCTAACTAAGATTAAGGATAACCCACAAGGTATCTATTGACCCACCCAGGATGAATAGTGAGTTCGCTTTTCATCGATAACAAACTTTTTCAAACCGCTCAATATCAGAAAATACTCACGCGACTTATAGGATAAATCAAAAACAGAATGAATTAAACGTCGAAAGAAATAGTTAAGGAAAACTCCATCACCAGCATCAATCTTACTCACATGAAACTGATTAGCAACTGAAAATAATCGATCATCATAGTTTGCGACAGAAACCGGAGCATCTTCTTGATAAGGGGACTCACCATGACGAGAGAAAGAACGAGCAAGGCGCCTTCTAGTCGACGCATACATATTCAAAATATCAGGATTTATGGGGTCACGAGGAATAGATGAGCTAGTGGAAGCTATCGGAGTAGTTAGAACAACTGTACTGCCTACAGCATCATCATTAACAGCCTCCAACGTATTTGCCCTCTGAGATGGATCAATATGCGTAAAATCCTGAGAACGAGTTGATCTGTCGGACCCTGAAGCCGGAAAAGACATGCCCTTCTCATAAACAATGCGGAATCCAGGGGAATTTATTACAACGTTATCATCTAAAATGTCAAATTTAACAGATCGGGGAACCCTACTCTCATTCTTTCCCAATTCCTCTCCCCCCTGGACCTCTGAGGAGCTCAGACGCTTTTAAGGAGACCCGCTGTGTTAATTAAATTCAATATTAAAATAAAATTTCTGCAATTAAATCGAGTTAAAAAAATAGGAGATCATCACTTCCGAGGAGATCTTATTTCGCCAAACGTCGTAGTCTGTCATTGAAGTGACGCACCACTTCAGCTCCACCTGCGCTACCGCCGCCCACAGCTGCCAGCAGCCCGCCTCCTGGGGCGTAACATAGACCGGCCAATTAGCTGCGCACGCGCAAGGTCACGGCTCCGCATCACTACCACAACTGGGAGGTACGTACCGGTGCTCCTGGTATTTCGCTATCACTCGCTCGCACGGCTCATCGACCCCCAAATACAGCGCTATTATCCTGGTACGTCGGTTATATCGACGGTACAATAATGTCGCTTAAACGCACCCCACCGAAACAACAGATACTCTCGAAGACGGACTCTGAGAGTGTTGGAAGCGACCGGGGTAACATAGATATGAGGCGTACGTTGAAACGTAAACAACAAGAAAATGACCTTAGTAATTTTATGCTAGAGGTGCGTGATTCTTTCGCGAAGTTCTCTGAGGAACATAATTTAAAATTACAAAGTTTAGAATCGTCTTTGGCTGAAATAAAAATCCAGAATGACAGTATTAATACGTCTATGCAGGCCTTGTCCTCCAACTATGACGTCATACTTAAAGAATTAGAAAGTCTCAAGTTTGAACGTAAGGAACACTTGGCTTACATTAATTCTCTGGAAAATAAAATAGAAAACCTTGAAAGACAATCCTGTTCGGCTAAGATAGAATTGAGAAACATTCCAAAATTACAAAACGAGTCGAAAGCTGAGCTGTGTAATGTGGTGAAGAAAATTGGAAATGTTCTCAATCTTCAATTACAAACCTCGGACATTAAAGACATTTATCGTCCTTTTGCAAAACCGAACGTACTGAAACCGATTGTAGTGGAATTTACCTCAGTCCTTACTAAAGAAAGCGTTCTAAACAATGTTAAGAACCTGACTATGGCACAGAAGACCGAAAAATTAAATACTAGCTTAGTTGGCCTTGATAGCCCCCGGAAACCGATCTTTATATCAGACTGTCTAACACCACGGGGCAGGCGACTGTTTTTCTTGGCACGTGATTTTGCAACTACGTATAAGTACGTTTACTGCTGGACTTCCCATGGAAAAATTTATCTGAGAAAAAAAGAGGGTATGCAGCACATCCGTATTTACGAAGAACAAGACCTCATTAAGCTTAAGAATGAACAGAAGGCCACAGAATGACTATGTCTATATTATTATGTTCTCCCTGATCTCTCTGAATCTCAATCCTTAACTTCGCAGTCATTATCCTTAAGTTTTTTGTTATTGCATGTTAATTATAATTACTTAAATAATATTTTTGGTTATACGAATATTGTCACTCACCAAACACACAAACAATCCACACTAATACTTAGCTACTTTAAATACAGCCTAATCTACAAAATACGTAAATTTTTTCATAATTCTATAATGTATATATTCATACATCGCATAAAATAATAACAGCCTGTTGGAAATTTTATAGCAATGGTGACGCATCTTGTCTTGCTCGACTATTACTGCTGCTATTGTTACTGTTTATCTACAAACTTTCAAGGTTACATTTAAATGATCATAAGCCTAAATATCTTAATAAAAATGCTTGATATTAATGCGGAAATTGATGAAATATCAGTGTCAAAGTCACTGACGTGTAATGTTGAGGATTGCGGGAGTTTGGTTCCTTGCCCGAATGACTGTTTGACTGTTGTTACCCAAAATATACGCAGTTTGTCTCGAAATTTTGATGCATTTGTGGTTTTTCTGTCTCGTTTGGGTATCAGCTGTGACATCATTATTCTGACAGAGTGTTGGTTATTATGTAACCCTGTATTACCTAATCTCGAGGGATATAATCGATTCTCGTCAAGTAATTTTGCTAATCAAAATGACGGAGTTACAGTTTTTCATAAAATAAATCTCCATGCTATATGCGAGGAGCCGCCATGCCAAGACTGTAACTGCCTCGTCCTGAAGATCGGCACTGAAACTGCAATAGTGGCAATTTATAGATCTCCCTCAAATCGAAACACTGATGCCTTTCTTTTATGTCTCAATAACATCTTAACTAGTCTCAGTACCTTTAGGAATATCTCTGTCATTGGAGATATTAACATAGACATCTGTCCGGAAGGCCAAGTCCCTAAATCCTTAGAGTACTTAAACCTATGCGCATTCCATGGTATCTTACCTGCCCACACCCTGCCCACGAGAAATGGCAAAACGTGCCTTGATCACGTGATGCTTAAAACGCAATCTCCGGCACTCACTGCTGTTTTGCAGTCAACAATCACTGATCATCAGGCAGTTTTGCTGTGTCTTCACCGTACACAGGCAAGAACATTTGCCCACATCTCCGTCAACAAAATAAATGTTGAAAAATTAAACTATAAATTGTCCTTAATTGATTGGCAACCGGTCTACTCCACACCTGACGCAAATATTGCCATGGAAATTTTCATTACAACTATTCGGAATGAAATTACAGCAAACACTACCGTACTAAAATTATCGAAACGTAATAAAATTATTAAACCATGGATAACTCCAGGACTAATGCGTTGCATGAGACACAGGGACAGATTACATACAAAGTTAAGAAAGTCACCTGACAACAACACACTTAAAATTATTTACACAAGGTACCGAAATTTCTGCAACCGCCTACTAAAGAAAGTTAAAACATCATACGAAAAGAACCTATTGAAAACTGCGGGCACAAATAACAAAAAAATATGGGATGCAATAAAAACTATAACGAACACTAAAAAGACTAAAAATACCGCGACAGAATTAATTAATACAACCAACGCAAGGGAATCTGTGGGAAAAGTGAATGATTTCTTTGTCAGTGTAGGCAAAGACTTGGCTGATAGGACTACTAATTGTGCAAATCCGGAGCACCTTCATTACGCGTATGAAAACCCAAAGCAGTGTCTAAAATCTCTGGCCTTATTGGACACAGACGAGGCGGAGGTAGAGAATTTGATCATGGGTCTGAAAAATGTCTGTTCCGTTGGGTGGGACTCTATACCAAACAGCCTTCTTAAGGACAATAAACACATATTTGTGCCCGTTTTAACACATCTTTTTAATACCTGTTTAAAACAAGGTGTTTTTCCTACAGTCCTAAAGAAGTCAGTGGTGCATCCGATACATAAATCCGGAGATAGAGTCCGCGTCACCAACTATAGGCCAATTTCTATTTTGCCGTCTATCTCCAAGCTTCTTGAACGCATCCTCAATAAAAGACTCATAAACTACCTAGAAACAAGTAACCATCTTTCTAACAACCAATTTGGTTTCCGAGCTGGAAAGTCGACAAGTGATGCAGCACATGAGCTTGTTGATTATGTGGTAGGGAATTTGGATGTGGGCAAAAAGACTTTGGGCATATTCTTGGATTTGGCCAAAGCCTTTGACACGGTATCTGTGCCATTGCTTCTACAAAAACTGGAACGAATAGGTGTTAGAGGAGACCAACTCAAAATATTTAAAGACTATCTTTCAAATCGGACACAATGTGTGAAAATAGGTGATTACACAAGCAATGACTTACCTGTCTCCTTCGGTGTCCCTCAGGGTAGTATTTTGGGTCCGACTCTTTTTCTCATCTATTTAAATGATCTTTGTGACCTAAATCTTGATGGAAGTAAAGTAATATCGTACGCAGACGACACGGTGCTTCTGTTTTCTGCTGATACTTGGGAAAATGTCTATAGGAGTGCGCAGCATGGATTTAATATAGTAAGCCACTGGCTTCAGAGAAATATTCTTACTTTAAATGCAGGTAAAACGCAATATCTCACCTTTTCTATGCGTAATTGTAATCCCCCACCCTTAACTCTCTCCATAACAGCACACAATTGCTGTAATGATGTAAGCTGTTCTTGCCCTGCCCTGATTAAAGCGGAAAAAGTGAAATATTTAGGAATAATTATTGATAATAATCTATCTTTTCGACCTCATATAGACATGGTTACTTCTAGGGTAAGAAAACTAATATTCATTTTCAAAAATCTAAGACATGCAGCTGAACCTAATTTAATTAAGCAAGTCTACCTAGCGCTTGGTCAATCAGTGTTACAGTATTGTATTTCTGTATGGGGAGGCACGTCAAAAACTATACTCAAACCATTAGAGGTTGCGCAAAGAGCAGTACTCAAAGTCAGCACTTTCCGGCCCTACCTGTTTCCAACATACCTTTTGTACCAGTCGTGTGAAGTCCTCACGGTCCGGCAGCTATTTGTCCTCCACGCAGTTTTGAGATATCACGCTAGTACAAAGTATGACAAGTCCTCGTATTTTTCTAAGCGTAGACGAAAGATCATTACATACAATGATCTACCGACCTATAAACATCCATACGCTCGCAAGTACTATTGTTACCTAGGCTCTTTTCTGTATGAAAGATTAAATAAGCTTGTAGATATACACCCCTTAAATAGGAACAAATGTAAATCTACGGTAGTAGGCTACATTCGCAAGCTGAACTACAATGAGACCGAAAACCTGTTATCTACAGTAAAGTAGCTTATAACAATACTCACCCTCCTACACACATCCACTCATTTACACTCTACTCACCGGAGGCCATCACTACACAATTTATTATTTTAAGATTATTCCACTACTTTTGTCATTTTTATTTTTATTTTTTATTGTTATTTTAATCATACTCTTTGATAAAATATGTTGTTTTTTACAAGATGTGTATAGAGGCCAAACAAAGTTATTTGCTAAGTGCCGCCTACAACAGGGGAGAGCGCTGATGTCTGAAATACAGATATTCTATATCTAGTTCAGACACAGATGTTCAAATCTGTTCATAGAAACAAAGTGTCCTATAATGTATTTCCATAATGTTTAAATTGTTGTATATTTTTGAACAAATAAATTATACTTATATACTTATATTATACTTATTCGCAGGTAGTGAAACGTTAAACCTTGAAACTGGATGACTGAAGGCAAAATGAGGTAAGGTATCATTTATACGCTTATGAAAACACTCCATTACTACTGAATCAATAGTATAATATGGGGCCTGAATGCAACGTATACCAGTGAAGTCATTATTAGAGAAAGGCTGCAACCCAAGACACTGACCCGATACTAAATTTTGAAAAAGGGCTTCATCAGAGTTAGTGATGATTAAATGAGTTGACGGCAAAAACACAAAAGAACCAGCAAAGCGATCGAACTGACCCAAAAAGTCACTCGTACTATGAAAGCCACAAAGAAAAATCAATTCCAGATCGATGAAATGCAATAAAAGGCACGCGAAACTCTTCATCCTGTTGTACTTGAAGTGGTTTTTTAACGATATAAATATATATAAATAATCACGTTAGATTTCACATTTTGTGCGTTACTCGAAGACTATGAACTGGAACTTGAGGACCTGGAACTTGAACAAAATTATGACGTATATATTACCAAATAGCCTATGTGAGAATAGTTAATGGCGTGGTCAGAGACTATTGATTATTAACTAGTTTGTGCTAAAATGAGTCATCCAGAAAATAAATGCTTATACAAAGCAAAACAAGACCAATTTTATTTTATCATTTACCAATGAACTTGATATATTATGCAAATACACGTCCGTCACTCAAAGGGCGAACTGGCGTGTCGCGGGCGCACGTTCTTGTTCGTGTTCTTCCCTGCATGACGTCACGAGGCTGCCTGCACGGCTCATGTTGCTAACACGGCCATACTGATGATTGCCTCGTCCTCGAAACTTTTACTGAAATAAAATAAAATAAAAGAGAGGGGGTTATAATCCTCTCATCATCTGCCTTCTGCCTGACTTTAGTCAGATATCTGTGTCCTCCGGCCAAATTCGCATATTTTCAAACGTGACCGTCACTCTGTGAGTGCTGCCATTGGGTCTCGTGCCCAACACTTCAAACCGATCATTCTTTATGACCTTCACAATCTTATACGGGATACTACGTGTATCCCAGATTCCCTTTACTTATGCGAATCAACACCATATCCCGGATTTTGTATGGGGATTTCACAAAGCATTTGGCATTAAGCCGCCGTATTTGCAGCTTTTGATCTTCATCCAAAAGCTCACGAGGTTTTGCTCTTGTGACTCTCAAGTCCAGCCTCTCACTCGCCAGCGTGAGATTATTTACCAAAAGCTCTTCACACACCACTGTCGGCTTGTAGCTAAACGGCAACTCGTTTGGAGTTCAGCCAGTGACTTTATTTACTGAATTATTACGCCTGCTGTGTGAAAAAGTTCATCATAATGTCTCAGGTGTTACACCCACTCTGTGTTTTTTATTGTTACAAAACTTGAGATTACAATTATTACAAATTAGATCAAAATTTATTAAAAAAAACCGGTCAAGAGCGAGTCGGACTCGCGCACCGAGGGTTCCGTAAGGAGCTTCTTCGTATAGGTACCTAAATAGTTCTGTGCCCAGAAACTACTCCTCTAAATTGTATGAGCGCCCATACAACTCAGAGGACTATCCTTATTGGCGTCAACATGTATGTATGGGGACACCCTTTAATTTCCAACTTTATTATATTTTGGAATTTTTCCTTTATTTGTGCTATAAGACCTTGCTTTTTGCCTTCGTGATTCTAGGTCAACAGGAAATACCATATAGGTTTTCGACCCAAAAATTATCGGGTACTTTCGGTTGACCTAGAATTGTAAATTTTAAATTTTTGTTAAAAGCAAGGGAAAGGGAAAATTCCGAAAAATAAAAAAAGTTGAAAATTAAGGACTTTGGTAATTACAAGTTTTCGCGAAAATCTAAAGAACAATGGCAGCTCACCATACATTGTTTTATTTGAAATTAAATTTCGTCGTCTTCAAATGTAAAATATCTGATTTTAATCAGCGTCATTTTCTGAGCTAGTTTGTGCAAGATTTTTTGTAAGAGAAGGCAGAGATCAAAAGTTATTCAGTGTTGAACTTTTGTAGGTTATATTTTGATGTCACTTGTAAATAATACATTATTACTCCATTTCAAGGAAGTAAAAGGGCTAGGACTAGGGCTAAAGGTTAAGGGTGCGCATTAGTATCTCTCTTAGTTATTTCAGCATGCCTTTTGACTTATGATTATTGTAAAAGGTAGGTAGGAATATTGTAAAGAATAATTTGGGGGTACACTAGTGCCCCCGCTAAGTCGAGCAAAAACAAACGAACAAAGGCACAGCCTAGTAATTATCTTTACAAGTTATTATTAATATCTAATAACATGCATACTACACTTGTACAGATTCCTTTTAGTAAGATAAATCTTAACTAATAGGATTAATAAACTACCGACCCTAATTACGTAATGCACAAATGAATTGAAACAGATTGCTAGTACATTGCTTCATAAGTTCGAAAAAAAAATCTGCTCAATTGTTTTTTCGAACTTATGAAGCAATGGACTAGCAATCTGTTTCAATTCATTTCAATTTATTATTGATCGTGCATTACGTAATTAGGGTACTGGTTGTTAAGGTAACGGTTAACCAATCAAACAAGTTTATTATTTTATATCAATTTATTCTTCGTCATCCTCTCTTACAATTATTTCATCAAGACTATTCTGCGGGTGCGGAAATATTTTGCTGATGTCTGGCCCATCCTAAATACCAAACCAGCGTCATGACATGAGCGCAACATCCTACTGTGCGCCGACCGACTAAACAATTACAGCAGTATTCACTGATCCCTGCCCGGCCAGGAATATTATTTTGTATTAATATATAAACATAGTATTGTTTCCTGGTAACATGTCGTGACTTTATTTTGCCTCTTATTAATGTTGTCACGCCAGTACCTCTAAGATTATATTCAGAGGAATTGATTTGTTCACTGGAAACTTCAATTCTGTATCCCCCGTGGAATCGTACATGCTCGCCATAATATGAGCGAGCTTGTCTTATTTGGTACGTTCCCAGAGCGAACAAAATTAAATCTCTATATTCAAGGATGGGGAAGTATAAAACATTATTACGATCAGCTGTAATACTTTGGAATTGGGACGATCTTCTATTCATATTTAAGCTTTCAATCATATTTGCCAGATTATTTTCTAATTCCGTCCTTTCTCTAATTATTTCTAATATCTCATTTGCATGTACGTTATTCTGAAAGCGAACACCAAACTTATTTAAAAGAGCTGCCGCTATTTGGAACATTTGCATCATGTGTGGTAGAGACCGATGAAAGTATTCTTGCCTAAAAAGTTTAAAATCTCTTTTAAAGTGACCATTTACAGCCTCTACCACCCAACGGCAAATAGTGACACAACGACTTCTATTAGCTTGGGCTGTGGTTAATTGGTGTTCGCCTTCCAATAGTGATTCTGGCATATATGTTCTATAGCCACATCCCTGTAATAAACTTATACAGTCCCTAAAACCCCTGTCCAGAATGAACACATCATCTTCTCTGAAATATGATCTTAAGGCAGAATTCTCAGAGCAAAATAAGCCAGACATAATATCAGCATCTGATGTAGTTGCTTTATATGGGCCATAACAATCAACAATATATCCATCACACGCAACAATCATAAAAGGTTTTAGTAAGTTTCTGTATTTGTGTAGAGAATAACTTTGCTTTTGGAACATATAGTTTGAGCTCTTATGAATATATATGTATGTGCCATCACATATAACAATAGCATTGTTACCATTTCCGTAAAGCCCATTGGGTATTAATAAATTATGTTGCAGTAATTCTTCCCGCCTTAATCTATTTATGCCCAGATTTTCAGGTACAAAATCCTGAAGGAGAGCCTCTCTTATTTTATGCATTAACGCCTCCAAGGTTCGACGTGGAACTCTAACCAGAGTTGAAATTCTTTCATCAGAATCACCTGTCCTCATTTTTAATAACAGGACTGCCAAGCCTAAACTGCCTCTTCTTATTTGTGTAATTCGAGGGCATTCTTGAATAAGAATATTGAATTTTTCTTTTGTTAGGCCTATCCAATACTCGAAAACATTATCATCCATTTCTTGCACATTTTCGAAGTCTAATGTTGGATTAAATGAAACAAAGGAAAATATATGTTGGACCTGTTGAGCAGTGAATGTCTGAATGCTGTTTTCAGAATTAAAAAGTGTCTCCCACGAATTGCTCATTAAATGTTCTGAGCAAATTCGAGCTAGGTTTGGCAGATAATAATTATGATTGCTAAGTACGATAGCACGCAATGTATCTGAAATACCATGGAAAGTGGTACTGCTACAATTTGGGTATACACAATGATTATTAGCATTGGCTGCTCGTCTGTAGTCCGGTAAAACTATACTCTGTACATCCACTTGATGCATAGGGTTCAGTTCAGATTCATTCGATCCAGAAGGCTGATCATCCTCTTGTGATCCTTCGGGTGCTGAGTTGGTACTACTAGGTAGAGATCTTGTATCATCAACAATGTTCGCGCGGCGAGCTTCTCTTTGTGTGCGTAACCAACAAGGATGGCACACACGATCAGATACAGTTATCTGAAAGAAAAAGAAAATTAAAGTAAGCAGCTATGCAGTTTCTTGTAAGGAGGCTACTGCTTGGAATTCCCTGATTGAATAATATGAGACCCAACAGAGATACCCTATTAAGTTGTGTATACAACGTTATTTTTCTAAATGGAATGAAATTAAATGAAATTATTTATTCTGTAAATAGGAAATCGGAATCACTTATACACGTCATATTAAAAAATATTAAAAATAAGCTAGATGAGTTCGGCGTTTCCTATCTAACTACTCTGAGAAGAAAAGCCAAAACAAACTTAGAGGTCACAGTCTCTTTTAAAGTCCAGACATAATCCTGGTCAGGCCACATGAGGACCATGTAGATTAGTGTCTAAAATGGTCTTTTGAGGAAAGAACCACACAGATTTAAGTGGACCTGTCCAGTCAGTGCAAGCATTTGTCAGTAATCGTGGAGCTCAACTCAGAATTTAAGAAAAGACATATGGGTAGTCCGCATCAACTACTAAAACTGCAAGACCATAATTAAACTAACTAAGAAAGAAAAAAAAATATCCACATAGTCCTCACATTCACAATAATTAAAAATAATTTGCGAAAAAAAAAATCTCTTGTTCCATACATTTATGTTTGCATGTCTCGTCAAAATGTAGGGAACAACCGACTTTTTTTTTGCGATTTCTGCTTTGGCCCATAGTGAAAGTTGTTTATAATGATGACTACAATGACCCCTTAAGAGGTTTAGTATAAACAAAAAATAAAGTTGTATAACCACAACATAGCTGGGAAAAGATTAGGCAGATTGTTGATGTTACGTCAAATATTTTACTAATTCTGATTTAATACAACTTCTGTAAGGTTTATTGAGTAGAATGGAATTTAACATACCTGTCGTGGTGCTACTCTGCTCTCCAAAATATTTATCATAGACTGCTGTAGTTCAGAAGGATTGTCTCTCAATATTATGTCACTTTGTCTACGTAAAATAGACAAGCCACATAAAAGGCACACATTAGTGTGGCCTTGGTGACTTGATCCAGCTTGTTGGTCATCACTGCCCGAAGCTTCTTGTTGTAAAGCATGATTGACTCTCCACATCGCAAGGTCTCTGCATGCTTCACAAACATAATCTTCTTCAGTAATCTAAAACAAATTGAAAATCTTGTAATATTGAATTGGGAGACTTCAAATAGCACTGAAACAATTATTGTATCTATCTTATATTAATTGGGAGACTTCAAATAGCACTGAAACAATTATTGTATCTATCTTATATTAATGGGAATCTTCTCCAGGATATTTAATTATATCAAAGCAAACAGCTCAGCGCTTAGGCAACATTTTTCTAAGAATTTAACAATATATCATGTAGTATCCAAAATGTAAACTATTAAATAATACTATAGCTAATGAAGGTTTTTAACTACTTACGATTCGAGGATGTATCCAGCTACATAGTAATGTGATAACTCTAGTGTCAAGTTCTAAGGCAGGATATCGGCGCAGTGTGTTCACGCATATATTACAGTTGACACAGAGGATTCGTGTCGGTCTGCTCCGACCACTCATCTTCACCAGTAAGCAAACAACCAGTTCACAACGAGATCCAAACAATGAGGCAAGATCAGTGTCCAAAAGAGAAACAGCACAAAGTCACACAAAAGAAATCACAGGGTCCTTTGGTACGCACGGGTCTCACACGGGAAATATCAGAGTCCATTAAGCAGTCCAGGTCAAGTGAAAAATCAAAGAAAACGTAAAAACAATCGAGAGCAAAACAACACAAGACAGAGCGCAAGCGTCTGATCAAGAGTTGTATGTAAACTGTCAGTGTCAGTCAACTATATTTTTTTATGACTGAATACTAGTCTTTTTAGTTCGAGTTGCCATTACATGTAATATTTTCCTAATTTCCTGCATTATTATTATATAAGGAAGAACACAGAATAAACTTAGTTATACAGCAAAATAATGTGTTATTTATTCATTTAAATCTATGTAAATATAATATCAAACTAAAAATGACAACAAGACAACGACTATTATGCTGTACCCTCTATTTAGGAAAATAAAATAAAATGGCAATACTACCAACAATTTCATAATCTTTTTTATCGAAATAGTCAAACGAGTTTTCATTTAATATATTTTTTTTACTCGGGTTTAACTAGATACTATTATAGTTTAATAAAACGTAGATTATTATTTGTACTTCTTTCGTATATGTGTCACTTTTAGACGGTCAAATTTAGTTCAAATAAGATTTCGCCATTGTTCTTTGCCCATATATTTTTATCGTGTTGACTCAGAAACTTGATTTGTATTCACCTAATAGACCTCAGTATCTGGTATAAATTTCAACTTGCTAGGTCCACCCGTTCCTGAGAAAATCGGTGGTGACTCAGGAACAGACAGACGAGAGAGTGATATTCTAAGGGTTCCTTTTTCTGTTGTTGAACTGTTGAAATATGGGTGCACCTCTGCCTAACCCCTCGGGGAATACAGGTGTGATGTTGTTATGAAAAAAAAAAACACATACGTACATATAATTCTGAGAAAATATTATTTATTCAATAATACAAGAACCGTACGCCGCACGCCGTACGTCGCGCGTCGTCGTACGTTATTTACATAACTTAACACATTTTTTTTCAAGTAAACTTATTGTTTTACAAATTGAACGCACCACATCATAAGTCACCACATTACAGGCTTGGTTTTCATCGATCACCTCTCAGGAGCAATAATTTCATCGTACACATGTGGCCTGCGGCATTTCTCGCACACCACTATAAAATTCTGAAAAGGTAAAACAAATACGTATTAGCACATCAACATTTGTGTGAAAATAATTTTATGGACTTACGGCCCGACGCCAACGCGACGGTACTTTATTCTACTAATATTATAAAATATCTGGATGTTTGCATGTTTGGATCTTAGAATTGCGTCATTATTCTAAGGTTTGGATGTATGATACTCAATCACGCAAAAACGGCGAAACGGATTTGAATGAAACTTTGGACAGTTTCATTCAAATCCGTTCAGCCGTTTTTAACCTAGATTATAACCTAGATTAACACATTTGATATTTTTTAACCCGATAGTACGTTCCCGTGAGGTTCTCTTCTGGTTCACCCCTGATTATAGCGTTCAACGTATTTAATATTGATTTGTTTAGACGTTCCACTTGTCCATTAGCTCTCGGAAGATTTAGTGAATTCATCACAAATTGAATCTCATTTTCATTGCAAAATGCCTTCATAGACCTTGAGGTAAATGTTGTTCCTCGGTCGCATATCAGTCTCCGACGCACTCTAATAGATACACCATAAAGGCAAAACACCTTCGGGTCTAGTGCTTTAAGGCTTTTATAATATTTGGTGCTAGTTTCAGCCACCGCTTCCAAAAAGCAGTATTTAGTAAATCCATCTTGTAGGGCTGCAGTATTATTTGTTTTGGGCCGCGCAATTGTCGGCCCTTCACCACACTTTTGGTTGAGAGGGGTGGTCCTACTGGAAAGTGACCATGTATTGTCCGGAAGGCTTTGCTGTCGTACTCATGAATCCACTCGGGCAGGGATGGTATGATTGACTTGTCTGATATGATGTCGATTGTATCGACATGAAAATTGAATTCAAAATTCTTAGTCAGGACCACTCCCTGAAAGTCAGTTGGATCCCATTTGTAAGTGGCTGTCTCACCCCACTCGTTAGCATTATAACAAGCGACTACATGCTCTGGCACACCTGGACTCAGCATCAGGTTGGGCCATTTTTTGTGAACCTTGTAGGATTGCCTGCAGAACTTTCTTGAACATGTTGTTTATACCGGTTGCGGCAATTTGCAGGTCTCTCTTGAGAACAGTTCCCTTTCTAAACCAGGAGGATGTGCTGGCGTACATGTTGACGATGGGATGACCCATGATCTTCCACAGACCTGCTAGCTCCAACCGGAGCAGGGCATGTACTGAGCCAACTATATGGGAGGTCTCCGAGGTGTAGAACTCTGTTTGTTTGAGGAAATGGTCGAGATCTTGGGTTATTGTGGTCAGAAACTCAGGAGAATATTCTAGATCTCTGAGAATAGATCCTATGACGAGTGATGGCCACATCTTGAGCAATGTATAAGTCTTCTGATGAAGGGCTGTAATCAGGGACAGCATACGCTGAAGACAGTTCCTATATTCGTTGTGGAGGGAGTACCCTGGATACTTCTTGTTGTGGATCCAGGATTAACAGTCTACGGAGAACCAAGCGGAGCACATGTCAGAGAAGCACAACATCATGGCATAAGGAACCAAAAAGCAAGTAAGTGATGTGACATAGACAATACACAGCTCGGCTTCAAATGTAACATCTACACGTCCTATGGTGATCTCTTGGCGGGGATGAATCTATTGAGCAACAGTGTCAATGGCGGTGGTGAGTGAGTGTGCCAAGCCAGAGTATAATGTATTTAATGGAAATGAGGAGCGGGTGATGTCGGGGATGGAGTCTTGTAGTAATGATGATAAGCGAGGTGCATGACCATGTTCGAGACACTGGCTGCTCTCTGATGCAGTTCTAGAGAGCCACGAGACACACTTACCCAACGGGGCAGATCTGAGCAGCACCAGGCTATGAATCCCTCGGCAGGCAGTAGGGTGTATGTCTGGACATCTTCCAGGATTCGTTTGTGATGGGGCCGTAAAGCTCGGGGATTGTCTTGATGTGTGAGAAGATAACTGATCTCCGTGGTAACAATGGCGGACGCAAGGTGACGCTCGCGACGGTACACGGGGGTCTTCTGAACAGGCCGCTCCTCGACATCTGGAAGGTCCTCCATAAAATCCATTCTGGGCGGTGGTCCCACATATTAATAATAAGATGGGAAGACGTAGTCCTTCGTCATCGCTCGAGTTCGAGCCTGGGTCGCTTCCTGTAACAAATAATAGACAAGTTTCAAATCTGATGGGCACCAGAAGTTTGGCCATGGTTCCATCAAACTAAAATCAGCAGGTTTATACCAGCAGCACTTACCATAATTATGGAGGAGACTATCAATTTCAAAGTCCCTCAGAGCACGACCCGAGCGATGAACGGCGGCGGGTGGTGGATGACGCAATGACGACGATGACCTGGAACAAAAGCAGTGTTGTAGTACACTTACAGTTTATAAATAAATAGAAAAGTCTGTAAACTACTTACGCTGCCGGCGGTGGCATTGAGCTTAACGTCGATGGTGACGGCGCCAATGAAGGTGACGGCGCCAACGATGGTGATGGTGACGGTGACGCCGTCCCAATGCCTTCATACTCGGTGAACCTGGAACAAAAGCAGTGTTGTAGTACCTATATTCTTTAGAGATAAATAGAAAAGTCCGTAAACTACTTACGCTGCCGGCGATGGCACCATGAGTGATGGCGCTGGTGACGGCGCCAACGATGGTGATGGTGACGGTGACGCCGTCACAATGCCTTCATACTCGGTGAACCTGGAACAAAAGTAGTGTTGTAGTACCTATATTCTTTAGAGATAAAATAGAAAAGTCCGTAAACTACTTACGCTGCCGGCGATGGCACCATGAGTGATGGCGCTAGTGACGGCGCCAACGATGGTGATGGTGACGGTGACGCCGTCACAATGCCTTCATACTCGGTGAACCTTGAACAAAAGCAGTGTTGTAGTACCTATATTCTTTAGAGAAAAATAGAAAAGTCCGTAAACTACTTACGCTGCCGGCGATAGCACCATGAGTGATGGCGCTGGTGACGGCGCCAACGCAGGTGCCTGCGCTGCTGGAGCCGCGGGACGCCAGTCTTGTCTAGATGGACATTTTAAAACAAAAGTTAAAAATTTGCTAGAGTAATATCTACAACTAACATACATAAGCAGAAATACTTACGGTGGCCACAAGCGCATCCTTTTTGGATGGAGGGGCGTCTCCAGAGCTGCGTCATCCGGCAGCTCTGATATGTCGCGGATTAAAAGTCTAAAATTCAAAACGATTCAATTGTAATACACATAATTGGTGGATAAATTGGTTATTGAAAAAGAAAAAAAAAGCGTTAGTAAATAAAGCATGCTAACTCGTCAATGGTTTGGGGTCCTGGCCTCACGTGCTTAGAGGCACGGCTAGCGCGACCTCCGCGGCCTCTGCGTTGCGAGCTAGCAACGGCGGGGCTAGGCCCGGCAGACACCGTCACCTCCTCCACCACAACCTGCCCACGCCCACGCCCGCGCCCACGTAAACACATATGTACATAACCATCTTTTTTAAAGTCGGTTAAAATGGCAAATCACAAAAAAAATAAAATTTGATAACCATCTTTTTTAAAGTCGGTTAAAATGGCAAATCACATAAAAAATAAAATTAGATAACCATCTTTTTTTAAAGTCTGTTAAAATGACAAATCACAAAAAAAAGAAATTTGATAACCATCTTTTTTTTTAAGTCGGTTAAAATCGCAAATCACAAAAAAAAAATCTAATCGTAAACCATCTTTTTCTTTAAAGTCGGTTAAAATCTATAATCCGAAAAAAAAATCGCCACTGAAAAATGATAACTGACGAAATGTACGGATTTCCTATCCACCACGATTTTGATTTCGATGATCCTTGAAAATACAATAAAATGGCCGACTTGGCGCCTAATGTGTCGTTTAGAAACAAAAGTGGTCAAATCCATTCGGGAGTATTTATGGGAATCAACGACTTTTCGTTCTTATCTCCCATGCACAAGCTGTATATAGAGTTTGAATCCATATGGCTTCATTTAGGTTAGTATTTCTGATTAAAAAAAAAACATTCATGACCACAAACCTAAAAAATCAAAATAATTAGGATATTATTTTGGATTTGACCTATTTCGAAACCAAGCTATGGATTTGCCTAGTTTTGTTATTGATGTAGTTGGATTTGACTATCTTTGATTCTTATCACCACGGATATGACTGATTTTGATGCTAAAACAATATCATGTCAGGGGTTCTCAATATTTTGGGTTGATTGGGTAGTAACAATAAATATAAATAAACAATTTAGTACTTTAAAATCAATCTTGCTTTATTTGAAAAACCTTCATTCATCATCACTATATAATCAAAGCTATTATAATTATTTTTAAATTTCTTATACAACTATAGCAATTCTTCAGAGAAATCACAGTCTTCAATAACCTGTTCATGAGTAGTAGATGATTTAGGTCTTTAGATGATTTAAATCTAAGATTTCATCCCACTTCTCTCCAAAATGTGTGATTAATAATTTCTTCACATCATTTAATTTTTCTTGTTTAACGTCAACGTATAATTTAATTACATCTGGGTTTATAGCAGAAACCTTCTTTTTTCCTTTGCAGATATTTTGATACTTATTTAAAGTATTTTGGTAAGACTCTTCCGCTCGAATATACACATTTTGTTTGTCACGAGTTCTTTTAAGAAAAAACCTTTTTGTTTTTTTTATTGAAAAGTGCATATTAGTTGTAGTTTTTAAGACTTCAGATGCTGATCGTTTCCAGTCGTAAACTTTTATATCAATTCCCAAGTAATACACGGTTCCATGACGGGTGAAAATTTCGTAGTAATCATCAGGGCTAGTCATTACCTCTCGAGTTCTCGACTTTTAATTTCTTTTTCAATTTTTGCGAAAACTCTATCTGGTGGCAAAAATGAATGGCCAACAACTGGAAACAGAATTTCTAGGCCCATAATGTGTACAGGTGCATAGTCTTCTATAGGTACCTAAATAGTTCTGTGCCCAGAAACTACTCTTCTAAATTGTATGAGCGCCCATACAACTCATAGGACTATCCTAATTGGCGTCAACTATGTATGTATGGGGACACCCTTTAATTTCCAACTTTTTTATATTTTGGAATTTTTCCTTTATTTGTGCTGTAAGACCTTGCTTTTTGCCAAATTTCGTGATTCTAGGTCAACAGGAAATACCATATAGGTTTTCGACCCAAAAATTATAGGGTACTTTCGGTTGACGTAGAATTGTAAATTTTTGTTAATAGCAAGGGAAAGGGAAAATTCCGAAAAATAAAAAAAGTTGAAAATTAAGCACTTTGGTAATTACAAGTTTTCGCGAAAATCTAAATTTGCCCATATCTTTTTATCGTGTTGACTCAGAAACTTGATTTGTATTCACCTAATAGGGACTATAGACCTCAGTATCTGGTATAAATTTCAACTTGCTAGGTCCACCCGTTCCTGAGAAAATCGGTGGTGACTCAGGAACAGACAGACGAGAGAGTGATATTCTAAGGGTTCCTTTTTCTGTTGTTGAACTGTTGAAATATGGGTGCACCTCTGCCTAACCCCTCGGGGTTTTTGGTTTTCTTGTTCAGACAATAAACAGTTTGTAAATTCGAAACGGGTAGGTTAGGTTAGGTTAGAACTGTGACCAAACAACGCGCGAAGGCGAGCGAGCGTAGCGAGCGTGCCGCGGCAGCGGCCGCCGAGTGCTAGATTTCCTCTTTTGCAAAGCAAGCATGCATGGCAGATTAGGGTAATTTTTAGGTTTTCTTGTTCAGACAATAAACAGTTTGTCAAATTCGAAACGGGTAGGTTAGGTTAGGTTAGAACTGTGACCAAACAACGCGCGAAGGCGAGCGAGCGTAGCGAGCGTGCCGCGGCAGCGGCCGCCGAGTGCTAGATTTCCCCTTTTGCAAAGCAAGCATGGTACATACTGAACTAGCATTGTTGTGCTAGTATGGGCTAATGAATATTATTAAATGTTATGGAAAAACGACATTATTGAAAATGAAAAATATAGCAAATGAATTTATGGATTAAAATTATTATGACACTTGATCGATTCATCATCATCATCATATCAGCCGAAAGACGTCCACTGCTGGACATAGGCCTCCCCCAAGCACCGCCACTTCGACCGATTCTGTGCTTCCCGCATCCAGCGAATTCCTGCGGCCTTTACTAGGTCATCGGTCCATCTTGTGGGAGGCCTTCCAACGCTACGTCTTCCGGTACGTGGTCGCCACTCCAGAACCTTGATCGATTATGACCAATGAAATTAGTGAAAATGATTTTATGTCATTTCACGATTATGGCAACTGAAGCGTTATTACTAATGAAATTATGGCAAATAAAATTATGGCATATAAAATTATGGCATATTAAATTATGGCAAACATTAGTAAACCGAGAAAATATTATTTATTCAATAATACAAGAACCGTACGCCGCACGCCGTACGTCGCGCGTCGTCATACGTTATTTACATAACTTTAACACAATTTTTTTTTCAAGTAAACTTATTGTTTTACAAATTGAACGCACCACATCATAAGTCCCCACATTACAGGCTTAGTTTTCATCGATCACCTCTCAGGAGCAATAATTTCATCGTACACATGTGGCCCGCGGCATTTCTCGCACACCACTATAAAATTCTGAAAAGGTAAAACAAATATTAGCACATCAACATTTGTGTGAAAATAATTTTATGGACTTACGGCCCGACGCCAACGCGACGGTACTTTATTCTACTAATATTATAAAATATGTGGATGTTTGTATGTGTGGATCTTAGAATTGCGTCATTATTCTAAGGTTTGGATGTATGTTACTCAATCACGCAAAAACGGCGGAACGGATTTGAATGAAACTTGGGACAGTTTCATTCAAATCCGTTCAGCCGTTTTTAACCTAGATTAGCTAGTTTATAACCTAGATTAACACATTTGATACTTTTAAACCCGATAGTACGTTCCCGTGGGGTTCTCTTCTGGTTCACCCCTGATTATAGCGTTCAACGTATTTAATATTGATTTGTTTAGACGTTCCACTTGTCCATTAGCTCTCGGAAGATTTAGTGAATTCATCACTAATTGAATCTCATTTTCATTGCAAAATGCCTTCATAGACCTTGAGGTAAATGTTGTTCCTCGGTCGCATATCAGTCTCCGACGCACTCTAATAGATACACCATAAAGGCAAAACACCTTTGGGTCTAGTGCTTTAAGGCTTTTATAATATTTGGTGCTAGTTTCAGCCACCGCTTCCAAAAAGCAGTATTTAGTAAATCCATCTTGTAGGGCTGCAGTATTATTTGTTTTGGGCCGCGCAATTGTCGGCCCATACAACGATATGTTTCATTCGCGTTCATGAATAAAAAAGGATCTGAATGCAGAAATGATATCTTCTTGGCTTCTACCAGAGACAGTTTCGTTCTAAAGCACTGCATAAGGAACATTGTACCATTACTACCTCCAAGTGGAACGAAACTTCATTAAATGGTACGAGGACAAAATTTCGCAGTTTTAAATTAATTCCATGCTCGAATTTATTTGGTCCATAATCTGTATGTTTATCAAAAATTGTGTGTGAAATACAGGATTGAAGTATGTATGGCATGAGCCCTTTGAAAATTAAGTGGTCGCGAATGCATGACAGGTGATAACCGACCATTCTTGAAACAGGGTCCACCCTCCTTAACTCTGATGTTATGAGAATGGGCAGAGCTTACTATGTTAAACACCGGTCTAGACTGAGCTGTAAGCACCTAGGATTTAAATCACAAGAAGACACTCCCATATACTTATCCGACCACCTAACAGCTAAAGGAACCCGCCTTCACTTCCTGGCCCGGGACCTAACGAAATCAGGAGCCTACAAATTCTGCTGGACAGCGTACGGAAAGGTCTACGTAAAGAAAGATGAAGGCTCACCTACCATACCAATTAGAAGTGAAGAGCAGGTACATAAGCTCATGGGGGGCCAATGACTGTTAGTGCATAGTCAACAACTCTGCCTACATTATTCAGTTTGCAAAGTGATATTGTATACTCTTTTGTTTATCACAATAGCTTTGTCGACTATATGTTATCTTATATTTCTCCTGCTAATCGAATTAAGAATTTTTTTAATTTACCACTTGTTACCATATATTCTTTTTGCATGTATAATTATAATTCATCCCAACATTAACACACCTGACACTCACACATACACAAACATTTCCTGTACTGCAAAAATAATAATTACTCACCTTTCCCATTTAAACTACAATCACCTTATCATGGTTGGGAACTGTCTCAACACATTCGTATGTAACAACTCTAATACTTACTGTGTGGCTACGTCTATTCACCCAATAAATAATACAAATGGATGACACCCTTCAAACTCTTAATGAGATCGACAATTTCGAAGTTGCGCGCACATTTGAATGTGTCTGCACGGAGCTTCACAATTATATAAAACCCAGTAAAACCGATTTAACCATTATATCTCAGAACATAAGGAGCATTTTCTGCAACTTCGATGATTTCTCTGTATTGTTAACCACGTTTAAGTTTGAAACGGACATCATTATTTTAACCGAATGTAGGTTACACCCAAATAAACCTATCCCGCAACTAAATAACTACCTTTCCTTTTCTACTACACGCCAATTAAATCAAAATGACGGCGTAGTTGTTTACATAAAAAAATCATTAAAACCCAAAGTTAAAGAAATAAGTCTGGCTCAGGCATCGTGTCTTCAGCTGGAAATACTTAATAATATTCTGTTATGCATGTACCGATCCCCGTCTAACACAAACACGGACACTTTTATAGATTCTCTCAGTTCTCATCTCAATACTTTAACGTCTCATCATAGCTTAATTATAGCGGGGGACATTAATATAAATCTCAAAACAAAAGACAGTGAACCGCCGCATGAATACAGAAATAGGGTGAACTACCTCAATATGTTATCATTATACGGCATACTACCTGGGCACACTCTTACCTACTCGCGAATCGAACTGCTTAGACCACTTCATGATTAAAATAAATAAAAAGAAGGTATCAGCATCTATTGCTATACTGCACACTTCCATTACTGACCACTTCACTACTTTTTTATCAATATCTAAGCAAAAAACAAAACAAACTGCTAATAAAAGTACCTCATCTATTGATTTCGAACGCCCTAAAACATCTTCGAGAAAATAAAATTGCAGAGCTACTGTTTTGTAATGACGCAGACCAATTAACTGAACTTCTATTACACAAATTAAGTGAATCTATTAATCACAACACTGTTATCAAAATAATTCCCAACAGCAAGCGTACCGTTAAGCCGTGGATAACTGCTGGTTTACTAAGATGCATTAAAAATCGCAACAAACTTCAAAAAAAAACCCGCAATGATCCATTTAATGAAATCTTTAAAATAACCTACCGCCGATATCGCAACTATTGTAATAACCTTATTAAGAAACTAAAAAGAAAATTTGAAAGGGAGCTACTTGCTAATTCTGTCACAAACAATAAACTTTTATGGAAAAATATTAAAACCTTAACTTACACAAATAACTCTAAGAGTCAAAACACAGAACTAGTACACATGAGACCAAATTCAACTGAGTCTGTAAATTTCATTAATGATTATTTTGCAAATATAGGTAAAGAGTTAGCCCAAAAACTTCAACCTTCAGCACATAATTTGCACTCTTTTCGATCGGATACATTATCGACACAAGTGAACTCGTTTGTTCTTTTAGATACTGACCCCGAAGAAGTGAACAGGATCATAATGAGCCTTAAATCTGACAGCGCTCCTGGCTGGGACAATATATCCACCAGATTTTTGAAACACATTAGCCAGGAAATTGTTCCTATCATAACCCACTTGGTTAATCTTTGTTTTACAAAGGGTATCTTCCCAGCGCCACTTAAACAATCTATCATCATCCCTGTTCACAAGGGCGGGGACAGAGACGATGTCAACAATTACAGACCCATATCCATTTTACCGGCTATATCGAAGATTATTGAAAAACTAATAAACATCAGACTTTTGAAATTCCTACACAAATTTAATACCTTAAGTAGTTCACAATTTGGATTCAGGCAAGGAGTATCAACCGAGGATGCAGTTACTGCCCTCAGCTCGCTAGTGGCTGATAATCTGGATAATGGTAGCAAATGTTTGACCGTCTTTCTGGACTTGAAAAAGGCGTTTGACACCGTCTCTGTTCCCATCCTCTTATACAAATTAGAAGCGTTAGGTGTGAGAGGAATTCCGCTTAAAATGTTTAAGGACTACCTGTCAAATAGGAAGCAAAGGGTTAAGGTGGGAGATCACGTCAGTAACGATGCAAATGTCACATTCGGAGTTCCCCAGGGAAGTGTGCTGGGCCCTACGTTGTTCCTGCTTTACATCAACGACCTCTGCAACCTTAATATCAATAACGCAAGAGTGTTTTCATATGCCGACGATACTGCTGTAGTCTTTTCTGGGAATTCTTGGCAGGATGTTGCCGGAAGTGCTGAAGCTGGTATGACCCAAATTGCTGAATGGCTCAGAAATAACCTGCTCACTCTTAACACAGACAAAACTAACTACATATGCTTCAGTATATCACACAGAACACAGCCTAATACAGATCTTAACATAAGAGTACACACGTGCGAGGATACAAATAACTGTAAATGTCCAATGCTAGTCAAAGTGTCACAAACGAAATATCTTGGTGTTATTGTCGACCATAGACTATCCTGGTACCCCCATCTTGAACAGGTCACTAACAGAATCAGAAAGCTGAGCTGGATATTCAAAACACTGAGACATATTGTACCAAAAAAAGTACCCACCAGCAGAAATACCCCCAGAAATCTACTCAACGACATATACATAGCTTTGGTACAGTCTGTCTTAGTGTACTGCATCCCTATTTGGGGGGGTGCGGCTAAGACTAAATTCATAGACCTTGAACGGGGACAACGGGCTCTAATTAAACTTATCTACTTTAAAAACCTTAGATATCCTACACAAAGCCTTTACCAAATAAGTGGTTTACTCTCAGTTCGAAAACTATATATAATTAAAACTCTTCTAAAGAAACGCAAAACTCTTCCTTTTGACCCCAGCTTAACCTTGAAAAGAAGAAAAGATATCATAGCAAAAGTTCCTCAAACTAAAACTAAGTTCGCCAGTATACAATACAAAAAACGCTCAGCTCAGCTTTACAATAGACTTAACAAAGGGATTTACGTACATGATAAGACACAAAATGAATTTAAAAAAATTGTTACTAATTGGTTAAAACCACTTACCTACGACGACACGGAGGCGCTGCTGCAATAAAATACAACCCACCACTAACACTACACACTTCCTTCCTTCCACATACACTCTGATTCATTCGTTTTCACATTCACACACTTTCACACACCCTCACTCTCACTCACACACACGCCTGCGTGCGTGCTGCATGTTTAGCTATAATTCTCTCTTTTTTTACATTTTTATTTCCTGTAGTAAGTACCTACATTTAAAAAAAACAAGTAAATGATACTAATTAAGTTATGGAAGAGCGGAGTCTCCTAACACAGGCTTATTTGCTTAAAAGGAGGCTCCAATCACTAGTTGTTAAGGTTTACTTGTTAAAATAATAAACCATTTTTCATTTTCATTTTTTCATTCTTTAGAGTTAAAAAAAACTTTCTTCGTGTGGCCTCTATTTACCTACTCGACTGCGTCAAAGATCAATTTTTCGGGTTTTGAGGGGATTTATATAAAAAATCAATAGGCATAATAAGTTAATAAATTAAAAATATATAAAAAAGGATCGGTAAACAAGAAAACAAATCAAATAAAAAGAAATGTAAACTATGTTATGTACAAAATTTGTCGGCAATGTCAAGAATACTGCTCCCTCCTGAATGTTAACCATACTCACTAAAACAATACATTAAAATAAAATGTTTTTGCAAAATACAAAAACCAACTTGGGCCGTGAGGTACTTAACCGATTTAAAAAAGTAAATTGTGCAATTGTTTTGGTCGAATAAAATAGATAAAATTGAGCGTATCAATTCATTTGGAGGCATCGCTACATCCATTCTGGTAGGTAGCACTCTTGGAACCATCCAAGAGCGCTACAGTACGGTACCTACTTAAATATAAATTATAGCTATGTAGAAAATGTATAATAATAAAGTGAAATAAAATGTAAAAATAGTAAGTAGGTAAAGTAAAAAAAAAAAAACGTAAATCCCACAGTCTTCTTATAAGGGCATCCCGGCATTTCGCCCCATCCCGCGAGGATCCTCCGCTGCTGGCTCATCAGGTAATTCCGTATGGCTATCGTTGTCGCGGCCGCCTATCACAGGGGCCGGCAATCCCGCACGATTGCAATGATTGTGAAGCACGCAACATGCTATCACAATCTTTCTAACCGTGTCTGTATTGTAATGCAGCACCCTGTGAACCAGCAAACGCCTGAAGCGACCCTTCAACAACCCGATTGCACGTTCTACGCTGTTGCGAGCTGTGCCGTTAAGTTTTTTGAAGTACGCTTCAGGTATTCGCTCTTCAAAATTCCTGTTGTAGGTATTTATTTTAGCATAAAACCTGACCGTGGCGGAAAAATAAAATATCGCAGCAACATCACTATAAACAAATTAAAATCTATGTTACCTGAGAGCTGCACAATATTATGCAAACAAAAAAAAAACAAAATATTAAAACCACCAATTCTCACCGTGTTTATAAAATATTTCTTTCCTCTCTGTTTTGAAGAAAACGTATGTACTTTTTTACTTTACTCGGTTGCGTTATTGCATCCAAAAACTCGTGTAATGCCCGCGATACCGAGGCCTGTGAGAGACAAGTTGTAGCTTGTTGTCCCACAGCCTTCTGGTATGTACCGTGGGCCATAAAAGATAGTGCGCATAAGATCTGCAAAGAAAAAATGTTAATAAGTAGGGCATCATGTTGCTAGTTCTAATTATAAACATTTTAAGTTGAAAATCAAAATGCTAATTTCCCTACCTTCACCCGCCTTGAAAGATCTCTTGAAGAGTCCTTTATGTATGGACATAAATCACCCTCAAGTTGTCCTATCAGCGCTTCAGAAAGCCAATAGGACAAAATGAAATTATCTTCTCTTATGTCGAAAACATGTCTTCTTATACATTGAGCCTGCCTACGGCTTACTTCATTGTCGGCATTATTTGCCTCTATCAAAGCCGAGAGCAAAACGTAAGAACGAGCCATTTTTTTAGTAAGTATCGAGGTTTTTACAAAAGTGACTCGATAGGAATCCGAATAAAATTCAATTAAACTTTTGTGTTTGGGTTTTTTATGACGTGGTTCGGCAATATGACTCCATGACGGGAAAAGAGTCCAAAAAACTAAATAATTCTTCACGCTCTTTTGCAAATGGCTTCGAAGTAGTTAGTTTTTCAGGCCAACTCATACTCCAGAAGGTTTTAAAAATAACTTTTCTGTCCTCTTCTGTCAAATTGATACACATAAGTACACCTGCTGCAGTTTTTTTACATTAGCATCTAGCTTTTATTTTCCGTGACTCCCTCATAATTTCAGGATTCTTCTCTTTTCGTCCCATAATATTTTTTGCCAGCCTCTCGTAGTTTTTGGTTTTTTTCTGCAAACCAATTAGATTTCTTATCCTGTGCTCGCTTTTTTCGCACAGTATTTATTTCTGGATAGTTATCATCAGAACCAGAGTTTGACTCAGAATTTATATCATACGGTACTAACTGTACTAAGGCTTCTTGGTCACTTTCATCAGATATGGGGTCTTCAATTTGATTTGAGAAATGTACTGAGCTAGAACCGGTTCTAACAGTACAGTTATCGTTACTTATCACCACATCAGCAGAATACGTCACAATAGCATCCGTAATCGAAACATACGTCGAGACTACTTTCGATCGATTGGTTGCGAACAGATCTATCTGAGGGATGATACCCCACTTTAAAAACACTTTTGTTATGACCTCGTCTACGACATGCCAATCTGGGCTCTTTCCCCTCGACAAACAGTCGGCTATGGAATTGTAACGGCCTGGTAGATAAAAGGAATGAATGGTTACTTCTAAGCTTTCCGCTAGTAACAAGATCCTTTTGGTCTCCTCTAACAACGCCATGGACCGAGTTCCTCCCTGATTTCTCCGGTACGAAACTACCGTTCTGTTGTCGAATTGAACCATAACAGACTGTCTTGCTACGTCGTTCTGGCACTTCTTTAGCGCTATGTATACAGTAAAAAGCTCCTTTCTGTTTATGTGCCAAGCAGCTTGCTCTTTCGTCCATTTCCCCAACAGATGACGATCACCGATCTGAACGCCCCAGCCTCCGTCTGACGCATCTGTCGTAACAAAAAACGTTGGCTCTGGAATGAAGATTTTCCCTGGTACTCTTATGTTGAGAGTCCACCAACGACAATCGTTGACAGCCTGCGGTGGTAAGACCCGCAGCAGGTTGGGCTGGTTTTGAGGTAGTTTTATACTGGCGCGATGAATATAATCTGGTGAATAGAGGAGTCACCAGAGCTGCAATACCTAGTCGACCTATTAGTGAAGTCCCTAACCACCATGTCCGACCTTTCTTCAATACCTTCTCTAAATCTGTCAGCAATCGAACTATTTTCTCTTCCAGAAGTCTTTTCTCGTTCATGTTTGTGTCCCACACAATCCATAGAAATTCTATAATTCTTGTAGCCTCCAGAACAGACTTTTCCAAATTTACACACCAGCCGAGACTTTGTAGAAGACCCAGTGCATAGCCCATCTGGCTTTTCAGTACACAAGGGTCCTGATATGGCAACAGAAAATAGTCTAAGTATACTAGAACTCGTAGTCCCTTTGTTCTTAGGAACCCTGCTACCCATTTGCTGACGCGGGAGAAAGCTAACGGCGCGCTGGATAGACCGAAGGGAAGCGACGTCATCTGGAAGAGTTCGTTTGCATAGCCAAACGCAAGAAATCTTCGGTGGCTCATTTTTATTGGCACATGAAAGTAGGCTTGACTTCTTCCTAAATTTTCTTGCAAAGGGATGGAAGGCGGTTTGGATACGAATGGTATTGTATAACCTGAAATTATTTTTAGAATCGCGCTTGGAGCCCCGATTTTTTCCCATTGTAACCGGAACTCGCGCAGCTGTCCCCCTTGAAAACCGTCAATATGTACCACGGGACTTTTGGGACTTCTTGGCGCTTCCGCCCCTACCCCTGCGTTGATTGTAGTAAGACGGCTTTTTAGCTGGCGGATTGCGGGGTGATGAGTGGTTAAGAGCTGAGTGGTAGATGGCGGAGTAATGAGTAGATGGTCGGGAGCGCCAAGTTGGTTTCGTGACTTTAGATCTAGCAAATGGGGTCGGTTTACAAAAGGATTTTTTGAGCCGCGCCGCCCAAATTGTGAGCCGCGCCGCCCGAAGTCTAAGTGCTTGTTTACGGACACGCGGGGCGTTGGGTGTGGCGTGCAGTGGGGCGGCCCGCACAAAATTCAAACATATGGCGTTGTATGAGTGCTTACGGAGAAGCGTTTTTATAGGCGTTTGCTTGAAATGCAGGCGGTGCACGCGGCGGGCAACGCTGCGTTCAACGCCGCATGCAACGCCGCGGGCAAAGCCGCGACGCACGCGGCGGGGCCTGCGGCGTCGTATGTACGCTCAATACCTACGATTACGAACTACGAATATCGGCGATATAACATCAAATACGTAAATCTATGTTCCGTTGGAGGTCTAAAAAATTACAGCTTCTAAGTGAACGAACGAACGAAAAATATGGCCATTTATGTGAAATATTTTGATACTCGCAAATGAATCAAAACCTACCGGGTACTTCCCATTGACCTAGAATCATGTTTGGCAGGAAGCAAGGTCTTACAGCACTAGTAAAGGAAAAAGTCCGAACTTTTTTAATTTTTCTTTTTATCACATATTTTTTTTTTATGATTACAAACTTACATTTGCAGTTGGAGAATTGACCGTGACGTATATCGATGTATGAGAGAACATGTTTGTCAACTACTAAATTAAGTTTGTTCTTGGGATAAATTTATCCCAACCACGGAACCCTTCATTGTTCGTGGTCCGACACGCACTTTGCCGGTTTTTTTAATGCCTCGTTGGTCTAGTGGACGCAAGCACTACTGCTGAGCATAAGGTCCTGGGTTCGTTACCCGGGTCGGGCAAAATGTTATTGGTATTTTCCATCTGGTATTTCTCAGTAGTAGCCCGGAGTTTGGATTTGTGCCTGGTTGATGGCATTAGGCTCGCCCCCTATTACATGGGACTTAAACATAACTGGCGAAATGTGGGTGTATGTACTATAGGAACACCTTTGCCTAACTTTTCGGAGAATATAGGCGTGATTTTATGCATCCTATGTATTTATTTATTTATTTTTATATTTATTATTATGTCGGGCGCGCTTGAATATCAGCTCCCGCCCTTCGCTCCCGATGCACGCCGCGTGGACCACCGCGTGCACCGCCGCTTGCAACGCCGCGTCCGACGCGGCGTGTAACGCCGCGGGCACCGCTACTTTTCACGCCCCGCGCTTCCATAAACAACATCGTATATTAATTGCCATATGTTTGTGTTTGCGCGTGTGATGACGCGGGCCGCTGCATGCCCGCCTGTCTGTAAACAGAAAAAACGTCCGACGCACCGCCGAACGCCACGCCGCACGCCACGCTCAACGCCCCGCGTCTCCGTAAACAAGCACTAAGCCGCACCGCTCAGATTTCAATATTTGAGCCGCGCAGCCCACTATTCGGGCTATGGCTTTGGCCAGATGGACTGTGGCCGAATGGCCGACATGTCGCACAAACGCAATTGCTGCGTCGCGATCAGGCATGCAGGTAAGTACGTATATTGTGGATGGTATGTCCGACACATACGATCACTACTTATACATATTATGTGGATGGAATGTCGGACAAAAATCATGCCACCGGTAATGCCATAAAGCATGCTAAGCTTGCAATATATCGCAGTCAAATAAATTTTATTTAACCCCGCACCTTTGAACAAAACAACACAGAGACAAAAATAAAACAATTTAATGACTTACCCCCTCACATATCCAACGGTAAATGAAACCTCTACATAATTTCAGTGGTTTGACGATTACACTAAATGCACTATTAACTTCATTAACTCACTTTAATCAACTTGCTTAGCCAAGCAATATTGATTCAGTGAAAGCTACTTTTAATCATAGAAAAAATCGGTAAATTTAATAATCATTAGTACACAAATAATAATTCATTAGCAACAAACAAATGGGTAATACTATAATAAATATCTGGAGAGATAATCTTCTTTATGGTCTTTATTAAATATATTTTCACTAAGAGCAGCGACGACGATTCTATTGAACCGCATGTACACCACACACATGTTTAACACAATAAATAACCAAAACTTTTGTGCGCAATGGAGTAAACGAAGTACAGGAGCTAACAGCTGATTATCAGTGGCGTCATGTCCCTACAAGTTTGAACCCTGCTGACTTGGTTTCAAGAAGGGTAGACCCACACATGTTGAAGTGGTCAACTCTTTGGTGGGAAGGCCCTGCCTTCTTAAAATAAGAGGACTGCGTGTGGTCCACTAAGCTAACTCCATCAGAGGAGGAACCCTTACCTGAGGTCAAAGCGCTCACCTCATATTCATGTGCTGTAAATAATAAGGAAAGTTTAGATATTAAGATAATAGATTTCAGTAGATTTTCTAATTTTTCACGGCTAAAAAGAACAGTTGCCTATGTGTTAAGGTTTATTAATAACTGTAAAGGTCAAAGAAATGTAAGTCAGGCATTGTCAGTTGAAGAGTTGCAAAGGGCATGCACTCTTCTAATAAAACTTAGCCAAGTTGAGACATTCTATGATGAAATTGAAACATTAAGTAAAGGGCATCAATTACATAACAAATCTAAATTATTGCCACTTAATCCCTTCGTAGACTCTGAACAGGCCGTCTAGGAAATTCTAACTTTGATTATAATAAGAAGCACCCTATTCTCCTAGATGCAAAACATATTTTCACTAAACTGTTAGTTAAACATGAACACTTACGTTTATTTCATGCTGGTCCTCAGGCATTGCTTGCAGCTATTCGTGAAGAATATTGGCCTATAGGAGGGAGAAACCTAGCTCGCACTATTACTAAGCGGTGCGTTGTATGTACACGACTGCGAGGTAAACCTTTCGAACCAATCATGGGTGATTTGCCAGCAGTAAGAAAGAAAGAAAAATAGTTTAATTGGGACACGCACAGGAAATACAAACAGTAATTGTAAAAACATAATAAACAAGAAAATATAAACAAAACGGACTATTTATGAAATTTACAAAATATAATCACCTGTGCGAGGCCAAAAAGGCTCCTATCTCAGCATAATGCTGCGATATTTAAAGAAATAATAAATACCGCAGCGCTGGTATTCTGATAGGGCCCACTGTGATGTCACGGACACACCTACGGACTTAGATAGATCCCACTAGGGGGTAACAAAATAAATAAATAAAACAGTAAAAAAGATAATAATAAACAAAATTAAATCTATTTCATACAGATATAAAATAATTATATATAAATCTACTTACGCCCGACGACGTTCCAACATCACTTGTCCATGATAAAGACTTAATTATCTGTGGTGACAAGCGAAGGGACGCGGGCGCAATGCGAATCTGTTATCTGCGATGCATTCGGCTGTCAAATTGTCAGGGAAGTAATTTTTGGGATTTCAGAGAAAATTATATTGTTATATACTACGGAACAAAGAATATTACTACTCTACAACTACAGGTATTGATTTAAATAAACAGGTGGGTGATTAATAAAGTATAAGGCAAGAAAGGATGTATTAATAATGTATAGTATCGCTGTGTTGTGTGTTGACTGTGTTGTGTAAAACAGAAGAAAAGGATTCAGTCACCGAGCAAATCAAAGCGAGTGAAGCAAGATCATGCTGCCACTATTAAGAACATACTACTCCGCCAAGGTCACCAATACCAACTGCGTTCTGAAATAACTGACAGTAGCTTCGCGTTCAGTTCCTGTGGGGTAGACTTTGGGGGCCCTTTTAGTATTTCAAGCCGTAAGGGCCGAGGGAACCGCATAACTAAAAGCTATTTATGTTTGTTTGTTTGTGTGTCTAACCACTAAGGCGGTTCACCTAGAAATATTCAGCGATCTCACGTCTGAAGCATTCATTCTCTGTCTCCGTAAGTTTGTAGCTAGGAGAGGTAAACCCTGTGCTATCTATTGTGATAATGGTCGAAAGGTCATTGGGCATCTTAGTATAGAAACCAGACCCATGGCGGACACAAACGAAATATAGCAGAATGTATTGATATATGGCTCAGATATACTATAGCATTAATCATATTAACGTGAGCCATAGGAATTTAGATAAAAATAAAAAATTGTTTGGTCGTATATATTGAATTTTAGATTTACCAATATTTAAGTGCTACGAGTATTAAATGTGTGTGTGGCATAAGTGTTCAATAGTGTTATACTAAGCTGATCAAAAAGTTTTTTATATTGAATTAACAAGTAACAAGACTCAATATGTTAGTAAACTTTCTTAACAGCTATGTTAGTAAACTTAACCTACACACTTATCGAATCCCTGCTACACGCTCAACACAGATGTGGAAAGCTTGCAGCAGCGATTCACACTCAAACAGTCCAATCTGCTCGCGATTCACTGCAGTATATTGTTGGGGCTGGCCCGCACCCGGCACACCAGGGAAGCGCATTTCTTTCGCATCGTAGCGTAGAAACAATCGACACAAGCATCAGCAAACATCACTGATGCGCCACAGAAACGGGACAGCCCCATCAATACCCGGAACGCATTATTATGTTGAACGCGAAGGGTGCTGTACGATTTTTGAGTGTAATCTACCCACAGGCTGCACGTGTGAAATGAGTTGCAATATGTACGAAATAAAGTTATTTTCACCGCTCTAGAACAAAGTGCGAACCTGCGAGCGATCATATTAGCTCTCACCGACAGCGCCCTCCTTTCTCGTTCAATATCGTCATCATCTCTAGGCTGAGGTCAGCGGTCAAAAGATGTCCCAAGTATTTCATCTCAAATACCCTCACAAGCGATATTCCGTTCAACTTGACCGGAGGCATCGGATCAGAACATCGACTGCTGACACCAAAGACCAATCCATGAAGTAAAGCATATTCTTCACTTAAACCACAAACAGAGGCGCTCAGCAGCGCCATATCATCGGCGTAACTAATGTTATTTACACAGACTCCGTCAATATAACAGCCGGCTTGCTCTCTGCTGAGCACCTCGATCAGCCCATTGACATACAGGTTGAAGAGCGTGGGTGAAGTCAACCCCCCTGCCTCGCCTCGCACTCCAACCTATACGGCTCTAAAAAATGCTGGTATGAAGGCCAGATCAATCAGGTACCCCACCTGATTGATCTGGCCTTCATACCAGCATTTAAAAGTATTTATCAACTCTGGAGGAAGTCCACCTTGCTCTTACTTCCCCAAGAGGATACTATATGCGACCAGATTAAAAGCTTTAGAGAGGTCGAGGAAGCAAGCATACGTAGGTGTTTTCCTATCGGAGTAGTACCTAACAGCCCACTTTAGACATCGAAATCCGAACTGATTGTCGTGCAACTTAACAAAGTTATTAAGTTGTCTGTTAAGCAGGCTATCAAGCACTTTCGCTATCACCGTAGCCAGAGAAATAGGCCTGTAGTTCTTTAAGTCAGCGATATCACCCGTTTTATTTTTAATAATGGGTACTACAATAGTTTAAAAAGAATAACAAAAAAAAACATTGCCAACACTCTTTGTAAACGAGGGCCCGCGAACTTGAGGTGCTCGATGCTCAGACCATCGTGACCTGGAGACTTGCCTCTTGACATACTGCTAATAACACGTTTAACGTCCTTGGCTGTGAATCTCGTTCCAAGGTCACCTAGTAATGATAATTGGTTCATGTTTTCTATACTAATAATAAAGCTGAAGAGATTTTTTGTAAGTAAAAGAGAGAGAGTAAAAAAAATCTTTTTGCATTTGATAGCCCAATTCTCGAGGAAGACTACAGGCTATTTATTAACATCACGCTACGACACATAGGTGCCGAGCAAAAACAAAAATAACCGATTATCATTTTTAGACCAGCCTAGTAAAGTGTTATAGGGAACATGAATAAAATTCTAATTCATTATAATATTTATTATTCAATTTGACATGTTGGCCAAGTAGTTATGACTACTTATGACCTCGCCTCTCATGCGTTTAAATCCGGGCAAGTACCAAAATGACTTTTTCAATTCATATGTAATTGTAAAAAATTGTGTTTCATTTCACTGAATTCCATCATGCTATTCTTTGAGCACAATAAGTTCTCACAATATCCCTACGATTAATTGGTATAGGTACCATACTTAGCAATAACACAGTATAAATAACACCAATGCCTCGTTGGGCTAGTGGTCGCAAGCGTTACTGCTGAGCATGAGGTCCTGGGTTTGATTCCCAAGTCGGGCAAAGTGTTATTGGGTTTTTCTATCAGGAATTTCTCTGTAGCAGCCTGGAGTATGTATTTGTTCCCGGTTGATGGCAATAGGCTCGCCCCCTATTACATGGGACTTAAAAATATCTGGCGAAATGTAGGTGTAGGTACTATAGGTACACCTCTGCCTAACCCTTCGGGGATGCTTTTTATGTCATTATAAGATGAATTAAATCCTCCTCTGAAACCGTTTGTTTGATTTTTTTTTTAAACGATTCTGTACGTTTTTCTCCATCGATTTTTAATCAAATAGTTATATGCAATGAAAGGTCACATTATTATCTTTGGTTTAAAACTATTTTGGTTAATGTCCGCCACTCTTCGCAAAGCGGGTCAGATATGCCCAATGACCTTTTGTAGGTGCATGCAATGAGTCTGTCTCGGTTTTTTATATATGTGCATCCTTTTCTGTCAACGACAGATATTACGTATATTGTAAAGTATGAAACGTAGACGCAATAGGCGCTTAAATAATTAAAATAAATTGAAGAGAAACATGAATTCAACCTAACATTATGTACCGTTTGTATTTTGATTTCTAAGTCAATAAGTTTTTTTCCCCATGTTTTACAGGTTTGCTGTGATACAATGAAATGATACACTTTTCAAGTACTTTCATTTGATACATAGATGGGAGTGCTACAAGGGTAGGGACACTTTGCCCATTGTTCGTCGAAAACATCTGCTCAATTTTTTTGTCGGACTTATGAAGCAATGGACTGGCAATCTTTATCAATTGGTTTCAATTTAAAATTGATCGTGCGTTACGTAATTAGGGTGCAGGATCCTCTTCTTAATGTAAACGTAACATTGACTGATTTGGTTTCGTTGGCTTTTATCCGCCACTTTTTAAGCCAGTCTGATATGTCATTTAGTCCTTCTTGGAGTATTTGTGAGGCAATTTTTGGGTCACTATGTGCAGCTAGTATGGCGGTATCGTCAGCAAAGGTTCCAGTATCATCACAATATATACAATGTCGCCCATGCGCATGTGCCCGCCCGTAATTTTCTGAATATTCATGAAAAAATATCGAAAATATCAAAAGGGGGGGTCTATCTATAACATTTTTCATGTTATTCAATTTTTAATTTTTTAAAGATTTGCTTTCTGTTTTTTGACACATCTCCGAAGTTTATGGATCGATTGGGATTCTGTTTATTATTTCCAAAAGCTTATGAGTTATTTTAACAGGTTAATTAAAATTTTTCAAAAAATTATCGACTACGAAAAAAAAAACGGAATCGAAGTCATTTTTTCCATTTGTTGGCAATGACACTACCAGCCGCACTACCAGTAGTGTCGTTTACAATTAACGACACTACCAAGCCTATTTTGGATTAAATTGTACAGTCAACACAGCAAAGTTCAGAAACATAATTCTTTATATATTACTAAGTAAATCATGAACTAAGTAGAAGTAAAAGCAAACTTAAGAAATGTAAATTGGCTGTGTGACATACGGATGGACAGACGGACAGGGTGAAATAATAAGAGTTCTGTTTAGAAACGGAACTCTTACCATGTGCTATTTGGCTACGGAACCCTAAAAACTAAAAACATACGAATCAAGAGCAAATTTTTTTTTAAATAATAGTTAATAAAAAAGTAACAAGAAATACAAAAATAAACACAAATCATATACTATCTTCTGCTTAACTGTAGTACTTGCAAATAAAACTCAATATTGAACCCCAGGATATAAAAAGCCAAATTGAATAAATCCCTACACAAAAATACTGTAACAATGTTACGGTTACTAAACAGGTACAGTTACAGTCGGTCACTTGAATTTTTTTGAGTCGGTCGGTCGCTTGATAAACTAAGTTAAGGAGGTAGGTACGGTGTACCTACCTCCTTATCTTAGTTTATCAAGTGCATGGCCTAAGGTGATCTCATTGTTTATGAGTTGCATTTGCACATGCAAGATAAACTCATCGTTAAAGATAACTCGTTTAATTCTTTTAGAGTTATTAGTTCTATTTTGAAGTTTTATTTGTGTGTTTGTCTGAAACTTTTCTAGAACATTTAGGGCGGATTTCTCCGTTCCTATCAAAAACCGCGTTTATGGAAACTAAGTTCTTCATAAACGAGTTTATATTGATCGCGATTTACGTCCAACCGATTTCTCCAGCTACATTTTGATCGTGTTCACGAAAACCAAGTTTCCGTGGCCATAGAATGTAAATTTTGTCACAAAAACGCAATGCGTTTAGCATTTGCAACATGCGATAGCGACCTACTGCACTTAAAACAAAAAAAAAATGTCAGTAAACTACTAAACGCGGGTACCGAGTTGCATGGACTTGGTAAGTCCATGCCGAGTTGTCAAACTATGTTGTCAAAACCAAAGAGTGTTTAGTTTCTCTTTGGTAAAAACTGTTCTCGTCTCTTTGGTTGCGTCAATTGACATTGACATTTTCGTACTTCGTGTCGCGGTAATATTTAAATATTGTTGTGTGAATTTCGGGGAATTTTCTTTATTGAGTCTTTGAAACGAACAAGGGATCCAACCTTCGTAGCCCGTGAAAAGGAAGCCCTGATTCAGGTGGTGAATCAACATTTTCGAGTGCTAGAATTTTTAAAAATTGATGCCGTGAGTGTGAAACAAAACAACAGGAATGGAAGAAGATTTCAAATGAATTCAATGCGATTCCCAGCATCCGACCACGAGACTGGATGGGTCTTAAAAACTGTTGGGATTTTTTTTAAAGGGTCAACCAGGCACACACTTTGTGCAACCAGCATTTTGTGTACAGGGAGGTTTGGGGAGGGTCTCACAAATATAACAAAAAATTGGTAAAATAGTACTTATTTTTGTTTGTTATGAATGTACTTTATTGTTTAAATAAATAAATCATTTAAATATTGTTTTATTATTATTTATTACATACCATTACATACACGTTATTCATTTAAATACACATATTTTGACATTAAAACCACACTCTACGTTTCTACGCAACTGGGTTGTACCAGATGATGCACGGATAGTGCTATAGATTGCACTCATGTGAAGTACACCAAATCACCAGGTAAAGCATATATTTATAATATTATAACAGATTGGATCGTCTCATTTAAAACACACAGTAAAAGATCAAGTACATAATTTATTACAGGGGCATGCAGTTTTAAATTAAACTGAACAATCAATATTCTGGACACAATTTAATACTAACAACTTTTTTAGGTGGAGAGGATCCAGAGATTTCTCGCAACAAAAAACAAAATTTTTCATGAAATGACGATTCGATCTGTTGTAATACTATAAGAATAATGCTTTACCTGGTGATTTGGTGTACTTCACATGAGTGCAATCTATAGCACCGATAACATGCGGAAATTTTGCTTTCCTATAAAATTCTATTTGTGTTTGGTGGATATCGTGTGGTGACTTGGGAAAGTAAATGTGGCGTGGTCGGAGTGAGGCAATAGCAGCAATGACTTTGTGCACAATTCTGTGTGCAGTTGAAGTGCTAAATCCACATAGATCCGCAGCAGTCATCTGGTAGCACCCAGTTGCGTAGAAACGTGGAGCACATAGCAACTGGATCTCTTAAATGTCGCTTGATACCCCATAGCATAAGATAATACTAGCCCCAAGGTCAAGCGCTCAAAAGGATATGCTGTGGGGGGTTGGAGATATGCTGTGGTTTCTGAAATACAAATAATTGGATTAGACCAAGAGGTTGTTTTATGCATAGGGTATATTAATTTAAAAAAAAACTTCTTTTGGTGCTTACATGTTTGAAGGAAACTCTATTTTATCTTCAGTGGACTCCAATACAGACAGAACTGTAGGTTTTGGGATACGAAATCTTTCAAAAAGTTTGATCATCCAGGGTTTCGAAGTGTTCTTCTCTCTCGCGGATCCATCTTGGACGACGAACAATGAACTCATCCTCATCCCAACTTTCATCATAACATAGTCTCAATAATCTTTTCATTTTAACTAGTCTACTAACCACAAAATCAAAATTAATAATTTATGCCAAAAAATAATATCGTCGACACTGACAGCGTGTTGGCAGCTCTTTAAACTCGGGTTATGGTTTTTTTTTGATTTTGGGTCGGCCTTCAGAAAAACGACGAATTCGTCAATATACAGCCATCAACACGGCACATATTATACCTTCCTGGCTTCGTTATGAGTTACCCTACCGATATATTATAAAGAAGAAACTGTAGCTACTGACCTGTTCTCGCAGTGATGAGATATGTTTTCATTTTGATAATTTTAAAAGAAACTTTATCACAATATGACGAATACACACACTTATTCACCAAACCATCACTTGATTTCGGTAACACAATATGTGTAGGTCACATATAAATACAACAACACAACTCTTTTCACTTGAAACCTTATCTAAAACCATAAAAACTTTTTGTTTACACAACGCTAAAATTTCGCCGGCATGATGCCGCGTTCCCGTTCGTCAAACTGGAAAAAACTAGTTTCGTGTACCGTCAGCGCGTTAGCGCAAAAACACTGCGAATGAAATATTTTTATGTTACTTTATAATTTAAAGATTTTTGTTGTTATTTTATTATAAATTATTTTATTCTGTTTATTATGTTACTTTATTTTAGATAACATAATATTACTCTTTATTATCTCACTGTTTGTGTTCTAACAAAATAGTTATGACCTGTTCAATGAAAGATCGGATTTTATCGGAGATATTTTTTTTGTTCTTACATATTCCAATTATTATTATTTCGATTTCTTTGAAAATAATGAGTCATCATCATTTCTACACTTATTTACTAACAGCTGTGTTACAATTATGGTGGAAAATACATTACATAAATTATTATTCTATCTATCTTTCCTTATACGTACCTAAATCCATATTCCAACTGCAAATGTAAGTTTGTAATCACAAAAATATTTTTTTATGTGATAAAAATATAAGTTAACGATCTGTCTCGGTCAAGAAAAGGTCTTGACAGACTGGCAGCCAGACGGACGGACAACGAAGTAAGTATGTGGAGGTGATTATTGTGTTTATTCATCATGATAAAGTTTGCCTGTTTGAATATTTATTTCTCCGTGTATCAATAGTAGTCGGTTTTTAGAATGTCTAAAGCAAAGACAGATCAAATAAAAAACCAAGACATAGCGCTGCGAACAATACAGAGTGAAACACACGAAAACTACCCTTCCGCTCTGTACATACACGCTCAGACGCACACATTTACAATCAAACTACACTTCACTAAGTGCACACATGTTTACGAAACCGGCCTCGCGTCACTGTTGACAGCGCTATGTCTTGGTTTTAGGTGCACTTCTGTCACGGGAATATCACATGATACTGCACAGGTGCATAGATTTTTTTTTATAACTAAACTACGGTTACGGGAATGTCGCATGATACCGTATAGGTGGAGCTGCATAAGAATGCACCTATACGGTGTATTAGAGGGGCATGTCTAATACACCGTATAGGTGCATTCTTATGCAGCTATGCGGTATCATGCGACATTTCGTTGACAATAGTTGTGCGCCTGTGCGGTACAAAACTACTGTCACGATCGAGAAAGGGTTTTGACAGACTGGCAGACAGACAGATAACGAAGTAAGTGGAGGTAAGATTATTGTTTATTCATTATGATAAAGTTTGCCTTTTGAATTTTTACTTATCCATGTATCAATAGTAGTCGGTTTTTAGTAGGTATGTTTTATGCGATTCAAGTGGAAACTGTTACTGCCTCGCACGCGTAGCACGACAACCATAGAAACGGGTTTTTCGAAGAAAGAATAAACAAAATGACAGATAGACAATCACAATCGTGTCATTTTGTCTATTCTTACGTCGACAAAACGCGTTTATACATATCGTGGTCATGCTAAGCGTGCTGCGGTGCTGTACATGACCCCGTATACTTACTGATAGTTCTCCCAATTCCATGAAGGAAGGAGCTAGGAAAAGTTTGAAATAAATAAAATACCTACATTTTGTTTTCAAGAAATATATTTAAAAAAAACACAAAACTCAAACTCAAAGCATTTATTTGAAATAAACCAATTACAGGCACTTTTGAATTGTCAAGGGTTCATTTATAAAGATGAAGATTGTTGCCCGACGACATATCGTATCGACGCATCGCTAGAACCGGGATAGCATGAAGGCGGCTAAAAAGATAAGAAATACAAATTATTCCACTGAAACTAAATAAATATAGTAAGTACCTAATAAGCTATATAGAAAATATTTACCACGGCGCGCGGTGGGGCCATGGGATAATTCAGGATCGGGGCGCGGGTCAGCGTCAAGGAACGCCATGATGATAGCGCGACGCTCTGTGTGACCTTGAGGACAGCCTCGCCATGCTAAAAATATCATAAAACAATAATTTACTAAAGTAATAGTCTACGTATAAATACCATGATCCTAAAAAACATTCATTCTATTTGAGGACATCCACCTTTTTTGAAGTCGGTAAAAAAAAACAATAATCTCGACATTTATTTTTCTTACACATGTCTGATAAGAAAACTTCATGAAAAAATAAAAACCTAATAGGAACAATTTTTTTCTTCTAATTGCAATTTTTTGCAGTCAGTACTTGTGACATTTGAGGTATTTTTCTTATGCACCTATGAGGTATCACGCGACGTTAATGTAGTCCCATCTTTCTTTAATACGTGTCTTTGGCATCAGTGGCAGTGCAGCCGTAAGTGCAATAATTCTTTTTTCGGCCTTACATTTTGTGTGGCCCAAGAGTTTTGCCCTTTTCCAGACACTTTTCGACCAGTGATAAAAACAGCCTTTAACTAGAATCTCTGGGTAAACTTCCGTCAAAGCGTTTATTGGTGCTATTTCATAATCGCAATGAACTTTTGTCGGCGTGAAGTCCGGTAGCTGTGACTTAATTAAGCTAAATAAAATATAATAACTAGAGGTCTTTTTATCCGTCATCAAAGCAAAAAATAAAGGTCTCACATTGTTTGAACTGATAGAGCTACCAACATCGCCGTGAATTATGTACAGCTGAACAAAAAGAAGCGGACAGCTCCTAAAAGTTCCGTCAATAAAGATCTCTTTTATATTTTTAATTTTTTCACGTGCATCCGCATCCATCCAGCAAAACACTATAATTTTAAAACTAAGTTTTTCGAAATATCTGGATTGCAGGAGTGTTCTTTTCTTTTTTGAATAATGTTCTCCTGAATAAATGAAAAATTTGCAATTCATACTTTATTTTGTTAGAATAGATAGATGTGGCGTAGTTAACATATAAGCGGTTACCGCGTCGTCAACTTCAGTAAAATGTAAACGTAATGTTTTGAGAACGAAGGTCGGCTTGCATGGTAACTTCACCCCTGATAATAAACCATTGCTGTAGGTACATACCTTAACCGTAACTGTTCCTAAACATTTTGCATTTTTATAATTCGAGCACCTCCAAATAGATGCACCATTTTTATATTTCTTCAGTACATGATATTTGTGTTTGCCCAAAAGCAACGCAGTTCCACCATTCGTCGGCAAAAATTGTAAATCTGATTCGCTATTATCAGCTTCCGACATCTTACAGGTTTTATTTAATTTTGTTCAAAGCTAGACTTATGAAGTGGTACCACGAGAAAACGTAATGTAAGAAATAGTCTCAATAATAATTTATCCATCACGGTCAGAACAAATTAGTGTCATTCGATCTTTGTCACATTTTTAAACGTCTTAAAAAAGAATTTTCGGAAAAGAGGTTGCTCATCTGTACTAACAGATGAGCAACCTCTTTTACGAAAATTCTTTTAAATCGTTGAAGTTTGAGTTTAACTTGGTGGAATAGGAAACTTGTGTTGACTGTACAATTTAATCCAAAATATGGTAGTGTCGTTAATTGTAAACGACACTACTGGTAGTGCGGCTGGTAGTGTCATTGCCAACAAATGATTTTTTCGGTAAAAAATTGTGTATTTATTTTAAAAAAACTAGTGAAAAATGATAAAGATAGACCCCCCCTTTTGAAGTTTATTTTCGATATTTTTTCATGAATATTCAGAAAATTACGGGTGGTCACATGCGCATGAGCGACATTGTATATGGACAGTACGGAAACTACGAAGAAAACGTTCGAAACGGCTCACTCACACAGACGCGCTCATTTACGAGATTCTTAGTGCTCGTCGAAGTGCTGTCAGTAGCGGGTGCCGTGTCGAGACGAGTGGTCGCCGCGTAAATTTAAAAATGCCACGTGTGTATTGCGTGTCATACGGCTGTTTAAACTCCGCTTCTTCAAAGTCGGAGTTCGTTTTTTAAACTCAAATCTAATCTTAAAATCTAATCTTGAAAGTTAAGAATGATTTATTGTTCATTCGAAAAGTGATGATGCTCAGCCTAATTTGAATAAATGACTCTTTGAATGTGAACATGACACGAGTTGTGTAAGATGACACGAGGAGGTAATAGGCACAGTATAAATATTTTTCTCAAACATGCTTGGAAATTCGAACATTGTTTTGACAATCGAAATGACTGATATATAAAAATGGAACTAACTTTTTACTGCAACACATGGCAACCAAGAACAAGGTAACTCTCATCAAAGATTTTATTTTTTCGAATGAAAAATTTTCTTTGTTCGTCATTGATTCCAGAATTTACAATAAATTTACTTGGTTTCGTTTTAGAAAAGTACTATACAAGCCTTGGCCGAAACCAGGCATTGATGGACTCACGTATTATAATCATTGGAATCATTAATAGATCTCTCTAACTGCGGATGGATACATTCATATTAAACTGTTTTTCATGCTATTAACTACTTTTTTTTGTTAGTGACGATTTCTACCAGTCAACTCAAAACACTTTTCAATTTTAAAAACATTAAGAGTGACAACCCTAACGCTCCAACGGAGCGTAGGTACGGAGTGTAATTATATCAAGAAATAGGCCTAGTTTCCTTACTGTCCATGTATCTACTGTGGTAGAATGTTGCAAAAGAGCCAAGAGTCGTTCTTCAATTACTCGGCGAACGGCGAGGGAATCCGCTTCGTGTTCGGACCTGCATACTCTCCTTATTTCGGGGGAATATGGGAGGCGGGTATAAAATCCTCTAAATACCATCTCAAAAGAGTGGCTGGGCTGTTTAACTTTTGAAGAGCTGGGTAAACTGTTTTCGCAGATAGAGGCCATACTCAATTTCCGTCCCCTCTCTCCCCTCTCGTCCGATCCAAATGATCCCCCTCCGTTAACCCCAGGGCACTTCCTAGTGGGTAGGCCATTGACCGCCGTCCCATCGCCACCCATAACCGTACTGCGGCCCAACCGCTACGAAAAAATTGAGAAAATCCGTCAAAAATTTTGGTCCAGATGGCAAAAGGAGTTCCTTGCAGAACTACAGCACCGGTCCCAGTGGAGGACACAGCAGCGAGGCATCTGCCTCGGCGACCTCGTGCGCTACGCGAGGCCAACCTGCCGTCGCTTCAGTGGCGCTTGGGGCGCGTCACACGCCTACACCCTGGTCTCGATGCGGTCAGCCGGGCGGCTGACGTCGCCACCACCAAACGGACGGTCACTCGGGCCGTCCGCCTGATGTGTCCCCTCTTCCGGGACACGTCATCCAGTTGAATCCTTCAACGCCTGGGAGGATGTTGAGGCCTTCGCCGCCTGGCAACACAGTCGGGCGGCGGGGCAACGCGCGTCACATCACGCCACCCTGCGCGAGCTAATGAGAGCGTCGCGCGGGGACAGGAGGGCGCGGGCGACGGGGAACGCGAGCGCAGGCACCGGGCACGCGTGGCGTCCGACAGCGAGGCTCGGCCACTTCCTCCGCGCGCCGCCAGCGATCGGTCGACGACAACAAATACGGATAGACGATTGTAACGGGTCCAGGGACTGTAAAGAATCTGATTGATTATAATAATTTAAAGTTTTACTTCTGTTTTTAATTGAAAAGAACCTAATTCCCACGCAAGCGCGTGAACAATAATAATCACTTTTAAATTATTTTCTAATAACGTCATTAAATTTTCATGACTCAATTAAAAGAGCAATTCACATCCTCATCATTTTTTTTTTGAGACAATCTGTTTCATAATCGGTAAATCACTGTACATACATAACGTTCTATTTATAATTTTCGCATCTGATTCTCTAAGCGTTGTAATTTTCACTACCAAAATCAACAAACGCTTCGAAGTCTGTTCATTATTTATTGCAAGATTATATTGTTCTTTCAAGTATTTAAGACAGTCTTATTATTTTCGGACTCACGTTTAGTGGAACAGTCGGATATCAAGTGACCAACTTGATGACAGTGTTCGCATCTTTTAATTGGCTATTTACATTTATAGTAGGAGTGACCTTGTACCCCACAATTACAAAATTTTTCTACATTATCCTTATTTTCTCCATCATCTTTAAATGATTTCGATCGTTTGCTGTCAGAAGGGCCCAGCTGCGAAGCCACGTTAGACTTAGGTATCATCACTTTTAGTGGTTCTAACATTACGAAGATAAACTAATAACTTATCCGGTTCATTTAAACTGAACAGCTTATGCACTAGTTTTAACCGATCTGTCATCAATACCGAATAATAAACTATCAATCAACTGTTTATCCGTGGAAACTTGTAAATGGCCTTCAGTTTTGTATTGTTTAAGAGCACTGTGTAAGTTAGCTGTAAGTTTCCCGAATAGAATAAAATAAAATAAAATCAATGGCTTTTTTACCAGAAATATTACATCTATTTTTATTAGAATCATCTTTTCGAAGTAGGTAATACTGTTCTAAATTATCCCCAAAACGTGCTCTACAGGCGAGCATCTCCGTCAGCAGTAGACCAAAGTTGTCATCGCAAGGGAATGCGAAACGCAATTTTTGTTGCCACTCTGTCCATGTAAATAACAAACTAGGTACCACCTAGGTACGGCCTTGGTACCACTTTTGAGCTAACCCAACTAATTTCGGTAACGCGTAGTGAATAATTTGTCGTTCTGACCAATTATTAATCTTCGCACATTCGTTAACTTTAGTAATCCAAATAGCAATATTCTGGTATTGCTTAGTTGGGTTGAATTCAGGTACAACGTTCATATTCGGATAACGGTCTGAACTACTGTCCGAGCGAATAGATTTAAATAGCTCTCTAAATACATCCGCGAAACTAGAGTCTAAAACGGTAAATTGGTTACTTGCTAATGGTGATGTAGTATGATTGAGAGCACCTGGTGTGCTTGGTTGACTATTGCAACGCTGACTGCTGGTCCCAGCACGCAGTTGCCCTGGCGCCGTGTGCCTTTTTCCTGTGTCGAATACTTGCGCCGTGATCTTCGACGATGGGCAACTCTCTGGAGATGGTTCTGACTCACTGCTGGAGTCCTTAGACTTAGAGTCTCTTACGCGTTTTCGCGATCTATGACCTGGCATGGTTCTTACGTAGCTTTTTAAGTGGGTGTTAAGTTTTCACCAAAACTGTTACGCGTTCTGGTGTGATCCCAATTCTGAACTGTAATCCACTATGTTGCAAAGAAAACCAAAGTCTTTATAACTTTATATAATCCGTTTAATACCAATCTGATAACACTTTTCACCCTTCATAACTCAACAACATAAAAACTAAAATATATTCAATGGTACGGTAGCAAAAAATAAACAAAGAAACACGTATTTTTTAGTTTAAAGAAAATTTAATCAGGGGGCTATTTATTAACGATTTTAGGGAGTGTGACAGAAATGTCACATTGTGTCATAACACTCCTCTAAGACGTATGGAATGCTTTGAAGCAGTTGTTTTGCTCGTTGTAGCACAAGGCAACTCCACATTTCTCACAAATCGTGTGTGATACGCCAGCACAGGCGTATCACACACGATTTGTGAGAAATGTGGAGTTGAGATATTTGCACCTTATCCTCTTCTCAGCCCATATAGGCCAATGCCCCACCTGATCCTGCCGCACAGCTGCTGGGGGTACATACTGAGCTGGGCCTTTATGTTTTTTGGCTTGTATGTCTTGCTCAATGGTTCGCCGTTTTTGATTGGCTTTGGTCCCGAGCTTGCACAGAACCAAAGCAATATCCTGACGAAAATTAGCTGATTGCAGCATTGGGTCTTCTCTTTTTTTGGCCTTATGTACTCTTTTATATAAGAGCCAGGCATTGGACATAACAAGATCTAAAAAATGATAGAACATGCGAATCTGCCATCTCTTGCTTCGCAGGCGTATTTTGTACCTGCCCATGATGCTGTCGATCAAATCGACACCACCCATATGGCGGTTGTATTCTCCTACGATATGGGGTCGGTCGATAGTCACGTATCTTTTGTTCGGCTTGTCGTATCTTGAAACCTGTGTCTTCGGTAGCTCTCCCACGAAACTAGAGGCGAGTGTGACTATTTTGTTATCTTTCCAGGCTACTGTCGATATCTCTGTGCCTTCCAGGTTTCCAACATATTCGACCGAGTAGCCGCGTTCTTTTTTAGATATTTCCTTGTCTGTTGGTAGTTTGCAGTCAGGTATACGATTTCGTCGTATGGTTCCGAGACTAAGAACGCCTTGTTTGGCTAAATATTCCAGAAGCGGCAGAGACGTGAAATAATTGTCAAAATAGATCCGGTAGTTTTGATTTCTTGGTATTTCACGCGAAAGCCTGACGACCACATTCGATGCAGCACCCAAGTCTGGCTCACCAGAAGCAACCACATTTTCAGCTCCTGTTTCAGGTTCAAATTTGTATGCGAATCCGCTCACGCCGCAAAGGACATATATTTTATATCCCCATTTATTTGGCTTTTTGGGATTGTATCTTTTCAAATTCTGCATTGCTTTTGTGGAGCAAATCTGCTCGTCTACACATAGGTATTTTTCTAGAGGGATGCTCTGGCAGGTCTCATTTAGTTTTTTGACTACTGGTCTTATCTTGAATATTCGGTCATGATCAGGGTGTTCTCGTGGAACATTTTTTGTGTTATCATTGAAATGAATAAATCGCCTGATCTTCTCAAACTTGTTGACTGCCATTGTTTCCTTTACTAAAGGTGTTCCTATACAACCGTGCCAATGCTTCGTAACCCTTGGAAGATGTACCAACGATATGATATACACTAGTCCAATGAACTGTTGAATATCGGTCTCTGTGACACGAAAACTCATGTTGGGATCTTTTTGGACTATGTAAAGATTTGTTTGGCTAGCAATGACTTCAATCAATTCTTTGGGAAATAGTTTGAAGAAGAATTGGATTGGTGTTTCGAGGTCTAAAATCTCAGGCGACAAGGTTTCATCACCTGTAAAACGTAGCTGTGGCTCGTTTAGTTCAATATTTTTCTTCCTACAGCGTACATTCAATTTCTTTTTGGTTTGACGACGTGCTGATGGTCCTGGCTGAGTAGAAGAAACGGGAGAGGGTGGTGGAGACGAATTACTGCCACCGCGTTCCAGATCTTCAATAATACTATCAATGTTCATACCATCAATTTCTTCTGCAGTTTCATCCTCGAATGGGGGTTCCAAATCCGGCAAATATTCGGGATCTGCCACGCTGTCGTCATCGTCTTCAAACCCATCCTCACTGGCCTCATAGTCCAAAAGAAATTGTTCAATTTCATCTTCTCCTATACTTCGGGAAGTCATTCTGTGAAGAAACCAACATTAGGTCAATGTACTATAAAATACGACCCTTGTTCTGCATTGTGACAGAAATGTTACAAAGAGAAATTCAACTCGAATTCTCACAAATGGCTAAAATTATGCGTTACCGACAATAAACAGTGAAAACCATGAACTTACCTACTAGAATCACCAAACAAGCCGCAGTTATTTTGTTTTTTTATAATATTTTCGATTTTTGAAAACTTTACGCAACGTCAAGTCCGTTGAATTGTCACCAACTAAAGTTTGAACGAATTTTCAAATTACTAACGCCATCTGTGTTTCACGATGTGTACTAGAAATGCATAGAACGGTTTGTAACCGTTGTGATACATTGATGTAAAACGGAATAAAAATAAGATTTTGGATTTTATAAGGACTTGAATGGTTTGTTACAGGATTGTCACATGGTGATATAAAGGGTTAAATACACCAAAATACGTCTGCACTCTGCGAGTGTTCAAGCTCGACTGCCATGTTCCCAAATCCCAAGTGAGACTATACACGTAGTCTACCGTTTGACAGCTAGTTGCTGTCAACCGGCGAAAGTCAGTTTAACAACTAATATCATTTCGATGTCATTTCACTTGGGCACATGGTTACAACTTTACAAAATAAAATATAAAAACTTCAAATACATGATAATAAAAATTTATTATATTTACAACATTACTTTACATAATTAAATTAAATAATATCAAAAGCTAACACTTCTTTCTTCCTAGGAGCACATTCCAGCGGTGATGTCATGATTCGACTGAATTTTGGGAATTCTGCGTGTTTAGTTCTAAACGATCATGGATAGAACATGACAGGCGCGGTCGCAGCCTAAGATTTTGGGGGGGGTCACCATGAATTATTAGGGAAATATTTAATTGATACTCTAAAAACTTTTTAACCTTCATAATGATGCACACTTTATAAATAACTGAACCTCTTTTTAACTTTCTGATCTTATCGCACAGTTGGTCGCAGTAACCATGCTAGGGTACCCCGACCAAACGGGTTAGGTCAGGTTAAAACAGTGATAAACAGCACGCGAGCCGAGCGAGCGAAACGAGCGGTACCGCGGTAGTGGCCGCCGCTATAGCTTGCATTCTTACATCCAATTTGATCGCAAATAGTTGGTTATTTAGTATTTTAAGGACCCCAAAATATGAATTATTTGGGGTTCGATTAAATTGTCAATACATGTCATATTTTTAGAATTCAGATTGACATTACTTATGCTGTTCAGACACGCAGCAATATTTTTTAACAGGGGATTAAAAAATGTATTTATGAAGCTGCCAAATTGGTCGCCAGCTTTTTAACAAATAAATTAATAATAAGTAGGTAGGTATTAGGAATTTAGGACAGTAGATTATGTAGAGTGAGAAGAGTGAGCGAAGCTAACTCGATAATTTTAATACCCCGTCTCGGAGAGGATTATGCAGGAAAGGCCAAACAACTATGAAAATGTAGAATAGGAGAACGAGCGAAACAAGCTCAAAATCTTTGCACTCTCTCGGATAAGTTACATGTTCTTTTGATCATTTCAATAGCACCAAGAAGGACTTGCTTTGTCGACTTTGAAGAAAAGGTCAAGAATCAAGACAAGCGAGCGAAGCGAGCCTCGAAATTTTAGCACTGCGCTGCGCCTTGAAAAGGTTGTTTTGTTAGGATTTCATTTACACTTTGAAAAAGAAATAGGAGTTACACTGTCGACTTATGCAGGAAAGGCCAGGTAACTATGAAAATGTAGAATAAAAGAGCGAGCGAAGCGAGCTCAAAAAATTTGCACACTTTACGTTCGTATTTCTTTTGATCATACAAAAAGAACTAAGAATTCCTTGCTTTGTCGACTTATTAAGAAAAGCTCATGAATCAAGACAAGCCAGCCTGCCTTGAATACGTTTTGTTTTCTTTTGACCATTATACAGGAAGATCTCGATAACTTTGTCGAGAAGAAAAGCTTAAACTCTTTTCACAGCAGTTTAGGTTTTCAAATGTGGCCTTACCCTGAGCGTAGTGGTGCCCAAATTCCCGAGTTTGCCTAACAGGCTTTTAGTAAGATACGTAATATTCAAGCTGTCGACAGCTTGAATGGTTTTGGGGGGGGGTCACGACCCCCAGGACCCCCCCCCCCCCCTCGGACCGCGCCTGGAACATGATTCAGGTGGGAACAAAGGTGGAGTTCTTTGAATTGACACATTTAAGGAAATCTTAGTGTCAGTTTTATAAGTAGTGGCAGTATTAGTTATATTCTTAAAAGTGCCATTTACATAATATTTGGAAAACCAAGAAACAATTGAACAGACTTCCTTCGGTAGCACTTCCTTTTCTTGAAGCAAAAGGAATGTATCGCGAATTTCCTCTGGCTTTAAATATGCCAAAGCCGGTATATGTCTCATTTTATGTCCGAAACTTATGTCATTACCATACCTCTTTGCAAATCCGCTTTGTTGGATATGTTTCCAAATCGATTGGCGAAGATGAAAATAACAATATTTTTGAATACTATTAGGAAATACTCTTTTAAGCGCTTTTGTAGCAGCAATCTCAAAATCAGTCAACACATATTGTGGTCTTAAGTCCAGACTATGTTCATTAAACGCGTGTCGCGTTATTATATTATCAAAGAAAATATAATAACAATTTTAAGTTTTGCTACGCATATATCGCGGCCAATGCGCATGAGCGTTTTTCGCACAGAACAGAAAAAAACAGTTTTTCGGACTTTTACCATGTGCCCGCGACGCGTATGCGCGTCCAGTCAGTTTAATTGAATCTACATAATTTTCTTCGAGTGCGGCGCGCCGCACCTGTGCGTTCATTGTGCATTTTTATTGTTTCGAAAACATCGTAAAATAAAGATCGGTAAGGGTCTCTACACACCTGTTTCGATTGTTTCATACGATATTCGGTTGTGACATATTATTATGTATTATGTTACGAGTGTCAAGGTGGAATAACATTCGTTCTTGGTGTACCTACCACAAATCGCTTTCCGAGTCGTGTCTATACGTAGCTAATTATTGACATTGATTTGTGAGCGTACAATAAAAAAATAAACTTTAAAATAAATATTATTTATTTAATTTTTGATTTTTTACCCACGCCTTTCCCTTTCGGCGTGGGTAATTCCGGTCGGAGACATGCCCGTTTGGCGGTCCAGTCTTCGATGATGACGGTTCGCTTCGCCGCCCGCAGCAAAGCCGTCATTTTTGTCTGGCCGTCCTCCGCACCGCCGCTGCTGCCGGCGCCGCTACCACCGGGCCCGCCGCCCCCGTCGGCGCCACTGCCCCCGGGCCCGCCGCAGTCAGCGGCAGTCTGAGGCAGTGACTCCGACGGGACCCAGTCACTTGGATTTGTATCCTCGTCTTGCCTAACAAAAAGTTATAAATATGTAATAGGACCTATTGGTTCGATAATTATCTATGACACTAATAACTTCAAAGAAAACTACACACTAAACATAATTACAGCTAAACCTTAGTATTTGTAGTTATAAAAATTATGAACACTTACAGAAATTCTTGGGATTCCATAGCTATAATTCCGCGCTAACGGCTAAAGTAGTATCTTTTTAGTCTATGGCCATTCAATATCAGGCTATAGTCATCGGACCGTACTGCCTAGTTTTACGTGAATTAATTGAAAATAATATTAATATCCCATGAATTTGATCGAAGTAATTTAATATTTTATAAAATAATCCAGAACGGCCGACGTACCTATCTTGGCGGTCCTGAAGTAAGCCGATTAGCTGCGCAGCAGACAATTTCATTCCTAAAAGATCCATTGCGCAGCCAAGCAGCTTCATGATCGCCAAGATACGTCGGCCGTATTGTAGACGTAAAACGTCGAACCATCAATTCTGTGGTATGGATCGAACCTAATCTGTATATTAAATGTACGAAAAAAATGACACAGACTTCAGTAGCCTGATCGTACCGACGGCGACGGCGCGTCGTGTTCCTCGCGCGCCTCAAAGAGTTGTCAGCGAAGCTGAAGGGGTCCGTTAGGGCCGATGCCTACCACCGGGGTTGCGGATAGTCCTAAGGGGAAACCGTGGCCCCCGTCTAGGCAAGGGAAGGAACACGGGTGGGTTTTAGTCAGTAAGAATCTGACACGCCCTTCCGCTCCGCCCAGAGCGGGAGAAGTCATTTGATGATTTCCCACCCAAAAAAAAGCCATAACAACAATAAAAAGACAGTGCTAGTGCTACACACCTCAACCAACATAATTAGGATACTTCTTTGTAGTAGTACAATGAAGTCTAGTACCTATCTAGCTCATACTCACCTATTCACCTTCGCTTCATGTTAGTATGTGTGATGGAAATTAGATACAAAGGGAAAATAAAAAAACTTGAGGAAAAGTTCATAGTTTATTGGGGGAGCCCTGATGAGTCGGTTGGACATGAACGATCACCAGGGCTCCCCATAATCAACGCGCTCTTGGAGCCATGCCAGCCAGCTGCAGACTGGTGGTGGAGGCTGTGCTGCTGGTGCAGGCCGAGGGAAGTTCCTACAAAAAAGGAAATCATGATTTGTAGATTTTAAAAATAAAACTTCAACAAATATTCTTGAATGTTCTTGGTAGAACATGTATGTGCGAAGTAGTCAATCAGATCAAAATATTTTATTAGGGAAGCTACATGGGCTGAAGGAATTATTGCCAAGCTTCCTTGTCTTCAATGTAGTCTTATAATATACTTTTTTGTTAAAGCCACGTTTGATGTGGGTTTTGAACTTTCCATCGCTGAGTTCTGTAACTGACTTTGACAACTTGTTATCTAAATTTGGGTATCACAATATCATGTCTATTGCATGTATTTACACACATCAAAAGTGTCTAGGGATCAAGCATTTTTATGCGGATTTCTTGAGATTGAGATGTGGCTTTGTAATAAATTTATGATTTTATAAATTTATATGGATCCTTTTTGGTGCATTTCATAATTTGAATCAGGAACTGTGAATCAAATTCGAGTAAAAGATGAAAATCAGCTGTCAATATTTTCCCTATAAAAACATACAACGCATTGAAGACATTATTAGTGCTACTGTTTCCCTACTACTGATTAAAACCAACGTTATTATGGAGCAGCGACGTCATTTAAGCAGGGAAGAAATGCTCAGAGCCGTGGGAATGATAGAAGCTGGTTCCCGGCAACGTACTGTGGCTTTAGCTCTGAATACAAGTCAGAGTGTTATCAGTCGACTTTGGACACGTTACCGAAGCACTGGTACCGTGGCTGAGCGCCATGGAGGACGGTATCGCTGCACCACACGGAGACAAGACCGATACATTCAAATCTTAGCTCGAAGAGCTCCAACAATAACCGCCATGATGTTAGCCGTGAGGCTTCATCACTCTTCAGGGAACTTAATTAGCGACCAAACAGTCAGAAACCGCTTGCATGAAGTGAACCTTCATTCCCGAAGACCGCTACGGGTACCACCTATAGCAATGCACAATCGTAGGATTCGATATCAATGGGCTCTTGAACACAGAAATTGGGCAGAAGAACAATGGCGTTTCGTGTGCTTTTCTGATGAGTCTCGTTTTGGTATGAGACCGGATACAAGACGTATACGACACTGGAGAACCCCTGGACGCCAACAGCGATTAAAATCCTGCCAGGAAGTCCATCCTTATAGTGGTGGAACCATCATGGTATGGGCGGGTATTTGGATCGGCGGAAGAACTGAGTTGATTTGGATCAGAGGCAACCTCAACGCTCAAATTTATGCTGAGACGATTGTATCAGACGTCATCGTTCCTCTACAAGTGCAAATCGGTCCCTTATTTCAGTTAATGCATGATAATGCACGACCGCACACCGCAAGAGTTGTAAGACAGACTCTCGCCGCAGCTAACATCAATGTCCTGCCCTGGCCTGCTCAGTCGCCAGACTTGAACCCGATTGAGCATGCATGGGATATACTACAGAGAAGAGCTCTGCCGAATATGGAGGGTATCCAGTCGCAAGAAGACCTTTTTTTGTTGTTGCAACGAACATGGGCGGCCATTCCACAGCGTGATTTGGATGAACTCATTTTGAGTATGCCAAACCGATGTTCTTGTGTTGTTAGTGTTCGCGGTAGAAACACGGATTATTAATTGTTTAAGTTACCCAATAAAATTTTAAAGAAAACTGTTATTTCAGTCTTTTTTTCGAACTTTAATGTTAGTGGTTCAAATGTCAAAAATCCCTTTATTAGGAAAATGGCAAATTTCTTTATTAATGCAAAGGTGACTTGGTTTATCGTTACTGTGACAAACGAAAACACTTTATTTGATGAATCCTTAAAGAAAATTTTAATTAATATCAATCAGGAGAAAAGTTATTGCAAAAATATATGTTGATCCCTAGACACTTTTGATGTGTGTATGTTATGGAAATCGCTTCTTATTTTGAAAAGTCCTAAGTTTTTGCGAACATACAAAATATTTTCTAAGATATAAAGAAAGGCAGAGCAGTTGAGCAAGAATGTACTCACAGCATGTCCATGTCCTCGCTGTCTTCCGGCCTGTTCTCCAGCAGCGGGTGCAAGCTAAGCTGCAATTCCAACCGCCACATCCGATATGGAATGTCGGCGATTGAAAGTACAGCTTCGCGCATCTGTGGAAGAAATAATTAAATGATATTTCTTCTGTAGGCACTAATAGGTACGTACGCGTAGCATTTCGAGTGACCAGAAAAATGTGGCATGTATTATTATTATTCCTAATACTATTGAATTATTTAAAAAAAGTGGCACCAAACAATCAATAAAGCTATATACCTAATGACGTATTATAAATAGACGCGTCATGCATGAACATCACGGCACTCGAAAACAGCGTAAATACTATCGGTAGCTATAATAGCCTTTTAATTCTTGTGTCGCGAATTAAAAGAAAAATCCAGTCTAAAATCAAGTAAAAGGATCAGCCTGGAACACAAAGTAAGTGTAATTTACAAGCTACATAAGTACCTTTCTAACTAAAATGTTTTTATATTTTACTAGCTGTGCCCCGCGGCTTCACCCGCGTAAGTTTCGATCCCGTAGGAATATTGGGATGAAAAGGGTAGCCTTATGTTAATCCAGGGTTTCAGCTACCTCCATACCAAATTTTATCAACATTGGTCCAGCCGTTTGAGCGTGAAGAAGTAACAAACATATAAACACACACACCCACACACACTCACAAATTTTCGCCTTTATAATATTAGTGTGATGTGATAGTGTGATACCTATAATGTGTACATTAACTAATACATACTATGTGAGTATAATATACAGCTACACTAACTATTTAATATTTTTATTTCTAGGTGCTGTGTGCTTTGTCATTTTATGCTACAGGCTCCTACTAAAGAATAGTAGGAATGGCTAAATATTTAGGGCAAACTACAGTGAGCAAATATGTGAGGCAGGTTACTGATGCTCTTGTTAACCCTTTAATATTAAACATTTTTTTGAAATTTCCAACAACACGAGAGCAGCTAAATATTGTAAAAAAACAAGTAAGTAATAATTATAATAATGAAATGAATGTTAAACAGCGAAAGGAGGATCAACTGAATAACCACAAATATATTATGATAGCTACCTAATACCAGAAAATTTTACTTACAATACTTTATTTACAGATTTTATACAAAATTTGGCTTCCCTGGAGTAATAGGATGCATTGATGGATCTCATTTTCATATCTTCACTCCAAAAAGAGACATAGAACACTTATTTTACTGCAGAAAGCATTTCTACTCACTGAATGTGCAAATGGTGAGATATTACTCTACTAATTTATACCTACTTATAACCTTACAATTACTTAAGATAACAATTAATTATTATGTTATAGATATGTGACAGTGAATGCAGAATTTTAAATGTTAATGTCTAGTATGGAGGTGCCACCCATGACGCTTTTATTTGGGAAAATAGTCAAGCCAATAGGTATATCCAAGACTTACACCAGAATAATGAACAAGTGTGGTTATTAGGTTTTTTTTTTTCGAAGTGTATAGAGTGCCGCGAGTTTCTTGTGGCACTCTAGTGTCACTGCCTCGGCCCGGCTAGGGTGCCGTGAGCGTTGCATTGTCACTGTCACTTGTTATTTAGGTTAGGTTAGGTTAGAACTGTGACCACACAACGCACGAGCCGAGCGAGCGTAGCGACCGGTGCCGCGGTAGCGGCCGGCGAAGTGCCAGGGTCCGTTTAGGCACAAGAGAATGTAATGTTTTGGGAATGTGGTGTTTTACAGCGATCTAACCTCGACAATCAAACAAAATACCAAGTGACGTGACTTAGTGACAGTGACAATGACAATCCAATGCTTGCGGCACTTTAGCCGGGCCGAGGCGGTGTTACTAGGGTGCCTGTAGTGGCACTTTATCCGATAGGGATAGAGTGCCAATGGTGGCACTCTATACACTGCCTTTTTTTTTTACATGTAGTTTGTTCTAATTTTAAAATAAAGTGATAAAGTTCACTATTTTAAGATTACTTACTGTCTACTTAAAGTTACTGTCTTTTGTAAGATTATTTAATTCAATATACAATCAAAATAATTTTTCAGGGGATTCTGGATATCCACAGAGGCCTTGGTTGATGACACCAATCACAGATGCTGCTGAAGGCACTCCAGAGGCAAAATATACTACCATCCATGGGAAGGCCAGAGTTGTGATCGAAAATACTTTTGGAAGACTTAAAAATAGGTGGAGATGCCTTTGGGCTTTTTTTTAAGGACCGCACATTACACTACACGCCTGAGAGGTGTGCTTCTATCATAATGGCATGTAGCGTTCTACACAACCTAGCATTAGATTTTATGATGCCTGATCCTGAAGATGATATAATATATTCTTCAGAATTAGGTGTTTCAACATTTTCTTCTCCAGAAGAAGTTTTTCGCGAAAGTGGTTCTAGTGATGAATTGACTCGCGGTAGAGCCATAAGAAACATGTTAGTAGATAGGATTAATCGGCTTCATAATGTAAATAATTAATTTCGGTTTTTGTGTAAGCAAGTAGCATTAGAGAATAAAAAATATACGATAATATGTTTGAAACAAATATGATGTTAGTTCTTTACAAAACAGAATTAAGTACCTTTAAGATATTACTTTCATGAATATAGTTTCACCATCTCGACCGTACGACGCCCACTGCTGGACATAGGCCTTCTCCAAGTATGATTATAGTTTAAGCCAAATAAATTAAATTCTAACGGATGGTATTTAAAAGTACTTCAATTTATTCCCATTTCATTTACCTAATTTTGCCTGTGTTCCACCAAATATACTGAATGTGCACCAAAATATGTTAATTAAAATATGTCATAACGAGCATCTATTTAACAACTGTTGCATTTGGTCATGGCCCATTTAGTGTGAAAAATATACCCACGGTGTACAGAAATGAAATATGGCGGGAATCAAAGACAGATGATTATACTTTTCAATGATATGTGGAGCATTACTGTGGCTGATGGGGATCATGAAATAATAATAATAAAAAAATGTAATCTATCTAGTATGAAAACTTAACTTATAACTTGTGGTTTTAGGGAGGAGAAAATAAAATATATATTTTTTTAAATGTTTATTCAGCTTCATCAATATCTAAAATTACATTGTCCAAGAAAGCCGCAGGTGTATCAATATTTTCTTGATGTCTGGCCCAGGATAAAAGTATACTACGCTTGCAATATGGGCACAACTTCCTATAGTGCGGCGGCCATGAATACATGAACAGTAGTATCCCTCGATACTCTCTCGACCATGTCGTGTTGCATTCACCAAAACATAAGTATAATATTGTTTACTCCTGACATGTCGAGACTGTATTCTCCCTCTAATTAATATTTTGTTGTCAACCAACATGCGGTGTCTGTATACATCTAATGTGTACAGACCATTTGGTCGCATGTGCTCGTGGCAGTAAGATTTGGCTAATCTCAAGTGATAACTTCCCAATGTAAACAAAGTCAATTCCTCATATGTAAGTTGAGGGAAATCACCGAAAGATGGATCATTACCATCAATAGGCACGAAGGCTCTCTCTACTCTTTGCCTATTCATATTATTTTCTTGTACATATTGTGCCAATTCATTCTCTCTATTTATATTCTCATTTATAATATTTATAAATTGCTCTACGTATACGCTATCTTCGTAAGGACGTCGGGTTGCATTAATTAGTGCAGCAGTAACCCTAAAGTCCGTCATCATATTAGGCAACGCAAGATTAAAATACGTGTGCCGAAATATTTTAAAGTCTCTTTTAAAACGGCCATTTATGGTCTCTACTGGCCATCGGACCATTGTTATCAATCTCGATTTGTTGGCTTCGGCCGTTGATAATTGTTCTCCTCTGGGTCTGCTAGGTGGCATGTGTGGATTATAACCACAACCTTCGATTGTTGAAATAGAGTCCCGAAATCCGCGGTCCAATATGAATACATCATTAGACCTTAGAAACCAATGGAAAACTGAGTTTTCTTGCATGATACTGCGCATAATTGTAGCATCTGAGGTTGTTGCTGCATATGGGCCTATGACATCAACTATATAGCCATCTGTGCACACTATCAAGAATGGTTTGACTAAATTCCGGAATTTATGTAGACTATAAGTTATTCTTTGAAATAAAAAGTTAGCGCTCTTTTGCACATGAAGATACCTATGTGCCGTCAAATACAAGAATTCCTGCGTCATGGTTGCCTCCAAAAATATGAGCTGGAATAGTAAGGTTTCTAGAAATAAACTCTTCTCGACATAAGTGATCTACGCCAAGAAAACGTGGAACGAAATCATCAGTTAAACATGTTCTAGCTATATTAAGTTTTCTCTCTAACGTACTTTTCGATATTTTGAATTTTGTAGCTAATCTTCTGTCCGGTTCACCAGTTCTTATTTTAGTTAAGTATATGAGCATTTCTCAAAAAAAATGTACCATTGATCAGAAACGCACTAAAATTTAAATGTTGAAATAAAATTGTTTTTATTATTTTAAATTATAGATAAATGTCTAAAGATTTAGAATATAAGGTTTATTTAGAGATTTAATTTGTAAAAAAGCAGTGAAATGTATAAAACTAAACCCAAGGCGGAAAAAAAATCTCATTTTGTTACTTTCAATCTATTACGTAAATTATATCACCAAATCAATTTCGACAAGTTTTAATGAGTTAAAAAGGATTTCATAGTAAAACTTAACGTGTTTTTAATAAAATCAGTTTAATAATAAAAGTAAAACATTACATTTTAAGCGCTAACGGATCCTTTACGTTACCTTTTGGCCACACCTCTGTTTTAAAATTACAGTAACGCAGCTATGGTGTTGTTTATTAATATGTTAAATATATACATATGCGAAAACAAAGCACATATCTGTTTTTTTATTATAAAAACATCTAAAAGATTAAAAAATTAAAACAATATTGAAAGAAATAGTCGTCCTCTTTTACGGGACAGTAACAAAAATGGAATTCTGGTAACAAACTAGGATCTTTTAAGCCTAGTGTTCACAGCAGTTCAAATCATTATTAAAATTTATTATTTTAATTAAACGCCATTATTTGAACTGCTATCAAGGGACATTTATACTTAAAAACAATTGAAAACAATATGCTATTGATAATATTTAGGAACATTTTATATGACTGAAATATAACGTAGGTACATCGAAGTAGCTTAAAAATAAGTTTAACAGTTTTTAACAATTAATGAGTATCATACAAATTGCCTCTTATAATAAGTTTGATTCGGTACACACTGCTACACATTTCCAGTATAAGCTGACCTCTCATTGTATTCTATACAATAGGAGATCAGCTTATACTATATATATATAGCTTGATGTGTACACGGTACACAACTTTTAATATTTATTTTTGTAACACAAATATCGTTTCAAAACGTTTCTTAATTTAATAATTATGAAAAAGGACACACACGGTCACACATTAAGCAGTAAAAGCAATTAATTGCAATAATCACACTCATCCGCTGGATAGTGGTCGTATATAGCGTAGTTACATCTTTGGCACCAGAAAAATTGACTACGCAATAACATTTTTATTTGTTCAGCACTCATCGTGGATACAAAATGCAGCAAATTATTAGACGTTTCTGGAATAAACCCACAGCCATAACATTTCGGTGCCGCGATAAAATGTGTCGAAGACCAAGGCCATGATAGACCTAGGAGCAAACACTTAATGAAGTCGTCTTTACGCAAAAATCCGTTATATCAAGGAGTATCATTATTCGAGATTACTTTTGTGTTTTATTCCTTAAAATATCTGAAACAAATTATTTTACCATTATCAGTCCATAGTAAAAATGGACAAGCTACTCAAAATTACAGTTTAAAACAAGATGAACAAATTATAAAATCCTTAAAAGTTTGACCACCGCCACACGCTTGACAGTAGTAATGATTGCATATCATGCACTTGGTTACTTCATGCATCAACATGGAATGATTACATTGGTTACATGTTATTTGCCGTCTTACAATATTACGCAGTGATTTAAATTTAAATTTTGAATCTGATATTTTTTTGTGGTAATTAACAACTTGCGGTGGTTTTATAAGTACATTTGAAACTATTTTTATTCCTAAGCAACTTTTAGAAGAGGATGTGTGTGGAATTCCAATCTTTAATTTATTGTTACATTCACCCATATTTTCTTTATCTATATGAATTGATAAATTATCTTCTACTGTCTTCGAATTACTGACTTCAGGGGTTTGAGGACTAGAAATAGGAATCTGGATTATTTAATTGTACACCTTTGAACCAACAGAAGTAGAAGGTCCTGGACCTGCAGGTGTAGTCGAAATGTTAGAGTACGCGGGAGTTCTAGGTATGTCTTTAATCGCAACTATATTAGTTTCGTTCCACATTGATTCCGAAATTATATTCTCTACAGTGCTCTCAGTAGTCACTGGAGATGTTTCACGTGTGAGTATTGCGTTACTATTAGAAGTGGAAGAAACATTCTCCATATCTTCCAGGTAAATTGCCTCAAACTCTTCATCGGAACTTATATTGTACACATTGCCAACATTAACCACTGGTAATCTTGACTTTTCAAATGTGTGTAATTTCGGTATGAAACAGGGGCAATAGTCCGAACTACAAAAGCAACTAAGTATTCGATGTTTAATTTGATTGTTTTGTAAAGTGATAATTTGGTGAATTAATCTTGTACCTGGAACAGTTTTGAGTGTCGGAGGTAGTAATTTGGAAATCTCGTCAATATTTTGTTGTGCAATATAGGAACAATGAACAGACTTCACACATTCTAAAATGATGTTATATACATCATCCGCATTAGACACATCTCTTCCATATGCTACCTGTCTGTCTAATGTTCTTTTGACTACACCTCCAATAGGGTCGGCCACGCCTTTTCCATGGCCACTCTCAAAGAATGACCACGTTATTCTAATATTTTTAATTGTTGCGAAATAGAAATAGAATAGAATTTCTTTTTATTCGAGTAACCAAGACTCATAAATATTGTTAGTAAAACTTACGACTATGTTAGTCAGCACAGACACTAAACAAAAAACAAGGAAAACAATACAAGCACAAACAACAAATAAAAAGAAATAACGGTAGGTCACCGTTGCGACATCCCATGAGAGACGGCACAACAGTGACCCACGTATGCACAGTCCAGGCGACTCGCAACCATGCTTAAGACACTGTTGGAGCCGCCCCACACCCTGCGCACCAGGGAAGCGCACCTCTTACGCATTGTTGCGTAAAAGCAATCTACATGCGCATCTGCGAACATCCCTGATGCACTACAGAAACGGGGCAGCCCCACCAGTATCCTAAACGCATTGTTATATTGAACGCGGAGAGCGCTATACGATCTTTGCGTATATCTAGCCCACAGGCTGCACGTGTAAAAAGTGGTACAGTAGGCTCGAAAGAGCGTGATTTTAACTGGAAGAGAGCATCGTGCAAACCTGCGAGCCAGCATGTTCGCTCTAACCGACAACGCTCTCCGCTCCCGTTCAATGTCGTCATCGTCTTTGAGATTGGGGGTTAATATATGACCTAAATACTTAAACTTATAGACCCTTCTTAAAGGCGTGCCATAAAGTAAAACAGGTGGTAGCTTGTTAGGGCTCTTACCCCCAGCCTCAAAAACCATGATCTCTGACTTCTTGACGTTATATGCCAGACCATGTAACTTAGCATACGCCTCACACTGGGCAATCAGTTTTCTCAACCCACAGATTGACGCGCTCAGCAGCACCATGTCGTCCGCGTAACTGATATTATTAACGCAGATACCGTCTACGTAACATCCAACCCTGGTACTGCTGAGCTCGGCAATCAGTTCGTTAATATAAAGGTTAAAGAGCGTAGGCGAGCTCAACCCACCCTGCCTCACCCCACACTCCAACCCGTATGGATGAGACAACGCCCCAGTCCATCGTACAGTGTTGATCTGGTTTCCATACCAAAACTTATAAATATTTAAGAGTTCTGTTGGTAAATTAACCCGTTCTAACTTACTCCATAACACATCATAGGAAACCAGATCAAAAGCCTTCGATAGGTCCAGGAAGCAGGCATAAATAGGCGTCTCACGCTTCGCATAGTATGTGACAGCATGCTTAAGACACAACACTGCACTCTCAGTTGACAGCCCAGTCCTGAAACCGAACTGGTTGTCATGTATGGTTGTTCCTTTATTCAGTTGTGCATTAAGCATGCTGTCAAAAACTTTTGATATCACTGTAGCTAGTGAAATGGGTCTATAGTTACTGCTGTCAGAGAGGTCACCAGTTTTGTTTTTAGCGATTGGCACAACCACTGTTCGCATCATCTCACTAGGCATATAACCATGACCCATACAGAAGCTATACAGCATAGCAAGTACCCTAGGCAAGTGAGGGCCAGCATATTGGAGGTGCTCGATGCTAAGCCCGTCACGGCCGGGGGACTTACCCCTAGACATACGTCGAATCACTCTAGTAATTTCTGCGGCCTTAAATTTAACCCCTATTTCCATCCCGGGCCTAACATCGGGCACCGACCGCGACGGGCCTAGAGGAGATTTTATATAGAACGCCTCTTTAAAAATATTGGCAATGTCTTCTGGCTCACTCATGCCACCAACACTCACAGGAATGCCTGGCCTGGTCTTCAATTTATTTGTGTGTTTCCAAAAACTGCGAAAATCATTCTTAGCGTGATGTGAGGCAAGAATATCCATTTTAACTTGGTCTTCGTGGTCTTGGCACCATTTTAACCTTGACTTGAACACTCTTCTAGCCCCACACATTTCGTTATAAACTAACCCACTAGTAGGTTTACCATACCACGCCCACAACAAATATTTCTGCCTAGCTTCCCTGTGAGCCCCAGCAACATGTTTGTTCCAGCCAACAATTACCCGCCTTGGCCGCCTATCGCCGCTTCCCCGACCCACCAAAGCAGCCGCACTCAAGGCGTATATTATGTCTGCATACAGCTGGTCAATAACAATTCTGTGATTTGAATCGTTACACATATTATCACAACATTCAGCAAGTTCGTGTGGGAAGTCAATTAGTTTTAATCTTTCATGACATTTACGCTGATAATCATTTATCTGATTTTGAGTTCTTTCACCCCACACAACCTTGTTCACACATACAACATTGGCACATTTCTTAGGAAGAATCACATTCAAATCACATTCGATAACCAGTGGCAGATGGTCAGACCAAAGTACATCATAAACTACATACACATTCCTGACCGTGGTCACAGCTGCCTCCGTCACTACACAGTGATCGAGCCACCTCTTGATTGAAATGATTAATCAAAAAAAAGTTATTTTTTTGGCGGTATTGCGAGCTTGGCCCGTCCGAAAATATATGAATTACTTTTAAGTGGGGTTCCAAACATTTCATCAATTCTAATATCGGTGTAAGATGAGCCCATATCGCACTTGGTTGATGTATATTTGAAGGCGAAACAGTACAAAATGATTGTTTTTTGCCATTCAAATAAAGCATGCCTGTATGTAAGGTTACCTGATTCTTAGAAGCACCAAAGTGCATTGATTGTATTTCTGAACTCAGTTTGCACTCGAAGTTTTGTGAAAAGTCACAATGAATGGCCGCTTCACCTGGGTTTAAGTTAGCAATACATTTGTTATATTCGTTTATTTGATGCCACATGTTATAACAGTGAATTTTAAAAAGTTTTAGTTGATTTTCAAATATGTTTATTAAGTCTGCAGTAGTATTTTTCTTTAAAGTTTTGGTCATTCGTTTTGTTTTAACTAAAATTTGTTTACCATTTGTATTTTTTTTATAGGTATGGTCAATTAACTCCCACATTTGCCAACTGATTTCCTCTGTAGGATTGTAGTTTTCAGAGTCGTATTTTAGGGATTTAGTTTTACAGTTAATACACATATCATACATACATTCATAACAGTGAATATCACATACAATTGTTGTTAAAACATCGGTCATATTAATGTAGTTAAATACCCCCGCCCTCTTTAACGCTAAAAATTTAAAGTTAATGTTACTGTGTTTTTCGCACAAACAAGTGTCTCTATTTTTAATTGACGGTGAAAGAACATAAAAGGGCTTATATCTACAAAAAGTTGCAAATGATGCAGAGTTACTCTCCCGTTTATATTTATCGTAAAGGCATTGTAATGAATTATTGAGATATCTGATTTGATTTTTGGTTTTATTTAGAGTTCTGCATTCTCTTTTACCAGCGGTAGATCGGCTTATATCGTCTCTTAAAAAGAAATTTACAATAGATTGCTTAGTTTTTAGTTCTCTAGTTGTCTTTTGCTTTTTACGTATTTTACCGCTTAGGCCAAGAGTTTTGCCAATGTAAGATGATGCTCTCTTTTGTTTCACTATGTCGCTGTTGGCGATAGACTTGAAAACATCTTTTTCTTTGTTGCCTTGACATTTTTTGTAGGCATTCTTCAGTGATAACTCCAGTATTTCATTCCTAACCTTTAATCTATTTATTTGTTCATTTAAATTTTCTTCTATCTTTATATGTTTTTGTTTTGCACGGTACATCTTTTTGTTTAAATTTTCTGTCAGCCGTTTTAAATATGCTATGCGACTTTGAGCATTATTCCATTGTTTTCTATACATGTTTCTGCTTCTTATTAGGCGTTTATTATTTTCTTGCGATATATCTGGAACCGAATTAGTTTCCGACGCATTTTCCGTTGCTGTTTTATTGTTTTGTTTCTTCTTCCTTTTTTGTTCTCGCCACTTTTGTCTTTGTTTTTTTTTTTCAGTCTCCGACATTTCCTCCACTTTTTTATACGAATACTTTGATTTTATTCTCTCAAGGTTTTTTCTTCTCTGCTCCTCCAACTTTTCAGGATTTTCTTTTAGCTTTTCTCGGTACCGCCTCATTTTTTCAGCAGGAGTTAGAGGCATTTTTGATTCGAAGCTGTAAAATAACGAAGCTTTACCATGCAGAAAGTGGTAGGATAGGTATCCTGAAATTAATTTTCAGCGTTTTATAGGTTTTATGCCTGCCAGGCAACCATGCCAAGTTTTAGCTTTCATGCACATAAATCTGCGAAAAAATGGCTATGACACACGAACGAAAGGACGAAGGGAAATGGTAAAACTTTATGAGTATCTGGTATACTACGAAACCCTAAAGAAGTCAAATATTCCACAGCAGCAAATGTAAATGTGTTATTGTGTTTTTTTTTAGTAAAACAGCAAAGTTGAGACGATCATTATATGGGTCATTTTCAGAAAAAGTGTACACTATTAAAAATTGGACTTTTTAGGGTTCCGTACCTCAAAAGGTAAAAACGGAACCCTTATAGGATCACTCGTGTGTCTGTCTGTCCGTCTGTCACAGCCAATTTGCTCCGAATCTAATGGACCGATTAACTTGAAATTTGGTACACATATGTATTTCTGTGACCCAAACACGGATGTGTAACGAAAATAAAATAATTTTTAATATAGGGTTCACTTTTGTGGGGCAAAGACGAAAATTAAAAAAAAAAGTTTTGCTAATTGTACCGTGTGACATATCAAATGAAAGGAATTGTTACAAGGATCTCAAATATAATTTTTTTATAATTATTTAATGTATGTTTTTAGAGATATTTACGAAAATAGATAAAAATTGACCATTCCCCCCCCCTTATCTCCGAAATTACTGAGCCTAAAAGTATGAAAAAAATACAGAGAATAGTTCTTTACTCATAGATTACAGGAAAACCTATAAGAAGTCTATGGTCTTAAAATAACATGGTAAATCTCTCAATATTGTATTTGCGGTTGGAATGTATGGGAAAATATGTTTTGCAACTACAATGTTAAGTTAGTTGTTGGGATAATTTATTGCTACTGCTAGTTCGACTAAGGCCACTGGGGCCTTAGTCGAACTAGCAGTAGCAATAAATTGTCGGTAGGCACTGCTAACACATTAGCCAGTGAGCTATGTAAAGTTCAATTAATCATTTTAGACGATATATCTATGTTGGGAAGTAGGACATTCAATCATATTTATCGCAGATTACAGAAAATTTTCCATACAGACATCCCATTTGCTGGTAAATCTATTATTTCTGTAGGAGATTTTATCCAATCGCCGCCAGTTGGAGACAACTGGATTTTTCAGCCTAAAACAGGACGTAATCCGATGGCAGTTTTAGCTCGTGCATCATTGTGGGAACCATGTAGCCTGTTTCGAATGAGCAAAATAGTGCGTCAGAGGGATGATTCATTCGACATTTAATTATTTTATTTCCTTTATTTCAAAGATACAAAGGTCTAAAAATTTTGTTAAGAACATTTTTGAAAAATAGTGTTACAGCCAAATTAGACCGATTTTCATAGAAACAGAGATTTCCAGTTATCAGTTCCTCTTCCTCTTCCGGTACACGGTTGCCACTCCAGAACGGTTCGGCCCCAGGCCTATCGGCCATCTGTTCTGCGAGCAATGTGCCCTGCCCACTGCCATATAAGTTTGGCAATTCTTCGGGTTATGTTGGCTACCTTGGTTCTCCTGCCGATCTCTTAATTTCTGATTAGATCACGTCGTCATGGAAACTCTAAGCACAGCACCATTGCCCTTTGGGCAACTTTCAGCCTTCTAATGAGGCCCATTGCGAGCTATTACGTTTCAGCTCCATAGGTCATCACTGGCAACACGCACTGGTCCCGACTGCGGTATGTGAGACGAGAAGATATTGCGTAGCTTCCCGAACACTGCCCAGTGGAGCCGTATTCCACGATTGACCCCATTCTCGAAATTGAACCTCGGAATTGTCCCAGGTAAACGTTTCATTCAAACTTTTTAGATTTATCGAGGTTCGATGACAATACAATAATTTAGTATCTCTTGGAGCTGATCTGGTTATGAAGCCAGAAGGTGGATAGTGGAACTCTTCAGCGGCTTCTAGTAAACCCCTCGAGTTTGGGTTCATATGATTTGGTTTGACGAGTCAAATATATTGCAATTTGGTTTCGAGGGTCTGATGATGGAGCCAGCAGGTGGATAGTGGAACTCTTCAGTGGCTACTAGTTAACCTTTCAAGCTTGACCTCATATAATTTGGTTTGTCGAGTCCAATATATTGCACTTGGTCTCGAGGGCCTGATGATTGAGCCAGGAAGTGGATAGTGGAACTCTTCAATGGTTACTAGTAAACCCCTCGAGTTTGAGCTCATATGATTCGGTTTGACGAGTCCAATATATTGCATTTGGTGTCGAGGGTCTGGTGATGGAGCCAGGAGGTGTATAGTGAACTCTTTAGTGGTATTAGTAAACCCCTGGAATTTGGGCTCGTATGATTCGGTTTGAAGAGTCCAATATAGTACACTTGGTTTCGAGTGCCCGATGATGGAGCCAAGAGGCGGATAGTTAGAACTCTTAAGTGGCTATTAGTAAACTCTTCAAGTTTTAAGTCATATAATTCGGTTTGATGAGTCCAATATATTGCACTTGGTGTCGTGGGTCTGATGATGGAGCTAGGAGGTGGATAGCTGATTTCTTTAGTGGCTCCTTATAGTAAACCGGGCAAGTCAAAACTTCGTTGTTTTTATTTTTATTAAATGAATATACCTACTAGACTTAAAAGTACAAAATAAAATAGTAAGTACTTACTTAGTTAAAAAAAAAACCGGTCGAGTGCGAGTTGAACTCGCGTGCTGATCATTATGAACAACTTTCACTATGGGACCAAAACCTGAAATCGCAAAATAAAAATCAGCTGTTCCACACATTTTGACAAGATATGAGAACATAAATGTAGGGAACAGCAGATTTTTTTTTTTCACGATTTTAACTTTGGTCCCATAGTGAAAGTTGTTCATAATGATGAGTACAATGACCCCTTAAGAGGTTGCTGTTGTTTTACAAATAACCCTGTATATATAACACATTTATCGTACGGAACCCTGTCCACGCGAGTTCAACTCGCACTTGACCGGTTTTTTCATTGATTGATTCGAACTGACCTAATTTCTCTTTTCTATTTTTATACCTTTCCTTTTCTTTTTTTTTCATAAGATCATACAATTCAGGATCCTGCTTCATGGTGGAGTATCTTTTACGTTTATTTATTGCTATTTTCTGTTTTTTTAACTGAACTTCTATACTTAGCTTTCTTTTACTCATAGTTGTGATCTGAAAGTAAACAGTTATGTTAATTGGTACAATATTCTAAGGGTAGGGAACAACATGAAACATTATTCTACTTATACATACTTTATTTATACTCGTAAATTATTATTTTTATTTATAGTTGGTTAAAAACTGTTTTTTTTATATTTACTTCGATGATTTGATCACCCCAGAGTTAGAACTTCTCTTAAAAAACTACGCTTCCTTCATTGATTGTTGTACTTAATCTGAACGAAAAACAATTCTGTTAGTGGCCCCAATTCTGTAAGCATAGGTTAACATGAACCATTAATATTTGTAAACATACTTTATTAATAGGTTAGTATTTTGATTGATATTTGGTAAAAAAATTGGTTTTACATCTCCCTCAAATCACCCAGAGTTAGCGACCATTTGTGAAGATTATTGACGATTTCATCATATAACATATCCTGAAATAGCACACGCACTGTTTCTATTGTGGCTGTTTTTTGAATGTACACATTATAATAATTCAAATCTGATTGTTGTTCATATATTCTATATATTTTGTTATTTTTCGAGTCTTCACACAGAGCTTTACAAATTCCACCCTCATACGTCGCATACATTACATCAAAATTTTCCAGAACATGGAGGAACAGATTTTGGTTAGGCATGTTACGATTAGTGTCTATTACTAATATATAATAAATTAGTTTCATATTGTATTATAAACTTATACTTTATTCCCAGTCTGAAATAAAAGAAGTTTTAGCTGTATAATTAGGTACACCGTTTATAATTAACTCAAATATAAGAATTAATAAAACCATAATCGCTTTAAGTAACACTAGTAAATCCACCCTACTACAAATTTATTGTATCATCTTCCTAAGAATTCCATTCCGAAACTTTTCAATTCCATTTCTACGTTACCTGCGTTTTGGTTACGGAACGGAAGTTTCGGAACTCTGACTTTAAACACTTTTGTTTTAATTACTTTAAACTAATAGGTACATCAGATCAACAAGCTTGGTACAAATTTAAGTTCACTGAAAGCTAATAAAGATAACAAAATAATTTGCAAGAAATAAACTTGTAAACTTACTTTGAAATTGGTCGCGGCACTGGAAAATTAAAACTGGACCGTTGCTGATGTGTATTTGTTCGTCCGCTGGCTGCCGTCAAAATGACCGAAATACTAGTTGGAACCCGTTGACAGCATTAAAAATGTTTCCGATATTAAAAAAATACGCTTTTAAGATAGTTTTGATTGCATCCTCTTGCAAAAAATGCGGTTTCGGAATGGAATTTTCCATTTTAACTAGTTTATGTCCCCGCAAAGATTAAATTATTTAAATATTTTGAGCGATTAAATTATTTAAATATTTACACTTTTTGTGAAAATGACCCATATCTCACACTACTACCAAAATAATAAAATATTGATCTTAATTCAAACTTCATTAGCTTGAAATTAATTAAATGATTATTTAATTTTCATAATCCGACAGTCAATACTCTGCCTAATAATTTCCTATTTTGTTACTGTCTTTTCCTTAGATACGTTACCACTCAAAAGTAACAAAAAAGGAGGTAACAAGTCAAGCACAAACAAATTATTCAAACTGTAGACACATGCAACTTGAAACTAATCTCGATTATGATTTGATTAAAGAAATCCAAATTGAGAGCTTACATGGTAATTTAAGTGACACAGCAATTAAAGCTGAACTTACCTGTGTTTTTCCGGTAACAAAACGGGGATTTTATTCTGACCGGTAACTTATTGTACGACTTTCAACGTCCGCTTATGGCACATAAAAGAACGATCAAAATGAAAACAAGATGGATGTCAAGCTTACTAGTGTTGCTATTATTCTCAAATATGTTTACTACCAAATCGTAACAAATATTACCGAAATTATGGTAACAAAAACTGGAAATTTCAATAGGAACTTTTTACAGGACAAGTTAATATAATTCATTACAAATATATTAAACAATAAATGAAGAAACGGTCTTTTTTTACTGAATTGTGACATATAGTTATTAATTTTATACATTTGTTTTTTTTGCAATACCCATGTTTACTCAATTAAAAATCGATAGTTTGGTAAGGTATTCAAATTGGGACACTTCACTTTCCATACAACTAGATCAGACCGATTATTAAAAATAATATTTTAATAAAAAAGTTGTTAATGGATTTGTGTCTTTTTATTATTTTTTGGTTAAAGTTGTTGTAGTGATTATTAAACAATTTAATAAAAAGTAGTAATGCTTTATTCTTACAAAGAAAAAATATTTTAAAAAGTAGGACAGGGCTAATAGACGAATGTACATTTTTTTTGAGAAATGCTCATATGCCTAAAGCGGTTGCAGGCTTATCCGTTCTGGTACGTAGAGATGGAGTTAGACTTAAAACCATGTTGAACTGAACTTTCGTAACTCCAGTCCAAAAATTCAGTTCACTGTCATCTATCTCTTCAATATGTTCAAAATCTAATTGATGACTTCGTTCTAACCCCCATTTAAACAATTCGAACATGTCTAATACATGAACATTATTAAAATCCAGCAATGACGTCTGAGCACTTAACTCCTCCCAATCATTTCGCACCAGGTGCGGGTGACAAACGCGAGCAATTTGAGGTATATAATATTTATTCGTATTAAGCAAGTAGAACCTTATATACGTGGGCACTTGATGACTAGACGTATTCCTGCAGCCGTTAAATATGCACCTTCTTGCGGTATTGGAAGCACGTGAATATCCTTGTAAGGGCATGAAGCCAGGTCTTACGTCTTGGCCGTCGTTGTATACTTCCTGTTCTCCTTGCTGGTTTGATGGACCTTGATCATGATCTTGTTGGTTTGGCTGGTCTTCAGGTTGTTCGGGTGGTTGATCTTGAACCTGTTGATCTCGCTGACGTTGCACATCACGACCCAGTCTAACCCAGCATGCATGGCAAATTGACCTTGAGCCATCAAATGGAACCTGAAAATGTCGAAATAATCATTAACATTAATCACCGGGAAAAAAAAAGTATACAAAAAATGGTGGAGCAGACTGGTCTGAAGATGCCTAAATTCATTTTAAAATCCAACCATAAATTCTTACACGACTTTTAGGAAAGTGTAGATACCCTTCTAACAGCACTCTCATTTAAAAAGAAATCTGAACACCGTAGAAGATAATTATTATTCTAAAATACTGTGAGCAGTTTGTAACAAAGAGAATAATAAATAAACAATTTGGGCGTCATTAAACTAGCACACGCGTGTAGTTTATATTATAATATTGTACAATATATAAATAAATTGTTTATACGTTTAGATAATAAGTTTAAAGCGCAGAAACTTACATCGTATGGTATTATTTCTTGTAGTAATAGCACGGCGTGTTCCCGATATGTTTCGAGAAAAACTCCAGTAAGAGGGTTATTTCTGCGACGTAACACCGATCGGTTACACGCTACACAGCTATTAAGTCTTTCCATGTCAACAAAATCCAAATCGAGAAGCAAACAATCACTCAAGTAAACACGCCAAAGTAGTTAATTGTATCGGAATAATATAGAAACTCGGATAATAGCACAGATCACAACGACGAATGACGAAGGACTGCGAAGGGAGAGGTCGGGGAGGCGCCGCCGATGTTTTTCTACCTGCTGTGGGTCAGGCATGGCATTGTTATTGCGCGAGCGCAACAAAGCTGGTTATCAACTCGGGTAAGACAGAGACAGCAATATACCTGCGTGTTATTACCTGGCCGAACGAGTTTGCTTTATGAGTGTGATGATGATATTTTTATTTAACAAAACAATGGCAAAGTAAGTCTGTTTGTTTAATTTTTAAGTCTAAACCACTGAACCGGTTTTGATTAAACTGCCGTGTAGAGATATACAGTATACTTTTTATCCCAGTGACATGTTTCCATGGGATAAAATAATTTACAGACGGGCGAAACTGCTGGTGCAGCTAATTATTATCCAATTTTTATTGGTCTACTGCAAGATCTATCCATTGATTTTTTTTTTCTTTTTACTTATAATGAAAAGTGGGTTATACCTGCATTATTTACCACCATTTTCGTTTTTGTACAAAAACATTTTTGAACCGGGTCGGATTATGGGCCATGACCAAATGTAAAAATAGTAATACACCTAATTTTAAAAACAAGCATTTATTTTTTTAGTTTTACTTCAGATAATGCACTGCAAAATGTATTTGAATCAAACACCAATTAATGTCCAATGTAGCTTTATTAAAGGAGTTTCAAAAATATGGTACAACTGTTCAAAATATTACCATAAATATAACTTTACAGTAGGGTATATTTATGAATTGCATTTTAATGTTTATACTCTCTAAATTAATAGAGTTAATATTTTTCTTAAATTAAATTATTAATTTTGTCAAAAAATAATAAAATATGAGGGTAAGGTGATGATTTGGTGTCAGTTTTGGTACCATACTTAAAGTCAAATGTAAACAAAACTATGATAAATTCTATCAGTCCAAATTATTTATTAGATAAATACAGTTCTTTTGTATTATTAGACTAATCAATTAGGAACATAAAATATTTAAATTCTATAAAAAATATTATTTTCATTCGGTTTTGTTACCGTAGGTTCCAAAACTATATTTGTTTTTCATGCTGTAAATTTAAAATGAGCTAAAACGTACCAAAAATACAAGAAACAATCTCAAATTATTAATTACTTTGAACCAAGGCCCAGAATATTTGACAAAGCGAAAAAATTTATTAGCAAATTCTTCGAACACATAAATAAAATTAGGGACAGTAACCAAACCGACCGGTAACAAAATTGTAAAGCACAGTTCACATGGCCTCAATGCGAAAGAAACATTGCACTTAGTTTTTTTTTTATATTAATCTTTACCACTCCGGTAATGATTAATATAAAAAGTATAAAAACAAAAAAAAAAAAAAAACATGATGAGTTAAACGCCTTCTTCTATTATAAAATCAGAGTCATTTTCCCAAGATTCCAGAGATCCCAAGATTAAAATAATCTCTTTAGTAAATCTCTATAAAAATAAAATCTAGTAAGGATTCTTTATGGCACACAGTAGTTCTCACAATTAAAACTTGGTACTTGTAATTTCTGTAATAAATGCACCGATCTAACCTAACGTTTATATTTATTAATACAAAATAATCAACATGTTCATAAACAACAGTCTTCTATAACAGTCTTCTTTATACATTATTCTAGAATTAAAAGTAATATTCTGATTAGATAAAGCACAGTAAATACACTTTACTGGCACAATTTTTGTATCAATCAAAAATAACAAATAAAAACAAAACAAAAAACATAATTTTTACGAAGCCCACCTCTGCTGGGTCTTTATACGTTCACCTTTAAAAACATATTGTACATTCATCTTTTGGATAATGATCGTAAATGGATGCATAACAATAATCACACCAAAAATTTAAATTATTAAGAAGCAACTTAATATCATTTCTAGTCATTTTTAAGGCAAAGTGAAAGCGTCGAATCCCCTTAGCTGTAATTTGTGTTACATTTTGGTGACACTCCAAACACTGCTCAGAAAGGATGAAATGTGTCTCGTCACATGGCCACTTCAAGTTGTAGTATAAATATTGCAGCAAATCGTATTTTTTTAATACTTTATCAATGTCCACAACGATCACCATCTTTGTAGTTTCCACTAAAGGTCTATTGCTTAAAAACGTCTCAAAGATTGTTGCAGAAGCAGAAACAGATCTGCAAAAAACATTTATAAGATAATAAAAGTGACCATAGTAATTTAAAAATAAACCTAAAACAACAATGCAAGCATATTAAGTACCTATATCACAGCCTTGAAGACTTAGGTACTATAATGTGATTGAAGGCGATAAATCAGGATAAGTGGAGGGAAGTCAATCTGTAAAAAATAATTAGAGTTTAGCGTAATGTGTAACAAATAACAATACTTAATGACTAGAAACATAACTACCTTCGTCACTGGCTTGAAGGCAAATGTCACATAAATAATCCAAAAAAACTAGGACCGCCGACGCAATCTTCACAGTAGAATTGTTTGCAAGCCATACATTTAGTCATCTGGCCAAGTATTGAACAACTACAGCTATTGCATTTTTGAAAATTGATCTCTTTTTTGGTTGGTTGGATTGTAGTGGTCTTTGTTAATTTCTTAGATAAACACGATTTTTGGGTTAGAAGATTATCTTTTTTAGAAATTGAACTTGGAAGAGTTTCAGGCAAAAAAAACAGAGGCATTATGTTGATATCTAGATTTGAATCTATCATACTGGTCGAACACCCCACAAAGTCGTTTATCCCTTCCATATCAACTGCATCGAATAAAGTGGTCTCTTCCATCTCTGTACGGGACAAGTCAGCTAAACGTGTAATTGGTGGTATTGGATTTTCGAGTTCAACTAAATCACGTAAGGCGACCTCATCCAGGTCTGCATGGGATGAAACTACTAATTCAGTGTTCACTTCACATACTGATAAATCGACTTCAATTTTGTCATTGCCTGTAGTTTTAGGTTTCATAAGGGTTTTATTTTCGGGAAAAGAAACCACGTTATTTTGATAGTTGTAGTTGGTGTTACTTGATAGCAAAGTGTGTTGACCTGGTGAAAAACAACAACAAGTTCCTCTCAGCGGCTCGCAAAAACAACTGACATCTCTGTATTTTATTTTCACTCCGTCGGATGCAATAATCTGGTGGATTTTCATGGTACCTGGTAGTACAGGAATATCGCCAGGAATTCGATTTGAAATCTCACGGACAGCTTTTTCTTCAATAAGATGAACCTGTATGACTGTTTCAGTCTGTTTTATAGCCTCATATGCATCTCTGGCGTTCTTTACATCTGTACCATGGCATACCTTAAAATCTAACATTCGTTTAATGGTACCTCCTATACCGTCTGCCACGCTCTTGCCATGGCCGGCTTCGAAATAAGACCACGTTGAGTAAAAGAGATTTAGTTCCTTGGTAAAAAGAGAATGTAAAAAAAAATTGTGTTTCTGACGATATTGGGAGCTTGGACCGTCGGAGTAGTAATGAATAACATTTAAGTCAGGGCATTTTTCTTTAACTGTTGCCAAAATTGGAGTTAAATGGGCCCATATTGCTGGAGGTTGGTGATTGAGGTTATCTGATATCGTGCAAAAAGACTGTGAGCCACTTTTCAAATAAATCATGCCAGTATGGAGACTGATTTGGGATTTTGAGGCCCCAAAATGCATGGATTGAATTTCTTCCGTTAATTTACATTCATAATTTTCTGAAAAATCACAAACTATTACAGCCTCAGTAACCTTCATATTTGAAACCGCCTTTTGATATTCTTTTTGTTGATGAATATTATTAAAGTGGTGTTTCTTAAAAGCAATAATGTCGCGGTTAAAATTCTGCATCAATTTTTGAGCCGTATCAGTTTTCATAGCTCGTACGGTCTTCTTTGTTTGGACTGTGGTTCCACCCTTTTTGGTATACACATGAGCTTGGCGTTCCCAGCGGTACCAATTAACCGTTTTCTCAAATATGTCTTGATCTGCCACATATTTTGGTTTCTTGTTTTTGCATTCATTGCATGTATTGTACATACATTAAATTTTTTTTGTATCACATACCAATTCTTGCAATAATTTGTCAAAATTTTCGTTTGTTACTATCTGATTTCTTTTTAATGTCTCATATTGAAATTTTATATTATCATGTTTTTCGCATAGACACGTTGACCTTGATTGCACATGAGGTGACAACACGAAGAAAGGTTTCTTTTCATAAAACGTAGTTATGCCATAACGGCCTCCTTCAGCCCTATATTTCTTATGAAGATTAAGTATACTGTCAACAAGGTACCTAATTTGCATTTTACGTTTGTTTTTAACTCTACATTCCTTTTTACCTGACGTTATTCTACTAACATCATCTCTTACGTAGAAAGATGTTATTTCTGGTATCTCAATTTTTCTCGCCTTCTTTGGTTTTTGTCTAGCTGTCACTTTTAACCCAAGCACTTTCGATGTGTACTGTTTATTTTTTGAATTGTGGACTACTTTTTTGATCAACTGTTTTTCTGAATGTTTGGTACAACCTGAAAAGCTGGTTTTTAATGCGCTCTCTAATACTTCGTTTCGGGCTTTAACATTATCAAGTGATTTTTCTAAATTAGCAATAGACGTACTAGCTTGTGATTGCACTCTCTGTATTCTTTTTTTGTACCGTTCAACTTTAGTTTTAAGTTTTTCTATTTGAGCCTTACAGTTTTTGTTTTGTTTTAAGGCCAATTTAAGTTTTAATTGTAGTTTCTTTATTTTGCTAACTTCTGTTTTTCCACTCTTGACATTATTTTCAGCAGTACTACACATATTTTCATGCATAGGCAACTCTCTACTCATATCATGACGACGTTGCCTGCTTACTCTTTTTTCCTCTCTCCACTCTTTCCTTTGGGCTTCTGCTTCAGCGGGGGCCATTTCCGAAATTTTCTTTTTTTTAGACTTAATCCTTGCTAAATTTTTTTTACGCTATTCCTCATACTTTTCAGGATTTTCATTTTTTAGCCTTTCTCTATACCTTCGCATGTTTTCTTTAGCTGTTAATGGCATATTTCTGAAACGAAGAAAATTTATATTCTACGTACCTAATCAATTGGTTAAGAACTCATTCTCAGAAAAACTTCTTCAGTATCTGCTAGAAAATTAACAGCAAACAGCATTGAAAAATACATAGAGGTAAAATTATTTTCTGTATTATTAAAATCGCTACTTTATTTATAAAGCTTTTTTTAACTTCTATGTATGGTACCCGTCCATCTTAAAACATAAAACCATACACAACAACAAACATTAATCAAACAAGTTCTTCTTCAACTTCAAATCGAAAACACCTACGTCCTAAACTATTCGCACATAAAATTACTTTATGCTTTTTGAAGTCGGTAGCTGTACTGTTTTTTTAAGTTTATTTTAGGGTGTTGTTTTTAAGTTTATATGCTACGACGAAGGGGTAGGGAAAGTTGTATAGTACCTCTATACAACTTTGCATACCCCTTCGTCGTAGGAGTGATATTATGTTACGTCATCGTAGAAAAAGTACAAAGAGATGCGATTACAGCAATTCCAGGAATTGGCTGTCACTTATTGAGGAGTTCCATATCTATTCCAAAGGTCTTAATTATATCTTCACTTAATTTAAATGAGAACAAAGAATTTTCTTTAAAAAAAAAAACAATGAATAAAATCGTTTTACAAATGGCGAAAATACCGCTGAACGTACTTCAACAGTCTTAGCACGATCATTCTAACTTTTCACTTCATAGGGTAAAAATAATTTAAATTTCGGATAAAAATGCTATGTGAAACTAGCTTTATGTTGTCGATTTTGTTACTTTTTCGGTCCATCTATATGTTACCGTACCTGAAGTAACAAAACCGAAGTAACATAATGTGTCTACCTTCAATTCAAAAAAATATATTATCAGTACAGTTTCTCAATAAGTTAAACTACATACAACAAGTTGTTCGTACAAAACATGGCATTTCTTTAGGATATTACATGCATTTAAAATGTGTGGTAAAGTTATAGATTGCAAATATTACAAACCTGACACCAATTTCTCTCCAGTCTAGCCAGCTATAGACTCACTCACTCCGCCGAAAAAATGACACTTGTGACGTTTTTTGTATAACAGCCAATTTATTAATGTGCGTCAGTGTTACCATTTGCCACTCAAAAAATATATTTAGTAGAATTATTTTTCAAAGAAATAGTATTAACAAAACTGAAATGTCCGGAGGTAACAAATTTCGGGGACAACAATTGAGTGTCATTTTAAACAGATTAAAGTTATTTTAAGCAACAAAATGAACATTTAGCAATAAGAACAAGGTCCATTTATTGTATAAACAACAAAATATGTCAAGATATTCAACAAAATACTAACGATAATTTAAGCTAAACTTTTTATTTACACTGGGGACACACCAACATTAAGGCGTCTGGTTTAGTAAAAAAATCTAGATAAATTAAATTTTTGTTCAATTAGAATTAATTTAAACTAAAAACCAAGTAAACAAGCTGAATTATAATTTATATAATACATCAACTTATAATAATGTACCTAGTTTCGGAAAAAAAAACATGAACTTGAGGGACACGCCAAAATGAGCATTGTACCATATTTTTGAAACTCCGAATTATATAAAAAAATGAACACATTATAAAATGTAATGCTTACTAAAAATGTTTTTTTAATACTAATCAGTACGAACCATGATAATTCAAAATGTTAAACAAAGTCTTTACTCCTACAATGTTCACATTATCAGTCCACTCAATCTCTGCAGTACTTCTTTAAATTATTGCACCAATAAAGCGCACTTTGCCTTTGTAGGACGCCCACGTTTTCGTTTTTGCCCGATAGCTATGTTTTTGGCCTCTACTGGAGGTGTTATGTATTTCAGCCTGATCGCAAGTCCAGTAACATGTTTACATTTATAATTTTTTTTAAACTCGGGGCAGTTACATTGACCATTTACCCAGTCACTATTTTGGGAAGGCAAGACAACTGTCCAGTGAGTAAAGGCAAATTTCTGAAATTCATCGAATGTCTCCCAACTTTGCCCGTTTGGAACATTATTGGTTGCTGAACCTTCGACTAGATAAGATTTTTGTATCGCTGTTGTTGATATGGTTTTCACTTTTTTGTTCAATTTCGCCCATTGGTATGCTGATGTCCAATCAGATAGTTCTATGAAAGGTGTGCTTGAAAACGAGTCCACTTTATAATTTTCGGACCACTGCTTGACCATGTCAAGAGTAACAGCACGAAACCGGGACAGTGGAATTCGTTCTCTAAGGGTGTGGCTATCTTTTATGCTCCTATTGAAAGCCTCGAGTGCATTATTCGTAGATTGAGATCCGTCCGAAGCGCCTAGGTACCAATTCGGGATTTGTATTACCCATTCTTCCTTGAAGTATGTAATAAAAGCCTTTTGACTTTTATATTTGTTCAAAAAAGCTGCTAAAGCGGTGTTGAACACGCCCGGTGCTGTGACAGAATGTAAAATGTCGATGCCTTGTAGAAGATCTTTCTGCAGTCGTTTGTCTACTAGTTTAACTACTTGTTTCTGAATATTCTTTTTAGCGTGAGCCCAGCACATTCTGACTGTAGTCTCAACTCCAAATACTTCCGTAAACGCATTTTGAATACTCTTGGCTGCATCACAAATTAAAACCTTCGACTGCATTACATGCGAATACAGAGTGTAAGCGCTATGTTTAAGCTGTTCAAATAACATTTTAAAATCTTCTTTGCGTTCTGAGGTAGAAATGGCCAAACAAAAAGGATAAAAATTTTTGGTTTTATCAGTAGTTCCCACCACTAACACGGGGAATCCTTGCCACACAATCTTATACGTAGCGTCTGCGTGTATGTTGGTTGCCACTGTTGTCTATTTTAGCAAAGACTTTGTACTGACACCAAAACGAAAAACGGGAGACTCACACTCATATACGTAGTAGAAGATAACATACGGTTCATTTTCATCTTCAGGTATCGCAGAATGATCAATTAGCCATTTCTCCAGTTCCCCCAGACTGATAACAGAAGGTCCGTAAACTGCACGGCGGCGATCGGACAAGTAGTTGTTCAGTTGCTTTATCGTAGGTACTGTGATACCCGGTGTCTGACTTAAACGGTGTAATATAGCCTTCGGTTTTAAATGCAATGAGAATAACTTGTTTATTTCTTCTTTTGTATCTTGACAAATACCATATTTTCTTTGACTACTAATACTCTCGTGATCATGATCAGCGTCTAAGCGATAAATAATAACAGCATCAGAAGTGGCTTCAAAAAGTAAATATAGTTGTGATGCACACTGAGGGCCACGAGCTTTGACTTGGTTACAGCGGTAGTACTTTTTTATACCTTCTTCTGTTCTGCAAGTCTTTCTCAATGACCATACTTTCTCATCATATACTGCTTTTTCTGCTTCTTGAACATTTTCGTATCTTATACCAATACCCAGGTTTTACCTACACTCCTCTTCTTTTTAATAGACGGTTCTTCCGTTTCAGATTCACTTTCCGAACAATACACGGGAATATCATCTTGATTTTCTATATCAAGTGGTAATTGTTCTGGTTCCATACTAAAATACTCGATATATTCAACAACAACAAAAACTAACTATTTGTTTAATACTATTCCTTAATTAAAACAAAAGATCCCACATTTAAAACAATAAATCAGAATCTCTTCGCCGCGCACAGGATAATAGTAAATTAACAAACACTAGAAGCATGTCGGCAACGTCGCACGTGTATCTAACGTCTCGCTTTCTCCTATGATCCTGCAATATCTCTATCTCACTCAACGAACCGCCCCGCCTGCCATCGCCAGCGACAACAGAGAGCAATAGGCAGGCATCGCGTCGCAAGCGCGCCAAAACCATTTTCAGTAAAATAAATATAAGTCTTAGGCTGAGGCTACATTAGGCCGCGACGCGACCTGCGACACATGAGCGATTTAAACAAGTATTAAAGATCGCTAGTGTACGGTGTAGCCATATTCGTGAGCATTCATTTATTTGTTTTAATCGCTCATCTGTCGCAGTTCGCGTCACGGCCTAATGTAGCCTCAGCCTTAGAAGTAATGTTTTACGAAATGCATTATTTGTTCTTCAATTATAATTATTTCAGTAACATAAAAGTTGTACAAAACCGTTTAAATGGGTATACGGTACTAGGATGCATACTAAAAATTTTGTGTAACATTCAGGAATATTTGGTGCACGATCAGTATTTTTCGGGGAAGAATAAAATAGTTATTGTTACAATAGAATATTTGCAGCGCACTACAATAAAAAAAGTGTTATATCTTGGTGTTAATTTGGAATTTGTTTGATGTAACATATTTTGTTGGCCGAGTAGTTTAATTAGAGTAAAACAATTAAACGGGTTTAAGATCAATATTTTAGAAATGCATACATAGATGTACCTTAAGATTTTTGGGGAACACAAAAATATTATCCAATTCTAACATATACAAAATGTTTTCTTTTTATGAAACAGAAGTGAATAGTGTATGTGAAGTCTGTTACCGAACCATAATACAAATAAAATAAAAAATCAGACACTATTCACTTCTTTTCTCTAAATATGATTTTAATAACGCTAACGCCTCTTTCATAAAATCTAGCCACTGAGCTTGCAACTGAAGCTCTACATCACGCTGACGAATCCTCTCTCCTTCTAATTCTATCGCAATTCGGTCACGCTCCTTTTCATACTCCCTAGCATTCCCCTCACACTCCTTAAATATTTTTAAAACGGAGTCATCTGTCTTCTTTTTTTTCGGCGGTTGCCACTGGAGCTGGTGTTGGTGTAAGTGCTGGTGGCTGCGGAGTAGGAGGAGGAAGAGGTGGAGCGACTGTGTGTTGGCTGCTTGTTCCAGGAGTATTCCATTCATCTGAAAAAAATGTGATTCAACAATCAACGTAAATACTATTCTGCTAGCTTTAGTTATCAGGATTTTTTTTTTTACTTTAAGTATGTGCTTTTCTGGATAGCTTCTTGACTAGTTTGTGTAAAAGATCTTATTTTTAAATATTTTGTTATTACTAGTAGTTATATCAAACAAAAGAGTTATGAGTTACTTACCAAGTTAATGATAGATAAATTTAAAATATGCCAACCTTCAGGAATTGGTGTATATATATATTGGTGTTCATAAGGAACATCATCCACAGTCAATTCGTCTACATTTTCTGTGGCAGGTAGTACCTGAACTGGCAAGCTATCTTCCTCCCCACCAACAACCTATTTTAATAAAAACAATAATTGAGTATTAGTGCTTACTTATAATTTGTGAGTAAAGCCCAACGTTACTGTTTAGTATAACTACAATTTTTTTTTATTAAACAAAGTGATACTGTAGAGTAAGTATACCTACAGAAATCATGAATGCTCATAGAAACATCAAATTTAGACATTGTCTATTAACAAAAATCATAATTGAAACGCATTATGTGGCACTCAAACCCCAGCCAGTCAGCCACACAAGAATTTTAAGTGTCACAATACTAACAAAAAAACTCAAGTGGTGACCCTTTTTTATTACTTACAGGATTAGGTAGGTAAGTTGCAGACAAGTTAAACTTTTGACCATATTCTATCCCAATACGGAATTAAATGAGATTACATTGATTGCTATGAAAATAATAAAAAAATATTCAATAAACAAAAACCCGACTGCAAAAACACATAACTGAAAAGAGAAAAACAAGCATTATAATCTATAGAATTTTGGTATCGCAGGCGGGGACAAACAAAAGTTAGGTACACCATAATTATTTCCGGTTATTATTGTTATATTATTATTGTCCCCGCCTGCGATACCAAAATTCTATAGATTATAATGCTTGTTTTTCTCTTTTCAGTTATGTGTTTTTGCAGTCGGGTTTTTGTTTTTTGAATAATTTTCTTTATTTCAAGTTTTTTAGTTTTATTAATATATCTTAATTTGGAATTGACTCATTACCAGCTTTTATTTGATACCAATATTGTTGAAATATATTAAAAAAAAAACCTTCCCTTCCCTTTTTTTTGTACTTGCAGATGCAATACATAAATATTATATAGCCTATGTCACTTCTACGATTAAGACGAATCTAACGACACCTCCTATGTTAAAATCCATCAAGCCGTTTAGGTTACAGAGCGTGCCAAAGAAATAGACATACATACATACATACATACATACATACTCTCGAAAAACATTACCCTCCTTCTGGGGCAGTCGGGTAAAAAATAGAGATATTATACTACATTACCAAGCAAAAAATATCACACCTGTACAAATCCAGCTTCTTGTATAGGCATCCCAGTAGCAGCCTGCACTCCAATTAAATTTAAAACCCTGTTTTCAAGGTCAGTTAAGGTCATCTGAATCGCTGGCCCACCGCCTGTACCCTGAGCAGACCTATTTATTTTGACCACTTTTTCTTGACATTATTTTTGAAGTCACTCCAAACCTTAACAAACATGAACAATTGAATGCATGTATTTCTAATTGTGTGAAGTAAGTTTATTTCCTTAAATGTGCGTAATTAGGATTTAATAGGCTTACCTTCCGCCACTTTTCCTCTGTTCGAGAATCCCCAGTGCCATCACTATTGAGCATAACTGTTAACTCCTTCCATTTTTGCTGCACATAATGTCTACCACGAGGACCCCCGCTGGGTTTGGATAAGTCTCTATGCCTAAAATAAATTTAACGTGAGATAAAGGACTGTGTGCTGCAATATTTATTTTTATAATAATTATATGTTACCTTTCTATTTTATACGGACATAATTGACAAAATTTAAGCACATAAGTAAGTACCTTAATTTTAGTTTTTATTCAACTTTTTTTTTACAAATTTCACATGACTATCGTAATACTTAATTTGACTCGAGTATACAAAGAAACTTTAGCTCTTTTAAACTCACAAAAATGTATTCCAAATATCCCATTGAAACACTATTAAAATCTATTATGTATGCTTAAGACAATAAAATCTTAAATGTAATACACTTACTTTTCCATAAATTCTATCATAATGGTGTACTGCGGGTGGCTGCTTCTCATTGTAGAACAATAAAATAGTTCCAAACTTTTCACAAATTAAATCACAACACAAGTTCACTTCAAAATTTCCGCTTAAATACTTTACTCTGCTTCAAAACAAAGTTGGCCTTGAATGAGCTTCGAGCGTCCGTCGTTCGTTTAGGAATACAGTCAAACCAACCACAACGTTTTAGTAATCAGTTAAATTAATACTACCGTTTTCTACCCCGAAGGGAGGAAAACGATTATTTCAGGTCTTGCCGAGGCTTGACCTTTCGGAGATTAGCTTCATTCCTACAGCACACAAAATCCTCTTACCTACGTAGTCTCGTCTATGAGTGAGTGGAGCGGGGCGAAATGAGCCCCTCCCCGCGCGGTCGAGGCGGCAGCGAGCGGGCGGCGCGGCGCGTAGCGCGCCTCCCGCGTCTTCTGTTAGTACCTGCTTCCGAAAGAGTCGGCAAGGCATTGCTCAGGTCAAGCCTCGGCAAGACCTGAAATAATCGTTTTCCTCCCTTCGGGGTAGAAAACGGTAGTATTTCAGTTCTGTGCCTTCGGCTTGACCTTTCGGAGAAGTGTTTATCATCTGCCGGCTCCAAGAGACCAGCGTACTGTGACCCTAATTCTCTTGCTTATTATATAAATAAGTCTGAATTTGTAAATATTGACCTTTTTACAAAAAAGGGAAACAATAAAAATATTCTGGTACAGCAAGAATCAAAGAAGAATGGGCGAAAGTGGTCCAAGAGCCTCCACTGATGAGACTTGGGGGAAATGGAAGTGCTCATTTGTCTTATGATTTTGGCAAAATTCTATTAGATTCTGTCCCGGGGTTCTTTTGTTATGGTCATGTTTGTCCTGAACTCCTGACTATAAATAATAAGATTTTACGTATCATAAAGAAAGGCCGGTTAAGCAGCTGACAACCTTGCCGATAAACTGTCCTGCAGTTTGGCAGAATCATTGTGAAATACCCATTGTGTAACTTTTTTGAAATAAATAAATAATTACTCAATTACCTCCTAGGTTGACCAGCGAGATGCCATCCTACTTAAAAATAAAAAAATAAAAATATTTGTGTTGTAATCTTCGATTTTTTTAAATACCGACATTTGCTTTTGAATGGATTTTGTTTCTGCCGCTATATAACCGAACTGACTTATGCTTATTATAGGATACTTACTATTTTTCTTTAATATTGGACATACTGAGTTTTTATTTTATTGGACATAGTGAGTTATATAATTATAAATATGTATCGACCTTCAGCGGGAGTTCATTGTCTACTATGTAACCATTCTGTGTTACGTAAAAGACGAATGACCATTACCTAAAGACTTTTTAATGAAAATCCAGGAGTTGCTGTGATTATCACAGAAAATCTGCAACCATATCAGGTATGGAGAATAATCATTAATCTCGCGACAATCTAAGAAGCCCGTTTGACGTTTCTCATTATACATGCCGCGATAACTTTGTAATGAACGTCTACGTAAGAAATCGAAAAATCAAATTCATAATCCTAATTAATAACTATGTTATCCATACATGCTAAGACCCTGCACAACCGTGAGGTATGCAGTCTCAGGGAATACTTCCTACAGACCGACGTGGGGATACATCGAGATGTGGTCTCAGTGGACAAGGGCCTCACTCCGCTATCCTTGGCTAACGAGAACTGACGCAAACCTATAGTATTAGATACTAATGACCGCAGGGAGGTATTGCAGAGCAAAGAGCTTCACGGGCGCTTTTACCGAGCCTTGCATGGGCCCGATGTACACCTGTTAGCGTCCGTATCCTGGTTGCGATTCGGTGATCTCTTTGGGGAAACCGAAGGTTTTGTCTTTGCGATTATGGACGAAGTTATGATGACGAACAACTACCAGAAATATATTGTGAAGCACGACATCTGTCGGGCATGCCACCGTCCGGGGGAATCAATCCGACACATTATTTCTGGCTGTTCTCGTCTACTTGCATAGGCACAACGGAGCTAACGGAGTCTACTTGCATAGGCACAACCTTGTAGCCAGGATTATCCACCAGCAACTTGCTCTGAAATACAGTCTTGTGGAATCGGAGGTACCGAACTATAGGTATGTGCCCGACCCAGTTCTCGAAAATTGCAATATCACGTTGTATTGGGATCGATCTATCATCACTGACAGGACTATTGTTGCCAATAAGCCAGATATAGTGGTGATAGATCGATTAGAGCGCCGCACAATGTTTATTGAAATAACGGTCCCGCATGATGCAAACCTCGTGAAAGCTGAAAAAGATAAGCAGACTAAGTATCTTGATCTGGCACACGAGGTTGTCGACATGTGGGATGTGGATACAGCAGTCATTGTGCCGATAGTTGTGACGGCCAATGACATAATAGCCCAGAGCCTCGATCAACACCTAAGGAGGCTCTCGTTAGGCAGCTGGATCAAGGGCTTGATCCAGCAAGCGGTACTTCTGGACATGGCGCGTATCGTTAGGAGATTCCTCTCTCAGGAGCCCTGACCAGCCGGGGTTGCGGGTAGTCCCAAGGGGAAACCGTGGCCCCTGGCATGGCAAGGGAAGGAATACGGGTGGGTTCTAGTCAGTAAAAGTCTGACACGCCCTTCCGCTCTGCCCAGAGCGGAAGAAGTCACTGGATGATTTCCCAACCAAAAAAAAAAAAAAAAGGAGCCCTGACCACAGGTAGCTTGGACCCTGTTCCCGATACCGGTGGGCTACTATTTTTTATATTTTTAAATGTTTTTGTTTCTTTTTTGTTTTTATAAAAATATTTAAAAATGTAATCAATATGTGTACATAATGACTAAACGAAAGAAAGAAAGTGTCCAGAAAGCGGTATTTCTGAATACGGCGCATATCGTTAAGAGATTCCTCTCTCAAGAGCCCTGACCACCGGTAGCTTGGACCCTGTTCCCGATACCGCTATTATTATACCGGTGGGCTACTATTTTTTTTTTGTGTTTTTATACAAATATTAAACAATGTAAGCAATATGTATTGAAAATGAAATATAAGATTATTAAAATGTTATTTGTTCCTCCAATATCTTGTTTTTTTAATCCAGCAACTACCTACGTTGAGCTTATTATAATCTTTAGTCTTCGCAATGCATCGCTATGCTTAATCACAACAGGCGGGGGTGCATGGAGAGGTATGAGGAAAAGGGTGTAAAGTTCACTCATCCTCTATTGAAAAGGGAGGATCCTCCAACCAGACGGGTGTTGTGTCTGGCGGGCAACTGCCCATGAGTTGATATCAGATAGTCTTATCTATGTGTTTCGCTCGGTAAACTCTAACTGCGCGATGCAGGAATTGTGTGACGTCATGTCTTTACTACGTAGTTCGTATATCGCGGTGTAACCGCTACATCACTCCCCTCCGGAGACCGGAGGTCGATAGTGGGCTGAGTCTTGGATCTTGCGATGCTTCACAGTACCAGCTGTGGTTCCAGTGAGTCGGAACCGGGTGCCGCACAGTTCACGGTGAGTCGGAACTGTCTGCGGTGATTCCCCAGTGAGTCGGGGTGGCGCTGCATCGTCATCCAGTGAGTCGGATGTGGTACAGCGCCGGGTTGTGGCTGACTGCTTGCGTCGACCAGGAGAGGGTAGAATAGGCTCTGCTTGTGAGACCGGCCGGAAGTGCAGGTGCTGTGCCAAGGTTGCTGATGAGGCTGAGGGTGATGACCAGGAATGCGCGTTCGCTGCATGCTGGTGGTCAGGATACCCGTTGAAACCGTGGGTGCTGGCTGGTTGTGTGACTCGCCTCACGAAAGCTTGCGGGAGTGACGATGTTGATGACGTCACGCTAAAGTAGTTGCACGAAGGCTGCGTTGACGTTCATACTCGGGGTCACCAATTTGGGGGTATGAGGAACAGGGTGTAAAGTTCACTCATCCACCATAGAAAAGGGAGGATCCTCCAACCAGACGGGTGTTGTGTCTGGCGGGCAACTGCCCCATGAGTTGATTTCGGATAGTCTTATCTATGTGTTTCGCTCGGTAAACTCTAACTGCGCGATGCAGGAATTGTGTGACGTCATGTCTTTACTACGTAGTTCGTATGTCGCGGTGTAACCGCTACAGAGGAAAGTGATATTTACGTTAAACTTAAAATCATAATTATTTACTATCACGACAAACATGACCATAACAAGAGAACCCCAGGACAGAATCTAATAGAATTTTGCCAGAATCATAAGACACACAAGCACTTGTATTTCCCACAAGTCTCATCAGTGGAGGCTCTTGGACCAACTTCCTAACATCTTTGCCCATTGTCCTTTATAATTATGCTTTGACCATTGTTCACACTTTATATCAATTAACAATAATTAATTACTCATAATCACATTTTTAATTAATGTTTTAAAAACCAATTATAGAAAAAGCACTAAATAGCTTCAAAAATGGTACGTAGTGTATTTCCACTAGACCTCTTAGGCCTTTCTACTTCTTTACAGTAGTGTTTGAAGAAGTTTGTAGATCCTCTCCAGTTCCCCCGCCTTAAAATGTCATCCAAAGGCGTATCGCTTGCGTAGTCGTACGAAGCAACCGCTGACCTTATTGAACCCGGTGTGCAATTGATGCCTATATCTTTGAAGGCAGTTTTTAACCAGCCAGCTATTACTGTTCTGGACGCAGCCTTCACCTTTCCTCGAGTAGTTATAAAGAGATTATGTAATTTCTCTTGAGATTCACGTCTCTCCGATGTGACATCAATAAGGCACCTAACCCAGCTTACTAAATCAAAAGTTGGGTTATCTGATTTATTTAATAACCATCCTGATTGACGGCCCCTTGTGCCATCCGTCTTTGAACCAAAGATAGGCCAAAACGTTACCGACATTTCTGTACTAACGTAACTATCTTTAGCAATACTTAGAAGAGTCAGGTCATGGATTCTTCGTCCTGATGCCAACAATAATAACAAAGACACATAACGTGATACTTGGAAAATACTCTTTTTATCAGGTGGATGAGTGTCTAACCAGCAAAAGAGGTCCTGAATATTCCATATTTGGGACTTAGGAATCGTGGAGGCCTGTTTCTGTAAATTAATTGCCTTTAGCATTGATGTAATAAGTGGGTGTGAGGATAAGTTTTTGACTTGTTCAGGATCTGAAAGAGTCACTATCACCGATTTATGTACCAAAATGGTTACGTATGCCAACTTTTTAACCCTGAATAAAAAACTTAGGTATGACGCAACCTCCTGTGGACGAGGCCTGTCAGGTTTTGCCCCATATTGTTTACACCACGAAGTCCACTGTTTCCATGACGAACTGTAGGTCTTCCACGTAGAGTTTTGCCAAGCGGACTGAAGAAGTGCAACGTCTTCCGACTGAAGTCCTGCAGTTAGTTGAGTCCACCCCGTACCTTCCAGACCTCCAAAGATAGACCTTTCATTCCCGGAGGGAGCTGATTGATCGATAGGTCTATCAAACACCGGTTCAGGTTCCAGATTCGAAACGGTGCTTCCACCGACCTCTTTTTGAGGTCTCCTCTCCAGAAAGCATTTTCCCATCGTGGTACAACCACTAGAAATAATCCCGACGCTTTGTTCAGGTGCTGCAGGACCTTGGGTATGAGAGGTGGAGGGGGGAAAATCCATGCCAACTGGAAATGCCACTCCTTGCTGAACGCGTTCACAAATAACGCTTGGGGATCTTTTAAAGTCACATAATGGGGGACTACTTTGGACAGATTTGTCGCAAATAGGTCTACTAGGGGTGTGCCCATCCTTTGAAATATTATCGTCGTTATATCCTTGCAGAGATGCCAATCTGGGAGATTTTTGCCCCGCGAGAGAGAGTCCGCTAGGGTGTTGTACCGACCTGGGATGTAAAAAGGGAGAAGGTCCACCCTTAGACGATGGGCCAGCAGCAGCAATTCCCTTGTGGACTCCAGAAGTGTCAATGATCTCGTTCCACCTTGATTCCTCACATATGCCACGACAGTCCTGTTGTCTGACTGAACCATTACTGCCTGTCCCTTTATTGCTTCCGGGAATTTGACCAGCGCCATTGAAACTGCATACAGCTCCTTTCGATTTATATGCCAATCTAGTTGTTCCTTGGCCCATTGCTGTGAGAAGTGAAGGTTTCCTACTTGTACTCCCCAGCCTATGTTGGAGGCGTCCGTCGTAATAAATATCTTTGGTTCGGGAACGAACATTCTTCCTGGTCGGGATAGGTTCTTTATCCACTAATTTAAATCGTCCATAGCCACCTTTGGCAGCAAGCACATCCTTTTGGGGTTGTTTTCTGGTAGAGCACGAGACGCCCTCTGTAGGTTTCTTGTAAATAGACGCCCCAAGGGAGTCACTAATGATGCGAATCCCAGTTTGCCTATCAACGACGTTCCTTGATTCCAGTTCCAATAACGGCCATCTACTAGTTTTTTCAGATCTTTTGATAACTGATCGCATTTCTGCTTCGGCAGACATTTTCTGTTTGTAAACGTGTTCCAAATTATGTCTAAATACTATATCTCTGGTGTAGCTCTCACAATCGACTTTTCCAAGTTTACGACCCAACCGAGGCTTCGGAGGAGAGAAATAGCGTGCTTCATTTGAGATTCCAGTATTTGGGGGTCCTGATGGGCGAATAAAAAATCGTCCAGATAGACTATTACGCGAATGCCTCGCGCCCTTAACATGCTTGCTGTCCATTTGCTTACTCGGGAAAAGGCTAATGGAGCACTTGAGAGACCGAAAGACAGGGAGGTCATTTGGTAAAGTTGGTTTTCGTAGGAGAAGGCGAGGTAGCGGCGATGACTCTCTCTTATTGGTATATGGAAGTATGCTTGAGAGATGTCTATTTTTCCCATGAAGTCGTTGTTCTGGAGAAATTTGGGAACGTAGTTCTGATTTACTAGACGAAACTTTCTTGAACCCAAGTAAAGGTTTAGTCGTCGAAGGTCGAAAATTTGCCGCACCTTGCCATTCTGTTTGGGTATCAAGAACATTCTTGATAAAAACCCAGTTTGAGCCGTTGATCTTTCGATTACGCCTAAATTTAATAGAGTCGATATTTCTTTGACCATCAGTCTTGAGGGTTTTGTGGCAAATTGTGCTATCAACTTTGGGCTTAGTGGGATAGAAGGAGGCTTCCTTGCGAATGGCAACGCATAGTTGGTTATTATCTTTATGACAGAAACTGGAGCTCCCAGCTTTTGCCAGTGATGCTTGTAATTCTTTAATTGCCCCCCTCTGAAGTCCTTGTCAATATTTACGACCCTGTTGGCCCTGCTCCTTCTTATCGGCTCTCTTTGGTTTGCCAGTTGATTGCTTCCGCTTCTGGGTAAATGTTTGGGATGGTCGAGTGTGCCAAGCTGTTTTCCTGGACCTTTGTATACGGGACGTAACTGGTTGGCTGCTTTTACTAGATTGCTGAAAAGTCTGCCTGTCCTTATCCGGAGCCTTCCCGAAGCGAGAAGGAAAAATACGCGAAATGCTACCACTGTCCCTTATAAAGCTGGAGAATCTATCTTCCTGAAAGAGGTGTGTTTCTGATGGTGGTATCTTTTGCAACATAGACGTTAGAGCGTCACTTTTTGTCTTAAAGTTTTTGCGTCTCATATCAATGGTCTCAGCCCGATGCGCACAAACATACTACAACAGATCATCTGAAGTTGCCCTAAAATCAGAGCCCTCTGACAATAACTTTTTCAAGTCGGCAGAAGCCGCTGGGAACTCTGCCGCAAGCTTCTTGAGCTCTTCGGCCAACGCTTTTCTTTGACAGAGGAGACCATGAACAATTGTGCCCAAAACTCCATCTTGTCTGCTGAGAAGTCCTGACGTTTGCACTCCGAGGTCACTCAACTCGGCGTTAGTCTTTAAAGTGCTAAAGACCGGTGATGCATGTAATCTCTTTACCACTTCCTTATACCTTATGCGGTTCCACGCATCCGATCCGAACCTCTGACAGGCAATGCCTTCTGCTTTGATCTGTTCTGACGGTGTTGGAATCGCGGGTTCCGCTTCCTTTACGGCTAGAAGAAACTCCAACTCAGGCCAACTAGGTTGAACAGAATCTAGTTCTAGACCAGAGTCCAGGGGTGGTGCGTGCCAATCGTTAGGTGACTCCAACCCCAACGGGGCGGGAGGGTCATCTTCTTCCTCCGATGAGGTCTTTTCTTCAAAAGAACTCTCCCGCATTAGGTCATTTTTCGCTGGAGCCAACGAATCAATTCTCTCCATCAGATTCGAAAACATGTCATTCATCCGTTGCTCTAGAATGTCTATTCTGGAACGTTTTGATCTAGTAGTCCAAGCCTCGCTTGATTCGGGATCCGAAGAAATACGTCGTCTTTTCCCACTCGAGGGCTCGCCGTCCGCCTCAAGAGATAGGGCTCGGTCGGCTTCCTTCCTTGACATGGGCCTTTCAGGTCTGACTGCCTCATTGAATAGCTCAGTTGCGGCGGCTGACCCCCTAATCTTATTACAGACTGCGGGTGGGCTAGTAATTAAGGCTCTAGTGAATGCCCAGTCTAGCATCTTCATCTTGATGTCGCGGAACCCCTTCTCGGATAGACGAGTACTTTCCGGAACGAACGCCTTTGCTAGCTGGTCTGTTGGTAAGGCAAATCTCAGTTTGTTCAATACCTGGGGGTCGACGCTATCACCGAAGATGTCTTCTCTTGATAACCGAGTCACCTTCCAAGCAGTCCAACCATCGGGCAACAGCTCCTGAGCTAGAAGTTTAAGACGTTCTAGGATGTCGTTATCGTTTTCGGTCTCGCCAGTCTCCTCCAGCAGCTCCCCCAGTGAAACAAGAGACGCTTCCTGAACCATCTGAAGCAAAACGACAAAATTGCAATTGCAAAAAGACATAAGATTCAGATAATAATTATTTGCTAAAGGGCGCAGCGTAACTAACACCTGCATTCATTGTGATCAACCAGCCATACAGCAAGGTCGTGGCTGAGGTTCACAAACCGTACGGTTGCGGCTGACGGACCATACGGGTGGGGTGCGGCTCACGAACTGTATGGCTGCGGCTCACGAGCCGTACGGCTGCGGCTCACGAGCCGTAAGGCTGCGGCTCACGAGCCGTACGGCTGCGGCTCACGAGCCGTACGGCTGCGGCTCACGAGCCGTACGGCTGCGGCTCACGAGCCGTACGGCTGCGGCTCACGAGCCGTACGGCTGCGGCTCACGAGCCGTACGGCTGCGGCTCACGGGCCGCACGGCTACGACCCCTGAGTCGTGAGACTACAGATGGCGAGCTAAATAGCTGCGGCCAAAATAAATGGGTCGTGTGAGCTGCCTTATGTCTACAACTAGTGAGCTGATAAGCTGCGCCTAGTAAACACAAACCTTTCAGTATAAAACTACCAAATACGACACAGAAAACGACGCGTCCTCGTCGCTAAAAAGCTGTTAATAACACACATTCTCAACCAAACAAGAATTATGTGGCAGAATCATTTTTAAGGGCGGAGTATTTGTAACATACAAGTACCCGTTTACTGTTTATGTTTACGTAAATGAATACGTCCTTGCCACTCGCAATTCTCATAGACGAAACTAAAGATACATTTACTTACCCCTTCCAGCGATATGATGCACTTATCACTTGAGGTAAAATCACAATCACTTTGACAAACGTTACAACAACGTTATGTAGGTTTCTAAGAAAATCGTGCGCACTGTATGGTGAATAACAGCGTACTAACAGAAGACGCGGGAGGCGCGCTACGCGCCGCGCCGCCCGCTCGCTGCCGCCTCGACCGCGCGGGGAGGGGCTCATCCCGCCCCGCTCCACTCACTCATAGACGAGACTACGTAGGTAAGAGGATTTTGTGTGCTGTAGGAATGAAGCTAATCTCCGAAAGGTCAAGCCGAAGGCACAGAACTGAAATATGCCATTTTTCTAACTGAATATTAACTTTTTCTGCAATTTCTTCGTATTGCATTATAAATTGAACAGTATTAAAGTTTTAAATGCCCTGAAAACATTATTTTTTTAATTAACTAAATACACATCCAGTTTATGAACGAAACATTCATTCAATTGTAAGATCATTCGTTCTATTTTTCCCGTCCTTACTTACGTTAGAATGACGTCACCAACGTTATCGTATCGAGCTCTCGATACTATTTCGAAAGTGCTTCGTGCTTCCGACTTTCATTGTATTCCGTTAACGTATCGACAACTCGATACGTTTGCGATACGAAACCTACAAATATTCGTGCTAGGGGTACAGGCGCCAGCCGCCATTAGAAGGTATCGAAAAATATGAAATAAAAGACATTTTTCTTGATACTTACGCATGAAATGATACTTTTTTATCTTTCACAGTTGCAGTATAATTTTTACATTTCCTGTACACACAGGACGGCATTTTTTTTTTGTTATTTGTAGGAAGTTATCCACACAAGTTATTTTAATATCACGTGCAGCCGCGGCACTGGTTGGTACGCGACTAAATCGAGGTCCGGTAAATGCCTTGCATTCATCTTGCCACTACAGAGCGCGGGTAACGTATCTATAGTTTAAATATCATTGTATATACCTCGTTCACCACCTCCACCAACGACTGCAGCACACTCGCCGTGTCGTGTGACTCGTGGGCCTGGTGCAGGTCCCCCAGGTTTTCATAGATGGGTCTAAAATGAAAAAAAAAAAAAAACATTTAAAATAATAATAAGTACCTAATAAATACAATAATGCTTACATGAAAAATATTTATTCACATGTTGATACTTACATTACTTACTCATTGGTGCCTACATCATTGGCACCAGGCCCACAACACACGAAACGACGAATGGCTCGGCCCCAAGAGCTCATCACAAAGATTGTAGACTACAATATAAATTTTATTGTAGCAGAAAATCAGGCAGCTCTGCTTGCTCTGCTCGGAGTCTCAAAATGTCACTCAAAAAATTGAACGAGTGAATGAATGACGAATTGAACGAATGAAAAACGATTCGAACTAAAAGAACATTATTTTATTTACCAAATTACCGAATACTCGTATTCCCAAATCCTTGATAAGAACCTGAAATATACACCCAAAATCATCCAGAGAATCGGCGACGGACGCTGGGCGCCCGTGAGCTTGCTGGACATCTGGCGACCGTGAAGATAATTCAAGATAATAATATAAAATAATATACGCAATGCTTAAAGTATATTTCACAAAGCTATGTACAAAAAGCAATAAATTTTTACGACCGATACTCATTGTCAACGTACATCAAAACAAATTCAACCTTACACGTATGTAAGTTCGAATTAAAAAGTTTTACAATCCAGGCTCTCCGCTAGGACAAGGAATGAATGGAGTCGAAATGTCCAATATTTTTTTATTTAAACTGTAATAATAAATGGCCTTTTTTAATTTCGTTAAGGATTTATGTATTTAAAAAAAAATAGTACTTAAAGCATATTTTATTATATTCTATGGGGTATAATGTGTAATGATTGTAATTTACCTGAATGTAAATGTTTTTGGATAGGGCACCACATTTATTTATTAATGAAACTAATATATAGTAGTGCTAATCATTTATTTATTATTTATCTTCCTTTTCGTGTTTTTTTTATACATTATTTTGATCGAATTACAAAACTTACAGACTTGAAACTATTAAACTTACAGGCACCGCTGCACCGTCGCAAATAGCAGTTAAATATTTACCAGCTATCTAATTAGGCAACACATTTGCGTAAACGATTATGTTTCATTTCATCAGTTCAACAATATTCATTGCGTTATTTACGTTGTTAAGCAGATTTTTTTTTCGAACTTATTAAGCAATGGATTAGCAATTTGTTTCAAAACTATTCAAATTCTGATTGATAAGGGTAATTAATCAAAACAGCGAAATATTTGACAGCTGTTTGCGACGTTGCCCACTTTCTGAATATACGCTCTTAATTTCCTTGAAATAAAATGAGTTTATTATATAATCGTCTTTTCGATTGATTTTTATTTTTTTCCATAGCTTTTTTTGCTATGTAATGCAATCTTACTTTAAGGTATCGTTCGATAATAGATTTTATTGTAATAATTCTATGATTATTATCGTGACACTTGGAGGAAAATATGTCGACACCTAAAAATGATGATAAAACCTTGCTGTAAATTTGTGAAATATCTAAATTATTTTTCTTGTTAGTACACGTGTAGTAGTGCCTTATTGCAACTTCTGTTTTTTTTAAACAAGAAATACATCTAGAGATGAATAAAACAGTCCCCCTAAGTTTCTCACATCAATTAGTTTGAGAAAAAAAGCCTATCCTGAGCTAATAAACTGTTTACACATGCGTCACATTTCATAATTTTAACTAAATGGCGTACCACATTTCCAGCTATATATCCCACAATTTGGTCGACATATTCAGATATACATTCGGATTCATTCAGCTCCAACGATAAAATGTCACAGTTTTCTTGAATATGTGCGTCTTCTAAGTTATTACTGGAATTTATTATTTGTATTTCATTTTCTGCGCGATATCCTATTGAAGTTACATTAAGGTTGGAAATTGTATTGTTACCACTTAAAATTGGAATATTTTCCAGCGGTATAGCATTTCCCGTGAACTTGCTACTTAACAAATGCATTAGCATTTTTTTATAAGCGGACTTTAGCTGCACTGCATTAGGGTTATTGTTATGACCGCCATGACTTCGTAAATGGCCGAAAAATAGTTCTACATGATCTTGGCTAAATTTATAACTTAGAAGAAAAGAAAGGGTACCAGATTCCTGAATAAATATGTCAAGCTTTCAATGCAGACTAAAAGCCCGATCACACCTGTATTCGCTTGGCATTTCCATAACGGAATCATTTCCGAAGTGTAAACCACTCTCGTTTCATTTTTTCTTTTTATAGTTTTTTTGCGTCGGATATCGACACGTAAAGATATTAAATATTCCTTAGCTTTCACTAAATATGACATTATTTGTTCAGCGTTACTAGCACTTAGTGGTTTTTTGTATCCGTGATCATTTAGATTCCTAGTATTTAATATGTCAAAAATATTATTTAAATTAAAATGAAGTCGACTGTTGCACTAGTCTTTAAAATCGATAAGATGTAGGTGCTTTTCACAAAATTCGATAGCTCTAGCCACACTTCGACTCAAGAGTTGCGTAGCCAGCTTCACCTTCATTATTTCATTTCTAAATGCTATGTGGCGGTGAGATAATTTGTTGGCAAGACACAGAGGACTCAGGCTTATCATCATTTTTATGTAGTAATATATTATGTTTGTATCTACAATACCTACAGTGTGGGAATTTACATTTCACATGAGTGACCAGGGCGTAGACTTTTCTCAATGGTTAAATCTCTAAATTTGTCACAGTGATACATTGTGTGGTTTTTACACATGGGACACTTGAAATTATTTTTGTTTTGTGAGTTGTTTTCATTTGACATTGCTAGAAAAGATTTTGGTTTTCGAATTTCTGGTTTTAATAACTTTGTTGTACTATTATCCTCTATGGATTCTAACAGGTCTGCTCTGTTACGCAGAAATGTAGAAAATTGTTCCAGTGTTGGTGGATCACACAGTGTGTTTCTGTACTCTTCCCACTTCCTTTTAGTTGTAGGATCTAGTTTGCTAGACATGATGTATATTATTAAGGTATCCCAGTGCTCTGTAGGTTGCTTAAGAATAGTTAACGCTCTAATGTTTTTGTTTGTAGTATCAACTAATTGTCTAATTGATTTACTTGACTCCTCTAAAATGGTGTCTACTTTGAATAATGCATGAACATGATTGTTCACTAGTAACCTAGAGTTATCATAACGTTCACATAATAATTTCCATGCTGTTGAATAATTCTCTTTTGAGAAATCTATATTTTTAACAATTACTGCAGCACTCCCATGGAGAGAAGCTCACAAGTAATGAAATTTACTGATGTTATCTAATTGATCATTTTCATGAATCATTGACATAAATGTATCCCTAAACTCGAGCCAATTTTGATAAGTACCGTCAAACTTCGGAATGTTAATTTTCGGTAAATGGAAACGATTGGTATGGTTGCAAGTTGCTTCGGAGCCTGAGCCTAAACGCCTTCGCTGGTTACCAGCAATTTTGTCAGCGCAGGCAGCGAGAAGAGTTTGGGCCTGAGCGACGAGCTGATAGTATTTGCTTTCAGTTTTCTCTCTGTCAGCATACTGTTCGTCTGGAAGGTCGCAGAGGTACTCAAGCTCTGTCTGTAAAGTATCAAATTCTGAAATTAAATTTTGTACTCGTGAAAATCGAGATTGTAGTTCGTTAGCGTGATGCTCGCTAAGCACTTCATGTGAACTTGCAGTATTCAAATACGTTTCGAAGTGGGTAAGTTTTGCTTTTATGCTAGCTTTAGCCTTTTTTAGCTTAAAAATGCGTTCATTCTTGTCCGCCATTCTGCTGATGCAATAAAGCGCGGTCGTGCGTATGGCGTGCGGTAGCAAATGTGCAAACACCAAGCAGATTTTATAATTTTTTCAATATGATTGCCCCCACAGACTGCGTGCAAGAAGCAATGAACATGAATATAGGTATAATTCACGTCTGAATGTGAAATATAGCTTTAGAAAAATAAGTCTCACTCAAATATTCACTGAATAGGAATTTACGGGAAGTTTCAGATGAATAGGTTTGGTAAGGAATAGTAAGGATAATTGGAACGAACTCACAATACCAGCCGATGTATCAGGTGCACGTGGTGCGTAGTCTTCACGTGGCCCGTTGGTATGCTTTGTTGCGTTTTGTGACTTGCACGGCGGAAATGCAGATGGAGATCACGAGGCCGACGATGCGGTGTGCAGTATCTATGCTGTAGACCCGCTGTATCGTAGATTCCACTGAAGCTATCTTCCAACCGCCGCTCCGAGTTTTTTCCGAACGCGTGCCAACAACGTGTCGACGGCGACGAGAAAACGTTGTAATTTTATTGTTTCCTTGAAGGACCAGTGTTAGGTCTTTGATCCTTCCGGAATGAAAAGTGGACTGTATATTAAAACTGGTATATTACTATAAAATTACACGTATTAATCCCGACATTAATATTATCGAATAACGCGTTGGTGTGGTGTTTCGTTCGGTGCGCGTGCGTCTAACTCGGGCGCGCTCGGCGAAGTGCCGGGGGGCCGGCCGCGGAATGTTCTGGAGGCGACGACGACAGCAGGCGGCGGGCGGTGCGCGGGTGGCGCGGTGTGTCCGTCGGGGTCCCGCGGGCAGAGCGCCTGGGTTCCGTGGGCTGTGCGTAGACAGATGTCATCCAATAAATCAGGTATTACGTTCTGCAGCATTGTAAGGTATGTGCCACCTGTTAAGTGGCCTTCGATGAAATGAGGGCCAATAACGTAATTATTCAGGATGCCTGCCCAACAATTCACACTAAATCTGATCTGGTGTGAGTGTTATTTTATTTTATGAGGATTTCTGTGTGTCCACCAGTGTTCGTTATGTACGTTGTACAGTCCAACTCAGTACAGTGAACATAGCCTCATCCGTCCACAAAATGTTTGCTTGTCTGTTTTGCAATAACCAATCGCAGAATGCTAGACGGCCTGGGCCGTCTTGTTGATACAAGGCTTGAACTTTTTGATAATGGTATGGGTGTAGCCCGTTTTGCCTAAGCACATTCCATACGGAAACATGACTCACCCCAAACTGTCGACCAGCTTCTCTGGTACTGTTTCGTGGGTTTCGTTTGAAATACGCCAGTATTTCTTCCTCCAATTCTACACCCATAGCTGGGCCCCCGCGTGCATGGAAGGCGGGGGGTACTTGAAACTGGCGGAATTCAAACCAATTGTTCACTGCCCTCATAATAGTTGATCGGCTGGGTACAACAGGGTTTTCGATTCCCCGCCGTCGCAAACTTTCTACACTGCGTTGTTCGTAAATTCTCCCACTCGCATTTGCTTCGTCGTACTAAACACGAACCATCTCGTGATATTCAATATCACTGAACCGATTAGTCATTAATGTCATTAACTCATTACATACAACATTGATAATGGAAAACGATGCATCGTCTCCTTGACCTAATTACGACTGAACTAGGATACTAAAGAGCGTCCGTCAAACGCTTGCTACACGGTTGCCAACCGCGACCCCGACAGAGGTGACCTTGGTTGGCAACCGGCAATGTTGTTTCACCTTTTGGTCGTAAACATCATCTACACGGTTGTAAACCACCAAGTTTACCTCTGTCGGGACGCGGTTGGCGACCGTGTAGAAGGCGTTTCACTGAGCTTACGCGCCCTATGCGTGTGAGTGAATGGACAAGGATAGCGCTATGTGGGCCGTTGCTAACCGAAAAGAGAAAGCAAGGCGCGCTGCTGTCTGTTATTATACGGTTTGGCGATAAAAATTGCACGTAAAATGTTGTTGAATCAGGAACGAACTAGTTTAATTTTTTTTTAGCACCACATTAGGCGCGCGCGTTCCTCGGGTGAACGACGCGGGCGCGGCGGGGCGGGAGACGGGCGCGGGCGGGGTGCGGGCTTTCTTTACTCGTCCGAGGAACGCCCGAGGAACGCGCACGCCTAATGTAGGGTCAGCCTTACATCACATTATCTGACTAATGTTTTTTACATCTTTTAGCGATTTCAAGAGGTGATTTCAATAACTGTAGGTACGACTTCAATTTTAAACAATGTTGTGTTGTGTCCGCGAAACTATCTGTGATATGTATCTGATGATAGATAAGTACCTACCTAACTAATAAGTAAGTGAAAAACGTTGTGTTGTGATAACTTTCAACAAGTGAGTAAATAAGTTGATTAAAATTCATTGTAAATAATAATCTATTTGATTCCATTTTAAAATACCCACTCGTTCTTCTACTGCTGCTGAATACCTACTAGATAAACAAGATTGTTGAATTTGTAGGTTTTAATATTGAAGGAGATAAGCACGCTAAAGTAGGAATAAGAAATAGGTACCTACTTGGAATTGTAATTTACGTACCTAGTTACCTATCCTTCACCCGGCGTTATCGAAGTGTTCGGGCGTAGGTATTTCATTGCGTTCGATAGTATGTAGATAACTCTAGGAAATTATGAATTAGCATTAAAACAAATAAAATAATTTTAATTCTAAACGATTGCTATTTTAAGTTAGTAGGTACTAAATAAGCGTAGATGACTTCTACGCAATTATGCGTAAAAAAGTTGCGTCGGTAGGGCGGCGAATACGGGGGAGCCCGAATAGCGTCCTGAGGATGATTGGCGAGAGAACCGATACTGTTCTGCTCAGTAGGTTCATTGAACTCCATGTGTTGCGAGACCGGTGAGCCAGTCGGTGTGTCTAGTGTCTTCTTTAAGTTAAGTACCTTTTTTTGTTACTCACATTAGTTATAAGCAAAATTCTTGTTACTAACAAAGTTGCCGTGCCTACTGTCACGTGCGTGACCTGTTTTTTTTTTTTTTTCCTGGCTTTATCGATACTGAACCTACCCCTAAGCTATGGCACGCAATTACTTTAACACCCTGTATTTAGTAGTAATGAGCTACCCTCCATCAGGGAACACATACACTAAATGTATTGAGGAACTCAAACAGACGTATGCACGTGAAGAATTACTAATAGAAGTTTATGTTCGAGAATTACTTGCATTAGTTTTAAAAGGGAAATCCAACCTTGTGGAGCTTTATGATAAACTGAATGCGAACTTAAGAGCCTTGGAAAGTCTCGGCATCAGTAAATACCAAGCATTTATCCTACCTCTTATTGAGTCTGCCCTGCCGCTTGATATTTTAAAGATTTGGGAGCGACAGAAGGGAAATTTACAGACCAAGAACCCAGAGGAAGTCCTTGTCAGCCTGATGAGTTTTTTAAAAGCGGTGATTGAAAGCTTACAAAGAGTTGAGATAACAATAGGAATATGGTTCAAACTGATTTTAAGTTCCAAGAGGCCACCGCTAGCTGCCTTTATAGCACATAATAGTAATACCAAAAAGGAAATGCAACCCAAGAACAACTGCCTATGGTGTGATAAAAATAATCACTCAAGCGCTGATTGTTTTAAGCTGCACAACCTCACCGTAGAAGAAAGACAACACATTGTCAGGAAGAAAAAGGCATGTCCCATATGTCTGAAGGTTGGACACCATCCAAAAGCATGCAGAGCATACGTGAAATGTTTTATATGCCAGAAGAGGCACTCTACAGCACTTTGCATGGAGAGGAAGGAGACGAAATGTCCAGAGAAACCGAATACCACTACAACGAATCTATCCACACAGAACTACAACACTGAAACCTTACTGCAGACAGTGATGATCAACGTGCGAAATGGAGAACGAGTCCTACCTGTTCGAGCTCTATTTGACAGCGGTTCTCAAAGGAGCTATATTCGAGAGAATGTTGCGAAAGAGCTGCAGCTGATTCCCTCACGACAAGAACAGTGAATCATTGCTTGTTTGGTAACATAAAAACTAAAATAGAATCTCACAATGTTTATAATTATTATGCTAGAAAATCCTATTTCAAATTTAGGTATGAATATTGATGCCCTCAGCCAAACTTCTATTTGTGGAAATATTCCAAAGTTAAATTTAAATACAGAGACATGTAAAATTTTAAAAAGACATCAGATCTCCTTACCTGATATAAAATCTGATGTATCAGAAATAGGTACTTTAATAGGAGCTGATTTTGCAGGGTTCATGTTGACAAGTAATATTATTGTGATGGAAAATGGTTTGGTGGCAATTAAATCTAAATTAGGTTGGACAATTCAGACGGTATACAAAGTCAAGTAACACGCCACTGGCCTCACTATTTGATCAAAAGTCACTGATAGTTTACAAGATGTTAGCACTGGTTTTAATGCACTATTTATTGTTTGTTGTTGTGAACTTCACTTTGTCCTTAAATTTTGAGCACTTAACTAGCTTTTCGGTGAGAAATTGCACTTTATCTTCACGTATTTATATTATTTTAACGAATAAAAACACAGAGACGATGTTGACAGTAGCAACACAGCGCCCTCTCTCTTTTTATTTTATTTATTAGGTTGGACAATTCAGGGCAGGCAAATTTGCACTTCATCTGATAACACTGCTTCTTCTATGTTTTGTATGTCCGTGTCTACTAACAATGTTTTGACAGATTTTTGGACTCTTGAAACTCTTGGCATACGTGATCCAGCAGAGATGAAGTCCAGAGCGCAAGGTGAGGCTGAGGCAGTGAGCTGCTTCGAGGAGACAGTGATGACACTTCCAGATGGCAGATATGAAGTGGAACTCCCATTCAAGGTGGGTTTTGATGATTTTTTGTATAATTATAATGTTGTAAAGAAAAGATTGGACTTAAATACTAAAAAGCTGATTTCAAGTGGTAAGTACCAAGACTATGATGCGATTTTGCAGGAGTGGCTAAGATTAGGTATTATTGAGCCTTCTGATATACATCATGGTCATAATTTTGGTCATTATTTACCACATAAAGCTGTATTTAAAGAATCCAGTTTCACAAGTAGGATAAGGCCAGTCTTTGATGCCTCCTGTGTGGATAAAAATGGGCTGAGTCTAAATATGTGGTTAGAGAAAGGTATTTAATTATATTGAACATATACCTAAACTAATAATTGTATTTAGGAAAGGCGCTATTGGTATAACATCTGATATTGCTAAAGCCTTCCTTCAAATTAGTGTAAAGCCTGAGGATAGAGAATATTTAAAGTTCCTATGGTGGGAAGATGAGTCTTTAGAAAATGTAGTGGTATATACAGTATGTTAATTAACAGAGGCCGTTCCCGTTAACCCGCAATAGTATAGCATCCATACATGCAAAAAAAATATTACCATTCGAAAAAAAAATTAGTTTTTTTTTATTTTTATATTAAAATATTCGCAAAAAATATTAAATTGATACGAAAAAGAAACACTCTGTACATGCGCACTTGCTTTCAAAGTGTAAGAACGGCAATGTCGCAATTTACTTATGAATGAAGGGCCTGTGTGCGGCGATCTAAAGGCCGACTCCCACGGTGCGCGATATTGAGGACGGACGCGCACGAGCCCGCACGGCCGACGACTACGCACCGCGCACCAAGACCCCTCCCACGGTGCGCGATATTGCGGACGCACGCGCACGCCCATATGGCCGACGACCACGGACGCTACAAACCACACACGAAGCCTCTTCCAACAATGGCGCGACGCAACACCGGTAATTGTTCTAACGTGAAGTTTTCTTATAAATTGTTTTGGTTTTGTGTAAACAACAAATAAATTATAATATGATAAGGTTGACTTTAAATAAATATCTACTTACCTCAGAACTTTTTTTTTTTGGTTTATAAACTCGGTAAAAAAAAGTAGACATTACATTATAAAAGGGCTATTCAGGTTTTTGTATTTCGTCAGAACCACTACCAGTTCCCATAGACTCTCTTACTTTTGATCTTTGTCTTCTGTACGTCGACTTTGAAAAAAATTAAAAAAAAATTGACACATCTAAAATTGAATTTGACAATCGCGTGACGGCTCCACGTGGTACTTGTTTGCTCTACTCCGTGAATTTTTTTATAGAGCTGGAGGCGCGCAGGGCAGCCTTGACGTGTTTTATATAGAATTTTTCACTTTTTGTATGGAAAATATGAAAAATTATTACCAACATGTCAGGTGATAGGGGTTTAAGGGTTTTCTAAAGGGGGTCGAAAATTTCATTATTTTTGCGATAGGACGCACCATTCTCGAGATATAAGCAAAAGAAAAAAAAAATAGTACTGTTTTTGCACTGAAGTCGAAGTGTTAGTGTGAATTTTAGTTCATGCCAACTAATTTTATTCCACTTGTTTTTAATCGCGTTTAAAAATAATCACATTTAAGGTGAAAAACGTCAAATTCAGAAAAGCAAAATTGCCATTTTCACTAAACTATTATCTCAGTGCAATCTTAGTGCTGTCAAACTAAAATATAGTTAAGTTGTGTCACTTTAGTCTATTTCAGAATGGGAAATCCTCGTTTGACAGGACTAAAATTTAGTTTATTTTAGTGATTTTTAGTCTAGTTTAGAGGCATTTGGGTGCCGATTCTCTACCCTGTGAATTTTTTTATACGGAATTTTTCACTTTTTGTATGAAAAATTTGAAAAATTATTACCAAGGTGTTGGAATATAGGGGTTTAAGGGGTTCCTAAAGGGGGTCGAAAATTTCATTATTTTTGCGATAGGACGCACCATTTTCGAGATATAAGCAAAAACCATTATAATAAAACCCTTAAACCCCCAAAACTCAACATGTAGGTAATATTTTTTTATATTTTCCATACAAAAAGTGAAAAATTCCATATCAAAACACGTCCCAAGGGAGGGCAAACAAGTACCACATGGAGTCGCGATTGTCAAATTCGATTTTAGTTGCGTCAAAATTGTTTTTAATTGTTATTTTGTTTTTAATTATTTGCACCATAAACCTTTCTTATAATGTTGTTTTCTTATTCATTTTATTAATGCTGATTATTTTAAACTCATAAAGTTCGTATTAATACAGAAATCGTACTTTAACATTACTACCATACGAAATTTAAGAGAATTTATGAGAATTTTCTCGGAAATATTCTCGGGAATGTTCTCGCTCAGGAGAATTTACTGAGAATTTAAGTTGTGGTGTAGTTTATTTTAAACTCAAACTTCGTAAAACGTTCAAATGCACTAAAAACTATTACTCTAAAAAAAAACCGATTCAATAAAGTCATCCAATTTTTAAATTCTCGTAAATTCCCTACCAAAAGAATGTTCTCGAGAACTTAACAGCAAAGTTCTCGCAAGGAGAATATTCTCGAGAATTGCCCATCACTAGTAGTGCCGCGTGGTTCTGGTGGCCCCCAACCCGTGATTTCTGTGCGGCAGGAAGAGAACGCGCAACAAGGTGTAGAGAGAGGAGGTCAGCATATTGAGCAGTTCAAAATCTAAGTAAGTTTTTAGACATTACTAGTATCATAAATTCATAATACCTAAAACCTTTCGAAAACATAGAAAATAAAACACTAAACGACTGTGCCACAAAATAAATAATTTCAGAAGGCCCACTCTTTCCTAAAACTGCTTTTACACTCAGGGAGTAGGTCAACGAGCGTGTCTCAGCGTGTTAATACTGTGCTGTTACACGATTGCTATGAATAAATAAACCGCAAGTTCTTAGGTATTACGAATGCAACTGCATAAAGTAAAAGTATATTTTAAAATTTCCATGTTATTGCAGAAAACGTTTACTTGCTAACGTGCAATACTGTCATTATCATTTAATTTTAAAACATAGCCTAAATTGGTTTAAATAAATGAAACTTTCTCTAAACTTAACCGCACACTATTTATTAGCGGTAAGTTATTTTTTCTAATTAACTTAATAACACTGTAAGCTACTGTACCGTACCACTGTGCACTGTAGCTCTACCATGAGTTGCCATCGAAAATTTACTCGCTAGCGTTAAACTCGCTAGCGTATTAACGTTAATCAAATACATTTCGATAATGTCAAAACTTGCTAGCGTCCCCGTAAATGATTTATATGAAAAGATATTGTACAGCACCCCTAGCGGTCACAGAAAGAATTAAAATTTGTTCCAAGAGCACTATAGTTTTCGATAGGTAAGAAACCTTACGTAATCTATTCGATAGTCGCTAACGTTTTTCAGCTGTCACCATACAAAACGGCACCATGAGTCACTAAATCGACAGACGCTATCGAAAAATACGCTTGCGATAGTAGTTACGTTGCTCACTACCATTTTGACGTGTGAAACATTCATTCAAACATTCAAATTATATACGTTTTTAGGTCTATTAAAGGCAAAATAATGTCTGGAAGAGATTATTTAGCATGGAATATGTTAGTGGCCCCAAAATTTGGAGGCCAACAACTGGAAGAACGTAAATTTCAAGAAACTATCTTATTTAGTTCTCTTACAAAATATTCTATTTGCCGGCGACGCCGATGGGACCGATTTGTTCTAAAAGTTTTAACTACATAAGTTAATTAATTGTATAGTGTTTTATACGAACAATCTACAAAGATTGTAAGAAATTCTAATAAGAAATAAATAAATGCACAATTCCAAGAATTCGGCTTGCACCACAATATCCTAACGGATTTACTTACTATAAAAGGCGTAGGTACCATTTTGTGGGCAATTCAGTCGCAGTTCAGCCCTAGATAATACACTTAAATACGGAGCTCAGCCACCAAAGAAGAAACATATTACCAAGAAAAGCCGAATTCTCCGGAATCATTCAAGATAGTAAATCAGTGTTTTATTTCGCTGCCTCAAGATAGTCCTCATCGTGGTCACTGTGGGTTATGGTACCCAACCTAGGTACGTATTCAGGGGTCCGTGGTGGTTGTGCAGCCAGCGGATTCACCGAGGGTCAGTTAGCAGGGAGCGCACATCAAATATCAGTGGGAGATCGTCCCAGGTTGCCTGCGGTACTGTAGGTACCTCTGCCGTCCTCAACACTATTATTGTAAACATAGTTCATTTTAAATTTAAATAAATAACGCCGCGAATCACACATTGTCAACAAAATTACAAATTGAATAGAGGTAAATAATTATTACCTATAAGGAATAAAAATTCAACAACCCCTAAATACCATAAAAAGGTGCACTAACTGCCAACCTTTCTATTTAGTCGGATTGTTTCATTATACTTATTGACTGTCATAACATTGTTACCATAGCGATACCTTATGTGTAGTGATGGGCAATTCTCGAGAATATTCTCCTTGTGAGAACTTTGCTGTTAAATTCTCGAGAACATTCTTTTGGTAGGGAACTTATGAGAATTTAAAAATTGGATGACTGTATTGAATCGGTATTTTTTTTAGACTAATAGTTTTTAGTGCATTTGAACGTTTTACGAAGTTTGAGTTTAAAATAAACTACACCTCAACTTAAATTCTCAGTAAATTCTCCTGAGCCAGAACATTCCCGAGAATATTTTCGAGAAAATTCTCATAAATTCTCTTAAATTTCCTAAGGTAGTAATGTTAAGGTATGATTTCTGTATTAAAACGAACTTTATGGGTTTAAAATAATCAGCATTAATAAAATGAATAAGAAAACAACATTATAAGAAAGGTTTATGGTGCAAATAATTAAAAACAAAATAACAATCAAAAATAATTTTGACGCAACTAAAATCGAATTTGATAATCGCGACTCCATGTGGTACTTGTTTGCCCTACCTTGGGAATTTTTTTTAGAGCCGGAGGCGCGCAGGGGGGCAGCGTCGACGTGTTTTGATATGGAATTTTTCACTTTTTGTATGGAAAATATAAAAAAATATTACCTACATGTTGAGTTTTGGGGGTTTTTTCCGATGTGTTTTATATGAAATTTTTCACTTTTTGTATGGAAAATATGAAAAATATCAAGGAAAATTTTAAAAATGATTACCTGCATGTTGAGTTTAAGGGTTTATGGGTTTTAAAAATCACATCAACACCTCGACTTCGGATGCAAAAACAGTACTGTCTTTTTTTTCTTTTCTTTTGCTAATATTTCGAAAAAAGTGTGCCCTATCGCAGAATAATGGAAATTTCGACCCCCTTTATGAAACTCATAAACCCTTAAAACTCATCATGTAAGCAAACATTTTTCATATTTTCCATACAAAAAGTGAAAACTTACGTATAAAACACGTCGAGAGTGCCCCCCAGCGCCCTTCCAACTCTAAAAAAAATCACGGGGTAGGACAAATAAGTACCACGTGGAGTCGCTATTGGTGCCGATTTTCTTGTCACAAATGCCTCTAAACTAGACTAAAAATTACCAAAATTTAGTTTAGTCCTGTCAAACGAGGATTTCCCATTCTGAAATAGACTAAAGTGACACAAGTGTGTCATAGTGTTTAGTGATAGTTTAGTTCGGTGTACAAGAGAATCGGCGCCATTTCCAGTCCGAAACATAATACAGTAACGTTTTTTCGAGTAAAGTATAAATAACAACAATAGAAGTTTACTTTAGACCTTGAAATCGAAACTTATTGTATTAAAATTTAGCAATTTTACTTCCATTTTTAAATTCTCGTATATTCTCCGTCGAAAAGAATATTCGAGAATATTGCAGAACATTCTCGATCCGAGAATATTCTCCGTGTGAGAATATTCTCCCGACACATCACTACTTATGTGACGTTTTGATCATATGAGCCGTTCCCTCTTCTTATTACTGAGAAAGATAGAAACAAAACATAAGAATGAAGTTAGCTAGACGACCAGTGTGGAAGATTTCTACCATTTTGGCAGATTTCGCTCCAAAATGTGGTCTGTGGCAGATCCTGCTGACGATTTACAAAAGTGGCAGATTTTGGCAGATTTAAAAGACTTCAAGGAAATTCACATAACCTTATTAGAATTTTCCTTTTTTTATTATTATTAGGTATAATAATGCATAAGAAAATTGTTAAATATTTTTGTTGATTAATGATATTTCATTGAATTTGTGTCTATTTTTTCCGTTTCCATGAAGGCATATTTTTGGCATTTTTGGCGCCAAGTGTGGCAGATTTTGGCAGTTTTTTTGCCCAGTCTGTGGCAGATTCGCCATTTATGAAATGGTCACACTGTAGGTGACACGATCTATCGAGCTTACCTTAGCGCCTGCATGAGACTCCGTAAAACTCATGGTGCGAGCATTATCGAAATCAGTTTGATCTACGTCAACACTTCCAACTCCACCCGCTTTTCATAGAGCTCATACGTCATGCCGTCATACATATTGGAAGTAAACCCTCCGGGAGGGTCACCGGCATTTCGTTTGCGCTAAAGTTAACCATCGCTGACGGTCTACGGCATTAGGTTTAAAACCGTATTATAAACCACTGTAAAACGAAGTTAATTTGTGTGAATATTTGTAACAGTGAGCAATTTTTTTATTGATACGAGTAATTAAATTATAAATTATAATATCAGATTTTACTATCACAGTTTATAATGCCAGCTGTATTCGCTAAGAAAAAACAACATTTAAAATGAGCCCACCGCGAGGGCTCCCGGTATTCCATATGCGACTAGGTGAACCCTCCCGGCACTGAACGGGTTAATACGCTAGCGCTAGCGAGTAAATTTCGATGGCAACTCATGGTAGAGGTACTGGTCTGAGTGGCTAGGTAAAACAAATACGTGTACTTGTTCCGTGAGTGGTCCTTCTGTAGGTACTCGTATCTGTTTATTTTGTGGCCGCGAGCCCGCGAGCCGCGACGACGCACGGCGACGTGTCGGCAGAAGCGCTGCCTACCCCGCGTCCATTACCTACTCGTCCGCTGCGTGCAGAATAATTCTCTGTACTCATACTCATGAAAAAAAAATACAAAGTACAGACATCGATCACTAATAATTAGTGATCGATGTCTGTACTCTGTATTTTTTTTTTAAACTTGGTTTATATAGGTAGGTACAGACGCCAGTACATCAACCTACTCCAATAGTACCTATAAAATTTTCCCAATCACCATTGAACCTTATTCTTAAGCGGTGAAGTTTAAATCTATTAAAGAAATTTGACTGAGTGTAGTAACTTGATGTGCGGCGTCTGTACAATGAATTTATGTTTTTACTATTTTTGCGAATAGGTCCTTCCAAGCCCAAGGGGTATCAGTCACGCATACCTGTGTCAGCCGCCCGGCATTTGAGACGGGTTGTTTAATTTTATTGATAACAACCTGACGACGCGTTTATCACTATCTTTCTTATTTATTTTGCCGCCTTTATCAAAGTCGCCGCTCGCCATTCAGCGCGGCCGCCGCCCGCGCCGCCCGCCGCCGCCCGGCGCGCGGCGTCCGAGTCGTTCGGCATCGTGTGTATTCGTGAAACGTTCGGCGGCATTCGTGCGCGAGTCAAAAATTGCGACGTTGCCGGTTTGGGCAACACCACTACGCTACTATCTGTGCTACTATTTTGATTTTAAACAGGACGTTTCGAATTTAAATTATCAATTAATATTTTTTTTGAATTCGTTTTTTTTACACGACTGCCCAAAAAGGAGTGTAATGTGTTCAGGGTTCATGTATGTATGTGAGTTTCTTTGTTCCACCATAACTTTTAAATGCCTGAATAGATTTGGATGTATGAGGTATCGTTAGAATCCTTATATCATCACGAGTGACATAGGCTATATTTTATTGAAAAAAAAAATACTTGTTGTGGCAGTATGGGCAAACTAAAAAAAAAAAAAAAAAACTTAAACAATTATTTACAATATGGGTATCTAATTTAAGGCCTTGATTAGCACATTCCAAAACTATATAATTTATTGGCATACATTTTACTTAACTAGGGAGTAAATGCAAAGCAAACATAATTCATCTTTGGCTGCAAATCAGTAGCACTGCGAACTCGTAAATGATTGAATGGTTTCGTAAATGAATGCGTTATTATTATGAAAAAAAAAAAAAAAACGATAATAAAACTTGTCACTAAAATCTATAAAATAAAAATAAATAATTAAAAAAATTAAAAAACACAACTGCCCTGCCAAAAACGAACTAAAAAGATGGGGACCTCTTAGATTAAAAAGTGTTCCACGGAACAGTCCCCCGACTGCAGTAACAATTTAGATTTCAGATTAACTAATACAGCTTGTTTTTTACTTTTTAGTTCGTTTTTGGCAGGGCAGTTGTGTTTTTTATTTTTTTTAATTATTTATTTTTATTTATGCTTATTTTTCTATGCTGATATTTTTATTTAAATCTATTAATGGTACCTATAGATTAACGAGTTTAAGGGAACGCCCTCTGTTATTTAACGTACTGTAGACACTGTAGAGTGGTGTTTGGATTAACATGCAGTCCGTTTTTACTCTCACCTACAATAATGCACCACTTAAGGGGTCGTGCACGAAATCGACTGATTTTGATCAATTTTGTTCATTAGTTCAGAGAAAAGGAAAAATAATTTAAACAAAACTATTTGTTATTTGAATAGTTGAGTTCTTTGTTTTGTATGTGGTGGAAAGGGATTTTTCAAATAAATTAAGTATTAATGGAAAATCACAAATATTCGCAACAAGTTTTTCGAAACTTGACGCGAGACTGACGTTTAATCACTTTTTTTCAAGAAACTACTTTTGATTTTGAACATTTAAAAATATCATCAACATTGTTAAGTATATGGTCTACTTGCATGTAGCGGAACTACTTTTTTCAACCTCGATAGGTACAAAATATAGCAGAAAAATAATGTTTAAAAAAAAAACCCTTTCAGTAATGTTTTTTTTCCTATTATTTAGCAAACCATATCAAGAAATTTAAAAAACACACATTAGTTTTCAGCTATCCTTGAAATAAAATCAAAAGTTTATTTTATGATTATACAATATCTTCATTAAGTAAATCAAAGGTGAAATAAACCGTATTTTCGAGAGCGCAGAAGTGATGCAACTATTAAAAGGTGCTGTGACTGACACGAATGGTTTAGCACTACGTAAACTGTACTTTTTATACTTACACAGACTTAATGTTTCAATTATTTTAAGCTTTCTTACAATTAGATAAGTTATTGACGAAAATGGTTTTTTTTCGTGCACGGAGCCTTAAACAGCATATCAGACAAGTATGAACAGACAGCTCAGCTTCATAGGAATTCATTCTATGTTGATAATTAGAAATTAAACGAACTTACCTAAGTGAAGTTCCATTTTAATTGTACGAACTGCATAGTCTCGAAATGATAAAGAACACATGTAGTAGTCGTATCCGTTAGCAGTCTGTCACGATTTTTTAGAGCTCAAATACCAGTACCCACCCCAACTCTAGAAACTATCTTGCCCATGGCACAACACTATAACTGTCATTTAGTTCAGAGATTCAGCCTAAATACATTGAATATTTTACGACATTTCTTGTTTACAGGGTTAATTCTAAGTAATTGATGTGCTGTTGTCTTTCCTTTTCATTCCACAACCCTGCAGCTTTTTCATTACCGCATGAGGCTCCCCAGCCAGTGAGCGAAGAGTCTGAAAATATTTCAAGGATGTAATTACTGCATTTTATCTTGCTGACATCTGTATCAATGTGTGAAAACCACCACTGAAGGTCAGGTATTAATTTTTCTGATAAGGGCATGAGTTTTTCAAAATTATTATTAAACTTGTTTAAATAAATAAATTTTTGTCTTTCCATTTCCTTTGTGTACAAAAAACCATAATCAGTCAGATGTGCAAGTTCCCTTATTTTACAAAATTTTAAGGATATTGTTTTTTGAATTTCTTGTTTTATAATAAGTCTCTTTTTAGTAGGCAAAGAAATAGTGTATTCTTTAGAATTGAATTCAAAACCTAAAAATGTAACACACATACTGGGTGACAAAGAACTTTTTTCTTTATTTATTATAAATCCCAGATCAGATAAGGTTGTCATGGTTTTTTGTACATTTATACAACAATCATCATATGTACTACCGGAGCACCATAAATCATCTAAGTATATAACCGATATGAATCCCATTGACCTAAGATGTTGCACTACTGGTTTTAAAATCTTTGTGAACACGTATGGGGCAGTATTAAGCCCAAATGGGAGAACCTGAAACTCGTATAATTTTTGTTTCCAATGAAAACGTAGGTATTTCTTGTCACTATTGTGAATAGGTACCAAAAAATAAGCATCTTTAAGGTCAATGGTGCTCATGTAGCAATTTCGAGTAAGTAATTTGGTAACTGTACGGTAATCTTCTAGTTTGAAGTGTTCGGTGATAATAAACTTATTTAGTTCTTTTAGGTTTAAGATAAATCTAGTCTCACCATTAGGTTTAGGTACTGTAAAAATTTTAGAAAGGAATTGTCCTTCACATGGTTCACAACAAGTTATAGCGCCACTATTCAATAACAGTTTTACAGATTTGTCTATTTCTAGACTATCTTTTAAGGACAATTTTGTATTTTTTGGTATGTCTTGTTGTGATGGTGTACTACTGAAAGGAATTTTATAGCCAGTTATCCAGCTTAAAATTCTAGGGTCAGAAGTTATAGTCATCCATTGATGTTTAAAATATTTCAATCTACCACAGTGCGTTTGACTAACCTCATTTAGTTGCGATTGTTTATTCGCATTGGAGTCTTGTTCGGATAAGTTTTCTGGAAAGCTGATTGTGCCACTGGTATTGGCTTCTTGTAAGACTGGTAGAAACGTTGTGGCCCGGACTGGTATACACGGCCCCGAGGCTGGTGTGTTGCCGGGCCCTTGAAGTTTAAATGTTTATGTTGCTGTTGGTTTGTTGGCTTTTTGGTTTTATTCATACTGATTTCTTGAGCAGATTTTTTAATTGCCTTTGAAGCCTTAAGTTTTTCAGCAAAACCTTCTCCAAAAAGCCAAGTGTCTGTTTCAGTGTCTTTGATTGCCTCCCTAGTAGATTGCTCCAATCCTTGCAGTATGAAATTTTTTCTTGTTGTGGTCTCCTGATGTTGGTGGTCACACAACAGACGAGCAGCATCCACAACTATATTGATTACAGGGGCATTTTCTTTGTTTTTGCATAGCTTTCCAAAAACTGTAGCAAGTGCACTTAATGTGCGACCAACTTGATCTTGTTTGGCAGCAATAGCTTTGTCTCTCTTTACTGCCACATCTACTATGGCAGCTTGTGCCTCTAAGTTCAATTTGGGAGCCCCAAGGGTTTTGCAATTTTCTGGTGGTAGATATTTTTCTTTGAGTTCATTTCTTTTTTCTTTGGTTAGGCCATTTTTAATTATATCAGCCCATCTTGTGGCCAATTCTTTGTGGATTGGTGGTCCAAAATTGCTATCTTGGGGGGCATCCCCGAGAAGATTTAAGATGTCGTCATCTAAGGGCTCTTCTGTAAGAAGAATGAAAGGGCCATGTCAATACATGGAAACAAACGACATACTATTTCTACTAAATAGTAGAAAATAGAATAGTGGGTGAATACCCATCTAGATATGATTGAATATGGCTAAATAGCCCGTATTATAGTACGGTTTGTTGAATAGCAGAACGCCTCAACAGGCCTCTATTTCACAACCACGTGGTTTAACTATACCACTGTATTTTCATAACCTACAAAAGAGGAAAGACACTAGGTAAAAAAAAAAATGTCAACTTTTACCTTCTTGGTCCTTATTTTCTCCAAGGTTCTCGTCATCCTGAATAGGATCTTCTTGTGTGAGATCTTCGACGATTAAATCGCTATCTGCCAGTATGGCTGACGGCGATGGCGACCGCGTGCGCGAACGGCGCCGGCGACGCTTCATGTTTTGTAATAAGTCGTTGTATTTCTTCAGTTTTCTTTCGATTTTTTCTTCGCTGCACTCACGTTTACGTTTAGGCATAGTTTATAGCGTAAGAAATCTGTTTTGAACGAATATTTTAAGGAAATAATTTTTTGTGCTGTGACGCAGGCTGCACGAAAAACGATAATGACAGTTATAGTGTTGTGCCATGGGCAAGATAGTTTCTAGAGTTGGGGTGGGTAGGGGAGAGTAGGGCAAGACGGGGTCCTTAAGGTTTTATGGTTAATAAAATTGACCGTATTAATTTGTTTTTATTCTTATAATCTTCTTTGATAATCAGTCTTCATTGTTAACGCGTATTTGGCAGTCTAATCAACATAATAAAATTAAAAAAAAATAAAAACTAGAAATACACCCTCATCCCCATCATGCCCCACCCCTCGGGTAAGATGGGGTACCCCGTGGGTAAGATGGGGTACCAATAACGGGGCAAGATGGGGCACGCAGCTAACTACCATTTACTGTTCACAATGTTCACAAGTGAACACGGTATCTGCATCTTCGTCGTCCAAACCTGCACAGCTGCAGTGAGCCCATATGCCGCATGCTGAACAAGCAGCCCAGCCTTCATTTGAGTCCAAATATAGGCCTTTACAATACAAACAAGGTGTATTTTCAATATCGCTGTCACTATTCTCGCTTAATGATCTATTCTTAGCCCCTTGTTTCTTCTTTGTTACTCTTTTCTTCTTAGTTGCCGAGTTTTTGTCAGATTTTTTTAATTCTCTCAACTCTTTTTTTCGCTGTTTATCCACTTTCGCTTGTTTCTTTTTCCTAATCGTTTCTTCTAACTCATTCTTATACGGCGAAGATGTGATCGCCGCGGTTTTTCCTCGTTTTCTAGTTACGCGAGATGTTTTTGTAGTTGCTGGAAAGGGCATTATTTGCTGCGGACTTACAACACTAAATATTGATTGCAGCGGAGTTCGTGGTCTTTCGAGTGGATCGGGGTTATCGAGCCAGTGAGAACATCCGGGTTCAGGGGTTGACATTGTATTAGGTAGCACAGTAGGTGCAGTAACCAGATTAGTGGATAGTAACGTACTCGCAGAAATACTAGCGGCAGCATCAAGTCTCGACAGTGTTTCTGTTTCCACTGTTACTGGCGTCACTGTTGCACCCGTCAAAGTGGCCACAACAGAAATGGCTTCAGATATAATTGGCGCATTCTGATTATTTGTTGCTGGTTCTGTGGATGACGATTCCATTATCAACGAACTATTATCGCTTGCAGGTGCGTTGGATACATTAAGCTGAATATCTGTCATCAATGACGGAGCAAAGTCGCTCTCAGAGAATACTGTTGGATCATATGGCCAAATCCCACATTTCTTAAAACCATTGACAGCTGTTGCCATTGAGGACGCTTGTATGAACGCCTTTCCAAAAATTTCAGCTACTTGTCGGGCAGTTACAGTCATTCCTGGGTTGCTGCGAAGCCACGCCGTGATTTGATGATCGTAGTAGGTGCTTAACGGTCTCATGTAAGCAACGTCTGCAACCTGAAGACGGTGAGTAGTATGTGGTGGGAAACATAAAATGATAACGCCGTGAGTGCGTGCTTCATTTATGAGATCAATGTTCTTCGTATGAGTACTATGTCCATCCAATAATAACAAAACAGGACGCTCAGGTGTTGCTCCGCTAAATTCGACGAACTTTTTAAACCATTCTAGGAAAAGCTCTGTAGTCATCCAGCCCGAATCACTGCAAACTCCCCAAGCTCCGGGAGCAGCATTAATCATAAGTTGCGGATCCATTCTTTTTCTAGGATATACCATCATGGGTGGCATAAAATGACCACTAGCACTAAAACAGATTTCTACTGTAATGGTCGTACCTCGTTCAGCAGATGTTATGGCTCCTACTTGCTTTCTGCCCTTTCTTGCGATAATTTTTGATTTGGTTTTGGGCACAACTGAAATACCAGTTTCATCGCAGTTGTATATACGATCAGGTGTTAGATGATGTTCGTCGTAAACATTGCCCAAAAAATTGAAAAACTGGTCTACCACCTGTTTATTGAAACCAGCAGCACGTGCAGCTGAGGTACTTTCAGGCTGTCTAATAGACAGTTCTGGGTGCCTCTTTAGAAATCCTAATGCCCAGTCTTTCCCGGCTTCTTCTTTTTCATTATTAAAAGGATGACGTTTGTTATTTTTACCGCTAGTCTATAGACTAAACCTCTCAAGTCTTTCATTGTCAGTCCATAAAGCCTGCTCTCCATATCTATTATGTATTTACATAGCTCATCCTCTTCATTATCAGTAAAAACTTGTTCTTTTGGGCCTAACGGTACCTTAAATTTAACAGTCATTGGATCATTATTATCTAAACTTTCTCGAGCAAGCTTCACTTTTCTTTCTAAAGTTGTCTGTGGGACAGAAAATGATTTAGCTGCAAGCTTGTAGCCCATTTTTCCTTCAACCACATTTTTCACAGCATCTTTCATACTTTCTTCTGACCAATCCCCTCTACTTGTTTTTTTTATATAACTTCTCACCATTCTAGAACAAAATAAACAGTAAAATTAGACATTTGTACGCCGCTTGCAAAAGCTAAGGGGCAAGATGGGGTACCCCATCTTGCCCCCGCATGACGAATCAAATTTAAAAAAATACTGAATAAAACCAATACGCAGCACAGAGAAAAACAAGTTCTTACCTGTTAGTGTAGTTATTGTCACATTTGATACCATTTAAATCAATTCCGAGGTGTTATTATTTACGGAAATTACACGCACTATATAGTATAGAAAAATCACTAGCTATTTGGCAAAAAAAGTTTTTTACAGAAAACAAATGAAACGCGTGGTGTCTTCGTCCGCTCACTTCGATGACTGATTGCCGTAATGGCGGCGCGACGTCAGGTGCTAAAACGATCCTGATTGGCCAATTCGTTCGCGCTCTGGATCGGTCACCCCGTCTTGCCCCGCGCCCCGTCTTGCCCCACTCTCCCCTACTGGTATTTGAGCTCTAAAAAATCGTGACAGACTGCTAGCGGATACGACTACTACATGTGTTCTTTATCATGAAGAGACTATGCAGTGAAGTACAATTGTATTACAAGCTTAGATGTTGAAGAAGAGGTACGCAGGTTCATAGAGGAAGCAACAGAAGTCATGAAAGCAGCACAGTTCGACTTGAGAATGTGGACAACCTCACCACTCCAGATCAATGAAGCTGGTAAGGATATTATATCAGTACTAGGTTTAAACTGGAACACAGTCTGTGATGAGCTTTCGTGCAACATTGGTAATCTGTCACTTCCAGAAATGTTAGGTAAGCTGACTAAAAGAGTAGTACTTTCATTGACTCAGAAGATATTTGACCCCATAGGATTTACTTGCCCTGTCACCTTAGCCCCGCGGCTTCTGCTGCGAGAAATGTGGACCCGGGAGTTGACCTGGGACGAACCTTTACCTCAGGACTTAGCACATAAATTCCTAAGATGGTATAATAATTTAAAATATTTAGAACAGTGTAAAATACCTTGGAGATTAGCAGGTAATAAATTGACTGACTGCAAGCTTAGTTTACACATGTTTTGTGATGCTAGTAAATATGCAATGGCCTGTTGTATATTCTTACGGGCTGAAAACGGCGATGACGTCTTTGTTCAGTTAGTTGTAGCAAAGTCTAGGTTAACACCACCAAAACTAATTTCTATTCCTAGACTTGAGCTTATGTCTGCAGTAATTGGTGTAAGACAGAAATTAAGAAAAGCTTAAATTTAGCCTGTGATGAATATTATTGGACTGATTCTAGCGTCATTTTATATTGGATATGCAATAATTTATCATGGAACGTATTTGTAGGCAATCGCGTTAAAGAGATAAGAGAAGGTACTAAAACAGGAAAATGATTTCACATTCCAGGATCTCTCAACTGGGCTGATCTGCCGTCGCGAAGCTGCGATGCAAAGCAGTTGCTCGAGAGCCGGTGGGTTGAAGGTCCAGAATTCTTACTACACAGTCCCGGAGAATGGCCGAGTTCCCTGGTGACAGCAGATGAAACGGAAGCTAAAAAAGAACTGAAAAAGACAGCTAAGTTAACCTGTGTCATAAATGTCTCGGCAAATCAAAACTTCTCAGATAGGCTTCTATATTTCAGTAGGTATAATAAGATTGTACGTGTAGTTGCCTGGATAACCAGATTTGCAGATAAATGCCTGAAAAGGAAAGTTAGAACATTAGATAATAATGACATTATTAGTGAGGAATACGAGAAAGCAGAAATAAAAATTTTCCAAAGCGAAAATAATGAAATCCTTGAGTCAAAATGTAAGAACATACATACATTTCAAGACCAGGAACAGTTGTTGAGAGTTAAGACTAGGCTGCTATTATTACCCGACATGCCTGAAAACACCAAACATCCTATTTTATTACCTGCTAAGAATGGGATAGTACGCAGGTTAATAGAACAGAAGCATATTCATTTACAACATGCAGGTTCAAACACTTTAATTACCGACATTAGGAAATCATATTGGATTTTTGGTATTCGTGGAGTAGTTCGGTCAGTAATAGCTAACTGCATGGTATGTAAGAGATTCAGAGTGAAACAGATGCAAGCACCTGTTGCGCCCTTGCCTGTGGATCGAATGCAGAGCTTCTTACCATGTGTCAGGAGTAGACCTAGCGGGGCCTCTTTTCTTAAAAAATGGTGAAAAGTGTTGGATTGTACTATATACCTGTGCTGTTTATCGTGCAGTACATTTAGAACTAACTCTATCCTTATCGTGTCCTGCGTTCCTTGTGACACTAAGAAGGTTCATAGCTAGGCGCGGCCGAATAAAAGTAATATATTCAGACAATGGTACTAACCTGGCTGGTACTAAAAACCTGTTGGATGGTATAGATTGGGATAAAATTCAGCAGGAAACATGTTCTGAGAAAATCAAATGGAAACTCAATGCACCCACTGGTGCTTGGTGGGGAGAATTTTTCGAACGACTTATAAGAATAATGAAAAATCTGTTACGTAAAGTTCTAGGTAGGGCTAGTGTAACTTGTGATGAACTTTATACTTTACTGTGTGAATGTGAGTCAATAATGAATAATCGACCACTCACTTACATTCAGGATGATAGTGCCAATTCCTTGGAGCCCAACTCCAGCTTGCTTCCTGCAACCATTACATTGTTCAAACACTATTGACCTATATTACCTTGACTCAAAAAGCTTAAATGTCCGACTAAAATACCTACAAAAGTTGCGCGACGATTTTCGTCATAGGTTTAGGACAGAGTATTTGACTGAACTAGTACAGAGAGGTAGAGAGAGAGGTAAATACGATGAACTTAAAGAAGGCCAAGTAGTATTAATAGAGACGGAGGAGAAAAGAATAAAATGGCCCCTAGGTGTTGTTACCAAAATATATACTGGGAAGGATGGTATTAATAGGAGGTATTCCTCGTAGCGCTCCCGTTTTGAAACGCTCCCATCTAAGCGCTCCCGTTTTGTTCCTCCTAGTAGTGTTGTAAATTTTAATATTTTTAATCGTTCCTCGAAGCGCTCCTTTTGGGAGCGCTTCGAGGAACGATTAAAAATATTAAAATTTATTTCCTCGAAGCGCTCCCACGTTTAAAAATAGGGAAAAGCATGAAGTAATGAATTATATCGATAATTTTTAAAAACTCATGTGTGCATCATCGACATCGAAGTTGCTTAACCAAATTACGAAATTGAGAGAATAATATCTTTTTGCTTTCGGCACTCTTATGTGTATACAAGGACCAATGTTATTGTGTAGGTATGTAGGTAACAAAAGGATCCTCCTTTTACCGTCATCATAATCCGCAAGGGTGAAGTTGTGAAATGATTTTGGCACCTAAAACAAGAAATTTATGGTCATTGGCAGTGATCGGTATTTACAAAAACGTTGACGAAAATAACGATTATGTTTAGATAAACAAAATTTATCTAAACATGATACCTACATAATTATAATATATATAAAACACATGTAACTTTTAAAGATTTTTTTTATTTTACCTTCATACTGACCTCTATTTATCTAGATGTGTTGATAAAAAAAATAGTTAAAACATAATCACAGTTCTCAATAACATAAACACAAAAAGTTATGTTAAATTAATTTTATCGAAGAGCAGCCCTGCGATTGCTGTGGGATCGCTCGGTGCGAAGCAATTTCAACTGTACGCTTGAGTATTTAAGCACATTTAAGCATGCAGTGGTTGCTGACGCGACGGAGTAGGCTAATAAAGCAGTAGGTTTTATAAATTTTCTATGGAGTGAAGTATCTGTACGTAATCTGTGCTAGAGCATAGATTAATGTGACTCTAAAGGGCAAGGCATCAAATAAAATATATATATTTTTATATTAATTACTTACTTGCACATCTGTTAGACATTTCCCAAACAAACGCTTAACTCCAAAACTTTTATTTCTTTTATTATAAAGTCCAGTTTTAATATTTTCAAACTTTGGTATTTGATTTGTCAAATTAATTCCCTGGTCTAATAAACAATTAAGTTTTCTTTTATAAACCTCAGGGAGAGGGTCTAAGGTGGACACGGCTTCTTGGTGAATATCCTCCACTACTTCTCGCACAAATTGTGATGCCTCATTACGCCGACAAGAATGTTCGGTCTTTTTTAAAATATCTTCATATTTATTAAGAGTTAGGAAGGCACCACACGTCTTTATTGTACGCCGCCACACACTGTTCCCATTCTTATTAACTTTTATAGGTCTGTATATATAATTATCACATAACAACACTTTCTTTCCTTTTTTACTTTGGACGTATTTAATTAGCACGTTTCCAGTACTTGGTCCAGCAATTGGTTCCATGCTCACACAATTATTTCACAAACTTTATTAGTAAACAAACTTGCTTCCGTGACACATTCGCGCAACTTGCGATAGCAACAAAACGCAATTTTACGTAAACACAAGTTCGGGCAATGCTCGGCTGGGTTCGTGTGAATTCGTTAAACGCAACTCTCTAGGATACAATGGGGAGGCGGGGTTACGGTTTGTATGTGTGTGTGCAGGACTCACACGCCGCGCGCGCCGCATCTTTAACTCTTAGTTAAGAAGTTAGTATCGCTATTTTTGGCAAAAATTAATTATAAAATTGTTTTAACCATTTTATCAATCGCATAGGTAGCATCACCGTTGAGCGCAATACGTTACTGGATCCCGGCTCAGAGCAGGTGGTTTTAGTCAGTAAAAGTCTGACACTCTCTCGCCCCGCCTAGGACAAGGAAAGTCATTTCTACCATTGACGTAAACGATAGACACCTCATTGCCTTATTTCTACGAAAAACTTCCGAAAAAAAAACATTGAGGTGTGCGGGGAAGGGGGTAGTAATGGGAAACATAATGGAGAGAAATCATAAGCTTTCTAAACAATAAAAAAATATGAATAGGTACATATGTCGGTAGATTATATTCATCTATTTGGTGGACTAAAGGATTTACAATAAAACAAAAAAAATAATAATTACCAAACCCGTGCGAAACCGGGACGGGCCGCTAGTTGTATATTATAACAATGTGTTCTACTTATTATCGATAATTTCAGTTAGTATAGTCCCATCTCTATCCGAAAGTTAATCATGGGAGCGCTTCGAGGAAATAAATTTTAATATTTTTAATCGTTCCGGAGGAACAAAACGGGAGCGCTTAGATGGGAGCGTTTCAAAACGGGAGCGCTACGAGGAATACCTCATTAATAGGACTGTTTCAATTAAAAAACTTTTTACAAAAAAAGAACAACCGACTTCCAAAAAAGACACTACAAAGTCAAAAATAACTTTAATTTCGGAAGTCGAGTTGAGTTTTGAGTTTTTGACGTATTATTGAAGCTAACTCAAAAACTATCCAAGTAAAGTTAATAAAATTAATATGGGACCACCTCGGGAGCATACCCTTTCAAACAAAAAAACCATTTTCAAAATCGGTCCATAATTGACGGAGAAATCGCGTAACAAACATACAAAAAAAAAAAAAAAAAAAACATACAGACGAATTGAGAACCTCCTCCTTTTGGAAGTCGGTTAAAAACAGCTTTAGTATAGCCTAAAGCTGTTTTAATTAAAACAGTCCTAGGTGAGACCCATACAACGTTTATGCTACCTAGAAATCTCACCAAGTGTGGTGACAGATGTGCCTGTCCCAAAACAGTCACAAAGAAAAGACACAAAAGGTAAAGTAGCACATATACCTAGCACTGTGCTGAATCCAGTTCAGGCGAAGGATGGTTATACCAGGGATGTTCCCAGTGACCCTGAGAAAGTCACACGACATGGTAGGCGAGTAGTGATACCTAGTAAGTATAAATTGTAAGTAATTGACAATTACATGCTTTAAATGAATGCTATTTTTTTTTCTTCATTTCAGTAATTATTAAAGTTGTGGCCTGCCACCCATTTTTTATCACATTATGTGTAATTCTGAAAAAAAAAAATCTTGCTCTTTCTGTGTTTGGAGGTATACTCAAGATTGAGTTATTATTATAATTAGTAAGTAAGACTACTGAGATTTGTAATATTGTAACAAAAATTTATAATATAATCATAGCATATAATAGAAGATTGTATCACATAAGTGAGACTGATTAAGTTAATTCTATTTCAGTAATTAGTGAATTTAGTTATTGAGTTTAATTATTTGTAATGTCTGTCTCAATGACAATTTTCTTAAGAATAATAAATATGTTTATGTTTGACGAGTATAGAATTCTTTGTATTTTTGAATTTGAAATGTAAATCTTTATTGTAATAATTTTTCCAGACACTATTTTGAAATAGTTAAAATTGTTTAAATACTCGTAGATAACGTTTCGTTTGCTTAGTTTTAATTTCCTTTTCTGTGTTCGGAGGATGTTGAGGTTTCATGGAAACGAAACGTTAGTTGTCAATGTCAAAATTAGAAATGTCAAGTTGACTTAATAAAACGAGAGTGACGTTTCTCTCTCTTGGAAAACGACTCGAACTAAAAGAACATTATTTTATTTACCAAATTACCGAATATTCCCAAATCCTTGATAAGAACCTGAAATATACACCCAAAATCATCCAGAGAATCGGCGACAGACGCTGGGCGCCCGTGAGCTTGCTGGACACCGATTGTTTTAAATAATCTTTTGTAACCAAAATACCCGGAGCCCTTTTGTTTTTTATATATATTGTACTAAAAATCCGATTGTTTATTTCCAATTTTGTAAAATTGGAAATTGATCTCTTAAAGAACTCCCCTAGCTAGCGCTGCCGGCGGCGGCCAGTCTCGCCACGGCAGCGGCTTGCCTGGCCTCGGCGGCGGCCACTGCTGCGCACCAGCGCTGGTTCAAGGTCGGCCTTGTCAAGCCGCCGCCGCTCCTCTCTCTCTTCTAAATTGAGCCGCCGGAAGTATGCCAGCCGCTCCGCTACCATCGCCCGGTCGTAGCGGTGTGAGCTGCGCGGGCAGACCGGTGTACTAGTGATGCTGTAAAATATTTAAATGTTACTATTATTATAAAAGTTCAATTTCCAATTTTGTAAAATTTGAAATTGAACTCTTATAGAACTCCCCTAGCTAGCGGTGCCGGCAGCGGCCAGTCTCGCCACGGCAGCGGCTTGCCTGGCCTCGGCGGCGGCCACTGCTGCGCACCAGCGCTGGTTCAAGGCCGCCAGCTCGGCCTTGTCAAACCGCCGCCGCTCCTCTCTCTCTTCTAAATTGAGCCGCCGGAAGTATGCCAGTCGCTCCGCTACCATCGCCCGGTCGTAGCGGTGTGAGCTGCGCGGGCAGACTGGTGTACTAGTGATGCTGTAAAATATTTAAATGTTACATTCATCATGATAACAGGATCCAAAATTGGACGTAGATAACCAAAAAGGATCCAACCCACAAAATATTACATTTGAGTTATTGAAGATTGAAGCTTAACCTGTGTTTGCTCATTAATAGACTTGCTTGCGTTTATTGTTTCTTAAGAAAATATGTGTGTGTCAATGTATATTTTATTCATAAAAATAAATTTTATTGAGTTTAGTTTTATTTCTTGAGATATTCAGCTAAATGTGTGTGATCCTTTTTGATAAAACCTATTTTCAATTATGTTAAGCTCATTTTCGTTTCGCAAAAACGATTCAAAGTAGCTAATTGCCACTAAAATCGTTAAAAATTGTTCATTTCATTAATAAAACAACTAACTTTCTAATTTTTTATTTATTTTTTATATAAAACATCAATCCAATTTACTCTTCTTCCTGTGCGAAGTCCGGTTCACCGCCAAACCCGTCCATATCGTCATGAAGACTCGGATTGCCCCTTAAAGATTTATAGAAATCCAGGCAGTCTTTAGGTATATAGTCAAAGATTGACTCCAAATCGTCTAATTTTGCTTGTGGTATTTCTTTCCCATTTGGCCATAGTAATGTGAAATCGTTTTCTGATACCTCCAAAGATTTTCCTTTTATCTTTTTCTCTTTATTCAATTCTTGAAACTGGTCTTCTTGGTTTTGAGTTTTCATAAAAATAACGTACTTTTCTTTTTTCAGTAATATTTATTTTGTTTGTAGCCAACTGGCTAGGCTTTGGTCTTATCCAAGAAGACTTTCCGATTAACTATATTTTTCTAAAATTTTTTGGTATGGATCCCTTTCGTTGTATTCATCAATACCTACAGAAACACAGAAATGTGTTTAGTGAAAAATATCCAAGCGTTCTGAATCGTTTTTGTGATTTAACCAGTGCATTTTTTAAGTAAATATTTAGTTTAACAAAAAAGATCCAAATGTTCTGAATCGTTTTTGTGATTTTAACCAGTGCATTTTTTAAGGAAAAATTTAATTGAACAAAAAAGATTCATGCTTTCTGAATCTTTTTAGTGATTTATCTTTTGCATAGATTTGAAGTAAATATTATAATCTAAAAGGATCCACATGCTTTGGATTTTTTTAAACATTTTAGTTTTGTATCAGTTTGTTAGACTGACCGTTTTACAATATAATCCAAGGTGAATGGATCGTTTTTACGAAACTAAAATAGGGGTTCTCCATACATGTGGCTTGGTAACCAGTGTCATTTTAATGTCAAAATATTCGTATTTTACTTGTATTGTTTTTGCTAATCGAAAATATAGACCTTGACGAGCAGTTTGGTATACTTAACTCATTTTCGGTCATGTTGTCTACGTCCAATTGAGAGAATATACATAGTAAAACTTCACACTATAAACACCTTGCTCTTGCAAGACGGAAAGTGAAACAGCTTAACTTTAACTAAATGCAAATAAAACATTACTTACATACTGGCAGCCTCTGAAATCAGCGGCTCGGTTAAAAAAAAAAGATCAAATTGTTAATAAAGTTACACCAAGACCATAATTTGATTAAGTATATAATTAACTGAAATTTTTACTATTATTTATCAAAAATGCAGAAGGTAACGATACAGCACAGTGAAGCGGACACACCATATCAGTAAAAAAAAACCCTATAACATCATTATGTGTAAGTAGGTAGGTTATTACATCAGCCTGTAATGGGCCCACATGGTGGATTATGGCCCACTCCTCACAGAGAGGAGACCTGTGTCCCAGCAGAGAATATTATAGTCTGATTATGATGGTATGAGCTAGGTTATTCACAGGCCTCTGATTGTTGCACAGCTATGAAAGTAATTGAACACCCATAACCCACTAATCGACCAGTCATACTTACTCTCTGGGTTCCACGCCGTGTCCGTGGCGGAGGCAATCACCGATGCTAAAAAATAAAAGAAAACTCAAACCATGCAAGAACAAAATCAATTAGCATATTACAGGCAGACTGCACAACATAATATCCATAAACACTTTTATTAGTAAGTATGCCCAAAGCCTCAAAAACATTCTAGTAGCTGCCACACCATGTTAGTAAACCACAATAACATAAACATTCAGAGAAGCTCATCCATCATTGCATTATCCATACCAGATAGTCGCGATCATCAGATGCGCATGTATGGACAATTCTGTAAAACATAAAAGAAACTTGAATCTGTCTGCAGATTGTCAAAGGTAAATCCCTTAAATGCATGATTTTTTGTTTTGTAAAATAAATAATATGTTTGGCGATATGTAATGGGAAAAATAATGAAAAAAATCCCAAGTAAAAATAAAGATTTTATTAGAAAAAAATTATATGTTGCCTTTTGGACACATTATAAAAAATAATAATAAAAAATCGTTTATTGACCAAATAAGTAATTTTTACATTTCCTTAAAAGTAGTACACATAAATTATTCCTAAAATTATTATTATAAAGGAAACATAATTAATATTTTAACTTGTGGACTCCATACTAGGTCGAGCCTGTCTCATGGAGTCCTTGAGAGTGTAACTATTTAAAATTTTCAGGGTCGATACTATTGTATTTATTACATATTGTTTTAAAAATTTGATGTAAAAACAATAACAAAAGATTAAAAATAAAACAAAAATCAAAATCGTAAATCAAATATGTTTGGAGTAGTGTGCGTAGTTGTGATGCAAATGTAGTACTTATTGTTTGATATTTAGCAAGGGTGCATGCGAGAGAATGAATGTAAAAGTATGAAGGGGTTTGGGTGATAGTTTGAGAGTGAAGTTGTGATTGAGGGTGTGAGTGAGAGAGAGTGTTTGCGGTAAATTAGTTGTTATGACAATACTCGAACGAAGGCTTCGGATTTTGTGTAGGATTGAGCTAACAGCCATTGTTTAATTATTTTTTTAACTTGTTTGGTCCTACAATTTTTGATCTCACAGAGTTTTGCAATTTTGTTATAAACGAAACTGAGCATAAATTCTTGCATACGTTGTGCAAAAGTGGTTTTTACTACATTAAGTGGACATTTGAAGATTCGTTGTTTGAGTAGATGGTGGTATTCTTTGGATTGGATTGTTATTTTGTGTTGTTTTAGTACTATTTTAAGGATGTGTATAGCTGTCGGACATTAAGTACTGATGCTTCTTTATACATAAGTTCTGTGGGGTAACGAAAATGTTTCTTATACATAACTTTTAGCACTGATCTCTGGGATCTTTCCAGTTGTATCATTGAGGTAATTCCGACTCCACCCCATACTGTTGAAGGACTACCTAATCTAAGAGTGGAATGCAGCAAAACAATTTTTTTCTTTGGTATGGCAAAGACCAACAAGACATTTTGTGCACTCGGTGCGCGAAAATCCTTTACAACCAGGCAGTCTGCATCTATTTTTCTTTTCGCATCTTCTTTCGTTGTGGTCGACACCATCTGTTCTTACATCTTTTACTGGCACAGGGTTGAGTGGTTTACGACGAGGTTTCTTCGCTTCCAATTCTCTTTCAATATTGCTGCTAGAGGGTCTTCCTCTCTATTCAACACTTTTTTTATAGTTACATAAAGCCTCTGCCAACTCTGCTCTAAAGTCACCTAATGTCATTTTTTTGGTCTGATTTCCATTATTAGCTTTTTTATACAAAACCCACGAGTTGATGACCGCCATATCGATCAAATGATAGAAGATACGAATGTACCACTTTCTGCTCTTTATTCTTATCCTGTACCTTCCCAAAAAACTATCCATAAGGTCGACGCCCCCCATGTGGGCGTTATAATCCTTGATAATTTTTGGGCAGGGTATAGTTATTACTTTTTTCTGTTTCTTGTCGTACCTATCGACTTTCTCGGCCGGTTCTGCTCCAACGTATGTAGATGCCAATGTTACCATTTTGTTGTCCTTACAGCACACATGATGCATTTTCGTACGCACACAAGAAAAAATACGTAACACTTTTGAGCACATAATTATGCTGAAAAGGGGCGGGCACTAGAAAGTACAGATACAGTCACTGAACGCACACATGCAACTCTAGCCTCAACTAGGGATGAGGGGTTGATATAAATATTTGATCGATAAAAATATCGATGAAAACTGACTGCAAAAAAGAGAAGTATTTTTTGGGCGTATTTTGACGTTATTAAACCAAATCAAATAAAAATATAATTCAAAAGTCATTTATTAAACTATAAGCTGAGAATCAGCACTTTTCAAACGTCAAAATTACATAAGACAGTCCCCTAAAACACCTACGCTTCACTATTTACTAGTGCTTTAGTTGGGAAGAAGAAGTAGCGCAACAAACTCCCCAGTAGTACAACTGTCTGTTCAGTTAGGATTCTATTCAATAGTATGCATAATAATTTGGATTCGGCAACACCAAACATAATTTAAATTATAAGCCATTTATGTCAGCTATAGTACACCCCAATATACCAACCACAAACATAAAGAACTACACTCAAGCTGAAATTAAAAATAAAGACTAAACGTAAACAGAACTTAATATCGAAATAAAAGCCTCCAGGCATAAATAATATGATTAAATGTCGAGGTCGATGGCTCACCACATAATTATATTATTTTAATGGGTCTCCCTTGTTTCATCTAAAAGAAATTGACAAATTATCACTTCCCAAACAATTTTCTGCATAATTTCATTTGCCAAATTATTACTTTGCAATTAACTCTTCACAAATAATTGTAACGCAAACCTAATGTTTGGCAAGTTAACGTTTAAACAATAACTTGCTTACCAACTAGTACTTTTACCAATTTTAATTTAGTCAAATATTTAAGTTGGTATAACATATTTTACGCAAAATAAAATAAGCCAAATATTTAGTTTCGCCAGTTTTCAATTTACGAAAAAAATACGTTACGATGTGGGTGTAGTAGGGTGGGGAAACACCATGGGACACCTTAAGGGCATTGTCCTTGACCTTGATGTTAAAAACAAAATTCTGAAAGTCAAGATCCGCGATTCTCAGGAGCAGTAACAGGTCAATATCATGGTTTGTGACCTTGAGGTCAAGGACAAGTCAAGGTCAAGTGATTCTGGAGATCGTGATACTTTGGAGGTTAAGGTCGAGTGCCTTTGGAGGTCATGGTCGTTAATCGAACATATGACTATCGAAGTTAAGGACCCGATTGCAGCAGTGTACGACCTTAGAATCCGCGCTTAGCGTTGTGATGGAAGAGGTAAATTTTCAAAGTCAATACAACGGCAGAAATAAAATTAAACCAACAAATGCTCAAAATAACCCATTACAATCAATTAAAATCACACACATATTTGGAATTCCACAACAGGGTTACAATCCTCAATTCAGACCAAATTTTATACCCGGCAGACCATTGTTCTGTGTGCCTAATGCCCAACAAAATGACCAGCACTAGTCAGCAAAATCGGCAACCGCAGCAGTTTCCTCAAACAGTAAATAATTATAAACAATCCGGAGTTTTTTGAGTCAACCCATATCAACAGTTTTGCTTTGGAATAATCAACCAACCAATATATCATCTACTCGTAACACACTTAGGTAGTTTTAAAATCACTAATCGGAGTTAAGGCATATTGGGCAAATATAATCAAAAAAATCAGTGCCACTACATATTAGACATATCCAATTTTTGCACACCATACATTTAATCATGTCTTTTAGACATAAAGAATCGCTTTTACAAAGGTGGCAGACATAGCAATGAATGTTTCTCTTCGTAGTTGGTAATAATACTTTCATTTTTCGCTTATTTTCTTTCTCGCTTATTTTCTCTCTGCTTTTCTTGGTTGGCGGTCCAGAATGTCCAGGCAACAATATGTCGACTCTTTTTCTAGGACCTGGAAACTGTTGAGCATTCTGTGAAACCATTTTTTGTGTACATGTAAAGTCAATTACAGGTACATCTGCTGCTACTCTGGGACCGGGATTAGAACTATGGAAATCCTCTTTTTTGGTTTCCACCATAGTTGCATTTTCTGCTGCTTCAATTAATTGTGACTCAATATTATAAGATTGCTCTAAAAGTATTCTATCATCGATTATAAAATTTATGTCACTTAACCACGAATTTGGAGGGGTTAAATCATCACACCCGCCGGCAGTAATCGAGGGAAGTAATGAATCATCGCCGAGGATATTTTCTGTGCTGCTGGCCATAACTGCATTGTCAATTTTAACGGCATTACCCGTAATGTTTTCATGGAGAGCATGAAATGAATCATCGCCGAGGATATTCTGTGAGCTGCTGGCCATAACAGCATTGTCAACTTGTACTGTATTATCCGTGATGTTCTCATGGAAAATGTGATTGCCTGAAGTTTTAACTTCCCTGATGTTCTCAGTCATTACTATAGACTCATCATCACGATTAGCTCCAACTGGCACTAGGAAATGGGTTTCCGGACAATAGCAATTGCATAACCCTCCTTTATCACCACAAAAGCAACTAAGTAGCCTGTAATTAATCTTATATTTTTGTTTCGATATTATTTGGTGCAATTTCATTGTCCCAGGGACGGCTATTAAATTCAGTGGAATAAGCTTACGAATGTTTTCAATGTCTTTTTCGTTGATATAAAAACATTTTACAGATTTCATATACCCATTCAAAACATTGTAAGCATCTGTCGCATTAGTCACGTCTGTCCCATAACGTACTCTAGTGTCAAGCTGTCTCTTAACCGACCCACCAACACCGTCAGCAATACTTTTCCCATGGCCGCTTTCGGAAAAAGACCATGTGGAGAATTTCAATTTTAGTTTGTCTGCAAATAAGTTTAATAAATAAAAATTCTTCTTTTGTCGGTACTGGCTGGTGGGACCATCGAAAAAAAAATGGATGACATTAATAGGGTGGGTTTCTTTGGCGTATTTATTGGCGAATGGGTAATAAATGTGCCCAATTAGCGTCAGGCTCGTGGTTGTTACTGTCGGAAACTGTAGCAAATGTTTGACATTTTTGTTTAAAAATAATAATTCCAGTGTGTATTGTTATAGAGGCCTTTGAAGCACCGAAGTGCATCGATTGTATCTCGTTTGAATATTTACAGTCGAAATTTTCAGAAAAATCACACAATATCATTATCTCGTCGTCCTTCAAATTATTAACGCACATACGGTACTGTCTCTGTTGTTCCTTCCAATTAAAATAGTGTACTTTGAATGTTACTAACGCAGTTTCCAATTCAGTTACTAAATTACCGACGGTCCCATTCTGCTCCCCTCTTATAGTTTTCTTTGTAGTTATTTTTCGGCCCGCTTTCTCATATTTGTGATCTACTCGTTCCCATTTCCACCATTTGGTTTCTTCGCTTGACCTTTCTTTGTTATATTCAATGTGTTTTTTTTTTGTTTTTTTTTTTGGGTGGGAAATCATCAAATGACTTCTCCCGCTCTGCGCGGAGCGGAAGGGCGTGTCAGACTTTTACTGACTAAAACCCACCCGTGTTCCTTCCCTGGAGTTTTACAATTAATGCACTTTCCATACATACAATTAAATGATTTTGTATCACAAGAAAATACATGAACCATCTCCTCAATATTTTTGTAGGAAACAATTTTATTCGATTTCAAAGCTTGTAAGATGAAATCTATGTTGCTGTGCTTAATGCACATACAGGTATCTCTGGCGCCGATAGTTGGAGATAAAACGTAAAATGGTTTACATCTGTAAAACGTTGAGAAACTATGTCTGCCACCGTCTCTTCTGTAAGTTTGGTAAAGATGATACAATGTGTCAACCATGTACCTTATATGCATTTTATTTTTTTCTTTTGTTCTGCACTCTCTTTTCCCTGCAGTGCACCTAGTCACATCGTCCCGAAGATAAAAGTTTTGAATTTCTTCTCTCACTTTTGTGTTGACCTTTCGTGGTTTATAGGCAAATCGAATCCTTTTTTTGAGCCCCAATATTTTATGAGTAGGATATGTTATGTTACTTTTCTGTGCGTAATTTTGCACAATCTTCTTTAATAGTATTTTGCTTTCTTGAGTCTTACAATTGTTTTTATACGTTTCTTGAATTGACTTTTCTAACTTATCCCTATCTTCTTCTATGTCTTGAACTTTATTTTCTAGTATTTTGAGATCTCTTTCTTTAGCTTCTAAAGCTGATTTGGTTCTTTGTAATCTTTTCCTTAATCGTCCTACTATCAATTTCATACGTTCTTCGCGTTTTTCAGACTTTATTAGTGAAATATTTGCACATTTTAGTTTCTTCTTTAAATTTTTGGTAATTTTTAGTTCTCTGGTTTCTTCTTACTCTTTCTTTGGCTTTTGTGCGCTCTTATTTTTTTTTTGGGCTGGTTTTTGGTTTCTCCATTGTCTTCTTTTCTTCTCCTTTTCTTCGTCATTGAGATCGACTATTTTTTTCTGGCATGTTTTTACTCTGTCAACTTGCTTTTTCTTGTACGCATCATATTTTGCTTCAGTTTCTCCCTAAACCGCTTTGCACGTTCTGCTCCCGTTAGAGGCATTTTATATTAATTGAAAATATTTATCTGAAACAAAAAAAAATGTAAAACGTATAACCTATTACTCTGGAAATATACTATTTTTAATGAATAATTAGGATAGGAATAAAATAAAAAGTAAACAATTACACATGTATTTTTTACTTTTACAAAACTACCCCTAGGAAGTGTGCAATAAATTTCTGAAATTTGTATGAAAAAAAAAAAAAAAAAAATCCTAGGTTCGCACATTCGGAGAGTGATGGGTAGCTCTCCGTCCGATCAGGACCAAGCCCGGGTCGACGGCGCGTAGTGTTCCACGCGCGCCTCAAAGAGTCGTCAGCGAAGCTGAAGGGGTCCGTTTGGGCCGATGCCTACCACTGGGGTTGCGGATAAGTCCTTAGGGGAAACCGTGGCCCTGGTCTAGGCAAGGGAAGGAACACGGGTGGGTTTTAGTCAGTAAAAGTCTGACACGCCCTTCCGCTCCGCCCAGAGCGGGAGAAGTCATTTGATGAATTCCCACCCAAAAAAAAAAAAAAAAAGAAGGTTCGCACATTCACTCAAAACATGGTAAAAATAAACTTTTATGTAAATAATGAAACACGTATACGGTATTATAATATAACTTGATTTAAACAAATCACCAAGCACAGATAGATCACAGAACGCGCGTCCGCTCCCCGCCAGCTCTAAAATGCAAAACCCGTATAATACTTTCGCAATCCACATAATCAGATATTCCGCCACTTCCGTTTTTAAGGACAAACTTTAAACTAGTATTGTTTATTCAAATTCCTTTTTATAGTATTATATTAAACTTGATATTAAAATACTAAAAATAAGGCTTCGATTGCAAACAACTTCATTAAATAAATTTAATTTGGAAGTATTTTAATGAACTTCAAAGTTAACAAGCTGTAAGGTGGACATATTAAATTGTGTTTTTTTGTATTACATTTTGACAATATTTTAATTTTTATAATGTTTCAGTAACTTATTATATTTAAACATAATTCTTAATCATTTCTGTAGTAGAAAAATAACTCTAACTAATGAAATGTGTTAAGGTTGCTCAGAAATTTATTGTCGGTGGACAACACATTTCTGGGGTGTTCATTTTTTTTGAAAAACGCCCTTTATCATTTCGCAAATTAAAGTGCTTAGCGACGGAAAGTGATATGATTAGAAAAGTAAATAAAAATATTCTCCGTCGGTATAATTTGTGCATTGATGTGAATGTAGGACACATCGAGAACTTAAAAATTTAGTGTTTTTGTGCGCGTACTTCAAAGCCGCCGCCCGCGCCACCGCTGTACGGCAAAATGATCGATTTACGACGACAAAAATATTTCTAACGAAAATTTGTTACATTTAATTATCTAAGCAGTTTGACGTTTTCTAAGTCAACCTACGGACCTATAAGTTTATTTATTTATTTATTAGCCTTTTAGTCGGACACACAAAGTGTAGTCTTCAGTACCGTATTTGGTGTTTCTTTATTTTTTGCATGTCCGTTTGCCAGTCGGCAAAGGCCTCCTCCAACCTTATCCATTCCTGTCTCTCTCTGGCCACTCTGCCCCATGTCGTTCCAGCAACCTCTCTGATGTCATCGTCCCACCTTTTCTGTGGTCTACCTCTCTTTCGTTGGCCATTTCTTGGGTACCACTGGGTAACTATTTTGCTCCATTTGTCCTTCCCTCTAATCATGTGTCACGGACATGGACATGGACACATGACACGGACCTATAAGTACTGATTTTTAATATATTGAAATTTTATTCCAATATAAAAATTTTGGATTGAAATAAAACAACTCAAAATAAATCGTAAACCTTGTATTATTAAAAAAAACATTATTAATCATCTTCTTCGTCATCGTCTTCCTCATTCTGATCGTTACCATCGTTACATAAATATGTTGGCATCGTGAGCATATTCATAATTGTATCATTAAAACCTTTCATTGGTTTTTTTTTCACTGGTCGATGTTGACTTATCAGGGGATCAGAGTTAATACATAGCCAGTGTAAAATGTCCGTGTTAGTATTAATTCTTGAAGTTTTGCGTGAGTGCATGAGTCGTATGTTTTTATATTCTTTTTGAGAGGCTTCCAATACGTCCTCGGATAGCTGACCCACAGGCAGAGGTAGCTGACTTATGATGTCGCTGCTGTGGATAAGTAGTTTATGTACTGACGCACTCATCTTGTACCATCCATACAGTTCAATGCATTTTTTTGCTGTTTCCATGCAATATGGTTTGAAAGTGTTTATTTTGATGTAATGGCAACAAGAAATTGTCTTTAAAATATTTGAAAACCTTTCAATCAATTCTTTATCGATTCCAGTAATTTCAGACACTATCTCTGGATTTTCAAAAAAAATCCGTGCCGTGTTGCCGTCATTTGTGTTTCCACCTCCTTGCTTAGGTTGGTCCACTACTAAACTCATCTTCTCGTAAAACAGGTCCGTTATATTTTTCTTCTTCTCTTTTACTTGATTCTTCAATGTAGTGTCCCTAGCTTGCCATTGTTTAATATCAATTTTATATGCTATATGCAAAAGATATTCGAAACACCTTAGATAGGCATGTAAAATAGATATGCCATACTTAGAGGCAGAAACATCACAGGATTGTTGTAAGACTTTATCCAAGTTGTTTATGTCCTTCGGAGTTACCTTACAAATGTTGCATGCCTGAGACGATGCAGTTTGTGTAAGGACATTGCATGTTTTGCCATCCATCATTGTACAAATTGGAATATGCTTAAAGGTGATTAATTTTTCTTGGAGGCTTACTGTTGTTGATGTAACAGCTCGCAGCTGTTGTTCAGTAGCATCGAATTCTTGTTTTATGGTCTGATTTGTTTCTTTAATTAACTTGAAACCAATAGGGCGACACCACTTTGTCGATGATGGGCTGGGGTTTTTCCAAAATAATTTTTTTTCTTCTTCATGGAATATAGACACTTCGAGAGGAACAATAGTGCTTAATATAATATTCGAATCGGAGTACTTTGGACTGTCTGCGAAGTGCTGTTTTATAAATGCTGTGCCCGCCACTGCCATCCAGCCCCCACTTATAGTAGACATCAATTTCGAATACTTCTGGAGGAAGATGAAGAGAAATAACTTCTTGTTGCACTTCATATAATTTTCGGACTGTGTGATCCGTCTCCGAAACAGTAATATTTTCGGGATTCAAAAAAAATAAAAAAATTCAAAAGTCATTTATTCAAATTAGGCTGAGAATCAGCACTTTTCGAACGTCAAAATTACATAAGACAGTCCCCCAAAAACGCCCGCCCTTCACCACTTCCTAGTGCTTTTGCTGGAGAGAAGAATTGGCGCAACAAACTCCCCAGCAGCACAGCTGTCTGTTCAGTTAGAAAAAAAACTTGATTCTATACAATAGTATGCAAATAATTTACATTACTCAACACAAAACATTCAATAAAATATATGCCATAATGACAGCTAGCACGCGCCAATGTACCAACAAAAAAAAATATCGAAATCTAAACTCAAGCAAAAATAAAAACTAAAAACGTAAACAGAACTTAATACCCGAATTATAAAGCCTCCAGGCATAAAGGGCGTGCCCGCTTACATATAGCTAATAAAGCTGTAACTCGAAGTCACATAATTAGATATGATAAACTAGGACCATTGAAGTAAAAATAAATCAAAAATAGATCAACAGTTAGGCAAGAATAATATATAATCTACTGTCGAGGTCGCTAGCTAATCACATATTGCAATACAACTCATACGAAAACATTGTAATGAGTAGATCATGTCAACAATAAATAAAAATAAAATAAATTGTATAATAAAGTCAAATAAATTAAACATTCTATAAACTCATATAACCTGTCAGTAGGTAAGCTAATTCTGGAGAAAGAACATAAACATTGTCTTGAGTTAATCACAGCGACCAACTATTTTTATCGCTTAAGAGGGTGCATCCTAAAAGTTGGCAACGTCGTAAATAGCTGTCAAATATTTACCTGTTTTGATTAATTTGGAAATAATACTGTATGGAAATAAGAAATGTGGCTAACTAACTATCTAGAATATTAATAATGAATTGCAATTATAACATTGAATTTGATGTTGTACCCGTTTTAGGTGTAAAAAGGCATTTGGAAAGTTTCCAAATACTTTTTTTATATCTAAAACTAACTATTCGGTGTTACGATATTAAATGTTGCATTTCATAATCAATATTCTAGTTCGCTAGTTAGCCACATTTTTTATTTCCATACAGAAATATTATCAAAATAATCAAAACAGCGAAATATTTGACATCTATTTGCGACGTTGCCAACTTTCAGAATAAACCCTCTTAAGTAGTCATTGATAGAATAGTATGCCTTTGAACAAAGGTTGGATTTTACTTTAGCTTTAAACGCATTAAAAGGCAAATCTAGCAGAGAAGTGGGTAGCTTGTTATAAAAGGTTATACCAAGCCCAACAAATGAGTTATGAACCTTATGAAGCCGGTGAAAAGGAGCTCGTAATTTGTCTTTATTTCTGGTGTTAATATTGTGGATATCACTGTTTTTAGTGTATACGTGTATATTTTGCCTAATATATAAGATATTGGCGAAGATGAATTGTGATGCCACTGTAAGAATACCAATATCTTTAAAAAAATCTCTCAGAGAGACTCTGGTACCTAGTTGGTAAATTGCTCGGACAGCTCGTTTTTGAAGAACAAATATATTTTGAATGTCAGCGGCTTTGCCCCACAGCAGAATACCATAGGACATAACGCTATGGAAATAACTAAAATAGACTAATCGAGCTGTATCAACGTCAGTGTATTGTCTTACTTTCCTGACAGCGTAGGCGGCCGAGCTGAGCCTTCCCGCTAGACTTGAAATATGTGGGCCCCACTGAAGTTTGGCATCTACTGTTATGCCCAGAAAAACTGCCGAGCCCACAGTTTCAAGCACTTCTTTATCTAAGACGATGTTGGGTCCTAGATTTCTAACATTTGGTAAAGCGAACTTTATACATTTCGTTTTCTTGGAGTTGAGAACTAAGTTATTTGTTGTAAACCAATCCGTAACCATTGAGAGTGCACTGTTTACATCGTCAAAATTTTGTCTGTTCCTGTCTACTTTAAAAATAAGAGAGGTATCATCTGCAAACAGTACAACTTCACAGATACCCTTTAAAAAGAATGGTAAGTCATTGATATACACTAAGAACAAGAATGGATCCAGTATTGAGCCTTGAGGTACACCTAACTGAACTGGTAACCCGGAAGATTTCACACCATTAATATCTACACATTGGGACCTATTACTTAAATAAGAATTTATAACATCGAGAGCTTCGTTTTGCACACCGTAATGACGCAAGCAGGATAGCAAGTTTGCTTTATCTGGAAGATTTGATTATAGGCAGGGTATATATTAGCACCTCTAGCTTTAGCTCCTCTTTGTACTTTTATATAATCTTCTTTTGTCATACTAGTATCAACAATAAGAGCTAGCGCTTCCACAGGTGTGTATAGTGTGCAAGAGGGCTTGATGTTTTTTGACTGCTGCATTCGTTTCAAACTTCTTGGTGACGACTCTAGGGCTAATTTCATCACTTTAGCAGCTTTGCGTTTTCCCGATACAACTAAGCTGGATTCAGTTGCAAATGAAAGTTGTTCCGGAGAAAGACCTTTCACAAGAGTTTGCACAGATCTTTGTTTAGAACGCAGCGATGAGACCCCAAAATCCTTCTTTGGTCGTCCTGAAACCGGTTTCTTACTAGGCGTCTGTTGGTCTCCTTGTATGTTCGGCACTTTGAACTCCTCATTTAACCAATCGTGATGATTTGTAATCAGTCGGTTATGGATGCGATGGCATTGTTTCCATTTTGCAAATAACTTTGTCACAAACACTTTAATTTTCAATTTGACCGATTTTTCAAAGTCTTCACCATATTTTACAATGTTTAATTTGTTCAAAATATACTTAAGTAAATGTTCAATGCATTTAGGCAAAGAAAATTTAAAAATACTTTCACTTTTTAAAACAAAATACAATTCTAGTCTTTTAATACTTCGCATTTCCACGTTATCATTTCGACTACCTGAAACAAAAAGAACAAATACTCAACGATGTGTATATACGTGCAGCTAAAACTAGTTTCCTCGTAATAACAACAATCAGAATTATTGATAATAAACAAATTTAAACTGGTACTCGTTGGAACTTTTTAGAAAAGCTTCCACGAATTATTTTTCTACAGCAAAACAATATTATTGTAAGTCTATCGATATATTTAGATTATTTTCTATGTTTAAAGCGTTGAAAGAACTCAATAATAGGTTTAAAATGAAGTACTTACTACGTGGTAATGGATCCATATAAAAAAAATAGATTTCACTTGAAAACAACTGCACATCGACACAATGTATTCGCACCGAGTTTAGTAGAATACTGGCGGCACGCCTAACAATGAGCGAAGAGTCGAACAATAGCGGCTTTTGTAAACGGGTCTCGCTCGCAAATAAAAAATATTTTGTTGATTTTTGACCATTGAAGGGTAGAGAGCACCAAACGCATGTTATTAGCGTATTTCAATAATTTTGTTTTAAATGCTTTTGTCGTCATAAATCGATCGTTTTGCCTTACGTGGCACCGCCCGCTTTGACACACGCCGTGCTTCGGCGCGCGCGACGTTGCCGCTTTGTTACCTAGGTATCTAAGGTCAGTTAAATTTATTTACAAAGGGTGGTTGCGTTTTACTCTGATTTGTAAGCTATTTAGTTTATTTGAAAAAAAAAAACAAATTTTTAGTGCTTTTTATTTTTATACCGTATCGTATTAATACTTGTAGCGGTTAGACCGCCACATACAAAAACTACGAAACAAAAAGACATGACGTCACACAATTCCTACATCTCGCAGTTAGAGTTTACCAAGCGAAAAACATAGATAAGACTATCCGAAATCAACATATGGGCAGTTGCCCGCCAGACATAACAACCCGTCTGGTTGGAGGATCCTCCCTTTTCTATGGTGGATGAGTGAACTTTACACCCTGTTCCTCATACCTCTAAACTGGTGACCCCGGGTATGAACGTCAGCGCAGCCTTCGTGCAACTACTTCAGCGTGACGTCATCATCATCACTCCCGCAAGCTTTCGTGAGGCAAGTCACACAGCCAGCCAGCACCCACGGCTTTAACGGGTATCCTGACCACCAGCATGCAGCGAACGCGCATTCCTGGTCATCACCCTCAACCACAACCCGGCGCTGTACCACATCCGACTCACTGGATGACGACGCACCGCCACCCCGACTCACTGGGGAATCACCGCAGACCGTTCCGACTCACCGTGAACTATGCGGCACCCGGTTCCGACTCACTGGAACCACAGCTGGCACTGTGAAGCATCGCAACATCCAAGACTCAGCCCACTATCGACCTCCGGTCTCCGGAGGGGAGTGATGTAGCGGTTAGACCGCCACATACAAAAACTACGAAACAAAAAGACATGACGTCACACAATTCCTACATCTCGCAGTTAGAGTTTACCAAGCGAAAAACATAGATAAGACTATCCGAAATCAACATATGGGCAGTTGCCCGCCAGACATAACAACCCGTCTGGTTGGAGGATCCTCCCTTTTCTATGGTGGATGAGTGAACTTTACACCCTGTTCCTCATACCTCTAAATACTAAACACGTATAGTATACGTAGTGTAATTTAATGCCCCTCTGTCATATCAACTCTGTATAACCCGTCTGCCTTCAAAGCAAGAGTGAACATCTTCTGGGCACGCTCGTTCCATCATAGACCTCATCCATCGTTTTCCATGAGGCGAGAACGCGGTCAAGAGCAGGCCCATTCAGCAAAAAAAATTTAAAAAAAAATTAAAGAACCCCTCAAAGATTTAAACTTCTAAACTGAACTGTGTGACATAAATACCTGTAATAATGAGCTTGAAATAAATGATTTTCAGACAAAACTTAGCGAAATTAAGACTAGATCACCAAAATCAAGAAGAAAAATCCTGTATTTCACAATTATGTTTAGAATTTAAAGATAAGCCACGTTGTCAAAAAGCTACAAGTGTAACAAACTGATATTTTCAAAGTGAATGTAAATCTCATACAAGTTCAAGTTCAAATCATCAAAGTGATCGTAGCAAGAGCAACAGAGACAGTCGAACGGAACAAAGGTGTTTTTAGTGCAACAAAGTTGGGCACTTCAAAAGTCAGTGCCGCTTTAAGAAGGATAAAGAAAGTAATGCTTTTGTTGTGGAAAGTGCGATCGGGGAATGTTTAAAAAAAAACCAGTGGTTAGTGGACTCGGGCGCAAGCGAACATATGTGTTGTGATCGAAACCTTTTTTCGTCATATTCGATAGTTACGAACAAAAAAAGTGACTGTCGGTAATGGAACGCAAATTAATGTTGCTGCGGACAGGTAGCGGTTGAAGTATGGAACGGAATGGAATGGACCGATACGGACCATAGACAACGTTCTTTACGTGCCTGAGTTGAAGATGAATCTATTAATCTGTCAATCGTGTTACGAGTAGAGGATACCCTCTAATAACAAAAAAGTTTTAATAACAAAGGAAAATAAATGTGAATTTTACAATAAACAGAAGAAATTAATAGCAATTGCTCAGCGGACTGGCAACATGTACGTTTTGGAATTTCGCTATAATACTGGCTGTTCAGTTAATACAGCAGAAGTAACATGTGCGGATATAGATGAATAGCATCAGAAGTAAGTGCATCAAAACATGGAATACGTGAAGAATGTATTGAAGAAAAATAATGTTGTAGTAAACAGATCTCACGTGCTCGACTCTAACAAGTGTGAGTGTTGTTTGTCAATAATATAATAATTATGCATATCACGATAAAGTACATTATTTTATACGTGTCAATTGAGTGAATTTTGATGCAAAACTATATCCGCTTGACTGTCACTAATGAGACAATATAATTTAATTGTTATCGAGCTGCATCAGTCTTTCGGACAGTTGAGCATATATTTGGTTTAGTACACTAGAGCCAAATTGTGTTGGTGTTATAACATAACAGGTTCCGGGTTCGATTCCCGGTCGAGACAAAATATACGACGACGATTTTTATACATGGCTACAGGTCTGTACATACTTATAGTCTTGGTAGGTATATTGTATGCTCTTGTCTTTGAAATCTGGTTGTTGCTTTCTGGTCTTTTTATGGAATGTTTATGGTTTTTATTTTCGCTTAGCATGGAGGGTTAATTAAGCTTGTTTATCTTAAGATGGAGTACAGCAATTCTTCGCAAGAGGCAGAAAGCTTTGTGCGCTCATCCCAAAATCGGGCAGAAAATCGTCGAATGACGATTCGTTGACGGAGTCTGAAAATGAAATCCGGCCGGCAGTTTCCAATTCGACATAGGGCAGACGAAGAATCATCATCAGCGCCTTCACTACCATCGTCGATGGAAAATCTCAACCTGCTATCCGACGATGAAATAGTTGATGTCCAAGAAGCGGTCACTGCGTCACCAAATGAAATGAAATGAAATGAAATGAAATGAAATTGTTTATTCTGTAAATAGGATATCGGAATCACTTTTACACGTCATATTAAAAAAAAATGTTTAAAATAAGCTAGATGAGGTCGGCGTTTCCTAACTGACTACTCTGAGAAGAAAGGCCGAAACAAACTCAGAGGTCACAGTCTCTTTTAAAGTCCAGACATAATCTTGGTCAAGCCATATGAGAACCATGTAGATTAGTGTCTGAAATGGTCTTTTGAGGAAAGAACCACACAGATTTGAGTGGACCTGTCCAGTCAGTGCAAGCATTTGTCAGTAATCGTGGAGCTCAACTCAGAACTTAAGGAGCTCAAATCGACGAACAATACCAAAGAAAGGACATTTGGGTAGGCCGCATTAACTACTCAAACTGCCAGACCATCATTAAAATTACCTGAGAAATCAAATTTAAAGAGGAAAAAAAACCCACATAGTCCTCACATTCACAATAATTAAAAATAATTTAATACTTTACAAAGTAATCATGTCATTTTGTATATAATTTTAAATAATGTCAATGTGAATATAAATCTGGTTTATTTTGATGTTTATAAGTAATAATTAAAATTTCAAGTTTTATGGTTTTATCACAAGGCTTAGCAGAGCGAGCAGCTCAATCCCAAGCTTTTTTATCTTCTAAATAATCTGAAATTTTATAGTACCCTTTTTTACAAAGTTTGGTTTTAATACAGCTTTTAAATCGTTTAATAGGTAAGTTTCGAATGTCAATGGGAAGTTTGTTGTAAAAGCGTATACATTGACCCATGAACGAGTTGCCTACTCTGTGGAGACGTGTGCGATGTACAGCAAGGTTGTGTTTGTTCCTGGTATTTAAACTATGAATATCGGACATTTTCTTAAAATTTGATATATTTTTGTGTACATACAATAGGTTTTCAAAAATATATTGTGAGGCTACAGTCAGAATATTTATTTCTCTGAATTTCTCTCGAAGGGACTCTCTTGGACCTAGGTTGTAAATGGCTCGGACAGCCCTTTTCTGTAGAACAAAGATAGAATTAATGTCCGCACAGGTTCCCCAGAGAAGAATCCCATAAGACATCAGACTATGAAAATAACTAAAATAAACAATTCTGGCTGCATCTACGTCAGTTATCTGTCTAATTTTTTTAACAGCATAGGCGGCCGAACTTTGCCTTCCTGACAATTTTTCTATGTGTGGTCCCCATTGTAATCTACCGTCAATAGTTATTCCAAGAAAAACTGTTGACTCAACAGGGTTCAACTCTATTCCGTTAACTTGAACATTGGTAGTTAGTTGCCTGACATTTGGCGTTGAAAATTTAATGAGTTTAGTCTTTTTTTCGTTCAGGAGAAGATTATTTACATTAAACCAATGCACAACTTTAGAGAGTGCATCGTTAACTTGTTCAAAGTTTGCTGGCATCTCCACTCACTCCACTAGCTGCGCAAAATTTGACACAATCTGTAGCCACTCCACACCAGGCTCCGACTCCTACAGCTCCACAGTCTCCAGCTACTCCTTTAACATCAACACGCGCCAGAGCAATTAGACCAAGATTGGTTATAGCACGTCGTCCTCAGCTAGCGAGAGTAAAAGTGCAACCTCTCAATTTTCGATGGACTGGACAACGATTCCGTCATCGAGCAGAAATAGCCAATAATGATTTTCAAGCAGAGGCATGTCTCAAGGATCCATTTAAATATTTTTCCAGCTTTTTTACAGACGACATTTTAAACTACATAAAGGAACAAACCATCTTATATTCTACTCAACAAACTAATAGATCGTTGAATTTTTCAGTCGAAGACATAAAAGACATAAGAGAGATAGGTTCTTTGACTCAAATAGCCCAAACCTTACCCCTATCAAGACCAACAGCCTTGACGGGTCAGCGTCATAAGGACTCAATTTTGGAAAGGGAGTTTAAGGATCGCCAAAAGCGGGCAAATGAAAAACACCAAGTAGAGATGAAAATACTTCATGATCAGCATCGTGAAACGAAGGCAAAAGCTGAACTAGCTGAGCTACTTCTTCATGAGCAATATAGGGAAGCCAAGGCAAAAGCTGAACTAGCTGAGCTAATCCTTTTGCAACAACAACAATGCTCCTGAGGTAATATAATTACCTCCTTTTCGTGCTATAAAGACAGTTGGTACTTTCAGACTCAAAGGACATTGTTCGGCGTCCATACATCGTTCGCCTAAGAACCAACAGAGACGTGAATGTACTTTCTGTGTTCTATATAATGCATATATTCTATTTAAAACAAATTAAAATGACGGACACTACTGAGAATTGTAGAAAAATCTAAAACACTTTCGGATTTTGGGGTTATAATTAGGACAATAGAAACATATTAACTTAGCGTATATTAGTGAAAATACATTGGATTATATCTTCAAACGTTTCATTACATATTATGTAGGTGCATTTATCTATTAGTTGGTCAGAACCATTATTTCTTTAAACTAATTTGTCTAGAGTTATGACCAATAAAAAAATACACTGAGACAAAATGACACTGTCATTACTTATACATGTCAAAGTATTATCTGTCAATTCATCGACTGTCAGTGTTGTTATTGCTTGTTTCACACAGCGCAAACGCTTTATTCCGTTTGTAACTAAAAACCTTATTCACAGATCAAGCGCTGAGAGAGCGTATTCAAAACGTCAAATTGAAACAAAATAATGGCGCTTGGGAATAAGACCGATGTGAATTACTTTTTAAAATGTTTTCGAAATTATGAAGTGTCCGTTCTATTGTAATTATTGTAATGTAAATTATAAAAAAAACTTGTAATTATAGTAAAAGTTTCCTACGTGTTGATTCATAGGCCATTTTTTACAATGTCCTTTAAAGAGCACTTACTACAACTTCAAAAGGATAGCACAGATTACACTTACCCTTGATCTGCACGCGTCTGGCAACGGTGGACACAGCAGTTGTTTCGCATTTTGTTTTTTCTTTTTCATTGTTTGTCATAGGTGAATTTTGAAAAACCACTCACCATTAGTTTAAGTATCTGTATTTCTCCATATGCCGTTAACTGACTACCACAAAACACTTTTCATCCTACGATTATTCACTATATTATTGTATTATTAAAGCACTAGACAGCCGTAATGTTTAACCCATTTAGACCCAAATACAAACTAGTAGTACAAATTTGAAAAAAACTTTATTTAGGTATGTATTGGAGGCTAGTTAGACATATTACTGCAAAAAACATAAAAAAAATATTTTATAACAAATAAAAAAAAACCCGTCCTCAAATGGGGCCAATGGGCTTAAGAGTGGTATTTTTCAAAACATTGTTTTTCTATGCATAATGTTTTGATGCATTTTTTACATTGCCAACGTGCTTTCATGTGACATTCTACGCAACGTAGCTGAGGGCATGTCAACATAGGAACCGTCACATTTACGCCAACGTGGTTCTTGGACGTCAACTCGCCTATATCTTTGTAGCGGTTCATCATCACTACTATCCCATTCGTCGTCGTTCCTGGACTCAAACACTTCAACTCTCCCTGGGATATCACGCGGAAGTATATTTTGCTGGACATCATCTTCATCGCCTTCTTTTATATCCGTGAGAATACTCGGATCTGGGGGAATCGCCACCAAATCATAACTAACGTCACGATCATCCTCATCGCTCAAAATGCTTTCTATGGCTTCCTCGAGACCTTGAAAGTCATTTGCAACATCAAACGATTGCTTCGTCATTGTTCACGTCGAAACTGAACCTACAAAATAAACAGAAAAATATTAGCAATCAGCCCATTGGACCCATTTGGGGACATCATACTAAAAAATCTCCCATAATGGTCATATCTCAGAAAATACCTAAAATAATAGCATTACTCAACAGTCAAAACAATGGGCAAGTGAAAAATACTATATAAATATAATAAATACTAATGTATATATAAAAAATAAGTACTTACGTTTGGTCTATCACCTACTTCCTTATTGAAGTAAATAAAACTACCAATTTCACCTACTACGTCCAGTAAATCACTAAACTATAATTTTTATCACTAAGTAACACTCTTCGGCACTACGAATCTTAAACAAAACAAAAGATAGTTAAGAAAACTGAAAATATGTGGGTACTTGAACAACTGGCCCCAAATGGGGACAGCGGGCGTAAATGGGTACAATGTTTTGCCGGTGTCGGCGCCTGTGTCTCTTTACTTGTCACATCGATGCCATAGAGTACCATACCACAGACACTAAAAGGCATCTAAGACAAGTGTTCTTGTGGCGGGAACGACACAAAACGAAACAACAAAGTTACTGGATAAAGAGATTATATTTCACACACCGTTTTACACGAACAATATTAGAAACTAGCGTAGGTAGACTTTACTTAGACATAGGACTACATTACACCGATTTTGGCGGGAACGCCGAGCGATTCAAGACACGTCCGTTCGCAACTGTGTTTCGCGGGCACTCTTTGGGTAAGTCTAAGTTATCGATAGTACGTAGTGCGATATCATGACACAAACCGTTGGGTCCGCGTATTAGTGCAGTCACCCTACAAGAATTCTTATCAGTAACAACATGACCGCGTGCACTAACAATTTTCAACGGGGATAATGGTCCACTAAAATTACAAACACTAGAATCAATTAAAGACACAGTGGCACCATCATCAAGCAATGCATAACAATTATGTTCGACATTATTTACAATTATAGAAACAGGCACAATTTTTAATAATATTTTTGTGTTCCGACATCGCTCACCCATACTCGTCACTGACTCGGCGTCCGACGGCTGTTGTGCGACAGCGGGCGCCTGCGCCGGGGCACCCACAGGTGGGGTGCCGGCGCCGGCGGCGCCCGGGGCGCTCGACTTCTCGTAGTGGAGAAGTGTGTGATGCGGAGAACGACACTTTTCACACCGTTTTGCGCGACAACGATACCGAGAATGACTTTGCACTAAACATTTAAAACATAGCTTATTTACCTTTACGAAGTCCCACTTTTCTTGTTCATTTTTATTTACAAATTTGTCGCACTCGGGTAATCGGTGAACCGCACTATTACACAACACGCACACACTGGATGACGACGACGTACATGGCGATGTACTCGATGATGCAGACTCCTCGCTGGTGATGTGTACACGTTGAGTATGTACCCGTTGCTGATGACGCGCGGGCTCCGCGCGCCCGGCGCGCGTAGTGTTCACAGCAGTGGCTGCGGTAGCGAGGTAGGCAGCAGCGGTGGGCCGGTTACGATGACTATTGTTATCTTCGGTGCTTATGTTCAGGGGTAGGTAATAAGCTGATGCCCGTGACAAGTGACTCAGGAACTCGAGTACAATATTTATGTTCGGCGATACACGAATATCTTCTTTACTATCGACGTTCATTTTCATAACAAACTCGCCGTACTGCGCTCTTTGAACGTGGGTCAATTTACTTAGTATTTCGTGCGTTATTTGCGGGTTATTTATATAACCCTCCGCCTTTATGTTTCTGAGAATGTACACGCAATTTCGTATAACGCACGTCATATTTCTCAACTCGACGCCACTGTCGGATACACGTGGTAGATTTCGGATTTTATGAAGTGCAGTTTCCAGTAGTAAATTAGGGTGTCCGAACTCCTCTTCCAGGGCATTTATTACGTCTGTTGGGTCGGCCCCGGTACGTAGCAGACCTTCAACGGCACACTTTGCCGTGCCACGGAGCGATGCTTGTAGCCGTACGGTGTTCTCAAACAAGCTATACGTGGACGCAGTAGCTTCGTAGGTACGTCTATACGCCAACCAGTCTACCGGGCTGCCATCAAACACGGGGAGATCATAATTTTGCTTTGGCCGTTTCGTCATGTTCGTTATAATAACGTCGGCTAGGTGCATGATGTCAGAAGCTGTAACGGTGCCGGCGTTGATGACTTCGGGCGGAGCCCCAGGTGCATATTTCGAATTCGGCGGGGAGGACGCTGCCACGGGCTCGTAAAGCGCGCGAACGCCGGCGGTGGCGGGCGGCGCATGCGCGATGCCGCGCGTGGGCTCACGTGTTAGGCCTTCGGTCGGGCACGCACCCGCGGGCTCGAAAAGCGCGCGAACGCCGGCGGTGGCGTACGGTACATGCGCGGTGCCGCGCGCGGGCTCGCGGGTTAGGCCTTCGGTCGGGCACGCGCCGGCCGGCGCACGGGGCGCTGGCGGTATATCCGCGTGCTCGCAAGGGGCTTGACTTGAACTGAGCCACTCATCCACGTTATCACCAGTACAACAAACACTGGGAGCGCGATTTTCTGATACTTCGTCCTCGATCTCCGCGATGTCTAACGCAAGTTTCTTTTTTATAAGCTGTTCTTTCAACTTGACGAGTTCTTCTTCGGCTTTGTACTCGGCACGGAGGCGTAGCGCTTCGCGGCTCAAACGGCTTGATCGCGACCCGATCGACGTGGCAACAACTTCACTACGCGGGTTCGTAGTGACACACGTCGTATCCGCTTCAGGTCGTTGTTCAGCTCCAGCATGGGCTTTGCTCCGTGTGACGACACCAGTAACTTTGCTATCCATTTTGATCCGGCTCGAAGGACCAATGTTCTTGTGGCGGGAACGACACAAAACGAAACAACAAAGTTACTGGATAAAGAGATTATATTTCACACACCGTTTTACACGAACAATATTAGAAACTAGCGTAGGTAGACTTTACTTAGACATAGGACTACATTACACCGATTTTGGCGGGAACGCCGAGCGATTCAAGACACGTCCGTTCGCAACTGTGTTTCGCGGGCACTCGTTTTATACTCACGCGGCGGGCGGCGGGCGTCCCCACGCATCGGTAGGCGAGCGCGCGAACCGAAAAGGCGGCTTCGCGCATGCGTACTTACAATGGCAAGCTTCTGTGGCGCGGTGTTGCCCTTTCGAGTCGCGCGTAATTCCAAACTTAAATTTAAAATATTTGCATAACGTCATTGTGTTGCCTACAGACGTGAGTTGCCTACAACAAGTAATCGATGCTACGTCGGGTGGTCGGGTGCAGACACACGGACTACGTATTTTATTTATTTTTTAATGTATTTGATACATAATAATTTATTTATTATTATTTAGTTTCTGTATCTATCCATCCGTGACATCACTGCGGGCCCTATCAGAATACCAGTGCTGCGACATTTAGTATTAAATGTCGCAGCATCGTGCTGAGATAGGAGCCTTTTGGCCTCGCACAGGACTCTGCTTCTTTTTTACTTTGTTTTATTTTTATTGTTTTTTATTTTTTATTGATGTTTCAATGTGTCTTAGTTTAGTTTGTGATCTCCTGTGCTTGTCTCAATAAATACTTTTTCTTTCTTTCCTTCTTTATTACAATATTAATTTTATTTTTTATGCAATGTTTATTTTAACATGTTATAAAAATCACATCTTAGGCATAAGTATACTTAAATAATACAGAGCTCTTGAAAACATAGTTTGAGTAATGATGGGTTTACATGCAAATACAAGCCTTTGTCTTTTGTTACAGATTTACTACTGTTACATTATAGAACACATTGCACCACTCATCAGCATATAATGTGGTATTATTATTACAACAACATAAAATCACGCCTGTAATCTTGAAGGGATAGGCAGAGGTGTACCTATAGTACACCAACATTTCGAAATAAGGTGCTCTATAAATATTATATAAATAAACAGACATTGATTTACTTAAACCTCTCAAGCCGCGCGGCGCGCCCTTAAGAACAAACCCTCGGGGACCACCCGCGGCGCGTCAGAGATTAAGGTTGTTTAATTTCAGTCTTTCTATATGGTTCAAGTCTTTAACAATTTAAGAACTTACTTATAATAAATAAACTGGTACAACAACATCTTGAATTTAGGTAACACAGTCATAACAATTATTACAGAAATTTATACCAATGAACGTCAATATTAACCTGTAATACATTTCATACTGTAATTTATTGATATAAATTTTCTATAATTATATTTCTCAGTAAGAACCCAGTGCTAGTGCCAGCTCCATCAGAGTATTTGGTTCATCTACTACGTCACTTTGGTCTACTTCATTGAAAATTTCAATATTATCGTTTAAAATCAATGACAAATTATGCAAAACTGCACAAGCAACTATTATATTTGAAACTGTTGAAAGTTTATTACCTAACCCTCTTGCAACACAAGGCAAATTCCAAAAGTTCTCTCAACAATATTTCTAGTTTTTATTTATGCTCTGTTAAGTATTGCAAATTGAAGGGGGATCTTCAGGAGAAGGTCTAATAGGCGTAAGTACTAGAGTTGCCGCGAATACTCGCTATTATTCGGTATTCGGCATTACTCGTCATTTTATTGATATTCGTCGAATACCGAATAATAGCTAGTATTATTCGGCATTCGGTGAATAGTCGTCGAAAATAAACTTTTAACGAACAAAAGAACTAATGAGTTAAAAATAATAATTTTTTTAATTATTTTCCTTAATAAAACAATACACAATATCAATTATTATCTGTAATATGTGCCTGGCAATCACATTCATGAAATTAAATTAGTAAGGCTTTTTAATTAATATTTAAAATCCAACAGAGGCTATTTGTGGTGCAAAAAAACAATTTTTTCTGCACGTTCTGGAGCAAGTCGGTTTCGTTTTTCCTCGTAAATTAAACCTGCCTCGGAAAATAGTCTTTCTGAATAAACAGAGCTTGCTGGTGTGATTAAGTATCGTTTAGCAAGCTTACTTAAAATAGTAAATCTATTCTTATTGGTACTCAAAGCCCACCATTCATATGGGTTTATTTTTCTGTCAGCCTTTGCTAATGCGATGTAGTTGGCGATTTCTTCAGCAGTGGCATTCTTGGGTTGCTCTTCAGTAGGTTGCTCTATAGATGATTCTTCAAAACATGCCCAAAATAGTTTATGAGTTTCCGAATCATGCTCACTTTCATTGTCTTTTGGATGCCGTTTCTGGATCCGAATCAACATTTTCGTCATCTAAAGAAAGCCTAAGACCTTCTCTGAGCGCAGCTCTACGGATCCGTTCTAAAAATGTCGACAAGTAATGTCTTCGTAAAGCATAGATCATCCAAGTTAAAACGGGCTTCCATAGTTTCTATCAACGCCTTTCTAAAATCATCAACGTGTGCAGTTTGTTGAATCAGCGCATCTTTCATTAGGTATCTGATTAATGAAACAGTGCTAGGTATCACATCTGATATGGGTGCATATATGTGGAACTCGTGATTTTTGTTATCTCTTCGAAAGGTTTTAAGAGCTTTAACAGATGTTCTATAACCTCCCACTGATCACTGGTCAAATTTTCAAAATTCACGCTCCTTGATTCTGAAATATACACCGAAATTGCTCTTTTTTGTTCAGATAGACTCTCCAGTAAGTAATATGTTGAGTTCCAGCGAGTTTGAATATCTTGAATCAGTTTATGGTTAGAAAGTCCGAGCTCAGATTGAATACTTTCAAGTTTTGTATATCCTGAATGATTAAAATGTGTCACTATGCGGCGGGCACTAGTAAGAATTTCTTTTATTGGAGAACTGTTATCTAATGCATTATTTATCACCAGCTGGAGAGTATGTATGAAGCAACGCTGTGAAGGAAGTGGAGTTTCCTTAACTCCTTTAACGATATTCGCCCCATTATCGTGAACAATCGCTTGAATTTTAGTGATGGGTATGTCCCATTTCGTTACACACTGTAACAGTTCTCTTTTGATATTTTCTGATATGTGTGATTCAGAAAAATGCGCCATGTTTAGAACGGCATGATTCAGTTTAAAGTTTTCTGATATCCAGTGTCCGGTGAAACTCAGAAATGCAGCATTATTTACAGAAGAAGTCCAAAGATCGCTAGTGAATGCTATAGCTTCTAGCTTCAGCTTCAGTTTGCTAACCACTCTCTCATACATGTCTGGAATTATTTTCTCGGTAAAATATGTCCTGCCAGGAATGGTGTATTGCGGCAAAGCATTATTAATAAGACGTTTAAAGCCCACATGATGATCGACGATGGAAAGTGTCTCGTTGTCAACAGCGATCATTTCACCAATCAAGTAGTGATATCTTTTTGCTCGGCTATCGTTGATGTCCCAAAGCTTTTTTTTTTCAAGTTGTTGTGACTGTTGCACCAAAGGCTGACTGGGCAACTGGGTGGATGAGGAGGTACTTGAAGATGATTCTGCGGGAGCATTATGTTGAGCATGACTACTTGAGCTTCCATAAATTTTACAATACTCATCTGCGAACAAAGAAAAGAACCTTTAATCAGGAATGTAGGTAGCGGCAATTATTTAAATAATGTGCTACAAAACTCACAATAGTACAATTATATACTTCATAAATGAAAATAACTTTTGAAACAAATATTATATTATAGTTATATAATATAATATTTGTTTCAAAAGTTAGTAAGAACGTTAGTTCTTATTGTATTATTACTTAGTAACGGTAAAATAAATAATATAGGTAAAAAAACTAACCTGGGTGTTAGAATTTCAAATGATTCTGCAAAGCCGTTGTTCCTGCTTTTTTTGCTGCTCTACTTATTTTTACACCACACAAAACACATTTTGCACTGTTCTCTTCCTCTTCAAAATGTAGCCAAACATGAGATCTTTTTCCTGGGTTTGGCATGATTGTTCTTCTTTTTAAGTAACACTTTAACTAATTAAGTATTCATCAAGTCTTTAATTCAATAGCAATTTTCAAATAAGTATAGAAATAAATAGTTTGGAAAATCCAAAAGTGCACGCCTCATACATAACACTCATTCATAAACGAAAAAGAAATTCAAAACATAGTTTTTAACAAAAATGAACAATTTATCACTTTTCATGAAGTCGTAATGTCAAAGACTGACAAAGATATTATATTATATATTTACTTGGCGGTTGCTAGGCAACATCAAGTCGATGGTTGGAAATATTTTGATAAAGATATTATATTTTAGTTAGTATTTTATTAATTATAATTAAACTACTTTGAATAAAAGAGCCATTTTCAATAGGGTTCCTTCTACGGCTGAAACGAATGTATAAAAAAAAAATTGGTTCAATTAATTGATTTTATCGCAAGCTACAATGTTTTCAGGGTTCATAAATTGACGGACAGGATTTTTTTTTCAACTATTTTAATGCTGTTTTCCATTTCTGCTGCATTAAATCAATTGTTAAAAAGTACAGTATTAATCTCCATTTAATCATCTATACAATGGTATATAAATTAAGTAGGTTCTGTGTACTAGCAGGAGTGTAACAATAAAAACAGTTACAGAAATGGGGCAAAAAAATTTTTTCGATCGTAGAGCACACTCTAATGCTTCGCATTAAGAGTCGTGCAAAAATAAAAAAACGTCAACCGATGTCGAAAATCAATTAACAAATGCGTGCCGCCTATCCTAAACACAAGCGTATTGATTGAGCGGGAAATCCCCTTCAATAATAATCGCTGGGTTATACAAAACGGGGTATTACCCGTAAACTAAAGAGAAAGACTTGTACAAGAAAAGGGTTGCCAGCATTTACTACATATACGAGGGGTGTTCAATAAATAGTGAGAATGCGATACATTCTCTTTGGAAAGAAAAAAAATAAATACTGGCAGGCATAGCCCAGACATTAGTTAAGATGATAATAAAAAAAGCAATTAATTCTCTTTTGTTTTTTAAAAGTAGAATTCTATTGTTTACGTCGTTTCGGAACGTGTTGTTAAAAATGGATAAAATTGAAGTTCGCGCGGTAATAAAATATCTCTGCTTGAAAAATTTTACTACGAAGCAGGTAAATCAAGACTTGAGAGCAACATTAGGGGTTCATGCTCCTCCATATTCTACGGTTGCGCGTTGGTGTGCTGAGTTCAAGCGAGGAAGAACTTCCACTAACGACGACCTACGAACGGGACGCCCCATATCGGCAGTGACTGAACAAATGATTAAAAAAGTTGAAAATATTGTCTTGGCGGATGGTCGTGTTACTGTTCGTTTTATAGCTGAAGAAGTAAAGATTTCGATAGGAAGTGTCCATAATATGCTGTGCTTTGCGAAATCTTGAATGAATTTTCGTTAATAACCTACTAATCCTAAGAAGGACTTAATTTCTTTTGCGTTTTTGGTACGGGGAACTTTTTATGGCTGCAATTTTGTCCTCGTTTGGCTGAAGGCCTTTATCTGTCAATGTGTGTCCTAGAAAACTGACTTGTTTCTGTAAAATTCGGATTTATTTAATTGAATCTTGAGGTTGTGTGACCTGAATCTGTCGAATACTTGTTTGTATTTATCCAAGTGTTCCTGTAAAGATGTGGAATATATAATTACGTCGTCTAAATATGTTAAAACATTATCTAGACCTCGTAACACTGAATCCATTAATCTCTGAAATGTGCTTGGTGCGTTCTTTAGACATTCATAATGTCCACGATCTATAGAAAATGCGGTTTGTCGTCTGGGTGCAATTATAATTAATAAATAATAATAATTATTAATTAATAAATTATAATTATTCATTTTATCATTTTTTTATCATTTGTACACTAACTTGCTATTCACTGGCTTCGTTTTTAAAGTTTGTAACAGCGCGTGCATTAGTTGGTTTTGCATTTCAAAAATTAACCGCCACTGATTGTTATTGTCACTGTCTCCGCGTGTGATCTCATTAGCACGATTTGATCCCAGTTCTGATGTCGGATCCGTCAGGATTTATTCCATTAGATTCAGATATCATGTGGGCAGAAGATGGGTTTCGTGCAATGAAAACACACTGGGTTCGATACACGGCGTTTATTGAAATCACAAATTATCACAATGATCACAAATTACAATTTACACAATTAACTACAACGCACAGAGCACAACGAATCGAATACAGTACCGCGACGTCTTAACTCCATTGCTATCAGACACTATACCATACGACAACTAAACGAAACGAAGGACAGTTCCTAGACTGAAGGCTCCGTTCTCCAGAACGGTTGGAAGGCAAGTGTTCTCGCCCCGGGGCGCCCCAGTAGCTAGGCTCCGTCATAGCACGAAGTAAGCAGAGTGTTATTTTTCCCGCCACTCGGTTCACGTGCCGCGCTTCGTTTAGCGACCGTACTATTGACCGTCTCCGACATGTATATACTCTTACATTTGTCATCGTCCTCTCAAATGTAGATCGGGACATTCTTAAAAGACTGCGCAACCTTTGGCTAGACGCTAGTGTGCAGTTTCATCAACGCCGTTGCCAAGGCTGTAGCTGGCCTTCTTGTATTATTTTCAGTAATTGAAGGTATGCTTTGCAGCATTTCTTGGAATTGAGTCTTTGAAAACCCAATGTAATACTGGAAAATGCTGTCACTGTTTGAAGACGGCCGTTCGAACTGAATCGTAAACGTTCGTATACTCCGCTCAATGTCTTGCAAAGCACTATAATTTATATGTTCTTCACATACACGAGAGCCGTAAGGTATAAAGAATTTCTTATGTTTAAGAACAGTAGCTCTTAAAGACCTGTCAATCCATAGTAAGTGTCGATTTTCACACATCGTAAAAGTGCAAACCCTGGTATTCAAAGGTGCTCGGTGATAAAGAAAGGAAAGGTAAATGGCGTTGTCCTTGAACCACTGCAGCCGGCTGTTCTACAACGTTTGGATGCGATGCTGGTTCCAAGATGTGTGGATCCGCTCGTTGTTTCAGAATATTTGGTTCCGCTGGTTGTTGCAGTACGTTTTGCTCCACTGGTTGCTCCAATACATTTGGTTCCGCTGACACGTAACGGTCAGCGCGTTGTAAGCATGGTCACCAAACTAGAAACAAAATGCACTACTATTAGAGAAATGAAAATCGTTATTATGCCTAATATAAGAAACCGTTTCTCTACGTTAGTTACATAGTGTCCTAGTAGAATTAAAATAAAAAGACCTGAATCAAGGTGAGTCCAGCCTTAAATGTGTAAGATATTCTTTCATAATAATGATCGGCAGTCTTACACCCGGGGCTCTGCCCGCTAGTTAGGTTGGTCACAGAAAGTATAGATCACACTTCTCAGGGGAATAATATTTTATTTTTCCGGGATAATGTATAATCTATTTTATTTTACTTTCTACTTCTGCTACTATCTTTTAATACAATGTCGATCTGTTGCGACGTAAAGGAAGTATAAACAAAAAATTATTGAACAAACACATTTTTGCAATTTTTCGTATTTCATACTTATTTCTAGTATTGATGAGATACTGCATCAAGGAAGGATGTGCTGGCACGAACTCAGCAGTTAATGGCATTGACGACCTCCGGCGATTATTACTCCGGATTATAGTGTGTTGGCACAACAAACAGAGTCCCAAGTCTGCCATATTATCACCACAATAAAATCCAACACGTAAAGTCTGTTTTTTAATCTCGTAAACTGCTATAATTTCCTATAACATTCCAAGTGATTGTTGTTTGTTTTTTCAATTTAGAGTTTGACGTTTGCACCTGTCAAGTCTACGAGACCTTTCCTTCAGACCTGTCTTTCAGACAAGCCGCAGACATAAAATAACCACGAGTAATTTATTTCATATTTCAACATGTATTTTAATTAGTTTTTAAGAACAAATGAATAAACTAGGTTAGGTACACGTTCTTTTGATTTCATCATTCGTCAACCTCCATGTCTATCTTCGGCTTCACTGGAAAATTGACTATGGCCCGAGTAATTAAAAGAAACGACAATTCATTTCGTTTAAAAAAATGAGCGTTCGACATCTGTAGGGATAAAGGAGCTAATAATTTTGTATGGCAAAACGATAAAGGAGCTAATTTTGTACGCCAATTTTTCACTATATTCTCTAATAATGTCAATATCTGGATTTCTGTCCAAAACCTTTTCGATTTTGTTTTTATCTTGGAAGGCATTTATTTTCATTTGCGACCCAAATAAAAATAATTTGATTACAGACGAAATGCCATTATTGCGTTATAATGACATTATTTTTTGTACAAAACAATAAACGTTTCTAAATTATGTTAAATTTTGCATAGGTCAAGTATCTATTATGTAATGTGTTACTTATAGAATCTAATGATTATAACACATGTTATTATGGAAACTAATACTATGGCAAATAAAAGTTATGACTAATAACTTGATATGGCAAGCGTTATTAGTATTTATAAATGATAGTAGTGCAAGTAAATATGAGAGGGGACCATTATGGAAAACAATAATAGTACTTACAAGTAATTTGATGGAAAACAAGACAATACCCCTTGGGAGAACTCGCTAAACTCGAGGTAACAGAGGACAAAATTTTTGGATCGTCTCATCGAGGTCACATGGCGTGACTGGAACGTTTGTAATTATAGCAAGAAAGATCTTTGAGGTTTGCTATTCCAGCAATATCCACGCTTCGTCCGCGTGGAATAGTTACTTTGGGCTAACGTTAACTTTAACCCGCGACTGAATTACCCTAAAATACTACAAAATCAAAAACTATACCCTAAAGTTAAATACTACAAAATCAAATAATGTATATATTTAGATCCGCGCGCGATCCACCACCCTTGCCCCTCATGACTGCCTAGCACATCATAAATGCGCGCGCAGTACTTGATCATTATTTTGCTGCGATGTTATTTTAAAACTGCGATATCTCCTAAGATATTCATTGAAATCGAATGATGTAAAGGGCAATTTCGTTTTAAATTAAATACTTAATAACGTATTTATTCGGATAAGGATTAATATCATGTTTATAAAAACACCTTCGCAAATAATGCATTATTTTAGAACAAATTTGGTTAGCATAAAAACATTTATAGTGAGCCAACCTTAAGGGGGATGCGCCAAGGTAGCCCGCGAAATTCAAATTTTCTTAGGTTTTTTGCAATTTGCAGGTCAGTGTCAGGTTGTATCTTGATTAAAATATGATTTGCGAGCGTAACCAATATGGGTTTATAGAATTATAATCATTAGAATCAGCAATACAACTCCTTAGGTTAGATAATCCCCAAATGTCGTGATTTTATGAAATAGTCATTCAAAGGGATTACATGAACTTATAGAGTTGTATTGATGATTTCTATGATTATAATTTTATAAATAAACATTTGATACGGTCGCAAATCATATTTATTTCAACATACAAACCTGATACTGACGAGCAAATTGCAAAAAACGTAAGAAAATTTGAATTTCGCGGCCTACCCTGACGCTTTCACCTTAAAGGATAGACATATTATGCTATCGCGGATTTTTTTTTTGAACTTTAAAGGGGAAAAATTCTGTCATACATGATTTTTGCGAAACTTTCACCGTTTACGCAGCGCACGCAGCGGAAGCTCTCAAAAGGAAAAAAAACCTCAGATTTTGAAACATTCTTCATTGATGCTCCGCTCCTATTAGTCTTAGCGAAAGGTCTAACCAAACCTAACACTGAAAAGCTCCCGGCTACGAGTACAATGACTAACGGAACCGTATTTACATCTGATCCTACTTTCCTTTCCTTTTTCCTACTAACTTACTCTATAAATCCTGTGAAGTACTAACGCTCGACAGTTATTCATAATGAGCATCGTTTTAAAACAGCACGCAGCCCTCCCATATAGCACTGAATTTACTAAAAAGAGACGGAAAGACATAGTTTGCCCTACAAAAAGTATAAAACATGCTATCGCAGCCAAATTTTTTGGCTGCGATATCTTCCTAGGACCACTACTTTATAACATACTAAATGCTAGATCTAACATTTTTATTCTCTTAATTATATAAATTGCAAAAGAACTCTCAAGAAAGCTCTCCAAAGTGTCTATGAAGATACAGAGAAATTATTAGTTGTACTTAAATAAAAATTGTATTTGTACTAATAAATTTTAGCTAAGTTAGGATAGGTACTAAGATTTTTAGTTTTATTGTACTATTTACACCATTTTACATACCTACTAGATTTTATAATTAATGTGATTATTTAGAAATATGATACCTTGCCACGCCTGAAACACAGGATGACCTAGTACAGGCACATAACACAACTGAATTTTTCGTAGATTTAAGCAAATTTGTATTTAGTGTTTTACCTTTTTACTTCAATAAACTTTTGTTATTATTATTTTACGTCTTTGACATTTCTCGGGACCCTAGGGTCCCGGACCTTTGGAAGGCGTAAGAGGGGCCGAAGCCAACTCACAGAGGCCCGTTAGACGTGTTTAATGAAACGAGGCACTAACCGACGATTATCCCTGTTCGCACTATGCTAGTGCACCCAAAGACAACCCCCGGTTAGTGCAGGACTATTGCTGGATATGAAAACAAAGATATTGGTTTATGGGTTTGGATGGCTAAGTGAACTATTTATTTAGAACTATGGAAAGACTATGGCCCCTGCCTGACCAATATGTTATATAACAAACACAGGTAAAATGGCAGGGGGTGACTTGCACACCCAATAATGGGCCCCCGTAAACGGTCGCTAGCACAAAGTGTCGCGGTCGTAACGACAAGGGGGCAACATGTCCTGAGGTGCTTATGAGGAGTGGAGCGGTATTCCACGGCTATCAGGACAATCCCGGAAGTACGGTCAAGACCCCTACCAGCATCTTACTGGAATACTTCCTTCCTCCGAGCACGTTTGCTCTTGCGAATCTCCACTCAAGCCGGCCAATAAAGGCAAGAATGAGGTGGGAGCTCTGTTCGTCGTCAGTGTTCACTCCAGCCGGCCAATAAAGGCAAGCCAGAGGTGAGGAACTATTATTATTATTTCCTTTATTTCATTTATATACATATAATTTACATTTTTAAATATTTTTATAAAAACAAAATAATAAAAAAACATTTAAAAATTATTATTATTATATTTTTGTGTCTTTGACGTTTCTCGGGACCCTAGGGTCCCGGACCTTTGAAAGGCGTACGAGGGGCCGAAGCCAACTCGCAGAGGCCCGTTAGACGTTTGTAATGAAATAAGGCACCAACCGACGATTATCCCTGTATGCACTATGCAAGTGCACCCAAGGACAACCCCCGGCTGGTGTAGGACTATTGGAAGATATGGAAACAAAGATATTGGACTATGGGTTTGGGTGGCTTATGTTCACTGGTGACCTGAATCTATGGAAGGACTATGGCCCCTGCCTGATCAATGTTTTATATATACACGGATAAAATGGCAGGGGGTGACTTGCAGACTCAATAATGGGCCCCCGAAAACGGTCGCTAGCACAAAGTGTCGTAGCGACAAGGGGGCAACATGTCCTGAGGTGCTTATGAGGAGTGGAGCGGTATTCCACGGCTATCAGGACAATCCTGGAAGTACGGTCAAGATCCCTACCAGCATCTTACTGGAATACTTCCTTCCACCGAGCACGTTTGCTCTTGCGAATCTCCACTCAAGCCAGCCATTTAAGGCAAGAATGAGGTGGGAGCTCTGTTCCTCGTCAGTATTCACTCCACCCGGCCAATAAAGGCAAGCCAGAGATGAGGAACAAGATTTCTCCCGGGAGATAGGGTCCGTGGGGTCGCTACTGCCCAACAGCTCGCCACATGCTGCCCTGCGAGTTTTTGTATCTCTCTTGGTCTGGCTCCTCATCCTAAACCTGTTCCGACAAAGTAAACTCTACCGGCACAGATCTAGGGTTCGGAGCACGCAAGCCCCACCACGACGTCAACGTAGAGATACGGCAGTGGGGTTATTATTATTATTATTAAATGTGTGAAATGTTTGCGTCAAATTTTTCATCCGCATTTAGCCATGCGAAAGCGACCCATTGTGAACCGGAGTCCGATTTTCTTCATAATATGAAGAATAACAGTCTACCACTAACGGCACCTCTCATTGATCGCGAGAGCTTACTGAACAAGCTTAAATCATTGGATCTTCATAAAGGCGCTGGCCCTGATGGTATTGCGCCAATATTTATTCATAAGTGTGCCCCCGCTTTGGTATCCCCTTTAACACTGATGTTTAACAAATCTCTTAGGTCTGGTATTTTCCCTTACTTATGGAAAAAAGCAAAGGTTATTCCAATTTGTGAGTGATGAAAAGGACAACGTCAAAAATTACAGACCTGTCTCTATCTTGTCAACTTTTGCCAAGGTATTCGAATCCTTAGTTTGTCCATACATTCAGGCACAGTTCAAACTCTATTTGAGCTTTTCTCAGCATGGTTTTGTGGGTTCTAGGTCTACTTGCACAAATTTAGCGACTTTTACAGAAATGCTATCGGATGCCATCGACGGCAGCAAGCAGATTGACGTGATCTACACAGACTTTAGCAAAGCTTTTGACCGCGTGCCTCACCATATACTTTTGTCGAAGTTATCTGCGTATGGAATCACCGGTACTCTCTACAATTGGCTAAAGTCTTATCTCGAAAATCGTTTCTTCTTTGTTGCAGTCAATGGTTTCCAATCTGGAACCTACAAGACGTCGTCAAGGGTTCCCCAGGGCTCACATGTTGGACCGGTTCTATTTAATGTTTTCGTTAACGATATCCCGCACTGCCTAAAATTCTCAGAATGTTATATGTATGCAGATGACCTTAAATTTTCTAGGATAATAGAATCTGAGAACGATAAAATATTACTTTAGAGGGACGTAGACTCGTTAGTTCAATGGTGTAACGATAATTAAATGAGCTTAAATGTAAAAAAGTGCTACCACGTGAAATACACCCGGAAAAAGAAACTGACGGCTAGTGTATATCATGTTGGCCCTAACGTTATCCAAAAGGTCGATCAAATAAGGGACTGAGGAGTTGTTTTTGACAGCTCCTTGACATTTGTACCTCATATTGAGGTCGTCGTCAAAAAAGCCTCTAGAATGCTGGGATTTGTTGTAAGGAATGTTGCTGGTTTTAAGCGCAGTCAGACAAAGATAAAGTTGTACAACTGTATCGTTCGTAGTATATTAGAATACTGCAGTACAATTTGGAGACCTCATTACTCCACGCACATCCTTCGCCTGGAGCGAATACAAAAGAGATTCCTCTGGCATTTGGCCTATGCCAACGGAAATGCAAAAAGGATACGATCATAAATGAAGCCCGACTATCTTACTTTAAGATGGTCTCATTGGAGAAACGTAGAATAATAATTGATTACCTATACGTATACGTGCTACTCCGATGCAAAATTGATTGTCCCCTATTACTATCCAAGTTTCAGTTTCGGGCTTCTAATAGACTCCCTCGTGCCCCTATTACTCCTTTACACCCTCCACTCCGCAGAACAATACATGGTGCAAACTCTGTCGTTCCTCGTCTTTGCAAATTGTTAAATAGCGTCAGCGATCTTGTTGACGTACATTTCGACTCATATGCCAAGTTTCATAGTTCAACTACTAGTAATGGGTAAAATATTTTTTTTTGTTTTTTAATATTTTGTTGTATCTCTGTTTGTTTGGTTCTATTCAATTTTACTTTTACTGTATAGATTAGTTTTATATTCCATCGTAATGTTAATTCAAACTTGTTATTTTTAGTTATTAATTTTATAGTTTAGTGCTTGTGGCACACCTAATATGTTTATGGGGCATGCGGTGCTAACCTGTAAGAAATTGTTACACTAACCTTAGATTATTATAGATATTACTTAAACTATTTACAGTGTAAACAATTGTTGGTTGGCCAATAAAACTAAAAAAAAAAATAATAATAAAAGAATTTTTCAAATCGGACCAGTCGTTCCTGAGATTAGCGCGTTCAAGCAAACAAACAAACAAACTCTTCAGCTTTATAATATTAGTATAGATAAAAGCTTTTGACTTAGAAACCTCAATATTGGAAACGGTTAAGAATTTGAAGCTGTCTGGACTGGGCTTTCTGCAGGGCTCTGATAATAAGTCCGAAACCATTGGCTCTTAAAATACATGGGTCAGGTTCTAATTTAGACATTTTCATGACCGCCATTCAGGATATAAGACAGTTTTGTGTCTCGGGAAGAGGCAGAAAATTTGATGTCCGGTGGAGATAAAAGGAAAAGACTATCGTCTCAGTCCTTACAGTATAATTGCCATAAAAGACCAAAGAAGACGAATTCAGCTAAAGAGATACAAATTATTAAAGAACAGACGAAATCCCTGCAAAACATGGTGAATCAGTTGAGCATTCTATCTGAGTAAACTACAGCATCAAATATTCAACATCAAGTAAATATTCAGTAGAACAAAATACAGTAGGTACATCAATATTTTACACCGAATTGTACAAGTATCTAAAGCAGTGGTCGTCAAACTGCGGCCCCCGGGCCGCATGCGGCCCGCCGCTGGTATTTGTGCGGCCCGCAACAAAACCAAATAATTTTACAAACAATACTAATTATACCAACAATTAAGTATTGATTATAACTATTCAGAGCAATGGCACAGAATAAATATAATAAATATTAGTACTAAACGGCATGGGCAGTGGACTGGCGATGGCTTCACATCTGGCGTAGCGGGAAGTGCCCCCACCACCCTCTACCGTCCTCTACTGCCCGCTACCGCCGCCCGCTCAGTCCGGCCGTCATTCGTCAAGCCAGTGCATAGCCAGTGTATCTCCTGGGGGGGATCCCCGAGAAGGTTTAAGATGTCGTCACCAGGCTCTTCTGTAAGAAGAATGAAAGGGCCATGTCAATACATGGAAACAAACGACATACTTATTTCTACTAAATAGTAGAAAATAGAACAGTGGGTGAATGAATACCCATCTATACTCTAAAGGTTTAGGTAGTTAAAAAAGGGTAAACAAAAAAAACCACGTGACTCATAGATGCTAAACCTTTTATTTCAAATGTTAAAATCATATTATTTATAGTCACATATATATTTATAGGCTCTATTCTGAATCTGATTCTGATGAACTCTCTGTCACATTAATAATAAAGCGTTCAGTGGTATCATCAATTATTTTGTCTAATTTAAACATTTTCTGTTCTTCTTTTATTACATGACCCTCACAATTTTTCCAATTCTCAGCAGTCACATTAGCTAAAGCCTCTGGCAAAAGAATTTTTAGTTCAGCCATTTTAAAAGTTTTATTTTTCTCGGCTACAAACCCCTTAACTTGAGCCCATATTAACTCAATTGGATTGAGCTCACAGTGATATGGTGGCAGGCGCAATACTGTGACACCATATTCCTTGGCCAATTCATCCACAACATAGGATTGGTATTTGTGTTTTTCATATTTAACTTTTATTAATAATTGTGCTTTTAATTCTGCTTCTTCATAAGCAATATTTTTTTCTTTTAACCACTTTTGAATATCAGCCTTTCTTGATGCGGTTGTTGGCACTTTTTCTTTTTTTCGACTGTGATAGGGTGCATTATCCATCACCAAAATCGAGTCTTTTTCCAGATTCTTGAAAATTGTAGTGATCCATTTCTCAAAATTATGTGCATCCATTTTTGAGTGGTAATCACCATCACCCTTACTTGCTTGAAATATTAATTCATCTCCTTCAACAAAACTACTTGATGAACCTGAAACAAAGTTTTAAATAATATTCAACAACTGACTAATAATCATTATTTTCTTATAATATGAGCATCTCACATGTACTTTGACGTAAAATGTTAATTTATTATAAATTGACTGCCTTGTTCGTCTAGTGGTCGCAAGCGCTACTGCTGAGCATGAAATTCGCAGTTCGATTCACAGGTCGGGCAGTGTTATTGGGTTTTTCTATCAAAATTTTCAGTAGCAGCCTAGACTCTGGAGTTGTGCCCGGTTAATGGCAAGGAAATAGGCTCGTGCCCTATTTATTACATGGTACTTAAACATATCTGGCGAAATGTGGGTGTTCTATAGGTACACCTCTGCCCAATCCTTCGGGGAAACAAGGCGTGATTTATTATGTTTACTATACATGATGTTTATCACAAGCTTATAAAATAAAATTGTCATCTTGGCATTTCTATTAAAGGCTATAAAGTAATATTCTTACCCATGTGGCCTAAAATAAGGCGTTTTCCTTTCCCGCTGGGGTTCTTTAATCCGGTAGACAAACCCTGCCTGTGAGCCTCTTTGCAGGATGTTACTGTCGTATCTTGCCATGTTGAAGATTTGGTGTGTCCTGCAAAAAAACAATATTAATGAGTAATAAGATACACACATCAAAAGTGTCTAGGGATCAACATATATTTTTGCAATAACTTTTCTCCTGATTGATATTAATTAAAATTTTCTTTAAGGATTCATCAAATAAAGTGTTTTCGTTTGTCACAGTAACGATAAACCAAGTCACCTTTGCATTAATAAAGAAATTTGCCATTTTCCTAATAAAGGGATTTTTGACATTTGAACCACTAACATTAAAGTTCGAAAAAAAGACTGAAATAACAGTTTTCTTTAAAATTTTATTGGGTAACTTAAACAATTAATAATCCGTGTTTCTACCGCGAACACTAACAACACAAGAACATCGGTTTGGCATACTCAAAATGAGTTCATCCAAATCACGCTGTGGAATGGCCGCCCATGTTCGTTGCAACAACAAAAAAAGGTCTTCTTGCGACTGGATACCCTCCATATTCGGCAGAGCTCTTCTCTGTAGCATATCCCATGCATGCTCAATCGGGTTCAAGTCTGGCGACTGAGCAGGCCAGGGCAGGACATTGATGTTAGCTGCGGCGAGAGTCTGTCTTACAACTCTTGCGGTGTGCGGTCGTGCATTATCATGCATTAACTGAAATAAGGGACCGATTTGCACTTGTAGAGGAACGATGACGTCTGATACAATCGTCTCAGCATAAATTTGAGCGTTGAGGTTGCCTCTGATCCAAATCAACTCAGTTCTTCCGCCGATCCAAATACCCGCCCATACCATGATGGTTCCACCACTATAAGGATGGACTTCCTGGCAGGATTTTAATCGCTGTTGGCGCCCAGGGGTTCTCCAGTGTCGTATACGTCTTGTATCCGGTCTCATACCAAAACGAGACTCATCAGAAAAGCACACGAAACGCCATTGTTCTTCTGCCCAATTTCTGTGTTCAAGAGCCCATTGATATCGAATCCTACGATTGTGCATTGCTATAGGTGGTACCCGTAGCGGTCTTCGGGAATGAAGGTTCACTTCATGCAAGCGGTTTCTGACTGTTTGGTCGCTAATTAAGTTCCCTGAAGAGTGATGAAGCCTCACGGCTAACATCATGGCGGTTATTGTTGGAGCTCTTCGAGCTAAGATTTGAATGTATCGGTCTTGTCTCCGTGTGGTGCAGCGATACCGTCCTCCATGGCGCTCAGCCACGGTACCAGTGCTTCGGTAACGTGTCCAAAGTCGACTGATAACACTCTGACTTGTATTCAGAGCTAAAGCCACAGTACGTTGCCGGGAACCAGCTTCTATCATTCCCACGGCTCTGAGCATTTCTTCCCTGCTTAAATGACGTCGCTGCTCCATAATAACGTTGGTTTTAATCAGTAGTAGGGAAACAGTAGCACTAATAATGTCTTCAATGCGTTGTATGTTTTTATAGGGAAAATATTGACAGCTGATTTTCATCTTTTACTCGAATTTGATTCACAGTTCCTGATTCAAATTATGAAATGCACCAAAAAGGATCCATATAAATTTATAAAATCATAAATTTATTACAAAGCCACATCTCAATCTCAAGAAATCCGCATAAAAATGCTTGATCCCTAGACACTTTTGATGTGTGTATTTACAAAGGTAACAGAGTACAATATTAATTTTCATAACATATTAATGTTTTTATCATACCTTCATTGACCCATGTTTCATCCAAATAATATATTTTCTTTCCGTCTCTTCTAAATTTTGCAATCTCATTCAAATATTTTACACGCCATACTGCAATGTCTGGTTTGTCAATAAAACGTGGTTTAACTATACCACTGTATTTTCATAACCTATAAAAGAGGAAAGAACACTAGGTAAAAAAAGTATGAATATTTACCTTCTTGGTCCCTATTTTCTCCAAACTTACAATTCTCGCCATCCTGAATAGGATGTTCCTGTTTGAGATCTTCGATTGATCCCACGATTACATCGCTAACTGGCAGTATGGCTGACGGCGCGGCGATGGCGTCCGCGTGCGCGAACGGCGTCGGTGACACTTCATAACTATTTGCAATAAGTTATTTCTTTAGTTTTCTTTCAATTTTTTCTTCGCTGCACTCACGTTTACGTTTAGGCATAGTTTATAGCGTAGGAAATCTGTTTTGAACGAATTTTATTGGGAATAAGTTTTTGTGCTGTGACGCAGGCTGCACGAAAAACGATAATGACAGTTATAGTGTTGTGCCCATGCAAGGTAGTTTTTAGAGTTGGGGTGGGTACTGAGTATTTGAGCTCTAAAAAATCGTGACAGACGGCTAGCGGATACGACTACTACATGTGTTCTTTATCATGAAGAGACTATGCAGTGAAGTACAATGACCTAACTAAAAAATAATTTTGACACATCTAAAATCGATTTGACAATCGCGTCACGACTCCACGTGGTACTTGTATACTCTACCCCGTGAATTTTTTTAGAGCCGGAGGCGCGCAGGGACGGCAGCCTCGACGTGTTTTATATGGAATTTTCACTTGTATGGAAACTATGAAAAATTATTACCAACTTGTTGAGATATAGGGGTTTTATAATAAAGGGGGCTGAAATTTTCATTATTTTTGCTTTAAAAATAATGAAAATTTTATAGGTAGGTAGGGATCCGCAAAAATTCAAAAGTATCGATACCGGTATCGCAGAAGAAAGTATCGATACCGATAAAAGTATCGAACCAAAAGTATCGATACTACTCAGAATCGAGTACTTATTGATCATTTTTGAAATTAAAAATATAAAAAAAAACCTTATTTTTAAGTAATTATTCTTTATTAAATCAAATAGGTATATAAAAAAAATACAAAATTGTCATTCATAATTTCAATGAAATCTTTTTTTATGTCGGACTGCATCTGCAGCACTGCAGGGAATAATATCGGTAGGGACTTTTAATGTCAAATAATTAAAGTTATGAAGAAGATTAGCCGCTTGACTGTCACTAATGAGACACAATAAAAATTTAATTGTTATCCAACTGAATCAGTCTGTTGAACGGTTGAGCTCTTTAAGTATTTTTAAAACCCCAATCTTCTTTGGTGCAGTCAGTGGGAAAAGTAATTTGTCAATACGCGACCCAGTGAGCCGGTTCCGCGTCGCTGTCACCGTCGCCCCAGCTTTCGAAAAAAGCCTTTCAGATGGGACTGAAGTACCCGGTATTATCAAGTATCTGCTTGCCAGACAATATAATTTGGGCTTTCATCTCTCCCCAATGTTTAAATGGGTCAGATTTAATAGAAGTCACTGGACTTGCGAGGTACAGTGAGGTTTCATCTTCTCTGTATGCGTCATCATTGCGCCTGTTCTGCCTTTTATTGGCTAATTTTCTATGAGGACTCCAGAAATCATACTTGTCTGATTCATTGTCAGATTCTGAAGACTGGACTGTTGGTGGAGAGTCATCAGCATTTACTGATCTTCTTATAAACGAAATTGACCGTGCGCATGCAGTTGCATCCGTGAAATGGATATTTTTGAACCGCGGGTCCAAAATCTGTTTTCCAGTTGACCGAATCTGCTGTTTAGGTTTTTGAAAGCGCAATCTTTTAAGGGCTCTATAATAGATTTTTCGTCATCTAATGCTTTAATTCCTTTTATTTGTAGCTTTAAACAATTCACTGTTGGTATTATCTTGCTTGTCGTTGCGTACTTTTCGCCACATATGTCTTTAGTGACATATTCAAAAGGTTGCAAAACTAAAAGTATTTTTTGGAGCACCTTGTTTTCCAGTGCGGTTAGTATGTCAGGTGCATTTGGGTTTTCCAGCAATATTTCATTTACATAGCTTCTTATTTGAAGATACCGCTCCAACATGTAAAATGTCGAATTCCACCTGGTTTGTACATCCAGTATCAACTTTTTGTAACTAGAACCTTGTTTTTTTTTCAATAAATCCGTTTGAACAACTTATATTACAAGTTACTTATATAACAAGTTATAAAATGCAATAAAATTCATCAACAAAGAATCAATTTCTACTTTCTTACCACTGAAATCAATGTAATGTAGATTTATTATATACAAAATTAAAATAACTTTCAATTAACCTCTAAGTCCGGGCCGTCGAAAATTAGGGACAATAATTTCCAATACCGTCAAGCCGGGCTGTCGACGATTAGCGACAGTACGTTCACGCTGATTCAAACTGTATTTGTACTATGCATAGGGGCTAATATGGTCTACAGTTAATTTTATTCTATGGATTTGGTAATATACTTGTCAAATACATCGACTAAAACGTCAAAATATGCAGAAACAATTCTAGAAAAAAGTAAAAATTGGACATTTTGGCACGGCAAAATGGCGACTGCGCATGCGTTCAGCGCGCTGCACTACGCGTCGTATTTATTTGTTTTCTATTGTTTTTTAAGTGTAAATCGACGGGAAATGGTGATAATTCAATAATTAAGTAGTGTCGTCATCGTATATAGTTAATACTTGCACTAAATAACATCGTAATTACCTATTACGGACCCATCAAAAAATGTAAACAAACTCGTTAGTGAAAAAACGTGTTGATGTGGAATTTGTTGTTTTGTGTGTGTTTTGTGCATGTAATCGCTGGTAAGTCATTTATTTTATATTCTTGAATAACTAATTAATAATAAAAATGCATAATACAGAAAAAAAAGAGTTCAATATTTTTTTGTCAACTAAATAAAGTTACGTAATGATACGGTTATCTATTTATTGAACTTTTTTGATTATATGTGTTTTTATTTATTGTGTTTATGCGTTAATAATGGTTTTGACCGATAGTATATGTATTCATAATGTATCCTGCGAAATTTCATGTGAATCGAACCAGTAGTTTTATTATAAATAATCAAAACAATGAACAACGGAATTTCTTATAAGAATCTTATAAGAATGTTTATTTATCAATACTAGCGTTCGCTTACAAAGATTCGAGGTATTATAAAAAATCCTTTGTCTAATCAGGAACCCAAAACCATAAACGATAAGACTATTTACGTAAAAAAAAGCTCTCAGTTTTTGTTTATGTTAGCGAGCTCTTATCTCTGACGCGCCGCGGGCGTGCCGCGCGGCTTGGCGGGTTGTCGCGAACTCGCGCCGCGTAGCTATAGAGGTTAAGATATTTGACGGTGTAATTCGATTTAAATGGTTAAATAATCATCATTGGCGAATTCCCGAAAACTTGCAAAAAGTACTTACTAACGACGTGGCCACACTGTCTATGGTAAGTAGTAAAATGACACGATTCTAAAGGTGCCTTCACCCTTTGTCATATAACTCATAGTGTGAAGGTAGCTTATGAGACAAAAGTATCGAGTACATGAAAAAGTATCGATACCTTGTAAAGTATCGAAAGTAAAGTATCGAGTACAAAAATACTAAGTATCGAAGACAAAGTATCGATACTACTCAGGTATCGATACTTTTTGCGGATCCCTAGCGATAGGACGCATCGTTTTCGAGATAAAAGCAAAAGACAAAAAAATACAGTACTGTGTTTGCACTTAAGAGTCGAAGAGTTGGTGTGAATTTTAGTTCATGCCTACTAATTTTATTCCACTCGTTTTTAATCTCGTTTAAAAATAGTTAGATTTAGTTGGATACACCAAATTTTTTGGCGAAAAACGTCAAATTCAGAATAGCAAAATTGCCATTTTCACTAAACTAAAAACTCATTGCAATCTTAGTGCTCTCAAACTAAAATATAGTTAAGTTGTGTCACTTTAGTCTATTTCAGAATGGGAAATCCTCGTTTGACAGGACTAAACTAAATTTTGGTGATTTTTAGTCTAGTTTAGAGGCATTTGTGACAAGAGAATCGGTACCATTATGTACCTACGTAATTAGTCTTAAAATATCACAGCAAAATCAACAACTCTTCAATATAATAATACTTAGAATAAAATGGCAAACAAAATAAATACCTAGTCACCATAGACCACTACTCAGATTTCTTTGAGTTAGATAAATTAAAGGACCTGTCAGCTACGTCTGTCATAGAGACCTGTAAAAGGAACTTTGCACGTCATGGGATTCTAGAAGTAGTCTGTACAGATGGTGGCACTAATTTCGTTTGTCAGGAATTTGCAGTTTTCCGATAAATGGAATTTCAATCATATCACATGATCAGCACATCATCATCAAGGGAACGGGAAAGCTGAAGCGACGGTAAAGATTGCAAAGAAACTGTTAATGAAGTCAAATGAAGCCAAAGAAGACACATGGTTGGGTTTACTCTGTCTGTGTAACACACCTAACAAACTAAACACCAGCCCTGTACAAAGGTTATATTCAAGACGTACTCGTGGGACCATACCAATGTTACCAATACTTTTAAAACCTTCTGTGATACAAAATGTAAGCAAAGATATAATGAAAAATAAAGAGAGGGTAAAACATAAATCAACACCAATATGATAAAAAGGCCAGAACAGATGCAACACTGCAGATTGGACAACCAGTGGTGGTGCAGTTGCAGCCGTCTGTGAACAAACACTGGACACCAGCCTGGCTCTATAAGATGTGTTAACAGATAGGTCTTATTTAGTCAAGGTAAATGATTCTATTTATAGACGGGACTTGGTACACATTCGGCCGTATACACCTAGTGATGATGATGAGGCACCACCCCTTACTGTGAATACTGAATCTCGTTTTTTGTCAAGCCCAGCACCAGCATCATCACTAACACAACAAGCAGCAAATACATCTAACTTGCTATCTCAAAATTAATGTGCTTCCAATTATGATGATGATGTAGGGACTCAACATAATGATTTATTCACACAGATGGGGATTTCTAGCCCAGCTCAAACATTTGCTCACACTTGAAAATGTCGAAAATAATCTGGATGAATTCCAGCAAAGTCCACGTTCAAATTTCACGATTAAGTGATTATTATTGTGAAGAATAGAGATAAAGTCAGGAATAACTGATTGATTGATTGTATAGCAATTTCTCTTTTTTAATTGTTCTATTATTATTTAAGAAAGGAGAACGTGTTGGCAGCACTTGCTTTTATCTATGGCAGTCCGCAAGGATTTGTGTATCTGTACGCTGGACAAGTTCAACATGGCGAATGGCTATGCTAGTGATTGATATATTAAAATAAATATTGAAACTATCTATAGTTCTCATTTCAAAACATTATCATCACCATTATTTAAATTAACCATGTAGTTTTAAGTACCTAATTATTTATGAGTGATATTTTACGAAACATGGAGCAGCGCACAAATAGACCTTGCATATTTTACAAGTGTACCTTGTTTCTTTTCTCTTTTTTATAATTGCGAATTGTCTACAGCGTTGGTATTTGCCCATAAGGGTCGGCATGTGATCTTTGTAGTTTTTCTGTAGTATGCGAAGTGGGACAATATGGGCTAATTATTATTATAATTATTTTTATGTCTTTGAAATTTCTCGGGACCCTCGGGTCCCGGACCTTTGGAAGGCGTACGAGGGGCCGAAGCCAACTCGCAGAGGCCCGTTAGACGTGTTAAATGAAACGAGGCACCAACCGACGATTATCCCTGTACGCAATATGCTAGTGCACCCAAGGACAACCCCCGGTTGGTGCAGAACTATTGCAAGATATGGAAACAAAAAATATAGGGCTATGGGTTTGGGTGGCTATAGTGGATTGGTTACCTAGAACTATGGAAGGTCTATGGCCCCTGCCTGATCAATGTTTTATAATGTACACAGATAAAACGGTAGGGGGTGACTTGCAAACTCAATAATGGGCCCCCGAAAACGGTCGCTAGCACAAAGTGTCGTAGTGACAAGGAGGCAACATGTCCTGAGGTGCTTATGAGGAGTGGAGCGGTATTCCACGGCTATCAGGACAATCCCGGAAGTACGGTCAAGATCCCTACCAGCATCTTACTGGAATACTTCCTTCCTCCGAGCACGTTTGCTCTTGCGAATCTCCACTCAAGCCGGCCAATTAAGGCAAGAATGAGGTGGGAGCTCTGTTCCTCGTCAGTGTTCACTCCAGTCGGCCAATAAAGGCAAGCCAGAGATGAGGAACAAGATTTCTCCCGGGAGATAGGGTCCGTGGGGTCGCTACTGCCCAACAGCTCGCCACATGCTGATCTGCGGTTTTCTGTATCTCTCTTGGTCTGGCTCCTCATCCTAGACCTGTTCCGGCAAAGTAAACTCTACCGGCACAGACCTAGAGTTTGCAGCGCGCAAGCCCCACTACGACGTCAACGTAGAGATACGGCGGTGGGGTTATTATTATTATGCGAAGTGGGTTATGGCTACTGCCTATGGATTGAGATAAAGTATTGTGACTATGAACATTTTCTATAATTTGGCGAATAAGACAGAGATGACATTTTGAAAAATGTGGCATGTTATTTATTTGCTTAAAACAAAAAAAAAAAGGATTTAATACGTGCATATCAATTATGTGCAGAAACAACTTTTTATACCATTTTATGGTTTTTCTTATGCTGCTGTTTCATATGCTTATTGAAGACAGCAGCATCTCAGCTATAATATAATAATAATAATAAAGTATTTATTTCCCAAAAAACAATAGCACTTTGCACTGAAAACATTGTATAAGGAAAAATATTTGTACTATGCAATAGTAGACTCTATCTTTTAAACTAGGACTAGCCTGTATCTTAAAAGATAGGGTTCAGCCAAATGGATTCAATTAAATTACAACCAAAAAAAAACTTGTGAATACAGTGTCAATGATTTGTACTAACAGCTGTACAAAAAAAGGAAAATAAGAATAAAAATTAAATAATAACAAAAACTAATCCTAAGTAACATAATTTATGTAAATGACAGCAGACATGCAAGTGTATGTATGTATGTGTAGGGGAGTGTGGGTGTGTTTGTGTGGGCGGTGTGTGGGTGTGGGTGTGTGTGGGGGGGGGGGGCAAGTGGTTCCATGAAAGTATACAATAATTAGATAAAAGGTGTAAGATGTGATTTTTGAGTATATAATATGTGACATTATATTAAGAGATGTAAGTAAGCAGATTCTCTGTTTCCGCATAGTCCTGTTGCAATAGCCATTTACTTATTTCTTTTTTTAACATATATCTATTTAAGTCTAGTATATTTAGCTTTTTATGCAGATTTTTATATATATGATTACTTAAGACGTAAAATTGATGCTGGGCAAAAGAGGTTTTATGTTTAACGCCTGATGGAATGTTTGTGCGCTTTTTAGGGTTTGATTTGGGCATGGATCTATGAGTCCTGAGGGCCGACTGCAGAATGAAAAGTTGTCTAACAGTCAGGACCTCGCAGTCCTCGTAGAGTTGTTTAGTTGGATATCGGTATGGTTTTTTACACATAACCTTTAGTACAGCTCTTTGAGCTCTCTCAGCTCTCAACAAGTCGGTCTTTGATGCACCACCCCACGCGGTAATGCAATATCCAATTATGGACTGACACAGTGCAAAATAGACCATCCTCAGTGTACCCATGTCCGCTGGCTCTCTTAGCGACTTGAAGACGTAAATGAGCCGCAATATTCTGGAAGTTATCATGCCGAGCTGTTTGTCCCATCTAAGGCATCCATCAATTAGCAGACCTAGGTATTTGACACTATCGCATCTATCCAGTGTAGGGCACGCACACGTATTAGATGAACTCTAGCATGAGTGAGCCATTATTGTATAGTCTTTAGGGGGCATCGTATTTCGTCGTATTGCGAAAGGAATGTAACAGGTCTTATCCAAGTTGAGAGTTAGTAGACTATCATGGAACCATTTCGTGATCTGACTTAGAGCGTTTTCTGCCATTGTTTTTACTAAATCCCAAGTAGGTCCACAAATGACGATTGCAGTGTCATCGGCATACGCGTATATCTTGCAATTAGGGAGGATCATTCTGCAGAGGTCATTCATGTAAATTAGGAACATAGTGGGCCCCAATATGCTTCCCTGGGGCACGCCATAGGTCACAGATTCCTCATCGCTGAGATGATCACCTATCTTTACTAGCTGAGAGCGATTACTAAGATAGTCTCTAAACATTTCCAGTGCTGTGCCTCGCACACCCATACGCTCCATCCTAGCTATAAGTTTGGGAACAGAAACTGTGTCGAAGGCCTTCGAGAGGTCTAGAAATATGCCTAAGCATTTAGATCCACAATCAAGTTCCTTAGCGACAAATTGCGTAAGGTCCAAAACAGCATCCTCTGTTGATACACCAGCTTTGAAGCCGTACTGGTTTCCCGCGATGATGCGATGTTTGTTCAAGAAGCCTCTGAGCTGCTTATTGAGGATTCTTTCGATTATTTTTGAAATCGATGGCAGGATCGAGATTGGCCGGTAGTTATTGACACAGCCTCTGTTCCCGGATTTGTAAATTGGAAGGATGATAGCCTTTTTCAGTGCATCAGGAAAAGTTCCAGTCTGAATACAGCGATTGCAGATATAGGTTAAAGGAGGCACCACCTCCTGGCGACATTTTCTTAACAGAGAAGATGATATTCCGTCCCAACCCACTGCACAGTCATTACGTAATTGTGAAATGATGGAATCAACTTCAGTTTCATTGACTTCTAACAAAACGAGAGAGTCAATTGGGGTTAAACCTTCGCATGGATCACTATTTGGAGGTGTCGTAGCTTGCCTGTTAGTTTTTTTAATTATATCATCCGCTAGATTTTTACCAATGTTACTAAAAAAAGAACATACCTGATTCACCGAGGATTGGGGACTATCGCCTATCTTTAACAACTTATCAGGACTGGTGCGCTCCTTACGCGTGTTTGTTATTTCTTGTATAGTTTTCCATAGTTCTTTTGGATTGGATTGGGCTTTTTGAAGTTCACATTTTTCATGGGTTAATCTGAGCGTACGAAGCAAATCATTACAGAAATTTCTGTAACGTGTGTAAGTTATCTTTAAGGTTGTATTGTTGGGAGATTTATTTAATCTCATATGCATTTGATCCCTATTTTGAATACACTTCAACAAGCCAGGGGTAATCCAAGGTTTCAAGATTCTTTGTCTCCTTGGAATTATAGTATTAGATGTATTATTTGTTATTACTGTATTTATTTGAGATACAAAAGTGTTTAGCAATTCATTTGTGTCTTGGATGTTATAAATATCCCCGAAGTTTATATTTCCTAGGTCTGACTTAATCGCGTCTAAGTTAGGACGAGATTTAAAGAATTTTGGATTTAGGGTTCTCCTGGCATATGACAGTATCAATATAACAGGTTTATGGTCTGTAATGTAAGATTCAAGAACTAATGTGGTAGATGGTAATTTTGACTTTAATAAAACGTGATCTAAACAATTTTCAAGTCGGGTGGGCAATAAATGAGTAGGTATTAGGCCATGAGAAGCGTTCAGAATCAGATATTCCAAGCTATGTGGGTTACTATTTCCGGGTTTTATATCAATATTTAAATCGCCAATTAGAGCAATGCTGGGATATGAAGAGAGACCCTCCAATATATTATTTAGGCTTGATAGGAAGTTTTCTAAATGTGCAGCAGTATTATAAGATGGGGAGCGGTAAATAGCAACAAAAGCAAACTTGGAATCTATTTGGCACACCAGAGTGTTAGAGTTAGCAAGGCAGGGTTCCCAAATAGTGGCGTTAAGGATTGACTTAGAGTAAACAATTACACCTTCATTTTGATTCGAGTTTAGTTTCGTCGAGTGTGACACGTACCCATTCAGTGCTGGAGGGTCGTTTATTTTACTAAGCCAGCACTCGGTCAAAACAATAACATCAATATCGATTTTCGTTGAGTATATGAGTGCCTGTAACTGATCAAAATTTTTCTTAACACTGCGGATGTTCATATGTAGCATTTTAATATTGCTATCAGAAGCAACAAAATAACTTGCACAATCCTGTGGATCACAAGAAAAGGAATTTCCTAGCCCAAGACTGTCCAAGTCATCGTTAATGTTATTTAATGAAACCATTGTAATTTACATGAACACCAAAAAAAAGGCGCAAGGTAATTAGGTAATACATAGACTAAGATATGAGCGATACATCTCATAATAATATATGTCAGTAAGAGTTGTTGGGTATATATCATAGTATTAGTGTATAGTATCATGAAAGAGTTTTGGTTTGTGTATGTTGTGTTTAGTGAGTAATGTATACGTTGAGAATTTTTTAAATAAATAAGCAAGGTAAAAACAATTAAGCGAGAAGACATTTTAGTACGTTGAACCAGTCAGATTGAATTTAGGTTATGAAGATCGAGAAGACACTTTTCTGAGTGAATTAAGACTTGCTTATCACCTTCTAGTTTACGTAAGAAGATGTTACTATTTGAGATCCAGCAGAATTTATATCTATTATTTTTGGCGAATTCTCGGGCCTGATAAAATAACTTTTTGGTGGTGGGAGGCAATTGCTCCGCGACGTAAACCGGTTTTGGGTCACCGGGTAAACCAATAGAGGCAGTGTTTAACTTCTCGTCCTTTCCCTTTCCCTTGTTATACTCCCTTACTGCCGCCAATAAAGTCTGTTTGCTTTGTACTGATGAAAACTCTGCAATTATCGGCCGTGAGGTAGTCGAACTGGTTGCCTTTCCTGGTAGCCGGTAAACATCCCGGATGCTCGAATCCTGAACCGAGACTCCCACGGTACCGCAGATTCTAGAAACTGTTTTAATAAGACTTGAACTAGTTTCAATGTGTTCCTGCGGGACGTTACGAATCTCAATCCCGGACGATCGCGACTTGTACTGTAAATCAAGTATCTTCTTTTCTAAATTTTCAATATGATGCTTTTGCTGCAGGCGTTCCTTTCTTAAATCCTCCACTTCCTTTCTCATGTCCTCAAACTGGTTGTTTATAAACGACATCGATTCCACCATTCTTTCATTCGACTTGCGAATTTCAACGTTAGACGCCTTTATCTCGGAATTTTGGGACTTAATTTCCCCTATATCGGCCAAAAGTTTGTTAATTAATGTGGTCTGTTCTGCTAGATATTTTGAGACGTTAGGGTCCTGCTCAACCTCCAAGTCAAGAGAAACCAAGGCAGGCACACTACCCGGCGAATCTCCTTTGCGGAAACGTTTGTTCCTATTTGTGTTCACGTAGTCGCCCATCATTACTGCATTGTTAATATCGGGTTCGGATTGAGTCTGGTTTATACTTGACGACTGAGACTTAGTTGTCTTAGGAGGTGTGCGGCTTACGGCTGCCATTTCTGATGGTAATAATATTATAAAGCAATTGTAGGTACTTATCTGGCACTGGTATATTATATACCATATATTATCTTTTATAATTACCACGTAGTACAACGTTTATACAACCCGCTTATTCAACACTCGCAGGTATATCCATCAAACGCAAGCGTAGCCGATACAGTGTTCGTAGGGATTCGTAGGCTCGTAGCGTCGCCGCGTCGTAGCGCATGTAGACGTAGCACTGACGTCAGCCGCGCAAACCCCACCGTTATTTCGATGCCCGCTGCCACTAGCACGGCGGCGAGTAGCCAAGCACGCGAGATTCCGAAACAGGGCGTAGCTGGTTCGATTCCAGCAAATCACAAACACTTTTAGGATGATAGTTAAAGAAGCACTTGCACAAATAATTGCGTCCTCTTCTAGGACCGCCCATTGGGAGTCAACAACACGTAAGATCACTTTAAGAGTAACAAGGATTTGGTTATTAGTAATTACAACCAATCACAGAATTTATACTGGGAATCACTTGAGTCAACTGACACACGTCCACTCTAGACAACATCCACCGGCCGAATCAGCTGTATCAACGCTTCCCATATTTTTGGAATAGTCTAAAATTGCTTGTGGCTTCATAACTGGTAACCCGTCGCTCTATTCTCTTTCAACGATGGCGCCATGACATCACTAGGAATTGTTGACAAAATAAATACATCTTTTTTGTCTCGCCATTTTAGACAGCTCTATTGGAGGACAATATTGAGCTTGGACTTCACCACGCTTAATAGTATTAAAGCCTAGCATACCGATTCTGTTTTATTTTATAGTACCACACGCGTATATATTATTCTCGTGGAGGTATTTCAACAATACCGGGCTAGTGTAGCAGTTGTCTACATATAGATGACGTTAATTACCGAAAAAATCCCTAATTAAAGTTTCAAGAGTTTCAATGGTTTATTTTATTGAATTTTACATAGGTTGCTTTATGTTATGAGAGTAAAATCGTCGTGATGGTGGACCGACTACCATCTTATTTTTCTTCTTGTCTTGAACTGTTGAACAAAGGAAACGTTTTGGAGAGTTCTTCGGCGACGACCATCGACCGGAGGCTCGGCGGAAAGGCGAGCGAGTGAGGGAGCGAGAGTGGCGCACGGAGAGTGCTGATCTCTCCGTGCGCCACTCTCGCTCCCTCACTCGCTCGCCTTTCCGCCGAGCCTCCGGTCGATGGTGATGCCGGGATGGGATGCTAGAGCGCCACGTGTTGTAAAGTTTTCGATAATAGATGGCGCCAGGTCTAGTTGAGTTTGTGATAATAGGTGGCGTTAACACTATCCAGTAAAATGGTTAGGCTGTGTAATTATGTACCTATTAACACTTGAAACGTGAACAAATTAGTAACACACGGTAACGCAGTAACGCTCGCGACCCATCTTAAGCTAGGTCTACAATCAATGCAATAAACTCATAATTTTTATTCTGTTTATATTGGCTTGTTGGGCCATCCGAAAAGAAGATTCAAAACATTATAAAGTTGTAGCAGATTTCTTACCCTTAACGTTTGTGTACGGACTCACCCTTAAGCGGGGCGATGGGAGACGACACCCCCGCTCGCGCCCTCGCGCCCCCGCCAACGGACAGTGGATTAAGCAACGCGAAGAGTGTACGTCACGCTCGCGAAACGCTCGTAGTTACATATATTTACCTAAAGATTGTTTACCTGTTTTGCGCCCTGTATACTGTGTTTCTATACCAACTTTATTATATACCCTTTTCACTGTTAACGTGTATTATAACTCATTTTTAAGACCCAACATACCCTGAGAAGAACCGTCCTTACAAGTGTCGCCCAACTCGTGGCCGTTTTCAGTGAAAATACATAAAACATAACAGTGACAAAAGTGCCTAATCCTATCGTGCCTACACATAGTGTGATTACCTACTGTGAACCCTTTCCGATAGTGCCTTAATGTACCTAAATATCTCCAAACAGTGCAAACAATTACCACGTACATCAAAATTCGGGCGAGTCCACTTTCCCCGCCAGAATTGTACCTAACCGACGCGCGCTTGGGCGAGTCAACCGCGTAGCGTTTTGGCGAGAGAGAAAAATAAACACGTGCAACAAACCACCCATATAACCGTCACCCGCGTTGTTCGAGCGAGTAACAATAGAGGTGCCCTGTTACCATGCCGCCGAAGTCAACAAAGAAACGTACCGGAAGAGATGGTGGGTCGGAATCTGACACGGACGTAGAGCAGAATAGGACGGTGGTCGCCACACCATCGCCGTCACCGAACATCGCCATATCTGAGGAGATGCTCCAGACCCTTGTGTGCAGCATTACAAGGAACCAAGCGGAAGCAAATCGCATTCTCATAGAAAGCATACTGGCGAACAAGGATGAACCGTGCACATTATCACCACGGATACCCGACACGCGCGATACCGCGCGATGGTCGGGCAACTTTGCGAAGTGTACGGCGCGCTTTGACGGGTCATCGAAGAACGCGGAAGAGCTCGAAGCATTCATCGACGCTATCGAAGTATACCGCGACTGCACAAACGTCAGCGACGAGCACGCGCTGCGGGTAGGGTTGCCAACTCTCCCGGAATTCCGGGATTCTCCCGGAAAACGGACATAAGATTTTAAAACCTCCCGGCTCCAGGAACGCAGCTAAAATCTCCCGGATTTTTGGCCTGCTGGCGGGCAGTGGGCCATTGCCGCCACTGGCAGTGGTGCAGGCGGGGCGGCCGCCGGGATTGTGCATCAGCGCGCGCGGCGCTGCCGTTCGCTTCGCCCGCCCCGCCCCCTCCCTGACCCGCGACGCCGCCGACCGCCCCGCACTTTATTTAGTTGCATAATAAACAGCCAGAATCCTGGACGCGTTTTGTATTTGTAAACATTGCACGGGAATGCGAGTATTGTTTTTGTTCCTGTTTTATTCTAAATAAAGTGTACCTAATGTCGGATTAGGAAGGCTCAACGGCGCAGACACCGCCGAAGAAGAGAAAAGTTAAATATCATACGAGCTTTGATGTAAACTGGTTGAACGATCCTCTGTTTAGTTCTTGGCTTAAAAAGCGAGATGATTTCTCCGCTGAATGTAAATTATGCAAAACCGATATTTCAGTAAAATACGAAGGCAAAAGAGCTCTGATTGTGCATTCGGAAGGTAAGAAACATAAGTTATTTCTGAAAAATAAGTCTTCAAAACCATCCGTTTCCGGTTTTTTTGTGCAAAAGCATTCACAAGAAGAAGATCTTATAACTGCCGCAGAAATTACATCTGTATATCATGGAGTTAAACACCATCAAAGCTACTCAAGTCAATACTGTAATAATAAGTTGTTTCGAACTTTATTTCCTGATTTAGAAGTTGCAAAGAAAATAGCGTGCGGTCGAACTAAAGCTACAACTATTTGTGAAAATGTTCTAGCCCCGCTGTCGCAAGAAATACTGCTATCTGAATTGCATGATTCAACATATTTTTCTATTGGCACAGATTCTTCTAACAAAGGAAATTTAAAAATGTTTCCAGTAACTGTGCAATGGTTTTCGCTTAAAGATGGTTTGAAACGAGGTTTACTTGACTTTTATCAAGACCCTGCTGAAACTAGTGAAGCTATTAAAACACAGCTCTGTAGAGTTTTGCAGGAAAATGGCTTATCCTGGACATCAGTATCTTCTCTATCCGCAGATAATGCTTCAGTCAACTATGGACTTCATAACTCAGTTTTTCAAAAACTTAAAAATGAAAATTCTAATATTTTGAAGGCCACGAAGAAATTGAATTGTAAGTGCCACATTTTACGCAATTGTAACAAACATGCATTAAAAACAGAACAGCAGAAACAGTAGTTTGCAGTTTGACGTAGAATCTTTGGTATTGAAAGTTTACAGCGAATTTTCTGCGTTTGCCAAGCGAACTGCAAAGCTTAAGGAATTCTTCGATTTCGCTCATTTGGAGTACAAATCTATTCTCCGCCATGTGTCTACACGATGGCTATCATTGCTTCCAGCTTTAGACAGACTTCTTTTGAATTGGCCTGCCTTGAGAGAATATTTTCTAAATGAAGGCGAAGATGAATGTGTAGCAATAATTTGGAGTGCCTTTAAAGATGAGAACTGTCTTCCATTATGCTATTGCTATTTTATTCACAATATTATGCAAATTTTTGATACTGCTATAAAAAAACTGGAAAGTGACTATATTACATGCACTGAACTACACACGAATATGACAGAATTGCAAACTAAAATCACTAACAGAAAGAGTGATGTACGGAGTGCCGTGACCCGGTTATAAACTTTTTCGAGACATTTTCGGTACCGAACAAAATAGTGAACGGGCCGACGTGTTTATATGCAAAGTGCACGCTTTAATATCAAAGTTACCGTATGATGTGCCGGAAGTGATGATGCTAGATTTAGTTTATGAATTGTTAGATCGTAGGATAAGAAAACGAGTGTCTTGCGACGCGGTGTACGAACTGGAACAGCTGAGCGAAGGCCAGGTTAGTCGAGGAGTCGTTGGCGGAGGTAACTGCTCCTAATGTAAACAATAACCCTTCCGTCGCCGCGCAGGTACGTTCGAACACAAACGTTAACCCTACGAATGCCATAAGTGACCTGCATAAGTCGAGTACTAATCAAAGTGTTGTTAGGCCGCCTGACTCGCATGCGCTAAATGATAAAAATAATAGCGATAGGGTTGGGCAAAGGCGTATTAGGCCGAAGTGTACGTTTTGCAAATATTTCGGTCATACGGTAAACGAGTGCCGTACTAAGGATAAGGACGGAAAGGTACCTGACCCTTTCAATAAGTCGAGCAAAAGTACCGAGTTACGTTGCAACGAATGTGGTCAGCTGGGAGTGGTGCGTTCTAAATGTGGTAACTGCAAAGGCGCGTCGACTTCAAGCAAGTCGGACTTTTATAGCATTCAAGCAACCAATAGTGATGATCTGCAGCCGCTGGTGTAAATCCAGGTCGTGAATCGCAAAGGGGTTGCTATCCTAGATACGGGGGCCACACATTCTATCGCGGGCTATACGACTTACTTCGTAGAGCCGGCGTTGTATTTAGGAAAAAGTTACGTACTATAGGGCTTGCCAACGGATCGCAACAAGACGGTACTGTACTTGAGTGTGATGTCAACGTAGTGTTGGAAAACCGTGTTGTACCTACCACATTTATAGTCATACCGGACGCCCAAACTCGGACATTGCTAGGTAGAGACTTTATAATAAAAGCAGGTATTCTGTTGGATTTACCACAGAGGAACTGGTGTTTTAGTGACGAACCGGGGCACTGGCACCCGTTTATCACCAGCTTTAATTTACCTACTGGCTTTGATTTACCATATGGAGCTGATGAAAGTAGAAGCGTCAAACCATGTGCTGAGGGATGATGAAGGCACCAAATTACCAACAGATCAGAGAATCCAACTGAACGCGTTTCTGTTGAAGAGGTCCGACCGCTTTGCGAAGGGCGAGTCACCAATAGAATACGCCGCACACCGGTTGAAGATCGACCCGCATCGGGAGCCCATGACCTCACCACCTTGCGCAGAAGAAACGAATTGTGATATTCGCGACGCCGAGGTTGGTTTCCCGTCAAGAAGCTCTAAAGATGTTCGTGAGCACCCACTCAAAGATCCGGACGTGCGAAAGGTCGTCGACGACCTCGAATCAACCGACGATCCGTTTAGGGGGAGGGGTTGGTCCGACCGTGGCCTCCTTATGTCGGACGGTATTTTATATAGATATGGACCTGACGAGTGTGAGGGAAAGATAGGATGTCTCGTCGTACCGGAGCACGAGCGTGATAAAGTCATAGCAGAATATCACGACACGACCCGCGGACAAACACCGAACTTGGTACCGCGACGGGACGGACCTTACCGTATTAAGGAACCCGCGAGCCCCACTACTTATGTATTGGAGAAGGTAAGTAGCGGTGAACCGTTAGGGAGGTACCATGTTTCCCAGTTGACCCCATTCGTAGGCGACGTACCACCAGACCCGGTCAACAAAAAACGTAGGCGCGCTAGACCTAAGCGTTATCTTGTCTGACTCAGACGCGTGGGCGCATGTCTGGGTCAGAGGGGGAGGATGTAGCAGATGTCTTACCCTTAACGTTTGTGTACGGACTCACCCTTAAGCGGGGCGATGGGAGACGACACCCACGCTCGCGCCCTCGCGCTCCCGCCAACGGACAGTGGACTAAGCAACGCGAAGAGTGAAATGAAATGAAATTTTATGCCCTGTATACTGTGTTTCTATACCTACTTTATTATATACCTTTTTAACGTGCATTATAACTCATTTTTAAGACCCAACATACCCTGAGAAGAACCCTCCTTACAAAGTTATATTTTTACGTAAACTAATACCGGCTCTAAATGTGCCCAAATTGCTTCTGGACCATATACTAATTGCTATTGGGCGAAATGGACGCAAATGTCTGAGGCTGCCTTTCTTTGGTGTATAGAACTCCAGTATGTAATGTGATTTGGGGCTTAGATGCATAGAGTGCATAGACTGCACTTCTTTTGTTAATTTACATATATAATTTTCGGAGAATTCAATATGCACTGCAACTGGGTTTACCCTTATTTGGTATAACAACGTTTCGTCGAATGTTACTAGTTCGAACAACGTTTAGGAAAATAATCAATTTGTATAATATCGTTTAACATAATTTTCATTTCATCGAATATTTATTTGCGATAACAACATTTGCGCTATTGATCAAAAGGTATAATGTTCATTTGATGTAGTGTTCAGGTGGTATAACATGTATTTTATCGAATATTCAATTGGTGTAATGTAATGTAATGCAGAAAAGAAAACATTCTAAATATTTGCAAAAAAATTTTTTTTGAAAAAGACAACACTTACACTAATCTTAAATTAAATGCGATCGCTTTAAGTAAATCTAATTCTGTGTAAGTTTCAAAATTACGTAATATGGTATCAATGTTGACATCCTTCTTAGTACAAATCTTTTGCTGTTTTGCACTAGGTTCTCCATTTAAAATACACTGTATTTTTCCTTCAACTATATTCATTTCGGCAAGCAGTATAGGAGGGGTCTAAAAGCAAATCCGCCACTGACCATCTTGAACTAAAACTAAAGTATGAATGCCATCTAGTAGAGCTTGTTAAAACTATTTAGTACATTTAACAATATTAGACGCAAAGTTCCTACTGTCCCATAGTAAATGGTGTTTAAAAGTTAAGGTGAGCAAAAACGCCACTGTCCTAAACCAATCACGTGCAAACACGCCATTGTCCATTTCAGCCAATCACAGGCCGCTATTTTAAGATGTTCAAGATGGCCGCAGATGGTGTCGTGGCTGTGATTTCCTTGTGAAACTGTGGTTGACTATTTTGCGTTTTAAAATTACATTTCGTTATAAAACCAGTAAAAAATGGAAGAAAATGTAGTGGAAGTGACTCCAGAACGCGCTCGCAAAAAGAAAAGAGCACCAGCGACGTGGAAACGGGCTATATCAAAGGTTGAAAGGTAAGAATTTTTTCCTTACAATGGCGTGTGTTTGTACAATCAGCACGTAAAGTTATTGAATCTTAGTTCGGTTTTTCGATTTTTTTTTATAGCAAGTTTATTTTTATTGCTTACTAACTGAGCCCGTGACTGTCAGAGTGTAAAGCGGACAAAAATAATCATTTGTTGTTGTTTTTGTACTAAATAGATACGGGATCCCTTCTTTTCGCATAATGTTCTTTGTCCTAATATACTTCGGCATAACGATTTTGGCACAATTTCTTTTGGCATAATAATACTTCGGCATAATTTTTTTAGGCATACATTTTATGTTGGCATAATCATCTTAAAGACTAATTTGTTTTGGCATAAATTTGATTCGCATAACGTTAGTAGGCCTAATGACTATTAGCATAATAATATTTACACTCGAGAGCAATTAATCCGGGTCACTTAAAGAATCCTAAAAATCTCGGAAACTAAAAATGCTAGGTTAATGCAATAAATTGTATTTAATAGACAATGTAATACTCCTTAAATGAAGGTATTAAGGGTCCGGCGAACACAATATTCCAAAATGCGTTTGGAATATTGTTATCTCTGTTCTGTTGTGTTTTTGTGTTGTTGTTGTTGTCTGTGTCTGTTGTGTGTTATGTGTGTTGTGTGTTGTTAGCGTTGTTACTAGCTATCGCAATTTATGATAAATTTGGATGTGTTCCGTAATACCAAAAATGATGAATGAAAACCTAATATTCTTTCATAATTTTTTCTATACTTTGTAACTTGATAATATAAGCTATGCTTCTGCCGAAACAATATTCCAAATATTGTTGTTTATAATACAGAAAAAACAGTACGAAAACATGTCATTTAGCTCTAAAAATTGTGAGAATTTCAATTCGCTTAAACTTTATTTTAGGTAAGTTTTTTTGGAAAAAAAAGATGTACAAGCCTAGATAAATACTGTCTAAATCCGAATATTAACATAATATGATGGAAATATGCTCAAATTGCAAATGATTTAGGTATTACGTTTGTATGGAAAATTCTAGGGTCGCCGCGGTCTTAAAACTTCTTAGTTATTGTAAAGTTATATCATAAAAAAATCAAATTTGAAAAAGGGCCACTTTCGAAGATGGAACTACGAAATTACAGCATTTGGTTTTGCTTTTGTTTGTAATCTGTCATTTATGTGGGTACATAAACCATGTTGATAGTGCTCTATATTCATTATTCAAGCTGAAATTATGTCGCTTTCGCCTGAAGAATGCACCAGAATACTTACAATGCTGGAAACCGGCCGGAGTCAGCGCGATACAGCCAGGACTGTCGGTGTGTCGCTGTCAACAGTACAAAGAGTTCTCCGACGTTACGAAGAAACTGGTTCTAACCTACGCAGACCAGGAACGGGCAGAACCAGGTGTACCACAGCACGAGAAGACCGATACTTGGTGAACACCATGCTTCGAAATCGCTTTCTCACAGGAACTGAACTCACAAATCAGTTTCGACGCCTCGGAGGAAGTAACCCAAGTGCATGGACAGTAAGACGTCGGCTTGCTGAATCTAACTTAAAACCCCTTAGACCTGCAAACGGCCCTAAACTGGAGCGTGGGCATCGTATTTCAAGACTAAGATATGCCCAGAGCCACGTAAATTGGAGTATTGAAGATTGGTCAAAAGTTATGTTCTCCGACGAATCAAAATTTATGCTCTACAAGCACGATGGAAGACACAGAGTGTATCGAAGACCAGGGGAAAGATTCAAGCAAGCATGCATCGAAGAAAAAGTAGTCTACGGTGGTGGGTCTGTACTTGTGTGGGCCGGAATTTCTTCTGAAAGTCGCACAGAGCTGGTGATCATAGAAAACGGCTCTTTAACTAGCGTAAGATATGTGGAAGAAATCCTCAATGATCACGTTGGTCCATTTATGGTCAATTTAGGTGAGGATGCTATATTTATGCATGACAATGCCCGACCTCATACAGGTAGGATTGTGAATGACTACCTTCAAGAGATGAACATTACTCGTATGGAGTGGCCAGCGCGCAGCCCGGATATCAACCCGATCGAGCATGCTTGGGACGAGCTAGGCAGATGCGTAAAACAACGAAACCCTCCCCCAATCACGCTTCGTGAGCTCAAAATTGCTCTCACAGAGGAATGGGAGAATATTCCCCAAAATCGTATAAGGAACTTGGTGTACAGCATGCCAAACCGCGTAAACGCAGTAATGGAAGCACGAGGAGGCAATACGAAGTATTAAAATTCAAGAAAATCGTAATAAAGTTCAAAAATTTCATGTTTCCTATTTTTGTTTTAAGGAGAGATCAGCAGTTTTTTTCTTTATGTAATTTTGTGTTAATAAAATGTATGGTGACTCATATTTTTTTTACTTTCATTTAAGGAGTATTACATTGTCTATTAAATACAATTTATTGCATTAACCTATCATTTTTAGATTCCGAGATTTTTAACATTCTTTAAGTGACCCGGATTCATTGCTCTCGAGTGTAGGCATATCTTATTTGTTTAGATTAAGATTAGGTTAGGTTAGGTTAGATTTAGGCATATCTTATTTGTTTAGATTAGGATTAGGTTAGGTTAGGTTAGGTTAGAACTGTGACCAACTGCGCGCGAGCCAAGCGAGCGGTGCCGCGGCAGCGGCCGGCGAGCGCTACCTCGAAATATACACCGGCTTGTAGTTAATAGGTTGAATCTGTTCCAAAACCGAGTCGGGGCACCCCGACTTTACGTAGTCTTTTGGCTCCTACCCCTAGAGTGTATATAAAAACCGGAGGCGCGGAGGGAGAGCAACCCCCGCCCGCTGTAACAAAGCATAGGCACCCGTGCGAGCCGTAGCGGCTGAGGCTGGTCGCCGGAGGCGACCAGCAAGCCGAAGCTGCGGAGGTGAGCATGGGTGCCTATCCTTTGTTACGTAAGGGCGAAGGGGTTGCACTTCCCGCAGCGCCGGAGACGATGCAGAAGCAACTTTAATTTTTTGAGGTTAGGTTACAATATAATTTGCTTTTCTCAAGAACGATGCGTTACTTTAGAAATTTCGTTGATATGCCAAACATTACACACCCCGGCGAGCGCTACCTCAAAATATTATGCTTAAAAAAGTTATGCTTTAGAACTTTATGCTTAATAAATTTATGCTTTAGAATATTATGCTTAATCATTATTATGGTTAGAGAAATTATGCTTAAAAAAATTATGCGTAAGCTGTTATGCGTAACTATATTATGCGAAAATATAATTATGCCAAACAAAATTATGCTAAGTTATATTAGGTCTTAAAATTTTATGCAAATGGATAGGGAACCAATAGATACCTACCTAATTATTGTTTCTAGGAATCCGGTCTAAACGGCCAAAACGGAACATTTATAATTTTTGCTCAGCCCGTCTGTCTGTCCGTGGATCTGTTAACCCATCGTATGGGTATTTATTGAATAGGTCTCATAAAATGGTTATTTCAGACTACTTATTTTTACAGGTACTCTGCTAAAATGCCACCAGGTTTGCCACGCTGTAATCATGATGCGGAAAATAAACAGTTTAAATGTTGCAAATTGACGATACTAGATATACAAAATTTCCATGGAGAATTTTATAAGACAAGAAATAAAAAGGACCAAGATGCATTTTTATTAAAGCACTGCAGAGTGTCAAGGGTGAAAAGACAAGAGTTGGTCAGCGCCAGCCAACACAAAATACAACAAAATTATTTGTTCGAAAGAGAAATTCAGTGAAATTAATACGAGTTTGCCAAAAAACTTTCATAAATATTTTGGGGATTACTGAGCACAGAATAAGAAAAGTATTTCGAAAATTTGCCAGCACAGGATCCATAGTTCAAGAAAGAAGGGGTGGAGATCATACATCGGCCAAAAATATCTATAAATTGAGAGAAGTCAAAAGATTTATAGAGTCATTTCAGTGCTTAGAGTCACATTATTGCAGATCGACCGTTACGAGAAAATATTTGCCATCTACTCTAAACATTCGGAAAATGTGGAGAATGTTTAATCAAAGCAATGAAGTCCAAGTACGTGAATGTTACTTTAGATCAATTTTCAACACATGCTACAATCTAGGATTTGGAATCCCTCGTACAGACACTTGTTCCAAGTGCAATGAGCTACTTGAACGTATTAAAAAATCAACAGATCCAACTGAAAAAGTAAATTTAATGACGGAGAAAAGGGTACATATGTTGAAGGCCAGAGCATTTTATCGACTGCTAAAAGAAAAAAGGGACGATTTAGTTATGTTTTCTTTTGATTGCCAAAAGAATCAGGTATTGCCTAAAATATCTGGTCAGGCGGCATATTACAGTCGCCAATTATATATATATAATTTTGGAGTCGTAAAGTCGGTGCCAGAAAATACCTTGAACAGGGACAACATAACGCTGTATACCTGGACTGAAGATGAACACCGTAAAGAAGCAAATGAAATAGCGTCGGCAGTCTATAACATGCTTCAAAATACAGTGCAAAATGAAAATGTCAAAACTGTTCGACTGGTGGCGGATGGATGCGGCGCCCAGAACAGCATTATGATTGGTATGTGCGCTAAATGGTTGACTCAGGCACCGCGGCATATTAAAACAGTCGAGCTAGTTTTCCCCATTCCCGGTCACTCGTTTATTCCACCAGATCGGGTTTTCGGTCTTGTTGAGAAGGAAATAAAACGTATGGAGACCATTTTAAAACCTGTGGAATACATAGAAGTCTTTAAAAAATATGGGACTGTTGTGTCATTGAACAATGTTAAAGATTGGAAAACTGCTCTCGGAAATATAATTCGCCCACCGGGAAACTGGCATTTCCAATTTAACCAATGTAAACGATTTTTCTTAAAACGAAAGAGAAGTAATGATGTTTCCATAAGAGGGGAGCCTAACTACAATGCTGATCTCGGAAGTTACAAGTCGGTTTTAAAGAGAGGTATAACATTTATTGACCTAAACCCGGATTTGATTGAAAAAGACAAAGTTGTAGTAAAGAAAGATAAAATTTAAAGATGTTGACGCTCTACTAAAAAAACACTTTGGCGAAAATTGGAGGTCTAGGGATGATTTAGACTTCTACAAACAGGTACTGCTACGAACAGAAAACGGAATAGACGAAACTGAAGAGTGTGAAGATGAAGAAATATGTGAAGTTGCAATGCCTGATTCGGACTTAAGAATTTAATTATATAATTAAACATGTTTTACCGGACTTACGAATTTAATTGCTTACCAAAATTTAATTTGTTATTACTGGATATTATAAAATAAAGAGATTTATAAAAAAAAAATACAACCATTTGACTTGTTTCACTGACTGTACTTTTGTCTAATTAAATACGCCAAAAAGCAAATGCGCTACTGTCCTTTCCCTTAGACGCAGATTCACCACTGTCCAATGTCGGTTAGACGCAGATTCACCACTATCCAATGTGAGATGCAAAGTCACCACTCTCATTTCTATTTTATTGGGTTTTATCAAATTTATATTAGTTTTCAATAGAATGCATATTGATTTCAATTTAAAATAGCTTCCCAGGCATTAAAAACAGGCATTGCTATAGAAAATCGAATATAATATCGCTTTGCTAAAGTTTCTTTGAATGACCTCTATACAATTTATGGACAGTGGCGGATTTGCTTTTATACCCCTCTGACAGTTCATAAAATCTGGGGCTTCTTTTATCGACTATACTATTTAACCTGTGGTGCCACGCTTCCACATTACTTTGTGTGCGTGGCAATTTTAAATGGTTTAAATCATGACAACTCCATAAGCTAGGTGGAAACTGCCATTCTTTCCTACGACATAATTTTCTGCAAACCATTTGGCAATATTAATGCACACTTTTCTGAGCAATTTTCTTCCCAAACTTTGAAGTACTGTGGTATTGTCGAACTTGGTAGGAAGGACAAAGCCATGAGACACTTAATTTCAAAGCTGAACTTGTAATCCGTTCCGTACTCGTACAGCTTTGCAAGGCCACTTGATTGAATCTTCCTATAAATAATTTGTCCAAAATGGAATGAACAGCATTTAACCATAATATTTTCAAAATTTTGTCGTACACATTGAATTGCAGTAATTTCGAAGTCCATCATACAATATTTCACCTTTATAACAATATTGTTTTCATAAAAATACTCATTTATTAGGTCGAATATTTTGTTATATGTTGTTTTGTCCTTATTAGTGCACAACACAAATACTAACGGCACGGTGGACCTATGTTCGTTCAAAATCCTAGAATGAATTGTATACAATTGTAAAAATAATTCTGGTACAGACTTAAAGGTACCATCCATATACCACATCATGCTTTTTCAAATTCAAATTCAAATAATTTATTTCAAGTAACATAATAGACTCATAATAACAATTGGTATAGGCATAACATAATAACATAACATTTGCAGCTTTGTCCTAGTTGAGTCATCAATTTCTTTGTTGATAAAAGAATAACTCTCTTAATATTATCATTAAATATTTCATCTTTAATTACCAAGTTTCCTTTTTCTAATTTAAGATAATTATGTTCTTTATTTCATTTATATACATATAATTTACATTTTTAAATATTTTTATAAAAACAAAATAATACAAAAACATTTAAAAATATAAAAAATAGTAGCCCACCGGTATCGGGAACAGGGTCCAAGCTACCGGCGGTCAGGGCTCCAGAGAGAGGAACCTCCTGACAATGCGAGCCGTGTCCAGGAGTACCGCTTTCTGAATCAAGCCCTTGACCCAGCTGCCTAACGAGAGCCTCCTTAGGTGTTGGTCGAGGCTCTTGGCAATTAAGCCATTGGCTGATACGACTATCGGCACAATGATCGCTGAGTCCACATCCCACATGTCGACAACCTCGCGAGCCAAGTCAAGATACTTGATTTGTTTATTGTTGTTGTTTAAGATAATCATTGTTAATATGAAAATATATATCTTTTGGTTCAACAAACCAATATTAATAGGTTAATATTTATAGGTATATCTAATTACCGCCTAATATCACTAGCAACCATACTATCGAAAATTTTCGAAAACCTGATTATGAAGCACTTAAATGAAACGAACATTCCGCTTAATAACGCTCAATTTGGATTTCGTCGTGGCCTGTCCACTGACCCAGCTATCTTTGCTCTAAAAAATACTATCTATAAATACAACAGTATACGCATGTTTTTTAGACCACAGCCTAGCCTTTGAGACAATCAATTACAACATACTCTGGAACAAGTTGAGACAAACCCATGTACCGAATAAAATAGTAGACCTGTTTGAGTATTGGTATAAGAATCAAATTAACCAGGTCAGATGGGATAACGCCTTCTCGGAGACGTATAGGCTGATCAGTGGCGTGAGACAGGGTGGTCTGACCTCCCCGGTGCTGTTTAGCCTATATGTCAACGACCTGATCGAGGAACTGAGCAGAACCAGAGTCGGATGCCATATTGGCGGTGAATGTTTAAATAACCTCAGTTATGCAGATGACATGGTTCTGCTCAGCCCCTCGGTCCACGGCCTCAGAAAACTCATTTCCCTTTGGTGTTACTAGTGGGGGCCGCGTACCCTCCTAGAGTTGCTACCAAGGAGTCTCGCAGCCATGACTCCTGGATGCCTTCAAGCCTGGCTATCAGCGCCCTGTAGCGGCAGTACCTCGGGTAGGAGAAGACTACCACGCGTGAGAATTATGCAGCTCGACACCAATTAACCTATTTGTCCTTATATATATTATTATTAATATGAGCCTTAACTCGGCATTCGCAAATGACGAGTTCACCGGGCCTTTGGGTTCCAGACAAATGGAAGCCCAGTGGAGGGATATCAAAGAACTTCTAAAGGAACAGTGGAAGCAGGTACCTTCTTGACATTCTCTTTAGTTTCATGATTGGCAATTGTGGTGCATGATAAAGAAAATAATAATTTAAGGTAATAGGTTGTGTTTAGTCCTATGTTATTTGGAATGAACTTAAGTCTATTGTAAACTTGATTTCATAAACAAATTATTTACTACTTGGAGACATGGAGAGACATGAAGCGAAAAGCAAGGCATGCAAATGCTGAGATATCACCAGTCCCAGTATCATCTGATAAGACCAATATTATACTATCCACTATAGGTTATGAGTGTTCTACTGAGACTGGCCCAAATGAGTCTTTCGGGGTATGAGGAACAGGGTGTAAAGTTCACTCATCCTCCATAGAAAAGGGAGGATCCTCCAACCAGACGGGTTGTTATGTCTGGCGGGCAACTGCCCATATGTTGATTTCGGATAGTCTTATCTATGTTATTCGCTCAGTAAACTCTAACTGCGAGATGTAGGAATTGTGTGACGTCATGTCTTTTTGTTTCGTAGTTTTTTGTATGTGGCGGTCTAACCGCTACATCACTCCCCTCCGGAGACCGGAGGTCGATAGTGGGCTGAGTCTTGGATCTTGCGATGCTTCACAGTGCCAGCTGTGGTTCCAGTGAGTCGGAACCGGGTGCCGCTCAGTTCACAGTGGGTCGGAACTGTCTGCAGTGATTGCGGCGATGGTGATTGTGGTTCCAGCGAGTCGGAACAGGGTGCCGCACAGTTCACGGTGGGTCGGAACTGTTTTGCGGTGATTGCGGCGATTGTGGTGATTGCGGTGATTGAGGTGATTGCGGTGATTGCGGTGATTGAGGTGATTGCGGTGATTGCGGTGATTGAGGTGATTGCGGTGATTGAGGTGATTGCGGTGATTCCCCAGTGAGTCGGGGTGATGTGGCTGAGGGTGATGACCAGGAATGCGCGTTCGCTGCATGCTGGTGGTCAGGATACACGTTGAAGCCGTGGGTGCTGGCTGGCTGTGTGACTCGCCTCACGAAAGCTTGCGGGAGTGATGATGATGACGTCACGCTGAAGTAGTTGCACGAAGGCTGCGTTGACGTTCATTCTCGGGGTCACCAATTTAGGGGTATGAGGAACAGGGTGTAAAGTTCACTCATCCACCATAGAAAAGGGAGGATCCTCCAACCAGACGGGTTGTTATGTCTGGCGGGCAACTGCCCATATGTTGATTTCGGATAGTCTTATCTATGTTATTCGCTCAGTAAACTCTAACTGCGAGATGTAGGAATTGTGTGACGTCATGTCTTTTTGTTTCGTAGTTTTTTGTATGTGGCGGTCTAACCGCTACAAGTCTGGCATGGGCCGAACAGTAGGTAAGTGCTTTCTTACATATATAACATTTTGTGGTAGTAATACTGAAACTAGCAACTTTACAAAGTTAAACTTTTCAGATTCCAATAGAAATACCAGCTGCAGAGGCTCTTCGGTGCACTGTGATAATAGAAGAAATTATAGAAGAGCCTGCAGTTGGTGTTGAGATATTACACATGTTTGTATGGAACGCCTTATTATCTGTGGTGTATTGGCTGTGTGTGGCATGCTTTACATTTTGTGTTTATGTATCTATGTTGTTCTATACTCTCTCTGATAAATAAAATGTTAAAGGTTTAATATGTGTTGCTGTTCTTATAAAGAAAATATCAAAATAATCCAATACGCTTCCACTGCGCAATCAACAAAATAATATTCATCGTGAAATGTATAAAAAATACAAACGTTGAATCAAGATGGCAACGGCTGAACTACCACAGTTGATAGATGGGACAAATTTTTCGACATGGAAGTTCCGTATCAAACTAATCTTAGAAGAAAAAGGTTTAAAGTCAGCACTTGAAGAAAAGACGGAAATTGGAAGTAATATCGATGCGAAGGCGTGCAGCGTCATTACGCAATGTGTTTCAGATAAATTCATAGACATAATTATAAAATGTCCTACTGCGGCAGACATGATACATAAGCTTGAAGAAATATTCGAAAGATAAAACGTTTTTAACCAACTATACATACACAAAAAACTTCTTACATTGAAGTGCACCATTAACGATAAACTTCAAGATCACTTTTTTAAATTTGACAGCATAATATCTGATTTAGAGGGTGTCCCCTTATTTCGCAGACAGAAATTTCATATAATTTCGTTTCGTAACAAATGTTTCATATAATATTTAGTCCTTATATTTCAACGACTATTTACTTGAATGAAACATTATTTCACAGAAACACAATTCAAAGAATTTTTAATCACATTTTTTTATTAAACAAACTTATCAAACAGTAGAATTGTTTTTTAACGAATATTGTTTGTTCGATGTATTTTTCCATGGTATTTTATTTCAACGAAAATGTAAAAATTTACATTATGCTATAAACAACAATAGTGTGTGTGTGTGTGTGAGTGTAGTGTAGTGTCTAGTAATATAACTATTAGGGCACTCCGACCATATAGGTTAGGTTAGGTTAGAACTGTGACCAACTACATCGAAATTGGTCGCAGTATCAAAATTATGGCACTCCAACAGATGAACCGCTTTCATATAACTATACTACGATATGTATAGTTAGGGTACATATTAGAACGTCGAAGATTAAAATACCTACAGTTAAAATGCCAATGTTCAAAACATCGAAAACTTAATTATCGAACACTTAATATCGAACGACCATAAAACCGAAAATGAAAATAACGTAAGTTTATATTGTCGAATGGTTAGATAACCTACGTCCAATACATGTAAAATCTAATTATCTACAAAAGTGACATCGAAAGTCGTAAATATAGAAGTATAGAGTATCAAATGTCCTAAAATCGATATTTATTTATTACTAGATGACCCGGTGAACTTCGTATCACTTACCTATTAATGTAAACCAAATTTATTTAAACCATAATTATCACCTTTATTCATAAAAGATTTGTATCGATTTCGCCACATTACTAAACCATAAGGCCGCGTGATTGGTCGTGATCCCGATCGTGATCATGGATCACAATCTGGATTGACGTGTGTAGGGGCGGCCTAATAGTAGTTTAGTAATATGGCCATACTGTCAGTGTCACTGTCACCTAACTTTTGAAGAAAAGATTGTTGAAATTTTAAAACTATTTTCTAGCCTTTTGTAAAAAGTGAATGGAACGGCAAAACAAAAATAATAACTGTCCAGGTTGTAATAAATCATTATTAAGATGCGACGAATGCTACAGCATAATCGCTGACACCTTCAGATTTTGTACCAAGTGTGGTAAGAATGTAGAACGAATAATACGCATGAACAGGGCAAAAGAACAAAAAAATAGATGAAAGCAAAAGCTGCTTGTGACATAGCAAAGCGACATCTAGCGGTGAAACCTTGAAGCTCAAGAGTTAATGAATAATGCAGATATATGGCGCTGTGGCTGGTTTTAATAATTACATTTATGTCACTCGAGCTTTCCACATTTATTGACATACTTATGTTAATCAACAACATTTTATAGTCATGCAAGGTTTTATAAAATAAAAATAAATAAATCATAGATTAACAAAAGTGGACAGTCATTGATGTCAAACATTCTGTTTAGTCTGTGGTTGGAAACTTCTCGAAGCTTCCTAAACAATAGTGAGGTCTTTGATACTGCGTCTGCAATGACGAGGTTGATCTTCGGATCCTGGTGAAGCTACGCGATGATGGTGATAGAACAGGTAGGTTATTGGACGGGCACCGGTTCAGTGATGATCGTCTGATGTGTCCGATCAATAATCTAATTGGAAATATATCTGTGTCGTTGTTTCAGCTGTAGCTGAACCTGTCTGGCTGTTTAGGCTAGCCTGAAACTGATAAGAACGTGTGGAGACGTGACGCCCTGGTGCTATCCCGTGGTCTAAATGGTGAATTTGCAGTCAGTCCCGACTAGAGGCGGGCAGTGTGCTGGTCTCACGGGTGTTGGCAGTTAAGAGCTTTGACCCAACGAGTTCGAGTATTGGCAGTGTGGTCATCTTTCTATTGGAAGGCCTTACACCTATCTGGTTCCTCGTGCAGGAAAGTCTCGCCGCATCCAGGTACGATTCTGCATCATCATCTTTACGGTCGACCCGTAGGCCACGCGTTCGTGGGAACACAGAGTTATTCTCTGTTGTTCCATGCCAAGGGTCTTGATTCCACAAACTGAGAGGGAGTTATAAACTGAAGTCAAACTACTACCTAACGTTTAATTGTAGTAGAACCTTAGAGAGAGAATATACATGTGACCATTTTGATAAGGTCTTTTCAGAATATTAGTTTATAAGACCAGTTGTTGTAAAGTCAATGTGTTTGGTTGTGTCTCTGGGTGCTTTGCCCCAAGTGTTATATTTCTTATAGGAGCACAACCATATAGGTCATTTACATACGATTGAGCTAAAGGTTACTAAGCGTTCATCTCACGGATCCTAACAAGCGACCTTGAGCTTGTATAATTATTAGTCTCATGTTTGTATCTCCTCTGACACGCCTTGTTACGGAGACAGAGCGTGTCAGGGCAGATGCCATTTTAAATTAAGATTGGGAAAGCTACCTTTGTTGTTAATACAATAAACTTTGTAATGTGTACCTTTGTGGATAATACAATAAACTTTGTAATGTGTAATAAGGTAATTGTTTAATTGTTTCTTTCCCAATACCTGATAAATTAACTTTAGCACGGCCACCCAAAACGCCGGGTTACATGCTATCTAAACCAAAACACGTTTCTACAATGCCATCTTCATCATCTGAGGAGATATTCTGTGAATTAAATTTATCGACCGAAGACATACAGGATATTCAAGTTATTGAAGACAGCCAGAAGCTCAACATCAAGAATGTTCTGGTAGATATTGATGTTATTGAACACAGCCAGCAGCTCAACATTGACAATGTTCTGATTGAATCACATTTGTCCGAGTCGCCTAGTACTTCCACCATATTATCATGTCCTGGCGAGCCAAGTGGTTCCCAAGTAGATGGAGCCCACTGGATGGAAATAAAGAGTGATTAATACACGTTGACATTGGCAAAATCATCGTCAAGCAACGATGGAAGGCATAATTTGAAAAGAAAAAGAAGAGTGATTAATATATTTTGAAATAAAAAAAATAGTTGTATCTAATTGAGTTTTATTTTAGATATATACAACATATTAATATATAATTGTAAGGATCCAAATGCACATATTATATACATATTAAGTCATTTATTTATATTTATACACTCCATATACAAAATTTTTAAATTTTCTTGGATATGCTCGTTTCTGGACTGTGACGTGATAAACAAATCTTTGCTTAAATTAAATACAACACAGTTATCATCATCATGATATCCGCCAATAAATGTCCACTGCTGTACATATATACAGTTAATTAATATAGTGCTTTCTGGTAGACAATATTTTTAGTTTTTTTTTGCGGTGCGTAAATAAATAAGGATGTTGGTTTTCCGACGCGCGAACACGCAACGTATAATTGTCCATGTGCGAAACAGGGAAACTCTAAGTTTATTCCGCAAACTTGCAACGGTTGGCCTTGCGATTTATTTATGGTCATTGCAAAAGCTAGACGCACGGCACGGGAAATTGCAACCTTTTAAAATCAAATCCGTTGGAATCATAGGTATTCGTGGGATTAAGACATCCTCTCCTTTGTATTTTCCTTTGATTATTTTAGCTTCGATGATGTTATTCATGAGTTTCTTCACGACCAATCTCGTTCCATTGCAAAGTCGAGGTTGATTAATATTACGGAGCATGATGACAACTGATCCTACTTTTAATTGCAAATTATGTGGTGGTAGTCCAGGCAGCTCCAATGAATTTAAAAATTCTGTAGGATAGTTGACTGCGTCATCCTGGTTTGTAGCCGTGTCAACTGATTTGTACGTAAACAACTCTCCTGGAAGGAAATTCTGAATTGTCGCATTGAGATCATCGACATCTTTGTTTTTTGCCGCCAATATTGCTCGTTCACTTAGCCAATCATGGTTATTATATTCTTGTTTAATGTCCGGAAAAACACGCTGAATAAGCTCCTCTTTCAATTCTGTGAAGTGACAGAAATCTGTAGGAAAAGTCATTAATCCGGTCGAGCTGTCAACTGCGACCTTACCATTGCCAATGTCCAGCAACTGCTTCGAAAACACAGTCGCAGTTTGATCTTGTTGCAAAAACACTCGCATGTTAGTAGTTAATTGTAGTGTCTTTACGTGCCGCCCCAAATTTGATGATTTTAGACATGCGTTTATTTCGTCAGCAACCATGGCTACACCAAAAATGTTTTGGTTATCACGTAAATCTTTTAACGTCCTATCTAGTGCCTCCAGCGACCTCTGGTGGGCCATTGTGCATTCGTCCCAAATTATCAATTTGCATATTTGGAGAGTCTTCGCCATAGCGCTATTTTTGGCGATGTTGCAAACTGGCGTTTCGTTGATATGCATGTTTAATGGTAATTTTAAGGCTGAATGTGCAGTTCGTCCGCCTTCTAATAAAGTTGCTGCTATTCCAGATGAAGCCAACGCTAGGGCTACCTCATTTTGCGATCGGATCTTTGCTAATAGCAATGAAATTAGGAACGTTTTCCCAGTACCCCCAGGAGAATCAAGAAAGTAAATCCCCCCAGATCCACTGTTTACAGCTTGTATCAAACGATCGTGCGCAATCCTTTGGTCTTCGTTCAACTGCGGAACAGTTGTGCGAACTGCTTCGGTCATAGCTTCAGTATCGTACTGGCGTTCTCTTTGCAACTCATGGTTTAATGCATCTTGCATAGCACGATTGGGTGCTGTTAGGCCCAAACACGACAATACTTTATTTGCCATCAATAAACACATATCTTCTATTATGATCAATGTGTCATTGTAAATCTCTGCCGTAATTTCCAATGTAGGATTCCAAGTTTCACAACGCACACATGTCATCTCTATATTTCATCCACAAATCTTCCGGATTTGAGGGGAAACATGTCGATATTATAATCGCAAACAGTGTGCGAATTTGATGCGGCGATGAAGATCTGACGGAATCCTTGAGCGTATCATCCCAATGCGAATCGTTCTCGAGCAACCGTAATAATTGACACGCCTCACGGTAAGTCGCACACAGATGTCCATCAACTGTTCTCAATTGTTGAAAAGATGTCGGACCAGGAACATTCACTAATAACAATCTAAGATAATAACATTCATCGTTATTTGGATGTACTGTATATATACGGCCTATAGCATCTGTGGCAAATACATTTTCATATCCTTCAAGTGGTGTTCCTTGTTTACGACGCTGAAAAGACTTTGATGATGCGTTCCATGTGTAGTAGCGTGGCATATCAGCATACAGCAAAGTGCGAGCGAATTGATCAGTTTCACAAATTGAGAAGAAACCTGTCAATGTGGTCACGGGTGGACGTGCCGCTCTATCCACAGCGTTGTTTGGGTTGAAATACACTCGTTGTCCATTTTCCAAATGAACTGCCAAATGGACTACAGTGGGGTGTCTTTCATGAATTGCAAACGAAAATATGCGCCAAATAGCCTCATTGCTGCTTACATAGCGACCCATCTGATAGTGAGACACTTCATCATTTGTGTTTGTTACTGCGAAGATGGCCATGTCCCTTTGTTAACATATTTACATATGTACTTTATGGATTTCACAGAGTTACAAAATTCCACATTGATGTGAGCTTCAAAAGTTTTGGACAATATGGGCGAGTACGGCACAATCTAACGATTGTCTACATGAAAATCTTGTCCTTTTATTTTGACATCTACAGATCGTCCACCGTCCTCAACTGATCGCCGACGATACAATGGGTAACCATCGATTCCCGAGATGGTTTCAGCAACCAAGTTTCTCGGGTACCGCTTGGAGCACTTGCCGTCGACCTTACAGGGTGAGTTGTTGTTGACAACTCCGCATGGTCCATGTATCATGTGTTTAGTTACTATTGTATGCAATTTTGGGTCAACCGTTTTATCAGGAATTTCGGCTGAAATAATGGAATCCATTTCTTCTGGCCTTATTTTGTCAACCAACCAGACTAATATGTGAGCATGTGGCAAACCACGCTTTTGCCACTCAACAGAGTACATCCAACAACGTACTTGGCCATACACACGATGCTTTGTAATGAAATTCATTAAAGATTTTAATTTTTGCTTGTAAACTCTGGCTGTGATGTCATGCCTATCAAGTGGTGTTTGGCTGTGTAGCAGTTCTTTTTTTAATTCAATCCATTGTGGGTTACAGGTGAATGTAATGAATAGGTCTGGACGGCCATACTTTCGAACATAAGACATTGCATCTTGAGCGTACTCGTGCATGTGGCGCGGGTTTCCGATGTAACTGGCCGGTAAAATTGTCATTCTTCCTACATTATTTACATTGCCGTCAGCATTAATTGCATCGCGAAGATGAATGTACTCTTCAGATCGAAGCTGCTGTTGGTTTAGACGAATGTATGTCAATCGTTCAGTCTCAATTTTGACATACATGTCAACTGCATACTGATGAAAGAGCCGTTGACACATCAAAATGTGAATGTGTGTGTTACTTCACCTTCACGGATCATGAGTCTGTATGAATAATAATTCATTGTACTGACTTTTTTGTGTGTATCAGCACCTGGAAGTACAAATTATAAAAAAATACATTTATACAACATGTAACGTAATTAACGCACACCCTCAAACACCCCAATTAGAATATTATGTTATAATCATAATACATACACTGAATTTTTAATTTAACATGTATATGCATTGTTATTTACTAAATTAGTTATACCAATTCTTGGATAACTTTTTAGTCATACTACTTAAGCACGCAACGCACACAGTCGCACAAGCAGTTATCGCGCCGCTTGACTCGACACAACATAACGAAACTACGGAAAAAGCCGACAATACACGACAGCGTTAATATGACAATAATTTCCGTAGTTTTAATTATTTTTGGGATAAAAAATTACCTATATTAAAAATTATATAAATCGATTCAGTAAACGATTCTGAACAAACTATTTTCAGGATGTGCGTTAATTAAGTTACATGTTGTATATTGAATTTATAAAATATTATTTCATTTTGTATAATCTAATTACCTGTTGTTGGATTAACCATTTTGATATTAAAATGGTACCCATCTTCTCCCTGCCAGAAGATTAATGGGTATTGTAAAGCATCATAAGCTCTATGCGTTTCAGATACACGCTTCAATTCATTGTTCCGGCGATGAAGTACAATATCTCTTGATTGCAAATTCTCTCCAACAACCACAATAGCCACTTCATCTATTGTCGGTGAATTAAACCTCCTTGCATGCTCTCCAGCAGGTGTTTTGTCGGCTCTTATTACAATATTATGGCTGTCTGATGGCACTTTCACTAATTCATTATTCTCGTGAAGAAATGTTTGCAGTTGTTGGACAATGGTTCGCTTGACGGTTGGATTATGAGCACAGCGTGTATTAACTTCCGCATCTTGATTGCCCATAAAATAAATTTGCAAGAATTGATGATCCGCATCTGGCACTGGCAGCAGTGCCCCCAGTAGGTGATGAATTTGTCCTTGTATTTGTAATTGTTTAAGAGGGCTATTACATTTTGACCGTGCTTTTTGCGTAAATGGACAACTTTGGCGTTCTCATTCTTAGAAACTGAAAGACTTCGACAAGTATGAGTTATTGAGTGGTGGAGAATAGTTATTATTATAGTTCATAGCGGCCTCGCTTTTTGAATAATTTTCTTATCTATTTAAATAAAGCCGAAATTCCAAAGCAAGTTTTTCATAAAATGCGCGACGGCACTTTTTCGAGCTCGTGGATTGAACTATTGCATATAAGCAAATGAAATTAAAAAAATATAATAATATCTCTTAAATAGTGGTCTAGTACATAGCGGCCTCAAAATTTTGAAATATGTATGGAATAACTATAAAAAAAATCAAATTCAAAAACATAAAACTACAAAAAACGCTCAGAATTAACAGTGAATTTCTCCTTACTACATTAGGATTACTACGTAAAATTTATACCAGAATATACGTTACTTCATAAGAAATTAAAATTTCATAATAAAAAAATAAAATAAAATATATATAACTCAAAATAAACGTAATTAAAACCTGCCAAATCGCTTTATAATACGATGCATAGACTGCATGAACCCAGTACAGCGCGAGCGCTCGTTGAGGTTGGACCTGTGCTGAAATTTTTCGCGCCAAACGATCTTGGATAAACCGTATAGTGCGACTACCTATTTTGATCATGTAAGTATTCTTTGTAAATATTGTTATATTGAAAAAATATTTTATACTAGCTGCCCGCCCCGGCTTTGCACGGGTAGCACTAAGTACTTCTCTACGGCGCACCTACCTACCTACATACCTGCCTACCTACGTACATACATACTTACCTACCTACCCTACCTACCCTACCTACCCTACCTACCCTACCTACCCTACCTACCCTACCTACCCTACCTACCCTACCTACCCTACCTACCCTACCTACCCTACCTACCCTACCTACCCTACCTACCCTACCTACCCTACCTACCCTACCTACCCTACCTACCCTACCTACCCTACCTACCCTACCTACCCTACCTACCCTACCTACCCTACCTACCCTACCTATTTACGTACCTACCAACCTACCAATCCTACATACATACCTACCTACCTACTTGCATATCTACCCTACCAATCCTACCTACATACCTACCTACCTACTTGCATACCTACCCTACCTTCACCTACCTATCCTAAGAACCTTCTTACAATAACAAACTACCCTACCTACCTACCTTCTTACATACCTACCTATCTATCTAACCTAACCTATCCTACCTACCTACCTACTTGCATACCTACCCTACCTTCACCTACCTATCCTAAGAACCTTCTCCTTACAATAAAAACACCAAAAAAAGAATTAGCGAAATTGGTCCAGCCGTTCACGCGTGATGCCGTAACCAAGGAAATAGGGATACATTTTTATATATTATATCTTATAGTATATCACTGGAGAAGCTTTACGCGCAATATTCCGAACAAAAAAGTCTGTCAAAAAGTGTGCGGGGGACGAGGTAGCTTCTACGAAAAAAACAATAGGTCGGGCTCGCTCGGGCTCGCAGCTATTGTTTTATTTCCTAGAAACTAGAGAAGAATAAGAGGTGTCCATACCATTATTTTTTTTATCGCCATCGATATTCATTCGGTATTTTCATGAAATAAAACAGCTGTTGCATAAAATAGTAAAATTTTAATAAGAAGAGAAAATAACTACAATTAAATAAAAGTAACTAAATTGTAATAATCTCAACATAAAACTCAATTCATAATCGAGTATTTTCCTCACATTGCTTCTGTGACGTTACCGTGTCTTGGTACATCTCGTTTATATGTTCATAAAGATGAAAATACTTTTTTTTGCATTACGAAAATATACGCAAAAACAGCAAAATTTACATGCGCTTGAGATGCGATTATCTCCTTTAGTAAAAATGATAGCGAGACTACCGTAGGCTTGAGGTCGAGTTTGAAACCTAAATTGACATGTCGATAATTCCTTATTATGAATTACTTAGTAATTATTTCTGTTAATTGTTTTTTTTATTTTTTTTTATTGTTTTGTGTTTTATGTATGTCCATTGAAATGGTTTAGCTTTTTTTTTTTACTTGTCCTATTATAATATTGAGATTATTACAATTTAGTTACTTTTTAAATGTAGTTATTTTCTCTTCTTCTTAAAATTTTACTTCTTTAAGCAACAGCTGTTTTATTTCATGGATTCAAGCAAAATACCGAATGAATATCGATATCTATAAAAAAAAAATATATGGAGTCCTCTTAGTCTTCTCTAGCTTCTAGGAAATACAACAATAGCTTATTGTCCTGGGCGAGTACCTATTGTTTTTTTTCGTAGAAGTTACCGCGTCTCCCGCCAAAAGTGACAGACTTTTTTGTTCGGAATATTGCGCATAAGGCTTCTCCCGTGATATATACTCTAATGCCAGCCACACATACAACGATTTGCTTGCGCAAACTTAGGCTTGTGCAAATCTAAATTGACGGGTTACGTGGGTGGCTAGCTTATGGAATTGTTACTTACTGACTGTTATGTTTATTTCTAGCATGGGTCGAAAAGGTTCCGTTTATACATGTGTTAAAAACAAAAGATATGCATCTACATTAAGAAATGCAAATGCAGTAAGGTACCTACAGCAGTCCTCAATAAACTTATAACAGTTTATTTTCTTGTGTTACTTTTCAGCCATTTATTTAGTAATTTATCCCATGTTTCAGAAAAAATAACTATTCCGCCAAAAAATCATTTTCATCTCCAGTAAATATAGAAAACATCGACCCAGAGGATGCGGTAACAAACCTTTTCCGTTACCTTTTAGCACATAATATAAAATTTGTTGATTATAAGTATTGTAATTTTATGACGTATTTTTTATTTTAGATACCTACCAGCGAAGTTCCTACATCATCTAAAAATATTTCAAATATAACAGATGAACCGCCAATCCCAGCACTTGACGAGATAGATATGACGATAGAAATGGAATCTGAGAACAGTACCGTAAGAAAAAACCTATCGATTTTTATAAAGCTAATAAGTGATTATTCATCTCTTCTATTATTAAAGAAATAATGTCTGTTTCAGGAAGCAGATTACGTAGTACAGGGACGGAGGATAATAGATTTTCAGTTCTTTTTAAATCAATTGTTTGATATTGACAAACATAGTGAGAAATTCGGTTGTAAACTGAGTTATATGAAATTAATTAAAGAAAAATAAAATGGACTGATATCAACATTTCATTTTGGCTGTCGTATGTGCGGTTCTATATTTAATTTAAAAACGTGCAACGATACTGATCCAAAATTTGACGTCAATGCTGGAGCGGTATCAGGAGCTATTATAACAGGGATTGGATTATCAAGTCTCAACGAACTCAATGCCTCCATGGATTTACCATCGATGCCATTCCGTTTATTTAACACTACACATAATGACGTTGCCGAGATATGGCGAATTACTGCTGAAAAGTCAATGCAGGAAGCGGGCAAAGAAGAAAGAGAGGCTGCGGTATCTCGTGGTGACGTCAATGGTGCTGGAATAGGAATGATACCAGTAGAAGCTGATGCCTGTTGGAGCAAACGATCTTATAAAACGAATTATTCAGCTTTATCTGGATGTGCAGCAATCATAGGGGAACATACCGGAAAGTTCCTGCACATTGGAGTCCGCAACAAATATTGCGTTATCTGCGCTCGTGCTTTTTCTAAAGAAGTATCACCCGGAACTCACGATTGCACGAAAAACCATTTTGGGTCATCCACCAGCATGGAGCAAGCAATTCTGGTTGAAGGTTTTAAGTGTTCAATAGAAGAAAGAAATCTTATATACAATGTGTTAATAGCTGACGGTGACTCATGCACATACAAGAGCATTCTCGAAAGCAGGCCATATCCTGACGTAACTGTACAAAAAATAGAGTGTACCAATCATTTGTTGCGGAACTACAATGGCAAAAATATGAACATGCAAAAAGATACTACGATACCTCTTGGTGAACGTAAACTTTTAACTGGAGACCGCCTTACTAGGCTACGTACTGCTATTCGTTCTGCAAGTAAGTTTAGAAATGAACAAAATCTTTCTACAGAGACAAAAATACTAAATTTGCAAAAAGATATACTAAATAGTACACGCCATGTTTTTGGAGACCACGCCGAATGTGAAGATTATTACTGCACACCGGAAAGGAAAGCAGAACAAAATCTGGTTCCGATATTACCAACTTTAATGTTGAAATTAAGAACGCATCTCAGTTGGCATTTAATTCCAGGAGCCTCCTGCAAAATTTCACTAACAATCGTGCGGAACAATTTAATAGTATGGTAGCGAAAGTGGTGGGTGGCAAGAGAATCAATTATTCTTTAAAAGGTTCATACGAAGCACGCTGCTACGCAGCAGTAGTCGCTTTCAATAGCGGTAAACCGCAATACACGTTATACAAGACATTGTGGGGCAAGAGCCCAGGAAAGTCTATAAAAGACCTAGAACGCAAACGACATGCCCAAAGAACATACTATACAACTCGTCCAAAACGCTGCAAAACAAAACTAAATTTTGGTAAAACTGATAAACATTATGGCAGTGAATGTCAACGTCCAGATATGAAACAAAATGAATTTGACAATGCAAAGAAGCTATTTTTAGACAATATTAAGCAACAGACATTAAACCGTTTTGAGATCGAGCGCAATACTATTCTGCAAGCAGAAAGTGCATTATGGGTCGAACTTCGGAGATGCATTTTGACGGCATCAAAGTTTTCAAAAATCTGCAAGAGACGTGCAAACCAAAATTCTGCCCCACTGGTGAAATCTTTTTTGTATAGTTATAATTTAAGTCATGTTCCTTCCGTCAAACACGGAACAGAAAATGAAGTCAAGGCCTTGGAACAGCTGGGTGTACAAGAAAATATTCAAATCGAAAAATGTGGGCTATTTATCGATGATGAGTACTGTTTTCTGGGAGCTTCTCCTGACGGCATTTGTGAAGAAGGACTAGTTGAGATTAAATGTCCCTTTTCGTCATTCGGTATCGACCCAGAAGAAGCGATTGCAAGAAAAAGAATTAAATGTTTCAAAAGGAACCATTCCAGCGTACTTGCTATGAATGAAAAACACGATTGGTTTTACCAAGTCCAAGGTCAACTTCATATTGCGAATAGGAATATCTGCTTATTTGCAGTGTGGACAGGTCCGGATTTTACAATGAAAGTAGTGAGGGTTCATAGAGACGATGATTTTTGGAAAACCGAAATGTTACCTAAGTTGACGCGTTTTTACCATGAATGTATGCTCCCAGAACTAATCGACTCTCGAAAAGCCAGATCAATGCCACTGAGGCACATAGTTTTCTAATTTCTTTTTTTATTCAGTAAAAGTAGTAAATAATGTCATTATCATGTCAACTGAAAAACGCCCACTGACATAGAGATAATAAATACCATGTCTAATAATAATAATAATAAAGTATTCAATAGTCTTCTATCAGGCGGAAACAAGGTGCGCGCCTTCAACGGTTGGGTCATGCCGGTTTTGATGTACTCTTTCGGCGTACTCAAATGGACTCAGACCGAACTCGACGCCCTGGATAGGAGGGTCCGTACGCTGCTGACTGCATATCGAATGCATCACCCACGGTCATCGGTGATGAGACTGTATATCCCGCGAAAGTGTGGGGGTCGAGGCTTTTTAAACGCTAAGACCCTCCACAATCGCAAGATATGCAGTCTCAGGGAATATTTCCTAGAAGCCGACGTGGGGATGCATCGAGATGTGGCCGCGGTGGACAAGGGTCTCACCCCGCTCTCCTTGGCTAAAGAGAACTGGCGCAAGCCTGTAGTGCTTGACACTAACGATCGCAAGGAGGTATGGCAGAGTAAGGAGCTTCACGGACGCTACTTCCGGGCCCTACATGGACCCGATGTAGATTTACTAGCGTCCGTAGCCTGGCTGCGTTTTGGTGACCTCTTTGGGGAAACCGAAGGTTTTGTCTGTGCAATTATGGACGAAGTTATGATGACGAACAATTACCGGAGATTCATTGTGAAGGATGGGACGGTTGACATCTGTCGGGCATGCCACCGTCCGGGAGAATCAATCCGACACATTATCTCCGGGTGTTCTCGTCTAGCTAACGAAGAGTCCTTGCATAGACATAACCTTGTAGCCAGGATTATCCATCAGCAACTTGCTCTGAAATACAACCTTGTAGAATCGGAAGTGCCGTACTACAGGTATGTGCCCGACCCAGTTCTCGAAAATGGACATATCACATTGTACTGGGATCGATCCATCATCACTGACAGGACTATTGTTGCCCATAAGCCTGATATAGTGGTGGTGGATCGAGGAGAACGGCGCGCAATGATTATTGACATAACGGTCCCGCATGACGGGAACCTCGTGAAAGCAGAGAAAGATAAACAAATCAAGTATCTTGACTTGGCTCACGAGGTTGTCGACATGTGGGATGTGAACTCAGCGATCATTGTGCCGATAGTCGTATCAGCCAATGGCTTAATTGCCAAGAGCCTCGACCAACACCTAAGGAGGCTCTCGTTGGGCAGCTGGATTAAGGGCTTGATTCAAAAAGCAGTACTCCTGGACACGGCTCGCATTGTCAGAAGGTTCCTCTCTCTGGAGCCCTGACCGCCGGTAGCTTGGACCCTGTTCCCGATACCGGTGGGCTACTATTTTTTATATTTTTAAATGTTTTTATAATTTTTATTTTTATATTTAAAAATGTAATTAATATGTTTAATACTGAATAAAGGAAATAATAATAAATATCACATCTTTTTTATTGAATTATTTTTGATGGAAATATTTTCCTACTTATTTGTTACCCCCTGGCCACAGCCAACAGCGGCGCGGACTGCGGCGCGGCGTGAGGCGCGGCAAGTGGTGAGCGGCGAAAACAAATGGTAGACAACCTAAATGAAGTATGCCACAGCTACCGGCCGGCGACGCGAACCGCGGCGCGAGTAGCGACATGCGGCGCGGCACGCGGCGGCAACGGGCTGCGCGGTATGCGATTGAAACAAATGTACTAGCGAGTATCGAGGCGGCCACAGCTCAGAGCGGTGCGCGCGGCGGCATCGGTGGACGCATTCAGGCATCGCACGGCCGAAACAAATAATTTTGTTTTTATCGCGCGTTGAGCTTATAAAAATAATGGATTTGGAATAATTTATTAGTGAAATACTGAGTCGACCAGCAATATGGATGTCAAAACATCCACATCATAAATATAGGCAAGTTAGAAAAAAAAAATGGGACGAAATAAAACAACAATTTCCTGGTAGTAGTGGTAGGTATTTATTACAAGTAATTTAGATACGGCAATTTAATTTTAAATTAAATTTTAATAGTTTAGTCGATCTCTAAATACGTCCACCGCTGACGCCGCCGTGGTCGCAAATAGTCTAGCTGTGGCCAGTGGCATACCACCGCAAATCGCGCCGCCCGCCGCACCTCTTGCCGCAAGCACCGTCAGAAACTGGCCATGCCCTTATACAAAACGTCAACAGACATTTACGAAGTTATAAAAAAAATTGAATCGAAACAAAAAAACAATACTTATATCACGAAATACGTAAGAGAAGCCGCGGGCTAAAAGCTGGTAGACAGCAACATACACATTATAATTACAAAACGTGGGTATGTTTTTACAAAACTAAAAATGTAAGTATGCCTAAATTACGTTTTTATTGCCCGTTTTCACCTTCACTAAGTTGTCGGTGAAAACGGGTACGAATCTATTGAATTTTTGTGATACCTACCAGTTTTAGTCCCTCATCTGATTATTCAATTACTTTTCATTATTAACAGTATTAATTAATATATATAGTAATAAACAATAAGAAAAATAATAACAAATAACTCAATAATAAAAAAGTATCAAAGTCGTTTATTCGTAGCTACAATACAGTGTAGTGAGCACGTGACTTCGAGCGAGTCGTCGCCGTGCTTCAATATACCTAATCTGTGAGAACGCAATTTTGTGATAGGGCTCTTAAGAACTGGTTAAATTAATTGTGATACAAATACAAATTAGAATTTTACTAAAATAATTATGGTATACTACCTTGAAAGTGGGCATGAACCTGTCTTGTACAATATGCGTTGCACCAAACGATGTCATTTGGAAGCAATTATTATATTTTTGGATGTTAGCCAAGAAGTGTTTAGACTCACTTTCCATCCCATTAACTAATGAGTGTAACGGTTCAGGTGGTGGAACCAATTGTGGCAATTTTACTTTGCCACCAGCACAACATAATCCTGCAGGTTCACCACTGTATTTTAATGCTTTACAATGTTGACAAATCATTGACATTTCTCCAATCGTCACAGATTTGTCGGCACTATAATCGATTTCCGGATCGTAGGAAAATGCTCCTCGTTCGAGGTTTACAGGAGCATTGCGTCTGCGGAATCGATTAAATTCATTATCCCGTGCTCGCTGCTGTTGTGATCGATGTGCACGAACTCGTTCCATTCTCTGCCTATCCACTTCATAGTTATTTACTCTGGAACGTAAATCTGCCATACTTGTACGACTGTTATCATTATCAGCCTCTCGCTGGTCATTAATGCCGTTGGAGCGTAAAGTAGCTCGTTACACATTTACACGACTTCGACGACCTATGTCAGGTAGTTTTCTTCTCCTCGGCATTGTAAGCAGAGAGAAGAAAGTCACTTTTAGCGGTATTTCAGTATTTCTCCAATTAAATGTTTCTTTTTTTTAACATGAGATGACATACGTTGTATCCATGGAAACACCGTATTAAACAGAGGTTGTATCTATGACATCAGTGTGACCGTTTCGAAATTTAGCAATATACTAACAAATTGTGTTACCAGTACTAAAATATACTAAAAAAGAACCAAATTATACCAAAATTCTTCTAAATAATTTTATTGCATTAGATAATTATAACAAAAATTAAACAAAAAGAAATTAAACAAATATTCAAAAAATGATTGTACCTGGAGTCTTATTATAATGCTAATCACTAATCATAAATAAACACACAACGTAATCATTTTTATATGTAACATACCATTAGCACATCCCTATTTTAAGGTTATGTTGGCAGTATTTGCATAACGTATGCCTAATTCCTGGTTGGCACCCGTCAAACATGTCAACCCATTAATTATTTTTATATTTTGAAATTTAAATACACGATGTTATGAGCAAAGTTGATATTATGTTGTCGATTCAAAAGTCTTGTTTTAATGTGCATTCAATTCGAGTGGAACTGAGAGTACAAATACCGTCAAATGTTTGACAGAAAGTAAGTGGTCAACTTTTATATGGGAAAATGGAATTGTCGTTTTACTCTATCTTACTCGCAATTTTTCCTTATTTGCTCACCGTTTAGACCTACCCTGGACTACGACAAACATTTTAAAACCAAAATCAGCTCGATCGGCACAGCCGTTCTCGAGTTTTAATCAGACTAACGAACAACAATTCATTTTTATTTATATAGATGTATGTCAATATGTTGTGCTACAAAATTCAGTGACAGAAACGAATCGCTGCAAACCGAAGTCACGTAGTCTTGTCTGCCCTAGAGTGTAATTTAAGCCCGCGTAGGCGCGGAAGGGTGGGGCAGACTGCGAGCTGAGGAGGCCCGCCGCCGCGGCTGAAGCTGGCCGGCGCATAAGCCGAAGCTGCGGTGGTGTGCGTTAAAACCATCTGCGACGATAAGCTCGCGTGGGGCCGCTTAAGCCCCGCAGCGCCGGAGCCGTGACAGAAACAATGCATGCTGCATGTTGCATGCCTGCTTGCATGTTGCATGCTTGTTTGCCTGCTTGCATGCTTGTTTGCCTGCTTGCATGCTTGTTTGCCTGCTTGCATGCTTGTTTGCCTGCTTGCATGCTGCATGCATGCTTGCATCCTTCCCCATGTATAATCCCCAGTGGTGTAATTCGCAATATCCCAATTATGTAATCTTAATTGCTTAATTTAATAATAATTGCTACAGATTTCAGTTTTGTGTTATATTTTTATAGGAGGATATGCATTTTGTAAGGTATGAATTGAAACGTTTAGAAACTGTAACGCGATAAAATGATTTTCTTGGTAATAAGTTTTATACTAACTAAACAGTATGAGTATAAAGAATATTTGATTTTTTATTCTATGAAATGAATATCGAACCTTTTAATTTTATTTGTAACAATAATCAATGATTTATGTTTTTTCAAAGTAAGTATTCTGCGTATTGATTATTCTATGAAATGATAATATGTGAAAAATGTTATGTGAAACGAGATTCTATAAAACTATTCTCTATAAAACAACGTACAACCGATTTAGAGACCACTTGTGCTACACTAAAAGTTGCTGACAAGGTATGCCATTTATTACTCACGTTACCAAAGAGAGGCATATGAAAGCAAACCTGGCAATCTCAACAATTTGTCAAAATCGAACTGGTAATGAAGGATGAGGTATCTGTGATTTACAATTCTAATGAAAACACCCTAGCTTAATATTTCGACTGCAGACGAAGATGAAGAAACAGATAATATTCATTATTATTTTATTACTTAAATAGCTGTTCGAACATGATACTAATTACAATACCTACTTATATAAGTAAGTATTGTAATTAGTTCGGTTAAAATTGTAGGAAGTGACATAACCGACATTGTTAACTGTCTTTTAAGGAGTAAAATATGTCGGTAGTACTACATCCAACATTGTTAATCGTTATTTGTGAGGTAAAGAATGTCGGTAGTACCAGAGCCGACATTTTTGGTTGTTTTAATTTATGTTCAATTTGTCGGATGTGGCACTAAGTGGGTATTAAAATTAAAATTCTTTTGCTAATCAAGCATACCAAGCAAGAAGGTCCTTTCATCGGACTGTCCCAATCCCTCCAAATGTTCCCGTAATTCCGAGTGGTGGAAAATACTCGTAAAATTTTTACTTCCAACTTACTTCCAACTTTGTTAACGGTACTTATTTTAAAACTTTTTGTTGGAAGAGGTAGTACATATTGCTTTGTTCACCGATTAATTATATACTTTGTGTGTCGGTTGTGGCATTTTAATTTTTGGTTTTTATTATTGTTGTTATAAAAATGCATTTTGACGCTTTTATTTCATCTACATTGGTTTGGTTCTTGTCAAATAAATTTTTTGCCCTACAAGATACACAAAAATGTACCATTATTGTTTTATTGCTTATCTAAATTTTTATTTCAGTTAATAGAGAATCTCCACTACCAAATGGTTTTCAAGATCAGTTCAATAAGTTGAATGAAATGCTTGGTGACGTTTTCAATGAAGATGAAACTCCGGAAACAGAAAAAAATTAACCCACTGTTTCGACATCTAGTTATTTTGAAATTCCCAATTCACAGTATTGTAATTAATTTTTGTACGTCCCGAAAAATTCGACACAGTGGAGATTGCCAGGTTTGATTTTATATGCCTCAAGTGTGATGCTGTAGTAACAACGCTGGAAACAATCGACAGAGAATTGACTATAGATTTTGTGAAGTCTAGACTACTAGATGCAGAACTTGAGGTATGTAACGGTGAAACTAGTTGTGTTCAGTTGATAATAGATTCTGGAGCTATGGAACACTTAATAATGGCTAAATATGAACCATATATGACCAACATTGTAAACTTGGATAGGGAAATAAAAATATATGTAGCCAATGGGCAATATTTAACATGCACTAAAAGAGGTAAGCTAACTTTAATATATAATGATAGTTTTATAATAAATATTGAAGGAGTAATAGTTCCTAACTTGTCACATAATTTGCTATCGGTTAGAAAATTACTTGAAAAAAGATAAAGTAATTTTTTATAACGAAAGTAAAAATTAGTTCTCACAATAAAGAGGTTACAGGTAAGTTAAGCGGTAGTCTGTATGTGTTGGACATGAATACTATTATAATAAAATTTAAGGGAATTTAATAACTAATGATTTATTGCATCAGAGATTAGTCAATTTCTTTAAACTATCTAAATCTATTTGGTCGAGGTTTCTCTCCCCCCATTTTATTTTATTATATTCAAAATGTTCTTGCGAAATCTTTGGTTTTACATGATCTAAATTACATTTAATAATGAGTGGCAAGTGGTCAGACCACACCGGATCATACTGGACTTGTGTATCGACTATAGTTTGAAATGCCGACTCAGTTACAACACAGTGGTCTAACCATCTTAGCGCCCTATTAGCGTCACTTATAAAACTAGATGTGGCAGATAATAAACCTAACTTAATGATATCGGCACATTTCCAATCCACATCGTTACAAAAATTTGAAAGTTCATAAAAGAATTGCTCACCCGGGTGGGCGTTGAAGTCACCGAGCATGTAAACACACTCAACACCTTCACTACTGCGCTCAGCGTCCCCAAACAATCCGTAAACTCGGCCAGGTTCACCGTGTTATCAGTCGGCATGTACACACTGAACACTAAAAATGACCTTTGCCCTATCACAACTTTAATACCGCACACTCGCGCATTATCACATCGCACTACAGTAACATTATTAAAGATTTTCTTATTCCATAACAATGCAACTCCACCCCACGGTCGTCCTGACATCATCCCCTTTGACGTGTCCATGGGCGATACACCCGTATAAGCGAAGTCATCATCTATACAGCTCAGGAAATGAATGTCATGCGGCGGTAGCCAATGTTCTTGCAAGGCAATTATGTGGGATGTTCGACATAACTGCCGTACATCATCTACTGAGCGCTTCACGTTCTTACAGTTGAAACTTATAAAGTTGTATAATTCCTTATTTGCCATATTCATTTTGTTTTTCGATCAGCCGACACAGCGTATTTACCGCTCGTTTTCCTGTTTCGAAAATGTATAAATCGTCTAAATATGACTCCTTCTGGCCATAAATTACTATCTAAAAACATTGATAGTTTCAACTCCGATACAAAAAACTTAAAAGCTTTATAATCATTTTGTTGTTTCATTTTAATTTCTTCCAAAGTTACCATCTCCTTCGTCTTCCTGTAAACGTAGTTAATTATGTCTCTATCTGTCGTATCCATGTGAATTTTTGTTATAAATATCGGAACTTTCTTGTCAGCGGCTTTGAAGCCCCCTTCCATATCTCTCGAAATTCCGGATTTCCCATGATAACGGTAAATAAATTTCTTGCTTCTCGATACGATCTTCCAGCCTTCATTATCATTCACGTTCGGTTCAGATTCACCTACTGTGTTTATTGCGTTGTGGCGCTCGACTATTTTCTCAGCTGTTATTATGCCGTTATCAGCACACTGGCCGGTCGTCGCCGCAGGTAGCGGTGACGTCACTTCGGCTCGCCGCTCCACACCACTCGTCACTGTAATCCCGCCTCCACTTATTACCGGTGACCGTTGTCTCGGCACAGCTGATTTCCGTGCATTTTGTTTTACGCTTACCCTCAACATTTCTCGGTATTCTGGTATATTTTCACCGGAACTTTTCTTCTGGTTATCCACCGGCACATTTAACGTGGAATTGTTTATAGTGGAATCGTTTATATCATGCGAGAGACCAACTGGCCCACTATCATACAGGCCATGCTAATCGTAACCAACTTAGTGTTGCAGCTGTCATATAGTCAGACTCAGTGCGCGTTGTTCTTTCTTTCTTAATATGATAATCCGCTTGATTTTGCTAATCTGAAAGTGTAACTGTTGTGTGCTTTTTAGCACATCTTTACACGCAGTCTTCCAATAAAAAATTTGTATGTCTGTAACTGTGCGTCGAATGGTAGCATTAGAAGACATCACATCAGTCATCATAGTTTCCAGTCGTCTTATTGTTTTCTCTGTAAGGGCAAATACTCGATCGGGTGGAATAAAACTATGCCCGCTAACCGGAAAGACAATTTCCACTTGTTCTATACCTTGTGAGTCATATAACCATTTAGCAATTCCAACTAGTATACTGTTCTTGTTTTGGCTGCCACAACCGTCGGCCACAAGTCTTATCCACTTCTTCCCAACCAAATCTATTTGATTAAGGCAATGGTATAAGCACGAAGATATTTCATTAGCGTCTTTGGATGCCATGTCTTCTGTCCATATGTAAGAAAAAACATTATCTTTGGTGAGGCTACCGTGAGAATTACCCTGTACAATCGTAAAGTTGTATATACAACGTGAAATTTGAATCACAGTTTTGCTAGAACAAACGTTGTTCAGACCATGGTCTACTACCATTCTATAACAATCAATTTAAAAAAAAACGCCTAGTTTAGTTTGTGTTAATAACATATTGGATGCTATAGAATGATAGAAGACCATGGTCTGAACAACGTTTGTTCTAGCAAAACTGTGATTCAAATTTCACGTTGTATTTATAATTGCCGAGAATAATATGATGGCTTTATAGCTCCTAAACACAGTGCCTTCATTTTCTCTGCGTTTCTTTCTGCGGCTTTGTGCGGCATGGCCGACGGGCAGTGCGCGGCCATGCCGCCGGCACTGTGTGTAGCAGCCATTAGGTAATGGCAAATTCTTTTGACAGTCGAAAGACAGAGTAAATATATCCGGGTTATCTTCTTTTAATTTATCAAATAAAGTCGAACATAGAACCTCCTCCTTTTTGGAAGTCGGTTAAAAAGCATTTTGCTCTTGTTTTGTGAATCCTATACAGGGTACGCAGTTTCTGTTTCTCAAATTCATTCCGTTCTATCTTTAGCTTTTCTAACAATATTGTAAGCAGTCCGAACATACATCTTGGCGAGGTGAACCGACCCCAATATTAAAAGACGTGTAAAATACTTTCCTAAAAAAGCTTTTGGTTACTGAAAATCCCGGCATCGATTCATCTTCATACATTTTGTATAATTTGGAAATATTCAGGCTTGGATCCAGATATATTCTACGCTTAATTTTGCCCCTGCAATAATGACTTTCTAAAGAGTGGAGTTTCATAATAAATTTTTGTACAGCTTCTCTCTTAGAACGAAAAGCATGGTGTAAGTATTCGGTTTCCTACACGGTTTTCTGACGGGGGGGGGATTAATGCGGCCTTGTTTGATTATTAAAATTCCACAAAATGCATCGAGGCAGACAGGAACTTTTTCTTTTGTTATGTTCTTAATAACAAAATATTGCTTAAAGTGAGTGCGCCCATTTCGAGTGTTATTTCTTGGTCGTTTTCTGTTGACAGGTTTCAACAGTAAATTTTGTAAAATATAATATCTTGACAAATTTTGTCAGGGCGACTGTAAAATCTTTTGTAAAAATAAAATATGTCATTCGACGTTAACGTTTCACATTTATAAGCCCTCTTCTTGTTGTGACGATATTTTGAGTCGTTCCACTAAAATCCCCTAGACCAGTCCCCCAGGGGACTACTTCTGCATTCTTGTTCCGCCAAGTAAATTTCATTTTGCTCTATGTTTCTTATACACGACCCTGCATGTTTAGTTCGCCGCACTATTTTATTATCCTGAAGAAAAACAAACAGCTTGTAACAATGCAAAAGTAATAAAATACGACTAATAAATTATTATTAAAAGTAAATAAAAATATTTTCTGTACCTTAGTGGTTACATAGCCACCACATTTATTTTTACTCCAGTCACTGCATGGCCACAATACTGCACCGTTTTTGTCATTATTTTTTTTGGTGATATTTGTAACCATCGTGTAATAGAACTTCGCCTCTTTTTTGTATAATTTTAAAGTCTTCAGACATGAAGTTGAATATATAATTAAATTAATTAAATTTAATTTCTTAATAATTTATGGCGTTGAATATAATAATTATATCCTTGTGCGATAAAAATTCAACATCTAATCTATCCCATTTTTATCTGATGATAGCCTGAGGTTAAATCTAGAGTAGTGAAATAGTTAATACCTTGTAATTTTGAAAATAATTCATCTATATTAGGTAAAGGAAATTTATCTGATTTAGTCTTTTCATTTAGTTTCCTATAGTCTATTACCATTCTCCATTTTTGTATTCCTGATTGATCTACTTTTTTTGGTATGATGTGTACAGGTGAGGCCCATGGTGATTCTGAGGGGCGAATTATATTTTCACTTAATAACGTATTAGGTTCTGTGACGAATTAGGTTCAGGCTTTGGAAAAATGCTACTTAATTACCTTAGCCATAGTTTTACCAATCATAGTTATCATAACATAACTTTCAAACAAATGATTAAAAGAATTGCAAACACAAACCTAGACAATTATTCTACAAAGGTTTTGCTATTAGGTAATAGTACTGGTATTACCAGAAAGGACATAGTGGATGGTGTGGACACCTTATTAAAGTTAAATATAGGTAAGCTTATGTTGTGTGCTTTACCTTACTCTGATACTCTATCAGATTTTGACAATAATTATATTTATAAATTGAATAGTACTATTCACAAGCTGACATGTTGTCATAGTGACAAATTAATGTATTTTGACACTAATAAGTTTATTATTGTTTTAAGTTAACTCAGAGAACTTTATCTCTGTCTTATGAATGTAGACGTATGATTGCTATGTTAATAGCATATAATATTAATGAGGTTATAGCTAATATAACAAATTGTAGTATTAGTGACGAGTCTGTGTTGTCTAGTTATACTAACAACATAGTAATTAATTATGAATTATCATGTTGTACGAAGGAGGATCCACCTATAACACCAACATCTTTGGAGGCCACTACCAGTCAGATAGGGTATTCTCTTCCTGCTGGAACCCATATGGGCATTCTAGACTCTTCAGTTGTAGTTGTGGATGTCACTCCGGATACCTCTTTAAACTAGGTAGTAAGACAACAGAAGTTACCCCTTCAAACAACCAATTATTAATACAGAATAGTAAAAAGGTAGCTTCTGGCAATATTACACATAATAATAATAATAAAAAACCAAAGGGAGTGCAACATACTATAAAATTATTCCATCAGAATATCCAAGGTTGCTCCTCTAAATTACTGGAAATAGAATTGTTTTTAGAAAATACCAAGTTTGATGTCATTTGTTTAACAGAACACTGGTTAAAAGACCATCAAGTAATATCAATTAATTATGAAAATTATTGTGTAGTTAGCCATTTCAGCCGAAAACGTATGATACATGGCGGGTCATTAATATTAGTAAAAAATTCTATTCATTGTAAAGAACGAAAAGACATCATCGGACTGTCTGTTGAACACACCATTGAATTGTCCTGTGTTGAGCTTGATAAGCATGTTATAGTATGCGTATACAGACCTCCCAGTTACCAGAATCTATCTATGTTTGATTCTATAATGGAAGATGTGCTAAAGAAACTCAGTGCTAGTAATAAATCAATAATCATATGTGGTGATTTTAATATTAATTTATTAGAAAATAACTCGAACACTATCAGATTATTAAGTCTTTTTAGGTCATTTGATTTGTCAAATGCTTTTATTGAACCTACTCGAGTGACAGCTTCTTCTGCCACTTGTATAGATAATATTTTTGTAATTGTGATTATTTACATAAACAAATTGTAAATAAGTTGCCATCTGATCACAGTGGACAAACAATAACATTTTGCTCCTACATGCCTTTACAAAAAATTCAAATAAAGTTTAGGCCAATTACATGTAAAAATTTAGAGAAATTAAATAATTCTTTGGCAAGTAAATTATGTGTTCAGAGTTTTAATAATATGTATATGTGACCCTAATGAGTTCTACGCCGAGTTCTTTTCACTATTAAACAAACAATTTATTGACACTTTTCCAATACACACTAAAACTATTTACACAAAGTTTTTATTTAGTGATTGGGCGACTCCAGGTTTTGGAAAAGCAGGGAAAAACTTTTTGAACTTTATGGCTTAAAGCAGCATATGAATAATACAAGCTTTCATCAGTATGTTGCAAAATATTCTAAAACTTTTAAAATGGTGTGCAAATTAGCTAAAGCTCTTTACATTAGTAATAAAATAAAATCAGCTGATGATAAAATAAAAACTACCTGGCAAATAATAAATAATGAAACAGGTAGGAAAAAACAGCGTAATACTAAATTTAACTTAGAGACTGCACATGGCCCCATAAACTCGGATGTAGAAATAGCTCAAGAATTTGAAAACTTGTTTGCTAATATTCCCCTTAAAACGACTGAAGCTTTAAATTCCTCACCCGCGCTTTCTGCTGCCTTACTTAGAAAGAATGTAAAGTCGTGCCCTTTAGAGTTTAAGTTTCAGCATACAAACCCCCAGGCTGTTACGAAAGCTTTTAAAGATCTTAAAATTAAACCAACAGAAGATCTATGGGGAATGTCTGTAAAAGTCTGTAGATCTATCATCGAGACCATTGCGCCCTATTTAGCTTTCATATTTAATACTAGTGTAGACAAAGGAGTCTTTCCGGATCTCATGAAACAGTAAAGTAGTCCCATTATTTAAATCCGGTGATAGTAAAGAACCCAACAATTATAGGCCTGTGTCAATCCTGCCTGTTCTCAGTAAGGTGTTTGAAAAGTTGATGCTCAATCAAATGTTACGTCACTTTAATAAAAATTCCATCTTTCACGAACACCAATACGGTTTCACCAAAGGCCGTTGCACCACTGACGCCGGTGTCACCCTAATAAAGAACATTTTTAACGCTTGGGAAGAAGCACAAGATGCCATTGGAATCTTTTGCGACCTCTCGAAGGCGTTCGATTGCGTAGACCATGAAACACTTCTGCTGAAACTGGAGCATTATGGGATTAAGAACACAGCTCTTGATTTACTAAAATCTTACCTGAAAGATAGAAAGGTTAAAGTTCAAGTAAACGGCATAAACTCATTAGGGTCTGAAATGGCAATGGGCGTTCCTCAAGGTTCGATATTGGGTCCATTCCTCTTTTTAGTTTATATTAATGATTTACCCCAATTACTTCAAAATCAACCGAAGATGGTGTTATTTGCAGATGACACATCATTGATCTTTAAAATCAACCGACGGTCGCAAAATCTTGACGACGTGAATAGCTCTATTCTTCAGGTCCAAGATTGGTTCACGGTAAATAATTTGGTACTGAATAAAAATAAAACCAAATGCATTAGATTTAAATTACCTAATGTTAGAAGTAGCGAATGTGACATCATATTGAATGGAGAAAAACTGGAATTTATTAATCAAACGGTTTTCCTGGGAATCACGCTAGACGAGAAATTACAATGGGGACCTCATATAACATCTCTTGCGGGGCGGCTAAGCTCGGCCGCTTATGCTGTTAGAAAGATCAGACAGTTAACAGATGTAGAAACCGCGCGTTTGGTCTATTTTAGCTACTTCCACAGCATTATGTCGTATGGCATTTTACTGTGGGGTCGGGCTGCTGACATTGAATCTATCTTTATTTTGCAAAAGAGAGCTGTCAGAGCCATTTATGATCTCCGTCGTCGCGAATCTCTCAGGGAACTATTTAAAAGGATTAATATTATGACCGTTCCTTGCCAATTCATTTATGAAAATATTATGTATGTAAGGAAAAATCTACATCTTTTTAATAAAATAAGTGATAGACATAATTTTAATACTAGAAATAAAGATAAACTAGATCAACCATTTTTTAGATTATCTAAAGTACATACATCTTTTATGGGGTACTGTGTTAAATATTACAACAAAATACCTTGTGATATATTACAATTAAATGAAAGAAAATTTAAAACTCATGTAAAAAGTACACTTTGTAAACAAGCATATTACAGATTAGAGGATTATATCCAAGATAAGAATGCTTGGAAACATGCTGGTCCTGCTCCATAGGACAATTTAGAGTCTAGACAAAATCAAACTGGTTGCTTACTTAATTGTATTTATTTTTTATTATATGACATTGATTTTACGAGTACATCCTGTGATTACTTCCTCACACACTGACTTATTAATTGTAATTTTTAGAAGATTCGTCTATTTTTACAATGTTTGTGAATATGTGAACACCATGTATCTACCACATAATTAATTTATCTGTCGTTTGCTCCACTTTAAATTCTTTTTACTTTATACAGTAATTTTATTCTAGGTGCATCGTATTCACATATAATTATATAAATAATGTACCTATACAAAATATTGTAAAACATTTTAAAAGAGTAACGGTGGAGTTTCTTGCCCATTCTTCTCCATACGAAAACTACCTTTTGGAAGGGGCGGTAGAATCAATACTTTATTTTGTAAAATTTTGACGTTCAAAAGTGCCTTCAAGGGCCTATTTGAAATAAATGATTTGACTTTGACTTTGTATTAATTTGTTTTTTTATTTCTTCCTGTTGGATTTGTGGTAACCTAAATGGTCTTTGATAAATTGGCTCTTCATTAATTAAATTAATATTGTGTTTAATTTTTGTCGTTGCACTGTTTGTGACGCTTTCTGTAAATAAATCTCGATACGTGTCGCAGAGTTCTTTGATATTTAAATTATTATCATCCGTCATGTGAAAAATAAGTAATTCTTCTTCTGGCATAATTATTTTTCTTTCTTTTAAATCTATTTTTGCATTAATCTGTTCAATCATTTCAGTACCCATCAAAACGTCATACTTATCGCTAAATTGGTAAATATAAAATTTCATCGGCCCCTTATCTTTACCAAAATATCTACACCAGAATGGAGTTTCTATTACGCCATTGTGGGTTGTTACTCCGTGTGAAGTTCTAACCGTGAATTTTTCTGGTTGTCTACATTCAGGAAAATATAACGAAAATATTTCAAACTAGACAACCTTGGATTTGGAATCCAAGGTTGTCTAGTTTGAAAAATAGGTCTGTTTGTAAATTGAGCGTTTATTTTCTGTTGTTGTATATGTGGTTGTTGTGGATGAAATTGAGTGTTAACGTTTTGTGTTGGTTTAAGCTGTGGTACACTCCATTGTTGTTGAGGTTGTATTTGATTTATAATTTGAGGAGCTGGTAAATAATTAGAAAACTTTTGTTTTATATTGTCAAATCTCCCTTCTGCTTCCAACTGTAGTATCTTTGTAACAGTTTCATTAAAGTATTTTGTGCAGTATTAATATAGGGTTCCATGATCTCATCTATAAGCTCCTGTCTGGCTATTCCATGTTTATCAGTTAACTTACTTTTAATAAAAAATAACTTTTGTTTTAATTCAAATAGTAAATCTTTATAAGTATTTTTTCTTTTAACATTAGATAATTCTACTAGTAAAGTATTAAGTTCTCTATTATCTGCACACTCTATTTTTAGGGTGGATTCTATATAATCCCAATTGAAAGCATGGTTTATCATAGAAATTATTATTGCGGCCCTTCCTTCAAGTTTAGATAATAATAACATTATATTTTGAGGCGTATTGCCTCCTACGGCTTGTAGCCATTGTTTAGCATTATTAAGATAATTATAAATGGTAAATGGGTCACCATTATACGTGGGGACAAAATTAATTAGCTTTTGTGGATCGATTGTGAACTGCACTGGTGATGTCAGTGGTTGTGACAATGGAACCTGTGATGAACTGGATACACTTAGTGGTACGTAGCCCTGCTTACCCTCCATATTATTGTTAGGAAATGGGTCGGTGTCTCTACTTACACTAGTCATAGACTTATATACAAATTTCGGGGATCTAAGGAGTGGAATTTTGGGTAGGATAATGCTACTTGTTACTTACAGAACGCTGCTAATGACAGCGCGGATAATCAGCATTTCTTCACTTTTGTTTTTGACTTATTTATTTGGTAGGTTGCCCAGTGTTTTAAGACTTAAAAGTCACGTGAAGTTTAAATTAGCGAACTTGGAGGTTTTCGCCTCAAAAGTCCTTGAACTTTTTTAACACTTTCACTTTTTAGCTGGGCCCCACGTTGGGCGCCAGTCAAAATACTTGAAACTGATTTAGTTATAAAAATAAATTTATTAATTTTATTCCACAATATTACTTTTATATTTAGATTTCACAATTTATAACTTAAACTTAAAGTTATCTTGACGAATGTCGAGTAGATACCACCGCCGCACTGCTGGTGGACGGGTCTTTTATACTGACACGATTGCTAATGACTCTTTGTCTCGATTTGCAAGAACCTTCTCGTTTCTAGTGGTCCAAGAGGTAATTAGTATCGGAGACTGATGTCCTATTGTTCTAGTTTCCATAACATCCCCTATGTCTTCCTTGAAAATGGTGATTATATCTTGAATGCGTTCAGGTCTTGTTGACTCGCGGATTCGGAGGCATCTGTAAAGATGTGTAATTCTATACGCGCAGGCTCCTTGCCTACGACGTGTCGCTGCACGCGTATTTCATTGAGAAAAGGCAGAGAAGTCGCGAAGCGCTCCCAAGTTTGCACTACATCACAAGGGAGTTCATCGTCCCTGTATTTTGAGAAGCCATAATTTCTGCAATAAAATTTTTGCTATAATTATCATAGGGCTCAAATAAACTTCAGAAATCTTTGACATAATATAACGTTTTGTAATTAATTGGTTATTAGTGTTTTCAAACTGCGTATTAAAATGAAATTCGTGACTAATATTATACCAACTTATACCTAAAGTTTTCGAATGCACGTTTTCGCCTAGTGCTAATTCTTTAAATAATTCAGACGCATTATTTCCTGTATTATCTAAATCAAAATTAAACATCCACTTGCGTAGTGGAAAACAACCCGTTTGTAAAACGTTAGCTACATTTTGACAAGTATTTAACAAACTTTCTTTGTCAGTCCTGGTTAATAATTCTTATGACGTCAGGATACGTGGACTCAGCCGCCAACTGTTTAAGGCACCTGCAACTTAGAAACGGTGCAGATGCGGTCCCATAAATGACTGTATTTAAACGATAAACACCGATGGGCTCCGACGGATCATCACGCCACAAGATTAGTTGAAGGTCACGCTGATCTTCATGAACTAAACATTGTCTGTACATCTTCTCGACATCTGCGCATGCCGTGTACGTGTGCTGCCTAAACCGTAGTAAGATGGCCATCAGATCGCCATGTATTGGCGGGCCTACCATTTGCAATTGGTTTAGTGATATATTATTAATGGTGGCAGCACTCGCATCGAACACGACACGCAACTTGGTGGTCGTGCTATGCTCGCGAAACACGCCGTGATGCGGTAGAATGTAATGAGGCGTCCCATAGGTGTCAACGCGACTCATGTGACCTAAGCGAATGTACTCATGAATGAAGTCGCTATAAAGCTTTTTATAATCAGGATTACGTAGTAAACGTTTTTCAAGGGCTAATAGCGGCCCATCCATTAACGTTCATTCCTGCCGGAATCTACAATCCTTACGGAATGAACGCCAGTGGATTTGCAAGATCGAGAAAGAATGACGGTATTAAAACCCCGCCACCCCTCGCGTCCCGAAGGACGCGACGCGCTCTGTGATCAAGTTAGTGCCTGTTTATCAGTGGTGCCAGATTAAGCGATTTGTCGCCGATTAGGCTACTTGGAAGGGTGTCGGGGCGACCATTTTCTACGATCGGCGACTGGTCGCCAATTAGGCTACTTCAGAATAAAAATTGGGCGATTTTAGGCGATTTGCTTCATCTATGTATCAGATTGTCTATGGTATTATAATGCGTTTCGGAACATCATTATTTTTCGTACGTTTGACCCCGCGTCAAAATAGCGAAATGGTAAAGAATGTTCTGTATTAATTGAAATAAACTTGACATTGGCTTGTAGGGTGGAGTTGAATGAATGAATGACCGAATGACGTTAAAGTATTTTTTGAAGTATTCGGTGACGGCGGTTTTTTAGTTTATGTTTGAAACTTTGAATTTGCGTACGACTACTCTTTCAAATTAATTAAAATAAAAGTATCAAGGATTTTGCCGTCGATTTAAGTGTGGTTAAAAAAAATGGGAAAACATGGAAAGTATATAAAACATTACAGGGACGAGTGGGAAAAAATTCCAATTTTTAAAAGTAAGTACCTACACACTGGTTGATTTAAATTTTCAAAAATAATCTTGTTAAAATTAGTAAGTAACTGCATTATGTCATTCTTCTTGTTTCGTATCGTAAGTGAGCTATATGCTAATGTTTTTACTAATAATAGGTAAGATTTGGTATAGCCTTCACAAGTGCGCCAAAAATCAACTTGAAATCTGTTCCTTTAAATTTAAAAATGAACTGAAACTAAACTGGCGTAGCTGATTGATAACTACAAATACCTAATAATTTATAATTACTGTTCATTGCTGCCCTATCTACTAACAAATCATAGAATATTTTATACAAAATGTATTGCGTAAAATGGCAGTATGCACAGAACCAAACAAATAAAGTCCGCGCCAGCACTGAAGTCGCGGAAACGGAAAAGTTGTGGAACTACAATAATAATGTTGCAAGAAAATTTAAATTCCCCTTTGAGTAGGGAAATTAGAATGGTTTTCAATTTGTCTCTATTTAGGGCTGCAATATCTATGCAGTTCTGGCACTTTATTTTTATTTTTTTTCGCAGATTGGCTGACTCGTGCTGCTGAAGACTTAGTCAACAACGGTAAAGGCGAAGCATACTGCAAATTATGCCGCACCCCGTTGCGTGCTCACAAAACGGATTTGGAGAAACACGCCAAGTCTAAAACACATTCCGAACGGGAAAAGCTACATGTGAAAGTTCCAAAATTATCTTCATTTGGTATGTATTTTAATTATTATAAGTAGGTATATACAATCATCTTTTAAGCGAAATGTTGCCTTATATAGCACTATATAATATTTTAATATATTTATTTTAGGATATTCGAAAGGAGTAATGCTCGAAAAAAGCAATGACATTAAAATTGCCGTCCACCTAGCTTCGCATAGTTCCATTAGAAGTGTGGACCACTTAGTACAGTTAATGAAAAGTATGGGCAAAGGTAGCTCACTGGAAAATATTAGGCTACATAGAACAAAGTGTTCCAGCCTTATAAAAAATGTTTTAGAGCCAGCTCTACGTCAAGAGCTCATTAAAGAAATAGGCGATCACCCATATTCAATTATTCTGGATGAATCAACCGATGTGGCTTCTGAGAAGTATATGGCCTACATGGTTCGTTATTATAATGAAAAAAACAAAAGTATAATAGTAGATTTTTTAGGTTTCCAATCTGTTCTCCGTGCCACTGCCGAAGAACTGCATTCGGCTTTTAAAGCTTTCATTTTAGAAATGGGTTTAAATATAAATAATTTAATTGCGATTGGTACCGATGGTGCCAATAACTTGTGCAGTAAGAGGAATTCACTATACACTCTTTTGAAAGCCGAATTACCCCAACTTCAATTATTGAAATGCGTGTGCCATTCTCTAAGCCTCTGTGCGGCTAAAGCGTGTGAGGAGTTACCGTCTTCTCTGGAATACATGTTAAGAGAAACACGCAACTGGTTCTGCCACAGCCCACTTCGAATAAAAACGTACCATCAAGTTTACGAGACCCTTAATGATAATAAAAAACCACCAAAACTGGTGCAGTTGGCGGCAACACGATGGCTATCATTCCACGCTGCCGTTGAAGCCAACAAACAGCAGTGGTTGGCATTAAAAACACATTTTAACATCATAACATCTTCAGGTGAAAAATGCTACCAAGCCAGAGAACTAGCATCGATGTACAACGATGTGACCCACTTATTATACCTAGTTTTCTTGGCACCGCTGCTTAAAGAGGTCACAAATATCAACATTATCTTTCAAGCAGAAAGTGCTGATTTAACTAAAATTTACAACGATTTAAGACTTTTATTGGTTACGACGGCAAGGAGAGTATTTAAACCCACTTCATTAAATGCTTTCCGGGACAACAATCCATTTGTACAAGACATTGAGGCTGTCAAGTCAGCACTTTCAAAGTCTAGTTCAGAATTTGAAAATTCTGTACTTGATCTTGAAAGTGTCGATTTCGGGTACAAGTTTGAGGAGGTCGCCAGAACCGCTAACTTACCGCCTAACAAAATAAAAGATGTGCGAAGGAGATGCTCTTTACTTCTAGTTCGCTTGTGTCAAGAGATTGTTAATAGGTTTCCGGATAATGTGCAGATTGTCCAGGGACTACAATGCTTCAACCCCGAAAACGCTCTTTTACAAGGAGGCAGTCGGCCTAAAATAAGTGATATGCCTTGGGTACTTGCACCCGCAAGCGTTAGTAGGGAAAATATTGAAAGTCAATGGAGACTCATCAATGAAATGAAACTCGTAGAAATACCCGGATTGGACACTACTAATTTGACTCCTGAGAAATTTTGGGTGAGCGTAAGGCAAATTACAAACGCTGGTGGGGACCACATCTTTGAAGACCTTGCAAATTTTGCTTTGCGAGCGTTGTCGTTGCCTATAAGCAATGCAACTGTTGAAAGGGTGTTTAGTGTGATGAACACTGTTAAAACAAAATTACGCAACAAGATGCAGTTACCTATGCTGCAAGCTATTACGCGCATCCGACTTTTCTTGGGTGTGCGTAAAATGTGTTGCGATAATTTCGTTCCAACAAACGATATGATCAAAATGCACAATTCTAATATGTATAAGTCTTCGGAATCAGGCACTTCCGTCCCTATCGCCTCCAGCTCATCATCAACGAACGTTGATGATGATGATGGAGGCATTCTAGAAGAAATGCTTTTAGTTTATGATGAATAAACATTGGTTTTTTTTTTTTTTTCAGGATAATGTATATTGTACCTAAACTCTACTGATCTAAACTGATATTATAATTTTATTAATAGAGAAAAGATTTGATTTCTTGTATGTTTGTTTGTAATGGATAAACTCAAATACTTTCACTTTTATAAAGCTACATTATAAAAGCTAACTAGTCTGTGATTATAAGCGAGTATTAATTAAGGGCTGTACAACTTATTTTATTTGTGAAATTTGTGTGATTTTTAAATAAAACTATATGTTTTTTTACTTATTTTATTTATTTACATTCGATCTTACATATTTTGGCTCATTTTGGTGATTTAGGAAATAAATGTTTGAAAAAAAGTGTGTAATAAAAATAATTTGCGAGATATTATGGGTACTTTACTGAAAAAAATATTGGGCGTCTTTAGGCTACTTGGACGAAATTTTAGGCGACTTTAGGCTACTTCGGACGAAATTTTAGGCGACTTGGAGTGCGCCACATCTGGCAACACTGATGTTTATTTGTCCGGCGTGATTGAGCGCTCGTTTGTTATCATTTTGTGTTCGTCTTCGTCCCGGAAGGTTAAAATGGATTCCCAAGAAATAGACGATAAAGGTGATGTTAGAAATGTGCCCAAGCACATAATAAAAGAATTAATATGTACCTACAAATCTCACCCTGCCTTATGGCAAATAAAAAATAAAGATTTGTATGGCAACAGGACTTTAAAGTACAAAGGGCATCAAGCTTTGGTCAATGTATGGAAAAAATATGATGAAGACGCCGACATTAAAATGATAAAAAATAAAATTCAATCATTGCGTGGGTCCTTTCGAAAGGAATTAAAAAAGGTAAGTGTACTGTGTAACCTTACTGACTTTTTTATTATTTCGAAGGTTTGCGTTTGACCACTATCTCACCTGATGATACGTACGTAGACGGCTTATGTTCACCTGATGATTTCGGCGCACGGTCACTCACGACTCGGGGCGGGCGGCGGCGGCGCAGCCGCTCCGGCGCGGCCCCAGGGTGGCTAAGCCGCCACCCGGCCAAGTTTGGCGCTAGGAGTACTACGGCCCATGTTTATCCACATTTAATAAACCGATTAAATTACTTCAACACTGTTATCTGTTAAATAATGTATTCGGTCGATTAAATGTCGATGAATACCTTAGTACCTATAAATTACGTATCTATTATTATAGCTTTACAGATAAAAAAGGATCTTGTATCAATAAAAAACGAACTTAATTCTAGTAATATTAGTTTATTGTTATTAAAGGTATGTAGGTACATTAGGTTGATAGCATAGGTACATACTTATTATAGAAGATTAGGTAGGTACATAAATTGTGTTACAATAATAGGTACCTATGTTTATATTTGTAGATCAAAAACTCTCAGAAATCGGGAAGTGGCACAGAAGAGATATACAGGGTGATTGGAAGATGGGTGCAAAGCTTTAAGGTGCTTTAAAAAGCTTTCAAGCACATAAAGTATTCTTTTAAGCAAAAATTTTGTGTTTTGTTAGACTGCCTAAAATTTAAAATTTCTCCCTCGAATTGGTTTGTAGGTCCTAATTTCAATAATTTGTAAGATATCCGCATAAATAATACCTCAAAAGAAAGAGCGATTATCAAGCATGTCTTCAAAAAGGTTTGAACAAAAAAATGAAAAAAAGCACCCTCCGTTTTTTTTTAATAAGGTTTAAAAGACGTATTGTACAAATTTTTTATTTTTTCTGAGCTTTAAATGTCTGTAAAAAAAATGTCTAATGACACAGAAGCCTAAAACATGTTTTGCTTGATTGCTTACACATTACTTTAATTAAATAAACAAAAAATGAATTCATTTATCATTTAATTTGGCCATAATTATGCAGTTTACATTAAATGTTTGAGAATTTCCGAAAAAAAACTAAAAAATTTGGTTAAAAATATTTGGTAAGACTTCGTCTAAGACAATCATGGCTTAAATGGTTCTAAATTGTCTGTACTATCTTCGCCTTAAAGCTTTGCACCCATCTTCCAATCACCCTGTATAAGTCGCAATTATGGTACTTCTCATTGATGACCTTTTTAACCGATCATGAACAGCCAACGGGGAGTTCAGATAATTTAGATGAACAAGAATTGACACAAGAAGCAGTAACACGTCAAGACAATGATAATGAATGGACTGCTATAGTACTTAAGTACTTTTTTTTTTTCAAATGGCCCATTTTTTATTTTTGCCAAGTCAACCTTCCTTTGACTGAAATAAGAAACATATCGATCTCTATTTTCCCTTGGTAAAAGCGGACGACCACGATTAACATTTTGTAATTCGACCAATAGAGGCACGTTTTCTTCGTACCTCCATTCGGCATTGTGTCGGATTTTGCCAGTTCGCTTGTCGATGCTATCGACAGTCTGTGGTGATAAGTAAAATTTGCTTCGGCGACACAAATAATTGTGTAATGCACAGATCGCTAAAACAACTTTGTTTACGTTTTCCACTTTAATATTCATTGGTGAATTCAGTACTCGAAATCTAGAATTTATAATGCCGAACGCATTTTCGACGACATTACGCGCTCTAGAATGGCGAGAATTATATCTTTCATTCATAACATTAGAAACACTTTCATTCTGACTGAAACGTCTTAAGATGTGTTAATTTGCGGGAAAAGCATCATCGGCCAAGAAAACGAAATTCGTTTTTTCAACATTTACTTCACGTTTAGGTATATGAAGCCCGTCATTTGTTAGCATCCGCCAAAATGAAGTGTATTCAAATACTCCTCCATCTGAATTTCTTCCATTTTTTCCTACATCTGCGAATATAAATTCATAATTGGCATTAACTATCGCCATGAGAACTACGCTGTAATTTTTTTTATAATTGTAATACAGTGCTCCAGTATCAGCGGGGCATGTAATTCTTATGTATTTCCCATCAATTGCACCTCCGCAATTGGGGAATTGCCATCTCTCATCGAATATTTTGGCTATGTCCAACCATTCACGCTCAGATGTAGTTAAGTTCTTGTTACCTACCAAATATTTTAGTCAGATGTAGAATTTTTAGTAAACATCGACAATAAATCTAATTTTGGCGTATATCCCTAAAACGTCCAATCAAGAAGCTCTAAAATAGCTTTCAAAATGTTTAAGTAGGTATATAGTGAATTATATTTTTTATTTTCAATAATGGCGGTAGTTGACGTACGGCAGTGCCTTAATAAATAATAGAAGTTTAAATACGAAAATGTACTTACTTTGAAGAAGTTATTCTTTAAGGCGGGCCAACCCGCCATACTTTTCATACAAACGCTCGTACGTGATCATGGCGTAGTATCACACCTTTCTTTGATTTTTTTTATGTAATATGTATCTTGTGCACTATATCTAGGTTTCTAGGAAAACAAAAAATAAAATAAATTAGAAACAAATTCAGTATAAGCCTCCAAAAATCTGCTTTTTTGCACAAATTTTACCTGAACTTTGGCCGGTCATGATGTACTCATGAATTGGAAAAGTAAAAAAAACATCTTCCTAGAAACCTTGCACTTGTAATGAAGATTCTAAATTACAAACATTTATTTCACAAACTTGTAAGGCTTACTCAAGAACACGTATGGCCTGAAACAACTCTTTACACACTATTCTTCGTACAATGTTATCGCGTTCTCACTTGCTCGTTAGCAGTTCTCACTTGCGCTCGATGAAACAGCATGCTTTTCGACCATGCTCGCGTTGCCGATAGACGGACCGGGAAGGGCCCTCTTAATACGTTAAAAATTACTGCACATGTTTCTGGGATGATACGACCCAAGCTTTGCGGAGATATACCATAGCTAAATTTAAGACACTCATAACTTCTACCCGTTGCTAAAAACAGCAATGTTACTATAAGGCGCTCCTCGGCTGTAATGCAATTTCTCATTCTGGTGTTTTGTTTCTGCAAATACGGTGTTACCATCTTGAGCAGTTCGTTAAAAGTCGAGACATCCATTCTTAAATAGTTCTTAAAATCATGTGACGTTACAAAATGACATCTGAGGCGACATCTAGCGGTGAAACCTTGAAGCTCAAGAGTTGATGAATAATGCAGATATATGGCGTTGTGATTGGTTTTAATAATTAAATTTATGTTACTCGAGCTTTCCACATTTATGGACATACATAAATTAATCAACCACATTTTATAGTCATGCAAGGTTTTATAAACTAAAAATAAATAAATCATAGATTAACAAAAGTGGACAGTCACTGATGTCAAACATTCTGTTTAGTCTGTGGTTGGAAACTTCTCGAAGCTTCCTAAACAATAGTGAGGTCTTTGATACTGCGTCTGCGACGACGAGGTTGATCTTCGGATCCTGGTGAAGCTACGCGATGATGGTGATTGAACAGGTATGTTATTGGACGGGCACCGGTTCAGTGATGATCGTCTGATGTGTCCGATCAATAATCTGATTGGAAATATATCTGTGTCGTTGTTTCAGCTGTAGCTGAACCTGTCTGGCTGTTTAGGCTAGTCTGAAACTGATACGAACGTGTGGAGACGTGACGCCCTGGTGCTATCCCGTGGTCTGGTGAATTTGCAGTCAGTCCCGACTAGAGGCGGGCAGTGTGCTGGTCTGACCACGGGGCGTTGGCAGTTAAGAGGTTTGACCCAACGAGTTCGAGTGCTGGCAGTGTGGCCATCCTTATATTGGAAGTCCTTACCTACCCGGTATCTAGTGCAGGAAAGTCTCGCCGCATCCAGGTACGATTCTGTGTCATCGTCTTTTACGGTGGACCCGTAGGCCACGCGTTCGTGGGAACACAGAGTTCTCTCTGTTGTTCCATGCCAAGGGTCTTCATTTAACAAACTGAGAGGGAGTTATAAACTGAAGTCATACTACTACCTAACGTTTAATTGTAGTAGAACCTTAGAGAGAGAATATACATGTGACCATTTTGATAAAGTCATTTCAGAATATTAGTTTATAAGACCAGTTGTTGTAAAGTCAATGTGTTTGGTTATGTCTCTGGGTGCTTTGCCCCAAGTGTTATATTTCTTATAGGAGCACAACCATATAGGTCATTTACATACGATTGAGCTAAAGGTTGTTAAGCGTTCATCTCACGGATCCTAACCAGCGACCCTGAGCTTGTATAATTATTAGTCTCATGTTTGGATCTCCTCTGACACGCTTTGTAACGGAGGCAGCGCGCGTCAGTGGAGATTCACTTTTAATTAAGGTTGGGAGAGTTAACTTTGTTTGTGTGTACCTTTGTTGAAAATACAATAAACTTTGTAATGTGTAATAAGGTAATTGTTTAATTGTTTCTTTCCCAATACCTGATAAATTCACTTTAGCACGGCCACCCTTTTCGCCGGGTTACAATCATCAGGTTCATCGCATGCCAGATCTTTTAAAAGTCTTATATCACTAAATTTCTCCTTTTCTAATAACCACTTTTTTACCCACATTATATGTCTTCTTTTAGGTTTAAATAGATATTCACTCGCAATAAAACTCAAAGCAATAGCAATCTCTTGCTTACGGGTGGTACACATGTTGTTGCAAAATGAAAATAATCTAAATAAATCCATAAAGATAATTCAAAATGACGAGCATTCCTTTTAAATGACAACAATCTTCCTATAATGATAGGATTATAACCATCCACAGACACGCAATCCCTCGGTATGACTGACAAGATGCAAACTGACAGGAATGTATCTAAACGTGTGTATGGTCACTGAAGGATTGTTTTCCCTGTCGAACTGGCGTGTTGTGATAAAGTCAGGGGAAATAACGTAGGATTGTGGTTTACTCGTAATTAGTGGCTTCAACGGTTTTATTTTATCCCGTCGCTTTTCTGTACAGTTGCACAACAGGACAAGTCAGAAGAAATGAACGTTAGTGGATGGGCCGTTAATAACCGACGTTCTGCTTGCGAGTAACTTTCGCCTAATGTGTCGGGGCTTTGTTTAAAAGGAATGCGAACACTAAACCTGCCGTCGTTATTGCGCTTAGTGTTATCAATGAAATGTATTTCACAGGCACGTTCCTCATCCGTGCGCATATCCCTACGCATGGAAGTCTCCTCAAGCTCCCAGAACAATCGTTCCTGCAAATCAATTGATTGCGAGAAATAACACTGAATGTACCTTTCATGACGCGTAAAATTAGAAATAGGTCCGCTTATTATCCAACCTAATTTTGAATCTAATAAGAAAGGTCCATTCGGTAATCTTATTTTCTTGTTATTTATTAAATCCCAAAATTTGTCTGCGCCTATTAATATATCAATATTCTGAGATTCATAAAATTGCGGATCTGCCAATTTAATATCATCGGGAATATTAAACTGTGCGCATTGTTTTGGCATTGCAGGCAACACCGACGTAATGTTAGGTAAAACAAAACATTGTAAACTCGTAGTGTATTCAGGGTTGGTTCGCGATTTAATTTCAACGTCACACACTTGCGTAGATTGTGTGACAGTGTTACCAACACCTCGTATTTCTTGAGTGGACAGTATTACTGGCGCATTTATTAAATCGCATAATGATTTTGTTATAAAACATTGCTCACTACCGACAGCGGTAGTGAGCGATGTAACGATAGTAACGATTATCTAAAATCTCAACTAAGGCAGTCGACAATAAAACCGGTTTCATAACAGCTCATTGACTGCATTGTACGTGAACTTTGTTTGCTTGGACCGTAGATATCATATTGTTTGACGTGGAACTAGAGGCCGAGCAGGGTGCAACAGGCGAGGAGAGGGGCGCGGTCCCAGTGTTCACTGGAGTCGGCGACACCTCATTAGTATTATTACCATTCGACGCATGAAGTGAAACAGACTTATTAACATTACTCGAAAAGTTATTGTTATTATCCGTATGAATCAAGGAGTTATGTTTTTGGTTATACTTTCTACACGCTGTATTTGGACACTATGTATGGGGAGAGTGTGATGCGAAACGAAGCAGCCAAGACATTGCTACTTGTTTATATAAATACTTTGATGAAGTTGATTTTCTCTGCACGAAATGCTGCCCAGCCAGAATATACAACATTCTAATTCTTCTTGTTTTTTTCTGCTATAACAATGGTTGCTATTTAGAAATGTAACTGTTCAAAGGAGACCATTCACGTTTCATACAAAGTTGGGCCCAAAACCCAAAGTGCCGGCCAGCGAAAAAAAATGTGTTACCCTGGTCGGGGAAGTCCTCCTCATCATTTTTTACTATGGCGCCGAATCTCTACGACCATTCCGTCAGCTGTTTTTTAAAGTTGAAAAATCTAGTTACCTTTAAGGTTCCTATCGCTACTGGGAGGATCATTTTAGGGACGGAGCCTGTTTTGCCGTTCTTCTGTATTCGGTACCAATCGTCGAACGACCCCATACGGATTTGACATTTGACGAATGAAACCAGGCAGCGGTTATAGTCCGGATTTTTTTTTCAACTTGATTGTAGCCTCTTTCACAAGGTGGTCTGCGCGTTCGTTGTCCTCCAGGCTTGCGTGAGCTTTTGCCTAGAACAAGGAAACATCTTTGCTCCTCCGCCGCCAGGAAGTGGATCCCACCTTGGTTCGCCGGACGTGGAGTTTTTGCAAACGCACACGCTCAATCTCTCTGCCCGCAAAGGCTGGTTGGGGTACTCTTTGCCTCATACAGAACGGCTGCTTCTTGTATTCGGAAGTCTTTGGTATGGCAGCCAGCATCAGGAATGCATTCAGCGAAACAGTTCTGTAGGATTTGCAAAACTTTTGGGCGAATACGGAGCACTCTTTGGACCGTATGACCGTGAACCAAGAAGATTATTGGAGTGCATTATCTACACTCCAATCTTCTTAGTTGCCGGCACCCAGACGCTTGTCGCTCATCACCATTCTGCGTCCAGCTCCAGCGCTGCCGTGTAAATGCTCCGTATGACCTCCAGATGCAGACCTCTCTTCCACATTCTACACACGTTAGCGGCGTGCATGTTGAATGTGAGCTGATGGTAGTATTTTTATTTCCTTAGACATGCCTATGTCGACCCCGCTCATGCTCATGAGTGAGACATCGTACTTTAGCTTCCTAGTGACTACAATTGCACAGGTTTGATGTGGTGCAAACTTCACCTTATTTTGGATGCCCCAATTCCAAATAAAGGTACTCGAGGGCGGCCTTGTGTCTTTGAACCTCCAGTGCTAGGTCATCGTCGAAGATCATGACCACAACGTCGGCGGAAGCCTGGTAGTGATCTCCCCGTTCTTCCAGCCCCTTTAGCAAAGGGTCCAGAAGTAAATTCCAGAGGATTGGATTCCCTTCATACCTGCACAATCCCATAACCCCGCCCCGCCCGCCGTGCCGGTTAGTCTATGTTCTATGGGGATTGGTTTCCGCACTTAGTCAAATGGACCATTGTGCGTGGGCCATGGCGGCCGTTTGAGTGTTATTCCAACCAGCCCACCTCTCTCCAGAAGATAATTAAATCTCCTGGTCTGTTTGGAACATCTGTGTAGGATCTGGATGACCCGTGGGTTTCTGTTCAAATCTGGGTGACGTCCGTGCATTCAAAGAGCACGTGCGCGACGCCGACGGTTTCCTCAGCCTCCATGCACGCCCTGCACAGAGGACTGTCCTTTATACCTATGTGTGGAAGTGTTTGTTTAGCGAGCAGTGTCCCGTGATGGCCCCGTGACCTAGGAGGCAGGCCGTTCCTGTCCAGGCCTAATAAACGCCTGGTCAGCCTTCTATCCAAGGATGGCATAGCTTCCTTGGACTGCCTGCAGCCCAGTGTCGAGGTCCACCAGTTTACCGCTTGTGTGTGGGTTAATTCCTGTAGCCACCTGTCTTTGGTTGAAGGGGATGTGTACGATAGGCTCGACTCCTCAGACTGCCGTGCTGGATCCTCGTCTAGCAAGTTCGTCACCTGCTTCGTTACCTAGCGATCCGCTGTGTCCTTTTATCCATTGTAGTGTCACCATGTTGCGGCTAGATACCGCTATTTGTTCTAGTGCATTGACATTCTAGTCTTAGCTTCGAGGTAATACATTTTTTTCTGTAAGGATGCACCGGTTAGTCTTTCAAGACACTAATTATTTTTAACTTCCTATATATGTTGTTTTTTTTTTGGTGTTTCAAGACATTCATTGTTTTTAACTTCGTAGAGCTTTGATGCCGCCGTAGTGAAAAATGCTTAGGTGGACTGCCCCGACTTAGGTTATACTGATACTTAGACGAGATAATATTGCAAGGTAACTAGATTTTTCAACTTTAAAAAACAGCTTAAGGAATGATTGTAGAGATTCGGTGCAATAGTAAAAAATGATAAGGAGGACGTTACCGACCAGGGCCACACAATTTTTTTCGCTGGCCGGCACTTTGGGTTTTGGGCCCAATATGAATGGTCTCCTTTGTACAGTCAAATTATTTACACAAAGCACTTAGGATAAATTGAAGCTCAAGATTTGACTTGGCTAGTTTTTACCAGCAAACGAAAATTTAAGAGAAGTAAGATACACAAGATAGACCTTACAGCTACAATAACTAATTTTGAACTTGGATCCCAATTTTCACATATTTATGTTTTTGATAGGATTTGTTATTTCAAGACTACGTCAATTGTGGCCATACTTTGTATTATTAACAATATTATGCTAGTATACCTTTAGCAACTCAACTTTTGGATAAAAGAACCTTTTGTACGGGAACTTTACGCAAAAACAGGGCTGGGAATCCAAAAAAAATTTACACGAAATTACAAAAGGGAGAATGTATAATACTACACAATGAACAAAATTTTGCAGTTTGTAAATGGCACAGCAATAGAGAGGTCATAGTTGTATCCATCGAACACAGCGCTGATATGGTTCCTGTGCAAAACCCCCGGCGACCAGAACTAATAACTTTAAAGCCGAATGCTATTGTGAAATATACTAAATATATGCGCAATGTAGATAAGATCGATCAATTGCTTTCCTACTACAACAGTGAACATAAAAGTTCAAAATGGTATAAGAAAGTAATCATTCACATTATTCAAATACGTGTCATAAATTCGTACCAAATGTTTAAAATGTCCAATGAAACATCTTTGACGTTTTACGATTTTAGAATCAAATTATTAGAATCTCTTCTTCCAGCTAAAACTCGTATTATGATCACTCCACCACCACAACATAAAATTAATTTGCCGTTAGTTTTGCCACGTGGCCCATCTCAATGCATCAAAAGAAAAAAATGTAGGTATTGTCTCATAAATAAAATAAGGGTAGACACTATTTATTTCTGTTCTGATTGTCCAAAATCGCCAGGTTTATGTCTTACGTGTTTTCGACCATTTCACAGATATTAACGATGATTTATTATACTATAAATAAAATAATTAATAAATTACACAACATAATACATATTAGAATCTGAAGATACTTCTTCAACCTCCCATAATTTTATTAAAGATTCATTTAAATCTTGATCAAAATTTGAATTTCTTTGAATAAAGTTACTATGTATTTTCCTATTATTGTGACCTTCCCCGGTGGGGCCAGCCAGAATCCAATCTAGTATGCTATCTTGTAAGACAGGTTTGTTGGGGCCTAAACTTATTTTATTTGGCAATATAATACTAAAGAAATGATCTGCGCCCAGCAAAATATCTATTTCAGACGGCTGGTAGAACAAAGGATCAGCCAATTGAATATTATCTGGTATAGTGTGGCCATTAGTGCTGTGAACTCCCTGAGGTATGCGCGCGGCTAGACGGGAGGGAGAATCGGCTGCTGCGCTCTGTCAGTGCGCCGTCATTCGTCAACGCTCGTGGCGGCAGGTAGTGTTATCTGTATCGGACTGTCTATGTCAGTCGCACATAGGATAAAATATTCAAAGATGGGTCGTGCGTTATCTCGTGATATGAAGACTAGTGTCATTTTTAAGGTGGCTGAATATTTTAAGAAAAGAAAAGCAGACAAAGAAAGCTTTGAATTTAAAAATGATGTGAATATTGCCAAAATCGTTGCGGAGGCTACGGGGTACAACAAAAGAACCGTGCATAATGTGATTTCTGCGGGTTATTTATCAATTGAAAATTCAAGCCAATTAAAATTTCAATCGCCAAAAAAACCAAAAGTTCTAAAGAAAAAACACGTTGTGGATGATTTTAACCTTGGAGTCATCAGAAGAAAAAATCATCAGTTTTACGAAGTTGAAAAAAAAATACCAAGTGTCCGTAAGTTACTATCAAGTTTGAGAAATGATGGCATATTGAATTGTAGACGAGAATATTTAAGACAGCTTTTACACAAAATGGGCTACCATTTCAAAAAATGCAAATCAAAGAGACATCTCCTTATAGAGCAGCCTAATATTACAGTGTGGCGGAAAAAATATCTTACACAAATTAGAAATTATAGAACGCAAAACCGCAACATATATTTTCTTGATGAAACATACATCAACGCCAGTCACCTTACCATGCCAGCAAATGTTGGCAATCATCGTCAGAACCCGGAATTCATACTGATATTGGGAAAGGACGGCGATTGGTAATTCTCCACGCTGGGTGTCGAAATTGCCAGTGATTTTTGGAATAACAAAACAATTGACATGCACATTAAACATGCCTACTCTTGATTTTAATTTAATATTGCACCGTTCTGTTATTTCCCATGCAACATTGTTTATGCCTGTTACAGGCATTTCGTTTTTCAGTCTGTAGTCCTAGCTTTTATTTCAGGTTGCCAGTCATAAATGAAGACTGGCTTCCTGTATCCAGCAATGCACGAGCTAGGTAAGTACAATTTGTTTTTGTAATGATCACTTCAACCTGTGCAGTGCACAATATTTTTTATTTTTCTGTAACGGTAGCAAACGTCTTTACAGATTTAATTTCTTTATTATTACTGTCTCTAGGAGAGTTTTTATTATCCTGATTACTATGGTGAGCTGTTTACAAAATGTTTGCTCTCTGTACTAAAAAATCTTGGAATGTTTCAAGTATTGGATGTGATGACAAGCTACCTTTTAGATCTTCCCACTTACTCCTAGTACTGGGATCCAACTTTGCGGTCACCAAATGTATAAAGGATCCCAATTATCTGTTAATATCACTTTAGTATTTATTATGTCCCTTAAATCCCTCAACGCCATAAAAGATTCCTTTTGATTAGGAATAATATTTACCAACGCATTCAAGTGATAGTTTATAAGAATATTTGGATTATCATATTTCTTATATAAAGCTTGCCATGCACCTTTATAATCCTTAGCCGCAAAATTTATTGAACTACTCGTAATAGCAATCCTAGCACTGCCTACTAACGAATTTCTCAAATAATAATATTTATTTATTATCGGTATAGTCATTTTCATCTATATGAGATTGGAACGAGTCTCGAAACTCCAACCATTTCACAGTTCCCATCAAAAGTTGGTAGATTAATACAACTCTTACCTTTCCATCTTTACCTGGAATTACCTTGACAATTCTTCCCACTGGCCACTTAAGGGGTGGTACACAGTCTGAACGCAATAAAACTAGCTGATCTATTTGTAGTTTGGTAGAGAATCCTTCCATTTAGGAAGAATCTGATTTAAATACATGGTATGAAAAACTTTCCAGAAAGATTGCTGTAATTTACAACATTAGTTCCAAAAGCGTAACCTATTTAGTGGAACATTAGTATTGTCACTCTCAGGATAAGTAATTTAATGCTCTTCCAATTAAAAAATTGTTACCGAAATTCGTAAAAAAGTGTTTTTCCTCAGTCGTCAAAAATGACCGGGAGATAGGTATGAAATTCTGAGAGATCCTGTGATAACGGTATCAATCGCCTGGAATTTAAGATTGCCTCTATTTGGTTCATGATATGTAGTGCAAAATTCTTCATAAGTGAAAAGTGAATTTTGCAGTATACGCTTGTAAGTTACGAAGTGATATTTCGCACTCTTTACTGCGGCCTCCCACAGCGCACCAAATACCGGTGAGTATGCAGGAATGAACTTAAATGTTATTTCTTTTGATGCGCAAAACCCAAGTACCGAATTAATGTGTTGTTGAGTGGACTGTATTTTGTATAATTCTTTGAGTTTATTGTTGGCACTTTAGGGGTATGAGGAACAGGGTGTAAAGTTCACTCATCCACCATAGAAAAGGGAGGATCCTCCAACCAGACGGGTTGTTATGTCTGGCGGGCAACTGCCCATATGTTGATTTCGGATAGTCTTATCTATGTTATTCGCTCAGTAAACTCTAACTGCGAGATGTAGGAATTGTGTGACGTCATGTCTTTTTGTTTCGTAGTTGTTTTGTATGTGGCAGTCTAACCGCTACATCACTCCCCTCCGGAGACCGGAGGTCGATAGTGGGCTGAGTCTTGGATCTTGCGATGCTTCACAGTGCCAGCTGTGGTTCCAGTGAGTCGGAACCGGGTGCCGCTCAGTTCACAGTGGGTCGGAACTGTCTGCAGTGATTGCGGCGATGGTGATTGTGGTTCCAGTGAGTCAGAACCGGGTGCCGCACAGTTCACGGTGGGTCGGAACTGTTTGCGGTGATTGCGGCGATTGTGGTGATTGCGGTGATTGAGGTGATTGCGGTGATTCCCCAGTGAGTCGGGGTGATGTGGCTGAGGGTGATGACCAGGAATGCGCGTTCGCTGCATGCTGGTGGTCAGGATACCCGTTGAAGCCGTGGGTGCTGGCTGGCTGTGTGACTCGCCTCACGAAAGCTTGCGGGAGTGATGATGATGACGTCACGCTGAAGTAGCTGCACGAAGGCTGCGTTGACGTTCATCACGTCGGGGTCACCAATTTAGGGGTATGAGGAACAGGGTGTAAAGTTCACTCATCCACCATAGAAAAGGGAGGATCCTCCAACCAGACGGGTTGTTATGTCTGGCGGGCAACTGCCCATATGTTGATTTCGGATAGTCTTATCTATGTTATTCGCTCAGTAAACTCTAACTGCGAGATGTAGGAATTGTGTGACGTCATGTCTTTTTGTTTCGTAGTTGTTTTGTATGTGGCAGTCTAACCGCTACAGCACCTTTGAAATTTGAACCATTATCACAGAATACCTGGCTAGGCAATCCCCGTCTGGAAATAAACCGTTTAAAAAGGACTCTGTAGACATGTCTGAGGTTAACTCCATGTGGATTGCCTTTGTTACAAAACAAACATAAACGCAAACGTAGCCCTTCGACACCAAGCTTGAATGAATTCTGGACTGCTTGATTTCGAAAGGCCCACAAAAATCAATTCCAACTTTCTCAAATGGATTACAAGCTGTGATGCGTTCTTTAGGCAGAGCCCCCATTAATAATTTTTTTCTTAATTTCTCTTAGTTCATTCACTATCCAATATTTTCGTGAGAGAGAGCACAAAGTAAGTTTGGCACCAGCATGACTGTAATAAATTTAGATGTTCTCTAACGATTATTAAATTGCTGATGTGACAATTTTTTGGTAATATTGCTGAGTGCTTTTCAGTAAAACTTAAATATTCTGCATTGTGCAGTCTCCCAACAACTCTTAACAAACCTTCTAAATCAATAAATTGATTTAATTTTTTCATATTACTACTTACTGCAATATGAAAAAATTTAATCCATTTAGACTCAACGATATGCAGAAACAATTAGGAGAAAAAGAATTAAAACTAAAGCAGGATGTAATAACACGCTGGAATTCCAAATTCATTATGTTCCAAAGTGTTACACCAAGCGAAGCCTGATATCACTTATTGCTACAGAATATCAGAAAATTGATAAAATAAATACTGACGACTTGGACGTAATAACAACTGCAAGTGAGCTACTGTCCTTTTTCTAGGATGTAACAGAAGAAATGAGTTCCGAAAGAAAAGTGACAGTGTCCCAAATCATTTTAATTTCGAATGCGTTAAAGAAACAGTGCTCTGAATTCCTATTAAAGACCTCTGTTTCGCAGCCAGTCAAAAATATAGCCCGGGTTTTACTCGAGGAGCCAACTACTAGATTTCTTGACATCGCAGACAACAGCATTTTTGCCGAGAGCACTCTTTTAGACCCACGCTTTAAAAAACATGGCTTTGTCCACGCGCGGACACTGTGCCGCGGGAGACCAAGGCGGGGTGCGGGAGACGCGGGGGACGACGTCGCGGCGCGAGCCAATCAGCGACGACCAACGCGGACCGCGCTTCACTTCACGTCAAAATCTCGAGCGAACGGTCATAGTTTCAAGATATCTTTAAATAATTTGCCTTTTGCAATAATAATACAATTTATACAGTCCACTAATTAGTTTAATTGAAGAGAACCCAAGAACCATCCTAAACAGGCTTTGAAAATTAATTTTCATATACTCGAGCATGTTCAGCCTTAAAACGATTATGTGAATATGTACGCTTATGTGAATGTGAGATCAGACCAGGACCAGGCTGAAAATGCTGCAGAAGTGGAAGTAGGTGAGACATTGCCTCAAAAGAAGCGTAGTATTTGGGACGATTTTGATAAAGAAGTGGCGGAAATAATGAAAAATGCTAACCCAACAGCGGCCGGTATAATAGAAGTGGACTAATATTTACAAGAACCACTTTTACACAGACTAAAAGATCCATTTAAAGGTTATATGAAGTAACTAAAAAACGACTGTGCATCTCTGCTACGAGTGTTCCTTCAGAAAGAATTTTTTTCGAAGTCTGGTCAGGTTATCACCGAGAGACGGAACAGACTCAGCGGTAAAAAGGTGGCAATGCTGCTATTTTTAAATTACAACATGTAATTTTCTTTCATGTTAATTAAAACTTTTATTTCATTTGTCGTACGTTGTTTACTTAATTTGAAACACAAATTTTATTCGTCATACTTAGAAGCTAAACAACGATGCGTTTGTTGTACTCATGCATATATGTCTCAGTAATATGATATTGTCCCATATTATCCCTCATACCTCATACAACTTCTAAGCTCATCTCAAAGACTCGTATGTGTTTTGAGTTAATCGTTCAAATGTGGTGGGACAATGTCACATAAATGGGACATTGTCCCACCTCATTTGAAGTGTTACAATGTACTACCTCGCCAAGCTAAATGAGTTACTCATACAAACTCATCGAAATTGCTGGTCCTACCCAACACTAATCTCATGGATGCAGTGTCTCACCAAGTGGCTCAAATAGATGATCATTTTGCCAGTCGTCTAGTAAATTGTATGATAAACCGACAAGCTAGCCTTTTTGAAAATGAATATTTTGTGGCGGCCATATACTTAGACCCAAGAGTCAATTTAGTCCTTACAACTAAACAACAACAACCAACGCAAGAATCATCTTAATTGACATTTATAAAAGAATTATACAGCTCAATGAGAGAAGACCTCAAGATCCATCGGATTTCGGAGCCTCTGACTGAACCGGGAACTTCAAGACAGGTATCGAATCTGGAAAATTTTGTTGATTATCTCCATCAGCAATTTGCACATAATATTACTAATAGACAGGAAATTAATAATGTATGTCATGTGTTAGAAAGAGAGATCAATATTGCCGTCTAATTATAATACAATAAAACATTGGGTCACAAAAAAACTCCTCGATCCTTTATTAATCCAACCGTGAGCCTCAGGTCATCCGCCCATCTCGCTTGTTGGCGTCCTCTGTTTGGTATTGGATTCTAATAATATACAAGGTGTCCAAAAAGAGTATCGGGTATATGTTTCAGCGCTGAAGTTGACACAAAGCGGCGGGGGGGGCGCGGTGAGGGGATTGTCAAGTCCGCCATTTTGTGCAATTTTAGTTGCAATGGAGCAGTACGCAGGGATGCATCGCGCATTTTGCGTACGAGCGTATTATCGTAACGGTGATTCAATAGTGACTGCTCAACGTTTGTATCTTGCGGAGTATCGTACACGCAATGCACCAAGTGACGATAGCATTAGAAAATGGATCAGGATGTTCGATAATACTGGTGCGACGGTAAAAATTCAAAACTCTGGTCGCCCACGTTCAGTCCGAGACCAAGAAACAATCGAAGAAGTGAAGGCGTCTGTTCGTCAAAATCCGTCTTTATCCGCCCGAAAGCGAAGCCAAGCATTGACAAAAATCGTCTTTGCATTCAATTTTAAAGAAAGATTTGCATTTAAAAGCGTATAAAATTCAATTACTTTAAGAATTGAAGGATACGGACTACGAAAATCGATTGAATTTTGCGAACGAAATGCTGCAACGATTCAACAACTTTGAAAACATACGGTTCAGTGACGAAGCCAACTTTTACCTGAATGGTCATGTTAATAAGCAGAATTTTCGATACTGGGCAGAGGAGAATCCGAGGCGAAAACATGAACGACCCCTGCACAGCCCAAAGGTCGTTGTGTGGGCCGCTATATCCTGCTAAAGGCATAATTGGTCCTTATTTTCATAAAGATCGACGAGGCCGAGCGCTCAATGTGGATAGTGACCGTTATTAGGATATGCTGCGAAACTTTTTGGGTCCAGAGTTGCACGAGTTTCAAGGTTTCAATTCCAGAACGTGGTTCCAACAAGACGGGGCCACTTGCCATACATCAAATCAATCAATTGAAGCTGTTTACGAATTATTCCCTTATAAGGTAATTTCACGTAGAGGTAACATCAACTGGCCAGAAGCCCCGACCTAAGCCCACTTGACTATTTCGTATGGGTATACCTTAAAAGTAAGGTTTATGAGAATAGTCCGACGAACCTAACGTAATTGAAACAAAACATCAGGTCAGAAATGACAGCACTATCGAGGGCTATTGTGTCAGCGTGTTATCACCAATCTTCGTTCCAGATTAGAAGAGTGCCAGCAGAGTAATGGTCACCATTTGGATAATATTATCTTTTCGGAATAATTTTCTATTTTGTATTCTAATAATGAACAATAAAAAAAATACTTCATTACTAGTAGTTTTTTTTATTGAACAAACAAATACCTGATACTCTTTTTGGACACCATACAAGGAGTCCAAAAAGAGTATATTACACACATTACATTCCAAAGATAAAGTACTTTTAGTATGCACGCTTCATAAAATGCGATCAAAATGCAAAAATGGCTGCCATTCAGGGGAAGTTGGGTTCCGACCCCCCATGTAGAATAATTTTATTGATAAAATAGAGCAAACTACCTTCCCTTAAAGTTTGTACAGTCCGAGACCAAACACATTGTATAAGCAAATTAATTTAGCAATTCATATCAATTTAAGCATTCATAAAATAAAGTATACTCTATCTGTTTGTAAGCAGGATGTTTATATGAATCAATTCTTACTTTATTAATTTAAAAGAGCAATTGATGTGTCTCTTTATTCCTTGTTCCCAACTTCTGAAGTGTTTTTGATGAAACATGGAAACGAGGTAGCCTGAAAAGTATGATTATGTGGTATCAGCAGAAAAACTAAAGTGTTATATATTCTAGGTTTCCAACCTAATTGGAATGAGCCAAGGCTATCAACAGTCATTGCCCCAGCACAGTTACCACCTCCTAGCATGGCTCCTACACCTCTTTCTTTTGTGGAGGTACAAGTAGAAGATAGGAAAGAACTTTTTTAAAAGACTCTTCAAGATGACAACTAATAATATTTTTTTTTTTTTGTTAGCCTATAGTGTGTCCCACTGCTGGGCAAAGGCCTCCCCTTTCTCCTTCCAAATCTCTCTATTTTGTGCGATTTCAGGCCATGTTGGCCCCTCAAACATGACTAATAAAATAAATAACTTTTATAATTTTTTCTAGAAATAGGCATGCACTCTCCAACCAGACCTTCTGAACGCGCCGCTAACTAATACGCGGGGCGTGAGAGGGGCGCGCGGGAGACGGGCGCATGCGGCGCGCGTCCCGCCCTTCGACACACCGCTACGATCTCCGCCGTGAGACCACGTCGATGTATATAAATACCTATTCAGTTCCTAAGTATCCTATATTGCAGACACGCTAATAAAGTTTAAATAACAATAAATCTTTAAATGAAGTCAAGAACCCAAACACCTCACTAGAGCTGCTCGTTGAATATCAGCTCCGACACCTTCATTTCATTCCCGTGTTACGAAGCCAAACTACGCCTTGCCGTGCAAGAAACAGGAGACCTCGTAGACGACTGAGGCCAGCACATACGGAGCAGGCAACACAGAACTTTCTTCAAGTAGACTCGTTTTGGAGAAATTTGAAAGAACAGCAACACAATGATAACATGGACTTGAGGAGAGAGCAGAATAGGAAGCTATAGCGCACAGAGGGCTCAATCTCTTAGAGAAAATTGTAGATAAATTTTGTACAGATTAATTATTTCTATTGAATTTATTAATAACTAGCTCGCGGCTTCGCCCGCGTGTATGTCGGAAAATATCCCACGGGAACTTACTACTACCTTATATCCAGACCGCTGGGAATGTTCAACACCGTCTATCAGGCAGAGTGTGTGGGCATCATACAAGCGTCCACGCCCTAGAAGCCAACAGCGCCTCAGTTCTTCAATCCCTACGGAAAAAATGTATTACATCGAAGTTAACACTAGAATGTCACAATGTACTAGAACAAATAACGGTATCTAGCCGCAACACGATGACACTGCAATGGATAAAAGGACACAGCGGATCACTAGGTAACGATGCTGCTGACGAGCTTTTTAGGCGAGGTTCCAGCACGGCAGTCTGTGGACCCGAGCTTCATCTAATCATGTTCGTGTTATGCCAAACAGTGGCGTTCCTTCTGTAGCGGTTATACCGCTACATACGAACTACGCAGCAAAGGCATGACGTCACACAATTCCTGCATCGCGCAGTTCGAGTTTACCGAGCGAAAAACATAGATAAGACATAGCCAGACATAACACCCGTCTGGTCGGATGATCCTCCCTTTTCTACGGTGGATGAGTGAACTTTACACCCTGTTCCTCATACCACTAAATTTCCATTAAATCCGAAAAGCCCGGCTTGCCTTAAAACGTGAGCTCTTCAACAAAACAAATTTACACCTGTAAACTTGTAAAGCAACCAAGTCAATCATTTATGTCGCATAAATTAATAAGAATAATTACATATAAACCCGCTGCACTGTGTCAGCTGCGCGCTATAAAAGCTACGATGCCAGGTTTACGTACTCAAAGAATAATATTTAAATTCTGCGCCGTTTTGCATCACGCACCGTTGCTGCAAACAATCTATCCCGGATGCCGCAGTTGCGATTTCGCTCTAATGGTAGCCACACACGTTACGATTTGCTTGCGCAAATTTAGGCTTGCGCAAGCAAATCGTTATGTGTGTGGGAAGAAATTTGCGCAAATTTCTAGGCTTGTGTGATTTTAAATTTTTGATTCCAAGCTTGTGCAAATTTGACTTTGCGCAAATTTGCTTGAGCGTGTGTGGGGCATGTGTTCAAATTTCAGTAGTTTTTTTTTTTATCAAATGCGATAAACTCAAAACCTACCGAACGGATTTTCATACGGTTTTCACCTACGGACGGAGTGATTCATGAGGAAGTCGGAAAAAATCTTGTCGACTGGGAGCTTTACTGGCGTGCGCCGCGTACAATTCCGTAGTTGATCACAGGCGACAACTGCAGGCGACGCGTCGCCGCGACAGGATTGGTTTCTATGTATTCTTATGTATTTTTAAGAAGGCGACGTGCCGACGTGTCGCTAGCATCGGAAGTACTTCATAGAAATTTATTGAAATCAGTCGTGTCGCGGCGCACAAGGTTCGGTTTATTGTACGTATATTTTTTTTTTGTAGCGATTTTTGGTGGCCACACACGTAACGATTTGCTTGCGCAAACTTAGGCTTGCGCAAGCAAATCGGTACGTATGTGGGAAGTTTGCGCAAATTTCTAGGCTTGTGTGATTTTCAATTTTCGATTCAAAGATTGTGCAAATGTGTTCCAATTTCAGTAGATTTTTGAAGTAAAAACTTCATCGAATTGTGTTTCTGTGAAATAATGTTTCATTCAAGTAAATAGTCGTTGAAACAATAATATTCGAAATAAAAATATAAGGACTAAATATTATATGAAACATTTGTTGCGAAACGAAATTCTATGAAATTTCTGTGTGCGAAACAAGGGGACACCGGATTTATCTACTTCTTTTCCAAATCAATAAGTAGAACATGGGCAAAAACCCCTTAATGATTTCACGAATGCATTTCGTATTGTAGGTACCTACTTATTCTTTTATTTTATCAATAATTTTATTACCTTTCCGCCGACAACTCTCGATCTCGAATCGACAACAGCTGCGATCACATAGGCTTCCATAATGTTTGTTTGAGATTTTCTAAACTCACAAATTATCCAAACTTCAAGATCTTGAAGAGAAAATGTGGTTTGTGAATTTTAGTTCATGACGACTAGTTTTAATAGTCTGATTTAGTTTGGCAATCAGAATTTTAGGTGAGAAACGTCAAATTCAGAATAGCAAAATTGCCATTTTCACTAAATTGAATAACTAAAATGATAGTGCTGTCAAACTATAATATAGTTTAGTTGTGTCACTTTAGTCAATTTCAGAATAAGTTGTCGTTTGACACGATTAAACAAAATTTTAGTGATTTTTAGTCTAGTTTAGAGAATTTTGTGACAAGAGAATCGGCACCATTATATCCCTTATTCCACTAATCCTTAATATTTGTTCCAATTTCTTTTTGCCCTATGTCTTTAATATTCATAATAAATGTGAATAGTAGTAGTATTGATATAATAAAACTGCTATTTTTGTTTACCATAATTTATTTCTCTCTATTCACTGAAACTTAATGAATGACAGTTAATTTAGGAATAAGAGTTAAATTAAAAATTTAAAAAACCCCCGACACAAACAAAATCCTTTAAAAAGTTTCAAAATAAAATATTATACTGGCCCTTTATGTTTAATATAATTTGTAGTTAATATTTTGTCGTCGCATCGGGGGTCGACGAATGAAAATATCTTTTCTACAATAGCATGCCGACCCCCGATGCGATGACAAAATATTAACTACAAATTATATTAAACATAAAGGGCCAGTATAATATTTTATTTTGAAACTTTTTAAAGGATTTTGTTTGTGTCGGGGGTTTTTTTAATTTTTAATTTAACTTTTATTTCCTGCTTTTTAAACTTTATTGTATACTAATTACTAGTACATACGCTACGATCAACACGTGCCTCGCATTGCAACTGTGCGTAATTTTCCTACAGTCAAGTTAGTTACTAATTAACCCTGATTTACTTTTTCTTCTCCATATCACACCCTGATAAATATATATCTATAACCTATTTATTGAGACCATTCCAATGAGCCCAAACACGATACCACTGCTGTAAGTTGGTGAGGAGTTGGGTATCCTGCAAGTACCAGGTAATGCTGCAGCATCAGTTCAAGGTTACTATGTTATTCTAATACCATTGAAGTAACTGATTACCAAATTTAGACTCAATCAGACCTGTGGAAGATGCTCAAATCCATTCATCAATTAGAAAAGACCTGATAATCTTCAAACGGCTGAATAGATTTTCTTGAATCTTACCTAAGAACACTCCCGATCAAGTCACCTTTCAAACAAAACAAAAATAAACGAAATCGGTTCATCCGTTTGGGAGCTACGATGCCACAGACAGATACACAGATACACACGTTAAACTTATAACACCCCTTCGTTTTCCGTCGGGGGTTAAAAATACCTCTAAATAGTATCATTATAATAATCAATAAGAAAGAAAGAAAGAAAGAAATTTAATTTATTTAGCACAGACACAGACAAAGGCACACAACAAAACATATTGTAAATAAAAGATATTAAAAAAAAAAAAAATTTAAACAAGTTAAAAAGTGTAAAGCGCGTTGTAAGATTTGGCAGGAATGTGTGCCTCGCGGCTGCGCCAAAAAGGCCCAGTTCAGCAAAAACCAATAACAACGAACGTTACGTTAAACTCCATTTAATGGCATACTTAACATAAATTTTCTTATACAGAAAGTGGGTGCTTGCCAGAGGAAAATGCGGACACTGCAGTCTTAATAATGCTGTTCGACGACCTGTTCGACTCCGTCAATGCAAATTACCACATAGAAGAAGGAAAAATATATAGATCAGCAGTAACACCAAACTCACCCCATCTAAAGTTTTGGAACAAAACGTTACCGATTTTAAAATCGATTAAATATATCACTAACAAAGACAAAGAGGTAACTGGTAATCTCTTACCAGTTGGATAAAAATTATAGAAGGTTTTAAATTGATCAAAAATATGTTAAGTTCAGAAGGCATAAATTCGTTACTATTACGTAACATATCATAAACCAAGATTCATTGGAAAACTTTTTTGGGGCGATACGAGCTCATGGCTATAGTAATGTAATGCCCAGCTCTGCAGCTTTTGAAACAGGATTCAAGACATTATTAATTAATAATATAACATCCCCACACTCGATACAGCGTAATTGTGAAAAAGATGACAGCATTTGCTTAAATTAACTTAAATCATTATTAAACCAAAACTGTCATATGGAGGATAGTAATGAAATCATGGAAATTATTGAAGAACATTTATTTATTAATACAATAAATACACAAACAATTCTAGAAAGCCGTTCTCGAGTTCATGTAGAAAAATGCGCGGCCATAGCTTATTGCAGTGGGTGGATAGCAACCAAAGCAAAAAAGTTTGTTTGCACCAAACGAGATAGGCAAACAGGTGTACAAATTAATGATGATACACTACCTTACAATGATACACTTTATATAGCGTCACACCCACTATGAATAACGACAACAATGAAGTAATAAAAAGTACCTTTTAAGTTGCCAAAATTAATAAAACTGCGCAGCTGTGTTCCTGTTTTTTGTCGCTTTATTATCCTAGCCCGTAATAAACTCGACTGTCGGCATCATGCATACCGAACTTTCTAAGAAATTCGTTCCTTTGTTTACAAATTGGGATTGCTTGCACGTGTAGACTATTGTTGACTGATTGTCTATTATATATAATAGATTGTTGATTGTCTATACGTTATCATATTCTTAGTCGGGAACACCCCTTTCAATAGTAGAACACCCCCTCTGGATCAATTTTTTCAATGAACTCCAGCCATTGTATAAATTGCCTAGCAGAAAAACTATTTCTACTACAATTTTGGACAAAACTTATAGGGAAATGCATCACGAATTAAAAGAAAACATGGAATCGCAAACATGTTTGCACTTAATGCTAGATGGTTGGTCAAATTGTAGGAATGAAGGAATAATTAATATAATAATAGAGGAAAAGGGGGTAATGTGGTCCCGAACCAGTCGAAACACGCAAGTGGCAAACTTTTATTACCGCTCTGCATTTTATTCAATTTTACTGGGAATAAGTGTGTTTTAGCTTTGGTGATTTGTACATTGTGTTCGATAAACGTTATTCTACAGGATTTTGATGGTAATTATAAAAAACATTTGATAGAATATTTTTGCTTTCTTGCAATTTGGCCTCCTCACTTTGTTTTTATTATTGTCCATAAAACATGTATGATCGTTATATCACTTGGTTATGTTTTATTTTCCGCTTTTAGATGCCTCGAAAAAGCGTGTTATTTCCATCTGCAAAGAAAAGGAAAACATGGAATCCTGACCAAATGAAAAAGGCAATTGAAGCAGTGAGGACAAAGGTCATGGACTATAAAAAAGCTGTAAAAATATTTTCTGTGCCAAGATCTACACTGAAACGATTAGTGAAGGACTCTCAAGAATCTTTGGAGTTACTTGTGCATAAGCCTCTTGGTAGGAAACCTATACTTCCATCACTGTCCTGGAAAAGAAGTTAGTATAATACCTATATTTTGTTTATTATGGAGTCAAGATACAATGGGCTTACTAGAATGGATGTTTGAAAAATGGCTTACCAGTTGGCATTAAAAAACAACATCGAAAATAACTTTAGAAATGAAGTAGCAGGGCGAGCTTTGTTGGATCCATTGACATATACAGGGTGGCAGGGACATCGACGCGAAGCCTGTTACCATGGATTCAGTACATGATTCTGAACCCCCCTTCTCAAATTGTTGCATCCAAGTCAGAAAAGATGACTTTCGCTTGCTGCAGTCATTGACCGCATGCTGGAAATGTGGGAACCACTGAAGTTATTTTTCACTGACAAATGTCTTACGGAACATCTGAGAATCACAGAAGATATTCATCGTGCTCTATGTTACCCATTTGTGAAAGCCTACTATTTGGTTCTACAATGGGTACTTCCAAAATTTACTTGTTGAATGAATTAAAAAAATCAATATTTACTTGGTGCGTCGGGTGAGTGCAGCAGATTTATGAATTAATGTTTTTTTTTTTTTACCTTGTTACTAACATAGCTTATAAGTAGTGTGTATTACTAACATTGTATGGACGGAAGGGTCTGAAATAAAGTTTTTTTTTTTTTTAATACTTCCAGTCTGAAAAAACCTTTGTAACAGTTGTACACGAAAGGATGACGACTACGTACACCGAGTTTCTAATGATGTATATGAAAAGTGATTATGTCTACCAGACTCCAGTATCAGATATCCAGCCTGACGATAGCAGCAAGTTCCTAGACAGATCTCAGATTTACTTAGGAGTGGCTACTATGAGACAATTATCAATATCAGAAGTAATGCAGAGACCCGATATCATTGCTGATTTTCGAATGAAATTCGTCAAGCAAAACTATGGAAGGGAGGCCGTAATGTCGAGCATGTGGATATGGGCAATGGCAACATAAATAAAGAAAGAAAGGCCACCAAGGCTTTTGTCATCATGCTCGTTTGTATGACGGAAAACTGGAAGATTCCGATAGGATACTTCTTAGTTGACAATTTTTCAAGTGAAATAGCCAGTATACTTAACATTTCGTCAATTAAATGGAAAAATGGCATTTTTAATTTTTTTTGGAAAACAAGCTTATTACATAAAACGAGTCTACTAACAAGATTATTAATTTATATGTAAAAACGACACTTTGAATAGTTCACGCCAAGTTCACCAGATGTCGCCAGGTGTGTGTCATTTCGATTCTCTGTGGTCATCCGCCATTTTGATTGTAGAAAAATGTCCCTCTATCATTTGCCACCGACCGCGACACTGAACACACGTGTGTTTTTTAAGAAAAGTGACATTTCTCAAAAATTGTGCTTGGATAAGACTATAAAAGGTAAGCAATATTATAGAAAAATGTATTTCTTTGAGAAATTACCTTGTTCCTTTAAAATTTTACTCTATCTTTGACAATATATTTAATAGAAAAAGGTCATTTTTTTAAATGTGACTACGTTTCGTGAAATGGAGTTAATGAAACATGACATATTTGGACAAATGACATTTTTCTATACAACGTGTTTTTTTTATATCCCATAACTCTAGGGTATTAATGAGACCATGTCAAAGAATCATCTAACGTATTTTTTTTTTGTCATAATTTACCACTAGACTCTCGATTTTTGTGTATTTAAGTTTCATTGATAAGTACGCGTAAATCATTTTCATTCAAACCAATCTTAATATATATAAATCTCGTGTCACAATGTTTGTCCTCAATGGACTCCTAAACCACTTAACCGATTATAATAAAATTCGCACACCATGTGCAGTGCGATCCAACTTGAGAGATAGGATAGTTTAAATCTCAAATTATAGTCGCAATTTTAATTTATTGCAAATTAGGGCTACCCATGCGAAGCTGGGGCGGGCAGCTAGTCTCAAATTATAGTCGCAATTTTAATTTATTGCAAATTAGGGCTACCCATGCGAAGCTGGGGCGGGCAGCTAGTCTTAATATATATAAATCTCGTGAATCAATGTTTGTCCTCAATGGACTCCTAAACCACTTAACCGATTATAATAAAATTCGCACACCATGTGCAGTTCGATCCAACTTGAGAGATAGGATAGTTTAAATAATTTATATTTAAAGCTCAGAAAATGGGACGTTGACATATTTTCTTTTTAAGAACAAAAATAATCTGAATTAAGTAATATTTCATATAAATAATAATGGTTTTTTACATAAATAATCGTATTTAATTTTTTTTTTTTTTTTTTAATTAAAAAAAATAAATTTCAAAAACAAAAAAAAATACGTCGTTTGATTCTTTGATATGGTCTCATTCATATCCTAGAGTTATGGGATATAAAAAAAACACGTTGTATAGGGTAAGTGCTCCAGTGAATGAACACCCCCCAGTGAATGAACAAAACGCAGTTTTATCCAAAAAATAAGAAATCTGAATGTTTCTACCATGTGTAGTATTTTTTTTCATAATTGCAACTCTATTTCCCATTTAAGTGGTCACATTCACGTTTAATGTCATAATTCATTTCAAAATGGCGAGTGGCTAAAGTTTAAGTCAATAGTGAAAATTTTATTTGTTCGGGCTGGAGTTTAGGACTGAGGTAAGTGGAATCTTTTTTGATTTGACATTGTAATGTAAATAACGGTATTTTTGATGGGTTATTTGTGTATTATCGTAGGATAACAGTTTAATATTGTGTTTCAAATCCATTTATTTGCGATTTTTGTCAGTTATATTAAATTATTAAGTGTCCCAGCATTGGATCAAAAAATCGTTTAAATTCCAGTGAATGAACGGGTGTTCATTCATATTCATATCATCAACTGTCTGATAAACACTAAGTTCCACTTATATGCTGACGATCTGCAGATGTATCTCTCGTTCCGCCCTCAACACTCTGCTGATGCTGTAAAAAGTATGAACGAGGATTTATGTAGGATTTCAGCATGGTCAAAAAGAAACTGTTTGGTTCTGAACCCAGTTAAGTCCAAGTACATTCTCATGGGATCAAGGGATTTTCTAAACAAGATGTTAGGGTACAATATGGACTTAAAGATTGATGGGTGTTCTGTTGATAGGGTGCAAGAAGCCCGTAATCTTGGGGTGGTCTTTGACGAGCATCTGCATTTTGAGACACATATCATTGAGGCTGTGCGCAACTGTTTTTACCGTTTAAAGCTTTGGTACCGTGTACGGCCCTACATAAGTGTGGATATGCGGGTGATGCTGTGTGAGTCACTTGTTTTATCCAAGCTGAACTACGCTGACACTGTGTATGGGGCGTGCATTCTCGGTAGAAGCGAAAAGTTGATCCAGCGAGTGCAGAATGCTTGTGCGAGATTTTGCTTCAACGTTCCTCCCCGGTCCCACATAACTCCATTTTTAAATAAGGGTAATTTGATGAGAATGTCAGATCGCAGAAAACTTCACCTGGCTACCCTACTCTTTGGCACCATTCTCACAAAAAAACCAGAATATCTATACAGGAAACTGTCTTGGTCACGAGACATTAATAAAGTTAAAACAAGAGCATCATCATACCTTCTGTTAGCCTCACTCAACGCATAAAACTGCTGCATTCCGTGGAAGCTTTAAATTCGCAGCCTCTCGCTGTTGGAACGACTTGCCACCTCCTTTTCGTGCTATAAAAACAGTTGGGACTTTTAGTACTACATATAAGCAACATTTGATGCGAGTACAAAAGGAAAATAGTTTCTAACTTACCCGGGGTCTGCACGTAATTGGTATTGGTGACCACAGCGGAGCCTTATGTTCCTGGCGCCATGATTTCTACTCCAATTGCTTTGTTATGCTAGTTGATTGTATCTCTTCTTCCGATTTAGACAACACAACAGTAAGTCATACTTAGTTTACAACGATATGTTAAAATATTATTTATTTGGACCACTTTCTTGCAGTATCTATTATTACAATAGATACTGCAAGAAAGTGGTCCAATTAGTCTATAACTAGGATAAGTGATGTAGGAGCGTCGGCGTCGTGCGTGAGCCGATAGCTTTATGTTAGTTTACGGTTTTTTCTATTTGTATTAATTTTTTACTAATAATTGTTGTTTATTTATTTATTTATTTTGTAATCCCCTAATGGGATTTATGTGTCCGTAGGTATGTCCGTGGCATCACAGCGGGCCCTATCAGAATACCAGCGCTGCGGTATTTATTTTTTAAGTATCGCAGCATTATGCTGAGATAGTGGCCTTTTTGGCCTCGCACAGGTTGTTTTTAATTTTAATTTTTGGTTAATTTGAACTCGTTTAATTGTTAGTTTTAGATGCTCCTTTTAGTTTTATTTTTTTATTACTGTTTGTATTTCCTGTGCGTGTCCCAAATAAAATATTTTTCTTTCTTTCTTTCAAACATCAAGAAAAAAGATGACCATCTCAAGCAGTTTCGATATGAGGTGTACGCTGGTCTTGTAAAAAGTAACCGACAAATGGCGAAAAAAAAAGAAACCAGCAACTGAAAGGCCCATATAGATGCCATCAGATCTGACGCTGTAGATCACTGGCCCGACCCCACCGAGTATCAGAGGTGCAAATATTGCAAAAAAGGGCCAAGCAAGTACTCGTTGTACCAAATGTAATGTCAACCTTTGTTACGTGGCTAAAAGAAACTGTTTTGTAGCTTATCATAAGCACTGATGCCAATACTGTCATTATTTTATTATACTTTGAAAGCATAATTTGTCGTTGTATTATTTTGATCAATCTATGTCAAAAGTGCATTTTGTATATTATTCTATACGCCCCTTGCACATGCGATTTACTAACGTCGGGAGCAATGTATAGTATACATATACACTAATTATCTCCGATTATCAGCTAATTAGATTTTTTACCCAATTTTTCTTCCTTTATTTTAGGTCTAATAATCATAATCAGGTACCTATTATTTTGATGTTTTGTTTCGATGAAATGTCGTGCGACTTTAAGGGTTAAGAACATTTTCAAAATGTCTTATTTAAAAGCAGATAACTGGAAATCTCTGTTTCTATGGAAAATTAAAAATCGGTCTAATTTGGCTGTAACATTATTTTTCGAAAATGTTCTTAATTAAGTTTTTAGACCTTTGTATCCTGCATATGCGTATGAAGTTTCATAAAAATCGATTCAGTCATTTCGAAAAATAAGGGCTTGAAAGATTGTATGAAAAGCCGTACGACGTAAACCCTCTTAAATCGAACAAAATTACAGATTTTAGGCTTATAAAATGAATATTAAAAATGTTGTCACTAACTTATGTAGTTTTACGACAGATTCGATATTATAATAGGTAAGTAAGTACCGTTTTGTTTTGTGTTAGATGCCATACATCTTCCCTGTAACGGTGATTATGAAAAAACAGAAGAAGTCACCATTTCGAAAAGTGTGTAAGACGTAAACCTCACTGGAACTCATTTCCCAACTTTACAATGTCTTTCTCTCAATTTCGATTTACAATCACATTTATTGCAATCCCCTTCTATTTCCTACGAGTCTGCCATATACGATAATGTCGACAGACATTAGTTGTAGTTTCTCCAACTTTAGTATTTGGCACACCTCGTCACCGGAAGCACAGATTTAAAGAGAATCTTGTCACTCAGTCTATAGAATATTATGATGTGTGTGAATCGACACACCTTACAACAATAAGTGACACAACGATGCAACAAGTAACATCGGTACTACAAGAAGAAGAAACGTGCGACCAAACTACACCCCAAGAAGAAAATATACAATACACAACACTGGAAACCGTACTCGCGTTCGATTTTCGCTTAGAGCAGTTGTGTTACATGCGACCGCGCGCGTACCACAGTGTAAAAGTGCTTACGCATCAAAATAACGCCGGCCAGTCGGATGCACCGCAATGACCTTAGGAGGTGACTTCAATGCTAAAATTACGTACTGGAGAGAGTTAGAGAATAATTTTTTTTCATTAGTTTACCAAAATCTATGCGCATCAATAATAACCTACTGTATTACGGTATGGCGAGGCACTTATAAAAATCTTCTAATTCAAATAGAACGTGCTCAAAGGGTGATTCTTAAGGTAATGCATTTTAAACGTAGAGACTATCCAACCGCCCTGCTGTACTCTGCAACCCAAGTCCTCACTGTGCGACAACGCGTAACGCGTGTAGTCTTACGCCGTCACTCCATCCTACCTCAACTACTGAAACATCCTTCTAAGACGCCGAGGTCATCCGTCTGTCAGTCCGTCCAATCTCGTTCCGCATTTCGTCGTATCCTACGAGTAGTGCCCTTACGAACATAGGGGCTTTCTTTTTTTATTGCATAATGCAATTCTGCTCATCATACCACATATAACCAGTTCAACAAAACAATTAAAAACGGTACAGGTTATCAAATAATTAGGTTTTCTAAAAAGCCACAATTTTAAGCACTACGTTTTCAACGAAGAATAAAGCCACAATCGCCGTTGCGCCCTCTTTCTTCGCGAGTAGTGGAGGTGCGCGGGAGCGGGTAGAGCGTGCTAGCGCCGCTCGGCCACTAGTCGGCGGAACGCGGAGATTGTTAGCTGCGGCCAGCGTAATCTGGTTTTTAACTAAATAACAATTTTGCCTATACTGCTAAAGTTTAGTTATAAATATCAAATTCACAATTCAAAATTTGTCAATAAATAATGAAACGCCGAGGACGAAACTTGGTGGAAATGGTTGGAAAGGAAGATTGGGTAAATATAAAACAGACGAAGATTATAGCAAGTAAGTAAATCAAAATATTTTATAGCTCAAGGTATTTTAAGGTTGAAATTATGTTTTGTTAAATTGTACTGTATTGATTTTGTTCAAATAACATAATATCAACGAGTTTGTACTTTATTAAGTCATTTTTAATTACTTATTCAATTTTCAATATTGGGTACATAGAAAAAAACCCTCATGGTGATTGTGGCCGTGTTCTGTGGAATGGCTAAATTGCGTATGTATAGAAGAGACGAAGCCCTAATTACGTTTGTGTCTTTCTTCTGCGATTGTGGCCTCGACCTTTCCGCAGATAAAAGGCATAAAGTAACTTATTTCTCAAGTCCAACCCTACTTCACCTTAACACAACAAAGAATAAGGATTTAAGGGACAAAATGCGTATGAAATATAAAGTTTTTTTTTTTTAATAATGCTAGCCGAACCATAAGATACCAATACACATTATATGAAACCACCAATACATGTTTGTTCATATTTAATTTAATTAAACACAAAAAACTGTCTCCTGAATAGTAGCTATTATGCAGTTACGCCCCTCTTCGTAGGATACGACGATTTGCTAGCCGCCATTAGTCACAGGCCACGCTGGCGCGACGCGTCTTGCGGGTGCGATGAGCGGGAAAAATAATAATACGGGTTGAACGGGGGGCGCCATGTTGGCGCAACTGGCGTGCGGGTCAGGCGACCGCGAGCAGCGGAGGGAATAGGACGAGTTCGCGCGTCTTGCGTATTTATTAAATTTTGTTGCATTATCCGCGATGCTAAACATAAATACGGAGGACTTTATTAGTGAAATAATGTGTCGGCCAGCAATCTGGTGCAGTAAGGATGATCAATATAAGAATAAATATATAATTAAAAAAATGGGATGAAATATTTTTTATTTGTAATAATATCCTGTGCAAAAAAAATACTTCCTTCAAAATATGAAAGTTCCAATTTAGACAAACTCATTTTAAACCCCGCGCAATAATAGCAGATAAAAACCACGTGTCACGCGGCCGCTTCAATGTGGCACACTACAGCGGCAAGGCAAGACGCAGCGTCTTTACTCCTCCCGCCCCCGCAGGTCGCCCCCGCTCACCACAGTAGCTCTAGCGGTGGCCTGCGGCTTACTCAGTCCTAACCGCTTGTGTCTTTTTACTAGGGTACATCGGCTAATTGATATTTACACGTTGACCAAGTTTGCAGAATTTGTCTTACGACGATACAGAAGGTATTTTAACGATCCCCTCATGAATGAAATCTCAATACTGATACCTGTAATTACTGAGTCACTTTAACCTGATTGCATTTAAGTTACCTTTATCAATGTTTGCGAGGAACTTTGGCTCCTGATATACAAGTATATTTTTACTTAGTTCAGGAGCCATCTGTTCTACCTGATTTTGACATCCACTTGTACAATCATGTTTATTGTTTAACTAACCTTAGAGTCATTTAGGGTAAAAGCTCGCGGCGGCGGGTAAAAGTTCGCAATAGCCCGATCTCCGACAAAGGCGCGGGGGGGACTGAGGTCTGTGTTCGCGGAACTTAGTGACGCACGAGACGCCGTTTTGGAGCCACGTGTCCCACCGGCGTGAAATATGTACTTGTCGCCACAGGTCGCCGAATACGTCAACCGCCGAAAAATCCTTTAACATTTGTCCCAGAGAAAAGTGTGTTGAAGTTACATGTATGGATGTAAGACAGTAAGTATTATTACATTTCTATTGTTTGATTATCGTAGTATTTATGTAAGTGTATCATATTCGCTTAAATTCATTGACCTGTGTATTGTGACCGATCATTTAATATTTTTGCTGATTGGGGTAAGAGTGCGAGGTTAAAAGTACGCACGCGTATTTTTACCCTAATGACTTACTTATAGGTACCCACCCTAATGTAAACAAAAATATTCAAAGTTGTTTATTCTTTCAGAAAACATCAACATGCCGAGGAACTATGTAAAGAAAGCACCAAAATGATGCGAGGCCCGGATCTCAGATGATCAAATAAATAGCGCTAAAAAAAGAATCCAAGAAATACGAAGTGCCATCTACAGAAGATTGGATCCAATGCATAGTGTAGCGTTATTAAGAAAGATTTCTTGCCACTTGCTGAGAATGCTTGGTGACAATCAAGCATTCTCAACAAGTGGCAAGAAATCTTCGCATTAGATAACTACGTAAGAAGAGAAAGAACAAGAGATAATAAATGGTATAATTGGATTATAATTTTAACGTAAAAAAGGTAACACAGCTTGATATATAAAAAAAAAAAATCTTATTTGTGAGTCGCCTATATAGGGTCGGTTTTTTTTTATTTAAACGGAGAATTACGTGGTTTGAGGGGTTAGGTGTAGAATCGCACGCGGGTTAAGTGAGTAATGGCCTTTACAAAGTTAATCCCGGAAACGGAAAGTCTAACCTAACATAAGGTTTGGAAATAAAGTTATGACTAAAGATTCTAAGCCGTTGAGTCCTGAACGCCGAGCGCCGTCCTGCTGGTGTCTGGTACGATGCCGCCTCAGTTGCTGGAGGGGGCCGACGTAGTTGGGCGTTGTGGGCACTGCGACGTCGGTGTGAGTCTGCGTTGACGCAGGTTGGGACTAGAGAACTCCGGGATCCTGTCCGCGCGACAGACCGGGATCCCAGGAAAGGCCTTGCGGCCTTGCTTTCTGTCAAGGTCCGAAACGGGAGAGCTTTAGAAACGGTATAGGCTAAATTACGCGGGGAGTAGGACGCGAGACTGTATAATTTGATAAATGAGAAATTGGTTGAATACTCGCATGTTAGTACGATACTTCACCTATAACACTGGTCCTAGACGTTCACTAGACTGGAACGAACGATAGATTCAGCTTGAGGGCTAGACACAACCTCGAACTCGATACAATAACTGCGACCAGGTAGAACAGTGATACGACAACGGATTTGGATATATATATCTGAAGCGTTTGGAACTCGCGACTCAAAGCAGAGAAAAAAAATATTTTATTCACATGTCGTTTTTCCAGCGCGACTCACAATTGAATGACTCAAGTCAAAAAAATTGTTTTTCTTCGAACGATATAGAATTCAAAATTTGAAAATGTGCTCAATTCAAAAATTTTAAAAGAAATAATAGTTTAAGAAACTTTTCCAACTACAAAAGAGACTTGAACGGCAGCGCAATGCTGCAATAGTTAGTAATTACTGGTTTCATGAGAACTGTACTGCTTATGAAAACGGAATATGTCGCTGCGACTTTTGTAATAAGTAAAATTAATTATGTGATGATAATTGTATACTTTTATGTAATTTTGATCTTTCTCTCTCTAGTCTAGATTTAAGATTAAACTTCACTTATTAATTAATGAGCAAAGTTCCCGATTTTTTAAGTTACAGATAATTACTAAAGTTACAATTATATTCTTCTTAAAGTTTAATAAATCTTGATTATCCCCAATCTTTATTTTATCTTGCTATCTATTTGGAATTCTTTAAATGAGTACCTACGTTTACCCCGCACGCGTAATTTTACACTAATGCTTGCGTAATTTTACCCGCGTGACGGGGCTAGAGTACTCTAGCCCCGTCACGCGGGTTTAAACATATGTAGAAAAAAATCTAATTAATCTTTAACGTTTTATCGAAATCTGTGTAGCAAGTTTACCGCACTCCAAACAGACACAAATTACTTGTTAAAATATCGAAAAGTTATTTCACAGAAGAAAATAATAAAATTCATTTATTTCAGGTCCTTGACCCATATGAATGATTCTGCGAAATACTGTAAAAAAAATTATAAAGGCTCATAAAGGTGATTCTGAATCAATGCGACGGTTCTACGTTGAACTATTGTACAATGATATTCCTTTAGCACATTTGCACGCTTTTAATGAACACAGCAGTGTAAACCGTTTTTCTATGATGTCGGTGCAGACACACCTCGGAAAGAGAACTCTACACGAGTTTACTTTGGTTTAGAATTTGTCTGATATCAAATTTGGCATCGCAAGCCCCCAGTTTGATTCACGACATTGACAGCAATAGTGTTTGAAAGCTACAACAGTATAATAGCAAAGCTAATCAAGGGAAAACGCATAAATTTTAGCAAACGGGGTTAACGTACCAAACAAGATGCCATGCTGCCGTGGTGTCATTCAACACGCACAAAGTGATGACATCGCTGTATAAATCTATGGCTGGTCGCAGCCCTTGAGGAAGTCTAGTAAAAAAAGAAAATAGAAGAATGAAAAAGAAAATAATGATGAGGAACATCAAAAGAAAGAAATACAGAAAGCTATTTTCTAAACGGCAAGACTCCAAATTTCGGAGATGCATGCGACGAGAAACCGTTCTACAAAGCTCGCACAGTGAATGGTTCGAACTGAGGCGCAATATACATATTAGCGGCGTCAAATATTGGCAAAGTAATAAAGAGGCGAAACTGGTAAAGTTGCCAAAATCTGGTAAGAGACATTGTTTACAAAGAATCTATAGCGCATGTCACAGCCATAAAACATGGTTAAGATAATGAAAATTAAGGCACTGAGGCAATTAGAAATACAAGAAGGATAAAAATCAGCCCCTGTGGTCTGCCCGCGACTTCGTCCGCGTGGAATAGTTACTTGGGCTAACGCTAAAAAACCCCCCGATTTTGAAGCATTCTTCATTAGTGCTCCGCTCCTATTGGTCTTAGCGTGATGATATAAAGTAGGTTCTATAATAACAGTTTATTGGTTTTATAATGAAGAAATATTGTTTGTATAACCACAGAATATACAATGTCGCCCATGCGCATGTGACCGCCCGTAATTTTCTGAATATTCATGAAAAAATATCGAAAATAAACTTCAAAAGGGGGGGTCTAGCTATAACATTTTTCATGTTATTCAATTAAAAAGATTTGCTTTCTGTTTTTTGACACATCTCCGAAGTTTATGGGTCGATTTGGATTCTGTTTATTATTTCCAAAAGCTTATGAGTTATTTTAACAGGTTAATTAAAATTTTTACAAAAAATTATCGACTACGAAAGAAAAAACGGAATCGAAGTAATTTTTTCGGTAAAAAATTGTGTATTTATTTTAAAAAAACTAGTGAAAAATGTTATAGATAGACCCCCCCTTTTGAAGTTTATTTTCGATATTTTTTCATGAATATTCAGAAAATTACGGGCGGTCACATGCGCATGGGCGACATTGTATAAGAGTATAACCCAAAATATATAAAACACTCAACCTTAAGTTTAATAGAATATTGACGCTTTATAAATACGAATAATCTCGTGTTTGATTGTATTGGCTCAGTTGACCAATGTAAACACGCTCTTTGTTGTCCGTCGGAGTCATTCGGTACTTGTTCATTTGGTTCGTTCGTGAGCGAGTGAATCGTGCTCGTGCTGTGCTGTGCTGTGACTGGCTGACTGCTGTGAGTGAAGTGAATCTCAATGCAGATTTGCAGAAGCCAAATGACTTCGCTCGGACTTTAGCGGTATTAAACTATGCATCGGGCCACCCTGGAGTGAAGCTGAAGCAGATAAATTTATTATAGTACTCTTTGGTGTTTAGGTTCTGTGCGTTGGGCGTCACGTCGTAGTTGTTATTTTATACTTGTTTCTGATTGTGAATGTGATGTATTGAATAAAATTTTATAATTAGCTCTAGGCTGTATGCTATTTGTTGTTTGCCTGTTTTACTTTTATTAATATTGTGTCACCAGATGGCACCACTTTGTATGTGGACTAACCTGTAATGGTGTCTTTTGTCGTAAAACTTTTCTTGTGCATTGTGTTTGTGTGAGCTTTATAATAAAAACGTTTATTAAGTTCAACTAGAAGTCTTGTTTATTAACCTAATCTCAATAGGTTATGGCCCAGGTCCACGTTAATAAAAATTGGTGATAAATAAAGAGCAGAGAAAACAGAAAAGTTCTTAGTGATTTTCGACAATAGAACCGCGTCCAAAATGGAGTTTGGAAAGACAAACCTAGAAAAATTCGATGGAACGAATTTTAAACAGTGGAAATTTCAAATTAAATGTGCCTTGCGAGCAAAGGGGTTAGATATCAACACGCCAAAACCAGATGGAAATGCGATTCAATGGAATAAAGATGATGGTATGGCGATGTTTGTATTAACGTCTGCTATGGATTTAAATCAAATAGCACTCATCGAAAATTGCGAATCAGCGCTAGAGGTGATGACCAAGCTTGAGTCCATTTATGAACAAAAATCCGAGATGACTAAAATGATGATACATGAGCGTTTCTATCAATATAAAATGTCACCAGCAGACAGCATAGCTCAGCATATAGCCAAAGTAGAAAGTTTGGCTAAGCAACTTAAAGAAAGTGGAGAAGTTATTAGTGAAACTGCAATCATAACTAAAATTTTGAGTACACTACCTCCCAAGTACAGATCAGTTCGCCAGGCTTGGATGTCGCTTGATCCGAAGAATCAAACTGTAATTAATCTGACCGCTCGTTTGCTAGATGAGGAGGCCAGTTTGAATGTAGAAGAAGATAATGAAACTGCTTTAATAGTGGCAAAACAAAGTATAAAGAAGAAGAATACTGTTCCATTAAAGAAAACAAACAAAGATTTAAATGAAAAGTTAAATGAAGGGTCAAATGAAAAGTCACATCGCTTTATATGTTACAATTGTGGGAAACGCGGTCATTATGCAAGAGATTGCCGTGCTCCAAAACAAAAACAGCAACAAAAAGGAGAAAAGAATATGTTAGCATTCAATGTAACAAATACAGATTGGAAAAATAATGATGATGGTTTAAAATGGATATTAGACAGTGGTGCCTCAGCTCACATGTGTTATATCCGTGAAAATTTTGCTGAATTGTATGAGTATACAGGATCCCCACTGAAACTTGGAAACCAAGAAGCTGTAGAAGTAGTTGACCAAGGAAATATATTGATAGACAAGTGTGTTAATGGACAGTGGGAGACAAGTATCCTGAAAAATGTTCTTTATGTACCAAAGTTGAGAAGAAACCTATTTTCTGAAGGTGTAGTGACAAGACAAGGATATAATATTATAAAGAAACATACAGATGCTTTAATATACAAGGACAATAAAATAGTGCTGTGTGCATCTTTGCAAAGCAACAATCTATATGAGTTAAAGGTGAAAACTCTTCAAAATCCAGTCTGTAATGTAGTACAAAAATTGGACCTTAAAACGTGGCATGAACGTCTTGGACATTTAAATGTCAAAGAAATACAGAAAATGTGCAAAAACAATGTGATTACTGGTGTGGACTTATCAGACTGTGACAAGTTTGTGTGTGAGGGTTGTGCTTACGGTAAGCATGCTCGTCAACCATTCAAGAAATCAAACAGAGGACCACAGCAACCAGGTGATGTGGTATACAGTGATGTCTGTGGACCACTCAGTGTGCCTTCTGTACAAGGTATGAAATATTTTGTCATTTTTAAAGACGCTGCTACAAGTTTTAGGTATGTGTACTTTTTAAAGAATAAATGTGAGGTGTTAAACTGTTTCAAGAAATATAATTCAATGGTTAAAAACAAGTTCTCACATAGTGTACGCATATTGCACACTGACAACGGTGGAGAGTACATAAGCAAAGATTTTAAAGAATATCTAGACTGTGAGGGTATTTCTCATGAGCTCACTGCCCCCTACACGCCTGAACAAAATGGCCGGGCAGAGCGAGAAATTAGGACAATGGTTGAAAGTGCTCGTTCTATGCTTTATGCCCGTAAGGTACCACTCAATCTTTGGGCAGAAGCAGTAAATTGTGCTGTTTATTTGTTAAATCGCACGTCTTCAAGTCAGACACCAAATATTACCCCTATGGAGTTGTGGAGTGGTTTTAAACCTAGTCTAGATCATGTCAGAGTGTTTGGATGCGAAGGATATGTCCATGTGCCAGATCAGTTGAGAAAGAAGCTTGATAGTAAAAGTTGTAAGATGATGCTAGTTGGATATGATAACACAAACTACAAAATGTATGATCCAATAACAAAAAGAATTACAATATCAAGGAATGTTATTTTCAATGAACAGAAAAGTCCTGAAATAAAACGGAATGAAGCTCAAATTTTTATATGGGATGATAATGAACAAAATGTCGAAGAGGAGCTAGACAACACCGAGTTGACTGAAAGTGATGACAGCACACATACTGCCATTGATGAAAATGATGAGACCTATGAACCTTCACAAGAAATTGACCTTACAGATACAGATCGTTCAAATGTTAATTTGCGACCACGTAGAAATAATGTTTTTGAGGCAAATTTAATGGAATTGGATGTACCTGCGAGTTATAATGAAGCAATTAATAGTAAAGAGTGTGAGTTATGGCTAGAGGCCATAAATGAAGAATTAGAAGCTCATCATACCAATAATACCTGGAGTTTTGTGGATAAAGAAAACCAGAGAACTTTAACATCAAAATGGGTTTTTAATATTAAAAGAACCAAAGATGGTGAAGTAGAAAGATACAAAGCTCGACTTTGTGCCCGTGGTTTCACACAAATTGAAGGGATAGATTATAATGAAATTTTTTCACCTACTACAAGATATGAATCAATAAGAATACTGTTATCTATCTCTGCTGAATATAATTGGAACCTAAGACAATTAGATGTCAAGACAGCTTTTTTATATGGAGAGTTAGAAGAGGATATTTTTATGGTAATTCCAGATGGAGTGAAAGCACCACCTAATAAAATATGTAAATTGAATAAATCCCTGTACGGCCTAAAACAGGCATCTCGTTGCTGGAATCAAAAGTTTACTAATTTTCTATTGAAGTTTGGTTTTGTTCAGTCACAAGCAGACAATTGTGTATTTGTTGGTAACTTCAATGGTATTAAAGCTTTGTTAATATTGTATGTAGATGATGCTCTAATAATGTCACAGTCAAATTCAATATTAGATCAAATAGTTAGTTATTTGAAGCAGGGATTTAATATAAAAGAGTTAATTTTAAACCGGTTTGTTGGTTTAGAAATCTTAAAAGACGATAATTCTATTTGTATCAGTCAAATACAATATATTGAACAGTTAATAAGTAAATTTAATATGAGCACTGCACACTCAAGCAGTACACCAATTGATGTAAATGTTCAGTTGACTAAAAATATTGACAATAAGCAGATTGATTTTCCTTACAGAGAAGCCATAGGGTCATTACTGTTTTTATCTACAGGAACTAGGCCAGATATTTCATATGGAGTAAATCTATTAAGTAGATATATCAATAATCCTAGTATACATCATGTTAATCAGCTTAAGAGGATTATTAGATATCTTATAAAAACTAAAAATGTATGTATAAAGTATAAAGGTCATGAAAGTTTAATTGGTTATTCAGATTCAGATTTTGCTGGGGATTTAGATACAAGAAGATCAACCAGTGGTTATATTTTTATGTTAAATGGGGGACCTATATCTTGGTCTAGTCAAAAACAACCTTGTGTTGCCTTATCAACAACTGAAGCTGAATTTGTAGCTGGTTGTGAAGCTGCTAAGAATCTTTTATGGTTAAGACAGTTTTTCAAAGAAATTGATATCATTCAAAATTGTACAACTCTGTGTATTGATAATCAAAGTGCAATTAAACTTATAAATAATCCTGTTTACCATAAAAAGACAAAACACATTGATGTAAAATTTCATTTCATTAGAGAAAAAGTAAAAAGAAAATTAATTGTTATTAAGTATGTGCAAAGTTCAGATCAACTGGCTGATATTTTTACTAAGGCTCTACCTACTGTTAAATTCGAACATATAAGAGATGAAATATTGTCATTGATGTAAGTTAAGTTTAAGCAAGAGTTAGTTAGAGAGTAAGTAGTTAAGTTTAGTGTGTGTTAGTGAGTTTTTTTTTTGTTGTTTGTTAAGCAGGCAAATATGAGAGGTTATTGTTTATAAAATTTAGTGGGAGTATTGAATAAAATTTTATAATTAGCTCTAGGCTGTATGCTATTTGTTGTTTGCCTGTTTTACTTTTATTAATATTGTGTCACCAGATGGCACCACTTTGTATGTGGACTAACCTGTAATGGTGTCTTTTGTCGTAAAACTTTTCTTGTGCATTGTGTTTGTGTGAGCTTTATAATAAAAACGTTTATTAAGTTCAACTAGAAGTCTTGTTTATTAACCTAATCTCAATATGATGGAAGAATGGAAGAAGTGTGCGACGTTCTCCAGGTTTGGGGGCTGCACGAATTACGTGCCACTTTTATCAGTAAGTACCTACCTAAACTACCCTTTTAGCAAAGATGTTATGTGTTGTTTTAAGTTCACATCAATTCATCGACGATTATTTTGCAGAAAATGAAATTAATCTGCAGGCGGTTACTGCGCTTTCTCATGATGCTAACAAAGAGCTGATTCCTCTATTAGGACCTAGAACCCTATTTCTACGCAGCTGGAAAATGTGGAAGTCGGATTTTCCTGCCACTATAGACAATATCAGTCTTTCAGGAGGAGACTTGATCGATTTATCTTTATGTGTAAGTATCTAGGTAGGTACACTCGACTTAATGGCGGCTCGGAACATAAAGCGCGTCGTTGTGCAGTACCTAACGAATTCATAGGACAGCGGGAGTGACGGGTGCAGCCGAGCCGCCTTTATTCACCATCCATCCGTCATATTATAAGGTCATAAAACTGTTGTTTAATTTATTAGCTTATGGATGTTGATTTCGAAACACAAGGGTTATAATAATATAATGTAAGACTGCCTTTATTCCCAGGCACCACCTCCCCGTGTCGTCAGTGGAGTGGCAGTTCAGTACCTCTACCATGAGTTGCCATCGAAATTTACTCGCTAGCGCTAGCGTATTAACCCGTTCAGTGCCGGGAGGATCTGGAGGGTTCACCTAGTCGCATATGGAATACCGGGAGCCCTCGCGGTGGGCTCATTTTAAATGTTGTTTTTTCTTAGCGAATACAGCTGGCATTATAAACTGTGATAGTAAAATCTGATATTATAATTTATAATTTAATTACTCGTATCAATAAAAAAATTACTCACTGTTACAAATATTCACACAAATTAACTTCGTTTTACAGTGGTTTATAATACGGTTTTAAACCTAATGCCGTAGACCGTCAGCGATGGTTAACTTTAGCGCAAACGAAATGCCGGTGACCCTCCCGGAGGGTTTACTTCCAATATGTATGGCGGCATGACGTATGAGCTCTATGAAAAGCGGGTGGAGTTGGAAGTGTTGACGTAGATCAAACTGATTTCGATAATGCTCGCACCATGAGTTTTACGGAGTCTCATGCAGGCGCTAAGGTAAGCTCGATAGATCGTGTCACCTACAGTGTGACCATTTCATAAATGGCGAATCTGCCACAGACTGGGCAAAAAAACTGCCAAAATCTGCCATGCTTGGCGCCAAAAATGCCAAAAATATGCCTTCATGGAAACGGAAAAAATACACACAAATTCAATGAAATATCATTAATCAACAAAAATATTTAACAATTTTCTTATGCATTATTATACCTAATAATAATAAAAAAAGGAAAATTTTAATAAGGTTATGTGAATTTCCTTGAAGTCTTTTAAATCTGCCAAAATCTGCCACTTTTGTAAATCGTCAGCAGGATCTGCCACAGACAAAATTTTGGAGCGAAATCTGCCAAAATGGTAGAAATCTGCCACACTGGTCGTCTAGCTAACTTCACTCTTATGTTTTGTTTCTATCTTTCTCAGTAATAAGAAGAGGGAACGGCTCATAAGATCAAAACGTCACATAAGTAGTGATGGGAGAATATTCTCGGATCGAGAATGTTCTGCAATATTCTTTTCGACGGAGAATATACCAGAATTTAAAAATGGAAGTAAAATTGCTAAATTCCAATACAATAAGTTTCGATTTCAAGGTCTAAAGTAAACTTCTATTGTTGTTATTTAATACTTTCTCGAAAAAACGTTACTGTATTATGTTTCGGACTGGAAATGGCGCCGATTCTCTTGTACACCGAACTAAACAAACTAAAGTATCACTAAAATTCCTTACTTTTGGCTATGAGAATCTTAAAGCTATTCTGACAAAACCAAAAATCTGTAAATTAAAAAAATATTTTGACACATCTAAAATCGAATTTGACAATCGCATGACGACTCCACATGGCACTAGTTTACTCTACCCTGTGAATGATTTTAGAGCGGGGGGTGCAGCCTAGACGAGTTTTATATGGAATTTTTCACATTTTGTATGGAAAATATGAAAAATTATTACCAACTTGTTGGGATATATTATATATGGGTCGAAAATTTCATTATTTTTGCGATAGGACGCACCATTTTCGAGATATAAGCAAAAGAAGAAAAAAATACAGTAGATAGATAGAATATTCTTTATTATGTACACCATAAAAATTACAGGTATAAATGTAGAAATTTTACGTAGGGTGACACAATGAGCGGTCTTATCGCTAAAAGCGTTCTTTTACAGACAACCTTATGTGTTGTTAGGTACTTGTTGTAGGTAGGTACTGTTTTCGCACTGAAGTCGAAGTGTTGGTGTGAATTTTAGTTCATGCCAACTAATTTTAAGCACTCCCAATTAAAATTCCCAAGGTAGGGCAAACAAGTACCACATGGAGTCGCGATTATCAAATTCGATTTTAGTTGCGTCAAAATTATTTTTTATTGTTATTTTGTTTTTAATTATTTGCACCATAAACCTTTCTTATAATGTTGTTTTCTTATTCATTTTATTAATGCTGATTATTTTAAACTCATAAAGTTCGTTTTAATACAGAAATCATACTTTAACAATTTAAGAGAATTTATGAGAATTTTCTCGAAAATATTCTCGGGAATGTTCTCGCTCAGGAGAATTTACTGAGAATTTAAGTTGTGGTGTAGTTTATTTTAAACTCAAACTTCGTAAAACGTTCAAATGCACAAAAAACTATTAGTCTAAAAAAATACCGATTCAATACAGTCATCCAATTTTTTTATTCTCATAAGTTCCCTACCAAAAGAATGTTCTCGAGAATTTAACAGCAAAGTTCTCGCAAGGAGAATAATATTCTCGAGAATTTCCCATCACTACACATAAGGTATCGCTATGGTAACAATGTTATGACAGTCAATATGTATCATGAAACAATCCGACTAAATAGAAAGGTTGGCGGTTAGTGAACCTTTTTATGGTATTTAGGGGTTGTTGAATTTTTATTCCTTATAGGTAATAATTATTTACCTCTATTCAATTTGTAATTTTGTTGACAATGTGTGATTCGCGGCGTTATTTATTTAAATTTAAAATGAACTATGTTTACAATAATAGTGTTGCGGACGGCAGAGGTACCTACAGTACCGCAGGCAACCTGGGACGATCTCCCACTGATATTTGATGTGCGCTCCCTGCTAACTGACCCTAGGTGAATCCGCTGGCTGCACAACCACCACGGACCCCTGAATACGTACCTAGGTGGTTGGGTACCATAACCCACAGTGACCACGATGAGGACTATCTTGAGGCAGCGAAATAAAACACTGATTTACTATCTTGAATTATTCCGGAGAATTCGGCTTTTCTTGGTATGTTTCTGCTTTGGTGGCTGAGCTCCGTATTTAAGTGTATTATCTATGGCTGAACTGCGACTGAATTGCCCACAAAATGGTACGCCTTTTATAGTAGATAAATCCGTTAGGATATTGTGGTGCAAGCCGAATTCTTGGAATTGTGCATTTATTTATTTCTTATTAGAATTTCTTACAATCTTTGTAGATTATTCATATAAAACACTATACAATTAATTAACTTAGGTATGTAGTTAAAACTTTTAGAACAAACACCAAGTGCACGGATCCCGTCGGCGTCGCCGGCAAATAGAATATTTTGTAAGAGAACTAAATAAGATAGTTTCTTGAAATTTACGTTCTTCCAGTCGTTGGCCTCCAAATTTTGGGGCCACTAACATATTCCATGCTAAATAATCTCTTCCAGACATTATTTTGCCTTTAATAGACTCAAAAACGTATATAATTTGAATGTAAACATGTTTCACACGTCAAAATGGTAGTGAGCAACGTAACTACTATCGCAAGCGTATTTTTCGATAGCGTCTGTCGATTTAGTGACTCATGGTGCCGTTTTGTATGGTGACAGCTGAAAAACGTTAGCGACTATCGAATAGATTACGTTAGGTTTCTTACCTATCGAAAACTATAGTGCTCTTGGAACAAATTTTAATTCTTTCTGTGACCGCTAGGGGCGCTGTACAATATCTTTTCATATAAATCATTTACGGGGACGCTAGCAAGTTTTGACATTATCGAAATGTATTTGATTAACGTTAATACGCTAGCGAGTTTAACGCTAGCGAGTAAATTTTCGATGGCAACTCATGGTAGAGCTACAGAATACGACATTTGGGATCATTGTGTCACCTCTACCTGTGTCGCCAATTCGACTAGTATTTGCAGTTAATTTAATTTTTAGAAGTTAACTTCTTTAAGAACATTTCTTAAACGGTTGTAGTTCAAAACAACACTAACTGCAAGTCACTAGTCAAATTGGCCACGTACGGGGAGGGGACATAATGATCCCAGATGCCACCGAAAGGGGGTGGCGCCTGGGAATAAAGGATTAGCATAAGGATGTTGATTATAAACACAAAGATTATGAGACTGTTATTAGCTTAAAGATGTTGATCTATAATCACAAATATTATACAGGGTGCCCCACGGATATGTCGCATGGAGGAAAAGTATTTTCAATATTGAAAGTAGGAAATTTTGCTGAAAGAACTCTTCATTTTATTTTACTTTTTTTAACTGCATTCAACGATTTTTGGATGGGTGAGGGTCATTACCCTGTCGATTGGTGCTATGTGCCAAGTACAGTGTTATTTTTTCAGAGTTTAGTGGATTCCCGGTGCAGGCAGCTGATTTTTTCAAAATTCAAATACCTTTGAATGCAATTGAAATTATAAAAAAAATTAAAATGAAGTTCTTCCTTCACCATAACTTCCTATTTTAAATAAAAAAATACCTACTTTGGCTCCGTGTGGTATACCCGTGGGACACCCAATATAAGACTATTGTTCAATTTAGGTTCTTATTAGCGTAAGGATATTGTTCTAAACACAGCTTATAATAAGAGTGCCATATAATTCATTAGTATAAGGAAAAATGTTGATCTCTAAACACAAATAAATAAAAGCTTTTTATAATAACTTCTGTCATTATTATTTTTCAGAAATAATCAGTGTTACGTAAAGGCATTTAGGCATCTTAATTGCTAATTTTTATCTAATGCTGATTATACAGTTCCTTAACCTACAGTACAGTAACTTTATACGAATAAATATCTTTCCTGATAGTCTCAATAAAAGTACTTCATAGCTTTCTTCTTTGTTTATCATTGATCATCATTTTAAATGTCTACAGAAAAACCAAATCGTTATGAACTCACTACCTACGCAAGCCTATGTTAACACCAATATATCTTAAACCAATTGTCATAGAATCAAGTTTTTGGTATCATTATTTAGGTAAACTAAACAATTGAAAAACAAACTAAACAACAACTAAACAACTCAAATATTGACAATAAATGCTGCATCATATTGAAATAAATGCTAAAAGATCAATATCACGTTAAAATTAACATTGTTTTTTTTTTTAAATTAAAGTTTATCAAGGTTATTACAAAATTCACCCCCGGTAACTATCTTTTTTTATCTACTCGTCTTGTTAGACGAGTAGATAAAAAAAGATTTATTTCAACATGATGCAGCATTTATTGTCAATATTTGAGTTATATTTAACCCATTGTTAACACTTTTCACTTATTAAAAGTTTTTATTTTACGATAATTGGACATTAAATTCCGAAGTTAAAGTACTTTTAGTATGCACACTTCATAAAATGCGAACAAAATACAAAAATGGCTGCCCCATTCCGGGGGGTTGGGTTCCGACCCCCCATGTAGAATAATTTTATTGATAAAATAGAGCAAACTACAGTCCGAGACCAAACACATTGTATACATATTGGATGTTAAGTCGGAACGCATCTTAATTTTAATAAATAAACAGAATATGAATGCAGCGATGAGTGAATGAGAGAGTATGTGTAGGAGGGAGAACGAAAGAAGACAGATGGCGAGCAAGCATTATGATGAATAAGACGATACAATAATGTAAGAAGTTTTATAAATAAAAAAAGAAGTTGTTAAGAAATGAAGTTTTTTTATTTCAGTTATCAACATCACCCTACAGCCTCGGCCGGGAAATACCGTAATAATAAAGGCGTATATTACGAAGAAAGTTGAAGAAGAAAAACACCGGTACAACAGCAACGGCCATTACGAAAACCGCATGGGTCACGCCGTTGGAAAAAGAGTCTTATTTTACGAAGACATCATGGAAACAAAGATTCTTTTTTCCTAATTCCTTACAATATGGTATGGTGGACACCCTTATCGTGATGGTCAAGACATCGAAGACAATGCCGATATCTTCGGTTGAACGGCTAAACAAAAACTCATCATAGCCAGTAGATCGCTTACCGGAACCGCTTAGTTATGGTTACGTACGGAAAAACCATTCAGATCGTACGAAGAGTTGAGGAATGCCCTGCTAAAGGAATCCCCAGATTCGGTAAATAACAAGCAAATGCATGAAATCATGGCGGCTCGTAATAAGCGTAACAATGAGACCTACTACCAATATAATAAGCTGCTATGCTATGCTGGTATGCTGGAAGAGATTTGTTTAGAAATAAGCATCACCTTTGTATGTATTTTTCTGTTCTTTTCTTCTTGTCTGTTTTAAAATGTGTGTACATAAATGGTTAAATAAATAAATAAATAATTATGCTCACCATGAATAAGCTCGGCAAAAGAGTAAAGTTAACCGATTACGTTTCAATTCAATATACAGTGTGTCCGGACATGGACTAATATTCTAAATACTTAAATATAAACTATTTTAAAGTACAATTACACTTTTTTTTTCTTTTTTTTATTATTACACTCTAGGCTTGTAATAATTATTGTTGATTTGCATAATTTTTCTTTTTTTTTTTCGATTTTCACATTCAGCTATTATGTTCTTCTCGGCTGGAGACGTCATCTTTCTGAACGTCAGTTGACACTCAACCTTCGTAGCAGACGGTTCTGCCCAAGGGTCTCGCGTATTATCCTAAAATTACGTGTGTTATACTAACTTTGTATTATCCTAAAATATACTTATTATCCTAAGGTACACATTCTTTCTTTTTAAAAAGACGAATCCGTGGAGACCTATAACAAAGTGGTGGCAGGGGTGGGATGCGAAAATCCCCAGTGTCCTTAAAACTCGCCAGTGTACCAGTTGATATCCAAGTGTTTGAAAGTGTACCAGTTGATATTGTGTAAAAGTGTGCCAGTTGATATCCAAGTGTAGTGGACGTGGACTATACCACCAGGTCAACTATCCTGAGCGCGGAGCCGTTGTTCCTGTCATCCAAATCACATATCCAAAGCCGAGGTCAGTACCAAATAATTGACCCGATTACTTAAAATCCCGACGGCTCAGACTCCGGCCGTAGCGACGCGGCTTATCGCAGCGGAATGTTCCTGTTCGCCATAACATCCGTCGAAATCGAAACAATGACCAAAGACTCACAATACTAGCAATGCGTGGGGCATTGCTAGTACTGTGGGTCATTGTCTTATCAAAGCTGAGATATTACCTAATACTCTATTCAAGGTTATTTACCACCCCATGGTACGGGGTTACATCCCCGTATATCAAATATTGTGCGGTGTAAATCTCCCAAAACATTAAATGAAGCCATTAATATTGCGATTACCGAAGTCCGCATTCAACAAAGCCTGTATAAGCGTCCACAGGTAGAACGTTTGTGAATAATAACTTACCAAGTTTTTTCGAAAGCAGCGAGGATCTCATTGATACACACTCGATCCTGTATTTTGCGGCTGATGCGGCATGTCGTTTAGCGAACGACAAAAATAAAAGACGAATAAAATAAAAGATTTGATCACATGTATTTTTTTATCTGTCAAGGGTAGAAATATTTTTATGCCACCTGGCAACACAATAACTATTATCTATAAATGTCAAATAGAAATTTTGCAGGTTAGTTTAGCATTTCACGTGGAGCAGTAAATGTTTTTGTAAATTTCGAATTTCCGGTTTTTATCGTGGGTTTATAACTTTCATCTGATACACAAAATCTAGAAAGGTGTGTACCACGCTAATTAAACTATGTATACGTGTGATTTCCGCAGATTTCAGTGGTATTAGTTGCTGTTTTCTATCTCTAACGAGCTATATACTATACCTATTTTTTATGATTGGGGCTTTTTAAGATTGATTTTGGGGTTATTTGGAACAATATTTCAAATAGCCCTTTCTATGCATTAGTATGGATTAGAGTAGTCGTTTCAAATAGCCCCAAGAGTGCACCAAAATTCCCTTAAGAGTAAGTAATCATGCTACAATGAAATAAGTTAAAATGACATACCTACCTATTATTATGTCCACAGATAATATGAAACCAGGGATGATATCATGGTGCGAACATATCAAAGGAAGTATACCAACTCACACAATGGCAAAACTCATCCACCATATCTGCGGTATTCTGAAGAAGATTTACAAAAAGCAATAGAAACCATTCAGAATTGTAATTTGAAAGTGAAAGACGCTGCCGAAAATTACAATATTCCGATGAGCACTTCAAGCAGAAAATATAGATATAAAAATTGCACGCAAGAAAAAATGGGGCACCCAACCCTATTTTCAAAGGGAGAAGAGAAGTCGTTTGTAGAATATATTCAATTACTGAGCCACTGGGGGTTTCCTTTAGATTCAACTGACCTACGAGTATTTGCACAAAAATACTTAAATAAAATTGGAAAAGCCATATATGGACTAAAAGATAACATGCCTGGTGTAGACCGGGCGCGCAATTTCCTAAACAGACAAACGTGACATTTTCAATCATATGGATTGTAAAAAATATTATTATTAGTAAAAATCCTATAAAGGCCAAAGAATTCCTACTCGCTGAAAAAAGTGACGAGGTGTATTTTTGAGACACCTACCTACTTTACTTTTTCTAAATGTTAATTATGTTAGGAATATTTATCATTTGTTTTGACATTTTATGTAGTAGGTTCTCACCTTTTTCTGTAGTCACATTTCTTAATGAATATTTGAAAAAAAAAAACAATTTAATTAAGATAGTTGGGTTTTAAAAATTCATCATATCAGCCCGCATTGACTCACGTAAAAAATTGCTTACCCTTAAGTGTAGCGATATTTGGAACAGCATTAAACAATATTTCAAAATTGATATCTTCAAAACTACTTACGATAGACGTATAAGTAGTATTAGTGATCAAGAGGGCATTATAAGAACTACTCATAAAACCCCTGTTGAGTCATTCACTGTTCTTTTATTAAATACAATGGTTAACCAAAAAATTGTTTCAAATAGCCCCCTTTTACGGTATCTATTTGTTTTTTTCGTAATGTTTCATTTTATTACTAAACATGCATTATGAAACAACAATAATTGTGAGCTTGATAAAACGCAAAATTTGCTAGATTTTCAAATTGAGGAAGCTTGTCAAGAAGCGGCTCAGGGCAGAGAACCGGCTCCTAGGGTGTACAAACGAGGCTTCGTATAACAACTCAAGGATTTTATTTAGCTACAAAAAGTGCTGTTCCATCATTCAAAGTAAACAGTCGCATTACCGCTTAAAAAAAAAAGACAAGCGTTAAAAAAATCAATACTAATGATCAAAATGAAGGTGAGTTTGCGTTTTTTTCTGCGGCTTTGTGCGCCATGGCCGGCGGCATGGCCGGCGGCAAGGCCGGCGCGAACCACGCGCGCCACCGACTTTAACTAACAGTATTACGCGAGCTACCACAAAGCCCCGACCGTCTCCTTAGATTTTTGTTGTTCATTGCTGTTATTCATTCTTTCTGTGTCTTACTAAAATTATAATTCTAAAACTACATATTATTCATAGTTTGATTGCTCCTAACCCTATAACTGGCCGCCCAACGTGGAGCTGAATCGTGAGTGAATAAGTGAACTAAGAACATTTTGAAGTGCAGAACTTTCACGTGTTAGATACTAATACCTAATATTATTGTGTGTCGTGTAGTGTGTCATTATCACATCCGTACCTACTGGGCCTTTTTGGCGCAGCCGGGAGGCACACATTCCTGCCAAATCTTACAACGCACTTTGCGCTTTTAACTTGTTTTTTATTTTAATATCTTTTACTTGTAGTATGTACAATATGTTTTGTTGTGTGTCTTTGTCTGTGTCTGTGCTAAATAAATTTAATTTCTTTCTTTCTTTTCTTTACCTGCCGTACCATTAATATTGGTGTAGGTACGTTCTACAGAAAAGCGCGCGAACGCCGAAAGGTGACCAGATGTTGTAGGTTCGGGTAGTATATTTGTCGCAGCGCACGTGTGACGCTGGAGGCTGGACGCAGTTTTTTTTTAAATAACACGCATCGGGCGTAGGCGCATGGTCGTAATTTGTGTGCTGGGTTTCGTCGCAGGTATTTTAAATACCTGAACCTAGGTTACGGACCTATATACTGTGCCGGTGTAAACTGTGAACTTGGTCTTGTAGAAAGTGTAACGATCAATAAAATAATTGCGTGGAACAAACTTTAAACTAAACCGTAACTTGCTTGGAATCAGTTAGTGAAGGAGACGCGATCTATGTGAGTAACAGTTGAAGTGTTGTGGAACTACGAACAGTCTTAGTGCTCAGGTAGAACGTAGACTACCTAAAGTGCCTAAGTTTGTGGACTGTTTCACAACCTCGTGTGCGTAATTTTTTTTTATTTCATGAACTGTGATTAAGTAGTAACCGTTATACTGTTGTGGGAGTACGAACAGTCTTAGCGCTAAGGTGGAACCTAGACTACCTATAGTACCTAAGTTAGTTTTTTGTTCGTTTGTGGACTATTTCACAATGGTGCTAACGAGATCACGTGCTGCTAGTCCGACTTTGGCTGGCGCCGTGTCCGAGGACATGGTGCCGCCCGCACCTGTAGCGCCTGCGCCGGAGGTGGCTCCGCGCGGCGCTGCCGCATATACTGCTGCCGCGCAGGTGGCCGCGGTGGATCCACAGCTGGCTGCTGCTGCTGCAGCGCCTACGGTCACGATGTCGACCGAGCAATTCATGTTGCTGATAGGGCTAAGTCGGAGCGAACCTGTAAGTACACCAGTTTATTCTCGCCACAGTAACCACAGTGGCCACTTCTCTAAGTGTACGGCGCGTTTCGACGGCGAGAAGTCAAGCAATGTTTTGGCATTCATCGATGCTGAGAGACGTATAAAGAGTGTGTAGGCGTCGATGACCACAACGTTCTTCGTGGTTTACCCATGTTGTTGACGGGGCTTGCCGCTACGTGGTGGCAAGGAGTAAAGGATACCACCGGCTCCTGGCAAGATGCTGTAGAGTCGTTAAAGCAAACATTTGGACCACGACTGCCGCCGCATAAATTATATAGAAAAATATTTGAACGGGAACAACGAATAGACGAAGCTACGGATTTGTTTGTGTGCCATATTCGGGCTTTAATAGCTCAGCTACCACCATTCCTGCTTCCAGAGGTGGTTTAGTTGGACATGGCCATATGGATTGCTAAACCACTGCATTCGAGAAAAGCTAACGCGCACCGCTTTTAATACTTTTGCAGAAATGTTGACGCAGGTGCGCCGCAATGAAGATATTCTTTAGGAATCCTGCCCGCGCGTCCCTGCGGATGGGACACCTCCAACGACCTCGTCATCGCCAATTGCGCGGTCAACCGCTGCGCCTTCCACGAGTAAGATAAGGCCCCATTGCAATTACTGTAAACAGTACGGTCATGTTAAAGAGTCTTGTCAGCGGCTGGCAAAGCAAAAGAAAGTCAAGGATGGTACCGTAGAACGAGAGTTGCCTCCGCCAGCGCCTTTGGTTACATGTTTCGGGTGCGGAGCACGGTGTCATTCGTTCGAACTGCTCGACGTGTAAAGAGAAGCAACCTAATAAGTTTTCAGTTCCGTTTGACAGTGCCGGCGTCATGGCCGCGGGTACTGCCCGCCAGCCTTGCCGTCGGCCATGCCGCACAAAGCCGCAGAAAGAAACGCAAAGAAAATGAAGGAGCAAAAGCCGGACGCACGTGACGCGCGGCACTGTGTGTAGGAGCCATAAGAATTGATGGTCTTTGGAAGGCTCACAGGTAATTTATCCCATTCTGTATGAGGAAGGGCTTTCTGAAACCGTGTGTGCTGCTTTTTGTTTCAGCGATGACGAGGGTACTCTCTTGCAACCATCTGAACGCAGTAAATTGGCCAATCTGTTGGAATCCAATAAGGATATTTTTGAACCAGGGGGAGAACCAACTACTTTTGCTCTGCATCGGATAGACACTGGGAACATTGTCCAATTTCAGTGCCGCTTTACAGGGTGACACCAGCAAAGAACGAGATCATAAAAAAAGAGATTGACAGAATGCTAGAAGAAGATATCCGTAACGAAGCTGCCGACAAAAATCAACATCCCGGGCCCTGCTATCAGGAGGGTGACCTCGTCCTTGTGGAAACACATCGCCTTAGTCAGGCAGCAAAAGGTTATACCGCTAAGCTTGCTCCGCGTCGCGAAAGTCCTTATCTTGTCGGTAAAGTAGTTTCTCCGACCACTTTTGAATTAGTTGATAAGGATAAACTACCTCGAGGCAAGTATCATGCTAGTCTTCTAACGCCATATGTAGGTAAGTCGGACGTAGTAGCTCACAACAGGAAGAAGGGCCGTCCTCGTAAGACATTGGGTTCCAAGCCAGCTTCAGAGACTGCTGCTGACCTGGAGGGGGAGATTGTAGCGCGTGGTATTATAAATAATAGTCGTCCGCCACAAGTCCCTACTGCACAGCCCCCCAAATCGAGTCGGCGTTCCGCCCGCATCCGCGCCCGAGCCGATGCCGCGCGAACCACGCGCGCCACCGACTCTGTATTACGCGAACTACCACATAGCGTGTGCGCACTTTGGTTGTGCGCCGACCCGACCGTCTCCTTAGATTTTTGTTCAATTAAGTTTTAATTAGTCTTTAGTTCATTGCTGTTATTCATTCTTTCTTTGTCTTACTAAAATTATAATTCTAAAACTACATAGTATTCATAGTTTGATTGCTCCTAACCCTATATGTTGTAATTCTGTATAAAGATCATTATTTTATGATCTATGTGATTTATAACTCCAATGAGTTTGTGTTCTTATGTCTAATACCTAATGTTTCCGAATGTAATTTTTGTCTATTGTTTGTTATCTATGGTCTGTTCTTCTTCCGTGATTGCTCATGAACATAAGTTGATTAGAAAAAAGTTGCTCTGCCTTTTATTAAAAATATCAAGCCCTAACATGAAGAAGGTGATATAATAATTTCAATAATGACTGTCAAAAAAACTAGAACCGGCCTAAAGTTCCAGATCAATCATGTTACTACATCAGACAGCTTTACCTTTACAATTTTACGATCGTAGAAGGAACTTCCAAAGCACCGCTAAATAAAAACAATGTATTCGCTAATGTCTGGACAGAAAACACCTACGCTAAAAATTCAAACACAATAAATTGTATCTGCAGTTTACAACCACATGAAGAAGTGTGATTTGACCAATATAAAAACTGTCAGACTAATTTCAGATGGTTGTGGAGGTCAAAATAAAAATTTCACCATGATTACTGGCTTTTGGAACAACCCACAATCAAAATCGTCGAACTCGTGTTCGACTGTGACTGGCCACTCTTATCTGCCCGCAGACCGTGTTTTCGGAAACAGTGAGAAGGTTTTTCTTAAAATGGACACAATTCTATCACCACACCAATATATGAATATAATTTCACAGCAGGCGACTATCGTAAAAGTGGGCGAAGACTTTCCAGTATATGATTTTAAAACGGAAGCAGAAACTATTATAAAGCCTCCTGGGCAATGGAAAGTGCAGTTTGCACAGTGCAAAAGATTTTTCATAAAAAGATCTGAGGGCCGGAATCGGAAAGGTTTTATAAAACTCATATAGGAAAATATTAAATTGTTTGCAGGCAAGGCAATTTCGACACATAAGTGCGAAATAACATCTGCCATTGAATATACAGTCTTTTACATACACAGACGTATTTTCTATGTTTACAAAAATTTACCACTAGATGGCGTGGATTTAAAAAAGTAGGCTTTAATTATTTTGTAGGAATAGTTAATTGACTCAGGCGTGACCTTGCGGAAATCCATCATAAAACACAATAGACGATGTATATCTAGTAACTTAATCCGCTTAACCGTTCTTAAAGAGTTAGAGAACCCTGTAAGAAATCGACACGTGTTTCGCCTCTCAACGAGGCATCCTCAGGACGACGATTGACCTGTTGCGAACTCGGACACGAAGTGTTATCAACGCGACGACGCGCGTGTCTTTGCGTTCGGCTCGCGTTGATAACACTTCGTGTCCGAGTTCGCAACAGGTCAATCGTCGTCCTGAGGATGCCTCGTTGAGAGGCGAAACACGTGTCGATTTCTTACAGGGTTCTCTAACTCTTTAAGAACGGTTAAGCGGATTAAGTTACTAGATATACATCGTCTATTGTGTTTTTTTTTTGTAGGAATAGTCTACATGTCCATGGGGGTACGAGAACGCCACCTGCCCGTTAATTGATAATTTTTTAATGATGATGATTTTTAATGGTAGTTTAATGTTTTTACTTATTTATATTTTTTTTTGTAAATGGGTATTTGCCTGAAATAAAATACAATTTATTTAATTTAAATGAACCGTCAGCTGTTGAAAATGTTAGTCCCACTGAACTCTCTCTCTCTCTCTCTTCCTGGCTATGTATCCCACATGGTGGTGGGGTCAGCCTTCCTGGTCTTTCTCTTCCGCTTCGCTCTATCCTCGCCTCCTTTTCACGTGACCATACCATCGCAGCCTACTCTCTTGCATCTTGTCGGCGATATCGCGAACGCCCACTGAACAAAACTCAAAAAATCGAGATTGTAGTCCGAACAAAAAAGAGAAAAAAAAGACGAAGACAAGAAGGAAGCTGGAAGAAAAATATAGCGAAGAGACTGAGAAATAGCGGTAAGTCTCATCAATCAGTAAAAACAACAAAAAAAACCAGAACGTAAATTGAGAACGCCTTGGAAAGAAAGTTTCGCATTCAAATGTCGTTTAAATATCACAGATGACCAACGCCAACAATTTTTTAAAGAATTCTGGAACTTGGGCGATATTGAAAAACAGTGGTCGTTTGTAGCAAATAGTATCGAAGCAGTCATCCCAAAACATCGATATGAGAAGATAGATTCAGATGGAAACGTTGCACCAACTCGCGCCAATAATAATGCTTTCTTTTTTACCTTTTCTGGAATAAAGATAAGAGTGTGTAAAGTATTTTTCAAAAACACTTTGGCAATTAATAACCGGCCAGAAGAAACGTTAAAAAAAACAGTTTTTTGTATCTCTATTTGTTTGTTTCTATTGAATTTTACTTTTACTGTCTATATTAGTTTTGTATTCCATGGTAATGTTAATTCAAACTTTTTAGTTATTAATTTTATAGTCTAGTGCTTGTGGCACACCTAATATGTTTATGGGGCATGCGGTGCTAACCTGTAAGAATAAGAAATTGTTACACTAACCTTAGATTATTATAGATAATTATTACTTCAACTATTTACAGTGTAAACAATGGTCGGTTAGCTAATAAAAGAAAAATAAAAATAAATAAATACAAAGAAAAATAAAGATTGCAACATTTCTTCTATGATAGATGATCGGGGACATCATGCAAATCGATACGAAGTAGATGAAAACATAAAGAATGGGTGTAAAAACATTTATAGAAGCAATACCGAAAATTTAATCACATTATTCACATTACATAAGAGCCAAATCAAGAAGACTATCGATGGCAGCAAAGCCATCACCGATCTTCCTAGAGACTACGTTGAAGAATGTAAGTCGAAAAATGTACCGTTCGCCAATTATTTAAGAGTCCTATTACATTTCGACTGATTTCGACGGTGATTTTTGCGTTAAATGGGCAACTTTGGCGTTCTTGTCCTGAGTAATTGAAAGACTTGGACAACTATGACTTCTTATTGAGTTGTGGGTAATAGTTATTAGTATAGTACATAGCGGCCTCGCTTTTTGCAATTTTTTCTTAATTGTCTACATAAAGCCAAAATTCCGAAGCAAGTTTTACAAAAAATGCGCGACGATACTTTTTTGAGCTCATGGTTAGAACTATTGTACATAGCAAATGAAATAAAAAATTAATAATAAGATCTTTTCAAAAGTGTTGTAGTTCATAGCAGCCTCAGAATTTTGAAATTTTTATGATATCTAAAAAAAATCCAATTCAAAATCATAAAAAACGCTCAGAATTAACTGTACATTTTTCCTTTCTACATTCATATTTACTAATAAACGTTGTTTCATAGGAAATTTAAATTTCATACTTAAAAAACAAAAACTTTATTATATTTAAACTCATAATAAGAATAATTACAACTGCCAAATTGCCACTTATGCGATGCATCGGGCGCTCGAACTGTCAAAACGCAATATTGTGAAAGCCCTCTTAATGTTTTACCGTATATTTACGCAAGATTACAACATATCATTCTTTGTTCCAAAAAAGATTTAAGTGATGTATGTGAAGCTTACAAAAATAGCACTGATGAACGCGCTTTAGCTATTTATTTAATAAAATGAAGAACACGCGAGAGTAATAGACGCCTGGCAACTCTTTTTGATATACCTAGGTCAACCTTGGAACTGATAATGAAAAAAGTAAGGTTGTGTCTCAATGAGCATTTTGTTCCTAATAATATTGGTGTGAACCATATCACTCATAGGGAAATATCAGAGAAAATTGAGAGTTCCTCAAGCATTATTGGGTGATCCTGACGAGTCTATAACTGGCTATAGGCCTGCAATCGCAACATTGGATGTGATTTATATGTATTTGCAGAAAAGTGTAAACTACATTTTGATTAAACCATTTATGATTGTATCTTGCGATGGTCACATCATCGAAGCTGTAGGGCCAAATGCTGCCACCCAAACTGATGCCGAAATTATAACGCACTTGTTTGAAAATGGACCGTTCCGAAGATTTTTTAGAGAAAATGAAATCATTGTTTTAGATAGGGGCTTTAGGGATGCCATCTCTTCGCTAGAAAATTGTAATTATCGAGTATATAAACCTGAATCATTAGACGAAGGAGCAATCCAACTTACATTTTCACAAGCTAATATAAGCCGTAAAGAGACACTATGTATACGGGTAGTGGAAGTCTGGAACGAGACGTTTAAGAGGGATTTTAAACTGTTTAGGCAAAGGTATTTTAATAATGCCTCAATACATTTAACGGTTGATTTCAGAATTGCTGGGGCTCTATGAAATAAATTCCATCGTGTCTTAAGGGATAGTCCTAAGTGCTCGTGTACACGGCACAGACGCGGTGCCGCCACGCCGCCGCCACGCCACCACCACGCCACCACCACGCCGCCGCCGCGCCGCCACCGCGCCACCACCACACCGCTGATATTGTTCAAGGGGCATGCCAAGGTAGCCCGCAAAATTCTAAAGTTTTTTTCAATTTTCTGGTTCTATCTTGGTTCTATCTTCTATCTGGTTGTATCTTGATTAAAATTTGATTTGCGACTGTAACAAATATGGCTTTACAGATTTATAATCAATAGAATCAGCAATGCAACTCCTTAACTTAGCATACGCTTTTGTGTAAATAATTTCATCACCACTGCTCTCAAAACGGTGAAGGTAAACATCGTGAGGAAACCGGCATGTCTGAAAATTCGAAGATAATTATTGTTCAGGGCAAAATAGAAACCGCTTTATATTAGCGATGTACATGCACGCTTCACGGACACTGCATTTAGAAATAGTTCACAAATTTTTACAAACCGGTCATACCCAAAATGAAGGGGATTCTATGCATGCTTGCGTTGAAAAGAATTTAAAAAATAAAGTTGCTTACACTCCTGACCAATTATACGATATTGTCATGAACGCTAAGCTCCATAAAAAATTCGTGATGACTGAAATGTCCCAGAATTTGTTTTATGATTTTAAATCCGATTTCAAGCAAAGCGATTATTTTGTGTTAGATACTGCAAATTGTTCTTCTAGAACACGTAAATCCAAATCAATGCAATCTGACCCTGAACTCAAAACTGCTTATGAACAGTTATTACCAGTATCGAATGCACTGTACAAAGATTTAAAAAGTCTGTGTGACACAAATGCAATTCCATTGCATTATCAAGCTTTTTATAGGAATCTGGTGGCTGAAAATAATACCCGTAATTAATTGCCTAGCGACAGTTCAGACGAAGACTGAAACAATTTTTTTAATATTAGCTTTACTCGCAGTTCCTATAAATTAAGGAAAACCCTGATTTTTTTATTCCTTTCTTTATTATATTTACTAATTGTTTGTTGAGTTGAGGCGTTTTATCGTTTTCAATCACAATACATAATAAATACCAATTAAACGCCTGCTACATGGTTTACAACCGTGTAGATGATAGTTTACAACCAAACGTTGAACAACTTTGCCGGTTGTCAACCAAGGTCACCTCTGCCGGGGACGCGGTTGGCAACTGTGCAGCAAGCGTTTTAGGCTTTTTGCGTTATTGTACCTCAACTTGAGTACCTACCAATAATAGTTATTGATTATAACATTTATTTAGTTAAATTCGGTTATTTATTACTGGCAACTAAGTATTAGTTGAATCGTTGAATACGATTGTTAAAATTACTACACTCGAGAGCAATTAATCCGGGTCACTTAAAGAATCCTAAAAATCTCGGAAACTAAAAATGCTAGGTTAATGCAATAAATTGTATTTAATAGACAATGTAATACTCCTTAAATGAAGGTATTAAAACTTCTTAGTTATTGTTAAAGTTATATCATAAAAAAATCAAATTTGAAAAAGGGCCACTTTCGAAGATGGAACTACGAAATTACAGCATTTGGTTTTGCTTTTGTTTGTAATCTGTCATTTATGTGGGTACATAAACCATGTTGATAGTGCTCTATATTCATTATTCAAGCTGAAATTATGTCGCTTACGCCTGAAGAATGCACCAGAATACTTACAATGCTGGAAACCGGCCGGAGTCAGCGCGATACAGCCAGGACTGTCGGTGTGTCGCTGTCAACAGTACAAAGAGTTCTCCGACGTTACGAAGAAACTGGTTCTAACCTACGCAGACCAGGAACGGGCAGAACCAGGTGTACCACAGCACGAGAAGACCGATACTTGGTGAACACCATGCTTCGAAATCGCTTTCTCACAGGAACTGAACTCACAAATCAGTTTCGACGCCTCGGAGGAAGTAACCCAAGTGCATGGACAGTAAGACGTCGGCTTGCTGAATCTAACTTAAAACCCCTTAGACCTACAAACGGCCCTAAACTGGAGCGTGGGCATCGTATTTCAAGACTAAGATATGCCCAGAGCCACGTAAATTGGAGTATTGAAGATTGGTCAAAAGTTATGTTCTCCGACGAATCAAAATTTATGCTCTACAAGCACGATGGAAGACACAGAGTGTATCGAAGACCAGGGGAAAGATTCAAGCAAGCATGCATCGAAGAAAAAGTAGCCTACGGTGGTGGGTCTGTACTTGTGTGGGCCGGAATTTCTTCTGAAAGTCGCACAGAGCTGGTGATCATAGAAAACGGCTCTTTAACTAGCGTAAGATATGTGGAAGAAATCCTCAATGATCACGTTGGTCCATTTATGGTCAATTTAGGTGAGGATGCTATATTTATGCATGACAATGCCCGACCTCATACAGGTAGGATTGTGAATGACTACCTTCAAGAGATGAACATTACTCGTATGGAGTGGCCAGCGCGCAGCCCGGATACCAACCCGATCGAGCATGCTTGGGACGAGCTAGGCAGATGCGTAAAACAACGAAACCCTCCCCCAATCACGCTTCGTGAGCTCAAAATTGCTCTCACAGAGGAATGGGAGAATATTCCCCAAAATCGTATAAGGAACTTGGTGTACAGCATGCCAAACCGCGTAAACGCAGTAATGGAAGCACGAGGAGGCAATACGAAGTATTAAAATTCAAGAAAATCGTAATAAAGTTCAAAAATTTCATGTTTCCTATTTTTGTTATAAGGAGAGATCAGCAGTTTTTTTCTTTATGTAATTTTGTGTTAATAAAATGTATGGTGACTCATATTTTTTTTACTTTCATTTAAGGAGTATTACATTGTCTATTAAATACAATTTATTGCATTAACCTATCATTTTTAGTTTCCGAGATTTTTAACATTCTTTAAGTGACCCGGATTCATTGCTCTCGAGTGTATTTCATATTAATATGTGATGAATATTATAGATTTTATTACACCGCTAAAATATATTTTACCTGGAGGCTTAACATTACTTACAATCAAGGATTTATTCGAAGATATAAAAAACACCAGTATTCAGACTTAACATTTCGTTTTATTTTGATTTTTTTTACAAACTAGGCTGTAAAAACGTCTTACTAATTCATATATAAAACGAAATAAAGCAAAAAAAGGCGAAAGTAGTGTTACCCTCTGCATTTTATCATGGTCTAAAAGTTCGTAAAAGACATAACCACGAGCAGTTACAGTGTACAAATAAATTTATAAAACGATGATTGGAGTAAACAACATTACATTTGAGAATTTGTCCTAATTAAATAAGGAAAACGTGTGTAAAACTTAAAATATTAATTATTCTTTATACATTTATATACGACAATTTGCGGTATTTGAAATATTGTTAAAAAAAAAGCTTGATTTTTTACTGTTTAATGGTACATAACAAAAGATCATAAGATCAAATGCTATATAGATATACCAGACCAAACAGTTTTTTTGCTCTCCTGTAATGTTAGTATATTCTTCTTAGGGTTGGTATCAGAATGACTGGATCGCAAATTGACTACGTCGCTCTTAGTCCAAATCTCAAAATACCTAAGTCGCAAAATGACTACATCGCTTTTAGTCCACATCTCATAATGTCTAAATCTCAAAATTCCTTAGTCGCAAAATTAATACATCGCAAAAAGTACGAACAGTTGTGTAGGTACCTATACCTACATTGATCTCTTTGGTTTTTAAATGTTAGATGATTTAATGCCTGGCCACTTGGAAATATCCATGATAAGAAATAAAACAATTGAAGTATTCCCTCATGGTAAAATATCAGGATGCTATTTCCACTTTTCGAAATCTATCTGAAAAAAAGCCGATTAACTGCAGCTGGTAACTACAGCCAATGGAAAAGAAATAATGCAATGGTAGCTTGGCAACGTCGTCTTAGGGTTTCAATAAAAAAACCACATTGATCCACTTTCACTTATATAAATTAAATAACACTACATTTAAAATACACATTAGTTTAGGTTAATGATGTTGATTGTACAGATGATGGTTTATGATTATACAGGCCTGATTTATGATTAATAGCAAGTTATTAGAACCGCTAAATTCCCAGCGAAGCCATTTGGCTTCGGCAAACTATACCTCCTTCAAGCCCCAGCGAATCCATTTGGCAGGTATATGCGGCTTTAATCTCTAATTGTGCAATTAAATAAGGGCTAATAATATGGTCTGTGGGCAGTTTTACTCTATGGTTTAACGGATATTCTCGTAAATTAAATCATTTAAATCCAAAAATAACAATAGGCAACATTGGAAAAAAATTTGAACCTGACAGGCAATTTATTGCTAAAGAAAGTGCTGATGGAATAACAGAGATGCGATGGAAAGATAAACGAGATACGCGTCGAGTGTTTTGTGGAAAAAACTTGTTAGTTTTGTCCACAAAACACTCGACGCGTTTTGTGAGAGTAGTAAAATAATAACAAAGTTATCTCAAAACCTGCAATTATTGTCGAGCTAAAGGTGCTGTTGATTTGTCTGATCAAATGTCGGCGTACCAAACACCACTTAGGAAAACTGTAAAGTGGTACAAAAAAGTGGCCATGGACTTAATCTTGAATGTAGCTGTTGTAAACGCACTTACTCTCTATAAAAGTGTTACAAAGAAAAAACATTCCTATTGTAGATTTTAGAAAAGAATTCATGACGGATTTCCTAACAAAAGGCATAACGTCCGAACCTCTTTCATAGAGACCGAAAACAGCTAAACATGAACTGGCGAAAAAAGAAGGATCATCTAAAAACGTGCGATGTCAATGGCAACAATATTATAAGCAGAACGTAGCCATCCTGGGACGCTTAGTAGCTAAAAAAAGCGCTTTTTTTGCAAAACCTGCCCTAAAGGCCCATTCACGACTTCGGGTGGCGCGGAAAGCGGCGCGGCGGCGTGCCGTGGCATGCTTCATACATTTCTGTGCATTTGTTTTTACCGCTCGCCGCGCCGCTTGCCGCGCCGCCCGAAGTCGTGAATGAGCTGCAATGCATTTTTTTATGTCCCGAATGTTTTATTAAATAAAATACATTAAACTTTGTCAATTTATCTTTTTCTGTACCAGATTTTTACAAAAAAAATTCTATGCGCTTCAAAATTGTTTTATTTGTAATAGACCAATATTATACAGAGGAAAGATTTGTTTGTTTATTTGAATCTACAGAACCGATTTTAATAATTCTTTAACCGATAGACAGCTACATTATGCAGCGCAGCAGAGTATAGTTTTTACTGCAGGAAATTGTTTCATTCCTACGGGAAAATAAATTACGCGCGAGCGAAGCCGCGAGCGGAATGCTAGTATTTTATATTCGATCTAAGATTGCGAATTCTAGTCCATACTTTTGTCAAAATTGTTTATGCTAACGCTAATCGCTATTTTTGTATATAATTCTTTTTTTTTATATAGACCATATTGTTGCTTGTTTGGGAATAATAATAACGCCATTATCATTTGTACATACGGTACATATATGTATTTACATTGAAAAAAGCTCTAATTTCCTTTTTCAGCGTTTAACGTATAGTTTACATAAGTATGAAAACCTTTTAAAACCATTTTTGGTGGTGTGTAGTGATGGATACATAATCGATGTACTGGGCCCGTATGCAAGCACTACCTCAAAGGCCACTATTATAACTAACATAGTTAATAACGAAGTTAGTCCGTGTCACGGGCTTTTTTGTCAGGCGATACTTTCAATCTGGATAGAGGTTTTAGAGACAGTATAGAAGTCATCGAGGAATATGCCCATATAACTCCCACTAAAGTAAGGGGTTCCACTCAGTTAACAGCAGAGGAAGCGAATAAGTTACGCTTAGTTACTATTTGTCGTTGGGTGATAGAGGCTATAAATTGGATAATGAATCAATGTTTTAAACCACTACGTCAGACGTACTTCAACAGAGCCCTTACGCATATGTTCACAGATTTTATGATAGCCGCTAGTCTTGTGAACGCATTTCATTAGTGTTAATTGACAATGGTCATGCTACTGAGTTTGTAACGATAATTAATCAGAAATCAACACGCCCAATCTACTATATCACTATGTATAGTTGTTGATGCAAACAACTTACTAAGTAGGTATTATAGAAAAAAATATTGCCTATTTGTGGAAATGTGGAAACAAAACACTGTCAATTACCTACCTATATTTATTTCGAACCTGTAAGCACGCTAAAAATAAGTCAATCAATCTTCCTAGCCTTTTCCCTTCTCCTCTTTTTCCTTCTTTTTTTTGGTTAACGTGCTTTCTGAGTAATTCCGAGGCACGGAGGAGTCTCCGTATGTGAAGATAGTCACCCATCCACTGACCAACCCCGGCAAGCGTAGCTTAACCTGATGGATCGACCCGTGCGGCTTGTTATTACTTAGCCACGAGCTCCTCCACGGTAAAAATAAGTAACAGTATTATATATTTATAGAAAACGGCCGGAACAACGTGCTTCGAAATCTCAGTGTATATCAGTACGCAACAGTACCAAGTGCGCGGCAGTTACACACGGACGCAGAAGGTTTATCTATCGACCGGCGGCGGTAATTATTTCAAGGTAACTGCCGAGACATAATACTTTTACTTTATTGTAGTGGTTGTAGCTGTTTTTTTTCGAAAGCGTGGGAAGGGATAGGGTGCATGAGGCTGCTCTCTTCTTGCCTTTGTTTTGCTTTCCCAAGAACAAACACTGTTTACCAGTACCTCAATAATGATAAATATCTCTGTACTCCCGCAACCTGGGTACTTGTTGCCACACTACTAAATTAAGTACTCAATATAAGCTTTCATTTGAATTTGTATTTCGTATTGTATTTCGACTCTGTTGATTGAACGTCCAATTTGCTCATCATTCTTTCGCGGCTAACTCCAGCGTCACCGCCATTTTGTATAGTGTCTGCCGCCGGCTGCACAGTGAGTGCTATTTTAAAAGTTTATTCAGTCGAATAATTCTATGACAGTGCTGTGAAGTGAGTGCTAAAATTCGGTCGTTCAATGCCATTGGAAAAATATTTGTAAACATGCCGTGAGTAGTTTACCTTTAATATTTTTAGCTGTATTATTATAAGTCAAAATAAACGTTGTTTGTTGCTCTATTTGGTTAAATATTCACTTTTAATCATTCTTGGTGTAAGTAAGTAATCATTATCAGCATTAAACAATTATTGGACCGTTATTATTGTATCGTCAGCAAAAATAACTTATTTCTATTTTCTAGATCTGCAGACAGAAAAGTCTGATGCCATTTTGGACCACTGGCTACAGGAGGAGGACAACAAAAGCTTGCAAGAAACGCGAAGCTTGCACTGATTCGGAGTCTGCCCACATATCGGACGACCTTAACCCCGAGGCTATGGAGTGGTTGGCGCAAGAGGATACCGAGGCTGACCTCTTGATGCGCCAAATGGCATCGCATGACCACCTATCTTTCGACTGGAGCGGCGATCACAAGACACTTGTTGGCCAGCGGGAGGTTTTTACAGGTATCCCTGGTCCAAACCACACGGCCTTCGGACGTTTTCTTAAAATATTTTTATGACCTTGTTCATAAAACAAACAGGCACTCCTCGAACGTCATTGACAAACATCTAACCACAGAAAAATCTCGGCTTAACTTTTGGGTGAACACGGATCGGAGTGAGATGGCTGTTTTCTTTGCCACTATGATTTTTCGAGGGATAGCGCCGCTATCTGTTGAATAGGATTACTGGCGAGAAAATGGCTATCTTACCTTGAAGTACTTTAGGGAAATTAAGACGTATAATAGGTAGGTGCTCATAAAGCGCATGATTCATTCGGACAACGTGACGGGATCCCGTCCCGTCACGTTGTCCGAATGAATCCAGATGAATCCGGACTTAGGAAAATTCGGCCGGTGCTCGACCATCGTAATAGCAAGTATAGTTCTTTATACTATCCAGGACGTGACATCGCCATAGACGAATCACTCCTCAAATGGCACGGTCAGCTGTCCTTCGACTGGATCGATCTTAGCTTTGGGGAAAGTTCAAAAAGGATTCCTTAGATACCTTTACAAGCACTTGTACGGGTTTTATCCTCTCTTGTATCCCACTAAATTCCTGTTGGGTTGCCTTAGTTTCAATTCTCTAGAATTAAGACGGTCGCGGCATCAAATGATTGTAATATAAAAAATTCTTAGGGGGATTATTGATGTTCCTGATCTGCATAATGTAATCTGCAATCTATTTGTCCCAGACAATTACTGTCGTGGCAGGAAACACCGCTTACTGGCTGTTCCAACTTGCCGTACTGTCGCACACTCCAAGTCACCCATTCCTCGGACATAAGCCGCTGTTAACGCTCTCCAGAACTAGCTCAAACACAGATATTGATATGTTTGCGAATGAATGGAAGATGATATTGTCAGAATGTTTGAATTTTTGTGAGAAGAATGCATGACTATGTTTTAAATAAATTATGTTTAAATAGTGTAATTGGCTTCGGCCGTTCTATCTGAATAAATAACCTGCGCAGAGCCCTTCCTCATTAGCCATCCATCCGAGAATAAGCGCACAGCACAAAATCCAGGCCGCCTCAGCGTGCGGAACTTATTGATGAGCAGCTTGTGAGCATGATTGCAAAGGGCTATTATCCATTCAGTATGGTGGAGGAGGAAGATATTAATTTTTTTTTACAAAAACTGTGCCCAGGGTACAAGCTGCCAACAAGGAAAACACTGTCACAGTCGTTAATTCCTAAAATGTGCAAAAAACAGGAAGAGAAAGTTAGGTACAAGATGGAAAATGCCAACGAAGTCTGCCTCACGACTGTCGGCTGGACGTCGGGCAACAATGACAGCTATTTAGCTATTACGTTGTCTCTACATTAGATGACACGAAACTACACGCTTTACTGGGCTCTGTGGAATACAACGAGAGACACACCAGCGAAAATCTCACAGAATTTCAGAATAACATCATGCGACAATGGAATATTGAGCATAAAATTATCGCGATCGCCAGGGATAACGCCGCCAATATTACAGCAGCGTGAAAAGCGTCGTCGAGTTTTTTAAGCGAAGTTCCCAAGCGAATCAAAAATTAGTCACAATACAGAAACAACTAAGTGTTGTGTAGAATGTAAGCATGTTACAGTAAGGGTGTGTGTGTTTATATTTTTATTGAATGGACCAAATATACGCAGTGTCTAGCCAGCATTCGAGATGTTTCATTGTCTTTAAATCCCGTCCTTATATGGCGTCCCTGCCATTCGAGCGGGGAATCAAATCATGTTCGCGTTAAGTTTGGACTGTGCTCTGCGTGATACTCATCAATTTGCACACTATTTGCAAAAAACATCATTATGTGTGAATCAAAGGTACAGAACGAGGAAGTCTTTGTAAACCAGAATAGTGCCGGCGGTGGAGGCAAACATTCAGCCGCTGTGGAGGAATTCAAATTTAATTTATCCGCAACACTCGGTCAATCAATATCGTGCATATGATCATTCGCACAATACTTAATTGTGCGAATGATCATATGCACGATATTGATTCTTGGGACCATCTATATTTTGTACCGAGTGTACAAAAGATGTCATCAAACTTGGATGAAGGAGCAGCTAACGAGGCATGTTCTAAGGCGTCAACGGCGGTCTTCAAACACTTAAACTAAAACAAGATGTCGCCACCAGGTGGAATTCTACCTACGACATACTGCATTGGTTTAACTCGACGAAAGATGCTTTATAGCCACTATATAGCTCTCATCAGCAGACCTGACCTTACACTGACTGATCACGACTGGGTGGTGATTGAATCGGTTTACCTTGTATTAAAAATGTTTTATGACATAACAGTCGAAGTGAGCGGCGAAAAAAATATATCATTAGCTAAGGTCATTCCGTTGTGTAGAATTATGCTGGGTCATATTAGGAGCAGACTCAGGCAAAACACGGATGCTAATAATAATATACCAGAAATAAAAAAACTCATCGAGCATTTACACAAGGAGCTGAATCACAGATTTGGATACATCGAATCAAATATATTAAACGCGGAATCTACAATTCTGGATCCACGTTTTAAGAATAAAGGATTCCAGGAGTCGAGATTGTACGATGGGGCTCTGAAAGACTTAAAACTTAAAATTGGAGTAGTTCCTCAAGGACAACAACAACGCCAGCGCGAGCGGTAGAGGCAGTGCAACCAGAAACTGGCTCTAGTCACTCAATTTGGTTTGAGTTCGACCAAGAAGTGGCTTGGCAAACAACGTGCAACCCAATGGCGGCGGGAATCGTAGAACTCGATAAATACCTACAGGACCCGCTTTTAAAGCGTACAGAAGACCCTTTAAATTGGTGGCACGCTCGAAAGAACATATATCCTCAATTATTTAATTACATAATGAAACAGCACAATCGTCGAAGCTACGTCAGTTCCTTGCGAGAGAATATTTTCGAGAGCGGAATATACGCTGAATGAACGTATAAGACTATTGCCAACAAAAAAAGTGTCGCAACTCCTATAGTAACTAGTTTTGCAACACATAATGAAACAGCACAATCTCGTAGCTACGTCAGTTCCTTGCGAGAGAATATTTTCGAGAGCGGAATATACGCTGAATGAACGTAGAAGACTATTGCCAACAAAAAAAGTGTCGCAACTCCTATAGTAACTAGTATTGCAACACATAATGACACTGCACAATCTCGTAGCTACGTCAGTTCCTTGCGAGAGAATATTTTCGAAAGCGGAATATACGCTGAATGAACGTATAAGACTATTGCCAACAAAAAAAGTGTCGCAACTCCTATAGTAACTAGTATTGCAACAGGTTGTACGTTGTTTTATAGAAAATAGTTTTATAGAATTTCGTTTCACATAAAATTTTTCATATATTATCATTTCACAGAATAATCAATACGCAGAATACTTACTTTGAATAAACTTTAATCATTGATTTTTGTTACAAATAAAATTAAAAGTTTCGATATTCATATCATAGAATAACAAATCAAATATTCTTTATTCTCATACTGTTTAGTTAGTATAAAGCTTATTACCAAGAAAATCCCCAGTGCCCTATATTTTTGATACTGCAACCAATTTCGATGTGGCGCTCGCCGGCCGCTGCCGCGGCACCGCTCGCTTCGCTCACTCGGCTCGCGCGTAGTTGGTCACAGTTCTAACCTAACCTAACCTATATGGTCGGAGTGCCCTAATAGTTATATTAAAAGACAATACACTATACACACACACACACTATATACCGTAGTATAGTTATATGAAAGCGGTTCATCTGTTGGAGTGCCCTAATCTTGATACTGCGACCAAATCCGATGTAGCGCTCGCCGGCCGCTGCCGCGGCACCGCTCGCTTCGCTCGCTCGGCTCGCGCGTAGTTGGTCACAGTTCTAACCTAACCTAACCTATATGGTCGGAGTGCCCTAATAGTTATTACTAGACACTACACTACACACACACTATTGTTGTTTATAGCATAACGTCTATTCTTACATTTTCGTTGAAATAACTGAACAAACAATATTCGTTAAAAAATAATTCTACTGTTTGATAAGTTTGTTAAATAAAAAAATGTGATTAAAAATTCATTGAATTGTGTTTCTGTGAAATAATGTTTCATCCAAGTAAATAGTTGTTGAAACAATAATATTCGAAATAAAAATATAAGAACTAAATAAATATGAAACATTTTGGTGCGAAACGAAATTCTATGTAATTTCTGTCTGCGAAACAAGGTGACACCATTGCAACACATAATGAAACAGCACAATCTCGTAGCTACGTCAGTTCCTTGCGATAAAATATTTTCGAGAGCGGAATATACGCTGAATTAACATTAAAATGTAAGTTATTATGTTATATTATGTGGCACTGGCAACACGCCCCTTGCAACTGTGACTCTGTTCCAATATACACGTGTAAGATTACTTGTCCGCCGTTTACCTTTACCTACGTCGTCACATCTGTTTTACCAGTATTGAGTAGTAATAACTCCCCAACCACCTTTATTACCTGTGCGAATCTAATAAAACAATTAGGTTTTAATTAAGAATTACGTTGGTATATGTTTAAATTCATTTGTTTCGTTTGATTAAACAAACGAAACGACAGTTTAAATGCTTTGTATATATTTTTTAACAGAATGGCGACTTAAAACCTTTTCTTAATTCGTGTTTTGTTGCTAAAGTGGCAACTGGATAGTGACGTACGAAAGTGTCACTCCCGGAATACTATACCTTGTTTTCTTATACCATGAGTCCACGCGCATGGAATCGAAATAATATAATAGTGTATAGTTGTGGTCAAGACAAAAGACAGAAATGAAGGACGAACTAAAACGTAAAATCGCTTCACGGTATCATCGCCTATTAAAGGTACGGTCAGGAAGATTACTTAATGACGTTAAAGTTTCTGATTTATGTAAAATAAGTTGTGATGAGCTGGTCAACAAACGTGATCGATTCATATCTGCTTTTCAAGAATATGAATCTTTATGTAAAGATATTCTTCATCTCGATAATGCCGACAAGGATAAAAATGTCGAGCAATTAGATAATTTTTATTATAACATCTTGGCATCATTGAGGCGAGCAAATAAAGTCCCGCGAAAATATGGTCCGGTCCATGCATTTGATGCAACCACACATAAAACAAAGTTACCACCAATTTGCATACAAACATTTTTGATGGTAAGTTTACAGACTACGTACCATTTATTAATTTGTTCGACTCATTGATTCACAATGATGTTAGTCTTGTCCAGGGACCCACTACGGCGGTTAAAATTTTGTGTTTAAATTTTTGTCAACGCACCCACAATACAGCAGAAATTCATAGTTTGTGGCAACAATTTTTTTAAATACCATCAAACGAAAATCAAGTGAAGTTTTCGTATTGTTAGAAATTTAATTCTCATTGACACTGCGCGGCTCGCATAAAACAATCAACAGTAATAAATTGTAACCTTTAATCAACATAGTAAACTCCATCCCCTTAAAAATACACTCGAGAGCAATGAATCCGGGTCACTTAAAGAATCCTAAAAATCTCGGAAACTAAAAATGCTAGGTTAATGCAATAAATTGTATTTAATAGACAATGTAATACTCCTTAAATGAAGGTATTAAAACTTCTTAGTTATTGTAAAGTTATATCATAAAAAAATCAAATTTGAAAAAGGGCCACTTTCGAAGATGGAACTACGAAATTACAGCATTTGGTTTTGCTTTTGTTTGTAATCTGTCATTTATGTGGGTACATAAACCATGTTGATAGTGCGCTATATTCATTATTCAAGCTGAAATTATGTCGCTTACGCCTGAAGAATGCACCAGAATACTTACAATGCTGGAAACCGGCCGGAGTCAGCGCGATACAGCCAGGACTGTCGGTGTGTCGCTGTCAACAGTACAAAGAGTTCTCCGACGTTACGAAGAAACTGGTTCTAACCTACGCAGACCAGGAACGGGCAGATCCAGGTGTACCACAGCACGAGAAGACCGATACTTGGTGAACACCATGCTTCGAAATCGCTTTCTCACAGGAACTGAACTCACAAATCAGTTTCGACGCCTCGGAGGAAGTAACCCAAGTGCATGGACAGTAAGACGTCGGCTTGCTGAATCTAACTTAAAACCCCTTAGACCTGCAAACGGCCCTAAACTGGAGCGTGGGCATCGTATTTCAAGACTAAGATATGCCCAGAGCCACGTAAATTGGAGTATTGAAGATTGGTCAAAAGTTATGTTCTCCGACGAATCAAAATTTATGCTCTACAAGCACGATGGAAGACACAGAGTGTATCGAAGACCAGGGGAAAGATTCAAGCAAGCATGCATCGAAGAAAAAGTAGCCTACGGTGGTGGGTCTGTACTTGTGTGGGCCGGAATTTCTTCTGAAAGTCGCACAGAGCTGGTGATCATAGAAAACGGCTCTTTAACTAGCGTAAGATATGTGGAAGAAATCCTCAATGATCACGTTGGTCCATTTATGGTCAATTTAGGTGAGGATGCTATATTTATGCATGACAATGCCCGACCTCATACAGGTAGGATTGTGAATGACTACCTTCAAGAGATGAACATTACTCGTATGGAGTGGCCAGCGCGCAGCCCGGATATCAACCCGATCGAGCATGCTTGGGACGAGCTAGGCAGATGCGTAAAACAACGAAACCCTCCCCCAATCACGCTTCGTGAGCTCAAAATTGCTCTCACAGAGGAATGGGAGAATATTCCCCAAAATCGTATAAGGAACTTGGTGTACAGCATGCCAAACCGCGTAAACGCAGTAATGGAAGCACGAGGAGGCAATACGAAGTATTAAAATTCAAGAAAATCGTAATAAAGTTCAAAAATTTCATGTTTCCTATTTTTGTTTTAAGGAGAGATCAGCAGTTTTTTTCTTTATGTAATTTTGTGTTAATAAAATGTATGGTGACTCATATTTTTTTTACTTTCATTTAAGGAGTATTACATTGTCTATTAAATACAATTTATTGCATTAACCTATCATTTTTAGTTTCCGAGATTTTTAACATTCTTTAAGTGACCCGGATTCATTGCTCTCGAGTGTACAATAGTTAAATCCCGTAAAATCCCCCAGAAACATGTCTTCCAGGCAGTCCACCACCTCCCGCAAAACGAACACGGACGCCGCAAAAGCCCCTAAATCCCTTATGGAAAAAGTTCTAAAAAATACGCCCAAGTCAGTGATCTCGGACCAGTTGGCCTCCACGGTGAGCTAGGCCGACCGTCCCCAGGGCGGACGGCCGAGCCTCCTCTACAGAACGCTGAGAAGGGGCACAGGTGTGGAAATGGACCTGGCCACCCAAGAGGCCAACGATCTTCTACAAAAAGGGAAGGACGCCCTGGCGGCAGAAGCAGCGGGGAATATGAAGAGGGAGTGCAAGGTCACCGCCCATGAGTGCCTACAGGGCCTATACGAGACAGCTGTCATTGGCGGACTCGAGAGCACGCCACAAACACAACCTTGAGAAGGAGAGCTCACACTCGCGTACTAATGTCTATGAAGGTGGAGCTCTCACTTATGCGGACTGATGTCTCCGAAACTAAAAAAGAGTATAGGGATACGGGAATGGCTCGGTCATGAAACCCTCGAAGCTTTCAACGGCATCAAGGAGTTGAAAGGCGAGTCGCAGGCCTGTTGGTTCCCCACCCCCCACCACCACCACCACAAATCAACCTCACACATCACCTTAAACCGAACTCGGAAAGGCTGGAGATTGTCTCAGCAGACCTCCGCGTACTGAGAGACAAAGAGCCGCAAATCCTAGCGCCTCCAGCGATGAATCTGGGAGCGGAGCTCGCAGTCGGAGAGGTGAAGAAGACCCTCCAAAATATAGAGAAGGGTAAAGGTCTCCAGTAAACCCAAGCCCCCAAACCGCCCACACAACCCAGCCACACCCTGATCGTCTCGATGACGTTGTCCCCGGTGTGCTGGGGGTTCGTCAACGAGACGATCAGGACCGCCCTGGAACTTAAAACGAGTGGAGAATCAAAAAGTCGTCCTGAGATGCGCAAGCAAGTCGGACTTAAATATCATCAGGGTACAAGTCTGGTCGAACGCAGGGCTCAAGTTCCAGGAGCCGAAACCCCAAAATTCCCTCGTCTGCATCAAGGGAGTGCTGTCCAGCTACAGCGACGGGGAGATCGCCGATCTCCTTAAAGCGCAGAACAAACATCTTCTGCAGAACGTCTCTGTCGATGGACAGACCCTAAATGTGCGCTATAGGAAGCGTACAAGAAACCCCCATGAATGCCGCCCTGTTCTGGAGCTCTCCCAAAAACTCTGGAAATACTACACCACGGTGCAGAAGGTCCATGTGGGCATGAAGCGATGCTCAATTGAGGACCAGTCCCTTCTAGTCCAGTGTGCAAAGTGCCTTGGATATGGACATAACAGGTCCATATGCAAGGCCGGTAAAGAAGTCTGCAGCTACTGCAGTGGAGCATATAACGTTAAGGACTGCCTCAATCAAGCTGATGGCAAAAAAAATTGTGAATAATATATTTATTGTCATAAGATTTTAGCCCTATTTATAAGTTTTAAGAACGTATTTAAGGAGACACTAAATCTATCTTACGGTTTTATGTAAATTTTATCAATATCGCTTTTTTTTTTCATTTATTTCTACCTGTTTTCTCGGGCGAGGATGCAACTTTAACCATTTGCATAAAATGCAGAATAGTAGAAGGGTAATCAATAATTAATACAGATAAATAAGTTTTAAAGTGAGATCGATCAAGAATTCGTTGAAATTAAGCACATTCTATCTCGTTCCATACAAAGAAAATACAAAATATTTTTTGCTGGGAAAACTGTACAGCTTATGAAAAAATGGTTAAGAACAACTTTTAAAAAGGTTTATGAGTAGGTACTACCGATTGGCATTTGAAAAATTGTGAAAAGAGAAAAAGAGGTCGTATGTCCCTCATATTGCAAATTCGACCCATTGTGCGCAGTCGACAAATAGGGAAAGTAAGGATGCGATCATATTGAGTAAGTAACAATCAATTAATTTTAGACCCTATTTGCTGATGACATAGAACTAAATATTTAGCACGCATATCAAAATCGCGTTCTCGCTTTGCGCGCATTTGTTACTGTAACGCTTTAAAAATGTAATCTATAAATATGACTGCATTTAACAATTTCAATTTAATTAGTGCGCATCCCGGTAACTTTTTTCTTTTTTCAATATTATTGTGAACAATAGAACAACAAGTATGTGCGTATAGCTCTACAGTTATAATTTATATCGAATAATAGTTCATTGAATTTGTGAGTGAAATTTATTGGTGTTCTTAATTTTAGGTCAACCAACCCCTTCGATTCTGACTGTGAAATACCAGCATCTCAGCCAACACCATCAGTAGAGAAAAAAGAAGTCAAGGAAAAACGCTGGCGGCAAAACAAATAAACCTGCAATAAAGAAAATTACCAGCGTTCCGGTGGTGAAATCTAGCTTTTTTGGGTCCGACACGGAGTCGGACGTTGATTTGGCGGCGCCATCGATATCGGTCAAAAAAAGGAAGCGGTCGTGTAGTGTAGAATAATAACTTAGTAGTCATAATAATTGTTTGCGTAGTCTATAAAATGTCATCATGTAAAAATAAATTATTTTGTATAAGTGGACGGACAAGCAAACCATGTTTGTTATTAGTGATCAAACCAGTCGGCTGCCCTATCGCTCCATTGTGAGGTGAGGGCTCGCATTCCAGAGCCGCGGCCGCGCACCACTGACACCGACGGCCCGCCAGTCAGCTTACCGCTATCCAAGTGACCGCTGTGTCGTTCGGTCCGCTATCGCGCTTTCGCTAATTAACTAGTTTATTATTGTACTGTGCTTTCTATCTGTCTACTCCTTCGAACTATGTTCGCTATTCTGCATTCTAACTGTGCTAAGTTCTTCAATATAGTATAACTTTACTTGTCAGTGTACAAGTGTTATTTATCTCCATACACACCCATACCTGAAGAAGACATCGGTAAAGTCGGATTCAGAGGTATGAAAATCCAATCGATACACCTTATACTATGAGTACGGAAAATCAATAGCCTAAAATTGAACCACGCGTCGTCGCCACAACAGAATCTGAAAATCCTTCTACTACTGTTTAAACTCCTATTAAAAAAAGGAAAAAAGGCCCAAGACAAGAAAATATAATTAAAGAAGAATTAAAGAAGTTAATCAATCAAGCCGATTGGCTTGATTGATTAAAACTGAAATCATCTTCAGATTCTTTCAGAAAATAAAATAGATTTAATATCGTCCATCATTTTCGAAACCTATTCACAGCGGCAACAGCCGGAACAATCGGAGATTTCATCCCAAATTCACAGTTTATTTCATTTCTGACAGCCAATATCGCTGATGATGCGCATTTGATGGTAAAATGATTTTAATTATCATTGATTCCTATTCTAAATGGCCAGAGGCCTTTATTATGAAAAGTACAAATACTAATAAAACAGTGGAAAAGTTTAGGGAATGTTTCAGTCGTTTCGGGTTACCAAAAGTAGTTGTAACAGATAATGCAGCGGTATTTTGTTCAAAGGAATTTTCAGAGTTTCTATCAAAAAATGGTATACGACATGAAACATCACCTCCTTTTCACCCTGCGACTAATGGGTTTGCAGAAAATGCTGTAAAAAACTTTAAATTTTGTATGAGTAAAGCACTAAAAGATAAGAAAAACAGTAATGTAAACTTTGAAACATTAATGAATAGATACCTCTTTCATTACAGAAACTCAATTCATACAATAACGGGTAACACCCCGGCTGAATTAATGTTTCAAAGGAAATTAAGGACTAGATTAGATATTTAAAAAAAGAAAAAGATAATATAAATAAGAATTATAATATGAGAGAAGAAACATTTAAAGAGGAAGAATATGTATATTGTAGAGATTATAGAAATCCAAATAAGAAAGTTTTTGTTAAAGCTATTATAGATGAGGTATTAGGTAAAAGAACCTATTTGTGTAAAATTTTGAATGAAGATTTGATTTGGAAAAGACACCTCAATCAGATAATACGTTCTTTGCCTTGTGAAAACCCTGAAATCTCTAAGGAGTTTCATATTCCTATTAATATAAGTAATAATAATAACACTGTTATGAAACCTAATAATTTTGAAGATCATAATGGCTAGAGATTTCAGAGATTTCAATAAGGAAATAATTGTAAATAATGATAATTATAAATGTGAGGATTTCAAAGATTTAATTCCTGAAGTTATAAATAGCTCTAATAATGCTTGTAATTGTAGTTCTAAGGATGAAGCTATTATGAGTGTAACTCAGGAGGCTCAACCCCAACAGGTACCTCAATCCTCTTTGAGGAGATCTTCAAGGACAGTTAAGGCTCCTGAGAGATTAAACTTATAAAGAACTTAAGAGGGGGGTATTGTAATGTATTTAAGTTTAAGTATGGCAACACAAATTGATTGTATATGTTGAGACACTTCTTGTCGATTCCAACTCCGAATGAAAAAGGACAGCCATCTTGTAAGCCACCAAGGAGGTCGCATTTTAATCTGGAATAAAGGTATTTCAAATAGCCATGGAGGCATTTTCATTTCATTAACTCACTCAACAATACAAAGACATTTCAAAAATGCCCATTTTTTTTTTTTCTAGTCTTTAATTTCCTTTGAAACATTAATTCAGCCGGGGTGTTACCCGTTATTGTATGAATTGAGTTTCTGTAATGAAAGAGGTATCTATTCATTAATGTTTCAAAGTTTACATTACTGTTTTTCTTATCTTTTAGTGCTTTACTCATACAAAATTTAAAGTTTTTTACAGCATCTTCTGCAAACCCATTAGTCGCAGGGTGAAAAGGAGGTGATGTTTCATGTCGTATTCCATTTTCTTTAGCTTTATTTTTATTTCCGCAACTGAAATCTGTGATCTGAAACAACTTAGAAGCTGAACATGGCAAAGGAGCGCCAGACGGAGTTGGTGCTGTTCTCAAACAAACAACAGATGAAGTAGTCCGTTTAAGCAGTGACGTGGACTCATTAGAAACATTTTTAGCCTGTCTTACCCACCTAAAGTGAAGATTGAGATTCGCATTGTTATAAGAAATGACTTAGAAGCAAGAAGTTTTCCAACAGTCTAAAGGTACAATGATGGTGCATTAAGCCTTATGGTCATAGGAAAGGACAAGGTCAAGGAAATTAAGTCAGTGTGATAATAAAGATATTTGCAGTCACAGCAAATATTGGACATTATGATGTTCTTTCTTAAGAAGACGTCAATACTAACCAATTCCAGAGTTTTCTCGATGAGAATACAACACCAGAACTTATTCAAGAAATAAACAATACAGGTTTTGCAATTACTCTTTCCGACCCATCAATCAGCTTCGAAGATAAATCGTCAAACAAACCGTGCTCACCGAAAGTCAAAATGTTTTCGGATATTAATGTAACTGATTACCCATACCCAATCTCTGTGTGTGACTCATTAATAAAATAGCCTCAGCTTTAGACATGCCTAATCAAAATAGAATAAGTCCCTAAAATAAAACGCATAGTGAAATGTTACTGTGTTTTAGTATAGCGTAGTTAGGAATATTTTGAATATTACGTTACGTAATCTTTTGTTCTTTGTTGTGTATAATTAAGTAGTATTTGCTGTGAGTGAGTAAGTGCTTGTGCGGCTCGATAACGTTATGCCAGGAAAACTGAGCTTGCACCGGCAGCAGTCGCGGTCGCGGAGAAGAACCCGAACCCGAACGCGAAGTATTTTTCGACGCAGCAATCAGGATCGTGAATGTGGGGTGCGTTGACAGGAAACCTCCCCGTGTGCCTGTGGACTGGAGTTCCCTTACGGATCCGTCCGGGGGGAAGATCAGTTTACGTGACGGTGCACCCTGGGATGCGGACAATGACTCCCCATTAGGTACTTTGTGCCTAATGGGGTCTTGTTGTCCGTATGCTAATATCATGTTTTAGGAACGCTCTAGCGTGTACTCTGAGAGAGTACAGGTTGAGCAGCGTTCGAGTGGGAGCGGACTCGGCGTGCACTAACCCAGCCGTCGGGCAGGCAGGAGGAAGCCTTTTCTTCTGCCACCGTTGGTCTCGTAGCCCCGAAGAGTGTGTAGGTCATGTCTCTGGCATTTGACAGGGGTCGAGGGTTTTGGGTTAACCGCCCGGGCCGCAAGGAAGAAAACCTCTATAAAAAATTACCCCAAACCTCCAAGGGGCGGCGCACCGTGAGGGTCCCGGTTGAAAGCTTGACTAATGGGTAGGTTAATTAATCGTTAGTGCGAACCACGATTTTTTGGTTGATTGGTTGGAACAATTTTATACTCGTGGTAACAGATATGTTGAACAAGAAAAATAAACACAAGCGATTGGTGGAGAGTGATGCGGAGTCGGATACCGACGCTGCATCGGGCGCGGAGAGCTCTTGTCAGAGCTCCGAGCGCGAGGTGCTGGGGACTGCCGGAAGGAATTCGGATTTCTTCCGAAAGCGGTCCAAATCAGACGGCCAGGAGTCGTCCGCCGACGAGAGGCGGAAAATTCACTCCAGCCGGCGGGGTGGGCCCTGGAAAAACGGCGTGGGTAGGGAGGGGGCTCACCAAGGGGGCCGGTGAGCCGAGCCGGGCCAGCTTGGGCGAACTGGAGAGGCTCACCACTGAATCGTCGTGAATGTATACGTCACCAGCTGTAAACGCCACCTACGTCTCGTAGCGCTGGTAGGCCTCGTAGCACAGACTCAGTACATGATTCTGTCAGGCGCTATTCGAACAAGGTGAAATGCGTTTGAAGCTAACTTGTAACCATTCTACTACTACTACTAACACCTCCAAAACTCCAAAAGCGATTCAACTCGGCATGCAATCTAGAACCGGCGTGATAGTTTTATGGTCAAGCACTCTGAGCTTAATAGAAAACTATTATTTGAGAGAAAAATATCATTATTTGTGGAAAACCGGGGTACGTACTCGCTAATTGTCACAAAAGACTGAAGGTCAGCCCCAATGCTAATAGTTCCTTTACTAATATACACACATCCAATACCCAGGCTACGTCAGAATAGAATCGTGTTCCTTTAGCAAAAAGCCCGGTCTAAGGTTGAAACCTGTTTTGCTAAAATAAGCTCGGAATCTCGAAACAAAAATAACATAAATTTTTGTCGGTAAATGAAGAATACTTTTAAAAGTGACATCGTAGTTGCGGTTGTTGTTGTTGAAATGACCAATACTCCTAAAAGTGACATCATAATTGCGGTTGTACAGGGGCGTACCTGTTGCCATAGATTACGTCGGGAACTCGGGACTTGAGACGAAAGTCTGTACTCTAAATTAAACATGCCAGATTAAATAAAACGCTAAATAAAAAAAGTCGAAGATTAAAGAAACGGAACGCTTCACTTAAACAAATTTTATTAACCCTAAAAAAACAACGATATATCGATAATGATGTCGCCAATATTTTATCCAAGAATTATTTTGCTGCAGATTTATACAATAATCTCTATAAGAAAAATAGCAAAAATAAAAAGCGACCCATGCAAAGTATACCCCATAATTCAGAAAATTCTGTCTTAATCTTAATTTTTACTCACCACGGGCATAGGATCCCATTCATCAAGGATCCCAAAAGGCTAAACTGCAAGATAATGTCGACATTTAGTTCAAATGCTTTAACAGTGTCTCATTTCTCTGCATCTCCTATTTATACCATAATTCATTACAATTATGTGGGGAATCTAGTGCGGAACTTACTGCAATATCATAACCCGGCACTGACGGTCCTGTTAAACGTATCATCAAGGATATAATTATGTAAGAGCTAAATTTAATACGTGTCTTCCACACCCAAAAACTTTATTTTTGAAAAAAAATTGGTACCGGACTGTTAATGGAGCACCAGGCTATACAAGTGAAGCATTTGAGCTACTCAGTTTGAAGACGAAAAACTCAAATAAAAACATTATTTGAGCTTTGGTTGCCGATGAACTGGCGATAAGGCAACAGAGCATTTGGGATGGCAGTAAAAACCATGGATATGTGGACATGGGTACGGGTGTATCGGATAATGGTGTTAAAGCTTCTGAAGCTTATTTATTTTTACTTGTCTGCCTAAACGAACATTTAAAAATTACTTACCACGCTAAATCGTGCACGTCGTGATAGAGCACGCACCCTCAACTATGTGTGCATACACTCTTAAGTAGACAGTATATTCAGCTGGAGCTACAAAACGTTCACTGATATACAATCTCTAGTCTGGCTAACGAAAGCGTGTCCTGGAGTTTTCTTAAAAGTTTAATGTGGCAACATTATTAAGCTGTCAAAGTCTGTGATTACAATTGTCAGTAAAATATTAATTGCTAATGGGTATGAGTTCAGGTAAAATAAAAATGAACGAACGGTTCTTGTCGAACGTTTTGATATTGCTGCTTGGTGACATCGTTATCTACGAGAAATTGCTGCTAAACGAACGAAAGGAAAACCAATCATCTATTTAGATGAAACACATGTACACAAAAATTATAAGCCTAAAATGTCATGGCAAGGTCCAACAACGAGTGGTGCCCCGCAATCAAGCCTTGGAACATATCTCTACAGGGAAAAGATATATTATAATACATGCTGGCTCTGAAACAGGGTGCGGACTATCACCATGACATGAATGCCGAAAACTTCAATAGATGGTTAAAAGAAAAATTGATACCTAATTTCAATGAGCCCAGTGTCATTGTGATGGATAATGCGAGCTACCACACTGTACAACAGAATAAAGTTCCTACGACACAAACGAGAAAAGCCGAAATACAAGAGTGAGAGAGATCCAACCGAATAAATTACGAAGATTGCCTAGAAAAAGAGAATTGTTTACAGAAGAATTGTTATGTTTAGTTAACAAACATAAACTCGAGCCCCTGTACGTAGCTGACGAATTTTAATACAATACGGCCATGAGGTACTCAGACTGCCACCTTACCACTGCGATCTGACTCAATCCGCTGCTTATATGGAGCTCGTGCACATGGTGGCAAAAAAATAATTAATCTGTCCGTAAAAGAAACAGAAACACTGATAAAAACTCAATTTGGCCGAATAACGCAGAAGATTGGAAAAAAATTACAAATCATGTAATAAATGTGAAAGATGCCACTTACGCCAGCCGAAAAGATATCCGGAAAAACTAAAGAAAGACCCCGAATGGTATGAAGAGTATAAGAAAAAGGATTTGAATAGAATAAAATTAATAATAAGAAAAAAATTGAGAGAATTGAAAATCAGTGTTTTAACATGTCAACTCTTTAAGGGAATGCGTTATCAGCAACCAATACATATTGTAGGCACCTACAGCTATTTTTAAGTTTCGCACGTTGAAAGTTTTAATGTTTTATTCTGCATTTTTTCATAAAACTTAGTATTCCTTAGGGCACACCCATCAGAAATTTTTCCATTTGTACCAAAATCAGCTAGTAAGAATCTGTACTTTGCATCTACTATTACCATGAGAACCATACTGTGTTTCTTTTTGTAATTGTAATAAAAATATCCATTGACACTAGGTAGAACTATGTCAATATGTTTTCCGTCAATCGCACCTAAGGGTCGGGCCACACCTGCCGAACGTTCCGCGGCGGAACGTTCGGTTGAATACGCTCCTAATGTTTTTCAAGTTACCTATGACACATCAGCCGAACGTTACGTCCATAGAAATATGACGCGACGGAGCGTTCCGCCTCAGAACGTTCGGCAGGTGTGGCCCGACCCTAAGCAATGAAAAAAGTTCCATCTATCTTCAAATAGATCCGCTACCTCCTTAAATTTTTCAGTTGAACTAGGAAACTGTAACATTTATGTACTGTACTTTTTTTAATTTTTATTTTTTGCAGATATGAGTGTACTCATAATGTGAAAAAAATATAAGTACTGAAAATGACGACACAGAAAATAATTTAAATTTTACAAATGTGCCTACAAACAAATCAACAGTTAATGAACAGCAGTTGCTAACCAAAAATAGTCAAAAATGTGGTTTGAGACCTCCAAAAAAGACCAATGAAGAAAAATTCACCAACGAAGTATTGAACAACGTGAATGAACATTTTTTTTACACGTACTGCGCCACAAGAAGATCGATATGATTTATTTGGAAAAACAAAAAAAGAAGTGGTTACAAGTTCTCGATACAAAGACTGACACAGCTTGGCTATTGATCAACAGACACAGAAAATATACTGGTTTATGCTTGACAGTTTACCACACCATCTTTATAGTGCAGATTTGAATGGTAAAAACATGAAAAAATGTATTCATCATAATTTTTTCGTGGTGATGATAAAACGATAAAAAGATTTGTTTTTTTTTTTTAATCTTACCTAATTTTAATAAGTGCATAGACCCTATTATCGAACAACAAGATAAAATTTCTTAACATTATATTCGAAAATGACCCCAATAGCAGCAGTATTTGTTGGAAATCTTTACTTTCGAATATCTGGGTTATAATTTCCCATTGTTTGCTCGTACAACAAAAAATCTATAAATAACAGCTCACCATAACGGCTCGCATCCCCGTGAAGTCAGGACGGATGGTGCATGCCCTAACCTGCTCAGCAGAGCACCCCCCAGTCCTAACGACAGCGAGTTCCGTCACAGAGTCGTCCAAGCCCGAAATTCGCATGTCACAGGAAGACTCTGTACGCCGCCTCTTGGTGATTTGAGGTGATTTTTTATAGAGGTTTTCTTTCTCGCAGCACGGGCGGTTAAACCAAGACCCTCGACCCCCATCAAATGCCAGAGACAAGACCTTGACACTTTTCGAGGCTACGAGACAAACGGTGGCAGAAGAAAAGGGTTCCTCCTGCCTGCCCGACGGCAGAGTCAGTGCACACCGAGCACGCTCCCACTCCAACGCTGCTCAACGTGTGCGTGTCTCTCAGAGTACATGAGAGTCGTGTTCCTCCGACAGGATATTGGCATACCGACAACGAGACCCCTTAGGCACACAGTATCTAATGGGGAGACATTGCCCGCACCCCAGGGTGCACCGTCCCGGAGACTGGCCTTCCCCCCGGACGATCCATAAGGGAACTCCAGCCCACGGGCACACGGGGAGGTTTCCTGTTGACGCACCCCTTAGCTTGAGGCCTTAATAAGCCATAAACAAATTACGTTAATTTTCATATTTTCATTAGGTATTCATTCATTACGGACTTCTCATCAATAACAATCTCTCCTGTAGCTTGGGAGCCCCGTATCATTGATACGGCTGATACGGCGGTAGCTACGACCCTGCTGGGCAGACTCGGTGTCGAAATAAATCTAGAAAACCTATATAGCTATATAAATCAGTAATGTAATCAAATTTTATCAAATTTTTATTTGTTTCAATAAAAGTTTCACGATAAAAAAATCATAAAGATAAAATAGATCAAAATATTTTCTACAATAGCGTGTTAGACAGAGTTACATCAATATCGATACCATCTCATTAAGTGTTATATTAACACAGGGCAAACCTGGAGGAATCGCCCAAGGGAACAGTAAGTTTTTTATGAGTTTCTATGAGACAGGCAAAGGTTTGATTTTTGATTTGAGCAGTGGTGGCCCAGTGGTAACGGCCGCGACTTACGAGTTGTAGATCGTGGGTTCCAACCCAAACAAGCACGTTGTGCTAATTATTTAATCACCACTGCTCTCAAAACAGTGAAGGACTCTCATATATTGTACAAATGTCGGAAACTAAATGGCGGCTCAGGACTCGACGACCCAAGGTGGACTACGAGCACCTTAAACCTGTTGGATCGTCGACGAACTTACTCTGCAGTTTTAAAGTATGCTTAGCATGACACGGGCGAGAAAGGTCGTCGACGCATAAGTACGCATACCTGCTCCTGCGTCTATCAACCCTTTGAGCGACCAAAACGCGGGACACGGGACCGAAGCGGGAGCACCACCATATAAAACGAGCTACAGCGTCCGCCGCCGCACCGCGCGGTAGACAATGTAACGTAATTTCAACCTATCCTATTACATTCCTGGTAACCATTGTTTTTGTTCTAAATATTTTCTATCTTTTAGGGACACAAATATGCATTGTAATATAAACGATTATTGTGGTAGACCTAACCAGAAAAAAGTCGTGTCCAATACCAAGTTTAAATTTTAATCTTTAACAAAGTATTCATAATTGTTTAACATGTTTTGTACACTAAACTTCTTTACCAGATTTTTTCAGTATTCCCTAAAATACGATTATATAACGATAACTAGCTTCTGCTTGAGACTTCGTCTGCGTAAAATTTCTTGTTTTAACATTCAATACAGGGTTGATACGACAGAGGGGCATTAAATTACACTACGTATAGTATACGTGTTTAGTATTAATTCGATACGGTATAAAAATAAAAAGCACCAAAAATGAGTTTTTCTTTTTTTCAAACAAACTAAATAGCTCACAAATCAGAGTAAAACGCAACCACCCTTTGTAAATAAATTTAACTGACCTTAGATACCTAGGTAACAAAGCGGCAACGTCGCGCGCGCCGGAGCGCGGCGTATGTTCAAAGCGGGCGGCCGGGCGGCCGACGGTGGCGCGGGCGCGGGCGCGGGCGGCGGCTTTGAAGTAGATCACAGCAAAAACACTAAATTTTTAAATTCTCGATGACATAAATTGTGTCCTCCATTCACATTAATGCACAAATTATACCGACGGAGAATATTGTTATTTATTTTTCTAATTAAATCACTGTCTGTCGCTAAGCACTTTAATTTGTGAAATGCTAAAACAATCCTAGTTTTTAGTTCAACAATTGTATTTAACTCTGAGGCACACTTTAATTACACACACACACACAACCAAAGTTTAATTACGTGTCGTAAAGCAGTCAATCAAAAAAAAAACTAACACTAAATAATAATAATCCCAAGTTACGTGTCCTGTCACAATAAAAAAAAGAAATACTGTCTACTGTGGTAACGGTGGGGCCTTAGCGGTTAAACGTAGGTATTTAGTGTCCTATCCTATCACATTAACAAAACAAAATCACAGTATTATCAGCGCGCGAGTTCGCGGAGCTTCCGTGTTACGTAACGTATGTACGTTCCAAAAGGATTGCCTCGGCGCACTGAAGAAACACGTTTTTTAGAGGCCCCACCCCCTTACCGGTCGCAAGGACCAAGGATCTAGAGCCCCGTCCATAAGCTTGGCAAACAATGGCAAACAGCAAACAACAAACAGCAATCACCAATATGTGGATGGGTGTTTGTATGTGTTTGCCTGTTCCTGTTTGTATTCGCCACTGTTCGGGATCGGTGTCGGTTTTTCTTCACAGATCAAAGACTGTTTGGCGAACAGTTCGCGGTGTTTCTTCCATACGCTTGGTAAACGGTCAGTGTCGCGCGCGAGCTTACGGGTGGCGGACGTGTCTCATTGATACCACGTTAACAACAGTTTTGGCGCGTTATCATGTCCGATTGGTCAGAAGATACAACTCTTTGTTTCTTAGAAGCATATCAAAATGAGCCATGTATTTGGAATTCAAAAGACATTAACCACAAAAATAGGCAGAAGGTACACGATGCGTGGACCCGCATTAGTGTGATAATGAATAAAAATGTGAAAGAATAAAAAAATAAAAAATAAATATTAATGGCTACGTTCAGGAGACACTTCAAAAACGTTAATTTAACGTATAATTGCGTACCTACCTACCTATTCCAATACTTTTTTTCTTTTTCTTGAATCTGATAAGTAAATAAAGTAAAGTAAATATGTCTTATGTTTTAGGAGCAGACGATATCTACAGACCCATATGGTTTGCTTATGACCTAATGGAATCATTTTTGGGGCCGGTGTACACAAGCACAAATAATATAAATACAGAGGTAAGTAAAACTATAAATATTTTTCGTAGTGGTTTATTTAATCTAATAGGTACTGTATTGTATCAAAATAGATATACACAAACTTTCTTTGCTAATAATATGAACGAAGTAATATGACTTATAAGTCAGTACTACAACTTATTCTACAAATCATAAAGAAAGTACCCATTATAGCATTGATGTAGGTAGTAGTAGAAAAACGTAGGTAAGTCACCCCCGCAAGGCAAGCGGTCGAAAAACATGGCACTGAATGCATAATTGCACACAAAGTAGGTATAAGACACTTATTACCTCTGTCGCATCCACGTCAGTCCATATCCTTATTAATACGTTGGGCAAGTGACTAAGCTGAAGTAGCGCGTATGACCTATCTACGTTTGTTTACTAGTAGGTATATCAACGACCTATAGCGAACTATACAATTTCAAATATTAACCGACTTCAAAAAAGGAGCTTATCAATTCGACCCGTATGTATGTAATATTTTCAGAACTGCCCAGTTTTTGTATAGGTATGTACATATCAGCGTCTGAATAAAAGTGCCAAATTTCAAGTGTCTGTATGTAGGTATGTATGTTTTTATGTTTGTTCCATATCTCCGGAACTACAAGTACAATTTAAGTGATTCTTCTTTTGTTATACTAAGTATTGTTCAACGTAAGGAATACTGCAAGTGTCATCAAAATCGGTTCAGTAGTTTTTGAGATAGCATATTTTATTATAATAAAAATTCCCTATGTCGACCTACAAAAATATTATGTGAATTCTTCTCTTATCTGTTTGGCGTGTACGGCTGACCTACGGGGTATGTTTGGAACATCCTGAATTGCATTATAACAACTTTCGTAGTTTCGCCAAGATCCACGTGTTATTAGTTGGCCATTTCCATCAATTACATCAAAAGTTCCTGGAGGGGTATATCTTTCCGGGGAGTTTTTCCTTAGGAAGTTGTGTATTAGCACACAGGTCATTGTAATTTGTGATACAGTAGTCGGATCTAAATCAATTGGGCGACGATAAATTCGAAATACTGATGTTAAAACTCCAAATGTGTTTTCTACTACCACCCGAGCTTTCGATAAGTTCTGATTAAATATTCTTTTTGGTGAACCGACGTTATGCTGTCCTGGGTAGGGTTTCATAACATGCTCACTTAATGCAAAAGCGCCGTCGCCTATGAAAACGTACGGCACATCAATGTTCGATCCAGGAAGTGGGCATGGTGTAGGGAAATCTATTTCGTTTCTAGAGATCTTTTGCCATAGTAACGAATTATTAAAAACGCCACCATCACTGATTCTCCCTTGGCATCCTATATCTGCAAATATAAATTTGTAATTTGAAACAGAAACCCAACGATACCGAAACAAACTTTTCCTAGTTTGCTAAAGAAACTCTTAGAAAACATCGAGCCAAATGTGAGAAGCAACTTGAAAAACGGTTTCCGCAAATGCGGTATCTACCCCTGTAACGTGAATGAATTGCTTGCGAGAATACCAGGGGCAATCGATGTAGACAACACAATAGTATCGGCATCTTTCATAGATCACCTGGAATCAAAGCGGAAGACAATCACAGAGTCTGGGCCAAAGAGACGTAAGAAGAAATTTGAAATCGCTGCTGGTAAAAGCATTGCTCATGAAGTATCGTTATTAGAAGAAGAGACTGAGAACGAAGAAGTTTTTGACGGCAAAGATGACAACATTGCCTCATGCTCAAGGCCACGCACTGGTTACGATTCGGACGCTTACTCATTACATGATGATTCAGACGATCCTGATGGTTGCTTTTTAGAGCCCAACAGCCCAGAGGAGAGTAATCATCCACCTCGACCAGAAACGAGATTCAAAGATGTGAGACGTGAGAAGTCATTTGTGGTGGTAAAATATGATGAGAAACTGTACCCTGGTCTCATTATCGACTTCGATGAGAAAGGAGCAACTGTCGATGCAATGGCTAAGTCCTTAAAATCCTGGAAATGGCCACAGAAAAAAGACATTAACTTCTATGAGTGGGAAAATGTCCTTGGGAGCATTGACCCTCCAAAACTTATCTCTCGGCGAGGTTTTTTCAGCGTCAAAGAGCTTGACGGTGTTGAGTAAAGATTTGCGCCAAAAACGATGCGGGGTATGATTGCGCCAGTATTATTTTCTATGAGTTAAGGCTGATTTTATAAAACGGCGCAAAATATCCCCCCCGAAGGGAATACTTTGCGCCAAATTTAATTTAAAAAAAATTGTGTACCTGATTATGTGCCATTGTTAATTAGACAATAAAAACAATTTTGAATACCTAGTCTTTCTATACCTAAAAGTCCTTTAGTTTAAATGAACATACAGCACTTTCCATTTGAAATTTACTAATCACATAATGAAATTCGGTGCAAAATCACCCCAACTTACGGTACCTAATTTCAATGAGCCCAGTGTCATTGTGATGGATAATGCGAGCTACCACACTGTACAACAGAATAAAGTTCCTACGACACAAACGAGAAAAGCTGAAATACAAGAGTGCCTCGATTCCAACCGAATAAATTACGAAGATTGCCTAGAAAAAGAGAATTGTTTAGAGAAGAATTATTGTTATGTTAAGTTAACAAACATAAACCCGAGCCCCTGTACGTAGCTGACGAATTTTTAATACAATACGGCCATGAGGTACTGAGACTGCCACCTTACCACTGCGATCTCACTCAACCCGCTGCTTATATGGAGCTCGTGCACATGGTGGCAAAAAAATTATTAATCTGTCCGTAAAAGAAACAGAAACACTGATAAAAACCTAATTTAGCCGAATAACTCAGAAGATTGGAAAAAAATTACAAATCATGTAATAAATGTGAAAGATGCCACTTACGCCAGCCGAAAAGATATCCGGAAAAACTAAAGAAAGACCCCGAATGGTATGAAGAGTATAAGAAAAAGGATTTGAATAGAATAAAATTAAAGAATAAGAAAAAAATTGAGAGAATAGAAAATCAGTGTTTTAACATGTCAACTCTTTAAGGGAATGCGTTATCAGCAACCAATACATATTGTAGGCACCTACAGCTATTTTTAAGTTTCGCACGTTGAAAGTTTTACTGTTTTATTCTGCATTTTTTCATAAAACTTAGTATTCCTTAGGGCACACCCATCAGACATTTTTCCATTTGTACCAAAATCAGCTAGTAAGAATCTGTACTTTGCATCTACTATTACCATGAGAACCATACTGTGTTTCTTTTTGTAATTGTAATAAAAATATCCATTGACACTAGGTAGAACTATGTCAATATGTTTTCCGTCAATCGCACCTAAGGGTCGGGCCACACCTGCCGAACGTTCCGCGGCGGAACGTTCGGTTGAATACGCTCCTAATGTTTTTCAAGTTACCTATGACACATCAGCCGAACGTTACGTCCATAGAAATATGACGCGACGGAGCGTTCCGCCTCAGAACGTTCGGCAGGTGTGGCCCGACCCTAAGCAATGAAAAAAGTTCCATCTATCTTCAAATAGATCCGCTACCTCCTTAAATTTTTCAGTTGAACTAGGAAACTGTAACATTTATGTACTGTACTTTTTTTTAATTTTTATTTTTTGCAGATATGAGTGTACTCATATTTTTTTTTTTTTTTTTCCTCATAAAGTTTCACAATTGGTGATACTTTATTCACATTACAATCTAGCCTATTAGCTAATAAGTAATTTTAATATTACATAAACTGCTAAGTAACTATAAAATTAAGAAGTCGTCCATTAACGTCTTTCTTATTCACTAAAGTTAAGGGGAAGACACTTGATTCACGTGTTCTTTATAAAAGTCAGCACTTGCACTACAGTTTAAGGTCACTTACACTGCACTAAATTAACTCAAAAGGTTTTACCCTTTTTAACTTCGCACTAATTCAGTATTGTCAAGGAGTTGGATCGCCTCAACATTCACATGATGATGAAGTCTGTGTTCATGAGCTTCTGCATATTTTTGTATAACTATGTTTACGACATCAATCTTCAGGTCCCGGTGGAGGTCACTATTTCCAATGTACCAGGGCGCGTTGACTATATCCCTTAGTACTTTGTTTTGAAAACGTTGTATGATTTGACGATTGCTTTGGCTGGTGCAGCCCCACAGCTGAATACCGTAGGTCCATACAGGCTTTAAAACTTGTTTATATAATAACAATTTGTTAGGTATTGACAATGACGACTGTCTACCAAGTAGCCAATACATTTTTTTGTACCGAATATCTAATTCTGCTCTTTTCTTTTTGACATGCTCTTTCCAGCGCAGTTTTGCATCCAGGGTCATGCCAAGATACTTAGCAGTATTCGCGTATGGTATTTGTTGGTTATTGATGAATACCGGGAAGTATATTGGCTTTTTATTCGTGAAGTCAATGTGGATAGACTTGCTTTCATTGAGTTTGATACGCCATGTTGTAGTCCATTCAAAGATACGATTGATGGAATCTTGAACCTTTTCTACTTTTACTCATAATGTGAAAAAAATATAAGTACTGAAAATGACGACACAGAAAATAATTTAAATTTTACAAATATGCCTACAAACAAATCAACAGTTAATGAACAGCAGTTGCCAACCAAAAATAGTCAAAAATGTGGTTTGAGACCTCCAAAAAAGACCAATGAAGAAAAATTCACCAACGAAGTATTGAACAACGTGAATGAACATTTTTTTTACACGTACTGCGCCACAAGAAGATCGATATGATTTATTTGGAAAAACAAAAAAAGAAGTGGTTACAAGTTCTCGATACAAAGACTGACACAGCTTGGCTATTGATCAACAGACACAGAAAATATACTGGTTTATGCTTGACAGTTTACCACACCATCTTTATAGTGCAGATTTGAATGGTAAAAACATGAAAAAATGTCATCATAATTTTTTCGTGGTGATGATAAAACGATAAAAAGATTTGTTTTTTTTTTTTAATCTTACCTAATTTTAATAAGTGCATAGACCCTATTATCGAACAACAAGATAAAATTTCTTAACATTATATTCGAAAATGACCCCAATAGCAGCAGTATTTGTTGGAAATCTTTACTTTCGAATATCTGGGTTATAATTTCCCATTGTTTGCTCGTACAACAAAAAATCTATAAATTACAGCTCACCATAACGGCTCGCATCCCCGTGAAGTCAGGACGGATGGTGCATGCCCTAACCTGCTCAGCAGAGCACCCCCCAGTCCTAACGACAGCGAGTTCCGTCACAGAGTCGTCCAAGCCCGAAATTCGCATGTCACAGGAAGACTCTGTACGCCGCCTCTTGGTGATTTGAGGTGATTTTTTATAGAGGTTTTCTTTCTCGCAGCACGGGCGGTTAAACCAAGACCCTCGACCCCCATCAAATGCCAGAGACAAGACCTTGACACTTTTCGAGGCTACGAGACAAACGGTGGCAGAAGAAAAGGGTTCCTCCTGCCTGCCCGACGGCAGAGTCAGTGCACACCGAGCACGCTCCCACTCCAACGCTGCTCAACGTGTGCGTGTCTCTCAGAGTACATGAGAGTCGTGTTCCTCCGACAGGATATTGGCATACCGACAACGAGACCCCTTAGGCACACAGTATCTAATGGGGAGACATTGCCCGCACCCCAGGGTGCACCGTCCCGGAGACTGGCCTTCCCCCCGGACGATCCATAAGGGAACTCCAGCCCACGGGCACACGGGGAGGTTTCCTGTTGACGCACCCCTTAGCTTGAGGCCTTAGTAAGCCATAAACAAATTACGTTAATTTTCATATTTTCATTAGGTATTCATTCATTACGGACTTCTCATCAATAACAATCTCTCCTGTAGCTTGGGAGCCCCGTATCATTGATACGGCTGATACGGCGGTAGCTACGCCCCTGCTGGGCAGACTCGGTGTCGAAATAAATCTAAAAAACCTATATAGCTATATAAATCAGTAATGTAATCAAAGGACATCAGTCATATCGTACCCAAAAATTAAAGTGCCAGAAAAAAAAAATATATATTTTCTTATGGGAAATAACATGCTGAACATTTTTTTATATTACAACGAAAGTCTTCGATTAACCCCCTGGCTGCTATTTCAGTTTGAAAGTAGGTACCAAGAATCATTTTGGCAACAATATGTTGGACATGCGGTTAAAGACGCTAATATTTATTGCCTATGGTAGTAATGGACTTGCATGCATGGCATGCATTGAGCGTTAGGTATGATTAGTATTAAAAAAATAACGAGAAAAGGATTGAGGGAAATGTTTTTATCATACAATAGCAGGTTGCTAGGCACTGTCCCAGCAACCGGCTATTGAAAATCCTTTCTTAAGCCCCTCAAGGCCCATCTCACTTCCGACTCTTCCGAGCCAGGAGCTGTTTCCAAGACTCATCACGAACCGTCTCAGGCGGATTTAGCACCTTAGACCACATACATACGCTGCGGCGCGGGCGGGTTATATAGAAGATCGAAGAGTATCACCTCCTTCTCCGCTTAGCGTTTGTGGACTGCAAGAAAGACTTCGACTTGATCGAGACTTGGGCTGTACTGCAGTCTCTTCAACGGTACCAGATTCACTATCGGTAAATCGAGGTGCTGCTGTATCTATATGAAAACACTACTACTCACAACACTACTACGGTTTGGTCATGGATTCGGACCGACATGGTCCGACTCTACGAGACGTCCGACACGAGGTGAGGTGACACAGAGAGACGTTATCTCTCCGAAACTATTCATCGCTACATTGGAGGATGCCTTCAAGGTTCTGGACTGGAAAGGGGTAGCTATCAACTTCAATGGCAACTACGTCACTTACCTTCGGTTTGCCGACGATATAGTAGTCACCGGTACCGGTATAGTAGTGTATATCGGAGGACCTCAGTACAATGCTCGATGACCTCAGTAGAGCTTCCGAAAGAGAAGGTCTTAAAATGAACATAGACAAAACTAAGTTGGTGTCAAATGCCCATGTAACACCCACCTTCATGAAGATCGGGGACTATACACTCGGACGACTACGTTTACCGAGGACAGACTGTCCAGTTATATAGGTCCAATTTTGAAAAAGAGGTCAATCGTTGCTTCAGACTCGACTGGGCAGTGTACTCGTCTGACATACCGCAGTTGTGACCAGTGCGTGTTGCCACTAGTTGCCAGTGATAATCTATGGAGCTGAAATGGGGTTGCACACATTGGGCCTCATTAGAAGGCTGAAATTCGCTCAAAGGGCTATGGAGAGAGCTATGTTAGAGTTTCCCAGATGACGTGATCGAATCAGAAATGAAGAAATTGGCAAGAGAACCAAGGTAACCAACATAACCCGAAGAATTGACAAACTTATATGGCAGTGGGCAGGGCACATTGCTCGCAAAACAGATGGCCGATGGGGCCGAACGGTTCCGGAGTGGCAACCACGTACCAGAAGACAAAGCATTGGAAGGCCTCCAACAAGGTGGAAGTTCCTGAGGTGGAGAAATCCGCTGGATGCGAGAATAACAGAACCGGTCGAAGAGGCAATGTTTGGGGGAGGCCTATGTCCAGTAGGGGAAATCTTCCAGCTGAAGTGATGATGATGATGAAGAGGTAGCCAGGTTGTGTCTCGTTTTATACATTAATGTAATGTTCGATACATCTTAAGTTAAAATATGATTTTTTGTATTTTGAAACTTAAATAGCAGCGGAAGGGTTAATTGTATACTCTCATTGTAGTAGTAAAAAATGTTGAGGGTGTTATTTTCCATAAGAAAATCGTATTTTTGTTTTCTGGCCGGCACTTTAGTTTTTGGGTACAAAATGTTCGACACTTGAATGATGTCCTTTTATCAAATTTTTATTTGTTTCAATAAAAGTTTCACGATAAAAAAATCATAAAGATAAAATAGAATCAAAATATTTTCTACAATAGCGTGTTAGACAGAGTTACATCAATATCGATACCATCTCATTAAGTGTTATATTAACACAGGGCAAACCTGGAGGAATCGCCCAAGGGAACAGTAAGTTTTTTATGAGTTTCTATGAGACAGGCAAAGGTTTGATTTTTGATTTGAGCAGTGGTGGCCCAGTGGTAACGGCCGCGACTTACGAGTTGTAGATCGTGGGTTCCAACCCAAACAAGCACGTTGTGCTAATTATTTAATCACCACTGCTCTCAAAACAGTGAAGGACTCTCATATATTGTACAAATGTCGGAAACTAAATGGCGGCTCATGACTCGACGACCCAAGGTGGACTTCGAGCACCTTAAACCTGTTGGATCGCCGACGAACTTACTCTGCAGTTTTAAAGTATGCTTAGCATGACACGGGCGAGAAAGGTCGTCGACGCATAAGTACGCATACCTGCTCCTGCGTCTATCAACCCTTTGAGCGACCAAAACGCGGGACACGGGACCGAAGCGGGAGCACCACCATATAAAACGAGCTACAGCGTCCGCCGCCGCACCGCGCGGTAGACGATGTAGGTAACGTAATTTCAACCTATCCTATTACATTCCTGGTAACCATTGTTTTTGTTCTAAATATTTTCTATCTTTTAGGGACACAAATATGCATTGTAATATAAACGATTATTCTGGTAGACCTAACCAGAAAAAGTCGTGTCCAATACCAAGTTTAAATTTTAATCTTTAACAAAGTATTCATAATTGTTTAACATGTTTTGTACACTAAACTTCTTTACCAGATTTTTTCAGTATTCTCTAAAATACTGATTATACAGTGTGTTAGGTTAAACGAGGGACTTATTGTAGGAGGGTATTCAGTATTCGATTCTCGTCCCAAATATGTAAAAAACCTTAATTTGTGACGTAATTGTCCAATAAAATACATTATTCATGAACACTGAGCGCGCAAGAAGTGAACTTGTAAACAGTAAAATAATCACGCGGCAAAACACGCGCCGATCCTGCCGAAAAGGAAGCTTGTGCGCAAACCCCGCCCCTTCCCTTTGTGTTGCACCGACAAGAGGACACACTCCCGCGCTGACCGCAGTCAGTCTATGCGAGTGCGCCGCTATTTCCGCATGTCTAATATTGCGCTTCCGCGTATCGCATAAACAACCCCGCTTACTTCGGGATAAGTGTATCCTGTGTTCTTTTAATAACTAAAAATGACGTCTTATCGATATTCTAATGAAGAATATTGGGATATGGTTCGTGCCTACGTGTTATCTAATGATAGTGTGCGAGGAGCCATTATTTTGTACCGAGAGATGTTTCCCAACCGCCAGATTCCATCGTACAATCTTATGCTAGGTGTTAACCAACGATTGCGAACATTCGGTCAGTTCACCGTACCGACGCATGCCCAAGGACGAGGAAGGGAGCCATACCCAGTGCACCTACAAGAAGCCATTTTTGAATACTTCCAGCATCACCCACGAGAAAGTACTCGAAATGCGGCAAGACGGTACGGTGTATCGCATTGGACTGTGTGGAATCTGCTGCATGGAGAAGGAATGCACCCTTACCATTTTAGACCCGTTCAAGAACTTGGGGTCAACGACCACGAACCACGGGTGAATTTTTGCCGCTGGTTTTTGTCTAATCTAGACAAAAACATTTGATTTACTGATGAAGCCACATTTACACGAATGGGAATATTTAATGTGCCTATTGAACATTGGTGGAGTAATGAAAATCCCTATGTTAAATGTCCGTGTCCAAAGTGATGGCTCCCAATGGGTAAGAGATCGTTTAGTCCAGGTGAATATGGATGATGAGGATGTGCCTGAGAGGTAATACTAATTAGTAATACCTACTCAGTGCCACCATTGACCGATGCGATAAAATTTAAAGGTAAGTCCACAATGAAGCAATACATACCTAAAAAACCCATCAAGAGAGGTTACAAATGTTGGTGCAGGTGTGATTCAAAGTCAGGATACCTTAACTGCTTTAAAATCTATACAGGTAAAGCAAACTATTCAAATGAAGGTCTAAGATGTAGATGTAGAGTAGTTACAGATTTCAGAATTTACTAGAAAATCTGGTCGCTTTTGATAACTTCTTCATAAGCCTTCCATTGCTGGAAATATTGCATTAAAAAAAACTATGATGTTCGTATTACAGTTCGTGTCATAGAAAAGGTTTACCCGATGAAATTTCAAAAAAGAATAAAGAACTAAAACTGAAGCCTGAATTTGTGTTCAAATACTGCCACCAAATAAAGCCTAAAGTGGATGGATACAAAAGATGTACATGTGGTCACAACTGTCTTTGATCCAAAAGCTTTTGATATTATAAAAAAAGAACCCAAAGAGATGGCACAAAAAAGAAATGGTGTACCCTACTGCTACCAAGAAGTATACGGATTACATGGGAAGAGTTGAAGATTTGACCATTATCGGTCTTATCCTATCCCTAAGACCGCAAGTCTAGAAAATATTGGCACCGGATTTTCTGGTTCCTCCTTGAAGCAGCAATAGTGAAAACCACCATATTCAGTTTGAACTGACTTGACAAATGTTAACCAATCACAATATGATTTACCTGACGACAATCATAATATCAACTTCATTTTATCCAACAATATTTGGCCCACTAAAAACAGAATGGAAAAAGATCCTGCTGTTGCATTACAAATTGAAGAATCCAGGACAAACCACCTTGAATATAAAACACTTTCTAAAACTTTTGGCTCAATCTCTAGAAAATATGAAACATAAGGAAAACAAAAACACAATAAATGGCTTCAGAATCACAGGAATATGGCCTGTAAATGCACGAAATGTTTTTAAGAGAATTCCTGAGTATTTGTATTTCAACAATTCAGAATATGGAATTGATACGATTTGACTGAATTATCTTAAATAATCAAGGGCTGCTAAGCCAATGCAAGTGAAAAGTAAGACATTACGCACAGAACCCGAAAAGTCAGTATGTGCTGACGATTGTAGCGTTGTGAGGTTCTCAACTGAAAAATAGTCGAGTGGTGATGCTAAAATATCACATTTAGTAAGTTCTTAACCACATCACTAAAAACGTGGTACAACAGCGGCTGCGGTGTGCTAAGCTTTCACCTACTATGCTTCCCACACCGTTTTAAGGAGCTAGAAGCTGGTACATCGCATGAGGCTCATTTGTACCGCATCTAACCTGCACTATATGGCGCTTTCAGGGCTCTTCGTACGGGCTGAGGTTAGGTGCTATTGCACTAATCTGCTGCTATCTACGGACGTGGTGCATGCTACTTGCGCACGCTACCTACGTACGCTACCTGCGCACGCTGCCGAGGGCTGAAAAGCCTGCGGCCTACCACCGCGAGCCTGTGCTGACGGGCGCTCATTACTTGTCGTCTTACTAAGGCCGTCCGGCCTACCTGCTGAGCCTGTGCTGAGCAAGCCCCCACGTCTGCCACGTGTTGCCACGGACGGTACCTTATATATACATTTTGTGATAGTGCTCGGAACAGAACAGTGAAACAGTGTTTAAGACCTTACGCCTCGTCACCAATGAAAGTGTAGTTAAGAGGTGGTGCATCACTTTGGGTGCAGGACTAGGTAGTTGTAGTCTATTTTCTGTGATTGCTTTAGATATTGAACTGTTTTAAATACTTGAGAATCAGCACTCTTTCCAAATGATCCCACATCTATATAAGTAAAATTATTATTTGCATCACATATAGCTAGCAATACAATTGAAAAATATTTTTTTGTAGTTAAAGTACAGTGAGCCATTGTGTTTTGGTTTTATCACTCGGATGTGTTTACCGTCAATTGCTCCTAGACAATTCGGAAAGTTTGCATTTATCCGCCGAAATTACTAACTCTTCCACATCGATTGCACCACCATCAAGGCCACCAACGCCATCGGCATCTGATCTTTCTACATCTACAGCTAAGCGAGGCAAGGTACAGTCTGACTATAAAGTCATGAAAATAATGTTTGAGGAACTAACATTGTTCAAAAGTAGGACAACACTAAATCATAGACATCGAATGTCATCGACTTGTTTTTTAACTTGTTTTATAACTCGTTATTTAATGCATTTTTTATTGCTTTTTAATAATCTAAGTGGACAAAACTTCAAAGAAATGTGTTAAATATGAGGAAAACAAATAGGAGTAAAAAATATTTTTCAAGTGTATCAGCGATGTTTGTTAGAACACCAAGCTGGAAAATTTTTATCAAATTTGGATGATATTTATGCTCGAACAACAGCTATGACAGGTATGTAATCGTGTTACTGTTTGTTTTTTATCTACCAGAAGTTACAAATTTACTAAATATACGATTTTAAGGCTAAAATAAGGATTGTTTACATTACGCATTAATAGGTTAGATTGCAAATAAAAGTAGGCCATATTGTAGTGCGACCACGACTTTTGATACTTTTGGGTGATCAAATTTACCGCTGATTTAAAATATGAATATAAATGAAATCATGTTAAAAATTAAAAATAGTGCTATCTATTTTCTGTTAGATATTACATATTATTATTTTTTAGTATTTCTTTCAGGAAAATCTGAGAGTACATTGAGGCGTATTGTAGATAAATCGACTGCCCCTACGTATAATATCGAAATGGAAAACAAATACTTTACAGGAGAGCGCTTTGAAGTTCATTTTGTGTACAAAATTTACATTTATGGAGCTAACTGCAATTCATTTGAGTTAAATTCCAAAATTGTATTAATAAACAAATATATGATACCCTTGCAATTGAAATTTGTTTATAGTTTTTGAGAAATGCTAGTTTCAATACTTTATTACGTTCATCCATTAGTTCTGAACAATCGAAACTGCCCATTTCGATACTATACTTTGGAAATTTTTTACCAAAGCTTATCGAAAGTGACTCTTTCAGTATTTTACGTCGGACTTTGTGATAGGAAAACCTGAAGTGTCATATATGATACAGTACAGTAGCGGTCTTAAGTCGCTATGCCATTTTTTTGAGTAATCGGCTGACGGTTCGGTTTGACTTACGACCTTCTTCTATAAGTTGTTCCACACGCACACACACTCACTTGGTTTATAACATATAGTAGTTCATAATTTCAACCAGCAAAATGTATGACATGCTAGCTCAATGGTTACGTCCTTTGATACTTGGGTGTTTTCAGCGAGCCGACAGTTCGAATCTCTCCTGCGGATATTTTTTTTTTTAATAATCACTATTTATAGTTCACTTTTTCTTTTTAATATTTAGTTTAGTTTTTAATATTTAATATTTAGTAGTAGATCGATAATAATCATTCGTTTTTTGTTTCTTTCATTCGTCTTGTTCACATAAATAATAAAGTTTAGTAGGTAGCCCATAAAAAAACTTTACTTCGATTTTTGAAGTCTACCTACTAATCATTTTGATTTCTGTGAGTACAGATCCTGTTCGTTACGAGTATTCATATCTTATTTCATATAATCTCATAATTTATATTCTCATCAGTAACACACACCGTCGCACTAACGCGAAACAACATTATATTTCTGTTGCATTTAGAATAAGCGTCACAGAGGTGACCTTTCTTACCATTGCATTGATAAAATTCACTTCTAGTTGACATGTGCCCGTGGCTGTTTGAGTAAAGCAATGGATACGCGATCAATGAGGCTTGAGTTCGAATCCCACATAAAATGTGTGAATGTTAGACCATATTTGTATTTATAACAAAAACTTTTAGATATTTGTATTTATTTAAAGTGTATTTATGCATAATATTTATAAGAAACTAAATATTAGTTTTTGTATTAATATTTATCTTTTCGGTGTTGAAAGGTGGAAATAAAAAAATTGTGCTATGATAACAAAAATGTTTATTCGTTTTATTCATTTATAAAATTAACAAACTTTTATGAGAATTGTGACGTCACATTCCTACCTAGATAAAAGAAGTTCTCTTGTTAACCGTTCTTAAGATTTTTTGTTAGTGGGTACCACTACCCACTTTGTCAATTCATAATAATATAACAAGGAATGGATATTCTAATACTTAATAACACAAATATAATATTGTTGATACCCACTTATTATAGGTATCGGCAGAGTTTATGGAAAACTATTACCTATATGATATTTTAGACTTTATGCATGTTTTTATGTAACGTCACAATGAATGTTATTATATTGAGGTTATATAGCTTAAGTGTTCATTTTCTTGACGAAAAGAAGATTGAAACTAAACCTCAATTTAAGATCATTAAATAACTACGGTTATGTTAATATAAATATTTAGTGACACCGTCTAATAATTATAACCAAACATCTAGGTATTAATATTTTGTATAACTCCCATTATTTTCGATGCAGTCAAGTAGACGTTTGCGCATCGACCCTACAATATTACCACATATTTCGGTTCCTCTTAAATTTTCCCACACCTCCTTGCAATGGGTTTTTAATTGTTCTATACATCTCTCATCCCACCTTTGCACTTTGTTATGCAAGCCTTCAGCGTGAAGGGCACGGCGAACAGTTCGCACTGAAGTGTCGAATAAGTTTGCAAAGTGTCTAGTTGGTGTGAAACCATTTGTTTCATACTCGCCCACCATATATCGTCGCTGTGCCTCGCTAATAAGCGTTGGCCTTCCACTTCGCTGTCGACTAGCAAGGCTACCCTCTTCCTCATATCTTTTAATCCAGAGACTAACAGTATTCCTCTAAAACAAAAAAAATATATATATTAGTTATAATAAAGTAGCTATAACAAAATGCTACTACTAACAAGACTTCATTTTTATAAAATATAATAATATTTATTTAATGTGACAATAAAATATAAAAACTCTGCATATATAAATCCAATAACAAACACTTGTTATTTTTAATAATATTTATAATATAACAATATCCCTCTCACAGAGAGAAGGCCTGTGTCCCAGCAGTGGGAACATTAATAGGCTGATTATGTTATGTGATAACAATATAACATTAAAATATTAAAACTGCATTTATAAATCCAATAATAAACACTAATTATTTATCGGGCTCATGATGGATTTAAAAAATAATTAAAACAATTAATCCATATGCCACCAAATAATCTTAGGTATTTTCAAATAAAAGTTTAAGTTACAATTCATAAATAAAATCACTCACATTTAGTCCGGTTTCATCAGATATTTGTCTTCTATTAAGACCACTTTTATGCAGCGCAATAATAGTCGCCCTCGTCTCAATATTAATATTTGCATACATTTTGCAAATTTTGAGTAGTAGTTTAATTTCTCTTTGCTATTAAACCACACGTCACTAACCAACAACTACAACCAAACGACAACATTCATTCCGATCAAGTTAAATATTCCTAAAACTCATGTCTACCTCACAGAAATCTAAATTCTTCATTTAATTTAATATGATCTACCTTCCTAACTTTACGAAATGTGTGAACAAGGCGAACAAGATAAAGAATAATATCATTATATTTCTGTCCCATTACTTCCAATCAAGTAAAAACTTACAAAAAGTCTAATGCTACGCGGGATTTGAACTCACGGCTCATCGATTTTATCTGAACGCGCTTAACCGCTAGGTCAACTTGACTCAGATTGTAAGGTTGAAATTATGAACTACAATCACTTGAAGATGATGCATGTCTCTTGAAAATAGAAGGTCGTAAGTCAAACTAAACGTCAAGCGATTCCTTTAAAAAATGGCCTAGCGACATAAGACCGCTACTGTACGTGGAAGTATTTTTTATGTTTCAATACTATACTTATAAATAATAAACGAAAAATAAAAATAACACCAGCGAATAATATCGAAACAGTCACTTTCGATACCACAACCAAAAATGTTATCGAAGTAAAAAATCGAATCTTGGACATTCGATCGTTTACGCTGGATCATTTGTTAAATATCGATATTGTACAATTAAAAATATGCATTTATAGGCATTTTATTGTTTATTCTCTTTTTAGTGTGAAAATATACTGAAAATGTAAATGTGTTAGAACAATAAAAAAAAAACGTACATTTCCAATTTCGATACTATACATAGGGACAGTCGAAATTCTATAAATTCTATAAAAATGATGGCAAATTTGGAAACCCTGGCAAACAGAGGACATCGACCTCAGTGTACGATCTTGTCTCAAGTCGAACATACGCTACTTTTCTGCTCAGAAATTAAGACTTCCTCAAAGCACTAGATCTCTCTAATTTAACTTCCAATCGTTTCTGTATTGTCTGTTTTGTCTGTACAACTTGTCTTAGTTCTTACGTTGTTTACCTTTATATATTAAGGAAATGTCGAGGTAGGCAGTAATACAAGTGATACTTAATTATAATTTTTTATTGAGTTTTACCCCGTAACACTTCAAGACCTACATTCACTCTTCATATAAGGTAAAACTTTTTGTTTTTGTGTAATCAATAATTATACTTATTGAATATTTTTACTTTATAAATAAGTAAGTACCATTTTTTTCACCAGGTTCGAAAATGTTGGCAATCTTTAAATGTGGAAGGCATCACGGAAAATATATCGAAAGGAAAGCGTTTCATATGTCCACGCTGGAAGCGAAAAGGGGTTTGAGCCAAACTGCCTACTTATATTTAGTGGACAAAACAAGCTCGAAGACTCCATTCCGAGATGAATGCCCACAATTTTACCAAGAGGATCACAGAGCTTATCCTGAACCTGAATGAGCCATCGATCATTGTCATGGACAACGCCCTCATCTTTATTTATTGGCAAGTCGGTTCCGTTTATTCTCCGGACCGATCATAAGCCACTGTTGTCGATTTTCGGACCGTACCGTGCTGAAACTTCAGGTACCTGAAGTTTCGGCAAACAGGCTACAAAGATATGCACTGTTTCTGAGACTGTATCCAGGGGCCAAATCTTCGAGACACCGATCTTATCACAGTGCACAATCCGATTGTCAAAGGTGCACTCATAGATCAATATGTAAACAGGCAATAATCATCAAATTAAAATCATCAAGTGATGTCATAAAGGACGTCATAGGACATCTGGATACATGGGACATCAAGATTCAGTAAACCTGTTAAAAACGGGTCTCCCTTGTTTCATCTAAGAGAAATTGACAAATTATCACTTCCCAAACAATTTTCTGCATAATTTCATTTGCCAAATTATTACTTAGCAAATAAACTCTTCACAAATAATTGTAACGCAAACCTAATGTTTGGCAAGTGAACGTTTAAACAATAACTTGCTTACCAACTAGTACTTTTACCAATTTTAATTTAGTCAAATATTTCAGTTGGTATAAAATATTTTACGCAAAATAAAATAAGCCAAATACTTAATTTCGCTAGATTTCAATTTACGAAAAAAAAATCGATACGATGTGGGTGTAGTAGGGTGGGGAAACACCATGGGACACCTTAAGGGCATGGTTCTTGACCTAGATGTCAAGGTCAAAATTCTGAAAGTCAAGATCCGCGATTCTCAGGAGCAGTAACAGGTCAATATCATGATTTGCTTGCTTCAAGCATGCAGCATGTAAGTAGGCATGCAGCGTGCAAGCAGGCATGCAGCGTGCAAGCAGGCATGCAGCGTGCAAGCAGGCATGCAGCATGCAAGCAGCATGCAAATAAACATGCAAGCAGGCATGCAACATGCAGCAAGCATTGTTTCTGTCACGGCTCCGGTGCTGCGGGGTTTGGGCGGCTCCACGCGAGCTTATCGTCGCAGATGGTTTTAACGCTCACCACCGCAGCTTCGGCTTGCTGACCGGCTTCGCCGGCCAGCCTCAGCCGCGGCGGCGGGCCTTCAAACCACCTGCTCCTCAGCTCGCGGGCCGCCTCGCCCCTCCGCGCCTACGCGGGTTTAAATTACACTCTAGGGGTGGGGCAGACAAGACTACGTGGAGTCGGTTTTGCAGCGATTCGTTTCTGTGTATTTGTTTTACGACAAACAGTTGGTCGGAGACAAAAATTACCAAGACGCTTTTAGCCTTACATAAACTTAAAAAGAAGTACGCAAATAACATCGCATATAAATGATTATATTAAAATAAATGCGCATTTTTTAATTATATAATTACCAAAAAATCTTAATTTTGTCTTTATATTTTTTGTCATAACAAATCAATTGACTAAATGTTTATTGTTTAAAGATAGTTTGCTGTAATAAATCATTTGATTAAAGACCAAATGCCTTAATGACATTATCCTTGGTAATATTCTGCCAAGTAAAAATTTGACCAAATGAAAATGTGCGTACTAAAATCATTCCAAATATTGCATTGGTATAAAAAAAGGTTGTTAAAATTTGTTTGGATAATGAAAATTTGTCAAAATCCTTTAGGCAAAACGGGGGGATCCCGTTAAAAACATTAGGCACCATTGAAATGCACTACCAGAAGCAGTTCAAGGATACTTTGAATCTATATCAGGAACTCATAGCCACTACTTACCCGATAGAGGGGTTCAACAGTAATGGTCAAATCCTGGATATCACAAAGATAAAACATTAGGCACCATTGAAATGCACTACCAGAAGCAGTTCAAGGATACTTTGAATCTATATCAGGAACTCATAGCCACTCCTTACCCGATAGAGGGGTTCAACAGTAATGGTCAAATCCTGGATATCACAAAGATAAAACGAAACAAACTAAACATATGGTTATCCATAGTATCCTTCCTGAGAGCCATCAGACCGGTAGCCAGGGCTACCGGTCTGATGTGCTGAGTCTGTCTGAGTGCTGGGAAACTTACCAGGTACGGGAAGTTTATGAAGGGTTTCAAGTATGCCGGTTATGCAGCATCAGCAGGAGTTTTTGCTTACGAAATGGCTGATATTTTCGGAGCTATCCCTGATGTTAAGTATGCCGAAGTGACACGTCAGCTGAATGAGATCCATGAGCGCAGAATTAATGACCTTTACATAATGAGGAATATTACTCTGCTTGCAGTTAATAATAATAAGAACATCCGCGATCTCAGTGTGGAAGTGAATCAGGTTTTGTCAAGCTCTAACGATCGGTTTGAAGTTATGATTAGGATGTGTGCTTGCAACTGCAAACATCACCAGCGCGGGCGCCTATTGCGCACTGGGAATATCCCCCAAGGCCATTTTACTTCTCTACACCTATACCTACTAAACGATTGATTTCTTTATCTACCTTACTTTTCAAAGCGAAAGCTATCGGTCGACCTCTAACAAAAACTGGTTTCGCATCTCCCTTTAATTGTAAATTGTATTTAGTAATGAATGAAAATTTGTGCCAAGATATGCCTCGATCGCAGAACTCAATTGAAGCTTGGCACAGAAGGTGGAACACATTATTGAGCAATAAAAAATGGAATTTGTCGAAAACTCTGAAGGAATTGATAAAAGAGCAAAAATCAACAATGCTAGCTGCAAACAAATCTAGAAAGGATCCTTGCAGAGGTACCACGCGTAACACCAAGTAAAAAAAAAAATTTTTGAAGAAGCTTTACAAAGGGAAATGGACAATTTCCTCTTTCTTATCGAAGAAAGAGGAAATGGACAAAATAACATTAAAAAAAAAAAGTTATCTGTGTATGTGCCACGGCGTGGAAAACGTCAAAAACAGGGTTTAGGCGCATTTGGGCTAATTCTCATTTTGGCAACCGACTCGCTAATGGACTACTTCTCACTTGGGCTACTTCTAACTTGGGCTACTTCTCACTTGGGCTACTTCTCACTTGCGCTACTTCTCACTTGGGCTACTTCTCACTTGGGCTACTTCTCACTTGGGCTACTTCTCACTTGGGCTACTTCTCACTTGGGCTACTTCTCACTTGGGTTACTTCTCATTAGGGCTACTACTCAAAATTTGGGAATGTTTATTGAAATAAGTACTGTCTTTATGTATATAAACATGTTTATTCATTCATAAGAGATCAATTACATTATTTTAAGAATAAAACAACATTAATTGAACCAATGTAATAGGTAAGTATACAATATTATAAGTATTACTTCTTGTAATTACTTTAGTCTGGTTTGAAATTAACATTTATTTATTTATAACATACACAAATCAATATGACGGCGCGTAGTACACGTAGCGCCATCTGTTATTTCCTACCCGATTTTCTAGTAAAGGCACAATACTGACATCTTATACGTCCACAATAAATATAAGTTATAGATAATAAAGTATATGCACCAGGAAATCATTGTATTTAATAATTCATTAGTTCTAAATACACGAGAGTAATAATTGTCATTATTAATGCATTATTAAAAAAATAAAAAGTTACATTCTTGACTAGGATTAAAATGTGAGTACTAAGTAATTTATGTTACCGAAAATGTGGGTGCCTTAATTTTATTTTTTGATCGATCGTAAATCGGTATATTGTCTCAATTATTGTTGTTTATTATTCGAAAAGATGGAAGAAGAACTTGTGTTTGTGAAAAATCAAAGAGGTAACGACGCTCTGTTGCACAATGGATATAGATACAATAAAACTAAAAAAGTTAACCAAGATAAAAGTGTTTTGTTTTGTGGCGTTGTACAAACAAAAGGGAATGCAATGCATCTGTTACTTTGAATGAAACTGAAAACCGAATCATGAGGCAGTCCCAACATACTTGTCAGGCAGATTATGATAAAAATGCTGTATATTTAGAAATGTGTACGCTCAAGGAATTGGTATGTACAAATTTAGAACCCATTAAAGGAATTTTTGAAAATAAATTAGATAATTTGACCTTTGAACCGAGCACATCTAAAGTATCAATTCCGACTTTTCATGAAAAAAAAGATTGTTTGTACCGAGCGAGAAAAAAATTTTTACATGCAGATCATCTGATTTTTCAAGATTTGGCTCAAGTGTCCATACCTGAAGCTTTAAGCGATGATTTTCTAGTGGCAGATGATGGAGAAAGCGACAAAATATTGGTTTTCGCATCAAATATTTCCAAAAAATTTTTGCGGCGCGCTCGACGTAAACATTTAGAGGTATGAGGAACAGGGTGTAAAGTTCACTCATCCACCATAGAAAAGGGAGGATCCTCCAACCAGACGGGTTGTTATGTCTGGCGGGCAACTGCCCATATGTTGATTTCGGATAGTCTTATCTATGTTTTTCGCTTGGTAAACTCTAACTGCGAGATGCAGGAATTGTGTGACGTCATGTCTTTGCTGCGTAGTTTGTATGTCGCGGTGTAACCGCTACATCACTCCCCTCCGGAGACCGGAGGTCGATAGTGGGCTGAGTCTTGGATCTTGCGATGCTTCACAGTGCCAGCTGTGGTTCCAGTGAGTCGGAACCGGGTGCCGCACAGTTCACGGTGGGTCGGAACTGTTTGCGGTGATTGCGGCGATTGTGGTGAGTGTGGTGATTGCGGTGATTGAGGTGATTGCGGTGATTGAGGTGATTGAGGTGATTGCGGTGATTCCCCAGTGAGTCGGGGTGATGTGGCTGAGGGTGATGACCAGGAATGGTTCGCTGCATGCTGGTGGTCAGGATACCCGTTGAAGCCGAGGGTGCTGGGTTGCTGTGTGACTTGCCTCACGAAAGCTTGCGGGAGTGATGATGATGACGTCACGCTGAAGTAGTTGCACGAAGGCTGCGTTGACGTTCATTCTCGGGGTCACCAAGTTAGAGGTATGAGGAACAGGGTGTAAAGTTCACTCATCCACCATAGAAAAGGGAGGATCCTCCAACCAGACGGGTTGTTATGTCTAGCGGGCAACTGCCCATATGTTGATTTCGGATAGTCTTATCTATGTTTTTCGCTTGGTAAACTCTAACTGCGAGATGCAGGAATTGTGTGACGTCATGTCTTTGCTGCGTAGTTTGTATGTCGCGGTGTAACCGCTACAAACATAACCGCCGATATTTTGCAGATGGCACTTTTAAATCTGTACCCAAGCCGTTCTACCAACTTTTTACCTTACATGTGGATTTATGTTCTGATTCCAAAAGCACACAAATTGTACCTGTAGTGTATGCGTTACCTACTTCCAAATAAAAATCAAGAGACGTATATAAGGCTTTTCAACATAATGAAAAGTGTATTGAAAATAAATATTACCAACTTTAAATGTGACTATGAATTAGGTATAATGAACGCGGTAAAAACCGTGTACCCTGATGCGCAAATAACCGGATGTTATTTTCACTATCAAAAAGCTATCTGGAAGAAGGCGAAAGAATTAAATTTGACTAAAAGAAAAGAAACAAGACAGATTATAAGAAAAATAGCTATTTTACCACTTTTACCCGCAGAAAATATTCCAGAGGGTTGCCAAAAACTAACAGAGATTATTGAAAATGAATCGTTGTTACCATTGTTTGAAACGTTTTTAAAATACTTTGCAAAACAGTGGTATCCAAGAATGAACCCTGCGCTTCTTAGTTGCTCTGGACAACGCCACCGCACTAACAACGCTCTTGAGGGGTGGCACCATCGGATAAATGTGAAAATTCCCAAGCATCCAAGTTTATTTTTATTCTTACAGAAGCTCCGAAAAGAAGCCAAGCATTTTGACTCCAAACTCAAGAACAGTCATATTCAAACAAAAAAAAAACGGCATAACAAGTACATTCGTTTCGACAAAAAGTATAAAAAGTACTTACGAAACTAAAAAATGGTCAAATAACAGTTATTAGATTTTTAAAGAAAATTACTTATTACCAGCTTCTTATATAAAGGAATCTAATTAATACTGATTGTTAATTATTGTGTTCATTTATGCTTATATAAAGATATATCTAATTAATATTATTTGTTGATTATTGTGTGGATTTATGTTGATTTTATTAAAATTAAAGTAATTAAAAGAAGTGACACCTAGTAAAGTTTACCTATCCTTTAACTATTGATTTGTGTTTGTTATAAATAAATAAATGTTAATTTCAAACCAGACTAAAGTAATTACAAGAAGTAATACTAATAATATTGTATACTTACCTATTACATTGGTTCAATTAATGTTGTTTTATTCTTAAAATAATGTAATTGATCTCTTATGAATGAATAAACATGTTTATATATGTCGCAGGCATATTGTATGATTCGTCATTTTAGAAACGGCGCCGTCCGTTTACGAACGCTTGCGGTTTTGCAAAATGCCTAAGGCAAAATGTAAATTGCCTAGTCACTATACAATATGCCGCAACATTTGATGGACAATTCAAACGCCGTTTACAAAATGCCGCGGCAAATTGATGAATTTAGTTCTATTTATTACCACGCGCGTCGCTGCTAATCAAAACAAGAAAAATGGCGTCGAGCTATGGTTTTGTGACTGAATCATATTGAAAACAGTGCAACTCTACGTGTGCAAAGGACTTTCCACAAAAAAAATATATTTTATAAACATTTATTAAGAAAATTATACGATTCACGAACGGGAACAGTGGAAAATGCCGTGGACAAATAACGAAGTTTTTGAGGTTATCCGGCTCGTAAAAAACGCTCAGGTGTCCATGGAATCTGGTGCTCGCAGGACTAATGCGGAATATTATTAGTACAAACAATATGACGGCGCTTGTACACGGTCAGAAAAAATAACGTATCTGCGGCAGACAAGACAAATTCTTCGTGTACACGACAAGAATTTTGTCTTTTCTACACACGAAAACTTTGCTCAACAATGTTCGCCGCGTCTTGTCTTGCGCAGCAAGATTTTTTTTCGTGCACCGCTGCGAGCTGTGTACATAGTTATTTTCTAGTTACGACACGAATTCTTGCGTAGGCCCGGCGTATTTTCTTACCGTGTACAAGCGCTCTGAGAGTATTTTTGTTACTTAAATACTTTACAAGTACCTGAAGCGGTTATACCGCCAGATACGAACGACGCATCAAAGACATGACGTCACACATATCTTACATAGATTAGAATATTCGACATCAACTTTCGGGCAGTTGCCCGTCAGACACAACACCTGCCTGGTCGGAGGATCCTCCCTTTTCTATGGTGGATGAGTGAACTTTACACCCTGTTCCTCATACCTCTAAATTATTAAGCACATATTATAATTTACTCTTACGTAAGTCTTCATAATATGTAGTTATTGTAGGTACCTGATTTCTCGTATAATATCTAGTTTGTCCAAGCTGTGTTTTTGTTATGGTCGCCCTACAATAACAATGAATGTCGAAATTATAACTATTGAACAAGTTGGCAATTTGCCTTAGGCATTTTGCAAAACAGCAAGCGTTTGTAAACGGACGGCGCCGTTTGTAAAATGACGAATCATACAATATGCCTGCGACATATACATAAAGACAGTACTTATTTCAATAAACATTCCCAAATTTTGAGTAGTAGCCCTAATGAGAAGTAACCCAAGTGAGAAGTAGCCCAAGTGAGAAGTAGCCCAAGTGAGAAGTAGCCCTAATGAGAAGTAGTCCATTAGCGAGTCGGTTGCCAAAATGAGAATTAGCCCAAATGCGCCTAAACCAAAAACAGTTGCCTGTTGGGGTTCCTCGATGCGGACAGATCGGACACCCGCCAGTTTTGACTTAAATTGAGCAATATAACCTGTATCTATCCTTATCTAACTTCCCCAGAGTCTAGGAAACAAAATGAGAAAGATATACTGTCACAGACACGGTCTTTAAAATGAATGAGTCATACATACTACTCCGTTCGGAGTCTCGCTCGCCAGTCGGCAGTGCCGACTGGCGAGCGACTTGGCAGTCAGACCGCCTCACAGATGCGCGTCGTCGGAGTTAATTAGTGTCACAGAGTGGGTGTCGTGATTGTGTTGTGTGTTTTACTACCTGTTCAACATAGCTGGGTAAGTAATGAACAGTTTTTATTGCATTGCGGACAGAAATAGTCATTTCAACAAACATCGTTAGCGGCGAGGCCGTCATGGCGCGCCGACCGATAAACATTTCGACGTATTACTATTATTAAATAAGATAATGATAGCAACTATCGCTATTACGTATCTTTATATATACAATGTCGCCCATGCGCATGTGACCGCCCGTAATTTTCTGAATATTCATGAAAAAATATCGAAAATAAACTTCAAAAGGGGGGGTCTATCTATAACATTTTTCATGTTATTAAATTTTTAATTTTTTAAAGATTTGCTTTCTGTTTTTTGACACATCTCCGAAGTTTATGGGTCGATTTGGATTCTGTTTATTATTTCCAAAAGCTTATGAGTTATTTTAACCGGTTAATTAAAAATTTTACAAAAAATTCTCGACTACGAAAGAAAAAACGGAATCGAAGTCATTTTTTCGGTAAAAAATTGTGTATTTATTTAAAAAAAACTAGTGAAAAATGTTATAGATAGACCTCCCCTTTTGAAGTTTATTTTCGATATTTTTTCATGAATATTCAGAAAATTACGGGCGGTCACATGCGCATGGGCGACATTGTATTATCGTATTATACATTGCGTAACATTGAAATGAAAAATACCTACCGAGGCGGCCAGGTTCGGTCGTAAAAAATCTTTTGGCCGCCGTTTTGGTCGTCGACCAAACGTAGCTGACTTACGTACGTAATGTTTTAAATTGTGTTCGTAGTTTGTATTACTGATTTAGTAATTATCAATTATTTAAGAACTTTACAAACATGTTTTTTTTTTCAATGTTTTAAAAGATAACTAATTAGGATTTTTATTTACAATTGTTATTTATTTACTTACACTCGAGAGCAATGAATCCGGGTCACTTAAAGAATGTTAAAAATCTTGGAAACTAAAAATGATAGGTTAATGCAATAAATTGTATTTAATAGACAATGTAATACTCCTTAAATGAAAGTAAAAAAAATATGAGTCACCATACATTTTATTAACACAAAATTACATAAAGAAAAAAACTGCTGATCTCTCCTTAAAACAAAAATAGGAAACATGAAATTTTTGAACTTTATTACGATTTTCTTGAATTTTAATACTTCGTATTGCCTCCTCGTGCTTCCATTACTGCGTTTACGCGGTTTGGCATGCTGTACACCAAGTTCCTTATACGATTTTGGGGAATATTCTCCCATTCCTCTGTGAGAGCAATTTTGAGCTCACGAAGCGTGATTGGGGGAGGGTTTCGTTGTTTTACGCATCTGCCTAGCTCGTCCCAAGCATGCTCGATCGGGTTGATATCCGGGCTGCGCGCTGGCCACTCCATACGAGTAATGTTCATCTCTTGAAGGTAGTCATTCACAATCCTACCTGTATGAGGTCGGGCATTGTCATGCATAAATATAGCATCCTCACCTAAATTGACCATAAATGGACCAACGTGATCATTGAGGATTTCTTCCACATATCTTACGCTAGTTAAAGAGCCGTTTTCTATGATCACCAGCTCTGTGCGACTTTCAGAAGAAATTCCGGCCCACACAAGTACAGACCCACCACCGTAGGCTACTTTTTCTTCGATGCATGCTTGCTTGAATCTTTCCCCTGGTCTTCGATACACTCTGTGTCTTCCATCGTGCTTGTAGAGCATAAATTTTGATTCGTCGGAGAACATAACTTTTGACCAATCTTCAATACTCCAATTTACGTGGCTCTGGGCATATCTTAGTCTTGAAATACGATGCCCACGCTCCAGTTTAGGGCCGTTTGCAGGTCTAAGGGGTTTTAAGTTAGATTCAGCAAGCCGACGTCTTACTGTCCATGCACTTGGGTTACTTCCTCCGAGGCGTCGAAACTGATTTGTGAGTTCAGTTCCTGTGAGAAAGCGATTTCGAAGCATGGTGTTCACCAAGTATCGGTCTTCTCGTGCTGTGGTACACCTGGTTCTGCCCGTTCCTGGTCTGCGTAGGTTAGAACCAGTTTCTTCGTAACGTCGGAGAACTCTTTGTACTGTTGACAGCGACACACCGACAGTCCTGGCTGTATCGCGCTGACTCCGGCCGGTTTCCAGCATTGTAAGTATTCTGGTGCATTCTTCAGGCGTAAGCGACATAATTTCAGCTTGAATAATGAATATAGAGCACTATCAACATGGTTTATGTACCCACATAAATGACAGATAACAAACAAAAGCAAAACCAAATGCTGTAATTTCGTAGTTCCATCTTCGAAAGTGGCCCTTTTTCAAATTTGATTTTTTTATGATATAACTTTACAATAACTAAGAAGTTTTAATACCTTCATTTAAGGAGTATTACATTGTCTATTAAATACAATTTATTGCATTAACCTAGCATTTTTAGTTTCCGAGATTTTTAGGATTCTTTAAGTGACCCGGATTCATTGCTCTCGAGTGTATTTTAATATATTGTGTAATTACTCAAGTATGTACCTATCTATACCTGACCGACCAAAAAGTAAATAAAATGTAAGCACCCCTCGTCAAATAATGTTTACTTATAGTAAAACATGTATTAACTAATTAGTATTTACCTAATACTTTCCAAGTTGAGATTTTAAACTTTGGTCTGGTGAACTGTTGACTTACTAAGCTGCAGACATTCTGAAGTGTTGAGATTTTGAATAGTTGATCATACGGTGTTGATGTTTTACTGCTGATATTATGGCTGTTGATCTTAAGTATCAAACCCTTTTAGGTCATTTACGAAATATTACTCACCTCGAGTACTTGTACAATATTAGAGATATTTGTTCCATCAGTGTGCGCGTCATAACCATGTCATCGGTGAATAACATACATATTTTAAGTCTACTTTTTAATTATAATGTAGGTAACGATTATTTTATTTGAATAAGTTGCTAATCATTTGTTACTATTTTGTTTCAGATTGGCGATTCAGATATTGTATTCAGCCAGTATGCTCAGAATCCTTACGAAGGATTTTCTGAGATGATTTTCAACAAACCCCCGCACTGCAGTCAAGCTACGAAAGAAAAGGAATCCAGCCTTCTCATAAGAACAAAATCTTTCGTGATGAGTAAACTGCATCGACGCGGGATAAAACTGATAAAAATATCAGTTGTAGATCTTTGCAATAACAATACAAGTGGCAGTGATATTCTCTTACTTCTGTTATTACAAAAAACAGTAATGTCAGTCTAAAATCATATTTTCGGTGATAAGGGAGTGCAGAAACTTGATTCAGGTAAAAAAAAACTCACGTAATCCGCTTTTTTGGACGTGTACCTGAAATCCTAGTCCTGTTCGGTAAACAAAAGAGTTGCTAGTAAAGGACAAACATATTGTGAGAAAGAAAGAGAAGATGATGGTTTTTTGCAAATAGCATTCATCCGAACGAGATAAAGCGACCTTCACTTCAGTGCACTAACGTTCTCGTACTTAGTCACCCGCATCCGTATCTCATCGCTTTCTTTGTACCATTGCTGTCTCTTTCATTCTCTATTGCTATCTCTTTTTTTGTTAAGACCCATGCTAGTTGCGCGCTTATGAATCAAATAAAACAGACGGAGCTCCTGCTGGAGCGTGTCAGGCGTTATAGCCAAACTCGAGGAAGGGCCATAGTAATGGGCCAGTGTATCGCTTCCGCGGGCGAGGGGCGAAGCCCTGAACCCGCCTGCCACATCGCGTCGGCGTCGCGACATCTCACATTGTGGAGCGTGTCATTAGACATTGCCACCCTTGAAGAGTCAACATACCTGGAAATTTTAACGTGAAGAAAACAACCTACTTAATCATGGCTGGAATTACCTAGTACTTACTTGGACATTTACCTGTTTCTACGAAAAGGGGACCTCAAGAACTTCAAACGACTGCATCAAGCAATTTTGGACTGCATTTTGCTTTTAATTTCGCAAGAAGATTTTGAAAAAATATTGATTTTTGCAAGATGAACTTGAACACTGTGAACTTAAACGTCGATGAACCGAAGCACACAGGGTGCAATAAATATTCATGAAAAAGCATATGAGCTGGTTAGAAACAAGAATTAAGTGGCCTGAAAGTGACATGGGCAATTCGACAAACATCGTATCAAGGAAGCCATTTGAAGACTGGAAACAAGCAGAAGAAAAGGCGATCGGGTACATTACTCGACTATCCGGAAGAGGAACTGACTTTTGCTTTTGTCACAAAGCTTTAAGTCTAATGGGAAAGAAGTTCTTGCTTGCATCATCGATCATTTTATGAAGAAACCTGAAAGGGTTGAAGATGTCGAATAATTTTTATTTATGAACGAAAAGGAGACTATGCAGGAAGATCAAGTTTTGGCCCTCATTGGATCTGTCAAAGTGGAAGTACCTCACTTTAAGGTTTGCATTGTCACAACAGTTGAAGCTTCCGTCTTACCACAAGTTGTTAGAAGCTAAGAAAAGGTGTTATCCAAATGCCAGACATATTATAATATCAGAAGATGGAGTGAAGGTGAAATTACAAGAACTTTTAGATGTCACAACTCGAAGGATTCTGCAAGTCGTTGGGTATGATTTAAATATTTCCAGTGGAAACTTGAAGCTGACCAGCAAATGGGGATTTAATGTTTCATCAGCACAGAGCAACTACAAGCAAAGAAGTAAAATGGCAGTATTCGACGACTCCTCTGTGTTCATGACGAGCCTCGTTCCTCTGAAGCTAGAGGCCGGAAATGTTGTTATTTGGAATAATCCAAAGCAATATTCAACATTTTATTGCAGACCTATTAAATTTTAGTTTGCGAAGGAAACGATTGACTTTATAAAGTAAGCGGCAATGGAGGAAGAAATTTGACTATTTCAAGTTGGGGAAATTTGCAAGTTGCTCATGAGCACATGACAATGATTGATGGGAAAGTGACTACAATAATTACAAATACTCCATCTGCAGCTACTGTTTGTCTTGCAAAACCAAGCGAGATGAATAATCTTTCTTAAATGTTTTCAAGACTTGTGCGGGAAGATGTATATCAATTTGTATTGTCAACACTATGGAGTGTGGATTCGAAGCATGGAGTGTCTTTTACACATTTCGTGTAATTTAGATTTCGAAACGTGGTGTGCACGACGTGAAAACAAGAACCTTAAGAAGTTTCGGAAGGACATGGTGCAATCGGAGTTCAAACAACAGATGGGACTTTTGATTGATGTTGTGAAGCAGGGCTTTGGAACTACAAATGATGGGAACACGGCCAGAAGATGTTTTCGCGAATACGAAAAAACAGCTCAAATAACGAAGATTGATGCTGATTTGATAAAACACTTCGCAGTCATATTGCAAGTGATATCTTCTGGACAGGCTGTCAATATAAATGGATTCCGTGGATACTGCAAGGAGACTGCTGAGCTCTTTGTACATCACTACCCCTGGTCATCACTACCACTATGGCGCTGACATATGCAAACAATTCTCTTGCCTTCCTATCGGAATTTTTGTCAGAAAAAGCAGCAGAAGCAAGAAATAAGGACTCCCGGAATACCAGAGAACGCCACACGAGGAAAATAGGAAGATTGCATAATAATGAAGACATGCACAATTCTTTGATATCTTCAGATCCTTATATATCTCACCTGAAACCTAAATACACCAATTTTAAATCATCAAGTATGTTTCCAGAAGCTATACAGTAATTAAAAACAAGTCACCGAAAGGTGGGTAGGATTCCGACGCTGCATCTGGCGCAGAGAGCTCTTGTCAAAGCTCGGAGCGCGAGATGGTGGGGGCTGCCAGTAGGATACGGGAATTCATCCGAAAGCGCCCCAAATCATATGACCAGAGGTCGTCCACCGACGAATGGCGGAAAATCCACTCCAGTCGGCGGGGTGGGGCCCGGGAAAAAAGTGTGGGTAAAGGGCTCACCAGCAAGGAGGTCGGTGAGCTAAGCCGGACCAGCCCAGCCGAACTGGCGAGCCTCGCCACGGAGGAGCACCACCCTGTAGGGACCAGCACCGAGGCGGCCGTTACAGGGTCTTCCAGGGTGGTGAGTCGGATGCTAGCGGTCGTGGAAGCTGCGATCAAGGGTGTGGCCTTGAAGAGGATCTAGTCCTTTTTGTGAAAAAGGGAAAAAGTATCTTACTGCAGTTACCCCAACTTCACCGCATCACAATTTGTGAAATTATATAGTATCCTTATTCTTAAAACGATGAAATTTGTAAATGGTAACAATCAAGGAGTAGTGCCTGCTTTGTTCAGGTGGATTAAGAGAAAAAGATTGTAATTTTTTTAAATTCGAAGGGGAACAATTCCTTATTTCAGCGAAATTTTAACCAATATCCATTGGAATACTTTTTTGGAGCAATTCCAACTCATGGCCATGGCAATAAAATGCCTACGTCCTCTGTATTTGAAGGAGCTTGTAAAACACTATTAATAAAAAATATGACATCTTCACATTCAGTTGAATCAAACTGTGAAAAAGATGCCAAGTGTTTGTCTCCAGTCGCTAAAATCTTGTTTAACGAATCCTGAAGTGAACTCATGGCCATGGCAATACAATGCCTACGTCCTCTGTATTTGAAGGAGTTTGTAAGACACTATTAATAAAAAATATGACATCTTCACATTCAGTTGAATCAAACTGTGAAAAAGATGACAAGTGTTTGTCTCCAGTCGCTAAAATCTTGTTTAACGAATCCTGAAGTGAATGAAGGAAAATATGAAGATGCTTATACAGGGTGGCAGGGACATCTACGCGAAGCCTGTTACCATGGATTCAGTACATGATTCTGACCCCCCTGCGTTGAAAATTTTCGTCAGTTATTTAAAAAAAAATCAGCTGTTCCATACATTTTGACCGCGTAGGTATTGCACTTTTCTATGAAACAGCTGATATTTTTTTGTATAATATACAATGTAAGGATATTTTTTTTATGATAATTTATCACTAGACTCTCGATGTGTGTATCTAAGTTTCATTGATAAGTACGAGTAAATCATTTTCATTCAAACCAATTATTCATATAAAGCTAAGAAAATGCGACGTTGACATATTTTCTTTTTATGAACAACAATAGTCTGAATTAAGTTATATTTCACCTGAGTTATGGGATATAAAAAAAAACACCTTGTATTTTGGCCTGTCTCCGAATGAGGTAAGGAAGTTAGCTTTTGAGCTTACAACTAAATATAATCTCAAGCGACCTGCTACTTGACTTGAGAATGAGATGGCTGGAGAGAAATGATTTCGCTCATTCATGAATAGAAATCTTTCACTGTCTGTTCGTGTAGCTCAAGCTACTAGCCTTTCAAGAGCAACGAGCTTTAATAAAACAAACGTGGAAGCTTTTTATGACATTTGCAAATTGTTTTATACAGATACTCCTATGAGCCACAGGATATATACAATGTGGACAAAACAGGTGTCCCTACTGTACAAAAACCGGATAAAGTAGTAGCAAGACGTGGCATACAGTAAGTGGGAGCTCTTACTTCAGCTGAACAAAAAATTGCAGTTGAAGGAATACCTATACCCATCTATAGTTTATACATACATATTCCTGTCTACGTATAGCTACCTATAGAGCCTTAGTTCCCGTTAAGAAATGCAGATGGCGTTTCAAATCTGTATGCTTTTATACTCTCCGGGTACTACGTCGGTGCCATTTTTTTCCAAATTGGAAGAACTTCAAAATTTCTATTTTTTTTTAATGCTCTAGTGAGAAAATAGACAATGTATAAAATATCTGTATTTTCAAATATTTTATACATTATCCCCCTTACTAATAAACGTTGTAAATCGCCTGTATAGTTACACAACGCTTTGTCTTCTTCTTTCGAATGTCAAATTACTGACGACTGAAAGAGAGAAATCGGTGTGTAACTATACAGGCGATATACAACGTTTATTAGTAAGAGGGTATGTATGTCTATTTTGATAGGGAATAGGAGCCCGATTTACAAAGTAATTGGTGAGGTATTCCCTGATGTTTTCTGCGGTGGCTCTGTATTGTGTTACAATTCTTGTTCCAACCAACGTATTTTGAATATATGGCTGTGTAAATATTCCATCGCATCTTCGAATAACGTACTACACCGAGACTATCCTCTCAGGTTCTGCTAAAGTAGGATTCGAAGGATAAGAGAGGACCCAAAATTTTTAATAGGATATTATGGAGTGACGAATCAATATTGCGGCGCGACGGATGTTGGACAACATTTCTCCGGAGCTAAGAGAAACGAGGTGGCTTCAAAACGATGGATGATGGATATCCCGCACATTATGCAGTACAAGTGCGAGAACATCTGAACAATACCTATCCAGATAGATGATTGGACGCCGGGACGACCTAAATCCATAGATTTTTTTTCTACTGCGGATGTTTAAAGGGAAACGTTTACAAGATAGAAGTGAATTCGGTCGAGGAACTGTGTGAACGGGTGCGAATTGCTGCTCAAGACATAAATGCAGCAAGCTTTGCACGTCGGACCAAACGGTCATTTATTAGGCGGTGCAGAATGTTATTGCAGCAGGTGGTGCCCATATCGAGCATTTGGTGTAATTTTTTTAAATACAGGCTATTAAAACATATACATATTTTGTTGTTTTTTCCTCTAATCTCTTTAACGTCAATGAGGTCATGTTACAAGTTGTACATTGATCAAATTAACGACTATTTGGTTGAATTGTAAAATTTTTAAAATAGTTAAATTCTTCAGTTTAATAGCAATAACTTTGTATCTAAAAAAGATATGGAACATTCTTCTTCTTTTCGTGTGGTTAGTGACTAACCTGGTGTCAGAGTTTTAAAGCCGCCCATGGGCCTCTGACTTGGCTTCACATACCGTCGAGAAATATCTCTCAGGCATGCCGGTTTCCTCACGATGTTTTCCTTCACCGTTTTTTGAAGCAAGTGATAATTATACAATTTTATGAATTATGGAACATTATGGAACATTGATATACCATTTTGGAATTTGCATTAAAGGGCCAAGTTTAAAAAAATATGGGCAGCTAGGTTTCCATACACTTAAGAAAAAAAGTTAGAGAAACACAATTTTGTCCCTTTAAGACTAAACAAAAAAAAAACACATGACGTATTCTGAAACTGTAATACACATCTTATAGCTAGTTTATTTAAGAACATTAGGTAGGAAACAGATAGAAGTTCCTTCATTTGTGAATATGGTGGCCGAGACAAAAGGTGGCAATTTTTCAATAAATAAAAAAAATTGCGCATACTGGTTGGGGTTTTATTTTACTCCGGGGTTTGATTTTTTATATTATAGGGCTTGGGGTCCCCTACCTGCAGTACAGGTTAATCCATTAATTACGCTACACCCTCTAGATGCTACAGTGCCATATTACTTGAAAACATTAAATGTTCTACTGTTTTGTGTTACTTAAACGTTAATATTCCGTCCACAATAAAAGTGATTGATGACCGCTTTAGTGTATTTTTGAACCTGTCACTATCGACCCCAAGTACTGTCACAACCGCCCCTGGAGTGTGGTCGGTTGTGACATTTCTCTTTTTTTTTCTAACTTACTCCTGTCAGTTACTGTAAAACCTGGCAATTTTGCCCAGTTGTGTATTTTTTGAAAAACTCGATCCATAGCAAATTTGTCAATAGTTAGAAGTATTTTTTTATCTCTGATACAAAATTCATCATTTTTCTGGCAACACTAAGTGACGTAATGTCACCGATGTTACTTCAGTTGCCTGTCAGAACTTGTAGAAGTTGGTAGTGTGTTTTGCGGGCAAAAACCGGTACAAAAACTTTACCAAAAAGTAGTAGTTGCAGTTACACCAGGTAAGTAATTTTTTGCCACTGTTAATATGTTTGAAATGAATAATATAGACTTAGCATTTCATGCAAAACCTCTCATAAATTGTAAGATATGTTGATGGGCAAAGTTATATGCATGTTTTTGGTGCATGGTTGTACCTGTACTTTTTAATTTATTATAATTTTACTATGTTCACTGTATCACAAATTCAGGACAGTCAACCATTAATAAAAAAACACTTTAAACTCTTGGCTGAATTATTAAAAAATATTAATCTCAGAGAAAGTAATAATATAATAAGTGTATCATCATCAGCCTATTAATGTTCCCACTGCTGGGACAGGCCTCCTCTCTGTGAGAGGGAGTGGGCTGTAATCTACCACGGGGGCCCAGTGCGGGTTGGTAGATGTCACATGTCTTCGAATTTTTCGTTCTAAGACATGCCGGTTTCCTTACCTATGTGCTATGGCTGTCAAAAATTAAGTATGGCAGCCACCATGCTGCCATATTTAATTTATGACAGCCAGTTCGCCAACAAAATGTACTCGAAGTAGTTGTTTCGACTCATGTGAAAAAAATATTCCCACAAACGATACTGCTTTTCTCCAGATAACGTATTTATGTGTATTTTATTTATTCTATTTTCTATTAAAGGAGATTGCCTAGGTTTGGACCAAGTGCTGCCTAGGAATGTGAGTTGGTCTAGTGGCACTGTAGCATACACATGAGCTGTACAAAAATTAAAAAAATTAAAATTTGTCCCAGGAAAAATAAATAAATCCAGTTTTTGTGATAATGAATAACCTTACATTAAACAATGTTTTTGAGATATTTTTGCTTAAAAATGTATTTCAGTTACAATAACATCGTATATATCCAATAAGATATCATTCATTTGTTGGAACAAGCGGCTTTGGGTGAAAATTGCAGAATCAGATTCTTTACCCTGTACCCCCCACATTTATGTAGGTAAATTCATAATTTGCGTTACACATTGCAAGTAGAACAATGGAATAATAATGCTTATAATTGTAGTAAAGTGAACCGCTGTGAGGTCTTATAATACGTATATGTTTCCCGTCTATTGCACCAATACAGTTGGGAAAATGAGCTTGCGTCAAAAAACCATCTGCTATCTCTTCCCATCGCGCACGGGAAAACAATGGCATGCAGTCTTCCTTCAACCTTTCATTTATAATTTGACAGACTTCTTTCACTATTTTTCTGATTGTGGTTATTCCTGCCTGATACGCCAGATGTAGGTCCACGAAAGTATGTCCGCTTGTTAAGTACCTGTAATTTTTTTTTAATGTTTCAGTCACAAAAGTGCAATCACGATGGAAAACTGCAAGGGACACATATTATATGAAAGTGAAAGCAAGTAAAAAAAAACTGAAATCAGGTTCAGGTGCTAAAACAGGCAAGAAATACATTTATTTTGAAATGTTAACCTTTTTAGATTCGAACTCAAGTTATGAAGCAGATGAATCTATAGAAAATCAGAGTGAAGATCAAGACTCATCAACAAATGCAAATAATAACATCTCAGTACCCAGCACCAGTACCGGAAATTCAAATCATGAACGTGCAAATAATAATACAGAGCCAGAATTGAGCCGCAGCTGATTGCTGATGGCCTTAATACAGACAAACTTCTGGGTATAGGCGTTGATGGTGCTAATGTCATGGTTGGTGAACACCACCCCTTTTCCTCTATTTTGAAGGAAGGAAACCCTGAACTGATAACTATAAAATGCGTTTGTCATTCATTGCAAATAAGAATGCGCGCCTCTTGGACCGTGAGGGTCAAGTGAGTAGTGGACGTTGTGGTGCAGGTCAGCGGCTGGCGGCACCTCGTCCCCCGTACCTCGCTCGCCGCGGTCCCCCCTCCGTATTCTAAGGGCGTTTGATAAGATTTGTCCCCTTCCAGAACCTGCTTGTTGCATCAGCTGCCTACCTACCTACCTACTTCAACCCGGGGAGTATATCGGAGACAACACGTGACCACCGCCCGCCACTGCGACTACGGAGGGGGAACCGCGGCGAGCGAGGAACGGGGGACGAGGTGCCGCACACAGGCGAAAAATCAATAAAAGTCGGACAAAATCAAAAATCTTCAAAGTACCCACCCCAAGCAGGTAAAAACCAGTCTTATCGGTTAATCCGATAAACAATGCACGCTAGCCGCGCAGGTAGCGCGAGCGCTGAGTCATCTACGCGTCTCGGTCTCATTCCAAAGTTCGACATGTTCAACGGCGGATGCGTTTACGGCTCCCAGAGTGTTACACAAGTGCTTACTGATTCATCATTTTCTTTGAGAAAGTTTTGGTTTTTGCAATGGATTCCCTTCCTGGAGGTAATAACCTAGTTTTTAATAATTATGTTTGATAGCAATGCTTGATTGTTTTTTAATATAAAAACTCACGTCATCAATTTGTCACTAAATACATAGGAGCAGTGGTGGCCCAGTGGTAACGGCCCCGACTTACGAGTTGTAGGTCGTGGGTTCGAACCCAAGCAGGCGCTTTACTTTGTGTAAATAATTTCATCATCACTGCTCTCAAAACGGTGAAGGATAACATCGTGAGGAAACCGGCATGTCTTAGGACCAAAAAATTCGAAGACATGTGACATCTACCAACCCGCACTGGGCCCGCGTGGTATAGTACGGCCCACTCCCTCTCACAAAGAGGAGGCCTGTGTCCCAGCCGTGGGAACATTAATAGGCTGATGATGATGATGACATAGTTATTTTTTATTTTTCGCTTTTCAGTTTATTTTCGTCGGTTAAATTTTTTGCAAAAAAGTTTTTATTTTTCGCTTTTCAGTTTTTTTTCGTCGGTTTAATTTTTTGCAAAAAAGTTTTTTATTTTTCGCTTTTGAGTTACCATTAACCGCCTGGCCACGGGACATTCGCTATAGCGAAAATTCGCTCGGTGCGAACGGCGAAGCGTCTTGCGACTAAAACAAATGTATAGAATTTCGCCCCGCAAGACGCACCGCCGCGCCGTTCGCGCCGCCCGTTCCGTGGCCAGGCGATTTTAATGTTTGCCTCAACCTCTGACCGTCGATGACAGTCATACCCCAGCTAGATGTAAAGTTCTCATCAGGGGGAATGAAATAAGCCCAAACACGATGTAGCTGCTGTAAACTGGTGAGGAGCTCTCGCGACTGTCTTCTGACTCCATCATCAACTCCAGGTCTTTATTGTGTAGTTGTGTCATCAGAACTACATATGTGTGGGAAATTACAACAGAATCGGTTCACAGTTGAAAAGTCAGTACGTGAAACATCAATCAACCCCAATTTTTTTACACTTAGGGGTGGGTTTCAATTTTTATTTTTTTATGGGACCTACTTCGAGGTATACCCTTCCCAATAAAAAAAGAATCGTTCAAATCGGACCACTCAGTAAAAAGTTATGCGTGGACATACATAAAAAAAAAAAAATACGTGTCGAATAGAGAACCTCCTCCTTTTTTTTTCGTCGGTTAAAAAACAATTTATCTACGACCTTTTATTTTTTGCATACTTTTTAACTTCGCAAAGAGGTTAAGTACAACTTCCTGATAGATCCAGCTTTGATATTAGCGATTTTAGAAACTACAGAGTTTGCTTTTTCATATACAACCATTATTTTATGCGACCGTACGCGACACTTTAAAAAAATTGTCTTTTTAATCGACGACTTGTATAATCAAACGTGGTCGTTTAATCACAAAAAGCGTTTTTTTCTTGAATTATTTATTTTATTGGTTCTAAATATTAACTTATATTGTTTTAGGGTCAACCGACGAGGAAGTGAGCTTTAGCAGAATGACTTTAATCGGCTTCTATAGGGAGGAAACTTCCCGGAGCAAGATAAAATGTTAAGATGCGATTCCACCAGTGTGCTGAACTGTGCGGTACTGCAATGCACATTGTGCGACACAAATGTTTATTCTGGTCGACTCATAGCAAACAATAACAAATTGTGAGCGAACATTCTAGGAATGTTCGCGCACATCTGGATACTTTTGTGCGCGCACACATTGTAACGTAACAATTATAAGTGATAACAATTAAAATAAAAAGATTAAAGGTTAAGAGTATAGTTAGAGTATAAAAGCTAAAGAGGGTTAAGGGGTCGGCTTCACTCGACGTGGGATGCTCAGGATAGGAGGACAGGTAAGCAGGCAGGCAGGCAGGTAGAGAGTGCAGAGGAGCCGGACTACCGCGTAGCACGCCGAACAGGAGGTTCCTCTGCTCTGTTGGATGGAGAGGTGAGAGGTAGTTATATAGCGGAGGCACTTCGTAGAGCCTCACGCTAACAGGAGGGACGCGTCGACGTCACTCGTGACGTCGTGTTGTGAGGTAGGAGGTCACTCTCGGAGTTGACTCTCGGAGGACTATGGCGCCTGGTGTCGCGTCACTTGACGTCGTATCGAGCTCTCTTACTCAGCTAGTGTGACGTTTGTGGCGTGGCGTCTTGCGCCACGCGGCCAGATGGCTAGTGTAGGGCCCTCTATGGGGCTAGGCGAGAGAGTCGGTAAAATGATAAGCCGGGTAGTCACTGATACACCAAAAGTTTATTGATCGAATAACACGGTTGCACAATAGTTTAGAAAACACACAGTAATAATGTTAGTTACACTGAACTAATCAGGCTAAGATTCAAGTAGGTAATTAGATTCAAGGTGAAAAGTAACACATCACACGGCTCGAGCCAAACTTCAACTGCTGAAGAAAAGAACCCGTTTTTATCGTTCTGTGTCATATTTTAAAACATTTCAAACATCTATCAAGTTAATTCTTAATTGAATGATGGCCAGAACGGATAAAAACGGTTTACAGAGTGAAAGTCTGTAACTGCCCTTATTGCGAACAATACAGTGTATTCACCTGCTTTATAATAGGTTTAGAAGAAGATAAAGTGTCTATAGCACATTATGTCTATGGTTAAGAAAAATAAATAAGACAGATGACAGCTTTCAATTAAAATGTTAAAATATAAAGTATTCTAACATTTTTACAACAGGAAATTAATAAAATAGGGTTTAGATGCTAAAACAATCAAAGAATATAAAGGTATGCTATTACAGGTATAGTGTGATTAAGAATAAATACAAGGAAGTTTACATGAATGATGATGGATTTCCGGAAATCCATCAAAAGGTGAATTGTTTAAAATAGTAGCTTAAAAACATATAAGTAGACTAAAAATTGTGGTTCTGCACAGCAGAATGCCACAACATGCAGGCCGTGGACTCGCGTCGACGCGTACAAACCTATTGTTCACGAATTCAGTTTTGCTTCCGCTATCGGAGTGAAAACATTTATTTTTGCGCGCACATTGTTAATTAACCAAGTTAAATATGGATTGGACGAATGATAAAATTATTAAATTTATTGAAGCTATTGAAACTTATCCTGTACTATGGGATTCTAGTCACAGTGATTATAAAAATAAAAACAAAAAACACGACGCCACTCAAGAGTTGGCGCAAAGTTTCAATTGTGACTCGACTGAGGTAATGAGAAAATGGAAGATTATTTTGGCTCAATACCGAAGAGAAAAGAAGAAAATCGCGGACTCAAAATCTTCAGGTTCTGGGATTTTAGATATGTATAAGCCAAAATGGTTTGCTTATGCATAATTGAATTTCATTCATGGAAGGGATGAGCCGAACGCAAGCTTAACCTCGCACGACGAAATAAATGAACAGGTAGGTACGTTTTAAATGTTTATTTTCTTACCTCTAATATTATTACTTAGGTACCTATGCTATTTACGCTAGTGTTTCTTGCCATGCACACTGTGTAATTTTGCTTCAATTGCGGTCACCTATATTTTATCCCTTCATCCTATATATCCAGCGAAGAACTAAAACTTCTGGGAAGGAACCATGACTGTCATATACTATGTAGGTTGGTTCTGATAGATATGTCTTGTCATTTGAATAATTGGTTATAAAGATCAGTCTTGGTCAACCCGTCTTTTCATTTACAACATGGTGACAGCGGTGCTGAATAATTATTTAAAATTATCACGCAATAATCCCGGTTTAAGCTCAGAAAGTCAGTAAAAGTGATAGTGATTTTCGTAAAACACTGAAAACAATGGAACACGCACGGCCTCCGGCGGAATTGTGTCTGGAAGGTGGGCCGGCTAGTCGGGCCGAAGCGTGGCAAAAATGGCTGAAGCAATTCAACGTGTTTCTAAAAGCGTCTGGTGTCAGTTGTTTCACAAAGAAACAACTGACACCAGACGCTTTTAGAAACACGTCAAAGCCAGTTTATTGGTGAATTTGGTTGGATCCGAGGGATACGACGTGTATACAACTTTTCAATTCACCAAAGACGAAAATAAAGGATGCTTTGATACGCTCGTGCTTAAATACAATGAACATCATCCCAGCCGTGACGTGGAGCAGATGGTGCGCCGCGGCCGGTGTCATGCATGCATCGAGCGCGCGCACCATCCTGCACGAGAGCCACTTATTCCGCATCATATCCCGCCCTTGCCGTGGGCCAAAGTGGGCTCAGATATTTTTCAATACGCTGGAAAGTATTTTTTAACCCTTTATAAGGCAGAGGTGATATTTTTACCACCAACATATCCTATTTTTCCTGTTGCAAGTATCATGGTAGGATTCCTACTTTTTTTTGATCAGGCAACAGGAAAGACCTAACTTGCAAATCATTAAAAAAAAAACTGACGTTTGAATGTCATATTTTTCTTGGCGGAACCAGTTGTCAAAAAAATTGCGCCAATTTCAAATAAAATTTTCATCTCCGTGAATCCTGATATTTTTTACTTGAAAAGAAGTAAGTATTTGTTTTTTTTTTACGTATTTGTGTTTATTATTACAAATTATTGCGATGTTTTAGAAATCACCATGGTATTTTTATTGGTAAGGACAATTTATTTGGTGGGAAAATTATTCCCACCGCCCGTGACGTGTAATGTATCCTCTTTGAATTAGTACTACTTGTTTCGACCGCGGTTGTAATGACCGCGATATTGAAAAGACATTGGAAGAGATTTTCGGCATTCCGGAAAATGGTTCAGAAGACGGATTCGAGTCTGATGAGGCACATGAATTCAATGTCAACACAATACAAAGAATACTGGAATCAGATGATGATGTTTTACCAAATTCTCCTGTTCATTCGAATTCCACCCCTAGTAATAGAAGGTACATCCACAACAACGCCATCAACTTCATTAGAAAATTCACATCAAGAAGAGCCTTTGGGAATACAATCACCACAACCACAAGAGGTAGCATCAAGTGATGAATCTGAATGTGAAGATGAGTCATGGGGAAAGCATATGTGGACTTCCAGGCCAGACTTCCGCGCCAGCCCTTCGGTCGGTTTGTGTGTCTGTCTGTCGATTCACGCCGCAGTAATAAAGAGAAATTAGAAGAGTTTATAGATTTATACAGGAAGTTACCATGTCTATGGCAAATTAAAAGTAAAGAATACCATATTCGCGACAAAAAGAACGCTGCATACCAACAATTGGTAGATGTTTTGAAAGAAATAGAGCCGGACGCGAATCGGGAATCAGTGATTAGAAAAATTAATACAATAGGACAAATTACCGAAAGGAACAGAAAAAAGTCGAAAATTCGAAATCAGGGGCAGGCATCAACGATGTATACGTGCCGAGTCTATGGTACTACGATAAATTGCATTTTATCCGCGACCAAGAGACACCAAGAACTTCGCAATCGAACCTGACTGAGGAATCTACGGTAAGATTTTTGTTCTGGCTTCACAAAAAATTTAACAAAATAAAATTCAATTCTAATACTATTTATTTTTTTAATTTATGAAATTATTTTGCCAAGGAACACTGCCTTCTGCCTAAAGTAATTCATAAACTGTTCCCGAATATTCTTTGCATTGAGTGCAGTATTCCCATATCCCCTTCTATTTAATGGGATCATGTGGTCACCCGCATGTAACCCTGGCAAGATAGTTCCATTTTCTGCATTTTCTTGGTCAAAACATTCAGAAGGCGAGTAGTGATTACGTGAATGAGCGACTAGAAAGTTGTGCAAAGCACAACTCGCCATTACTACAGATTCAATATTATTTGGTTCTATATTAATTTGTGTGTGGAAAATTCTGAACCTAGCCGCCAATATACCGAACGCATTTTCAACTATGCGCCTCGCTCGAGATAAACGGTAATTGAAGATCTTTCTATCTTGTGAATTCAAGTCCGCTTGTCTAAATGGCTTCATCATATCACACCTCAAAGGAAACGCATCATCAGTTACGAAAACGTATGGCAATACTTTTAAGCTGTTGTTAATTTTTTCTTCCACCGGAATCTTTAACAGATTTTTCTCAAGTTTCTTGTAGAAAACTGTATTTTGCAGGACACCGCCATCTGATACTCTGCCATTTGTGCCAAAATCGCACATAATAAATCGATATTTGGCATCCACAATTGCTAACAGAACCATACTGTGCCGCCTTTGTAATTGTAATAATAAGATCCGCTTTCACTCGGTGGAATAATATCTATATGTTTTCCGTCGATTGAGCCGACACAGTGAGGAAAATTCCACCTGTCTTCAAAGGTTTTTGCGATATCTTTCCAATCTTCTTCTGTTTTCGGAAACTGAAACAAATATGAAAATAACTCTTAGCGCTCGTTCAGACACGGCGGGAACCGCGCGATTATAGAATCGCATGGAAATCGCGCGGGTCTTATTTATATGAGTTAGTTAGTAATCGTTCAGACATAACCGCGCGGTTAATCAAGCCGCGCGGTTACCGCAACCCAACCGCCAGAAAATAGAATCACGCTGCTCCCGCGCGTTTCTATTACTATGGAGTCTTTACTTCGCGTTCAGTTGCGTTGCGGATACCGCGCGGTGAGCACGTCACTGTTCGTGAGTTCGCCATGGATCGTTTCGACACTGAACTATTTATTGATGAGGTGGAGAAGAGACCTGCAATATGGGACATTCAGTGTGATGATTACTCAAATAAAATTATCAAGAACCGAGCTTGGCAAGAGTTGGTGGAGATATTTGGAAATTGCGAAGACACGGTGGAAAAAAAGAATATTTTAAGTAAGTAGGTTTATTCACCAAAAAATAATTGACAGAATTATGTTATAATTATTGTTATGAAGCGTATATTATACTCTCCGTATACTTTAGGTACTTAAATAAATATAAACAAACTTCGGCTGCTTTATGCAGACATTTCGAGCATTTTTCAAATGAAGGTCACAACGGTATTACCATATTTCGTTTGTTTACATTTAGTTATGTACCTAAACATTACAAGTACGGTATGTTAGTTGCAGCTATATCTTTGTGTCTTGCCATGGAACACGCCCATCATTCACAAAGTAGGGGAGCGGGCCCCATTATGGGATGGGTTCCCAATATGAGATAGCAGGTTACTCCGGTTTACAAGCACCGCCATCTCTATTACGGGCAGTGAACTCCTTCCATTTGTTGTCCAGCGGCCATATTGAAACGCTCACGCGTCAGTCGCCATTCAGTTAGGGTAGGTTCAGATGACAAGCGCTCAACGCGCGTTTTGATAACGCGCGTTTACAACTACATACATTTTATTCAGGCCGTACACATGCTAACGCGCGTTTTAGTAACGCGCGCGTTCAACGCTGCGCTAGCGCTCGACTGTTGTCAGCGCGCGTCAACGCCGCTTTGAGATCATTGGTTTTCTATGTTTCCGTTCAGTTGAGCGCGCGCTTTCGACGCGGATAGACGTATTTTAGGGTTCGTCAAGTTCGTCCGAAAATCGTCCGAAATGGAAACCGAAGCTTTTAATACGGAATTATTAATTGATGAAATAGAGAAACGTCCTGCGATATGGGACATGACAAGTAGCGATTATTCAGATAAGAATTTGAGAAGACGGGCTTGGGAAGAACTCGTCCTTATATTTTGTGAAGGACATGACAATGAAGAAAAGAAGAAAATATTATGTGAGTATATATATTTATTTACATTTACAATCGGTTTGTGTTACAAGTTAAATATAACGATCCTGCCAATCTACTTTTCCTTCATTAATGAAATAGTTTGTTAAATGTACTCGAACATTATCCGCCTGTCGCACAGCACGTCCGGTATAATGTGAGGCTAGATTTTCCAGGGGTGGCGTATAAAGTGTGTCTTCAAAATTGTAGCCATCCCTGATTCTGACATAATTATTTAGTGTACATATCGCTTTTACGATCTTTTCTGCAAAACCGATGTTAACATCTAACGGCCTGTGTAAAATGCGCCATTTATTGCACATTATGCCAAAAGTACATTCAACATACCGGCGTGCTAATGTCAAACGGTAATTAAATATTTTTTTAGCATAAGTTAGTGACCTTCCCCCATATGGACGCATTAAATTCTCCATCATGCCAAAAGCTTCATCAGCCACTATCACATATGGCAACGTTGTCGGTCTGTTTTGTATTAACAATGCCTTTGGCTCAGGTAGATCTAATGACCTTTCTGTCAGCTTTTTGTACAATGAAGAATTCTTGAATATACCTGAGTCACTGTTTTTACCGTAGGCACCTATGTCAACCCACACAAAACAATAGTTTGCATCCGCTAGCGCCAATAAAACTAGCGAAAAATAATTTTTATAGTTATAATACATAGAACCCGTGTGTTCAGGCTGGATTAACCGTATATGTTTCCCGTCCAAGGCTCCCAAACAATTGGGAAACTTTGAGTTCTTTTCAAATATCGTGGATATTTCACACCACTTTTCTTTCGTTGGTTCACTCATAACAACGGGCCTTAATTTTTTCCAAATAGTTTCACATACATGTGGTATTATAGTAGCCACAGTAGATTTGCCAATTCTATAGTCGTAGCTTAATGTCCCAAATGAACATCCAATGGCCAAATATCTGGAAACAAACATAAACTATTACTAAATACTGTTTTTTTTTTCAGCGTCATCCCTGCAAAAAAAGTGGAAGAGTTTACGGGATAATTATATGAGAGAGGTGAAGAAAATAAAGACTGTCAAATCTGGATCAGGAGCTTCCAAAACTTCGACATATATTCATTATAATAGACTACGATTTCTACAGGCATCAATTGCCAACAAAGATACAGAAAGTAGTTTCGATGCAGATAATGCATCAACTTCGTCAGAGGTTGCTGAAGTAGAAATAAGTTCTGGCTTTAAGAGTCCTAAATCTACTTCAGGAAAAAAACAAAAATTAAATCCTGCTGATGAAAGATTTGCAAACATATTAGAGCAGAGTTTAGCACAGAAAAATGTGTCTCATCCAAAAGAAGATGACGATGAAGACAAGCTGTTTTGTTTGTCACTCGTTAAAGAGATTAAAAAAATTCCGGAATATAGGCGATTTCAAACTAAAATTGCCATTTATAATTTAATTTTGCAAAACCAAAATGAATTTCAAGGACCACAACAACAGACATATGAAAATCAAAATTACCCGGTATCACAACGAAGAAATTATTCATCACAAGAGCAGCGTCATCAGTCATCAGCTTCTGTTGTAGGCTTTCGTTATCATGATTATAGATCACAGCAGTCTAGTGTGTCAAATAATTTTGCACATTATGGTTATACTACAGCAATGGGGTCTCCATCGCCAGTAATACCTACTCCATCGCCAGCACCAACTAATGTCAGCAATGAATCAGAGTTAGAGTTATTCTGCGAGTAACAAAATGTTATTTTTTCTTTAAAAAAATTGTTCCTAAACAAGTTGATTTGATTTATTTGATTTATAGATTATGTTGATTATTAAAAAACTTACCTCAATGTAATTATGAGTTTTTCTTCCGGTGAAATGCTATATCGCACAGCGTTTTTATCTGCTACGAGTTCATCGTTTATGAGAGTCAGTAAGTCATCAAATGACTTGATGGACATTCTGAAGTAGTTAAAGAATTTGGGCTCAAATTGCCTTAACTTAGGATATAAAATAATGTACTGACTTTCAGTCAGCCTGGTTGACAAAATTGGGTGAACCCAATATCTCCGTCTTCTGTTGTGTCGTTTCTGCCGTCTGTATAAAATCACCGATAAAACTGTTTCTACGTCCATCTTCGACAAATGTAGAACTCAAACTGGCCGCAACAACGCGCGTTTAACGCCTGACAAGCGCGCACCATGTGAACACTATACAAAAATTCAACGCGCGTTCAACGCGCGCTGAGCGCTTGTCATCTGAACCTACCCTTAGACGGGAGGTTGGTTCGCGCAAATACTCCGATTACGAGTTTTTTTAATAGTGAAGTTAGAAGTTTACTTTTCTTAAGGTAAGTTTGCTTTTTTGTTATTGTATGTGGTCCTGCAGTGTCTAAAAACATTTGTGTTGAGGTTCATGTGTTGATTCTTGCTAAAATTCAATTAGGTTTTGTTTTAAGACCACGTGTTAGCAAAATACGTAGTTGTCCTAATATGGGATACCTGGGTGTGCCTAATATGAGATATCTAATATTGGGGTACATGTATCCTAATATGGGATAAAATACTAGGTACATGTATTTAATAAAATATCATGGATTATAGTTCATTATCATTAGAGAGAGCGAGGGAAAGGTCTATAATCCACCACGCGTGCCCAGTGCGGATTGATAGATGTCACGTCTGGGTTTTTTTTTAATGTTTTTATTTTCCTCTCATTGAGGAGGCCGTGTCCCTGCAGTGGGAACATTATAGGCTGATGATGATGATCATTAGAGGTACATATAGGTATTTACTATACTTGCTAACCGATCAAGTTCTACCCAAAAAAAATTAAGATCCAAATGTGCTAATATTTAAAAAATTGTTTTAGATGAGTACCAATGAGAAAAAAAAGCGAAAGAAATGGGATTCTGATAAGATGCTGAAGGCGTACAATGCAGTAAAAAATAAAGAAATGGGCTACTTAAAGGCCTCTCAATTTTTTAACGTCCCAAAGTCAACTTTGGAGCGTTATTGTAAAAGTGTCAATCCTATAACAGAGCTAACCTCTATGAAAATGGGCCGAAAACCAACTTTTTCAGAGGAAATGGAACGTGAGCTTGCAGAGTACTGCATTACAATGGTGTCAAGGTTCTACGGACTGAGAGCCTCTGACATCCGCTCTTTGGCGTTCCAACTGGCTATAAAGAATGGACTGCCACACCAGTTTAATAGAAGCAAGAATACTGCAGGCCGAAAGTGGATGAGAAACTTTCTAAAAAGAAATCCTCGATTGTCTTTTAGGACACCTCAAGCTACATCTGCTAATAGAGCCAAGGGGTTTTCAAAAGGGAAGGTAGACGAATTTAATGATATTTTGGAGAAAGAGTTGGCAAAAATTAATTTTGATCCAACAAAAATCTACAACGTTGATGAGACTGGCGTGACTGTAGTTCAACATAAAATGGAAAAGGTCTTATGCCTGAAAGGACAGAAACAGGTTGGTGGAATTTCGTCGGCGGAGCGGGGAGCTCTTATAACTCTAGTCACGTGTATGAGCGCGTCGGGGGTCTTCGTTCCACCCTTATTCATTTTCCCCAGAGTTAACATGAAGGAAGAGTTAAAAAATGGTGCTCCACCTGGCTCTCAGTTTGCGTGTCACAAATCTGGCTGGATACAACTCCATATCTTTACACAATGGATTGTTCACTTCATCAACACTGTCCACCCATCTAAAGAGTGTCCAGTTATACTGATCCTAGATGGACACTACTCTCATACAAAAAATATTGATGTCATTGACAAATGTCGGGAAAATGGTGTCATTCTGATATGCCTCCCCCCACATTCGTCTCACCGAATGCAGCCCTTGGATGTATCATTTATGAACCCATTCAAGACGTATTATGCCAAAGAAATCGACTCATGGCTAAAAAATCACCCTGGCCGCGTCGTGACTGCATTCCAAGTTGCAGAATTAGTTGGAAAGGCATACATGAGGGCTGCTACACTGGAAGTCGCCGTCAATGGATTCCGTAAAAGCGGAATATTCCCATTCGACCGCAATCATTTCAGAGACCACGACTTCGCTGTACAGGACGGCAACGATGATGACACTAACATGGATGTGGAAACAGCTCCAGTCCTATCTCCAGTTGCATCGCATACGGGCTCACCGACAATCCTGGCAACTACTAGTGCCGTTTCAGTGCACTCACCATTACCATTTCATTTCGCTGTACAGGACGGCGACAATGATGACACGAATATGGATGTGGAATCAGCTCCAGTCCTATCTCCAATTGGATCGTATATGGCTGTACAGTACGATGACGCTGAAGACACTGGTATGAATTATGAATCATCTCTAGCTCCAGTCCCATCTCCAATCGCATCTTCTACTGAATCAGCAATGCCCCTAGCGACTACTAGTGCCGTACCTGCGCACTCGCCATTAGCATTTGCTTTAAACATGCGTTCGTCAAATTCCGGTGCTGATACGCCTTCGCTATCAGTTTCGACTCCTTCAGGTGTCTCGACTCTAGCATCGCTCGCCATGACTGCAGTCCAAAGTATAATCTCATCAGGTCCAGGTGCTGAAGCGGCTCCGCTTCCAGTCCTAACCCATAATGAATCAGCTACGGTGCCGTCGACATCAAATGACGAATTACCGGCTCCGCTTCCAGTCCTAGACCATAATGAATCAGCTACGGTGCCGTCGACATCAAATGACGAATTAGTTCATTCTCAAGTCTCGCGCAGTTCAAGGGCTCAAGCCCGACGAAAATTTTCCATAAAACCGGCTGAAATCAGTCCTTTTTCCACAATCCAGCGAAAAACCAAGAAACCTGATCAAGTATCACAGCTCCGAGGAGGAAAGCCTTTATTAGTCACCAGTTCACCATACAAAAATGAATTACAGGAACAACTGAATAAGAAGCAAGAAAAACCAGGAACATCTAAAAGTAAAACGAAAAAGGCGATGATTGCTAAAAAGAAATCTAAGACTGTTCAAAAAACCAAAACCATAAAGAAGAACAAGAAGATTACAAAAAAAAATGAAAAAAAGAAGATATCAGTAAAGAAGAAGATATTACAAAGTAGCTCATCTAGTGAGAGTGCCGATGAAGACCCATCACTGATGAGCTCAGATGAAAGCGAATGTAATGAAGACGTTGAATGCATATATTGCCTAACTGAATATTCAAATGACATTGCTGGAGAAAAGTGGATACAGTGCACAAAATGTTTTCGGTGGTGTCACGAGTTGTGTGCTGGTGTAGAACCGCATGTCAATAACTTCAATTGTGATCTTTGCCGAGATTAGTAGAAGATTATATGATTAGTACAATACTACAAGACTGATTGTGTTCGTAATTAATATACCTACCTATATATAAAATTATATTTTTTTTTTACTTGCAGCCTAATTACAACCCACAAAAATAGATAAATAGATTATTAGATAGATAAATAGATAGACAATTTATTATATAAACTATAATAATAATTAATTCAAAATTTAATGTTTTACATTGCCATGCAATTGTATTCTTCTAATTTTCATACATTTGAAACTACAAACAAAAAATTAAAAAATCATTATACATATATAAAAAAAAAAAAAAAATATTGACAAATAATAAACTGTTTCCTAATATGGGAAACCATATACCACAATATGGGATATCCCATTATAGGTGCCATACGCTAGGTGTTTCCTAATATGGGATATCCCACATTGGGAGTATATGGTATCCCATATTAGGAAACAGTTTATTATTTGTCAATATATATGATTTTTTAATTTTTTGTTTGTAGTTTCAAGTGTATGAAAATTAGAAGAATACAATTGCATGGCAATATAAAACATTAAATTTTGAATTAATTATCTTGTTTTGAGCAGAACTACATTACAAGTTTCTTTTTTATTAATGTTCAAAAAAAACTATCCCATAATGGGGCCCGCTCCCCTAATGAGCGAATTTATCTCTGATATTCAAAGATGACGGTGTCCCTCTTCCCGCATGCAAGGTATTGAGATTAGTCATGGGTGCATTATATAAAGTATCTTTAAATTTTAGACCATCTCTAGTCCGCACATAGTTATGTAGAACACAAGAAGCTTTTATTATATCTTCGGCAAAATCTATGTTTACATTTATAGGCCTATGAAAGATGCGCCATTTGTTCGCCAAAATACCAAAAGTGCACTCAATATTACGTCGGGCTCTCGATAACCTATAGTTAAAAATCCTTTTTTCATATGGTAAACATTTGCCTGAATATGGGCGCATTAAATTTTCTGCTAAGCCGAAGGCTTCATCTCCAACTATAACATAAGGCATTGGTGTTAGGTCTACATTAGATATTGGTTTAGGTGTTGGTATGTTTAATGATTTTTCTGTCAGGCGTTTATAAAAAACCGAATTTTTAAATATAGCAGAATCACTGCTTTTGCCATAAGCCCCAATATCAACATAAGTAAAGCAATAGTTGGCGTCGCAAAGTGCTAAGAGCACTATGGAAAAGTAATGTTTATAGTTATGATACAAAGAACCCGAATCAACAGGCTTTATAACTCGGATATGCTTGCCGTCTATAGCACCAATGCAATTTGGAAAATTTGCATATCTCTCAAAGTCTCGTGCTATTGTCTTCCAGATATCTTCAGTCGCTTCGGGCATGACTATGTTTACCAACTTATTCCACAATGATTTACATACTTCGCGGACAATTCCAGTAATCGTCGATTTTCCTAGGCGATAATTGTAGCTTAGTTCTCCAAATGAACAACCCGTACCAAGATATCTGAAACAAGAATATTATTAATAATGTTATTATTTTTAGGTACACAACTCCAAAAAAAATGGAAAAACATACGAGATTGCTACAATAAAGAATACAAAAAAGAAAAAACAACTCCTTCTGGTTCAGGTGCTCGTAAAGGAGCCCGATATATGTATTTTTCAAGATTATCTTTCCTGCAGAATAGTGTAAGTAATAAAGACACTACAACTAATATTGAAGAACAGAATGAAAGGCAAAGTGAGGAGACAAGTGAACCAAACGCCAATGCAACCGAAGCCACTGAAATACGTCCCCCTAAACGTAAGAAAACACAAGTGCCAGAAGAAAAAATAGCGGTTTTAATAGAAAAAAGTATCGAGTCACGAAAACATTTTCAGAATGAACTTCAAGAAAATAGTATTACCAAGCAAGATGACGACAAACTCTTTTGTTTGTCGTTATATAAAGAACTCAGAAAAGTACCAGAAAATAGGCGTTTAGCAACCAAAATTGAATTACTTCAAGTGATACAAAAAGGACAAAGCTTACCACCCCCTCGCCTCACCCCCGTTCCGGCACCGTCACCGTCACCATCGCAATTTAGTTCTGGCTCTCAGTCCTCTAAAGTTATAGAAAATATTTATGCTGATTTTGAAGAACAATAAATAAATCTTACCTTAAAGTTATTACGAGTTTCTCTTCCGGTGACACGCTTGGCCTCAAATGCGTTTCAGAGCATGAAATATCTTGCCTGATCAGTTCAATTAGTTCATCAAAAGATTTTATTGACATTCTCAAATAGTCAAAAAATTTGTTATCATACATTCTTAATTTGGGATATAATGTTACGAACTGACCATGTACACTCGGTCACGTAATATTGGATGCACCCAATACCGCCTTTTTCTTTTCTTTTTTTTAAGGAGCAACCACAGTAAACACACTTCTTCGTCGACCTCCATTTTGAAACTGACGCTAACCCGCACGAAATCGCATACTAACCGCGCGTGTCTGAATAGCATCACAATTTTGCGGTTTGAAACCGCGCGATTCGTAAACGCACGATTCCCGCATGTCTGAACGCACGCTTAATAAAGGTGAAGTGAGTGAGGTCCCTGTAGGTACTTAATCTTTTTACCTATTTTTTTTTTTTTTTTTTAATACTTTAAATATTTAACTTATTGTTACAGACAGAAGAAACTGAGGGAGTTGTAACACAGGGAGTTGAAACTGATGGAGTTGAAATCTACTCTGAGTCTTCTTCTGACGCCGTTCACAGTCCACAAGCATCGACGTCTTCTACAGTCGTCCAAAGTCTACACCCACCGACACCTTCAAGAAACCGGTCAAGGCCTTCAAAAAGGACTTCAAATTCTGATTCCGTAACTGAAGATGTTCTTCTGTCGGTGCGTGATCATTTCAAACGTCCGACTGTACCCGAAGATGGTTGCGACGTTTTTGGCAAAATGGTGGCAATAAAATTGCGTGACTTGCCCAGAGAACAGAGATTGTTTGCAGAAAAAATTATTACTGATACGTTATTTGAGGCACAATTTGGTAACTTAACGATATCACACAAGCTCACAAGTTCAACTCTGCTAAATCAGGTACCACAACAAATCCATCAGCAGCAGATGTTATCGGAACCTCAACTCAACCTTTACTCAAATAACAGAAATATAAATTACAATTTACAATCTCAGCAGAGTCAACCGACATATTTTCATCAAATACGTTCACATGCACCAACTAGGCCAGACCCGCAAATCTCGGATGCCAGCCTTCAATTATCGGGTTCACTTTCCACCGAAAACATGTCCATGGTGACTTTATTTTCTCAGTTTAACGGTGAAGATTAAGGCCTGTACCTAATTATGGCTCTGCCTCTCTATTCGTTTTTAATAAAAGTAAAGTTTTGATTATAATCTTGTGGTTTTACTTACCTTCAAATAGTTTGTGCGAAGTACTTCATAGATAGCATTACATGTCTCAGGGATAATGATGCCTAGAGCTTGAGGTGATATTATTGTAGAAAACTTAGATCTTCGTAACTTCTACCAGTCGCCAGGAATCTCAAAGTTGCTGTTAACCTCTCATGCGGTCGCATTATCGTGTCATTCTTTTGTATCAATGGCGTTACTAAGGACAAGAGTTCCAAATATGTGTTTTCATCCATACGCAAATAATTGTGCTAGTCCTTCGGAGCGAATTTCAATTCATTTAAAAGGTTGGTGTGGGAATACTTATTTCTTTTCAGTAACCATTCTTTACACCATACAGAACGTTTCTTCTTACACTTCTCTTTTTTCTTAATAGCTAGCACCAAACCAACAATAGCCAAAACGTCATCATTTGTGGGTGTCACTTTAGATAGAACCGGTGGCATATTTCACAAAATACTTATTGCACAACACGACTTCTACGGTTTGTCACAGGCGCAGAACTGGGCATACTTGAATCGTGTGTGGTCACTATGGACGTTAGGTATACTTGCACAAGCCTTCAGTTCCGGTATACCCTGGCCGCCATTACATAATGTAAAACGTAAAATCTTGCCACCATACACATAAGCAACTGTGACTACAAAAAATAGTGACTTATATTTCAAAAGGAAACAACCTGAATGGTAAAAAGTCTGTTTGTAGAGTTTAATTGTAATATAATACAGACTTTTTTTATTATAAGCTCTATACACTGATTTTTTAATCATAATTTTTAGTTATAAGGATAATTTTATTCTTAATTAAAAAAAATATTATATATAAAAATATTGCGAGTTATCGCAAAGTTGATTCTGTGATTTTTACTGTGATTTTTATTCCTTAATATATGACTGATTTTTATTTCAAAGTTTTTTTTACCAATTAAAACCACCTGTCTTATATTATTTGGTGGACCTAAAAAAAAGAATTAATAAATTATTCCCATTCGTCCCCCAAAAAATTTAGAGGGACCATCGGGAAAATAAATAACGAATTCCCGTTCGTCCCCCTAGGGGGACGAAGTCGAGGGGACGAACGGGAATACACGAAACCAAAACAGGGAGGAGGTATGTCCACTGATGGCAATACTGCGCGCGGCATCTTTCAGCACGCAGAAGAAGTTTTTGAAATAACAGGTGTCAGTCATCATTTCATAAATCGACTACACACCATTTTGAAAGTTATGTCCTGTGGACATAAAATCAATCTAAGGAAATTTCAAACATTTTGCACCAAAACAGCAGCTGTTTTTGTATGGAATTACCCATGGTACTATATGCCAACCACACTGCACAAAATACTTATCCATGGGTCAAGTTTAATAGAAAAATGCGAACCGACTTTTATTGATTTTTCGCCTGTGTGTGCCGCTGACCTGCACCACAACGTCCACTACTCACTTGAGCATCACGGTCCAAGAGGCGCGCATTCGAATAGCTGAATATGCATTCAAAATGCTTCCTCGGATTTTGAATTTTCTTATTAAAGAATGCCACAACTGGTTTGCAAAGAGTACAAAAAGACAGATTGATTACAAGCAAACATACGTGTTAATATATGAAAATAAAACTCTTTCTCTAAACTTCCTCTTTTTTGAAGTCGGTTAAAGAGCCTCGCGACTTTGTTTCAATTCGCTTGAGAATAGAATCATACCTATTATTACAAATACTTAACTCTTGCTAGTGACACTTCTGTAGAGATGGCAACTATACTTGTTGGTTTGACTTATTGGTTATTACTTACAACTGCTTATACAGGTTGGACCAAAAATACACGTCATAAAAAAAAATATAGATTCCTCATGTCTTGGGGTATTCGAAAATACCCCATGTATGTTCCGCGATTTTTTGTAGTTTTCGAGTTATTATTTTTTTTGTAATTTTTTCGAGTTTTCTTGCCAGTGGAGCTTCAAAAATTCATATTTTTTTTTGTAGTGAGTATTTTCCAGGTTTTTTTTTTTGCAACAGTATCGTCTTGAATGTTACTTTCATACATAAAATAATAAACTTGCTAACATTCCTGCAAGTTACTCAAAAAAGTATCGATAGCAGGAATTTAAGTTTTTAGTGGTAAGACTGAAATTTTCAACTTCAATTTAAAAATACAAAAATGAGGTGTTGATCGTGACATAGCTGTGCCCCCTTTATAGATAGTAAAAAAAAAATAACTTCAAGAAAAGGCTGATGAAAAAGGAGCATTTATTTTATTAAATAATGAAGACACCATTTATTTTTACTAAATATTATTTGTTTTTGTGATTACTATGTTCCAAAAGACTGACTTCCAAGTCTGAATAGATGTTTTTTAAGTTTTCTTTTAATTGATTCTTACTAAAAAAAAATATCTTGCAGTGAGATTATTTTAGTTGATATGTTTCATTTGCTATATTTGTAACGAAAGATTGCTATATTTGTAACGAAAGATTGCTATATTTGTAAGAAGAATACGTTGTTTTGTTATTTTTTTTGATGTTTATTTATTTCTGCCGAAAGCAAATAAAAGTTGATTTGAAAAAGTTTTTTTTTTCACCATATTTTATTAACATGTGCGGATATTCGCCTTAATAATGGATAGTTGTTCAACCTTAATCATTCCAAATATCGCAGTGACTGATCTATTTGGTATTTGCGTTTAAATTCAGCTTATTCCTACGCAGAAACTTCAGATTCCAAATAACCCCATCACAGGCTTATTTGAGACACCCCACAAAAAAAAAAAATCGGACTGTATTGAACTTACATGTATAAAATCTCCATTAAAATGTAGATCAAGGTATAATAGATTCAAAAAAAAATAAGCTGTTTGATAAGGTAAACAGTTAAAAAACTGTAAGCCATTTTTCAACAAAAATTAACCCGTTTTACGGTACATTTATTTTGAGAAATAGGTACTCATATTACATTTACATGCTTGTCAGCCAAGGGATTGGAACTATCAAAAATGTCTGGCTAGTGAGGAAACATCATCTAATTATTACCCAAGTATTATAATTATAAAAATCAGCTTTTATACTATAATGTAAGTAGAATTATAATTTCATGAACATTAAGGGTGTCTGGCAAGGGGTTGCCACAATGTTAAGTGTCTGGCAATAAATCACATGATTTTTAATAATATTCTTAAGATAAAATCACTTTATTACACACTTGACCGTTATTTGAAGCTTACTAGATTGAGAGTGGCACTACTGGTTTCCGCTATATTTCCCTCTCTTTTGCTCTTTCCCAAATCATTGGCGTCTTTTTCCGCGTGAAAAGAGGTTGTCGAGACAACAATTAAAAATAAATTTAATTTGTTCTTCTAAAAAGTGATTACAAGTGCATTCCATCGGAAGAAATTGTAAGTAGAAATAAATTTTCATAAAACTTTTCAGTGATGCAATACATGCATGAACACTATGTATATGGGGCAAAGTTATGTAAATTAAAAACGGTGTTACCGTTCGAATTTGCCCCTTAGCCAGCATTGCATTATAAATTTATAATATTCGCAATGCAAACTTGATTTTAATTTTCAAACTACCCTCATTTGCTCTAAAGATTGTTGGAACAATTTTTATGAAATAATGATTCGACAATCATTTCTAGGAATGCTATGTTAGCGTTTTTATGACTCTAAAACAATTAATTCGTGATTAACAGTCTTCGTTTTTTATTTTCGGTTGAATATTTTAATGCTTACATACTCGTGGTAGCCACACACGTTACGATTTGCTTGCGCAAACTTAGGCTTGCGCAAATTTGCTTGACGTCGGTATTGACCACACACGTTACGATTTGCTTGCGCAAATTTGCTTGACGCCGGTATTGACCACACACGGCTCAAATTTGCTTGTGATATCATTTCCGTTTAGAGACCGTCCAGGTGTGTTACGCGGTAATGGCATCAATTATTGATGACGCTTTGGCTATAGTTGGCCTAATAATCGCTACAAAAAAATAAAACAAAGACGTAAAATTAACCGAACCATATGGTGTAAAGACTGGTTAAGGGAAAGAGAGCATTATTCGCACATCAACTTATTAAACGAATTGAAAATTGCACCCAAAGACTGGCATAACTCCTCGTGGAGGCGATGGGCAGCAGTGACCACTCGCGTCCGGCCCTGGTCCAGGCCATGGTACGGAGCGAGAAGGCATGGCAAGCCTTCACCTCCTTCTGCGAAGCAGTAATGCTCGCGAAAGAGGAGGCGGAGCGCGCGAGGGAGAGACTATGTTGCCACGTATATTAAAGCACGGTGGTCCAAGACTGCGTCAATTGTTCCCGAGTAGCCAATCGAGTCACCACCCTTATCAATTCTATAAATAATATGCACAGACCGCACACCAGGAAATTGCAATAATTAATCAATTAATACATTGTAAACATCCTCTAAACATGTGTCTATGAGGCAATTCATCCTTATCAGTGCACTCGGGTGCTACGAATCCTGCTACGGCGTAGCGGATCCGAGCTTATAAATATAGGTTGCATCGAACGCAGAGTCAATTGCTTGTGTTCCTTACTGGTGTACGGAAGTGGTGTCGTGCCAATTCATCAAGTGTTCTAATTTCGTTTGTTTGTTTGTTTGATTGATTAGTATGGATAGTTGCGTGGAAGAACTGGCCAGGTCGCCACTCGTCAACTATGTCAACGACGACAGCATCCCACCTCCTAGTTTAGGAAACCCTAGTAGTTTAGTGTATAGTGGAAAGAAGATGGTCTGCAAGACCATGTGTACAATGTGTAATAATATTTACTCTAATCGTTCCAACCTGCTGCGGCACCTTCGCACCAAACACAAGATCAGCACGGACAACATGGTGGCGAAGCGCAGCAAGAGCAGAAACAAGAGCCGCAAGAGCAGCAACGCCGAGACCGACTACACGGAAGAAGACGGTGCCGCCGGCTCCGAGGACGACTACTACATGCCGCACCTGCCTCTGGAGACGGAGATGGTCGAGAGCGACGAGCCCATGCAGCACTTTATGGGCTGTTTGCTGGACGAGCACCAGGTTGACGAGCCTCGAGGTGTGTGTTTTTTTTGTTATTTCTGTTCTTTTTTTCATACCAGTCTTCTTATAGTGACTACATAATTATTCATTCATAATGCATTAGTGTCCACAATATCTTGTAATAAATAGGTAATAACTTTCAACTAATAATAACTTTAAATACCATGCAAAAACATGCAAACCGTGCCTACTTTTACCCAAAAAAATACCCAGAACACCGTCCATTAGACCCGAGCTCATTAAATGTTACAAGTTTAAGCCTAGTTAATTTACTAATTACAACATTCCAATGATGACACAATTGCATTAGAACTTATCAATCATTACTGAGCACCACCACTAATCCTCGCCGGGCCTCACTAATCACCATTATGCACAATTACTGGTATTCAATTCACCCTAATTCCTACCTGCTCCTATCGCACGCACCCATCTATTATTACTTGTGCCCATCTACATTATTACTTGTACTTACTCATCACTTGTACCCAGAATTACGACTTACACCCAGAATTATGACTTGCGCCCGTCTATTCTTGCCAAGCCTCTTACCAAGCCTATCCTTTACGTTTCAGAGAACGCACCCGAGCCTCTGCAGCCCGTAGAAACACCCGAGTCTCTGCAGCCCGTATGCTACGAGGGTGCGGAACCCGTGTGCGAGCCCACCAGCACCACCACGGATGCCAAATCTCCACGTAAGATGTCACGATTCACAGCATCTGGAGCTGCATCAAACCCAGCAGAGCTAACTCGTGCATCAGCCCTAGAGTCAACCACAGAGCCCACGTCAACGTCGAACCTGCCATCGAGCCTGCCCTCGACATCGAACCAAGACTCTGACTCTGACTCGTCTTCGGCATCAGTGGCCGTCTCGTTAGCAGCAGTATTGGAGGCTGCACTGGCGACAACATTACCACCAACATTACCCTCGCAAACGGTTTCTGCAACCACTGCTGCGGCTGAAACCACCTTTGCCGAGGGTCTCGCCCAGGGTTTTGTAGAGGGCGAAGACTACGACGACGTGTCTAGCGCTGATGAAGAGGACGAGTCTGATGATCAGCACAAAGTGTACGAGGGTTTACCTGGTGATCAAACTAGCGGTAAGACTGCTGATCTTTTCACATTAGATTATTTCGTAAAGACCCAAAAGAGCTACATCGAGTATGTGAAACATAACAATTGGCACGAAGACATATACGAGCTGGTGGCCCTCTTCACTGCTCCGACACCAGCATGCGACGACAACTACTCCAAGTTGACGTACATGTATTCAAAGAATGTATCTGGTCCCGGCATCGAGTACTGTCGTCTACCCAACGTGGAGCTGGGTAAATTGCTGAAGCTGGAGCTCCAATATGTGCCTCGATTGGAGGTGGTCAACTACATTAATGCTGCGCTAATGTATTTCATACAGACTTTTTCCACTTCTCTCATAATAACCAGCCTCAGGATGGGTAGACGCATAGTCACCGACGCCGTCTATCAGGCTACGCTGCCGTTTATTCAAGACTTTAAACTTACTCCTCACGAGATGATCATGTTCACCAACTATGCTGACCCTTACGTTCTAGCCAAGGGTCGCATAGACTTTATAATAAGACGCGGCATGTTGGCTCTCTCTAAGGATAGCGCTAACGGTTTCGGTAAACTGTTGCACTTTCTCGAGCTCCACGATGACTTTAAGACCCTCGTTAGACTGTATAGCTTGCAATTTGTTAAAACGCTGTGCTGCATTGTTCGCGACTGTGATTTAAATACTATCTCTCTGGCCGACTTGAAGCAGCTCCTCGCCGTCGAGAGCAATAGGTTTAAGATGAAGAGTTTTACCAAGTTCAACCTACACGCAGACGACTATTACACAATGTCTGGAGAAACGGGGGTGAGGCGTCATGGAGCCGTTAAAGACCCATGGCGCTACATTGCCTCCGTAGGACTTGACCCATTCTGCGGGGGGATGTCCTTCCGGGCCTCGACCGGGGGACTTAATGCTAGGGGGGCATGAGGGCGCCAACCTTCATGTTGGTCAGCGAGTGGCAGACTATCATTCTACCGAGAGTGAAAACAGTAGCGCAGCAATGCGTGCTACGTATACGACGAATACACCGTTGAAGTTGACTCGTCTTGAGGTTTTAAAAATATTGGAATCAAATGCTCGGTTGCAAGGCCCGAAAATTCGACCAATAGATTTAGATGTTACTCAGCGAACCGAAATTGTCATGAACGCCTTTTACCCGAAAGGCATTCCTGATATTATCAGCAATAGCTTAAAAAAGGTTCAAAATACACTGACAAAATTCTTAAGCAAATGTGAAAAGAAGTACAAGGATTGTCACAGAAAGCAGTCACATTTTATAAAGAAAAACAATATTTGGCTTTCGACTACCTTTGATCTCGGAGTGCTGTTAAAAGAATCTGTCGTTAGCTCTGACGATAAGATATCTCCAGACATAGAACAACGACAAACAATATCCGAATCCACTCAAATCATCGCAGAAGTGGAAGAAACTAACATTGGACAAGTAGATGCTCCTTCTACATTCAGAGAGATGGAATGCATCACAGAACCACCAAACCCTACTCCTGTTTCATTGGATCCTTCCACTTCTAAGCAATACGAAAGTCTGAGCAATCGTCAGCAGCGCCGTATTTCGAAACGTCTAGCAGAAGAATTAGAAGATCAGCCTGCAGCCAAAATATTAAAAGTTTTCTCGAAAATTGTAACAGACGAAGACGGAAATAAACTTAATAGCAAATCTGCCGTTGATTTCGAGTTTGTCATTAAACAATGCCTTAAAACCCCTACTGGAGCAACAACAATCGCAAACATGATAAAATCTAATCGAGAAAGTGCATACCAACAACAGTATAGCCCTGACGAAGCTCTTTGTTTAATTATAGACAGAAAACTTACTGTTGAGGACTATAAAACTCTCTATAATGCTGCAAAATCACGAGGACACAATATTTACCCAGCTTATTATAAAGTCCAATCAACGAAAAAAAAATGCTATCCCGATGACGAAGTTCTAGTAACGGAAAGAGAAGCAACAGTGTCTCTCCTCAGCCTGGTTATGCACTCGTTTCGTCGACTCGTTGAATCTTTAGATGAAAGTATTAACGAGTACTGCAACCAAAAACAAATCGATACAATTCATTGCGTTTTTCAGGGTTCTTGGAGGTTTGACGGCAGTACGGGGCAATCGATGTATAAGCAAAGTTTTTCAGATGGCGAAATTGACGAACATAGTTTATTTACAACAACTTATGGTATATAAGTTGTTGTACAAGCGTTTGGTTCTACATGAAAAAGTTCTTTGGCTTTTAAAACCATCAACGGAAAATGTTCTGAATCACGAGGACTTGCTTGAAGAAACTAAAGATGGTGAAAATGTTATTTTACCATCTGAAGAAGTTTTAATATCTTCGGATGTTGAAGAGTAAAGAAAATTAACGACTTAAACATTAATAATTTTATTTAATAAATACATCTTTCCATTTGAATAAAATAAAATAAATAGGTACATGCGATTTGACAACCCTATTTCCATAGAAATTCTGTGGAAACTTTAGAAATTTAATATTTCCGAAGTCCCACTGTTAACTTATTTGCTTTTTATTTTGTGTTATTAATAACTATATTATGCTTGCTCAGAATTAAAATCAGATACGGAATCGATAGGAATACGGAGAAAACCGCAATTTAGTGAAAAATTAAAAAAAAAACGATTTCTCTTTGTACATCTTAGATACAATACCTAAACTTTGTATGGAGTTAGATATTGTATTGTTACTGTAATAAAACAATGATCTATGTAAATCATATTATTATTTTGAAATGTACAAATAAAAACAGTTTTTTGCCGACGTCAGCAAAAGTTTAAATAACTTCTAAACTAAACATAATAAAGTCATGGTTCCTACTACGGATGCTGGCGGGAAAAATTCCGAATCATTCCCGTTGAATACTTCGGAAGTATTCGGAAATATTCCGAAGCTTTGGGAATATTTCAACTGTCAAAAAACAAGATGGCGCGGACTCAGGCACATTCTTAGTTGCAACTTGCAACGCACTATAGGTAATGATTAATACCTACCTATGCGACTCGCGAATCCTCGCGATGCGTACAGAGCTACATACAAACTAACCAAAAACATAGGTACCTACTTACTTACCTAACCCTTTTTTTAAAAACCAATCAAATATGCTAGGCCTGGTTTTTTATTCCACAACTGACATAAAAAAACTTGAGAGGTGTCAAGGGACACCCGGATGGAACGAAGTTAACTTGCTATCGTTAAGCAAATGTTTTCCGACCTTCAAGCGATTTTCGACCTTATTGACATTTATGCAAACACCGGATTTTAATGGAGCAATGTTAGCCAACGAGAATGTGAGAAAAAACAAACTAAATTTTAAATGTCAATAAGGTCGAAAATCGCTTGCACCTGTTTTTTTAACTTGCTTAACGATAGCAGGTTAAAAAAAAGGTTCAAGCGATTTTCGACCCTCCACCCCACTCCACCCCACTCCACTCCACTCCACTCCACTCCACACCATTCCATTCCATTCCAGTCCAGTCGTCCATTCCATTCCATGGTAATAAACACATTACCCTCCTTTGCGTCGCGCAAAAAGTGTCGGGTAAAAAGTGTCGTGACAACTTTTCGTAAGAATTTTTTCCGTCTAGCCCCCTTTCACAACGCGCGATCAGGAACTTCGTTCCAAAATAGCATTCGATTTCGAAATAAGTAGGTAGGTACCGACCTAAAAACAAAAGAATTAAAATCCTGTTAATCGCAGGCTAACATAATTATCTACCTATAAAAATATCAACATATACTTAATCAATTCCATCTAATATATAAAATTCTCGTGTCACGGTGTTTGTTGCCAAACTCCTCCGAAACGGCTTGACCGATTTTTATGAATTTTTTTGTGTATATTAGGTAGGTATGAGAATAGGATGTAAACTATTTTTCGTACCCCTAAGTGATAAGGGTGGTCCACCCCAAGTTTTTTTTTTTTCTTTTTTTGGATAATTTTTTTTATTGTAATTTTTTTATGATTTGACATTAAAAAATACATACAACCCTAAATTTTCACCCTTCTACCACCAACCCCTATTTTTTAATAGCGATATTAGTACTTTAATAATTTTCTACTCTTGGCGGTCGATAATTGATCAGTTATTCCCGTCAGGCGTCTACCAGTGTCACTTCTCATCCCGTAAACAGCACAGAGTAAGGATGAGAACGAAGCCGGTCTCCTGTTGTTCTCTCACAATAAGCTTTCTCTCTCTCACTCACTAAAGTTTAGGGCCTAAAATGAATCCCTATTTGAACACGCGTGAACGGCTGGACCGATTTCACTAATTCTTTTTTCGTTATTGTAAAGAGAAGGATCTTAGGATAGGTAGGTGAAGGTAGGGTGTAAGGTAGGTAGGTAGGGAGGTAGGTAGGGTAGGTAGGTAGGGTAGGTAGGTAGGGTAAGTAGATAGGAAGTAAGGGGTAGGTAGGGTAGGTAGATAGGGCAGGGTAGGTAGATAGGGTAGGGTAGGTAGATAGGGCAGGGTAGGTAGATAGGGCAGGGTAGGTAGATAGGGCAGGGTAGGTAGATAGGGCAGGGTAGGTAGATAGGGCAGGGAAGGTAGATAGGGCTGGGTAGATAGATAGGGCAGGGTAGGTAGATAGGAAGGTAGGTAGGTAGGGTAGATAGGTAGGTAGGGTAGGTAAGTAGTTCGGGCAGGGTAGGGTAGGGAGGTAGGTCAGGCAGTGTAGGGTAGGTAGTTAGTTAGGGCAGGGTAGGTAGGTAGATCGGGCAGTGTAGGGTAGGTGGGTAGGGCAAGGTAGGTAGGTAAGTAGGTAGGTCGGGCCGGGAAGGGTAGGTAGATAGGGCAGGGTAGGTAAATAGGAAGGTAGGTAGGTAGGTAGGGTAGATAGGTAGGTAGGGTAGGTAGGTTGTTCGGACAGGGTAGGGTAGGGAAGTAGGGCAGGGTAGGTAGGTAGGTCAGGCAGTGTAGGGTAGGTAGTTAGGTAGGTAGGGCAGAGTAGGTAGGTGCACCGTAGATACAAGTAAGTACTTACTGCTACCCGTGCGAAGCCGGGGTGGGCAGCTAGTTTATAATAAAATAAACATTTATATTTTACTTACGTATGTGCCACTGAACAATAATTAACTCACCCACCACACCACAAACAAACACGTTTTGTTTATTCCCATTGAATTATTCAGGCGAAATATTCCGCGGAAACATTCGATTGCGGGGTACGAATCTTTTTTTTCAATTCAATTCAATTCAATTCAATTCAAATGTTTTAACTGAGATTAGCTTAAGTGACGAAACAGTATTATCTAGTACTTCTAATAATACTGTAATAGATTCTTTAAACTTTTAGAATCGACAAAAGAGAAGCATAATAAGAATATTTTATTATATCACCAAAATATAAATCGCTTCTCTGGCAAAATCCTAGACGTGGAAATGTTAATAGATAAATATCATATGGATATCTTATGTTTTTGTGAAACCTGGTTAAAATCAGATAGGATGTTGTTTAATGTAAATGATTTTTCAGTTGCCAGTGCGTACAACAGGTCTTCATTAGGGGGTGGTACCTTAATATTATGTAATAGTTGTTTCAGATATAAGGAAAGGAAGGATATCACTGCTTGCTCTGTTGATCGCTTATGTGAGGTAGCATGTGCAGAGGTTGAAGGCCATACTTTCTTATGTGTTTATAGACCACCAGCCTCAAACTTGCCATCATTTTTGATAATAATGGAAGAAATATTAACTAAACTTTTCAGAGATAATAAAATAGTTTTTGTTTGTGGTGACCTAAATATTGATTTATTAGTAAATTCACCGGAAAAATGTAAGCTCATCTCATTATTTAAATCATTCAATTTAAAATGTATATTTAATGTAGCAACTAGAATAACAGCAACCTCAGCTACATGCATAGATAATGTATTTACTAATTGTAAAATAAAAGACTCGTCCCTAATTAGTGGCGTCAGATCTGATCATACAGGTCAACTTATATCTTTTGAATCAGATAAAAAGTTACGTTTAGATAAAACTATTCAGTTAAGACCTCTTACTAAAAATAAATTAAAAATGTTTAATAATAATGTTCTTAGCAATCTTTCAACCGCTAGTTTTGATTCACAAGACCCCAATATAAACTACGGTACATTATTTTCTACAGTATGCCAAGAATTCAATAAAGCATGTCCTGTAAAAAAAGTAACAATCAATACTAAACCAAAATTTAATGAATGGGCCACTGCTGGCATTAGAAAAAGCAGAGATATTTTATATAATTTATATAACGAAAAATCATTGACTTCTGATGAAGCTGTTCATAATTATGTAAGAAACTATTCTAAGATATTTAAAAGAGTCTGCGCCCAAGCAAAATCTAAATTAATAAGTAACAAAATTAGTATCTCGAACAATAAAATCAAAGCTGTGTGGCAGGTAATTAACAAAGAAACTGGTAACACAAAACAGCGAGATCAGAATGAATTGTCTTTGAAAATTGATAATGAAACCATTTCAGATAAGTTAAAAGTTGCTGAGACACTAGAAAATTTCTTTACCAACATCCCAATAGAGGTTACGAAATCTCTGCCTTCATCATCTATACTAGCTGAATCTCTTCTAAAAGAAAATTTTAGTAAGGACATTCCAAGTTTTGAATTCAAGCCCATTTCTATTGTCACGATTAAAAAAGCTTTCAAAAGTCTTAACATAAAAAACACTGAAGACTTATGGGGGATTTCCGTTAAGGTCCTTACTGATATCATTGACACAATTGCCCCTGTCCTAACAGGCATATTTAATCAATGTTTAGATAGCGGTACGTTTCCTGATCTAATGAAACATAGTAAAGTAGTACCAATTTTCAAATCGGGTAGTAAGAGTGATCCCTCTAATTATAGACCTATATCTGTTCTACCAGCATTGAGTAAAATATATGAAAAAATCATGCTAGACCAGATGTTGTCACATTTTAATTCAAATGGGATTTTGCATAGTCACCAGTTTGGTTTCACGAAAGGTAGGTCAACGACTGACGCAGGAGTAAAACTCATCAGTCACATTTTAGAATCCTGGGAGAAGTCCCAGGATGCAATTGGCATTTTCTGTGACCTCTCAAAAGCGTTTGACTGCGTTGACCACAACACACTGATCTGTAAATTACACCACTACGGAATTCGTGGCCAAGCTGCTGACCTTGTTCTTTCCTATCTATCAAATCGACGGCAAAAAGTAAACGTTAATGGGGCGACGTCCTCGGGGTCTCTAGTTAAAATGGGCGTGCCTCAAGGTTCAATTCTCGGCCCTTTTTTATTTCTCGTTTATATAAATGACCTTCCTTACATGATGGCTAACTTATCGAATATAATTCTATTTGCTGATGACACTTCTCTTATTTTTAAAATAGATAGAAAAGATACAGATGTCTTACACGTCAACGATAGTCTGGCTGTTCTTTCGAAATGGTTCGCAGCTAATAATCTTTTACTTAATGCGAACAAAACTAAATGTATTAGGTTCTCATTACCAAATGTACCTCAAGTGGGTCTAAATCTAAAACTTGATGGCAAAAAACTAGATGCAATAACGGAAACTGTATTTTTAGGAATTACTTTAGATTCAAAATTGCAATGGGGCGCCCACATTAGAACTCTTTCAGGTAGATTAAGTTCAGCTGCATATGCAGTAAGAAAAATAAGGCAGTTGACTGATATAGCTACAGCTAGGTTAGTATACTTTGCTTATTTCCACAGTATTATGTCTTATGGCGTACTGTTGTGGGGATCGGCAGCTGACGTAGATTCAATTTTCATTTTACAAAAGAGGGCAATACGCGCTATCTATAAAATGGGTCCTCGCGAGTCTCTTAGAAACAAATTCAAAGAAATTGATATACTGACTCTGCCTTCTCTTTATATCTTAGAAAATATTTTGTATGTTCGGAAAAACATAGGACTTTTCAAAATAAGAAGCGATTTCCATAATATAAATACACGTAGTAGGCATGAAATTGTCATACCCAAATTTAGATTAACTAAAACAAGCAAGTCATTTCTTATAAACAGCATCCGATTTTATAACAAGTTGCCAAAGTCGGTTACAGAACTTAGCGATGGGAAGTTCAAAACCCACATCAAACGTGTCCTCATCAGGAAAGCATATTATAAAATTAAAGACTACGTTGAAGACAAAGAAGTTTGGCAATAATTCCCTCTGCACATGTGGCTTCCCTGGTACCTCATTAACGGCAAAATATGTAAGATTCTATTAACTGCTCTCAAATTACCATGTTTATATTTTTGTTTTATTTACATTCTTCCTTGACATAATCATAATTTTATTTGACATTATATACCTACTATTTAATTTTCAACTCTTTATTAGTGACTTTTGTGGACATGTTAATTATTCAGATTTGTTACAGTTGTAATAGCAATCATGTCATTTCGTTTAAAATAGTTTTTATTTTTATTAATTTATTTATCTTTTATATAGATTCTTTTCTATTTTGTGAATGTGAGAACGCTGTAGGCTTAGTGGACTGTACACTTGTTGACCGTCTTCTATTTTGTTAAGTACATACTTGGTACTGGTTGAAAGACCTACACTGTCCTTGCATACCTAATAATACTGTATTTTTTATATTTTTTTTTGTTGTAAATATTGTAAAACCCAATTATTTTTAAAAGAGTAACCGTGGAGTTTCTTGCCGGCTCTTCTCCATAGGAAACGACCAATTGGAACCGTGCGTAGCTTCTGACGTTTCATAAGTGCCCATGTAGGTTTATGTGAAATAAAATATTTTGAATTGAATTGAATATAGTTCCTACCCAGAAGTTTTAGTTCTTCGCTGGATATATAGGATGAAGGGATAAAATATAGGTGACCGCAATTGAAGCAAAATTACACAGTGTGCCATGGCACCATTCCGATGTCAGTTTGGAAATAATGTCCAAATTCTTCTATTATGTCTTTCGCATCGCCAGGGGTGGTCTTCTTCCAACATGTCTTAAAGGTCGTAAGTTTGCCATGCCTGCATCGCGCCGCCAACTTCCATCGATAGTGCAATGAGTAATTTGATTCTCAGTATCAAAACAGCCAAGAGAAGTATAAAGTTATGAAGACGATTTTTGTGTCATCAAAAAATTATGCAAGTACAACATGTCAGTGTTACCTATCAATTGTGCCTTTTCTGGAGCTAACAGAATAGGTTTCCTGAGTACGCGAAATACACCGGACATAATGCCGAATACATTTTCCACAATACGTCTCGCTCTGCTCAACCGATAATTAAATATTCTTTCTTTTGATCTTTTGTCATGTTGACCGGGATATGGTTTCATTAAATTTATATTTAATGCAAAAGCATCATCTGCCACAATGACATGTGGAATTGGTTTGTTCCTTCCGGGTAATGGGTAAGGTTCAGGCAAATTTAATTTTCCTTGCTGAAGATTAGCGTAGAAACCAGTATTTTTGAAGACACCACCATCCGATATTCTTCCTTTACAACCGACATCTACGTACGTGAACTTATAATTTGCATCAACCAGTGCTAAAAGCACAATGCTAAAATCACCTTTCGTCACCTTAATTCTAATATGTCGTATCTCAATTTTGAACGAAACCGACATTTTTGTGTGCTTTGAATAAAGGCGACAAAGTCCATCTTTCTCTTTCTTTACTTTGCAAAGTTTGTATGAAAAAGAGTGAGATAAAAGACTTGACGTAATGCGACATATCTCGGATCGCTCGATCTTTCTGCGAATATGCATTAACTCATAGAGTCACCATAGTTTGTTGACATCGCGGGTTGCTCTGCGATTTAAGTGATGTGTGATTGTTTTTATAAGCTGCCAAGGTATGAAATCGTTTTTATTTTGTTATTTGACATTTGTTTACTGTTTTTAAACATACTTCATTTGTGGAAAACCACTTATTATAATAATTACGAATTTAAAAGTGCCTTTTGAGATACGACCTATTCGAATTTAAATTTTATAGTTTGCCTTTGAAATACGACCTTTTCACATGGATTTTTGTCATTGCTTTTAGATATCATCAAAATGGATTTGTTGCAGTCAGATGATGAGGAACAGGAAATCCTTCAAATATTAGCAGAGAATGGAATAAAAGTAACGAATTCTAAGAAAAAATATCAGAGCCGGATACAAATTTTAGAGAACATTTTAGTATACAAACCAGACAACGAACTCCTTCATGCGATTAATATAGCAGCCGAATCTGATCCTGCCATTAAGTGCCCAAAAGAAGCCCCTTTAGAAGTTGATGAACAAGCGTCGAACTTGGGTTCATTACTTAGTGTTGCTACTGAAAATGGTCCTGAAATTGAATTTGAAGACACATTTTTTGTTACCGGGATTGATGAAGGTGCCCCTAAATCGAATGCTATTATTAAAATATGCGAAGCTTCGGAAGGTGTCAGTGAATTGGAAATCACGCATTTTGCTACCAATGATAGTCAAACAATTGGAGTTGTAGAATTGGATGACTCTACTGAACTGATTATAGACACAGAAACGTTGGTCGTGGAATCTGGACTTGAAACAATTGACACTGAAGAACCAGAGAACAAGCCCAAACGCAGAAAACATGCTGCTTATACAGAATGGCAAAGAAATATAACGAAAGAAAAGAGAATGCGGGGAGAGAGTTATTCAGGATATTCCAGAAAGGAAAAACAGGTTACGACAGGTATACAAAGAAGTAAAAGGCAGATGGGTCCAACATGTGACTCCAACTTCTGCAAAAGTAGCGCCAAGCGGTTTTGCTCCGAGTTCGGAGAGCATGACAGACAATGTATTTTTGATAACTTTTGGAAGGAGCTCGATTGGTCAGGGAAGAAAAGTTTTGTTTCTTCAATGATAGACAAGATCCCAATCAAACAAAAGACAGTTGATTCACATAAAAGACAACAAAGCTATTACTATCTAAAGCTGAATGAGGAGACAAACCAAGTCTGCAAAAAAATGTTTCTGAATACTTTAGGAATTAGAGAACGCGTGGTTCTTACCTGGATTTCAGAAGCAAAGTCGGGTATCTCATTAACTGAGACTACAAAGCAAAAAAGTAACAGAGGCAAAAAAAGATCTACTGAGACACCAACCTCCAGTGGAATCGGTCAAGCTGAACATATGCTAAAGTTTTTTGAAGAAATACCTAAGCTATCCTCACATTACTGTAGAAGTACATCAACGAAACTATATCTTGAACCAGTATTCGAAAGTAAAAGCCATGTATACAGCATTTACAAGGAAAAATGCGCAAGCGATAAGGTGAAACCAATATCAGCTTGTTTTTTTTTTAACAAGTTTGATGAATTGAACTTAAGCATTACCAAGCCAAAGAAGGATAGGTGTGATGTTTGCTGCGGTTATGAAACCAAAAACGTGACAGAAGAGGTTTACAAAAAACATATTGAGAAGAAAAAGGCTGCAAGACTAGAAAAAGAAGCTGATAAAAAGTTGGCTATTGATGGAAAAATTACGGTACTTACTGTAGATTTGCAGAGCGTGAAGGTTTGTCCCAAAGTTCAAGCTAGTGCTGTCTATTATAAGACAAAGCTTTGTTGTCATAATTTTACAGTTTACAACTTAGCAACTCACGAAGTAACCTGTTATTGGTGGCATGAATGTGAAGGCGAGCTACAAGCATCCAACTTCGCTTCTTGTCTAGTAGACTACATACAAGAGAAGGTTCCTAAAACTATTCCACTAGTTATTTTTAGTGATGGATGTACAGCCCAGAATCGAAACTCTATCATGGCTAATGCTCTTCTTGACTTGGCTATGAAAGAAAACATAGTAATCACACAAAAATATTTGGAAAAGGGCCATACCCAAATGGAGTGTGACTCAGTACATTCCGTTATTGAGATAAAACTAAAAAAAAACGACATAAATCTACCTCATGAGTATGTTAAGCTTACTAAAGATGCAAAAAAGAAAATTCCTAAATATGACGCAAAATACCTTTCCCATGAGTTTTTCAAAGATTTTTCAGTACTGCAACGATACACCTCCATTCGACCTGGAAGAAAAGCTGGTGACCCAACTGTCACCGACATCCGGCAGTTGCGATATGAGCCAGATGGAAAAATTCAAAACTTAATTTTTCGGATGAATTGCAAGAGTTGCCCATCAGGGGAGGAGGTATGTCCACTGATGGCAATACTGCGCGCGGCATCTTTCAGCACGCAGAAGAAGTTTTTGAAATAACAGGTGTCAGTCATCATTTCATAAATCGACTACACACCATTTTGAAAGTTATGTCCTGTGGACATAAAATCAATCTAAGGAAATTTCAAACATTTTGCACCAAAACAGCAGCTGTTTTTGTATGGAATTACCCATGGTACTATATGCCAACCACACTGCACAAAATACTTATCCATGGGTCAAGTTTAATAGAAAAATGCGAACCGACTTTTATTGATTTTTCGCCTGTGTGTGCCGCTGACCTGCACCACAACGTCCACTACTCACTTGAGCATCACGGTCCAAGAGGCGCGCATTCGAATAGCTGAATATGCATTCAAAATGCTTCCTCGGATTTTGAATTTTCTTATTAAAGAATGCCACAACTGGTTTGCAAAGAGTACAAAAAGACAGATTGATTACAAGCAAACATACGTGTTAATATATGAAAATAAAACTCTTTCTCTAAACTTCCTCTTTTTTGAAGTCGGTTAAAAAGCCTCGCGACTTTGTTTCAATTCGCTTGAGAATAGAATCATACCTATTATTACAAATACTTAACTCTTGCTAGTGACACTTCTGTAGAGATGGCAACTATACTTGTTGGTTTGACTTATTGGTTATTACTTACAACTGCTTATACAGGTTGGACCAAAAATACACGTCATAAAAAAAAATATAGATTCCTCATGTCTTGGGGTATTCGAAAATACCCCATGTATGTTCCGCGATTTTTTGTAGTTTTCGAGTTATTATTTTTTTTGTAATTTTTTCGAGTTTTCTTGCCAGTGGAGCTTCAAAAATTCATATTTTTTTTTGTAGTGAGTATTTTCCAGGTTTTTTTTTTGCAACAGTATCGTCTTGAATGTTACTTTCATACATAAAATAATAAACTTGCTAACATTCCTGCAAGTTACTCAAAAAAGTATCGATAGCAGGAATTTAAGTTTTTAGTGGTAAGACTGAAATTTTCAACTTCAATTTAAAAATACAAAAATGAGGTGTTGATCGTGACATAGCTGTGCCCCCTTTATAGATAGTAAAAAAAAAATAACTTCAAGAAAAGGCTGATGAAAAAGGAGCATTTATTTTATTAAATAATGAAGACACCATTTATTTTTACTAAATATTATTTGTTTTTGTGATTACTATGTTCCAAAAGACTGACTTCCAAGTCTGAATAGATGTTTTTTAAGTTTTCTTTTAATTGATTCTTACTAAAAAAAAATATCTTGCAGTGAGATTATTTTAGTTGATATGTTTCATTTGCTATATTTGTAACGAAAGATTGCTATATTTGTAAGAAGAATACGTTGTTTTGTTATTTTTTTTGATGTTTATTTATTTCTGCCGAAAGCAAATAAAAGTTGATTTGAAAAAGTTTTTTTTTTCACCATATTTTATTAACATGTGCGGATATTCGCCTTAATAATGGATAGTTGTTCAACCTTAATCATTCCAAATATCGCAGTGACTGATCTATTTGGTATTTGCGTTTAAATTCAGCTTATTCCTACGCAGAAACTTCAGATTCCAAATAACCCCATCACAGGCTTATTTGAGACACCCCACAAAAAAAAAAAATCGGACTGTATTGAACTTACATGTATAAAATCTCCATTAAAATGTAGATCAAGGTATAATAGATTCAAAAAAAAATAAGCTGTTTGATAAGGTAAACAGTTAAAAAACTGTAAGCCATTTTTCAACAAAAATTAACCCGTTTTACGGTACATTTATTTTGAGAAATAGGTACTCATATTACATTTACATGCTTGTCAGCCAAGGGATTGGAACTATCAAAAATGTCTGGCTAGTGAGGAAACATCATCTAATTATTACCCAAGTATTATAATTATAAAAATCAGCTTTTATACTATAATGTAAGTAGAATTATAATTTCATGAACATTAAGGGTGTCTGGCAAGGGGTTGCCACAATGTTAAGTGTCTGGCAATAAATCACATGATTTTTAATAATATTCTTAAGATAAAATCACTTTATTACACACTTGACCGTTATTTGAAGCTTACTAGATTGAGAGTGGCACTACTGGTTTCCGCTATATTTCCCTCTCTTTTGCTCTTTCCCAAATCATTGGCGTCTTTTTCCGCGTGAAAAGAGGTTGTCGAGACAACAATTAAAAATAAATTTAATTTGTTCTTCTAAAAAGTGATTACAAGTGCATTCCATCGGAAGAAATTGTAAGTAGAAATAAATTTTCATAAAACTTTTCAGTGATGCAATACATGCATGAACACTATGTATATGGGGCAAAGTTATGTAAATTAAAAACGGTGTTACCGTTCGAATTTGCCCCTTAGCCAGCATTGCATTATAAATTTATAATATTCGCAATGCAAACTTGATTTTAATTTTCAAACTACCCTCATTTGCTCTAAAGATTGTTGGAACAATTTTTATGAAATAATGATTCGACAATCATTTCTAGGAATGCTATGTTAGCGTTTTTATGACTCTAAAACAATTAATTCGTGATTAACAGTCTTCGTTTTTTATTTTCGGTTGAATATTTTAATGCTTACATACTCGTGGTAGCCACACACGTTACGATTTGCTTGCGCAAACTTAGGCTTGCGCAAATTTGCTTGACGTCGGTATTGACCACACACGTTACGATTTGCTTGCGCAAATTTGCTTGACGCCGGTATTGACCACACACGGCTCAAATTTGCTTGTGATATCATTTCCGTTTAGAGACCGTCCAGGTGTGTTACGCGGTAATGGCATCAATTATTGATGACGCTTTGGCTATAGTTGGCCTAATAATCGCTACAAAAAAATAAAACAAAGACGTAAAATTAACCGAACCATATGGTGTAAAGACTGGTTAAGGGAAAGAGAGCATTATTCGCACATCAACTTATTAAACGAATTGAAAATTGCACCCAAAGACTGGCATAACTCCTCGTGGAGGCGATGGGCAGCAGTGACCACTCGCGTCCGGCCCTGGTCCAGGCCATGGTACGGAGCGAGAAGGCATGGCAAGCCTTCACCTCCTTCTGCGAAGCAGTAATGCTCGCGAAAGAGGAGGCGGAGCGCGCGAGGGAGAGACTATGTTGCCACGTATATTAAAGCACGGTGGTCCAAGACTGCGTCAATTGTTCCCGAGTAGCCAATCGAGTCACCACCCTTATCAATTCTATAAATAATATGCACAGACCGCACACCAGGAAATTGCAATAATTAATCAATTAATACATTGTAAACATCCTCTAAACATGTGTCTATGAGGCAATTCATCCTTATCAGTGCACTCGGGTGCTACGAATCCTGCTACGGCGTAGCGGATCCGAGCTTATAAATATAGGTTGCATCGAACGCAGAGTCAATTGCTTGTGTTCCTTACTGGTGTACGGAAGTGGTGTCGTGCCAATTCATCAAGTGTTCTAATTTCGTTTGTTTGTTTGTTTGATTGATTAGTATGGATAGTTGCGTGGAAGAACTGGCCAGGTCGCCACTCGTCAACTATGTCAACGACGACAGCATCCCACCTCCTAGTTTAGGAAACCCTAGTAGTTTAGTGTATAGTGGAAAGAAGATGGTCTGCAAGACCATGTGTACAATGTGTAATAATATTTACTCTAATCGTTCCAACCTGCTGCGGCACCTTCGCACCAAACACAAGATCAGCACGGACAACATGGTGGCGAAGCGCAGCAAGAGCAGAAACAAGAGCCGCAAGAGCAGCAACGCCGAGACCGACTACACGGAAGAAGACGGTGCCGCCGGCTCCGAGGACGACTACTACATGCCGCACCTGCCTCTGGAGACGGAGATGGTCGAGAGCGACGAGCCCATGCAGCACTTTATGGGCTGTTTGCTGGACGAGCACCAGGTTGACGAGCCTCGAGGTGTGTGTTTTTTTTGTTATTTCTGTTCTTTTTTTCATACCAGTCTTCTTATAGTGACTACATAATTATTCATTCATAATGCATTAGTGTCCACAATATCTTGTAATAAATAGGTAATAACTTTCAACTAATAATAACTTTAAATACCATGCAAAAACATGCAAACCGTGCCTACTTTTACCCAAAAAAATACCCAGAACACCGTCCATTAGACCCGAGCTCATTAAATGTTACAAGTTTAAGCCTAGTTAATTTACTAATTACAACATTCCAATGATGACACAATTGCATTAGAACTTATCAATCATTACTGAGCACCACCACTAATCCTCGCCGGGCCTCACTAATCACCATTATGCACAATTACTGGTATTCAATTCACCCTAATTCCTACCTGCTCCTATCGCACGCACCCATCTATTATTACTTGTGCCCATCTACATTATTACTTGTACTTACTCATCACTTGTACCCAGAATTACGACTTACACCCAGAATTATGACTTGCGCCCGTCTATTCTTGCCAAGCCTCTTACCAAGCCTATCCTTTACGTTTCAGAGAACGCACCCGAGCCTCTGCAGCCCGTAGAAACACCCGAGTCTCTGCAGCCCGTATGCTACGAGGGTGCGGAACCCGTGTGCGAGCCCACCAGCACCACCACGGATGCCAAATCTCCACGTAAGATGTCACGATTCACAGCATCTGGAGCTGCATCAAACCCAGCAGAGCTAACTCGTGCATCAGCCCTAGAGTCAACCACAGAGCCCACGTCAACGTCGAACCTGCCATCGAGCCTGCCCTCGACATCGAACCAAGACTCTGACTCTGACTCGTCTTCGGCATCAGTGGCCGTCTCGTTAGCAGCAGTATTGGAGGCTGCACTGGCGACAACATTACCACCAACATTACCCTCGCAAACGGTTTCTGCAACCACTGCTGCGGCTGAAACCACCTTTGCCGAGGGTCTCGCCCAGGGTTTTGTAGAGGGCGAAGACTACGACGACGTGTCTAGCGCTGATGAAGAGGACGAGTCTGATGATCAGCACAAAGTGTACGAGGGTTTACCTGGTGATCAAACTAGCGGTAAGACTGCTGATCTTTTCACATTAGATTATTTCGTAAAGACCCAAAAGAGCTACATCGAGTATGTGAAACATAACAATTGGCACGAAGACATATACGAGCTGGTGGCCCTCTTCACTGCTCCGACACCAGCATGCGACGACAACTACTCCAAGTTGACGTACATGTATTCAAAGAATGTATCTGGTCCCGGCATCGAGTACTGTCGTCTACCCAACGTGGAGCTGGGTAAATTGCTGAAGCTGGAGCTCCAATATGTGCCTCGATTGGAGGTGGTCAACTACATTAATGCTGCGCTAATGTATTTCATACAGACTTTTTCCACTTCTCTCATAATAACCAGCCTCAGGATGGGTAGACGCATAGTCACCGACGCCGTCTATCAGGCTACGCTGCCGTTTATTCAAGACTTTAAACTTACTCCTCACGAGATGATCATGTTCACCAACTATGCTGACCCTTACGTTCTAGCCAAGGGTCGCATAGACTTTATAATAAGACGCGGCATGTTGGCTCTCTCTAAGGATAGCGCTAACGGTTTCGGTAAACTGTTGCACTTTCTCGAGCTCCACGATGACTTTAAGACCCTCGTTAGACTGTATAGCTTGCAATTTGTTAAAACGCTGTGCTGCATTGTTCGCGACTGTGATTTAAATACTATCTCTCTGGCCGACTTGAAGCAGCTCCTCGCCGTCGAGAGCAATAGGTTTAAGATGAAGAGTTTTACCAAGTTCAACCTACACGCAGACGACTATTACACAATGTCTGGAGAAACGGGGGTGAGGCGTCATGGAGCCGTTAAAGACCCATGGCGCTACATTGCCTCCGTAGGACTTGACCCATTCTGCGGGGGGATGTCCTTCCGGGCCTCGACCGGGGGACTTAATGCTAGGGGGGCATGAGGGCGCCAACCTTCATGTTGGTCAGCGAGTGGCAGACTATCATTCTACCGAGAGTGAAAACAGTAGCGCAGCAATGCGTGCTACGTATACGACGAATACACCGTTGAAGTTGACTCGTCTTGAGGTTTTAAAAATATTGGAATCAAATGCTCGGTTGCAAGGCCCGAAAATTCGACCAATAGATTTAGATGTTACTCAGCGAACCGAAATTGTCATGAACGCCTTTTACCCGAAAGGCATTCCTGATATTATCAGCAATAGCTTAAAAAAGGTTCAAAATACACTGACAAAATTCTTAAGCAAATGTGAAAAGAAGTACAAGGATTGTCACAGAAAGCAGTCACATTTTATAAAGAAAAACAATATTTGGCTTTCGACTACCTTTGATCTCGGAGTGCTGTTAAAAGAATCTGTCGTTAGCTCTGACGATAAGATATCTCCAGACGTAGAACAACGACAAACAATATCCGAATCCACTCAAATCATCGCAGAAGTGGAAGAAACTAACATTGGACAAGTAGATGCTCCTTCTACATTCAGAGAGATGGAATGCATCACAGAACCACCAAACCCTACTCCTGTTTCATTGGATCCTTCCACTTCTAAGCAATACGAAAGTCTGAGCAATCGTCAGCAGCGCCGTATTTCGAAACGTCTAGCAGAAGAATTAGAAGATCAGCCTGCAGCCAAAATATTAAAAGTTTTCTCGAAAATTGTAACAGACGAAGACGGAAATAAACTTAATAGCAAATCTGCCGTTGATTTCGAGTTTGTCATTAAACAATGCCTTAAAACCCCTACTGGAGCAACAACAATCGCAAACATGATAAAATCTAATCGAGAAAGTGCATACCAACAACAGTATAGCCCTGACGAAGCTCTTTGTTTAATTATAGACAGAAAACTTACTGTTGAGGACTATAAAACTCTCTATAATGCTGCAAAATCACGAGGACACAATATTTACCCAGCTTATTATAAAGTCCAATCAACGAAAAAAAAATGCTATCCCGATGACGAAGTTCTAGTAACGGAAAGAGAAGCAACAGTGTCTCTCCTCAGCCTGGTTATGCACTCGTTTCGTCGACTCGTTGAATCTTTAGATGAAAGTATTAACGAGTACTGCAACCAAAAACAAATCGATACAATTCATTGCGTTTTTCAGGGTTCTTGGAGGTTTGACGGCAGTACGGGGCAATCGATGTATAAGCAAAGTTTTTCAGATGGCGAAATTGACGAACATAGTTTATTTACAACAACTTATGGTATATAAGTTGTTGTACAAGCGTTTGGTTCTACATGAAAAAGTTCTTTGGCTTTTAAAACCATCAACGGAAAATGTTCTGAATCACGAGGACTTGCTTGAAGAAACTAAAGATGGTGAAAATGTTATTTTACCATCTGAAGAAGTTTTAATATCTTCGGATGTTGAAGAGTAAAGAAAATTAACGACTTAAACATTAATAATTTTATTTAATAAATACATCTTTCCATTTGAATAAAATAAAATAAATAGGTACATGCGATTTGACAACCCTATTTCCATAGAAATTCTGTGGAAACTTTAGAAATTTAATATTTCCGAAGTCCCACTGTTAACTTATTTGCTTTTTATTTTGTGTTATTAATAACTATATTATGCTTGCTCAGAATTAAAATCAGATACGGAATCGATAGGAATACGGAGAAAACCGCAATTTAGTGAAAAATTAAAAAAAAAACGATTTCTCTTTGTACATCTTAGATACAATACCTAAACTTTGTATGGAGTTAGATATTGTATTGTTACTGTAATAAAACAATGATCTATGTAAATCATATTATTATTTTGAAATGTACAAATAAAAACAGTTTTTTGCCGACGTCAGCAAAAGTTTAAATAACTTCTAAACTAAACATAATAAAGTCATGGTTCCTACTACGGATGCTGGCGGGAAAAATTCCGAATCATTCCCGTTGAATACTTCGGAAGTATTCGGAAATATTCCGAAGCTTTGGGAATATTTCAACTGTCAAAAAACAAGATGGCGCGGACTCAGGCACATTCTTAGTTGCAACTTGCAACGCACTATAGGTAATGATTAATACCTACCTATGCGACTCGCGAATCCTCGCGATGCGTACAGAGCTACATACAAACTAACCAAAAACATAGGTACCTACTTACTTACCTAACCCTTTTTTTAAAAACCAATCAAATATGCTAGGCCTGGTTTTTTATTCCACAACTGACATAAAAAAACTTGAGAGGTGTCAAGGGACACCCGGATGGAACGAAGTTAACTTGCTATCGTTAAGCAAATGTTTTCCGACCTTCAAGCGATTTTCGACCTTATTGACATTTATGCAAACACCGGATTTTAATGGAGCAATGTTAGCCAACGAGAATGTGAGAAAAAACAAACTAAATTTTAAATGTCAATAAGGTCGAAAATCGCTTGCACCTGTTTTTTTAACTTGCTTAACGATAGCAGGTTAAAAAAAAGGTTCAAGCGATTTTCGACCCTCCACCCCACTCCACCCCACTCCACTCCACTCCACTCCACTCCACACCATTCCATTCCATTCCAGTCCAGTCGTCCATTCCATTCCATGGTAATAAACACATTACCCTCCTTTGCGTCGCGCAAAAAGTGTCGGGTAAAAAGTGTCGTGACAACTTTTCGTAAGAATTTTTTCCGTCTAGCCCCCTTTCACAACGCGCGATCAGGAACTTCGTTCCAAAATAGCATTCGATTTCGAAATAAGTAGGTAGGTACCGACCTAAAAACAAAAGAATTAAAATCCTGTTAATCGCAGGCTAACATAATTATCTACCTATAAAAATATCAACATATACTTAATCAATTCCATCTAATATATAAAATTCTCGTGTCACGGTGTTTGTTGCCAAACTCCTCCGAAACGGCTTGACCGATTTTTATGAATTTTTTTGTGTATATTAGGTAGGTATGAGAATAGGATGTAAACTATTTTTCGTACCCCTAAGTGATAAGGGTGGTCCACCCCAAGTTTTTTTTTTTTCTTTTTTTGGATAATTTTTTTTATTGTAATTTTTTTATGATTTGACATTAAAAAATACATACAACCCTAAATTTTCACCCTTCTACCACCAACCCCTATTTTTTAATAGCGATATTAGTACTTTAATAATTTTCTACTCTTGGCGGTCGATAATTGATCAGTTATTCCCGTCAGGCGTCTACCAGTGTCACTTCTCATCCCGTAAACAGCACAGAGTAAGGATGAGAACGAAGCCGGTCTCCTGTTGTTCTCTCACAATAAGCTTTCTCTCTCTCACTCACTAAAGTTTAGGGCCTAAAATGAATCCCTATTTGAACACGCGTGAACGGCTGGACCGATTTCACTAATTCTTTTTTCGTTATTGTAAAGAGAAGGATCTTAGGATAGGTAGGTGAAGGTAGGGTGTAAGGTAGGTAGGTAGGGAGGTAGGTAGGGTAGGTAGGTAGGGTAGGTAGGTAGGGTAAGTAGATAGGAAGTAAGGGGTAGGTAGGGTAGGTAGATAGGGCAGGGTAGGTAGATAGGGTAGGGTAGGTAGATAGGGCAGGGTAGGTAGATAGGGCAGGGTAGGTAGATAGGGCAGGGTAGGTAGATAGGGCAGGGTAGGTAGATAGGGCAGGGAAGGTAGATAGGGCTGGGTAGATAGATAGGGCAGGGTAGGTAGATAGGAAGGTAGGTAGGTAGGGTAGATAGGTAGGTAGGGTAGGTAAGTAGTTCGGGCAGGGTAGGGTAGGGAGGTAGGTCAGGCAGTGTAGGGTAGGTAGTTAGTTAGGGCAGGGTAGGTAGGTAGATCGGGCAGTGTAGGGTAGGTGGGTAGGGCAAGGTAGGTAGGTAAGTAGGTAGGTCGGGCCGGGAAGGGTAGGTAGATAGGGCAGGGTAGGTAAATAGGAAGGTAGGTAGGTAGGTAGGGTAGATAGGTAGGTAGGGTAGGTAGGTTGTTCGGACAGGGTAGGGTAGGGAAGTAGGGCAGGGTAGGTAGGTAGGTCAGGCAGTGTAGGGTAGGTAGTTAGGTAGGTAGGGCAGAGTAGGTAGGTGCACCGTAGATACAAGTAAGTACTTACTGCTACCCGTGCGAAGCCGGGGTGGGCAGCTAGTTTATAATAAAATAAACATTTATATTTTACTTACGTATGTGCCACTGAACAATAATTAACTCACCCACCACACCACAAACAAACACGTTTTGTTTATTCCCATTGAATTATTCAGGCGAAATATTCCGCGGAAACATTCGATTGCGGGGTACGAATCTTTTTTTTCAATTCAATTCAATTCAATTCAATTCAAATGTTTTAACTGAGATTAGCTTAAGTGACGAAACAGTATTATCTAGTACTTCTAATAATACTGTAATAGATTCTTTAAACTTTTAGAATCGACAAAAGAGAAGCATAATAAGAATATTTTATTATATCACCAAAATATAAATCGCTTCTCTGGCAAAATCCTAGACGTGGAAATGTTAATAGATAAATATCATATGGATATCTTATGTTTTTGTGAAACCTGGTTAAAATCAGATAGGATGTTGTTTAATGTAAATGATTTTTCAGTTGCCAGTGCGTACAACAGGTCTTCATTAGGGGGTGGTACCTTAATATTATGTAATAGTTGTTTCAGATATAAGGAAAGGAAGGATATCACTGCTTGCTCTGTTGATCGCTTATGTGAGGTAGCATGTGCAGAGGTTGAAGGCCATACTTTCTTATGTGTTTATAGACCACCAGCCTCAAACTTGCCATCATTTTTGATAATAATGGAAGAAATATTAACTAAACTTTTCAGAGATAATAAAATAGTTTTTGTTTGTGGTGACCTAAATATTGATTTATTAGTAAATTCACCGGAAAAATGTAAGCTCATCTCATTATTTAAATCATTCAATTTAAAATGTATATTTAATGTAGCAACTAGAATAACAGCAACCTCAGCTACATGCATAGATAATGTATTTACTAATTGTAAAATAAAAGACTCGTCCCTAATTAGTGGCGTCAGATCTGATCATACAGGTCAACTTATATCTTTTGAATCAGATAAAAAGTTACGTTTAGATAAAACTATTCAGTTAAGACCTCTTACTAAAAATAAATTAAAAATGTTTAATAATAATGTTCTTAGCAATCTTTCAACCGCTAGTTTTGATTCACAAGACCCCAATATAAACTACGGTACATTATTTTCTACAGTATGCCAAGAATTCAATAAAGCATGTCCTGTAAAAAAAGTAACAATCAATACTAAACCAAAATTTAATGAATGGGCCACTGCTGGCATTAGAAAAAGCAGAGATATTTTATATAATTTATATAACGAAAAATCATTGACTTCTGATGAAGCTGTTCATAATTATGTAAGAAACTATTCTAAGATATTTAAAAGAGTCTGCGCCCAAGCAAAATCTAAATTAATAAGTAACAAAATTAGTATCTCGAACAATAAAATCAAAGCTGTGTGGCAGGTAATTAACAAAGAAACTGGTAACACAAAACAGCGAGATCAGAATGAATTGTCTTTGAAAATTGATAATGAAACCATTTCAGATAAGTTAAAAGTTGCTGAGACACTAGAAAATTTCTTTACCAACATCCCAATAGAGGTTACGAAATCTCTGCCTTCATCATCTATACTAGCTGAATCTCTTCTAAAAGAAAATTTTAGTAAGGACATTCCAAGTTTTGAATTCAAGCCCATTTCTATTGTCACGATTAAAAAAGCTTTCAAAAGTCTTAACATAAAAAACACTGAAGACTTATGGGGGATTTCCGTTAAGGTCCTTACTGATATCATTGACACAATTGCCCCTGTCCTAACAGGCATATTTAATCAATGTTTAGATAGCGGTACGTTTCCTGATCTAATGAAACATAGTAAAGTAGTACCAATTTTCAAATCGGGTAGTAAGAGTGATCCCTCTAATTATAGACCTATATCTGTTCTACCAGCATTGAGTAAAATATATGAAAAAATCATGCTAGACCAGATGTTGTCACATTTTAATTCAAATGGGATTTTGCATAGTCACCAGTTTGGTTTCACGAAAGGTAGGTCAACGACTGACGCAGGAGTAAAACTCATCAGTCACATTTTAGAATCCTGGGAGAAGTCCCAGGATGCAATTGGCATTTTCTGTGACCTCTCAAAAGCGTTTGACTGCGTTGACCACAACACACTGATCTGTAAATTACACCACTACGGAATTCGTGGCCAAGCTGCTGACCTTGTTCTTTCCTATCTATCAAATCGACGGCAAAAAGTAAACGTTAATGGGGCGACGTCCTCGGGGTCTCTAGTTAAAATGGGCGTGCCTCAAGGTTCAATTCTCGGCCCTTTTTTATTTCTCGTTTATATAAATGACCTTCCTTACATGATGGCTAACTTATCGAATATAATTCTATTTGCTGATGACACTTCTCTTATTTTTAAAATAGATAGAAAAGATACAGATGTCTTACACGTCAACGATAGTCTGGCTGTTCTTTCGAAATGGTTCGCAGCTAATAATCTTTTACTTAATGCGAACAAAACTAAATGTATTAGGTTCTCATTACCAAATGTACCTCAAGTGGGTCTAAATCTAAAACTTGATGGCAAAAAACTAGATGCAATAACGGAAACTGTATTTTTAGGAATTACTTTAGATTCAAAATTGCAATGGGGCGCCCACATTAGAACTCTTTCAGGTAGATTAAGTTCAGCTGCATATGCAGTAAGAAAAATAAGGCAGTTGACTGATATAGCTACAGCTAGGTTAGTATACTTTGCTTATTTCCACAGTATTATGTCTTATGGCGTACTGTTGTGGGGATCGGCAGCTGACGTAGATTCAATTTTCATTTTACAAAAGAGGGCAATACGCGCTATCTATAAAATGGGTCCTCGCGAGTCTCTTAGAAACAAATTCAAAGAAATTGATATACTGACTCTGCCTTCTCTTTATATCTTAGAAAATATTTTGTATGTTCGGAAAAACATAGGACTTTTCAAAATAAGAAGCGATTTCCATAATATAAATACACGTAGTAGGCATGAAATTGTCATACCCAAATTTAGATTAACTAAAACAAGCAAGTCATTTCTTATAAACAGCATCCGATTTTATAACAAGTTGCCAAAGTCGGTTACAGAACTTAGCGATGGGAAGTTCAAAACCCACATCAAACGTGTCCTCATCAGGAAAGCATATTATAAAATTAAAGACTACGTTGAAGACAAAGAAGTTTGGCAATAATTCCCTCTGCACATGTGGCTTCCCTGGTACCTCATTAACGGCAAAATATGTAAGATTCTATTAACTGCTCTCAAATTACCATGTTTATATTTTTGTTTTATTTACATTCTTCCTTGACATAATCATAATTTTATTTGACATTATATACCTACTATTTAATTTTCAACTCTTTATTAGTGACTTTTGTGGACATGTTAATTATTCAGATTTGTTACAGTTGTAATAGCAATCATGTCATTTCGTTTAAAATAGTTTTTATTTTTATTAATTTATTTATCTTTTATATAGATTCTTTTCTATTTTGTGAATGTGAGAACGCTGTAGGCTTAGTGGACTGTACACTTGTTGACCGTCTTCTATTTTGTTAAGTACATACTTGGTACTGGTTGAAAGACCTACACTGTCCTTGCATACCTAATAATACTGTATTTTTTATATTTTTTTTTGTTGTAAATATTGTAAAACCCAATTATTTTTAAAAGAGTAACCGTGGAGTTTCTTGCCGGCTCTTCTCCATAGGAAACGACCAATTGGAACCGTGCGTAGCTTCTGACGTTTCATAAGTGCCCATGTAGGTTTATGTGAAATAAAATATTTTGAATTGAATTGAATATAGTTCCTACCCAGAAGTTTTAGTTCTTCGCTGGATATATAGGATGAAGGGATAAAATATAGGTGACCGCAATTGAAGCAAAATTACACAGTGTGCCATGGCACCATTCCGATGTCAGTTTGGAAATAATGTCCAAATTCTTCTATTATGTCTTTCGCATCGCCAGGGGTGGTCTTCTTCCAACATGTCTTAAAGGTCGTAAGTTTGCCATGCCTGCATCGCGCCGCCAACTTCCATCGATAGTGCAATGAGTAATTTGATTCTCAGTATCAAAACAGCCAAGAGAAGTATAAAGTTATGAAGACGATTTTTGTGTCATCAAAAAATTATGCAAGTACAACATGTCAGTGTTACCTATCAATTGTGCCTTTTCTGGAGCTAACAGAATAGGTTTCCTGAGTACGCGAAATACACCGGACATAATGCCGAATACATTTTCCACAATACGTCTCGCTCTGCTCAACCGATAATTAAATATTCTTTCTTTTGATCTTTTGTCATGTTGACCGGGATATGGTTTCATTAAATTTATATTTAATGCAAAAGCATCATCTGCCACAATGACATGTGGAATTGGTTTGTTCCTTCCGGGTAATGGGTAAGGTTCAGGCAAATTTAATTTTCCTTGCTGAAGATTAGCGTAGAAACCAGTATTTTTGAAGACACCACCATCCGATATTCTTCCTTTACAACCGACATCTACGTACGTGAACTTATAATTTGCATCAACCAGTGCTAAAAGCACAATGCTAAAATCACCTTTCGTCACCTTAATTCTAATATGTCGTATCTCAATTTTGAACGAAACCGACATTTTTGTGTGCTTTGAATAAAGGCGACAAAGTCCATCTTTCTCTTTCTTTACTTTGCAAAGTTTGTATGAAAAAGAGTGAGATAAAAGACTTGACGTAATGCGACATATCTCGGATCGCTCGATCTTTCTGCGAATATGCATTAACTCATAGAGTCACCATAGTTTGTTGACATCGCGGGTTGCTCTGCGATTTAAGTGATGTGTGATTGTTTTTATAAGCTGCCAAGGTATGAAATCGTTTTTATTTTGTTATTTGACATTTGTTTACTGTTTTTAAACATACTTCATTTGTGGAAAACCACTTATTATAATAATTACGAATTTAAAAGTGCCTTTTGAGATACGACCTATTCGAATTTAAATTTTATAGTTTGCCTTTGAAATACGACCTTTTCACATGGATTTTTGTCATTGCTTTTAGATATCATCAAAATGGATTTGTTGCAGTCAGATGATGAGGAACAGGAAATCCTTCAAATATTAGCAGAGAATGGAATAAAAGTAACGAATTCTAAGAAAAAATATCAGAGCCGGATACAAATTTTAGAGAACATTTTAGTATACAAACCAGACAACGAACTCCTTCATGCGATTAATATAGCAGCCGAATCTGATCCTGCCATTAAGTGCCCAAAAGAAGCCCCTTTAGAAGTTGATGAACAAGCGTCGAACTTGGGTTCATTACTTAGTGTTGCTACTGAAAATGGTCCTGAAATTGAATTTGAAGACACATTTTTTGTTACCGGGATTGATGAAGGTGCCCCTAAATCGAATGCTATTATTAAAATATGCGAAGCTTCGGAAGGTGTCAGTGAATTGGAAATCACGCATTTTGCTACCAATGATAGTCAAACAATTGGAGTTGTAGAATTGGATGACTCTACTGAACTGATTATAGACACAGAAACGTTGGTCGTGGAATCTGGACTTGAAACAATTGACACTGAAGAACCAGAGAACAAGCCCAAACGCAGAAAACATGCTGCTTATACAGAATGGCAAAGAAATATAACGAAAGAAAAGAGAATGCGGGGAGAGAGTTATTCAGGATATTCCAGAAAGGAAAAACAGGTTACGACAGGTATACAAAGAAGTAAAAGGCAGATGGGTCCAACATGTGACTCCAACTTCTGCAAAAGTAGCGCCAAGCGGTTTTGCTCCGAGTTCGGAGAGCATGACAGACAATGTATTTTTGATAACTTTTGGAAGGAGCTCGATTGGTCAGGGAAGAAAAGTTTTGTTTCTTCAATGATAGACAAGATCCCAATCAAACAAAAGACAGTTGATTCACATAAAAGACAACAAAGCTATTACTATCTAAAGCTGAATGAGGAGACAAACCAAGTCTGCAAAAAAATGTTTCTGAATACTTTAGGAATTAGAGAACGCGTGGTTCTTACCTGGATTTCAGAAGCAAAGTCGGGTATCTCATTAACTGAGACTACAAAGCAAAAAAGTAACAGAGGCAAAAAAAGATCTACTGAGACACCAACCTCCAGTGGAATCGGTCAAGCTGAACATATGCTAAAGTTTTTTGAAGAAATACCTAAGCTATCCTCACATTACTGTAGAAGTACATCAACGAAACTATATCTTGAACCAGTATTCGAAAGTAAAAGCCATGTATACAGCATTTACAAGGAAAAATGCGCAAGCGATAAGGTGAAACCAATATCAGCTTGTTTTTTTTTTAACAAGTTTGATGAATTGAACTTAAGCATTACCAAGCCAAAGAAGGATAGGTGTGATGTTTGCTGCGGTTATGAAACCAAAAACGTGACAGAAGAGGTTTACAAAAAACATATTGAGAAGAAAAAGGCTGCAAGACTAGAAAAAGAAGCTGATAAAAAGTTGGCTATTGATGGAAAAATTACGGTACTTACTGTAGATTTGCAGAGCGTGAAGGTTTGTCCCAAAGTTCAAGCTAGTGCTGTCTATTATAAGACAAAGCTTTGTTGTCATAATTTTACAGTTTACAACTTAGCAACTCACGAAGTAACCTGTTATTGGTGGCATGAATGTGAAGGCGAGCTACAAGCATCCAACTTCGCTTCTTGTCTAGTAGACTACATACAAGAGAAGGTTCCTAAAACTATTCCACTAGTTATTTTTAGTGATGGATGTACAGCCCAGAATCGAAACTCTATCATGGCTAATGCTCTTCTTGACTTGGCTATGAAAGAAAACATAGTAATCACACAAAAATATTTGGAAAAGGGCCATACCCAAATGGAGTGTGACTCAGTACATTCCGTTATTGAGATAAAACTAAAAAAAAACGACATAAATCTACCTCATGAGTATGTTAAGCTTACTAAAGATGCAAAAAAGAAAATTCCTAAATATGACGCAAAATACCTTTCCCATGAGTTTTTCAAAGATTTTTCAGTACTGCAACGATACACCTCCATTCGACCTGGAAGAAAAGCTGGTGACCCAACTGTCACCGACATCCGGCAGTTGCGATATGAGCCAGATGGAAAAATTCAAAACTTAATTTTTCGGATGAATTGCAAGAGTTGCCCATCAGGGGAGGAGGTATGTCCACTGATGGCAATACTGCGCGCGGCATCTTTCAGCACGCAGAAGAAGTTTTTGAAATAACAGGTGTCAGTCATCATTTCATAAATCGACTACACACCATTTTGAAAGTTATGTCCTGTGGACATAAAATCAATCTAAGGAAATTTCAAACATTTTGCACCAAAACAGCAGCTGTTTTTGTATGGAATTACCCATGGTACTATATGCCAACCACACTGCACAAAATACTTATCCATGGGTCAAGTTTAATAGAAAAATGCGAACCGACTTTTATTGATTTTTCGCCTGTGTGTGCCGCTGACCTGCACCACAACGTCCACTACTCACTTGAGCATCACGGTCCAAGAGGCGCGCATTCGAATAGCTGAATATGCATTCAAAATGCTTCCTCGGATTTTGAATTTTCTTATTAAAGAATGCCACAACTGGTTTGCAAAGAGTACAAAAAGACAGATTGATTACAAGCAAACATACGTGTTAATATATGAAAATAAAACTCTTTCTCTAAACTTCCTCTTTTTTGAAGTCGGTTAAAAAGCCTCGCGACTTTGTTTCAATTCGCTTGAGAATAGAATCATACCTATTATTACAAATACTTAACTCTTGCTAGTGACACTTCTGTAGAGATGGCAACTATACTTGTTGGTTTGACTTATTGGTTATTACTTACAACTGCTTATACAGGTTGGACCAAAAATACACGTCATAAAAAAAAATATAGATTCCTCATGTCTTGGGGTATTCGAAAATACCCCATGTATGTTCCGCGATTTTTTGTAGTTTTCGAGTTATTATTTTTTTTGTAATTTTTTCGAGTTTTCTTGCCAGTGGAGCTTCAAAAATTCATATTTTTTTTTGTAGTGAGTATTTTCCAGGTTTTTTTTTTGCAACAGTATCGTCTTGAATGTTACTTTCATACATAAAATAATAAACTTGCTAACATTCCTGCAAGTTACTCAAAAAAGTATCGATAGCAGGAATTTAAGTTTTTAGTGGTAAGACTGAAATTTTCAACTTCAATTTAAAAATACAAAAATGAGGTGTTGATCGTGACATAGCTGTGCCCCCTTTATAGATAGTAAAAAAAAAATAACTTCAAGAAAAGGCTGATGAAAAAGGAGCATTTATTTTATTAAATAATGAAGACACCATTTATTTTTACTAAATATTATTTGTTTTTGTGATTACTATGTTCCAAAAGACTGACTTCCAAGTCTGAATAGATGTTTTTTAAGTTTTCTTTTAATTGATTCTTACTAAAAAAAAATATCTTGCAGTGAGATTATTTTAGTTGATATGTTTCATTTGCTATATTTGTAACGAAAGATTGCTATATTTGTAAGAAGAATACGTTGTTTTGTTATTTTTTTTGATGTTTATTTATTTCTGCCGAAAGCAAATAAAAGTTGATTTGAAAAAGTTTTTTTTTTCACCATATTTTATTAACATGTGCGGATATTCGCCTTAATAATGGATAGTTGTTCAACCTTAATCATTCCAAATATCGCAGTGACTGATCTATTTGGTATTTGCGTTTAAATTCAGCTTATTCCTACGCAGAAACTTCAGATTCCAAATAACCCCATCACAGGCTTATTTGAGACACCCCACAAAAAAAAAAAATCGGACTGTATTGAACTTACATGTATAAAATCTCCATTAAAATGTAGATCAAGGTATAATAGATTCAAAAAAAAATAAGCTGTTTGATAAGGTAAACAGTTAAAAAACTGTAAGCCATTTTTCAACAAAAATTAACCCGTTTTACGGTACATTTATTTTGAGAAATAGGTACTCATATTACATTTACATGCTTGTCAGCCAAGGGATTGGAACTATCAAAAATGTCTGGCTAGTGAGGAAACATCATCTAATTATTACCCAAGTATTATAATTATAAAAATCAGCTTTTATACTATAATGTAAGTAGAATTATAATTTCATGAACATTAAGGGTGTCTGGCAAGGGGTTGCCACAATGTTAAGTGTCTGGCAATAAATCACATGATTTTTAATAATATTCTTAAGATAAAATCACTTTATTACACACTTGACCGTTATTTGAAGCTTACTAGATTGAGAGTGGCACTACTGGTTTCCGCTATATTTCCCTCTCTTTTGCTCTTTCCCAAATCATTGGCGTCTTTTTCCGCGTGAAAAGAGGTTGTCGAGACAACAATTAAAAATAAATTTAATTTGTTCTTCTAAAAAGTGATTACAAGTGCATTCCATCGGAAGAAATTGTAAGTAGAAATAAATTTTCATAAAACTTTTCAGTGATGCAATACATGCATGAACACTATGTATATGGGGCAAAGTTATGTAAATTAAAAACGGTGTTACCGTTCGAATTTGCCCCTTAGCCAGCATTGCATTATAAATTTATAATATTCGCAATGCAAACTTGATTTTAATTTTCAAACTACCCTCATTTGCTCTAAAGATTGTTGGAACAATTTTTATGAAATAATGATTCGACAATCATTTCTAGGAATGCTATGTTAGCGTTTTTATGACTCTAAAACAATTAATTCGTGATTAACAGTCTTCGTTTTTTATTTTCGGTTGAATATTTTAATGCTTACATACTCGTGGTAGCCACACACGTTACGATTTGCTTGCGCAAACTTAGGCTTGCGCAAATTTGCTTGACGTCGGTATTGACCACACACGTTACGATTTGCTTGCGCAAATTTGCTTGACGCCGGTATTGACCACACACGGCTCAAATTTGCTTGTGATATCATTTCCGTTTAGAGACCGTCCAGGTGTGTTACGCGGTAATGGCATCAATTATTGATGACGCTTTGGCTATAGTTGGCCTAATAATCGCTACAAAAAAATAAAACAAAGACGTAAAATTAACCGAACCATATGGTGTAAAGACTGGTTAAGGGAAAGAGAGCATTATTCGCACATCAACTTATTAAACGAATTGAAAATTGCACCCAAAGACTGGCATAACTCCTCGTGGAGGCGATGGGCAGCAGTGACCACTCGCGTCCGGCCCTGGTCCAGGCCATGGTACGGAGCGAGAAGGCATGGCAAGCCTTCACCTCCTTCTGCGAAGCAGTAATGCTCGCGAAAGAGGAGGCGGAGCGCGCGAGGGAGAGACTATGTTGCCACGTATATTAAAGCACGGTGGTCCAAGACTGCGTCAATTGTTCCCGAGTAGCCAATCGAGTCACCACCCTTATCAATTCTATAAATAATATGCACAGACCGCACACCAGGAAATTGCAATAATTAATCAATTAATACATTGTAAACATCCTCTAAACATGTGTCTATGAGGCAATTCATCCTTATCAGTGCACTCGGGTGCTACGAATCCTGCTACGGCGTAGCGGATCCGAGCTTATAAATATAGGTTGCATCGAACGCAGAGTCAATTGCTTGTGTTCCTTACTGGTGTACGGAAGTGGTGTCGTGCCAATTCATCAAGTGTTCTAATTTCGTTTGTTTGTTTGTTTGATTGATTAGTATGGATAGTTGCGTGGAAGAACTGGCCAGGTCGCCACTCGTCAACTATGTCAACGACGACAGCATCCCACCTCCTAGTTTAGGAAACCCTAGTAGTTTAGTGTATAGTGGAAAGAAGATGGTCTGCAAGACCATGTGTACAATGTGTAATAATATTTACTCTAATCGTTCCAACCTGCTGCGGCACCTTCGCACCAAACACAAGATCAGCACGGACAACATGGTGGCGAAGCGCAGCAAGAGCAGAAACAAGAGCCGCAAGAGCAGCAACGCCGAGACCGACTACACGGAAGAAGACGGTGCCGCCGGCTCCGAGGACGACTACTACATGCCGCACCTGCCTCTGGAGACGGAGATGGTCGAGAGCGACGAGCCCATGCAGCACTTTATGGGCTGTTTGCTGGACGAGCACCAGGTTGACGAGCCTCGAGGTGTGTGTTTTTTTTGTTATTTCTGTTCTTTTTTTCATACCAGTCTTCTTATAGTGACTACATAATTATTCATTCATAATGCATTAGTGTCCACAATATCTTGTAATAAATAGGTAATAACTTTCAACTAATAATAACTTTAAATACCATGCAAAAACATGCAAACCGTGCCTACTTTTACCCAAAAAAATACCCAGAACACCGTCCATTAGACCCGAGCTCATTAAATGTTACAAGTTTAAGCCTAGTTAATTTACTAATTACAACATTCCAATGATGACACAATTGCATTAGAACTTATCAATCATTACTGAGCACCACCACTAATCCTCGCCGGGCCTCACTAATCACCATTATGCACAATTACTGGTATTCAATTCACCCTAATTCCTACCTGCTCCTATCGCACGCACCCATCTATTATTACTTGTGCCCATCTACATTATTACTTGTACTTACTCATCACTTGTACCCAGAATTACGACTTACACCCAGAATTATGACTTGCGCCCGTCTATTCTTGCCAAGCCTCTTACCAAGCCTATCCTTTACGTTTCAGAGAACGCACCCGAGCCTCTGCAGCCCGTAGAAACACCCGAGTCTCTGCAGCCCGTATGCTACGAGGGTGCGGAACCCGTGTGCGAGCCCACCAGCACCACCACGGATGCCAAATCTCCACGTAAGATGTCACGATTCACAGCATCTGGAGCTGCATCAAACCCAGCAGAGCTAACTCGTGCATCAGCCCTAGAGTCAACCACAGAGCCCACGTCAACGTCGAACCTGCCATCGAGCCTGCCCTCGACATCGAACCAAGACTCTGACTCTGACTCGTCTTCGGCATCAGTGGCCGTCTCGTTAGCAGCAGTATTGGAGGCTGCACTGGCGACAACATTACCACCAACATTACCCTCGCAAACGGTTTCTGCAACCACTGCTGCGGCTGAAACCACCTTTGCCGAGGGTCTCGCCCAGGGTTTTGTAGAGGGCGAAGACTACGACGACGTGTCTAGCGCTGATGAAGAGGACGAGTCTGATGATCAGCACAAAGTGTACGAGGGTTTACCTGGTGATCAAACTAGCGGTAAGACTGCTGATCTTTTCACATTAGATTATTTCGTAAAGACCCAAAAGAGCTACATCGAGTATGTGAAACATAACAATTGGCACGAAGACATATACGAGCTGGTGGCCCTCTTCACTGCTCCGACACCAGCATGCGACGACAACTACTCCAAGTTGACGTACATGTATTCAAAGAATGTATCTGGTCCCGGCATCGAGTACTGTCGTCTACCCAACGTGGAGCTGGGTAAATTGCTGAAGCTGGAGCTCCAATATGTGCCTCGATTGGAGGTGGTCAACTACATTAATGCTGCGCTAATGTATTTCATACAGACTTTTTCCACTTCTCTCATAATAACCAGCCTCAGGATGGGTAGACGCATAGTCACCGACGCCGTCTATCAGGCTACGCTGCCGTTTATTCAAGACTTTAAACTTACTCCTCACGAGATGATCATGTTCACCAACTATGCTGACCCTTACGTTCTAGCCAAGGGTCGCATAGACTTTATAATAAGACGCGGCATGTTGGCTCTCTCTAAGGATAGCGCTAACGGTTTCGGTAAACTGTTGCACTTTCTCGAGCTCCACGATGACTTTAAGACCCTCGTTAGACTGTATAGCTTGCAATTTGTTAAAACGCTGTGCTGCATTGTTCGCGACTGTGATTTAAATACTATCTCTCTGGCCGACTTGAAGCAGCTCCTCGCCGTCGAGAGCAATAGGTTTAAGATGAAGAGTTTTACCAAGTTCAACCTACACGCAGACGACTATTACACAATGTCTGGAGAAACGGGGGTGAGGCGTCATGGAGCCGTTAAAGACCCATGGCGCTACATTGCCTCCGTAGGACTTGACCCATTCTGCGGGGGGATGTCCTTCCGGGCCTCGACCGGGGGACTTAATGCTAGGGGGGCATGAGGGCGCCAACCTTCATGTTGGTCAGCGAGTGGCAGACTATCATTCTACCGAGAGTGAAAACAGTAGCGCAGCAATGCGTGCTACGTATACGACGAATACACCGTTGAAGTTGACTCGTCTTGAGGTTTTAAAAATATTGGAATCAAATGCTCGGTTGCAAGGCCCGAAAATTCGACCAATAGATTTAGATGTTACTCAGCGAACCGAAATTGTCATGAACGCCTTTTACCCGAAAGGCATTCCTGATATTATCAGCAATAGCTTAAAAAAGGTTCAAAATACACTGACAAAATTCTTAAGCAAATGTGAAAAGAAGTACAAGGATTGTCACAGAAAGCAGTCACATTTTATAAAGAAAAACAATATTTGGCTTTCGACTACCTTTGATCTCGGAGTGCTGTTAAAAGAATCTGTCGTTAGCTCTGACGATAAGATATCTCCAGACGTAGAACAACGACAAACAATATCCGAATCCACTCAAATCATCGCAGAAGTGGAAGAAACTAACATTGGACAAGTAGATGCTCCTTCTACATTCAGAGAGATGGAATGCATCACAGAACCACCAAACCCTACTCCTGTTTCATTGGATCCTTCCACTTCTAAGCAATACGAAAGTCTGAGCAATCGTCAGCAGCGCCGTATTTCGAAACGTCTAGCAGAAGAATTAGAAGATCAGCCTGCAGCCAAAATATTAAAAGTTTTCTCGAAAATTGTAACAGACGAAGACGGAAATAAACTTAATAGCAAATCTGCCGTTGATTTCGAGTTTGTCATTAAACAATGCCTTAAAACCCCTACTGGAGCAACAACAATCGCAAACATGATAAAATCTAATCGAGAAAGTGCATACCAACAACAGTATAGCCCTGACGAAGCTCTTTGTTTAATTATAGACAGAAAACTTACTGTTGAGGACTATAAAACTCTCTATAATGCTGCAAAATCACGAGGACACAATATTTACCCAGCTTATTATAAAGTCCAATCAACGAAAAAAAAATGCTATCCCGATGACGAAGTTCTAGTAACGGAAAGAGAAGCAACAGTGTCTCTCCTCAGCCTGGTTATGCACTCGTTTCGTCGACTCGTTGAATCTTTAGATGAAAGTATTAACGAGTACTGCAACCAAAAACAAATCGATACAATTCATTGCGTTTTTCAGGGTTCTTGGAGGTTTGACGGCAGTACGGGGCAATCGATGTATAAGCAAAGTTTTTCAGATGGCGAAATTGACGAACATAGTTTATTTACAACAACTTATGGTATATAAGTTGTTGTACAAGCGTTTGGTTCTACATGAAAAAGTTCTTTGGCTTTTAAAACCATCAACGGAAAATGTTCTGAATCACGAGGACTTGCTTGAAGAAACTAAAGATGGTGAAAATGTTATTTTACCATCTGAAGAAGTTTTAATATCTTCGGATGTTGAAGAGTAAAGAAAATTAACGACTTAAACATTAATAATTTTATTTAATAAATACATCTTTCCATTTGAATAAAATAAAATAAATAGGTACATGCGATTTGACAACCCTATTTCCATAGAAATTCTGTGGAAACTTTAGAAATTTAATATTTCCGAAGTCCCACTGTTAACTTATTTGCTTTTTATTTTGTGTTATTAATAACTATATTATGCTTGCTCAGAATTAAAATCAGATACGGAATCGATAGGAATACGGAGAAAACCGCAATTTAGTGAAAAATTAAAAAAAAAACGATTTCTCTTTGTACATCTTAGATACAATACCTAAACTTTGTATGGAGTTAGATATTGTATTGTTACTGTAATAAAACAATGATCTATGTAAATCATATTATTATTTTGAAATGTACAAATAAAAACAGTTTTTTGCCGACGTCAGCAAAAGTTTAAATAACTTCTAAACTAAACATAATAAAGTCATGGTTCCTACTACGGATGCTGGCGGGAAAAATTCCGAATCATTCCCGTTGAATACTTCGGAAGTATTCGGAAATATTCCGAAGCTTTGGGAATATTTCAACTGTCAAAAAACAAGATGGCGCGGACTCAGGCACATTCTTAGTTGCAACTTGCAACGCACTATAGGTAATGATTAATACCTACCTATGCGACTCGCGAATCCTCGCGATGCGTACAGAGCTACATACAAACTAACCAAAAACATAGGTACCTACTTACTTACCTAACCCTTTTTTTAAAAACCAATCAAATATGCTAGGCCTGGTTTTTTATTCCACAACTGACATAAAAAAACTTGAGAGGTGTCAAGGGACACCCGGATGGAACGAAGTTAACTTGCTATCGTTAAGCAAATGTTTTCCGACCTTCAAGCGATTTTCGACCTTATTGACATTTATGCAAACACCGGATTTTAATGGAGCAATGTTAGCCAACGAGAATGTGAGAAAAAACAAACTAAATTTTAAATGTCAATAAGGTCGAAAATCGCTTGCACCTGTTTTTTTAACTTGCTTAACGATAGCAGGTTAAAAAAAAGGTTCAAGCGATTTTCGACCCTCCACCCCACTCCACCCCACTCCACTCCACTCCACTCCACTCCACACCATTCCATTCCATTCCAGTCCAGTCGTCCATTCCATTCCATGGTAATAAACACATTACCCTCCTTTGCGTCGCGCAAAAAGTGTCGGGTAAAAAGTGTCGTGACAACTTTTCGTAAGAATTTTTTCCGTCTAGCCCCCTTTCACAACGCGCGATCAGGAACTTCGTTCCAAAATAGCATTCGATTTCGAAATAAGTAGGTAGGTACCGACCTAAAAACAAAAGAATTAAAATCCTGTTAATCGCAGGCTAACATAATTATCTACCTATAAAAATATCAACATATACTTAATCAATTCCATCTAATATATAAAATTCTCGTGTCACGGTGTTTGTTGCCAAACTCCTCCGAAACGGCTTGACCGATTTTTATGAATTTTTTTGTGTATATTAGGTAGGTATGAGAATAGGATGTAAACTATTTTTCGTACCCCTAAGTGATAAGGGTGGTCCACCCCAAGTTTTTTTTTTTTCTTTTTTTGGATAATTTTTTTTATTGTAATTTTTTTATGATTTGACTATAAAAAATACATACAACCCTAAATTTTCACCCTTCTACCACCAACCCCTATTTTTTAATAGCGATATTAGTACTTTAATAATTTTCTACTCTTGGCGGTCGATAATTGATCAGTTATTCCCGTCAGGCGTCTACCAGTGTCACTTCTCATCCCGTAAACAGCACAGAGTAAGGATGAGAACGAAGCCGGTCTCCTGTTGTTCTCTCACAATAAGCTTTCTCTCTCTCACTCACTAAAGTTTAGGGCCTAAAATGAATCCCTATTTGAACACGCGTGAACGGCTGGACCGATTTCACTAATTCTTTTTTCGTTATTGTAAAGAGAAGGATCTTAGGATAGGTAGGTGAAGGTAGGGTGTAAGGTAGGTAGGTAGGGAGGTAGGTAGGGTAGGTAGGTAGGGTAAGTAGATAGGAAGTAAGGGGTAGGTAGGGTAGGTAGATAGGGCAGGGTAGGTAGATAGGGTAGGGTAGGTAGATAGGGCAGGGTAGGTAGATAGGGCAGGGTAGGTAGATAGGGCAGGGTAGGTAGATAGGGCAGGGTAGGTAGATAGGGCAGGGAAGGTAGATAGGGCTGGGTAGATAGATAGGGCAGGGTAGGTAGATAGGAAGGTAGGTAGGTAGGGTAGATAGGTAGGTAGGGTAGGTAAGTAGTTCGGGCAGGGTAGGGTAGGGAGGTAGGTCAGGCAGTGTAGGGTAGGTAGTTAGTTAGGGCAGGGTAGGTAGGTAGATCGGGCAGTGTAGGGTAGGTGGGTAGGGCAAGGTAGGTAGGTAAGTAGGTAGGTCGGGCCGGGAAGGGTAGGTAGATAGGGCAGGGTAGGTAAATAGGAAGGTAGGTAGGTAGGTAGGGTAGATAGGTAGGTAGGGTAGGTAGGTTGTTCGGACAGGGTAGGGTAGGGAAGTAGGGCAGGGTAGGTAGGTAGGTCAGGCAGTGTAGGGTAGGTAGTTAGGTAGGTAGGGCAGAGTAGGTAGGTGCACCGTAGATACGAGTAAGTACTTACTGCTACCCGTGCGAAGCCGGGGTGGGCAGCTAGTTTATAATAAAATAAACATTTATATTTTACTTACGTATGTGCCACTGAACAATAATTAACTCACCCACCACACCACAAACAAACACGTTTTGTTTATTCCCATTGAATTATTCAGGCGAAATATTCCGCGGAAACATTCGATTGCGGGGTACGAATCTTTCTCGCGGGGCGAGGGAAAACTTCTCCGGGGAGCATCTCCCGTCTACCCCTCACCGCCATTGCCTGCACGCACGACTCGAGGAGCGCAGCGGCCGGCGCCGCGCCGGCGCATAGAGGGGCAGCGGCGCGCGGCGGCGACGATCGACGATCGATGCAAAATACGATTTTTCAGCAAAAAAAAAATCTTAATTAAATTCATTTTGAATAATTCTGATTTAAAGAAACTTTCCCAGAAGTATTCCGGAATTATTCCGAATTTTTCAGAAGTTTTGCAACTATAGTTCCTACCCAGAAGTTTTAGTTCTTCGCTGGATATATAGGATGAAGGGATAAAATATAGGTGACCGCAATTGAAGCAAAATTACACAGTGTGCCATGGCACCATTCCGATGTCAGTTTGGAAATAATGTCCAAATTCTTCTATTATGTCTTTCGCATCGCCAGGGGTGGTCTTCTTCCAACATGTCTTAAAGGTCGTAAGTTTGCCATGCCTGCATCGCGCCGCCAACTTCCATCGATAGTGCAATGAGTAATTTGATTCTCAGTATCAAAACAGCCAAGAGAAGTATAAAGTTATGAAGACGATTTTTGTGTCATCAAAAAATTATGCAAGTACAACATGTCAGTGTTACCTATCAATTGTGCCTTTTCTGGAGCTAACAGAATAGGTTTCCTGAGTACGCGAAATACACCGGACATAATGCCGAATACATTTTCCACAATACGTCTCGCTCTGCTCAACCGATAATTAAATATTCTTTCTTTTGATCTTTTGTCATGTTGACCGGGATATGGTTTCATTAAATTTATATTTAATGCAAAAGCATCATCTGCCACAATGACATGTGGAATTGGTTTGTTCCTTCCGGGTAATGGGTAAGGTTCAGGCAAATTTAATTTTCCTTGCTGAAGATTAGCGTAGAAACCAGTATTTTTGAAGACACCACCATCCGATATTCTTCCTTTACAACCGACATCTACGTACGTGAACTTATAATTTGCATCAACCAGTGCTAAAAGCACAATGCTAAAATCACCTTTCGTCACCTTAATTCTAATATGTCGTATCTCAATTTTGAACGAAACCGACATTTTTGTGTGCTTTGAATAAAGGCGACAAAGTCCATCTTTCTCTTTCTTTACTTTGCAAAGTTTGTATGAAAAAGAGTGAGATAAAAGACTTGACGTAATGCGACATATCTCGGATCGCTCGATCTTTCTGCGAATATGCATTAACTCATAGAGTCACCATAGTTTGTTGACATCGCGGGTTGCTCTGCGATTTAAGTGATGTGTGATTGTTTTTATAAGCTGCCAAGGTATGAAATCGTTTTTATTTTGTTATTTGACATTTGTTTACTGTTTTTAAACATACTTCATTTGTGGAAAACCACTTATTATAATAATTACGAATTTAAAAGTGCCTTTTGAGATACGACCTATTCGAATTTAAATTTTATAGTTTGCCTTTGAAATACGACCTTTTCACATGGATTTTTGTCATTGCTTTTAGATATCATCAAAATGGATTTGTTGCAGTCAGATGATGAGGAACAGGAAATCCTTCAAATATTAGCAGAGAATGGAATAAAAGTAACGAATTCTAAGAAAAAATATCAGAGCCGGATACAAATTTTAGAGAACATTTTAGTATACAAACCAGACAACGAACTCCTTCATGCGATTAATATAGCAGCCGAATCTGATCCTGCCATTAAGTGCCCAAAAGAAGCCCCTTTAGAAGTTGATGAACAAGCGTCGAACTTGGGTTCATTACTTAGTGTTGCTACTGAAAATGGTCCTGAAATTGAATTTGAAGACACATTTTTTGTTACCGGGATTGATGAAGGTGCCCCTAAATCGAATGCTATTATTAAAATATGCGAAGCTTCGGAAGGTGTCAGTGAATTGGAAATCACGCATTTTGCTACCAATGATAGTCAAACAATTGGAGTTGTAGAATTGGATGACTCTACTGAACTGATTATAGACACAGAAACGTTGGTCGTGGAATCTGGACTTGAAACAATTGACACTGAAGAACCAGAGAACAAGCCCAAACGCAGAAAACATGCTGCTTATACAGAATGGCAAAGAAATATAACGAAAGAAAAGAGAATGCGGGGAGAGAGTTATTCAGGATATTCCAGAAAGGAAAAACAGGTTACGACAGGTATACAAAGAAGTAAAAGGCAGATGGGTCCAACATGTGACTCCAACTTCTGCAAAAGTAGCGCCAAGCGGTTTTGCTCCGAGTTCGGAGAGCATGACAGACAATGTATTTTTGATAACTTTTGGAAGGAGCTCGATTGGTCAGGGAAGAAAAGTTTTGTTTCTTCAATGATAGACAAGATCCCAATCAAACAAAAGACAGTTGATTCACATAAAAGACAACAAAGCTATTACTATCTAAAGCTGAATGAGGAGACAAACCAAGTCTGCAAAAAAATGTTTCTGAATACTTTAGGAATTAGAGAACGCGTGGTTCTTACCTGGATTTCAGAAGCAAAGTCGGGTATCTCATTAACTGAGACTACAAAGCAAAAAAGTAACAGAGGCAAAAAAAGATCTACTGAGACACCAACCTCCAGTGGAATCGGTCAAGCTGAACATATGCTAAAGTTTTTTGAAGAAATACCTAAGCTATCCTCACATTACTGTAGAAGTACATCAACGAAACTATATCTTGAACCAGTATTCGAAAGTAAAAGCCATGTATACAGCATTTACAAGGAAAAATGCGCAAGCGATAAGGTGAAACCAATATCAGCTTGTTTTTTTTTTAACAAGTTTGATGAATTGAACTTAAGCATTACCAAGCCAAAGAAGGATAGGTGTGATGTTTGCTGCGGTTATGAAACCAAAAACGTGACAGAAGAGGTTTACAAAAAACATATTGAGAAGAAAAAGGCTGCAAGACTAGAAAAAGAAGCTGATAAAAAGTTGGCTATTGATGGAAAAATTACGGTACTTACTGTAGATTTGCAGAGCGTGAAGGTTTGTCCCAAAGTTCAAGCTAGTGCTGTCTATTATAAGACAAAGCTTTGTTGTCATAATTTTACAGTTTACAACTTAGCAACTCACGAAGTAACCTGTTATTGGTGGCATGAATGTGAAGGCGAGCTACAAGCATCCAACTTCGCTTCTTGTCTAGTAGACTACATACAAGAGAAGGTTCCTAAAACTATTCCACTAGTTATTTTTAGTGATGGATGTACAGCCCAGAATCGAAACTCTATCATGGCTAATGCTCTTCTTGACTTGGCTATGAAAGAAAACATAGTAATCACACAAAAATATTTGGAAAAGGGCCATACCCAAATGGAGTGTGACTCAGTACATTCCGTTATTGAGATAAAACTAAAAAAAAACGACATAAATCTACCTCATGAGTATGTTAAGCTTACTAAAGATGCAAAAAAGAAAATTCCTAAATATGACGCAAAATACCTTTCCCATGAGTTTTTCAAAGATTTTTCAGTACTGCAACGATACACCTCCATTCGACCTGGAAGAAAAGCTGGTGACCCAACTGTCACCGACATCCGGCAGTTGCGATATGAGCCAGATGGAAAAATTCAAAACTTAATTTTTCGGATGAATTGCAAGAGTTGCCCATCAGGGGAGGAGGTATGTCCACTGATGGCAATACTGCGCGCGGCATCTTTCAGCACGCAGAAGAAGTTTTTGAAATAACAGGTGTCAGTCATCATTTCATAAATCGACTACACACCATTTTGAAAGTTATGTCCTGTGGACATAAAATCAATCTAAGGAAATTTCAAACATTTTGCACCAAAACAGCAGCTGTTTTTGTATGGAATTACCCATGGTACTATATGCCAACCACACTGCACAAAATACTTATCCATGGGTCAAGTTTAATAGAAAAATGCGAACCGACTTTTATTGATTTTTCGCCTGTGTGTGCCGCTGACCTGCACCACAACGTCCACTACTCACTTGAGCATCACGGTCCAAGAGGCGCGCATTCGAATAGCTGAATATGCATTCAAAATGCTTCCTCGGATTTTGAATTTTCTTATTAAAGAATGCCACAACTGGTTTGCAAAGAGTACAAAAAGACAGATTGATTACAAGCAAACATACGTGTTAATATATGAAAATAAAACTCTTTCTCTAAACTTCCTCTTTTTTGAAGTCGGTTAAAAAGCCTCGCGACTTTGTTTCAATTCGCTTGAGAATAGAATCATACCTATTATTACAAATACTTAACTCTTGCTAGTGACACTTCTGTAGAGATGGCAACTATACTTGTTGGTTTGACTTATTGGTTATTACTTACAACTGCTTATACAGGTTGGACCAAAAATACACGTCATAAAAAAAAATATAGATTCCTCATGTCTTGGGGTATTCGAAAATACCCCATGTATGTTCCGCGATTTTTTGTAGTTTTCGAGTTATTATTTTTTTTGTAATTTTTTCGAGTTTTCTTGCCAGTGGAGCTTCAAAAATTCATATTTTTTTTTGTAGTGAGTATTTTCCAGGTTTTTTTTTTGCAACAGTATCGTCTTGAATGTTACTTTCATACATAAAATAATAAACTTGCTAACATTCCTGCAAGTTACTCAAAAAAGTATCGATAGCAGGAATTTAAGTTTTTAGTGGTAAGACTGAAATTTTCAACTTCAATTTAAAAATACAAAAATGAGGTGTTGATCGTGACATAGCTGTGCCCCCTTTATAGATAGTAAAAAAAAAATAACTTCAAGAAAAGGCTGATGAAAAAGGAGCATTTATTTTATTAAATAATGAAGACACCATTTATTTTTACTAAATATTATTTGTTTTTGTGATTACTATGTTCCAAAAGACTGACTTCCAAGTCTGAATAGATGTTTTTTAAGTTTTCTTTTAATTGATTCTTACTAAAAAAAAATATCTTGCAGTGAGATTATTTTAGTTGATATGTTTCATTTGCTATATTTGTAACGAAAGATTGCTATATTTGTAAGAAGAATACGTTGTTTTGTTATTTTTTTTGATGTTTATTTATTTCTGCCGAAAGCAAATAAAAGTTGATTTGAAAAAGTTTTTTTTTTCACCATATTTTATTAACATGTGCGGATATTCGCCTTAATAATGGATAGTTGTTCAACCTTAATCATTCCAAATATCGCAGTGACTGATCTATTTGGTATTTGCGTTTAAATTCAGCTTATTCCTACGCAGAAACTTCAGATTCCAAATAACCCCATCACAGGCTTATTTGAGACACCCCACAAAAAAAAAAAATCGGACTGTATTGAACTTACATGTATAAAATCTCCATTAAAATGTAGATCAAGGTATAATAGATTCAAAAAAAAATAAGCTGTTTGATAAGGTAAACAGTTAAAAAACTGTAAGCCATTTTTCAACAAAAATTAACCCGTTTTACGGTACATTTATTTTGAGAAATAGGTACTCATATTACATTTACATGCTTGTCAGCCAAGGGATTGGAACTATCAAAAATGTCTGGCTAGTGAGGAAACATCATCTAATTATTACCCAAGTATTATAATTATAAAAATCAGCTTTTATACTATAATGTAAGTAGAATTATAATTTCATGAACATTAAGGGTGTCTGGCAAGGGGTTGCCACAATGTTAAGTGTCTGGCAATAAATCACATGATTTTTAATAATATTCTTAAGATAAAATCACTTTATTACACACTTGACCGTTATTTGAAGCTTACTAGATTGAGAGTGGCACTACTGGTTTCCGCTATATTTCCCTCTCTTTTGCTCTTTCCCAAATCATTGGCGTCTTTTTCCGCGTGAAAAGAGGTTGTCGAGACAACAATTAAAAATAAATTTAATTTGTTCTTCTAAAAAGTGATTACAAGTGCATTCCATCGGAAGAAATTGTAAGTAGAAATAAATTTTCATAAAACTTTTCAGTGATGCAATACATGCATGAACACTATGTATATGGGGCAAAGTTATGTAAATTAAAAACGGTGTTACCGTTCGAATTTGCCCCTTAGCCAGCATTGCATTATAAATTTATAATATTCGCAATGCAAACTTGATTTTAATTTTCAAACTACCCTCATTTGCTCTAAAGATTGTTGGAACAATTTTTATGAAATAATGATTCGACAATCATTTCTAGGAATGCTATGTTAGCGTTTTTATGACTCTAAAACAATTAATTCGTGATTAACAGTCTTCGTTTTTTATTTTCGGTTGAATATTTTAATGCTTACATACTCGTGGTAGCCACACACGTTACGATTTGCTTGCGCAAACTTAGGCTTGCGCAAATTTGCTTGACGTCGGTATTGACCACACACGTTACGATTTGCTTGCGCAAATTTGCTTGACGCCGGTATTGACCACACACGGCTCAAATTTGCTTGTGATATCATTTCCGTTTAGAGACCGTCCAGGTGTGTTACGCGGTAATGGCATCAATTATTGATGACGCTTTGGCTATAGTTGGCCTAATAATCGCTACAAAAAAATAAAACAAAGACGTAAAATTAACCGAACCATATGGTGTAAAGACTGGTTAAGGGAAAGAGAGCATTATTCGCACATCAACTTATTAAACGAATTGAAAATTGCACCCAAAGACTGGCATAACTCCTCGTGGAGGCGATGGGCAGCAGTGACCACTCGCGTCCGGCCCTGGTCCAGGCCATGGTACGGAGCGAGAAGGCATGGCAAGCCTTCACCTCCTTCTGCGAAGCAGTAATGCTCGCGAAAGAGGAGGCGGAGCGCGCGAGGGAGAGACTATGTTGCCACGTATATTAAAGCACGGTGGTCCAAGACTGCGTCAATTGTTCCCGAGTAGCCAATCGAGTCACCACCCTTATCAATTCTATAAATAATATGCACAGACCGCACACCAGGAAATTGCAATAATTAATCAATTAATACATTGTAAACATCCTCTAAACATGTGTCTATGAGGCAATTCATCCTTATCAGTGCACTCGGGTGCTACGAATCCTGCTACGGCGTAGCGGATCCGAGCTTATAAATATAGGTTGCATCGAACGCAGAGTCAATTGCTTGTGTTCCTTACTGGTGTACGGAAGTGGTGTCGTGCCAATTCATCAAGTGTTCTAATTTCGTTTGTTTGTTTGTTTGATTGATTAGTATGGATAGTTGCGTGGAAGAACTGGCCAGGTCGCCACTCGTCAACTATGTCAACGACGACAGCATCCCACCTCCTAGTTTAGGAAACCCTAGTAGTTTAGTGTATAGTGGAAAGAAGATGGTCTGCAAGACCATGTGTACAATGTGTAATAATATTTACTCTAATCGTTCCAACCTGCTGCGGCACCTTCGCACCAAACACAAGATCAGCACGGACAACATGGTGGCGAAGCGCAGCAAGAGCAGAAACAAGAGCCGCAAGAGCAGCAACGCCGAGACCGACTACACGGAAGAAGACGGTGCCGCCGGCTCCGAGGACGACTACTACATGCCGCACCTGCCTCTGGAGACGGAGATGGTCGAGAGCGACGAGCCCATGCAGCACTTTATGGGCTGTTTGCTGGACGAGCACCAGGTTGACGAGCCTCGAGGTGTGTGTTTTTTTTGTTATTTCTGTTCTTTTTTTCATACCAGTCTTCTTATAGTGACTACATAATTATTCATTCATAATGCATTAGTGTCCACAATATCTTGTAATAAATAGGTAATAACTTTCAACTAATAATAACTTTAAATACCATGCAAAAACATGCAAACCGTGCCTACTTTTACCCAAAAAAATACCCAGAACACCGTCCATTAGACCCGAGCTCATTAAATGTTACAAGTTTAAGCCTAGTTAATTTACTAATTACAACATTCCAATGATGACACAATTGCATTAGAACTTATCAATCATTACTGAGCACCACCACTAATCCTCGCCGGGCCTCACTAATCACCATTATGCACAATTACTGGTATTCAATTCACCCTAATTCCTACCTGCTCCTATCGCACGCACCCATCTATTATTACTTGTGCCCATCTACATTATTACTTGTACTTACTCATCACTTGTACCCAGAATTACGACTTACACCCAGAATTATGACTTGCGCCCGTCTATTCTTGCCAAGCCTCTTACCAAGCCTATCCTTTACGTTTCAGAGAACGCACCCGAGCCTCTGCAGCCCGTAGAAACACCCGAGTCTCTGCAGCCCGTATGCTACGAGGGTGCGGAACCCGTGTGCGAGCCCACCAGCACCACCACGGATGCCAAATCTCCACGTAAGATGTCACGATTCACAGCATCTGGAGCTGCATCAAACCCAGCAGAGCTAACTCGTGCATCAGCCCTAGAGTCAACCACAGAGCCCACGTCAACGTCGAACCTGCCATCGAGCCTGCCCTCGACATCGAACCAAGACTCTGACTCTGACTCGTCTTCGGCATCAGTGGCCGTCTCGTTAGCAGCAGTATTGGAGGCTGCACTGGCGACAACATTACCACCAACATTACCCTCGCAAACGGTTTCTGCAACCACTGCTGCGGCTGAAACCACCTTTGCCGAGGGTCTCGCCCAGGGTTTTGTAGAGGGCGAAGACTACGACGACGTGTCTAGCGCTGATGAAGAGGACGAGTCTGATGATCAGCACAAAGTGTACGAGGGTTTACCTGGTGATCAAACTAGCGGTAAGACTGCTGATCTTTTCACATTAGATTATTTCGTAAAGACCCAAAAGAGCTACATCGAGTATGTGAAACATAACAATTGGCACGAAGACATATACGAGCTGGTGGCCCTCTTCACTGCTCCGACACCAGCATGCGACGACAACTACTCCAAGTTGACGTACATGTATTCAAAGAATGTATCTGGTCCCGGCATCGAGTACTGTCGTCTACCCAACGTGGAGCTGGGTAAATTGCTGAAGCTGGAGCTCCAATATGTGCCTCGATTGGAGGTGGTCAACTACATTAATGCTGCGCTAATGTATTTCATACAGACTTTTTCCACTTCTCTCATAATAACCAGCCTCAGGATGGGTAGACGCATAGTCACCGACGCCGTCTATCAGGCTACGCTGCCGTTTATTCAAGACTTTAAACTTACTCCTCACGAGATGATCATGTTCACCAACTATGCTGACCCTTACGTTCTAGCCAAGGGTCGCATAGACTTTATAATAAGACGCGGCATGTTGGCTCTCTCTAAGGATAGCGCTAACGGTTTCGGTAAACTGTTGCACTTTCTCGAGCTCCACGATGACTTTAAGACCCTCGTTAGACTGTATAGCTTGCAATTTGTTAAAACGCTGTGCTGCATTGTTCGCGACTGTGATTTAAATACTATCTCTCTGGCCGACTTGAAGCAGCTCCTCGCCGTCGAGAGCAATAGGTTTAAGATGAAGAGTTTTACCAAGTTCAACCTACACGCAGACGACTATTACACAATGTCTGGAGAAACGGGGGTGAGGCGTCATGGAGCCGTTAAAGACCCATGGCGCTACATTGCCTCCGTAGGACTTGACCCATTCTGCGGGGGGATGTCCTTCCGGGCCTCGACCGGGGGACTTAATGCTAGGGGGGCATGAGGGCGCCAACCTTCATGTTGGTCAGCGAGTGGCAGACTATCATTCTACCGAGAGTGAAAACAGTAGCGCAGCAATGCGTGCTACGTATACGACGAATACACCGTTGAAGTTGACTCGTCTTGAGGTTTTAAAAATATTGGAATCAAATGCTCGGTTGCAAGGCCCGAAAATTCGACCAATAGATTTAGATGTTACTCAGCGAACCGAAATTGTCATGAACGCCTTTTACCCGAAAGGCATTCCTGATATTATCAGCAATAGCTTAAAAAAGGTTCAAAATACACTGACAAAATTCTTAAGCAAATGTGAAAAGAAGTACAAGGATTGTCACAGAAAGCAGTCACATTTTATAAAGAAAAACAATATTTGGCTTTCGACTACCTTTGATCTCGGAGTGCTGTTAAAAGAATCTGTCGTTAGCTCTGACGATAAGATATCTCCAGACGTAGAACAACGACAAACAATATCCGAATCCACTCAAATCATCGCAGAAGTGGAAGAAACTAACATTGGACAAGTAGATGCTCCTTCTACATTCAGAGAGATGGAATGCATCACAGAACCACCAAACCCTACTCCTGTTTCATTGGATCCTTCCACTTCTAAGCAATACGAAAGTCTGAGCAATCGTCAGCAGCGCCGTATTTCGAAACGTCTAGCAGAAGAATTAGAAGATCAGCCTGCAGCCAAAATATTAAAAGTTTTCTCGAAAATTGTAACAGACGAAGACGGAAATAAACTTAATAGCAAATCTGCCGTTGATTTCGAGTTTGTCATTAAACAATGCCTTAAAACCCCTACTGGAGCAACAACAATCGCAAACATGATAAAATCTAATCGAGAAAGTGCATACCAACAACAGTATAGCCCTGACGAAGCTCTTTGTTTAATTATAGACAGAAAACTTACTGTTGAGGACTATAAAACTCTCTATAATGCTGCAAAATCACGAGGACACAATATTTACCCAGCTTATTATAAAGTCCAATCAACGAAAAAAAAATGCTATCCCGATGACGAAGTTCTAGTAACGGAAAGAGAAGCAACAGTGTCTCTCCTCAGCCTGGTTATGCACTCGTTTCGTCGACTCGTTGAATCTTTAGATGAAAGTATTAACGAGTACTGCAACCAAAAACAAATCGATACAATTCATTGCGTTTTTCAGGGTTCTTGGAGGTTTGACGGCAGTACGGGGCAATCGATGTATAAGCAAAGTTTTTCAGATGGCGAAATTGACGAACATAGTTTATTTACAACAACTTATGGTATATAAGTTGTTGTACAAGCGTTTGGTTCTACATGAAAAAGTTCTTTGGCTTTTAAAACCATCAACGGAAAATGTTCTGAATCACGAGGACTTGCTTGAAGAAACTAAAGATGGTGAAAATGTTATTTTACCATCTGAAGAAGTTTTAATATCTTCGGATGTTGAAGAGTAAAGAAAATTAACGACTTAAACATTAATAATTTTATTTAATAAATACATCTTTCCATTTGAATAAAATAAAATAAATAGGTACATGCGATTTGACAACCCTATTTCCATAGAAATTCTGTGGAAACTTTAGAAATTTAATATTTCCGAAGTCCCACTGTTAACTTATTTGCTTTTTATTTTGTGTTATTAATAACTATATTATGCTTGCTCAGAATTAAAATCAGATACGGAATCGATAGGAATACGGAGAAAACCGCAATTTAGTGAAAAATTAAAAAAAAAACGATTTCTCTTTGTACATCTTAGATACAATACCTAAACTTTGTATGGAGTTAGATATTGTATTGTTACTGTAATAAAACAATGATCTATGTAAATCATATTATTATTTTGAAATGTACAAATAAAAACAGTTTTTTGCCGACGTCAGCAAAAGTTTAAATAACTTCTAAACTAAACATAATAAAGTCATGGTTCCTACTACGGATGCTGGCGGGAAAAATTCCGAATCATTCCCGTTGAATACTTCGGAAGTATTCGGAAATATTCCGAAGCTTTGGGAATATTTCAACTGTCAAAAAACAAGATGGCGCGGACTCAGGCACATTCTTAGTTGCAACTTGCAACGCACTATAGGTAATGATTAATACCTACCTATGCGACTCGCGAATCCTCGCGATGCGTACAGAGCTACATACAAACTAACCAAAAACATAGGTACCTACTTACTTACCTAACCCTTTTTTTAAAAACCAATCAAATATGCTAGGCCTGGTTTTTTATTCCACAACTGACATAAAAAAACTTGAGAGGTGTCAAGGGACACCCGGATGGAACGAAGTTAACTTGCTATCGTTAAGCAAATGTTTTCCGACCTTCAAGCGATTTTCGACCTTATTGACATTTATGCAAACACCGGATTTTAATGGAGCAATGTTAGCCAACGAGAATGTGAGAAAAAACAAACTAAATTTTAAATGTCAATAAGGTCGAAAATCGCTTGCACCTGTTTTTTTAACTTGCTTAACGATAGCAGGTTAAAAAAAAGGTTCAAGCGATTTTCGACCCTCCACCCCACTCCACCCCACTCCACTCCACTCCACTCCACTCCACACCATTCCATTCCATTCCAGTCCAGTCGTCCATTCCATTCCATGGTAATAAACACATTACCCTCCTTTGCGTCGCGCAAAAAGTGTCGGGTAAAAAGTGTCGTGACAACTTTTCGTAAGAATTTTTTCCGTCTAGCCCCCTTTCACAACGCGCGATCAGGAACTTCGTTCCAAAATAGCATTCGATTTCGAAATAAGTAGGTAGGTACCGACCTAAAAACAAAAGAATTAAAATCCTGTTAATCGCAGGCTAACATAATTATCTACCTATAAAAATATCAACATATACTTAATCAATTCCATCTAATATATAAAATTCTCGTGTCACGGTGTTTGTTGCCAAACTCCTCCGAAACGGCTTGACCGATTTTTATGAATTTTTTTGTGTATATTAGGTAGGTATGAGAATAGGATGTAAACTATTTTTCGTACCCCTAAGTGATAAGGGTGGTCCACCCCAAGTTTTTTTTTTTTCTTTTTTTGGATAATTTTTTTTATTGTAATTTTTTTATGATTTGACTATAAAAAATACATACAACCCTAAATTTTCACCCTTCTACCACCAACCCCTATTTTTTAATAGCGATATTAGTACTTTAATAATTTTCTACTCTTGGCGGTCGATAATTGATCAGTTATTCCCGTCAGGCGTCTACCAGTGTCACTTCTCATCCCGTAAACAGCACAGAGTAAGGATGAGAACGAAGCCGGTCTCCTGTTGTTCTCTCACAATAAGCTTTCTCTCTCTCACTCACTAAAGTTTAGGGCCTAAAATGAATCCCTATTTGAACACGCGTGAACGGCTGGACCGATTTCACTAATTCTTTTTTCGTTATTGTAAAGAGAAGGATCTTAGGATAGGTAGGTGAAGGTAGGGTGTAAGGTAGGTAGGTAGGGAGGTAGGTAGGGTAGGTAGGTAGGGTAAGTAGATAGGAAGTAAGGGGTAGGTAGGGTAGGTAGATAGGGCAGGGTAGGTAGATAGGGTAGGGTAGGTAGATAGGGCAGGGTAGGTAGATAGGGCAGGGTAGGTAGATAGGGCAGGGTAGGTAGATAGGGCAGGGTAGGTAGATAGGGCAGGGAAGGTAGATAGGGCTGGGTAGATAGATAGGGCAGGGTAGGTAGATAGGAAGGTAGGTAGGTAGGGTAGATAGGTAGGTAGGGTAGGTAAGTAGTTCGGGCAGGGTAGGGTAGGGAGGTAGGTCAGGCAGTGTAGGGTAGGTAGTTAGTTAGGGCAGGGTAGGTAGGTAGATCGGGCAGTGTAGGGTAGGTGGGTAGGGCAAGGTAGGTAGGTAAGTAGGTAGGTCGGGCCGGGAAGGGTAGGTAGATAGGGCAGGGTAGGTAAATAGGAAGGTAGGTAGGTAGGTAGGGTAGATAGGTAGGTAGGGTAGGTAGGTTGTTCGGACAGGGTAGGGTAGGGAAGTAGGGCAGGGTAGGTAGGTAGGTCAGGCAGTGTAGGGTAGGTAGTTAGGTAGGTAGGGCAGAGTAGGTAGGTGCACCGTAGATACGAGTAAGTACTTACTGCTACCCGTGCGAAGCCGGGGTGGGCAGCTAGTTTATAATAAAATAAACATTTATATTTTACTTACGTATGTGCCACTGAACAATAATTAACTCACCCACCACACCACAAACAAACACGTTTTGTTTATTCCCATTGAATTATTCAGGCGAAATATTCCGCGGAAACATTCGATTGCGGGGTACGAATCTTTCTCGCGGGGCGAGGGAAAACTTCTCCGGGGAGCATCTCCCGTCTACCCCTCACCGCCATTGCCTGCACGCACGACTCGAGGAGCGCAGCGGCCGGCGCCGCGCCGGCGCATAGAGGGGCAGCGGCGCGCGGCGGCGACGATCGACGATCGATGCAAAATACGATTTTTCAGCAAAAAAAAAATCTTAATTAAATTCATTTTGAATAATTCTGATTTAAAGAAACTTTCCCAGAAGTATTCCGGAATTATTCCGAATTTTTCAGAAGTTTTGCAACTATAGTTCCTACCCAGAAGTTTTAGTTCTTCGCTGGATATATAGGATGAAGGGATAAAATATAGGTGACCGCAATTGAAGCAAAATTACACAGTGTGCCATGGCACCATTCCGATGTCAGTTTGGAAATAATGTCCAAATTCTTCTATTATGTCTTTCGCATCGCCAGGGGTGGTCTTCTTCCAACATGTCTTAAAGGTCGTAAGTTTGCCATGCCTGCATCGCGCCGCCAACTTCCATCGATAGTGCAATGAGTAATTTGATTCTCAGTATCAAAACAGCCAAGAGAAGTATAAAGTTATGAAGACGATTTTTGTGTCATCAAAAAATTATGCAAGTACAACATGTCAGTGTTACCTATCAATTGTGCCTTTTCTGGAGCTAACAGAATAGGTTTCCTGAGTACGCGAAATACACCGGACATAATGCCGAATACATTTTCCACAATACGTCTCGCTCTGCTCAACCGATAATTAAATATTCTTTCTTTTGATCTTTTGTCATGTTGACCGGGATATGGTTTCATTAAATTTATATTTAATGCAAAAGCATCATCTGCCACAATGACATGTGGAATTGGTTTGTTCCTTCCGGGTAATGGGTAAGGTTCAGGCAAATTTAATTTTCCTTGCTGAAGATTAGCGTAGAAACCAGTATTTTTGAAGACACCACCATCCGATATTCTTCCTTTACAACCGACATCTACGTACGTGAACTTATAATTTGCATCAACCAGTGCTAAAAGCACAATGCTAAAATCACCTTTCGTCACCTTAATTCTAATATGTCGTATCTCAATTTTGAACGAAACCGACATTTTTGTGTGCTTTGAATAAAGGCGACAAAGTCCATCTTTCTCTTTCTTTACTTTGCAAAGTTTGTATGAAAAAGAGTGAGATAAAAGACTTGACGTAATGCGACATATCTCGGATCGCTCGATCTTTCTGCGAATATGCATTAACTCATAGAGTCACCATAGTTTGTTGACATCGCGGGTTGCTCTGCGATTTAAGTGATGTGTGATTGTTTTTATAAGCTGCCAAGGTATGAAATCGTTTTTATTTTGTTATTTGACATTTGTTTACTGTTTTTAAACATACTTCATTTGTGGAAAACCACTTATTATAATAATTACGAATTTAAAAGTGCCTTTTGAGATACGACCTATTCGAATTTAAATTTTATAGTTTGCCTTTGAAATACGACCTTTTCACATGGATTTTTGTCATTGCTTTTAGATATCATCAAAATGGATTTGTTGCAGTCAGATGATGAGGAACAGGAAATCCTTCAAATATTAGCAGAGAATGGAATAAAAGTAACGAATTCTAAGAAAAAATATCAGAGCCGGATACAAATTTTAGAGAACATTTTAGTATACAAACCAGACAACGAACTCCTTCATGCGATTAATATAGCAGCCGAATCTGATCCTGCCATTAAGTGCCCAAAAGAAGCCCCTTTAGAAGTTGATGAACAAGCGTCGAACTTGGGTTCATTACTTAGTGTTGCTACTGAAAATGGTCCTGAAATTGAATTTGAAGACACATTTTTTGTTACCGGGATTGATGAAGGTGCCCCTAAATCGAATGCTATTATTAAAATATGCGAAGCTTCGGAAGGTGTCAGTGAATTGGAAATCACGCATTTTGCTACCAATGATAGTCAAACAATTGGAGTTGTAGAATTGGATGACTCTACTGAACTGATTATAGACACAGAAACGTTGGTCGTGGAATCTGGACTTGAAACAATTGACACTGAAGAACCAGAGAACAAGCCCAAACGCAGAAAACATGCTGCTTATACAGAATGGCAAAGAAATATAACGAAAGAAAAGAGAATGCGGGGAGAGAGTTATTCAGGATATTCCAGAAAGGAAAAACAGGTTACGACAGGTATACAAAGAAGTAAAAGGCAGATGGGTCCAACATGTGACTCCAACTTCTGCAAAAGTAGCGCCAAGCGGTTTTGCTCCGAGTTCGGAGAGCATGACAGACAATGTATTTTTGATAACTTTTGGAAGGAGCTCGATTGGTCAGGGAAGAAAAGTTTTGTTTCTTCAATGATAGACAAGATCCCAATCAAACAAAAGACAGTTGATTCACATAAAAGACAACAAAGCTATTACTATCTAAAGCTGAATGAGGAGACAAACCAAGTCTGCAAAAAAATGTTTCTGAATACTTTAGGAATTAGAGAACGCGTGGTTCTTACCTGGATTTCAGAAGCAAAGTCGGGTATCTCATTAACTGAGACTACAAAGCAAAAAAGTAACAGAGGCAAAAAAAGATCTACTGAGACACCAACCTCCAGTGGAATCGGTCAAGCTGAACATATGCTAAAGTTTTTTGAAGAAATACCTAAGCTATCCTCACATTACTGTAGAAGTACATCAACGAAACTATATCTTGAACCAGTATTCGAAAGTAAAAGCCATGTATACAGCATTTACAAGGAAAAATGCGCAAGCGATAAGGTGAAACCAATATCAGCTTGTTTTTTTTTTAACAAGTTTGATGAATTGAACTTAAGCATTACCAAGCCAAAGAAGGATAGGTGTGATGTTTGCTGCGGTTATGAAACCAAAAACGTGACAGAAGAGGTTTACAAAAAACATATTGAGAAGAAAAAGGCTGCAAGACTAGAAAAAGAAGCTGATAAAAAGTTGGCTATTGATGGAAAAATTACGGTACTTACTGTAGATTTGCAGAGCGTGAAGGTTTGTCCCAAAGTTCAAGCTAGTGCTGTCTATTATAAGACAAAGCTTTGTTGTCATAATTTTACAGTTTACAACTTAGCAACTCACGAAGTAACCTGTTATTGGTGGCATGAATGTGAAGGCGAGCTACAAGCATCCAACTTCGCTTCTTGTCTAGTAGACTACATACAAGAGAAGGTTCCTAAAACTATTCCACTAGTTATTTTTAGTGATGGATGTACAGCCCAGAATCGAAACTCTATCATGGCTAATGCTCTTCTTGACTTGGCTATGAAAGAAAACATAGTAATCACACAAAAATATTTGGAAAAGGGCCATACCCAAATGGAGTGTGACTCAGTACATTCCGTTATTGAGATAAAACTAAAAAAAAACGACATAAATCTACCTCATGAGTATGTTAAGCTTACTAAAGATGCAAAAAAGAAAATTCCTAAATATGACGCAAAATACCTTTCCCATGAGTTTTTCAAAGATTTTTCAGTACTGCAACGATACACCTCCATTCGACCTGGAAGAAAAGCTGGTGACCCAACTGTCACCGACATCCGGCAGTTGCGATATGAGCCAGATGGAAAAATTCAAAACTTAATTTTTCGGATGAATTGCAAGAGTTGCCCATCAGGGGAGGAGGTATGTCCACTGATGGCAATACTGCGCGCGGCATCTTTCAGCACGCAGAAGAAGTTTTTGAAATAACAGGTGTCAGTCATCATTTCATAAATCGACTACACACCATTTTGAAAGTTATGTCCTGTGGACATAAAATCAATCTAAGGAAATTTCAAACATTTTGCACCAAAACAGCAGCTGTTTTTGTATGGAATTACCCATGGTACTATATGCCAACCACACTGCACAAAATACTTATCCATGGGTCAAGTTTAATAGAAAAATGCGAACCGACTTTTATTGATTTTTCGCCTGTGTGTGCCGCTGACCTGCACCACAACGTCCACTACTCACTTGAGCATCACGGTCCAAGAGGCGCGCATTCGAATAGCTGAATATGCATTCAAAATGCTTCCTCGGATTTTGAATTTTCTTATTAAAGAATGCCACAACTGGTTTGCAAAGAGTACAAAAAGACAGATTGATTACAAGCAAACATACGTGTTAATATATGAAAATAAAACTCTTTCTCTAAACTTCCTCTTTTTTGAAGTCGGTTAAAAAGCCTCGCGACTTTGTTTCAATTCGCTTGAGAATAGAATCATACCTATTATTACAAATACTTAACTCTTGCTAGTGACACTTCTGTAGAGATGGCAACTATACTTGTTGGTTTGACTTATTGGTTATTACTTACAACTGCTTATACAGGTTGGACCAAAAATACACGTCATAAAAAAAAATATAGATTCCTCATGTCTTGGGGTATTCGAAAATACCCCATGTATGTTCCGCGATTTTTTGTAGTTTTCGAGTTATTATTTTTTTTGTAATTTTTTCGAGTTTTCTTGCCAGTGGAGCTTCAAAAATTCATATTTTTTTTTGTAGTGAGTATTTTCCAGGTTTTTTTTTTGCAACAGTATCGTCTTGAATGTTACTTTCATACATAAAATAATAAACTTGCTAACATTCCTGCAAGTTACTCAAAAAAGTATCGATAGCAGGAATTTAAGTTTTTAGTGGTAAGACTGAAATTTTCAACTTCAATTTAAAAATACAAAAATGAGGTGTTGATCGTGACATAGCTGTGCCCCCTTTATAGATAGTAAAAAAAAAATAACTTCAAGAAAAGGCTGATGAAAAAGGAGCATTTATTTTATTAAATAATGAAGACACCATTTATTTTTACTAAATATTATTTGTTTTTGTGATTACTATGTTCCAAAAGACTGACTTCCAAGTCTGAATAGATGTTTTTTAAGTTTTCTTTTAATTGATTCTTACTAAAAAAAAATATCTTGCAGTGAGATTATTTTAGTTGATATGTTTCATTTGCTATATTTGTAACGAAAGATTGCTATATTTGTAAGAAGAATACGTTGTTTTGTTATTTTTTTTGATGTTTATTTATTTCTGCCGAAAGCAAATAAAAGTTGATTTGAAAAAGTTTTTTTTTTCACCATATTTTATTAACATGTGCGGATATTCGCCTTAATAATGGATAGTTGTTCAACCTTAATCATTCCAAATATCGCAGTGACTGATCTATTTGGTATTTGCGTTTAAATTCAGCTTATTCCTACGCAGAAACTTCAGATTCCAAATAACCCCATCACAGGCTTATTTGAGACACCCCACAAAAAAAAAAAATCGGACTGTATTGAACTTACATGTATAAAATCTCCATTAAAATGTAGATCAAGGTATAATAGATTCAAAAAAAAATAAGCTGTTTGATAAGGTAAACAGTTAAAAAACTGTAAGCCATTTTTCAACAAAAATTAACCCGTTTTACGGTACATTTATTTTGAGAAATAGGTACTCATATTACATTTACATGCTTGTCAGCCAAGGGATTGGAACTATCAAAAATGTCTGGCTAGTGAGGAAACATCATCTAATTATTACCCAAGTATTATAATTATAAAAATCAGCTTTTATACTATAATGTAAGTAGAATTATAATTTCATGAACATTAAGGGTGTCTGGCAAGGGGTTGCCACAATGTTAAGTGTCTGGCAATAAATCACATGATTTTTAATAATATTCTTAAGATAAAATCACTTTATTACACACTTGACCGTTATTTGAAGCTTACTAGATTGAGAGTGGCACTACTGGTTTCCGCTATATTTCCCTCTCTTTTGCTCTTTCCCAAATCATTGGCGTCTTTTTCCGCGTGAAAAGAGGTTGTCGAGACAACAATTAAAAATAAATTTAATTTGTTCTTCTAAAAAGTGATTACAAGTGCATTCCATCGGAAGAAATTGTAAGTAGAAATAAATTTTCATAAAACTTTTCAGTGATGCAATACATGCATGAACACTATGTATATGGGGCAAAGTTATGTAAATTAAAAACGGTGTTACCGTTCGAATTTGCCCCTTAGCCAGCATTGCATTATAAATTTATAATATTCGCAATGCAAACTTGATTTTAATTTTCAAACTACCCTCATTTGCTCTAAAGATTGTTGGAACAATTTTTATGAAATAATGATTCGACAATCATTTCTAGGAATGCTATGTTAGCGTTTTTATGACTCTAAAACAATTAATTCGTGATTAACAGTCTTCGTTTTTTATTTTCGGTTGAATATTTTAATGCTTACATACTCGTGGTAGCCACACACGTTACGATTTGCTTGCGCAAACTTAGGCTTGCGCAAATTTGCTTGACGTCGGTATTGACCACACACGTTACGATTTGCTTGCGCAAATTTGCTTGACGCCGGTATTGACCACACACGGCTCAAATTTGCTTGTGATATCATTTCCGTTTAGAGACCGTCCAGGTGTGTTACGCGGTAATGGCATCAATTATTGATGACGCTTTGGCTATAGTTGGCCTAATAATCGCTACAAAAAAATAAAACAAAGACGTAAAATTAACCGAACCATATGGTGTAAAGACTGGTTAAGGGAAAGAGAGCATTATTCGCACATCAACTTATTAAACGAATTGAAAATTGCACCCAGACTGGCATAACTCCTCGTGGAGGCGATGGGCAGCAGTGACCACTCGCGTCCGGCCCTGGTCCAGGCCATGGTACGGAGCGAGAAGGCATGGCAAGCCTTCACCTCCTTCTGCGAAGCAGTAATGCTCGCGAAAGAGGAGGCGGAGCGCGCGAGGGAGAGACAAATGTTGCGACCTCGCGCCCCTAGCCGCCGCCGTAGGAGACGTCCTGGGCGTCGGGAATCGCGAGTTGATTTCCGGCCACCGTAGGCGCGGGCTTGCGGACGGAGAGCAATGAGTAGCTCGATTGTTGATAAAAAAAAAACATGAGGGGCAGTCTTTGGGGACTGCCGATGGAAGTGAAAACAGTATCCTATAATATTATGTTAATCCAAGTAATAAACTATCTATCTGCCTCATCCAAATCTTATTAGTAGCATAACATAATGATTGAATACTATCGTGAATTCATGCATGCCTAGTACTTTTAGTTAGGTTACTGCTCAGAAATTGTGCACAACGTGTAATAATTGAAATACTATCGTGAATTCATGCAAGCCTAGTACTTTTTATTAGGTTACTAACAAATTGTACTCTCCCTCCGTCTTACGAATTTTCGATCAGGTTACGTGTCCTGACGCAAGTTTAAATTTTTTTACCAAGCCCAAAAAAAGTGCACAATGCCGCCAAAGAAGTTTTTGCTTCAAAAAACTACTGAAATAGGAACACATGCCCCACACACGCTCAAGCGCGCAAACTCAAATTTGCACAAGCTTGGAATCGAAAATTGAAAATCACACAAGCCTAGAAATTTGCGCAAACTTCCCACACACGTAACGATTTGCTTGCGCAAGCCTAAGTTTGCGCAAGCAAATCGTTACGTGTGTGGTCACCAAAAATCGCTACAAAAAAATATATACGTAGGTACAATAAACCGAACCATGTGCGCCGCGACACGACTGATTTCAATGAATTTCTATGAAGGACCTTCCGATGCTAGCTACACGTCAGCACGTCGCCTTCTTAAAAATACATAGAAACCAGTCCTGTCGCGGCGACACGTCGCCTGCAGTTGCCACCTGTGATCAACTACCGAATTGTACCCGGCGCATGCCAGTAAAGCTCCCAGACGACAAGATTTTTTTCGACACCTTCAATTGTCTTCATCGTCATATTTCAGCCAATAAAACTTTCTCATGAATCACTCCGTCCATAGGTGAAAACCGTATGAAAATCCGTTCGGTAGGTTTTGAGTTTATCGCATTTGATAAAAGAAATCTACTGAAATTTGAACACACGCTCAAGCAAATTTGCGCAAACGCACAAGCTTGGAATCGAAAATTTAAAATCTCACAAGCCTAGAAATTTGCGCAAATTTCTTCCCACACACGTAACGATTTGCTTGCGCAAGCCTAAATTTGCGCAAGCAAATCGTAACGTGTGTGGCTACCAAGATAGGAACCATAAAAATCGAAGTTTCTTTTGTTCGTTTTAATTAGGATGGAGGGCTCAAGTAATCCAATTACGATGGACGCTCCGGGGCCATCTGGGTTACAAACCAAGGGGTCTAAATTGCGTCGAGAACGTCGGACAAACGAGTCGTCTTCTAGCTCTTCGTCCAGTTCTTCTAGCTGTTCCACTTCGTCATCAGCAAAGCCGAATAGAAACAAACGTCGCCGTCACTATAAAAAAAAGAAGGGGGGCCGCCATTCTCGTAAAGCAGATTTATTGCAACAATTAACTCAAGAGATTAGCGAGCTACGAGAACGTGTTTTTTATAGCGATAAGAACTCTGCGAACATGCAGAGTTCTTATCGCTATAAAAAACATTCAGCAGAAAAACAACCCTCGGGGTTCAGCAGAAATACAGGCAGTCGGCAGTAATGACGAAATTTCCTTATTAGATAATAATGATTATAGGTATTTGTATGATTATGATGTAGTAGATGAAAAATCTAACAAATCACACCAATTCAAATTTGATTTACAAGTCAAATTAAAGGAACCGCCTGTTCCTAAGGCTCCTGAAAACTATCTCAAATTGTTAAATGATATTCAGCATTTTAATAAAAATGAATGGTGCGAAGTTAGGTATTCGGAAGTGCAGAAATTATATAATCACAGTCCCGGTTTTACTGAGTTGGAGATCAACGAAGAAGTCAAACCATATGATTCCTCAAGACAATTAGCCTTGGCTGACAAAGCCTATGGTGCTCTAACCTTTTGTGCACTTAAACAGCGAGAGGTATTACACACTAGCATGACCGATCTTTTATCCTGGGCACGTGTCAAAGGTAGTTTAACACCCGATCAGTTGCATAACAAAATCTCGGAATTATTTTCGGATGGTGAATATTATAAAGTGTCTTCAGATATGATCCAATCTTATTTGTGGTCATCGCGCAGAAATCATTCAAATGCGTAGGGACGGAATAATAAATTATGTTCGCGATCCTCTAGTTAAGTCTGCGTTGCATAAAATTCCACCTTCCAATCAGCTGGTTTTTAGCCCTGAGCTGCTTTCATCAACATTGGAAAAGAACGGAGGTGTTAAGAAGACCTTCCTACCTTCAAATAAAACCAGTGGCTTCAAACCTACTTCGCAAGTAGGATTTAAGAAGACTACTCGCTACCCCCCGCAGGGGTCAGCTTATTATAGGGCACCCTCGCAGGGTGCCCGCCAAGCGTGCTGCTCAATGCCATGCTTCCAGCCCTCGCAGGGCTGTGGACACAACCATACCTCACAGAGGTCGGGTAATTGCCATCCCACGCAGGGAACCGTCAACAACAACAATAAAGGAACACGTGGGCCTAGCCAGAACTATCATGGGCCCTTTCGTTCACGAGGAACTCACCAGCAGCCTTACAGACAAGAGACAAACAGAAATAACAAAAAAACGGACTTCAGCCACCGAATATCCGCCAGGAGGAAAGAGAAGCAGGTTTTGACAGACAGGACTTCAGAGCGGGCCAGTTAACGTTCTATGCCGATCGATGGAAGAAACTCGGAGCACCAAAAACCCTTCTTCGCATAATAAAAGGTTATCGCATACCTTTCATCAAAAAACCACCTCTAATGATACCCCATACACAAAGCCCATTTCAAACAAAGGTATCCGAGGCAATGTCTACTATCATATCTCAAATGATAACGCAAGAGGTGCTAGAAGAAGTATCACATTCTCCAAGTTTCCTGTCCTCAATGTTTCTGGTCCCCAAAGCCGATGGCACCAATCGGCCTATTTTCAACCTAAAGAATCTGAACGATTTTGTTTACACGGAGCCATTCAAACTCATAAATGTGTTTCGTGTCCCAGACTTCCTCCAACCAAACGACTGGCTTTGCAAAATCGACCTGTCACAGGCTTACTCCAATTTGCCAATACACCAGTCGCACAGACGATTCCTACGTCTAATTTACAGAGGAAGACTGCTAGAAATGACCTGTCTTCCTTTTGGCCTCAGCACAGCGCCCAAAGTCTTCGCGAGTCTAACAAATTGGGTAGCACAGACACTAAGAGACGAGGGCATTCGAATGCTCGTCTATTTAGACGATTTTTGCGTGGTTCACCAGGACCAGCAGGTCCTGCGAGTGCACGTCCAAATAGCATTAGATCGGCTACACTACCTAGGGTGGCAGACGAATTATCAAAAATCCGTCACAACTCCGTGCAAAAGCCTCGTATTTCTAGGTGTTCTATGGAATCCATGGACAAACGAGAGATCATTACCACTCGAAAAGATCACAGAAATAAGAGAAAAGGTACTGGATCTGTTACAAAAACACATAACGACGTTGAAAGCACTACAAAGCCTGGTAGGACTTCTAAACTTCGCCAGTTTCGTGGTACCACAGGGCAGACTTCACTTTCGGGACACACTAATGTTTCTAAACAAAATACTAAAAGAAAACTGTGTCAGTGTAATGTTACCTATAGAAGTAAAAGAGGACCTAAATTGGTGGCTGCTAAATTGTCATCAGGCCTCTCCGATTCACAACCCGCCTCCGTCACTTTTTCTGACCACAGATGCGTCGGATGTAGCTTGGGGGGCTCAGCTCGATGGGTACACACTATCAGGACCTTGGACAGATCAAGAGCAACAGCTCCATTGCAATCAAAAGGAGATGCTCGCAATACTAAAGGCCATAGAAGAGCGAGGTCCAAACATGTCCCAGTCTACCGTCCTAGTTCAGTGCGACAACAGGACTGTTGTAGCCTTTTTGAGGAACGAAGGGGGGACCAGGTCTCCTTCATTATTAAAACTCACGAGAGAGATTTTTCAAATCCTAGATCAGTACCAAATCAGCCTGAAAATCCAGCATATTCCGGGAAAATACAACTGTCACGCAGACCATCTTTCTCGTCATCGGCTCCCTCCGGAATGGCATCTGTTACCTCAGTGTACGGAGAAAATAATCAAAAAGTTCGGAGTTCCAGTGATAGATCTATTTGCGTCAGAACGGGCAAAAGTCGTGATGAATTATGTATCACTGGATCAGAACGACGTTCAAGCAATGTACCACGATGCGTTCTCCAAAAACTGGACTTACCCACTAGCTTGGGTGTTTCCTCCACCTTACCTAGTGCCCAAGATACTAGCTCACCTCAACTCCGCGTCGGGTGTCTTTCTAATAGTAGTCCCGAGGTGGGAGAGTTTTTTGGAGAGCAGACCTAAAAGTGCGCTAGCACCTCCATTCACCATCATGAAACTGTGTAAACTTCGTGTATTCGTGTGGACTGTATATTTCTGGCTTGATTACAATTAAAACGACTTGCTGAATTATCACTTTTATTTTCTCACTGTTAGCGCACAATTCGCACAAACCACGCACGTTGGATGGCGGACGGAAGACCAACCATAGATAATACACTTACATAGACTAAAAAAACTAAATAATTTTGTGTTGCCATTAACATACTGCCGCCTCAGGCAGATAAACAGTAATAACCTCCTTATTCTACTTACAACAGTATCTAAAGGCAGCTAACTGTTCTAGAAAACATAAAAAATCTGAACTACAATATAACTCAACTATACCTACTTACTATAATTATAATAGAAAGGTACAAGATTATTAAACTATTCTAAGTTTAAATGCACAAGAAAAACCAACATTTCTTTCTGGTTCACTTATTTCACTTTAACATTAATCATAAGAAAAGGTAAGTACATAATATAGAAACTAGCTAGGTGTAAGTTTACAGGTAAGTAAAACTCTTAATAATAAGTAACTTATAACTAATGTATCTTATTCTATTCTTAAGCTTCATATGTATCTATCATAACTTTAGGTAAGTATGCAATACTTACTATGTATTTATTAACACAATACCCATTATAATTACACCAAATTAACTGGTAGATACATATTCAATATTATTATTTGTTGAAAGAGTAACTAGTTTTTATAATTATACATATATAAAAATAGGACACACATCTAGGTATATAGCTGAAATTAACATTAAAACATCTTAATTTAGTAGAAAATTACTTTTCAATAGGTAATACACTTATGCTTTGTAATGACCTAGTATATAATTTACCATTAGCTGTTTTTAGCTGCAAGGCTCGGACCTTGCCGTCATTTCCAGGAAACACATTCACTACACGTGCCATGGGCCACGCCAAAGGAGGAGCATTGGGTTCTCTCATCAGTACAAGTGCACCTATAGTTACATTAGGCATAGATTGACACCATTTATTTCTATTCTGTAAAGTATTTAAATAATATTTATACCAAGCTTTCCAAAATCTTTGTTGCAGTTGTATACATTGCTGCCAGAACCCCAGTCTATTTGCTTTGGTTTCAGAATTATCTACTTCAGGGTACATAGTGAGGGCTGTACCTATAAGAAAGTGGCCTGGAGTCAGGTAACAGTAATCATTGACGTCTTCAGAGAGAGGTAAAATAGGGCGCGAATTAAGCACGGCCTCTATCTGACATAATACAGTGTGCAACTGCTCATAAGTTAATGCAGCATCTAATACAATTCTTTTTAAATGGTACTTCATACTTTTCACAGCCGCTTCTGCAAGCCCTGCGAATACCGGCGCATAACTAGGCGTGAAATGAAACTTAATGCCTTCTTTCGCGGCATAGGCTTGCACAAGCGCCTGGTGATCAGCAGAACTATTAAGACTGTACAGCTCAGCTAGCTGGTTCCTTGCCCCACGAAAACAACCACCGTTATCGCAAAATACGTCGCTGGGCAAGCCACGCCTACTGATGAATCTTTTGAAAGACGCCAGGAATGCATCAGTTGACAAATCTGAAGTCAACTCTAAGTGAACTGCCTTAGTGACAAAGCATACATAAATGCATACGTAACCTTTACTGACTATAGCTTTTCTTACACGCGAATTCTTGACTTGGATTGGCCCAGCGAAGTCCATGCCTACTTTTTGAAATGGTCTGCATGATGTCACGCGGTGTTGAGGCAAGGATCCCATTAATTGCTTCGCTGCACCAGCCTTCAGCCTAAAACAAATCAAGCATTTATGAGTAACTTTTTTGACTTGTCGCATGCCATTAATTAGCCAGTATTTTTGATTTAAGTTCAATTCAATTCAATTCAATTCTTTATTGCATATCTCATGTGTGTACAAGATCTTAAAATAATAGTTACAAAGTTCACATGGACCCTGTCGGGCACAACAATTTATTACAATAGGAAAAGTAGCATGCTTTAGAATTATTAAGTAAAAATAGATATTAATTGTACGAATGTCATAATTTAAAAAACTAGGATTAGAGTGTCCAATTATCATTTGAACAAATAATTTAAATATATATATAACATCACATTTTAATGATTACAGCATTACAAATTATACCGTTATAATGTTTAATACATTCAAATTCATAAGGAAAATTAAATAATAATAATGTCAAAGATTAAAATAAAAATATAATAAAAACAAAAAGTCAAATAAAAATAATTAAAATAAATGTCTAACAATTAATAAATGGTGAAAATCATCCCAAGTTAATGTCATCATTGAAAAAATCGTTCAGTGTATAATAACATTTATCGACCAGTAGTTTTCTGAGCCGTTTAATAAATATTTTATCATTTTGTTCCATTTTTATGTCGTTAGGTATTTTATTATATATTTTAATTGATGATACATGAGGACTTGTGCTGTGTAATTTTAGCCTTGATTGAGGTATAACGAGCGTGTTTTCAAATCGTGAACGCGGTGCATATCGACGAGGTTGGTCTGTAATTTTAAGGTACGAATTTGGATATTGTCGCACGAATTTGCAGATTTCTAGAATGTAAATTGATGTCAATGTTAAAATGTCCAGTTTCCTAAAATACGGTCTACAACTTTCGTCACTGTCAATATAAACCATAATCCTAATACATTTTTTCTGTAAGATAAATAAGTCATTGCTATCTACACTATTTCCCCAAAGAATTATACCGTACTTAAGCCATGCGTATGCATATGCATAGTAAGTGGATAGCGCAGTTTTTAAATCTGTAGTTTTTTTGAGCTCTCGTAATGCGTAAATAAAACTAGATAGTTTTGATTTAATTTTCTGTATGTGCGTTTTCCAGGTCATGTGGATATCTAAGTCTAGACCTAACAAAGTAAAAGTGTCTACACATTCCAACTTGATACCGTCAAACGTAAAGTTTATAGTCAAAGGTTTTTTTTGATAAGGCCTGAATTGCATAATTTTAGTTTTTGAGTAGTTTATGTCTAGATTGTGATCTTTCATCCAATTTTGTATATTTAACATTATATTAGTTAGATTCTCATGTAGGTGTTGAGAGTTATTACAGGAAGTTATTAATGAAATATCATCGGCAAACAGTACGCACGACTCAGTCATAATTTTAGGGAGGTCGTTAATATAAATTAAAAATAACAAACACCCGACAACACTACCTTGTGGAATTGAATTTTGAATGCAAAGCCTATTCGACCGTATTAGGCTGAATTCCCCATTGTCATGATCCCAATGTTCAATTTCTACAAATTGTTCTCGGTTTTGTAGGTAGGATGCGAACCACTCGTGAGTTATTCCTCTAACGCCGATACCGTGTAGCTTTTCTAATAATATTTTATACAGCACCTTGTCATATGCCTTGGTCATGTCGAGTAAGATTCCGATAGCGTATTTTTTACTATTTAAAACGTCAAGAACTTGTTGAGTAAAGGACATCATTCATTTCGTACCCAAAAATTAAAATGCCGGCCAGAAAAAAAAAATGCTTTTTTCTTATGGAAAATAACGTCCTGAGCTTTTTTTTATATTAGAACGAAAGTCTACAATTAATCCTCTGGCTGCCATTTAAGTTTGAAAGTAGGTACCAAAAATTATGTTTTTGCCAACAATATTTTGGACATTCGTTTAAAGACGCAAGCATTTATTGCCCATTGCAGAAATAGGCATGAGAATTGAGCGTTACGTATAGTAAGGTATGATAAGTATTAAAAAAATGACGAGAAAAAGATTGAGGGAAATGTTTTTCTTTTACAATAGCAGGCAGACTCGAGGGTAAAACGCCACAGGCAGACACAGGCGGGCAGAGGTGTGGTGATACTCTTCTTTGAAAAGGGCAACAATGCCCTGCTTAAGAATTATAGGCAAACGGTGCCAGGTGCACTTTCGGTAACCAAGGTGCTGCAGTGTCCATATGAAAACACTAGTAGTGTTTTCATATGGACACTATGTCGTTCCAACTCCAAGACCAGACCTCGAAAATTATCCTTCTGCAGCGAGATGAGGTGAGACAGAGAGACGTATATCTCTCCCAAACTGTTCACCGCTGCATTGGAGGTTTTCAAGGTTCTGGACAGGAAAGGCGTAGCAATCAACTTCAATGGCAACTACGTCACTTACCTTCGGTTTGCCGACGATATACTATATCGGAGGACCAGTACAATGCTCGATGACCTCAGTAGAGCTTCCGAAAGAGAAAGTTTTAAAACGAACATAGATAAAACTAAGTTCATGTCAAATGTCCCTCATGAAGATCGGACTTTACAATCGAAGTTATAGATGACTACGTTAAGGACAAACTGTCCAGTTAGGTAGGTTCAATTTCGAGTTCAATCGTGGAATCCGAATCCTTGGCTAGGCAGTTTTCGGGAAGCTACTCTATATCTTCTCTTCTCACATGTTGCCAGTGATGACCTATGGAACTGAAACGTGGTCGCTTACAACGGGCTTCGTTAGAACGCTGAAAGTCGCCCAAAGGGCAATGGAGACGGCTATGCTTGGAGATTCCTTGACGACATGATCGAATTAGAAATGAAGAGATCGGTAGGAGAACCAAGGCAACCGACATAACCCGAAGAATTGCTAAACTTATATGGCAGTGGGCAGCCCACATTGCTCGCAGAAAAGATAGCCGATGGGCATGGGGCCGAAACGTTCTGTAGTGGCAACCACGTACCGGAAGACGAAGCGTGGAGGTTCAAGGTGGAGGTTCTTACGGTCTTCAACAAGCCAATGAATTAGTGAAGACCCTAGGAATCCGCTGGATGCGAGAATCACAGAACCAGTTGAAGTGGCGATGTTTGGGGGAGGCCTATGTCCAGCAGTGGAAATCTTCCAGCTGAAATTATGATGATGAAGATGAAATGATGATGATGAAGGTTGTTTCTCGTTTTAAACATTATTGTAATGCTCAAAATAAGATTTTTAATATTTTCTTTTTCAAACTTAAATAGCAGCGGAAGGGTTAATTGTATACTTTCATTGTAATAGTAAAAAATGTTGAGGGTGTTATTCTCCATAAGAAAACCATGTTTTTTTTTTCTGGCCGGCACTTTAGTTTTTGGGTACAAAATGTTCGACACTTGAATGATGTCCTTTATATGTTGCCAAAATCGTGGATCTTTTTTTCCGAAAACCATTTTGGCATTCATCGAACACATTAAACTTTTCACAAAAGTTATAGACGCGTTTGCACATTGCTTTTTCAAAAATTTTTGATGATGTCGGTAATAGTGCAATAGGACGGTAGTTATTTGGATCCGACTTCGAGTTTTTCTTGTGAATAGGTTTGATTATACTTTTTTTTAATGCGTCTGGGAATATCCCTTCAGAAAATGATTGATAAATTAATAGATAAAATGGTAATGTCAGTTCCTCAGCACATGTTTTTATTAATATAGGGGGTAGTTCGTCTAATCCGTGACTAAATTTGCCTTTTAGGGTCTTTATTATATTTTTTATTTCTTGCGGTGTAGGTGGATGTAAAAACATTGTGTTCTCCGTTGGTCGGAGCACAGGCCGGCCGCGCGGCTCTGAGTCCCCACTCCGCCTTGTTTGTCCTACTGATGCGAAAAAATCATTGAATGAGTTCGAAACTTGTTTTGGGTCGGACGTAAGTTTATTGTGGATTCTCAATGCTATGTTTTGTTGTGTCTTGGATAGATTTTTATTTGTACGCTCCTTAATAATTTTCCACATCGATTTAGTTTTGTTAGTTGAGTTTCTGATTTCCCGAATATATTGTAATTTTTTTGATTTACTGACTATCTGTTTTAATGTTTTTTCGTATATTTTATATTGTTTTGTTAGTACAGGATCGTTTGAATAAGAAGTAAGAATTCTTAACAACCGTTTATTTTTGCATGAGATTTTAATGCCTCTTGTCAACCAATCTTTTCTTTTGTTTCGAATTAGTTTTATTGTTTTTATGGGTATGCAGTCATTTAATATTTTTATTAAAAGTTTTTCAAATGAGTTGTAATTTTCGTTCATCGTTTTTCCCGAGATTATTATTGAATTCCAATTAATTTGTTTTAACGCAAGTTTAAATTTTTCCATGTTTTTACAATTAAAAATTCTTTTTTTGGTTTTCCAGTCTTTGTATTTAGTAGTCATGACGTCTATTCTTTCTAAGTTTACTATTATTCCTTTATGATCAGAAAAGCCATAATCATGCACCTGAGTAATTATTAATTTAGAGTCAAAGTTTATAAATACTAGATCAAGACAGGTTGAACTGGATCTTGTCACTCGTGTTGGTGTTTTAACAGATTGTACGAAGTTATATTCTAGCATTAAGTTTAATAACGTTTTGGTTTGCAAGTTATTTTCCAAGATATTTACATTGAAATCACCTCCGAATATGATTTTATTTTTATTATATTTTTTTAATAGTAGTTCTAAAATTAGTTTTAACTGTTTATAGAATACATCAGGTTGTCTGTTGTTCCAATACAAAGTTATAAGTATAGTTTTAAGTTTCGGCAATTCAATTGCACATACTTCAATGATGTATTCCACCGACGTATCCATAATGTCCTTCCGTTCAATAAATTCTAAGTCTTCTCGTAATAGTATGCATACACCGCCGCCTTCGTAGTTCTGTCGACAGTATGACGTAGCGAGGATGTATCCGTTGCAGTTAATTAATTCTTTCTTTCCCTGTGACAACCATGTTTCCGATAAGCAAAGTGCTAGGTACTTTCCTTTGTTTTCATCGAGAAATTCTTCTAATAAGTGCAGTTTATTATTGATACTTTGCATGTTTTGATAAAATACTGTCATGTCAATATCTTGAGTAACGAAAGGTGCTCATTTTATTTATGTTAGCTCGTGAGAAGTCTGTGTCGCGTTCGTTTGTGTTACTAGTTCTTTCATGAGACATGTCGTTTGCAATATGTTGGGTGTAGTCAGTTTTTTTCGTTGTGTAGTTTTGTTTTGTCATTGTAGTGAGTTCTTGTTGTCGTCCGTCTATGATTAATTTGTTATGTTTAATGATGGCGTGGTGTCCCTGTTGTCTTGCTAAGCGTAAGTTCTCTTGTAATACTTTTTTTTGTCGAAGTGCCGTTTCGTTAAGGTATTCGGAAATAAAAAGCCCAGTATGTTTGAAGTACGGTGCGTTATCTAATACATATTTCGTCATTCGTTTGCTTATTAGCTCAATAATAATAGGTCTCCGAGCATTGTTGTATCTTCCTATACGTGACAGTCCCTCAATATATCCGGTTAGATCAACATTTAGGATATCTTTGAATGCTTCAATTATACGATAGTGTAATTGATTCTCGGATTCTTGATCATATTCTGGAAGACCAAATAGTACAATTTTTTTTAAATTAGTGTCCTGTTGTTGATTTTCGGTTGTTGTCATATTTTGTTTTATTTCTTTTAATTGTTGTTTAAGTTCTTTGTTTTCTTCTTGAAGTGATTTTATTTTCTCATTTAGTGTGTTTATATCGCTTTTTACTATTTCTTGCTCGCGTGTAAGCTTGAGGGTATCTTTTAAAATATCTTCCTTTAATTCTGTGATAGTTTTTTGTATTTCATTTTGGATTGTGTTCTGTAATATAAGGAGTAGGGATTGATTGTTCTTTTCTAGCTTAGAATCTAGTAATTTACTGAGGCTGTCTAGGGTAATCGAAAGACCTTCTGTTGCAATTCCCTGTGTTTTGGTGGTGGTTTGATTATTTTGGTTGGGGGTTTTACACTCGTCATATGTAGTTATATTTATCTTAGGTTCATCATCATCTTGTGCATCGTCAATTGACATTGTAGTGTCGTTTAGTGATGATAAGTTTAGTTTTTGGACAGGGGTATTATCATTTCCAAAGCGACGAGTGACATTAGCACAGTCTGGGCAGCGCCAACGTTTCATAAGTTCATGCTTATTTTCTAAATAATAGGCAGACGTTATATTAAGGCATGCATAGTGGTATTTAGCTGAGCATCCAGTGCATTTTAGAGCCTCTCCAGCGTATTGTATTTGTTGACTACAAGCTGGGCACTTCATTTTTAATGACAGTTATTTATTGTATTTCAAAAACCTGCTAGTAAGCGATTAGATGTCCACTGTTGCAACCAATGAGCTGCGGTGATCGATGCCGTAGAGGCGGGGTCTATGACCGCCACCAACGATGATTCACGCGACTCGGTCTGTTAGCGGACCGTTTTTGAAATATTCACTGGTATTTGTCTTTACTTGATTGTTTTATAAATACTATTCGGTAAAATTAGTTTTTATTTATGTAGTTCGAAACCGCACAAGATCTTCTTTCTTCTGGTCTAACTTTAATGACCGACTTTTGGTATTTTTCACAGTTTATTTAATTTAAACACAGAGCGAAACAAAAGCGATGTTAACCAATGCGCGCACCGGCTACCTTCCCCCAGTAGCAGAAGTTAGCTAAGAGTGACTTAGGTCCCACATGTAATAACCTAACATGTTCACTCTGTATGATAAGTTCAGTTATTCGTGATTTTCGAGGTAGAATGATAGGATGTTTTTGTGCAATTGGTATATCCGAATTGTCTAAACGACCTCCTACCCTGATCAAGCCATCTGTATCCATGAATGGGTGCAGACTTTGTAGTGGCCCTCTCACGGAGCTACCCTTCCGCAACAAGTCTATCTCTTCACAGTAATGTATTGATTGCTCATGTTTAATTATTGAATGCAATGCATGTTGCATCTCATTAGGACTGAGCGTACCTTTAAGTTTCGTATTCTCTTTTAAGTTTCGACAAAACCTTTGAACGTATGCAATTACCCTCGTCATCTTTCCTATCTCTGAATATTTATTTAATATTTGAAATATATTATGCTGTATACCTGCTGTCAACACAACTTTAGCCAGAGGAGTGGACGTGGACTTCGTCTTTATTTCAGGTAAGTTTACAGGTAAGACTAATTTTTCAGTATCAAAGTTGTACCTCGATTGCAGAAACTTCGGTCCCTCCCACCAGAGGGTGCAGGTCGGAAGCTCCTGAGGGCTGATACCCCTACTAATCAAATCAGCAGGGTTCTCTGCGGAAGGTACATACAGCCAGCGCCACCTATTGGTTTTTTGCTGAATTACCGCCACTCTGTTCGATACGTAAGCCTGTAGTTTAGTGAGCTCAGTTTGAATCCAAGCTAAAGTTATTTTGGAGTCGGTGAATAGGTACACATCATCTATTTGAATATTTTTATGTAAAGTATCATAAACTCGCTCCATTAAAATGGACAGAAGCAATGTGGCATTAAGCTCCAGCCTGGGTATGGTTAATGGGTTCGCACGTGGGTTTACTCGCGACTTGGAACAGAGTAAGGATAATTCAGCCTTACCTGTTTTGTCGACCACGCGTAGGTATATGCAGCACCCGTACCCCGTCGTGCTGGAGGCATCCGCGAAGCCAATCAGCTGAACTGCTGATGCGCTGATGGTTGCGATGTGCCGGCCTAAATTAATAGGATGCATGGCAGCTAAGCTTCTAGCAAATTGAAGCCACTCGTCAATTAGCTCATTAGGTATATGTTCATCCCACCCAATATTATGTGACCATATTTTTTGCATGATACCTTTGGCCTTAATTACAATCGGACTAGCAAAACCCATGGGATCATAGAACTTTGATATATAGCTAAGCACCCCCCTTTTTGTCATTATATTTTCATCAAATGGTTCTGGGCTGTCTATTTTAAAACAATCCTTTTGAACATCAAGCGTAAGCCCCAAAGCTTTCATATTATAGTTGCCCTTTTGAAGGTCAAGCTCGCTGAATTGCTGTTCAACCTCCGGTATGTCAGAGAGAACAGAAGGCGTGTTAGAAGCCCACTTATGCAAACTAAAGCTCCCATAACTTAATATTTCACATAACTGCCGTTTAGCTTCAAGCAATTCTTGCATATCGGAACATGAATAAATTACATCATCAACATACATACAATTTTTAATTATAAATGATGCTAGCGGTAGCTCATGCTCATGCCTTTGTGCAAGTTCAAGTAAACAGCGCGTTGCTAAATAGCTCGAAGACTTCACACCATAAGTGACGGTGTCAAGACGCATACATTTTATAGCCTGAGTAGGGTCGTCACGCCATAGAATGTTCTGGAGAGAAGTGTGTTCCGGGTTTACCAGTATATTGCGGAACATTTTCTTAATATCTGAACTCAACGTGAATTCTCCAAATCGAAATAACATAACAATATCAAATAATTCTTTCTGTATTGTAGGTCCATTTAATAAAATATCATTCAATGAGATCTTTTTACTAGTTTTCATGGAAGCATCATATACCACCCTAGTACGAGTGCTTTTGCTTTGCTCATTTATAACTGCATGATGTGGCATGAAATAAATAGGATCTTCATAGAAATTGTAAGAGCCAATATCAACAAAGTGCCCATGACCAAGCTCTACATACTCGTCTATGAACTTTTGATAATCAGTAAGTAAGTTAATGTTGCTTCGCAGTCTTTTTTCCAGACTGAGAAACCTGTGCAATGCTAGGTCAAACGAATTTCCTAGAGTCTCATTTATTTTGCAGGTTTCTAGCTTCAAAGGTAAGTCAACAGTGAATTTTTTATTTTCAAGTTTTACTGAATTTTTAAAGATATTTTCAGTTAATTTTTGCTCTGGATCCCTTTCTACTAGTAACTCCGGAACGCTCTCCACTTCCCAAAGCTTCCTGACACTGTCACTTACGTCTGTTTCGCACTTTGTACAAATTAGAGATACAACCTGATTTTTTATGATGTTAGATGCCGTTGCTCCGGCAATGACATGGCCAAACTTCGTGTTGATGATGCCTGGATATGAAGATTGCTGCTGGTCGCCTAGGTCACTGCATGCATATAAGCGCTGAGGTTCCTCAAGCGGCAGCAGAACCTGGCAAAAGATATCAGCACCTATTAGCATATTTATTTCCGAAGGTTGGTTAAAAGTTGTATCTGCCAAAGTGACACCAGCAGGGATTTGTATGCCTTCTAAGCTGACTGGTGATTGAGGTAAGTTACAAGTGATTTTATCTACTACGTGACAGTTAACTAGAGTGTTAAATTGGGATGTTAAAGAATTTACTTTTAATGGAATACAATAGCTGACTTTGTTCTGGCTCTCTGTCACACCAATGAGGTTAATGTCATTTCGCTTAGGAGTATATCCTAAGACCTTCACTGCCTTTGTAGTGATCAGCGACACCTGAGAACCTGTGTCTAGTATGCATTTTATATGCACTTCTCGTCCATCTTTTGCAAACACCTTTACCCGTGCTGTAGGAAGTAAAATATTATTAGCAGGGTCTCCAGATAGGAGAACCACTGGGCCTGGACCACTTTCTTCATCGAGATGCAGCAGCGTGTGATGAGTTTTCTTGCACTGCCCACACCTAAAGTGGTATTTACATTTGCCAGGGTGTGAATTTAAGCATATGTTGCACAAGCTTTTTTCTTTTGCAAAGGAGACTCTCTCTTTATTAGACTGTAATTTAAATTTTGGACATGAGTATAATTTATGATCTGAACACTTACAGTAGGAACACTCCATCACTGTCTTGGCTGCTGCTGCCAGAGCTACCTTACTCTTGGCTGACTGCATGGTTGCACCCTGCCGCTTTCCGCTTTCTGCTGCCTCTGCCCGAATATCTGTGTTCTCTAGAGCGAGAGCACGCTTATCCAAATATACCAAAAAATCCTCAACCGTAGGGTCATGCTCTTGATCTCGCTCCAGCTGATAGGACCGAGAGCTGTACAGGTCCAGCTTGCGTACTAAGATGCCCAGTAGAATAGGGTCCCAAGTGTCCACCTCTGCCTTCAGGTTGCGCAGAGCGCTTAGTGTCTGCCTCACTACCGAAACAAAATTCCTAATCTCATTAGCATTAGGGAACTTGGTAAGCTTGTCTAAGTCTAAGAGAGTGTTTACATGCTCATTTACAATCTTATATTTGTTATAAAATCGCTTGTCTAACAATTGCAATGCATTGTCATAACTTTCACTAACAAGAGGAAGATTACTAATTAATTCGTAAGGTGGGCCCTGGAGGAATGATCGCAGGTAGTAAAGTTTTTGGACGTTGTCCAAGGATGGGTCGCTATGGATTACTGATTTGAATATCTCCCTAAAGTTTACATATTCGGAATATTTACCTGTAAAATTAGAAATATTGATATGGGGTAATCTAGTTCTAGAAACGACACTGTTACCTGACTCCGAGGTTTTCCCTTCCTTGTTTATAGCTTTTGACTTTATGTTTCCATTTAAAACAGTCAGACAATGGAAATACTTGTTTTCCACGTCATCTACATTCTCACTGTCTGACGAATCTAATGTCAGGATATCTATATTACACTTTTCGTAGTCCTTAAAGGCAGCTAATAACCTATCCCTCTTAGTTATCAGCGCTTCAATTGCGCTTACATTTAGCTCGTTTGAGTCTGATACAAAGGAATAAAGTCTGGTGATTACACCTTTCGAGTATCCCCTGCTCACTCGCAACTTTTTTACTACATCTTCCATCTTAACAGCTTTAAATTAAACTATCTACACACTGTATGATAATTAAACAAATTGCAGTAAAAATGTAAAAAATAGGAGAACTGAGAACCACCCACAGACTACAACTACAATTATTATATTGCTCAGACGCCGCTAGTTTAACACGCTAGGCCGCTAGGGAGCGCGCGCGTTGCCTCGCTGCACGCCGTACACCATTCGTCGTACCAACCTAACCGCACTTTCGCACCAATGAGAGCGGGCCGGTGCCTCGTTGACAGTAGCTCGCTGCACTGCAATTGGTCTAATTTCCCGCGCGTGAATGTATCAGCGTGGCCGACACCGGTGTATGATAAACCGGCAAAATGATGAAGTCGCGTCGTTCGTCGCATGAAACCCGTAGACGTGAGTGTTGTCTCTCTCCCTCTTACTAGAAAGGAAACTTTCTATCCTTTTCTTCTCGCACCCGCAGATGATTCACAAAATGGCGGATTATTGTCTTCTTTGTGATAATGGAATTTCTTGATGAAAAATGTGTCGGATTCTTAAAGCACGGATCTTACTAGGTACCGCACTCTCCTCGCAGCAATCGATACTTGAAATAATCGCAAGTATAATGCTGAAAATCCGCTTCGCCTTCGCCGCCTTCTGTAGCGTCGCGTGTCCTCGCTGTACGTTACTCGCAGTTATGTGATTTACTCTGCAAATCGTCGACGGATCGTATGGACCAATGTAAACTTCGTGTATTCGTGTGGACTGTATATTTCTGGCTTGATTACAATTAAAACGACTTGCTGAATTATCACTTTTATTTTCTCACTGTTAGCGCACAATTCGCACAAACCACGCACGTTGGATGGCGGACGGAAGACCAACCATAGATAATACACTTACATAGACTAAAAAAACTAAATAATTTTGTGTTGCCATTAACAAACTGCAATCACAGCTGATAGATACGGTGACAGGCCTCCCACCTCCAAGAGTCCGGGAGATGACGTTAGAAGTATGGAAATGTGGGGGTGGTCCCAGACCTTAGGTGAATGGACTGAAGCTCAGTTACAGCTCTTAAAATCCTCTTGGCGGTCATCAACCAAAAATACTTATCAAGTAGCATGGAATAGGTGGCTCACAAGGACAAAAAAGCATGGGTTAAACCCCTTCCAACCAACAGGTCAAGTTTTGGCACGTTTTCTTGCAGATTTGAGCCTTACAGAGCATTTAGCTTATAAAACTATTTTATTACATAAATCGGTGGTCTGCACGCTAAGCAACCCTGACGAATCTGCGAAATTAGGTTCCCACGCTTTAGTTACTCATATACTAAAGTCTATTGCTTTAAAAAACCCAGTAGCTCGAAAATCTGTAGTCTGGAACGTCGACAAACTAGTAGAATATATGGGAAGCTATTCTGTAGACGCGAATAATGTATTTGCTACTTGTAGACATACGGCTGCTTTGTTACTCCTTTGTTCCGGTAGAAGAGTTCATGATCTGACTTTACTAGCTGTAGATTCAAAACACCTGTCAGAAAATAATGATTGTCTAATCCTATGGCCAATATTTGGATCCAAAACAGATACTGCCGATTACAGAGAGTCTGGTTGGAGACTATCCCTTAATTCTACTAACGGGAACTTAGACCCTGTCCTTTGGGTGAAACGAACTATAGCTATACTAAAAAATAAACGGCAGGCAGCGTGTCTTAATAATCTGTTTCTCAATTTTAGAGGAAAATCTAGGATCGCTTCTCGTACAGTCATAGAGGGGTGGGCCAAATCTCTGTTGTTAGAAGCAGGAGTAAATGCTTCGCCGGGCAGTCTTAGGTCTGCTGTAGCCTCTAAGAACTGGGTTAACAACTATTCCTTAGATGAAATATTCGTTTAGGCGCAAAATGTCCAATTCGCAAAATGTCCAATTCGCAGAATGTCCAATTCGCAAAATGTCCAATTCGCAAAATGTCCAGCGGTCGCAAAATGTCCAATTCGCAGAATGTCCAATTCGCAAAATGTCCAATTCGCAAAATGTCCAATATTCATCATAACGTGGTTACCTCATCAATCAAGAGCTGGACTTTAATAAAAAACGTTATTTTTTGGTAAAATCAGGTTTATTTTTATCACATTTCTTTTAATATCTACAACATAAAAAAAAAAACGTTATGTCGCGTAAAATTTAATGAAAATATAACATAAATATTATCCCAACTCCAGGACATAAAATCAACATAAAAAAAAGTAAGTCGCCTTAACAATTGAATAAAAATATAACATAAAATATAATCCCAACTCAGGACATAAATTCAACATAAAAAAAAAGTTAAGTCGCCTCAATTGAATGAAAATATAACGTATACAGGGTGTCAGGGACATCGACGCGAAGCCTGTTACCATGGATTCAGTACATGATTCTGAACCCCCTGTGTTCAAATTTTTCGTCTATTATTAAAAAAAAATCTGCTGTACAATACAGATATTTTTTTTAATAAACGACGAAACCAATATCAAAATTATACAAACATTCCAGAATAAGGTACTCAGGAGTATTGTTAATGCGCCCTGGTATATAAGAAATGACGACCTCCATCGTGACCTAAAAATGGAACCCGTCACCAAAATAATCCAAAAATTTGCTGAGGCCCATGAACACAGACTCCACCGACATGTGAACATTGAGGCAATTCAGCTGTTAGCAGACCAAAAAAATATAGTGCGAAGACTAAAACGAACAAAACCTTTTGAGTTAGTGTAGTGTAAAAAGTGTAGAAATAATAGTGACAATGACACATATAAAACACATGAACAAAGTGTTTATAATATTATATCAGACTCTAAGAAAGTGGAACGGACTTGTGTAAAGTACAATCAGCACTATTCTAAGTTTTAAAATAATTATCACGTAGAAAATTAAGTTAGATTAAAATTGCTTATTAGCCTTGTATGCTAGATTGTAATTCATTATTAAGAACCTGGTTCTTTTTAATTTAAAAAAAAAAAAAAAAAAACAAAAAAAAAAAAAAAAAAAAAAACGACGAAAAATTTCAGCGCAGGAGTTTCAGAATCATGTGTTACCATGGATTTATCCATGGTAACTGGCATCGCGTTGATGTCCCTACCTTATGTTGTAGATATTAAAAGAAATGTGATAAAAATAATTAAAGTCCAGCTCTTGATTGATGAGGTAACCACGTTATGATGAATATTGGACATTTTGCGAATTAGACATTTTGCGAATTGGACATTCTGCGAATTGGACATTTTGCGACCGCTGGACATTTTGCGAATTGGACATTTTGCGAATTGGACATTCTGCGAATTGGACATTTTGCGAATTGGACATTCTGCGAACTGGACATTTTTCGACCGCTGGACATTTTGCGAATTGGACATTTTGCGCCTAAACGGAAATATTGTCTAGAGGTAATTGGCGATCGCAGAATACCTTCACCCGTTTTTACTGTAGAGAAGTGATGCCCTATATTATACCCAGTTCTAGTTGTAATGTATCTAGAACGTTTAATCCTATTACTTAATTAAGTTATAGAGGTGTCATCTTTTTTTTTTTGTATTATTTTCTATAAGATTCCTCTCAAGAAGTGTTAGAAGTTTTAATGTTTGCAATGTTGCATATTATTCTAGAAACAAATTAAGATAGCTTTCATTCAATCTATCCTATAATGTAATTACTTAATTAAAAAGTAATTGAGGTATAAACCTTTAGTTCGTAGATTATAATTTAATTAACGAATAGTTCTTTGATTTTAATCAGTTTCTATATAAATTAGGTATCTATTACCTACTTAATAGAATTATATTTTTCTTTGGTTTATGATAATTATGATGTACTATGTATTGAATAATTCATTCAATTAAAGTGTATTTCTCTATAAGCGCATCTAGTTTTATTAATAACTATATCCACGTTCACATTGGCGTCATTTCCCACCAGGTGATAACAAACACGTCTCAATCTAGTAAGCTTCAAATAACGGTCAAGTGTTTAATAGCAGTGTTTTACCTAAAAAAAAAACACATATTAAATAGGTACTTACCTTATTTGAAGCTTACATTTAATTTCTACCTGGTGAAGATTTTCGACACAATGATCAGCGATTCACTGCCATGGCTAAGCCCACATGTGGCAGCGACACCTGGTGAGGAAACTAGATGTGCGAAAGAGACGGATATATACAAATAAAGGAAAGAGCAAAAGAGAGGGAAATATAGCGGAAACCAGTAGTGCCACTCTCAATCTAGTAAGCTTCAAATAAGGTAAGTATTTAATATGTGTTTTATTTTTTGGTAAAACTCTGCTATTATTTGATGAATTTAGATCAGTATTTTATACACCTTTAGTACCGTTTACCTGCCAAAGCCACGGTAACCCAAACTTCATAATGGTCCATCGTTCTTACCTGTGTTGGGAGAATGCGCTGACAAACTTTCAGTCTTTATAGAATAACGAGAAGGTCTGGGGTTCATGGGCGCTATTATTAAATACAGAAGTATGTCAAAAATCACAAAAAGGGGAAGTCCGGTAACAAAGGGTTAAATATGGAAGGCAGTTTTGTTTATAATGGATGTATAAAAGACAATAAAATTCTTAATCGCTTACAACCATCTTTATATTGAAGTAGTTAACGAGTACTTACCAGTTATAATAAACCAAATGCAACTTACAAAAAATATGTCTGATTTACCTACATCAACTTTACCACCTTTTGTTAAACAAAATTAACAACCACCGGCTACCCACCGACCAAAGGTAAGCTTAAGTATTGAGGATATATTTAACAAAAACTGCTAGAAAAACAATAGGTACACTGAGAATTAGACCAATATCAACTTAGACAAAATGGACAGGAATCAAGGAACATTCAGACAACAATATTCCAAGATGCAATGTAAGTTCTGCAACTTTGCAGTACCTAACTGACAATACCTAGGTACTGTATATTTTATTTTCGACAGGATAAAGACCACGACTGGTGAATAATCATAACGCAAGGCACATTAATACACAACACAGCCGAATTCAAAACCACCTTGACAAAGATTATTTTGCTAAACCAACATAATACCCCCCTAAGGCTACCCACCGACCCCCGACAATAGCAATAAATGCTCTTCAAAGGCAACAACTATTCAACACACTGACTAACACACTACAAACGTACAACGAAAGATTCTTGGAAAATTACGGCGTCCCTCGCGAGGGCGACGCCAATCGTCAAATTCACATCTTCAAAATCGAAAACCTGTACCACCTTGCTTTTTTCACTTCTATAATGCACAATCAACTGATGTAGAGTAAGCTAAGCCAAGCTAACTAGCTAACGATAACAACGCCACGTAGAGAAACAATTAAAACCATTGTACGGTATGAATGGTATGATAACAACCGGGGCGCCGGTGACGGCGTTTGGTTATTTTCCCGAATTCATTCTATGACCTACTGACCATTCTTTTTCTTCAAATATCACAAGTTTTGCAAGAACCAAAATAACCGGATTTAGACTTGATTTTGAAGCTCAGCGAAACACGATCTCATTATTTATATAATAGTGGCAACACGACACAGAATTTGTGTGATGCACAAAAGCACAACGCATGAACGCAGTATTGCAGTCATTCAATTTCATTGAAAATTCATTCTGTCATTCAGTCATGAGTCAACTGACCACCCACAGAACATGTAACTTGCCAACACAAAATGACAATTTCATGGATAAAAATCTCTTTTTTTTGTTTTTTTGGTCTTGGTTGCTTTAGTTACTCTGAGGTCTTGGTGCTGAGGTGCTCGCAGACAGTGTTTCCACTTACGTTTTTGTTTTTTCCCCAGTTTCTCATTGAATTATCCCTAAAATTCCCTAAAACAAAATAGAAATTCCTTGATTTAGGGAGCATGGTAATAATAAATGATAACAAATCATTCCACATATTTAATAGTATTAAATACCCACAAAACATACATTAGTTGACGAGATGGCAAAACATTCTTTATTAATCGAGTAAGACGTAACAATCAAACTAACTCTTACCTAGAGTTAGTTTGATTGTTATTATATTGTTACCCTATAATGCGACTTAGTTCCGAGGTCATCTTTAGTATCTTAAAGCATCATCTACACGGTTTTAAACCACCAAGGTCACCTCTGTCTGCACGTGGTTAGCGACCGTGTAGCCGGCGTTTTAAATTCCCTGTCAAAATAAAATATCCCTAAGCCATGCATCATATTGGTAATTTTTCCCAAAATAAGGGAGAAATTCCTAAAAGTGGAAACACTGCTCGCAGATGAATGCAGTGTGACCAGCTACCTATCTATCTAATAACGCAACACGTTTTCGTAAGCGATTCCGAATAATGTGTTTCATTTTGACTGTTCAATAATATTCATTGCGTTATTTACGTTGTTGACCAGATTTTATTCGAACTTATGAAGTAATGGATTAGCAATCTGTTTCAAATCGAAAAACAAAAAGCTGAGAGGTGTCAAGGGACACCCGGATGGAACGAAGTTATGGAATGAACCTCACAAAGGCATGCCTCTAATTAGTACCTGTGGTCGCTCACAGATGGCGTTATAATAAAAATAATTATGGAATGAACCTCACAAAGGCATGCCACTAATTAGTACCTGTGGTCGCTCACAGATGGCGTTATAATAAAAAATAAAAAGTTTCGTTACAACTTTTGGTCCCAATTTTTTCCGTCTAGCCCCCTTTCGCAACGCGCGAAAGGGAACTTCGTTCTAAAAATCTGCTCAACAACGTAAATAACGCAATGAATATTATTGAACTGTCAAAATGAAACAGATTAGTCGGAATCGTATACGAAAATGTGTCGCCTACTTAATAGCTGATTTAAATTGAAGATTCTGCCAGATGCTCGCCTAAATTCTACTATTTTTGAAGTGATAACTTCTTATGGGAGGGTAAACCGCTGCGTTACGTAACGCGTTACGGCACTAATCTGTCTGTATAGTTCAACTTAGATTAGCTATCACTTCTGTCGGGCGTCCCGACACGCACAGATTTTTTTTTTTGTTATTACCTGCGGACACTCAGAACGACAGCTGATCATATTATTTTCTTAAGAAAAATATGACATTATTCAAGAGTGGTAGAATTCTATGACATTATTCAAGAGTGGTAGAATTCTATGACATTATTCAAGAGTGGTAGAATTCTATAATCTAATATCTGTAAATCTAATATTTCTAGCGCAACTATCCAAGTGAAGCGCAGGTAATTTGTCACTTTATAATCCTGCTAATTTCCTGGTGCCAAAATCTTTTCGCAGAATTCTGCTAAATCTGGTCACACTGGATGAATGACGTTGACAGTTGACATGACAGACCAGCGCGTTTTGTGTTTTCATTGAGTTTTTTTAATGGAAATCTATGATCGGAACATAGCGCCGCCATCTTGTTTTCTCAAAGAGGTAGAGAGGTGTTCCGTAATCAATAATTATTGTGCAGTGAAACCTTTTAAACGGTTGAAACCAACCACCAACAGAGGGCACCTTGGTTTAAGTTTGCATAAAAATTTACCGTGTAGACGTTGGTTGATGTCCAATAATTGGTTGGTTACCCAACGACCTTGGTCGATTAACAGAGGGCATTGAGTCGGATCTCGACCTTGTGGACGCCTGTTGTCGTTTGGGAACGCGTCAGTTGGGTCTTGGGTTGACCTTCGACCGCTTGACACGTTGCGTGCATTATGGAACGCCGGGAGCGAGACATTTTGACGGCATTTATCGAATCGTATTGTAATCTTCCATGTTTATGGGATAAAGGGTCCGAATTATCTAAAGATAGAAATCTAAAGACCCAAGCTTGGGAGTTATTGGCCGAAAAACTTAAAAAACTAGACCCGGCAGCAAATGTACTGCTAGCGAAAAAAAAAATTGAACATATGCGAAGCGCACGCCAAAGAGAAGCAAAAAAGGTAAGTCAGGTACACACGGCTACACATCAAGCTATACATTTCCAGTTTATGCTGATCTCGCATTGTTTAGGATTTCCGTACAAGGCGAGGTCAGCTTATACTGGAAATTTATAGCTTGATGTGTAGCCGTGTGTACCTCCTATACATTTTCTCTTCAATAATAAAAAATGATAATTGGCCCCTTTTTAGGGTTCTGTAATAAACATGGAATCCTTATAGATTCGCCATGTGTCTCTGTCTGTTTGCGGCTTAGGTCAGTACCACAGAGCATTTAACTTTAATCAGTACTAGAAAACTGCAATTTGGCATGGGTATACATAGCAAAGTGGTAATACAATCACCTATCAATAAAAAAAAAATGGGTACTTACCTCCCCTACACTGGCTACACGTAAAGTGGAGATGTTTTTTTTTCTCATCTATCCCATAGTGTGGAGGGGTGTCGTTGGAAAGTTTTTGGAGTTAATCCGTTTGCGAAATACTTTAAGCTTTGTGCAGACCAGCGCGACTTGTCGCGTGATGCGACACCGGTTATTGTGCGCTGGTTTGCAAAAGCCTTTAAGTGCCAATTTTTGTTAAAGTCAAGTGAGTCCCTGCCAGCTAAATGGTTGGTTTTGAATAAGAAAAAAATCACGAGTAGTAGTATACAAAACGAAATCTAAGTACCTAGGCTTTACAAGTTAACGACTAATAATTGACCAACTTGCATTTGCGGTTGCGAAAACATGTTCTCCCATACATTCCAATAAGAACATGTTTTTCAACTACATACAAAGTTAAGTTTGTTCTTGGGATAGATTCATCCCAACTACGGAACCTTTCAATATGCGTGGTCCGACAATCACTTGGTCGGTTTTTTACATCACTACATAGTATATAACAAAGTCGCTTCCCGCTGTCTTCATAGCCATGTGTGCTGCTTGGATGTCCCTGCTTGATGATCTTTTTATGCGGTTTTTACCAATGGATGGAGTGATTCATGCGGAAGGTTTTAGTGTATAATGCATTAGTGTTTTGTGTAAATTGGCTAAAATATGACTAGGTTTACTGGCGTGCGCCGTGTAAACCGTAAGAAATACATCAAATTTATGTTCTACAGAATTGAAGATCTTAAAAAGTTCAACAAAAAAGTCCGCGATATGTCTATCTTCTAAGGATGACCCTCAGATGACCCACAGTAACTATTTTTATCTTTCAGAATTTGATCTAGATAATAATTTCATTGTTATTTCCGAAGCTATTTTGACCGGTACCTATTATATTTATCCTTTAAATCCAATAGAATATGTTATTTAAATTGGGCATTTAATTTAGATTAGAATATGCCTTGACCTCATCATTCAAATGAATACTTACTTTAAAAGATATTGCAGATTCAAAATTACGCGTCACAAAGTAATTATGGTTGACGACAACACGGGCGCAGCGGTAGGAGTCGATGACCTTTTCCTGGGCTTTACGTTATCTAATCCGTGTAGTACGTACCCGTGGGATATTTTCCGACATCCGCGCGGGCGAAGCCGCGGGCAAAAGCTAGTTATTTATGTCACCAAAAACAAAATAGGGGCCAATTATGTAATTGTTATTCAAACTTAATGGCGGCTCGGAACATGAGGCGAGTCACTGCGCAGTAACAAATTCATGGGTCAGCGGGGGTGAGGGGTGGGGTACTGCGCAGCGAGCAGCTAACTTCCGAGGCGCCATTAACTTTGAATCGAACTATAGGTACCTGCATTGTATAATATACAGGGTGGCAGGGACATCGACGCGAAGCCGGTTACCATGGATACATACATGAGTACATGATTCTGACCCCTCTGCGTTGAAAATTTTCGTCGGTTATAAAAAAAAATCTGCTGTTTCATAGAAAAGTGCAATATCTACGCGGTCAAAATGTATGGAACAGCAGATTTTTTTTTTAAATAACTGACGAAAAATTTCAGCGCAGGGGGTTTCAGAATCATGTACTGAATCCATGGTAACCGGCTTCGCGTCGATGTCCCTGTCACCCTGTATGTTTGTTCGACTATTGTTGTTTGTGTATGTCTGTCTTGTATGGTCTATTTATTTATTATAACTGATTTACTTACAGATAAAAGAGTCAAAAACGAGTGGCGCCCGAACAAGTGATGTGCACGTCCCTAATTTATGGTATTTTAATTTGTTTAGTCCTGTCTTCGAGAAAACAGATGAGCTATCTAGAAGCGGAAAGGTCACTAGTGAAGAAGTAAGTGCCTAGGTACATACCTACCTTCTGTAAACTTTCAAGTGGAATATAAAATGTATATCTACAGTATTTTGCATAATATCTACAGTATTTTCAGGAATCGCAACCTACCGGACAGACCAAAGCCATGAAAAAAAAACCAACTGATCGCGGAATGGAAATTAAAAAACACAAGCTAATCGATACAGCACAGGAACTTCTGCAAATAGAAAATAAAAAGCCAAACACGTTTGGAGTTTACGTAGGGGAGCAGTTGGAGGAAGTTACCATGCCATTTCAACGTCAAGTGGCAGAAAAATTAATTTCAGAAATATTATTTCTGGCAAAAACTGGAAAACTTAATTTTGACACTAAAATTGAAACAGCATCCATCTATGCAACCTCTAGGTCTCATGGTACATATTCCTTATCTAAAGATAATTCTTACTCGCAATCTCCCTCACCTCAATATATTCTGCCCTCTTCCTCATCTAAATGCAGTGAATCATCATCACCCTCGCCCCAATACACCTCACCTCAATCAGTTCAGCCATCTTCGTCACGGAAATTCAGTCAGCCATCTTCTTCACGGCCATACATTCAATCATCGTCTTCACGTCATTACACTCAGCCATCTTCACCTCATTACACCCAGCCATCATCTTCACCTGATTACATTCAGCCATCTCCCGCATTTCATACTCAGACAACTGAAGCGGCTGAAGGAATTCAAATTTCGGTACCATCACCACAATTGTATTCCGTATCCACCGATGAAAACGATAACCAACCAACCGACACAATTATAGAAGTTCCTGCTAATTCAGTTTTAATGGAACTTTTGATGGTTAAAAAAGCTAGATAAACTGTGTTATAATAATATTTACTTACCTTAATTGTTTCCTTAAGAATCTTATGTATCGCCCACATGTTTCAGGAATAATTTTTGAAAGTAGTTGATGTGATGTAACTATACTGAATCTGAGAGAGTTTACTTAGTTCATTTTATTAGACTGTTTATCTTTTTAAGTCTATTTATTTTAATTTGAGTCATTATTGACTTAATCTACTCATTAGGTACAGTTTTTTTTTATATTTTTATTTATGAGTTGTATTCGAATAAGTGGTTAGCTAGCGACCTCGAAAATTTATCATATTACTCTTGCCTGAGCAACCGGCAGCAAGTTCGTCATGCTCCCTCAGATGTCACTGCTTGCGGTAGCGTCGGGGGTCGGGTTGCCTACTTCCCTCAAATATGGCGATCTTTACGTTATGCTCGTGAACGAGCGCTGCTTGTGGTGACTGGTCTTGCTGACCATGGTTTTGTTATTAGTAATTAACTGTTTATTATATTGATATTATTGTATATTATGTTGTTTATTTTTACTTCGATGGTCCTAGTTTATCATTTGTGACTTCGAGTTACAGCTTTAATAGCTATTTGTAAACGGACATACCCTTTATGCCTGGAGGCTTTCATTCGGGTATTAAGAGGCCTATCACAAAATTGCGTTTTGACAGTTCGAGCACCCGATGCATCACATAAGTAGCAATTTGGCAGTTGTAATAAAATTATGCTTATTTTGAGTCATATCATTAAGTTTTTGTTTTTTAAGTATGAAATTTTAATTTCCTATGAACCAACGTTTATTGGCGTGACGTGTAGTGGCGGCGGAGCTGCGTGCATTTTATCTAACCTAACCTTACATTTTCGGAACTGAAGAACCCCGGGACAGATTTTGATGCGCTTCGGCGTGAGCAGAGAGGGAAGCAATGTCTTCATAACTACAGTGGTTTCAACTGTGGCAGACGTGGGTGTGCCGCCCATACATTCTTGCCCTAGCGTTTATAATTACTATTCTCAAAATACCGAATTACATAGAATAACAAAAAGTCCGACTTAAGGATAATTCGAAACATCAAAAATAGTACCGATTAATTTGAACTCCGAAATAAAAACGCCTTGTAAAGCTGAATACCAAACAAAGTAAACAAAAGAGGGGATCTGGCTCTAACCCAAATGATTCACCAACAATAGAGGGGATCCGGCGTTGATGGCCATGCACTGTTCTAGTCTAACCCAAAGGATTCAATAATAGTAGAGGGGTGCTGGTCCTCGACGCCGCTGCCGCGGCACGCTCCCTACGGTCGCTCGCCTTCGCGCTCTAACGGTCACAGCTCTAACCTAACCCAACCCAAATGATTCACCAACTATAGACTGACTGAGGGGATCTGGCGCTCGGCGGCCGCTGCCGCGGCACGCTCCCTACGGTCGCTAGCCTTCGCGCTTTTATGGTCACAATTCTAACCTAACCTAACCCAATTCATTCACCAACAATAGAGGGGTTTTGGCGTGAATGGCTACTGTTCTAACCTAACCCAAAGGATTCAATAACTAGTATCTATAAGAAGAAAACACTTTTTTTTTTTTTATAGGTACACAAATATTAATAACAAAGTAGACGTTTAATTAAAACTTATAGATTTTGAATTAATATGCGTAACTGAATATTATATTAATTGAATTAGAATCAGAATCCTAATTTTAGCAGTTTATTTGAAGTAGGTATTGAAAATCGGAATGTGGTTTTTCGAACCGAGAACCCATCGAGCATTTGATTCTTCGATTCGAACGTATTAAAATCGGAAAACAAACAAATCGCATTTACGACTTTCGGTAATAGTACATTATGATACGAGTGTGCTGTATTGGTCAATGGGTCATGAACAATGCGCACGCGTTTCATACGACGTTTTTCAACACATTTGCGAGGAAAGAAACCGTCTTGTTGTAAGAACTTATGCTACAATAACGTAACTTTAGAGAAATGATACATTTAGATTTATAAAGTTCAACTGACCTTTGTTGCCAGGTACTGACTATCCACTTCCTGTAAAAACGTTTCTACGTCAGTTCGTATTTTTCTTAATGTAACCTGCAGTAACCACACAACTTACACGATAACAAATATTTATGAAAAATGGCGCGCTGGATTTTTTTTCGGGTAGCGATGCGCGCGCAAGGCACTGACAAAACCGCTGAACAGCCTACCATCACGTTCGGTCGGAGGTGGAGACAAAATTTGAAACTTGAAAAAATTAGATTTCGCTGCTAATTATTACTAATTATTCTCTATCGAGAGAGAGTAAGAGAGAAAGTGCGAATTTGGTCAAATGGAAAATACAGTATGGCGATTGTGAAAATTTTCTCATTTTTCGTCATGGGTTTTCGTAGGCGTGGTGGCGTTTTCGTAATTTTCGATCATGCTAAAACCGATAGTGAGGTTAAAATGTTAATCCAAGATGCGGCTGTGAAAATTTTCGTCATTGGTCTCGTTTTCGTAGTTTTCGATGGTTCTAAAGCTGATAGTGAGGTCAAAATCAATAATAGTACATTTACATTTTGACATCACTATCGGCTTTAGAACCATCGAAACCTACGAAAACGACACCCATGATGAAATATGAGAAAATTTTCACAGCCGCCAGCTTTGATTTACATTTCGACATCACTATCGGCTTTAGAACCATCGAAAACTACGAAAACGACACCCATGACGAAAATGAGGAAAATTTGGCGGCCGCCATCTTGGATTTCCATTTTGACCTCACTATCGGCTTTAGAACCATCGACAACACAAAAACGATACCCATGACGAAAAATGAGAAAATTTTCGCAGCCGCCATCTTAGATTTCCATTTTGACGAAATTCACACTTTCTCTTTCTCTCTCTATCGAATTAGAAAAAGACAGACGCAAGAATGAAGCCGCGTTAAAGAACTTTGTTCCAAAAACCTGTTTACTTTGTCACACTATATTAAGTCGCAAAAAGAAAGACATGTCGTGCCTTGATAGTACTTACTAATTCCATACTGCCAGACTGCCAGACTGCCATGTCATTACTCCGACTAGTAAATAGTTATCTATGGCGCACATTACCTACCGCACTAGTGCGATTATGTAAAGAAAAAAGCACGTGTCTATAATACACTGCATTATGAACCTAAAAGCGGTTAAATAAGAGCCACTTTACGAGCAACTGTGTTGAAAAATAAATTTCGTATTTCGTTTTTAATAATAGAGTAGGTAATTCTTAAAGTATTATGAAATTCGGACTTTTGAAAATCAGCACATCGAAATTCGGAATATTTGGGTGTTCCCGTGTTGCGTAATGTAAATTATTTTGCACAAATACTATTGTATAGAATCAAGTTTTTTTAACTGAACAGGCAGCTGTGCTGCTGAGGAGTTTGTTGCGCCACTTCTTCTTTAGTTCCCAGCTAAAGCACCGGAAGTTGTAAAGGGCGGGCGTTTTTGGGGGTCATACGTAATTTTGACGTTCGAATAGTGCTGATATGTCAACCTATTACAGGTTGACTTATTAAAAGTAACAAATGTGACGACCCGGGTGGGTGGTCATCACATACGAAACCCTACGGGCATCTGTTTGATCCGTAGTAAAGTTGATCTCGCTAGTGGGTATTTGTTCAGTTCGTAAAAGTTCAGCGGCCCAGCCAGCAGCGTTAATCCTAACAGCATGGGCAGATAACTTGGTTCTGTCAGTAGTAGGTACTTACTTAGTCTGTGCTCGACAGCTGCAAGTAGGTACCCCAGACCCTTGCTCGATAACGATGCGCCAGCCCGCGTTGATGCTGAGCCTGTAGTTTTAATTTCCCCTGATAATAATTATGATATACCCTGATCCAGTCTGTCGCTCTTGCTGTCCTCCCCTAAGCGAGCGTTCGCCTAGTTAGAATAGAATAGTTCTTTATTTGCACAGAAAGTAGGTACAAGTTACAGATGTTAAGTTTAATAAAATGATCCTTATACTAACTACCTAGGGCATGCAAACAGTTTAAATAATAATAAAGACCGACTCAATAAAAAAATTATTAACAAATTTTATAGATAATTATTAACAAGTTTTAATTAGAATAGTTTTATTGCCCCTGGCTGGAGGCTTTTAGTGTAGTAGCTAAAGGCAGCCATAGGAAAGTCCGGTTGCAGCTACGAGCTACGACCCATTTTGGTCAACTACGAGATGAAAGACGAGAAAAAAAAAAGCTGAAGCTGCAAGTAGTTACAAGGATCTTTTGACATGTGACCAAGATCGGAACTAACGCCTTTTCTAACATGGTTGTGTTAGCTATAAAACGCTTCGAAATCTCAACACCTTCGATTAACAGGTTGTTTTAGCTAATTAAAGATCGTTTTTCCCAAAAAGTAATTTGACAAGTGATAGTTGTTTTTTTTTTCAATTTTGAGTTTGACATTTGCACCTGTAAAATTAGTCTCTGGGATTAATGAACGAACTCGCATAACCTGCTGCCTTGCATTCACACTATGAGATATTTATTACATCTCGAAAATAATCAACTGTTTACACTGAGATGTAATATACAGGGTGTTTGGCATACGTTGAACATACAAAAATGGAGGAAAGGTGGGGTCATCTGCTACTTGGGCGTTTCCGTAGAAATTTGTCCCGGTTACAAAATGGAGAAAAGTGGATTATTTTTATTAAATAGTGTTTTTATTATCTTGTAATGATTTGATATTCATTAAAGATTACTGTTATAGTTGCAAAACAACAAAAGAATACCCATTTTCTGAGAAAATATGATTTGTTTGGGACAAGGTAGTGTTTCTGATTTCCATTTTGTAACTTGTTTGCAATAAAATAAAATATATTTAGATATTTAATTTTTAACGGAAAAAGTGGTTTTAGCATAGAAAACGCTACTTTCTTTAAAAATTATATTAAATCAATTAGTAAATGCGTTAGTTTTTTTGTGATTTAGTAAAAACATATCCACTTTGTTACTTTTGGGAACTAAGCTTTGTTATTTTCTGTTTTGCACATTGTCGAAAATAGTTAACAAGATTAGAGTATTTTTAAATTTATAGTCGTATGATACTTTATAAAAAACTAAACAAATAATGAGCTGGTGCCCTGTAAAAATTGGAAATTAAATTAAATTTTATGATGAAAAAAATGGGACAGTTACAAAATTGAATGGTGGAGTTACAAAACGGAAACGTAAAGCTTATTTCACATAGTTAATAAAAAATATAAATGGTCAGATGGTTGATGAAACGAAAATTAAACTACAGAACCTTAGTTTAATCAGCCTTTAATTAGAGTTTGTCCAAATCAACAGTTTTCTAAATTAATTTTTAAATTAATATAAGCATAAGTGCATAAAAAGCCAAATAAAAAAAATTACCACCACAACAAAAAATTATCACATAAAAATTGCACACATCATGCTTGTTTAGCTTATGTACTCGCCTTTACATTTCCATTTTGTAACTTTTACAATCCACATATACGTAACTAAACAAAATGGAGGTAACGTTTTCATGTTTTCCAATCTAAAATTGCGTGTAGTTAAACAATAGAACAATGAATGCTGCAAGTAATTCAATTAATCATTTTTACGATTATTTTATTATAGTTAACAATAACAACATTATCAAAAACAAAAACTTACCAGCAGAAATTCCTCAAACAAAGTGGATGAATTACAAGTAGACGGTAACGCTTTGCAAGTTTAGACACGAATGATTTTGACAGCACCTGATTGCCAACCGAAAAAACTTGCGGAATCGATGAATAATGTTGCCAGGAAAATAAATGTGCTAAGATTTTGGAAGTTTATTTTTTACTTGTGGAGGAAATACCGTTACAAAGTGGAATTTTCCACTACGTCCGAAATCGTGGGACACAATTAAAATAGTAAAAAATTCTTATTTTTGTATTAAAGTGTTAAGTGGCTGTAATTTATGTTTTATTTTAAAAGAAATCATACATTTGAATATATTAAAACCTTTTTACATACATGCTTAATTTTATGTCTTCAATAATCTAACTCAGTGTGTCACGACACTGTGGGGCACCTGAAAACTGGGGGGGTTCCAAACATATTTTCCTCTTATTTTAATAATTATTATAGTAAAAATAGACTAATTCACTGTTATTTACTGAGTTTATTTATTATACTATCATAATAAATAGTGAATTACAATAATAGGCCTTCGGTCTTCTCGTGTACGTTACCCCAGCAAGAAAGTGTCTCCTAGAGTTATATGAGTAGAACGTATAATTTGTGCCTTATTTGCTGTAAATGTGCCCTCACATAAAAAATGTGTGCCCCCTGTCGTTTTGGAAAAAAACGGAAAAAACGATTCTTGCTGGGGTAACGTTGTTCTAGCAGGAAAATTCTAAACGAATGATCGGAGAGAGAAAAAATATGCATGGCCATAGAGCTTATTTGTGTGCCAAAATGTGCCCCCAAAAATAAAATCTGTGCCCCTTCAGGTTTTCGAGATATTGCATTTCCTGCTGGAGTAACGTTTTGATGAATCGTATATCTCTAAAACCATTGCATGTGCCCCTGTAGAATAAACATACACGAGTAGCTCTTAATGTGTGCCCCTTAGTGACCCAATTAGATTTAATTAAGAAAATATTTATAGTTTTCAAGTTATCGCGGTTTTATGAAAACCCAAAAAAACATCGCAGCGCTTAAATGAGACAAGGTATAAGTTCGCTGAAAACTGTATTCGGTCCTTCTTGACGCTAATAATAACCATACAAAGTTTCAAAACTTCACATGCATGCGTTTTTGAATAATCTTGCTAAAATTCAAAACGATGGTGTCATAACTTTGACGGCAAAATACAAGGACGGTTCCTTGTATTTTGCCGTCAAAGTTATGACACCATCGTTTTGAATTTTAATTGAGAATTGAGCCGGTGCTCAATCCCAGATGTGTAGGTGTAAACCAAAATCTTGTGCCTTTAGTCAAAAATATATGGTGAAAATATTCAGCTTGGAATGTTTCGCATTAAGTAAATATTAACAAAAAACCAAAATATGTAAGCAACGGCTGGCTATCCGACCAAATATGAATGACTACTAAAAAGCGACGGATTCATACATATCGATGACCTTCTTTACTTTACTCACTAACCGGTTCACACGTGTTGTGCCTGAGTACAATGAAGTAGAAAAGTAATAAGTAATAAGATAAAGTTGTTATTGGATTATATCCTACTAGCTGTTTCTATGACCTTACACACAGTGGCGGATCCAGGGGGGGGGGTCATGACCCCCCCCCCTGGGCTGTGTCTAGGTCGACCACATATTTTTCTAATCTTATTGATAAATTTTATCAAATAAATACTGTATGATGTTGCCGCGTAGGATGTGTTTGCCACATTATGAGTTATGGTTATGAGTGAACGACACGCATAATAAGACTTATTGTCCTGTTATTATAATTATGCTGATGGACCGTGGAGTTTTCTGCCGGCTCTTCTCTATAGGAAATGACCAAATGAAACCGTGCTCCTAAGCTTCTGACGTTTCATAAGTGCACATGTAGGTTTATCTGAAACTAGTAACTAGACGTAGAAATTAAATACCCCAGAATAGTTTCAAGACAAACTGCCCCAGGCCCACGGTCCTGACGGCCCCTTAGATCTTAAGAAGTACTTTTTAATGATATCCCAAACATGGTCAAAATATATTCAGTAAGCCGACGTTCGCACGGACGCGACGTGTGAAAAAAATCGCCGTGATAAAAATTACGGCGATTTTTTTTCGCGTACCTACTTATTGGATTTTCAACGCTCCGCTTATCGCCGAGAGATGAATATCCAACAGTGTGTTTTCTTGCCGCGCTGGGATACGCGGTGAATGCACGCTGTTGGATTCTCAATGCTCGGCTCAATACCGAGGGTTGTAAATCCAGTGTACGAAAAAAAATCACGGCGATAAAAACACGTTCCTGCGAACGTCAGCTAAGAAGCAGTTTAAAGTTGGAGGCTGAGAATGAAAATTTTCGAGCTCGCTTCGCTCGCTACATCCTCGGACTTTCTGCATATGTCGACAAAAGACAACAAAGACGAAGAGAAGAGACGTGTCCTATTTCTGTATGACTTTAAAAAAAATTACAAAGACGAAGAGAAGAGACGTGTCCTATTTCTGTATGACTTTAAAAAAAAAAAACCTTCCCTACACGGTGGTGTGCTAAAATTTTCGAGCTCGCTTCGCTCGCTTTTGAACTCTATATTCTTCTAACTCTCAAACTTTTCTGCTTATGTCGACAAAGTAACTCCCATTTCCTGTTTGTTGTTCAATACAAACCTAACCGAGAATTCAGAGACGAGGTGCAAAAAATGTCAACCTCGCGTTGCTCGCTCCCCTACATTCTTCTTTTCGTTGAGGAGATGAAACTGCAACTCCCTCAAAAAAAAATCCTGCTCGTTGCGATGTCCATGGTGTAGGTGGATTATAAGTTACGCACGATATACTTGTTTTTTTTTGCAAAATTTTACTAATAATACCTACATAAACTGAGAAGACAGGTTGGGGGGCCTCATTTTTTTTGCCACTCCGGGCCCCTGACAGACTTGGTCCTCCACTGATTGGGCCTGTTCTGACTGGACCCCGACTATGTGACCCCCCCTGACTAGAAGGCTGGATCCGCCCTTGCTTACACATGATTAAGTACATTATAAATAGTAGCCTAAGTGCTATATTCCAAGGTAAGCTATCTTCTCCATTCTAAATTTCATTAAAATACATCCAGTAATTTATTTATGAACGAAAGAAATACATCCAGATATTTGCCATTTGCCAGGTCTTTGACCAAAAATTTGATTGGTCCTGATGTTTAAAAAAAAAATATAGTTCATGAAATGTGTGATGAATGTGAAAATGATGAAAATAAAACTACTAAAAATAGGTAGCTCTTTTTTGTATATAAATAAAAAGCCCGTATTTGTCTTTATATATATCGTCGGGTTATTGCAAGAACTCATTAACTGCAAAAAATCACTAAATACGTTTTTATCTATAATACACTCCATTTGACACATTCTACAAAATGCCAAAACTCACTAATTTCTATCCAGTAAATTTTAGGCGTTACGGCCTTGCCATAAAATTCATAACTGCAACTTTGGAAGTCTTGTATTTACAAAAAATCACTAAGCTGCACTAGTTATTTTTATTAAATACATAATTATTTAAAAAACAACATACATGTTATACAGAACTCATTTTCAGTGAAAATACACTTTCAGTTTCCTCAAGAAACTGAAAGTGTAAACTACAATAGCATTCGAGGTTTACAGTTATATTTTTTAACTATATGTGGTTTACTATACTTATACTTAATACTGATCTGTGATTTTTTGTGATGCGAATTTACTAATTGTATGTTAGACTTAGATGAAAAACTGATCTGTGATTTAAATAATAATGACTACAAAACGTGCAAATAATTTCTAACATTTATAGGTAGGAAATTTGATCTGTGATTTGATGCAATAATTACTTTAAGAATTAAAATTAAGGGAATAAAAATAATAATTTCCACATCAACAAGCTGTTTCATTTATTATAGTCACAAGGTGCATTTAATATATATTTTAATTAGCCCCAAAACTTTTGAACGCGACTGTACGGACAACAGCTTAGGTATAATACGTCCAATAAAGAAGGTCATCGATATGTATGAATCCGTCGCTTTTTAGTAGTCATTCATATTTGGTCGGATAGCCAGCCGTTGCTTACATATTTTGGTTTTTTGTTAAAATTTACTTAATGCGAAACATTCCAAGCTGAATATTTTCACCATATACTTTTGACTAAAGGCACAAGATTTTGGTTTACACCTACACATCTGGGATTGAGCCGGTTCCTTGTATTTTGCCGTCAAAGTTATGACACCATCGTTTTGACTTTTAGCAAGATTATTCAAAAACGCATGCATGTGTAGTTTTGAAACTTTGTATGGTTATTATTAGCGTCAAGGAGGACCGAATACAGTTTTCAGCGAACTTATACCTTGTCTCATTTAAGCGCTGCGATGTTTTTTTGGGTTTTCATAAAACCGCGATAACTTGAAAACTATAAATATTTTCTTAAATCTAATTGGGGCACTAAGGGGCACACATTAAGAGCTACTCGTGTATGTTTATTCTACAGGGGCACATGCAATGGTTTTAGAGATATACGATTCATCAAAACGTTACTCCAGCAGGAAATGCAATATCTCGAAAACCTGAAGGGGCACAGATTTTATTTTTGGGGGCACATTTTGGCACACAAATAAGCTCTATGGCCATGCATAATTTTTCTCTCTCCGATCATTCGTTTAGAATTTTCCTGCTAGAAAAACGTTACCCCAGCAAGAATCGTTTTTTCCGTTTTTTTCCAAAACGACAGGGGGCACACATTTTTTATGTGGGGGCACATTTACAGCGAATAAGGCACAAATTATACGTTCTACTCTTATAACTCTAGAATACACTTTCTTGCTGGGGTAACGTACACGGTCTTCTCATCATCATCATCATCATATCAGCCGAAAGACGTCCACTGCTGGACATAGGCCTCCCCCAAAGAAGGCCTTCGGTCTTCTAATGAATTATAAATAAAGTCATGGGACAGCACAAAATGAGAGTGGATAAATTTCTACGGAAATGCCCACTTACTCAGCCCTAATTTATTTGGCCCTGGTTTTTTTTTTTTTTTAGATAGTCCGCGGACAAAAATCCGTCGTCAGGCCATTAAAGTTAAGAAAGTGGTGAAACAAGAAGAAAGAAAAAAAAAAATATTCAGGGTTCCAGGGCCAAATAAATTAGGGCTGAGTAAGTAGCAGATGACCCCATCCACCATTTTCGTATGTTCAACGTTCTGCTAAACATATATATTACATCTCTCTTTTGTTATTTCGGGTTATACCTACTTTATTTATATTATATCTCCTAGTGTGAAGCCAGCTCCATTGTGTTAGCTAGAAAACATTTTCGTCAGCTCTACGGCAGTTTCGAATCTGCAGTGCATCCATTTTTCTATTTTCGATAGGTCTGTTTAAATAATAAAACAATCAAATCGGGTTGTAAAACAATTGCTTTTTTTATTCAGCAAAATATTTCTAAAGAATAATAACTAAATATCAGATCATTAACATAATGGGATATTTTGGACGGAATTGTATAATACCGTATAATTAAAAGTATATAAAGCAAAATCTGTACCATGTAAAAAAGAAAAATATAAATACATTTGTTTTAGTTTTGAAGTGCTAATATTAATTTAGGACAATGAAAGTAATTTAATAATTATACAGAAGTTTAACGACTGTCCCTACGCGTGCAGAATACAGATAAAATATTACATTTACCTCAACAATACAAAAGTAACAATAATAAAGTTGATTTTATCCTCTTTGCATCTATTTGAAAGTTACTACATTTTTAAGTAGTTACGTCGAAACTAAAGTTAAGACCAGAATTTGGACGGACAGAGTAAAAAATAATATATTTTTATTTAACTAAGAAATTACCTTAAAGTAACTGAAATCAATACACATGAAAATTCCGGAAATTCAACTTTATGCGCAGTATATAAAAACATTTTCAATTTCATGAAACTCACAAAATTAAAATTAAATTCGACATTTGGACGATGTAACTAAATTTAGGATCGTAATACATAATTTTCAATAGCTACTGTCTCTGATTCGGTAAAGGCTATTAGGACATACTTAAGGCACGAATTTGGATTCTAAAGGTAAGGCACAATTCTCAAAATCGAATTTTTATACAAAGCAGTTTATAAAAGACAAATTAATAGGTTGTTAGAATGTGATGATTCGCAAGAAGGCTGGTGGGTTTGTATGTATATTTACACTTACCTACAATTAACTTAAATCTTATAAATAACTCGGAATTTAATTCTAAAATATAAATGTTAACGTATTAAAATTGCATGTCAATATACAACAAAGCTGTATAATATAACAAATTCAAAAAGTTTCTTAATATACAACACTTTGTGTTGATTTATGTACACTTAAGCACTTTATACACAATAAAATATTCAATTAAGAACTTTGTTCAAACGAAATATACAGATGATTGCAATGTCTTAAAAATTGTAAATAATAAAAATATACTTATAATGTAAAACAAAATACGTAGGTGTATCAGCTTGTGATATGTGGATTCAATTTGCGACAGTGCATCTATCCATTACATACAGAGACCCCTCCATGCCTCGGAAAGCACGTTAAGCCGTTGGTCCCGGCTGTCATTTGTAGATCTTTGTCGTTATAATCAGAAGCCCGAAAGTCTGACAACCAGTCTTACCAAGGAGTATCGTGTTACACATTATCTGGGTTGCGCAAATCCGATCAGCGGTTGCTCCATGTAAAATACTGGTATTCAGATGCATCCGGTTAGACTGGAAGCCGACCTTAACAAAGTTGGGAAAAGGCTATGCAGATCATGAGAGACTTCTATTCTAGACAAAAATTCAGAATCTTAGATAATTTACATTAATTTCTATTAACTCAAATATCAACTTTATTGCAATGTAATTTAAATAAATATTTGAGTGATCATTTGTAATAAAAAGTTTCTATATTTTGTTTTGTTTGCTGTTACAAAAGTTGATGATTATCTGAGATTCTGAATTGAAGTTTGACTTAGTAAACTATTTTTGTATGCACACTTTGTAGAAATGTACATGATATTATAAAACAGTAAAAAGGTTTTGATTTGACGTACATATTATATTAAATATAAAAGTCCTAGTTATGTTAACACTACATATAGTGTCAAAATCTATCAGTGTCTTGTTACTATTAAAATTTAATCTACATCTACACCCATCTCCGTTTAAATAAATAAACAACTTGCACCTTTGGTCAAAATTGTTGATATCGTCATCCGAATGCGTGAATTGCAAAAACCGCACTTATGGCTTATGAAAAAAATGACGCTGTCAATGTCAAACAAACTGCGGTTGACTGTATAGTCACGAGCGCTAATCTCCACTCACCAACATTCAAAGGCGATTTTATCGTGGAATATTCACTACAACTTTGAGATACCTAATATCTCTTTCATATTAGTGTGGGTTCCAAAATACTATGTTCGTTAGGTGTAGTCCCGTTGTCCCCGTAAAAATGTCCCCGTTAAAGGTGACAAAGGGTTACAACATAAAATTACAATTAACACAGTAGAAGAAAATCACTTTTAAAAGTTACTAAGTGTATAAATATTAGTGCTAGTGACTGTAACACAGACCTTTTCTAATTTGGACCTTAAATTCATTTCTATCCATAATTTAAAAAAAGTTATTAGCTTGTAATAATCAGGTGTTGTATATTTTTTTAAATAAAAGCTCTCGAAATCGTCGTATTCTTATTTATCTTGAAATCCTATACAATAATTATATTAATATGCGTACGTAAATTGTTATTCAAATGTATTAAATGTTACTAAATTGTTACAATTTTGACAAAAGGAGCAAGTTTTTTCAACCTGCAATTTTTCTTTACACCATTCTGATATGCAAGTAGATACAACATCTGCGAATAGGCCGTGATTTATGTGGCAAGAACTTGCATGCAAGATAACACCTCAACCATGTTCAGACAATGGCAAAAATATACGTTTTTTTGTTTATACTAAACCTCTTAAGGGGTCATTGTACTCATCATTATGAACAACTTTTACTATGGGACCAACTTGTGATTTTAAGGATTTCAGCGTTGGTCCCATAGTGAAAGTTGTTTATAATGAGTAAAATGACCCCTTAAGAAGTTTAGTATAAACAAAAAATAACGTAGTATTAGACACTGAGTGAAAAACGATTGTCTCCTTAAGTATTGATTGATATTATGACGTGCATATGGCATCATCACATACATTCTTCTGTGAATTGTACTCTTCTGGAAACTAGCATTTTTCTGACTGCATACATATTTTTGCCTTCAACTCTATATGCAACTTGCATCTTACTTGCATACCAGAAATGCCTTAAAAATCGTGTGAAGATGCATTTCAGCATAACCACAGATCAGTACAGATGGTTCACTCCGCAAAATGATTTAAATAAAAAACGACTCTTGCTACGACACAATAAAGTGCAATTCAGGTCGCACAGCGCTGATTACATACAGCTATATTCAAATTCAAATAATTTATTTTCTCTTCACAAACTATGACATGATAAATTATTTAAAACAAGCTTAAAAATTACGTGACAAAGTTTGTGAGAGACTGGTGTCTGCACTAGGAATACCTGTAGGTATAGCAGATCACCAGGGTCCCACCAAGCGGAATATTCACCTAGAAGTTGCTCTTTCTATCGCTTAACTCTTTTATCTTCTGACTACGTTACGATCACTGAATTGGCCCGACAATTCCGTCGCGTATTTGTAGCTCCATAGCTAAAATGCGGAGTGCGCATTCTGTACTATTCTGTGGCATAACTAGAGTATACTAACTAACATACGAACACAATCAAACCTCAGTACTATGTGTTTGTATGCGCACTTTCTTCTGGCTCCCATTCCTGTTTAGCGGGGGCGAATGGCCGGAATAGCCGGGGTTCTGTATGCCTAGCCCGCCGAGCTCCCCCTCCCTGGGCCGCGGCTTCTTGAGTGAAGACCTCAGGGGTGATCGGGTGATGGTACTGGCATCTGACAGGCCAGTGAGCGTGGTCGCCGTTGTGTTCATTGAAGCCACGCTACCGTGGCCGTTTGTGCTGTACGGCTTCCCTGACGCGTCCGTCATTGAGATCCCTGAAAACATATTTCATTGTTTACTATGTTACGTACACGTGAGGAGCTCGTGGCTAAGTAATAACAGCCGCACGGTTCGGTCCCTCAGGTTAAGCTACGTTTGCTGGGGTTGGTCTGTGGACGGGTGACCATCTTAACATACCAAGACGCCTCCGTGCCTCGGAAAGCACGTTAAGCCGTTGGTCCCGGCTGTCATGCGTGGATCTTTGACAGTCGTTACGGGTCGTCAGAAGTCCAGGCTTACCAAGGGGTATCGTATTACCCAGTTACTGGGCTGTACAGGTCAGATGGGCAGTCGCTCCATGTAAAATACGGTATTCGGCTGCATCCGGTTAGACTGGAAGCTGACCGCAAGATAGTTGGGAAAAGGCTAGGCAGATTGATTGACTATGTTACATACACATTTTTGTTATGACTTAAGTTGTTAGCTTTCACCTAATTTTCATTCGTTACTGACACAGACAGTTTGCATTAACACATGCATGCCGTACTGCAGCTTAGCCAAAATGTGAAAGTTTGTGACCATAAATTGATTACTTAATAGGATAAACGGCAGAACAGAACGTGGAACAAAATTATTTTTCAAAAATAAAAGTTAAAGTCCCGTCAAAATTGGTCCAGCTGTTTCGGAGATTAGCCGGAACAAACAGACAGACCGAAAAACAGTTTTTTTTTATATAAGTACCGTATAATACTTACATAAGCATTTAGTAAAAAGCTTTTATTTTAACATTTTCAAAAAGAAAAATTTAAGTTTTTCAATTTTATTTATTTGTATGTAGGTATATAGATTAGTTTCTGCTATACAAGTTTTTAGCCTAGTGCATAATCAGCCTATAATGATACCACTGCTGGGACACAGGCCTCCTCTATGTGAGATGAGAGGGAGTAGGCCGGAATCTACCGCGCGTGCAGTGCGGATTGGTAGATGTCACATGTCTTCGAATTTTCGGTTCTAGAACATGCGGTTTCCTCACGATGTTTTCCTTCACCAGTTTGAGAGCAGTGGTGTTGAAAAAATTTACACAAAGTAAAACGCCTGTCAGGGTTCGAACGTACGAAACACAACTTGTAATTATGTTTTGTGTTGCGGAATGTGAATTATTTTGCATACTAAGTATTATACAGGGTGGCAGGGACATCGACGCGAAGCCGGTTACCATGGATTCAGTAAATGATTTTGCATACTATGTATTATACAGGGTGGCAGGGACATCGACGCGAAGCCGGTTACCATGGATTCAGTAAATGATTTTGCATACTATGTATTATACAGGGTGGCAGGGACATCGACGCGAAGCCGGTTACCATGGATTCAGTAAATGATTTTGCATACTATGTATTATACAGGGTGGCAGGGACATCGACGCGAAGCCGGTTACCATGGATTCAGTAAATGATTTTGCATACTATGTATTATACAGGGTGGCAGGGACATCGACGCGAAGCCGGTTACCCCATGGTAACCGGCTTCAATTCAGTACATGATTTTGAACCCCCGTGCGTTGAAATTTTTCGTCGGTTATTAAAAATAAATCTGCTGTTTCATAGAAAAATGCAATACCTACGTGGTCAAAATATATGGAACAGCTGATTTTTTTTTTAATAACCGACGAAAAATTTAAACGCAGGGGGGTTCAGAATCATGTACTGAATCCATGGTAACTGGCTTCGCGTCGATGTCCCTGCCACCCTGTATAAAATCATTTTTTCTAACTGAACAGACAGCTGTGCTGCTGGGGAGTTAGTTGCGCCACTTCTTCACAGCTAAAGCACTAGGAAGTGGTGAACGGCGGGCGTTTTGCGGGACTGTCTTATGTAATTTTGACGTTCGAAAAGTGCTGATTCTCAGCCTAGTTTGAATAATAGACTTGAATTTTGAATTTTGTATTCTTATTTACCTCTTCCTTCCTTGAAGCCAGGGTTGTTGATGGTGGTACCTTCAGGTTCCTCCAGCGGATTGGTCGGGTCGCCGCCTTCTCGTCGCGCGAACAGCGCGTCGTACAGCGACATTATAAACAGGATCGAGTTTATTACTATACTCACTATCTGTAATCGAAAAGATTAGTTTTATCTTCTATCTATATAATAAAAACTAGTTGCGCCCCACGGTTATACCGCATAAGTCTCGATCCAGTAAGAATATCGGTATAAAAAGTATCCTATGTCCTAACCCAGGTCAAGGTCTACCCATGTGCCAAATTTCATCCAAATCCGTTCAGCCGTTTTAGTGTGAAAGCGTAACAAACAAAAAAACAAACAGATAAGCAAGCAAACAAACTCACTTTCGCATTTATAATATTAGTTACGATGAAATGCTATTCGTTGGTAAGCGCATCACTTGAGAACGCGCTTTTTTTGCGTTCTTTACTCGATTTTATTACGGCACGGAACCCTTCGTGTGTGAGTTCGACTGACACTTAGCCGGCACAGAATACGGCAATACGGCACAGAAATGTTAGTACTTTTTCGCAATAGGTAACTTATCGGTAATGGCTACATAGTAAGTTGTATTATACCTGAACATAGAACGCTTCTCCCCTCGTCACGAAGAAACCCCTGTCATCGCCTTGTACGGCGAACAAACTTGCTGCGACTATGGACAGCAATGCTGGAAACAATCATTTAAGGTGCAACAATTTGATATTTTTTCCATACAAACTTTGGAGGGGTTTTACTCCACTGTTTGACATCGTACATTCAAAGTTTAACATGATATCGTTAGGTCTTATTAGTAATTTTGTCTGTACGGAAGCAGAATAATAAAATAAAAAGCCATTAAAAAGTTATAAGCCGACAAAGATTCGTTTTTCTTGCTAATTTTAACGCAACTTTGGGCGTAAATAAGTAATACAAGACGTGTGAAATCTCGAAAACAAAATCCGTACCGACACAGAAAAATTATCGAAGATTTCAATAAATTTTATTTGTAATTGATTTATGCAGTGGTTTACTCAGAAAAACCTTTTTTCCAAAGGCCTTTTCGTAATTTTTGACGCGCTCGTTTTACTAAAATTGGTCGGTACGGTGTTTCTGTGCGTGCGAACTATACGTTGTCCATGTAGACCAGCTTCTAACTGCTCATCACTGATTGGTGAATAAGTTGAAGCGGCGTTCGAAGGACCATATGCGGGAATATAATTTACGTGGGTGGAATATTGGACGACACACAGAATTGAGCAAAAAAAGGATATGAGGTTTATGAGGTGTGGATGGACTGGACTTACTTGGAATCTTCTGGACGAACGAAACACGATGGCACAAGGACAGCCTTTTCAGACATCCCACGTGTTCACTGATTTTTCTTTTCTCACACTATGATCTTCACTTTTAGTTTTTAAATGTCACATTTATGTCGGCCAACATTTACAATTATAGCGTTTAGAGTGTTTTGATATTTATATTAGCGGATTATTTTTGCGGAGCGGCGCGATGCGGGCGAGTACTTTTTTCAACTGTTTTCGAGATTTGAGAATTTCTCTCAAATCTCAGTGGATGTGTTGCGATTGGCTTTCGCTGCGGCGGAAGCCTGTGATTCGACGCGTGCGATGTGTGTCCCTCTCGTTCTGTTATATGGGAATTGGGAGGGAAAGAAACATAGCTCAAAACTGCGGTCGGAAATCTTGTAATGAAACTTATTACTAAAGCTTGCGCGAGCATCCTGCCCGGCTTTGAGGATATGTAATATTCTCAAAGGAAAGAAATTGTATAAAGCGGACTAAATAAAATAAATTAATTTAAGCATAACTATAGGTAAATTTGGGTTTGATTACGCGGTGATGTTATTGAGAAGGTAAAGGACATAATTTGACAACGGGTCTCTTGAAAGAGCCACTGCATGTCTTCACCATAGCAACGCGGATTGTCCCATCCTTGCCGGGAAAAACTTCGGTGATTACGCCCAATGGCCAACGCAAAGGCGGGACATCATCCTGATGTATGAGAACCACTGTACCAATCTTAATATTGTCTGCGGCATTCAACCATTTTTGTCTAACTTGAAGATTATGTAAATATTCTATACGCCACCTCCTCCAGAAACTACAAACCATCTGGTCAAGCAATTTTTTGCGGCAAGTCAGAGACTTCGTCGTTTCGGGAACATTCACGACAGGCAACGTAGTCAAAGGAGAAGCCATTATAAAATGAGCGGGAGTAAGCGGTTCTGGGTACGGATCCTCATTCAGGACACAGAGCGGTCTAGAATTTAGAACTGCCTCAATTTCAGTGAGAACAGTCGAAAGCTCCTCATAGGTAAGAAGTTGTGAGCCGATGACACGGTATAAATGCGTTTTAGTAGATTTAATATTTGATTCCCACAACCCTCCAAAGTGGGGAGCGCGGGGTGGAATCATTTTCCACTCTATGCGGTAGCGGTTAACAAGTAGTTCTTGTAGTTGAGCCTTGGCTCCAATGAAATTTGTTCCGTTATCGGAATATAAATAAGAGACGGGTCCTCTGCGGGAAATGAATCTTTTAAAAGCGGAAATAAAAGTGTCCGATGACACGTCGGTAACCAATTCAATATGAACTGCCTTGGTAACGAAACAAATGAATAAGCATATGTAAGCCTTCTGACTTCTCTGACCTCGGCGTCTACATAACGTTACCTTGATGGGACCAGCATAGTCCACACCTGTATGAACGAAAGCTTTAGTCTCCTGTACGCGACAAGCGGGTAAATCAGCCATCTTTGGGCTGGGGTGAGAAGGAGAAACTTTAAAACAAAAGTTACAAGCATGTAATCTTTGTCTTATAACACCTCTAGAAGAGAGGATCCAATATTTTTGGCGTAACAGAGAACTAAGAAGGCTTACACCGGCATGGCAATAAATGCGGTGATAGTAGTTAATTAGAACATGTGTAAAATTATCATGTTTAGGTAAAAGAGCGGGATGCCGAGCTTCATACGGAAGGTTCGCATTTGACAATCTGCCACCGATTCTAATTATATTATGCTCGTCTATGAAGAGATCGAGTTTTTTAAATTGTGAGCGAAGTTTTTTACTTTTAATTTCGTCATAAACATCTTTAAAATGAAATTGTTGAATACAATGAATTAAATAAATTTCAGCAGTAGCTAATTCACGAACAGTAATTGTTTTGTGTGACTCATCATAAGGAATAATACGTAGAAATCTTAGAATGTATACAATTATGCGCAATATTTTATTTAATGATGTAAATTTTTGTGACAGATTATATATTAAATTGAGTTCTGATACGGTAGATACCAATGTTAGAGTTTTATTATTAAATTCAGGCAATTGTTCGTTGTATGAAGAGACAAAAGGAGTGATAGGCCACTCAGCAGTTGGGCGTAGGAGCCACTCAGGGCCATGCCACCATAAATCGTGGGTTAGTAACTGTTCAGGTAGAAGACCTCGAGACAGACAGTCACTAGGATTCTCCTTTCCGTTAATATGATAAAAATGCTTAGGATCAAGATTTTCTTGACATTTAGCGACGCGGTTACTAACAAAAATATTCCATTTATGCGGTGAAGAATGAATCCATGAAAGCGTAATTGTAGAATCGGAAAAGGCAAATATATTATTAATAGCGGTACGAGAGCGGTAAGTGTCATAAACTAATTTAATTAATTTAGACAAAAGAACAGCGGCACAGAGCTCTAAACGAGCTAGAGATATGACCTTAACAGGTGCAACTTTGGATTTAGCACACACCAAATTTACGTGTGTGTTACCATTTGCATCAGTGACATGTAAGTATATGACGCAGCCATATGCATTCAAGCTAGCATCAGCAAACCCCACTATATTTGTCTCGCAACCCATAGTAACGGCTACATGGCGAGGTAATTTTAAAGAAGAAAGTAAAGGTAATTGCTCTTTAAATTTTTGAAAGAGAAGTACAATAGAATCGGGTGGAGTTTCATCCCAATCTGTATTTAATTTCCATAATTCCTTTATGAGTAATTTTGCGAATAAAACTACAGGAGCCACAAGACCGAGAACATCCCATAGACGGGCTATAGTGGAAAGTATAGAGCGTTTAGTACAACTATTATCCAAATTAGATGTAGTAAAGGTGAAACAGTCCTCAGAAGGAATCCATTTGAGTCCAAGAATCTTTAAATTATCCCCATCAGAAAAATTAATAGAAGAGCGGTTGGAATGTGGGATGGCCTCTAGTAGTTCCAAGGAATTACTTGCCCATTTAGTAAGGTCAAAGCCCCCAGCCTTAACCGATGGCGCCAAATCGCTACTCGCCGTGTAACAAGTCGTCCATACCCGTCAAGCCCCGGTGACGCACCTGGTGTAACACCCTCTCGCGCGGCACTTTTTTCTATTTTTACTGCCAAATAAAGGCTAGTCTCCAATAAGGATGGTTTTACTCTATGGTCGGATAAATATTCTACTCGATTATATCATTCAAAAATAAAAATATACGGAACGCAACATTTAAAAAAAAAAGTCAAACTGACATTACTCATACTTCAGAAAACGATCGGCGCAGTGCGGGTGACGGTGTCTGTTTTGTGTTGTTTTGTGCAATAAAGTGTGATAATTAAAAGGTAAGTGGCTATATTATCATTTATTAGTAGTTATTACACCGTTGTAGATAATAGTTTCACGAAATAGCATCATAAAATCACATTTTTGAGCAAAGTAATTTTACGCGCCAAAACCGTTGTGACGCGTTATCATTCTATGATGAATTTCGACTTTTTTGTGTGTAATTGACAGCAAATAGATGAATATTCATTTAGAAGTACATAATGCATCGTTGTAGATAATATTATCACGAAATACCATCATAAAATTTTATTTTTGAACAAAGAAATGTTCCCCGTAAAACAAAAGACAAAATCGGCACCGCGCGCTATGAAGTTTCAGTTTCAATAATATGAAAATATTACGTAGGACTATCAAACAAATGCTTTTGTTAGATTACATAACTATTCATAATGTAATTTGCAAAATTTCTTGTAAATTGATACAGTAGTTTTATCAGAAATAGACATGAAACCGGAATAAACACGTTTTTTCCCCCGTATCTGATAATTACATTTTGTTTATAAATACGATTCTCGTCTTACGAGCATTGTTTATACATAACATGATGCTAAGGCGATAAGTTCAGCGGAAAGAATCTTGGCTTCCTCCAGAGACGGGGTCGAATTAGCCAAGTCATCCATATATAGCTCATGAGAAGCAACAATGGATGCGCGCGGGAAGCGGTGTTTTTCATCCGCTGATAGCTGGCGCACAGTGCGCATGGCTAGAAAGGGACTGGGCTTGAGACCAAACGCAACTCGATTAAATTGAAATTCGCGAATAGGTTCAGCGGTATTAAAACGAAACAATATTTTTTGGTATTTTCGATGCTCATCAACAACAGCAATTCGAAGATACATCTGTTTTATATCAGCTGTAACTGCAATAGGGAACAAGCGGAAATTTAAAAGTAATAAAAATATATCAGCCTGTAAATTCCGCCCCGTATGTAACAAGTCATTCAATGACACGCCATTATGAGACTTAGCGCTTGCGTCAAGAACGATGCGAACTTTAGTGGTTTGTTTATCATTCCTAATGACAGGGTGATGCGGTATGTAATAACCTATAGTCTGATCAACAGAACTAGGTGTAGTTTCAGTTAAATAATTTTGATCGATATACTCTTGGATAATTTCATTATAACTAGCGCGCAAAACAGGGTCGCGAAGCTTAGTTTTTTCCAAATTAATTAGACGTCGATAAGCGACAGCATAAGAATTTCCAAGTGAATCTGGATTTTTACAGAATGGTAACGCGATACAATACCTACCACTGGAGTCACGTGACACAGTAGAAGCGTACAGCTGTTCACACTCCAGTTCAGCAGGGCTCATAAAAGGTTTTGAAGGTATTTCTTCGATGTTCCAAAATCTATGTAAAGATTCGTCTAAGGACAGAAAACAATGAGAATTATCTATATTTAGCGCGGTAGAAAAATATGAAGCGGTATTTACTTCAGCGGGACTATAATTTTTATTAAATAAACTAGCGGGTACCTCACCCATAAGAATGTAACCAAACACGGTTTCAATAGCGGACGGAGCGGTAGGTGAGATAATTTTATCGTGAAGTAATAAATACGGGAACAGTTTTGCCCCTAGAAGCAATTCAACCTCACCAGGTACGTACCACAGTGGGTCTGCGAGCGGTAAATCAAACAAATGTTGCACTGCAGAAGTGTCAACAAGGTGAGATGGTAAGTTATCCGTGATACAATCGACAACAAGAGCGGTAATTTTAAAAGAATTAGTTTTATTTTTAGTAGTAATTGTTATCTCAACGTAACCTATGATAGGCCGCGAAGAGGTTCCGACACCCTTTATAACTGAGTTTGAAAGCGGTATTATGTTTAATTGTAGTTTTCTACAACAAGCGGAAGTAATTATGTTATTTTGCGAAGCGTTATCTATTAAACATCTCACAGAAACGTATTTGTTATATTTGTTATCAACATAGACTTGCGCAGTTGACAGAAGTACAGTAGTACGCGGTGTATTTGTACCGACGCGAGAGCATGCACACAGCGCCACCTGTTGTGAATTTGCTGAGCTAGTGACAGCGTCAGTCGAGACAGATCTAGGCGGCTGTGAACTGTGTTCTAGATGTAAAAGAGAATGATGTCTTTTGCTACACGTCCTACAAGTATGTATAGATTTACACTGTGAAGCAGTGTGCGTTACACTAAGACAGTTTACACATCCACGTTTGTTTTTAATAAAATCCAAACGCGAATTGGCTGTGAGTGATTGAAAGGTTGGACAAGTGTAAAGTTTACAATGATCAATTTTATTGCAATACAAACAAGTTTGATTGTTATCAAAAGCAACAAAAGTATGTACTGTACTATCACGTGACTGATTACGAGAGGAATTATTTTTATTAGGGCTGTTACTAACTAACGCGGTTCGAGATGAAATAGTGCGATCCAATATTTTAACTTGCGATTTTATAAATTCAACGAAATCCGTATAAGTAGGAATTTCCTCATCTCTCTTATGCATTTCGAATAAATGTACGGTTGCGGGGTCTAACTTTTTTAAAGCTAAATTTAGCAAAATGAAATCCTTTAAATCGTTAATTTTTAATTGTTCTAAAGCAGAAACGGACGCGTGAAAACTTTCAATGAAGCTATTTAAAGATGCGGAATTATTAATTGCGGGTTTAATATTTAATATGTTAGACATGTAATGTGAGCCTAGTGCTCGTTTATCTTGATACTTTTGAACTAAACTGTTCCAGATAGCGGTATAATTATCACCCGAGGGAATAATTCCGGCGGTAATTTGCAATGCGTTTCCTTTTAAATTACCTATCAAATACTGCACACGTTGTGAATCTGTAAGGTTTAAATTACTATGGATATTTGACTTAAATGATTCATAGAAAACAGGCCAGTTGTCAATCCTGCCATCAAAGGACGGAATTTGAATCGGTGGCAGTTTGACCGCACCTTTATATTGTTTTGCGTTATCCTGAGACGTTGAGGCATCCAATGACCTTGAATAGTTCGCGGCGATAAGTGATCGCACTCGTTCTACGCGAGTATACACTCCGTCGTAAGACGTTTGACTATTATAATCGATTTTATGATCAGGATTTAATTGTAAAGAATATGTATTTATTATATCTAAATTGGTACTAAATTCTTGACGAGTGACTGAGAGTATCTCCGTGTCCGCCATGAATGTTTCCACAGAGCGAAGCTCAATACTAGTCGTATTTATTTTCTTAGAAGTTTCATATAATGACGATAAACGTTCAAAGTTTGCTTGATTTTTAGCTTGAAGTAATTTAACTTTCATTTTAAGTTCTTCCATTTTGGAATAGTTCTAGAAAATAATTATAGCGTACAAAATATTAGGTATAGCGGGTAGACTAAGAATAATAATTTTATTCTAAGCGGGTATAACAAAGGAATGCGGTTGAATATAAGTTGTAGGTAAGTTAGCCAAACTAACTCACGATAATTAGCGGTTAGAATATTTACCTATGCTATTTCAATGCAATAGGCGTAATATTAAGTTGATACAGTAATTCTCAATGAACAATGTATCTAGCGGGAATGTACGAACGTGAGTAGGTACGCGTTCAATATGGCGGTTTTACGACTTTGTATTTTAGGTATTTTTGACCTAAATCCTAGGTAGGTACGAGACCTATATATTATCGTTGATTCTTTGAATCCAGCTCGATTGGACCAAAAACTTATGGTGAATAAGTTGAAGCGGCGTTCGAAGGACCATATGCGGGAATATAATTTACGTGGGTGGAATATTGGACGACACACAGAATTGAGCAAAAAAAGGATATGAGGTTTATGAGGTGTGGATGGACTGGACTTACTTGGAATCTTCTGGACGAACGAAACACGATGGCACAAGGACAGCCTTTTCAGACATCCCACGTGTTCACTGATTTTTCTTTTCTCACACTATGATCTTCACTTTTAGTTTTTAAATGTCACATTTATGTCGGCCAACATTTACAATTATAGCGTTTAGAGTGTTTTGATATTTATATTAGCGGATTATTTTTGCGGAGCGGCGCGATGCGGGCGAGTACTTTTTTCAACTGTTTTCGAGATTTGAGAATTTCTCTCAAATCTCAGTGGATGTGTTGCGATTGGCTTTCGCTGCGGCGGAAGCCTGTGATTCGACGCGTGCGATGTGTGTCCCTCTCGTTCTGTTATATGGGAATTGGGAGGGAAAGAAACATAGCTCAAAACTGCGGTCGGAAATCTTGTAATGAAACTTATTACTAAAGCTTGCGCGAGCACTGATACTATCTCTGTCGGACACGATGCCAGGTGAGACAGCGTGGTTTTTGGCCATGCCCACCATTGAGTTCGAGCCCGCGACTAGTTCCACCTTAATACATTCATCAATTTCTCCTTGGTGCAGGTGTTAGGGTGTAGGACAAGATGTGAGAGAGGCACCACATCATTGAGCAGCCGCGTATACATTACTTCTCCCGCTCTGGGCGGTGCGTGAGCGTGTCAGACTCTTACTGACTGAAACCCACCCGTGTTACTTCAGTTCCCTGTGTGCCAAGGGGCCATGGTATCCCTTTCGGACTTTCCAACCCGTCAGTTATGCTGACATCTCTTTGAGTCGCGCGTGGAAAACAACGCACCGTCGACCCCGGCCTGGTCCCGGCAAGCCCGCGCCTACTGTGGCCAGAATCGGCCAGGGATTCCCGACGCCCAGGGCGTCTCCTGCGGCGACTAGGGGCGTGAGGGCCCGAAATTAGCCTCTCCATCACGCGCTCCGTGTCCTCCTTCGCGAGCATGAGCCAGTGACGGCTTCCCATGCCCTCTCGCTCCATACCATGGCCTGGACCCGAGAGGCAAGTCATGCGCCTCAGGCACAGTCGCAGAGAACCAATCATACATTCAGTTATCGCAATTGATGTAGTCGAATTATTATCGTTATAGATATCATTTCATGTTTTGAGGGTCCTCATGTTCTGCCTAGCCTTTTTCCCTACTATGTTGGAGTCTGCTGCCAGTCTAATCAGTTGCAGCTGAATACCAGTATTTTACTTGGAGCGACTGTCTATCTGACCTCCACAACCAAGTTAACCAGTAACTTGGTTGTGGAGGTATAGTACGATACCCCTTGGTAAGACTGGTTTTCGGACTTTCGGGCTTCTGAGGCCCCGTAACGACTGTCAAAGATCCACGAATGACAGCCGGCAAGGCTTAACAGGCTTTTCAAGGCACGGAGGGGTCTCGGCATGTAAAGATGGTCACCCATCCACGGACCTGCTATTATTTAGCCACAAGCTTCTCATGTTTTGAGGGCCTTGGTGGCGGATAATTATTTAATTTTCATAGTAGCAGTTTTCATGTATTTGGATTTGGACCACGTTTTCGGCATCAGGGCCCGACTTTTTGACAAATTTTGAAAACCAAACTCAGCACCGAGCATGTACGGTCTACCTTCTAGGGTAGGCATCCAAATTACATTATAAAAATATGCTAACTAGTACTTACTGGCTAGTAGCGCCAGCGCCAACTTCATCATGACGAGGTGTGTGTACTTGAAGGCGACGCGCTCCTTGGACGATATCATGGCTAGCTGCAGCACTGACAGCACGCAGAACACGCCAAGAACAGAGACGCCGACGGACGCAACCACGCCTGCTATGTACACCGCCGCTGGAAAATGATAAGAGTTCATTAGTAATGAGGATTGGAAAATAACCTGAGATTCTCGTACAGTGTTTGTTTACCAATAAAGACACACAAGAATACTGTACTTAGTCAATGACTTTCACTATAATTTCTTAGTAGCAGGAAAAACCGCACGTATATTTTTATTTGTAACCAATTTGGCCAGGTATGTACAGTAGCGGTCTTAAGTCGCTACGCCATTTTTTTGAGTAATCGACTGACGGTTCGGTTTGACTTACGACCTTCTTCTATAAGTTGTTCCACACGCACACACACTCACTTGGTTTATAACTTATAGTAGTTCATAATTTCAACCAGCAAAATGTATGACATGCTAGCTCAATGGTTACGTCCTTTGATACTTGTGTGTTTACAGCGAGCCGACAGTTCGAATCTCTCCTGCGGATATTTTTTTTTTAAATAATTACTATTTATAGTTCACTTTTTCTTTTTAATATTTAGTTTAGTTTTTAATATTTAATATTTAGTAGTAGATCGATAATAATCATTCGTTTTTTGTTTCTTTCATTCGTCTTGTTCACATAAATAATAAAGTTTAGTAGGTAGCCCATAAAAAAACTTTACTTCGATTTTTGAGGTCTACCTACTAATCATTTTGATTTCTGTGAGGACAGATCCTGTTCGTTACGAGTATTCATATCTTATTTCATATAATCTCATAATTTATATTCTCATCAGTAACACACACCGTCGCACTAACGCGAAACAACATTATATTTCTGTTGCATTTAGAATAAGCGTCATAGAGGTGACCTTTCTTACCATTGCATTGATAAAATTCACGTACAGTTGACATGTGCCCGTAGCTGTTTGAGTAAAGCAATGGATACGCGATCAATGAGGCTTGAGTTCGAATCCCACATAAAATGTGTGAATGTTAGACCATATTTGTATTTATAACAAAAACTTTTAGATATTTGTATTTATTTAAAGTGTATTTATGCATAATATTTATAAGAAACTAAATATTAGTTTTTGTATTATTATTTAACTATTTATGTGATTAAAAATCACATAAATGGTTAAATAATATTTATCTTTTCGGTGTTGAAAGGTGGAAATAAAAAAATTGTGCTATGATAACAAAAATGTTTATTCGTTTTATTCATTTATAAAATTAACAAACTTTTATGAGAATTGTGACGTCACATTCCTACCTAGATAAAAGAAGTTCTCTTGTTAACCGTTCTTAAGATTTTTTGTTAGTGGGTACCACTACCCACTTAGTCAATTCATAATAATATAACAAGGAATGGATATTCTAATACTTAATAACACAAATATAATATTGTTGATACCCACTTATTATAGGTATCGGCAGAGTTTATGGAAAACTATTACCTATATGATATTTTAGACTTTATGCATGTTTTTATGTAACGTCACAATGAATGTTATATTGAGGTTATACAGCTTAAGTGTTCATTTTCTTGACGAAAAGAAGATTGAAACTAAACCTCAATTTAAGATCATTAAATAATTACGGTTATGTTAATATAAATATTTAGTGACACCGTCTAATAATTATAACCAAACATCTAGGTATTAATATTTTGTATAACTCCCATTATTTTCGATGCAGTCAAGTAGACGTTTGCGCATCGACCCTACAATATTACCACATATTTCGGTTCCTCTTAAATTTTCCCACACCTCCTTGCAATGGGTTTTTAATTGTTCTATACATCTCTCATCCCGTGACTCCCACCTTTGCACTTTGTTATGCAAGCCTTTAGCGTGAAGGGCACGGCGAACAGTTCGCACTGAAGTGTCGAATAAGTTTGCAAAGTGTCTAGTTGGTGTGAAACCATTTGTTTCATACTCGCCCACCATATATCGTCGCTGTGCCTCGCTAATAAGCGTTGGCCTTCCACTTCGCTGTCGACTAGCAAGGCTACCCTCTTCCTCATATCTTTTAATCCAGAGACTAACAGTATTCCTCTAAAACAAAAAAAAAAATATTAGTTATAATAAAGTAGCTATAACAAAATGCTACTACTAACAAGACTTCATTTTTATAAAATATAATAATATTTATTTAATGTAACAATAAAATATAAAAACTCTGCATATATAAATCCAATAACAAACACTTTTATTTTTAATAATATTTATAATATAACAATATCCCTCTCACAGAGAGAAGGCCTGTGTCCCAGCAGTGGGAACATTAATAGGCTGATTATGTTATGTGATAACAATATAACATTAAAATATTAAAACTCTGCATTTATAAATCCAATAATAAACACTAATTATTTATCGGCCTCATGATGGATTTAAAAAATAATTAAAACAATTAATCCATATGCCACCAAATAATCTTAGGTATTTTCAAATAAAAGTTTAAGTTACAATTCATAAATAAAATCACTCACATTTAGTCCGGTTTCATCAGATATTTGTCTTCTATTAAGACCACTTTTATGCAGCGCAATAATAGTCGCCCTCGTCTCAATATTAATATTTGCATACATTTTGCAAATTTTGAGTAGTAGTTTAATTTCTCTTTGCTATTAAACCACACGTCACTAACCAACAACTACAACCAAACGACAACATTCATTCCGATCAAGTTAAATATTCCTAAAACTCATGTCTACCTCACAGAAATCTAAATTTTTCATTTAATTTCATATGATCTACCTTCCTAACTTTACGAAATGTGTGAACAAGGCGAACAAGATAAAGAATAATATCATTATATTTCTGTCCCATTACTTCCAATCAAGTAAAAACTTACAAAAAGTCTAATGCTACGCGGGATTTGAACTCACGGCTCATCGATTTTATCTGAACGCGCTTAACCGCTAGGTCAACTTGACTCAGATTGTAAGGTTGAAATTATGAACTACAATTACTTGAAGATGATGCATGTCTCTTGAAAATAGAAGGTCGTAAGTCAAACAAAACGTCAAGCGATTCCTTTAAAAAATGGCCTAGCGACTTAAGACCGCTACTGTACATGCCTGGCCTGGTTTTGTCCATTAATAGTTTATGATAATCTGAGCTTTTGAACCTTCCTAAGGATTTCGAACGTACCTTTACTAAAAGGTTTACTCCATTTGAAATAAGATTAGACATTTAAACAAACCTTTTTAAAGTTCGTTCAGCCGATTCTGACCTCTATACCCTAGGGGTAAGGATGGCATTAAAAGCAAAAAAGTGGTACAATACCAACTGTTTTCTGCAGCTGCCATTTGTCATGCCATTAACACAATAGAAGACAAAATCGGTTGAACTGACTGTAAAAAAGGTTTATTTAAATGTCTAATCTTATTTCAAATGGAGTATAGATTTACACGAATATCTTTCATCGCACCGCAGTTTAAATGAAACTTTCCTTAATCTACACTAATAAATAATATACAGAGAAAACATTTGTATGTGTTGAAGAAACTCAAAAATTACTGGAACAATTTTAAAAATTCTGTCACCAGTAGAATGCTAAATAAAATGATCACTGAGTAACATAAGCTATAATTAATAAAGATATCACCCGGGCGACGCCGGTGACGGAAGCTAGTTTAAGAATAAGTATACACGATCACCTTTAAACAAAAAAAAACATGCGCACGAAACAGACTGGCACAAGGGAACATCAATTCCGTTGAACTAATTAATGAAACCAACCAATTATCACATTGCAAATAAAACTTTTCACACACGTTAGCACTAAGGGACGGGTCCAAACTAGACAAGTGACTGACATAAAGGCCAGCTGACTCACGCAACCACTACTTTCCTCTTACTCAGTATATTTCACAAAACTGACGACACCTAAAACTTTGAACGTCGCGTCGAGTGTCGATTTCAGCTGAATTTCAACGGATTTATGGTGTATAAGGGGCCCTGGCTCGGTATTTTAGTTGTTGTTGCTCGGTGTTGATGTGCTCTTCCCAAGCAGTGATATTATCTCAATATTATAAGCAGCGTTGCTGTTGTTGAGTTCCGCTTTAAAACGTTAGTAGATATTTCGGATACCGGACATACTGCAGACATTTGAATTTGCCTCTAAGTTAAATGCAAACCCCTTGTTTTTAGTTTTGTAGCCTAGTAGCTTACCAGACTGGAACTGGATAGATTTCTCATTTTCAGGTATCTGAAACTCTTACCGTTCAAGCAATAAACTCAGGTTCATCTGCCTAGCCTTTTCCCACCTTCGTTGGGGTCGGTCTCCAGTCTAATCGAATGCAGCTGAATACCAGTATTTTACATGGAGCGACTGCCTATCTAACGTGCTTGTCAAGGCACTGAAGGGTCTCGATATGATACGACCCAACAATAAAGCCAGGTTTAGTTGCCAAAAATTGTCCGAAGTCCACAGTTTAGGTTTTCATGTAATTAGTACGATAATGTGTTGTCTATGTGTTTTGCATATTTGGGTCGAGCTTCAAGGCTGACCACAGTGACATGTTTCAGGTCAGTTTTAAAAGCTAATGGGCTCCTCTTTGACCATGTTTTGTAATTCACAAATTAGTGTCTATGTTATGTAATGTAGGTACGCTTTATTTTGTTTCATACCGTGTTTTGTTGAATAAGTAATGAGACGTGTTTCAAGGAGTGTCTTCATATTGTGCTGAAACTATTTTTATTTTAAACTAGCATTTGCCCGCGGTTTCGTCCGCATGGATGTCGGAAAATATCTCACGGGAACGTACTGCTGGATTAATAGTACCCTATGTGTTAATCCAGGTTAGTAGTAACTATCTGTGTTTTCAGTTCGCGATGCATTCCAATCGTCATGATTTTTTCTGACATAGCTTCAACAATCATCGTTATATTAGCCAATTTACACAAAATCCCTAAACCTTTCTTATGAATCACTCCTTCCATTTGGTGAAAACCGTATGAAAATCCGATCCGTAGTTTTTGAGTTCTTCGCGTCCAGACAGACAGACGCGGCGCGACTTTGTTTTATATTGGACATAGCCCGGGAAAAGTCGATACAACTGAGGGGTTACCAAACAAGCAATATTTGACAAGTGTCTATAGGTACTCCATTTGAAATAAGATTAGACATTTAAACAAACCTTTTTTACAGTCCGTTCAACCGATTCTGACTTCTATACCGTAGACTATGGATGGTATTAAAAGCAAAAAAGTGGTTACAATACCAACTGTTTACAGCAGCTGCCATTTGTCATGCCACCAACGCAATAGAAGTCAAAATCGGTTGAACGGACTGTAAAAAAGATTTAGTTACAATGTTTAATTTTATTTCAAATGGAATATAGCAATTTCGGACCATGCGTGGTGCAACAGTAGGTGCAACTACTAACAGTCAGTCTGTTAGTAGTTACATCAGACCTGCACATGCACAACGGCCTGCAAATGATAATGGTACTATCTATGCATTGTATATCAATCCCTTTTTTGAACTAAAACCTAAAGATTACTTAATATACACGTCATTAATTAGAGCAGTCCATTTGGAGATGTCCTGTAGTGCATATAAAGCAGCTCCAGAGAAAATTAATGACATTTCAAATAACAATAATCACGACGATATAAGGCCCGATTGATCATAAGCTGCAGTCAAGTTTGATAAACTTATAGCATCAACATTTTCCGGATACAACACGAGTTGAAAACAGAACTACCTCAAAGGAAACACTAAATGAATCGCAAACAACGGGCGACATCCGGACGTCCAAATTAGTATCAACAAATGCAATCGAACCGCAGTGTATCCAAAACAATTCGTTCCACATCGTTTGTTCCTGACATTGTATTAAATAACTATTTAACGGTCACCTAAGCAGAGAGAGGGACCGGTGTTATTTATGAACACAGTGGTACACATTATACAAGTGGTTGGGTTCTAGAAGCAAAAGTAGACAGAGTATTCTCTGTCACTTTTGCTTCGTTATCAAACCCCACTGTAATGACAGCACCAGTAGCTATGGTGATTAGGCCCACTTGCGCGTTCATGGGTTAGCTAAATAACTCGGAGTTAACAGCTAACTTAGGGTTAATCCAAAAATAATTATTTTTATTTTATTTATTAGGGACAAAAATTATTGAATTAACCCCGAGTTAGTTGTAAACCCCGAGTTAGCAGTTAACGCGCAAATGGGCACTAGCAGGCTAGACAACGCTGCTTATCCTCATGACATAATTAATACCTTAGGCCTTGTAAAACACATATCATCATCATCAGTATCATTTCGACTAAAGGCGTCTACTGCTAGATATAATATGTCCGAAACATCGCCATTGCCACATCGAGCGGTCCTGTCCTGTACTTCTCGCATCAAACGCTAAATTAGGTAGGAAACTCAATTTATCATAAAGATTGAAGACTCTTTTGACAGGGCTCCGATCAAAACATAAATTGCATTACTGATTGACAAAGGCTCAGTATAAATAAACGTTCTTGTATTGAAAACGTCAATGTCCGTACTGCAAATACGAGTATGTATTTTAAATGAGCAGTTCTAAAGTATGTACGTATAATGAGATGAGCTTATGTGATGGGCGCCAGCTATCGAGATAGACCGCTTACTATTGATGATGATGTAATCTATGGAATTTACTTATAGATAGATTGCATTCAACATTCTAGGTTGTGAAATATGTATGAACTTTGCTGGTAGCTATGAAGCAAAAAGATTTTTATTCAGTATTTAGTAGAGACGGTATCTCGTTTCTGAGTTAGTAACACTCTAATGAGCCTTAATCAAAACATGTTCAAAATATTTGTGTGTAATAAATAAAATATCTGTGTGCTCTCTGAATTCTTTCGCGAAAAATCTCAATCGAAAGACATTTATTCAAACTAGGCTGAGAATTAATACTATTTGAACTTCAAAATTACATGAGACAGTCCCCCAAAACACCCACCATTCACCACTTCCATTCAGTACTTTTGATAGGGAAGAACAAGTGGCGCAACAAACTCCCCAGCAGCACACCTGTTCAGTCATAAGAACTTTAGCTTATGCGAACGAATTTAAATAATGGCTTAAATCCTGTATCAGTACTCAACATTTGAGTCATGGGCTCATGGCTAGTAATATCAGGTATGTACGTAACTATAGTTACATAAAAAGCAGTAATCATCCACGAGACAATGGCGTGACATTGAAAATGCAACCGCTCGTGAATTGTCTTCTAGAAACTGCAAGATGCAATGACGGAAAATGATGTCAACAATGTCATTGGGACCATCGTTTTACTGTAAATTATTACTAGATGAGCATCCACATAGAGTTCTCATGATAAAATGCAATGGGAAAAGCTTAAGGTAATAAAGGTCGAAAATTTCGACCGGTGTAACTAGTTAAGGCGACGATAAGCTACTTTTGATGATTTTATACAGAAAATTACGTCTAAACAAGTACCTAGTGTTAATGATTTGGAAAAAATATATGTTAAATTAGAGCATTTTCTTAATAATTTAATATATTATATATATATATATATATTTTTTACATTACATTCATAGTGAAATTAATTTGTAAAGTTGTGTCTAACGCGGATAAAAATCTGAGAATTACGCAAAAGCTATCAAGCGTATTTTTCTGAAACCTTCACCATTTTAAGGATAATTAAAATATGAATCTTTTAGTATACGTGTTTTATCAAAATACCATTTGTTTTATGTATAATAAATTAATAATGCGTCAAATAGGGGACAGCGATGATGCTCCTTGATGGGCGAGTCCTATTACAGGCTGGACGTACGACGCGTTGCGTGAGCTCAGTACAGAACACGCAAGCTAACCACTCAAGGTCATTGGCATATATCTGCGTCTTAAACAATATAAACCAGAAAGATGTAAAAGAAAGCTGAACAAAACCTCGATTGCACTAAACTTTGATGTCCTCATAGCCTCATTCTAAGGTGCTATATCACCGATACAGCGTCTATGGATTTAGTGACGTTTTTCCAATAACTCATGGTAAGTATGCTGTTAAAAAGTACGATGGAAAATATTTTCCGAAGAAATTCCCTTCAGGCCATTTAAACAAGGACCGTTTTTCTAAAAAGAATGATAACAGGTGTGGCAATAAGCGCATTCCTGTTCAAGTGTTGCTCTTTCTTTACCGATGACGTAATATGCATGTTTTTGAGAGCGTTGTGATGCCGGGACCGGTTGTATCAACTTGACGTGAGACTCCCGGACCATAAGCCTTCGGGGTCGCAAGTTTAAGGCTGACGTCATTATAATGCAAATGGTTTCTAGTAACACATAAAATCACATATTCAAATTATAGTCATGTCTTTGGAGAAATGTTGTTACGAGGAATATTGTTAATAGAAAACAGCTTAGTGTAGTTTACTTCCAGAATTTTGATAACGAAGAAATCGTAATATTTTGTGAACATTTAAAACCATGAATTCTTTTTCATACTGACCCAAACAGCACTGTAATAACAGTTCACATCTATTGTCAAATTTCGAAAGTGAAATTCTACAACGAATTCAGGCTTTTGGAGCAAATGTTTATTTTCACCAACCTTTGAGCGGATTAGGTGCGGCGAATATGCGGAACATTGTCTAAGAAACGGAATCATCCGTGCTGATTGGTTTCATTCAGACGTTTTGCAAAAGCGTACGCGTCGAATTGAGAATTTCTCGTTTTTAAAGACGGTTGTGTTGAAGTCAGTCAATGCAATGTCTACGCTGTGGAGACAGGCGACATTTTTGCACGTTTGACAAAGTTATGAGTCACGCCCGTTCAAACAAGATAATATGTCGTCGCTGATGCACGTATTTGTCTTTAGATTATAGTATGAGAGGAAATTAATTCTGATTCACGATTTAAAAATGAAGGTAGTAGAAAATAAAGTATGAATTAATTAATTTGAATCGGATGACGTCTCCTGGGAAACACAGCTTCTGAATATAATTTAAATGAATTCTTTCTTTTTTTTTTGTTTTGTGGTTCGTCACTAACCACCATTTTAATAAATAAAACAAAGCATTAAAATGAAGTTCCTTTAAATTTTTTTAAACCTGAAATTGTACGAAACAAGCCTGGCTCAAACTGGTTAATTTCAAGTTGCCAATTTAAAAAAAAAAAACCTAGTGATTTAATAAATTGAAATGAGTAGGAACTGTAGGAACATAATCATAATAATGACAAGACTCACGACACTGCAAGGCTGTCTTTATTATATGAAGGTAGGTGAAGCTATAGGTTACACGAGATGCAATTGCATGCATATACCTACAAAGATATATAAACAAAACGTATGTATTACGTAGCAAGTAGTACCTAACTAATCTAGGTATACTAATACATATAATAAAGCTGAACGGTTTGTTTATTTTAACGCGCTAATCTCTAGATCTGAACTATCAGTCGATTTTGAAAAAATCTTTTTGCCGTTGATCCTAATTCTAGAGGAATGTTATAGGCTATTTATCATCACTACCTTTGGGATCCCAGCAAAAAGTCAGAAAGAATGCTACGAAAACGAAGTAATAGCGTGTGCGACGCGGGATTTTAGGATATTGTGTATCTTACTTTTTAAGAGTTTGTCTTCCACGCAAACGCAGTGTTGCCAACTCAGTGGGTTTTCCACTAGATGTAGTGGTTTAGATTTAGACTTTCCTTTTAGCGAATAAATATTGGTTTTTGTGGCTAGTGGATTTTTCTAGTGGCTTTGGTTGCTTCAGTTAGTGGTAATGTACGACATGCAACCACTAGTACGATGTACAAGAATACTCTAGTTAGGAAAGAACGATTGAAACAAGTGTAACATATTTTAAGAATAAGAATTGAAATGATTATTTGAGGGATAATTTTATCTTCTTTCTGACCGGTAAGTTTTGAAAAATTTCGAAGTTTCAAGGAAAAGCTCGATAGTGTGCCCTGTTAAAAAAAAACTGTTCTAATCTCTTGGGATAATACAAATAATGACAATATGCTGCACATCGTAATCATAGTAGATGACTTGCCGCCTACAGCAGGATTGAAAAATGATTAAGATACCTATTCTATTTGGCATGGTTCACGCGAATATGAACGTTTATACCTCTTAGTTAAGGTTGGTTTTATCATATCTATGTCACAGAAGTTTAATTAGCAGCGTAAATGATTATGCCACTCGTTACTAAAAGGGATCTTTATTTATAAGAATGATAATTTTATACGTGTTTTTCCTGGCTCCAATACCTGTTAATTAATTACGTAACATATTTTCGTAAACGATTACGACTAATCTATTTCATTTTGACAGTTTGACTACATTCATTGCATTATTTACGTTGTTCAGCAGATTGGTTTTTCGAAGTTATGAAGCAATGGTTTACGCAAATCGTTGGGAGATTTGATAAGGGTTCTCCTGGCAGAAGTTAAGGTAGGATATAAAGGATATATTGAAAAATATGTGCTTTTTCTTTTTTGTGTACCTCATCATTAGGTTTAAGGAATAGGGATTCAATATTTTGGTGTATGTTTTTTGACTATATGGCCTAGTATCCTGCAAATGGAACCAGTTTTTCGGTACCTACATCTAATTGAACTGATCCCAAGATACTGAGTGTATTCTGTAGCCAGAGTCAGAGAACGTGAAGACTAATCAAATTGAACTAGTACGGGGTATATGTATAGAGCCTAGACTAATAGACTTCAATACATCGAAGTGATATTGAAATGGCCTAGCTTGCGATCTCGTTACTTCGTACACAAGGAAGATTGTTCTACAAAAGATGCTACTAAGATGTAATAGTATAGGTAGGTAGTCAATTATCGGCAAAGTTATAAGCGAAGAGCAGTGGGATTTATAACATTTTGTCAACTCAATCAGCCTGTGAAAATCAAAACTAAAAAAAAAACGGCGCATTGATGCAGTAAACTATACAGTTGCCCGCGACTTCGTCTGCAATCCAGGATGAAAATTAGCCTATGTCCTTCTCCAGTCAACACATGTGCCAAATTTCATCCAAATTCGCTCAGCTGTTTTTTTAACCAGATGCAGTGATGAATACCAGTGTTTTACATGGAGCGACTGACTATCTGACCTCCACAACCCAGTTACAGGTACCTCTTGGAAGACTAGTTGTCCTTCTGACTACCCGTTATGATGCAGTAAACTATTGATCGATTAATCGATAATGATCCAGCATTTATTGCGAGAGGATAAGGCCCTTGGAGTACAATACGGCCGATAAGTCATGGCCGGTCTGAAGTTTGCGCAGAAGGCTGCGCAATAACATTTTTTAGGAACCAAATGGTGACATGTGGCTGATGTGGCGAGTATGAGTGAGAGAACATGCCCGAAAGTTCGGAGAGCCTATGTTCAGACAGGCCATAATCCATCGGGCGTATTGTAATTAAGTATGTGCTTTTTGTATGATTGATCTAAAACGTTGCTGGCCTATACGACACTCCCAACTCCATGCCTTATGGTCTTTTGGTTCTCGTTGTTTTTTTAATTATATTTGTTTGAAATTACTAGTATATTTATTTATAAATATTAATTGTTGAAGCTGTTTGTACTCCCCGTCATTTGTCCCTAAAGGTTCATTAGTAAGCCAGCGTCAGACATTAATGCTAAAATGAACCTTTTTAGCGCAGCCGTGACGCACACACTTTTGTTGTTTAAAACATTATTTTCAATTTTTATTTTGTTATTTGTATTTTGTGTTTCACGAACTGTGTCCAAATAAACTTTATTCTTTCTTTCAATAAGACCTCGTCCAGGATGGTGACTAAACATTAACAAATAATAGTGTCATTATTGTTTTTAAGATTCTTTTACGATAAAGAACGCAGTTGAATACAGATTGAAGTACACACGCAATCGTGAACTGCATCTGATTACTATGACTCACTGTAGGTTTTATATTGCAACCGTATGTATTATATTATAGACCAGACCTTCCTCCTATGACTCGGTCAGTCCTTGTCTTGTCTGTAAGGAAAACGTATGGTTGAGGTCGGATTTCCCGAATTTAATTACTAGTATGTCAACCACAAACAATATATTATGTCAATAATATTAATGATTATTAATTTAAATAATTATGTCACCGCTATGTGGGGATTTCCTTCGCAGTCAATGATCCTTAATTGGGGCATTACCTCGACTGAAAAATACATAAATTGGTAAAACTATTTTTATTTTATTATTTTTATTAAACCAGAATCCTTAGTATGTCTTGCACATACTTACAGTGGGCCAGTTTCAAAATGTATAAAACAACTCGAATATATTTTTGAGGTTGAAAACAAGATACTGTTAACTAGAATTCCTGTTTCTTGCGAAATAAAACCTTCAAGGTTATTTGACATGTCGTTACTTTTGCATTTCGCTAAACTAAAATAAAACTAAACATTCAGGCAAGTGAATTTCATACTATTGATTCGTAATTTATTTAAAGTTTAGGTACTTACTGTATTCTGGGAAGCCTATTTATTCCATGATAGAAAACCTTAAAACACCCAATAAATCATGTTTTAAGATTTTGCGAGAAGATGGATGAAAGAAAAATTTATTTTTTTTTTCACTTGTTTTCATGATGTTGATTATACGAGTAATAGATGATTGCATTTTTTTTTCTCGGGTTAACATTTTTTTTTAATGTTTTTTACCTAACCTTTTACGTAACGTAGGTATGTAGGTATGTCACTTTTTTTTAGTTTGTAAATTGCTCTGTACAACGCCTTGGGATTCTATTCTGTATAGTTGTGTTGTGCATGAAAACTTAAATACTTAAATATTTATTCTGCGCTGTCAGCCCAAACAAAATCACAATTTTGCCTTGCCACGGTAAGCCTTGGCACGGTAGACTTTTCTACAAAGATTTGCCTCTAACGTTTACTTGAACTGCTATATCTAGATTTTTTCTAATGTAATGTATTCTAATTTAAATATACTTAGTACCTATGGTAGTACCGTAGTTTTGCGTAACAAGTATACGTACCTAACTACCTAGGTAACACAGTTATTGTTCAGTACATCCACGACCAAGATCTCGATTCACGAATATGGCTAACGGCCCGCAGTGAATCCTAAAGCGATGCGTTGAACACCTGTGTAAACTGTCCTTACAATAGGATTGGTATTCACTAGCCGTTCATTCAGTCCCCTATTTATGTCAAACGGTTCTTGAATTACTCGGGAAAACAAAAGAACTAGTTATGAAATCTTTTTTGAGTTTATTAGCCCCGCTATCTAATTGCGTAACACATTTTCGTAAATGATTACGACTAATCTTAATCATTTTGACAGTTCTACAACATTCATTGCGTTGTTTACCTACGTTGTTTAGCAGATTTCCAAACTTATGAAGCAAACTCTTTCAAAATGATTCAGATTGTGATTGATCGTGTATTACGCAATTAGGGTGCAGATAGAATTTATTTTATGATGAGTAATTGAGGGAGCTATCTGATAGGATACACGGTACACCAGGGATCTCCAATTAGATTAAAAAAATGACTTTCGTGGTTCCTAGTACCAGTAACCAGTACTAGTAACCAAAATTAAAAATATTAATTAATTGTTATTATGTAATAAACAAAAAAAAACATGAACAAAATAACAAAGTAATTTACAATTTTCACTTTGAACTATAATCACATTAATCACAGATTACTATTCTGAAGTCTGAAGTAAAGTTGGTGCAAGCCATTGTATCCTGGATTTTTATATTAATATTTTAAAATTAAGTTTTAGTTACTGTTTATTTAAGGTTCTCATAAAATAGGTCGGCGCGCGGCGGTCCGCCATTTGGTGACTTTTGGGATGACACCATTCGATAAATTTTTGGCAAATGTGGACAATGTAGACCCAGAGCTTACTAAGGAGAATTCTTCGCAATATTGGCCAATGACATATTGCATCTTCGCAATTTATTTTTCATCACACCTATTCGAAAAACGACAATTGCCTATAGAGGATAGCGGGAGCAAAATTCAACTTTGCTCCCTAGGGAGTTTGGGGTTTCTCTCTTCTGATTGGTCCACTCCGTGCTTTTGATAGCGTACTGATTTGTGTAGTTAGGTTAGAGGCGCTCGCGTGAAGGTTTCATGTAAAAAACAAATCGAGTACGTAGCTTTTTATTTTTCTCATAGGTAGTGATGAAAAATAGTGTGTATCACTCGGGGACAAAATATTTTGTTCTCTGGCGGCGTATATTGAATTCCTCGCTAACCTCAGGATTCTACTTTAGAATCCTTCGCTTAGCTCTGAATTCAAAATAACGCCCTGGAAGAACAAAATATTACTTTGTCCCCATGTAACACAAATAACTATTAAGAACTAATCGAATCAGACATTCATTTGTTTTCGGCTTGGATCAGTTTCATCATCGTTTGAGGTCAGCTTCCAAATATTTTTAATCTCAGCAGAAACTGCATAACGATATTCTCATATCGTTTGTTTAGATATTTATTTTTATATCTTTTTAACGACAGCACCAGGTCAAGGTAAAAACTGCATTGATAGTCATAATACAAATTTTCCGCGGCATTTGCCTCGAGCATTAAACGAAGGATGCTTTGAAACAATGAAAGCATTACACAAGCACTCGTCAACTGCACAATGACATTGTTTTAGCATTGCTCGGTAAACAGTGACTGAAGAGTGAGTGGGAACATGTTAAAGCCATCTTCATGCTTTTAAAGGACCAGAGGCTTGTAAATTCGGTGGACTACTCGATGATACTGACTAAGGGATACCAAATAAACCAAAATTTGAGTTAGAGCAATATCTTACCGGGACGCCATGGCGGGCGCAACCTGGGGCCCAAGTCTACTAATTTACAAACGTCACAATGGTCTCTCGATGGTGAGTTTTTGACAGATTTGCCATACAAAATCTGTCAAAAAGTCACCATCGAGAGACCATTGTGACGTTTGTAAATTAGTAGACTTGGCCCCCTGGTCGCGTCGCCAACAAAATGTATAGTTGGCTGCGTAACCAAGCGGACGCCAGATAAACCACCCACTACACAGTAACCTCAGTTGGTACAATAGACGTTTTTGATCCTTATTTGAAACAGGATCGATTAGCACCAAAAAAAGTTGTTGTGAAAACTGCCCATTTTCTTGCTGACTGTACATTTATTTCAAAATCTGTGAATGCAGATCGAAATGTTTCAAAAGTTAAGGACAGTCTCCTAAGACCGTTTTCCTGTAGCTAGAACGGTGGTAGCTGTCCTTGCAGCCCCATCTCAAAAATCCACCCTGTAACTGTCTGTATACAAGTTAGCAGCGCAACCCCCCCAGGTTGCGCTGCTAACTTGTTAGTTTTTGACAGATTGTTAGTTTTTGACAGATTTGCCATACAAAATCTGTCAAAAACTCACCATCGAGAGATCATTGTGATGTTTGTAAATTAGTAGACTTGGCCCCCTGGCCTGGCAACCGATCGCGACGTCGTCATGGCTTCCCGGTGACATGGCTCTAAGACATCTTTTGTATTACATAATTGTGTTTTTTTTTGTTTCTTTTGGTGGAAATGAGAAAACAGAAATATAAGAAGAAGACATTGTGTTGCCGACCGGGCGACCCCAAATAAATAGGAATAAGGGCAGCAGAAATACGAGTTAGACCTAGAAGGGTGCCATGTGTAAAATATGTTATGACTTACGCTTAGTTTATATTTTTTATTTCTGCCTGAGTGGTTTGGTTGGTTTGTCAGGTTGGTATATTGGCGTGTGCTAGCTGACATAATGGCTAATAATTTAAATTATGTTTTGTGTTGCGTAATGTAAATTATTTTGCATACTGTTATATAGAATATATTTTGTCTAACTGAACAGACAGCTGTGTTATTAGGGAGTTTGTTCCGCCACTTCTTCTTCCCAGCTAAAGCACTAGGAAGTGGTGAAGGGTGGGCGTTTAGGGGGACTGTCTTATGTAATTTTGACGTTCGAAAAGTGCTGATTCTCAGCCTAGTTTGAATAAAAGACTTCTGAATAGAATTTGACATTATTAAGCAACATCTTGAGTGTAAAGTTCACAAATAAACGTAACTACAGCGTTTACAATTCCCAAGGGTCCAATCGTAGAGGTTTATTAATACCATCGTATATTCATAGTTAAGCGATTACGGTATTCTCACTAGATCCAATAGCAATTTATCAGCAACTATGCAAACCCTGCAACTGCTTCGCATTTTCAAGATTAATCCCTAGGCGATTTTTGTTTGAGCAGTGAATTTAACCCAGCGCACCGAGCATGGCCTACTGTGAGATAGCTTAAATCACACATTATATCACAATTTGAACGATAAAACAGTCATGTCACAAATGCTAGCACGGCGGCGTGAGATAATCTCTTGACTTGTGACATAACTTCTTGACGTTTATTTGGGATTCTATGTCTTATTTGCTAATAAGGGCGCACCAATTTTGTCACGAATGCCACATAATGAATGTCGTCCATACGTCAAAAGTGAATTAGTTCACAACAAAATTAAAAAGTTGTAAAACTGTATGAACCTGCACTATAAAAACGTATTATTTTATTTGGTCGCATATTCACTGATCATAGACATTTAAATTTTTTAAATTTACTGTGTCACACTATGAAGTTAGCAACAAGAAAGGCATGTCGCGCCTCAGTTTTTATCACATGGTTGAACCGTGCTAGCATTTAAGACAAATTATAAGACATGATAAACTTTATCATGTCTTGTCACAAACGTCTTGGGTACGCCTGTGTTAGCCCCGCAGGAGCATATTGCTCTACAATTTTCTGTGTGAAATGAAGCTTATCTTTTCAAGAAGTGTTTTTTTTTTCTTATAAGTATCTCATTAAATCCCAATTTTAGCAAAGAAACTGAACGCGATCACCACATAGAAACTGCAAGAGCTGTCAGTGTCATAATTCCACAATAATGACAGTGACAGCTCTTGAACGCGGTTTAGATCAGATGTCCTGATCGCGTTCAGTACAGTCAGCCTCATAAAAATGCATACATCGACAAAAATTAATTTGACTGTCTACAATTTATGTTCCACAAAACTGACTGTACCTAATAACTGTTTTAATTTAAAAATAACAATAAATGTTTATTTTTGGAATAACTGACCCAACAGACCTTGTCCTGTCCAAAAGTAAAAATGTTATAGAAAAAAGGCCTTTTGTTTTTCCCGAACTTGAACATTTTTAGGGAAGCTTTCCAATTTTTCCATTTTTAAAACAAAAAAAAAACTGCCTAATCGGTCCAGCTGTTCTCAAGTGATGCGCTTACCAACGAACAACATAAAATTTTTATTTATACAGTTGGAGGACGGGGTGAAGCAGACCACATTAAAGATAGATGAATAAACGTCACAACTGCAGAAAGGATCGAAAAGGAAAAAAAATTGCTTCGACTCCAAGTAACATGACACAAGGGCAGCCAGAAGAAATAATTTCTATGTTCCAGTAAAAACTGCGAATTGCTCTATTGCTTTTAATACCAATAGGTATTAAAGCGATTTAATAACTTCCTGGAGATGTAAGAAAATCATGTCAAGAAAACTAAGCTGCTTATCACAACCTGTAAGCAACAACTAGGCAAATAGGTTGCTACGAATACGATAACTTAGCCACTTGTAATTATTTTATGTAGGTACTAGGTTATATTGCGAGGTGTGGCGACGGTATTGCTAAAATCCATTGGTTCATATGTCCAAAAAAATGGTCAGCTCATAAACGTAAATAACGCAATAAATGTTGTTGAACTGTCAAAATGAAACCCGTTGCTACTGTAAATGTGCTACGCAATTACCCCGCAGGTTTCTTCATGAATAACCTACGGATGTACAGTCAGACTTGTTATTCAGCGTATTTGCATTTGGCACACTACGTCAATTTGTCATCTTAAACACATTTCTTACGATTGTCAAATACTGACAGTGTTTTGAGTGTGTTTTGAATTTACCGACATTGAGTTGAACTTTTGGTATGGGATGCAACGTGTGTCGACACTCTTGCGCCATTGCATCTTCCTAGCACGGCAGGCTGTGCTGGGGCGGCTGCCTTATTGGAACTTATAATAACGTTACGTTATTACGTTCGAGCCGTTTGGGGTTGAAACACTACGGCAATGGGGTCCGAGTGCCCACTTAGTTTTTCGAGACATGGTCAAGCGGTTGGTCGACTCTTCACGTGACTAGAGGGTTGGCCTATTTTTGGCAAAGAATCAGCACTGCCATACAACGTGGCAATGCTGCTGCTAGCCTTTTGGGCACTTTTCCTGTTGACAACGATGTGGACGAATTTTTTGATACCCTTTGATTATTTCCCCTCTTTTTTATATAAGTACTTGTACATATTATTACTTTTATTACATAAACAAATCAAGTATCTTGACTTGGCTTGCGAGGTTGTCGACATGTGGGATGTGGACTTAGCGATCATTGTGCCGATAGTCGCGACAGCCAATGGCCTAATAGCCAAGAGCCTCAACCAACACCTGATGAGGCTCTCGTTGGGCAGCTGGATCAAGGGTTTGATTCAGAAAGCGGTATTCCTGGACGCGGCTCGCATTGTCAGGAGGTTTCTCTCTGTGGAGCCCTGACCGCCGCCGCCCGGTAGCTTGGACCCTGTTCCCGATACCGGTGGGTCACAATTTTTTATAATATAAAAAATTGTGACCCACCAAAAAAAAAAACATTTAAATATATTATATTTATGTTTTTTTTTAATGACTTTTATAAAAATATTTAACAATGTATTTAATAATTGTATAAATGAATAAACGAAATAAGTTTTTAAATTGCGTAATTATATTATCTTAGATGGACGAGTTGAACTTGAGTCAACTGTCTAAGCACTCATTTTCCCTGACATTATTTAAAAACTTTAGAAAGGATTGTGGATATTAATCTTCTACTTATACCATTACAATGATCAATGCTCTTTCCATTCTAACATTTAAACAAAAGGTTCGGAGACTTGAAAATCGTGAGCCAAGCTTGGTGAAAGTAAAAGGATGAAAATAGAGCACATTTTCACGCTGCTATTCACTGGTAAGACAAATACATAATATAAACAAACAGTTTACATTATTAAGAAGTAGTTTTTACCCGCAGCTTCTCCCGCATGGATGTCGGAAAATATCCCACGAGAACGTACAGTCAGCCTCAGAGAAATCTCACCCCCTAGAAATGTATTTATGCATTGCTAGGGGGTGAGATTTCTCGTAGGCTAGACTGTACTACCGGGATTAAAAATAACCTATGTGTTAATACAATTACCACCTATCCTATCTAATTACGCAACATATTTTCGTAAACGTTTACAACTAATCTGTTTCATTTTGACAGTTCAACAATTTTCATTGTGTTATTTACGTTGTAGAGCAGATATTTATTTTGAACTTATGAAGCAATGGATTTGCAATCTGTTTCAAAACGATTCAGATTCTGATTGATCGTGTATAACTAGTGATGGGCAGAGGATAAATACTCGGAGGATAAATACTCGAGTATTTATCCGTTTCGGATAAATACTCGTTTTTACTCATTTTTATCTGATATTTACTCAAAATGATGGATAAATATATTTTTTGCGCTTCCGATGGTTATTTTTTAAAATTTTTATGTTTAGTATTGCTGTTTGGGCCTTCTAAAATACTACATTATTTGCCGTAGCCTACAATAGAGCCGGAGGCGTACAGGGGCCAGCCACGACGTGTTTTTTATATGGAATTTTTCACTTTTTGTATAGAAATCATGAAAAATTATTACCAACATGTAGAGTTATAGGGGTTTAAGGGCTTCATAAAGGGGGTCGAAATTTTCATTATTTTTGCGATAGGACGCACCATTTTCGAGATATAAGCAAAACAAAAAAAAAGATAAAGTACTGTTTTTTCACCTGAAGTCGAAGAATTGGTGGGAATAAAATTTGTTGTCATGAACTAATTCCACTCCTTTTGAATCTCGTTTAAAAATAGTCTGGTCTTATGGGATCTAGGAGGCAAAAGTCCTCGCGCACATTCGGGAGTGGCGCAAGGAGGCGAAACGCCAGGGCGTACCTCCGCTGCCGCGAGTGCGATTGTCGCAACCTTGTGCTGGGCACGCCACAATTGCGGCGATAAGTCCCCTGTTTGAGGAGTGGCTAGAGAGGCACCACGGCGTCTTCACCTTCCGCCTGACGTAGGTCCTCACCGGACACGGTTGTTTCGGGAGGTTCCTGTTCCGGATAAGGCGGGAAGAAACGCCCGGGTGTCACCATTGTGTGGATCGCCCGCAGTACATGGTGGAGCATACAGTGGAGGTCTGCCCGGCTTGGGCGGAGCACTGCCGTGTCCTCGTGGAGGCGATCGGCGGTGGTGATCTCTCGCGTCCAGCCCTGGTCCAGACCATGGTACGGAGCGAGAGGGCATGGGAAGCCGTCGCCACCTTCTAGAAAACAGTAATGCTCGCGAGGGAGGAGGCAGAACGTGTGAGGGAGAGGCAAATTTCGCAACCTCACGGCCCTAGCCGCCGCAGGAGACGCCCTGGGCGTCGGGAATCTTAGGCCGACTCCCCGCTACCGTAAGCGCGGGCCTACGGACAGTGTGCAATTGGTAGCTGGCCATCCGATAAGGACCAGGCCTAGGTCAACGGCGTGTTGTGTTTCACGCGCGCCTCTAAGAGTTGTCAACTGACTTGGTCCGCTAGAGCCGATGCCTACCGGGGTCGCGGGAAAGTCTGAAAGGGATACCGTGGCCCCTGGCAACATACAGGCAACTGAAAGAACACGGGTGGGTTTTATACAGTCAGTAAGAATCTGACACTCCCACTCCGCTCCGAGCGGGAGAAGTTATTCGTCAATTTCCCAACCAAAAAAAAAGGCACGCAGCTCTGACTTATTGGATTCATGTGCGTATTGTATTTATCACTTGCTTCAAAAACCGTGAAGGAAAACATCGTGAGGAAACCGGCATGCCTTTTTTTTTGTTTTTGGTTGGGAAATCATCGAATAACTTCTCCCGCTCTGGGCGAAGCGGAAGGGCGTGTCAGACTCTTACTGACTAAAACCCACCCGTATTCCTTCAGTTGCCTGTACGTTGCCAGAGGCCACGGTCTCCCTTTAGGACTTTCCCGCAACCCCGGCAGGCATCGGATCTAGCAAACCTCGTCAATTTTGCTGACATCTCTTTGAAGCACGCGTGGAACACAACGCGCCGTCTACTCGGGCCTGGTCCTTATCGAACGGCGAGCTACCCATTGCTCTCCGTCCGCATGCCCGCGCCTACGGTAGCCGGAAATCGGCTACCGATTCCCGACGCCCAGGGCGTCTGCGGCGGCTAGGAGCATGAGGGCGTGAAATTTGCCTCTCCCTGACGCACTCCGCCTCCTCCTTCGCGAGCATTACTGCTTCGCAAAAGGAGGTGACGGCTTGCCATGCCCTCTCGCTCCTTACCATGGCCTGGACCAGGGCCCGACGCGAAAGGTCACTGCCGCCGATCGCCTCCGCGAGGACTGGGCGGTGCTCCGCCCAAGCCGGGCAGTCCTCCACCGCATGCTCCACCGTGTCCTCCGGGCGATCCACACAGTGGTGACACTCGAGTGTTTCTTCCTGCCTTATGCAAAACAAGAACCTCCCGAAACAACCGTGTCCGGTGAGGAAGTTTGCGTCAGACGGAAGGTGAGGATGCCGTGGCGCCTCTCAAGCCGCTCCTCAAAGAGGGGACTTATCGCCACAATCGTGGCATGCCCAGCACTGGGTTGTGACAATCGCACTCTCCATGACGCCATGAGATCCCACCGGAGCTCTGTCCGCTGTGCCGTAATTTCTCGCAGCAGCGGAGTTTTACCACCTCGCGCCACCCGCGAGGACTTTCGCCTCCAGATCCCATGGTGGCAATCCGGCAAGAAGGGTCACCGCCTCACCGGAGACCGTACGGTATCCCCGGACCATCCAGATGGCCATGACCCTTTGAAACGCGTTCAACCGGCGGGCTGGCCGCAACCAATGGCATGTGAAACCAAGTTAGAGGCCCATGGGCGGCTTTTAATCTCTAACACCAGTTTAGACACTAACCGCACGAAAAGAAGGTATAATTTTATCTAACTTTGAGAGTGATTTATGAAAATATTCATGAAATCATTGTTATTATAGGCTTTTTGTTATGGTTAAAGTGATTAATAAAGTACGGTACAAATGTATATTTTCAGATTGTCATTTATTTTAGTCCTTTTCTTCGTAAAATTGCAAAATTTACGGTTCATAACGTAACGAAAACTGTAGATAGTATTTATCCGCTGTTTTGGATAAATACTCGAGTAAAAACGGATATTTATGAGTATTTATCCGTTTTGAGTATTTATCCGGATAAAATCCCAACACTATGTATAACGCAATTAGGGTACAGGTTATAAACTATCTGCGTCCCAAATTTCATTCAAATCCGTTCAGCAGTTTTTGCGCCAATCCGGGGAACATACGTGACAAACGGACAAAAATTCAGAAAATTATATTTTCGGCATCAGAATCGTTGACCGATAATTTAGTCCGTCAGTCAAATAAAAAAAAAAAATATAAGACACGTATTTTTTGCTTTAACATAGTAATAAAAAATGGTTTTAACAAAACGCATTAAAGTTGGGGAGTGGGAGATAACTACGTCACAAGTCAGTATAAAATCTACCGGCTTGTGACGTCATGCCAAATTTAAACACAATGTATTGCCGTAAGTAATCTTATGATTACGTAAAAAAAGAACAAATACGTGTCCAATATTGTTTAATAATCTACCATACGGACAATTTTTTTTTTGTCAGCCCTATTACTTTTTTTTTCAAAAATATTCCATGTACAGTTTTGACTTCGGTACTTTTTAATTATATTATGTATAAAATAAATAAGTGGCGCGTGTGACATACGCACAACATGGTCGTCACACACATTGTGCTTGTGTTAAGTACTACTTTCATGTCCCACGTACAACAATACTTCATAAATCAATTCATATGGAAAGTGTCTGGGTTAATTAGGTGACGGTACCATGTAGCGGCGAAGAATAGACCTTCTCTAACCGTGGATATAGTGAAGGGCGACTGGGCAACCTACCTAGATATAATGTCAAGATAAAGTACATAATCAGCCTACAATGTTACTGCTGGGACACAGGCCTCCTCTCGGTGAGGAGTGGGCTGTAATCCACCACGCGGGCGCAGTACGGGTTGGTAGATGTCACATGTCTTCGAATTTTTTATTCAAGAACATGCCGGTTTCGGCACTATGTTTTCTTTCACCGTTTTGAGAGCAGTGGTGATGAAATAATCTACACAAAGTCACTTCTTGGCTTCTGTACTCCATTTGAAATATAATTAAATTAGACATTTAAATAAACGCAGGAATCCGCTGGATGCGGGAAGCATAGAATCGGTCAAAGTGGCGGTGCTTGGGGGAAGGCCTATGTTCAGCAGTGGACGTCTTTTGGCTGAAATGATGATATGATTTAAACATACCTTTTTTACAGTCCGTTCAACCGATTCTGACTTCTTTAAGTCATAAAGATGGCATTAAAAGCAAAAAAGTGGTTACAATACCAACTGTTTACTGCAGGCCAATCGTCACGCTATTATTCACGAAAAAATACATGTAAAGGTCATAAAGGTTGGTAGGTACTGATTTGAAATTGATTGAGTTACTTAGTACCTAGTGTGGTTTTAATAGGCTGCTGGTCCTGGGTCTGGCTAGCGTTGCCAGACGTCCCGATTTTGGCGGGACGTCCCGATTTTTAGTTCAAAATTAAACGTCCCGCGCGGGACAGGCTCAGTCCCGCTTTTCGGGGATAGACGAATAAATAAGCAATTTGTAAGTAATGTACTTGTTTTTTATCCCTCTGAAGATTGCCTTACAGGGTAAACCAGACCGGGTTGGGTGGGTACCCAACCAGTGATAGTTATGTAATGTAACATATTTTCATTAAAATACATTTTCTATTTGTACAGCTATCGATAGTCATTGTAAACTTAATTTGAAACAAAATCAGTAATTACGTTTTCTTATTATATCCCGCTTTCGACGAAGGAATCCCGCTTTTTTTTACTCAAAAGTGTTCAAAATCCCGCTTTGGCCGAAATAAAATCTGGCAACGCTGTCCCGGCTGTCATTCGTAAATCCTTGACACTCGTTACGAGTAGTCAGAAGCCCACAAGTCTTCTCGCAAAGGGTGCAAGGCAGCAAAGGCCTTAATTTCGACAGAAAATGCAGGGTCATAATCGATTAATGGATCATTAGTTTACTACATCATAATAACGGGTAGTCTGAAGGACAACCAGTCCTACAAGGGGTCCTCCAGTAACTGGGTTGTGTTGGTCAGATAGCCAGACGCTCCATGTAAAATACTGGTATTCAGCTGCATCCGGTTCGACTGGAAGCTGACGAACATAGTTGAGAATAAACTGCCTAGCAACAAATATCTGACCACCAAACAAATATAAATCCTTACAAAACTACAAGGAAAACAATACTAAAGTGAGAAAAACATTAACTAACAATAACATCACCTTCCGTCAAAATCCGGTAATCTTCCACAGTTGTTAATGACTTTAACGATATCATTGCATACCGACGTAACAGATATAGTCAAAGTTAACTAGCAGTTAATTACTTAACACGTTTAGTTTAACCATCGTTCGTGTTCGTTGAACTGCGAGAACTGACGGATGGGTCTATCGAACGAACTGACCTGTTAGTTAAGGGGATGGTTTTTTTATCAACGGTACGGAATTCGATCGGTACAAAAGAAAAAAGGCGTATACCTTAAGGTATCCCTCTCCATTCACGATTAAATTTGAATGACATTAAAACATTATATTATAGTAAGTCATCGCAATGTAACTCATAAATCCTGGTAAGGTAGGTATTTACTAAGAAGGATTGCCGAGAGATTTATAAAACTCACAGCAATCATTCTAATTTATACTTTATTATAATCAGGTACGACACAAATAGATTAGAATTTGAAAATTTTCATTCATTAATTTCAATTTTACCAATATATTTGGCTATAAGACTTAACAAGTTATTGCGTTTTCGAAAGATCATTTTCACCTTAAGCAGTAATAAAGATTGGTGATTTTGAAGGCGCACTCAGTTCGGATGGTGATCGGTTTTAAGAATTTTGCCGATGCTACATCTAAGTTGTGTCGTACTGTAAGTGTTACATTGCAATGACTTACTAATAGTTTTACGTCATTCAAACCAAATTTGATGGTAAATGTGCTACTTACAGCTTGCTTTATAGCTTTTAAACAGTGTATAGTCGTTGACAAGCATCAAATCGCGCCTTGCCTTATAATCTTGGTTATTATTGGACTACACAGATAAAAGTTAATTAACTGGAATGCAGATTCAGGCACGGTTGCGATTTTTAAAGTAATCTTAGAAACCCTGAAGCTAGTGTTTATAATAAATACATTTCTCCCTGTCGCCACACTACGAGTAAACTATCTGGCATTCCTCATTCCTGTGACATTCCCACGTCTATTTCTACACCGCTATCGCTTGTTAGTTTAGGACGGCTTTGTTTGTTGAAATGGTAGGTGCTAATAGAGCTTTCCCTTAACATGAAATTTCATTATTAAGTGACATGCGAATAACACCCCAATGTCATTAATTTTAAGTGGTAGTGAAAAAGTAGGTCACTTTACTATAATATTTCTGACTACTATTTCTTTTTTCTTATTGGGTACTAGCCACCGGGGCTTCGCACGGATGCAATGGTGATATGTCTTGATATTATGTACCTATGAAGGCTGAGCAAACAGTCGCGAATTTTCTTAGGGGGATATTACACTATCAAAACTTTGGTCATAGATCTTTGATCAAAGATATAATAAAATTGTAAAATAGGGTACCAAATTTAATAATAATATGCTTCATAGATAGGTATAAGATATAAGTGTAATATCCTCCTAAATAATGGGTATATCCCCCATACCCATAAAAATTTATGTCTATTTTAAAATTTCAGTATCTTTGATCAAAAATCTGGCAAATTTTAGGCAAGAACAGCCAGACTAACGGGACGAATGGAAACATTTGAAGGTGGCTTTTACCGCCTCAGGCGGTCCTTACATAGAGGAAACACACAATATTAACAAATACAAAGTTAATAGGTAAGTATTTTTGTTTCATTACTAACATACTTAAAAATATTTTCTTATACTCTGTGCAATAATTTCATTGATGTACAGTTCGCGTCAAATAACTTTGCCGCTCTGAAGTTAGGTTGCGCATATTGGCATGCGCGCTATAGTTTTTTAAGGCAGATTGACTACTGCTGCGCAGTCATTTGTGGTCTACTTCAGAGCGGCAAAGTTATTTGACGCGAACTGTAGTTGTAAGGAAAATAAAAGCTTTATTTTTATATTTTTTTATTAATTATCCCCCTAAGAAATTGTTTTATTAGAGTCGCGTCGCGGTTGGTTGCGGGAGCCTTTATGTAAGTACACCAGCCAAAATGAATTCTCTAAATGACGGTGAAAACCGCATCAAAATCCGTGGCGGATTTTAGAAGATCAACGCAGACAGAGACAGACACGAAGAGACTTTATTTTTTATAATTTAATAAGTATCAAAGATATTATATTATTCTGTTGTCATTGAGAACGAAACGTAATAATTCAATTAGTAAAGTCTCGCAAAAATGGCAGATTCTTCATTAAACGCACATTAACATTAGCTTATGAAATATTCAGAGTATGTGAAACTGTTTATTGTCTGTTAAGCCCAAAGTGATTGAACGAACGTAATTGGAGCATGTATAACAGAAATAACGTCTAATGGAAGACCATTATTTTATAAGGAAACATTAAGATGCATTTAAACGAAAATTAATTGAGTGGAAGCACGAGAATTTGTTGATGATTGTACATGGTTTTTTTTTCTTTTTATGTGACAAAATGGACAAAATGCAAGCTTAGAATACATGACAGTGTGAAATTGTCAAAGCACTATTTATTTTGTAAGTACAGTCATGGTAAGATGTTATTATAATTGTTATACTTTTTTATTTCAGTTTTGAAGATAATTTTACAAATTTTTTAATTCTAACCGGTTTAAAATAATAATATCATTCATCATCTTCATCATTCTCCTGCCCTTATCTCAATTTATCTGTGGTCGGAGCAACATATCCCGTTCTTCCATACTTCTCTATTAGTTGTCATCTCTGTAGTCACACCCTTTCTAGCCATATCATCTTTCACACACTCCATCCGTCGTTTCTTTGGTCTTCCCCTACTGTTATAGCCATCGACATTCATACTCAAAACTTTCCTCACGGTATTTTCCTCAACAAGGAGGAGAAATAATCATAGGGCACCTAAAATGTCATCCGCAACGCTGTCAAGGTAATAATTAGTTATGCAGATTGAAACAGCAGAGGAATTGGCCATGTTATAGCTAATTTATACGAATAATAAAGAATGTCAATAGAGAACGATTTATGATAGTCGTTGGAAGTTGCTAAACAATCTTTTTCCTTGAATGCACATTGAATAAATGAAAATATTGCAAATTCGTAGTTTTAAATTAATCAAGACAGGTACTGTACACTGGTAGGTTCGACTTTAGTCGGATTCAAGCATACCATGCACGTATCAGAATTCTTTCAACGCGTTCCGTAACGGTATCATGTTATTCTATTGTATCTCACAAACTCACACGTGACGAGCTCATGCTAGTAAACACTAAGCAATTAAAATGTTAGCAAAATAAACTAAACAGAGGAGCGGTTAAGTTACAAAGATCAATTCAATTAGAGAACTAGGTAACCAATTTCCTAAGTGGTCTGAAAACATAAAGAATACTCGTATCTATTTTCGATCTTATCCCGTGGCCACGAGCTACACGCTTTTTAAGCGACGCGCGTCTTGCGACAGCGATTGCGGAGAAAACAAATGAAAGAAGTTGTTTAGAAGAGCATGCTACGAACCACCGCGACGCGACGCGGCTCGCGGAGCGACGGACGGAAACAGGAGGCCTACACTATGAAAGTAGTCCCGTCTGAAAGTAGTCCGAATTTTCGTCGTGTACCCTACATTATAGTACCATCTACGAAGATTTGAGGAAAGAACCAAACAGATTTGAGTGGATCTGTCCAGTCAGTTCACGCATTTGTCAGCAGAGAGCAGAGATTTTTGATATTTCGAATCTCAAAAATCTCACCTCTCTTCGAGTAAGAAGAGTTGAGTCGGGGCGAGTCTTCGTGGATGACACGGATCTATACGTATACTCGATTAATTATCTTTTTCGGACGGGTAAAATCATCGGGAGTACGAGACAACTGTCAAATCGTATTGTCATTCATTTAGGTCTGCCCCTAACTAATCTTATGTCCATAGGAGACATGGCGAAGGCATCGCCCGTAACTTCGACCGAAAGTACCAATATCGTGCGGTATCGTATGTAGTAGACCACCACGAGACGCGCGTGAGTGTCGCTTGATGAAAGTCGCGTAGTAAGTCGCATCGCTCGAGGCCGTGAACGGGGCCTTAGCTGGCGGACTGTCTCTAGTAAAGCAATTGTCGTTGGTACTATTTTATCGAGACTTTCACGTGTAATCTAAGTCTAGTCTATATTGGCTATGTCAACTTCAGATGTAGGTACTTTCCCAGCTTTATATTAAACCTCTTTTACAACTTTTCTTTTTTATCGCCATGCTTTATTTTATGGCTATAATATGAATACCTATATGTGAGAAACAACAACCTATGTATATTCTAGTGGGTTGAGTCGTAACAATAGTAATCAGAGCCCGAGAATTTTCTACTGTTTAGCATGCTTCGTGTTAGAAAAACAACTCTTTATCCTGTGCGTTGAAATTAGTAGAGACAAAATTAAATAATCATACACGCGATTTATTGAAAAACTCAGGGCCTGTTTCACCACCTACGATAAAGTTCCTGACAGATAATTTCATACAAATTCTGTTCCATTTTTGAATTTATTCGGTAAGTAGTGGCTATTCGGACATCGTGATCCTCACACATCCTCACTGATATTTAATAAAAAGGCGATGACACAACCCAATAGGGTTGCCACCCGTACTATATTATATAGTATCGTACTATATTTCAGTCAATTGTACTATATATTATAGAAAAATAATATAGTACGAAAAATACTATATTTTCATCGCTAATTGAACTGTCGAACTTTTTTTTATAACAGGGCCTGCGATTCTCCATACAATTAATGTATTCCCCTTCTTTCTGCCTGAGTCATGGCCTCTACACCAATTGTTTTTATTTTATAAAATCAATGTCTACTGTAAACACGTCCCTGTTATTTCCTTTTCTTTCAGCAACTTATTGGTCAAGAAAATATAACCCTCCAAAAATTACAAAAAATGCTGTTTTTACCGCCGTGATTAGAGGATATTATATTACCAGACAAATTCGAAAAGTTTTTAACGGAAAGTGATAATGATTTTTGCGCGCCTCCCAAAAAGAAGTACAGAAAATAAAAAAAAGCAAAGAACTATGTGTGTGCTTGATTGCTTAGATTCCAATTGAAAATTTTAAAAATAATAAAATCTTGATGGCCAAAGCGCAAAATACAAACGGAAAAATAAACAATGATTAAAAATAAATGTGTACTATATTTTTTCCCAAAATTTTACAAAAGTACTATATTTTTGCAACTTTTTTGAGAAAAATACTATTATTCGTCAGAAAAAAGGTGGCAACCCTACAACCCAATTACTAGGTTACAATACGCCTTGGTAGGACTTGTTGTCAGATTTTGGCGCTTCTGACTACCCGTAACAACTGTCAAAGATCTACAAATGACAGCCGGGACAAACCACTTAACGTGCTTTGCGGGGCACGGAAAGATCCCGATATATAATAGACGGTCACCCATCCACAAACCGACCGCGGCAAGCTTAGCTTAACCTTCAATCGACCCGTGTGACTATTATTATTTATCCACGAGCTCTTCGTTACAAGTCATTGATAAATCAACTTAAAAATTCACGTCAAATTCTAAACAGTAGTGGGTAACCTAAATACATAGAAAAACTATGGAACAAAGCCATTAAAGCGTGTCCTGTTTTCGAAAATAATCAATAAAGGCAAAAGCATTATGGCAACGCAGCCGTTTCCCTGGCTTTCCGTTCCAACGACGCCCGTTTCCTTTTTAACATTCCCCCTTTGAGCAAAATATTATGTTACCTTTACAGTTTCTTGCTTTACAATATTTAGTTCATAGAACATTAGAACATTTTAAAAGTTAAATATAGATCAAATTCGAGTTTCACTTTTAATTATAATAAGAAGCCTTCGAAGAAGCGAAAAATCTAAAGTGACTATGGCGTGAATCGTAATTTTGATTATAAATTTCTCTGTGTTTTGCTGTATCGTGAATTAATACAATTAGTAAATAAGCATTAAAACGACAAAGAAAACTAAGGGCGTTGTCTACAAAAATAGGTCAATCTATTCTGTACATTAACTGCACAGCTGAAAATTAATGTCGCTGGAACATGAGACACGAAACATAAAAGCTGTCTGTGAATTCAGGGGGTCAAGGAACTTATGAAAAACTAGTAAACGAATTCTGAAATAGAAAAAATAAAACATCCGTTTTATTGGTCCAAATCCAATGCATTGTATCAAACAGCAGATATTTATGATTGTTTTTTATTTCTGTCTCTGTCCCATAGTATAATCAGTCTATAAAGTTCCCACTGCTGGGACACAGCACAGGCCTCCTCTCTTCGAGAGGGAGTGGGCTGTTATCTACCACGAGGGCTCAGTGCGGGTTGGTAGAAGTCTTAAAATTTTTGGTCCCAAAGTAAATATATCATATTCATGAATACTTTCACCGCCTGAAAGATTGCCAATAAATTCTAAGCCAGCCTGCCCTGTACATTTGATTATCCGGTAATAACGCAATCACATCTGTGAAGGTACCTACTCGTAATATTGGATAAGAAACAGAAGTCTAATGCACGGCTCAAGGGTGAGCTGAATAGATCCACTTATAATACATAAATGCAAAAGTTTGCTCAATCACGATGAAGCTATAAAATCGATTTCATTTGTTTAGTTCAGTATTTTTAACTCGCAAAGCGACGCTCGGTTTACTTGTGGTAACCAAGTGTACGAAGTACAAACACGCTGTGAATGTGTGCGTGGAGACGAGTAGCGTCAGCAAATAACACACACACACTTCGAATGGTGCCGAGAGCTCCAGGAGCATATCCAACAATGTATTTTCTTGACGCGCTGGGATACGCGCTGAATGCGCTCTGTTGGATATTCAACTCTCGGCACTAAGCAGAGCGTCGAAAATCCAGTACGCGAAAAAGCGTGTTGTGCACTAGGTTACCACAAGTAAAATGCGCGTCGCTTCATGAGATAAAATCCTATTGTATAATAAAGACATTCGTCTTTCATTATAATAGAACACCATGAAGATACTCTACGACCTGCAAGGTTAGCCCGTCGCGTCTGGCTGTTTGAAGGTGCTAATCTTAAAAAACGCTGAACGAATTTTATTCAGAACGCCAGAAGACAGAGTAGGTTATAGTGGATAAGGATTTTGTGTATAATTTAATATACATGTGGTAATTAACTGATCCAAGGCCACCTGTACGGAGCTCAGCGGGGTAATTGCGTAAATGACAATAATTGTTCGTAGTCTTTCATTTTGACAGTACAGCCAGGTTCATTGCGTTGTTTACTTTGCTGAGCAGACGAATATTTAAAATAAATGGAGCAATGGATTAGGAATATTCTTCTAAACCCTCGAATTATGATCTAAAGAGTGTCACGCAATTAAGGTACATGCACAGATTAATACAGATGGGACACTTCGCAGTTTAGGTATGAAGCTACGAGAATAAGCGGCGGGCCCGTCTTGTTCGGCCAATTCAGTGAGTGTAACGTAGTCAGAAGATCTAAGAGTCACGCGATAGAAAGAGAGGCAACTTAGAGGTGAATATAACTGTAGGTGATTAGCGCTGTGCGACCTGGATTGCACTTTATTGTGTCGTAGCAAGAGTCGCTTTTTATTTATATGATTTTGCAGAGTGTCTTATCTGTATTAATCTGTGATACAGGATTGTCAGCTACAGATAAATAATATAGTTTCCTAGGAAAAGCTTGAATGAATCTATTAATAGAAACACTTCTTAATCAATGAGCATGCATTCTTCGGCTTTCAAACAACATGACTGTGAATCTGTCCTTAAATATATTCAAATAAGTTACTTACTCGACGGATGAAACTTGGAAACGTCCGTGCCGCATTTCTCCCTGTTGTAAAGCAGTTTCTTGCAAACCCGCCATGGTCCGAAATAGCCCTGGTCGAAGTTCGGATTGTCTACTGTAAACAAAGGAAAAATAACATTAATATCATCTTTGATGTTAAAAATAGAGCATATCTATTGCTAAGGGCTGATTTCACCAATGAAACTGAACGCGATAAGCATTTCTAAAACGCGTTCAAGAGCTGTCAGTGTCAAAATAGAAATTGTTATGGACTATTGTACACTGACAGCTCTTGAACGCGTTCAATTTCATTGGTGAAATCCGCACTAGGAGTCGGTTCTTAGTTCTAACGTGCGTTTCATTTGCGAACTTAATTTTGAATCCAGACTCGATTATCACATGACAAAACATCACGCCTGTTTTCCCCGAAGGGTTAGGCAGAGGTGTACTTATAGAACACTCACCTTTCGTTATTTCGTTAGTTATGTTTAAATACCATGAAATAGTGGTCAAGCCTATTGCCATCAACCGGGCACAAATCCAGACTCCGGGCTGATACTGAGAAATTCCTAATGGAAACACCCAATAACCCTTGCCTGACCTGAGAATCGAACCCAGGGCCCGATAGAGAAAACTCTGATTTCAAGAGAGAAAACAAGCAAAAAATGAGTTCGGTAGATTCTAAAAATATGTAAGATACATTTTGTTGGTTACATAAAGCATTATCAGATACGTTCTAAGAACCACCACCGTGCATTGTTAATTGACATGCTCCACAATTCATTAAGGATGATAAGTATTAAAATAAATTACAAGCTGTCACCCAAGGCTACTCAATTACGTCAGAGCAAAATATCTAGGCTCCGAGATTTAATCACACGTTTAACTAAAAGTGGCAAGGCTTGATAAATATAGGAAAGTAGCCACCGGCACTCGGGCACCATTGCTGGAAAGCCGCGAAATTACGCTGATGAACAACATGTTGACTATCATTTACCGGCTTTTCCAATTTCCTTTCAATATAAATCTTAATCACCGCGTTAGTTGTTAGTATACAACTATTTAATGAGACTATTTCTAATGATGAGAGTGAGTTTTGATACTAAAATGCATGCATATCTTGGCGCATTAACAATGACTGGATCCCAGAATACAAAACAAGCTAGGTACTTAGGCCTAAGTAATTGACTACTCATGAAGGAGGCCAAGGGGATATTGAAAAATACTTACAGACACATGTGACGTAACTTAAAAAATATTGACTTGGCATCCAAACGCAAATCATTGACGACCTCAAAACCACCTACGCATACATAACTTAAAACAATTTTGACATAACAATACCTTAATAAAGCAAACAAGTTTGCTATGAGACCGTAATGTAGGCAATGAGCTAGATACTGAACAAGTTTTGGCTATTGATAAAACTTGATATAACTTATTAGTAAATGTACTGAAAGTAGAACTCCAAAGTATGAAAGACGAAGTAAGTGAAACTAACTCAAAGGGACCTTGTAATATTACATGGTGTTTCAATATGAATGGACATAATACAATTAGTGATCGCATCAAAGAGTTTGAAACAAGGTCGTGTTTCGCGGAGGGAAATAGCCATGTTTAGGAGTACTATGACAATCAGCATATTAGTTGAGCAGAACCCATTGAAGGCCTGCAAATCTGAAGGTCAGCGATACGCTAAGAGCAGAACAGAGGGCCTCGTCACGATTTCCTGGCTGCATACTAATTCAATTCATACTGTGTTGCGAATGAGACCTTGTTAATTGTCTAACGAGACTTGGCTAGCTCTCTTCATTCTTTTATCCTTTTCAAGTAGGAAAGACTGAGTCTTAAGGAGTGAGTCTCCATTAGTTGAGGTTGGAATGGAAAAGGTTTTATCGATTTCACTATTTATGTCTTTGAATCTTTAATACGAACGTAGTTTCACAAAAGACAAACAGCATTACGAATGACGCATTAAAATGTGATTAATTGTTGAGTTTCTAATACCAGGTAATGCCGGACCTGCATTAAAGATCATTACTTCATTAGGTACTTACTAAGGGTACTTAATAGCTTCTAGAAAACTCAATTATTGCAAATTATTGTTAATATTCAATATTCTTATTATTGCCAGTTTGCCACTTGTACTGTACAAGTCATTTACGCTTCATAACTTATGGGGTCCCCGAAACGGTCAATTGCAATTGTAAATTTTTACATGATTGAAACAATGAGCAAATTGTTCGTCTACCAATATTACTACATATAAATTCATGGCAATTTATCGTTTCGGGGACCTTTTATTAGTTCACAAGCAACAATAATAGTCGATTTAGTTGTTGAATAGACTAGAGCTATCCCGACGTTTATGAAACACAATTTTGAGGGCAAAAAGCAGATAGCGCAAAAATATGTGACTATTGAGGAATTCACCGTTATAATGAAGAGGCACGTTTCACGTTCAAAGTGCTGAGAGCATCATGTAAAAGGCAATATAAAAGCGAAGCTTAAAGATAGGAATATTATGACGAAATCAGATCATTAAGATGGCTTGATTAATGATGGCATGAGTCACAAGACACATTATGTCAATTGATTACACGATGACCGACATTCACCTAGTGTTCGGGTCAACAATGCACTTGACTGAACATTGTATATTGAAACGTTATGTAATTGAACGTAACGTAGAAGAATAATGGAAAATTGACTAAAAGGAACATGATAAAAGATGCGGAGCTTTGTGTAGCTCCAATGGAGCAGAGACTTCAGCATAGCAACAAACATTTCGCAAAAATTCGTGTGTGTATTGCTAATATTTGCTAAATCCCATACGCAAAATTTCTGTCATTTCAGATTTGTCACGGGTCGTTAACGAGGGTCGAAGAAATTACTGCGTATCGAAATCAATGATAGACTATGGAAGCTTCAATTTAATATTCATACACTGGCAGAAGCCAATCGATAACAAACGGTTCTTAGTAAAGAAGTAAGGATTGGAACGAATTGCAATAAATAATATAAATAGATATGTGGAGAATCTACTAAAAAACAATATTGTGATTGTGAAAGTTATCGAAGCTTAAAACGAATCATTACCAAAAGTCAGGTTGAATACTGATGAAGAGATGATTTGCCTGTTACAAAAATATTTCTATAATTGTATGTAATTATCTGTCAGTTAGCTTGTCCATCCGAAGACGTGGATCAACATAGTAGTGTTTAAAGGTATTCGTGACTGCGATTGTAATTTACAGCGGCGAAGCAAAATATAACTGTGAACGCTAAAGAACTCCGCGGAACAATAAGTCATAAAGTACAACGATAAATTTTACGATCCAGGCCAGTCCCGGTAAACCGATAGCCTAGATTAAGGAGCAATAGTGTGTTTCTATGCACCTAGAAACATATCAAAAAGCTCAATGAAATCAAAAGTATATATAGCTATAAAACAAAATCGTTTATAGATAATGCTCCATCCAATATTGCTCCGATGAAGCACGAAAAGTGGAACAAAATATCAATTTCTTGTACATCACGACTTCAAAGAGGCTTTTTTGTACTAGACTGAAAGACTGCACATCTTAAATGGCGAGATTTATTTTTAATACAGCTGTCGTTATGGCGTCAACAACTTAATTAATCAACAACCACATATTAATGCTTGTAAAAAGAAATGCATAATAGTGCGGTTACAGAATTAACTGTTATATATACCAGACTTGACACTTCATTTAGCATCAATGCCACGGACAATGAAGACGGAGAAGACAAATCGTTAAACAAAAACATTTGGAGGAAAAAATATTCTTTCTTAGGACCTTCGCGTATCGTGCTTGCGTTTATACCGAGGTCGTTGCCTGTCATTTTAAAAAATAGCGATGTCATGCTGACCATTGATGGCTCGGTACTGGCAGAATTAATACAGTTACACTATTGTAACTTACACAACATAACATCAATCTTTGGGGCATCTATCTTGAAGCTATCTCAGATTTAGCGTTTTAAGTTCGCAGTTCTTGTTTCCTTGTTTTAATCTGCGATCGGTTATTACAACCATAATCAGATGGTAGGTCTTGCACACATCATTTTTTGATTCCCCATTATCCCCCATTATCCCCATCATCATACATGTGGGATGATGTTAATGGGTTCCCTGGTTCAGGAGGTCTATTCCCTAATCTCTAAATCTGAAGTTTAGGCTATGTACATTGTGTTTAGGCCAATGTTACGGGTTATTCCTCGTACCTATCGACTGCGGACATAAGATTCGTTTTAGACCCGACTTTTAAGAATGAATGACACCACGATTCAACAGTTGTCACAACACCTTGTGTGTTTATCCCGTCCGAAAACATTAATTATTCGGGTGTAAGGTTCAATCCAATGTTTCGAATTACTCTCTAAGCCCGCCCCTTTGACGGACTTAAAGAGAAGGCCCCCTGAATGTCGGTCCGAGTTGAATCAGTGTATGCCATCTCTTGAGGCGTTTGATGTTCGCTGTTCGCAGTTCTCTGAATAATTTTGTAAGTTAAACTTACCCGGTTTCTAAAACTCGTGTCAAGTGTTTTGATTATTTGCTCTTATTTCAGTCAGCCAATGCGTGCTTTTATAATTTCTAACGTCACGATATTATCGTTGACGACCCCGTCCACATCCAGAAAATGTATAGAAATACCTGCACGTAATAACCTTATTGTGGACGGAAAAGAAGCGTCTTCATATATTTCCATACATTTTACTTCCCTATGTTATCGTGATGCCGTGACGTTGACGTCCACGATAATATCGGCACGTTAGAAATTATAAAAGCACATAATCACAGCACTGAACATGGGTTTGACTTAGGGCTGCCAACTAAAAACAAGAAATAAAGTATATTATGGCCAAAGTGGGAAAAATAAACAGTATCTCGGAAAAAAAAATGTCTTTCCAAAAAAAAACACAAAGTGAAAAACAGGTAACTTTAATTTCGGGAGTCAGTGTCTTTGGTTTTGTTTAATAATGTTTTTTTACCACCGACTTCCTTTTTATTAATATTTTATATTATTATTAGGTAATTAAAGCTCTGGATATCAGTGAAAACAGTATATTCGTATACTTTATTTATGTTTGTAACCGTAAACAGCATTTTAGAGTGAAAATCAGTATGATACTGTTTTAAACAGTATGGTTGGCAACCCTTTTGATTGTCTGTTACGTAGTGGTAGATAGGTTTTGAGTTGATGTCTTTCAGCAACCGCAAACTTTTATACATTACAATTTTGACAGGTGAATTATTTATTACATAGTCTGGGAAATTTAACACATGTCATGTTGATATACGATCCAGCAGTTAGCAATAAAATTAGAATTAAGACCTTGAGGTGTAATGGCTATTGTCATTAGCATTTTTTTTAGATTGAATTTGAAATAAACCTTCATTCTAGTACCTAGTAAAATAATAGAATACAATATTTTACTGCAATAGGTATCAACAGCTGCACCGGCTATCTACAGTTTGTTAGACATGCATTGATTTTAAATTAATAAGCTATCATTTTTCTATTTTAGATGATACCGTTATTATTACGGTGGGCGTGAATTATAGCCAGTCGTCTGGGAAGCAATGTAATGGCGCTATTATACAGAAGGTTGTTGTTAACTTTAATTTTACGCTAGTATTACAACTGATAGTTATATTGTGTAGGTACATTTATTTGTAAAGTTAATGGTTTTTGAAGTGAATACTTCTTTAAGGCGCGTTGAGTACTTTTTGGGTGAACAAAAATCATGGATCTCGCGTCATCGTCATCGAAGGCGCGTTGAGCACTTTTTTGTTTGATTTTCTTGGATTTTTTTTATGGAGCTACAGCTTTTGTTCTTGTATTTACAGCAAGCCACATCAATGCCTGGCATTTTCGTTAGATGGCGTTACTTAGTTTTCACTTCTATTCAATAAAAAAGCGGGACAGTCTTTGAGGACTGCCAGTCCTCAAAGACTGTCCCGCTTTTTTATTGCAATATTCGCAGTAAATTATTTCAAAACTTTGGTAGTCAATGTGTGCGCCGTCTGGCGTGGACCCAAAGTCCCGAACTTATGTGACCGTGAAAGGTCGAATTTCTCCGGGATGGGAATATGAGACCTTTTGTTTGAAGAACTCAAAAAGGATGTTGCGGTAATACATTGAAAATAAGATGGATGTAAGGACGTAACCTCTACTTTTTTACATCTACCGAAACCTTTTAATTTGAATACGTTTTACGTTTATAGATGTATATAAAAGTCAGCTCTATTCATAACACAGTATTACAATATTTTTCAATCCAGTTCACAAAATCCCGAATCGAAGAATAAAGAACTATTTTTAATTCTTGTGATGTGAATGTTGATCAAAATTCAAAATTAAATCCGCCTTATAACATAGGTACGTGACGAATACAAAGTGATTTAGCATTCACGTTATACGTATACAATTTTAATATTCTAGAAAGAGGTTGAATGCACGATGGCTGTATAAATTAAAAAAAAAACAGAATCAACTCCATAACAGCGACCGCTGGCACATCTCCCACAAGTTTTGTCACAAAGGTCTCGGGGTCAATAACCCGTTTGGCGGGCGTGCCACATTTTTAATGCACTGAATATACTGGCCCAAGTAAACATCGTGAACAGCCTACGAGTTAATTACATAAATAATAATAGTGCTGTTTACTGTGAAGTTTAAAATTAAGCTTTATCTAGCTTGATACAGTTAGTTACTTGCCGAAAGGAAACGAAACTGACAAAAAAACCTCGTCTAACTAACAATTAAATAACTGTGTCCTAATCGCCTCTAATCCTAATTTTCTGTTTCCAATTTTATTGAGTTGAAGTAAAAGTGAAAAGCAATTTTGACAGCTATTTCAATTTATTTTTTAAAGTGTAATGTTACGAGTGTACGGCAGAAATTCGAAATGGATTCATAGATGCTAGAACCAAATGCGAAAATAACAAACGTTTATAGAACTTGTAATTTTCCCGCGAACAAGAGGAGAACTTTAGATTTGACGGGCAATCATTGATGTTATCTTATATCTAAGGTACGTTAGAAAGGCGAGGGTATCAAAGGTAACAGTAGACGAAGGTAGGAGCGCGGTTTGGCCCACTTTAGTGCGCTTGAGCTTGTGCTGCGACTTCCGTTGTGTGCCCCAAGATAAACGAGACACACACCCATAAAACGTACACTTACATAGTTTTGGAGTTTACGTAGCAATACATGAAGGTTGTATAAACAAAAAAAGTAAAGAAAAGATTTGGTTTTTGTGGAGCAAGAAGGTGCGCCCTGGATGCCAAACCTTTTTTTAAGGCTGAATTATTTCCATTAAACTTTGCAGATTTAAATCTACCTAGCCCTTTCCCACTATGTTGGGGTCGGCTTCCAGTCTAACCAGATGCAGCTGAATACCAGACCTATGCAGATTTAAAAAGATGAGAATAGCCTGAGAACACTTATGGCCGGTTTTGAGTGCTAACAAATAACACAAATATCCAGCTAGATATTATCATGAAACCCGTGGGAGCAGGACGGAACTAATAAACCTATTTAAAATACTAACTTCCAGATTCTAAAGATTACTAAACTCTTCGTATACACGACAGCAGTTTTTAGGGTTCCGTACCAAACTGGTAAAAAGGAACTCTTATGGTGAGACTCAGTCTGTCTGTCACAGCTGGATATCTCAAGAACTACTAATGCTATCAACTTGAAAGCAATAGTTTTAGATGACGTTTGCCCAACTATTTTGCAAATAGGAAAGAAATAAAAACATTAAAATTTTTCTTGCAACCGGGACTGAACTAAAAATTCTAACTGGGGCTACTAAGGCATTTGGGATGTGGGGTATCATATGAAAGAGCAAAATTTGCACATTCTCAAACATTTTTCTTTTTTTTTAAGCCGCATAGTTTTCGACACTTTGACGAAAAATTAAAAAAAATACCATCCCCTTCCCCTTATCTCCGAAGTTTGCATCTAATAGAGAAAACTCTGAAATAATTCTATGTGATAGAAGTTTATGTAAAGATTACAGGAAAAATAAAGCGATACCTCTAAATAGCACACTTTTTCAGAAATCATCAAGAGATGGCGCTGACCTAAAATGCAATATTTACTCCAAAATATTTATGAAGGTACGGAACTCTCGGTGCGCGAGTCCGACTCGCTCTTGACCGGTTTTTTATGTAAGTGTGAGTGCAATTTCTATAGAATATCTGTGAGGTGAGTTTCGTATTCTGCATCTACAACAGTTGACTAACGCCTTTTATTATCTTTCAATCCGGTTTTTATACGATCACAGTTATTTATTTACTGATGAAACTATTACGAGATAAGACACGTTTCTGATTATTGCTTTCTTCCAACCTGTGATTTTAACATAAATTATAGCTTTACTTAGTACATCATTTCAATAATAAGTACCTAAGAAGTATGGTAATCCCACTGCCATGCAAGGTGCAAGTAGCTGGCTAGGTACTCTCATCTATTCATAAAATTTATGTTTTTTAGTATCACTAGACTAGCTTATTAGTAGTAATTTATTAAACCTTCACATTATTATTTATTATTTGCAGATTTAAATACATTTCGGTTTCTGAAAGCCTACTGTGCGTAACACACGATCAAATAGTTCAACAACATTAATTGCGTTATTTACGTTGTTGATCAGATTTTTTATTAAACGAAAGAAAGATTTTTGAAGTGAAAACTTCTTTAGCGGCGTTCTGCAGATCCGTTGCCTAGCAACCGACAAAGTAAATATCAAAATAAATAGTCTTTGACATTACGTTTTGTTAGACTATATTTTGAAAATAAATAAATATACTATTACTACTAATGAAAATTGTATTTAACCACATAAATTTTAGTACTTTTATACTGATAAATAAAGGAATTCGTGCGAAATGATTCCCTAACCATTCCAAAATATTCAAAAATGCACAACGTTAATGTTCAAGTTTTCACTTCTGCCGGCACTCCCGGAGTGCAACCCGTTGTTTTTTTTTCGAACAATACCGCAATACATTATTTAAAAAAAAATCTGCTGCTTTTTAGCAATATCCAAGGAAAACTGATTCAGATTGTGATTGATCGTGTGTTACGCAAAGGGTGCAGGGTTAAGTAAGCCTTCGCGGTTGTTGATAAAACTTTATATCGCCGCCCCCGCAGAATAAACGCGCAAGTGCAAAAAGTAAATTTTACAGGAAAAATAAAAAACCTAAATCGATCCATAACTTTATGACTACAACGAATAGAAATTTATTTTTTATGTCGTTTAAAAGATTATTTTTTTTGTAGATAGTCTAATTAATATGAAGTGTTAAACGTGCACCGTTTTTGAGTTATTGATAAAAAAACATTTTACAGAAACATTTTAGTTTTATTTAATCGTTAATGCTATATTGAGTTTTTTTTCTCGTCAACTATTGTTTTTTTTTTGTTTTGCAATGTAATATAACTTGAATTTTCTTTGCGTTTCTCACAGTACAGTGATACCATTAATGGGCTATTACCCGTTTATTCTGGTGCAGTCGAAAAGTTTGTGTTAATGTAATAGGTGATTAAGGTTTTGTTCTGGATAATATATCATCAAGGTCGGAATTATAACATTATGTTACGATATATGGGTATTATAAATGAATAAAGCAATAAAAAATCGTAAAAACTAAATCTTTACTTTAATAATTTTAAATAGTCAAACATAAACATTTTTAAGACTTAATTAATCAGCCTTCAGAAAAGTCCATAATTATTATTTGTTTTAACTTTTAACCATATATTTTTTACTAATTATTGGCTTTCTTGATCTGTCTACCTTTAATATTCAGTTCAACTAGTTATTGTGCATTCACAGCTTAATTATGACAAAACGAAAAACTTTGCCAATTAAGGTAATATTAAATCTACTTAAAAACATAATAGCAGGATACTTTGGTTGTTTATTGTTACATCTATTTTATTCTAAGAGATCAATATTTTACGATAATCTGTACCTCCTGCATCCAGCGAATTCCTGCAGCCTTTGCAAGGTCATCGGTCCATCTTGTGGAAGGCCTACCAGTACGTCTTCCAGTACGCGATCGCCACTCCAGAACCTTTCGGCCCTGCCTATTGCCACTTAAGTTTGGCAATTCTTCGGGCTATGTCGGTTACCTTGGTTCTCCTGCGGATCTTTTCGTTTTTGATTCGATCACGTAGGGAAACTTCCAAGTATCGCCCTCTCCATAATGCCCTTTTGGTGAGTTTTAGCCTTCCGATAAGGGCGCGCGATTGTGAGCGACCACGTTTCAATGCCATAGGTCATCACTAGCAACACGCACTGGTCAAAAACTTGCGTCGGGACGCAATGGGACGAGAAGATATTGTGTAGCTTCCCGCACGCTGCCCAACCGAGTCGGATTCAATGATTGACGTCTTTCTCGAAGTTGGACCTACCTAGGTGGACAGTTTGTCTTAGGTAAACACACTCGTCCACAACTTCCAGCGTAACGTCTCCGATCTTTATGAGAGTGGGCACATGGGCATTTGACATGACCTTTGTCTTGTTCATGTTCATTCATTCATTTTAAGACCCACTCTATGGGAAGCTCTACTGAGGTCATTGAGCATTGTACTGAGGTCCTCCATAGTATGAGCCATGATAACTATGTCATCGGCAAATCGAAGGTTAGTGATATACTCGCCATTGATGTTGATGCCTAGCCTTTTCCAGTCCAGAACCTTAAAGACATCCTCCAGTGCAGCGGTGAACAGTTTGGGAGATAATTACGTCTCCTTGTCTCACACCTAGCGAGGTGTCTGCAGCGGCAGAAGGATAGGTTTCGAGGTCTGGTCGTGGAGTCGGTGAGGTATAGTGGTGTTTACGTATAGACACTTTAGCACCTCGATGTACCGATAGTCAATCTGGCCGGATCGACCAAATTTTCATAAGTATAAGTAAATGACGGCACAACAAAATAAGTGGAATCGGTTACATCGTGAATTCCGAGGGAATAGTGTCGTATGATAGTGTATCAAGTCTCTTCTAATTTAGTTAAGCGGTTTAACCGTGAATAGACCGATTTACTTTCGCATTTATAATATATTATTTGTAAGTATAGATAAATAATGTTCACGAGAGGTACTGATGTGGCTGTTCGAACACATATTAATGGAATAGTCCCGATTTTCTGAAATGACTGATAAATTGCTTTCATTTGATGCGTCAAGCACGACGTTTTTGGTTATTATCGGTGATGTAGGTAAAACTGAAACAAAACGAATGGATTAAAAAACGTATTTCACTATCCACTATTAAAATACAACTAGGCTAAGTGCATGAACAGATGGACAGATAGATGACTGAGGCTTAGCAATCGAGTTCCTTGTAGGTACGGAACCTTCAAAAACTTACCCGATGCCAGCGTTGTGTTCGCGCCATTATGTTACAATATTTTGCGATCCCTTTCGTTGATTTTTGATTCAGGCAAAGTATTGTCTTCGGAAAAGTAAATATTTGTCTTACATTTGCAAAACTACCTATATAAAAGCTCAATCATTAAAGTCGTAGATCGCACAGGTAGACCCCACCGAAGTAGGTACGCGATCACCCCGCAAGGCGCCGTCCGGCGCTCGGGTTAGCTGTAGCAAGTAGGTATGATTCGTTCTTGTCACATGTGTGGGTATTTTTAGGTATTTAAGAGTATGTAATCAAACAAATCTATATTTACCTAGTAAAACTGGAGTACTGACATGTGAAAATTGGTAAGAACGGCTTTAATTAGGTGATATACGAGTACAAAGTGACGTGAATTGGTTTGTTTACATTCTTTCAAATACCTAAAATGCTATTCTTACAGTTACAGGGACTGATTTTGAGAGACATATAAAATAGGAGATCAAATATCCGAGATCCGATTCCCGTGATAATGGACGTGCCTAATTCACTTGCGTGTCGCCTTTAAAAAAAAAAATGCTATTGTACAAGTGTGAAAATAAATAGAAAGGGACTAAGTTAGGCATGTAGTAGCTGCCTACTGACCTACTGAAATAAGTAGTTAGGTCAATAATTTAGCTTACCTTGCTCTTCTGGTCCACATGACATTATCAACATCCGTTTTGTTCGTGGGTTTATTTTGCGATAGCATAGTTTTCGTTGTTTATTAACTAAAAAATGCACCCAACAGCTGGTGTCGTTCACCACAAACTCCAAAGCACAACAGATATCCGCCTACCAGCCGCAGGCGAATGAAGCTTAAAGTCATTTGCAAACGGCCAAAGAGTTTGTACCTCAATAGAAAGAGAGCACAATATCACTTGCGTAGTCTAAAATACGTTTATTTGGTTCGCAACTACGTTTACCATAACAATTAAGACGAAAACGAAATGTAAAGGATATTATCGTACTATTAAGTTCTTGAAGTTTTCAGCGATTGCACGTTGCGGAATTATAGTATTCAAATCTGCACCAGAACAAACGCGCAATGGACAACGCCGTTAAAGTGATGTCTCAGTTGCACCTGTTAAGTATGGTAATATCCTTTACACAATGTAAGGCTTTAATTGTGGTACGCATTGAAATATTGCAGGTTTTTTTATTAAGGTTTTTAATAAAGAATAAAGTAATAACTTTTCGTAACTTCGTAAATACTTGATATAAAAATCTGGAAAAAATTGAGGTGATGTATTTTGACTTATACATTACGAATATGGATTAACATCAAAACCGCCGCAATAGCACTTACGCGTTTATTCTGCGGGGGCGGCGATATAATAATTATCAACTGAATAATTCAACCCATCACCTAGAAACTTTTTTTGTATACTTACAATAGTACCCAGGGACTGAGAGTTGAAAGTCAGAGTCATCTGAAAGAATTAGTTTATTTATACAAATCTAGGTGCAAAGCAATTATCTATAGTGACATTAAAGTGCATAGGCCGACCGAAAAAGCGAGTGCCACAGACATTATAGAATGCTGCTGGCCAGCACCCTCATTGCGTAATACACGATCAATCATAATCTCAATCATTTTGAAGGATATTGGTAATCCATTGCTTCAGATGTTTGAAAAATTTGTCTCTTCAATGTATGTTGTTGAACTGTCAAAATGAAACAGCTTGTGATTGATCGTGTGTTACGCAATTAGGGTGCTGAACGCACTTCTTGCATAAAGGATTTGCTTTTTTGGTTTGCCTATAGATACAAATCTACTTATTTACAAAACAATTGTGCTTTTTAATCTTACAATATAAAACTATGCATACTGAAGGTCATTGTGTGATTGTGGGTAGATATAGGGTGGCATTTATTGCATCAAAGAGTATTGTTTTTTAGTCATTATATTCTACTAGCTGCGCCCCGCGGATTCACCCGCGTAAAGTCTAGATCCTTTAGGAATATCGGGATAAAAAGTATTCTATGTCCTAATACAGGTCATGGTCTATCCGTATGCCAAATTTCATCCACATCCGATCAGCCGTTTTAGCGTGAAAGCGTAACAAACAAACTCAGTTTCGCATTCGTAACTTTAGTTAGGATTCTGATGAATCTTACTTTATCATTTGAATTTCAATGTTTGATATTTCTGCGTTTATAACGAGGAAACTAAGACATACATTTCTGACACAGGTATAATCTTTTTTCCCTGTACACATAATGAGACGGAAAATATCTACAGTTAATACGAATACCTATCTCATTAAAATACAGGAAAATAAGTGCATCATTATTAGTAAATTAGCCAACAGGTTAATCCATTAATTCTCTATTATTGGCTTTGGTTTGTAAATTGTGTCCCTTACCAAAATGCCTAACAGGAAACCATAAAGATTTATTCTTTGATAGATTATTAATTTCCTCATAATTGAACTTTATTACACCATACAAATAGCAGCTCTGGAATCTGGATTTGTGCCCGGTTGATCACAATAGACTAGCGCCCGTATGTACGTACAATAGGATTTATAGGGTACAACTCTGCCTTACCCTTCCGGGATTGTCGGCTTGATGATAAGTTATTTGTACACCGTACAAATTAATTAATTCAAGAACAAAAAGTGTATTCTTTTAAATTGATCTTCCTTGATTTTTTATCATTAGTAGACTTGGCACGGGCGTAAAAATTATCGCGGCGGGTTTTTATCGCGCACTGGATTTTATCTCAGTGTTGAGAATCGCACAGAATGCATCCCAGCGCGTCAAAAAAACGCACTGTTGGATTTTCAACTCTCAGCGCTAAGCAGTGCGTTGTAAATCCAATGCGCGCAAAAAAATTGTCGCGGGAAAACATCGGTCGTGCGAACCAGGGATTATTCTTGATGCAACGGTGACAGAAAGTGTTACATGTTAAAAATTTAGTGCCACTGACTTGCTATCAACATCTAACCCTGAGAGTGATACATTAGCCTACATTTAAACAAAGCTCACCTGATTCATTTAATTCTATTGTTTTTTTTCTGTATTGTTTGTGAATGCAAGTAATATAATATGCCAGACAGTTTTTTTTTCTTCTCATATTGTTTTGGCTGTGTGCAAGCATATGACATGGAATTAGACTGTGAAATGATCAGTATTAATTGACCAATTAGGTAAATAGCTGAGCTGTGTTATTAAATCAGCCGTGCATAACTTTGTTATAGTTTTTGCAGTCATTTAGTAAATGCTCTATATTTCTAGCTTCTAATGATATCTCTCTAAATACTATGAAGTTTGTGATTATTACGTTACACCAAATAAAAAACTACTGACTAATGTCACTAATCTACATATAATGCTTAAACATTAACCCTGTTGCAGACGAGGTAAAGCCTCTTGCGCAAATACTATAACTGGAATATTTAACCATGTACGGAAATGAACATCCTCTGTTTGTAAAATTGCAATTGACCACCAATGTTTGGTTGCTGGGCGATGGTTTTAGCATGACTAGGTACTTGCGCAAGCTACTGGCATCATCTCAAGATAAGATAAGCTCTATTAATTAATAATACTTACAGCTAGCGAAATTGCCCCAAGTAGGTAGGCCCACAGCAATAGCGCCAACTACGAAGCAAATGAAGCCCAATGCGACCACCGCTATTGAATACAGAGCCTTGCCACTGGCCATGGCTGCATGTCAGCCAACTTCATGGAATGTTCCGGACAACATCAGGGCTGATGAGCGCTTGTTCGGTGGGTGCGGAGTCTTGATCCGCACATCTGTGGGACAATAACAGGGCTTAAGCAAAACGTAGATGATGAATAATAGATTTGGAATTTTTTAATAAGTCCTTGTTACTTCTCTGTTTGAGAATTGCTAATGCCCCACAATCCAAAAGAAGACTTGAACAGTCTTATTTTGGATTGTGGGGAATTATCTATTCTTTGATCACTTTGAGTCTTAGAGCATGTGTATAAACTCTATTATTCTGTTAAGTTGTAAAATGATTAAGGGTTTTATTCATAGATGATGATCAAACTTAAAGAGACATTTAAATGTCAAAAATGTTGATACATTTTTTTGAGTCTTTCCCCTTAAGATTCATAAATGTATATCAATACATTTATGAATTGATATACATTTATGAAAACAGACAAAAAGAATAACACAAACGTTTTTTCAACTTTTTGATGTTCTTGATAGTGTTTTGTTATCAATACTTTCAGTTTTTCTTTCAGCATTGCAATTAAAAACAAAAGAAGTTTATGGTGATTTTATGGCGTGACTGTTATTACTAGGTATTATTTATTTCACTGTAGGTACCTAAGTTGATGCTGGGTAAAGGTCAAATGAGGTCACTCTACAGGTTTTTTCTTTCAATACGTAGTTTTAATCATTTTCTGAGTCTGGTAAATAGTTTGCAATACGGAAAAGAATGAGAATAGTATGCAATGCCCACAGTCAGTGTTTCATGACTGAAACCTGTTCTGAAACCTCTAAAAGTTTGTTGCATAAACACAGATATTAGCGAAATCGACATTTGGCTGCATTCATAAACTTATTGTGTAATTAAAGTACGCAAACCGGTCTTCGTTCGATAGTAACGTTACGGCACAAAGGAATGCCAAATCAAAACACTTCGGCCCACTGTCTATATTATTATTATCATTCCTATTGGAATGCACAACAATGATTTCCAATTAAAATCTCACTAGAATCACCCAGTAGGAACTTTTCATCGTGTTAATTGAACCATACAGTGAACAGCTAGTATCTAAGGCTAGAAACAGTTATTTTAGCGTAACTTTTACTCACGTTTACCTTGCGAACTCGTCTCGTTGAAGAAATCACACGAAGATCACTCAACTATGCAACTGACAATCAATTTATGATTGAAAACCTTTTAGGTATCAACATCTCTTTTGCACACACAAACTCATCGAAACAAAACACCTGTATTTTTCATGTGAATGCACAAAAGTTTACTCACGATTCAAAATTCGAACCACGACACACCTTTTTAGCACTCCCAATAGGTACTATAGTGAGGACTTTCGAAAAATAGTTATTATCACTCTAGAATCTAGTTATTATGATAAAATGACACACGAAAAATAATTGCACATAACTGCACAGACAGATTTTGTGATTTTGATCTCTGTGAGAAAACACGGACTCTATATTTTAGGCACGAAACCTTTGACGCGCGCGTTGTGTATGTGGTCGGTAAATAAACTGGTTTTTTGATTTCAATTTGTTGAGCGAGGTAGGTACGTTGCAATCACCCACCGAACTCGAACAATGTGTCAGAAAGGTTGCTATCTCACTCTTACGCAAAAAAATAAGCCAATGTTTTTCAAGTTAAACAGAGATCGCAATAATTCCATTCTGTAAGTCTGCTTATTGCATGCAACTTGCACTCATCGCTGTCGTTGGACTTGGATGAATTAATTAATGTACTTACTTTGTTTATTAAAAATATTAAGTTTTTATCACGCTTGATTTTTTACCTTGCGAATTCTAAAGTTTTTTTTTCAACCCGAATGACATTATTTTACAAAAACCATGCGAGCGTTTCTGAACGGAAATTAACGTTTCTCTACGCGCAGTTATATTTAGTGCGGGAGCGGTTAGGGTTAGCGGGAAATCAAGTGACAGAACCAATTCCGGGAAAATTTAAAATGATTTGTTAATATTAGCTTTCATTCATACAATATTTTATTAGGTACCAGGTATAATAATAAATCAAAGAATACATTTTTTATGTTGTTGTTGTCATGGTTTACTGAACCATATTTTTTTTTCTTTTTTGTTTGGGTAAAATATTTATTTAGCACACAGCCTAGGCCAGGGCATGTACCTATTTGGCTAACGGGTTTTGTCTCGCTAGCTTGTTTAGGATTTAAAAATAATCTGAAAAGTCATTGCGGCCACTAAGATCAAGGGCAGTTCTCCTTCTCAATGTCGATTACGATTAGGTACCTAGACGGTAGACCAAAAATTGTTCCTACCTGGTGGTACCTATTGTTCGACTTGGTGAAATTTGTTTCACCAAGTCGAACAATACTTCCAATTTTGACTTGATCTGTGATTATTGTCAATGTGGCCCACTGACCCTTGGTTGACCAGCAGGCTGGTTAAGATTTGAGAACAAAACTATCTTCAGTTTTAACTTTCTTATAATCAGTGAACAGAAGGGAATAAGGGATGATGTTCTAGATGCAGTTTTCGTGGGAGGTACGGCAAGAGGCTGAAGACAGCATAAGGATGAAGATGAAAAGAATTTTCCTTTTCCGCCAATGCTTTTTTTAGCTCCAAAAGATCTATCACAGGCTCACAGCACTAGCATGCCAATTGCCATCGATTAATCGCCGATTTTTTCACCTGAATAAAAATACCCCGATATCATTCGAGACAACGACAAAATAATGCTTTACTCTGATTTAAGTAGTCGCGATAGAATAAATAACTCCATTAGCTGAATGGCTGCAACTGCGAGGTCATGCATCTATTTCGGTACTCACGCTGTTAAGTCTGACGAATAATAGTGGTCGGTAGAAAATTGCAAGCAGTTCGTAATTTCTGTTTGTGATATTTCGTAGTAGTTTACCAATACCTACCTACTTCAATAGATGTAAATTTACAGTATAACTTCTAGTGGTTTAAATATAGAAACAGTTCGTAAGATTTACAGTGTGTGCCGTATATTTAATCGGGTCTCGTAAAATACTTCGTAAAAGTGTTAAATATGATCAAAGTAGGGATAGATGTGGCAGAGAAGAAGTTTAATATGATGCTACTGTTTGTTGTTTTTATTTTGTGTCCGGTTGCCTGTAAGTTGCCTTTCGTCTTATATATATATTTCTTTTGTTAGTGTTCTTGCAATCTGCTCCTTGTGAACATTCAGCCTATGGTTAGGAATTTATTAATTGTCTTGAAGGGCAGTCAGTCCCAGAGACGTCACAGACTACATAGAGATAGGTACTACGTATGTATCGTATTCCTTATAGATCTCTAGGGCACTTTCGTTCGTTCGTTTCGTCTTATATGACTACTGATGAAGTGGTTATTTTTTTGCCATGATTACCTATTAGATAATCTAGTAAGCAGTGGCGTAGCTAGTACCTAGTAAAGGGGCCCTGTATCAAAAAATGTGGGGGGCCCTTTTTATCTGACTACTATAGCGAAGCTCAAAGGAGGGTATTTTTTTTTTAAATTATGTACCTAGAAGCATACTAAACCGAGATTGATGAAGATTTCATTGGAAGTTTACTAAACATTGCAAGAGCGAGCGAAACCAGCACCCTAATTACGAAACGCAAACTCAATTTTAAATTGAAACCAATTGAAAAAGATTTTCAGTCCATTGCTTCATAAGTTCGACAAAAAGAATCTGCTTAATTTTTTTTGTCGAACTTATGAAGCAATGGACTGGCAATCTTTTTCAATTGGTTTCAATTTAAAATTGAGTTTGCGTTTCGTAATTAGGGTGCAGCTAAGAGCATCCTGATGCTGACTCGTTGGTTAGATTTTCTGTAAAGCTTGCGAGTTGGACCGTGCCTTTAGCTTGAAGCCTCAGTAAGCTTTAAACAAATTACGTTTATTTTTATATTTTATTCATTAGTTATTCATTAATTACGGGCTCCTCATCATTAAGAATTTGAGGTTTTGGATAATATTTTACGAATTTTTGCTTATATGTATACCTGGGGGGTCCTGTAGCTTGGGGGCCCCGTATCATTGATACGGCGGTAGCTACGCCCCTGCTCGTAAGTAAGTTTAAAGAACATAAATACTTAAATAACAAAAAAACACTTGGTTTTCTGGTATGATATTATTATTCTAAAGAATAAATAGAATGATAAATAGACTATATTTTCTGTTATAACAGTTGCAGAAGCTGTTGTTGATGCTCGTACAGACGATGCAGTAAGTAAACTAATGGCTACTACACACTGCCGCCGCGCCGGCCTGGCCGCCGCCGCGCCGGGCGCGCCCGGCACTGCCGCACAAAGTAACGCAAAGGAAATGAAGGCGCAAAAGTCGGACGCACGTGCCGCGCGATATCCGGCATGTGTGTAGTAGCCATTATACACATCACACCTACTTACGTATATCTTAAATACAGAGTCATATTATTATAGCAAACTTCTACTTGAGAAGTCCTTCTAAAAGTTTTAACAGTCTCCTATAAAATTTAACCACGCCTGTAAGTCCCCGAAGGGTTGGGGTGGGTTGCCTACTCTCCTAGCTATGTCCTATGTTTTTTTGTCATGTTTCCTCTATGTTCTCACCATTCGGCGTAGACTGCCAAGTGTAGATGCTTGTTCGGAGATAAAATCAAGCTTCTCCATCTGGTATTCTGGTTTAGTCTCCTCATTTATTATTCTTCTTTTCCCACAGATTCTGCAACCCTGCGAAACGAAATGCGGTTGCGAAGAGTACGTTCCTAACGTTATCCTTAAAATATTTAAGTACACCCCGATTCAAACTTAATGGCGGCTCGGAACATGAGGCGAGTCGCTGCGCAGTAACGAATTCATGTGTTAGCGGGGGTAAGGGGTGGGGTACTGCGCAGCGGGTGGCTAACTTCCGGGCCGCCATTAAGTTTGAATCGAACTATAACTGAAGTATATTTGCCACGTAAAATTAAAGGATTGTGTTTTCAGAATGTATGTCTACGACGCCGTTAACGATAAGTGTATGATTAATTTCAAAAAAGTAATGAAGAGAATCGTTGTAATATACGAAAAAAATAGTAAGTGTTACCTACAGTTACCTTACACCTACACCTAATCAAGACTGAATTCTATAATCTGTCATAATTTTAAGCATTCTCGGGAAGTTCCGCAGCAAGCATCTTGAAACACCAGAAATATTTTTTCAATAACTAGCCAATACTATTACTCGTATACTAAGGCACAGATAATATAATACTACGTAACTAAGGTAACCCTGTACAGCCTTTTCACGTCAGGATGTCAAAGGCGCTTGTATGAATGTCTACCAACTCTGATACTGTCTTCTTTGAGACACATATTGGGTCCTCTTACTGTGCGTTTGCGCTGGCAAAACATTCACATGTTGAAATCTCTATTTTCTGTCAATTTTCTATAAAATATTGGCAGTGTATAGAGTGCCACCATTGGCACTCTATCCCTATCGGATAAAGTGCCACTACAGGCACCCTAGTAACACCGCCTCGGCCCGGTTCAAGTGCCGCAAGCATTGGATTGTCATTGTCACTGTCACTAAGTCACGTCACTTGGTATTTTGTTTGATTGTCGAGGTTAGATCGCTGTAAAACACCACAATCCCAAAACATTACATTCTCTTGTGCCTAAACGGACCCTGGCACTTCGCCGGGCGCTACCGCGGCACCGCTCGCTACGCTCGCTCGGCTCGTGCGTTGTGTGGTCACAGACCTAACCTAACCTAAATAACAAGTGACAGTGACAATGCAACGCTCACGGCACCCTAGCCGGGCCGAGGCAGTGACACTAGAGTGCCACAAGAAACTCGCGGCACTCTATACACTTCGTTGAAAATAGAGCATGAATATGTTTTTATGTGAATGTTTCGCCAGTGTGTAAATGCATAGTTAAACACACAAATAAACCATAATCTAATTATCAAATTGATTTTTCAGATGTTGAGACTTTTACTGATGACGAAATGGCAAGTACGTTAGACAGAACACGAACTGAACAGCTTTTTGTGACTGCATAAATGGCCAACTAATTTGCAGTTTTGTACTTAACTACATTTGAAACTACTGACAGAAAAAGTTGAGCAGCAGAACTAAACCACTTTGCATGGCGTTTATCCTATTTGCGATTTCTTGCATGTGCTTTGGTGTCGTGTGCCGTTTCCTAAACTTGTATTAGTACGCTGATGCGATTTAAATCTTAGCTGCGGAGGAAGAATGTGTTGATATTAGTTAGGAGCAGTGGTGGCCCATTGGTAATGGCCGCGACTTACGAGTTGTATGTCAAGGATCCGAACAAAAGCATGCACTTTACATTGTACAATGTACTTATAAATTATTTCACTACGCTCAAAACGGTGTAAGAAAACATCGTGAGGAAACCGGCATGTCCTAGAACCAAAAAAATCGAAGAAATGTGACATTTACCAACCCGCACTGGCCCACGTGGTGGATTAGGGCTAACTCCTTTTCAGAGAGGAAGACAGTGCCCAGCATTGGCAGCAGTCGGAACATTATAGGCTGACTAGCTTTATCCCACAGCTTCGCTCGCGTGGATGTCGGAAATTATACCAATGAAACGTACTACCGGGATAAAAAGTATCCTATGTGTTAATCCAAGTTATCAACTGTCTGTCTGCGTCACCCAAATCCTCTTAGTAGCATAACATAATGATTGAATACTATCGTGAATTCATGCAAGCCTAGTACTTTTTGTGCCAAATTTCAAGTCTATTAACTCAAGGAAAAAGATTTTTCATACAAACGAAATCTCATGTTTTCAGCCCCCTTAGGGGTCGAATTTACAAAAACCCATAAGCAAACTTTTAGGTATCCTTATTGAACCTATACAGAGTGTCAGGGACATCGACGCAAAGCCTGTTACCATGGATTCAGTATATGATTCTGAACACCCCTGTGTTGAAAATTTTCGTCGGTTATTTAAAAAAAAAACAGCTGTTCCATACATTTTGACCGCGGTATTACACTTTTCTATGAAACAGCAGATTTTTTTTGTAACCAACGAAAAATTACCACGCATCATGGGGGTTCAGAATCATGTACTGAATCCATGGTAACAGGCTTCGCGTCGATGTCCCTGACACCCTGTAAAATATTTACAAGACTTTAATAACACTTCATATTTCTGTTTTCAGAATCAATTTACATTGAAGGGGAGAAACTATTTAAAGGCATAATGATTTCGGTTATCCTCTTCATGACGTGCGCAAGCGTTTGTGTTGTATCCGCCTGCATATACTGTTGCCGTATTAATTATACGTAAGTGCCATTGATGAAGTACCTAATTACATCTCATTAAAACTAGAACACGCGTAGGTACCATGTTCGCGTAAGTTCCGCGTAAGTGTATGTAAGTAGTATAGTTAACCAAATTTAACACTGGTAACACTTTGTCCTACGAAAATCGCATTCACAGAGTACAAATCCTTGTTTGGCCGCAGGAGTAGGTACCTACCACCTACCCTCCCTACCCACTCAAGAGCGGCCGCAGACAGGGGCAAGGTTTAAGTAAAATAAAATCGAATCGTGTGAGTGTGAATGGACTGGCCTGAATGCATATCTGTCAAGAAATTGCTTCAATGATGAACGTTGCTATATCTTCATTGAAAAAGATGGGAGACCCAGAGACACTTCTTAACAGTCTGGGCCTCCCAGGAATAAATTCTGGATCCGCCCTTGTGCCCACTACTTCACAGAATATAGTACTATCAAGCGTAGCTGCTATTTCCATTCTTTGCTTTGAGGGCAAATCCGATGGTGTTACTCCACTTAAAAAAATGTTTTACCACGTTTAGGAACAGATTCCGCCAGAACTGGAAGGAGGACGCATGGGCCCGCGAACGATGGAAGGAGTAGGGGACGCCCGTAGTCTGGTCACAGATACCTCTGATTGGTAACGATGCGCGAAGTGAGCAGAATTAATTTATAATTTTTTTCCAGAGACCGGAGTTTGAAAAAAAATGTAAAGGTTTTGGCAAAGAAACTGAAAAGAGATTATAGCTCTACAAAGATGGCTGCAAAGCGCGCGCCGTTGCCGGCGTTATCGGAAAATTGTAGTGTCCTTGTGGAACCATCGGGCGTTATGGTTGCTTAGTTTTATTTATTTTTTAATAAAAACTGACTTACTATTGGTAGAATAAATAATATTAAAAAAGGTATTTTTATTTCTTGCGAAAAAGCCAAACACCCTATTATATTATCTGTACAAACACCAGCAAGTCCAAGTGGCAGTTACCAGATAATTTATTGTAACCATTGTAACATACTCGGCTAGACAGAAAACACAAGACAGTTAGGAACTTCAATAATTTCTGATTAGAGAAATCAAGTTTCACAGACAGAAATCAAATTCCAGCATAACTTTCCCGCGCCTGCGTTTGTTTTTGAACGAAACAAAAGACTATTTATTGGTCAATCAGTATTCCCTTCCCATTGGTGGATTTCTTTTTGACATTAGTTGAGGTATGGGCTGTGTTTCGAGTTGCGCTGTAATCGATTTGAGCGTGCTAACACCCGTACCGAATTAGCGTGAGCGCGATAACGATAACGTGAATCGTCAGAGATGACGTCATGACATGCACCCTCTTACGATAACGCCGACCATGCCTATATCACCGTGAGCGCTGTCAAAAATGTCAGTTGTGCTGTTTTTTTTTGAGTCGCATCTTATCTCTAAACTAATGTGGTATTTTCGAAATTGTGCTTCTGGGGCCGTACTGTCACATGTTATAGCCATTATTGTTCCACTGTGAAAATGGGATAGTGCTATTTATGCTGTATAGTTCCGTCTCTCTCTCACACCGGAACAATGATGGCTTTAACACGTCATAGTACAGCCCCTGACTACCGCGCGTCGCCACCTAACCAAAGAAGAAGAAGGTTGTACACAAAAAATTGTCAAAACTTGCATAAACACAAAAAAAAAATGATATTTTGACGTTGAGCCAGCACTGTGAGCGTTCCGAATTGTTGACAGATCGCGCGCCGCGCGTCCGTTAACTGTCAAGTACCAGAGACCACCCGCGTCGCGGCTGAGATAAGAACGCGCTGACTGACATAAATAAAAACTCTGAGTTTTTTGTTACGTGTAGGTACAGTCTTATCGTTAATGGTTTTGGGTACATGATTACACAAAGGATTTTTTTATAATGCTTAGAATCTTCGTATGCGAATAAATAAACGCTAAATAAACAAACGTTGATAAATAAAAATTCTTATCGGGAATTCCTTTGTTCATTGTTTTGGTGATTTATGATAAAACTACTGGTTCAAATCACATGAAATTTTGCAGGATAAATTATGAATAGATAAGCTATTTAAGAACAGCGTTTTACGAACGTATATAATAAATAAAAACACAAAAAAAGTTACGAAAGTTGAATAAATAGGTATGCGTATCATTACGTACAGACACCAGCACATCAAGTTACTACAATCTGTCAATATTTTTTAATAGATTTTCAACTTTATCGCTAAAGAATAAGGATCAACGTTGATTGGGAAAATTTTATAGACTGGAGTAGGTTGATGTGCTGGCGTCTGTACATGATTTTTCGTTCAAATATTATCTCAAACATAAATTAACTAATAAATAAATGACTCCAGCGATTACATACACAAGACACACACAAAACTCAAAATATTACAACAATGACTTTTTTCATCACGGGTAGATTGTAATTTTTTTGGTGGGATCAAAATAGGTATAATACGATGTAATTTAGTGCAAATATTACGACGATAGTAAAACTACTTAATCATTTTAATAACACCACTTCCCGTCAATTTGCACTCAAAAACAATAAAAAATAAATAAACATAGTGCGGAATGCGCACGCATGACTATGACGTTTTACCTGCGTTTGACGTGCGAGAACTGTCAGTTTCAAAATTTTTCAAATGTTGCCTATTGATATTTTTGCGCTTTAGTCGATTTATTTGACAAGTATATTATTTTACTATACCATAGAATACTACTGACCACAAACCATATAACCCCGTGTGTAAAGTACAAATAGAGATTGAAGCTGCATGAATCGAACGTCGCACCGACGAAAAGACAGCCACTGTCGCACTGTCGTGGCTGTCTTTTCGTCGCACGAATTGACCGATCGCCGATGGGCGATGCGCAGATTGTTGATGTCAGCCCTGTGAGCGATTATGTTTCGGAAAGCGGCCTTAGATTTGACACTTGCTTGCTTGACAATGACAGACGTCAGACAGACCGTGACAGACGTCAGGCAGACAAGCTTGCTGTTAGTGTTTTCGTTTTTCTTGGTCTTGGTCTTGGCCAAAGCCCAGTTTTATTGAGTGATTTGGTTGTTGTTGTGGTCAATAACTTTACAAATTCTAATGAGAGAACACAAATAAGTAAATATTTTATTCAATCATGAACTAGAAATTTGTGCATTGTAAGTATTAGACCCAGTATTTTAAAAGCTTGCGATAATTCAGCTCGTTTTCATTTGTTTCATTGATTTTAGGCTTATTTCTCTGAGTATTCATGCAAAATTAAACACGTATTTCTAACGCTTTTGACTAATAATAATGTAAATCTTTTTTCAGACATGGAATAAAAACTATTTCGTAAACATGCTTGATGGTAGCTTGATGGATATGGTGTTTACAACATTGGGCGTACTATTAGGCATGGCAATGCTGAGCTGTTTATGCTGTATATGTATGAAATTCAGGTTAGTTCAGTTCTCATTTAAATAATACACAACATTGCTAAATATGTTGGTATACATAATACACTTAAGTCGTATTCATATGATCTTGACTTTGGCTACTCAATTGAGGACTTCCTTGAGCCAGTCATTGAAATATGTAGTTGTCAAGCATGTCCTGTCATCAATCACTATTGTGTTCCATATTCAAAAGAAGCTGAGCACTCCTTGCTGTAGTTCTATATTTAATCTATGTAGGTAGGTATAATATTGTGATGACCACTGGGTCATCATGTATGTTAAAGATTACCTACACCCTAACCCTGGACACTGATTCAGGGTTCAAGTACCGATGTCACTTTTTCAATTCATATAAACGCTTTCTGAGTTTATCGTGGACATTACTGACATTGTGGGACACCTGGATTTACAGTAAATATAAGTCTGAAATCGCTATCCCGTCTTGAGCAAGTGTGGTGATTAATGCTTGTGCCTTCTCTATATGAGAAGGCCTTTATCCTACAGTGTTTGAGTTTTAACACAGAACTGATTCCTAAAATTCATTTCAACGATCTTAGTTCATTCTAACGATCTTAGATCATTTACTTTCTGAAAAATAATCATGATTTTGTAACTGAGTTACTTGGATTCATTTTATTCTTAACCCAAGTCATGGTTCACCCATGTGGCAAATTTCATCCAAATCTGTTCAGCTGTTTTAGTGTGAAAGCGTACCAAACAAAGAAATTACAAACAAACTCACTTTCGCATTTATAATATTATTATAATAAAGTTATGATTCTTATGTACTCTATGTTGTATGTCATATACCAGAAACCTTACATATTCCAATAATCATAGCTAATCATACTTATTTATCCATTCCAGTGATCTGAAGCTGAAGAGTTACGTAGTAGAAATGGCCAAAAAGAGAGGCATCAAAGTGGATTTAGATAAACTGGACGCGAAATACAAGCCGTGCCAGTCACCGCAACTAAATGAAAACTGTACTATAATGATACCAGATGTAGCTATTGTTCTTTAGCTTAGTACCTGTTTTTGTTAGTATCATGTATAACTCTAGGCCATAAACAGCGCAGCCAAGGGTGGATCCAGGGGGGAGGCACAGGGACACACCCCCCAAAACTCGGAATTGTCCGAATGGACTGGCCTGAATGCATATCAAGACATTGTTTTAATGATGAATATAAGAAAGAATGAATCCCAAAAACAGCATAGTGCAATACAAGATATGGGAGACACTTCTTATCTGTCCCATGTGCCTCTCCCAAAAATAAATCCTGGATCTGCCCTCGAATGCAGCATACGACTCCGACATTTATGCTGATATGCCAAAACTCAATTTTGTGTAACTATACATGCTGATTGAAAAAATACTAGCGAGCTCTTATAATTGATCAACACTAAATTTAGAACTCATCATCCCTTACACACTATACGTATAGTTAATCTTTATATTTATTTATTTATTTTACAGAAAGCTTACAGACTAATAATACAATTAAAAATCAGTGATAGGTTGTATTTGCTCATTACAAGCTTCCACATGTATACATCTGGTAACAAATTCTTTGCGTTAAATGGAAAAAAAAAAATTATATGGGAAAAAGAAAATGAAATTGCTGTTTTCATAATTTACTAGAGTTGTAATAGAAAAAGGTGTTAGATTTTTTATAAAAAAGCTCTTACGAGCTTGCTTGTATTTTTCAAAACTTATACTAAACTTAGCCGTCATAGCTAAATTATCGGGGAGCTATATTATATTGTTTTCATTAGATCTATTATTTTGAATCTAGCCTTACTAACTTCAAATATTCAATAGCTTATTGGAAGCAATAAGAGAGGTTTCATGTTGAATGTTTAACAAAAAGGACAGAACATGTATGCCAATGTTAATATTGATTCAGGGTTCAAGTGAGTGGGTGTGAGTGAGTGGTATATTAGGGAAAGAATAGAAATCCATATAGAAGTGCTCATGCACTTAGTTGATAATAACATGCTTCTCTGTGGATAACACAAAGACAGGAATTGCCAAATATATCTCAATATTTATATGTAGGTATTTATAAGTACAGATGTTTCTCCACTATTTGAACATTGAATGAGCTTCATTCAATGTTCATTTTATTATGAAAATATTTTATTCTAAATGCCAATCTTGGAACTAACTGTGTCTTGTGACATTTATTGTATTTCAAATTTAACATTCTTTTACGTGGTGGTCTTAGGAAAACTGCAGCTATTGAATTATACCAAAAATATTTTTCCACCGATTTTGTTTACGAAAATAATTATGTTTTTTAGGTTTTAGATTAAGACTCACTTGCACCACAAATCGCTGAACATATTTAGCTCTAAACTTACGTAAAATAATGGTTTAAATATGCTTAGAGCTAAATATATTTCTGCAAATTGTTTGACAGCAGAGACAGGTTGATGACTACTATGTGTAACACTAAATTTAGTTTCTGTATTTAGTGATGCATGGTTACTGGGTTGTGGAGGTCAGATAGGCAGTTGTTCCATGTAGAATACTGGTATTCAGCTGCATCCGGTTAGACTGGAAGCCAACCCCAATATATTTGGGAAAAAGGCTAGGAAGATTGATTTAGTGATGCATGGTGAAAGTGAATTCAAAGCTCTTAGCTTTATCGTGAAAACTGTGATTTCAATACTTTTAGTAATCCAAACTTCTAATTTATTTTATTCTGTGATAATACTGATAATCTATTGTTTATTTTTATTTTGACTAAAGTTCATATTTCTATAGCCACTCTCAAAGTTCCTAACCTATGATTAGATTTAGCATAACCCTCATAATTAGGCTATTGTTTAATTTGCCTGAAATTTGTTAACAAGGAGTTCTTCCTCTGTATTTTTTTTTTTTTTTTACTACAGTTATGCATTTTACAATGCGCGGACAGCAACTTGTTATTATTTCTTTAATAGGTATATTAACAATAGTTTTAGTAATGTAAAGGTTTCTTGATCTAACAAGCAGTCTTTAGTATTGTTTATACTTCACTAAATATTAGCTTTCAAGTGTTCAATTATAAAAGTGAGATGTATGTATAAAAGCCGTGTGTTTTTATGTAAGTATAATATATCGGCAGTTTGAATTTGCTAATATATTATAAGGTAATGAAAAACAAAATGTATACAGTAGATTAATTAATTATAGAGAATAATGATTATCTTTTTAGGATAAAATAATGAACCATAGGTAGGTAGATTAGATAATACGTTCTTACTTTAAATTAAACCACTTTCGTGTTTTAATTAAGGGATCTCGCGCACTAGACGGCCACGACCACGACCAGTGGTCGCGGCGACCAGGCAAACTATAGAAACCGATAAGAATAGTGCACTCGATCGCAACGGCTGACTAGCCGCGCACTAGGACGGCCACCCGGCCACGACTGGCCGGAGTTGTGGCCGTCTAGTGCGCGAGATCCCTATTTAGTTTCCTTTTTTTTTTTTTTTTTTGGAATATTGTAAAAGTATTTACCTATTGTGTATAGTTTTTTGCTATTCACGATAACATAGGAATAATATTGTATTGATCGGGGACAGACGGGTGTAAACAAGTTTAAGCAAAATGAGTACATAATATTTTATGAAGCCTCGTCGCAAATTGCGTTCGTCTGTCCTCCTCTTTAGTATGAATATTTGCCAACCACTGTGTAATACTAATAACAGTAGACTGTAACAGAATTAATAATTGACGTCAGTTTCTAAAAAATGTAACCTTACTGCCTACATTCTCTTTAAATACCGTAGTAGTAAATAAGTTAAGTATTAATGCATACTATTTATTAGCTAAAAATGTAGAATTACAACGAGGAGAATATAGCGGAACGTCTTAGATGTTTTCCTTAATAAATTGAGAGAATTGAAACGAATAAAGGTCTTAGCCAAAGAGTAGGACAGTTCAGACTTATAGAAAAATAACGTAGAACTTACAAAATATACTAAAATATACAAAATATACTAAGTGGGAACTAGAGCTCAATACTCTTCAGTATTTATTAGTATTACTTTACTAACTCTATATAGAAGAATAAAATGAGGCGGAGAGACCTCATAATGTGCATTTATTTCGTTGTTTGTTTTAGTACAAAATTGCAACTTGTAAACTATTTAAGTAGTACAAAATTGCAACTTGTAAGCTTTTTAGCCTACAATTATTATCGTATTCGATGATGGTACCACTCCCTTACGCTTGTGCTGCCCTCTATCGGTTCTAGCATCCCAAAGGATAGATTGGCATGGACCTCTTTGTAATAACACGCAGTAAAATAATGTGTTATTATTCTGGTCCACTTATTTTTGACTTTTTATGATGATGAAAAGCACTCTTAACTTTCTTCGACATTTTCTGTGTTAGTAAATATTTATTTAATTCTATTTTTACGATATCAAAATACCTTTTTTTTAGAAGAGCTAAAGGTTTACAATTTTTTTTTATTGTATTGCACTCTATACAAACTTGGTGAGAGTAATTATACGAATATTATATTCAAGTCATGTAGTTATCTATAAAGTAAAACTATTATATTAAAAAATATTATATTGTATACTAGTCGCCTATCTACTACTGAACAAGCGCACAATGAGATAATGATATTTGAATTTAGCGTCGAATTGTTTACACACAAACGACTTACCTCGACAAGTATTTAAAGTATTTATTATTAATACTCGCTATTTCATAGTAGCAGCCCGGAGTTATTTGTGACCGGTTCATGGCAATAGGCTCGCTTCCTATTACAGTTCACGTCAAATAACTTTGCCGCGCTGAAGTTAGGTTTTGCATGCGTGCTGGCATGCGCGCTACTGTTTTATAAACAAGATTAACTACTGCGCAGTCATTTGTAGTCTACTTCAGAGCGGCAAAGTAATTGACACGGACTGTACATGGAACTTAAACATAACTTACTGGCGAAATAATTATGTGTGTAAGTACCAAGGTACATACACTTCCTCCTAAGTCCTAACCCTCCAGGGAAAACAGGGGTGTTATTATGTTATGTCTGTGACGTCATTTGCATAATTTACTTTGAGATTGCAATTAAGATCTACTCTGCAATTACATTGTAAAAATCCTCGTGACGTAATAAACTAGTCTTGAGTTTGTCGTTTGTGTGTTGAAACATTTCATACTGCCATTGGCTACGCGTGACTGAAGGAAAAAAACAATTTATATGTTGAAAATATTTACTATAATCAACTTGTAATTTAGTAAAATTAAAGTAATTATTGAAACTCAAACTTGCATTTGATTAACTAACACTGTTTCTGGAATGAGAATCAACGACGACGCGGCGACATTGCCACAGAGCATGTTACTTTAGACATTGCTTTACGCGGCGACGCGGAGGTGTCAAAATTAAAGTCATGTCAAGTGATCTGATTGGACGTTGATAATTCAGTCATCCAATAACAGCAGTTGTCCATTTGACATTCATTTGACAATTTATTAGCTAACTTTTGTATTGATTTTCGATCCAGAAACCATAGAGATAAATCCTGGATCTATCCTTAGTAACCTGTAACACTTTATAGCAACATCACGCTACGATTCCTAGGAGCCGAGTAAAAAGAAAAAAAAATAAGCAGAATAATAAATAATATAATAATAAATAATCAGAAAGAACGATAGGTAAGCGAAAACGAAGCAATACCCATAGATGCACTGCAATACCGTTCACGTGGACGAAGTCGCGGGCAGAAACTAGTAGGTAATATAATAAAGCTGAAGTGATTGTTTTTTTTGGAAATAGAATCAACGAGGCGGCGACATTGACTTACGCGGCGACCGACGTCAAAATTAAAGTCGTGTCAAGTGATTTGATTAGACGTTTATCCAACGTCTAATCAAATCACTTGTCACACATTCAGTCATCCAATAACAGCACAGCAGTTGAACATTTCTAAATTTTCTATTGATTTTAGTTCCAGAAAGCGTATAAAATAGGTAAGTCATGTATCTATCCTTAGTACCTAGGTAACCTATAGGTATTAACACTTTATAGTAGGTAACTTGTAAATTAAATTTCATACTGCTGGAATATTTTCTGTATAATAGGAACGAATGTAGAAAGCACGAAACTTTCATAGAAAATCTCGCGGCATGCCAGTTTTTCCAGTGAAATACGCGACGACGACGTGACGACTCGTGTAGTCGTGCATGAAGGTGATAATGCAACTTTTACATCATAAGCTGGACAGACAGACTAAAGTGATTTTCTGCTAGTAACAACTGAATTCAATATCTAAGTGCTTGTTTACGGACACGCGGGGCATTGGGCGGGGCGGCCCGCACAAGAGTTTTCGCTTCCGCTTTCGGAGAAGCGTTTTTATAGGCGTTTGCTTGAAATCCAGGTGCAACGCCGCGGGGCACGCGGCGGTGCCCGCGGCGTCGTATGTACGCTCAATACCTACGAACTACGAACATCGGCGATATCCACATATAACATCAAATAAGTAAATCTATGTTCTGTTGGAGCTCTAAACAATTAAAGCTTCTAAGTGAACGAACGAATGAAAAATATGGCCATTTATGTGACATATTTTGATACTCGCACATGAATCAAAACCTACCGGGTACCTACTTTCCTTTGACCTAGAATCATGAAATTTGGCAGGAAGCAAGATCTTACAGCACCAGTAAAGGAAAAAGGCCGAACTTTTTTTAATTATTCGTTTTATCACAAAAAAAAAAAACTTACATTTGCAGTTGGAGAATTGACCGTGACGTATATCGATATATGAGAGAACATGTTGGTCAACTACTAAATTAAGTTTGTTCTTGGGATAAATTTTATTCATCCCAACCACGGAAACCTTCATTGTGCGTGGTCCGACACGCACTTGGCCGGTTTTTTTAATGCCTCGTTGGTCTAGTGGTCGCAAGCACTACTGCTGAGCATAAGTTCCGGGTTCGATACCCGGGTCGGGCAAAATATTATTGGTATTTTCCATCTGGTATTTCTCAGTAGTAGCCCGGAGTCTGGAGTTGTGCCCGGTTGATGGCATTAGGCTCGCCCCCTATTACATGGGACTTAAACATAACTGGCGAAATGTGGGTGTAGGTACTATAGGAACACCTCTGCCTAACTTTTCGGAGAATATAAGCGTGATGTTATGCATCCTATGTATGTATTACTTTATTTATTATTAAATATTTCGGTCGCGCTCCCGCCTTCCGCTCCCGATGCACGCCGCGAGCACCGCCGCGTTCACCGCCGCGTGCATAGATAATACACTTAAGCCGCGTGCAACGCCGCGGGCACGGCCGGGCACCGCTACATTTCACGCCACGCCGCACGCCCCGCCGCACGCCCCGCGCTTCCATAAACAACATCGTACATCGCCATATGTTTGTGTTTGCGCGTGTGATGATGCGGGCCGCTGCACGCCCCGCCTCTCTGTAAACAGAAAAAACGTCCGACGCACCGCCGAACGCCACGCTGCACGCCACGCTCAACGCCCCGCGTCTCCGTAAACAAGCACTAACAAAATATAATTTCTAAATCCTTAGTAGGTACCTACTTACTTATTAAACAAAGCTCTAAGTACTAACCAATTTCTTCTGAACGAGTGGTTGGGACAAAATAATATAGGTACCTTACGGGAAGAGGGAGGCTGCGTCAACATGATAACTGTGATAAAGCTATCCGAAAGCGTGATGCGAATAATCCTGCGAGGTTTAAGGACGTGATACTAATAACAACTCCACGGCTTCTATTTTGTGTGAAAATTGCGCACTGTAAACAAAAATGTATTGCTTTGCCTGGCGGGACTGATTTTCTTCAAAATTTTGGTGCGGGAAACGACTACCTACTGACGTTACGTGACCTAAAATGGCGCTGCTATCTTCCAATTTCAAATCTAAACGAAGAAAAAGGAATAAAATATACTGGCAGCAAACAGATACCTCAGCAGAAGAATTTTATTTTTATCGTGTGGGCTAAAAATAAAATTCTTCCACTAGTGTTGCCAGTCTAGTGTGGTGGTCGACTGTGAGTTTTGCGAGCCTGAGTTTGATTCCCGGATGGGCCAGTATTTTTACCTACGTTATTATTAATTAACTTTTTCTCAAACATGCTTGTAAATTCGAACATTATTTTGACAACCTTCCTCGAGATAAATTGAAATTGCTGTACTGGTCAAAAACAAGCGAGCATCAGGCCGGCAATCTTATTAAGAAAATCCATACCTGTCGTGTTTAGCGGCCAAATAAATTACTATGAAAACTCATAAATCTGTCCTGTTATTTAAAAGTGAACTAACTTTTTACTTTCACATGGCAACCAAGGAGGTAACTTATCAAAGATTTTATTTAAATTTCGAACTGTCTTAGCAAATAGAGCTGTGAAGAAACAAATGACTATATAATTTATAAATAATTTACTGGGTTTGAATTTCCGCGCATTGTTTGAGAAAAGTACTATACAAGCCTTGGCCGCAACCAGGCATTGATGGACTCAAGTATGTGTGCCTCGGCTTCGCCTCGGGCTCGGCCCACATTTTCGCTATCGTCCATCAATGCCCTAATTGCTGGCCTCGACAGTAATGTACTATAGGTTTATAGCACACAAAGAAATAGACATTGTAACTAAAAGTTATAGAAACTACTTACCTAAACCTAAACAGTCCGCTGGTAAGAAGCTTGTAAAACAATTATAAGTAAGCATAGCCGGTGCTTGCTTTGCTAAGCCCGCTTGTTCAATACAATGTGAACATATATATTTGACATTCTAAATTATTATAGATTAATGCAATTAATTGCATTGATCTGTAATAATTTAGAATCAAATTTAATATTTTTGTTTTTAATTATAAAATTATAAGTGTGCAACATTAATGTGCCTTAAAAATGTTTATCACGTGTGGCAACACACGTTTTTTGTACTTGTGAAAAGTTCGTTGAGCGTAGCTCGCCATTGTATTTTCCTTTTTTATCAAATATAAGTGAAATCCATAATTTTACTTTCTCTCTTTGTTTTATTTCCAACAAAGAAGTGGTCCTTCGAGTGTCAGTTTAAACAGTTCTTCAAATAAAGTGATTTTCGGTGATTTCGTCGTCGATTGTGTGGACGCGCTAAATAGCGCGCAGGGTGGGACCGTGTCTCACGCCCCGGCGCAACCTCACCCATATAATATTTTGGGTGATCACATCGAATCACGAAGATTTTATTCCAGTTTCACGTCAATAATTGTGAAACATCGCAAAATTGGTGCGATTTTGGAATTGGAATTTGGATCAACAAGTTCAAGTTCATCAACATTATAGTGGATGTGGGTAGATTTCTCCTATCCTCTCTGGTATGTACGCCCGCCAATTTATTCTAGCAATTTCAATAATTGCGTCATCATTGTTCTTCATTCATTTGTCGTGAAGTTGGTACTTGGTCGACGTTTCCTGTCAAGGCAGACAGACCATCAAGTGTCACTGTCATACTCCAACGTCATTCGAGTTTGACAATTGTGACGTATTGTCGAATGTCATTTGACTTTGACAGTTAATCGAAGTAAACAAATACAATGAAAGTTTTCTAACATTAAACCGACAAGTTGACTGATTATAATAAATAAAGAAAAACAAGTGATAAATAAAAGTGTTTGTGCGGCATATTCATACTAATTACGAGTGGATATTATATTAGTACAATAAAATGACTGATGTAAAGAAGCTGAAATTGTCGCGAGCGTCATGCAAAGCAACATTGACGCGAATTCAAAACTTTGTAGAGGATCCGATAAACCTCGCCTCGGCTACAATAGACCTTCTAGAGGCAAGGAAAGATAAACTTATCACTTCATTAAAACAGTTTGAAGCTCTCCAGTTAGATATATTAAGTTTGGATGAAAATGACTCTGAGGATGTAGGCATGTTTGAGGAACGGTTTTTTAAAACCCTTGCTAAAATTAATGAAACTATACGCATGCTTACCCAATCAGAGTCCTCTCAATCCACATGTACTTCTACTTCTAAATTACCCACTGTAGAAATTCCTACTTTTGATGGCAAGGATTTTACAAAATTCAAACCCTTTTATGAACTGTTTATAGCGGTAATAGACAATAACCGTACATTGACTGATGTACAAAAGCTATTTTACCTGAGAAAGTACCTCATTGATGAGGCTTTGTCAATAATAGTTAACCTACCATTAGTTAGTCAATCTTATAAAGAAGCTTTAGAATTATTGAGAAAGCGCTATGATAATAAGACACGTTTAATTTGTAACCACATTAATTTAATTTTGGATATACCAACAATGCAAAAGGGAACGGCGGTTTCTATAAGAACCTTTGTTTCTGATGTTAAACAACAATTATATGGGTTAAAAAATCTCGATGAACCAGTGGATAGCTGGGATCGGCTTCTATTGTGTCTACTTACTAAAAAGCTTGATTTATATACACACAGAGCATTTCATTTAGAAAGAGATGCTAGAATTTTACCAACTATGTCAGAGTTTTTAGACTTTTTAGATAAGCGTGCTATGGCGCTGGAGGATACTATCCCCCTTAAAGGTCATACTACTGAAAATAAATCCAAAACTACAGTGCGAGTCTCAAATATCGCTGCACAATCCAATGTATTGTGTTGTGCCTATTGTAATAAAACTGATCATGCAATTTTTGCCTGTCCTAAATTCAAGATGGTTCCCATAGAAACACGTCTGACCTTTGTAAAAGATCACAAATTGTGCTCTATATGTTTGAGATTACATACTGACAATGTCTGTAAGTACAAATTTAAATGTAAAGTTTGTAAGGAATCTCACAATACACTTCTGCATGAAGGTAAGAAAGAGACTTCAGTCTCATTATGTTCACATAGCAACATTTCAAATTGTAATGTATTATTACCTACAGTTAAGGTTAAAGTCACTGACAAATATGGTCGTGATATTTTTGTACGGGCCTTGCTCGACAGTGGGAGCCAGGCTTCCTTTATTACGAATTCTTTAGTAAAGAGGTTGTCAATTGTTCCTACTTTGCAATCTACCAATATTATTGGTATTGGTAATAAAACCACAAATATAAATCAGGTTGTTAGATTACCTGTAAATTCAACTGCATATGATAATATTACATTTAATGTCAATTGCTATATAGTTGATACGATTACAGCACCACAGCCGCTGCAAATATTAGATATTTCTAATTTGTCCATTCCAGAAAATATTAATTTATCAGATAAAGAGTTTAACATCCCTACTGAAATTTCTATATTAATAGGGGCTGATGTTTATTTTGATTCTTTGCTAAGTGGTTGTTTCAAAATTTTGGATGGTCTTGTATTACAAAATACTCTTTTTGGTTATGTGGTTGCTGGTAAATCCTGCACAAGCAGTAAAAATGTATGTTCAAATGTAGTTTCAAATTTTGCAATCTTTGATGAAAGAAAATTAGAAAATGTGATGGAAAATTTTTGGTTGACTGAGAAAGTGTCTGAACTCCCATTGAAAAAGGTTAGAGATGAATTTCAAAAATCTGAAAATATTTTTAAAGAGTCCCTTCAAATTGTTAACAGCACATTCCATGTAGATATGCCGCTTATTTTTCCTAAAAATGAGCTACAGTTGGGAGACTCTTTCTCAGTCGCCCTGCAAAGATTTATAAGTTTAGAAAAAAAACTTAAACAAAATCCAATATTATTGGAAGAATATAAAAAATTCATAGAACAATATGTAGCATTAGGGCATGCCAAGGAAGTTGATATAAATTCTTATGATCTTAATAATGGTTCTGTTTACTTTTTAGCACATCATGCCGTCTTTAACCAAGATAGTAAGACTACAAAGTTGCGAGTGGTTTTCGATGGAAGTATGAAATCGAAAAACAAAACTTCGCTGAATGACGTCATGCTGAATGGGCCTGTGGTACAAAGTGAGCTCTTTGATATTCTTCTTTTATTTCGAACATATTTATTTGTTTTAATTTGTGATATACAAAAAATGTTCCGTGGTGTTTATATTAATGAACATCACACTAGCTTACAGAACATACTTTGGAGGGATGATCCTAATACACCCATAAGTTGTTTGCAGTTGCAGACAGTAACATATGGGTTGAAAGCCTCTACCTTTTTGGCCACTCGATGCTTAATAGAACTTGCAAATAGGCATAAGAATGACTTACCTCTTGCTGCACAAGCCATGCTCTCAAACACATACGTCGATGACGTGCTTTCAGGTTGCGAAGATATAGAGCAACTTAATTTATTAAAGAATCAGCTAATTGAGTTACTTAAATTTGGTAATTTTAAATTACATAAATGGTGCTCAAATCATCCTATTGTTTTAGATGATATCCCTAGTGAATATAAATATTTTGATGAAATTGACTTGAATAAGGATAATATTATAAAAACTCTAGGGTTGAAATATGATGTCGTGCTTGATAATTTCTATTTTCAGGCTCCTTTAATACAACCTAATGAACAAATGAACACTAAAAGAAAAATCTTTAGTTACATAGGGAAATTTTTTGACCCGTTGGGTCTTATTAGCCCAATTATAATTGTTGCAAAAATGATCATGCAGGAATTGTGGAGTATTAAGATAGGTTGGGATGATATTCTTCCAACAAAACATTCCCAGCAGTGGGTAAAATTTCTAAATAACTTAAATTTAATGAATAGAATTATTGTACCTCGGTATGTCCAATGTAACAATTTTTTATCTGTTGAGTTAGTGGGGTTTGCTGACGCATCATCAAGAGCTTATGGTGCCTGCCTTTACATAAGGATTTTAAAATCCAATGGGAGTGTTGAAGTAAATCTTCTTTGCTCAAAGTCACGTGTAGCACCTCTAGCTAAAGTACTTACTATACCTCAATTAGAGTTAAATGGTGCGTTATTGCTTGCCCAACTCACAAAAAGAGTCAGTGATATAATTGGCTCTAGATTTCCCCATTACACACGTTTGTACAGTGATTCTCAAGTAGTACTAGCGTGGATACAGTCAGGTAGAGTCAGAGCTAATACTTATGTGAATAATAGAGTTCAACAAATTGTTTCTTATACAGATAGGTCGTCTTGGTACTATGTTCGCTCTTCTCAAAACCCTGCTGATATTATCTCCCGCGGGGTAGAGCCGCAAAAGTTGCAAGAAAATAAATTATGGTGGCATGGTCCACAATACTTATTAAACCCAGATTTAGCTCATAAGCAAGAAAATTTTAGTGTACCAGAAACAGTACAAGACAAATCTTGTCTTATAATTAATGTAGAGCCTTCTCTACCAACCTATTTATTAGAAAAATATTCAAACATAAATAAACTACAAAGCGTTGTCGCATATATGTATAGGTTTATAAACAATTCTCTACGAAAAAACATTATAAAAGATAAAAATTTAAGGGTCCGGCGAACACAATATTCCAAAATGCGTTTGGAATATTGTTGTCTCTGTTCTGTTGTGTTTTTGTGTTGTTGTTGTTGTCTGTGTCTGTTGTGTGTTATGTGTGTTGTGTGTTGTTAGCGTTGTTACTAGCTATCGCAATTTATGATAAATTTGGATGTGTTCCGTAATACCAAAAATGATGAATGAAAACCTAATATTCTTTCATAATTTTTTCTATACTTTGTAACTTGATAATATAAGCTATGCTTCTGCCGAAACAATATTCCAAATATTGTTGTTTATAATACAGAAAAAACAGTACGAAAACATGTCATTTAGCTCTAAAAATTGTGCGAATTTCAATTCGCTTAAACTTTATTTTAGGTAAGTTTTTTTGGAAAAAAAAGATGTAAAAGCCTAGATAAATACTGTCTAAATCCGAATATTAACATAATATGATGGAAATATGCTCAAATTGCAAATGATTTAGGTATTACGTTTGTATGGAAAATTCTAGGGTCGCCGCAGCCTTAACTCCTAAAGAGTTACAACTAGCTCTGGAATTTATAATTCGTTCCATACAAAAAATATCATTTTCGGAAGAAATTAGTTCAATTATCAATAATAAAAAAATCAAGTCAGGGCTGGCCAATCTTCATCCATTTATTGATGCACACGGCTTGCTCCGTGTGGGTGGCAGGCTGCAAAATGCAGGAGTTCCCCAAGATAAAATGCACCCTATCATTTTGCCAAAAAATTCTAACATAACTTCCTTAATTATAGTTAAAGAGCATTTACGGTTATTGCATGCAGGTCCTAGGTTAGTCCTCAGTTCATTGTCACAGAAATTTTGGATAATCAATGGCATACGAGAGGTAAAAAAGGTAGTGCATAAATGCTTGAAATGTTTTCGTTTGAAAGCTGACACTGCTAAGCAGCTCATGGGTTCACTTCCAAAAGAACGAGTCACAGCAACTAGGCCCTTTCAGCATGTCGGCATCGATTTTTGTGGTCCCTTTAGTTTAAAGGTATCAAGGATAAGGAAACCACTCGTTACAAAAGGGTATGTAGCTCTATTTGTATGTTTTTCTACCAAAGCTATACATGCAGAAGTTGTGTCTGATCTGACAACCCCAACTTTCTTGGCATGCTTTGATCGCTTTATTTCTAGGCGTGGTATACCGTCTAAAGTGTATTGTGATAATGCAAAAACCTTTAAGGGAGCTGAAAATCAATTAAAGGAATTGTATAACATACAGGCTTCCAGAGCTCATAGAGACTCTGTGTATAATTATTGTAAACTGAAATACATAAAATTTATGTTCATTCCCAGTTACTCCCCTGAATTTGGTGGTCTTTGGGAAGCCGGGGTAAAGAGCGTAAAGCATCATCTCAAACGTGTTGTCGGCACTTTGTGCTTGACTTATGAAGAATTTAACACGGTGATAGTACAAATAGAGGGTGTTTTGAACTCTAGACCTCTGCTTTCCAACCCCAATGAAGGAGGATATTTAACTCCAGGTCATTTTCTAATTGGTACGGCTTTGTCTAGTTATCCTGAAGTCGATTTATTGGAAATACCAATACATAGATTGAAATTTTGGAAAATTGTGTCTAAACTCAAGCAACATTTTTGGAAGGCATGGTCAGCAGACTATCTCACACAACTTCAGAGCCGTCCCAAGTGGAAGCATAGCTCTACTAACCTAAAGGTAGGTGATCTTGTTCTCGTTAAGGATGTAAATGCCTCTCCTTTACAATGGCCTATGGCAATGATTGTCAAAGTGTTTCCTGGGCCAGACAACAATGTAAGAGTGGCTGAAATAAAATTTAAAAATAAAATTTATTTAAGATCCATTGCCAAGTTATGTCCTCTGCCAGTGGAATAATGTTCTAGTTTTAATTCATTTTTACATAATTGTTTCTCTTTGTATCTTTGATAGCTTGTCAGCCTCCCCCCCCAACTATGTTCAATACAATGTGAACATATATATTTGACATTCTAAATTATTATAGATTAATGCAATTAATTGCATTGATCTGTAATAATTTAGAATCAAATTTAATATTTTTGTTTTTAATTATAAAATTATAAGTGTGCAACATTAATGTGCCTTAAAAATGTTTATCACGTGTGGCAACACACGTTTTTTGTACTTGTGAAAAGTTCGTTGAGCGTAGCTCGCCATTGTATTTTCCTTTTTTATCAAATATAAGTGAAATCCATAATTTTACTTTCTCTCTTTGTTTTATTTCCAACATATTATTGTAAAAACAGAAATATAGGTACCTGTTGCATGTCGCCGTCCCCGGAGAATAAAATGATAACTACAAAATCACAACTTTTCAGGAAAAATAAAAAACACGTTTTCGTCGATTGCTCCGTAAATAATAGACGTAGAGAGATGATTTTCAGCTTTGAGAAAAGGTTATTTTTTATGTTCAAATGGTTTTAGTGAAACACGCCTTAGTATCAAAATATAGATATTATTTAAAAAATAAGAAGTTAGTCAAAATCAATCATCGTCCAAGTTGCGTAATGTCGATTATCATTTTATTCTCCGTATCAGCCTGACCAGAAACATATATTGCACTCTTTACTTATCATTTTATTCTACGGATTTTTAGGGTGCAAGTGATGATGATAATACTTTAGTATCATCTTATTCTCGTGATCTCGTCAATATTGTAAAACTTTTTTCTGTTAAGGGTTTTTAATTTGGTTTCCCAATAAAACTATGATATGGTAATCAATATAAGTTTGATTAAATTCAAGTGTTTGATAATTCAATTTGTAGCAGATGTTTTTCAAATCGTTCTATAACAAAAAAAAACCAGGTCCTCACTCCTCAACAATGAAAAATATAAATAAACAATTAAAACAATAGTAAAACACAACAGCATTTCTCATAATTAACTCTATTAGTCTTTGAATCTGTATTAATGAAAATGTATAAGTCATAATGATCACATATTAAGTACTAGCGTCTGCCCGCGACTTCCTCCGCTAGCTTATAACCTTCCTTAAGAATTGAGCTATTAATTCAAAAAGAATTTTACAAATCTGACTGGTAGTTCCGGAGATTACCCCCTACATACAAATTTACAAACAAACAAATAAATTCTATTATTTTATCATATGAATAATATTAATTATTGTTAATTTAAAGACATATTATTATTTCATTTAAAACTATAAAAATAGTGGCCCATCGGTGCCGGGAAGAGGGTCCAAGCTACCGGTGATTAGGTCTCTAGAAAGAGGAACCTCCTCCCTATGCATGCCATGTCAAAGAATACTGTTTTCTGAGTCAAGACTTGAGGCTCTCATTACGTCTGGGTCAAGACCCAGCCGCGCAATGAGAGCCGCCTGAGGTGTTGGTCGAGGCTCTCCGCTATTAGGCCATTAACCGTAACGGCTATCGATACACTGACTGTAGAGTCCACGTCCCACATGTCGACAACCTCGTGTGCTAAGTCAATACTTGATTTTTTATCTTAATCAGCTTTCACGCGATTCTCGTCATGAGGGACAGTGATATCGACAATCATTGCATGGCACTCTCGTCAATCTATCACCCCAATATTACGCTTATTGGTTCCAATAGTCGTCAGTGATGATAGATCGATTCCAGTACAATGTGGCATTACCATTCTCTAAAACAGGGTCGGGCACATACTATTATGTATCATGTTCTGTAGTATGGTACTTCGGACGTCACAAGATCGTACTGCAAGGCAAGTTGCTGGTGGATAATCCTAGCGAATAGATTGTGTCTGTGCAAGTACTCGCCGTTAGCAGGATGAGTACAACCAGAAATAATATGTCGGATTGCTTGAGCGGGACGGTGGCCTGCCGTTAGCAAGACGAGAACAACCGAAAACTATATGTTGGATTGATTCACCGGGATAGGGGCATGCCCGACAGCTGATGATAATTATTCGTCATGATAACTTCATCCATAATCGCACAGACAAAACCTTTGGTTTCCCCGAAGAGTTCGCCGAAACGCAGCCAGGATACAGACGCCAAAAAGGTTACACCAGGCCCATGTCAAGCCCGCAAAAAGCGGCCGTGAACCTCTTTGCCTTGCCATAGTTCCTTTCGATTGTTAGTATCAAGTACTGCAGGTTTGCGCCAGTTCTCTTTCGTCAAAGAGAGTGGGGTGACCCGTTTGTCCACTGAGACCACATATCGGTGCATCCCCACGTCAGTTTAAAGGAAATATTCCCTGAGACTGCAAATCTCACGGTTATGGAGGGTTACAGCATTTAAAAAAACCTCCATCCCCACACTTCCGCGGGATGTACAGTCTCATCACTAATGACCGTGGGTGATGTATCCAATATGCCGTCAGCAATGTACGGACCTTTCTATTCAGTGCAGGCACGCGTTGTTTCCGCCTGATAAAAGAGTATTTATTAACATTTTATATTCAGGCGGCCAAAGAAGCGCTTCCTCAATGTTTCATGTCGGCAGCATTGATGCTTTTTGCTTTCAACAGTCAACACCACACGCAAATACTTGTACGTTTCGGTTGAGAAGTGTGATCTATGGTGTTTGGAATCCGAGAATTGGATTCTGACGGATTCCGTCTTACTTTTTCTACTCGCTTTAAATGCATGACTGCATATTTGTCCACACCAAATTCCATCCTGATGGCGCTACTGAACGTTTCTGCTATTTTCAGTAGCTCTATCAGTCGCGAATTGTTGGAGGCAAAGATTTTCAAGTCATCGCTGATAGCTGAGACCTGTATCCTCTAGCCTTGTGCTAAGAGGTTTCAAGGCTAAGCAAAACCAAAGCGGACTCAAACTATAGCCCTGAACCCGTTTCATCGATCCCCGGATCTGTCGACATCTTGGATAGAGAAGAATCGTCCTCCACTGCCCCATACACGACATCAAGAAGGTGCGTAGAGTTGTGTCTATTTTGTGCAACTCCAGCACCCTTTTTGTTTTTTTTTTTTTTGGGTGGGAAATCATTCAATGACTTCTCCCGCTCTGGGTGGAGCGGAAGGGCGTGTCAGACTCTTACTGACTAAAACCCACCCGTGTTCCTTCCCTTGCCTTGTCAGGGGCCACGGTTTCCCCTTGCGATCACCCGCAACCCCGGCAGGCATCGGCCCTAGCGGACCCTGTCAGTTTTGCTGACATCTCTTTGAGGCGCGCGTGGAACACGACGCGCCGTCGACCCGGGCCTGGTCCTTATCGGACGGCGAGCTGCCCGTTGCTCTCCGTCTGCAGGCCTACGGTGGCCGGAAATCGGCTATCAATTCCCGACGCCCGGGACGTCTCCTACGGCGGCGGCGGCTAGGGCTGGTAGGGCGCGGCCTTTGCCACTCCCTCGCGCGCTCCGCCTCCTCCTTCGCGAGCATTACTGCTTCGCAGAAGGAGGTGACGGCTTGCCAAGCCCTCTGGCTCCGCACCATGGCCTGGACCAGGGCCGGACGCGAGAGGTCACTGCCGCCGATCGCCTCCACGAGGACACGGCGGTGGTCCACCCAAGCCGGGCAAACCTCCACCGTACAACTCTAGCACCCTAATGAGCTAATAGGTATGAGGCACCGAGTCATAGGCCTTCCTATAAAGGAAGGAAGGATTTGTCAACATGTTGAATAAATTATACAATCTATCAAACATGTCGACAAATCCATCCGGGATCTACGAACGTGTTGGCTTTCATTGCGTTTGTGTAAAATCTAAGTGAGGGAAGAGGATAACAATATGTCTTACTGTTCAAAACCATAAAAGTCGTTTTACTAACACAAGTTTATACGAAGCGACTGGATGGTTTTGAACGAGAATAAAATGATAAATACATTTATCATTATCAAGTCAAATATTTTTTCACGAGAACAAAATGGTATGACTGTTTGTCATACTTACAAGTCGGAATACATTTTGATAATATTAATTAACACTTTATTCTCGTAATTTAAGACCTGTGTTAAATCTTTGAATACTATTGTAATATTTTGTAACTTCGTAAATAACCGTATAAAAATTACGAAAAAAATTGAGAAGATGTATTAACACCCACAGATCCCAAAAATGACATAACCCTAAAACTAAGATAATGGCAGTTATCATTTTATTCTCCGGGGACGGCGATGTGCGTGCAAAATACATATAATGTACAATTTCTTAAATATGTATCTAGTTATTACTGTATTATTATTCTGATAACCTAAGAATAATTTAGAATACCTAGAACAAATATAAGGTCAGGTGGGGTAAGTGAAACATAGAGGTAAGTGAAACACCCTACCCTATACAGTAAACTATGCAGTTCAGCTCTAATAGTGATTGGGCGATAAACCACGATCGACGAATAGGTTTCAATGTTCTAGCACAGATGTCGCTACGATCATCCTACAAGAATTTATAAAGAAACGAAATCTGACATCTTGTAAACTTCAAAACACGAGTTGGACGTGCTTAATCTTTTCGCTGGTTACACGCAATTTAATAGTGTTTATGAAGATTTTTATAGGTAAGTAACGTATTCAAACTATAGATTTTATGTTCTTATAGTTATTTCTACCTAAAACGTGCAGGCAATTGAATTATAAGGCGGTAGGAATTCTATCCTCAAAAAGTACTGATTGGGGAAAGTGAAACAGTGGTGGCCGGGGTAAGAGAAACATATGGCCCACTTCCCCCGTGGCAGAGTATACAAACATTTTTTTTTTAATAATCTCATGTCCTGTAATGTTTAGGTTTACTAGGTACTAAATTTATTGGTTACCGTCTTTGTCTTGTCATATTCAGTCGTAAGAAATATTTAAAGTAATTATATATTTTTATTGTTATTTGAGTTTAATTGTTGATTTATTTTAGATGAAAAATACTACTCACATAAGTAATTATTTATTTGAATTAAGTAAAAAGACTTGAATTTGTAAACTATGTACCTAAATAAAGGCATTAATTTGTTTTATAATATCTTTGCAATTTCATTTTTATCATTCATTAGGAAATTAAAAATCTTGTTTGATTTTTTCACTTGTTTAGTACCCCTGACCACCGTGACCATGTTTCACCTACCCCAAATTCTATTTTTTTAATGTATTCCAAACATTAAACCTTATACCGACGAAATACGGCTCACATTAGATAAAACCATGTTGACATGTCATTTTAGTCTTTTTAATATTTCCGTAGACTCAATAATATAGATGTTCTGGCGACAGTTTCAGTTACCCCATTTACGGGGAAGTGAAACAAAACCATAGTCTGCTTAAATTTTATGATTTTATCGATAAATGCACGACTATAGAGCTTGGAACTCGAATCATAGACAGCTGCTTTAAGGAAGAGTACTTCGCATCAATCGTTATTATAAATTCGAGTCATATTACTGTGCTAGAGCTGTTTACATAAAATTAAAAGTAAAGTTTGTTTCACTTACCCCACCTGACCTTAATATATTTATTCAAAAATGTACTTAGGTACAGACATTTAAATAATATGGTGTTAGGTACACTTAATAGTATAAATAATTCTTGTTCTATTATAAATTATTCGTAGGTCTTCAGAATAATAACTAGGTGTAGTACACTTTATTCTAAGAAAAGATATTGAACATCTGTGTCTGAACTAGTTATAAAATATCTGTATTTCAGACTTCCAAAGGTTCCAAATAACTACCATTATAAATAGGTAGGTAATTCGAATCCCTCAAACACAAAACGGGGCCTTTTCAGAAAATAAACACACCTATTATCATAGTTCCCTGGAGACTATAATGTTTAGATAATATTTGTATAACAAACAGTAAGTTAAATATTTGTCATAACTATAACGAGTTTTCATCCCAAGGGAGGTTCGCGAGTTTTCTTATTACAAAGGGCTTGTGTAGTAGGTACCTATACGAATTTAGGGTTGCCAGACCCAAAAATAGAAAAGCCGGACACAGATTCATATTTGGCCGGACATTTTGCCCTGAAAGCCACGGGCATTTAAAAGAAAAAGAAAATCGATACCTTTATTTGTTATATGCTATTATGAATCACATTTTTTTAACTGGTTAATTAATAATAATCTGAAAATAAATCTAAACAAAACTAAAATAATGACATTTAATCAAAGAACAGATAAACCGAAACTGAATATAAATTATGGTGACGTAGCAATCTCTGAAAGTGACAGCACGAAATTTCTAGGCCTTTATATAGATAGTCATCTGACTTGGAAACATCATATTGACGCTTTATCAAAGAAGCTTAGTCAATTTGCGTATGCTCTATACAAACTATCAAAAACGGTTAACCGCATTACAGTACAAATAGCTTATAATGCTTATGTGGCTTCTGGCATTAGGTACGGAATCATTTTCTGGGGCAACTCCACTGACAGAGACATTGCTTTTAAAGCTCAGAAGAAATGCTTGCGATCGTTTACCAAATTACAATCGATTGATAGTTGTAAACCATTATTTAAGGAACTTAGTCTGCTCATTCTACCGTTTATGTACATATATGAAATGGGAGTGTTTGTCCGCTGTAACCTGCATTTATTTGAAAACCTGCGCTCTCGCCGTTATCAGAATACCATTCATGTAACCTCTCATAAAACCGCATTTTTCGGCAAAAGTGTGCTAGGTATGGCCCCAAAAATATATAATAGTATACCAGCAGCTATTAAAAATAAAGAGTGTCTGGGATCCTTTAAGAGGTCTTTGTTTAAATTCCTTATAGATAGATGTTACTACTACATCGCTGAGTTTACTACTGATAAACAAAGGTATGAAGATTCCGACTTGCAAATTAAGCACATATGATTTTATTTATGACCTGTTTATCTGACATATTTTTAAATGAATGTTTTTTTTTAATTTTTTTAATTTAATCCTTTGACATCTTACCTTAATTTTATTGCTTAGTTATGTTCATTTTGTACGCCATATATTGGCAAAACATAGAGCACATATTTCAGACTATAACTATCTGTAACCATAATACCTATGTTTAACAAAATAAATGATTGATTGATTGATTGATTTTGTTCTTACTAATGTAATTTGTAAGTTCTTTACATTGAAAGTAACTAAAACAATCAATGAGTCGCGGGCTTTCGTTCGGCATGTTTCGGCGGGGCGGGGTTGACCAAAAGCCTAACAAAAGCCGGACAGGTCGGACTTGTATATATTTGGCCGGACACGATTGTAAAAAGCAGGACATGTCCGGCTACAGCCGGACACTTGGCAACCCTGTATACGATAGTTATTTCCAAGCACCGTGATAACATGACTGTGTAGATTAATTTTAATTCGGTTAGAAAACAAATTGTTTTTTTACGTGTTTTGCAGGTATCAAGTTAACAAATGTGTGCAGTACCTTCCTATATTTACCTAATAGGTATATAGACCTATGTATTATGTCTCGTTTGAGTGTCGTAGTTAAGCAACACCTTTTACAATAATTTTTTGGTATTTTCATTGGCATTCATCATTCAGGCGCCATATTCAAGGGCGTCGCCCGCCCAGGGGAGGGCAAGTTGATAAGGAGGATGGGAAAAGTATGATTTGTAGGTAGAATCAAGAGCACATGAAGCTTTACATTTTTAGTGCGATTTTTACCTCTACGGCGCACAATGGGGCCAAAATTGATGCTGGTAGATATTTGATTTTTGACAAATTATGTAGTTTCAACTCGGTAGTCTCGATAGGAACTGAGAAAAATTAATAATTTCCATTTTAAATGTGTGGCTTGGAAACAGACCTTTCGGGACGTTTTTCCCAAAACTATTCAGAACTGTAGAGCGGAAACCTAATAGATATTTATTTGACAAAATATTTTTGGATCTCTAGGGGGGGGGGGGGGGGCAGCGCCCCCCCCCCTGCGCCCCCTTGGCGACGCCCATGGCCAACATGTTTTGTTAATAGGCCCCTTTTTTATTTGCCTAAATGCAGTAGATACCTACCCTACCTGTTTCAACTAAGTATACTCTACTAGCTCAACCCACAAATTTCCCGCAATTTTCCTGTTGACAGATGGAATCTTAGTAGACAATTGGACTCTCCAGGACCAAGGTTGCGTTGCGTAATCTTAGGTACAGTCAACTGCCCGCAAGATGTATGGAAAGCCCCGTTTCTAAGCCCCTACACATTAATCTAGGGACAGACAGGCTTGTGATGGAAATCTTAAAGGGGCTCTACCTACTAGTGAGGTAATATAACAATTTTATTGGGGTACATTGTTGGGTACCGACCCAATTATGTCCGCCCTGTCATAAAAGTCTGAATGTTTTATATTTAGGTACAGGAGTTTCAGAAAGAAATTCTGAAAAGATTTTGAGACCTCCGATTGGTTAAGCAAATGCTAATTCGCTTTTATTTCGAACTACATGTTTTCCGTGCTACGCTTTTGTGCTACGACGCGTAGCACTTATCTACCAGTTTTATAAATATTTTATACCTATATTATTTACGAGTATATCTTACTTAGTCTATATGTGTAATAAAATCAATTGCCGTGCGTTTGTCTCGCAAAAACTGGATAATGACTCGACCGATTTGAATAATTTTGAAGTGAAAACTCCTTTAGCGGCGTTGTACACTACGTACAGATTGCGAGGTAAGAAATTTTACCCATATTGATGGGTAAAAAAAAAGCAGTCAAAACATACTTCATGAAAAGTGATTAAATAAATTATTTATTTTTGTTAGACTATGATATTTTGAAAATAAATAAATATACTACTAATGAATATTGTATTTAACCACATAAATTATAGTACTTTTATACTGATAAATAAAGCAATTCGTGCCAAATTACTCCCTAACCATCCCAAAATATTCAAAAATGCACAACGTTAATGTTCAACTTTCCCGGAGTGCAACCCGTTGTTTTTTTTATAGTTAGGGGTTAGTGGAAATGAAATGATTTTTTTTTTTTGCGAGAATTGTAGTACATTACAGATAGTCTGGTTTTTAAACCAGACTATCTGTAATGTATACTACAATTTTGCATGCTAGTTTGCATGCATAACTAGCATGCAAAATTACATTAATAAAATAAATTACTGAAGCTACTTTTGAAAAATACCCTTAATTATTATATTAAAGAATAAGAATGTCAATAATTTGTCAAATTATACTCATTCACAGAATAATTATAATGATTTTTCTAAAAGCCTAACGCTAGAATAACGCTGTTCAGAAATGGGTTTCGAGCAGGATTCATACAGATATGTTCACTTATACTACCAGATACGATTATCTACATACGATCTCAAATGCAGTTCACTAGTATTAAGTCACGTCGGATCTAAAACAGAAGTTAGTTCAAATTCGAGGAGACTGTATCTTATACATGTAAAGTTTAGTTATAACGCAGAGACAACTTCAGTGATATATGTACCGATTTATTGCATAGATTTAGAACTTAGCAGAGTTAACTTCGAGAGAGAGACTGTTCTACATATGGATAGGTAGGGAATGAAGCAAATTTCTCCAGTATAGGTTTAAGGTGTCACCAGCGTGGATAATTATAATAGCCCACTCGGGGGCTGGCATACGGGTGCTGCTTGGGGTGACTGGTCGTCTTGCTGACCATGGTTTTTTATTAGTAATTAACTGTTTATTTATATTATTATTAACGGTTTATTTATATTATTATTAATGGTTTATTTATATTATTATTAACGGTTTATTTATATTATTTATTTTTACTTCGATGGTCCTAGTTTGTCATTTGTGACTTTGAGCTACAGCTTTAATAGCGACATGTAAACGGGCATGCCCTTGCCTGGAGGCTTTCATTTTGGTTTACTTTTTATTTTCGCTTGAGTATAAACAATGATTTTTGTTGGTGTATTGGCGTGTGTTAGCTGACATAGCAAATAATTTAATTTAATGTTTTGCGTTGCGTAATGTAAATTATTTTGCAAAAATACTATTGTATAGAATCAAGTTTTTCTAACTGAACAGACAGCTGTTCTGCTAGGGAGTTGTTGCGCCACTTCTTCTTCCCAGCTAAAGCACTAGGAATTGGTGAAGGGTGGGCGTTCGAAAAGTGCTGATTCTCAGCCTAGTTTGAATAAATGACTTTTTCTTTCTTTCTTTCCCTCCCAAGGAGAGGAGGCCTGTGTCCCAGCAGAGGGAACATTATAGGCTGATTATGCTTATAGGTTTAAGAAGTGTTCGATCTCTGTGGTTATATTTATAAAAAATTGGTATAGGACGTCGTTTAATAATGCATTATTATCTACAAATTGGTTTGTGTTTCTTCTTTAGCGTGTCAATGTCAAATCAATCTTGAACTCAATTCGTGCCAAAATCTTAACAGTTAAATAAAGCTGAAACAGTTATTCGAAAATCAAAAGCGGTACATTAAACTAACTTAAGAGTTGATGCGAGCCATTGTCTCCCTTAAGCCCACTTCACACGGTGCGACAAATCGTAATGATAATGCAAATAAGAATTCCATTTTCCATGAAATATCCGTCCAACTTGCATTCCCACATGCAAGTTGGACAGATATAGGTAGGTAGGTACTTAAGGCCAATGTGATACGAAGACGCGAGGAAAATGTGAGGAAAGTTTTGAGTATGAATGTGAATGGCTGTAAGAGTAGGGGAAGACATTAGAAATTATGGATGGACTGTGTGAAAGATGATATGGGCAGAAAGGGGATGACTACCGAGATGACGACTAATAGAGAAGTATGGAAGAAAGGGACATATTGTGCCGACCACAAATATATTGAGATAAGGGCAGGAGAATGATGAATTAATTATGTAGGTACATACAGTCTTTCAGTCTATCACAACACAGTGCTTGATACAACGTGGAGTAATAATGTTAGTACAATACTGATGTAGGTCAACGCTGGTCACCAAGTTGAACTGAATGGGTGACCATTAAATTGATTCAATACTCAAATAGGAAGAATATCATGCACCTAGTCATCTTTGTCTTTAAGATGGAAGTAGTCGCGGGCTCGAACTCACTGGTGAGCATGACCAAAAACCACGCTGTCTGTCCTGGCATCTGTTTCCGCACAGACCAAATTAACATTGAGACAAAACGATATCATGTTTAACTTTGGATGTACAATGTCAAACAGTGGAGTAAAACCCCCCGTTGTATGGAAAAAATATCAACTACTGCCACCTTATGAGATAGCTACGACGTACGACTAGTCGTAAGGTGTAAAATGGTCTTAAACAACGTTTCTACTGGAAAGCTGTCGATGAGGTTGTGTTTCCACGAAGTTTTGCTTCAATTGAGGTAAAACACGATGTTTAAACATGAAACAAAAGCAGGTTTATACAGAAACTCGGTATTGTTCGTTTGTGTCGAGTTTTGACTTACAAACTAGAATACTAGATCATTTGATCAAGTTCCTAAGCAGATAGTTATACGAAAATGAATTCAAACTCACTTATTTTAAGCTATGTAGATTTTTTTTTTTTTTTTGGGTTGGAAATCATCAAATGACTTCTCCCGCTCTGGGCGGAGCGGAAGGGCGTGTCAGACTTTTACTGACTAAAACCCACCCATGTTCCTTCCCTTGCCTAGACCGGAGCCACGGTTTCCCCTAAGGACTTATCCGCAACCCCAGTGGTAGGCATCGGCCCTAACGGACCCCTTCAGCTTCGCTGACAACTCTTTGAGGCGCGCGTGGAACACTACGCGCCGTCGACCCGGGCTTGGTCCTGATCGGACGGAGAGCTACCCATCACTCTCCGTCCGCAAGCCCGCGCCTACGGTGGCCGGAAATCAAGCTATGTAGGTGGATCGAGGACCTTAAGAAAGTGGCTGGGTCAGACTGGATGCGGAAGGCGGAGGACAGGGTGTTGTGGCGCAGCTTGGGAGAGGCCTATGTTCAGCAGTGGACTGTGATAGGGTGAGTTGATTGATTGATAAAATCTAAGCTTTAAATTAAAACAAATTATTGGCCTGAATAGGGCTGTTGACAAAAAATTTTTTTTTGTCCGACAGATAGATAATTAAAAAATATTGGATACGTTTTTTATTTTTTTTTACGTAATCAAAAGATTACGGCAATACAGAGTTAAAATATAAAATGTGTCATGACGTCAGTCTCCGGCAGATTTTATCAGTATAAAATCTGCCGGAGACTGACGTCATCGTCGTCGACAAGTCAGTACTTGTGACGTAAACAGCCCCCACTCCCCAACTTTAATACGTTTTATCTAAACTATTTTATTTTTATTAATATGATAAAGCAACCTGGTGATGCAAGCTAGCAAGCCTATGATAAAGGTACCTGTGGGTGTACCTGCTACAGGTACACCTCTGCCCAACCCTTCGGGGAAACAAGGCGTGATGTTATGTGTGTATGATAAAGCAAAAAAAAAAATTCTAATATTTTTTTATTTTCCGACTGACGGACTAAATAGTTTTATTTTTATTTTTTCCCAGTAAGCATCCCTATTTTATGACATGTATGAAATTGTTTTTGCCCAGAAACCTACCTTCCTTTCGTGTCCTGTCTGATCGAGAACAAATTCGTGTTTTCTAGAAAGCCGTCCTGTAAATATCTTCTAAAGCACTATACTTGGAAATGGGAATGTAACGAAGTTAGTTCCACTGGGTAGCGCAAGGGAGATGATAGCAGATATCCGATCCGACTGTCGTTGAAGTCAGTGGCCGATTTTGTTAGGCAAAAATAGACAACGTGAATTTTACAGTCCTTGAGCGCAAAATATCTATACAAGTCATGACTAAACGTTAAATTAATTGGCTATCGGAGAATAAATAATGAGCTGAGAGAAATTAGCCTTCAGAAAAATTAAAACTACAAAAGTAGTATTTTCAAACACGTAAACACGTAACATGGCAAGCATAGAAAGGCACGATAACATTCTCCTTTTGCTTAGAGTATATTATGGTGCCTTTCCATGCTGACAGTACAGGACAACTGGACAGGACAGTCGTCCTGTCCAGTTGTCCTGTTTACGGGTTCCGTATTTTACAGCGGATCCCTAAAAATCTGTCGTCTGCGGTCTTCCTAAGTATACGCTAGAAATGTATTTCTCCTGAGTATTGCTTTGAAATCACTTCCAACCTTAACGTTTGTAAAGTCAGGTTCAATTTGTACGTTTTATTAACTCCGGTTCAAAGATAGGAAAGCAAGATGTATTGATGTGTACTGAAATACAAAAATATACAAGAAGGAACACACATATACTCACGCCATTTTTCTTGAGGAAATAACAGAACCAAAACTACAGAATGCTACGTGCTACGATGCTTATAAATACACTTTTTCCCCGTTCATTTTCATACTATCGCCAATTGTGTCACCCTATGTAAAATTTCTACATGTATATCGGGAAAGGGACATTTTGAAACCAAGGGACATTTTGGGAAAGGGACATTCTGAGCCTGAACGTTTGTATGGTGTACCTACTTAATAAAGAGTATGCAATCTATCTATACTGCTTTGGCAAAAGTTCTTTTCACTTACACAAGGTACCAAAATTATTTGTGGTTTTATTTATTTACCTACCCGATGCAATGCTATACAGTGGCCTTACATACAAATTCCTTAATCTACATCCTATAAAATTACATACCATATCCTAAATCTTAACCTCCATCTAAATAGCAAATTATACTGGGTGGCAGAGACATCGACGCGAAACCTGTTACCATGGATTCAGTATAATTATGATTGTGAACCCGCAGGGGGGTTCAAATTTTTCGTCGGTTATTTAAAAAAAAAAACAGCTGTTCCATACATTTTGACCGCGTAGGTATTGCACTTTTCTATGAAACAGCAGATTTTTTTTTTAATGACCGACGAAAAGTTTCAACGCAGGGGGGTTCAGAATCATGTACTGAATCCATGGTAACAGGCTTCACGTCGATGTCCCTGACACTCTGTATATAATGTAACTTTTGCGAATTCACTCAAGTTGCACCACAATACATCAACCCTCTCGTGAACCTCGTTCACCACACGCATGGCTTTAGTAAGAGGAGTTCTCGCCAGTAGGTTGTTCTCGCTGCAGGCACAGCAAGCAGGGGCGGGCGTTGCCGCCTCCACACGTACCGGTCTGGCACGCGAAGTTCCAGGTGCCGCAGCACTCCCGGGTTATGCGCCCTGCCACGCAGAAGCTTCACTACATACGCTGCGAGTGCAAAGTCCCGTCGCACCTCTAACGCGTTGTACCCTACCATACCCAGTCCCCCCATTGAATCCCTTTGGTGCCATAATCCTCTCTAACTCACCAATCAGGTTGCATTTGTTAGATAATAAAGGTGGGCACTATAAGTGTACATAGAAATTACCCAAATAGTAAGATTTGAATGTCAGAATGACTACTGATTATTTATTACTTATGAATGTTCTTATGACTAAGTTGTGTAGGGGAATGTTTTCATGAAATAAAGCACAGAAAGACAAGGCTAGACGTATATTTAATTAGACTTGTCAGTATTAAATCAGAAAGCTAGTTGTCCGTTCCAAATCTAGGTCTTCATTGAGAAGAAGGACAAGAAACTCCACGGGAACAGTATTACAGTGTTCTATTACTTAACACAATTCTTATAATTCCATAAATTATCGTTATCTTAAAAACAGTTTATTCTATGTCTTTTTTTTTTTTTTTTTGGGTGGGAAATCATCAAATGACTTCTCCCGCTCTGGGCGGAGCGGAAGGGCGTGTCAGACTTTTACTGACTAAAACCCACCCGTGTTCCTTCCCTTGCCTAGACCAGGGCCACGGTTTCCCCTAAGGACTTATCCGCAACCCCAGTGGTAGGCATCGGCCCAAACGGACCCCTTTAGCTTCGCTGACGACTCTTTGAGGCGCGCGTGGAACACTACGCGCCGTCGACCCGGGCTTGGTCCTGATCGGACGGAGAGCTACCCATCACTCTCCGTCCGCAAGCCCGCGCCTACGGTGGCCGGAGATCCGCGATGGATTCCCGACGCCCGGGGCGTCTACTACCGCGTATTCTATGTCTTGGATTCAGAATAATAGCAACATTATAAAAATAGCAATATTGGCAATAATATACCAACATAATCATTTTAAGCTATAATTACAGTATAATATCAAATTACTTAACTTACGTTACACCTGGTTGGTATATTCCACATAATAACGGCACTAGAACCAACGAACTGAACATCTACCGAGCAACTGACTATTCGATCACTTGATTCAGTCCGCACAGCTCAAAAGCCAAATAGAAACTGACTTCCCACCGAGAGCGGGTCTTTTATAACATCGATTCTTGTAAACAAGGTGGGAGATCACCCCACCTTGTTTGAAACGTAACAGTCGTTTGAAACAGCTTGTTATATTAAAATAACAATATAAAATCTAAGATATACTAAATGTCTCATGAAATATTACTCGGTAATTAATAGACATAATATTTAAATGAATTTTACAAGTTAAGTATAATTTTTAGGTAAACACAATACGTAGTCAAATGAGCTACTTCTACATTGGTCTCAAGCTTCGTAAGTGTGACAGATGACTGTCACTATACAACGACCAATATTTTAATATTATAATAACCTCAAAATAAACTATCTATCACATTCATATAAGTAAATCACTAAGAATCAATAAAAAGGACTCCTAACATAGTACTTTTACGAATCCTTTCATTTCAACATTATCGGATCTTCGATTCTGCGGACCCAAACATTCAGCTCGCGTAACATTTCGCTTGTAGGTTCTATACAACATCCCGGATGCGGTTCCCCGAGTCTAATCTCGAGGGATAAAGTATTTGCGCTTAAACCTGGATCCGGGATTCTAATCTACATTGAATTGTGACCGGAATTACGGTTGCCACAATTTGTTGGATATTAAATTATCGAGAAAGGTCAGTGAGTGAGTATATTTTGGGTGTGTTTTATAGTTAGTATATTTGCACGTGGACTTACCTACGTGCAGAGAACCTTGGAACTCATCAGTTTGATTTAGTTATTTGTGTAAATATAGTTTATTTAACTTTAAAATACACTGCGCGTCACGTAAAAAGAACGCTGAGCGACAGTGCAGGGGATGTGTCTGCGCATGGGTACAGTCATATCCTAAAGTACTAGGCTATTGGTTTAATAATATAAGTATAACTGTTTTATTGTAGATTCATAATAGGTACTTTATTAGTTACTTAGTACTATGGAATAGGCTGGAATCGATAAATCGCTCAGTGCGCAGGTAAACGGCTAGCGTTCTTTTTACGTGACGCGCTCTATACATAAAACATAACATCACGCCTTGTTTTCCCCAAAGGGTTGGGCAGAGGTGTACCTGTAGCAGGTACACCCACATTTCGCCAGTTATGTTTAAGTCCCATGTAATAGGGGGCGAGCCTATTGCCATCAAACGGGCACAAATCCAGACTCCGGGCTGCTACTGAGAAATTCCTGATGGGAAAACCCAATAACACTTTGCCCGACCCGGGGATCGAACCCAGGACCTCGTAACTTAACTAAAACTTAGGAACTTTAAAATATTATACCTATTATCTTCCTACATTCAATAATCCTTGCAAAGACAAGTAGACGAGTCCTAAATTATGGGAACGTCGTCGTAATTTCCTCAAAATAGATCGCGCTTGCCATTGCTCTTGCATCCATCAATCATTGCTTGTATCCGCTCGTAAGCCTGAGCTACTGAACATAAACCTTTTATAGACATACAGCACTATATTTGGCACAACACGCTGTATTAGAGTCATCTGCGAAGACTTTAAAGTTGGTGTATTTATAGTTCACGAGAACGCAGGAATGCGGTTTTGAAGTCAGAGAACTAAGAGAAGTCTCCTTTTGTAAATCATAATTACCTACAGGCGTATTAATTCATATATAATAGCCGAATTATTAATCGGTTTTGAATACCACACTCCCGAGATTTCGTGTACCTACTGTACACGAAGCACAAACAAAACGACTAGAAAAAAACCGGCCAAGTGCGTGTCGGACCACGCACAATGAAGGGTCCGTATTTGGGATGAATTTATCCCAAAAACAAACTTAACATTGTAGTTGAAAAATATGTTCTCCCATACATCGATATACGTCACGGCCAATTTTCCAACTGCAAATGTAAGTATACGACCGAAAAAATTTTTTTTTTGTTAAACTAATCTACAAATGAATGATTTTCGAACTTTAACCTTTACATCTGCTGAGACCTTGCTTCCTGCCATAGGTCAACGGGAATTACCGTGTAGGTTTTGATTTATTTACGAGTATCAAAATATGTTGCATCCACATAAAAGGCAGTTTTATTTTTATTGCGTTGACTTAGAAGCTTGATTTTTTACTTTAAATCATCGCGACGAAGTAATCCTATATGGGTTCCGTTTTTCCTTTTAAAGTAAAGAACCCTAAAAAATAAGAAAGTTTTGAAGAACTTGTTTTTCCGTAAATATCGAGAATCCGAAGCTACTACAAGAAAGATACATGTCAAAGTACAGACCAGTAGAATATCAAAAAGCTGCATACTGCAGTAGACAAGTGAAATTTCTATAACGCCATGAGATTTCCAATTTCCGTGCGTCCGTCCGTTTTCATTGGTCTTCCAATCAACTGTCGGTGAACATACCTAGGTTCGACTATCTGAAGCGCACTAAAAATATCTTTGAAAAACATGGCGCTGTAGGGAATTATTTTTTGTTTACAATTTTTTTATCAGATTGGTTTCTGTCTGAAAATGATTAATGTTGTTCAGAAATTAATCTGAACAAAAGCCTCTACGATGCAAAAAAATGCATGTAGTATTTCTATTACATAAGTAGTTACACATCCTGTCAATAAAATCAAAATAGCAGACATAAAATGCAAATTAAAAACGAGTAATGTGATGTTATAAAACTTAGCAAAGATTTTAGTCGTCACATAGGTAAACAAAAAATTATACAAAAATAACCGGCTTCCAAAAAAACATTACAAAGTGAAAAATAACTTAAACTTCGGAAGTCGGTGTCTTTGGTTTTCTATTTTCGTTATTTGTCCTACTTCCGAAATTTAAGCTAATTTAGTGATTTTTTGGAAGTTGGTCTTCTTTGTAAAAAAAATATCTTTTTTTTCAGTGGGTCAGTTTGTAATTTATCTAATTTACAATACCCTTATGTCAACTGCTCATCACCTTTTACAAACTATTGCTTTTCCTGATACAGGAATCCGTTCATCGTTGAGGAGTTCTCCAGGTACTTCACCATCAGCTCCACTTCTCCATATGCATTGTGATAAGCATAATTGCTTGGTAACCATATTAAAGTAACCCGTGTACCTAATACTTATTATTGAGTAGTTCCGGTGGCCATCTGTGGTCTTCATCATCAGTTCCGCTTCATCAAATGGTGCCGTCCGAGAGCAACGGCACGAGTTGCCATAAAAAATACCCAAATCGCTATAGGTGTGCCTAATGTGCAAATTTTTGAAGAGTTCCCTCGTGTTCTCCCGAATTCCATCATCGAATGACAATGGAACCACAGAAGTATACCCTTTCAAACAAAAAAAGAATTTTTCAAATCCGTCTATATACCTAATAATATGACAGAGTAATGCCCGAAAATACATTTAAAAAAAAACACGAATTGATAACCTTTAGAAGTCGGTTAAACAAACATTGCTCCGGAATAAACAATAAAAAAGTCGGTTCTTTACTTTTAGATCAAACCTGAATATGTACAGAAGATGGAGCAATTTCCGGGGATTAAAAGGAACCCGATCAACCGTTCGTCCGGAACAAAATAAAGGCCTATTCGGAAAATATTGTGTTCTTTTTCGTTTCTACATTACTCATCGGTCGTCAACATGATAGACTAATACTAAATAATGAAAGTCTCAATGAAAACGTCTTCTGGTTTGTTACAGTTTACTGTCAGGTTACACCATCCCACTGCTGGGCAAAATTCTCCCCCATGACTTCCAGCTATTTCGTTTCAACGTGAACTATTGATTATTATAATAAATTATTATTCCAAAATCAGTTTCTGTAAGTATTAGCGAATAAATCGTTGAAGAGCATATTTAATAAATAAATCAATTTCCTGCCTACTTAGTTTTGCCCAGACACCAGCTTGTCTCGCCAAATTCCACGCGGTCTACGACGAGGCCTTCGTGCTGCTAAGAGTCTTTGTTGCCCTTGTGTTCAAGTGACAAGATAACACGAAATAAGAAGCCCTTCCGAGGGCTCCGTCAAATTGTCATTTTAGGTTAACATTGAGGATTTAATAACCAAGTTCAGAATAATAGGATTGTTACTGATTTTTGTTTTCATTCAGTGAGCTGCAAAATGTGTCAGGATTATTTATTTATTTTAACCTAAACCGGCCAAGGCCAATTAGATTAGTTAAATACATAGGCAAAGCCTCAAACACATGATTAAATAAAGTACAGTAAACAAAAGTATACAACTATTCGACAGTCATACGCTCATCTCACAATACTTCAGACATACAGACAAGATCTTCTTCCATTCATCCGCGAACACATCACATTCAGGCTTAGCCACCAAGCCCAACCATTATATATACAGGGTGGCAGGGACAACGACGCGAAGCCTTACCATGGATTCAGTACATGATTCTGAACACCCCTGAGTTGAAATGTTTCGTCGGTTATTTAAAAAAAAATCCGCTGTTTCATAGAAAAGTGCAATAGGTACCTACCTACGCGGTCAAAATATATGGAACAGCAGATTTTTTTTTTAATAACCGACGAAAAATTTTATATAACGGATGAGGGTAGGTGTACGTTACGTTATTATTAGCCATATTTTAACTACTGTGGGTAGTGTTGGTTATTGCGCAATAGAAAAACAGTTTGAAGTTCTGATCAAATTTTAATCACACTGCTGACACGCGCGAAAGTTTTTGACCGCCATCCATGAAGTCTGCTCACCTCCAGCCCGGGCGTGATCATGAAGACTCTGTCGAGCGCCGCTAGGCGGCGCTGGCGTCCCTATTAGTCAACTCAGTAACATATTTCCGACACATATTTTATAGATTACTATAACCCTCAGTATTGAAGTTCCGAGAGAATAGGTTACTTCTAGGCAAGCGTACAATAAATAGCCCTGACTCGTGAAATAGTTTGAGGGATGAAAAGGAATTCTATTTTACTCATATTTTTGCAGAATTTTTACGCTAGTAAAGATTTTGACATGACGTTGTAAAATATGATTGTATACTGTTACTTCCTGTGTTGTCAACATACAAGCATCTTTTATCATGAATTTTTGTTTTATGATTGTGAATGTTAAAAGAGGGAAATGCGCAAAACATTGTGAAAAACAGCTACAAGAAGATACCGCTTTGTCAGACCCTGGATACAATTGATGCACCTTTAAGTGTGTTGTTTATGTTTTTTACAAAGCCATTTATTGTGTTTCTGAAGAGATGTTGATTGTTCTAAGGACAAATTACGAGCTTCTTTTCACCGGCTTTATAATGCTAGCCACACACGCTACGATTTGCTTGCGCAAATTTGTGTTTGCGCAAGCAAATCGTTACGTGTGTGGGACGAAATTTGCGCAAATTTCTTTGAAAAAACGTCAAATTAGATTTGCGCAAGCCTAAGTTTGCGCAAGCAAATCGTTACGTGTGTGGCTGGCGTAAGGTTCATAACTCATTTGTTGGGCTTGGTATGACCTTTTATAACAAGCTACCCACTTCTCTGCTAGATTTGCCTTTTAATGCGTTTAAAGCTAAAGTAAAATCCAACCTTTGTTCAAAGGCATACTATTCTATCAACGACTACGGGCCTACGTCTCGTTTAGTACCGTAAAACGGTCACTTTAAAAAGCTATCTTCTCCTTAACGGCTTAGTTAAATGATTTGAAAAAAATATATGTTTGCTATAGATTCATCTACAACATATCTGAAACCGGGTTTTTTCGTATGACTAATACTTTTGCCTTAAAAAAATATTTACCATAACGCTATTTTTGGCTAATATTCGTAACTACTTCTAAACGGCTTTGACGATTGGAAAAAAAATTACACTGAAAAATTGTTGATTAAAGGTACTACAAATTTGAAACTGCATTTGTAAATCAATCAATATTTGTTAAACAAAATGTCCCCATTTAGAGATAGAGGTTCAGAGGGGCTCTGCGCGGGACGCGGGCGGCAGTCGCCCGTGAGCATTGAGACGGGATGGCTGTGTCGCTCGCTGGTCCGCTCCGGCTATCGACCGAGTATGCGCATACGTATGTGTTAGTGCGAATATTTATGAACTTATTGTATTAGTGTGCGTTTATAGACGAGCTTGCTGCAGAGAGTCCAAATCGATTGTGCGCGTAGGCGCTTTATTGTTGAGTTGTTCTTTGATGTACAATTATTAATACTTTTTTACATTGACAATTACATACAAATTAACAATTTACAATATAAACTAAAAAAATGTAAATGTAAAATATAACATAACATCACGACTGTATTCCCCGAAGGGTTAGGCAGAGGTGTACCTATATAAGGTGTTAAAAAATTTACTTTAGAAACTTTAAGAGGTGTTTTAGACCATCGAACTGAATAACTTTTACTTTGGGACATACATTGATATCGCGAAAAAAAAAATCTGTTGTTCCATAGTAAAGTTTAATACCTACTGTTCTAAACTGTATGGGACAGCTGTTTTTTTTAAAGTTAAAGTAAAAGTTATTCAGTTTGATGGTCTAAAGCACCTCTTAAAGTTTCTAAAGTTAATTTTTTTTAAATCACTAAAATTTGTTTAGTCCTGTCAAACGAGCATTTCCCATTCTGAAATAGACTAAGGTGACACAACTTAACTATATTTTAGTTTGACAGCACTAAGATTGCACTGAGTTATTAGTTTAGTGAAAATGGCAATTTTGCTATTCTGAATTTGACGTTTTTCACCTAAAAATTTAGATTATCCAACTAAATCAGTCTATTTTTAAACGCGATTAAAAAGGAGTGGAATAAAATTAGTTGGCATGAACACACACTTCACACACTTCAGCTGCAAAAACTGTATCTTTTTTTTTATTTTGCTTATATCTCGAAAACGGTGCGTCCTAGCGCAAAAATAATGGAAATTTCGACCCCCTCTGCCACCCGTAAACCCATATGCCCCTACTCATAGGTAATATTCAATCATATTTTCTATACAAAAAGTTTAAAATTCCATACAAAACACGTCAAGGCTGCCCCCCCCGCGCGCCTCTGTCTCTAAAAAAATTCACGGGGTAGAGCAAACAAGTACCACGTCGGTCGCGACGTGACTGTCAAATTCAATTTTAGATGTGTCAAAATTATTTTTTAATTTAGAGAATTTTTTTAGTTCGGTGTACAAGAGAATCGGCACCAAATATTTTCTTAAGTTACGTAGGTAAGAAGGTTAAGAAATAAATCTTGATTGGTGCCGATTCTCTTGTGCACCGAACTAAACTATCACTAAAATTACTTGCTTTTGGCTATGAGAATCTGAGATTCTGCAAAAAAATATCTCTAAATTAAAAAATAACTTTGACACATCTAAAATCGAATTTGCGTCGCGAACTCGCGACTCCACGTGGTACTTGTTTGCTCTACTCTGTGAATTTTTTTAGGTCCAGAGGCGCGCAGGGGGGCAGCGTCGACGTGTTTTGTATGGAATTTTTAACTTTTTGTATGGAAAATACGAAAATTTGTTACCGTTGTGTTGGGGTAAAGGGGTTTAAGGGTTTCCTAAAGGGGGTCGAAATTTTCATTATTTTTGCGATAGGACGCACCGTTTTCGAGTTATAAGCAAAATAAAAAAAAAGATACAGTACTGTTTTTGCACCTGAAGTGTTGGTGTGAAGTTTAGTTCATGACAACTAATTTTTATATTCCATTCCTTTTTAATCGCGTAAAAAAAAAAATAGTCAAATTTAGTTTGAATAATCAAAATTTTTAGGTGAAAATCGTCAAATTCAGAATAACAAAATTCCCTGTTTCACTAAACTACTAAGTTAATAACTCATGCATTCTTAGTGCTGTCAAACTTCGGTGGCAGTGACCTCTCGCGTCCGGCCCTGGTCCAGGCCATGGTGCGGAGCGAGAGGGCATGGCAAGCCGTCACCTCCTTCTGCGAAGCAGTAATGCTCGCGAAAGAGGAGGCGGAGTGCGCGAGGGAGTGGCAAAGGCCGCGCCCTACCAGCCCTAGCCGCCGCCGCCGTAGGAGACGTCCCGGGCGTCGGGAATTGCCTGCGACTGGACTGGAAAGGGCTAGGCATCAACATCAATGGCGAGTATATCACTAACCTTCGGTTTGCCGACGATATAGTTATCATGGCTGAGACCATGGAGGACCTCAGTATAATGCTCGATGACCGCAGTAGAGCCTCCAAAAGTGTGGGTCTTAAAATGAACATGGACAAGACAAAGGTCATGTCAAATGCCCATGTAACACCCGCCCTCATAAAGATCGGTGACGCTACGCTCGAAGTTGTAGACGAGTATGTTTACCTAGGACAAACTGTCCAGCTAGGTAGGTCCAACTTCGAGAAAGAGGTCAATCGTCGAATCCGACTCGGCTGGGAGCGTTCGGGAAATTATGCAATATCTTCTCGTCCCACATACCACAGTGTTTCAAGACGAAAGTCTTTGACCAGTGCGTGTTGCCAATGATGACTTATGGCACTGAAACGTGGTCGCTCACAATGGGTCTTATCAGAAGGCTAAAAGTCACCCAAAGAGCAATGGAGAGGGCTATGCTTGGAGTTTCCCTACGTGATCGAATCAGAAATGAAGAGATCCGCAGGAGAACCAAGGTAACCGACATAGCCCGAACAATTGCCAAACTTAAGTGGCAATGGGCAGGACATATTGCTCGCAGAACAGATGGCCGATGGGGCCGAAAGGTTCTGGAGTGGCGACCACGTACCGGAAGACGTAGCGTTGGAAGACCTCCCACAAGATGGACCGATGACCTAGTAAAGGCCGCAGGAATTCGCTGGATGCGGGAAGCACAGAATCGGTCGAAGTGGCGGTGCTTGAGGGAGGCCTATGTCCAGCAGTGGGCGTCTTTCGGCTGATATGATGATGATAATGATGATATGCTGAGTTATAGGGGTTTATGGATTTCATAAAGGGGGACGAAATTCACATTATTTTTGCGATAGGACGCACCATTTTGCGATAAGAAAGGCCATCTCCCATCACACATAAAGGCAATGCTTGTACAGTCCTTAATATTTCCCATAATTGACTATGATGATGTGTGTTACTATGACCTGAATGCAGATCTTCTCAATAACTAGACCGCCTTCTTAATAACTGCATTCTGCATGTTTCGTTTTCTCCTCTTCTGATCGTTATTTCTCCTCTACCGATCGTTATGTCTCCTGACAAAGTTTATTCTGTTTATTATGTATAATATGTATTTATTAATTATAATTTACTAGCTTTTGCCCGCGGCTTCGCCCGCGTGGATGTCGGAAAATATCCCACAGGAACGTGCTACCGGGATTCAGAGTATCCTATGTCCTACCTAACTCAGGTCATGGCCTATCCTTATACCTTCTTTCTTCTTTTTCAATTGAAAAGTTAAGTATGTTCTCAATCCAGTTTGGAAATTCGGGCAGCCGAGCCGCTTACAGCTTTGAGACGAAAACCTTTTTTTTTTTTTGAGATATCATCAAATAACTTCTCTCGCTCTGGGTGGAGCGGAAGGGCATGTCAGACTCTTACTGACTAAAACCCACCCGTGTTCCATCAGTTGCCTGTACGTCGCCTGGGGCCACGGTCTCCCCTTAGGACTTTCCCGCAACCCCGGCAGGCATCGGCCCTAGCGGACCCCGTCAATTGTGCTGACATCTCTAAGAGGCGCGCGTAGAACACAACGCGCTGTCGACCCGGGCCTAGTCATTATCGGACGGCGAGCTACCCATTGTGACAGGGCGCTAGTCCTACTCTTTTTTTCTACCCACAACGGGGAAGCTCTTGGCCTGCATCTCACCTGATGGTAAGTGATGATCAGGCCGATGGTGGAAGCGAGCTTCACCCGGAATCTTCAACCATTAGCGGAACAGCTTATCTTATCTACTGCCGAAACACAAACATGCTGTTAACATTGTTGTTATACTCACACTATCGCCCGGTAAAAAAATAGAAAACAACTGGTTTATATGACTCTAAATGCCTTACTTAAAATACTAATTATTAATTAATTAATAATATAATTAATTTGTAATACCTACTCTAGGGCCGCCATTGAACACACAATACTTATGTACATGACGTTAGAAAGGTTAATTTATAAACTTTAATAACTTTTGACAGACTGGGAAAATGGTAATTAAATAAAGATTAAATGATAATTCAAGATAAGGACTATTAAGTATATTTCCAATACCTTAAATCTCTTTAAAATAAGACACAAAAAAATCAATATTACATGGAAATTTTAAATTCAACCCCTATTTTACCCCTTTGGGGGTTGATTTTACAAATACTCTGATACGCGTATTTCCTTATTTTTTACGAAAAGCATAAATGCAAATTTTCATATCGCTAACATAAGAAATCCCACAAACCATACAAACTTTCATCCCTTATATCACCCCCTTAAGGGTAATTTTTGAGACAAAAAGTACCCTATGTCTTTCTCCAGGATGTCATCTATCTCCTTGCCAAATTTTAAAATCTCTTGAAAATAAGATCAAAAAATCAATTTTACATAGAAATTTTAAATTCAACCCTTATTTTACCCCTTTGGGGGTTGATTTTACAAAAACTCTGATACGCGTATTTCCTTATTTCTTTCCAAAAGCATAAATTTAAATTTTCATATCGCTATCATAAGAAATGCTGGGTTTCCCATACAAACTTTCATCCCTTATATCACCCCCTTAAGGGTTATTTTTGAGACAAAAAGTACCCTATGTCCTTCTCCAGGATGCCATCTATCTCCTTGCCAAATTTTATCGAAATCCGTTCAGTGGTTTAGCCGTGAAAAGGTAACATACAGACAGACAGACAGACAGACAGACAGACAGACAGACAGACAGACAGAGTTACTTTCGAATTTATAATATTAGTATGGACTAGTATGGATTCTTGTATTTTTTTAAGTTATTTTCGTGTTATCAATTGATTGATTGTGTATTACGTAATTAGGGTACGGGGCACGTGCCCCGGGCGACACCGTTAGGGGGCGCCAAATTCGAGCATGACAGACAAGTGCACCACCCATCGCACCGCAACTTTGCAACAAATGAGACGCGCAACAATTATAATCTTTCTCTGAGGGTGGTGCACTGAGGAAATTACTGATTAGCGTAGGTTTAGGTCGTCAAACGGTCTGAGCGGGTTGTGAGTACTTGTGAGCGGGCGCAGTTGTATTCTACCAGGAACTCGATGAGCGTTTCTGTGGTCTATTTTTTAAGTTTTGCGGTGCCGGGCGTCTTGCTTCAACGCCGACGACGCCTGTGACACGACTTACTTTAACTTTTACCACAGTTTTGGCGCCCCTGTTGGATTGGCGCATTTTACGGTTTTTTTTTAAGAAAAAAAAAACGATTCGGGGTCAGGCGATAGGTTTTGCCCCGCCTCGAAAGATCCGTTCCGTTCTAGATCCGGGGCTGCCCCTACCAAATATCACTCAACGCGCTTAAAGAAGTTTTTCCCAAAAAAAAAAAACTATGATACCTACAAAAAATTTCTAGAGTCAAAGGCCGATTCTCTTGTACACCGAACTAAACTAACTACAATCACTAAAATTCCTTACTTTGGCTATGAGAATCTTAAAGCCATTCTGACAAAAAAAATCTCTAAATGAAAAAAATATTTTGACACATCTAAAATCGAATTTGACAATCGCGTGACGACTCCACGTAGTACTTGTTTGCTCTACCCCGTGAATTTTTTTAGAGCCGGAGGCGCGCAGGGGTTGGCAGCCTCGACGTGTTTTATATGGAATTTTTCACTTTTTGTATGGAAAATATGAAAAATTATTACCAACATGTTGGGATATAGGGGTTTAAGGGTTTCCTAAAGGGGGTCGAAAATTTCATTATTTTTGCGATAGGACACACCATTTTCGAGATATAAGCAAAAGAAAAAAAAATACAATACTGTTTTTGGACTGAGGTCGAAGTGTTGGGGTTTTAGTTCATGCCAACTTACTTTATTCCACACGTTTTTAATCGCGTTTAAAAATAGTCAGATTTAGTTGGATACACCAAATTTTTAGGTGAAAAGCGTCAAACTCAGAATAGCAAAATTGCCATTTTCACTAAACTAATAACTCAGTGCAATCTATTTTTGGTCTAGTTTAGAGGCATTTGTGACAAGAGAATCGGCACCAAAATATAACTAGCAGACCCGGTAGGCAGACGTTGTCATGCGACAACAGCGCCTCCCAACAGCGCGTCCAACTATAGCTAAGAACCATCCAAGTGACACAAAAAGAATTGAAAAAAAAACATCTAAATCAGTCAAGCCATTTAGCATAAGAAGAATTACAAACACACGCACACCGATATTTTATTTATTGCCAGGAATGTTCTTAAAAAACAAACAAAGTATGTATTTAAAATAATATGCGGGTCAAAATATGGTAGTCGGCGTACAATTTCAGATTTGCCTACGATTCCTTCTCTTAGGACTAGGAATCTTAGGCAAAAAATGCGACATACGTGCGCATGTCTGCGCCTTTGTCTAGTCTTTGATCGTCGTTTTAGTGTAGTGCGCCACCGTTGCACGTTTTACGTATTGGAGAGTAGGGCGTTTAGCTCCGCCCACATGCACAAGGTCAGTGAGCCTCCTATACACCTTAAACGATAAAAATAGTTGGTCCCTGTGATTAACTCAAGACAATGTTTATGTTCTTTCTCCAGAATTAGCTTACCTACTGACAGGCTATATGAGTATTGTAACGTCGCCCCACGTTGGGCGCCAAACTGTAATGTAACGCTTAGCTCCTCGGAGCTAAGCGTTGATACAATTAAAATAAAGAAAGGTTAAAGGTTAAGAATTAGAGTCTAGAGTATAGTTAGGTTATAAGAGGTAAAAGGTAAAAAGGTTAAGATGCCGGCTTCACACGACGTGGGATGCACACGTGTGCGGCGGCTCCTCTGTACTCCCTGCCTGCCTGCCTTCCTGTCCGTCAACCTACCTGTACCTCAGCTCGGTCCTGGTCCCGCCTATCCTGTGTATCCCGCGTCGTGTGAAGCCGGCATCTTAACCTTTTTACCTTTTACCTCTTATAACCTAACTATACTCTAGACTCTAATTCTTAACCTTTAACCTTTCTTTATTTTAATTGTATCAACGCTTAGCTCCGAGGAGCTAAGCGTTACATTACAGTATATATAATTGTTTATTTTATTTGACTGTATAAGTCAATTTATTTTAATTTAATTTTCATTTACAATTTATTTTAATTTAATTTTCATTTACAATTTATTTTAATTTAATTTTCATTTATAATTGTCATAATCGACTCATTACAATGTTTTTGTTTAATGAGTTGTATTGCAGTATGTGGTAAGCTAGCGACCTCGACAGTAGATCATTATATTATTCTTGCCTAACTGTTGATTTATTTTTACTTCGATGGTCCTAGTTTATCATAATTATGGGACTTCGAGCAGCAGCTTTATTAGCTATATGTAAGCGGGCACGCCCTTTATGCCTGGAGGCTTTATAATTCGGGTATTAAGTTCTATTTACGTTTTTAGTTTTTTAGTTTTTATTTTCGCTTGAGTTTAGATTTCGATATTTTTTTGTTGGTACATTGGCGCGTGCTAGCTTGTCATTATGGCAAATATATTTATTGAATGTTTTGTGTTGAGTAATGTAAATTATTTGCATACTATTGTATAGAATCAAGTTTTTTTTTCTAACTGAACAGACAGCTGTGTTGCTGGGGAGTTTGTTGCGCCGGTTCTTCTCTCCAGTAAAAGCACTAGGAAGTGGTGAAGGGCGGGCGTTTTTGGGGGACTGTCTTATGTAATTTTGATGTTCGAAAAGTGCTGATTTTCAGCCTAGTTTGAATAAATGACTTTTGAATTTTGAATTTGAATTTGATGCCATTCGCATATTTTGGGATATACAAAATATACAATTGCACGACTCGTAATGCGAAGCATTAGAGTGTGCTCTACGATCGATAAATATTTTTTGCCCCATTTCTGCAACTGTTATTATTGTTACACTCCTGCTAGTACATAGAACCTACTTAATTTATATACCATTGTATAGATGATTAAATGGAGATTAATACTGTACTTTTTACCAATTGATTTAATGCAAGAGAAATTAAAAAAACATCAAATTAGTTGAAAAAAAAATCCTGTCCGTCAATTTATGAAGCTTGAAAACATTGTAGCTTGCGATAAAATCAATTAATTGAGTAGTTTTTTTAATACATTGGTTTCGGCCATAAAAGGAACCCTATTGAAAATGGCTCTTTTATTCAAAGTAGTTTAATTATAATTAATAAAATACTAACTAAAATATAATATCTTTATCTAAATATTTCCAACCTTGACTTAAAGTGTTGCATAGCAACCCACAACGTAAATATCTAAATAAATAGTCTTTGACATTACGTAAGGATTGCGAGGTTAGAAATTTACCCATATTGATGGGTAAAACAGCAGTCAAAACATACTTCATGAAAAGTGATAAATTGTTAATTTTTGTTAGAAACTATGTTTTGAATTTCTTTTTCGTTTATGAATGTGTGTTATGAGGCGTGCACTTTTGGAATTTCCAAACTATTTACAATTTCGGATATACAAAAGATAGAATTGGACAAAATTAACACGTAATATGGGACAGAACGGCGGGGTAATTGGGTAACAAACTTACAATGCCTTTGATTTCGACAATTCAACAACATGCATTGCGTTTTTTACTTCGTTATGGAGACGAATTTTTCAAACATATGAACCAATAGATTCGCAATTTTCTTCAAAATCCTTCGGATTGTGACAAAAAGTACCCAATTAGGGTACAGATTACGAACAAAATTGGACATAATTGTGTTAATATCACGCGTTCGAAGTCTACGTGGACAGCGGCATGTCTTTGTGTTGAACGGCCATTTTAAAAGATTGCGCTTCAATACGAAAAATGCTTTAACTTTTAGACCTCGATTTCCCAGTATTATTCAATTTATCTTTGAGGCATCCCTTTTATTTTCGGTTGACAGGCTCGGGAATGGCGTTTACATAAATTGGCCATTAGTACGATGGATGTCCCACTTTATAAGTTTCCTGTTATGTTAACGTAGATATAAGAAAAATGTAAATGTCTCGTTCTCATTATAATAATGCAAATGGGAATCTATCTTCTCGGAAAATAATATGGCGAGTGTCGTAAGCGAGGGAAAAGAGGGATTGAAATTAATTTTTCCTTATAAGTTTGGTAATCATTGTTTTTGTTGATAAATAATCGCGTTGGAATTTTAATTATTTTTGGGTTAGTAGCATTAGTTCCCAGTTGCGGTAGTCCCCGAAAAGAATTATACCTATTAAAATAGAAGTTTGTACAGATGATAAAAAAACTGTTACAATATTTTAATCAGTCTTTATTAACACTTAAACAAATAGAAGTTTGTACAGATGATAAAAAAAGTATTACAAAATTTAAATCAGCCTTTATTAATACTTAAAAAAAATGAGTATTGTTTATCAAAATAAATCTCGTGGAGAGGTAAATATATACTCGTATAATTGTATACTTATATCTAAATTGGTATTACAAATCACAGCACTAGAATCACAGTTTGTATATATAAACATATAACCTAACTTTAGTAAGTTATATAATTTTAATTACTAATAATTTCTCATAAATGAGCTGTTATCTTACAATTATTATGCTTTATTTACTAATCAACAAATGGTAAAAAATATCTTAAAATCAACTTACCTAAACAAACCAAAAAATAACAAAGGAAACAAAAATTACTTAATAAGTATGTTCATAATAATCATATTTTTAAAAAACAATTTTTAAAACACTGCTAACTTCTTGTAGGAAATTTGTAATAGAACGTTCTTTATTCTCATATTGATGGGTCAGTTTATTAATCAGCTCATCATTTTTAATGCTTGTCTTTTTCCTTTTATGGATAGGTATACCATTCATTTGTAACCTGAAAGTTAATGATATATTTTTAATAATATAAATTAGAATTACAAAAAAGGTCTACAGTTTATATTATGAAATTAATCACACAAGCCAAGGAGATTTTATATTATACCTTTCTCGTGCAATATCGTGAGTAGAAATATCTGTTGCCACGGTTTGTAGGAACAGCAACAAACTCGGTTTGCAGCCTGCATATCGCTGGAACCTTTCATTCCACGCTTCAACAAGATTTGTTGATCTGTGATGTTCTTTAAAGCAACACCAAAGTGGTATCATTTCGGGGGGTTCCAGCCACTGCTCTACAAAATAATTGTTGAATATCGTCACTGGTTCTGCTTGAAAACTGTTGAAGAAAATTTAAACTAAATTAAAAGAAATGTAACAGCCTACTTTTCCAATTTAAACCTAATTCAGTAAAAGTACTGATTGAACTTGTATTATGGCAACCAGATGACTGATATAAACATAGGTACCTAAATTATGTTTAAATACATACATATTTCACGTCGTATCCCTAACAGGCTAGCCATTGCTAAACACCCACCTTTCGCCTTTTCAAATAAATGGCCCCACGTAATATCTAATAATAATCGGACACTGTTTAAGGAATACAGATAGAATGGATTTTAGGAACAAAATGAAAAGACCTTAGGGAAGGATACTAATGTCATGGAAAGCAATAGATAGTGACAGATCTGCTAGAGCTTGAGGACCTCGGGGTCGCAGCACAATCTTTATATACATTATGTTTGTAGTGTATGTGAGTGTGCCCCTGGAGGATATAACATAAAATCTATCCAATTTAAATATTACAATACTACGAAACATTTTTTTTATTTTTATAAGTTAAGACTTACCTGTTTTCCATTAGTGTCAACCAACCATCTTCTATGTCTTCTTTTGGGAGAAAAGCTAAACTAGCACATAATTTTATATGTTGTTTAGTCTCTTCATATTCAAGTAATTCCAACGATTTTGCTTTCCTATAAATACTTCTTTGAAAGTGTATAAAGCAGCCATGAATACTTGCTCTTGGAAACACATTTTTTACAGCATTTATAGCTGCCATTTCAAAATCCATAGTAAATTGAATGGGGCGAAATTCTTGTACAGCGTCTTTTATTTTTTGAAATAGAGCTTCGTATGTTATGCCCCGTTTATCGGTTAGAAGCGCGTAAAATAGCGGCACTATATTTGACTGATATAAATCACTGCCAATATCGCCGTGGATGGTGTATAACTGTGTAAACGGCTCTACACATGACTTAAAAGTTCCATCGCAAAAATAATGTTTGATATTTTGCACATTAATTCGGACTTTTGGTGATGCAAACACAATGATTCTTCTTTCGTTTTCTTTGCAGTCAAATAATATGTACTTCACAAACCTTTCGGGGATCACAACGCTATCCGGATTTGTGAATTTTATCTTTGGCACTTGCAATGTTTTGTTCCTGTATCTGTAAAACTGATATTTTACACTTCGAAAGTCCGGAATTTTAGAAATATTATCCAAACCTTTTCTATCTTTTAATTTTTGTATATTTTTTTCGTATACGCTTTGTACAGTGTCTGAAAAATCTTGACAAATAGCTTTTTTAGTTTGTTGCAATAATAATTTCACTTCATTCTCATCAAACTTAGGTACACATTGGGATACATGCTTGTTTTTTATTACAACACAATCCGTTTCGTGGTGTAAATTAGCTATGCCACTGCACTTAATTTTTTTTTTATTGGCGCAAGTCCACACTGTTGAATTCTTATTTTTGCGATGTTTATAATATTTGTGACCTGCATGTAATAATACAGTTCCGCATATTTCGTAATTTTTTGTTACACCCCGGGAACCACCTTCATTCGACATTGTCAATTAGCACACTGAGTAGGTCAAGTGCATAGGCAATAAATAAAGATAGACAAATACAATGGACTCTCTCCCACACGTGTGAAAGAGATAGAACGACCGCGTGTGAAAGAGATAGAACGACCGTGTTATCAGTAGATTCAGTAGGAAAGCAATAACCGGTTTGGCTGCGTGCGACCCTTTGTCGGCGAGAAGATTTATTATTGTGAAAAACATGGCACATGCTATTTAACAAATAGATACTTAACAAATTTTTTTTAATAACATAAAATTATACGAGCCCTACAATTTTTTTTACTTATGTTAGAGCTAAGAATGAAACGGAGACTAGATTTAGCTCTAACAGCATTATTTCACAATCTAATTTCAACTTAATACCCAACGTTTATAAATTACATGTATTAAGTATTAAATTAACATCCCACTATAGAACATTAAATTGCTCTTAAATTTACAAACAGTTACATTTACAACGCCATTGTACCTTGCAAGAAACCGGGTAAAAACGCAACTAGTTATTCCTTTTTGTTTTCGGGGACTATCGCAACTGGGAACTAATGCTACTAACCCTTATTTTTCGGCTATTTTGATTGTATTTTATGAGTTTAGTACGTTTATTTTATTTTATAAGCAGGAAGAAAAGGGAAGACAAGTTTTTGATGCGATTATGAAAACTCTGACTTTAACCGCCCGTCCACTGGAGCGAGAGGAGAAAAGAGGAGCAGAGATGTGCCAATAGAAACTTGACTCCGCCCCTGAGTTTAGATTTGATTGGTTAGTAATGGCATATCTCCGCTCCTCTCCTCTCCTCTCAGCTCCAGTGGACAGGCAACCTTAGCTTAGTTTTAAACTTAATAAACCTACTTTCAAATATTGCCCTAACAGAAAAATCTGTTTTCAAGTTTTGATAAAAAATAACAGATCCGGCACAGTCGAGAATTTCATTAACACTGCCAATAAACCGCAATCCGTTTCGTCCTATCACCGTTTGAGTAAATGCCTTGCGTCAATCCGATAGAACTGGAGTATTTTTTTGTAAAATGTTCTGGAAATATTGCAAAAGTCGGATGTACCTTTGACTATTGCTACACACTTTATGTAAGTAACTGTTGTGGTCGGTATGGTTTTGGTACTGTTTTTCATAATCGTATAAAGAGAATTAGTAAAAAAAATTAAAAACGCACCCTCAAGTAATGTAATATGGTTTACAATAAAAAATAGGCCTTCAGGTAAGTATGATTGTATGTTAGATTTTCAGCCAATACCTATGCATTGCCGTACGTAAAACCGTTTTCACTACTTAACATGAGGACTCTTGCAATCTTGGTAAAATTCAGCATGAAGTACAAACCGCTATCGTAACCGTCATCTTCCTTTAATATTACGTTAAAGGAAGATGCTGCTTTGTAAGTACAATTTCCTTTCATATACCTTTTCCGAGATTCCTGGTTGCCGACATTGACCATTATCATTATAATTCGTACTGATAGAGATCAGACGTGTTAGCAATTTAACGCAAAATGTAAAGTTAGCCTGGAACATGGGCTTATCTCGATCTGGGAAGGGTTTTGGGCTTAACGATCGAGTACTATACTAATACCTACAAAATACCTTGTCAAATTAACTGCCTTGTAATTAACGGTAATTTTAGTATCTGCTGACATATTGTTAGTCTGAGCCAGGGGTCAGTGATATATTTATGTTTAAATATACTTTATTGTACACCAGATAATACATTACAAGAAGAAAAAGTAATGATGATATGTAAGTTTACCGTTATGCAAATATTTTGTGACGAGCAAGTTTTGTTTGTCCATTTTTTAGTTGTGGTACCCCACACAAATTCGAATACCACTATATGCTATGTAAATAACAGTGACAGGAACTTATCATCATATCATCTACATATTCAAAGTGAGAAAAATACGTATTGTTAAAGCTAATTCAAAAACTACCCAAGCAAAGTTAATAAAATTTATATGTGACCACCTCTGAGGTATGACCTACCAAACAAAAAAAGAATCATCAATATAAATTCATAATTGGCGGAGTAACAAACATAGAATAAAAAAAACAACATACAGTCAAATTCAGAACTGAAAAATTTACAGATGACGTGAATTTCATCTTCCAAATTCGCGTATCAAATTACACATCCGATCCTATACCATACACATCGTCACCTTGACAAGAACAATTAGTCCTGAGCTTTTAATCTTTGGCTATTTGTTAAATCATGATCTATTCCTGTTGCAGTGGAGTATTCGAGAGGGTGTGATTAGTTTTCGTGATAGATTGCCTCATATTTTGGTCTTCGTGTGTCGGGTGGAGGAATTATTGCGACTGTGCCGTGTCAAATGTAGGTGGTTATAACGTATGACCGCGTGAAATGAAACCTTTTAGCTTAATATTTGGGATTTATGTTATTTGTATACATTGAGGACTGGTTTAGCTACTTGCCGGGGTTGGTCCGTGGATGGCTGATCCTCTTTACATACCAAGACTCCTCCATGCCTCGGAAAGCACTTTAAGCCGTTGATTCCGGCCTGTCATTCATGGATCTTTGACAGTCGTTATTGTCAGAAGCCCAAAAGTCTGACAACCAGTCTTACCAAGGGGTATCGAATTAGCCAGTTTCTGGGTTGTGGAGTTAAGATAGGGAGTTCCTTCCATCTTCCATGTAAAATACTGGTATTCATCTGCTTGGGTAGACTGGAAGCCCACCGCAACATAGTTGGGAAAGGCTAGCCAGTTTTTTTTGTGTTGAGATTATATCCTGTTGCATAAATTGACTTTTGATTGGAAAAATTGTTAAACCAATTTTTTTTTTCTGTGAACTTACTTTCGAAATAACTAAACAAGATTTATTGTAACAAATTAAGATCGTATCAAAAACATTAACTAGAGCATCTGCCAAGTGCTTTAGTGTGGAAGGTCGTTAATATAGATAGGAGGCTTATACATAAGCCTTATTCCAGTAAAGATAAGACCTGATTGATGATGGTGACATTGCTGTCCGGGCCCACAACGGGCTTGCTCTTAACCTCGATCTCGCCTGATGGAAAACGATGTATGAAGTCTATAATGGATCGAGCGTGCCCAGAAGATGCCTATGTTTTCTCTTGCTTTGAAGGCAGACGGGTTATATTATGTGGAATGGAACACACGACGCTGACAGAGAGTTCCACACTTTGGTTGTGCACATAATAAATGTGGAGGAGAAGCGCTGAGTACGACTGAACGGTATCTATTTGTTTGTGTTCTTTTGGCTCCCAGCTCCTGCAGTCTATACAGGGTGTCCCTCGCAACCTGTACCAGCGAAGGTCTGTGATCAGGGGATACCAATACCCATCGATTGAACCCCCATGTATGTTCCGCGATATTTTGTAGTTTCCGAGAAATGATTTTTTTTGTAATATATTCAGATTTTTTTACATTGTAGGCGGTTTTGGCTCTAACTTTTTGTGGGTGGTGTTTCTTTGATATTTTTTTTATAAGTATTATGGCTAGAATGTGTGTTCACCTGTTACAAAACAAAAACCCAAATTCTAACAACTAGAAGCTCAGAATTTGGTCACAAGATTAAAGTTTATGTTTGAGACAAATTTTCACTTGACTTCAACTTGAAAAAAAAATACTTACACCTGACTGAATGACATGTAAATAATTTAAAAAACTTTGTGGATTTATTAGCTCTCAAAATAACATAAAAAACTTGATACTTCATAGGACAATATTACGCGAAAACGGAGTTCAAAGTTGATACAATCAAAAATAATGAAAGGACAATGGGCAAAGATGTTAGGAAGTTGGTCCAAGAGCCTCCACTGATGAGACTTGTGGGAAATACAAGTGCTTATGTGTCTTATGATTCTGGCAAAATTCTATTAGATTCTGTCCTGGGGTTCTCTTGTTATGGCCATGTTTGTCGTGATAGTAAATAATTATAATTTTAAGTTTAACGTAAATATCACCTTCCTCCATGCTTAATCACAACAGGCGGGGGTGCCGCCTGTTGTAATTAAGCATAGCGATGCATTGCGAAGACTAAAGATTATAATAAGCTCAACGTAGGTAGTTACTGGATTAAAAAAACAAGATATTGGAGGAACAAATAACATTTTATTAATCTTATATTTCATCTTTAATACATATTGCTTACATTGTTTAATATTTGTATAAAAACACAAAAAAAAAAATGCCCATCTGCATTAGCAACTAGGTCCAAGGTGCCAGTGGTCAGGGCTCTAGAGAGAGATATCTCTTCACTATGCGTGCCGTGTCTAAGAGTACTGCTTTCTCAATAAAGCCTTGACCCAGCCGCGCAATCAGAGCCTCCTGAGGTGTTGGTTGAGGCTTTTTACTAGGCCCGACTCCAACAAGAGGACGAAGGGAAGTACATACCCGCTCAAAATTAAGCAGCTTTTTATGGAGAAATGATGACAAACGAAAACTAAATAATCTGGTTAAAAAAATAAAAAGACTAATCCAAGACTTTAAAAACGACTCAACCAATCAGAGCCTAAGTAACGAGCGAAGGACAGATTTTTCCCTAGACCCTTTGAAAGGCTAACGTTTGCAGAGCACCTAGAAAATATCTTTCCACACGTTGGCTAAAATAATGTACGACTCATTACAATGTTTTTGTTTAATGAGTTGTATTGCAATATGTGGTTAGCTAGCGACCTCGAAAGTAGATCACATAATTATTCTTGCCTAATTGTTGATTTATTTTTACTTCGATGGTCCTAGTTTATCATAATTATGAGACTTCGAGTTACAGCTTTATTAGCTAGATGTAAGCGGGCGCGCCCTGGAGGCGTTTTTAGTTTTTATTTTTGCTTGAGTTTAGATTTCGATATTTTCTTGTTGGTACATTGGCATGTGCTAGCTGTCATTATGGCATGAAGAATATTAGCACGTCCACGCCAGGACGAGCTTACTCTGCTACCGTTATTGCAACTCCAGCAAGCTAAACATCCGAGGGGTGCCCAGCGGCCCTCCGAACTAGTTCGAAGCTCGTTACTGCAGGTAACAAGCCAAGGACAGGCCGATGAAGAAGGCTTCATACGTGTGGAGAATAAGAAGAAGAAGAAGCCTGCTTGTCGTAATCAATGCGGTACCGCATTGACTGGTCCGAACATGTTGCTGCGTCCCGCTATTCCGTCGACGCAGCTGTTCGTGTCGCGTCTACATCACTATACGAAGGCAGAGGAGATCGTGGAGTGTATTTCGATAAAGACCAAATTCACTTTAAGAGTCGAGAGGTTGGAATCGCGCCACAAAGCTAACTTTAAATCTTTTGTGGTGCGCGTTCCGACTCATCACCTGGAGACCTTCATGAAGGAAGAATTTTGGCAGAAGGGTGTCGTGTATCGGCGTTTTCGCGGAAGGCTACATCATACCTCGACTCAGCGCAATACGTCGCCGACTCAACGTAGAGAGAATATTTTGTTTATGTTATCTATGGGTCTTTGCTGCCTGATAATAAAGGAATTATTATTATTTCGTTTATTCATTTTTATTACACATATTTTTACATTTTTAAACATTTTTACAAAAACATAAAAAAAAAAAATTGTAGCCCACCGGTATAGCGGTATCGGGAACAGGGTCCAAGCTACCGGTGGTCAGGGCTCTTGAGAGAGGAATCTCCTAACGATACGCGTCGTATTCAGAAATACCGCTTTTTGGACACTTTCTTTCTTTCTTTATTTCGTTTATTCATTCTATACACATATTGATTACATTTTTAAATATTTTTATAAAAACAAAAAAGAAACAAAAACATTTAAAAATATTGAAAATAGTAGCCCACCGGTATCGGGAACAGGGTCCAAGCTACCTGTGGTCAGGGCTCCTGAGAGAGGAATCTCCTAACGATACGCGCCGTGTCCAGAAGTACCGCTTTCTGGATCAAGCCCTTGATCCAGCTACCTAACGAGAGCCTCCTCAGGTGTGGATCGAGGCTCTGGGCTATTATGGCATTGGCCGTCACAACTATCGGCACAATGACTGCTAAATCCACATCCCACATGTGGACAACCTCGTGTGCCAGATCAAGATACTTAGTCTGCTTATCTTTTTCAGCTTTCACGAGGTTCTCATCATGCGGGACCGTTATATCAATAATCATTGTGCGGCACTCTAATCGATCTATCACCACTATATCTGGCTTATTGGCAACAATAGTCCTGTCAGTGATGATATATCGATCCCAATACAACGTGATATTGCCATTTTCGAGAACTGGGTCGGGCACATACGTATAGTTCGGTACCTCCGATGCCACAAGACTGAATTTCAGAGCAAGTTGCTGGTGGATAATCCTGGCTACAAGGTTGTGCCTATGCAAGTAGACTCCGTTAGCCAGACGAGAACAGCCAGAAATAATGTGTCGGATTGATTCCCCCGGACGGTGGCATGCCCGACAGATGTCAACCGTGCCGTTCTTCACAATATATTTCCGGTAGTTGTTCGTCATCATAACTTCGTCCATAATCGCAAAGACAAAACCTTCGGTTTCCCCAAAGAGATCACCGAATCGCAACCAGGATACGGACGCTAACAGGTCTACATCGGGCCCATGCAAGGCTCGGTAAAAGCGCCCGTGAAGCTCTTTGCTCTGCCATACCTCCCTGCGGTCATTAGTATCTAATACTATAGGTTTGCGCCAGTTCTCGTTAGCCAAGGATAGCGGAGTGAGGCCCTTGTCCACTGAGACCACATCTCGGTGCATCCCCACGTCGGTCTCTAGGAAGTATTCCCTGAGACTGCATACCTCACGGTTGTGCAGGGTCTTAGCATGTATGGTATGGATAACATAGTAATTAATTAGGATTATGAATTTGATTTTTCGATTTCTTACGTAGACGTTCATTACAAAGTTATCGCGGCATGTATAATGAGAAACGTCAAACGGGCTTCTTAGATTGTCGCGAGATTAATGATTATTCTCCATACCTGATATGGTTGCAGATTTTCTGTGATAATCACTGCAACTCCTGGATTTTCATTAAAAAGTCTTTGGGTAATGGTCATTCGACTTTTACGTAACACAGAATGGTTACATAGTAGTAGACAATGAACTGTTAGAACTATTTTAAACGCAACCTTTTTTTGTGATATATTATCTGTCTTGTGATTTTGACAGACGTTTTCCCTTCCGTCCGTTCAAGACTTTTGTACGAATGTGTTTTTCTGTTTCTTTAATAAATACCATATTAATCTCTATAAACCTTTCTTTATCTGCCCAAATATCCAACATGGTAGCAGAGCGTGGTTATTAACACTCGGAAAACGCTCGTATTTTGGACAGATTGTCGAAGAAAATTGTTAACTATTTAATAGGATCACGCCAACGGTAAAAATTTTAAAAATGGCTTCTTCATCACAATACATGAATTCCATTGAGAAACTCCCCTTGAGTTTCTCAATTCACTTCCAAGTTGAATAATTCTCAGTCAGAAAATTATTCAACTTGGAAGTTCTCGATGCGAATGCTATTAATCCATGAAGAACTATGAGAATTTGTTGAGAATAACGTGAACGATGAGAAACAAAAGAAGGCGGAAAAGGCGTTGGCACGAATTGCCCTATCAGTGCAACCAGCAGTGATTCCAAACATTCGCTCGGCAAAAACTGCTTACGAAGCATGGAATAACTTGAAGAAGGCATACGAAGGTCGCGGATTGTGTAGAAGACTAGGTCTTCTCAGAAGTTTGTTTGGCACAAAACTACGTGATAGCAGCTCGATGGAGGATTACCTCAACAAAATTAAAGAAGCCTCACATCAGTTGAGTGAAATTGAGTCACCACTAGATGATGAATTCGTAGCTGTTATAATGTTGAGTGGTCTAACTGAAGACTTTGATCCATTGATTATGGCCATTGAAAATGCTGGAACAAAATTATGTACTGAACTTGTCTCGGTCAAACTATTGGAAAAGATACGGAGACGAGAGGACAAGCAGGATAGTGTAACCGCACTGATCACTCGGAAGCAACCCAGATGTTTCAGGTGTAAGCGTATTGGCCATTTCTTGAAGAATTGTCCCGATAAACAACCTGCATCAGAAAAAGAGACACAGAGTCACAGTCATGGTCGAGATAGGAACAAGCCGAAGATTAAACCAAAGGACAAGGCTCTTGTCGCTGCTCTTTCTGTAAAGGTGAATAGTGATGTGTGGTATATAGACTCCGGAGCCACTAACCATATGTGCAATAATGAAAAACTAATGGTAAACAATAGTTCTAATAAAACTGTTGAAGTGAGTATTGCAAATGGAGAAAAATTATTGACTGCTGGAATAGGACAAGTGAAAGTTCATTTAAAAAAGGGCGTAAAGACAATAAGTGATGCATATTATGTACCTAATTTAAGTACAAATTTGTTGTCCGTCAGCACTTTAACTAAAAAGGGTTATATAGTAACTTTTGATAGTAGTTCATGTACTGTTTATGATGGTTCTGATATTTTAGCTACTGGTACTCAAGTCAATGGTGTGTATCAACTCGACACTGTGTCAGACAATGGCTGTGCTGAGGATAAGGAAAATACATCAGGGGCAGCAGCTGCGGTAGCGGGTTCGACATCCCAAGACACGTGGCACAGACGTCTAGGACACCTCAACTCAAGGAGTATGAAGCTTCTAATGTCAGGTATGGCAACTGGTATTAATTATAGTGTGTCTGAATATAAACAGTGCATACCATGCATTGAAGGAAAGCAATCTAGATTGCCTTTCCCCAAGAAATCGTATACCAGAGCTACAGATATGTTGGGTTTAGTGCATACAGACCTATGTGGGCCTATTCAAACTCCATCTCTAAGTGGTGCTAAGTATGTGTTGAGTTTCATTGATGACTATACAAGAAAACATTTTGCTTATTTTCTGAAAACTAAAGATGAGACCTTTAGGTATTTTCAGCAATTTAAAGTTTTCGTAGAAAATGAAACTGGCAACAAGTTAAAAATACTTAGAAGTGATAGAGGAGGAGAATATATGAGTTCAAAATTTCAGGATTTCCTTAAGATTAATGGAATTAAAACATCAGAAAAGTATACCTGATTCTCCACAGCAAAATGGTGTTGCTGAGCGCTCTAACAGAACTATCATGGAAAAAGTCAGGTGTATGCTGCGAGATGCTGGTCTGGGTATGGAATTCTGGGCTGAAGCAGTAAATACTGCTGTCTATTTGAAAAACCGGAGTCCAACTAAGGCAGTTCCTGGTACAACTCCAGAAGAAAAATGGAGTGGAACAAAGGTAAAACTTGACCATTTAAGAATTTTTGGTTGTATTGCTTATGTCATGGTGAAAAATAGAAAGAAACTTGACGTTAAAAGTAAACCATGCATATTTGTGGGATATAATGAAGAATCTAAAGGATATAGACTCATTAATCCGGATAGTCCAAGGAATTGTGTCAATTCTCGTGATGTTGTTTTCATAGAAAATAAATTTTAGATGAAAGAAATGTCACATGATGATAAAGGTGATCAACAGCTGTTTGTTGATCTTAGTTTGAATCAAAATGTAATTCAACCATCGGAATCGCCCATTGTGAATTCTGACATATCTGATGACATAAAAATATCACAGAATACTGAACAAAGAATAAGCACAATCACACTAGATGATTCCGACAGTGAAAGACCAAGTGATGAATCAGATGACCGCTTGGATCCAACTTACCTTCCAGGAGAAGATTCTGAGACAGAATCTCCAGAGGACTGCAGCTATGATGATGCTTCTGAGTCTCATCTCATGACCAACTTCGTGACTATACTGGAATACAATGATCCTGATGAACCTCAAACTGCGGCCGAGGCTTTAAATGGACCAGAATCAGATAGTTGGCGTAAGGCGATGACTGATGAGTATAATTCTTTTATTAAAAATAAAGTTTGGACTCTGACAGAACGAGAACAGCATCATAAGCCTGTGTCGTGCAAGTGGATATTTAAGAAAAAATATGGAGTAAATGGTGAGTTGTTGAAATATAAAGCTCGTTTAGTAGCCAGGGGTTACACCCAAAATATGGTGTTGATTATCTAGAAACGTTTTCCCCTGTCGTGAGATACTCCACACTAAGGTTACTGATCGCTTTAGCAGCAGAATATGACATGAGTATTGAGCACTTGGATGTTAAAACAGCATTTCTGAATGCAGAACTGGAAGAAACGGTTTTTATGCAGCAACCACAGGGTTTTGAAGTTAAGGGGAGTGAAAATATGATATGCAAGCTCAACAAAGCTGTTTATGGCCTTAAACAAGCATCAAAATCTTGGTATGATAAAATTAACAAGGTACTATGCGATAAGTTGAACTTCTGTCGTTTAACTTCTGAACCATGTGTTTACTATAGGTCTGAAAACCAATCGATGATGCTCATAGCTCTTTATGTCGATGATTTGATAATATTTTGTTCTCCGACATTCCAAGGAAAAGACAAAATTAAAGCGAAATTGCAGCAAAAATTTGATATCACGGATCTAGGGCCAGCCCAGCAGATTCTTGGTATGAAGCTGTCAAGAAAAGGTAATGAAATCTCTTTTAATCAGTCGAACTATATTCTAAAACTGCTGAAGAAGTTTCGGATGGAGGATTGTAAACCGTCAGGAACCCCAATGGAGACTAGTCTAAAGTTACCCAAAGAAACTCAAAAGGATGATACTTATGACTACAGAGGTTTAGTAGGGTCGCTTATGTATATAGCAGTTTGTACAAGACCGGACATCAGTTATGCTGTGAGCTACCTGAGTCAATTTAACAACTGTTATAGTGAAATTCATTGGAAAGCCGCCAAGAGGGTTTTACGATATCTAAAAGGTACACTGAGTTTGAGTCTAATTTTCACTAAAAGTAGTATGGATATTAGAGCTTATGCTGATGCAGATTGGGCATCAAACAATATAGATCGTCGGTCGTACACGGGATATGTCTTCTTTTTAGGGAAGTCTGCTGTCTCTTGGGAAAGTCGAAAGCAACGTACTGTTGCGTTATCTAGTACTGAGGCAGAGTACATGGCATTGTCTGACACGTGTAAAGAAGCTTTATTCATCAGGAAACTCTTATTTGAGTTGCTTGGTACCATATCTAAAGTGATCATATTCAATGACAATCAGTCTGCCATAAAACTTTGTAAGAACTTTATGTTCCATTCTAGGACGAAACACATAGATATACGTCATCATTTTATAAAACAAATTGTTAATAATGGTATACTTGAAGTAAAGTACTTATCAACTAATGTAATGTTGGCTGATGTATTAACAAAATCACTTTGCAAACAAAAACATTGTGAGTTTACAAATTTAATGTTAGCTGTGTAGTTATGGCTATGCATGTTTTGTGAATTTATTATTTAAGTTTTATATAATATAAATATTGTTTTAGTTTGCGTTTAAGGGCCAGTGTTAGAACTATTCTAAACGCAACCTTTTTTTGTGATATATTATCTGTCTTGTGATTTTGACAGACGTTTTCCCTTCCGTCCGTTCAAGACTTTTGTACGAATGTGTTTTTCTGTTTCTTTAATAAATACCATATTAATCTCTATAAACCTTTCTTTATCTGCCCAAATATCCAACATGAACTCCCGCTGAAGGTCGATACATATTTATAATTATATAACTCTATGTCCAATAAAATAAAAACTCAGTATGTCTAATATTAAGGAAAAATAATAAGTATCCTATAATAAGCATAAGTCAGTTCGGTTATATAGCGCCAGAAACAAAATCCATTAAAAAGCAAGTGTCGGTATTTTTAAAAATCGAAGATTACAACAAAAATATTTTAATTTTTTTATTTTTAAGTAGGATGGCATCTCGCTGGTCAACCTAGGAGGTTGTCAGCTGCTTAACCGGCCTTTCTTTATGATATGTAAAATCGTATTATTTATAGTCAGGAGTTCAGGACAAACATGACCATAGCAAGAGAACCCCGGGACAGAATGTAATAGAATTTTGCCAAAATCATAAGACAAATGAGCACTTCCATTTCCCCCAAGTCTCATCAGTGGAGGCTCTTGGACCACTTTCGCCCATTCTTCTTTATTTCAAGCATTTGAAATGACTTTTCTCACAAGTTTGCGAATGATACAAAGAATAATTATGAATATTGGGTAAAATAGCGTATTAACTTAAAATTTTACTCGCAAGTACAATTTTTGTTTACCAAAGACTGACAAAACACAATTTATGTGAATGAAATAGGGTTTCGGGCGCAGGCGGGTGGATAGGGTGCAGGGAACTGGTAGTGTAGAAAAAAGACAACAAAAAATATGATGAAACCACAGCCTACTCTTCTCTCAGTCCGATTTTGCCTTTTCGTCATCGTCAGTCTTTTGTCGCTGCTTGCTGCACCCTATCCACTTACTGATGGGGAAGGCAACTGTCAAAATGGCGCTGTCGTAGCTAGGTCCCTAAAACAGGCTAATAATACAGGGCGTGAGGTGGTTTTATTTTATTTTTGTAAAAATTACGCTTTATTGTGTTCCCAAATACTTTGGAATTGGAGTCTAACATTTGCCGAAAGACTCTAAAATTAAAAGATTGTTCCATAAAGCTCAAGCATCAAGCTAAAAATCCATGAAGATTTTTTTTTAATTACACAGTTTTATAGGTTATGTCGGAAACATTTTGAAGAAAGTAATTACGAGGAAATAAATATATAAAGTGTTAAATTCTGACACTTTCCATGTCAAATAATTTATTTAAAATATTGAAATCACCGAAAACTACGAATTAATGAAATAATAGCAAACTCATGAATGAACATAAAATTGCATGAATGAACTAAATGTCAAATTTATGTCAATTTTATTATTTAGGTAGGGACCTAGCTATGATCACGCCATCTACAATTAGCTTTGCCGGACCTTCCCCATTACGGACTGATTACGCAATGCAAATTGTCTTTGGTCCCTGGCCCTGACATCAAGTAATTGGTGAAATTGTCAAACTTCTACTGCTTCAATACGAGGCTTTTGGGTACTTTGTATTTTACACCATTTTGTTGTGATGTGCGTTTTGTTTCTTTCTTTTTCTTTCTTTTTTACCTGCTCCCGAAACCCTATCTCATTCACCTAAATTGTGTTTTGTCAGACTAAAGTAAAAAAAAAACTACTTGCGAGTAAAATTATGTAATTATCTAACATTCATTCATTCAGCATTTAAAACGACTATTATCACATTTTTGCGATTGATATAGAGAATAATTATGGAAAGCGATCGGTGACGATGACGCGAGTTCCATGATTTTTGTTCACCCAAAAAGTGCTCAACGCGCCTAAAGCAGCTTTCACTTCAAAACTTGTACTTGCGAGTAAAATTTTAAGTGAATACGCTATTTTAACTAATATTCCTAATTATTCTTCATATCAATCGCAAAAATGTGAGAAAAGTCATTTCAAATGCTTGAAATAAATTTCGTTATTTTTGACTGTATCAACTTTGAACTCCGTTTTCGCGTAATAATGTCGTATTAAGTACCAAGTTTTTTATGTTATTTTGAGAGCTAAGGAACCCATAAAGTTTTTAAAATTATTTACATGTCATTCAGTCAGGTGTAAGTATTTTTTTTTTCAAGTTGAAGTCAAGCGAAAATTTGTCTCAAACATAAACTTTAATCTTGTGAACAAATTCTGAGCTTCTAGTAGTTAGAATTTGGGTTTTTGTTTTGTAACAGGTGAACACACATTCTAGCCATAATACTGACAAAAAAAAATCAAAGAAACACCACCCAGAAAAAGTTAGAGCCAAAACCGCCTACAATGTAAAAAAAATTGAAAATTTTACAAAAAAAATAATGACCCGCCCCTTTTGGCACGGTTTTTACGACTTGCCAAAACATCGAGATTTCTATTATAAGTAAGTTTAATATTACGTTTTATACTCACATATCTAAATGATGGTGAAAACCGCATCAAAATCCGTTGCGCAGTTTAGAAGATCAACGCGGTCACACAGGCACACACGAAAAGTGACTTTAATTTATAATATTATGTATGTATACAATGTCGCCCATGCGCATGTGACCGCTCGTAATTTTCTGAATATTCATGAAAAAATATCGAAAATAAACTTCAAAAGGGGGGGTCTATCTATAACATTTTTCATGTTATTCAATTTTTAATTTTTTAAAGATTCGCTTTCTGTTTTTTGACACATCTCCGAAGTTTATGGGTCGATTTGGATTCTGTTTATTATTTCCAAAAGCTTATGAGTTATTTTAACAGGTTAATTAAAATTTTTACAAAAAATTATCGACTACGAAAAAAAAACGGAATCGAAGTCATTTTTTCGTTAAAAAATTGTGTATTTATTTTAAAAAAACTAGTGTAAAATGTTATAGATAGACCCCCCCTTTTGAAGTTTATTTTCGATATTTTTTCATGAATATTCAGAAAATTACGGGCGGTCACATGCGCATGGGCGACATTGTATATAGATGACCCCAAAGAATTTCATAGGATTTATATATAAGATAAAAACTAAACTAAGAGGTCAGGGTTTGATCATCTAGACACAAATAGGTACACAAAAGCTTACAGGACAATGAAAAGAGTGCCTACATGAACGAAGATGCTTTTTCAGAATTTATGACGGTCACATATTTTTTTCAGAATATCACCGCCATTTATGTACGTCTTTTTTGATACTGTGAAACATGTGAAACCTGCCTATATAGACGGTACACAATTTAGACTCATAAAAATGTTTTATACCCGTTCTGTGTAAGTCTGTAGAACTAAACTGAATTGAAAAAACTTTTTCACGAGTTGCTACGGCGGCGTAGCTGTAGAAATGGCGCCCCGGCTACACCTGCTACGCTTTCGTAGCAGACATCCTACGCAAATTACTACGCGGAGCATACAATGTTGTGGGTGTTTTAAAGGTATTGTAGTAAGTATATTAAGTGGTTATTCAGTTTTTTTTAAATAGCTGTTATGTTATTCAGTAGCTGTGCACTTTTTGAATGTTTTCAGAAGAAGGCTATATTAGAGATTATTTCGTTGTCAGGTGAACCAGAAAATGTAAAAATACCTGTATATTTTTAATCAGTTACACTACTTTAGTCAGGGTGTGGCACATCGAAGTACCCCCCGTACTTCGATGTGCCACAGTGCGACTGTGGAGCCACATCGCAAACTATGCCCCATCTCTGTCGTGCTCTCTCTGCACTATTAAAGACCTTTGCGAGGCCAATGATAACGCAGTCAAAGTGGCCAAATTCTGGTCAAAGCTTATTTAAAACATACAAAATAGAATCATCGATACGACGAAGAAAAAAACATGCGGGGCAGTCTTTGGACACTGCCGATGGAAGTGAAAACTAAGTAACGCCATCTAACGAAAAAGTCAGGAATTTATGTGGCTTGCTGTCAGTACAAGAACAAAAGCTGTAGCTCCATTAAAACAATTCCAAAAAAATAAAACAGAGTGCGCTGTCAACAAATTCTAGTCTCCGTCCGTCTTACGAATTTTCGATTAGGTCACGTGTCCTGACGCCTGACGCGAGTTTAACATTTTTTACCCATCGCAAAAAGTGCTCAACTAAAGAATAATAATAATAATAATAACCCCACCGCCGTATCTCTACGTTGCCGTCGTGGTGGGGCTTGCGCGCTCCAAACTCTAGGTCTGTGCCGGTAGAGTTTACTTTACCGGAACAGCTCTAGAATGAGGAGCCAGACCAAGAGAGATGCAGAAAACCGCAGGGCAGCATGTGGCGAGCTGTTGGGCAGTAGCGACCCCACGGACCCTATCTCCCGGGAGAAATCTTGTTCCTCATCTCTGGCTTGCCTTTATTGGCCGGCTGGAGTGAACACTGACGAGGAACAGAGCTCCCACCTCATTCTTGCCTTAATTGGCCGGCTTGAGTGGAGATTCGCAAGAGCAAATGTGCTCGGAGGAAGGAAGTATTCCAGTAAGATGCTGGTAGGGATCTTGACCGTACTTCCGGGATTGTCCTGATAGCCGTGGAATACCGCTCCACTCCTCATAAGCACCTCAGGACATGTTGCCCCCTTGTCGCTACGACACTTAGTGCAAGCGACCGTTTTCGGGGGCCCATTATTGAGTGTGCAAGTCACCCCCTGCCATTTTATCCGTGTATATATAAAACATTGATCAGGCAGGGGCCATAGTCCTTCCATAGTTCCAGGTCACCAGTCAACTTTAGCCACCCAAACCCATAGTCCATTAAATTTGTTTCCATTTCCTGCAATAGTCCTACACCAACCGGGGGTTGTCCTTGGGTGCACGTGCATAGTGCAAACAGGGATAATCGTCGGTTGGTGCCTCATTTCATTTAAACGTCTAACGGGCCTCTGCGAGTTGGCTTCGGCCCTTCGTACGCCTTCCAAAGGTCCGGGACCCCAGGGTCCCGAGAAATGTCAAGAGACGAATAATAATAAAATCGTTTATTTATATAAAGAGGGGCACATTTACAAAAAATTACTTAATCATAAAAAATAGAGCACAGTTGCTTATTTGCCTGAACTAGGTTGGACCTGTGCTTCAGGCTAGGAAGTGCATAAATACTTAAAGTAATAAATTAACTATGAGTCTAAGTATAAACTAAATTAAAATTAGGTAAATAAAAGTAAAACAGCAAGTTAGTGGTTCTATTTGCAGACAACAAGTAGATCTTCTGTCTGTGCATAATCTATGGTTAGTAAATATTCAAGTATAATTTTTTTACAGCTAAAGTAATTTAGTTTATAAATACTAAGTTTTCTATTTAATCTATTGTACAGAAATGGGTCTAAGAATGTAAAAAATCTTTCTACAAAGACATGTTTTGAGGTTGAAATAAGTTTTCACTTAAAAAAAAAGAACACTAATTCTTTTAAAGAAAACTTCATAACTGTTCACACTATAGCAGATGTGTCCTCACCCTTACAACATCTTATCTACGAGTACAACAATTCGTCGCCACCTGTCATCAAAGCCGACGTTTATCACAATGTCAGTTCAGCTGTATAATGAAAGCATCAAGTCGCATCAAGTCGCCGGTCGCCCTTCGTCACGCCAACGCTGAACTTTAATACTGTAATGACGTCAGCCATGCGCCCCTTTTCACAGACTTTCAATTAGCCGGAGTGACAGCGTGAAGAGAAGGCGGCGACGTTTCGCACGCCACGTGGGCGACAGCCTTATGCCGAGGAATGTAAATGGACGAAGGAGTTGTGTTGTTGGAAAAGTATTGTGTTTAGTGTTCCTTTGTTTTTTTTTTTTGTGAATGAAAATTGCATAATCAGCTTCTAATGTTCTCACTACTGGGACACAGGCCTCCTCTCGGTGAGAGGGAGTGGGCCGTAATCCACCACGCGGGCCCGGTTCGGGTTGGTACTTGGAAAGATGTCACATGTCTTAGATTATTTTGTTCTAGGACATGAAAGTTTCCTCACGAAGTTTTCCTTTACCAGACTGTTGGAAATATTCGGTGATTTATTCATGTCTAAGGAATACATTCTTCTTTTGGAGTTTGGATGAAATTGGAGAATTTACCTTTAAGCACATGAAATCTGTATTAAAGTAACGAGTTCTGTTTCTTCGTAATTTTTGTTTTAATGAACAGATTAAAGTTCTTTATCTTTTTTTATATACAATGTTATCATTACATTACCATCTGTATCACTTGACTTATGCTAGTTACAGAACATGTAGGTGTTGCAAACCTTGAAGAGCCAGGTCATTGTTGGTAATATCGAAGGAAAGAGAGTACGAGGCCGGTCGCCAATACGATGGTCCGACCAAGTAAAAGAAACTACGTCCTCAAGCACATTTCAGCAGGTGGTGATGGCAACTTTGAACCAGAGTCGATAGAGGCAGATTGTCCGCTTAAATGGTTCCTGTGACCAAGATCGAGGGACCGATTGAAGAAGAACAAGGTGTTGCAATCAGCACCCTTACTAAGTTATGAAATAACTTGTATTAAGATTGCACTAGTCGATATTTTTTCCATACTTTCGGGAGATTACTCCACATCCGAAGTGATATCGTTTTGTCTCATTATTAATTTTGTCTGTGCGGATACAGAATATTAAAAATAAATAGCCATTAAAAAGTTATGAGCCAACAAAGATTCGTCTTTCTTGCTAATTTTAACGGAACTTTGTGCGTAAAAAGGCAATAAAAAAAGTATAAAATCTCCAAAACAAAGTCGGCACCGACACAACTCAAGTATCGAAGAGTAATTTTTTACGCACTGGTTTTACTAAAATAGTTCAGAACGGTGTTGTGTGCGATGGTGTGCGTTTGAACTAGACGTTGTGCATGTAGACTAGCGTCTTACTGCTCATCACTAATACTATCTCTGTCGATTTGGCCACGCTCACCAGGGAGTTCGAGCCCGCGACTAGTTCAGCATTATATAAAATTTTCCTTCAACTTTCATTTCTAAGGCGTAAAGAAATCGCCGAGTAACTCCATTAAAATGGCGTCGACAATTTTAATTACTGCGCGGTGCGGTGATCAAAAGCTACGCCTTAATGAGTGTGGACCGACCCTAACGTGAGAGGAAAAATTGTTTCAAACACGTTGCGGATACTTTTAGGTGCTGGGTATTAAGTTCAATACCCGATTCCATTATTTTTTGTTAACAACGGTGTTTTCTGGGTTTTATAACTTCTTCCGGTCTGGGCGCTCTGGCTCTTTTATAATTATTATTTAAATAACTACGAATATACAAGGTTTTCTATTGCAAGTAGCGTATGTGTTACAGAACAGATAATAGCGTGAAACAAAAATAATAATATAATAATTATGAAACATTTCAGCTCCGAAATAATATCCTTATAATAATTACGCAAATGACAGATTTTGATGTATGACCGCAACGCACTAATTCTCGCTTTTGACTAGTCGTGTGGTAAACTAATGAGTTAAAATGAATGAGCGATCGGTGAACCGTGTTAACGAGAGAATACATGACTCATTATAATGCATAAATATCGTTCTAATTTTTACATGGTTTTGAACTTATTACCCTTCTTCTGCACGAACTAACCACAGGTGTTAACATACCCTTAACGAAGTCGACAGTGACTTGTTCTTTCCTTGTTATTATGATATATTTTTTACAGGACCATACCTGGTAACCTTCTGGTTACAGAGATATTGAAGGTCAAAGTTATAAAATACAATAGACGATGTATATTTAGTAACTTAATCCGCTTAACTGTTCTTAAAGAGTCTTAGAGAACCCTTGTCGTGGCAACACGTCGTGTCCGAGTTCGCAACAAGTCAATCGTCATCCTGAGGATGCCTCGTTGAGAGGCGAAACACGTGTCGATTTCTTACAGGGTTCTCTTAGACTCTTCAAGAACAGTTAAGCGGATTAAGTTACTAAATATACGTCGTCTATTGTATTTTATAATGGATTTCCGCAAAGTCACGCCTGAGTTAATAAACTGGTTAAAGTTATTTTAACGGAAAAAAGTTTTAAATGTTATATCTTAACTTTAATTCTCACGATCCTTCTCATTATGCACCCATAAGCATAATGTTTCGCGTATACTGTAAATTACCGTTAACCGTGAATTTTCACAACAAAAAATTATCTAGCATAATCAGTCTATAAATGTTCCCACTGCTGGGACACAGGTCTCCTCTCTGTGAGGTATAAAAGGGCTATAATCCACCACGCGGGCCCAGTGTGGGTTGGTGGATGTCACATGAATTCGAATTTTTTGGTTCTAGGGCATGCTGGTTTGCTCATGACGTTTTCATTCACCGTTTTGAGAGCAGAACAACTCGTAAATCGGGGACGATACCACCAAAAAATTTAGCTCTTATATTATTATTAGCTTTATTTTTCACAAGCTTTGGTGTACAGCGTGCGTAGATGACGGCTTCCTGATGGGTATTTTTACACCCTCAATCTGTCACCCTGACATTCTGTGTCAAAATTGAGGTAGTGGTTACTAACATGCATCGATTGACCGCCTCGTCAGTCTAGTGGTCGCCAGGGCGACGGGTGAGAGTGGCGGTCCTTGGTCCTTGCCAGGTTGGGCAAACTGTTTTATTATATTTCTTTTTTAATTAGGTCCTTTTATAACCGCACTGGCAGTCCCATCATACCCTAAACAAATTATAAACAAATACAAGTTGCTATGGCAATGCTGCTATTTCATTTGGGTCATGAACCTGAATAGACTGTTCGCATCATCACCATTTGATTAAGACCGAATTGTGCCTAAGTAGTGTAGTAAGTGTTATTGGGTTTTTCCGTCTGAATTTTTTCAGTAGCAGCCCAGAGTCTGGATATACATATACCCCGTTAATGACACTGAACTCCACAACACAACTGGCGATAAATTTCTTATTTTAATTCTTTCTATTACTAAATATTTCTTGCTTCAATATAACCCAAACTTTCATCCAATAAAGCTAATATTTCTCCTCTAATATCTTTGTTATTCAAACTATTCACAGTCAATTGATAACATTTCCAATCTCCGCTGTATTCTGCGAGATTTAATTATTCCAACTTTGTTGGTATTAAACTCACTCTAAATGAGTTTCAAGTTTTCGTCGAGTTCCAATTATGTTAAATTAACGTTTGTAACACTAGCTCACAATAACCTACTGCTGAGAATGTTTATCTTCTTGTATTGGTATAGTCGAACTCGTAATTGCTTTATGACAACAATTCTCAATAAATTGAAACACTTAAGGCTGAAGATAAGATATTTTTCTTCTCAGTACATAGTACATTAACATTTTAATATGAATAAAAAGCTTCACATATACTACCGTTGCCGGTGTAGAAATATTAAGTTAAAGCACAATTAATATCCCCATTAGTAATTATAAATTAGTTTGAAATCAAAATAGGTAATTTTATAATACAATGTCAATTACATTTTTTATCTTGTTATTATTTATGAACGCAATGTAAAAAAAATATTGTCATTTATAATTTAAAAAAACCGGTCAAGTGCGAGTTGAACTCGCGTGGAGAGGGTTCCGTACGATGAATATGTACCGCCGCCGGCCAGCAAGCCGAAGCTGCGGTGGTGAGCGTTAAAACCACCTGCTCCACAGCTCGCAGGCCGCCTAAACCATGTTTTTCTTTTTTTAGTCTGACCCGTTGTTTGTAGTAACTAAAATAACTATGTAGGTATGGTACCGGATTGTAGAGGGAAATTTCTGAATATTATTGTATAGACATGATAGAATTACATACATTACAATACAATAGTGTTGAATTCTGTCTTGTCGTATATTCTTGAATACGTGGACTAAGGCCGAGTGATAGAAGGTATTCCGATATTAAATTTTTTGATTTGTCCTTAAAATTTATATTGTAGTCTCCCGCTATGATAATCTTTTCGTGTGCACTGATAGAATTCTTAATGCATTCGACGGCAATGTTAAGCTGAATATCAATCATTGTCATTCATGTCATTCATATTACCAGTTGCCATATTATTTAATGTAGTAGCAAAATTCAGATCATCATAATTCATAAATCATTTATTTCTTTGCAAACATGGGTAATTTTTACATTGATGTTTTATTATGAAAGTCCTCCATGTTCTACCGTCACAAAGGCATGCAAATCATGTTTAATTTACACAAATTTGAAGACATTACAATTTTAAATAACAATTTATAACAATACATAATTATACTTAATGTCAAATCGTTTGAATTACAGTCAATGTCAAATTAATATAAAAATGTCAACAATTTTGCAGTAATAAACAATAAAATAATAAATTGTCAAATGGATCATCCCTCTGACGCATTATTTTGCTCATTAGAAACAGGCTAAATGCTTCCCACAATGGTGCACGAGTTAAAACTGCCATCGGATTACGTCCTTAGGCTGAATAAACAATAAGTAAAAATATTTTTTTAAACAAGCTTTTATTAAACTAAAAAGAACAAAATAAGACTTACGTAAACAGATAAGTTTAATGTTTTCTTAAAAGATTGAGGCTTATCTTTGTTTAAGAAAACCGTTCACGCCTCAAGCTTTTGAAACAAAACAAAACAACGGGGCTATCTTGACCTTCCAGATCTCTCATGAGGGCCTGGACTACACCTTAGGCTACAGTACTTTGTAAGACAAAACCAACGACCGCAAACACAATGATACTATTATGTTTGGTTGAGATGTTTCTTTGATCACTTTTCAGCTCTATCATCAGACCCTGGATGCTACTTTGGGGTATAGTTCTTGTCAGGACAAAACGAACCGGTCCAATTTCGATGGTACTGTCTCGTTTATTTTAGAAGTTCCTATGGTCATCTTCCGGCTCTATCATCAGACCCTAGTCTCATCTAGTTTATTAGCACAATACATATCCATATCTATATATATAAAAATGAAACCCGTTTTCCGTTGTCACGACATAACATGAAAACGGCTTGACCGATTTGGCTTATTTTTTTTTTGTTGTGTTTGTTATAGTATGGAGATGGTTCTTATGATAGGTAGTTGAAGGTAGGGTAGGTAGGTAGGTAGGTATGCAAGTAGGTAGGTATGTATGTTGGTAAAGTATGTAGGTAGATTTGTATGTATGGTAGGTAGGGTAGGTAGGGTAGGTAGGGTAGGTAGGGTAGGTAGGGTAGGTAGGGTAGGTAGGGTAGGTAGGGTAGGTAGGGTAGGTAGAGTAGGTAGGGTAGGTAGGGTAGGTAGGGTAGGTAGGGTAGGTAGGGTAGGTAGGGTAGGTAGGGTAGGTAGGGTAGGTAGGGTAGGTAGGGTAGGTAGGGTAGGTAGGGTAGGTAGGGTAGGTAGGGTAGGTAGGGTAGGTAGGGTAGGTAGGGTAGGTAGGGTAGGTAGGGTAGGTAGGGTAGGTAGGGTAGGTAGGGTAGGTAGGGTAGGTAGGGTAGGTAGGGTAGGTAGGGTAGGTAGGGTAGGTAGGGTAGGTAGGGTAGGTAGGGTAGGTAGGGTAGGTAGGGTAGGTAGGGTAGGTAGGGTAGGTAGGGTAGGTAGGGTAGGTAGGGTAGGTAGGGTAGGTAGGGTAGGTAGGGTAGGTAGGATAGGTAGGGTAGGTAGGGTAGGTAGGGTAGGTAGGGTAGGTAGGGTAGGTAGGGTAGGTAGGGTAGGTAGGGTAGGTAGGGTAGGTAGGGTAGGTAGGGTAGGTAGGGTAGGTAGGGTAGGTAGGGTAGGTAGGGTAGGTAGGGTAGGTAGGGTAGGTAGGGTAGGTAGGGTAGGTAGGGTAGGTAGGGTAGGTAGGGTAGGTAGGGTAGGTAGGGTAGGTAGGGTAGGTAGGGTAGGTAGGGTAGGTAGGGTAGGTAGGGTAGGTAGGGTAGGTAGGGTAGGTAGGGTAGGTAGGGTAGGTAGGGTAGGTAGGGTAGTGCAGCATTGCGCTGCCGTTCAAGCCTCTTTTGTAGTTGTAAAAGTTTCATAAACTATTATTTCTTTTAAAAATTTCGAATTGAGTACATTTTCAAATTTTGAATTCTATATCGTTCAAAGTAAAACAATTTTTTTGACTTGCGTCATTCTATTGTGAGTCGCTCTGGATAAAACGTCATCGAATAAACTAATTTTTCTCTGCTTCAAGCGTTCTGTTTTCAGTTCAAGTAACGGATTTAAACAATGACGATAGTATCTTTGTGCTAGCTGGTCGCAGTTGCGTCGAGTACATTGTGGTATCTAGCCCGCAAGTTAAATCTATAGTTCGTGCCAGCCAAGCGAGAGTCTAGAACCACTATTATTGGTGAGGTATTTACTGTACAAACATGTGAGTATTCAACCAATTTCTCATTTAACAAACTGTACAGTCTCGCGCCACCGCCCCCTGCGTAATTTAGCCTATGCCGTTTCTAAAGCCCCCCGTTTTCGGACCTCGACAGAAAAGGTCGTGAGGCCTCCTGGGACCCCGGGCCATCGTGCGGCCACCGACCCAAGTTCTCACATCGCGGCCTGTGGCCAACGCAGTCACGCACGGACGCCACTGTGCACACGCCGCTCGACTCCGTCACCTTCTCACATGGTAGAGGCCACAACGCACCAAACCCCAACGAGACGCCGTACGACGGGACGTCACTTCGGTTCAGCGCAAAGGACTTAGGCCCATTCATACTTTAGCTCGTAGAACTTTTTCATAACACCAATAACTACCAAATTCTATGTTAGGCGGTTTCCTGATTGACCTGTAATCAGGATCATTACGTGATATTAACTCTTTGCCCAACTTTTGATTTCCGGGATTAATTAGGTAATGGCCAATACTTGTTTAACCCGTCGCGTTCTATTTTAGTTCCCAACCCTCAAACACGTAATCTTCCTTCTAAAACAAAAATTCTAACTAGGCGGCTCGCAATAGTACTTAAATTTATTTATTACCTTTTATACCTGTTTCTTTTTCTTTACTTTTAAATTACAATACAAATCATATTTAAAATCTCCTGTTATTTTTTCTTTGTATTTAGTTATCCTATGCAAGCGTGGGTTCGATTCTCACCAAGCATTATTTAACAAGTGGCAGAAGCTGATTTCTTATGCTACAGTAGGTAGCGTAGGTAGGGTAGGTAGGGTAGGTAGGGTAGGTAGGGTAGGTAGGGTAGGTAGGGTAGGTAGGGTAGGTAGGGTAGGTAGGGTAGGTAGGGTAGGTAGGGTAGGTAGGGTAGGTAGGGTAGGTAGGGTAGGTAGGGTAGGTAGGGTAGGTAGGGTAGGTAGGGTAGGTAGGGTAGGTAGGGTAGGTAGGGTAGGTAGGGTAGGTAGGGTAGGTAGGGTAGGTAGGGTAGGTAGGGTAGGTAGGGTAGGTAGGGTAGGTAGGGTAGGTAGGGTAGGTAGGGTAGGTAGGGTAGGTAGGGTAGGTAGGGTAGGTAGGGTAGGTAGGGTAGGTAGGGTAGGTAGGGTAGGTAGGGTAGGTAGGGTAGGTAGGGTAGGTAGGGTAGGTAGGGTAGGTAGGGTAGGTAGGGTAGGTAGGGTAGGTAGGGTAGGTAGGGTAGGTAGGGTAGGTAGGGTAGGTAGGGTAGGTAGGGTAGGTAGGGTAGGTAGGGTAGGTAGGGTAGGTAGGGTAGGTAGGGTAGGTAGGGTAGGTAGGGTAGGTAGGGTAGGTAGGGTAGGTAGGGTAGGTAGGGTAGGTAGGGTAGGTAGGGTAGGTAGGGTAGGTAGGGTAGGTAGGGTAGGTAGGGTAGGTAGGGTAGGTAGGGTAGGTAGGGTAGGTAGGGTAGGTAGGGTAGGTAGGGTAGGTAGGGTAGGTAGGGTAGGTAGGGTAGGTAGGTAAGTAGGTAGGTAAGTAGGTAGGGTAGGGTAGGGTAGGTAGGTAGGTATGTATGTATGTAGGTAGTGTAATATCTCAAAAAATATTTGTTTAAAAATTATTTTAAAATAATATTTGAGATTATTGTAACAATTCTTTCATTTGATATGTCACACGGTACAATTTGCAAAACTTTTTTTTAATATTTTCTTCTTTGCCCCCCAAAAGTGACCCCCATATTCAAAAATCATTTATTGTCGTTTCACATCCGTGTTTGGGTCACAGAAATACATATGTGTATCAAATTTCAAGTTAATCGGCCCATTAGATTCGGAGCAAATTGGCTGTGACAGACGGACAGACAGACAGACACACGAGTGATCCTATAAGGGTTCCGTTTTTGCCTTTTGAGGTACGGAACCCTAAAAATCATTAACTGAATAGAAACAGTTGTCTAAAGGCTAGGCAAATATAGTTTTCCTGAATTTATATGAAAATTAACTAATTGCCACTTAGACACAAGGGCCTTGTTGTTTTAAGACGTGCCGTTTATGGTCTACGGTCTGTCACTAAATTGGTCACTAAGGTCATTTGATCTTAGTGCCAGACCATACGGTGCAATTAAAGGTCGACTGTACTTCACTTTAGTTATTTTCTGGTTTATACATTTTCAATGTGCCTCTATGCCTCAGAAAGCACGTTAAGCCGTTGGTCCCGGCTGCCATTCATAGATCTTTGACAGTTGTTACGGGTCGTCAGAAGCCCAAAAATCTGACAACCAGTCTTAACTGGGTTGTGGTGGTCAGATAGGCAGTCGCTCCATGTAAAATACTGGTATTTAGCTGCATCCGGTTAGACTGGAAGCCGATCCCAACATAGTTGGGAAAAGGCTGGGCAGATGATGATATTTTCAACGACATGTACCTATTTTATGCCTATGAACCTCTTACCACGGACAAGTAAAGTACTCAGTTGAGACATTGGAACATCTTTTTTCCTAGATTAGTAACAAAATATTCATAAAACACTAATGGCCTATTTCTCGATGTCCGAATAGCCACTACTTACCGAATAAATTAAAAAATGGAACAGAATTTGTATGAAATGATCTGCCAAGTAAGTTAATAGGAACTTAATCGTACGTGGTGAAACAGGCCCTAAGTTTAAAATGGCTATGAAATGCCCACATTCAAAAATCGTTTGCAAGTAATGTCGCTATAAATTCAACGACGAACATTGTCATATTCAATTTAAGTACTTTTATAGCCCACGAGTTCTAGTAATTGTTTGAATATATGGCAAATAGTTTTTATATTTTGAAATACTAAATATACAACACCAATGAAATATTATTCATTCATATCAATCAAGCACCTTCCTCCTACTACATCTTTGCCTTCATTCGGGAGCTCCTAGAAAACCTCCTTTTAAAATTGTTCTTTCTATTAATTTATTATAAGAAAAGTTTATAATAATAAAAAATTTGCACAAGTTCCTAAATTGAAAATTACACAAGTCTAGTTTGCGCAAAAATCTTCCAACCCAAGTTACTGTAATGTATACTTGCGCAAGTATATCGTATAACCGTGTGTGGCTACCATAACCACAGACAGACACACAGGGTGACAGATGAGTGTTTTATTTTTGGCCACACCGAGTGCCGCGTGATTGCATGCACAAAGACCAGTATATATATACATAGTCGTTGGTTTCGCAAAGAACGTACCGCAGCTACCAGCTACGAAGTAAATGTAGGCAACTCAGAAGTAATACTCCTTTTAATCGTAGTAAACTATGAATGCTCAGGTTTACAAAAGACGTTTAAAAAAACGTTTAATGAGCCGTTTGTTCTTCCCGCCATTGTGATTATTTTTTTTGTACTGGTCCATACCTGGGAACTTTTTGATTACGGAGATATTGAAGGTCAAAGTTCTAACTTTTTGACGTTTAGTTACGTAAACAAGTTATAAATGTTATAACGTCACATTGCGCGCTACAGTGATATTTCACACCAAAAATAAAAGCAATTATTTTTGTATAATGTAGCTTAGTTTGATATGCAGAATGCATATATGACGGCTATGTGATGCGTATTTTAACGCTCATCATAGGTATCTCATCAATATCATTATAATAACAAGAACTGGTATTTATAAAAATTATGAACGCTTTACAAATGTAGTTTTCTTATTAATTTGGTAGGACACAAAGAGACAAGCTATAAAATATCGAAGTGTCTACTCGTCCGCAACGAATGAATAAAAAAATAAATTAGTCGTCCGACTATCTAAAATTAGAACTGGTTTTATTATGCCTTACGTATCCAGTACAACAACGCATACAGGGCGCTGTTGGGGTTGCCACGATACTGTAGCGCACCAGGAATGTTCGCAGAGGCACGTATAGATGACTTTTACGCAATCATGCGAAAGCGTGTCGCCTCCCTAATGCGGCGGGTGCGTGGCAGTGCCAACAGCCTCTTGGTCACTGTGGCTGATAGAATGGAAGGTATAATACTCAGGCACTGGACCAGGACTCAGGTATTACCTTCAAAACGTGCCTTGAAGTAATGTTTAGTTTATTGTTGATATTTGATTTTTGCCTGGTGATTTTGACATTATTATTGGTAATTTTGACATTATTGAAGGTAATTCTGACATTATAGTTATGATTTTGACATTATTAGTATTGATTTTGACAAAGTTATGATTTTGACATTATTATTGATAGTTTTGACATTACTAGTAATCATGACCAGAAGTTCCCAAATATTTTTATGTACTAACACTAGTGTTTAAGATGATTATATGCTAACAAATTGGATTGTATGATCTGGAAATAAATGATTTGATTTGATTATATTTATAATATTTATTCATCCGATTATATAACATAATAATATAATGTTATTCGTCCGATAATCGGATGATTAATTTATGTGTTATTCGTCCGATAAACGGACGATTAATTTATATGTTATTCATCCGTTTACCGGGCGGCTAGCCACAGCCATAAAATATGAGGTTTTCACACATCACAGATGAATATAATGCGTAGATTTGTTTTCAATTTCTTGACTTCTCGTTCAGCAGTCAACCTTCCGTATTTTGTTGCAATGTGTACCTATTGTTCCAGCGGCTCTAGCCTTGTCATTAGTTCTGGCCTATTTTACAAATTACTACACTTTAATAGAGCTAAGTGAGGTTCAAAGCGAGGTTGAAAGGATTCAAGAAAGAATGTATTTCATAAAAAGTGAAGACCAAAATATGGCTTCTTAAGAATAATAACAACTTAAGTTTTATAAAGCTTTTGTCTATTTAAAGCTACTTGTAATTTTAAAGTCAGGGAATGAAAATAAACACCTTTTTTCCCGACTGCGGCGGAACACAAAAGGAGGGTAATGTTTTTGGATTTTAAGTACTGTTTTTTTTTGTTTTACACTTATGTTTCGCTAAGCACTTCCAACCGACAGCTCCGAAATACATCTGGCACAACCTAGGCAGTCAACCTAGCTACCATCCTGCTGACTGGCTAATCAACACTAAAGTATAAGCTATTTTCATGTTACAAATTGGCGCCACGAAGTTTATTTATTATTTATTATTATTTTACATGTACCCATTACTAAACCATGAGGCATATAGTTCTTAAATGCGACCATTATCATAGTTTTACATTATTTTTAAATGAAAGAACGAAATGGAAAGTAGAGTTGGTTGAGGGCAGATGTAAGCTCGTTCAGCTTCTGCAGACGTTTCAATTGGACAATGATTTTGATGTAGGTATAATTCTGAAAGTTTATGGAAATTGAAAGATATTAATACTCTTTATTATGAACACCATATAAATATTGGTATTGGTAAGACGGGCTGGCGAGGAGCTCATGGCTAAGAAATAACAAGCCGCACGGGTCGATCCATCAGGTTAAGCTACGCTTGCCGGGGTTGGTCAGTAGATGGGTCACCATCTTTACATACCGAGACTCCTCCGTGCCTCGGAAAGCACGTTAAGCCGTTGGTCCCGGCTATAATTTTTGGATCTTTGACAGTCGTTACGAGTCGTCAGAAGCCCGAAAGTCTGACACCAGTCTTACTAAGGGGTATCGTATTACCCAGTTACTGGGTTGTGGAGGTCAGATAGGCAGTCGCTCCATGTAAAATACTGGTATTTAGCTGCATCCGATTAGATTGGAAGCCAACCCCAAGATAGTTGGGAAAAGGCTAGGAAGTTGATTGGTAAGACGGGCTGGTCCGCAACTGCACGTCAAAGCACGTATTTTGCGTACACCACCATAATAATATAAATAACTAACTGCACCCCGCGTATCCAGACGTATATGTCTCGACCCCCTGAAAATATCGGGTTAAAAAATATCCTATATCCTAATTCAGCTCATGGTCTACCCATATGCCAAATTTCATCCAAAGCCGATCAGCCGTTTTAGCGTGAATGCGTAACATACAAACAAACTCACTTTCACATTTCTATTATTAGTTAGCCGCTTGACCGTTACAGTGGACATCAGGTTGGGTGGGCATAACAATCAAAATTCTATTGTGTCTCGTTAATGACAGCTGAAGGTTTAGGATAGTTTAGATTGAGACAAATAAGTAAGACAATCCATCCTCCCAGAGGCAGTGGGACGAGCCGCTCTGCAGGTTGGTACGGAACAATCTTATTAATACGTCTACCAATACTGCTGAGCGTGTCCGCCTGCTGGCTGTGGGTGAGTGGGAGTCGGGCCTTTGGCTTCAGGCGCTACCGTCACCCAACATAGGCACTATGCTGGGTGACACTACCTTCCGGCTCGCTACCTGTCTGCGTCTGGGCGCTCCTTGCGTGGCTCCGCATCGCTGCCAATGCGGTGAAGGTTTCGACTGTCTCGGACATCATGGCCTATCCTGCAGTAAGAGCGCAGGCCGGATAGCACGGCACACCAGCATCAATGACATCATCCGTCGTGCTCTTGTCACCGCCGGGGTGCCAGCTGTTTTAGAACCCAATGGCTTGGCACGCGACGATGGGAAGAGACCAGACGGTATGACCATAATGCCTTGGAAGGTGGGTAGGCCTTTGGTGTGGGATGCAACGTGTGTCGACACCCTTGCGCCATCCCATCTTCCTAGCACGGCGAGCTGTGCTGGGGCTGCTGCTGCAGGTGCAGAAAACCTCAAACGGCGCAAATATTCCAATCTTATTGGTAATAATATGTACAAGTATATAAAAAAGGGGGGGAACAATTATAGGGCATCAAAAAATTCGTCTGCATCGCTGTCAACAGCAAAAGTGCCCAAAAGGCTGGCAGCATTGCCACGTTGTATGGCAATGTGAGAATGTAAATATTGGCGTCTTCAATTTGCAATTTAATTCCAGTTAAGTCTGTTTCATTAAGGTGTATTGTAGCAACAAAAGAATATATTCAAGGTAGGTTATTTGAGTCGTAAAAATACCGAAGTATGTACTAGTGTTCAAAATATATATCATATCGGTGCGCCATTAAAGGGTGTTACAAAATCAACTATTTAAAATCGTATAAGTTGGTACCTATCCCTTAAGGGACTCGGAAGTCTTTTATAAAAGCTATTTTAAGTGGACAAAGACTATGCACTGCGCTTCTCCGTGAAATAAGGACGAGCGCCATTTAATTTTTCAGCACTTAAATAATTTTGTTACTGAATTATAGAAAGGAGAAATATATAAATATATTTTATTACTCAAATCAAGTAGAGTATATTAGTTTTTACAACTTAGTTTACAGTCTTCAAATTTAATTTTGTTCCTAGGCACTAGCCTACGGGAATTTTCAAAGGCTCTAATTATGGCAAAGTGCTCCATGAAAAATACTAGGCATTCGTTTAGACAAGAATCTTTATTTATTTATTTTTTCACAATTATTACAAAAGTATACTGTTGACATTACAATATTATAAGGCCGCCAGTAACAGTCACAATACCCCCCGTACTAGTTGATTCCTCATTGCTGTGATCCGTAGTAACAAACAAGTAAGAACTTAAGTTTTAAAGGCTAAAGGTTTTAAGAAAAGAAAAGAATTAGATAAATGAAAAACCTACAATAGCAAATAGCAATAGCGTGTTAGGTGTAGCAATGACATTGCTACACCTAACACTATTTTGGCTTATCTGTGATTGTGTGTGTGAGTTTGAGTATATTTGATAGTATGTCTGTCTTCTTCTTTACAAGAAGAAGTATGTCTGAATGCATGTAAGGAGTTTGCTATTTCAGAATCTTAAATGTGTCTTCAGTACTATTATAATCGTCACAAATAAACAAGATAATTTTTTCTGTTTTGACATTTATAAAACATCATTCAGAATACTTTACCTACGCAATTTAAAGAATGAGCTACCTGTCCTCATCGGCAGACTCTATTTTTTATTTTCAAGACAGTTCATATTTTGCTCGTAATATTTGCGAGGTCAACAAAAAAATTGTGACACCCCTACAGACCAGACGGTACATTACCTCTTGTGATAAGTTACACCCTCCACAAAGGAGGTTAATATAAAACTATGCTTGAATTTATCTGCGCTTTCAGGGAAGTCACACACTTTGTGTGTGGTCCGAGTTATGTTGGCTTAGAGATACTCCATTGTTTGTACTCCGTTTCATCTACAGAACATGCTTTGGAAATTTCCATAAATAAAGAAAATTATTCAAAAAACAAAAAACCCGACTGCAAAAACACATAACTGAAAAGAGAAAAACAAGCATTATAATCTATAGAATTTTGGTATCGCAGGCGGGGGACAAACAAAAGTTACACCATTTTTCCGGTTATTATTGTTATATTATTATTGTCCCTGCCTGCGATACTTACCAAAATTCTATAGATTATAATGCTTGTTTTTCTCTTTTCAGTTATGTGTTTTTGCAGTCGGGTTTTTTGTTTTTTGAATAATTTTCTTTATTTCAAGTTTTTTAGTTTTATTAATATATCTTAATTTCGAATTGACTAATTACCATCTTTTATTTGATACCAATATTGTGGTAATTTATTTAAAAAAAAACCTTCACCTCCCTTTTTTTTGTATTTGCAGATGCAATACATAAATATTATATAGCCTATGTCACTTCTACGATTAAGACGAATCTAACGACACCTCATATGTTAAAATCCATCAAGCCGTTTAGGCTACAGAGCGTGCCAAAGAAATAGACATACATACATACATACATACATACATACTCTCGAAAAACATTACCCTCCTTCTGGGGCAGTCGGGGTAAAAAATAATTAAGAATTGAATTCAGCTAGTCGTGTAATAAAAGCCCAACTACTACAACTAACTTACAATATTTTCTTAAAGTCCCTCGGGAAACTTTCATGTTCCGTCCGACCATCGTCACTCGTTCGGTCTGCACCAAGTGCAACTGACAGAAATCCGACGTCTGACGAAACACGATCTTTGCCAAAGGACATTAAGAAAATAGTTGTACTATATTGTTACCGCATCATAAGCTTTTTCTATTCTTTAACATAGTTATTACCACAGATATAAATCTAACTAGATAACGCAAGTCCCTCCATCTGTATGAAAACCAAGCGTGCCACTTTTTCACACACAATTTAAAAACAATTTTACTTACCAAGAAAACATTTCCGATGCCTCGGCCAACTATTTCTATACAGTCTTTACAGCTCAATATGGCATAAAAAGGCATTTTTCTAGATTTCGGTGGATTTCCGGTGCCGCTAATGCTAAATGAAAAGCTCAGATTACGATCATTGATCGTAATTTTACTCCGTTTTTTGACACGCGAAGTACATACAATCGCGTCATCTAGTTAGATTATATCTGTGGTTTTTACCGATACGAGAGAAATCGAAGAATAAGTACGTAATCAACAAAAATCTGCCTAGCCTTTTCCCATCTATGTTGGGGTCGGTTTCCAGTCTAACCGGATGCAGCTGAATACCAGTATTTTACATAGAGCGACTGCCTCCACAACCCAGTTACTGGGTAACACGATACCCCTTGGTAAGACTGGTTGTCAGACTTTTAGGCTTCTGACTATTAACGGCTGTCGAAAGATCGAGGTATGACCAACGGCTTAACGTGCTTTCAGAGGCACGGAGGGGTAATATGGAATGGATCACCGTCTCCGAACTGACCGTGGCAAGCGTGTCTTAACCTTGGATCAACTGCGGTTATTATTATTGCGGCGTACTGTGCGGTTATTTAGGTACAGACGTAAACAATATACTCTGAATCTAGTTATTTACCAAAGCAGTTTATAAATGTAGGTGCCGTCGCCATTTTATCGCCATTCAGCCATTTTGTAAACTATGTACCTAGTTATCTACAGTGAAATGAAAGTATCAACAATCCGAAACAAGTTTGTATTAACAAAAGTATCAAGGGATTCAAACTTTGGCAATTAGGTGTTCAAATGACAAAATTGCCTCCTGATTACTTCCGGCTCGCAAAGTGGGATGACCTTTTTATACTGTAATATAAATATTAATTACTGGTTTATAAGCTCTATCAATAAATTAATGAATAATTTGCAGGAAAGCAAGGGGAAAGATGTTACGCATCAAAATTGTTTCGTGCCCAGGCTTTAAAATGTAGGTTAGTCATGGCAGGTCAACCATCAATGCAGGAACCTCAAACGGCTGCTAAATATTTACGATAAGGTTTTCAAAGACCACCATTTAGAGCGTGGTGGATTACGGCCCACTCCCTCTCACCCTCTATAGACTCCTATCTTATAGGCTGATTATACCATTGATAGTTAATTTCATGTTCATCTACGATATTTTTTTATCTCAGTTCACACGGAAAAATCGCAAGAAAATATCTTATATTTTCTCGAATAATTTACAAAGGTCAGTAGAATATTGTGACGTAGTGATCCGAGATTTACTGTGATATGAAGCCTCCTTGTCGCGGGGAATCTGGCCACTTTGTGATTCAAATTCGTGACCCTCATAACTGCATAACATTTTCAATATCTCGAGGATCAAAATGTCCTTGTATTTGTTGATATGGGTTATATTGAACTTGTTTCCTAGTGACATCGTTTGAGTGATTGTATCTTCGGTTTCTTGATGTTTTGCCGTCTCAGCATTTATACGAGTACAAGCACTCGTTCGTTTTATTTCATGAAGGACCAGTAATTTTTCTGGTTTTATGTTTCTCATTATTTTATTTTAGTGAACCATTTCTTCGCCTGATGGCTGTTCCAATTAATCTTAGCTTACATAAAACCACAGAAATAATAAAAGTAACTACAGCAAAGCGTAGTGGTATAAAAGGTTATTAGTTAATAACTACAACAAGCAATTCGAAGACTGGAATTGTAATAATATTATGTCAGTATATAACAACCAAATTGTACGATTGGTTCGAAATTATTTGCAATTACAGAGCAAAGTGTAATTAGGCTAGGCTTGTTCGGTTTCTGTAGATTCAAATACAAATTGGAAACTCTGCATGTGTTAGGTCTAATTTATAGTACTGCTGAATATTTTGTAAACTTCACCGTATATCTGATTCCGAACTAAATGTTGACAATGCTCGAACATACAGTAGAATACCTTCATTAATTTTATCAATGAATGATTTAGATTACCTTCAAGTGTCATTAAAGAGACACAATAGAATTTTAATTGTTATGCCCACCTGATGGCCACTGTAACGGTTGATCGGTGCTCTTTAATTTTCATTACTTTATTAGTAAATAAATAAATAAATAAATAATAGCTTTATTTCCAATTTTCCAATTTACATACATAGCATATGTTTTAATATTATGACAATATTGTATTTAAATTGCATGAATCATTGAATATCGCCACTGGCACCCAAGCTAAAGCTCGACTCCCACCGTGCGCCATATCGCGCACGCGCACCAGCCCGCACGAGGACGCACCGCCACGCACGCGTCTTGCGCTACCACGCACATTAGGTTTCCCACGGTGCGTCGTGCGGGCAGGTGCGCGTGCCTCCGCGATATGGCGCACGGTGGGAGTCGGGCTTTAGATTAAACTTGTGTTATGGGGGCCAGGGCTCTCTCTTTTAATACATTTTCCAATTTATACAAACTAGTACAGAGTTACATTAAGAAAGTGGCTATCGTTGAGTACAAAAAAAGAAAATAAAGTTAATAAAAAAAGAAAAGACGTCTTTGTTACTTTTTTTTGAAGTGAAAACTTCTTTAGTGGCATTGTGCACTTTTTTTGGGATGAGTAAAAAATGTTAAACTCGCGTCAGGACACGTGACCTGTTCGAAAATTCGTAAGACGTTCAAGTTTTTGTTGACAGCGCACTCTGTTTTATTTTTTTCGATTTTTTTAAATTGAGCTACAGCTTTCGTTCTTATACTGACAGCAAGCCACATAAATTCCTGACATTTTCATTACATGGCGTTACTTTGTTTTCACTTCAATCGGCAGTCACAGACTGCCTCGTTATTTTTTTTTTGTCGTGAAATCATCAAATAACTCTCTCTCGCTCTGGGCGGTGCGGAAGGGCGTATCAGACTCTTATTGACTAAAATCCCCCCGTGTTCCTTCAGTTGCCTGTACGTTGCCAGAGGCCACAGTCTCCCCTTAGGACTTTCCCGCAACCCCGGCAGTCTTTGTCACTTACTCACTTTGTCGACCTCTTGATTGGTAATCAAAATTAACAATCGTAAGTACTACCCACCCTTTTCATCAAGAAACATCGACGTACTCTTACGTCGCGGACAATTTCGCGTTAATCTTTTGAGAGATAAAAAATAAATACACCAAAAACAACGTTCATTTACGTAAACCGTCATCACCGGAGATGAGAAATTTGTTTTAATTTCGACACAATACTTTGTTGAGTAAAACAATTCTGGGGTGAAAATTCAATTGAATTTTCTTACACCATTTTGAAGACTATGAAGGATTACGTTTTGCTAGTTATTACCACCTCTGTAATGGACGGCAATGTAGGTATATTACACCCTACGACTTATTTTACAAGTTCCATGTTACCTGTCGTTATCAGACGCAAAACCAGAATCTGGGCTGTTACTGACAAAAAATATCCGGAACACTTAAGAGATACTGAAAGTGGGCAACGTCGCAAATAGCTGTCAAATATTTCGCTGTTTTGATTAATTAGGCAATATTACTGTATGGAAATAAGAAATTCCATCAAAAACATTTTCATGTAAAATGTTGCCAAGACGAGACCATAATATGGCTTGCACTGTCAAAAAGTTATCAGATCTCATGTAGAGCGTCAAGCTTCTAACTCTACACGCCCTGACTCTACAAGCCCTAACTTCACAAACTCTACTCCTTAGTTAAAATATGTGGCTTAGCCGTTTTTGGCCCGATCGCCGTCGATTTGTTGCTGGGGCGTGTAGAGTTAGAAGCTAGGCTCTACATGAGAAATAACTATCTAAATGAATGTATACCTATTGTACAGAAAAGTAATGAAAAGTGAATAAATTTTTCACCTTACGCCCATGTGACGGTAGCGATATTTGCGCCGTTGCCCACTTTCAGTATAAACGCTCTTAACCAGACCCGGGAATCGAACCCTGTAACTAAGCCTTCTGCAGTCTCACTTGCGACCGCTGATAACAATGCGCAGTCAGCACTTCAGCAGATGTAGAAGATGGTTCTGTAAGTCAAATAGGTATGCATTATTTCAATAACAGCATCCAATTTCTGCAAGATAATCTGATGGTACGATGGCATCAAAACAAACTAAGTTATCGGATCGTATATAATTGTTACCCTGCCATTATAATGTATTCAGTCTGTAGCCACAAGAAGCTGCGACGAACAGAGTGATATTTCCTCAATATATATTTTTCTTTCTCTTTCTTTGAAGACATTATGATTCGATTTGCGGAAGAAGTTTCCTTCCTTTTATCCTTTTTGTTATTCCAAAGAAATGTGCACATTATACTGCGGTGTAACGGCTGTTGTTAGTCAATAGAAAGTTTCCATTTTATGTGATATTCAAGAAATAGTTGATAGTTTTAGTTGGGTGACTCAAAATGAGTATCGATTTTGAACCATTCATGACCGATTCCTATAATATACGGACCGTTACCATTCATGAAGCAAAGACCTCATAGCTTTGCATTGTAGACTTTCCCATAAATGTCTGTCATAAGACATATATGTCTGTGGAAGTAGCTATCACAGGTAAAATCCAATCTATTTATATGTCCAGTTCAGCAATTTTTTTAAATCATTGGTATGTAACGATTGAGCAGTGGTGGCCTAGTGGCAACGGCCCCGACTTACGAGTTGTAGGTCGTGCGTTCGTTAAATTTTCATTTATTATTGACATAATCGACTCATTACAATGTTTTTGTTTAATGAGTTGTATTGCAATATGTGGTTAGCTAGCGACCTCGACAGTAGATCATATATTATTCTTGCCTAACTGTTGATTAATTTTTACTTCGATGGTCCTAGTTTATCATAATTATGTGACTTCGAATTACAGCTTTATAAGCTATACGTAAGCGGGCACGCTCTTTATGCCTGGAGGCTTTATAATTCGGGTGTACTGTTTACGTTTTTAGTTTTTATTTTCGCTTGAGTTTAGATTTCGATGATTTTTGTTGGTATATTGGCGTGTGCTAGCTGTCATTATAATTTCATTACCACTGCTCTCAAAACGGTGAAGGAAAACATCGTGAGGAAACCGGCATGTCTTAGAACCAAAAATTCGAAGACATGTGACATCTACCAACCCGCAATTGGCTCGCGTGGTAGATTACGGCCCACTCCCTCTCGCAGAGAGGAGGCCTGTGTCCCAGCAGTGGGAACATTAATAGGCTGATTATGTTATGTCATATACAGGGTGGACCAAAAATACCTACACGTCATAAAAAATACATAGATTCCTCATGTCTAGGGGTATTCGAAAATACCCCATGTATGTTCCGCGATTTTTTGTAGTTTTCGAGTTATTATTTTTTTTGTATTTTTTTTTTGAGATATTTGCCGGTGGAGCCTCAAAAATTCATGTCTTTTTTCCAGTTTTTTTTTATGGCGTCACTATTTGGACCATCTATTTTAAAGCTTAAAAGGATTTTTAGCCTAGCCTTCGAAGGCCGATTACAGTGAATTATTAAAAGGTTAGGTGCTAACTTTTTTTTATTTTTCGAGTAGTTTAGGAACCTGCATAGTTTTTAAAGTCTGCTAGAATATATGGAACGTCATATTTGTATTTTTAAATTGAAATTGAAAATTTCAGTCTTACCACTAAAAACTTAAATTCTTGCCATCGATACTTTTTGGAGTAACTTGCAGGAATGTTAGCAAGTTTATTATTTTGTGTATAAAAGTAACATTCAAGACGATACTATCGCAAAAAAAAAAACTGGAAAGTACTCACTGCAAAAAAAGATATGAATTTTTGAAACTCCACCGGCAAGAAAACTCGAAAAAATTACAAAAAAAATAATAACTCGAAAACTACAAAAAATCGCGAAACATACATGGGGTATTTTCGTATACCCCTAGACATGAGGAATCTATTTTTTTTATTATGACGTGTATTTTTGGTCCATGCTGTATAACGATTCGTTTTTTTTTATAGGAACAGAGCATCTGTCAGTCAGTCGACCGCATAGTCGTTTTCACCAGCGTTAGTCAGTTGGATGGAGTCCCTCTAAAGATAATAAAACTTAAGTTTCAAGTGACGGCATGTGAGTAACACTTTGACAGTGAGCTGACCTATAGTAGTGCGGAGTTTCAATAGATTATGATGCTAGCTTATATTGGATTTGTTTCTACTGACATACGGTCCATATTCATAATTTCTGTCGAAAAACGTCCACCGCTGGACATAGGCCTCCCCCAAGCACCGCCACTTGGATCGCTTCTGTGCTTCCCGCATCCAGCGGATTCCTGCGGCCCTCACAAGGTCATCGGCTCACCTTGTGGGAAGCCTTCCAACGCTACGGTCCATATTATTTATTTATTTATTTAAAAAGCACAGCAACATCATATACATTAAACTTATGCTAGAAATAATCTTAATAACTAAAGGACTAATGTACATGACAATTACGGCGTACATAGCATTAAAACAATATATTGTCGCCTTGCAATTAAATTAAACTAAACTAAACCTAAAATAAAATAAAATCTAAAATAAAATAAAATGAACTAAACTAAAGTAAATAAGACGGGTAACAACAAAAACAAAAAAGTTAAGAAATTAAAATTAATAACAACTTGGCAAGGATAGCGTGATCTTGTTTCTGAATCCCGGTAGCTTGTCGCTGAATATATCTAAATCAGGCGTGTTTAATATTGTATTATTATATTCGTTGCTCATTCGAATAACCGGCGACTGCAAACCTAAATTCGTTTTTACAAAAGGTGTATCAAATACCTATTTATTTTTTTTGGCCCTTGGGTAAATTCTTGGAACTGCTAAAGAAGTGTAGAAACACTTTGCAAAAGGTAACTGCACTGTATTTTCCCATTAATTAATATATGGAGGAAGCATAAATCCAGATCCTGTGATCCTGAGATCCTATAATCCATATTAGAAGTCACATTATAGCTTTCAATCATAAGACAAATCATTCCGTCAATTTCTCTTTGATATTATACTCGAAGATGAGAAAGCTTAAGTTTTAATAGTTAATCTATACTGCATTTGAAATAAAAGTACCAGTCCGTTCAACCGATTTTGACTTCTATTGCGTTGGGGGCATGACAAATGGCAGCTGCAGCAGTTGGTATTGTAACCACGTTTTTGCTTTAAATGCCATCCTTATGCCTACTGTATAGAAGTCAGAATCGGTTGAATGGACTGTACAAAAGGTTTGTTTAAGTGACTAATCTTATTTTAAATGGAGTATATTTGCCAATCAGATCATTTTCTGAGGTGCTTTTAAATTACCTTGATATCCCTTCAAAGAAACTTTTATCTATAACAATATCATGCAAAGTTTCCTTGCAAAATATATTATTATCCCATATTCTGAAGATAGATACCACCTTTCTACCTATGAAGTACCTACCTACATCTAAATGTCTTCCAACAATGGTATACCCATTAAAGGAACATTTCGCCCCCGTAGACCTTCCTTTGTGAACTACTTTGAATGTGAATATCTGATTCTGATGTAAATCTTCCATCTACATAAGTAGATTTTGCTCGGCCGTAGTAGTATGTATCAGAGAAGAGTAGGTTAAGGTCTCAAACGTCACGTCAACTTAAATGTCGTCCTCAGTTTTACATTTCTAGATGGAATACAGTAAAGTGACATCAGTGCGTTATCGGTATGGTAAAAATTGTGACGAAACGAAACGAAACGAGACGTGGAATTGTGACGAATCCATTCCTATTACCGTATCCAGGTCTTCGGTAATAGGAATGGGTTCGTCACAATTCCACGGCTCGTTTTAGAAAGAAACTGTATAAACACACACTGTATAAATAAAGGAGACAACGCTAATAAAGATGAACCTTTTTTCACGTAATTAGCGACTATTGTACAACCATTTATTTTAAGTTGGAAGTGTTAGCAAATTAATACATCCAATATGGTACTTCGAGATTAGATGATTGTGGTACACTTTTTTTTGAAAACGCTCCAATGTGGTGTTTTGAATTAAATTGGAAATATCACTTAGTATTTTAACTGTATGACTTCTTTTCATGCATATTATTGGTTGCAAAGGATACCCACGAAATTCATTCAGTGGTAAATACTCGCGTAATCAGTATTTAGTCATAGATTTTGCCTGTAATATGGATTATATCTACTTATATAAATAAAAATCTGTTGCTGAATGTATGAAAGATCTTCACTTGAGAACGGCTCGACCGATTTGGCTTCTTTTTTTTGTTGATTTCGTACGTGTCACGACAAGATTTTTTTGGAAAATCCATCAGAACAGTCTGAACCGACGCCGGGCACGAACTAGTTTCCAATAATTTTACCCCAGTTACGCCATGACGGTGTCATCAGGCTGTCCAATTTGTGTTGTGGCGACTGAATACTCATCGCTGTTATTAGCACCGCTGATTGGCACGTGTGTAACTGGATTTGCAATTGCATTTTAGTGCAATTACGAGTTCTTTCGAACTCGTAATTGCACTAAAATGCGTTTTGAAAATGGTGTTCTATTGTTTATGGATTTCATATGACGGTTTCTAAGGCCAGTATCAATAAACCGAGGTCAAACGAAAAATCCCGATTAGGCTTCGATTTACATGAAAAATAACCAGAATTAGATGTCTCTTACAAAAAACACTGGCCAGTATTAGCAGAGAATAAAATACTGGAAACGGAGAGGGTGGCCTTTGCTCTGTAGCATAACTAAGATTTTTAACTTTTATTTCCTTTTTTAAGTGCAGGTGAAATCGTAAAATGAACATAGAGACTCGAATAACAAAAGGGTCTTCAAAGTCGTTTGACGCAAATACTAGAATGTACTGTACTATTATTATTATTATATTATTTCGTGTATACAGTGTTTATTTAAAATATTCTTGGATATTGTATCACGTACTTGCCAGCTAGCTTACGACATGCATATAATGTTTTCTTCAAGGGAATCTCATTATTTGCAAGAATGCAGCGAACTGACAGAAGCGATTCTCTGAATAATAAAGTAAAATCGAACAGATAGAAAATGCAACATTTTTCCTTTTAAGTTTTCTTGTATCATTCTCATTGTAAGCTATCAATTCTGAATAAAATTCCTTCTATTTTTCTGATTGCATTGATTTTGCTTTTATGTATTCCTTTTTAGGGTTCCGTAACCGAAGGGTGCCAAACGAAACCCTATTACTAAACCTCCACTGTCCGTCTGTCTGTCAGCGAGCTCTATCTCATGAACCGTAATAGGTAGGCAGTTGAAAATTTCACAGAGATCATCGAATACAGAATAAATATTAAAAAAAATATCTTCAAAAATTATGAAACAGGGGACCATAAACGTTGTCAGTTTTAGACCATTTTTGTACGAGCTCTATCTCAACAACTAAACAAGTTGGGAATTCGAAACTTTTGTATATTATGTACCATATACTGTATATAAAGAAATACTAAAAACGCCGATTTATAAGGTGTTTATTTTTATATGGGTGATTTTCTGCAACTGCAAAAATAACTTTGTAATTCATAGTATCATTATCAAATACCAATTTATCTTTGCGTTTTTCTTTAAGATGAAAAACAATAATATTCTTCGTTTAGTATTTTAAGTTTTTTGTTAAATAATGTACGGTGGTACGGAACCCTTTGTGTGCGAGTCCGATTCGCACCAGGCCGTTTTTATTGTTCTTTGTCATAATATTTGTGAAATGTTGGTGTAACTTTTGAAGCAAAATCTTTATTCAAAATGTCCCATAAACAAGAGTACTTAATGGAAAATGGCGCTCCAATCTATACAAATAATACTATTGAAGTGCTGGAATAAAAAACTAGATTGTATATTTATTTATTTGTTCTACATCCACTTACATAATATATTTTATTGAATTGGAAATCCGAATGAATATTCCATTTGTAAAATTGGTTCTGGCATCCGATTGAATTTGTTAAAATATTTGTAACAATCGCGTAGATCGGTTTGGTAAGCTTTTTCGTGAGTTCCATTACTTAGTATTTCTATTTTAATTCCACTGAAACCGTCGCAAATATGAATGTTTTATTTTTATATTTATCTGTGTTATCTATGTTAGAAAATGGCCGCCGTAAATATCGGCGCCCGTGAACGATTATCATTTGTCATTGTCTCGATTATTGTGTAAATCTCTAGCAATAAATAAGTTTAGTTTAGTTTTAGTGTTGAAATCGTAGTTTATATTGCATCTCCAGAAATCCTGACCGCCCATCCTCGGATAGACCGGGACAAGAGCAACTGAGCCTGATCAAAAGATCATAGATAATTATTTAGAAAAGTACCTACTGTCAGTACTTACAATCTAAAACAGCTTATCTTTTTTACGATCTGCAATGAGAATAGGTAATTCAGATCGGCTAAAAGTTGCCATAATATAAACAGCTAGCTTGTGCTCGCAACTTCGCCATCGCGTGACGCGTCGCATCGCGTCGCCTACCCGCGCTATTACGTCGTTTTCTCTTAACGTTCTTTATGATTATCTTCTTTTGGCTCAGCTCCTGCGGGTCCTAGCGTGATGTTTAAGTTAGCCTATAGCCTTTCTTAAGAATTGGGCTATCCAATTCAAAAATATTTTTTCAAATCCGACTGGTAGTTCCAGAGATTAGCGCGAACAAACAAACAAACATAAAAAAAAAACTCTTCAGCTTTTTTTTTTGCATCATTATATTAGTACCTACAGATGTTCAGTGACTTTGCTTCTAAATTCTAACCAAATCCGTTCCCTTATCACGAAACTATGTTGCTAAAACTAATGTTAAAGTGTTCAATACACAGATTGGATGAAAACTGTCGTTTCATGGCCGGTAATTGGTTAACTTAGTTACGTCGCCCACGCACTAGATGGCGCTAATAGGCTCTGTTCGTCCCTTGTTCGTCCCACGCCGACAGTCCTGTCAATAAAGTGATTAATTGAATTTTTGGGAAGTCATTATTTATGCAGATACAGGCCTACGAACGGTGTAAGGAGAAAATAATAGTTATCGGAGTGTTGGTACTTGAGGAGTCATCAAAAATAGTAGATTGTTATACAAGGGTCGAAAGAAATCAATTCCCATACGAGGTATTTAGACGGCTATAGTCCGAGTAGGAATTGATGTCTTTCACCCGTGTTAAACACTCTACTTTTCATTTCGAATATAAGGAAAGTAAAACATAGTGTTTAAACATTGAGATCAATGTAAACTAGAGGAGACGCCTCAACTCGATTGTTTGTAACAAGAGTTAGAGCTCGTGCACTCCAACTCACTTAGTCTATGACTGACGCTTGTTGCTACGTGACACGTTTGAGTGCTAACTTTTATTTGCTTAAATATGCCTTCGTGTGTAATGAGATATTGTTCCAACAACTCGAGAAACATAAGCAAAAGTCAAGGAGTGACTTTTCACCAGTAAGTTCAACGTATTACCTTTAAATATTTTATTATTAATTATATTTTGACAATTTTATGTGAATGTCAAAGAGTAAGAATTTTGCATTCGCAGAGTTGACACTATAGACGCATAATGTAATGTTATGAACAACTTTCACAATGGGACCAAACATGCAATCGTGAAAAAAAAATCAGCTGTTCCCTACATTTTGACGAGCATGACAACATGCAATTGCGATATCTTTGCAACAATGCTTGACCACGAATCCTTTACATGCGAGTCAAAATTTATAGTAGGTTATATGTATATCTGGATATGTATCAAGACAATTAACGAAAAAGTTAAAATTTGAAGATTGCATTGACAGTTTGACTACGCCAAATAAACTTCCACATCACTCACTTATAACTATAAAAGACATGGGTGGTCTATGTTATTCTGCAGAAGACGTGTACATAATATGCTTGGCTACGGAAAAGATCATACGTAATTTAATAAAACAAAGCGGTGGAAGTCTTGCCTCGAAATACGATTTTAATTATATAACCGTTAACACCCTGAAGCATTTCATCGGAAAAGAAGTCTTTACAAATTTGAATCAATATTCACTGGATCAGCCATCAACATTCAATCACAGAATCCATTTAATTCGAGCCATAATAAATCAGTACACAAAAATTAGTCTGCATCACGAAGCAAAAACAGACAAAACTGTGGATTACTATACCAAACGGCAGAAACTAACAAAACTTATATTATTTAAAGGAAATCAAAATATTTACACAGTTTAAATATTTTTTTATTTATTCCTTATGTAATGTACACACCAGTATCAAGTAGGCAGAAAAAGCAGACTGTGTCTCATCTGCGGGTACGGATACTCTATGAGAATCTCCTTGCACCGCGCATGCACCGCAGTTGTTCAACTCGAGGGACACATTTTTTTTTCGCGATGTCTTCTCTAGTTTACATTGATCTCAATGTGTTTAAAATAGTTTTTGATATTAAACATGATTAGTACCTATTCAAAATGAACTGAGAAGTTAGAACAATTTGTGTTTTGTTTTAAATATGGAACACACCGCGTCACCGCTGCGGGCCGTACCGCGCATTTTTTTTTTAAATTCATGTTTTATATAAACAGCCAGTAAATAGAAATGGGTATATCCTACAGGTGGTACGAGGACTAAAACACCGGTAACTTGACAATAGTGGACTGTATAATATAATGATGTTATAGGAAAACAAGCGGTTAACAATTTGAACTATAATTGACGAGAATGATTTGCGAATATGTTCTATGGCGGCCGAAGACGCAGTGGGGAGCCGGCCGGTGCGCGCCCGCTGCTCGAGCGCCCCCTCCGCGACCGCAGCTTCCGCCCGCGGTCGCCCGGTGCGGCGTGATATTCTCGACATGCTCCCGGCTCATTGAAGGATCATTGAAGACTAGTCTTCAATGATCATACTGGAAGAGGACAGATGGTGTTGTAAGCGCGTCGGACTATTCCCTTTTTCGTCCTCACGTCTGCGACTCTGCTTATTCCGTCCCTCCCAGGTATGAGACGTACGATACGACCCAGTGGCCACATCAGCGGTGGTGACTGTTGCTCCTTGAGTACCACCATTGCTCCTTCTTCAAGCACCCCATTGGAGTCCGTCCACTTGGTTCTCTGTTGGAGGTAAAAGATATACTCGTTAGAGAATCTATTCCAGAACTGTTGCTTCAGGTGCTCGATACGCTGGAAACGCTTCAGGCTGGAGATGTTCTGGTTGATGACTTGCGGATGCGGTAGGGATGTGAGAGATCTCCCAATAAGGAAATGGGCAGGAGTTAAAGGGTATAGGTCTGATGGATCAGTGGAAAGAGGAGTGAGAGGACGAGAGTTTAGTATTGCCTCGACCTAAATCAGACACGTAGACATCTCTTCGTAGGTGAGATGTGCAAAACCTAATATACGCCTCAGATGATGTTTTATGGATTTCACAGCAGACTCCCATAAGCCACCGAAGTGTGGGGTGTATGCCGGAATAAAGTTAAAATTGATACCTGTATCTGCCATTTCTGAAGAAAAATCTTGTTTCAATATGTCAGCTAGTTCGTTACAGGTGCCAATAAAGGTTGTACCATTGTCGGAGTTGATGGTCTTAGGTTTACCACGACGAGCAATAAATCTGTTCAGTGCTGCAATGAAGGCATGTTTAGTTAGATCTGAGACAAGCTCCAGATGAACCGCCCTTGTGGCTAGACAGACAAAAACACATATGTATGACTTAACTAATCTACATCCTCTACCTTTGCGGTCGGCTAGGAGGATGGGTCCGGCGTAGTCTGTGCCAGTCTCTAGGAAAGGAAACTCTAACTGAACTCGTTCCTTAGGCAAATTGCCCATGATGGACTGTATAATATAGAAAACAAGCGGTTAACAATTTGAACTATAATTGACGAGAATGATTTGCGAATATGTTCTATGGCGGCCGAAGACGCAGTGGGGAGCCGGCCGGTGCGCGCCCGCTGCTCGAGCGCCCGCTGCTCGAGCGCCCCCTCCGCGACCGCAGCTTCCGCCCGCGGTCGCCCGGTGCGGCGTGATATTCTCGACAGCCAGTTAAAACAAAATACCTCACAAGACCGGAGCCCAGTGTTTCCACTTTTAGGGATTTCTCCCTTTTTTTGGGAAAAATGGCCAATAATAAGCATGGTTTATTATTTTGGCAGGGATTTAGGGAATTTTAAGGAAAAATTGAACTTGAGTTGGTATTGGTAGCTCTATTATTTATACTAGGCAGCACCCGATGTACTACTTTACTCTATGGCACCACCGATTGAATAAAGGGCATTCCCTGAAACTTGTAATAATTGTAATACGTCTAATTTTAGTTTACCATGTTAATTGTACTATTTCTGTGGCTAAAGACGACATCGGAAATACGAGTAAGTCGCATTATACCTAGAGTTGGTTTGTTTCGTCTCTTTCGATTTATAATGAATGTTTTCTAGGTATTTATGCTATAAAAATGAAAAATTCCCTAAACCAAGGAATTTTTATATTTTTTAGGAAATTTTAGGGATAATTTATTAAAAAAACTGGGGACAAACCAAACACGTAATTGGAAACACTGCCGCAGCTTTTTTGTTTTTATTCTATTCGATATTTTGCATGTTAAAAGTTTCGTAGCAGACTACCTAACCAAAAGTTCTATTTTTAAAATTCATTCCCGCCCTAGGGCGGGAAGCAATTACTATGAGTCTTTCCCGCCCTAGAGAGGGAAGCAGCGTTTTCCAAAAGGAATTGTATTAGAGTTGTGCATTTCATTGAAATGATTTTTGAAGTGAAAACTTCTTTAGCGGCGTTGTGCACTTTTTTTTGGGATGGGTAAAAAATGTTAAACTCGCGTCAGGACACGTGACCTGATCGAAAATTCGTAAGACGGAGGGAGAGTAGAAATGTTGTTGACAGCGAACTCTGTTTTATTTTTTTGAAATTTTTTGATGGAGCTACAGCTTTCGTTCTTGTACTGACAGCAAGCCACATAAAGACCTGACTTTCCGTTAGATGGCGTTACGTTGATCTAAAAGTTACTTAGTTTTCACTTCTATCAGCAGTCTCCAAAGACTGCCCGATGTTTTTTTTTTTTTTGTAAATACTCATTCGCATTCGGACTGGATTATAACTTTTAAGATAACTGGCGAAATGCACTACACACCATTGATTTTATGTTATTTGTATATTTTGTATTGGTAGGCGTCGTTTTATTAGTAACATTGACATCTATAATATTACGCCGCTGTGCATGTTCCGCTACTGTAATCAAATGCCAGTAGCGAAACATGACGCAAGCCAGTTGAATTAAACTACTACAGTTTCGCTACTATGATTTCGCGGCGGAAGTGTGCGACGGGCGTAATATATTGTTACAGCGAATCGCTTTTCACGCCTCCTCCTTAAGACCTAAGCCAAATATTTTTTGGTATTCGGATAACTCATGACCTAAACAGGTGCTATAATGAATAATAAATAAAAATAAAACTGCGAAATTTCGCGGGTATTCTGGTGTTATACTCGTACAATCTAAACCCGCGAATGAAAGCTTTGTCAACCCTTATACACAGAAGTTTACTGAACAAAACTACCTTCGTAAATATTTTTTATACGCAAGCAGTTTTTCACATCTCATTTATTTAAAGAATATTGCTATCAATTTTGTTCGTTAATATTCTAAAACTCTTTGAGCTATCTAAAAGGGCTTTTAAGCTCAAGAACTGGCTGAATACGTGTGTATGCAGTTTTCTTAAAATAACTTCAAAAACAGTTCTATATAATTATGTTATGGACCGAATAATAAATAGGGGCATTTTTCATAATGCCCGCGCATTATGAATAATGACTTAGGGCAAAATAATTAATTATAATTTGAACTTCCTTATTTATCACATTCCCTCGTCATTATAAATATTGCCGTGTGGTCTTTGGGCAATCTGATAAGGGTGTGTAATGTTTGGTTGTAACCTAACCTCAAAACATTAAAGTTGCTTCTGCATCGTCTCCGGCGCTGCGGGAAGTGCAACCGTCCGTGCCTCCGGTTTTTATGTACACTCTAGGGTAGGAGCCAAAAGACTACGTAAAGTCGGGGTGTCCCAATTGCTAATCCATTGCTTCTTAAGTTCGAAAAAAAATCTGCTGAACAACGTAAATAATGCAATGAATGTTGTTGAACTGTCAAAATGAATCAGATTAGTAGAACTAGCATTATAAAAAATGCCCGGTCGATTTGATTATTTTAATTGTTGTTATCAATCAATCATTCAATCAATCATTATCTTTATTGTAGATCATAGGTAGGTACATAATACAGCCCTCACTATCACACTGCCCTCTCATATTGGGCATATTTCAAACTGCCCGGGCATTTTTTATAATGTCCTAATAATCAGTTTGGTCCATAACTAATATACAAGACTCAAGAAAACTCGCAACTAAAACACAGCAACAGGCAAATTCCAAAGTAACATGTGTCGCACCACATTATTAAACTTTTCCGCCAGTACACAGCAACTCGAACTGGCGTTAGTAAACAGGCAAGTTCTCGACCTAACCCATCACTTGCCACCAGTTGGAAACTATCTGGGTACACTATGTGTTAGTGCCAACGCGTCGGACGGTGACGATAACTTACAGACACCAAGTTTGAACTTGGAAGTCTAGCTGTCGAAACGTCTATGTCTGTGTTAGACTGTAAGTCGGGAATAGTCTTGAAATTCTGTCCTACGCGGCATAGACGGTGCATTCTCATTGGTGGCATGTGAACTTGCGTGGTCATGTTTTACTTACCAGCCAATGAGAATTATGTGACGTGTTGGCGGCTGTTTAAAGTTAGGACCTTGTGTAACGGAAATGTAAAATACAATGAATAGACTACGTAGGTATATTACCTAATCGTTTAACTGTTCTAAAAGAGTCATCAAGCACCGAACGCAGAACGCTCTGTGTTCGGCTCTTGTCATGGCAACACGTCGTGTCCGGGCTCGCAACAAGTCAATCATCATTCTGAGGATGCATCGTTGAGAGGTGAAACACGTGTCGATTTCTTATAGGGTTCTTTATGACTCTTTAAGAACAGTTAAGCGCATTAGGTTACTAAATATGCGTCGTCTATTGCATTTTATAATGGATTTCCGCAAAAGTCACGCCTAAGTCAATAAACTAACGAAAATATAATTTTGTTGTTCCGGAGGTTTGGTTAAGTTTGTGATGATATTATGTTGCTTCAAGGCATTTGTGTTGACAGGGGCACAAGAGAACAAGAGAAGCGGATGTCCCTGATTGGACACAAACCTTCTCCGGCTCGCCAGTGGGTGCATTTGTACCCAAAAACGTCATCGTAATGAATAAATACAATTGGAAGACCATTCTCTGATTTGCAAGACATGATTCGAGTTTCAACGAATTTTACAAGCATATCTTAGATTAGCTTTAGGGATTTACAGACATATACCTATCTACAGTACCTGCATAACTGATTTATTTAAAAAAACCAGCTGTGCCCCGCGGGTTCACCCGCGTGAGTTTCGACCCCGTGGGAATATCGGGATAAAATGTCCTAATCCACGTCGTGGTCTACCCATGTGCCCATCCAAATCTGTTCAGCCGTTTAAGCGTGAAAGCGTAAAAAACAAACTCACTTTCGCATTTATAATATTATTTAGGATATAATAACACATAACTATACTAATATTATAAAGAGGAAAGATTTTTTTGTTTGTTTGTTTGTTTGTACCGAATAGGCTCCGAAACTGCTGGTCCGATTTGAAGACTTCTTTCAGTGTTAGATAGCCCATTTATCGAGTAAGGCTATAGGCTATATATCATCACGCTAAGACCAATAGGAGCGGAGTACCAATGAAGAATGTTTCAAAATCGGGTTTTTTTTTTAGCGTTAGCCCAAAGTAACTATTCCACGCGGACGAAATCGCTGGCAGAAGGTCTAGTATTATATACAATGCCACCCATAGGCATGTCAACTCATAAGATTTTAGAAATACTTACTAAACAGAATAAAAATTGAGCCAAAAACATCGGAGATATCACAAACGATACTCAAAAAATACAAAAATTTAATAACATAAAAATATTAAAGATAGTCCTTTAAAGGCCTTAAGTTAATTTTCGATATTTTTTCATGAATATTCAGAAAAATACGGAGGTGGTCGTTGAGGAGCTCGTGGCTAAGTAATAACAGCCGCACGGGTCGATCCATCAGATTAAGCTACGCTTGCTGTGGTTGGTCAAGGATGGGTGACCATCTTTATATACCGAGACTCCTCCGTGCCTCGGCAAGCACGTTAAGCCGTTGGTCCCGGCTGTCATTCGTGGATCTTTGACAGTCGTTACGAGTCGTCAGAAGCCCGAAAGTCTGACACCAGTCTTACCAAGGGGTAACGTATTACCCAGTTACTGGGTTGTGGAGGTCAGATAGGTAGTCGCTCCATGTAAAATACTGGTATTCAGCTGCATCCGGTTAGACTGGAAGCCGGCCCCAACATTGTTGGGAAAAGGCTAGGCAGATTGATATTCTGAAAAATACGGGTGGTCACATACCCATGGGCGGCATTGTATAGTTAGGAGTTAGGGACGAGACGTGGACAACACACGTAACGCGGACATTTAATGCGTTGCGTTATAATTCATGCTAATAGTACTGCAGACGGACTGGAATGTTACTGACGAGCTTTCATGTTCTTGTCACGTCTGCGTGGAGTCGTCCTCTATGCGTGAAATGTGCTTTATATCTTGTTCCATATCTCATGTAGATATCTTGTAGTTGCCAATAGACATAACTCAAAACTTACCTACTAAAGCTTTTTAGATTATTTGCTTACAAACCTGCACTTTTCGTTTAGTGTTGGGAGCCTGCGACAATTTTTTATAGGAAATTATTATTATGTCTATTGTCCATTACCAAATTAGAAATGTTAACATGGCATTGGTGAAGGGTTTATTTTACTCGATTTTATAAAAAAACTAATTTTATTAATGTCTTTAAATTTTATCTGAGAACCTCGATGGTCTGGTGGTCACAAGCGCGACTGTAAGGCAGTGTACTAATAGAATTTCATCACTGACCGAGTTCCAGCGAATTCTCTTCTCGAAACCCGCGGTCAAATATAGTGTCGAATATGTGGCCTTATTCATAATTTGCAATACTGGTATTCAGCTGCATCTGGTTAGACTGGAAGCCGGCCTAACCATAGTTAGGAAAAGGCAAGACAGATTATAACTCGTGGGTTTAATCCTCAGATCAGCAAAAAAAATGATTGCATATCCCCTTGAAGTATAAATATACATATCCAAAATCAAAGTAGAATCTATCGCAAACATTTGAACAACACTACCTACATACTACCATGGATACCAGACGAGGATGTTCTCGGAATACCCGGCGATTTCTTGCAGCTTTGCATCGTGATCTAAGCTAGGACAGATTTATATTTCCATATATTTCAGCTAGCGAACGGGCACATCAAGTCTATAGAACGAAATTGTATACGGTGTATGAAAATGATAGGTTGGTGGCGTAGTGTGGAGCTGTAGGGATTCCTTTGAGAATGGTTGAATAATGGTATGGCGGTTTAGTATGATATTGTGCTGCTGGGAAGTTTGTTGCGTAATTTCTTCCCAGCACTAAGAAGTGGTGAAAGTCGGGCGTTTTTGGGGGACTGTTTTATGTACGTAATTTTTGACGTTCAAAATGTGCTGATTCTCAGCATAGTTTGAATAAATGACTTTAGAATTTTGGTGGTGTTTTATAGGTATGGTTCTCATTTTATATACCAGGTCGGATTTATCTCACGGGAACGTACTTTTTAAGAGGAATTATTCTGTAATACAATGTTTTTATATACCTAACTCTATTGGTTTTCACGGCGGCAGCGGTATAACTCCCAGTCGGTATGATTTTTTCCGACATCTTCAACGATCATCTTCATATTTCAGCTAATTTACACAAAACCTTAATGAATTATACACCTAAACCATCCTCATGAATCACTCCCACTAGTGAAAACCGCATGAAAATCCGTTCGGTAGCTCAGACAGACAGACGCGGCGCGGGGACATTATTTTTTTAATAATATGTATATGAGATATATATATGTATACAATATACATAATTTTGAAAATAAATTTTATATGTATACAATATACTTACATAATTTTGAAAATAAATTTTATATGTATACAATATACATAATTTTGAAAATAAATTTTGCGGAGGCGAATGCAAATACGAATATCCAAAAATATGCGAATATCCCCGAATGCGAATGCGAATGCGAATATTCGTTACATCACTAATACATATACTTAGATTTCTAACATTTCGGCAGTGTTTTTGGTATCACTGGTACTCCGTATCACTCGATAAAAAAAATATTCTAGGTATGTCGCCAAGTCGAATCCAATTTACAGGAAATGTCAGAAAAATAAGGAAAAAGATAGAAAAAATGTCATCGAAAGCAAACACATTATCTCCATCGTAAAACCTATTTCATGGCGGACTCTGTGTATATTTGTAGTAAAACTTTATTTATGATAATGTAATCATTTCAATGTAAATGTCAGTAAGGGAATAAAATAATGATCGTCGGTGGTGTGGTCTGTGTGTCACCCGAATCATCTGTAGCTAATATTATAAAAGAGTGTTCGTGGAGTTTCGTGCTCGTTCTTTTCTATAGGAACCTACTACGCTTTGGAATGGGCAACTAGCTTCATCTTTCCGACTGACTGAGCCTTTAAAAAATTTAAAGTGCCTGTATTTTGTTTATTTGAAATAAATGCTTTGTGTTTGAATTTTGAAGTCGCTTTTCGTGTCTGTCTTGTGACAGCTTTGTTCTTTTAAACTACGCAACGGATTTTGTTACAGTTATCACATCATTAAGAGAATTCATTCCGGTCAATTTATGTATATTACACATTAAATTATATACATGTTTGTCATGGAGTCTCCTAACACAGGAATTGTTTGCCTAAAAGGAGGTTCAAAACAGTAAAACTCTTTTTATATACTGAAGCATAATTAAAAACGAAAAAAAAATGTTGTAAAATATTACATTGTAAATTGTTACATGTTTAATAAAGAAATCTCAATGTTTTGTCAAGTCATATAAACCGTGGAAAGCAGAAGACAGATAGAAATTGTATTTGGTTTAATTATGAACCAGCAAGGTTGGACACAGAACAATAGTTTCATTTGACCGTAGAGAGACGGTTTCAGTGATTTTTAACCGACCAAAAAATTAAGAGGTATATATACAGTATGTTGATTAACGAAAGGCGTTCCCGTTAGCCCACAAAAGTATAGCGTCCATACATGCTAAAAATAAAATCTGTCAAGTGCGAGTCGGACTCGCACACGAAGGGTTCCATACCATGTCGTACACGATTTAACACTATGAATTTTTGTAATACTTTCGTAAAGGCAACAACAGAGGCGCTATAAAAAAACAAAGATTTGTAAAGAAATTGTCTAATTTTAATGAGAAAATTTTGTTGTGTTAAAATATAGGTGTAGGAGTATATTTCATTTATTTTAAGAGAAAAATATTAAGTTAACTTTATCCAGTAACATGCATTAACTAAAGTCAAAGTTATTTATTTGCTACTAATATAGTATTGGTAGGTATAAATAGGTATATATGGTAGGTAAGCAGGTAGATATGTAGGGTAGGTAGGGTAGGTTAGGTACCTACCTACCCTGGTAAGAAGGGTAGGTAGGTAGGGTAGGTAATTAGGTAGAAATAGGTAATTAGGAAAGGTAGATGCGCCGTAGATAAGTACTTAGTGCTAACCGTGCGAAGCCAGGCCGGGTAAAGCTAGTTACTTATAAATAAAAGGATTTCTCTTGCTACATCAGACTATATTGTACAAAATAGAATGTAAGTAGTACGCCAAATTTTAATTATAACTGTGCGTTTGCACTGGCGAAACATTCACAACAAAACATGTTGGAATCTCTATTTTCTGTCAATTTTTCATACAATGTTTGACAGGAAATAGAGATTTCAACATGTTTTGTCGTGATGTTTCGCCAGTGCAAACGCACGGGTCAATACAGGTATTTATTTACGTTATTTTTGATAGTCATACAGAAATCTATTATTTCTTACTTATTATTTTTACACATCCCATCGGACTATGAGAGTGAGGGAAGAGAGAGTGCACTCGTGTCTGCGCACACACTTGTGCACTATAATATCTCCCGCGCCGAAGGCCAGTCTCCGTTGAGATTGGCCGCCATGACCGAATATTTTTACACCAATAATTTTTCTCAATATGAAATTGTATCCACAACGGTTTAAGCTAGGTAACTGAATAGTTTACACTGTATGTGCCAGCATTCATTTCAATGTTACTGAATATATTGTCTATTGGAGTGTAGTTTTAACACGAGGTACACACATCAACACCGTCTAGGGATACTTTGAAAAAAGTCGATAAAGTTCTTAAACTCAAAAAATACTGGCCGGTTTTAAAATCTTGTGAAGAAAGTTTATTTTGTAGACCTTTTTGGATGATCGAAATTTAAATGATCGAAATAGTATATGCTGCCATGATAGTAGGTACTTACTAATTCCATGTCATTACTCCGACTATTAAATAGTTATCTGTGGAATTTATATCGCATAATATTAGCATGAAATACAAAATTATTACTTTAAGTTGCAGAAAATCGCCCATATTATATAAAATACGTTATGAATCGGCGTTTTTAGTATTTGTTGATTATAAACAGTATATGTTACATGATACACACAAGTTTCAAATTCCTAATTTGTTTAGTTGTTGAGATAGAGCTCGTATAAAAATGGTCTAAAACAGACAACTTCTACGGCCCCCTAATTCATCATTTTTGAAGATAAAAACAAATAAAAATTATATTTATTCTCTACTCGATGAGCTCTAGAAAATGATACCCCACATGCCAGGGTCAGATATTTTTTTTTTCAAAATTTAATTTTATTGTATGGCGACCCCCCTTTATTTTTTAATTTTATTATTTGTTGCTCTTACGGCAATAGAAATGCTCAATCTGTGAAATTTTGAACTGCCTACCTATTACGGTTCATGAGATAGAGCTCGCTGACAGACAGACGGACAGCGGAGGCTTATGAATAGGGTTCCGTTTGTCACCCTTCGGGTACGGAACCCTAAAAACATTGACTCATAAAAAAAAAGAGATAGTCACAGAACATATTGAATTGATCTGCAGCTCTTGTCTTTCAACGTGGAAATACAAGTGCGACAAGTGTGCGCGTACAGAGTGTTGCTTTTACGTATTTCGTATTCGTTGTTAGAGAGTAAAATATTTACCTGTTATAAACAAAGTCACGGGCACCATCTAGTGTATCACTCTCTTCTCGGAAATTGATTAAATCAATTACCAACAGCAAAACTGTTTATTCACAAACTTGCTGAATAAACTTGTTGCCACGAACCATGTTTTATTCAACACTGAAGCAACTTAAAGATAATAAACAAACCCTACTAGGTTCTAATTAAAAGTTTTAAACAAAATGTTAATATTTTGAATTAATGGGGTTGGGTGGAACAAGTATCCTGCTACCTATGGAAGCCAATTAACGTTGTAAATGTGGTACAATGAATTTGTGGAGTTATAATATGGATATGAACTTGGCTTGTGCTCTGCCGTAAACTGTGGTGAAGTGTGAAGGGTGTTTATAAATTATTAGTGTAGGAAATAACACAGATTACTATATATTCATTTAATTAGCACATGCATGTTATCAAAATACATAAATAATAATCACATTTCAAATCATATTCAGCACATTTAATCATTTTTCTTTCATTTACATACCTACTTAGCTGCCAGAATCAAAGTAATTCAGGAATGACAAAATACTATGGACCTATGCACACGTTGATACTTGTTACCCTTTTTCACAGACTGAAGGTGAATACTTGTAGACAGTTGTGGACTCGTTGAGAACTTACCGCAGACTGGGGCTCGATCATTTCGTGAAACGCCTTTTACTAAACGCTCGTTTGCTGATGGGCCCGCGCGCGCCCTCAGGTGGCGGATGTGACATCATGAAGTGTTTTCCATAAGGGGGATGCGCTAAGGTACCCTAATTTAAATTTTCTAAAAGAAAGACGAATTGATTATTTCATTCACATGAACCATGCCCTTTCTATCCTGTAAATAATTATTCTATCGAGTTCACATCTGCATCTATCAATATCTACACATATTATAAATTAAAGTCACTTTTCGTGTATATCAGTGTGACCGTGTTGTTCTTCTAAATTCAATCAATTTTGATGCGGTTTTCACCATCATTTAGTGCGAATTTCACCAATGATATTGAACACGTTCAACATATCTAAACGCGTTCAAGAGCTGTCAGTGTACAATATTCCATAACAATAATTTTGACACTGACAGCTCTTGAACGCGTTTTAGAAATGCTGATCGCGTTCTTTTTCATTGGTGAAATCAGCCCTTAGAGAATTGATTCTGGATGGTTTCATCATCATCATCATTATCAGCCTATTAATGTTCTTACTGCTGGGACACAGGCCTCCTCTCAGGTGAGAGGGAGTGGGCTGTAATCTACCACGCGGGCCCAGTGCGGGTTGGTAGATGTCACATATCTTCGAATTTTTTGGTTCTAAGACATTTACCGGTTTCCTCACGATGTTTTCCTTCACCGTTTTGAGAGCAGTGGTGATGAAATTATTTCCACAAAGTAAAGCGCCTGCTTGGGTCCGAACCCACGACCTACAACTCGTAAGTCGGGGCCGTTACCGCTGGGCCACCACTGCTCTCTGGAAGGTTTATGTCTATAAAACACTAGCTTCTACCCGCGACTTCGTCCGCGAGCACCTTCCTCAAGAATTGGGCTACCCAATGCAAAAAAAAAAAACTTACAACCAAACAAATTTTACCTCTTTATCTAATAGTTTTAAACGAGCGATTCTCGTATATATGTATATGATATACATATATAATCTGAATCTCGGAAACGGCCCCAACGATTTTGATGAAATTTAGTAGGTATGCAGGGGGTTTCGGGAGCGATAAATCGATCTAGCTAGGTTTCATTTTTAGAAAACGTACCAAAAATAAAAAACGGTACCCAGATATTATTAGTATATGTCGCCGTCCCCGGCGAATAAAATGGTAATCGTAAAAACTAAATTTTACAGGAAAAATAAAAAACAGTTTTTCGTGAATATCTAAATAATTAATACCTACACTTATCGGGATTGTTCAAATACCAAAAGAAAGGTGATTTTTTACAAAACAATTGTATATTGTATTAAATAATAATTGTATAGATTGATATTAAACTTACATATGTATAGCAAAGAAATCTCAGTGTTGTGTCAAGTCGTAAAAACAACCTACAAAGCAGGAGCCGGTCGCTATTTGAATAGTAAAACTAAGGTATCCCCATTAAAAACTGGGTCAGTTCTGACATTTATGTAAGCCATGTAGACACAGAAATGAGTAGGAATTCTTTCGTCCAGACTACCTTTGAACTCATGAACTGTAACAAATTTTCTCAAAACCCATTAATGGTAAATTGATAACGAATAAAATGATAAAAAGTTCCCTTCAAATATAATTAAGTTCATAAAGAAGTCTTGTCACTCTATTTTTTTGAGCAGCAAGATTTATTTGCAGGAGGTCCATTTAACGAGTGACGGTATAAATCTGGTGGCATATAAAACCGTAATAAAACGGACAAAAACAAAGTAAGTAATCGGAGTTCTGAGTTCGAAAGCCGGAGTTACTCAACACCTCACAGAAAAATACGATTGTAATTTAAGAGCGTTTTAAATTCTGAAAGTGGTCAACGTTGCAAATAGATGTCAAATATTTCCCTGTTTTGATTTATTTGGCAATATTACTGTATGGAAATAAGAAATGTGGCTAACTAGCGAACTAGAATATTGATTATGAAATGCAATAATTAATATCTTATCACCGAATATTTAGTTTTAGATGTAAAAAAAGTATTTGGAAAGTTTCCGAATGCCTTTTAAGCTATTGCATAGCTTCTATCCCGGGCCTTGAGCGTGGAGACCTAATCCAGAAATTCCGTAACGAAAATACCTGAACCTAAGGAGAGTGTTTTGTATTGAAAATTATGTTTAACTGCTTGACAACAAAGTTCAAATTTACTTAGACGAATGATACGAGAGTGTTGTATAGAAAATTATGTTTAACTGTTTGACAATAAAGTTCAAATTTACTTAGACGAATGATCCTTGACTATTAATACTTAAATTAAAACCTTTTTATTAGTTTGATGTTCCCATTACGTTGTGTCAAGTTTTAAAAACTAAAAATGTGAATAACAGTTCCTGTCAATGTCATCATTGCTATTTTTTGTATTCGGGTTAATATTTTACAATTGCATAAGTTGATAAAAATGCTATGCAATAGCTTTGCCGCGGCAGTCCCCGAGTGCCACACGTCTTTTTTTTTACACCTAAAACGGTTACAACATAAAATTCAGTGTTATAATTGCAATTCATTATTTACATTCTAGTTCGCTAGTTAGCCTCATTTACTCTTTCCATACAGTAATATTGCCAAATTAATCAAAACATGTAAATATTTGACAGCTATTTGCGACGTTGCCAAGTTTTAGGACAAACGCTCATAACTTGTCGGAGAGAATCTTGTTTTTTTATTTTTATTTGAAGAACTTTTCAAATCCAGAAACTTTACAAACTTGAAGTAAGTAAGTCACAGTCATTAGGTTTATGTGTTATTGCGCAAACTTTTGACTTAGACTTCGTACAGACTACGTATACTGCCTCATTGGTCTTGTGGTTGCAAGTGCTAAAGCTGAGCATGAGGTCCTGGGTTCGATCCCCAGCCCGGGGAAACTGTAACCTATTAGGTTTTTCCATCAAACAAATTTTTGTAGTAGGCCGGAGTCTGGATCGGCACGCACCTATTGCCATCAAGCGGGCACACATTCAGACTATTATGTTAAAGTCTCATAAAAGGGACGCTCCCTCCCGCTCCCATTACATGGGACTAAAACATAACTGGCGAAATGTGGGTGTACTATAAATACACTTCTGGCTATAACTGGCTAAATGTGGGTGAACTATAAATGCACCTCTGCTTATCCCTTCGGGGAGTACCAGCGTGATGTTATGTAATGTTCGTACAGAGTTGAACTACTGTGTTTTTGTCTCATGATTAGCCACTGTACCACTTCGTTATCTTTCATACTTTGCATTTGCATAATTCAATGAATTTTTACCTTAAATATGATGTAGCAGTAAACCACTTAGGGTATGTCAGAGTTTCTTCATAAATATTTATGAGTCCATCGTAAAGTGAAGGAACTCTAATGTAATCAATAAATTCATACTCGGAGGCTCAAAACAAAGACGGTGTAAATTGAGTTATGCTGAGAGGCCATAATTTAAGGAGCCTTTTTTTTTGCACATTGTTTTTTTGTCGCACGAGCCTTCTGAAGGCTCTGACAGCGCATCGCGACTCTAATAGAAATAATTCCTATGAAAACTTCACGGAAAAATTTCTACCAGAATTGCGTCGCACTGTCGTCGCGTCGCGTCTGTCTGCGGGAACATTGAGGCCTTCTGTGAAAATAATATGCTCAAAAAGAACTCCAAGAGTGTCCACAATTTATTGAAAAACAAGAAAGGCTTTAGAATGTTAAGTCCTTCCTGCTTTGAGCAGGATTACGCTATTACGCTACACACAGGGCAAACAACTGCACTCTTGAAACCCCAAAATATTCTGTGCTACCTTCTGATTGTGAGCGGTGCCGTCACAACCACGGCAGAAAAATAACGGCCGTTAAGAAAATCCGTCATATTCCCCGATGTCAACAAAGGGCTCTGGTAACTACACCGTTTTCTTAGGAATTACTTAGGGTACCAATGGTTCAGAATCAAGAGAAACGACCGCTATTCTCTCTAATAGGTTACCTAGTCATTCTAAAAGCCATCTGTCTACATAAACCGGATGGATCGTGAATCTTAATGGGAATTTATACCGGTGACTAACAGAACCGGTTGCTAAACCACAACCGTTAGCCAACCGGTTGATTACCAATCCTGTAATTAATGTAGATTGGTCGGTCACGCTTGACCGTTGACTGTGTCATCAGGGTAGTTCTGTTGTAGTCCTTTATTTAGGTATATTGGAACTGATGATAGAAGGGGTTCGTAAATAAATAATAACACCCGCACGGTTGGTCGAAGGTTAAGCGACACGTGCCGAGGCCAGTCTGTGGATGGGTGACCATCCATTACGTTGTGAAACCCCTTCGAACTTCGCAAAACATGTCAAACCATTGGTGACGTTCGTCATTTGTAGACTGTGTGTTTGACTATTGTTACGGGTCCCGACAGCTGGTCAGTTAACTCAGGGGTATCGATTACCCAGTAACTGGGTTGTAGAGGTCAGATAGGCAGTCGCTCCATGTAAAATATTGGTTAGACTGGAAGCCAACCCCAACATACTAGAGACAAGACTAGGCAGATGATGGTCCTGATGATGAATATAGATACGCGGCCACGTGTCAGCCAAGTACACGCAGCAGCAGTGTGTAATATTACACGAACCATTTGGAGCTACTTTTGACCCTTTGATTTGTTTAAGTTCTTTTGCAGCGCGACACTATAGACATTTAAATAGTCAAATATAAAGAAGATAAATTGATTAGCCAAAGATACCTTGTATGTAAAAACTAGCCAAGTCAAATCTTGAGCTTCAATTTATGCTAAGTGCTTTGTGTAAATAATTCGACTGTATTTATGAACATGTATGCGTGTTCGCGGGGTTTGAGCAGTTATATTTCTAAATAGCAACCATTGTTATAGCAGAAAAAAACAAGAATTTGTGTTTTAAATTCATTTTAGAATGTTGTATGTTCTATAAATTTCAGGATTTTCTACAGAACTTGGCACTCATTTAGATCTCAATTCTTTTTTTGGCGAAGTCGACAACAAAGCCTATTCTTAACTTGGCTCCCAATTTTCACATTTATGTTTTTGATAGGATAGATATTTCATGGATATAAGGCCATGAGATTGCAATTTCCCATTTTTTAGAACAATGGGGAAGCTCTTCTTCATCCCACCTAATAATAGTAAGTGATGATCAGGCCGAAGGTGAAAGCGAACTTCACCCGGGATCTTCAATCACAGAGCAACTGGCTATCTTATCTGCTGAAACACAACAATGCTGTTAACATTGTGAAACACATTGTTGTTATGGCGACGATCAGTCAGACGGTCAGACGACTTAGAACAAGTCCTACTACCCAGCCAAACCGACCACAAAATTTTCTCTTCGCTGGCAATCGAACCCGAGACCTCTAAGTTTGAGACAGGTGATCTTACTACTAAACCACACAGGCGGTTAATAGCGTAGTATACTTTTTAATTAAGTGCGAGTTTGCAACTAAACTGTAATCGATAATTAGGTACCTAATTATAACTCGATTGAATCAAATAGTATCCTCTTTTAATAAATCTAACTGAATACACATTGACACTGTCAAATTGGTCGCATACTATGAAATGAAGCGTGAGGCACTTAACTTGATATACTGCGACCAAACCTTGACTAATTAGAAGCTCACCCCGCCTAATGAGTGTCGCGAATATACACAAAATCCATAAAATAGTCTTCGTGAAATAAGGCTGACTGTCCACTGAAGCGGAGAGGACAGGAGTGGAGCGGAGCTGTACCAATATTAACCAATGGAATTGCATAAAATCTCCGCTCCGCTTCACTGGACAGGGATTTGCGAACAAGTTTAAAAATTCATACAAAACCGGGAAGCGGGTGGGGAAGTGGAGTGAGGAAGCGGAGCGGGGAAGCGGAGTGGGGAAGCGGAGCGGGGAAGTGGAGTGGGGAAGCGGAGCGGGGAAGTGGAGTGGGGAAGCGGAGCGGGGAAATGGAAAAAAAACGGGCGCGAGGTATTGCAGCTGGCTCAATTAACTCGATTTGGCTCCGCACAGTCCGCAACTCTGCTCTTCTACCTCGCTCCGCTACCTAGCTCGGCACAGTCCATAACTCCGCTCCGCTGACTCGCTCCGCATCAATGGACAAACACCCTCCGCAACTCCGCTCCACTCCGCTGCCTAACTCCGCTCCACTGCCTCGCTCCGCTTCAATTAAAGCAGTAATTCGCCTCTTCTCTTTTAACAAACACCTGACAACGTCAGACCAAATAAAAAACAAAGACACAGCGATGTCAACAGTGACGTGAGGCCTTTTCCGTAAAGATATGAACACCTGGTGAGGTGTAGTTTGATTGTAAGATTGACTTTAAATATGTGTGTGTGTGAGAGTGTATGCACAGAGCTAGGTGTAGTTTTACATGCTTCACTGTATTGTTCGCAGCGCTAAGTCATTGATGTGTAACATCTTTTCTCTGGCTTTCCTGCAATAGACCAGGGTCGATAATTATTAAAACCAAAAAAAATAATAGTAGGATGAAACCCATTAGAAAAGAAGGAGAATATTCTAAAAATTAAAGGAAAAATAATTTACGGGCGATCTGAGGTCGGGAAGGGGATGGGAGTGCGTTTTTAAGGATAAGAAACGGTTTTTCTCGATTTCCGGCAAAACTAAAAGTCCTATGGAAAAAAGTCAAATGGCAAAGTTGTAGGTAAGAAAAAGACTTAAAACTTTTGTATTTACACTTTTTTCACATAACCTCAAAATTTATGGGAAAAATTCAAAAAACCAATTTTTTGGTTTTTTATTTTTATCTTTTTCAAATTTTTGTTTTTTTTCACGAAATTTTGTGAAAACTTACCTTTTTATGTCCCAAATACGCTGTAATTTATTTGATAAGAAATATTTATTTTTTCACCTTATTTTGAATTAATATCGAAAAAGCACCCTAATTTTCAATCGAAAATTCACCCGTCAAAATATCAGCTTTCTTCAAAAAGTTGGTATGTTTTCTGTTTGTTGAAATCTCTACTTTACGACGGTGAAAAAAAAAAAATGTTACTATAGTAAATCTTCTCAGAAAATGCAAAAAATCGAAAAAAACTCGAATTCGAAATTTTTTTTTTAATCATTATAAATAATTTCATCTAAAAAGTGTGATTGCTGCAATTTGATTCAATTAAAAAGTTGATTTATTTAATGCTAATAACATTTATGTCATAGAAAATCTCATTATATATAAATATAAATGTAAATCGTACTATTATATGTAGATACTTTATTCTGGTTACGTTATTCATTACAATATTTTTTACCCGACTTCGGCAAAGCAAAAAGGTGGGTTATGATTTTGACCGGTATGTATGTATGTAAGTATGTAAGTATGTATGTATGTATGTATGTATGTATGTATGTATGTATGTTCATCTGTAACCTCATAACTTCTAAACCACTGATCATAATTTGACAAATGAGGTATCGTTAGAAGCGTCCTGATTGTCCGCTGGTTATAGGCTATGCGAAGTTACATTAAATTCAATATGGCGCCCTCTAGAGTACATACAATGACGAACGAAATTTTTTTTTATCTTTTATTATCCCATGTAGGGTATCAAATGAAAGGGCTTGACAAGCACATTACAAATATGTATATATATAGAAAGAAAGAAAGAAAGAAAGAAAAATTATTTATTGGGACAAGCACAGGAGATCACAAACTAAACTAAAACACATTTGTGCACGATGCCCTAAGGTCACCTCGTTCGTGGGCGCAACTAGCGCGTCGACCGCTACGGAAAATGCGGAATGTTTATAGTTAAGATTTATGTTTTGTATCATATCTCATACTGTGTTAATGTTTTATAAGTCTAATAATAAAATAAATAAGTAAAACTATTGTTCTTATAAGAAATAAAGATATTATAATAAGAATCTAACTTGTAAAATCGTTATGTAAATTCGTAAACTAATATGTTAAATGTTTTAAAGTTTTAACTAATGTAATATAGTAAATAGTTATTAACATAAGGTAAATAAACGATTAAAATTGGTGTGTCTCATTCCCCTTACCTCTGCGACGTTCCCAATTAGAATAACGAGCGCGCGCGCTCGACAGAGCGCTTTTATAGTGCTGAGGCGGGGGGCAGGGAAATAGTAATGTACCCTCACGCCACAGCTAAATGGGACGTCGCAGAGACTAGAATTATATATCAATAGTTAGGTAATAAGAATAGCTGTAAGGACATAGTAAATAAGACACTGTAATGTAAATATTTTAATGAGAAAACAATAAATAAAGCTAGCGGGGGTGAAGAAGGGGAGTGCGGGCAGAGGGTGGCGCGCGCTTACGCGTTTGTGTATAAAAGACGGGCCGATTGGGCGGACCGTCACTTCGATCCCAGCACGCAACGAGAACACATCTAATGAGAAGAAACTCTGCCCGAGCACCAGCATAATTCCTCCCCACCGTTTGCTCCAGTACAAGATCCAAGCTTCGAGTTTCATTTCCATCTTCATCAGAATCGGTCGCTATCCCCCACATTATTGGTCCTTCGTCGTCGGATAAGAAAACCTGCGCCTGGAAGAAAAGAAGATGGTCCTTACTAGAAGCAAGGATGGAGAACAAGCGAAACGTCGTCAGGAAGAGCTCGGCGTGTCCGGGACCAGACAAGAGACTACGTCGGGAGATCTGCCTGCGCAGAGCGCGTCGAACGCCGCTGCCGAGTCATCAGGAACCAGCAGCGGAACCAGCACGTCGACCGCTACAGAAGCAAGCACCTCAACTGGAACAGAAGAAACCAGTGACACGTCTCAGAAGAAGTCGTCCCAGCGAACATTGAAGCCCGCAGACGCACGGTCACGTCGCTCCGGAACCTCCCGCAAGAGACTCCTCGCGGAGTTGGAGGCGAAAGAGCGGCTAACCGAGCTGAAATTAAAGCAGGCACAGATAGAAGCTGAAACAGAGAAGCAACGTCTACGTGTTCAACGTCTTCAAGCAGAAGCAGATACCTCAGATGAAGAAGAAGAAATAGAAGATGACCTGGCTTCAGTCCGCATCAGCACCTGGTTACAAGGCACCGGGCCGGACCCGCAGCAGTCAGGGAATAAAGAAATTCTTCAAGAAGAGGGCAAGAAGACGCAAGAAGATCACGTAGAAGCGAAGAAAAAACAAGAAGATAGTACGAAAACAAGCCAGCCATTGATCGACGTGGCTACCCTAGCCGCCGCTCTCTCTCAAGCGGTACGAAGCACGAGGGAGCCACCGAAGTATATTCAAGAGCTGCCGCCTTTCAACGGAAGCAGCGCCGACTGGCTCGGCTTCAAGACTGCGTACGAAGAAACCCTCATGTATTTCACATTAAATGAAAACATGGCACGTATACGTCGGAGCCTGCGTGGAACTGCAAAAGAAGCTGTTGGCTGCCTCCTAGTGAGCCAACCAGATCCGAGAGTCGTCATAGAAACTCTCGAAAGAAGATTCGGAAGACCAGAAGCATTGATCCACGTCGAAATAGAGAAGATCAAGTCACTCAACCGGGTCAGCGATAATCCTCGCGATTTATGCATCTTCGCTGGGCGAATCGCAAACATAGTGGGCACCATTGAAGCACTGAAGAAACCGCAATATTTACACAGCCCTGAAATGGCGCGAAATATTACTGAGAAGCTTACTCCTATATTGAAGAACAAGTGGTACGACTACGCATCAACGAAGAGAGAAGATACTCCTGAATTAAAGAAGATATCTACCTTCTTGAACGAAGAAGCAGACAAGTGTGGAGCCTACGCTTTACCAGAGGCTACCATCGATGAAGTCGGGGGCAGAGAACGAAGAAATAGAAAACCAGAGCGCACCTTCGCCGCAGAGAAGAAATCTTCATCAGAAGATCAGTGTCCTCTCTGCAAACAAGATCACAAGCTACCTGACTGCAAGCAGTATACCTCCCTCGACGTCAATACAAGATGGGAGATCGCAAAGAAGAACAACATCTGCTACCGCTGTCTTCGAAGCAAGCATCGACGACTTCAATGTAAAGTTCCGCCGTGTGGAAAACATGGGTGCGTCATGAGGCATCACAAGCTGCTGCATCACGACAAAGAACAGAGCAGCGCGAGTGAACCAGAGAAGAAAGAAATCGCAGCATCTTCAGTTGAAATCACGTCAGCAGCGAAGCCAGGCAGCAACCGTCGTGCATATTTGAAAATCGCGCCCGTAATCATAAAGGGGCCGTACTCCAGCATTGAAACATATCGACGGGTTCCGGGCTAATTGTATTAAGCGACACTCTGAGCGATATAGACTTTTATACATATTTGGAATCAGCGAATTTTTCTGCGTCATTTGAGCTGGGTTTGGTGACGATCGGAGCACTTTTTTGTCGCTTAATACAACCGCATTTTTGGGCCCATTTTGGACTGCAATGTATGAAGCGACACAAAATATTGACAAATTTAGGAACTGTGTACTTAAGCTAACTACCAAATACCAGGCAGTCGTTTAAACTTTTTTTCCTGGAGCAACAATTTACAGGCAACGTACGTTAAAGCACTTAGCCTGGCTTTATAAATATATAGAAATGTGGCTTCATACAATTAGCCTCTTTGTTAAATTCTTATCCAGTGTCGTTTAATACAATTAGCTTTACCTTATAAATATACAAGAATGTCGTTTAATACATTTAGCCTCTTTGTTAAATTCATACCCAGTGTCGATCCATACATTTAGCTCTGTACATGAAATGTTAGATGTTGTCACTTCAACCATTTAGCTCGCAGTAGATAATGATATGTCGGTCGCATGAACTATTTAGGATTTCAACAGTAAACATTTAAAGATTATAGTTAAACCTATTTTTTAAATTAAATATTTGATTTGCAGTGTCGTTTCAGTTATAACAAAAGTATAGTTCTAGTACTTCAAACAGTTTATCTTAAACGGACTAAGAATAGTATACACATACAATCAAAATTTTATATCGTCCGCGTAGCTGATATTATTAATACAAAGCCCATCAATGTGACACCCGACATTTGTGTTGCTGAGTTCAACGATCAGCTGATTTATGTACAAATTAAAGAGGCGAGGTGAGGTTATTCCCCCCTGCCTCACCCCGCATTTCAATCGGTACTCCTCAGATAGTACCCCCGACCACTTTACATGGTTAGTCTGGTTTTGATACCAGTACCTGAGCAAAGATGTTACTGCACTGTCTACATCAGTTTCCCGGTACAGCTTATCCCATAGAATGTCATAAGACACCAGGTCAAATGTCTTCGATAAATCGAGGAAGCAAGCATTGACCGGTGTCTTCCTATCTGCATAGTACTGGACGGTCCGCTTGAGACACAAAATGGCAGTTTCTGTCGATAGACCGGGCCTAAAGCCAAATTGTGCGTCATGCAATTTTATGGGACTGGCCATATGTGTATCAAACAGACAGTCCAGCACCTTAGCCGTAATAGTAGCCAGGGAAATTGGCCTATAATTCGACAGATCTGCCACATTCCCCGTTTTATTCTTCACTATCGGGACAACTATGGTTTTCATAAGATCATTCGGTAGGTAGGATTGTTTTAAGCACAACGAATTAAACATTATTATGTCACCCGATACACACAGCCGCCTAATAAGGCGGCTGTGTGTATCGGGTGACATAATAGCTTTGCAAGAAACTTGGTTGATGCCTCACGACTTGGCATTTCTTGCAATATACATGACGATTTTGCTTTCACCGGGACCTCTGCGGTAGATACATCGGTTGGTGTACTTCGAGGGAGACCTTACGGAGGAGTAGCACTGCTGTGGAGGAAAAGTTTATTTTCATCGGTGTCTGTTGTACCTTGCAATAGTGTTCGTCTTACAGCTATAACAGTGCAATTGTGTGAACAAGAAATACTAGTATTTTCGGTTTATATGCCTACTGACTGTAATGATAACTTAATTGAATTTACGGACTGCTTAAGTGAAATGAATGCAATTACCTATAGAAGATAGGAATATCCAATCTGTGTTTATGTTAGGAGACTACAATTCACATAGTAATGAATTGTTTAGCCATGAGTTGTTAAAATTTTGTAATGAACAATATTGGACTTGCGCGGATATTGAACTCCTACCGCTAGATTCGTTTACTTTTGTGAGTGAAGCGCACGGGTGCAAACGGTGGCTCGACCATTACGTCGTGACACTCGTGACTGAAGCCGCGCGTCGCACAATATTGCATGATAGTTTTTGGTCTGATCATTTGCCTTTACAAATGGACTGTGATTTAAAAATAATTGAACCTAATATTGTACTGTACTACCGAATGCGAGTGTAAACAATGTTTTATGGGGGGAAAGGGACTTAAACCAAATAAAATTGTATAAAGAGTTATGTCACTCCGCTTTGCGTAAAATAGATTTTCCCCCGGAATTATGTAGCTGTGCGGAATCAACCTGTGGGGACCTAAATCACAGATCTATTTTAGATGATATTACAGGAACATAATTAGTATATTGACAATGTCTGCTAAACGTAGTTGTATATTTATTAAGAAAAATAAGTACAAACTTTTGACAGGGTGGAATAAACATGTTAAATACGCTCACAGCGAGGCTCGGATCGCGTTTCAAATGTGGTGTTTATGTGGGAATCCGATTTCAGGGAAAGTCTTTGATAAAATGCGGGAAACTCGAAAAGTTTTTAAATCTAAAATAAAATGGTGTCGTAATAATCAAATGCAAATCAAGATGGACATAATAGCCGAACATCATAAGAAAAAGGATTTCAGCAAATTTTGGAAAAATACTAATAATATGAACCCCAAGCAGGGCCTCCCTGTGAGCGTGGCAGGTAATTGCAACCCCTTGTCTATAGCGAACATGTTCATGAATCACTACCAAGTTGATCCGCCACGGAACCTAAGTTCTTCTGCGTCACCGTGTGTGTCCAGCGCTGAGAGGACTTCCCCATTACTGTTCTCTGGCAGAGAAGTTGCAAATGTCATCAAAAACATGGTAAGGGGTAAGTCTCCGGGACATGATCACCTCAGCGTTGAACACCTACGGTATGCGGGTGTTCACTTGCCGAGGGTGTTGGCTATGTTTAATTCGTTGTGCTTAAAACACTCCTACCTACCGAATGATCTTATGAAAACCATAGTTGTCCCGATAGTGAAGAATAAAACGGGGAATGTGGCAGATCTGTCGAATTATAGGCCAATTTCCCTGGCTACTATTACAGCTAAGGTGCTGGACTGTCTGTTTGATACACATATGGCCAGTCCCATAAAATTGCATGACGCACAATTTGGCTTTAGGCCCGGTCTATCGACAGAAACTGCCATTTTGTGTCTCAAGCGGACCGTCCAGTACTATGCAGATAGGAAGACACCGGTCAATGCTTGCTTCCTCGATTTATCGAAGACATTTGACCTGGTGTCTTATGACATTCTATGGTATAAGCTGTACCGGGAAACTGATATAGACAGTGCAGTAACATCTTTGCTCAGGTACTGGTATCAAAACCAGACTAACCATGTAAAGTGGTCGGGGGTACTATCTGAGGAGTACCGATGGAAATGCGGGGTGAGGCAGGGGGGAATAACCTCACCTCGCCTCTTTAATTTGTACATAAATCAGCTGATCGTTGAACTCAGCAACACAAATGTCGGGTGTCACATTGATGGGCTTTGTATTAATAATATCAGCTACGCGGACGATATGATGTTGCTGAGTCCTTCGATCAGTGCTCTCAGGTGCCTTCTGCGAATTTGTGAGAGTTATGTGGTGGCTCAAGGACTCAGGTATAATGCTGAAAAGAGCGAGTTACTTGTGTTTTTAAAAGCACGTGGCAAGATAGGTAGGTACACCCTATGTATGTACCTTTTAATTTATCAATGTTCAAACTTCATTATTCAAGTATGATTACAAACAATTTATTTAAAAAAAAATCAGTCGCATAAACTAATTAGCCTTAGATTAATAAGTTTAAGATATGGTATTTAAATCAATTAGCTTAGGTTTGAAATATGACCAACTCTTTGATTAAAGCACTTAGCTTACAGCCATTATTTGCATGCCTAGGCGGTTAAGTCATTTAGCTTGGAACAAGAAATAATAAACCTAGGCGGTTAAGTCATTTAGCTTGGAACAAGAAATAATAAACCTAGGCGGTTTAGTCATTTAGCCTGGAATAAGAAACAATAATCATGGGGGGTTAAGTTATTTAGCCTGGAACGAAAAAAAGTAAAATATGGGTCATTTTGTATTAAGCGACATTTATCTTCGTTAAAAATAGGAATATTAGAAAAAAAAAAAATCTGATTATGGGGAATATGTTATAAAAACAATAATATCCTTTTTTTTTTTAAAATAATGCGATTTGCTAAAGTTATTATTTTTTTTCTAAAAATCGAAACTTTAAACTGCTCTGGTGTAAAGTTTCAAAAATGTCGGTTAATACAAATAGCCCGGAACCCGTCGATATGCTCTATTAGATGAAGGGAGCACCGTCACTCTACTCGACGCATCAATCGCCGAGGTCATCGGGGCGGACGGGCCTGAAAATACTATGTGGATTCAAGGAATCGGCAACGAGATGAAGCACGACAACAGCAAGATCGTCAGTCTCAGCATCAGAGGAAAATATGCAGAGGAAGAATACCAAATAGAAGCTGCACGTACTGTCGACCGACTCAGCTTCACACCGGAGACAGTATTCGCCGAACACATTGAAGATTGTGAACATCTGATCGAAATCAAAGATCAGATAAGCTATCAACACGCCTCACCTAAGCTGTTGATTGGTCAAGATAACTGGCATCTCATCGTATCAAGAAAGCTTCGCACCGGCCGTCGTAACCAGCCCATAGCTTCCCTCACACAGCTCGGCTGGGTTCTTCATGGCTGTCACAGCTCGCTCACAGCTAAGGTAGCGTTCTGTGGCAGACTTCAACAAAGAGAAGATGAACTGGAAGAGTTGATCAAGAATCACTTCAGACTCGAGTCACTATGTATCGAGCCAAGAAGACCGAGAGAAGATCCCGAACAAAAAGCTATCCAGATCCTAGAAGAAACCAGCAGACGACTACCAGAAGGAAGATTCGAAACCGGCCTGCTGTGGAAAGAAAAAGACTGCCAGATACCGAGCAACTATAAGGAAGCTGAGCGGCGCCTGCACTCCCTAGAGAAGAGATTAGATAAAGAAGAGGACCTCAAAGAAAAATATGAAGAGAGGATGGAAAATCTATTCCAGTCGGGGTATGCAGAGCCAGCACCCACACCGGCTCCAGCAGGAAAAACATGGTACCTGCCTCACTTCCCGGTCATCAATCCAGCGAAGCCTCACAAGCCACCAAGACTTGTTCATGACGCGTCAGCCAAGACAGCCGGCATGTGTCTCAACGACATGCTGTACTCGGGACCCGACCTCCTACAATCACTACCGGGGGTCGTCATGAGGTTCCGTCAACACGCATTCGCAGTCAGCGGAGACATCAAAGAAATGTTCATGCAAGTGAAAATAAGAGAAGAAGACAGAGACGCGTTACGATTTCTATGGAGAGGCAAACGGCGGGAGGGCAGACCGGAGGAATACAGAATGACTTCTGTAATTTTCGGCGCAAATTCATCACCATGTACGGCGCTATTCATCAAAAATAAAAATGCAAGTGAGTTCGCGAGCGACTACCCCGAAGCGGCAGCAGCGATACTGAAGAATCACTACATGGACGACTACGTTCAGAGCTTCTCTACAATACAAGAAGCACGTGAAATAACGAAAGCAGTCGACTTCATTCACAAGAAGGCGGGCTTCGTTCTGAACGGGTGGACATCGAACGACGCACGAACAATAGAAGAGTTTGGTCTACCTACAGAAGATAGCTCCGCGACAGTAAGCCTAGGTGGCAAGGACACAGAAAAAACGCTGGGCTTACTATGGCACGTGAACGAAGATTGCATAGGGTTCAACACAAACTCTATGAAAATACCTAAAGAAGTTAAAGAAAACAGGCGCTCTCCATCAAAAAGAGAGGCCTTGAGCATCATCATGGCACTCTTCGACCCGCTGGGACTGATCTCACCTGTCACCACGCCGGCGAAGAGAATATTTCAAGACACCTGGCGCTACAAGACCGACTGGGATGACCCGCTGCCAGCTGAGCTGCAAGAAAAATGGCAAAAGTGGATCACGTCACTCGTCACCATCGAACAGCTGAGACTACCACGATGCTACGACTACGAGCAGAGCGTCTCCATCCAGCGGCACACCTTCGTCGACGCGAGTGAAGAAGCCTACGCCGCAGCAGTATACTGGCGAACGGTACGTCACGACGGCAGTGTGCACGTGTCATTAGCAGCTGCGAAGAGTCGAGTCACCCCCCTCAAGCCGGTATCCATGCCCAGGTTGGAGCTACAAGCAGCCCTACTGGGCGCGCGACTCGCACAGACGGTGCTGGAAGAGCACGACTACCGACCCGAGAGCAAGACCTACTGGAGTGATTCACGCACAGCACTAGTGTGGATCAGGTCAGAGCCCCGCGTCTACAAGTCCTTCGTAGCTCATCGTCTGGCGGAGATCGAAGAAACCACGAAGAAAAATGAGTGGAGGTGGCTCCCCTCCAGACACAACGTGGCCGACGACGCGACGAGAGACACGCCCGACGACTTCGACGCCACACACAGGTGGTTCCAGGGACCCTCATTCCTGAAGCTACCAGAGTCACAGTGGCCACAAGAAGAGAACGTGATAAAATACGACACGGGAGAAGAAAGAGAAAAATGTCATTCGTGTCAACAAGAAGACGGTCACAATCTCGATCACCTACCACAGATCGAGAGATTTTCAAAGTGGCTCCGATTAATAAGAGCGACAGCACGAGTCTTACAATACATAGACTTGTGTAAAGTACATAAGGACACCGTCGCAGCCACTAGAAAACGAACGAAGAAAATCGAAGAAAAAGATTCCAGTTGGCGCAACTCAAAGAAAACACTACCTAAACCAATAAAACGGGTAGTACATAACGAAATCCGCAAATACATAGAAATACCTACAGAATACCTAACAAAAGCTGAACAGCTGTGGGTACGCGCCAGTCAACAGGAGAGCTTCAAAACTGAGATAGAACGTATCAAGAGTAAGGGGACGCCTAACACTAGCGATCGCCTAAGTCATCTCAGTACCTACATCGACGCTGCAGACATCGTGCGCCTGCGAGGAAGAGTGACGGCCGCACAGGGAATACAAGAAGACGCGTCGAACCCTCCGATATTAGACGGCAAGCATACCTACACACGTCTGTACATAGCTCATGTACATGAGAGCTTACATCACGGCGGCGTAGAAACAGTTGTGAACGAGTTACGACAGCGACTGTGGATTTCAAGAATACGCCCCGCAGTAAGAAACATTATCAAGAGTTGCTTACCCTGCCGCATCAGAAAAATGAAGCCAGCGAGCCCGCTCACAGGTGACTTACCTCCGGCGCGCCTCGCACATCACGCTCGTCCATTTACTTTCACGGGACTCGACTACTTTGGTCCCATGGAAGTGACAGTCGGACGCCACCATGAAAAGCGGTACGGAGCCCTCTTCACCTGCATGACATCGCGAGCGATTCACATAGAGATCGCACACTCACTAAGTGCTGACTCAGCTGTGTCGGCGCTACGAAGATTCATGGCCAGAAGGGGCTGCCCGAAGGAGCTGTGGAGCGACAACGCTACGTGCTTCAAAGCAGCTGATAAGGAGCTCGGCGCGGCGGCACTCGAAGTCCTGGAACACGAAGCCACCTGTCGACGCATCACCTGGAAATACATTCCTCCTGCGTCCCCATTCATGGGAGGGACGTGGGAACGTATGGTGCGGTCGGTGAAAGAATCACTGAAGATCACATTGAACGAGAGATACCCCAGCGACGAGACACTGATGACGCTGCTAACAGAGGTCGAGAACACAGTAAACTCACGACCTCTCACCCATGTCTCAGTCGACCCGCACGAGCCCGAAGCGCTGACACCGAACCACATACTCATCGGGCCCAACTCCCACGTGCCAGCTCCAGGTCACTTCGAAGAAAGCGACGTGACAGCCCGCCAGCAATGGAAACGAGCTCAAGTCCTGGCGGACATCTTCTGGAGAAGATGGGTCAAGGAGTACCTGCCCCTACTGCAACACCGGCGGGAGCCCATCAGCACAGGTGTCCAGCCGAAGGTCGGTGACCTCGTCATCATCTGCGACGGGAACCTACCACGAAACACCTGGCCACGAGGTCTCATTAGCCAGCTGCACCCAGGTGCCGACGGGGAGGTTCGAGTCGTCGACGTCACCATCAGCGGCGGCCATGTCCTGAGACGTCCTACGAAGAAGATCATCGTGTTACCAACGGAGTCGCAGCGCTAGCGTGGCGACGGCGGGAGAATGTGCACGATGCCCTAAGGTCACCTCGTTCGTGGGCGCAACTAGCGCGTCGACCGCTACGGAAAATGCGGAATGTTTATAGTTAAGATTTATGTTTTGTATCATATCTCATACTGTGTTAATGTTTTATAAGTCTAATAATAAAAAATAAAAGCTTTTAATAAATAAGTAAAACTATTGTTCTTATAAGAAATAAAGATATTAGGGTAGTGGCACCAATAAATGAACGATTAAGCTTTTTTGACAACTTTAAATAGCTGTAACTCGGTTATTTTATGACATTCATTCATTTTTTATTTTTTTACATTAGGCCATAATCCTCAGGATGTGACTGTTTAAAAAAAGAACCGTCGAGATCTACAATTTATTTTTATAAGTTGCTTTTTGTCAAAAAAAAGGGGATTTACCCCAATAGTTGAACACTGAGCCCTAATTATGAACATTTTGGACCCATTACTTGAACTAGCATTTTAATATTACCGATATCGGTCCACTTTGTGAGGGCGGGCTCCCAACGCTATGTCTTCCAGTACGCAGTCGCAAATCCAGAACCTTTCGGCCCCATTGGCCATCTATTCAGCGAGCAATGTGCCTTGCCCACTGCTGCTTAAGTATGGCAATTCTTCGGGCTATGTCGGTTACCTTGGTTCTCCTTCGGATCTTTTCATTTCTGATTCGATCACGTAAAGAAACTCCAAACATAGACCTCTCCATTGCCCTTTGGGTGACTTTCAGCCTGCTTATGAGACCCATTGAGAGCGACTACGTTTCAGTGCCATAATAGGTCATCACTGGCAACACGCACTGGTCAAAAACTTTCGTCTTGAGACATTGTAGTATATGATATGAGAAGCAGATTCCCGAACGCCACCCAGCCGAGTCGGATTCGACGATTGACCTCTTTCTCGAAGTTGAACCTACCTAGCTGAACAGTTTGCCCTAGGTAAACATAATCATCCACAACTTGTGAGAGTGTAGAATCTCCGATTTTTATGAGGGTGGGTGTTACAATGGGCTTTCGATATGACCTTCCTTTTGTCCATGTTCATTTTAAGACTCTTTCGGAAGCTCTACTGAATTCCTGAAGACATCGAGAATTGTACTGAGGTCCTTCATGGTCTTAGTTATGACTAATCGCAGGCAAACCGAATGTGATTGATGTACTCGCCATTGTAATTGATGCCAACCCTTTTCCAGTTCAGAACCTGGAAGACATCCTCCAGGGCAGTGGTGAACAGTTTCGGAGAGATAACATCTCCCTGTCTCACCACTCAGTCACACAGTTTTCGAGGTCTGGTCCTGGGAACAGACCTCGAAACTTATTCTTCTGCAGCGAGTGTGCTGATGTTTTTGACGTTTCAAAAACGGTTAGCACCTCGATGTACCGATAGTCAATCTGGCACTGAGAGACTGCAGTACAGCCCAAGTCTCGATCGAATCAAAGGCTCTCTCGTAGTTCACAAACGCTAAGCAGAGAGGCAGTTTATACTCTTCGGTCTACGGTGCTAAAGCTTTTGCGGAATCCGGGAGGCTGGAAGTCGTCAAACCAGCGCGCGAGACGATTCGTGATGACTCTTGAAAGCAGCTTGTAGTCAACAACTTCTGGAGGGCCATAAGAATGGGTTTTCCATCGGCCTTCAGGAGTTCGGCCGTAATTCCATCATCACCTGGCGCCTTGTTGTTCTTAAGCTGCTTCAGAGACATCCTAATCTCGTACTAGCTGACGTCCGGGATGTCTTCGGTATACTGTCGAGTAAATCTAGCTCTTGGGTGGTTTGCCAGATTCGTGACAGGGTAACTGGTTGACGTGTATAGAACCTCTCGATCTCTCTCAGTAGTTCAGGTTGACGGATACGATTCTGCCATCTTCGGTCTTCTGTTTCGCAAACTGGCTCTGCCCAATAGACAGCTCTTTGCCACTCGCTGCAGGTCTTGAAAAGTGACCTTTGCCACAATACGGACTGTGTTAAGGAATAAGGTCCGTCTATTTAGCTGAAAGTATTTGAGTGCATCATCTGAAGACGATTAACAACAATTCAATTCGTTCATTTTTTGGATTAGGTAAAGAACCACAAAATTAACGAATAAAATCACTTCAGCGTTCAGCTTATGGCACGAAACCCAAAATTTGAACGAATAAATTATGAACATATTCCTTAGTTCAAATTTTGGGCATGAATCCTAAAGATGAACAGTACAAGATTTCATACTAAAATAAAGCCTTAAAAACAATCAAAAACACTAAAATAATGTGTTCAACTTTTGGTAACTAAGTTCCACATTTATTAAAATTCATTAGAGTTGATTTGTTTTGGTCTATAAGCGTGAGTTTATAAGTAATGATAGCTGTAAAAATATTCCTTTACTCCATTACCTGAACGCCGTTCATCTATTGGATCAAGCAAACAAAATTGAATCCATTACTTGAACACTAAATTTCTCTAAAAATACGGTATATAATGTTTAAAACTATCAATATAATCAAAGCCAGATATAACAAGATTTTATTCTAACCAAATCCATTGAAATCTATCATTAATTCTTTCTTTAAGCTGACAAAATCCTTAAGTTAGGAGGGCACTTTCCTAAGTAGGTTTCCATATAAAACTGATTTTTGGTGGGAAGCGCTCACACAATGGCAGATTGCGAGCGCGTCTGAGTGGTCACTGTCAAAGTTGTTATGATATCGGGAAGAAAATATGTTACCCTAACTTGAAAAAAATAATGCAAACATATACCTAGCGGGGTTTTTTATATTTTTTAATTTTTCGGTCGGTTGTTCATCTATTGGGGGTCGTTCATCTTTTGGTGCCACTACCCTATAATAAGAATCTAACTTGTAAAATCGTTATGTAAATTCGTAAACTAATATGTTAAATGTTTTAAAGTTTTAACTAATGTAATATAGTAAATAGTTATTAACATAAGGTAAATAAACGATTAAAATTGGTGTGTCTCATTCCCCTTACCTCTGCGACGTTCCCAATTAGAATAACGAGCGCGCGCGCTCGACAGAGCGCTTTTATAGTGCTGAGGCGGGGGGCAGGGAAATAGTAATGTACCCTCACGCCACAGCTAAATGGGACGTCGCAGAGACTAGAATTATATATCAATAGTTAGGTAATAAGAATAGCTGTAAGGACATAGTAAATAAGACACTGTAATGTAAATATTTTAATGAGAAAACAATAAATAAAGCTAGCGGGGGTGAAGAAGGGGAGTGCGGGCAGAGGGTGGCGCGCGCTTACGCGTTTGTGTATAAAAGACGGGCCGATTGGGCGGACCGACACTCGAGCACCTGGAGCGTCAGTTCCGCCCGAACCCGACCAGCGACACCGAACATGTCGCGGCAGTCGAGCGGCACCTAGGGGACTACTTCGCAACGCCGATAGCTCCCGAGGAGAACCCTATCTTCTTCTCGCCTGGCGCAGTTAGACGCGCCATTCTAAATACGAAGCCTCGGAAGGCCCCCGGGGCCGACGGTATTACCAACACAGCGCTGCGCCACCTGCCTTTCCGTACGGTAGCGGCACTGGCGCGCCTGTTCACGGCGATACTGCGCACGGGGGCCTTTCCTACCTCGTGGAAGGAAGGGCGTGTCATCATGCTGCCCAAGGCGGGGAAGAATGTGGCGAAGCCGGAGAGCTATCGGCCGATAACACTTCTACCGACAGTCTCCAAGGTGTTCGAAGCGCTCCTGCTGCGACACCTTACTCAGTACATTGCACCACGCCCAGAGCAATTCGGTTTCAGGGCGGAGCACAGCACGACGCTTCAGTTGTCAAGGGTACTGCACCTGCTGACAACAGCATTAAATAAAAAGGAATGTGCGGTGGCAGTATTCCTTGACATGGAGAAGGCCTTCGACCGTGTATGGCACGAGGGCCTAATCTATAAACTATCCACGTCCGACGCGCCCCGTCGCGTTGTTAAGGTGGTCTCATCCTTTTTGTCACACAGGACCTTCAAGGTGGTGGTCGACGGGGCGCTATCCGGCGCCCGCCCGATACTAGCAGGCGTGCCCCAGGGCAGCTGCGTGTCGCCGGCGTGTTACTCACGTTACACCGACGACATTCCCACCACTCCAGATGCGACACTCGCGCTGTATGCAGATGACGCCGCGTACATTACCATATCGCTAAATGCGAAACACGCGGCAGTCAAAATGCAGCGCGCACTCGACCTTCTCCCCGACTGGCTGTCTAAGTGGCGGCTTTCGGTTAACGTGGGTAAGACGCAAGCGATAGTTACTGGGTTTGTGCACCTCCCACCACCTTTGAAGTTACAGGGAGCCGCCGTCGATTGGGCGCCCCAGGTCAAATACCTGGGTGTGACCATCGACCGCCGCCTCACAATGGGGCCCCATGTCCGCAAGGTCGCCGCACAGGTAAGGGTAGCCCGCAACCTCCTCAGGCCCGTGCTCTCATCCCGCATCCCGACGCGCGTCAAACTGGGCATATATAAGACTTATATCCGCCCAGTATTGACGTACGCCGCCCCGGCATGGTTCGCCCTCACTAGCGAGACGAACCGGAAGCTGCTCCGCACGCAACAAAGCTATGCGTTGCGGACTATAGTAGGCGCCCCTCGCTATGTGAGGAATGACATCATCGCCCGGGACCTCGGTATAGAGAGCCTGGACGAGTTTGTGAGGCGACTCGCTAAGGCGATGTTCGCGCGTGCCGACGCTTCTGCCTGGCCCCATGTCAGGCAGATAGCACCGTTGCATGCGCGCCCGCCTGACGCGAGACCCACGCCCCGCGACCTGGTAGCGGACCCTTGACCCCATTGCACCAATTTGACGCCTCGAGTTAGCAGCACCCAGGTTACACGCAGCTAACTCGATATAATGAGACTCTACAGATGCACACATACATCTAGTTGCGCGGAGTGTGCTAGGTTAATATAGACATTCCGTACAACTAAACACAGACATTCATCACTATACAGACGCTTATACACAACACACGCTGACGCAGCGCGGGCCGCGACGCGTGTCTACACTGGGTGGCGCTACACTACATAACTAGCCACCCACACATACATTACTGCTATCCCTCCAATCCGCTAACGGCTAGCTCTGTGAACGGGGCGGAGGAGGCTTCATTTCTTCCTGTAGGTGCGTCAAGCCGGTACCCTAGTCGCAGGTCGGCCTCGTTGGGCTTCCCCCAGGTAACTGGGGGTCTAACCTGATGTGGTAGGACCGCCTAGGGCCCGTGAATATCGACGCTAGTATCTTATTAGCGTCGCGACGCCCCTACAGCTTTATTCAATGCAACCAATCACACAGACACAGCTTGCTGTGTCATTTCCATGAGGCGCTTAGCCAAACCAGAGGAAGGGCCCATAGTGATGGGCCACTGTATAGCTTCCGCGGGCGAGGGGCGAGGCCCCGACCCCGCCTGCCACGCCCCCTTGCGGGGGCGTAGCGACATCCACATCGGACCGACACTCTGCGCCTGGCATCGGACGCGGACGGTCACACTGCTCGCTGTCCCAGCTGCTGCGCTCGAGATTCCTGTTTGGCGTTCAAGTGTTCCTGAGACACCGTGCCTGCTATAGTCTTTGACTATCGTCGACTGTTAATTGTCTGTCTTTTTCAAGACACAATTAACATCTGTTTCTATATCAGTCTTGTCACTCTCCCGTCGCGTTTTTCATCCCCCTTCAGGGAAAATCCACAGTTTCGTGGTCCTCGGTTGAAACCTTACGGTGCCAACGAAGCCGAGTGGGGTGTTGACCCAACACACCCGCCGAAGCCCCTTCAGGGTCGAGGCAATTAATTGGACGGGTCCCAGTGTTCGGCCTTGGGGGATCTCCTAGTCGGCACTGGATGACAGTTTTCCTTCCCCAGCTACTCACCTAGAACGGTTGGGTGTGTCTACACCCTTCGATCTAGACTTGTAGGACCCCGTTGCACAATAAGACAGGCAACGGGCAAAAGCAAGCTTAGGGCTCACCCGAGGTACACAACCTCCCTGTCTCACCCGGCAGGGAGGGTTTTACACATCCCCGGTTTTCCCCCGGGGAGATAGGATTAGGGAATATTGTAGGAGTTTTTCCCAGTAGAAATTTTGTTTTGCCTCCTTATGAGGTGATAAAAGTTAGTTAGTCAGTCTGTTTTCATCATGGACAACAGGGACATCCTGGTGGAGTTCAGGAAGTTGCAATGCGACTTCCAAACTCTGTCAAGGGTCCTAAATGGCATGATGAAGGTAGAACCTTCCCTTGTCGTCAAATTCGGTGACGAATTAGCCGAATTATCTGCTCGTCAGCAGGCCCGTTAAGTTCAGGTTCCGACCTCGTCAGACTATAGGAAGCTAACTAATCTTCTGAAAGATAGAAAAGTGTCATACCACTCTTTCTGTCTCCCAGAAGACAAGCAGGCTAGAGTAGTCATCAAGCGAATCCCTAAAGAGATTCCGTCCGCTGAAATATTAGCCGATCTTAGGGCTCAGAACATCCCCGTGGATGAAGTGCATCGGATGCACCGCTCGCGCGGAAGGGAAGCATATGACATGGTTCTTGTCATATGCTCCCCTTACGAGGGGCATCACCCCATATTCAATGTTAAGGCAATCTGTAGTCTAGTAGGTTTCTCCATAGAGAAACCCTGGAAAAACAGTACAATAGGGCAATGTCACCGTTGCCAGTTATACGGGCACTCTCAGAAGAATTGCCATGCGAAACCCAGGTGCGTAAAGTGCCTGGGCGACCATGGCACTTCTGAGTGCACCCGCCCTAAGGACCGTAACCTATGCCTAAGTCCACCTAGCTGCGTGCTCTGTGGACAAGAAGGCCATACTGCTAATTACCGCGGTTGCTCTAAGGCCCCTAAGGCCACTTCATTAAAAACAGCCAAGCGGCTCGACGATCGCCAGGCTAAACAAAGGGACTTCATCCCATTCCCGTCCAACCAAATGCCAGAGCGACTAAGTCCTCAGAGACCTAGTCCCTGGCATCAACTTAACCATCATAAGGCCTTCCCTACGCTGGCCTCTCCAGCTCCCCCCCCCCCTAACACCCCCCTTCACGGCCTTATGGACCCCCGAAATCGCGTTCCCCCCCCTCCCCCTACCGCACCACCCGCGAAACCCGCGCCTGCTCCTCAAGCACCGCAATCCATACCTACTTCTGCTCCTCAAGCACCGCGTAACGCCCCTGTTGCTCCTCAAGCGCCGCGATCCGCTCCCAGGCCAGTGAACATGCCTCCCATGCCACTGCTTAACCCGGAAAATAACTTTCCCTTCCTCGCGCAAACCTTTCAGGTTTTCTGTACTCCCCGTGCCACTAAATTGGTACACGACATTATGGTATGTAGGAGCGTCGGTGACTTAGCCGGCATCCAACGCCTTTACAGCGAAAATCAAGAGATTTCGCAAGCCCTAGTTTCCTTAATGACCCCCCAACATGTCTAACGCCGTAATCGCTAGATTTAAACCCCGATCCCTCAACTTAGGCATCTTCAATGCAAACGGTATTAGAGGCCAAAAAGACGAGATCGCGGAATTCCTTCGCGATCACCAAATAGATGTACTCCTCATCCAGGAGTCATTCCTAAAACCTAGCCACCGAAACCCCTCGATTGCAAACTACCGTATTATCAGAAATGATAGGACGCGTTGCCATCAGGGCGGTACCCTGATTTATTATAAAAAGGAACTGTATTGCATACCTATGGATCCTCCCCCCCTATCCAGACTCGAAGTCTCCATCTGCCGCTTAGGCATGACAGGCCATCAGCCGATCACCTTAATTTCGGTTTATATCCCCCCCCGTAAAGCAGCAGAGAATTTCCAACACATCTCTGACGATATTCAAATCCTTATGGGCTTGAGTGACTCCGTTATCATAGCGGGCGATCTCAATGCCAAACACCCCGCGTGGAATAGTTTAGTTACAAATACTAGAGGTCGACACTTGTTTGACCTCTCCTCCTCTTTAAATTTTGACATCATCGGTCCGATGTCACCCACTCACTTCCCTCACGATCATTCCTGGACGCCCGATGTCCTTGACGTGGCGCTCCTTAAGAACGTCCAACTCAGATTAGTCTCTATCGAAACGGCGTCAGAGCTTACCTCTGACCACCGTCCAGTAGTTATAAAAATGGCATCCCGCACAGGTCAACCGGACGACCCCAATCAACCCCTACCCACTAGAAGGGTCACGGACTGGAGGAAAGTAGGCGAACAGCTGAAACCCATGTCCCCCCTATTAGAATCAATCCCAGACCAGTTTGACTCAGTCGCAGACACGACGACCGCGATCGACTCACTCACAGAGCACGTACAAACCGTCTTGAACAACTGTTCAAGGGAGGTTCCAGCGACGGATACCCTTCACTTTAAACTCCCTGACGATGTACGCGCCCTGATGACTGAGAAGAACGCGGCCACTCGTGCCTACGATAACTTTCCCTGCGCCTCTAACAAAGCCCACATGCGCTATTTACAGAGATCTGTAAAGAAACGCGTGGAGGAGCTGCGTAATGCGAACTGGGAAAAGACTCTGAGTGAACTCACTCCCAATCACTTAGCCTTCTGGGAACTCCAGAGGAAACTTAGGTCCAAACAAGAGGCTACCATGCCCCCGTTAGTTCGTTCCGATAAATCGATCGCTTTCGACGACATCGACAAAGCTGAATGCCTAGCCGATAGTCTCGAAGCGCAATGCTCCCCTAGCCTCCTTCCCGTAGACCAAACTCAACTCAATAAGGTCGACGCGGAAGTAGAACGTAGAACCTCTCTACCCCCCGTAGAAGACCCTGATAATCCTCTGGCTCCCGTCACACCTGACGAAGTCCAAGATATCATAAAGGGTCTTAAAACTCGTAAAGCCCCCGGTTTAGATGGCATCACCAATAGGGTGGTCCAGCTCTTCCCCACTCATCTCATACTTCTAATGTGCACCATCTTCAATGCTGCTCTTAGTAAAAATATCTTTCCACAATCGTGGAAAGAAGCCGTAGTTATAGGTATCCCTAAACCCGGTAAACCAAAGTCAGATCCGTCCAGTTATCGCCCCATTAGTTTGCTCAAGGTAATGGCAAAAATCTATGAGAGACTTATTTATAAGCGACTCAGAGACTATGCTGAGACCAAGGGCCTCATCCCCAACGAGCAGTTCGGCTTTCGAACTCAGCACTCTAGCGTGCATCAGGTCCACCGAATCATTGAACACGTTAGCGCTGGTTTCTATCGTGGTTACATGACCGGTGCTATCTTCTTCGACATAGCAAAGGCGTTTGACAAAGTCTGGCACAATGGCTTAATATACAAGCTATACCAGCTCGGTGTGCCAGATCGTCTCGTACTCATCTTACGGGACTATTTGACAAATCGTACCTTTCGCTATCGTATCGAAGGAGCGTTATCCTCCCCCCGTCTCATTCGCGCAGGTGTCCCTCAGGGCTCTGTTCTTGCCCCCCTCATTTTCACACTGTTCACCAGTGACATCCCAAAGAGTATAAAGTGTCAGTTGGCTCTGTTCGCAGACGATACGGCCATATACTGCAGCGGGTATAATTCCAACCAGTTGATCCTAAACTTACAAAAGGCCGTCGACAAGCTCGGCGCCTGGTTTAAGTTATGGAGAATCGAGGTTAATCCCGACAAAAGTCAGGCGGTCTTTTTCTCTAAGCCGCGTCGTATCCCCATCCTTCCCCGTCCAGTCACCATGTTTGACAAGCCGATCCCTTGGGAGAAGCGAGCCAAATATTTAGGACTGGACGAACATCTCACTTTTTCCGAACACGTAAAGGCAGTACGCGCGCGAGCTGCCTTCGCGCTCAGCAGACTCTTTTATGTTATGAATGCACGCAGCAAATTGTCACTCAAGTGCAAGTTGCGCATTTATACGTCGTGCATTCGTCCAATCATGACCTATGCGGGAGCCGTCTTTGCTCACGCGAGTCCCAGTACGATCCATAGGATGCAAGTATTACAGAACCGTGTCCTTCGTAGGGCCACGGGAGCCCCGTGGTTTGTTAGGAACGAGATCCTCCATCTCGACCTCAAAATCCCCACAATCCGACAGTTCCTTAAACGTATGTCCAAGCGGTACTTTGACTCCGCAGTCAAACATAGGAATCCCCTAATAGTCAAAGCAGCTTGCTATGTCCCGTCAAATAACCAAGTTAGTAAGGCCCGTCGCCCTAAGCATGTCCTCTCAGATCCAGATGACCCCATAACTCTCCTCCAGGAGAGCAGTAGGGCCACAAGTACAGTTTACAAAAAGACACACCGACACAACTTCAGACCTCGCCGTAGAGGTCCGCGACCGCGACCCACCCGAGTAAATGATACTCCCCCCCGACCCTTGCTCGATAACGATGCGCCAGCCCGCGTTATTGCTGAGCCAGTAGCTTTAATTTCCCCTGATAATAATAATGTATTAAATTTGATCCAGCCTGTCCCTCTTGCTGTCCTCCCATCAGCGAACGCCCTAAGCCGAGGTTCGTACCCCACAGGGGGTGCCCTTAGCGAGCGTTCGCCTAGTTTTAATTAGCTTAGTTTATATGCCCCTGGCTGGAGGCTTTGAGTTTCTTTTAGGAGCTTAAGGCAGCCACAGGAAAGTCCGGTTAAGCAGCGAATACCTCAGTGGTAACCTGCGAGATGCACTAGTCAAAAAAAAAAAAAAAAAAGGCGGACCGTCACTTCGATCCCAGCACGCAACGAGAACACATCTAATGAGAAGAAACTCTGCCCGAGCTCCAGCATAATTCCTCCCCACCGTTTGCTCCAGTACAAGATCCAAGCTTCGAGTTTCATTTCCATCTTCATCAGAATCGGTCGCTATCCCCCACAACATTGAAACATCAATAATAAATAAAAAACAATAAAAATAAAACAAAGTAAAAAAAGAAGGAGTCCTGTGCGAGGCCAAAAGGCTTCTATCTCAGCACGATGCTGCGACATTTAATACAAAAAGTCGCAGTGCTGGTATTCTGATAGGGCCCGCAGTGATGTCATATTATTATATATTATATCATATTGTTTAAGTAAATAAATATGTTTAAATTGTTAAAAACATGCAAAAATGAGTCTGCAACGTACGGCGCGGCTGTAAAATTAATACCTATTATACAATTAAACTTAACAAAAAAAATTCAAGCAGCTCTGCAAATACTTTATCACGAAATTATAACCCCAAAATAATTTAAATAAAAAGTAAGTTTAAAAACTAAAACCCGACTACTCAAAAATCACGCTCTTAAAAAGTATGAAACAAGAAAATATTTCGGACAGAAATCTAGACATAGGTACAATAATAATAAATAATAATAATAAAATGTATTTATTTCCAAAAAGGTTACAGACTTAGTTCTAGTGGTAGGAGGTAAGAGCGGAACGAGTATGCTATGCTGCAGAAATCTGTAGACAATAATTGGTGAGCCCTGCCTCTTAAACTAGGATAATACCTGTATCTTAAGAGACAGTGTTCAGCTATGGAGTAAATCCAATAAGATTTATACAACTTGTGAATTGTGTCGATCTACCAAGTGATTTTAAAATTTAGCTTAGGTTGTTTATTTAGTTAATAATTAAAATAAAGTAAGCAAACAGTTTCAGCTGGATGGGTGTGTGTACAAAAGTCAAGGTAAAGCCGTAGTCGCATGCTTGTCGGCTACAAAATAATGGCATGTGACGAGCTGCTTTAATTTTTTTTGTTAAGTTTAATTGTATAATAGGTATTAATTTTACAGCCGTTGCAGACTCATTTTTGCATGTTTTTAACAATTTAAAAATATTTATTTACTTAGACAATATGATATACAACATGTAACGTAATTAACGCACACCCTCAAACACCCCAATTAGAATATTATGTTATAATCATAATACATACACTGAATTTTTAATTTAACATGTATATGCATTGTTATTTACTAAATTAGGTTCTTGGAATAAGGTTTATTTTTCTTTATTTTGTATTGAATGATGGAATTTGTATGAATACAAATAAAACTGCGATTTTAAAAGTCTTATTACTTTGACTTACGGTCCATTTCAATTTGTTTTGACTGTACAGCGTTAATATGACAATAATTTCCGTAGTTTTAATTATTTTTGGGATAAAAAATTACCTACATTAAAAATTATATAAATCGATTCAGTAAACGATTCTGAACAAACTATTTTCAGGATGTGCGTTAATTAAGTTACATGTTGTATATACATATTTGTAATGTGCTTGTCAAGCCCTTTCATTTGATACCCTACATGGGATAATAAAAGATAAAAAAATTTTTCGTTCGTCATTGTACATACAATGACGAACGAAAAATTTTTTTATCTTTTATTATCCCATGTATGGCGCCCTCTAGAGTACATACTCTAGAGGGCGCCATATTGAATTTAATGTAACTTCGCATAGCCTATAACCAGCGGACAATCAGGACGCTTCTAACGATACCTCATTTGTCAAATTATGATCAGTGGTTTAGAAGTTATGAGGTTACAGATGAACATACATACATACATACATACATACATACATACTTACATACATACATACCGGTCAAAATCATAACCCACCTTTTTGCTTCGCCGAAGTCGGGTAAAAAATATTGTAATGAATAACGTAACCAGAATAAAGTATCTACATAGAATAGTACGATTTACATTTATATTTATATATAATGAGATTTTCTATGACATAAATGTTATTAGCATTAAATAAATCAACTTTTTAATTGAATCAAATTGCAGCAATCACACTTTTTAGATGAAAATATTTATAATGATAAAAAAAAAAAAAACCACTTTCGGTCAATAGATGGTGTTGATCTAAAACTGCAATATTACCGTAGACCTACCCTCGGTGTGCGAGTCCAACTCGCTTTTGACCGGTTTTTTATTGTATTTGGTCTGAGCTTACAACAAACATATCGAAGTTTATTTATTTATGTACCCCATTACAAGTTTTATTGAATACCACCTGTTGATAAAGTACGCTAGTTTTAGAGGCAATTTCAGGCTTTACTAAGTTTTATTCCTAGTTTATAGTGTAAATAGCAATAAAAACGTAAGGATTGGCGACAGAATCATCAATCCTTTAGCGTTTTATGGCGAACGATTTATGGCGGGGTCGGTACGACCCCGGTATTGTCAACTTTGTAGTGATGGGGCAAGGGTTGGGGTACAAATGATACAATTAGAGATGGGAAATGTAGCGGGACCCCCGGTGAGATTGACTTACGATGTAACTTAGAATTTGATACCGAACTTAGGAGGTAGTTGTGGATTATGATAAGCTAACTTGATGATGATCATTGTCTGCCTAGCCTTTTCCCAATGCAGCTACGTACCAGTATTTTAATGGAGCGCCTGCCTATCTAACCAGCACAACCCAGTTACTGAGTATAATACCCCTTCGTAAGACTGGGTGTCAGATTTTCGGGCTTCTGACGTATCGACTGTCAAAGATCTACAAATGACAGCCGGGACCAACAGCTTAACGTGCTGTCCGAAGCACGGGGGGGTCGGGATATATAATGGGTGGTCACCCATCCACGAACCGACCGTGGCAAGCGTAACTTAACCTTTGATCGTCCCGTGCGGCTGTAAGCATTCTTAAAAGTTTTACCTGTACTACAGGTAAAACTTTTAAAATTGTAAATGATAGTAGTAATAGATCCCTGATACTAAAAGCTGTAATTAGTATGATTGCAAAAGGGTTGACTTTTGTCCTCTTTTTCGGAGAACGTGAATGAAACATTTATTAATAAAAAACTGAAATAAGAAAATAGGAACATCAAAAGATTATTTTTACTGTAACAAACAATTTCTCAATTTTTCGTTCTCATATTCTGTTAATAAAAAATGATGAAAGTAAAAACAAGAAACTTTGAAAGTAACTTCACGTTTTAATTTCAAAGTCGTGGTCTCAAAGAAAAGTGTACCTACGTCTCACAATCTACCTTTCATATTTTTAGAAAGATCAAAGATGAAAATTCTGTTTTAAACTACATATTTTATTATTACTGGCTGTACCTACCTTAAAATAACGAATTTTCTTAGATGCCTGAAATATTTTCGACAAATATGGTTAACTTTGTCTACAAAATGAAAAATAATCTTGTATAATTATGAACAAAAAGCTTATACCGAATCCGTTGGAACACGGAAAAAACACGAATATCTGAGAACGACCCTCGGATTAGTCCACAGTTAACCTTAAAAAGAACGAAAGCATCTTTTATTCAGATTTCCTCGTCTATCTTTTTATAGATTCATACTACGAAAGTGCTTTTAAGTACCATTTTCTGTAAAATTAGTGAGGTTTTATGCAGGAGCATGTTCCATTATACTACCCTGTCTGTTCATAGCTTTATCAGTTAGGAAAAACAGTTTCGTTCAAATAAATTTATTGGTTTTACCCAATAAATTTTATTGAGCGAGGGAGCCTAGTCAAACACGATAAATAATAAGGGGCACTTTTGTGACCGAGTCGCGAATTTCGGAGGTATTTTGTATGTACTCGAATGATATTTTGCCTTTATTATGAATGCCAAAAAATGTCTTCTTATTTTTGTAATTGTGTAAAAATTCAACGGTTCTTATACTCTGGAATCGAACACTGAACTCGGCAACGTTGGTAAGCGAAATAAATACGTACACCTAAAAAGGGAGTAACTTTTTAACTAATTTATTTATTTAATACTTAAAGCACACAAATGTCCGGACTTAATGCCATACATACCTACCTTTATACTTATTTGAAAACTTTGGGTTTCTAGTTCCTTCTAAAGATTGTCTTCCAGTACAAAATTATGCTCGACTAGGAACCAAAGCCTCCCAATAACAGTAACCTTTATATGCCGATACTTCTATGTACATAGTGCGGCAGTTACTTACGCTATGGCGTATTTATGCCTACATTTTATGACCGATATTTCGGAACTAGTGCAGGCTGAAATGCAATACGTCTGTTAGTGGTCGTAAACCTGTGAAACACTGACGGGTCTCACGACTTCCACTGATCATAATATGAGGTACAGAATAATGCGATACGGAGGACAAATGAATAACTGAACAGACAGCTGTGCTGCTGGGGAGTTTGTTGCGCCACTTCTTCTTCCCAGCGAAAGCAGTAGGAAGTGGTGAAGAGTGGGCGTTTAGGGGGACTATCTTATGGAATTTTGACGTTCGAAAAGGGCTGAATGGAATAAACGACTTTTGAATTTGAATTTAAATTTGACATACGTAAGAATAAGACCCTTGTCCATTACGCTTCTCGAAAGTTATGTGTTACAACAACCAATCACAAATTAGTTACCTAATAACCCGTTATAGTCCGCGTGCGACTGCTAGTCACCGCCTGAGGCATGTGAGCGGTGAGACAGGGGAGGTAGACAAAGGCCTAACTCAGGCTGCTAATTTTGTCAATAGCGCCCTCCCCCGTCTCACCGCTCACATTCCTCGTCCGGTGACTAGCAGTCGCGCGCGGACTATAGTAAGTCACGCTATGTTCTCACCGTCATTGAAATACTAGTGCTGGGACATTATGGCTACTCATTGGTGATTTGAGTTTGTAACTGGTTACTTTTCGGAAGTACCGTATACGACGGACCTGAGAAGAAACAATTTTAGTAGTGGACTGTGGACGGCTTATAAGCTAAATAAAGTAGTAGACGAAAGCTTACACAATATTTCTTATTGATCAGTGGAAACTTGCGATTTTTCAGTGTTGAGCATCATGCCAGTTCCAATCTACATACATTGTCGTGTAATAAATACAATATGTAAAAAAAACCTATACGATCCGAAAAGGGCACACAGAAACACATAACAAAAAAAAAAAAAAAACTCCTATATCTTGAAAATGAATATGTATTAGAAATTCACATTTTTTGTAACATTATCCTTAATTCATAAAAAATTAGAAAATTTTCAACAAGGGTCATAAATTATGACTTATAGACATCCACTAAAAAGCTAAAAAAAATAACCCGGTAAAATTCCCCATTAGATGAAATATATGTGGCGATTTTTTTATCTTTTTTCCTAAAACTTACCACATAAATCTACTCTTATTACGATATTTAACAACACCCTCTCGGATCGGACAATATTTTGTTATACATGTTGTATAGCCGTACAGGCGTACACACGACAAAAACTTCGTCAGAATGTAAAGACATAACTGTCTATAGAACTACTACCGACAGAAAAACTGCTGCAACAGCGATAGCATCAAAATTATCAGATACGAATCGAGCTTCAAATACCACGAAAACCTGGCCTTCGATACTCCCTAAAACAGTATCATCACGATCGAAACTTCCTTATCTTAAAAAAACACTCCCTATGTCCACCCCATGCTTGTGACCCGGAAAAACCCATAAAAGCCTCGTATATGTAGTGATCCCTTAACTATATGATTCGGCGTAAATTTTGAATGACCCATAACAGGGTCATTTGTTGAATTTACGTACATTCCTTCTATTAGGTTAAGAGCTTAAACAATGTGGGTTTGTTTACTAAATAAGCATTATTTTGTGGGTCAGTAAACACGAGAATTGTTACAGGTTTATTTGTTTTTTGTTCTTTTGTTCCCTGTGGCGTTTCATTTTCGTTGTTAGGATCCTTTCTAGTTAGAGGAAAGGGTGTCACTAACTCTTCATACAAACCTTTATGTGGTAAGCTGTAACTGTTTATAATTTCAGGGTAATCTTTTGCTACGCCTCATACGAACTTTAGTAATTGGTCTCATCAACAAAGGTCGAAAGCAGAAAATATGTCTGCTAGTTAATCAACTAGATTGTCAGTGTGTTTGTGATGCCGAAAGAAGATTTTTTTTTTTATTTCATCACAGAAACTTGTGCATATAGAAAAACTGAAGCTTACTCGAGTACTTAGGTTGTGCTTTAGGAAGCTTAGAATGCATGTAGCGGTCAACTGATATTTTATCCTCTCTCAAGAAAAAACTTTATTTAGTCATCATTTATATTTTAATTTAACTAAATTGACCTCCAAATTATTTATCCGACTCCGACTTACGAGTTGTAGGTCGTGGGTTCGAACCCAAGCAGGCGCTTTACTTTGTGTAAATAATTTCATCACCACTGCTCTCAAAACATCAAGGAAAACATCGTGAGGAAACCGGCATGTCTAAGAACCAAAAATTCAAAGACATGTCACATCTACCAACCCGCACTGGGCCCTCGTGGTAGATTACAGCCCACTCCCCCTCACAGAGAGGAGGCCTGTGTCCCAGCAGTGGGAACATTAATAGGCTGATGATGATGATGATGATGATGACCTCCAACTTGACGAATACATAATCCCATTTTATTAAACTTGACATTATGTATTGTCTATTTCAAATTATTTACTGAATTTCATCTTGGCATGGTAAACTTGTATTGATTTGATTAAATATATTAATAATATTTAATGAGTGAGTCTTTATTATTATAGCTGAACTGTTTGCAAGCCTTAGTTAAGGTAAGGTAAGTATAAGAATCATTTAAAACTTAACATCTGTAAACTGTACCTATATTCTGTTCAAATAAAGAACTATTTTATTCTACAATCTTCTATTTTCAACGAACAACTTCAAAAACCTCCCCTCAGAACGTTTGCGTCAAACAAGCGAAGTAAACTGTCCCCAATCAAAGTTCACACTCGCTGCGACTGCGCCATGTCAAACAATAGGAAAAGAAGGGACATAGAAGTCCCACTCTTTAGAAGACGCTCCAAAATCTATCTGCCTAGCCTTTTTCCAACTATGAGCTCAAATGTCCGAAAGACTGATGCAGCTCGATAACAATTAAAATTTTATTGTGTCTCATTAGTGACAGTCAAGCGACGGGGGTCGGGTTCCATATGTAGTTCCTCCATCTAACGAAAAATTAAATTCGTTTTCCGGTAATTATTTCTGGACTGGTCAATGTTATTTGCTTATTAATAACAGGATGCATAGACAAGGTGGAGACGACAATACAACAATAAATTAAACGGCGTGTCTCTAATGACGTTCCCATTCTGCATACAAAAATTCAATCGAATATGTTCAATAGTTTAGTCAATATAGCTAGTAGAAGATCGGCCAAATCCATAGTCGGCTCGGGTTATTCCGTTTATCCACCTCAAAAAATTCACCCTAAGGTGGATATTCGGAAACGTATGTCCGAGAATCCACCCTAGGCCTAGTTGGATAAACCGAGTTTATAGGCTTAGGGTGGATCACCATACACTACTATTTAATTTGTTTGAAAAACTTATTTTTATAATTTCGTTGCTAGGATTTATTTGATACTTCCGAAATACTCTTATGCATTAGTAGTGCCAGTATTTTCATTTATTGTTGTACGAGTATTGTAGTATTTACATTGTATTTCGGCTTGGTGATGGGCGTTTTTCCTTTTTTTGGAGGACCTCGTGGCTAAGTAATACCAGCCGTACGGTCGATCCATCAGGTTAAGCTACGCTTGCCGGGGTTGGTTTGTGGATGGGTGACCATCTTTACATACCGAGACTCCTCCGTGCCAGGAAAAGCACGTTAAGCCGTTGGTCCCGGCGGTCATCTTTGCACTGTCTGGACAGGTCCACTAAAATCTGTATGGTTCTTTCCTCAAAAGACCATTTCAGACACTAATCTACATGGTTCTCATATGGCCTGACCAAGATAATGTCTGGACTTTAAAAGAGACTTCGACCTCTGAGTTTGTTTCGGCCTTTCTTCTCAGAGTAGTCAGTTAAGAAACGCCGACCTCATCTAGCTTATTTAAAAAATAAAAAATAATATGACGTAATAAAAGTGATTCCGATATCCTATTTACAGAATAAACAATTTCATTTCATTTCATTTGACAGTCGTTACGGCCTTAGGGGTCGTCAGAAGCCCGAAAGTCTGACAACCAGTCTTACCAAGGGGTATCGTATTACTCAGTTACTGGGTTGTGGAAGTTAGATAGGCAGTCGTTCCATGTAAAATAGTCGTATTCAGCTGCATCCGGCTAGACTGGAAGCCGGCCCCAATATACATAGTTGGGAAAAGGTTAGCCAGATTGGATGGGCCTTTTTCCCCCCAGTATACGTGAACCTTCTGTACTGCCTTAGAAAACATATTTTCTGTGTCTCATGTCGCAGTTACCATTGATCGTCGATATGATTGTCCCTGATTGCTATCGGAATACATGCGCTGTCCAACTTGTTACCTCGTTCCTGTTACAAATCGGAGCGGACTTTGAAAGTGCAATCTTCAGATTTTATATAAAATTATGAGATTTTGTTTTTGTTGCTCGCTTTTACTCTAGCTTATGCAGTATACGACGGTGAGCTGTGTTATTGATTTGGTCTACAATAAAGTAGGTATATTCTATCTATCTATCTGTGGCACTTAAATGTTACCTACCTGTTACAGTTTTACGTAATTGTAACATGTTTTTTGATACATGTTTTGTGATACTCATCTATCATACCTATAAACGAGCAATTCTTGTATAATGTACTCGTATACATACGATAAAAGTATACACATATAAACTGAATCTCGGAAACGGCTGCATCGCTTTCATAAAATTTAGTATTTTCATATATTTTAAATTTGGTTTCGGGGGCGATAAATCGATCTAGCTTGGTCTCATTTTTAGAAAACGTACCAAAAAAAAAAAACCGTTACCCAGATATTAGGTAATTACTCGCCCAAAAACATTCTCGTAGCCATTCTCCATGTCATGTTTACTTTGCCTCAATATCGATAGATATTTCTCTTTTTCAATTCATACGACGCTCTTTTGTTTTAACTTTTTTAGGGTTGCGTACCCGAAGGCTGCCTAACGGAACACCTAGTACTAAGCCTCTGGTGTCCGTCCGTCTGCCTGTCAGCGGGCTCATGAACCGTAATAGGTAGACAGTTGCGATCGATATAGCTAGGTCTCATATCTGTGAAAAGTCGTATTCTCTATTTTCACAGCGTCGGGAATCTGATAAAACGTTGGTGTACCTGGACGATATGTTTATATTGTCACCCGAGCAGAGCTCGGCTTGACTAGATATTTTCCTTAAATCTTCGAAAGCACGAACACGCATTATACGTAAGTACAATGTAAATCAAAAGAAATCCGAAACAAAACAAACATTGGAAATATTCTCAATGTATGAACAATATTCACTGAATTTTATATATCGTGTTAACAACAAAACAAACGCAAACATATGAATGAACAAAATATATTCGCTTGATTTGTGAAGCCTAAAACCAGTTCGGCATGAAATTCATTGACCGGAGAAAGCGATTACACGATGTTATAAGCTTTAAACTTATGATAATATTCGAAGGGGAAACAAAGGAATATGTCCTGTGGAAAATCGGCTTTCTGTTCCATATTAAGGCGCTCACTCCTCGGGAGCATTCGCCTGTAATGAAATTCTGGAAAATGTTCTTTATCAGCGACGTAGCCGTGTGACTTCTACCTCAATCAATCTGCTTATCCTTTTCCCAAATATGTTGGGGTCGGCTTCCAGTCTAACCGCATGCAGTTGAATACCAGTATTTTACATGGAGCGACTTCCTATCAGACCTCCACGACTCAGTAACTGGTAATACGATACGCCTTGGTCAAACTGGTTGTCAAACTTTCGGGCTTCTGATGACCCGTAACCACTGTCAAAGATAAACGAATGACAGCCGGTATCAACGGCTTAACATACTTTCCAAGGCACGGAGGAATCTCGGTATGTGCACATCCACGGACCAACCCTGGCAAGCGTAGCTTAACCTGATGGATCGAATCGTGCGGCTATTATCATTTAGCTTCCACTACTTCTTTACTATTTTATTAAATTAATGTGTAAAGATAATCACAAACAGTGTCCCATGATTAAATAATCGGCTAAAAGCAGGTTATTGTTAATTAAAATATAGGAAGATTCTGTCCACTGCTGATCTACCACGCGGGCCCAGTGCGGGTTGGTAGTCACATGTTTTCGATTTTTCGGTTTTCGGACATTATAAAAAAAAATCTCTTTATTTATCCAAAAACATACAGAGTTTGTAAGTATATTTAAATAATGTTGCAAATCTGTATATGAATAATACTCTGCCTCTTAAACTAGCTAGGGTATACCCGTATTTTAAGAGGTATTTTACGGTCAAGGATTCAAGGATTACAATAATCAACAAAAACTTATCTCAAGTGGACTATGCCCACTTGAGATAAGTTTTCATTCCGGTTTCCTCACGATGTTTTCTTTCAACGTTTTGAGAGCAGTGGTAATGAAATTATTTACATAAAGTAAAAGCGCCAGCCTGGGTTCGAACCTACGACCAACAACTCTTAACGTGACTCCTTAACGTTCACTCACACACTGCTCATCTGAATTACTCACATCCATCTCCTACCAGTCTAACACTTCACACAAGATAAACACTCACTCACACATCTGGTCTCGTCTCACAACATGACTCAATAAGCTCTGCAGAATTTTAATTGTTATTGCTTCTTCTTCTTTTATTTGTCTTAAGCATATTATTGTTTTAACTCCTACTTAGTTCTTATTTTTGTTATTCAATTGTTTAATTTACACTCTTGCACGGTATCTAGTTAAAGCTAATTCTAGCCGTGGAGGGGGCCTGGTGACCTGTAACACAGGTTTTCCCAAAAACCTATATCAGGCACCAGTCTCTCACAAAGGTGGAATACAGCCGAGACATTTTTTGTACGCATTACCTTTAAGTCAGCTTTGTGAAGAGAAAATAAATGATTATTGAATTGAATTAATCCGGGATGTTATCACTGGGGCTTCAATTCTCCTCCTGGGCAGCACTACTTACTATCAATAAAACCAAATTGTTTACTAGTCACAATAAGATTAAAAAATATATTAAAATTAATAAATTCATTAGGAAAACTCAGAAATCATTAAAACGCCTAAAAGTTAATAAATTAAATACAAAACTAAGGCAAAAAAATATAAATTTAAAACAAGACTTAAAGCAGTGTAATAATGAATTACAACTATGTAATACTATGTATGACACTGACACTCAGCATCTACAGGATGAATTGTTTGTTAGGGAATATGCTCTAAAGGACATATTTAGTAAATATGAGGCTTGTCAACAAGATCTAAGTAAGCGCATGCAGGAGGCCAATGAGTTGGCAGACTTGGTCAAGCACAATGCGGAGAGGTATGAGTCTCTGACAAATAACCTCTCTTTTAGCTGTGCCTGTTCCCTGGCAACTCAGCCTCAACTTGTTACACCCACACCCTCAGTGGCTCAGCCAGTAGGTAGCTGTATTAATGAAGTTAATAATAGTATGAATAATTTGGTTAACACAACATATGTATTTTCTGACAAATTTGGTCAAGGTTTTGGTAGAATATTTAATCAGTGTTCACAACAGTATGTTATAAATAATTGTTTACCCGGTGCCAGTGTTAGCCAATTAATTTGTAATATTAAATTGACAAAAATAAACCCCGGTTCAACTGTTATACTATTATATGGGGATAGTTTATCTGTAAGAAAAAAAGAAATAATTGAATGTGTCCATTTGATGTTACATCTCAATGCGACCAATAGTTGTAAATTTATTTTCTGTGCCTTGCCTTATTCTCATTATTTGTCTGATGAGCAAAATAGGCATATTTATAATCTAAATATGTTAATTTATAATAGGACATGTCGTCACAGCGATGCCATTTTATATTTTGATTGTAATCAATTTATCACTGATTACAAACTGACAGAATATACAATGTATTTGCCACCTAGTTGTAGGAGACAAATTGCTAATCTTTTAGCATACAGTATACACAGTGACACTGGTACTTGTAGTGTACCATCGATTACTGTTAGTAGTGATACTAACACTACTTTTGATACGCCTATTAGTTTAAACTATTAGGTGCGACAACGGGTGAGCCCCATATATTGAATGTTGTTCATCAAAATATGCAGGGTCTGTCCGGCAAAGAGCTAGAGTTAAGTTTATTTATAGAGAACTATGATGTTCAGGTGTTATGTTTGACTGAACACTGGTTGAAAGAACATGAAGTAGTGTTTATCAATGATGATAATTTTACTGTACAAAGTGCATTTGTAAGAAAAAACGCCATTCGCGGTGGATCTTTAGTTCTTGTTTCAAACAAGTTGAAATGTAAACAACGTTTAGATTTAGTTAATCTTTCTATCGAGCGCACTATTGAGTTGTCTTGTGTTGAACTCGAGCGGTACGTTATAATTTGCGTTTATCGACCCCCTTCTGGTGATTTTATTAGTTTTGAATCGGTAATGGAGGATTCACTCAATAGGTTAAAATCAAGTAATAAAAGTATAATTTTATGTGGAGATTTTAATATTAATATTTTAGATGTTACTCCATTAAGTATTAGACTTCTTAATCTGTTTAGGTCTTATAATTTAATTAACTTGTTTTTTGAACCTACTAGGATCACGGCATCTTCGTCAACTTGTCTTGATAATATATTTAGTGATTGTGATGCCAAAAATAAATGTGTGTTAAGTGACTTAACTTCTGACCACTGTGGTTTATTAGCTAGCTTCCCCATGCCATTACATAAAAAGCCGCGTAAAATAGAATGCAGGCCCTATACAGCTAGTCGTTGCAATAAGTTTAAAAATAATATAGCTCATAGAATTACACCATCTATAGTAGAACTCGAGAGTCCTAATGAAATCTATGGAGCCCTTTTTGATGTCGTGCAAAAAGAGTACCAATCTACATTCAAGACCAAAACTATTAAAATTAATGGCACCAGCGCTGGCTTTAACCAATGGGCCACTCCAGGTATTTATAAAAGTAGAGCGAGACTATACGAGTTATATGGTTTGAAAAAATACAGGTTTGATACTCCTTTCCTAGAGTATGTTAAAAAATATTCAAAATTATTTAAAAAGGTTAGTGTTTATGCTAAATCGAAATTTTTGAGCGATACAATTAAAAATTCCAATAATAAAGTAAAAACCACTTGGAAAATTATTAACAATGAAACGGGTAAGTCGGTTAAACAAGATAAAGAACTTGAGGTTATAGTCGACAGTAAATTAGTTACTAAAGCAGCTGACGTAGCTGAGGCGTTTAATGAGTTTTTTGCCAACATACCTTTAACTACGACTCGCTCCTTAACTTCGTCCCCGTCTAAAGCTGAAAACCTTTTGCTTAGTAGTGTGTCTAAAAGTAGTCGTTTATTTAGCTTCGAACATGTAACACCTCGTGATGTAGTTAATGTTTTTAACACACTCAAATCCAAAAACACTGGTGATTACTGGGGCATCTCCATTAAACTTTTAAGTAATATAATAGACATCGTAGCCCCCTATCTAGCTGTTACTTTTAATAAATGTGTTGACTCAGGAACTTTTCCTGACCTCATGAAGAGTAGTAAAGTCATTCCATTATTTAAATCAGGTAATAAAAATGACGTTGGCAATTTCAGGCCTATTTCTATCTTACCTGCATTTAGTAAAATATTTGAAAAGTTAATACTCAAGCAGTTACTAAGACATTTTAATTTAAATAGCCTCCTTCATAATGAACAATATGGCTTTACAAAAGGTCGTTCGACTACAGATGCGGGTGTTGCTCTGCTGAAACACATATTTAGCGCATGGGAGAACTCGCAAAATGCTATTGGGGTTTTCTGTGATCTCTCCAAAGCCTTTGATTGCGTGCACCATGACACGCTATTGCGTAAACTGCGTCATTACGGTGTGCAAAACGAAGCTCTCGATGTTATAAATTCTTATTTAAGTAATAGGTCCCAATGTGTAGATATTAATGGTGTGAAATCTTCCGGGTTACCAGTTCAGTTAGGTGTACCTCAAGGCTCAATACTGGGTCCATTCTTGTTCTTAGTGTATATCAATGACTTACCATTCTTTTTAAAGGGTATCTGTGAAGTTGTACTGTTTGCAGATGATACCTCTCTTATTTTTAAAGTAGACAGGAACAGACAAGATTTTGACGATGTAAACAGTGCACTCTCAATGGTTACGGATTGGTTTACAACAAATAACTTAGTTCTCAACTCCAAGAAAACGAAATGTATAAAGTTCGCTTTACCGAATGTTAGAAATCTAGGACCCAACATCGTCTTAGATAAAGAAGTGCTTGAAACTGTGGGCTCGGCAGTTTTTCTGGGCATAACAGTAGATGCCAAACTTCAGTGGGGCCCACATATTTCAAGTCTAGCGGGAAGGCTCAGCTCGGCCGCCTACGCTGTCAGGAAAGTAAGACAATACACTGACGTTGATACAGCTCGATTAGTCTATTTTAGTTATTTCCATAGCGTTATGTCCTATGGTATTCTGCTGTGGGGCAAAGCCGCTGACATTCAAAATATATTTGTTCTTCAAAAACGAGCTGTCCGAGCAATTTACCAACTAGGTACCAGAGTCTCTCTGAGAGATTTTTTTAAAGATATTGGTATTCTTACAGTGGCATCACAATTCATCTTCGCCAATATCTTATATATTAGGCAAAATATACACGTATACACTAAAAACAGTGATATCCACAATATTAACACCAGAAATAAAGACAAATTACGAGCTCCTTTTCACCGGCTTCATAAGGTTCATAACTCATTTGTTGGGCTTGGTATAACCTTTTATAACAAGCTACCCACTTCTCTGCTAGATTTGCCTTTTAATGCGTTTAAAGCTAAAGTAAAATCCAACCTTTGTTCAAAGGCATACTATTCTATCAATGACTACTTAAGCGATAAAAATAGTTGGTCGCTGTGATTAACTCAAGACAATGTTTATGTTCTTTCTCCAGAATTAGCTTACCTACTGACAGGTTATATGAGTTTATAGAATGTTTAATTTATTTGACTTTATTATACAATTTATTTTATTTTTATTTATTGTTGACATGATCTACTCATTACAATGTTTTCGTATGAGTTGTATTGCAATATGTGATTAGCTAGCGACCTCGACAGTAGATTATATATTATTCTTGCCTAACTGTTGATCTATTTTTGTTGATTTATTTTTACTTCAATGGTCCTAGTTTATCATATCTAATTATGTGACTTCGAGTTACAGCTTTATTAGCTATATGTAAGCGGGCACGCCCTTTATGCCTGGAGGCTTTATAATTCGGGTATTAAGTTCTTTCTTCTTTTTTTTTGTCGGTACATTGGCGCGTGCTAGCTGTCATTATGGCATATATTTTTTTGAATGTTTTGTGTTGAGTAATGTAAATTATTTGCATACTATTGTATAGAATCAAGTTTTTTTTCTAACTGAACAGACAGCTGTGCTGCTGGGGAGTTTGTTGCGCCACTTCTTCTCTCCAGCAAAAGCACTAGGAAGTGGTGAAGGGCGGGCGTTTTTGGGGGACTGTCTTATGTAATTTTGACGTTCGAAAAGTGCTGATTCTCAGCCTAATTTGAATAAATGACTTTTGAATTTGAATTTGAATTTTGACTACTCCTGGCGGTGAGCCAGCCTTGCATAAATGCGACGCACAGTTTTATTTTTATTTTTATTTGTTATTAATCGGCATTTTCTTTTTGTTATGTTGTTGTTATTTGCCAATGTCGCAACAGTAATTACGCAATATTGTATTTGGTCCCTGGTCTTGACATCAACCAATGAACAACATTGTCAAACTTTTATTGCTTGAATACGAGGCTTTTGACTACTTTTGTATGTGTGTATTTTATGTCTTTTTTCTTTAATATTAGGTATGTGCGTTTGCAGAATAATCAATTTTTCTGTCTTTCTTTTTATTTTCATAATACCAATGTCAAATAGGGATAAAGTCAAACATTATACATTTGTTTGTGTTGGTGGTCCTTTTTATTTTATTGAAATTGTTTGATGTAGGTAACCATCTTCTAGAAAAAATCAATATGCAGTAAATCTGACTGCCTCTTAGTTAAATGATCCCAAGCTCGACTGTTTCCTGAATTCAATCATCGATTCAGGTCAAAAGTTTCGCAGTAGCAGCCCGGACTCTGCATTTGAAGCAATAGCCTTGCCCCCTTTTACAAGGGCTTTAAAAATGAGAGTATTAATGGGGGTGTAAAAAGCATCTCTGACTACCCATTCGTACAGCCGTAATGTTATGCCATGTTATTTTGTATCCCCATATTTTATCTGCTGCCTTTCCGAACGTACGCTCTCATCAATAATTTATTTTATCGATTAATTCTTCTATCTCACATACCTAGCTGTCAGGATGAGCAAACAACACTTATAAATCACGACACACACTTTGGAAAGTAATAAAGTATATAGATAGAAAGTACACATGGCAAAATGTTTAGGTATGTAGACCACTTCATCATTTCAGCCAAAAGACGTCCACTACTGGACATAGACCTTTCCGAAGTACCGCCACTTCGACCAGTTCTGTGCTTCTCGCATCCAGCGGATTCCTGCGGCCTTCACCAGGTCATCCGTCCACCTTGTGGGGGGCCTTCCAACGCTACGTCTTTCGGTACGCGGTCGCCACTCCAAAACCTTCTGGCCCTATAGGCCATTGCTCTGCGAAAAATGTGCCCTGTCGACTGCCACTTAAGTTTGGCAATTCTTCGGGCTATGTCGGTTATCTAGGTTCTCCTACGGATCTCTTCATTCGATCACGTAATAGACCACTTGAGAGCATGATATAATCTAATCAGAGCGAGCATTGCGTGGATCTTCACTCAACTGTCCCGATAAGGTGTGCGCTAAACGTATATTGTTTACTAGCTGCGTCCCGCGGTTTCACCTGCGTAAAGTAGTTTTTTCTTTTAATCCCTTTGGTCCCGTGGGAATATCTTAATAAAAAGTATTGATTTTACGCCCAGTGGCCTCAGCTATCTACTAGTGAAAGTCCTACCCAAATCGGTCCTGCCGTTTCGAAGATTAGCCGGAACAAACAGACAGACAGACAACAAAAAAAAAAAAGAGTTTTTGTTGTATGGATCGTATATACTTTCATATGCATTTAGTAAAAAGCTGTTATTTTGACATTACAAACAGACACTTAAATTTTATTTATTTGTATGTATGTATAGATAATTGTAGGAGACCGAAACTTGATTGCTAATTTGTTACACAAGCAATAAATGTAGAAAGAAATGACTCTCTGAATGAATACCTCTGTCTGTACTCTAATGACTATTCCCGTGTAAACGAATGACAAAAACGAGCAACATAAAAGTCAACTACAAACCACAATTAGCAATTTGAAAAATAGTTTCAAATACAATAATACAAGTTTGTTTGCGTACTTACCCACCTGTTTTGCTGTTGGTACACCTTTAAAGAGGGATCAAATAAGGAAAAGGTTTCATTTCTGGTTTCGGAAACCGCAGTTATATTGCGTATCGTGATTATGTTGAAAACATTTTTTTTTTTTTTTTTGTATTTTTTTGTTTATATACGTCCAGTAAAATACATACAAATACGACATCTTTATAATATTGAGTGCAACGGTACTTTTGTTTTAATGTGTTTTTTTCTGGTACATCCAGCAAAAAAAACATTTGACAACCTCGTTGAGTTTTCTATCTGGAATTTCTAAGTAGCAGCCCAGAGTCTGGATTTTCGCCCAGTTTGGTAATAGACTCAACCCCTATTACATAACTGGCGAAATATGGGTGTACTATAGGTACGCTTCTGCTTAACCTTTCAGGGAATACAGTGTTATGTTATGTTATGTTATGTATTGAAATGTAACTCGTCTAAAAATCAACGTGATTCACCCGTTAACCCTGCATCCAAATATTACATCAGCGTTCTAGTTATTGAACACCCCCTAGCTTAAGCTTACATCGTCTGCGGATAGAGCTGCTACCACAGTTTTGAAAGTAATTAATTCTGGCAATTAAAGCTGAGCAGTGGTGGCCCAGTGGTAACGGCCCCGACTTACAAGTTGTAGGTCGTGGGTTCGAACCCAAGCAGGCGTTTTACTTTGTGTAAATAATTTCAACACCACTGCTCTCAAAACGGTGAAGGAAAACATCGTGAGGAAACCGGCATGTCTTAGAACCAAAAATTCGAAGAACTGTGACATCTACCAACCCGCACTGGGCCCGCGTGGTAGATTACAGCCCACTCCCTCTCACAGAGAGGAGGCCTGTGTCCCAGCAGTGGGAGCATAATAGGCTGATGATGATGAACAATTAAAGCTAGTCTGTATGATGGGTTTCTCTTGCAAGCTTAATCGAGTGTTGACTATCGATTTATAAATCGATGTACCGACATCGCTTTTAGTTTATGCCTGGGGTGCTAGCGAGACTATATGTCAAACTTTTTTATACAGCCTGCTATAGTAGTTGTAAAAAATATATATAATATAGTATTTTATTATAATTCAACCCCGGCCCCTGCTTCGCACCGGTGCAATGTCAAAACATAAAGATTTCTGTAGTACTTTAATATTAATGTTCTATACACATAAACTTTTCGGAATAAAAGCTCTAGATGATCATAAAAACCGCATCAAAGTCCATTGTGAAGTTTAGAAGATCTAAGTAGTCACATAGACAGACACGAAAAACGACTTTATTTATAACATTTATAGATACAAATACATATAGATAATGAACCTAGAAATAAAGAAAATTAAAAAAAAGTAGTACCAAAAGCTAAAATAACTTTAATTTCGAAAGTCGGTGTCTTTGATTTTCTATTTTAGTTTTTTGCCTCCGACTTCCGAAATTAAAGTTATACCCTTTCAAAACATTTTCCAATTCGGGTCAGCCGTCTTCGAGTAATCAGGGAACATACATGAAAAAACCTCCTCCATATTTTATGGAAGTCGGTTAAAATTTAATTTGAATTAATCATTGAACACGAATTGACACGAGTCCTTCTTTGTTTTGACTTCATCTAAGTATAAATTACTTTCTTTTGTTCAAGTCTAACTTTTTCTATAAGTTAAGGCTTTAACCGCCAGCTTTCATACTTATGTTATAAATCAGTGTTGCGATACTGACTAGCAATTAATTCGCAGCTGGTTAGCATCGGGTAAGTTATCCGTTCGTTTAGTTTGTAAACTGAGCGCAAATGTACGACAAACTAGTTCCAGTTAATCAGTTATTTATGGCTTACAGTTAAGACTTCTTGTAAGTAAGGGTCTTCTTCATAAATGACACTCCAGTCGATCTAACGGTGTTCATTAATATCCGCCATTAATACCATATTACTGTTTTGTGTATTTTAAAATAGCATGAAGCATAACAAAGTAAAACATGAAATACATTAATTCACTGACAGACAACGCCACGCCTAAACCACTCGGTCTGGAACAATGATATTAAATTAAATTTATAATATATTTTTTTTAATATCATTTTTTTTATTCAATTTATTATAATATCATTGGTCTGGAAGCATGAAATTTTGCACAAGAGTTTTTTTGGAACGAAGGTGAGCACTAAGGCAGGATTTACGAAAATTCACTCCTTGGAGGGATTAAATGGGGGTGGAAGTTTATCATTATAGCCGACGGGAAATCCTGTCGGCTATTGTCAGCTCATAAACTTTTAACTAAAGCAAATCCTTGCAATGTTGCATCCTGGGCAGTCAGCCCGGCCCGTTAGCGTCAACAAGAGAGAACAAGAATAAAATCCATTTACTGTCTTATTCAGTGACTCGTTGGTCTACTGCGCTACTGTTAAGCATGAGGTCCTGGATTCAATTCCCAGGTCGGGGCAGTGTTACTGGGTTTTTCCATCTGGAATTTCTCAGTAACATCCCGTAGTCTAAATTCATGCCCGGTTGATGGCAATAGTTTTATATTAAAATATGTATGTGTATTTTTCTATGGGCCTGTGTCGCCTGAAATAAATGGTATTATTATTATTATTAATAGGCTCGCCCCCTATTACATGGGACTAAACTAACTATAACTGGCGAAATATGAGTATTCTACATGTATCTAAGTGCTCGATCACGTTGAACTCGCGGGCGCGGTGGCGGGCTCGGACGCGAGCGCGGCTTCTTTCACCGCACCTGCGTTTGTACGTGAACACTTGCATATTATTCTATGTGTTTGATATTTCGTGACCGCGCCCGCCACCGCGCCCGCGAGTTCAACGTGATCGAGCACTAAACCTCTGCATAATCCTTCGTGGAAACAAGGCGTGATTTTATATAAAAATATCTATTAAAATTCCGCCATTTTTCAACAGTTGACAGTTTTCAGAACTTCATGAAGACAGTCTGTTTATCCGTGAACCGTTCCGGGTCACTTGACACCTAATCCACAACTTAGTTCAAACTCAAGGTAAGTTAAATAGGTTCCGTCAGTAGATACAGTCGGCTGCAAACACATTGTGTTTATTCTGTGCTGAGCTGAATTTCGCTAGATTTTAGGTTCGTAACTGAACCGATGATATTTAACTTAGTAGGTAGCTACTCAATCTGCCTAGACTTTTCCCAACTATGTTGAGGTCGGCTTCCAGTCTAACCGGATGCAGCTGAATACCAGTATTTTATATGGAACGACTGCCTATCTGACCTCTACAACCCAGTAACAGGGTAATACGATACTCCTTGGTTAGACTGGCGTCAGACTTTCGGGATTCTTAACGACTGTCAAAGATCCATGAATGACAGCCGGGACCAACGGCTTAACGTGCTTTCCGAGGCAGGGAGGAGTCTTGGTATGTAAAGATGGTCACCCATTCACTGACCAACCCCGGAAATCGTAACTTAACTTTTTGGATCGACCCGTGCGGCTGTTATTACTCAGCTTACGAGCTCCTAAGCGATGCGGAGGAGTTTTTCAACGCCATATTGTTTGTTAAAAGTTTTAGTAAGGTTAGTTATTTTTAGTTTTGGATGAAAATCATGTCTTGTTCGAAAACTATAGAATAGTTGTTTGTGAAACAGCCTTTTGAGTTAAATTAAATGCCCTTTGTTTCACAAATGGTATCATCAAACTCAAGTTATATTTCTATTGTTTAATACTTATATTCACCAGTTTTATGCACTTCACGACCAGACATCTTTGCTTGTAACTGTACTTCTAGCGTACTGTAAAATACGTTGTTTACGTTGCAAAGTGTGGGTGCAACTTTGTGTACTGAAGAGGTCGTCTGCAGAGGTTAGATAACTCGTAACTTCTAGGCAATTCATCTTACGTATATTCGCTACAGTAAATACATTATTCTCATGTGCTAGGGAGGTATTAGTTATAAACAACTAACTTACTTATAGTAGGTATCTATTGCAGAACACAACACACAACAAAAAATTTGTGCCAAACACCTGTTTTCTGAATTGAGAATTTGATTTAGGACACTTGTCAAACTCTCCGTTAGCGAAACTTAAGGTGAATGGCGAAAATATTCCTATCTAATTTGAGCCGCTTGGGGCCATGTTGTCTAAGTCCATGGTTTTTCAAGACATCGCCAAGCGGTTGTCCTCTCTTCACGTGACCAAAGGGCTGGCCTATTTTTTGACCAAAGAATCAGGATCGCTATACAACGTGGCAATTCTGCCAGTCTTTTGGGCATTTTTCGTGTTGACAGCGATGCGGACGAATATTTTGATGCCCTGGCTATGATTATTTTCCCTCCTTTTTTATAAACAAGTACATATTAACTATTTGATGTCAGTTATTATATTAGATGACTAAAATTGTTTATACTGTAAACTAGCAACTAACATTATAGCCTGCAAAATTCAAAATACCTTACATTAGATACATATTTTCAATTTCGCCGTCTTTTTCCTTGAGTAATGCTAAGTAGAATTTAACAAGTTCTCAACTACAAATTCTCGATTCTGAAATCAGATGTTAGGGTGTAGTAGGCGATTACAGGTATGCACCTGTAATGTTGTGTAGGTATCATAATACTTCATCATCATCATCATCATCAGCCTATTAATGTTCCCACTGCTGGGACACAGGCCTCCTCTCTGTGAGAGGGAGTGGGCTGTAATCTACCACGCGGGCCCAGTGCGGGTTGGTAGATGTCATATGTCTTCGAATTTTTTGGTTCTAGGACATGCCGGTTTCCTCACGATGTTTTCCTTCACCGTTTTGAGAGCAGTGGTGATGAAATGATCTACACAAAGTAAAGCGCCTGCTTGGGTTCGAACCCACGACCTACAACTCGTAAGTCGGGGCCGTTACCACTGGGCCACCACTGCTCTCATAATACTTATCAGCTCATAAGACTGCCTGTCCACCGGAGCGGAGAGGAGAGGAGAGGAGCGGAGAAGTGTCAATATTAACCAATAGAATCAAGACTCCGCTCCAGAGGTGCGATTCTATTGGTTAATTTTGGCACATCTCCGCTTTTCTCCTCTCCTCTCCGCTCCAGTGAACAGACAGCCTTACACTGGGCCGCCAAATGTATGACATAATGAAATCAGCAATGGGGCAGCCATATCCATTTTTAAAGCGGTGAATAGACTTTTCTTGGTGGTCTGAAATTCAGGCTACTTACGAAGACGTAAGTAGCCTGAATTTCAGACCATTAAGAATAACAAAATGTACAATAACTCCGCATTGGGAATAAAATCTAATCAATTTGGGGCTTGAGGAAAGGGAAACCGTTTATTATTTATTTTTTGTTTATCCTGTTTTTATATTATTAAATTCTCAAACACAAACGAATGTAATTTCATTAACTACGGAAAATATGAAACGTGTTTTTTTGTTTTCCAATAAAAAACTATCAAAGGATGCCCCGAACAAAAGAGTCCTGCTCAGTCCCTTGCATTTAAAAGAAATTACCCATTCTAAAAGGCTCAAGTCATGAAATCATCTCTATAAAATCAATAAATGTGGAGTTATTTTTGTGGTTATTTCTATTCAATTTTTGCACAAACAATATTAAAATCTTTTCTTACTTAATACTGTATTTATGTAAATACAACGAGTATTTTTTATTTCAATAATAATAAAAATTTGGTGGGTCAAAATTCAAGATGGCGGCTATTAAAATATACAAACTTTTCTTCATGGGTATCATTTCCTTGGTTTTCGAAGGCTTGTTACGATAATGATGACTTTTAATAAAAAAATGTTGCCCAAACAAAAGCGTCCTCCTCAGTCCCTACAAGCCCAATTACCCATTCTAAAGGCAATTTCTCATCTCCAAGTCATGAACCCGTATTTCCAGAAAGTCAATAAAGATCCCGAAAGCTATTGTTGTGGTTATTTCCGATCTATTTTTGCGCAAACAATACTAAAACCTCTTGCATAAAGTGGCTGTGGGCGACTATTTGTTAAGGCTGAGATTGTAAAGGTCAGTTTGAGTTATATTTGTTGGAATAATAGAGGTTGCTTAGGCTGTGCGCAGACCAGAGACAAATTTTTGTCTGCCGTAGACAGAACGGTTATATCTGGTGTCGAAACGGTGTTTTCAGTAGAGTTACGCACTCACAACAAAACAGTCTTAAAGTCAAAACATTGACTTTAATACTTCAGCTGGCTGACTATAATTCAATTTCCTAGGTAATATTTACATAATTTAAAGCAGTTGGTCGACTTTTCACGTGATGATGTCTAGATGGCTGGCGTATTTTTTGACCAAAGAATCAGCATTGCCAATTTAATGTGCCCAAAAGGCTGCCGTCCTTTTGGGCACCTTTCCCGTTTACAACGATGCGGACAAATTTTTTGATGCCCAATGATTTTTTTCCCTCCTTTTTCATATACTTACATATTATTATTTTAAGATTGTATTGTTGTAAGTATGCGTGACATATCAGTGTTCATAGAATGATATAATCTATTAGGATATATCATACTATTTTAACTCAGGTCTACGCACAGCCTTAGTTGTGGGCCTTTGACGATTGTTCCTATTATAGCGTATCATAATAGGCTACTTAGACTAGACATCTGTTTTTGCGAAAAACTATTTTATTTAGTTCATAGTTACAGGTGCTAAGTAGAAACTAGTAAAATTTATTTCATATCAGTATGAAATTAGGTTCAAAAGCAATACTCACAAATGACAAACGACAACCAACATCACCTACGATTGATTTCGCAATTTTTTCCCTTTTTTTAACGCATTAAGTCATAAGGACGTAAAATGCGGGGCCTTTGAATGCATATGGAATGAGAAACAAAGTTAAAAAAATCAACTAAACATTTATTTTTATTTCCGATGCAGTACTCTGAAGGAATCTGATCTAGTCTGCAAGACTGATAAATTGTCAACGTCAGACGAAGTGCTCTTATTTCCTGGCATCCTCGTTGCTGCTGCCGCATTTTATTTGATTTTATTCACGATTAGTTCCAACTATTACGAATATTGCGATGACGGCATAAAAAGTACGGCTGTTTTTTCTTTGATATTTTGCTAAAGAAAAAGGAATTTTCCTGGTTATTAAATATTTGTTGTTACCTAAAATAAAAACTGACTATTTTAGGTGTTGCGATATACTTGAGGGTAACCTATAAGATGTTCAGATGAAGAGAGAATCGTAGAGAAGTATGTATTTTTATCGGTAAACTAATAAATCTATGTTGGAGAAACAAAAGAATGTAATAAAACTCCATGGGTAGATAATAATATTATTTAATTACTCCAATCCAACAAGTTACTAAAATGGTTAACAATAATCAACTAGCCACACAGATACTTTAGTTTGTCCGACCCCTAGCTCGCTCCAAAACCAAGTGAACGAATCGATTGCCAGATCGCGCCTTCCTTGACCACGTGACTGTCAACGGTCACTGCTTGGTGTTGCCACATAAATCAAATCGTTCTCATTAAACGATATGTCAGCTTAGTCGAATAAAAAAATACAGATAAATGAACCTAACAAGAAGTCATCATTAAAATTGACACTGGTCTCATGTAATAAATAAATAGAATTAAAAAAAAAAAGACGTGTGGCACTCGGGGACTGCCGCGACAAATCTATTGCATAGCATTTTTTATCAACTTACGCAATTGTAAAATATTAACCCGAATACAAGAAATAGCAATGATGACATTGACAGGAACTGTTATTCACATTTATAGTTTTTAAAACTTGACACAACGTAATGGGAACATCAAACTAATAAAAAGGTTTTAATTTAACTATTAATAGTCAAGGATCATTCGTCTAGGTAAATTTGAACTTTGTTGTCAAACAGTTAAACATAATTTTCAATACAACACTCTCGTATCATTCGTTTAAGTAAATTTGAACTTTGTTGTCAAACAGTTAAACATAATTTTCAATACAAAACACTCTTTCTTAGGTACTCGTATTTTCGTTACGGAATTTCAGGATTAGGTCTCTACGCTCAAGGCCCGCGATAGAAGCTATGCAATAGCTTAAAAAACGATAAGTGTCGTGATACACCCAGTTGGAAGGAAGTTTCTTTCGCTTTTGCACACTTTTATAACATATCAAAAGTATCGTGACTTTCAATATGTTACATTTTTTACAATCTAGATCTTATTCGACAAGTGTAGGACATAAAATAACGTGCGATAAGGACTTCGATCCAAAAATCCCAGGATTTCGTATCTGGTAATCCATATTCAACAAAATATTGTCAATACGAATTAAAACCGCTTTTACGTGGTTTTATACACATCTGTTTATAAACAGATAGAAGATTGCTGTTAGAAAACGCTTACAAAGTACACTAAGGAAATGAGAAAACAAAAAAACAAGATCATCTAATAATAAAAATACTCAGAAACGAAACAAAAACAACATCCTACCTTATATTAATAAAAAAATATATAAAATCAAAGACTAATCGATCAAGTCGTGTTACGATAATTTAGAGGGAGGAGAGAGAGTGCTGAAATTCATCAATCACTATAGGAAAAAACCTTTTTAATCTAAAAAGGTTTGACTTGTCGAAGAAGAAATTCCGGGGGGAACCCTTTGTTTACTTATTATTTTGTCCGAAGGTGATTTGCATAATGAAGTTCAGCATTTTTCGGGTTAAGTTCTATAAAGGATCATTAAGAGAAATTAAAGTCTTCCGTACCTGATCTGACAATTAGATTCGTACTAGCTGCACCCCGCGGTTTCATCAGAATGAAAAGTATTGTATTTTTATTAATAGATTTTTTAATTTTTTTTTTTTTATTATTTATGTACACACAGTAAAATACATTCAGATACGACAATCATAATTTTGAGTACAAAGGTACTGTTTATTTCTTAAGAAATTTCTTCCAGCAGACCTGCGAAAGGAGAAATGAGAAAGAAACGTAGACAATAGTGTGTGAAAACAAGAAGAGAAGAATATAAAATATGCGGAGTTTTAAACTAACTAAAATATTAAAATAAACCTACACGTATAACGTAACAAACTAACATATACTTAAATAAATACATAAAGCTTTACATAGGTATATAAATACTCACAGTTGAGAGGAAAGGTTGCTCTTTTACTCGATTTTTAAATTGAGAAACAGTTTTTGCGAATGCTAGGCGGAAGTGAGTTCCACAATGTATGTTTAATCCAGGTTATAAAATATCTGTGTGTCAAATTTCATCCTATTTGCGTGAAACAGTAACAAACATCCATCGATTCTCACAAACTTTCGCGTTTTAATATTAAAAGTAGGATATACCTATTCGTAAGTTACCTTCTTCTTTTTTCGTCATCATATCGATGATTCCATTTATATGACCTAAATAAACTTCGACCAGAATTCTGCGTCTTCGACAGCGTTAGCGTTGGCTTCGCAAAAGTCTGCCATAGTGCAGGTGTTATTTTATATGCACAGCGAGCATGACAAGAGGTGAGGCATCGTTTGTGATGTGGGACGGTGCGTTATCGGTACCCGGCGTAATTTCGCAGCATATGCTGAGATAGGGGGGGCCTTTTTGGCCTCGCGCAGGTCGTTAATAGTTATAATTTTTTTTGTGTTTTTTCGTTTATTGTTAGTTTTAGATGCTCCTTTTAGTTATTTGTAATTTTTTTATCACTGTTTGTATTTCCTGTACGTGTCCCAAATAAAATATTTTTCTTTCTTTCTTTCTTCCTTTACCCCCACCTGACTAAGTTGTACCTGCAGCGGGCCACCTGGCTTTTATAGTTGGTTAAAAGATTTCCAGGGCAGTTGATGGCCCGCTGGCGTTTCTGCAGGCTCAACATAGTCAACTAGAGGGGTTTGTTTGAGTCCGTTGGCCCGCTGGGAGCTTTTTTGATAGTCAACTACAGAGGGTTGGTTGAGTAGTTTTAGAGGTAACATTTACGGAAGCTCTCATAGTACAGTTTGTTATTTTTCTTCTTCGAAATTCTTTTTCTTTTCTCCGAAATTCTTTTTCTTTTCATCATCATTTAAAACTGAACACGTCCACTGCTGGACATTTATGCCTCCCCCAATCACCGCCACTTCAACCGGTTCTGTACTTCTCGAGTAGAGTTTGTCTTATGATAAATGAATGTATGCTAATTGGAACGGGTTTTACGGTTTTTACCAAAGGTATGCTATTTGATTATCTTAATCAATATTATTAGGTAGCTTCCAACATCTGGAAGTTCCAAATCAATCAAATATATATTTCCGTCTGGTGGAATATTTTATTAGTACTTACGGAATTTATGATGCTCTGCAGAAACGTTATTGGTTTGAAAAAAAAAGAAGAAAAGTAGTGACGATCGCTTGTCTGTCAATCGTAGATCTTTGACAGTCATTACAGTGTAGTCAGAAGTCCGAAAGTCTGACAACCAGTCTTACCAAGGGGTATCGTTTTATCTAGTAACTGGGTTGTGGAGGTCAGATAGGCAGTCGCTCCATGTAAAATGCTGGCATTCATCTGCATCCGGTTAGACTGGAAGCCGACCCTAACATAGTTGGGAAAACGCTAAGCAGATGGTGATGAAGTGACGATCGGTTCAAGAAATCTAGAGTAAATACACGTTTTTATTTATTTATTGTATTTGTAACAATACAATCTCACTCAAACCTTTTAGCTGTTAAGCCCATATCTAGATCTTCTCAGTTAATATAAAATATTAGGTACCATCTTGGTTTAGTCTTTACGATCCGTAAAAGTGGCTAGATACGCTATATCGTTGTTGTGATAACGTTATTTACTACTCCTTAGATGGTCATAATGTTTGGATAACACCACCTAGATACTGTTTTATGAGCACTGAGCTGAAGAAGAATATTGGTTATTAGAAAAATATGGAAGATTTTTTGTAGCGCTATGGGATCGACGTACTTGAAAGGCGGCTGAGATGTGGATGTTTGAACTGCCTGCTACCTAGTTAGACGTTATTGTTGCACTTTTAAGGTATCTGCACACAGCGGGCGGGGCGGGGCGGGGCTCGGCGTGGCGTAGCGGCGACGGGGCGCTGTCGTGACGGGAGCGGTCACACTGTCCCGTCCCGCCGCGAATTGATAGAGAAAGAATATAAATAAAGTAAACAGTTATAAGTTCAAAGTAACTAAGTTAGTTAAAGTAACTTGTAATTTATTAGTTACAGTTATAAGTAAAAGTTTTAAGCTTTTAATACAATCTCTCAATTCTGAATGTAACCGTCACGCCCCGCTCCGCCGCTTCTGACTTGTATTCACGCCCGGCGGGGCGGCGGCGTGGCGTGACGGTTACCGTCGCGCCGAGCGGGATGGGTCTGTGTGGAGTCGTCCGTAGTATCTAGTAGATTACAACTGCTCAGCGTCACGTCGCCGTCCCGTCCCGCCCCGCCCCGCCCGCTGTGTGCAGATACCTTTACGATTTGCAGATCGTGTGTTCATAATGGTGGCCCAGAGGTATCGGCCCCGACTTTCGAGTTTTAGGTCGTGGGTTCGAACCCAAGCAGGCGCTTTACTTTGTGTAAATAATTTCATCACCACTGCTCTCAAAACGGTGAAGGAAAACATCGTGAGGAAACCGGCATGTCTTAGAACCAAAAATTCGAAGACATGTGACATCTACCAATCCGCACTGGGCCCGCGTGGTAGATTACGGTCCATTCCCTGTCACAGAGAGGTGGCCTGTGTCCCAGCAGTGGGAACATGAATAGGCTGATTATGTATGTATGAGTTCATAATGTACGAAAGGCAGACATTTTGTGAAATTAATTTTGTCATGCGCGAGCCGAGCGAGAGCTACTTCCAAGTTCCTCGCACACAGACAGGCTATTTAGTATTAGCGCAAGGTGCGTTACGTCGCAAGCAAGTTTGATACCCGGGTTCACAAATGGTTGGTTTCCCATGGATAGATTAAAACCTATCGAAAAATAATGCTTTAAATTGTAAATGGTTTGTTGCAGCTCACAATTTTTTGACAGGAAATAATCATCATCATCATCATTTCAGCCAAAAGACGTCCACTGCTGAACATAGGCCTCCCCCAAGCACCGCCACTTCTACTGATTCTGTGCTTCCCGTATCCAGCGGATTCCTGCGGCCTTCACAAGGTCAAGGATTATAAACTAACGAACTTCATAATTATATGGTGAAAGATACACCTCTGTCCAATCCTTCGGAGAAACAAAGCGAGATGTTATGTTGTGCATTTACAAGTCCGATTTATTTCAGTAAACAGTTACGGTTCACGACAAAGAACATTTGTGTTTAAAAAATGAGAGACCCTACAGTCAAATAACTCAGGAACAGCTGGTTTTCGAGTCGTTTGAACAGTTTTCACCTACGACCTTACCTTGCGCATTGCAGGTCTTAATCAAACGTCTAAAAGATGTGAAATTGACGTCACGCAACAATAGCAGCAATGTCAAAACAGTTTACTTGTTTGTGCCAATATTCCTTGAAGTACAGACGCCAGCACATCAACCTACTCCAATCTGTCAAATTTGCCAAATCAACATTGAACCTTATACTTTAGAGATAAAGTTGAAAATCTATTAAAGAAATTTGACAGATTGTAGAAACTTGATGTGCTGGCGTCTGTACACTGGTCTTTCACTTTGCCTGTATTGGAGGCTTTCATTCAGGTATTAAGTTCTGTTTACGATTTTAGTTTTTATTTTCGCTTGAGTATAGATTTCTTTAATATCGCCGCGATTCTATCGCTCGTGGAGGCGGCCCCTTAGATTTTATTTTCACGGTTTATTATGCTGTATTCCCTAAGAAAAATTTACATTTAAAATGAGCCCTCCGCGGGGGCTCGCGGTATTCCAGATGCGACTAGGTGAACCCTCCAGGAGGGCTGCCGGCACTGAACGTGAGGGTATTAAGATACAGACCATCAAACTGCACAACTTTCTCTATGGGACCAACATAGTAATCGCGAAAAAATAAACAGCTGTTCCATACATTTGGGTCGGTAGGATAAAAACTTTTGTATGAGACAGTTGAAATTTTTTTCGATGTTGCCCCTTATAGAAAGTTGTTCAGTTGGATGGTCTGCATCACACCCTTAAAGATTACACCTTTCAGATACTTATGTATGTATGTGAATTATAAGTTTATAACCTGTTTATGTACTGTTGTACCTATTATTTATATAAACCACCTACCTACCAATTTTTTGAAGTGAATACTTTTGGGTGAACAAGAATCATGGAACTCGCGTCATCGTCACCGCACGCTTCTCATGAGCTATAAGTTTACTGTGTATACGATACAATTCACAAGCTACTTAGTTTTCACTTCTATCGGCAGTCCCCAAAGACTGCCCCGCGTGGTTTATTTTTTCATTATGATATAAATTATTATTAATAATTTTTTTTCTCTTTATTCCTCTCAAACAGAGGAATTGAATTCCAGCCATCTAATCTCTTCACCACCCTTGGTTGACTGGTAGAGAATGCAAGGCTAAGGCATTTATTCCGTCTTTGTACCTCTTTTGAGTGCGAAAAGTTTAAATAAATCATCATCCTCAGCCTATTAATGTTCCCACTGCTGGGACATAGGCCTCCTCTCTGTGAGAGGGAGTGGGCCGTAATCCACCACGCGGGCCCAGTGCGGGTTGGTAGATGTCACATGTCTTCAATTTTGGTTCTAAGACATGCCGGTTTCCTCACGATGTTTTCCTTCACCGTTTTGAGAGCAGTGGTGATGAAATTATTTACACAAAGTAAAGCGCCTGCTTGGGTTTGAACCCACGACCTACAACTCGTAAGTCGGGGCCGTTACCACTGGGCCACCACTGCTCCTAACGTTTTGAATTTTCATTAAACATTGCCCTCTCTAATCAATAAAACATTTCATTCCAAGCTTGTGCCACGGAGCGGTAAACCGTTTAACTGAATCACTCAACTCGCTTCACTTTAATTTACTTACAACGAAATGTTAGACATCCGAATCCTGATTCAGAAAATAAACATTGTAGAGTATGTTTCAGATCGTGTCAAAATTTTTTTCTTTGGGAGAAAATTACATACATACTCGTACATAACTCACACCTGCATCCCTTGGGGTAGGCAGAAACGCCAGAATGCCAACTCGTACCTATCTGTTATAGTCGATAATCATATTTTCATTAATATACAACCTAACTTGCAAATTGCAAAATCATAAGAAAATTTGAATTTCGCAGGCTGGGGATTCACCTTAATGATAATTCGGGACTGGCAATGTACATACGCCAGCACATCAACCTACTCCAATCTGTCAAATTTTCCCAATCAACATTGAACCTTATTCTTTAGCAATAAACTTGAAAATCTATTAAAGAAATTTGACAGATGGTAGTAACTTGATGGGCTGGCGTCTGTACTTACGTACTTTTTTTAAACCGAATTTTTTTTTGTAGCTTCTAGAGAAAGCACATGCTTTGCTCTGTTTCTAACGGAGAGATACAAATAAAAGTATCTTATAGACCCTTTGCCTGTACAGGACACTAAAATACTTGATGTCGGGAAAATAAAAATAAAATGAGTTGAAAGTAAAAAGCGAGTCACTTCTAAAGTCGGGTTAAAGTTCTTAAAAGTGTAACGATCCAATAAATCTTGTGCCGTCATAAAATGGCGCATATCCCATTACGTGTTTGTGAGTCGAGACTATAAAACATTATTTGCGAATAAAGCCGTCATATATTATATTAATTTCGCTAATAATATTTTTTTTATCTATCGAGTCTTTTCCCAAAAATGTTGGGGTCGGATTCCAGTCTGACCGGATGCAGTTGAATACCAGTATTGTACATGGGGCGACTGCCTATCTGACCGCCACAAACTAGGTAATGGGTAACACGATACCCCTAGATAAGACTAGTTGTCAGACTTTCAGGCTTCTGACGACTGTCAAAGAGCTACGAATGACAGCTGGGACTAACGGCTTAACGTGTTTTCATGGTGGTCACCCATCCACGGACCGACCGTGGCAAGTGTAGCTTAACCTTCTATTTACCCGTGCTGCTGTTATTATTTTTAATGCATACAAAATAACGTATTGATTGATTAACAAAAAAAATTGACAATTTTATGAGCACAGTAGCCTGTTTACATTCCTTTTTAGCAGTTTTATTCTTTATAAGTTTATATGAATAGGGATATCGACTAGTGCGGGTTGGTAGATGTCACATGTCTTCGAATTTTTGGTTCTAGGACAAGCCGGTTTCCTCACGATGTTTTCCTTCACCGTTTTGAGAGCAGTGATATTGAAATAATTTACACAAAGTAAAGTGCCTGTCAGGGTTTGAACCTAACACCTACAACTCGTAAATCGCGGACGTCACCACTGGGCCACGACTGCTCTCTTTACTCCATCAATGGTCTTAGTTACATTTGCATAACGCGTTCATTCATAAATCAACTACCGTACCTACTCAATGCTTTATTTATATACAAAATTATTAACAACAATCTTGCAACATCTCATTTCATTATTACAATTCACAGTATATGAGTGACAGCTGCTCACCCGTTCCCTTCCGTCGACTTGAATTCAATTTGTTCGGTTGACAGGAGTGATGCAAACGAGATCGGAGGGGGACCTATTATATGGTGCGTCCCCTCCTGTTGATCAGTGATACTGAGATGAATGCGACTAGTTTCCCCTGTGATTGGAGTTTCAATCAACTGGAAATGTATGCAGTTGATTACTATGCATGTGCACTGTGTACTAATATAGTTCATCGTTTTGGCGGAAAGACGTCCACTTCTGAACATAGGCCTCCTCCAAGCACCGCCACTTCGACCGGTTCTGTGTTTCCCGCATCCAGCGGATTCCTGCGGCTTTCACAAGGTCATCGGTCCACCTTGAGGGAGGCTTTCCAACCTAAGTCTTCCGGTACGCGGTCGCCACTCCAGAATCTTTTGGCCCCATCAGCCATCTGTTCTGCAAGTAATGTGCCCTGCCCATTACCACTTAAGAGCGGTCGTTCTGAAAGTTGGCAACGTCGCTAATAGCTGTCACATAATTTCGCTGTTTTGATTAATTTAGCAATATTACTGTATGGAAATAAGAAATGTGGCTAACTATAGCGAAAAAATACAATAGACGATGTATATCTAGTAACTTAATCCGCTTAACCGTTCTTAAAGAGTTAGAGAACCCTGTAAGAAATCGACACGTGTTTCGCCTCTCAACGAGGCATCCTCAGGACGACGATTGACCTGTTGCGAACTCGGACACGAAGTGTTATCAACGCGAGCCGAACGCAAAGTGAGCTTCAACCGCCCGTCACCCCCACTTATATAGGATCGCTTATCGGCCCACCTCGGCCGGGATCGTTGAGAGGCGAAACACGTGTCGATTTCTTACAGGGTTCTCTAACTCTTTAAGAACGGTTAAGCGGATTAAGTTACTAGATATACATCGTCTATTGTATTTTATGATGGATTTCCGCAAAGTCACGCCTGAGTCAATTAACTAACTATAGCGAACTAGAATATGAATAATGAATTGCAATTATAACATTGATTTTGATGTTGTACCCGTTTAAGGTGCAAAAAAGGCATCTGGAGCTTCCAAATGCCTTCCAAGTATTTTTTATACGTCTAAAACTAAATATTTGGTGTTACGTATTATATTAATTATTGCATTTCCTAATCAATATTGTAGTTCGCTAGCTATCCACATTTCTTATTTTCCTATAGTATTATTTCCAAATTAATCAAAACAGGTAAATATTTGACAGCTATTTACGACGTTGTCAAGTTTTAGGACGCACGCTCTTAAGTTTGGCATAATAGATAAAATAATTATGTAGTTCTTGGAAATGTAATAGACGTATCAAAGAAAATAGACGAGACACCCCGGGTAGAAAATGTGTCAAAGAGAAGGGGGAAATGTGTTAAATGAGTTTGAACGTAACCTGTCGAATAGGTCGGAGGTTGCAGCGGCAACCGTGCACCTAATGCATACAAATTGGAACCCATTCATTTCGTGTTCGTAGCTAAAATACGCTTTCACCGACACAAAAGCTGATTTTCTGCTAAAATACGTTTTTGGATGAAATTTTGAGAGCTTGAAGGTGTCTTTTATTGATGCAAGTTGCCTAGCTCTATCCGTTTTCTAGTGCTTTTAAGCACTTTAACACTTATTTTCTAGCTGTGTGTTCTGTGGCTTATAAATCTACTTTCTTTCTTCCATTACTGCTCCTTCTTTTGGTTTCTGTCTTTTCTTCAGAAGCAATGAAGGGTTGTGACTGTTGTGAGTAAACTAAAAGGAAGCCACTCTTGCAAAAGGGTATCGTGTTTACCCAGTAACTGGGTTGCGGACGTCAGATAAGCAGTTGCTCCATGTAAAATGATGGTATTCAGAGCTGCATCCGATTCGACTGGAAACTGACCCGAACCTAGTTGGAAGAAGGCTAGGCAGATACGTAAACTAAAAGTACTTACCAATCTATTATTACAGTACAAGCGCTAGAACTTTCGTCTTCATTTATGTAGTTTCAAAAAGAAAAATCATACTACACATCACGAGTAGAATAAGAACTCTATTGCCAGTCAACGCTTATAGAATATGTATTTCTATAAGATTTCTTCGTTTTGTTGTTACAAGGAAGTGAATAAACATGTCATTTCTGTGCGTATTCGCCGGGCTCGTGGATACGGAAATGATTTGTCATAAACGTAAACCGAAGGACAGGGAAAGTACGATCATATTTTTTTAAGCCATACACATCGCTTATTTTATGACTATCTGGAAATGAAGAAAGATAAATATAAAATGTTTTATCTTTTCTCTGGTGTTTTTGTTTTGGAGTAACTTTGTTCGCGTCTCCTCAATTTTATCATTTTCGGGGACAAAACGTGCGGTTTAAAAGAAGATGTAGTGACAAAAAATAAAAAAAGTATGGTTAGGAGGGTTTGATTATGTTAAGAAGATGTATGAAAGACGACTAACAAAAGGTATAAAGAAGCACAAGGCATATAGTGACTATATTAGAGACGTTCTTCAGAAAGGTCATGTGCGTAGTACTCGCAACCGGCGTGCGATGAACGTAAACAAGGCAAAAGGAGTATGTAAGGATCGTAGCAGGTGGCGTTCTGTAGTTTCGGCCTACCCCACGGGAAGAATAAAGGTACCATTCTATACCCAACCGCAGGCGGCAATTGCAGGCGATGTGTCGCGGCGGCATGTCGCTGCAGTCATGATTCCGAACCCGACCGCAGGCAGCAGCAGCCCGTATTCAAGTCGGTAGATAGAAGATAAAAAAACGTGTAATCGCTCGAGCGTTGGCGGCACTACTGGTCTGCGGTCGGGCTACACGTGTCGTCTGTCGCTCGCCCTTAGCTGCCAACGACATGTCGCTAGCTACGGAAGGTATTTCATAGAAATTTATAGAAACCAGTCGTGTCGCGGTGACACATCGCCTGCAGTTGCCTCCTGCGGTCGGGTATGGAATGGTAATTTAAGGTGTGAGCTTACGTATGTATTTGTAAAAAGTACTCAAAGTCCACGTACCTAATTTATTATTTTTGAGGATTACAGAACCTTTCCCTGCTTGAGGTTATAGGTAAGTTCAGCTTATTACAATTCACTGCTGCACATAGGCTTCTCCCGATTGCATCACTCAACAACCAGTGCTTCGCTTTCCGCATCTAGTCATCCTTCCTCTGATCACCCTAGTTCATCTAATATTTTCTAAGATATACTGTTAGTATAAATAAGCATTTTACGATACCCAGGTGCACAGAAAAGCCTTTTTTGTACGTAAATACATGTTACAAGTTTACTCATAGGAAAATGTGAGGAAGCCAATATACCAACAGTTTACAACCTGTTACTCTGAAATGTTTTCCACCTTAATTCCCATATTATAGGAAAAACCTTGCAGATATTTTACTGTGTACTAAAGAAAAGACTTAAGTGTCGTTTGGTTGATTCTGTGTCAAATACCATCCTACTTCAGACGGTGTGCTCATTCTTGAACAAAATATTTTTTTGTATCATTTTGATAGAAGGTTTTATTGTGCATTTTAAAAACTTTGACCTTAAGAATGTTTTGTTGCGAATGCGCAGGCGCACGTCATCATTGTTTTTTTTAGATTGACCTGAATCAAAGTATCTTTAGATAAATAGACTATCACGAATAATCACGATAGTCTTATCGTATTACATATTCTTATAAATAAAAATGCCTTTTATTTCATGTGAATTAAGAATACAGTTTCTATATATATGTATATCTCTACTTGGTATAAATCTCTATTATCTATCTAATCTATTTTAATAGTAGCAGTATCTTTACCTATCTATTTCTAGTATTTTTTAATATAATACAGTTTCTTATTTACAATATTGAAAATATTCTTAAAGGAATATAATTATATTTAAGTAATTAAATCGAGCGGTAATTTTAGGAAATCGATGGTAAATAAACAAGTTATGCATTTGTTTATAATAATATTTATCATACTATTTATTTTTCATACTATTATTTTGTTACAAAAGTAGTTTAATTCTGCAATCGGCATTTTGTTTTGTTTTGTTATGTTGTTGTTGTAATTTGCCAATGTCGCAACAGAAATTACCACAGACTATTTAGCTTGTAATTACGCAATATTGCCTTTGATCTGTGGCCTTGATATCAACCAATGAGCAACATTGTACAACTTATTTTTTTTTTTTTCGGTTTTAAGAACTTTAAGTATTTCTCATATTTTACTGGTTGAATACGAGGCTTTTGGCTACTTTTGTATGTCATGTGTGTATTTTATGTTTTATTATATAAAAGTGCATTTTGTTTGTGCAGAATAAACCATTTTTCTTTCTTTCTTTTTTCTTTAATATTGTTTTATTCAATGAAAATTTGAAAAAAAAAAAACAAAGGGTCACATTTCCTACAATTTCCTTGTGATTCCAAAGTTAAGTTTTGTAACTTATCTGCCTTTTAGTAAAGGGAAGACGGTATCGCTTATTGAATTCCGTTTTATCTCAATATCTTCCTTTGTCGGGCTTCAGAAAGTCGCTTAACGAACGTTAATCTTTGTTCATGACGCTATTTTTCTCGGATTCCTTTATGCATATTATCCTGTTGTGAGCAGTTTTATATCTCAGTATATTTCCGTATCTTTTTGGCTTGTACTTGAACTTTGGAAGGGTAAGCATCATAAAAAAGACTAGTTTTTGTGCCGTACATTATGTTAGTAAAAAAATCTCTGTGATATACGGACAAGGAATGGTTAATTTCTTTTGTTCTGTACTTTAAAATAAAAATACCTGAATACCCAATGTTCAGTGTTTGCTATTTTAACATGATATTTAACTGAGGCTCTAGATATTATAATAACCAACATCTAGGAGGACATCCTATTCAAATCCAGAGTACAACTGTATGAAAATTTAAATGAAGTCATTAACCCGGCATTATTCTGACGTATGTTCTTAAACAGACAAAAAAGGAAGCACGCTGTTTTTTAAACGAGACAATGCCGAGATTAACATAATAAGCAAATATTGTCTGACCTTATGTGAATTTAAATTTTTATCTTCTCAGGGTCCATTGTTTTGAATCATACTCGGATTAACTTCACCAGCGTATTATTATTTTCATGTAAACAAAACAATGCATGATGATGAACAGCAAATCATAAACCAGTAGCATAATCAGCCTATAATGTTTCCACTGCTGGGGCACATGCCTCCTCTTTTCGAGAGGAAGTGGGCTGTAATCTACCGCGCCGGACCAGTGCGGGTCGGTAGATGTCACATGTTTTTGAATTTTTTGGTGCATGCCGGTTTCCTCACCATTTTGAGACCTGTGGTGATGAAATTATTTAACACAAAGTAAAGCGCCTGCCTGGGTCCGAACTTACGCCCCACAAACTAGTTAGTCGGGGCCATTACCACTGGGCCACCGTTACTCGCTATATAAACCAGTAGGTAGAGGATTAATTTATTTGAACTGGATTAATTGTATTTTGGTCCTTTGATTAGGTTAGGTGCTTAGTAGATAGGTATCTACCTACTCAATCGGTGTGCTTGTATGACACTGGAGCAATCAAAAGGAGTATGTAAAGATCTTACCACATACCGTTCTGTTGTATTTGTCTACCCATCTTGGAAAAAGGCGCGAGTTGCTGATTTTATGATTAAATACTAATTATTATTATGTCTATTTAATTATACAACATTGGTCCACTGGTTAGTACAAAAAACAAACTTATCAACTAAGGTTAGTATTAATAAATTATTTATACATAATTATTATTCAACGCACGAGCAAACTGACATAGTGTTTAATATTGGTGCATCATGCTATTTAGCTAGGGTTTTCAAAATACTGTTGCAGCTAGCCCTCATTCTGCTTATTAAGGAAGGCCTTCTTCCTCATAATGGCATAAAAATCGTCAGTTCGTGCTACAGCAAAACATGCTAGACGCGCTGCAGAACCGGGGCAACTTCAACTTATGTACCTACGTACGAATTTATTGTGTTCGTAAACACATGCAGGATGCAGGGCCAATTTGATTCCCAACGTTAAAATTGAAGTGTTTTTGTGCTCAATTGTTCATTTGGGTGACAGCGGATGAAATATCAGCTTCGATTGCCTATAGGTAAAATGATGCAGTACATATATCTGGGTGTGTCCATGTGATATTTGTGTCTGTAAACAAAGACTGGAATTTATCTTGTACCAATTACAAGTGAAATTCCGGTATTCATACCCAAGATGATGTCTATCTATTTTGAAACCAAAATAATTAATTAACTTGTATACATACAAATCTATCTTCTTTGTACTGCAAATTGCAATATTCACTCAAAGGCACTGCATTCAAAGCAATTCTAAGTTTATCTCTACCATCAGCGAACAACATAAATAGTAAGAAATTCAACAGCCGGGGGCTAGGTTCCGAATCTGGTTGCTTCTGCCAAGTCCATCCTGTTTATAATGTAAAATGAGAGACTGGTATATAAATATTTGCACAAAGGTCTGCCTTTTACAGGAACTGTCTGAAATTGAGAGATATACGGATATTACTTAATTATGAGTTTCTAAATTGGTTGGGTTGTAATGGTTAGCGCATCTAAATTGTATGGCAATGTTAGGTTCAACAAAATTGATTAAAAGGCGGAAATTTCTTAAGCTTTTACCTCATCATCAGAGAGAGCAGTAGTGGTCCAGTGGTAACGGCCGTGACTTACGAGGGTCGTCGATTCGAACCCAAGCAGGCATTTTATTTTGTGTAAATTATTTCATCACCACTGCTCTCAAAACGGTGAAGGGAAACTGGCATGTCTGGATGTATTACCCAGTTACTGGGTTGTGGAGGTCAGATAGGTATTCAGTTATACATGATAGGTCCAGTATATTACATGGAGCGACCATGTAAAATACTGGTACTCAGCTATATTCGGTTAGACTGGAAACCGACCCCAACATAGTTGGGAAAAGGCTAGGCAGATTAATTGATGTGTTTGAGACATTTATGTAGTTTGTAAGAAACTAGACAAGTAATAGTAATCTAAATATAATGTTTTGACGTATGTTTATTTATTGTCATCAAAACAAAGTAGGGTGGTCTGAAGTTGGGTCAAAGATTAAGATAACTCGGCTCCATGGCCGAAGGGCAAAAAGATAATAAACATAAAGTAAGCCGACTGCTTTGATGGGGTAATAGTAACTGTTCCGGCAACAGCCGCTGATAAGGCTTCGAATAATGGACGTAAATACTGTTACAAATCTGTATTCTGAATTTCTGATACAATACACAGTTCTGAATATTATAATGGTGTTGTCCGCCATGCGAATCTGGTGGTGTCTGTCGACTCGGCGACGACCGTAACAGTAACAATGGTAATCCATTCCAATCCGTAGTGCTAGAGTATCTTTTTGTTTGGCCTAGTGGTCCCAAGCGCGACGGCTGAACGCGGGTTCAATTCTTGGATCCAGCAAAGTATAATTGGGTTTTGCATTAAATCACTTTATGGGCGAATTTCAGCAATGAAACCGAATGCGATAAGCACGAGAGCTGTCGTGTCAATTTTCCACAACAAAGACGACACTGACAGTTCTTGAACGCGGTTTAGATGAGCTGGTAGCGTTCAATTTCATTGGTGAAATTTGTCCACAGTCCCATTCGAACCTTGGATTTGAACCGGCTTTATACAGGGTGGCAGGGACATCGACGCGAAGCCGGTTACCATGGATTCAGTACATGGTTCTAAACCCCCCTGCGTTGAAATTTTTCGTCGGTTATTAAAAAAAAAATCTGCTGTTTCATAGAAAAGTGCAATACCTACGCGGTCAAAATGTATGGAGCAGCTGATTTTTTTTAAATAACCGACGAAAAATTTCAACGCCGGGGGGTTCAGAATCATGTACTGAATCCATGGTATCAGGCTTCGCGTCGATGTCCCGGACACCCCGTATATTTCAACTACTTTGTATACTTATAGTCAGAAATCAACATGTGTTTATGGCATGGGTCGTTCCCTATTAAAGGGGGTTTATAAAAAATAACAAAACTGGCTCAATGGAGCCAATTACAAAATCTCTGCCTACCCGTCTTGAAAATACAGCCTACAGGCGACATGTTATGAAGACGGGCTGCTACTGAGAATCCAATAATACATTTTTAACATTGTTTATTTTCGTTCTTCCCACAACAAATAAATTACCGGTACAATTGGAATATGACGATGAAGCATCAATCTGCCTAGCCTTTTCCCAACTTTGTGGAGGTCGGCTTCCTGTCTAACCGGATGCATACAGTCACAAAAATATCCGCCCGTGAAAACTAACGAAATGGAACCTCTAAGCGAACAATTAGCTAATATTTCCGTCTGAACTATTTCGGTTCCAGACAGATATTTTAGCTAGCCAGCCGGACAGACCGAAAACGTGCCTGTGGCATTTAGATTGACCCGATATTGGAAAATAGCTGCTTTAATTGGCTTTAGGTCTCTGAACTATTGTGGACACTAGGAATAAGGGGAGCGAAAATGTAGCTCTGTGATGCAGATCTGTTGTTTGATTTTATTTTAGAAATATCTTTGTATTCCGCAGCTGCCTTTACTTCAAATAGAATATCTACGCGTGGGGAGTTTGTTAAATTGATGGTGCAGTGGCAAGACATTTAGTTATTATGGTTCTGGGTTCGATCAAATTACATTTTAGGTACGTACGGCCACACATCAAGCTATACATTTCCAGTATAAGCTGACCTCGCATTGTACGGAAATCCTATACAATGCGAGATCAGTATAATCTGGAAATGTATAGCTTAATGTGTGGCCGTGTATACAGTGTGTTATTGTAAAATGTTCTCAAAATATTACCATCGTAAGACATAGAACTTCAGTAAACAACTCAAATCAATCTGCCTAGCCTTTTCCCAACTATGGGGTCGGCTTCCAGTCTAACCGGATGCAGCTCAGTACCAGTATTTTACATGGAGAGACTGCATATCTGACCTCCACAACCCAGTAACTGGGTAATACGATACTCCTTGTTAAGACTGGTTGTCAGACTTTAGGGCTTCTGACGACCCGTGACGACTGTCAAAGATCCACGAATGACAGCCGGAACCAACGCCTTAACGTGCTTTCCGTGGCACAGAGGAGTCTCGGTATGTAAAGATGGACCAATCCCGTCCATGAACCAATCCCGGCAAGCTTAGGTTAACCTGATGGATTGATCCGTGCGACTGTTATTACATAGCCACGAACTCTTCTACCTAATCTCAGAAAACAACTATGTAGACATTAAGCTAACAAGAAAATATTAGGGGTTGTATTGTAACGTTTTTTCTTTCCTGGCATGTTTCGGGACTAAGCAGTCGGTTTCTTTTGGGTCTCGAACGGACTATTCATGAGTTGATTACAAAACGAGGTCGCAAGTCAAACGACCTACGTGAGTGAAACGTAAACAATCATAAAACATGTACCTATAAAGCTTAATTTGAGGAAAATATCTGTTGTTTCCTCTTCGTATTCCTACCATTGTCGTTTTCCTTGCAATATATTCTTATCGCGTGAGTTCTGCCCACAAAACGCTGGACATTGGCCCATGGGGACCCCAAAACTGTCTTGAATTTTGTCCGTGATGAGCGGAGGTCCCTTGCGTGATAACGTACGGTGGTCATAAAGTGGGATAAATATTTGTTGTTGTATTCGTACATGTGTGGGAAAGGTTGGAAAACGTACGTCCCAACTTTTTTTTTTAACCACTGCGGTCATCGTCTTGGCCTGCGTGTCACCTGATGGTAAGTGATGGCGAAAGTGGAAACGAGCTTCACCTAGAATCCTCAACCAACAAGGAACTGGCTACTTTACTTCTAACTGGCGAGACACAACAATGCTGTTAACATTCAACAATGTTAATAGCATTATCGTTTTGGCGACAGACTTAAATAGGTAGGTAGCTAGCCAGGCGGCAAAAAGCCCTACCATCAACCAAAATGAGCAAAACATTTTGCCCACTGGGAATCGAACTAGGGACCTCTGGGTCTAAGACAGGTGGTCTAACCACTAGACAAGCGGTTATATTGATACATTAAAGAAGATGTGACTTTGTATCATGTCTATAATATGTTAGTCAGCCTGTTATTGTTTTCCAGCAGGGCAAAGGTCTTCAGTAAAAGTATTTGAATGCAGTGTACTTACATACAATCAGTTTTTTGGAACGAAGTTAAGAGCGTTTATTCTAAAAGTTGGAAACGTCGCAAACAGCTGTCCAATATTTACCTGTTTTGATTAATTTGGCAATATTACTGTATGGAAATAGGAAATATGGCTAACTAGTGGCCAAATATAAATAATGAATTGCAATCAAATTATAACACTGAATTTTTATGTTGTAATCGCTTTAGGTGTAAAAAGGGCATTTGGAAAGTTTCCAAATACTTTCTTTGCATCTAAAACTCGGCGTTACGATATTTATTATTGCATTTCATAATCAATATTTTGAGTTCAGTAGTCAGTAATGTTTCATATTTCCATACAGTAATATTGCCAAATTAATAAAAACAGCGAAATATTTGACAGTTATTTGCGACGATGCCCACTTTTAGAATACACGCTCCGTGGTAGGTGTTGTCTGATAGAAATCGTCACGTAAGAAAAAAGCGTTATGCCCTCTATGCGACTTTCTGTCTCTGTCTCTTTTTATTATATACGAGTATGTGTGTGTGCGTGCGAGTATTGCGTAAGGAGCTTCGTTCCTGGCGGGGGTTTTTTTTAACTATATTCTAAGGTTTGACCTTTCATTTTATAAGAAACTAGCTGTTGCCCGCGGCTTCGTCTGCGATCCAAGATGAAAAGTAGCCTATAACCTTCTCCAGGTCATAGTCTACCCATGTGCCAAATTTCATTCAAATGGGTTCAGCCGTTTTATCGTGGAAGCGTAACGAACAAACAAACTCACTTTCGCATTTATAATATTAGTGAGGATTACTTGACATTAATAGATTTCTGAAAACTTACCTTTAAGCTTCTAAGTTAACCACTGCTGTCATCCACCATCCACCTGAAGGGAAACAAATTCCACAAAATACTAAGTATTTACCAGTTCCAAGAAAACTCTTTGACACAAATAGCCAAAGATAACTTCGCTGTCTTTTTTTCTAGAAGTTTTAGAAAGTGTATTTAAAAAGTACCTTTGAGAGCGAAATAAACAGATTTTTTTTAAAGAAAAACACGAGGAAGAAATACACGAGCCGACACTAAAAGAAGTTTTTGCGGCAAAGTTGACAGTTTGCAGCTAGTTTTATGAGGCTCCGGGAATTATGGCAGCCAGTGGTTTGTATACAATATTATGTACCCAATATGAAATACGGTAAAAAAAGAAAATTCTGAGTAAATATTTGAAAAACCACAAAATATTTTGGAAATAATGTAAATCGATTTGCGATAGATTTACGCTACTGACTGGTTTATGTTACAAACAATAGGTCGTTTGACGGTACAGTAATACTCATAGTTCACTAAGACTCACTTGCACCAGAAATCACTAAATATATTTCAAACACAAACACATTAAAACACCAAACAACAAAACACAAACACGTTTAAGAGGGTGCATCCTAAAAGTTGGCAACGTCGTAAATAGCTGTCAAATATTTACCTGTTTCGATTAATTTGGAAATAATAGTGTATGGAAATAAGAAATGTGGCTAACCAATTGACTAGAATATTTAATAATGAATTGCAATTATAACATTGAATTTGATGTTGTACCCGTTTTAGGTGAAAAAAAGCATTTGGAAACTTTCCAAATACTTTTTTTACATCTAAAACTAACTATTCGGTGTTACGATATTAATTATTGCATTTCATAATCAATATTCTAGTTCGCTAGTTAGCCACATTTTTTATTTCCATACAGAAATATTATTAAATTAATCAAAACAGCGAAATATTTGACATCTATTTGCGACGTTGCCAACTTTCAGAATAAACCCTCTTAACGCTAAAGATATTTAAACGATGTTTTCGGGGCTAAAATATAAATGGTAGGAATTTAAGACCAGTTAAATGCAAACAAATCCCTCTCCTCGTTGCGCGTTCTTCAAATTCACACACCCAAAATTCCTGTTTGACGCGTATCAAATCGGCCATCTGCTACGCCGTAGCGCAGATCGGCCATCTGCTACGCCGTAGCGCTGATCGGCTATCTGCTACGTGCAGCGGTGTAGCAGCACATCACGACGACGCCAACGGTTACGCCGTAGCAACAGTGCAACTCAAATAATTTATTTTCGGCGTAAAACTGAAATGATACAGCAATACATGGCTTTTTATCCAGTTTTACAATTTTACAAGTATTGAACAATATAGAAAACATAGTTCTTTTTTCAGATAAATATTATTGTTGTACCTAAAAGAAACTTGAGTATTTGCGATGCCCATTCGCAAACAGCTATGACATAAAAACCAGGAAAAATAAGACTCTTGAAGTTGAATAAAAACAATTTTGTGATATCTTTTTGCTGCGAGATTTAGTTCCATAACATACCTTTTGACGTAGTTTCAATGGTATCTTTTATATCAGTATGTTTCGCGACGTCTTTATATCGTTTTGTCGTAAATCATTTGACGTGAATAGACGTAGAAAAGATTTTTCGGTAGTTCATTTTTGTGAGAGCATAATTTTTCTAAGTTGTTGGATATTTGTTGAACGAGATATATCTATAATATTAATATTTTATCTAGATGAGTAGTTGTTAAGAGTTGTCTGAAATATTTGGCAAAATAAAGTTTGACAACTAAGTTTGATAACTTGGTTGATGACCCGTCCAACTTCTCCTCCAAAATTAATATGCGCACAGCCAAAGTGTGGAACTCTCTGCCAGCGTTTGTGTTCCCTTCCACATATAGCCCGTCTGCCTTAAAAGAAAGAGTGAACATTCATCTTCTGGGCATACAAAAGGTTCTTATGTTTAAATAAATATTTATTCCACAATTTTCATTATTGCACATACCACTGTTAGAGACAAACAGTGGTATGTGCAATAACGAAAATTGTAGATAAAGGTTGACTGGTAAAAAATGCCTATGGCATTAAGTCCGTCTCTATACATTTGTGTGCTTAAAGTATTAAATGAATAAATAAATAAATACATACAACGTCGTAGAACAAAAAAAAAACAAATTCTTGTTTATTTTTTTGTTTTGTCATTTTTAAATATCACACAGTCCGGCTAGCTAATTTAATGTGACCCTATAAAACTTACTACTACACCCTTCCACTCTCTTAAGTCACGCTCAAATCGTCGAATTATTTAAATATACAGTAAGTTAACTAACAGAGGGCGTTCCCGTTAACCCGCAATAGTATAGCGATGGACGCTCTATACATGCTAGAAAAAATATTAACATTGAAAAAAAAAAAATTTTTTTTTTTTTTTTTTTATAAAATTTTCTATTTTTTTTTAAATTATGCGTAAATGTAACATTCTGTACACGCGCATTTGTCTTTCAACGTTGAAAGACAAGTGCGCGTGTACATAGTGTTTGTTTTACGTATGAAATTAATATTTTTTGTAAATATTTTATGATAAAAAAATAAAAAAAAGTTTTGTTTTTTCGATATTAATATTTTTTCTAGCATGTATGGACGCTATACTATTGCGGGTAAATGGGAACGCCCTCTGTTAGTTAACATACTGTATATTATTTTTTTCCCTTGGCCTAGGGTTCAATAATAGAATGGACCCTAATCTTATTACAATCTTGCCTTGTAAATAGACTGATAAATAATTTAATTATAAGTTTATAACAATTTATTGTCTTTACTAATGTGTCCAATAGCACTTTTTTATTGTCTCTATTATAGCGAATACACTTCGTTCTTGTGTTTGTTTGTAACTTTACATTACACTATTAATTTTTTTTAATGCACACTTCACAGTATTTAATTACCCCACCATACCTTAATCTGACGCGCTCGAGTATTTCTATCAATTTTTTTTTGCTAATCAGGGTACCCCCTTATGTCAATCTGCTGCGCTTGAGTAAATCCCAAAATCTCCTGATGGCCTCCTCTACTACAAAATTATTTAAATAAAAAAAAACACATAACTGAAAAGAGAAAAACAAGCATTATAATCTATAGAATTTTGGTATCGCAGGCGGGGACAAACTAATAACGGGATATATGGTGTAAGTTTTGATTGTCCCCGCCTGCGATACCAAAATTCTATAGATTATAATGCTTGTTTTTCTCTTTTCAGTTATGTGTTTTTGCAGTCGGGTTTTTTGTTTTTTGAATAATTTTCTTTATTTCAAGCTTTTTAGTTTTATTAATATATCTAAATTTGGCATTGACTCGTTACTAGCTTTTATTTGATACCAATATTGTTATTTTTTTTTTTTAAACCTTCCCCTCCCTTTTTTTGTATTTGCAGATGCAATATATAAATATTATATAGCCTATGACACTTCTACAATTAAGACGAATCTAACGACACCTCATATGTTAAAATCCATCAAGCCGTTTAGGCTACAGAGCGTGCCAAAGAAATAGACATACATACATACATACATACATACTCTCGAAAAACATTACCCTCCTTCTGGGGCAGTCGGGTAATTAGTTAATAAAACAAAAACATTATTTTTAAAAGTTTTTATTTTGAAATTCAATTTACCTTTCCTTAGAATTCATCATTTGTTTTTCGCTTGGCCACCCATTACTGGCAGACAAAATTCGTAGAACTTGATAGTTTGAGTTTTAACTTGAAGTAAACAATAATAGAAATTGTTTTATTAATATTAATTAAATGTTATTGTTTATTTTAAGTTAATTCATTAATTTACTGAATTCAGTACTAACTATCCCTATGGCCACGTTCGGGACAGGTTATGTAGTTAACATACACAAAATATTCGACAATTCGTGTAGGAACAAAAGTACTGCATTGTATTTACCAATAGTAAATGTAGTGTCTTGGTTTAAGTTAGGTATGCACAATAAAACACTGTTTCCAATATTACTGCGTTAGGCAATGTCATGTTATCGCTATGGCCATTCGGAGTAGACTGCAAGCGCGGTGCAACACCCCGCACTCCCTCTACCGTGCAGCCCCCAAATAACACACAACATAACTTATTTATTAGACGTCACATTAAATATCTAGAAATGAGTCTTTTTAATAAGTTTACGCCAAATCTATTCAATCAATATTCATAAAAGAATAAAGGTAAAATTTACGGCCTTATTTATAAAAAAAAAAGTGTACTTTCGAAAGGTCTTGACGGAAAGAGAAAGCTGAGAAGCACTTATAATTTTTATTCCTCAAAAGCTTAGAAACTCAAACTTACCTAAAGCATTTATTTCAGTTAATAAGATCACAGGCACTATTGCTAAGCAGTGGGTCAGTCAGAAAGATGAAGCTAGTTGCCCATTCTAAAACGTAGTAGGTTCCTATTGAGATGAACGGGCAAGAAACTGCATGGACACTGTTGTACTCGTACATTAAAACATTGTTACAAAATATAAAAAGACCATTATCCATTTCACATCTGACCTCCAAAGAATAGAAATAAAATCTTAAAGGAGTCTGCTCACTACACCGTATTATACCTTGAAAGTGCTAGGAAGACGGCACACGGCACGGTCAAGGTATGGAACGGTATAATGGGCAGACTCTTTTAAAGGCGAGAAAAGTCGCATTTATCGCTAGTGTATCCCATCGAGTTTTCAACTAGCGTCTCTGTTACCCTCTAACAAGGAAACGACCGGAAAACTAGCCATTTTCACGGATATACGAGTTTCATAATACCGTTTACATAAGCTCACCTTTATAAAGTAAATATTATACTCTGTATGTTTTCCTGAGGTTTCGTGTTTGTTTTGCATTAGTTGCACGTGTAACCTTTGTACAGTGGTTTACAGTAAATAAAACACGCTTCACGTGGGTGGAAAAGGGGCTAAGGGGTTACGTCATTAGAATAGGCACAAGCACAGTATAAATAAGGAACAGTAAATTACGTCTTCATGGAAAATGGCCGAAACGACGCGAAATCTCAGTGTATACCAGTACGCAACAGTGTCGAGTGCGCGGCAGTTACGTACGGACGCGAAAAGTTTATTTACCGAGCGGCCGTAGGTAATTATTTCAAAGTCACTACCGAGACGTAATACTGTTACTTTATTATACTGAGGCACAAGCGTTTTCATAACATAGCATCACACCTTGTTTCCCTCAAAGGGGATGATGGAAGTGCATAGTGCATCCACTTTTCACCAATTACGTCCACTCCGGTTAAGTGCTTACGTTGGATTGACGACGAGTCGATGAAGCGAGGTGATGATGATCCAGTGCCGAGCTAGTAGGTGTGCGATGACGTGTGTATTAGATGTTTTTTTTTTGTCAGATGTTAATTCGGTATGACATATCTAAATGTCATTCTGCGGTATTGACATTACGACGCAATGCATAATGCTGAGTCGGTAAAGCAGTTTCTATCGTGCAATGAACAGATAAAAATGGTCCGTAGCGTGACGTAGCGTCTACTGTAAAGATTCGGATTTAATTAAAGCCTCTTGATAAGACCGGCCCATTATTTATTTGGGGCCCTATTTAAAAACGGACCACATAAATCAGGGCACACATAAACCGTTTCCCGGTACACATGTTTATTTTTCAATATCCAGCGCGAAAATAAATCACAGGACGTTTTCCCTAGTCTGCTATAGATTTATGATCCATATCTCTTATGCTCGCTTGGGCAACGTATTGAACCGAAGCGTATAGGTACTGAATCAAAGGACCGCAATGTCATAAAGTAGTCCAGAAGGTCGGCTCCATAGACGAGTACTTACATGAATAAAACAGGCGCACGCCCACATAGACCGAAATTACTGCCATTGCAGAAAGCATAGACTGTTTAATGTATTTTTTTAAGTTAAACTTCTTTAGCGACGTTGTGCACTGTTTTGGGATGGGTAAAAAATTTTACACTCGAGTCAGGACACGTGACCTGATCGAAAATTCATAAGACGGAGGGAGAGTACAAATGCACAACCTTCACATTAATTCTTTTGTTGACAGCGCACTCTGTTTTATTTATTTGAATTTTTTAATGGAGCTACAGCTTTCGTTCTTATACTGTCAACTATAAAACTAACTCCATCCAGTGACCTGCAACACTGCGAGTCAGTACCCGATCTCCGGGAACTTGCAGCAAATATGGCAGAGAGAAAAAAAAAACGCAAGTTTGACGATGACTGCGATTTCTATTCTGTTATCCAGGAGATGTTTGACATCTTCTCTAAAGAACAAGAACTACGGTTCCAGGACTTAAACAACACAATTAAAGAAGTTAATGCTCAAAACGTTGAACTACGAAATAGCGTTGAGCTAATGTCAAAAAAGTACGACGAGTTTGTGATAAAAATATCGCACCTTGAGTCTGAAAGGATTGAAGACAAAAATACTATTAAACTATTAGACGAAAGACTGGAAACTCAGGAACGTAAGTCACGTGCAACTGGAATCGAAATTCGAAACTTACCAAAAACCTACGGAGAAACAAAAGACCATCTGTGTAACGACGTCACCAAAATTGGGCAAACACTGGGCCTGAAAATTGATTGCTCCACAATCAGGGACATTTATAGAATTCCGGCAAAAGACGGCTCAAATCCTGTCATTGTTGAGTTTATCACGGCTCTTACAAAAGATAGTGTCTTGCGAGAGGTTAAAAACTTCAACAAGATAGTTAATTCAACAAGACCAAAACAAAAGGAAATAAGCTTAACACAACGTACATTAATCCTGATTGCCCACTTAAGCCAATTTATATTTCGGAAACTTTTACCCAAAAGACGCAAAAATTATATTACCAAGCACGAATGTTTAAGAAAAGCTACGGATACACTTTTTGCTGGACTTCAAATGGCATAGTGTATCTTAAGAAAAACGTAGACGCTTCCCATATACGCATAACCAATATCAATGATCTTGAAAAATTAAGAGTCTCAGAATGACTATTATCAGATAAGTTTAGTTATATTTTTTTAATGCTTTTTTACTTAATGTTTTCTTAACTATATTTATGTTGTTTCACACATGCACACTCTACACAATTACCGCTCTCTCAAGCCTTTTTTGCGGACAAATGTTAAATCTTAGGACCACTGAGAAATACTTTTTAACTGAAACCCCCATAGTTAAGTGTCGCACACTTGTTATCGAGGCACCATCATTCCACGGAAAATCTATCAATATTATAGATGTTATGAAATATTTTCAGGAATTTCTTTGTTATTATTTTTGCGCAGTTTGCAGGTTATTTAACACACATATTTATCTCTTATTTTATAGCAACTCATGTAGTCTGGCACCATTTATGGTTGTGAAAAAATATTATGAAGAATTGAACTTAATCAATAGCATTCAATAATTTTAATGATTTGTCGGAAGACATAGACAAGGTCACAGTTTCACATTCGCAAACCGCGGACATTGAAGAATGTCACAAGCTTATAACCCCATCGTTGGATCACCTTCTAATACTAACGCAAAACATACGCAGCATCAACTGCATCATGCCAGGACTGGAAATTCTGCTGACTAGACTAAAATTGGACTGCGACATAATTATACTTACTGAATGCTGGCTTTCACGCACTTCAGTAATTCCCAACCTATCGGGTTACCGTTCTGAGACAACAAAAAATAATCCGAAACAAAATGACGGTGTGGTTATTTATTCTAAAGAACATCTTCGACTAAAAGTGATTGAACCAAATGTCGAAGAATGTAATTGTTTAGTTGCTACTTATGATAATCGCATGACAATCATTGCTATGTATCGCTCACCTTCTTTTCACAACCTGGAGCCATTTTTAAAATCGTTAGACGAAATTCTCACAAAATACTCCAGCTTTGAGAACATAATTATCATGGGTGATATAAATATTGCGATTAACCATAACAAACTAGAGGTAAATGGTGAACGTTACCTTACCCTTGCAGCTTCCCATGGCCTTCTTCCAGCCCATACTCTTATTACGCGTAGTGAAAGTGAAACATGCATTGACCATGCCTTACTAAAAACTAAAAGCCCTGCTATGACCATCGTTCCTGACTTCACTTTGACAGACCACTACCCCGTCTTACTAAACCTAAACTTCAAGAAAACTACTCAATTCTCTCTTACATCAATTAAAAAAGTTGACACGGATAGCTTAGAACATGATATCGTAAATATTAACTTAAATCCTATTTACGACTCACCTAATCCAAATATTTCTCTGCATTTTTTGACAAAAAGTCTTCAACAAGCCATAGTTAATAACACCAAAGTAGTAACTCTATCGAGGCGGAAGAAGATAATAAAGCCTTGGATAACACAAGGACTTTTACGCTGTATAAGAAATAGAGACAAGTTGCACCGTAAATATAAACTCTCGCTAGACAATTTAACCCTAAAAACTACCTATACGCGCTACAGAAACTTCAGCAATAACCTATTAAAAAAAGTTAAAAGAGCCTATGAGAAAGATATGGTGCGGGCGGCGCAGAGCGATAACAGGAGATTATGGAAAGCAATAAAAGAAATCACAAATACCTCAAAAAATACAAACCACCCTAATGAACTGCTGTCTCTATCAACGACACCCCAGTCTTCACTAAATGAAATACATAAATAAGTACTTTGTAAATGTAGGTAAGACACTAGCTGATAAGGTGGAGCAAAAGAGGGCTAGTAAAATACCTACAACTAACACAAGTAACAGCTTTCAAACTGTTACAGAGTTAAATTCGTTCGTCTTGGAAAGTACCACAGAAGAAGAGGTGGAACGTCTAATCATTAACTTAAAAACAAATTGTGCAACGGGCTATGACTCAATAAGCAGCTCCTTCTTACAAACATATAAAAACTTTCTGATCCCTCCGCTTACATTCATATTCGACTCATGTCTTGAGCACGGTGTTTTCCCTAGCAGCCTAAAAAAATCTGTTGTCTGCCCTATCCATAAGAGCGGAGACAGAAGTCGTATCATTAACTACAGGCCGATTTCTATCCTCCCAGCGCTTTCTAAACTTCTGGAGAGACTCATCAATACAAGATTAGTTAGATATCTAGAATCCAAACATCTGTTTTCAGCAAATCAATACGGATTTCGTGAAGGCAAATCAACAGATCAAGCGGTTAATGATCTCATCAACTTTGTTAGCAATAATCTGGATAAAAAACAAAAAACTCTCACTGTTTTTCTTGACTTAGCCAAAGCTTTTGATACGATTTCTGTCCCGATCTTACTCAACGAGTTGGAACTGCTTGGAATCAGAGGAACTCAACTAAAATTATTCAAAGGTTATTTGACTGGTCGGCTTCAGAGTGTTAGGATTGGCAACGTCAATAGTGGAGATCTTCCAGTCACATACGGGGTTCCCCAAGGCAGTATCCTAGGTCCAACCCTATTTCTCGTCTATATAAACGACCTCACGAGTCTCAAGCTTCGCCATGGCAAAATTATCTCCTTTGCAGATGATACTGCTCTCGTTTTTTCCGCCGATACATGGGAAGGAGCTTTCAAAGCTGCCCAAGATGGTTTTGATGCTGTGAGGGAATGGCTTGAGGACAATGTGTTAACTCTAAATGTAGATAAAACCAAATATGTCTGCTTCAGTTTACGGTCAAACACAGAAATCAATTGTGATCCATATAATATCACACCACACGAGTGTTCCTCTAAAGATAACTGTTCTTGTCCTAAACTGGAGCGTGTAACAGCAATAAAATATCTAGGCGTTATCATAGACAGGAACCTCAACTTTAAGGAACACACTAAGACCCTCTGTGGTAGGATCAGGAAACTAATTTACATCTTTAAGACCCTCCGACACGTGACCGAATCCTCTGTACTGAAGCGGATATACTTTGCCCTCTGCCAGTCCCTCACTACTTACTGTATAACATCATGGGGAGGATCCCCTAAAACTATCATAAAACCTGTTGAGGTTGCCCAGCGTGCGAGCTTGAAGGTTTGCACTTTCAAACCAAGATTGTTTCCTACCTCGCAGCTTTACGAATTCTGTGGAGTCCTTTCGGTAAGACAACTTTTTCTTCTCAATATTATATTAATGCAACATAAGAATATCTTTTACGACCCACTCACTCAAAATAGGCGCACAAAACACTTAGTTTGCCCAAACCCCATCGCTTCTAAAACAAAATTTAGCACAAGATTTGCTCCATTTATTGGCCCTTACATCTACAACAAATTAAATAAATATCTGAAAATTTATCCGATGACTAAAAAATCTTGCAAAATTACAGTAAGTGAGTACCTACAGAAACTGACGTATGAGGAGACAGAAAATTTTCTTCAGATACCTAAATAAACAATTAAAGACTCAACTACTTGTTTAAATTATTAAAAACAAACTAAGTAAAGTCTTTCACAAACGCTCCGCAATCTTACACACCCTCTCACACTCATTCACGCACACATCCACCACACACAAAGAGAGGTCTGGTTACACACCTAGTATTACTACTTTCAAATATTGTTATCTTTTTTTCTTTAAATTTTTGTTTTTTTTTAGTTGAATAAGTTACGTACATTCATACATGGGATCTTTGTAATATTATAAGACAAAATATACTTAATTTGTAACCCAGGGGGATCGGCGTTGAGGGCTGAAATACAGGTTCTGCCTAGTTCGGCCCCAAATGCTCTACTTTTGTGTACTTTAAATTTAGATTAAGCACTCTACTTGTAAAAAATGTACATTTTTATATGAATAAACACATTATCAATTATCAATTACTGACAGCAAGCCACATAAATTCCTGACATTTTAGTTAGATGGCGTTACTTAGTTTTCACTTCAATCGGCAGTCCCTGATTTTTTTATTTCAATTAAACCTTTTATAGGCACTTTTTAACTGTCAAAGAGTCGGTCAGTTAGTCAGAAAGTTGAAGCAAATTGCCCATTCCAAAACGTAGATCATCTCTGTGGAGAAGGACGGGCAAGAGACTCCAAGGACACTCTTTTTCTTGGGTACATGAATCTTGTTGCTTCTATATGTGAGAACAATGTAAAAAAATAAAAACGAAAACAATTCAAAAGAAGCCCTGGCAGAAAAGAGATGACCACTCTCAACTGACAGCACCCGTTCATGAACACGACGCACCGTTGCGCGTGCTAAGCCCCCTTACTTTGGCCGGACTGTCTAGGATTTTAATTCAACAAACGATCTGTTTGCGGATGAACGGACGACATGACTGTCAAGTATTGTGAGAGGAATTCATGAAAGTTTGTAAAAAAAAAATATGTTTTAACCTCATCTTTATCATTTTCTCTTTTATGTGTGTCTTTGAATACCTACATCATTATTACAATATAGTACTTGGCTTCGTAATATTATATAATTAACAAATGCTTCCTCTCTCCTAACTAACTTAGGCACTTGTTTTGCTGTGCCCGACAGGGTCCCTATTAAGATCTAATTATAAGTTTACCACCTATCAATACCTACATGTGGAATGTAATAAAACTATTGAGTATTGATTATTGAAATTGGTTTTAACCGTTTTAATTAAAGTCAATAAATAAATAATAGACGAGTAGGTACTGGCCGACTCCTATAATTTACGTACCGTTATTGGTTAAAATTAAGACTTGTATCTTTACCATTAATGAAGCAAAGACCTCATAGCTTTGTATAGTAGACCCTCCCATATGGAAGTAGCCATCACAGGTAAAATTTGCTTACGAATCTATTTATATGCCCAGTTTGGCAATAAAAAGTTACCATTGGTAACCAAAACGTTTTTGTTTTTTCGTTTTTGTTTATAGGAAACGAGCATAAAACGATCTTAGCCGAACACCAGTCGCGAGTGCGCTTGATCTTGTGTGTGTGCGCTTTCGCTCATTGTATGGAATCGACCTTCTGTATTATTCTGTAGTAATGTGCGGACGCAAAATATGCGTTCGACGCTCAAAGGTGTTTCTATGAGAAAGGCTAGGAAGACGTGTGTCATTTGCCTGGTCTTTTTATTTTATTGAAGGTTCGTGGACAATAAATGTATGGACGTCTAGGTTATTTGAGCTAGCATTTTATAATGTTTTATTCATGAGTTGTAGGTTACTGTGTAAAAGGCTTCTGCTTTTATCGTATAATGTGCTCTTTCATGTAGAAAAGTTTTCATATTAATTTATCTACCTATCTTGATATACGAATTCTAATACTTTTTATTGTTGAGGTTCGTTTATTTCAAAATAAAAAGAGTTGGTACTTTTTTTGTTTTGTTTTGAGTGATGTATAAATTATGTCGATGGATGGAGAGGGAGAGAAGGTCAAAGAATAGATGGATGGATTGTGTGAGGAATGATATGCAAGAGAAAGGAGTGAATGATAGCGTGACGCTTGACAGGGGAGAGTGGAAGAAGAAAACGGGGTGCGCCAACCCCACGTACCATGAGACAAGGGCAGGAAGATAATGATAATGATTCTTTTGTGTTGTAAAATATTACTTTTATCTGAACAAAGTAGCTTAAAGTGAAGCCAGGAAACTTTATTATACTTATTTTTAAGCATAAGCATAATCAGCCTATAATGTTCCCACTGCTGGGACACAGGTCTCCTCTCTGTGAGCGGAAGCGGCCCTTAATCCAACACGCGGGCCCAGTGCGGGTTGGTGGTCACATGCTTTCGAATTTTTGGTTCTAGGACATGCCGGTTTCCTTTCCACAAGATGTTTTGCTTCACCGTTTTGAGAGCAGTGGTGATGAAATTAATAACACAAAGTACCTGCCTGGTTTTGAACTCACGACCTACAACTTGTAAGTCGTGGCCCATGATACCACTGGGCCACCACTGCTTATTTTTAAGAATTCAGGTTAATATCACATTTCTGTAAAACCTTTTAGCGAAATGTATCTTATGTTTAAACATGATCTTTTCGTCTTCATTTAGGCATTTTAGGTCCACAGGAATGTTTAATGGTTTTCGGTGTAAAAAAATTATACTTTGTCAATTAATTTTGTAAGTAAAAGTAAGTACTTCTGTTTATAGGTACGTCAATAAAATTTCTTATCGTGCAGTGTGTACTTATTCTCTGAGAGTTATTAAAAAAATTCAATGTAGGATGATTTTGTTGAAACTATTACTATTTTTGATTATAAAAGGTTTTTATTTCAGTTTGTGTTTTTCGTTTTTTATCCCCGTCAAATAATGTTTATTTATAGCTAAAAGTTATTATTTCAGGCATCTTAGCTGACGAATTGGAAACAGAAAAAACGGAGCATAGTGGAGTGCAATTGTGGAGAGTCGAGGGTGATTTGGATGAGGATGTGTTAGGTGAATTTGAGGAAAGAGGTAAATCATAAACCTTACATATGTTTTTACATGAAAGATAAAAAAATCATTTATTCGAATTCTTCTTCTCGTTTTTCGGGTCGACTGTACTTTGGTTGACTATTATACAGGGTGTCAGGGACATCTACACGAACCATGGATTCAGTATATGATTCTGAAACCCGGTGCGTTGAAATTTTTCATCAATTAAAAAAAAAAATCAGCTGTTCCATACATTTTGACCGCGTAGGTATTGCACTTTTCTATGAAACAGAGGTTTTTTTTTAAATCAACGGATAAGTATTGACCTTCACAGTCTGTGATCTTGCAGAGAATACTAAGTGTCTCTTTTGGATTTTATTTTGATATGAAATAAAGAAAACGAATATTTAAATGAAATTGCAGTAGCGACTGATATATGCAGATATTCGCATGAAAACTGAGACCAATAGAAGTTAAGCGTGTGTTCCTGGTCATTGAGTGGATTAATGCAATGTTTGTAATTAGTTATAGATGTTAGTATATTTTAAGTAAGGATAAGCGCATTTATCGCATTGGGTTATCCTGTAATGGTAAATGTAAGTTGATAAATAAAAAATAAAATAATGGTCACTCATCCGCGGACAGGCAAGCAGATATATTGGTTGGTTGCTATTTAGCCATAAGCCCCTTCATGTAGAGGAGAAAGTATCCATACCGTTTCAGTCCATTAAACTCAGTGAAAGAAAGATAAAATAAACAAGACGTTTGTCTCCCTTTATAGCAAATGCACTAAAGAGAATAGGTACAGAAGATCGGCTCCATACAACAAGCGAGAACGCACACACACATACACACGCTTCATGCACAGCGAGTGCAAGCGCACTTACGACTGGCATTTGTTTGAGATCGCCGCCTGTTCGTACGCGTCTGTGTGTGGGCGTTTGTTTTCGCACATTTTATTGAACCTTCTGTACTATTCTATGGCAAAAGTATGGAATCGTCTTCCGCCCCATTTCTCTGTTAACGTTTTAGCCACCAAAGTACACTATAATCTCACTAATGTGACCCCGTAAAAGCCTCGGTCACAATAGAACTGTCCCACAAAGAAGTCAATGGGGTATGTTAAGACGAATTGCGGACCCGGTTCCATATCCGTAAACAAACGGTTTTGTTACTAATGTTGAGAAGTACAGGACAATTCAAGATTGATTCGTGTGTATATTATTATCAAAATTGGTCGTCTGCTTTTGTGTCTATCTAAATCAGGGATAGCGAAAGTGTGCCGTTTTTTTCCTATTGAATGTTGCCGTGACGTGCAAACAATCTTGTCTCAGTGACTATCTCCTTCTTCCTCTTCTTCTTTGGAAGTCGGTTACTAAAGAAATTGACATTGTAGGTGTGTACTGCGCAGACCTACCTACATGTGATTGCTGATTATAAGTACGTACAGGAATTGAGTTCAATAAAAATGTACTAAATAATTAGTTTTTTACCTTTTACAGCTCATTTCACTGAAGATGTTTGGAAAAGAGATAACAGAACAATAGATTTTTTACTATTCCGACAAGAGGCCGCAGAATTAGCGAATTTCTTGGATGCCTACAATGTTTCCCATAGGATCCTGATGACCGATGTACGTGAGAACGTGGACGAAGCCATGTTGGCAAAATTTCCACTTAGCCCTAGCCCTAGTACTGATGCGTCAGAACCCTAAAGGCGCTCCGTTACCGGGAGTATGTGGTATTCTGCCGTGCAGAACCACATCATATAGTCTATCTTTAATTTATTATACTAAACAAACCACTTTTTGATCGGTTTACGTACTTATTAAAATCCAATGTCACTCATTAACTTTCCTTTTATACACCCCTTTGCAAAAAAACGGGCACCTTTACAATCATTGGCTATGGATAATATTAATATTTTTAGTATGTCATTAGCATAAATGACTAGTAGTATAATATACTGTTTGCTTGTTTTTATTGCATGATGTGGTCTCCTATAATTGAGGGAGCACATAGATTGTTGTTCTTGTCTTTATATTATAGCATGTAAGGTGTATTCTTTGTTGGAGATCCTAATAAAATAAAATAAAAATAAAACTAGTAATTTCTTATTATCAATGTAGTTTTTTGGCAACACTCCTCTTCCAGCAGCGCTATAATTTTACTAGCTCTTATGCTTTTTCTGCCATTACAATCGACACAAAAATATCTGTTTTAAGTCATAATAAGGCAGGGTTATACGACAAACTTAAAATATTCTACTTAAAATGACGAGAAGCTAGTTTTAGTTGCCTGATAACCTTTTAACCGCAAACCCGCGAAAAGTAAGTAAAAAGGAACAAACTGAAAAAGAGATTATTATTTAATTTAAACAAATATTCGAATTTGGAATAAACTTTTTTTTATACCCAGACTCGTTATTAAGTGTCAGTAACATAGTTTGGCTATTAAAACCTGTTTAGAACTCAATGATTACCAATAATGTAGAAAAATCAAAACCGCCCTTTTTTGTGCAAAGGAATGTATATTCTTTAATAACATTGTACCTGTAAAAGCATACTTTTTGTAATCTTTGATTGTTTTAGCATCCAAAATCTATTTTATACTAATAACTTTCCTCTTTGTAAAAAATGTTCTATTCTATTCTATTTTTAATAAATGGCAAGCAGAGCCGATGTCGACTATTTTCAGAAGTGTGCATGTAGAATACTTTTACATTCTGACATTCTCATTGAAAGCTTTCATCTGTCCAATTTACTTTTTCATACCATAGACATAACGCACCATGGACAAGTTGACTTAATCTTCTTCTAGACCAGACTAGATAAAGCAGGTGAATACACTGTAATCTTCGCAATAAGAGCAGGTGTAGCATTTTCCCTGTATAAACCGTTTTTATTAGTTCTGGCCATCATTCAATTAAGAAATAACTTGATAGATGTTCGAAATGTTTAAAATATGACACAGGACGATAAAAGCGGACTTCTGTTCTTAAGTTGGCTCTGGCCATTGCTTAAGGCTCTGCTGTCTCCCTTGGATCTAATTTCCTAGCACAGTTATCTACTCGAATAGTTTGATTAGTTCAGTGTAACTACCGTAATTATAAGTAATACCACGGTAGACGGTAGGCCAACTTCATAGAAATGGACGAAGCGCGAGCTATACCTACGCGCCTCGATCGAGGTATGCGCGAGGTACGCAGACAGTCGCGTCTGTGCCGCAGTGACGAATGAACGGTGTGTTGTTTTTTTAACAATAACCGCGCGATTTTTACACTAAAAATAAATTCAAGTACATATTTAATATGACGAGTAGGATATATTGTTGCTGTTTTTGGTTGCATGAATTTGGCAATAACGCATCCAGAGATAACTTTTTTTAGATTACCTGGAAACTTTGAAAGGTATTATTATTAACAAACAACAACAACAAAATTATTTTATAGTCTTACTATAAAATAATTTTACTTACTGGTAGGTAGGTACATATTGTGTGTATTTTTAATGGATAAGTATTTCCTTTTATCTCCCGAAAAAAAGATGTCTGGATTAATAAATAAAGTGAATAGAGTAAAGTGATAACACGAGTGAAATAGGTAGTTATAGGAGGTTCATGAATTAATACGGTAGGTACGCTTGTTTTAAAACCTCGGGCATTTGTGTTTTGTTTTGTTATTCAATTCACAAAGTATTTTATTTATTTGTGTAGATAAAAAAAGTATATTTACAATCACAAAACTAAATGGAAACACAAAGTAGGCAAATGTAATTAAAATACTGGAGGCGGGCAGCCCTATCGCATGTTTACGTACCGCGCGGCTTTATTTCTAAGATATGGCTTAGTTATTCTACCGTCTACCGTGGTAATACTGTGTGTAACCTAAACCATTTTGAACCGTGTTTTCCATTAATAAACTTTTAGTGTGTTTGTGTTTACGGCTTGTCATTTAACCGACCCTACCCTACCTACCCCTGTAAAGGGCCCTGCACCAGCCATCTGGCGGCGTGGCACAAGACGTCACACCAAGAGTACACAGTGTCACATACTACTTGAATAAGAGAGGCCTCAGAAGTCAAACGGCGCGGCGCCAGGCGACGTTGCCCTCAGAGAGTGGCCTTCGCCGTCACGAAGCACGACGTAACGCGTGATGCTGACGCGGGCCTCCCGCTAGCGTGAGTTACCACGAAGGGCTTCTGCTGCCTAGAGCTACCTCTTACACCCACCTCTCCATTCGACAGGACACGTCGCCTACAGTTGCCTCCTACGGTCGGGTACGGAATGGTACCAGCCGTTGGTCCCGGCTGTCATTCGTGGATTTTTGACAGTCGTTACGAGTCGTCAGAAGCCCGAAAGTCTGACAACAGTCTTACCAAGGGGTATCGTATTACCCAGTTACTGGGTTTTGGACGTCAGATAGGCAGTCGTTCTATGGGAAATACTGGTATTCAGCTGCGTCCGGTTAGACTGGAAGCCGACCCCAACATAGTTGGGAAAAGGTTAGGCAGATTGATTAACATTTTGTAATAATAAAAACTAACCCTCGGTTCAGCCCTTCGAGGAATCGTTATGTTTATTTATTTATTTATTTAGTATTTCTAGCACACAAATGTACAGAGGCGGACTTAATGCCATAGGCATTTTCTACCAGTCAACCTTTGGGTGATGCGGAGACAAACAGTGGTAGGTGCAATACCGAGAATTGAAGAATAAATATTTATTTAAATTATGGAAATATGAAAATTGAATGAATTTTAATTATGAATTATTATTATGTTATTTTATATGTGTAAGTAACTAACAGTTAAAATAAAAATATAATATACCTAACTAAAACTATTAAAAAACTAAAATGTGGCCGCATCGGTGTCGGCGATTTCGTTGAACAAACCATAAGCATTCGGACCCCACGGCCCGAGGCTTTCAACCGCGAACGGCTCGAAAATATAATTACCGATAAGGTATACATTCGCCGGTTGAAGGTTTTCAGCAGACTAGCAGCAGGCGTCAGCACAGCACGCCGAGCCAGGAAGATGGGATGGCGCAAGAGCATCGACCGTCTCACACTAAACGCTAAATTAATATTAACATTTTCAAAACGGATTTCTAGGACGATAAAATCCGTTCTAGAAATCCGTTTTTATTTGTCGATTTTTTTTTGTCGAAAAACGGATTTCTAGAACGAATTTTATCGTCCTAGAAATCCGTTTTGCGACTAATATAAGTAGATAGCGAAATAATTGGGCGTAATATTAAAATAGCCTTCTGCCTATTTGTGGTCCCGAATACATGTATTTTCTAACACAAGTTACGACTTTGTCCGATTTTTTACGATTGACTATGAATAAATGCATGGGTATTATTAGCGTCCTTGAAGGGAATAGGCCTAAGTAAGTTATAGCGTCAAGTTTATGCCCCATAAAAATCTGTAAGCGTAGGATTTGTAAGATTTCTCTTTGTATGAAACTATCTACATATAGTCTGATGACTAAACATCGGATATTTCGATGCATGTTAAAATGTTGGCTATTATGGAAAGCACTTTTGTATCCAAAAATATCTCGGGATTTCGGGATCGACAAATTTAGAGTTCTGATTATAGAATCGAATGTATATTTACTTACGTTCAGTTGTTGGCTAATATGGAATGCTCTTTTGTATCGACCGCAAAAATCTCGCGATTGATAAATTATTAGTTTATTTTTACTATAGAAATGCTAGCTAATGTTGTGTAGTAGGTTGCCAAATTGGCATAGCACATAGTGACAAACAACTCATGCTTTGACTTTCCTTAAAAAATGTTAACAGTACTATAAATTCTTATGTTAACACCGTAAAAGCACCCGATTAGTTTTACATTTCCGGATTTTATTGAATTCCGGGATTTATGTTAAGATTTATTTTTATTAAGAAGCCTATTTCATAATTTCTTAGCCAAAAATTAACTTTAGGTAAATATGCATCCGAATATCCGATCTCTAGTGATGACCTACTGGTTAAGCCCTTGCCTCTCATGTACGAATGGGTACAAAACTAGATAAAAATCAATGTGAAGTTTTCAATTCATAAGTACTTTCTAAGTATATCTTGGACATCGCTGACATTGGTGAAGTGAAAACAGTGTGAGGAAACCAGCCGATGTCTTTTGTAAAAACCATACCGTGAAGACTCAGGTGAAATAAGCTGGCATTTCACTTGACGCTAAGAATTACACTATTAACAGCTCACTTCAATGAAGATCAGCATGACTGATTGTTAATATAAGTCTGAAATCGCCAACCCGTCTTGAGCAAGCGTGGTGATCAATGCTCGTGCCTTCTCTGTATGAGAAGAAGCCTTCGCTCTGCAGTGGGACAGTAATAGACTGGTAGGTATTAATATTATCTATAGCAAAATTTTCAAGATATGTAAACCAATGAGGTAAATTAAGCAGTGGTGGCCCAGTGGTATCGGCCCCGACTTACGAGTTGTGTAAATAATTTCATCACCACTGCTCTCAAAACGGTGAAGGAAAACATCGTGAGGAAACCGGCATGTCTTAGAACCCAAAATTCGAAGACATGTGACATCTACCAACCCGCACTGGGCCCGAATAAATTACAGCCCACTCCCTCTCACAGAGAGGAGGCCTGTGTCCCAGCAGTGGGAACATTAATAGGCTGATTATGATGATATGATGTAAACCAAAATATATTTGTCAAAATTTCGGGCACTTTTCAGATTGATCATCATAAAAATATGAACACAGTATACCAATACATAATTGTCCGTGTGGTGCCGGACTTAAAGAATCGCACTACCCTATGTCTTCCCATGGGTGTCGTAAAAGGCGACTAAGGGATTACTAGAGAATGGGCAGCAGCGTTCTCTATGCACTATTAACACCATACTGCGATCGCCAACCCGCTTGCCAAGCGTGGCGATTATGGAAAACCCCCCCTAAAAATGACAAGCACCACAAACAAACGGCCCCTAGTGCCCGGCGGCCTACCTACCCTTGGCTACGGTAGCGGTCAAGGTCACGGTGAGGCAAGGGGTGCGAAGAATCCCCGGAAGAGATCTGGCTACCACAACCACCGGAAACTGGACCTGGCAACTTATAACACGCGTACACTCCGGACCGACGAGAAGATCATCGAACTCGAGGAAGAATTGAGCAGGTTACGATGGGGTATAATAGGATTATCTGAAGTCCGAAGAGAGGGGGAGGACTCGATAATCCTTAAATCCGGAAACTTGCTCTATTTCCGGGAGGGCGACCAGCAGTCCCAGGGTGGTGTCGGGTTTATCGTCCACAAGTCCCTTGTGAGCAATGTAGTGAAGATCGAGAGTGTGTCGACCAGGGTGGCGTACCTTATACTCAGAATATCCGCAAGATATTCGCTGAAGGTCGTACAGGTTTACGCCCCGACCTCGTCACACCCCGACTATGAGGTGGAGACCATGTATGAGGATATTTCTAGAGCCATGCATGTCTCTAAAACTCACTTCACCGTTGTCATGGGGGACTTCAACGCGAAACTGGGCAAACGAAACGATGATGAGCTGCGAGTGGGGCAATTTGGAATTGGACGTCGGAACCACCGGGGTCACCTACTGGCCAGTTTTATGGAGAAGGAAGGCCTCTTTATGAGGAACTCCTTCTTCAGAAAACGTGAGCACAGAAAGTGGACCTGGCAGAGCCCTGATGGTGCAACAAAAAATGAGATTGACTTCATTATGTCGACGAAGAAGCAAGTATTCAATGATGTCTCTGTGATCAACGCGGTGAAAACCGGAAGCGATCACCGCATGGTAAGAGGCACATTGAACTTAAATATTAAGCTGGAAAGATCTCGACTGGTGAAGTCTACGCTCCGTCCAGCACCGATCCAAGTCCAAAACCCCGAGAGCTTTCAGCTCGAACTTCAGAATCGTTTCGAGTGCCTAGGGAGCTCCGTGGACGATTTTAACGATGGGTTCGTGGAAACTGTCCATACGGTCGGGTCCAAGATCTTTAAGACCCGTCGTACAAATAGAAACAAGAAGCTCTCTGATCCTACTATACAGTTCATGAAGGAGAGGCGCAAGATGATCCTCCAGTCTTCAGACGATGCGTTCAAGTACCGGCAGCTCAATAGACGGATCTCTAAGTCCTTGAAAAGCGACCTTCGTCGCTTTAGTACGGACCGCATTGAGGACGCGATAGAGCGGAATAAGGGCTCCAAGGTCTTTGCAAGAGATCTGTCTATTGGGCAGAGCCAGCTTGCAAAGCTGAAGACCGATGATGGCAGGATCGTATCCGCCAAACCTGAAGTATTGAGAGAGATCGAGAGGTTTTATGGACAGTTATACACGTCATCCAGTAACCCCGTTACGAATCTGGCAAACGACCCAAGAGCTAGATTAACCCGACATTATACCGAAGATATCCCGGACGTCAGCTTGTACGAGATTAGGATGGCTCTAAAGCAGCTAAAAAACAACAAGGCGCCGGGTGATGACGGAATTACGGCCGAACTATTAAAGGCCGGTGGGAAACCCGTTCTAAAGGCCCTCCAGAAGCTGTTCAATTCCGCCATACTCGAGGGTAAAACGCCACAGGCATGGAACAGAGGTGTGGTGGTACTCTTCTTTAAAAAGGGCGACAATGCCCTGCTTAAGAACTATAGGCCCATCACACTTCTGACCCATGTCTACAAGCTGTTTTCAAGAGTCATCACGAACCGTCTCGCGCGCAGGTTTGACGACTTCCAGCCTCCCGAACAAGCCGGATTCCGTAAAGGCTTTAGCACCGTGGACCACATACATACGCTGCGGCAGGTTATACAGAAGACGGAAGAGTATAACCTGCCTCTCTGCTTAGCGTTCGTGGATTACGAGAAAGCCTTCGATTCGATCGAGACATGGGCTGTACTGCAGTCTCTTCAACGGTGCCAGATCGACTATCGGTACATCGAGGTGTTAAAGTGCCTATACAAAGACGCCACTATGTCAGTCCGACTCCACGACCAGACCTCGAAACCTATCCTACTGCAGCGCGGTGTGAGACAAGGAGACGTTATCTCTCCGAAACTGTTCACCGCTGCACTGGAGGACGTCTTCAAGGTTCTGGACTGGAAAGGGCTAGGCATCAACATCAATGGCGAGTATATCACTAACCTTCGGTTTGCCGACGATATAGTTATCATGGCTGAGACCATGGAGGACCTCAGTATAATGCTCGATGACCTCAGTAGAGCCTCCAAAAGAGTGGGTCTTAAAATGAACATGGACAAGACAAAAGTCATGTCAAATGCCCATGTAACACCCGCCCTCATAAAGATCGGAGACGCTACGCTCGAAGTTGTAGACGAGTATGTTTACCTAGGACAAACTGTCCAGCTAGGTAGGTCCAACTTCGAGAAAGAGGTCAATCGTCGAATCCGACTCGGCTGGGCAGCGTTCGGGAAGCTACGCAATATCTTCTCGTCCCACATACCACAGTGTCTCAAGACGAAAGTCTTTGACCAGTGCGTGTTGCCAGTGATGACTTATGGCACTGAAACGTGGTCGCTCACAATGGGCCTAATCAGGAGGCTAAAAGTCACCCAAAGAGCAATGGAGAGGGCTATGCTTGGAGTTTCCCTACGTGATCGAATCAGAAATGAAGAGATCCGCAGGAGAACCAAGGTAACCGACATAGCCCGAAGAATTGCCAAACTTAAGTGGCAATGGGCAGGACATATTGCTCGCAGAACAGATGGCCGATGGGGTCGAAAGGTTCTGGAGTGGCGACCACGTACCGGAAGACGTAGCGTTGGAAGGCCTCCCACAAGATGGACCGATGACCTAGTAAAGGCCGCAGGAATTCGCTGGATGCGGGAAGCACAGAATCGGTCGAAGTGGCGGTGCTTGGGGGAGGCCTATGTCCAGCAGTGGACGTCTTTCGGCTGATATGATGATGATGATGATGATACCAATACATTACCATTGTAACAGCATAACGTTAAATGTAATTCCGTTTGCAATCAGTGACCATTTCAAGCTTGAATCCAATTTATGTTCAATACAATACATACTCGTACGTCAGAATATACAGAGATTCTAGAAACATATTCCACTCGTGACAGGTTATGTATTGGAAATGTGAATAGTATGCCGATGACAGTACGTCGAGCTCTGTAGAATACAATCAGTGTGACATCTGTGTATATTGCGAAAGACATTTTTTATGGATTTTTTTAGAGTTAGAGAGATTCGACATTCTATTCCGAATTTATGTATAAAAACTGTATTTATATTTTATTTCATATTTGTTACATTGAATTCAATTTACTGTTTCTAACACTAAAATTATATATTATGTACAGATATGTAAAGGAAAAAATAAAAATAACGGGAAGAAATCATTAAAAAAATCATTAAAAACATGGGAAAGTGCCCATGGGCACTTTCCCCGCTAAAGGCTGGCAGCGTTGCCACGTTGGACGGCTATGCTGATTCTTTGACCTAAAAATTGGTTCATGAAGACTCGACCACTTGGCGATGTCCCGAAATACTCGATGAACACTCGGACCCCTTATCAAAAATTGTTCAATGCCAATTTTAGAGAACCGCAAAAACAAATTCTGGCGTAGTAAGCGCGATTGCTGAGCGTGGGTTTTGGGTTCGATCCCTAGGTTGGCCAAAGTGCTGTGAATTACGTAAGGGTAAGCTGGAGTCCGGCTTTGTGATCGGTTAAAGGCAATAGGTTCATCCCCTATTACATGGAACTAAAACATAAATTGGTAGCCTCTACATACCCGTTCGGGAAATATAGACGTGATGTTATAGATATATATATAATATTTATATAGATAAGTTTATGCTTTATGGTATGTATTTTTATTGTATATGTAAATGGTACACTACTGACTACCTGCAGTATTGTCTCTCCTTCTCCTTTTAATCCATCCAAAGGTTGTTTGTAAAAGATCGCTTTTAGCGATAACACCGCCCATTGTTTCACCCTATGTAAAATTTCTAAATGTATGTCTGTAATTTTTATGGTGTACATAATAAAGAGTATTCTATCTATCTATCCGTTACACATGCCTCTAGATTTGTAGATGTTAGTTTAGCACTAAGATTCTCTGTGACGTGGCTTCCAGTACACAAATTAACATGTACAAACGTCAGAGGTTTAGTACAAACCATTCCTGCATACAGAGCGAAGAATTTCCTGATTAGCCAGATTCAGACCGTTTGCCGGGAGAGGACAAGCACAATATCTTGCAGTGCAAGAACTGTTTCTTTTGTGGAATAGTTAAGACGTAGTGCGTAAATTATGTGGTTACAGAAAATCTAAATCAAATTGTAATTGAAAACTGCAAATGTTAACATCTCAGAACAGTAATACCTAACTTGTAAAAGTAGCTAAGAATAGAATAGAATACTTTTTATTATGTACACCTTAAAAATTACAGACATATGTAATATAAGATTAGGGATAGGACGACCGGAATAGGAATAGGGGGATTAGGGATTAGGGTTAGGGTTTGGGGGGGGGTTTGGGGGGTTGGGGGGGATTAGGGTAGATAATTTTTTTTCGTTACTTATAGATTTTAATTGTCAAAAATATTTTCATTTATAAAATGATTTCTATTAAATTAGAGCTAAAATGAACCCTAAAATGAATAGCATTCAATATCAGGATAGTTTACCAAGTTTCCTTCATTATTAAAAGTTGTCCTTAGTACAATTATTATTTCTGATTGTCTGAGATGCAGAAACTACATTTCAACATGAAAGTTCAGGCTCCAGTCCCCTTTGACTCATTCAGCTTTCAACTTTAAGCTTAGTCGGTGTGTCAATGTGTCAAAGTAAGTCCAGTTAGTTTGAATGCTCAAATTGCCTGGCATTGGTAATAGACTTGGTGAGGTCGAAGTTCCTCTTAGTGGTGCAACTTTACCTTCGGGTTATTCGAATATTTTTGTATAAATTTCTTGCTTTTGAATGGATATTGTTGAAATTAATAGAAAATCTATGTTTTTTTTTTTAAGATTATATTTTTTCATAAACTTACTGATTGCAAGAAATGACATATTTTTTGAAGATGATTGTGCACTTCTTCACTGTAGTAAAATTATGCATTGTATGTTTCACCTTTGATAAGATAAGCATTAAAAAGTTTACGAACCATAAACACAAATAAAAGAAATCTTAATGAAATTGTACAAAGGGTGGTCCAAAGAGGTAAAGGCAGAATACTGAATATTGTTGAGTTACATTTAGTTTTCACAGACGGACACGTCAAGCGATTAATTTATAGTTATATAATATGTCACAGTAAGGTGGTTGAAGCCGTGATATAGTTATATCCCTAGGGATATATGAAAGCGGTTCATAACTCTCTTACTAGGAATATAACTATGATACGAGAACGATCTACTAATATAACTATTAGGGCAGTCCGACTACATAGGTTAGGTTAGAACTTTGACTAACACCGCACGACTTGAGCGAGCGGAGCGAGCGGTACCGCGGCAGCGGCCGGCGAGCGCTACGTCGAAATTTGTTGTAGTAAGTAATATAATATAATAGTATAGTAATTAAAATTAGGGACTCCGACAGTTATGAACCGCTTTCGTATAACTATATTACAGTATATAGCTATATACCTAGGGATATAACTATATCACAGCTTCAACCATATTACTGTGTCATATAGATATAGATAGATATAGACATACCTAATTTAAAACCAAAAATACATTTATTTTGTCCTGTAAATCATTTGAGTCTATTTGAACAACTTAGCTTTAAATAATCCATAAACTTTGTTTTTCTTATCTTTTAAATACGTTATATTTTTCGTTGTAATTTCATCTTTTTATTTAATTTCACAATATTCTGTTGAACCTTTTAACGGAGCGTATATTTTGTTTAAACGGAGATTCTTTAAAGTATTTTATGTCTTGAATATTTAATAGTTCTGTCTAGAAAATAATGCTCAGTCAATTAATTTTCTTAGCAAACGTAGGTACTTCAGTTTTATACGTCTATAAAATTTCTTATCGTGTGCCTTCTAAGAATTTATTCAATTTTTCAATATAGACATGATTTTGTTGAAGCTAATATTTTTCTTAATTCTAAAAGGTTATATTTGCGTACTTATTTTGAGTTTTTGGGATATCTTTAGGGATTAGAGGTAAAGTGTCTAGAGCCTTTAGCAAATGTATTTGTTTATTTATATTTTAAGTTTGTTATTTTAGGTATTCTAGCTGAAACTGAGCTGAGAGGTGTACAATTATGGAGAGCACAAGGCGATCTCAATGACGATGTGTTAAATAAATTCAACGATAGAGGTAAGCTTGATTATTATCACATTTCTTTATTGAACTGTTGACTATCACTGTGTCGTATTGAATATGCAGTGTGGATTTTAATCAATCGAAGTTTTAGTCAATCGGAAAATTATTACGATTTGCAAACGTATTGATGAGTAAACTTTACACCTTGTTCCTCATACCTCTATCACAGTAATACAGTAAACAATAATAAAGTAACAGTATTATGTCTCGGCAGTGACCTTGAAATAAATACCTACGGCCGCTCGGTGGATATACCTTGGTAACTGACGTACACTCGATAATGTTGCGTACAGGGGGCCTACCCTAAAAGATGAGCTCAACAGGTCGTATAGCACCATCTCTTTCCCCCACTGAAGTAAGATTAAAATAATATTGCTTTTAGTTGTTGTGATAGGCCCCCTGATACACACTGAGATTTCGAAGCGCGTCGTTTCGGCAGTATTCTATGAAGATATAATAGTGTTACTTTGTTGTACTGTGCCTCTATAATCCCACTGCCAAATTGCGTAAAACACTCGTAATCTTCTTGTTTTCGTGTGGTAAGTGACTTACCTAGTGTCAGAGTTATAAAGCCACCCATGGGCTTCTGACTTGGCTTCATAAGCCGTCGAGAAATATTCAGGCATTTAGGTTTCCTCACGATGATTTTCTTCACCGTTTTTGAAGCAAGTGTTAATCATACAATACGCACATGAATCCGAAAGGTCAGAGGTGCGTGCCGTTCGAACTCAACACTCGTAATAAGAACCGGTTTTATTGTGACCACACGGGAAAATACATTGCTTAATTTTTTGCGTCATTCTAAGCATAGACCAAGCGAGTCTATCACGCTAATACTTCTCAATGATGTAAATATAACTTCACGCAAAAAGTTACCAAAAGTTAAAATTAGTTTTATTAAGATAATACTTACAAAATTAAATAATAATAATTTTATCCTTATACTGAAATTCTATCTTTTATCACACACAGCAAGCAAAGGTGAAGAAATTTGGATAAGAGATAACAGAACAATAGATTTTTTGGTGTTCAATGAGGAGCAGGAAAATATAACTAGCTTCGTGAAAGAACATGGAATGAACTATACGGTCCTGATAGATAATGTGCGTGGGAAAGTGGACGAGGCTTTAGTGCGCACATTTCCCACCAGACGTAATGGTAAGGTGATAGTACTTTTAGACTATTGACATAGTAAGAGAAATTAATTGATAAGCCAATTGACTATCAACTTAAATTTTCCATATATTGCTGCCAAGCTGTCATTCAACACGGCCAAATCACGTAGAGTGTCAATTTCCTTAATAATTAGTTGCCCTGATTGTATCTTTAGGCAACTGATCGCAAAAAATTAATGAAAATATATAATATATAATGTATTTTATGTATGTTTGTATTTTATGTATGTGTTGTGTATGTAATGTATTTAATGCCTGCTATGTTTGTGGAAACTGGAAACTATAGACTTTTTCGATGGCCTAAGTATTATTAAAGTTTTTCGTTATTTATGCTGATACGGCAAAGTTGTTTCGGGTAAACTGAGTAAAGTCAATCGCATATCAGTGGTAAAAAAAACCAGCCAAGTGTGTGTCGGACCGAGCGCAATGAAGGGTTCCGTAGTTGGGATGAATTTATCCCAAGAACAAACTTAACATTGACACACAACAGAACATGCGATGCCTAAATAAGCCACCAGGCTATTATCACATCTAAGTCTTCCCCATAGAGTATAATTTTGTAATTTTACTTTCTTTTACTATTTTACTTTAATTAAAGCTGTGTCTGGAGATTCATTTACATGGAAAAGCTATCCATCACTACGTGAGATCAACAACTATTTAAACAAAATGGCTGCCACCTATCCAACGCACTGCAAGATTGTTACTCTTGGGAAGACATTAGAGATGAAACCTATTTATGTAAGTACTAGCGACCCGTCCTGCTTCGCATGATTTTTACGACTTGACGAACCATGTAGATTTTTTAATTATATGTAAGTTTAATATGAATGTATCTACATACAATTAAACCTTCCGGAATTGATAGTGAAAACCGCATCAAAATCCTTTTCATAGTTTAGAAGAATAACGCGGTACCATAAAGATAAAAATTGCGACTTTAATCAATAATATGTATAGAATACATAGATACACCTCTGCCCAACCCTTCGAGGAAACAAGACGTGATGTTATGTTATGTTAATAGATAGATAATTAACATAGATGTAAGAGCAGTGGTGGCCCAGTGGTGACAGCCCCGACTTACGAGTTGTATGTCGTGGGTTCGAGCCCAAACAGGCACTTTACTTTGTGTAAATAATTTCATCACCACTGCTCTCAAAACGGTGAAGGAAAACATCGTGAGAAAACCGGCATGTCTTAGAACCAAAAGTTCGAAGACATGTGACATCTACCAACCCGCACTGGGCCCGCGTGGTAGATTACAACTCACTCCCTCTCACAGAGAGGAAGCCTGTGTCCCAGCAGTGGGAACATTAGGCTGATTATGTATGTTATGTACATAGATGTAAAATCCCTCTTGTTCATATTCTATAGTTCCAGGGTTTGATTGCAAAAAAAGTCGCTGGGTTTTTGAAATATGACAATGTGTATCAAACTTAATAAATTATTTACGTCAAAAGGCGGCGTTTATTTATGGTATATGATCGAAATTGTTTTAAGATAAAGAACTCAGACAAAAAAAAATGTGTAACCTTTTTTTTGTCCCACGATCCATATACCTATTATGATTAAGGGCCATTGTTTAACTATTGTGGCTAGGCTAGGCAGATTGATTGGCTGCACATGTACCTTTATTTTAGATGTTAAAAATATCAAACGGCAACCAGAACAATAAACCAATACTCGTGGACAGTGGGATGCATGGTCGGGAGTGGACGGCTGTGATATCAACACTCTACTTCATCGACTCTATCGTTCGGAAGTTTTACCAACAGCCTGATTATATTACCAAAAGAGACTGGTATGATGTAATCCTATACTATTAAAGTAGCAATATTTGTTAGCGCGGGGAGCAATAAAAGAGTGGACAGTATTTTAAGGCAAAGGTTTAATTATTATTATTTGATTTATTTCAGATCGCACACAAGAATGACATACAATCCATATACTTATTATTAGTAACATAGACTTAGAAACTATGTTAGTAAAACTTACAAACTAACCTAACTACACTTAATACCTACGTGGCTCTACACATGTTGGCACGTGCCTCTGCATCCAGTGCCTAATAAAGGGGCTGTCTACCTTATCGGCCAATGTTTTTAAGATGCTGTTGGGGCTTCCGCGCAGCCTGCCCATTATCGACGCTGCCCGCTTTCTCATTATGGCATGAAAATCGTCGACACGGGCTTCCGCGAACATCTGTGAAGCGCTGCAGAAGCGCGGAAGCCCCATCAACAACCTAAATCCATTATTATACTGAACGCGTAGGACGTTGTAAGCCCTCTGCGTATACTTCACCCACAAGCTGCACGTGTAGAAGGTTTGGCAGTAGGCCTTAAAAAGACACACCTTCACATCCCCACTACAACGTGCAAACCTGCGGGCTAACATATTGCACCGAACCGCCAACGCCCTACGCTCCCTGTCCAAATCTGCATCATCAGATAAGTCCTCCGTAACCAGATGTCCTAGGTACTTAACCTGAGCAACACGCTGCAACTGTGTTCCGCTCATAGTTACTGGAGGAACGTTACCTAACGATACATTTTTGCACTTAAAAATCACCATCTGCGACTTTTTAACATTGTATGCGAGCCCATGCGTCGCCGCATAGGACTCGCACACACCAATCAATTTCCGGAGTGCACTGATTGATGGGCTCAGCAGCACCATATCATCTGCATAGCTTAGATTATTAATCATTACACCATCTATTGAACAGCCGACATTGGCTCTGCTGAGCTCATCAATCAGGTCATTCACATACAGGTTAAACAGAGCAGGCGATGTCAACCCACCCTGTCTAACACCACACTCCAACAAGTACGGCTCGGAAGACACATTATTCCACCTAACGCGATTTGTTTGCGAGCTGTACCAGAACTTCAACAAGTTAACTAGCTCTACTGGCAAATTTAAACTGTGGAGCTTAGACCATAGCTTCTCATAGGAGACGAGGTCAAAAGCCTTGGAAAGGTCAAGAAAGACAGCATAAACTGGCGTCTGTCTGTCGGTATAATACCTTACAGTCTGCTTGAGCGCCAGGATAGCACTCTCCGTCGATAGTTTGCTTCTAAAGCCAAACTGCGCATCATTCAAAGTTAAGTGGCTATTAAGCTGACGCTCAAGCAGGCCATCAAGTACCTTCCCTACCACCGTAGCTAAGGAGATAGGCCTGTAATTGTTTTTGTCGGAGACATCACCGGTTTTATTTTTAATCACAGGTACTACCACAGTTTCTACTAAATCCGCTGGAAGATAGGTGTGACGAACGCAAAATGTATAAAGCATCGCAAATATGCGGTATATATGAGGTCCAGCGTACAGCAAGTGCTCAACACCTAATCCGTCATGCCCCGGAGACTTCCCCTTTGACAAATTAGTCACTACTTGCTTAATTTCTTTAGCAGTGAACCCCCGGGGAGCCTTCGGGTCAGACAGACCTACCTCTGTCGCACCTTGCTGCTGAGGCAACACCGACTGCACCCTGAAATGGTCTTTAAAAATATTCGCTATACACTTTGCGTCGGTCGCCCCATCCACACTCACAGGGAGGCCCGGTTTTGGATTCAGCTTATTAGTTTGTTTCCAAAACTTAACAAAATTTTTCTGTGAATAATTTTGAGCTATATTATCCATCTTAATCTGATCTTTGTGATTTTGACAATATTTTAACCTACTTTTAAACCTGTTCTTACTACATTTCATATTTTCGTAACTAAGTCCTGACCTTGGCATACCATTTAATTTCCATTGCTGAAAATTATCCCGGGCCTCCCTGTGAGCATACTTAACATATTTATTCCAGCCATACACATGTCTACCCTTCCCGACCAAACGCGGCTCCCGACCACGCATTGCCGCATCCTGTAGTGCCTTGATTGTTTTCCGGTACAGCTCATCAATAACGGACCTATGCTCCACACAAGAACACATCCTATCACAACACTCACTCAATTCTGAAGGAAAGTCTATCTCTCTCAGTAAAGCTGAACATGTCGCAGTGTATGCACGTATTTGAAATTGACTTCTCTCTCCCCACTTAACGGTATTGTTTTGTTCATTAACACTATGACAAGCCGACTTTACTGTTGATACATGCAGATTACAATTAATTTGAAGTGGCAAGTGGTCTGACCAATAAACGTCATGACGCACAACAACATCACTTATTGTTAAATGTGCAGCCTCAGTAACCACGCAGTGGTCGAGCCATCGCCTACACCCATGCGCATCACTTATAAAAGTATAGCTGTTACTGTCACTACCAAGCATGGAAATGTCAGCACATAACAAACCCTGCTCGTCACAAAAATTTAGTAACTCCCTACCAAAACATTCGCCAGGATGGGCATTAAAATCTCCTAATATATAAACATTTTCAATATTGCACGACTCGATTATAGCTACAATTTCACTCAGGCACTCATTAAACTCTATAATGTTCTCTGCAGAGTCCGTAGGCATATATAAACTAAATACTAATAACTCACGGTTCGATATTGCACCTTGTATTGCTGCTATACGGTTACTTTTACATTGCACTATTGATACCGCACTTAACACATCTTTACGCCATAGCAAGGCCACACCCCCATACGGCCTCCCCCGCAATATACCAGCAGTTAGATCAACCGCTGATTTTCCGAAATACATAAAATCCTCATGTATCCCTGCAAGCATTGGAATATCTGGCTCCAAAAGCCAGGTTTCCTGTAATGCCAAAATGTCCGCTGTTTCACACAAAGACCTTACGCAATCGCGTGACCTCTTAACACCCTTACAGTTGAAACTAATTAATCTCAATGGCAATGATCCTTTACTATCCATTGCTGTGTATGTTATCCTCCATTGTCATAGTACGACTAAAATTCCTTGTCTTATTTTTGAAATATATGTATCGCCTAAATGACACACCCTCAGGCCATGTGTTTTCATCCAATTATGCCGTTCCATCCATCCATTAATGCCGTTCTTATTATAACTTATAAACTGTCCCGGACAAACAGTATGTAATTAAATAAGAGAGGAATATCGTCCGACGCGGTGGAGTCCGTGGATCCGGCTCGAAGGACCAATGTTAGCGCGGGGAGCAATTAAAGAGTGGACTGTATAGAATAGGCAATGGTTTAATGCCGTATCAATTTACAAATTATAAACTGTCCTGGACAAACAATTAAATATTAAGTTAGAGAGGAGAATCGTCCGTCGCGGTGGAGTCCATAATTTAATCATACCTGGGGAGAGCAGTGGTGGCCCAGTGGTAACCGCGACTTACGAGTTGCATCACTACTGCTCTCAATACGGTGAAGGAAAGCATCGTGAGGAAACCGGCATGTCCTAGAACCAAAAACTCGAAGACATGCGTCATCTACCAGCGAGGTGGATTAGGGTCCATTCCCTCTGACTTAGAGGAGCCCTGCGTTCCGGCAGTGGGAACATTATAAACTGATATACTTATGCAATCATACCTCACGTTTATTATTTATTGTCAAGAGTGTATTTTAATACGCTGTATTTTTCTTTTCAGGCACATAATACCAGTGCTGAATCCAGATGGGTACGACTACAGTCTGACTACCGACCGCTTGTGGAGGAAAAATAGAAGGAGGATGAGCGGGATGTGCTACGGGGTTGACCTGAACAGGAATTTTGAGTAAGCAGAAACTTTTTATCATTTTTGGATATTTGTCGCAACCAAAGACGCAAAAGTTCGTTTAATAACTAGATACTTACCTACATAAATACAAAAGTATCCGTGTGTACTACCATAATTAAATATTTGTAACTAAGTAGCTTCTAGTCTGCGATTTCTTCGGTGTGAAATTTCGGCCCCCAACCAACCGCATCGCATCGCATCACCAGTCCGCGCTATTTCTTCGTTTTCGCTTAGAGTTCTTTTAACTATTTTCGTTTTGCTCGGCTCCCTAGGGTTGTAGCGTGATGTTAGATAAACTTCCTCAAGAATTGGGAACAATAAATAACCTAACCTAACAAAATGCAAAAAGTATTTTTCAATTTTGACTGGAAGTTCCCGTCGGTGCTGATTAGCACGATCAAAAAAACAAACAAACTCTTCAGCTTTATTATACAATGCCACCCATGGGCAGCTTAGCTCATAAGCTTTTAGAAATAATAAACAGAATCCAAATCGAACCTATAACATCGGAGATATAGCAAAAAATGTAAAGCAAGGTCACAAACGCTACTCAAAAAATTAAAATTTAAAAACATGAACAAGATAGACCCGCCCTTTAAAAGTTAATTTTCGATCATTTGTCATGAATATTCGGAAAATACGGGCGGTCACATGCACATGGGCGGAATTTTTTTTAATACACTAATAGCTGAAGAATTTGTTTGTACAGATTTATAGATTTCTTTTGCGGTTCCTAAGTAAATACTTCTTACGTTATAAATACATATTATTTCTTATTAGTAAATAGGTTTGAAGGAGTATATGTATACGAATACATTATTGAAGTCAATGAAAAGATTTCGACTGAAAGCGAACTGACTCGCAAACACGCCTCATGTCCAGAAATCATAAAATATTTATGTGTTTGAGACAAAATCTTTTGAGAATGATATACAAGGTGGAGACGGTATTAATACGACGATAAATAAAATTTCCTATATCTAATCACGTTTCCAGTCTGCATACAAAAATTCATCCAAATATATGTCTTAAAGTCCTATCAATAAAGCTGTCAAAGATTGGCAAACCCCATAGTCGAACATCACTACTGTACTAAACAGTATATAGTGTTGGCCGACTATGTTTGATACAATCACGTTTTCAATTTACTATGTTGGATTTATTTGATACTTTCACAACTCTTCTATACATAAGTATTGCCTGTGTTTTCATTTATTTTCTTATTATTTTCTCCACATTGTATAAAACTGTAAGTCTGCATACGGTCTTTCCCACAACTGTTTGGTCTAGGTCTTTCCCACGAGCCTCACATAATCAACACTATGAGATGGGGACATCTTCCTTCTTTGTCTAAAACTCGAATCAGCTTTATTGTTTCTCACTTTGTTATTAGTAGCAGGGGACACATTAATTTAATAGTTGTTTTCGTGGCGTTTGAGTTAGTAGAAACTTTGTTGATCGGACACTGGATTTGTTTGAATAAATATTAGGACTTTATGTATTTCGACCCCTGTCATACAGGATGTCCTAGTTCAGGGGTCGAGACCTCATTGATGTAACGTGTACTGAAGTTTGGAAATAAATTACTATTACTATTACTATTTCAATACCTACTCAGGCTCGTGGCTAAGTAATAACAGCCGCACGGGTCGATCGATCAGGTGAAGCTACGCTTGTCGCAGTTAGTCCGTAGATGGGTGACTATCTTTACAAACTGATACCCCTCCGTGCCTCGAAAAGCACGTTAAGCCAGTGGTCCCGGCTGTCATTCGTGGATCTTTGACAGTCGTTACGGGTCGTCAGAAGCCAGTCAGACAACCAGTCTTACCAAGGGGTATCGTATTACTCAGGAACTGGGTTGTGGAGGTCCGATAAGCAGTCGCTCCATGTAAAATACTGGTTTTCATCTGCATCCGGTTAGACTGGAAGGCGACTCAACAAAGTTGGGAAAAGGCTAGGGCTACGCAGATAATGTTTATTTCAATACTTAATCAATTATTGCTTACGCACCTCAGACTTTTCGGATTCATGTGCGTATTGTCAATAAGCAGCCAGAAGAATACATCGTGAGGAAATCGGATGCCCGAGAGATGTTCCTCGACGGCATGTGTAGCCAAGTCAGAGGCTCATGGGCGGCTTTAAAATTCTGACAGTAGCACGCGTAGCATGACCACAAAAGAAACGGGTTTTGTCGACTGCAGAATAGACAAAATGACAGACAAACTGACTATTCTTCCGTCGACAAAACCCGTATAAAACCAGTTGCTATGGTCGTCATACTACGCGTGCAGGTTAGTCACCAAACACGAAAAAAAAATGTGAACTGTGTAATAAATTTTTAAGTTACCATCTAGGTAACTTAGAGAGTAATTCATAATTATGTGACAACGCGAAAAGGTGTCTGGAACAGGCTCGATACGCATGGCGGAGGACAGGGTGTTGTGGCGCATCCTGAGGGAGGCCTATGTCCAGCAGTGGACTGCGAATCGATAGGCTGAGTTGATTGACGAGACAACGTTGTTTTTAAACCGAACAAAACTTAATGTAGGTAGGTAAAATATTAGGTAACCATCTTTCATAACTTTCAGATTTCTTTTAGTAAAGAGCTTTTCTAAAACTCTTACAATGTAAAAGCTACTGTTTGCAAAAGGAAACGTTCCAATTTAGCTAAAAGCAAACTTTAAAAAAATACAAAAAATAACTACAGGCATCTTTTTATACCGAAAATTAGGTCAAGTCCATAATATAAGTATGAAAAATGGGCGAGTAGGACCAAAAAATAATTAAAATTCACAACAAAGGAACGCTACTCCGTATTTAATGAGAAGAGGACGGCGTTAATTCGGCCAAATCTACAATTAGTACTTTGGGTGCTTATTTTGAAGCTTTTCTCTGAATTTTTAATACAATTTTGGTGGCCATGTGGTCTTGGCCACTCATTTTTATTCATGAAGTGTTAGCAAGAGGCTTTGTTGTATAATTTTTAGGGTCACTAACGGTAATTACTGACAGTTGTTACGGGTTGTCAGAATCCCGAAAGTCTGACAACCGGTCTTACCAAGGGGTATCGTATGACCCAGCAACTTGCTTGTGGAGGTCAGATAGGCAGTCGCTCTTTGTAAAATACTGGTATTCAGCTGTATTCATTTAAACTGGAAGCCGACTCCAACACAGTTGGTAAAAGGGTAGGCAGAGATAATTAGCGGTAATTGCTGAATAACCAGCTTGCCAAAAATATAATATTGAATAGTATTTTGAAAAGGCAATCCCTTTCTTTTTACCCGACTGCGCTACAGCAAAGGCAGGGTTATGTTTTCTCGTGTGTCTTTAAGGCAGCAGCAGCATTATCCACAAAAGCAACGTTACCTAATTGACCTTTACTTAATTTGGTTAATTTTTAGGTACTTTAGATAGCTAGGTATAGGTACTTCGACTTACGGGTCGTGGGTTCGAACCCAGGCAGGCGCATAACTTTGTGTAACAATAATTTCATCACCACTGGTGACTGCTCTCAAAACGGCGAAGGAAAACATCGTGAGGAAACCGGCATGACCTAGAACCAAAAAATCGAAGACATGTGACATCTACCAACCCGCACTGGGCCCGCGTGGTGGATTACAACCCTCTCCCTCTCGAAGATAGGAGGCCTGTGTCCCAGCAGTGGGAACATTACAGGCTGTACTTTAGATAGCCAATGTTGAGTTATGTGAGCGAGAAGCTATGTAGTTGTGTCGCACAGAAAATACGCTTTTTAACAGATGTGATTATAGTCTCCTCGTTTTTGCCATTAGTGCTTGTGTTACTCTTTTAGATAATTTTCAAAGACAGTAAGCTGCTCTCAACCTCAAAGGCAAAGTCACAACCAAAAGCTAGTCCAATATCATTTTAATGAGACTAGCGAACGAACTTTACCCCCGCAATTATTTCTATGGCTGTACATTTTGCGGCTGCCGACGCTGTTATTATAACTGGCGTTATATTACAGAGACAGCTACCCCTATTTATAAACTTGTGTCGAGTGGGGAATAACGTTCTCCCCCTAAGTTTAGCGTTACATCCCCAAATTGCAACGAAACTAAACCCGATATTGGGATGAGTTACATTAGTATGAGTTTGGTACCAGTCTTGAATAACTATTTTGAACATACGTAGTTTGTGTTGTGAATTATTGCGATTTGTAAAACTTTACTTCGGGGTTCGGGTAAAGGCCCCGATGGCGACGTCGCTTCGCGAAGGTGACGAAAAAACCGTTTGATATTTTTGGTTATAAATGATTTATTTGACGAGAATCCGTCAGTCCATAGAGTAAAACTGACCACAGACTATATTAGCCCTTATTTAGTAAAAATAGAAATCGAATGCCCGTTTTCACCTTCACTAAGTGACACTTAAATGAACCCCTAAATAAAAGTGCACTGTTGGATTTTCAACGATAGGCTCAGCGCTGAGAGTTGAAAATCCCACAGTTCTCTTTTATTTATGAATTCATTTAAGTGTCACCTAGTTGGCGGTGGAACCGGCCATAAGCCGCGTGAGTCACTGTCGCCGCAACAGTGGGGGCTTGACGTTTTTTTTTTTTTCAGTTCCTCTATCATGTTATGCTTAGAGCATAGCTTATATACCTAATCTAATTATAATCTATTTATCAACAAAGATGTTGCATTTTCGTTAACATCGTCGGCATATCGCTATTGTTATAGCTATATACCAACGATAGCTGTAGCTATAGGTATATGCTGGCTTTTTCGTTGGTGTCAGTCCCATGTTTCACGCGGGGGATGGGGACGCGGATAAAAACAAATGACGCACAACTGACCGCACCAGGTACAGTCAAGGGTCATAAATTGTGAAGCACCGGAATGTTTATATTTGCCTGCACGCCAGGTCTGCGCCTATCTCTGTGTGTGTGATGTTTTAAATGCAGACAATAACACGCACACAGTATAACTACGAACGGGCGATGTTGGTTGGTCAGATGAATGTGTGGTTAACACTTTATAAAGTATACCTACTTATACTTGTTTTCCTATTTAAAAGCAATGCTTAAATTCAACAAAACATTTGAATGAAGCGATGGCAGGATCGCACGAGTAGGTCGGAATAATTGTGTGTGCATGAGAATGGCGAAGGTTCGAACCTCAGTGCGAGCTCTCGACTCTTTTTGTTTTATTTTGTTTTCGTGTCAGAGTTCAATTATTTGAATTTCATTAATTTACATTGACTATAGGTTACGGAAGGTAGAAATAAAGTAAATAGATATAATAGGTAATTTAATAAAATAAAAAACACAGTTTTTCATAGAAACATATATTAATGTTATTATTAGCTTTTAAAACATACACGTATTAAGAACGATACAAACGTTGACAATAAATAAATTTATAATTTGTTTGTAAATAATTTTTGGTTGCTAATAATATTGGATGTTACCTATTGTTTATTGAGGTTATAGCTTAATTTATTCATTTTCTCAAGGAAAAGAAGATTGAAACTTAACCTCAATCCTGTAATCTTACAATTATTAACTAACTTATTTCTATTATGGCTAGTGGATCCCCTGAATTCTCCTGATAACATTTAATATTACTTACTTTTTTTTTTCTGATCGAGACATCTTTCATTTCGTGCTTCCAATCTTTGCACTATTAAACCCATACATTTTACATAAGGTTTAGATCAGGGGATCGCGCTGGTCACGGAATAACTTTAACATCTAAATACTGACTAAACCCACTCACGAAGTCTCGAACAATACTTACTGGCACGATGAATCGGACAATTATCTTAAACAAAATAAAGTTCACCAATTTCATCCACTGGATAAACATTGCGCACACTGTAGGTAGCATTATGTCGCTCAAAACCTCGACGTAATTGGAGCTGTTGGGCCGCGTCGGTATAAATTCCAAATCACTCGGCCCTTGAGCACTAATCCACCCCCACATATTCACACTTATTCTTCCTGACTCCGTATTATTTATAATGTTATTGTCAGACCTCCGTGTATTGTCTCTGCGCCACAAATGAAGTCTTCCTTTTAGACACGATTTGAAAGTCTTTTCGTCAGTAAATATAGTAGTCTCCCAATCAAAGTCTAAATATTCCCGGGCAAAACGTAACCGTTCATCCTTATGCCTTTACGTTAAAAAGTTGCGAATTCTTCAGCAAATCTTCTTGTTGGTATAACACCATTCGTTTAAGATTCACCACCCATAAAGCGTCGCTGAGTCACTTACACGGCTCTTCAGACTTCCCTCTTCCTCAAATCTTTTCACCCAACGTCAACGTCTCACAGTGTTTCTCTAAAAATAAATAAATCCTTATTACTCATTTTGAACCACCACTTAAGAGATTAACAAATATAATCAATCACAACAAAATAACTTACACATAAGTAAACCGCTTTCATTGGATATTTCAGATAAAAATTAAACCCATTGATATGCAAGGCTACAATATTCGCCCTGGCTTCATCATTTATATTTAATTGCATTTTGAATAAAATCTTTAAACTAAAAACACTAATAGCAATAACACAAACGCCCGTAACTAAGTTCACCATATAACAACGTCATACGAATTAATTACAGCCAGTAAATAAATTTTGTTTCAAATCTACCCTCAATTTTTATGTTATTTATGTTGACTAGTTTAAAATTTTGTATTAATGATACTTACTCATTCCTCGACATTCGCTGTCTTTTTCTAATTGCTATAATCAGAAAAAGACAACGGGGCGTGATAAGCCTACGAACTAAGGAAAACTGTTACCTATATACCGCGCTCTTTCTATTTGGTTCATGATGAGAGAGTGCAATACGGGTGTGTAAGTGTATGTGTGGAATGCCTTATTAGAAGAAGGTCTCAAGTGCGACGAGTTACGATGCGATAACTTTGTAAAACTGGTAATGCACTAATGACCCATACTGTACCTATTGCATTGTCAAAAATGAATCTACAGAACAGTTACTACGAGTATATGAAAAATTTCGTAATTAACAAACATTGAACGAAACAGGTATTAAATGATTTCAAATAATAGTATTACATATAATTGAAATAAAAAAAATATACCTCTATACAAAACTGTCTGTGCCCCTGTATAAAGTATTAATTAAACAAAACAATAGATGGATAGAATACACTTTATTATGTACACCATAAAAATTACAGACATAAATTTCACATACACACATACACAACATACATTACATTACATTTTCAATTAAAATACTGTATGTCGAAGGTTACTGGAGAGCATCTACCATAATATTCCGTCCTAGTTAAATTCTTCAAGTACCTCTTTCAAATCGCTGAACGTATATTTGGTCATTTTTATGTTCAGATGGGCGTGCAAAGGACCATGACCGATTTTGTATGGACCCCGTCCCCCCCCTCCAACAGCCATGTGATACATGCCAATATGTTTATAAGGATCCAGAAAAAGACTTACTGTCTTGTTCAATTGCAAAATCAATGGGATTTTTATGTAATAACAAAAAACATTTTGGTTGGCTAACCTAACCTAACCTAACCTTACCCATCCTTACCTTTTTTTTTTTTTTTTTTTTTTCTCGGGGTGGAAATCCTCATGGATGTCCTCCGCCCTGGGGTGGGCGAAGGGGTCTGTCAGACTCTTACTGACTAAAACCACCCCGGTGTTCCCTCGCACACTTGCGTCGGGGGGCTGCGGGAGCAAATTGCGACTTCCGCTGCCCCGGACTGGTGACGGCCCGCACTCTGCGGGCCCCGTCCCGTAGGGGGAGTGAGGTGTGCAAACTCCCCCCGTTACGTCTTAGAGTGGCGCGCGTGGAACACTACGCGCCGCCATCTCGGGTCCTGTGTGATGGGGGGCGACGGATGTCCCCGAATCCGTCGCCCCTGGACCCATTTAGGGGGGCTGGAAGAGGGCGTTATCCGCCCTCCGCCGACGCCCGGTGCGCCTGCTGCGGGCCGGGTGAGTGGACGAGATCTCCCTCTCCCTTTCCGCAGCCTCCTTCTGCGAGATGACTGTCTCGCAGAAGGAAACCACCGCGTCCCACGACTCGGCACTCCCGACCATCGAACGAACGACGGCCGGCAGTGACAAGTCGGCTCCAACTTCTGGAACGAGGGCACGGCGCGGCTCCTCCCACGCGGCACACTCTGCCAATGTATGCCGCGCCGTGTCCTCCCGACAATGGACGCAGTGAACATAACCTAACCTAACCTAACAGTGATAAACTGATCTTGAATTTTGAAGGTCACATGGCACTCCTGAATAATGAACAGCATTTGTGTATTCTTGTGATTGGGTAATTGTACAAAAGATTAAAAGAACAAAAGTGAGTTAGGTTAGGCTAACCTAACCTAACCTAAGATATGACGAGAATATCCGTCAGGCCAAAGAGTGAAACAGCTCACAGACGATACTAGCCATTATTTAGCAGTAAAAATAGTGATTAAAAATCAAAGATATGGTTTACAACATGTTATTTTGTGCCAAAAATAATAACATTAAAACATGATTTTTCTGGGATATCCCATATTTTTGACAGATGTCGTCATAATAAAAATTGATCACCTTACCAAGATGGTTGGACTGAGATACATTTTAAATCTGTTGGTCGGTGTAAGGTTTGGGGGGACGTTTTGACAATTGATGTTCCACAGAAGTGGGCCCAGGACCGAGCACTGTGGAATACCGCACGACATAATATATCGTGCCAACACCCGCCGTCACGTCCCCTGTAGGTGACACGCCTTTTCGCCAAAACCTAACCTAAGCTAACCTAACCTAGGTTAGGTTAGGTTAGTGACAGTACAGTACAGTGATCAACTTACTGATCTTGGATTTTCAAGGTAGCTACATGGAACTACTCAAAGATGAACAGCATCACCGTATCCTTGTGATTGCGTAATTGTACAAAATATTAAAGAAAACAGCAGGTTAGGTTAGGCTAACCTAACCTAACCTAACAATTGACGAGAACATCCGTCAGGCCATAGAGTGAAACAGCTCACAGACGATACTAGCCATTATTTAGCAGTAAAAATAATGATTAAAAATCAAAGATATGGTTTACAACATGTTATTTTGTGCCAAAAATAATAACATTAAAACATGATTTTTCTGGGATATCCCATATTTTTGACAGATGTCGTCATAGTAAAAATTGATCACCTTACCAAGATGGTTGGACTGAGATACATTTTAAATCTGTTGGTCGGTGTAAGGTTTGGGGGGACGTTTTGACAATTGATGTTCCACAGAAGTGGGCCCAGGACCGAGCACTGTGGAATACCGCACGACATAATATATCGTGCCAACACCCGCCGTCACGTCCCCTGTAGGTGACACGCCTTTTCGCCAAAACCTAACCTAACCTAAGCTAACCTAACCTAGGTTAGGTTAGTGACAGTACAGTAGCTCTACCATGAGTTGCCATCGAAAATTTACTCGCTAGCGTTAAACTCGCTAGCGTATTAACGTTAATCAAATACATTTCGATAATGTCAAAACTTGCTAGCGTCCCCGTAAATGATTTATATGAAAAGATATTGTACAGCGCCCCTAGCGGTCACAGAAAGAATTAAAATTTGTTCCAAGAGCACTATAGTTTTCGATAGGTAAGAAACCTAACGTAATCTATTCGATAGTCGCTAACGTTTTTCAGCTGTCACCATACAAAACGGCACCATGAGTCACTAAATCGACAGACGCTATCGAAAAATACGCTTGCGATAGTAGTTACGTTGCTCACTACCATTTTGACGTGTGAAACATGTTTACATTCAAATTATATACGTTTTTAGGTATATTAAAGGCAAAATAATGTCTGGAAGAGATTATTTAGCATGGAATATGTTAGTGGCCCCAAAATTTGGAGGCCAACGACTGGAAGAACGTAAATTTCAAGAAACTATCTTATTTAGTTCTCTTACAAAATATTCTATTTGCCGGCGACGCCGACGGGACCGATTTGTTCTAAAAGTTATAACTACATAAGTTAATTAATTGTATAGTGTTTTATACGAATTATCTACAAAGATTGTAAGAAATTCTAATAAGAAATAAATAAATGCACAATTCCAAGAATTCGGCTTGCACCACAATATCCTAACGGATTTACTTACTATAAAAGGCGTAGGTACCATTTTGTGGGCAATTCAGTCGCAGTTCAGCCCTAGATAATACACTTAAATACGGAGCTCAGCCACCAAAGAAGAAACATACCAAGAAAAGCCGAATTCTCCGGAATCATTCAAGATAGTAAATCAGTGTTTTATTTCGCTGCCTCAAGATAGTCCTCATCGTGGTCACTGTGGGTTATGGTACCCAACCTAGGTACGTATTCAGGGGTCCGTGGTGGTTGTGCAGCCAGCGGATTCACCGAGGGTCAGTTAGCAGGGAGCGCACATCAAATATCAGTGGGAGATCGTCCCAGGTTGCCTGCGGTACTGTAGGTACCTCTGCCGTCCGCAACACTATTATTGTAAACATAGTTCATTTTAAATTTAAATAAATAACGCCGCGAATCACACATTGTCAACAAAATTACAAATTGAATAGAGGTAAATAATTATTACCTATAAGGAATAAAAATTCAACAACCCCTAAATACCATAAAAAGGTGCACTAACTGCCAACCTTTCTATTTAGTCGGATTGTTTCATGATATTTATTGACTGTCATAACATTGTTACCATAGCGATACCTTATGTGTTGTGATGGGCAATTCTCGAGAATATTCTCCTTGCGAGAACTTTGCTGTGATTAAAAGTCTTTACTGTACATACAGTTACAAAATGATTTAAATTTATTTTACAAAATTAATTTACTTTGCTGTTAAATTCTCGAGAACATTCTTTTGGTAGGGAACTTATGAGAATTTAAAAATTGGATGACTGTATTGAATCGGTATTTTTTTTAGACTAATAGTTTTTAGTGCATTTGAACGTTTTACGAAGTTTGAGTTTAAAATAAACTACACCTCAACTTAAATTCTCAGTAAATTCTCCTGAGCCAGAACATTCCCGAGAATATTTTCGAGAAAATTCTCATAAATTCTCTTAAATTTCCTAAGGTAGTAATGTTAAAGTATGATTTCTGTATTAAAACGAACTTTATGGGTTTAAAATAATCAGCATTAATAAAATGAATAAGAAAACAACATTATAAGAAAGGTTTATGGTGCAAATAATTAAAAACAAAATAACAATCAAAAATAATTTTGACGCAACTAAAATCGAATTTGATAATCGCGACTCCATGTGGTACTTGTTTGCCCTACCTTGGGAATTTTTTTTAGAGCCGGAGGCGCGCAGGGGGGCAGCGTCGACGTGTTTTGATATGGATTTTTTCACTTTTTGTATGGAAAATATCATCATCATCATCATATCAGCCGAAAGACGTCCACTGCTAGACATAGGCCTCCCCCAAGCACCGCCACTTCGACCGATTCTGTGCTTCCCGCATCCAGCGGATTCCTGCGGCCTTTACAAGGTCATCGGTCCATCTTGTGGGAGGCCTTCCAACGCTACGTCTTCCGGTACGCGGTCGCCACTCCAGAACCTTTCGGCCCCATCGGCCATCTGTTCTGCGGGCAATGTGTCCTGCCCATTGCCACTTAAGTTTGGCAATTCTTCGGGCTATGTCGGTTACCTTGGTTCTCCTGCGGATCTCTTCATTTCTGATTCGATCACGTAGGGAAACCCCAAGCATAGCCCTCTCCATTGCTCTTTGGGTGACTTTTAGCCTTCTAATAAGGCCCATTGTGAGCGACCACGTTTCAGTGCCGTAAGTCATCACTGGCAACACGCACTGGTCAAAGACTTTCGTCTTGAGACACTGTGGTATGTGGGACGAAAAGATATTGCGTAGCTTCCCGAACGCTGCCCAGCCGAGTCGGATTCGACGATTGACCTCTTTCTCGAAATTGGACCTACCTAGCTGGACAGTTTGTCCTAGGTAAATATACTCGTCTACAACTTCGAGCGTAGCGTCTCCGATCTTTATGAGTTACCTACATGTTGAGTTTTGGGGGTTTTTTCCGGTGTGTTTTATATGAAATTTTTCACTTTTTGTATGGAAAATATGAAAAATATCAAGGAAAATTTTAAAAATGATTACCTGCATGTTGAGTTTAAGGGTTTATGGGTTTTAAAAATCACACCAACACCTCGACTTCGGATGCAAAAACAGTACTGTCTTTTTTTCTTTTCTTTTGCTAATATTTCGAAAAAAGTGTGCCCTATCGCAGAATAATGAAAATTTCGACCCCCTTTATGAAACTCATAAACCCTTAAAACTCATCATGTAAGCAAACATTTTTCATATTTTCCATACAAAAAGTGAAAACTTACGTATAAAACACGTCGAGAGTGCCCCCCAGCGCCCTTCCAACTCTAAAAAAAATCACGGGGTAGGACAAATAAGTACCACGTGGAGTCGCTATTGGTGCCGATTTTCTTGTCACAAATGCCTCTAAACTAGACTAAAAATCACCAAAATTTAGTTTAGTCCTGTCAAACGAGGATTTCCCATTCTGAAATAGACTAAAGTGACACAAGTGTGTCATAGTGTTTAGTGATAGTTTAGTTCGGTGTACAAGAGAATCGGCGCCATTTCCAGTCCGAAACATAATACAGTAACGTTTTTTCGAGTAAAGTATAAATAACAACAATAGAAGTTTACTTTAGACCTTGAAATCGAAACTTATTGTATTAAAATTTTGCAATTTTACTTCCATTTTTAAATTCTCGTATATTCTCCGTCGAAAAGAATATTCGAGAATATTGCAGAACATTCTCGATCCGAGAATATTCTCCGTGTGAGAATATTCTCCCGACACATCACTACTTATGTGACGTTTTGATCATATGAGCCGTTCCCTCTTCTTATTACTGAGAAAGATAGAAACAAAACATAAGAATGAAGTTAGCTAGACGACCAGTGTGGAAGATTTCTAACATTTTGGCAGATTTGCTCCAAAATGTTGTCTGTGGCAGATCCTGCTGACGATTTACAAAAGTGGCAGATTTTGGCAGATTTAAAATACTTCAAGGAAATTCACATAACCTTATTAGAATTTTCCTTTTTTTATTATTATTAGGTATAATAATGCATAAGAAAATTGTAAAATATTTTTGTTGATTAATGATATTTCATTGAATTTGTGTCTATTTTTTCCGTTTCCATGAAGGCATATTTTTGGCATTTTTGGCGCCAAGTGTGGCAGATTTTGGCAGTTTTTTTGCCCAGTCTGTGGCAGATTCGCCATTTATGAAATGGTCACACTGTAGGTGACACGATCTATCGAGCTTACCTTAGCGCCTGCATGAGACTCCGTAAAACTCATGGTGCGAGCATTATCGAAATCAGTTTGATCTACGTCAACACTTCCAACTCCACCCGCTTTTCATAGAGCTCATACGTCATGCCGCCATACATATTGGAAGTAAACCCTCCGGGAGGGTCACCGGCATTTCGTTTGCGCTAAAGTTAACCATCGCTGACGGTCTACGGCATTAGGTTTAAAACCGTATTATAAACCACTGTAAAACGAAGTTAATTTGTGTGAATATTTGTAACAGTGAGCAATTTTTTTATTGATACGAGTAATTAAATTATAAATTATAATATCAGATTTTACTATCACAGTTTATAATGCCAGCTGTATTCGCTAAGAAAAAACAACATTTAAAATGAGCCCACCGCGAGGGCTCCCGGTATTCCATATGCGACTAGGTGAACCCTCCAGGAGGGCTCCCGGCACTGAACGGGTTAATACGCTAGCGCTAGCGAGTAAATTTCGATGGCAACTCATGGTAGAGGTACAGTACAGTGATCAACTTACTGATCTTGGATTTTCAAGGTAGCTACATGGAACTACTCAAAGATGAACAGCATCACCGTATCCTTGTGATTGCGTAATTGTACAAAATATTAAAGAAAACAGCAGGTTAGGTTAGGCTAACCTAACCTAACCTAACAATTGACGAGAACATCCGTCAGGCCATAGAGTGAAACAGCTCACAGACGATACTAGCCATTATTTAGCAGTAAAAATAGTGATTAAAAATCAAAGATATGGTTTACAACATGTTATTTTGTGCCAAAAATAATAACATTAAAACATGATTTTTCTGGGATATCCCATATTTTTGACAGATGTCGTCATAGTAAAAATTGATCACCTTACCAAGATGGTTGGACTGAGATACATTTTAAATCTGTTGGTCGGTGTAAGGTTTGGGGGGACGTTTTAACGCATCGTCCTTTCCAAATTTTATACGAAGTGTATAGAGTGCCGCGAGTTTCTTGTGGCACTCTAGTGTCACTGCCTCGGCCCAGCTAGGGTGCCGTGAGCGTTGCATTGTCACTGTCACTTGTTATTTAGGTTAGGTTAGGTTAGAACTGTGACCACACAACGCACGAGCCGAGCGAGCGTAGCGAGCGGTGCCGCGGTAGCGGCCGGCGAAGTGCCAGGGTCCGTTTAGGCACAAGAGAATGTAATGTTTAGGGAATGTGGTGTTTTACAACGATCTAACCTCGACAATCAAACAAAATACCAAGTGACGTGACTTAGTGACAGTGACAATGACAATCCAATGCTTGCGGCACTTCAGCCGGGCCGAGGCGGTGTTACTAGGGTGCCTGTAGTGGCACTTTATCCGATAGGGATAGAGTGCCAATGGTGGCACTCTATACACTGCCTATTTTATATTACCTATATTATAATTTTTTTGGCTCAATCTCCATATTTTTTTTCATCTTTGGAATGTGCGTTTAGTGATGCCGTATCTGAGTGCACGGGTTTTCGGTGTGCGTCTGACGCCCCCGCCAGGCGGTCCTGCTTCTCGCACGCTTATTTCCACCCCCGCAATCCATCCCCCGTCGCTAGCGTGAACCATGGGATGAAAAAGTCTGCCTATACAGACTTTCATTTAAATAATAAAAGTTCCATTCTTCCACATTCAATCAATCAATCCGCCTTGCCTTTTCCCAACTATGTTGGGGTCGGCTTCCAGTCTAACCGGGTGCAGCTGAATAACAGTATGTTACATGGAGCTGCCTGTCTGACCTCCACAGCCCTGTTACTGGGTAATACGATACCCCTTGGTATAAGAGTGGTTGTCAGATTTTCGGGCTTCTGACGACCCGTAATGACTGTAGAAGATCCAAGAATGACCGGGACCAACGGCTTAACATGCAGTCTCGGCATGTAAAGATGGTCACCCGATGGTCAAGCGTACCTTAACCTGATGGATCGACCCGTACGGTAGTTATTCTTAGCCACGAGCTCCTCACAATATTCCACATTATTCGAAAGAAAACAAAGTAATTTGTCAAATATTAAATTATAACAGGCAATAACACGATACATTGGCTTCCCATATTTTTATCTTTATTGAGCAGAATACCAAAATACCTTTGATCACAAAACGGAAAAAAAATCTATCACTTTTATAATAAAATTCCAATTTTCAAAGCAGTATGTAACCCATAGAGAAAATGCAATCAAAAATTCATATAGAAACGGAATTTTCTTTGTCATGATACGAAATTACATTCCGTTGATACGTGTGAAAAGGATATGATAATTTATTTTGATATTTTTTCACGCCAATAGAGGTGGTGGCATTTTCGTTTTTATTTTTTGCGTTTTTATGTCAATAAGTATCAAAGGTTGGTTCTGGGGAGGAGTTTGTGGCTAAGTAATAACAAGCCGCATGGGTCAATCCATCAGGTTAAGCTACGCTTGCCGGGGTTGGTCAGTGGATGGGTGACCATCTTTACATACCTCTCCATCTTTACAGACTCCTCCGTGCTTCGGAAAGCACGTTAAGCCGTTGGTCCCGGTTGTCATTCGTGAACATTTGACAGTCGTTACGAGTCGTCAGAAGCCCGAAAGTCACCAGTCAGCCTTACCAAGGGGTATCGTATTACCGAGGTCTGGGTTGTGAAGGTCAGATAGGCAGTCGCTCCATGTAGAATATTGGTATTCAGCTGCATCCGGTTAGACTGGAAGCCGACCCCAAGATAGTTGGGAAAAGGCTAGGAAGATTGAAGATTGATTTTTTTAGTTGGTTCTGGGGTATTTTAGTTAGGTATTTTTGCTGCTTTTATTATTTGCATTGTTTTTTTGTGTAAATTAATTGTAACATCTTGCATGGCGTGTGTGTATTCTCAAGTTTTGGACAATTTAATGATCTTTAACTAGGTTACAAGACCTTTTGTTTAACAAAAACACTACAGAATGAAAAATTACTTTAATTTCGGAACTCGGTGTCTTCCTTTGTCTGTCCGATCTGTATTTTAGTTTTTTGCCGACGACTTCCGAAATTAAAGTTATTTTTCACTTTGTAGTGTTTTTTGTTGGAAGTCAAAGACGATTCGTCAGGCCCTAGGTTTTTGTTGTCATATTATTTTATTATGTGTTTCTCTCAAGTTACAACTGGGGCAAGCCGAGTAGTACAACATACACATGCAGTGAAATCTTTTGTGGACTAATACCGTTCTCTGAGGAAGAAAGTAAAGCGTTGAAGGTAAGGAAAAATGTAGAAAAACCAATAGAGGATGACGTAAGTCATTAAAATTGTGGCAATGACCTTATCAAGATTGACTCAATTGAAAGGGATGAAGTTTATGAGAAGCATGTGGTTTGAAAAAGGTCGTTAATAATGATGATGAATTTTTAAAGATCATGAATACATAGATGAATGGTTAAAAAAAAAACGCTGTATAAATTGCGGAAAATATTTCCAATATTCAATATAGCGCTTATCTAAGAGTTTTCACATCAGCCATCTAACTCCTGAATTCTTGAGTCCAATTGTTTCAGAGGTTAGCAGACGGTACCCATTTCCACGGATACCTATCGGTGCACTCGGCTGGTACAAAAGTTTTGTACCCATTGGGAGCAGATAAATATCACCACCACACTCATCTTCTAATGACCAAGGAAATTGCTCTGGTTAGTTCATTTTGGCATGTATTTAATCAAACCTTACAAAATACCATTTTGCCGTCCTAAAAATATTATTGAACTCTCTAAAATAATGATTGCGCCTCTTTTTGTAAACCTGAAATAATTCCTATATTGGGATCCTAAAAATACTAAATAGCCAATTAACTCCGACCTACTTGGATGTAGCTACGCGGTTGGTCATGCTAAGAAGCTAGAACGTTGAAAAGGGGCTCAATTATCTAAAAAAAGTGTGTATTATTAAAAAGCACAATTTTTTTAAAGAATTCCTTAATTAAAAAAATTGTCTACACTTAGAAGGTCAATAAGTATTTAGATGATCAAACAGTTGAATTTTTTACGTATTTTGGCCATCGTTCAGACATCACATCGTATGGTATGTCATCGTAGACCAAAGCCCATGCAAATGGTCTATGAGGTTATCCAATGGCATAACCTCGTAGACCATTTGCATGGGTTTTGGTCTCTAATTAATTCATCCTACCTGCTTTTGTTAGGTCTCTCTAGCCATGCAAGTAGCTTGTTTCAAGCGTTAACAATAAGTTTCAATAGGAAATTTCCATTGGCAATTCCTTAGGAATACCTACTACTAGAATTTCAACCCTAAGTCAAATTCAGACTATTATAGTTGGGCTACACGATTACTGACAAAATGCGTGCACTGACTGGATAGGCCCACTCAAATCTGTGTGGTTCTTTCCTCAAAAGACCGTTTCAGACACAAATCTATATGGTCCTCGAATGATCTGATCGAGATTATTTCCGGATTTTTATATATACAATGACATGAATATTTACTTTTTAAAGTATTATATTAATTTAATTATTGTGAATGTGAAGACTAAGTGGGGTTAATCTTTTATTTTTTTCTCAGTTAGTTTTTAATCATGGTCTGGCAGTTTGAGTAATTTATGCGGCTTACTCGGATCAAATGTCCTTTCTTTAGTTTAGTTCGTCGAATCGTTCGCTCCGCCCAGAGCGGGAGAAGTTATTTGATATATGTCTTGTTATTTTTATTGTTTATTTACAGGCAATGCGTAAAGTTGGTAACCTTCAGTTCCTTAATCGGGATATGACGAAAATGGGGAAAAATAGTTTTGGAATGGCCATGGATTGGATGCATTTTGTCAAGCAAATAACACATTCGTACATTATAGAAACTAGGGGCCAACATGGCTTGGACCTTATTCCACCTCAAGAGATATTGCTAGCTGCAAAGGAAGTCAATGCTGGGCTGATGAGGTTTGCTGAAGCACTTAAATAGTGGTGAAGTAGATTATTATAGATCTTTTATTAAAAAATATTAAACGCTTATTTGTGTTTTTTATATCCTGAGAAAAAATTGTTCGCCTTTTATTTCGTTCGAGTGATAGAATTTAACGGTGGTTCAATTGAGTTATAATTAATCGACGTGTTGATCACCCAGTTGCACCGTGTAAATTACATTTTATTTAAGAAGCAACAAAAGATGCCCTTTCCCTCTCACAGAGAGGAGGCCTGTGTCCCAGCTGTGGGAACATTAATAGGCTGATGATGATGATGAACAAAAGCTAACCAGAAGGCTGGGAAATATGTAATTGAAATATATTTTGGAATTAAAAATCCTAGTGCTAAATTAACAGAGTCTTGTATTTATTGACTTTATCATGAACAATAATTGAAGCTCACGTTTGTAATTTCACGCCGTGGTTTGCCATCACAAAATGTTAATTTTATTTATTACGTGATATAAATTTCAACAGTAGGTATTGTTTAACCACGGAAGTGTTGAAGCGATGTTATTGGTTTCTCCTTGTCATTTTAATTTCGTCGTTGACTGAAATAGGACTGTTTTGCGAAATGAGTATGGTACCTACTTAATTCGTAGTGCGAAATGTACAGAATGAATTTTTCAAGGATGGCCTAATCCGAAACTACAACGGAAAACACTCATAGAAGGGGGGACAGATTTTGATGAAAACTAAAAAAAATATCATTAGATTTGACAACACATGCAAACTTCACCTGTATAATAGTGCTTTAAAAGAAGAAGATTTTTTTTATGAACGTAAAGATGCTGTCTCTGGTAGTTATTATCTTGAAAAATAAAATATAGTTTACTAGCCTCCGCCTGCGGCTTCACTCGCGGCTTCGCCCGCGTGGTATGTCGAGTACCTTCCCTAGGGATCAAAGTAAATATATCATCATTAGTATCATACATCAAAATTGATTTATCAATTTGTTTCAACCGATTTAGCCGTAAAAGCGTAACAAACAAACAAGCTCACTTATTGTACGCATTTATAATATTAGTTAGGATTTCCAAAACATAAAGGGTTTTTCATCACACCTATTCGAAAAACGACAATTGCCTATAGAGGATAGCGGGAGCAAAATTCAACTTTGCTCCCTAGGGAGTTTGGAGGCGCTCGCGAGAAGGAGTAATGTAAAAAAAAAAAACGAGTACGTAGCTTGCTATTTTTCTCATAGGTAGTGATGATAATAGTGTGTAGCACTCGGGGACAAAATATTTTGTTCTCGGGCGGCGTATATTTATAAAATCCTTCGTTTAGCTCTGAATTCAAAATAACGCCCTGGAAAAACTAAATATTACTTTGTCCCCATGTAACACAAATAACTATAATCACTATTCTCAATTACAATAAGTTTTTGTAATAACAGTCTAGACTAAATTAATTTCAAACATAAATCAACACCAAAAGAATAATGATCGACCAAAAAAACAAAGTACCTACGAACATTATTCTAAACTTAGAGACGTCAAAAGAATTTTAAAATTAATAATTATTGAAGATTATTCCATTAAAACAAGGCGTAGTTTGAACTCTTAATAATTTCTGAACGTATTTCACGTAATCCTGTTCAAAGTGGCGTAAGTTTCAGAACTTTGTTCCCGGTATTATTCCTACCTATATTTGTAAAGAATTTGTTACAATACTAAGCCTATTGTAAACTTTTCTATTATCCAATGTATTGAGAAGCCATTTGGCCAACGATACTTTTGGAAGTTTGATAGAATATCGGGATATTCGGTTAAAACTTGGATGAGATACTATTTGGGGGATATCTCGTCAGGTACACTGAATTATTTACTAAGTTTGGGGATGCTAAAGGAAATCGCTCATTATATCAGCACCGCTCCGACAAGGCAAATAAGTTGTCATTCAAGTTAAGATTTTAAATCAGATGCATTAAAGTATAATTATTTTACGTGTGACGGCTAGCGGGCAGTGAGCGGCCGGCGAGCCATCCACAATTCTGTATAGCCATCGTAAAATAGACTTTAATGCATTTGATTTAAAATAATAACTTGAATGACAAGTTATTTGCTTTGACTGAGCGGTGCTGTTATAATGAGCGATGTCCTTAACTCGCCTTTGCCGTGAAATGGCCCACTGTTGGGCAAATTAACCCAATGGGAGGAACGGAGAAAGCTCAATAGCATACCAATGTATACTAGGTTCAGCGCTCTGTAGTAGTAGATATCTACTGAAAATTGACCATCTTTTTCTAGCTGTGATGCTGTTGATCATAATAGTCTCGGATAAAGGTTTGATTCCGAACGACGCTGTTTGCGGCAGTGCTGCCGCGTCACTACTGTTGTGTGACGGGTCAGTATAACTGGCCCCCATACATTTTCTATAGGTTTATATGAAATTACATTCCGTCCGAGCACTGTCGCGCAATAATGTCGCGGCCGCACTGTCGCAGCAGCGCTTCTGCGGCAGCACTGCCTCGTGCAGAGTTGTCCGGAATCATAGCATAAGGTAATCAAAATGTATATTTTTTAATAACAATGTTACGAGTCTTATAGGGTAAATAAAAATAGACTAAGACGGGAGAGCTTTAGTTTCAGCTACCTCCAGGTGGCTGAAGTAACATTTCAGAAATAAGTATTATACTCCATTACTCCCACAATTTCATAATAAAACTTCGTAATTAAGAACCAACTAATTCTTAAGTTTCAATTTTAATACATTAATTAGAAACTAGCGCGTGCTCAGCTGAAGTTGTAACAAGATTACATTAATTGAAGTGGAATGTTACATTTAGTTCAAGTTCTTTCTTTAAGTAATTAAAGATGCTAATGTAATTAAATATTGTGAATAAATGTGAAGTCAGAGGTTGATAAAGTCTGAAGAGAAATTTGAGGACCAATGTTTTTTTGCGGGCCTTTTAAGATGTGTGTTTAAATGATGATGTGATATTTGAGGATGGCGAGTTGAACAGTACGTTTTACTGTTATGTCATAAGTGATTTAACACGTTCAGTGCCGGGAGCCCTCCTGGAGGGTTCACCTAGTCGCACATGGGATGCCGGGAACCCTCGCGGAGGGCTCATTTTAAATGTAGGTTTTTCTTAGCGAATATAGCATTATAAACCGTGAAAACAAAATCTGATGCATATTTTAACAAGATTTATTAGTCTATGCGTTGGTTTTAAAATTGTATTTTAAAACCAACGCATAGACTAATAAATCTTGTTAAAATATCCATCAGATTTTTTTAAATAAAATATTTTTAAATTTTTTGGTCTCGGTTACAAATATTCACAAAAAATTTAAAAGGTTGTAACTGCTTATGGCTATAAGACCCCCCAGAAAACATTATTTCACTTCGTTTTACAGACCGTCCGCGATGGTTAACTTAAGCGCAAACGTAATGCCGGGAACCCTCCCGGAGGGTCCACTTACAATATGTATGGCGTCATGGCGTATGAGCTCGACGAAAATGGGTGGAGTCGAATTTTTCTAACATACGTACTGGAAAATTAAGTTCTTAAAAATAATGAAGAGTAGCATTATAAACCGTGAAAACAAAATCTGATGCATATTTTAACAAGATTTATTAGAATTTAAATATTTTTAAATTTTTTGGTCTCGGTTACAAAAAAGGTTGTAACTGCTTATGGCTATAATTTAAATTTAATTTATTATTCAGTTTCGGACAACAATAAAATCCATCTTGTTAGTGAAAAAATACCTTATAACTAATGTTAGTAATACAAAAAAACACACAATCAACACGCACACATAACAAATTAAATTAAGTGTCCGAGGCAGGTTGGTCAGAGAACGATCAAGCAAGAGAGCTACTTAGTTGACCATCCTCTCCACAAAATGCCTCAGAACAGGGGAGTAAGGACTCTCCGCCACTACTTTCAGGATACTATTGTTACTGACCCGCGTTCGATGCATCAGGGAAGCAACTTTTTTGCGCATGACTGCGTGGAAACCGTCAGTTCGGTTTTGCGAAAACATCTCTGATGCACTACAGAAACGGGGCAGTCCCAACAGCATCCTAAAAATATTATTATACTGGACGCGTAAGGCATCTAGCGATCTTTTGGCGTAGCTGACCCATAGACCTCCCGCATACAGACCCTGACAGAAAGCCTTGAATAGTGTAATCTTGACTTGGTCACTGCAACGGGAGAATCTACGGGCCAACATATTACCTCGGACCGCTAGAGCCCTACGTTCCCTCTCAATGTCTACATTGTCCATAAGGTCGTCGGTAAGTATGTGCCCCAAGTACTTAAATTGATCTACTTTATTTATGCTCATGCCATTTAGGGTGAAATTAGGTGTATGATTAGGGCACCTACCGGCGGCCTTAAAGACCATGTATTCGCACTTCCTGACATTGTAAACCAGGCCATGCGTACCAGCGTACTTCTCGCATACCCTCAGCATATCTCTGATAGATCCCTCAGTCGGGCCCAGCAGCACCATGTCGTCCGCGTAGCTAATGTTGTTAATACTAACACCACCAACCCGGCAGCCGACACGCATACTGCTGAGCTCGTCTATGAGATCATTCACATACAGGTTGAAGAGCCTGGGAGACGTCAAACCCTGTCTCACACCACACTCCAACCCATACGACTCAGAGAAAGTTCCGGACCACTTAACAGAATTTGTCTGGTTTGCATACCAATACCGCAGGATGTTTAGAACTTCCGCCGGTACATTCCTGTCCCCCAGCTTTCTCCACAGCACATCATATGACACGAGGTCGAAGGCTCTGGAGAGATCCAGGAAACAAGCATATACCGGCGTTTTGCGGTCTGTGTAATATTGAACAGTATTCCTTAAACTCAGTATGGCACTTTCTGTCGATAATTCAGGTTGGAATCCAAACTGTGCGTCGTGCAAACACAGGTATTTTTTCAAACATGAGTCAAGTACACTGTCCAATATTTTAGCAAAGGTGGTCGCCAGAGAGATCGGACGGTAGTTTCCCCGGTCCGAGATGTCCCCTGTCCTGTTTTTAACAATAGGTACAACTATAGTTTGCATCAACTCGGCTGGCAAATGAGAATGACTTATGCACATTGTATAAAACCAGGACAGGACCCTCGGCAGGTGAACCCCAGCATATTTGAAATGCTCAATGCTGAGTCCGTCGTGGCCGGGGGATTTACCTCTACTCATGTTTTGAATGACAGCTTTGATTTGTTTAGCCGGAAAATGTATCAGTGGTTTCACCCTCTCACGGCCAGACTCAGCATCACCCACGGTAACAGAAGGACCCAGAGGCGACTGTACCTTGAAATGTTTCATAAACATATTCGCAATCCCCCCAGGGTCACTGATCCCTCCTATGCTCACCGGAAGCCCAGGCCTAATATCCAACCTACGAGTTGATTTCCAAAATTCATTAAAATTACATGTGGCTCTTTGCTTTGCTATGATGTCCATTTTGATTTTCTCTTTATTTTTTTGGCACCATTTCAGTCGACCCTTAAACATTTTACGAGACTCTCTCATTTCTTCAAATACTACTCCACTTGTTGGCCTCTTATGCATCACCCATAATTTGAACTTAAGGCTGGCCTCACGGTGAGCGTCCCGGACATGACTATTCCACCCACATAATACTTTGCCTTTCCTTGGCCTGCACTGTCTCACAATATTGGTCTGCTCTGCAGCGTTACATAAAATCCCTTTAATATCATTATACAGACCGTCTAAGACACTTTTGTGTGCTACTGAACTACACGACCCATAACTACACTCTGCAAACTCTGTGGGAAAATCAACGTCACGCAATGCATTGTTACATAGGTAATGATACCGTTTGATCTGGTGTTCATCCCTTTCCCCCCAAAGGGAAGACCCCCCAGAAAACATTATTTCACTTCGTTTTACAGTGTTTTATAACACGGTTTTAAACCTTATAGGTCAAAGTCGAATCATTTGTTTCAAATAGGCCCTTGTAAAGCACTTTCGAACATCAAAAGTTACATAAACAAACAATGAAGCAACGACAGATAAATTGATTATGTGCTTATATACTTACAAACATTGTTAATATTGACGATTTTCCTAAAAACGTACAATTAATAAGTCAGTATTTGAAAAAGTAATCACAGGATGTTAAATCAATTTCATATAACATTAAAAAATAATTAAAAAACATGCAGCAGAAAATCCCCCATCTTCATCCTCACTCACTACACCAAAACACACTCAACCCCACACTTTACCTCATCCCCACACAATACTAATCATACTAACACTATATAGACATAGAAATTACATATTTTTAAATTTTTCCTATTTTGCGACCACTCTGTCTGCTCAAGCATTGGAATGTTATATAACCTAAAGGGTGGAGACCTGGTGTCCTGAAATACAGGCCCCAAGCCTAAATTAGCCACCAGTATCCCACAATATTCTTATTGTATTCAAATGTGCTCTAGATACCATGTATTTTATGTATGTATATTGTGGCGAGAAAATAAAACTTATTCTTATTCTTATTCTTATGCCGTTGACCGTCCGCGATGGTTAACTTTAGCGCAAACATAATGCTGGGAACCCTCCCGGAGGGTCCACTTAAACGTATAAAAATATTGCTACCACCTCAATAAGTGAAAAATGTAAATGAAACTGATGTTAATACTAACATCAGTTCATCAGTTCATCATTCTGTGAATTTTCAGATAATCATCGATATTTTGGTTTTCCAGTTATCACCGTAATGAATCGTCGCAGGAGATACTACATTGGTGTAAACACAACTTCTTCGCAAAAGCAGTCAGAATATTCGAGAAATCTGAAAACCTCATGGAATGAATGAATGAATGAATGAAATGCACCGACTCCAGCGTGGTTTAACCAGACTCGATAAATCGAATGAACCCCGAAATTTGCACTAGCCCCTGGGGCCTCATGCTTCATGAGGCTACAGAGGCCATTGCATATCAAGGAGTAGACCGGGAGGCACGGTAGGGACGACGTGCCCTTAGGATGAGGAAGGATTTGCGAGCCGTACCGGATATGTATTCTTGAGTAGGCAATGGAATAGTGGAGAGACGGGTGATATTTATCTATGGATGGGCATCTTTTTACGACTGCGCGGCGCCGCTAGGTTGGTTCAGGTTTAGGTCCAACTTCACTGGTGCATCTGCTTTTTGCTGTTTCCAATGTCTTCGTCTGAGGTTCTCGCTGCTATCCGTTTCAGGTTTCTTGTAAATCTCGCTAGCAGTCTTCTTAGTCTTATCTCGGTCTTCAGCCGTGTCCATCCAAAATTACAAATTATTATCCACCGAACACCTACTATTACATAATACGTGCTCTAGTTTGACGGAGACCGCGGTGCCGCGCCTTAGGTATGTGCGTGGCGAGACGGGGGACAGTGCAGGCAACTTATTCGTCAACGCTCACAGCGCGTGGCGTCTCGCCCGTCGCTCATTCTTAACTTATACGATGTAGTTTACCTTAGAAGCCGTAGATGATGCGGAATTATACACACACACAATAATGAAAAATTCAATTCCAAAATAAATTCGATATAAAAACATCTCATTTGCAAACTCATCTCACGTCTCATTGGTATAGAATATACTTAACAGACCAATTAAGTTGACCTATCATATACACCTCTGTACCCCCACTATAGTGAAGGATATAGGGAAAGTCGGGAGGGGAAGTAGTCCATATTATAATTGCCGTATGACAAAGGAACCGCCAAGCCACCCACGAGTAAAACTATTCAGTGAGGTTGACAATGGATTAATAGGTACACCTATTTTTAATCTCTTATTTTGCTTCTATTTTTCCGTTTATGGGCAGATTTCATCAATAAAACTGAACGCGATTGGTATTTATAAATTACTTTAATTCTGAACTTTTGTCTACATAATAAATGATATAAATTTCTGTAAATTGGTTAAAAAAACACTTTTACCCGTCACTGTTTCATCGAAACGACGAAGAAGTACTGAATTCAGACATGATGTGATGGCTAAAAGGGAATCCTGTAGCCTGTAATTAAAAATGCCTGCGTTTCCAACGCAAAAATAAAGCAACCTACAAACTTTAATTAACATCGTATGAATCGAATCCAATCAAGCAAAAAGCTATAGGAATGCGTATCTCTCAACAGTTTGTTTTCGTACGTCGCCGGCGAGCTGCTAGGGTGCGGATTATCGAACTGTGTAATCGGAAACAAAGCCTCTCGTGGCTTCGCAAAAGAAAACAAACGACATGCGATAAACGATACTAAGGAAACTCGATTTAATGGCCTCTTTTTCATTTTATTATCTTTTATGGGAGACTGAAGGCTAGTGTTTTCTTTCAAAGAATTCTGTATCGGGGTCCAGAATTCGAAATTATGTCCTAATAATGTATTTGAATGTATTCGTTCAGTGAATGGTGCCATATATGTGATTGTGATCAACCAGTTGATGTCCAAAAAGGCTCGGCTGTTCACAATATTATCACCAACATAATCAGCCTATTAATGTTCCCACTGCTGAGACACAGGCTTCCTCTCAGTGAGCGGAAGTGGGCCGTAATCCACTACGTGGGCCCAGTGCGGGTTGGTAGATATCACATGTCTTCGAATTTTTGGTTCTAGGACATGCCGGTTTCCTCGCGATGTTTTCCTTCACCGTTTTGAGAGCAGTGGTGATGAAATAATTTACACAAAGTAAAGCGCCTGTCTGAACCTACGTCCTACAACTCGTAAGTCGCGGCCGTTACCACTCAGCCAACACTGGCTCTTTCTTTAATGTAATCTATATATTTTGTAAATAAACCTAATTCTAGTATTTATCAAATTCCAGTAGTAATTTTGCTAACGACTAAACACGTAGAGAGTGCATCAGCTCGGCTTGCGTCAAACTATTGAAGCGAGCAAAAAGATAACGGAACATACTAGGGCCCTATATCATCCAATTTAGCTATACGATACTCACTCTTCTAGACGATTTTGTATAAACTGAAGTTGAACAGGTGATACGGTTTTAAATGGTCGATAAACGGCTCATAGCAGTTGAAAAGGCGAGCGAGAGAACGATCATCAGAATTATCCCCTTTCTCGTGAACTAAGCTACGCTAGTACAGCCTCAGAAAGATGTAAACATAGACAAGAATTCATTTGATTGTTCACTATTTGTGTTCGATAATACTGTATTTAATGTGTAGCCACGTTGATACTGAACAAAGATTGTAGACAATAAATCCAATCTGCTTCGCTGGCTATCTGACCTCCACAACCCAGTAACTGGATAATACGATACCCCTTAGTAAGACTGGTTGTCAAAATTTCGGGCTTCTGACGACCCGTAACGACTGTCAAAGATTCACAGAATGACAGCTGGGACCAACATCTTAACGTGCTTTTCGAGGCACAGAGGAGTCTCGGTAGGTAAAGATGGTCATTCATTAATGGACCAACAACGGCAAGCGTAGCTTAACCTGTTGGATCAATCCGTGCGACTGTTTTTACTTAGCCACAAGCTCCTAGACAATTGAATATCGATGTATATACTTACAGGGTGTAAAAAAACCCATCACGGACCCATCATCTACGCATTCTGTACGTCAAACTAAGTTACCTTGTGCAAAAATAATTACTGAGCAACGACATTTATTTTTAGTGTAAAACGGTTACGTCAAAAAAAGTTGAAACTTTGTCCTTCAATGTCTTCGTAACCAGAAGGTTCTAGCTATCGTCCGGTACAAAAAAACTATCTTATAAATAGGGAAAATAGTGACTTTCGGTTTCGTTCAGGGTATTTTTTTAAGCCGTATTTTTACATCTGTTACCTTTAAGAGGTTCGCTGTACACACGGGTACATATTATCAAGCTACACATTTGCAGTAAAAGCTGACCTCTCATTGTACGAAAATCCTATACAATGCGAGATCATCAGCTAACACTGAAATCAAATAGCTTTATATGTAGCCGTGTGTACCTATTTATCTGTTAATTAATGGCTGCTTCTAAAACCAGCAGTATCAAGCACTGCAGGCGACACGTTATTGCGTAACATTCGTCGCTTATATACTGAAAGCGCTTTACAATACCTTTACAATAGCGTATTCAAACACAGGCTGCTGTAAGCGGCTTACGTTTGTGGTTATGTGACGCGCGCGCATTGTTTGCATGCATTTATTTTTAGAACAATGCCGTGTTTACCCACTGCACTATGCGCCCACGCGAAAGATCTGGAAATTGGTTCTACGTAAGCGATAACTAACGGATTTATTGAACATATTATGTTGGTTTTGTTTGTGTGTGTTTGTTGCGCACAATACAACTAACATACTAGATTTGTATACCATTTGTTAAGAACCTGGTACTTGTTGACATACCTACACTGTACTCTCATACCTATTAACACTGTTATTTGAAAACATTGTAAAAGTCGTTTATTTAAAAAAGAGTAACTGTGCAGTTTCTTGCCGGCTCTTCTAGATAGGAAACGACCAATTGGAACCGTGCACCTAGCTTCTGACGTTTCGTAAGTGCCCATGTAGGTTTATGTGAAATAAAATATTTTGATTTTTAACATAACCTTACTTTGGTTATTAATAGAAATAAAGTTGGAAGGTACTACGAAAGAGTACCTACAACACATTAGTTGTAGAAGAATTTTACAAATTTTGATTTCTGGTACAAATTGAACTCACCGAACCTCTTTCCGCATTTGTGTGTGTTGTTAAAGGTATGATTTGAGAAAAACTTAATAGAAAGTTCCTGTGATCCTGATAGTGGGGATGAAAAGCTTTTACCCATCCTTAGACAGCCATTCCACAGTCGCATTCTACGATAAATGATGAGCAAAGAGAAGATTTTTTTTTTTTTTTTAAGTGAAAGCTTCTTTAGTCGCGTTGAGCACTTTTTGGGATAGGTAAAAAATGTTAAACTCGCGTCAGGCGTCACGTGACCTGATAGAAAATTCGTAAGACGGAGGGAGAGTAGAATTGACAGCGCACTCTGTTTAATTTTTTTGAATTTGTTTTAATGGAGCTACAGCTTTCGTTCTTGTACTGACAGCAAGCCACATAAATTTCTGACATTTTCGTTAGATGGCGTTACCTAGTTTCCACTTCCATTGGCAGTCTCCAAAGACTGCCCCGCATGTTTTTTTTTTATTGCCAACGCCATTTAATTTTTAAGGTTCGAAACAGAACCCTAACTACTATTTGCCTCCGCAGTCCGTCCTTCCATCTGTCTGTCAGAGAGCTCTAACTCATGAACCTTAATTGTTTGTAAGAGAGTTGAATTTTTCACAGATTGTGTATTTCTATTATCGCTATAACAACATGCGAATTACGCATCAAAGACCTGACGTCACACAAATCCTGCATCGCGCAAGCAGCGCATATAACTTTCCAATATCAATCGTTGGGCAGTTGCCCACCAGACACGACACCCGCCTGGTCGGAGGATCCTGCCTTTTCTGTGAGGATGACTGAACTTTACACCCTGTTCCTCATACCTCTGTACCTGCAAGAAAAACACAGAAATTTCTCGTGTATCGTGGGTGCGTTTACAAACATTTAAACTCACATACACAAACGGCCAGACCCGGAACAACTACTTGTAGGTTATACAAATATTTGTTCCGTGCGGGATTCGTACCCGCGCCAGGCAGCGCAGCAGTAGCTCGCCGTCCGATAAGGACCAGGCCCGGGTCGACGGCGCGTCGTGTTCCACGCGCGCCTCAAAGAGATGTCACCAAAACTGACGGGGTCCGCTAGGACCGATGCATGCCGGGGTTGCGGGTAGTCCCAAGGGGAAACCGTGGCCCCTGGCAAGGCAAGGGAAGAAACACGGGTGGGTTTTAGTCAGTAAGAGTCTGACACGCCTTTCCGCTCCGCCCAGAGCGGAGTCATTGGATGATTTGGGAACCCAAAAAAAAAAAAAAACTGTCAAGTGCGAGTCGGACTCGCACACGAAGGGTTCCATACCATGTCGTACAAGATTTAACACTATGAGTTTTTGTAATACTTTCGTAAAGGTAACAACAGAGGCGCTATAAAAAAACAAAGATTTGTAAAGAAATTGTCTAATTTTTAACCGACGAAAAAAAAAGGTGGAGGTTCTCAATTCGACACGTATATATTTTTTTTTTTTGTTTTATGTATGACCACGCATAACTTTTTACTGAGTGGTCCGATTTGAACGATTCTTTTTTTATTGGGAAGGGTATACCTCGAAGTTAGTCCCATAAAAAAATAAAAATTGAAACCCACCCCTAAGTGTAAAAAATTGGGGTTGATTGATGTTTCACGTACTGAATTTTCAACTGTGAACCGATTCTGTTGTAATTTCGCACACATATGTAGTTCTGATGACACAACTACACAATAAAGACCTGGAGTTGATCTGATGACGGAGTCAGAAGACAGTTGCGAGAGCTCCTCACCAGTTTACAGCAGCTACATCGTGTTTCGGCTTATTTCATTGAACTTTACACCTAGCTGGGGTATGACTGTCATCGACGGTCAGAGGTTGAGGCAAACATTAAAACCGCCTGGCCACGGAACGGGCGGCGCGAACGGCGCGGCGGTGCGTCTTGCGGGGCGAAATTCTATACATTTGTTTTAGTCGCAAGACGCTTCGCCGTTCGCACCGCGCGAATTTTCGCTGTAGCGAATGTCCCGTGGCCAGGCGGTTAATGGTAACTCAAAAGCTAAAAATAAAAAACTTTTTTGCAAAAAATTACACCGACGAAAAAAAACTGAAAAGAGAAAAATAAAAACTTTTTTGCAAAAAAAGCGAAAAATAAAAAATAACTATGTATTTAGTGACAAATTAATGACCTTCAAATAACAAATTTTGAGGCGGCGCGAAACAAACATTATAATTACATAAAGCGTAAAATGTTAGCTTGATAGATCTTCGTTAAATGTGTTTTAGGCGCCGCCTCAAAATTTGTTATTTGAAGGTCATTAATTTGTCACTAAATACATAGTTATTTTTTATTTTTCGCTTTTTTTGCAAAAAAGTTATTATTTTTCTCTTTTCAGTTTTTTTTCGTCGGTTTAATTTTTTGCAAAAAAGTTTTTTTAATGAAAAAATGTTGTTGTGTTAAAATATAGGTGTAGGAGTATATTTCATTTATTTTAAGAGAAAAATATTAAGTTAACTTTATCCAGTAACATGAATTAACTAAAGTCAAAGTTATTTATTTGCTACTAACATAGTATTAGTAGGTATAAATAGGTATATATGGTAGGTAAGCAGGTAGATATGTAGGGTAGGTAGGGTAGGTTAGGTACCTACCTACCCTGGTAAGAAGGGTAGGGTAGGTAGGTAGGTTAGGTAATTAGGTAGAAATAGGTAATTAGGAAAGGTAGATGCGCCGTAGATAAGTACTTAGTGCTAACCGTGCGAAGCCAGGCCGGGTAAAGCTAGTTACTTATAAATAAAAGGATTTCTCTTGCTACATCAGACTATATTGTACAAAATAGAATGTAAGTAGTACGCCAAATTTTAATTATAACTGTGCGTTTGCACTGGCGAAACATTCACAACAAAACATGTTGGAATCTCTATTTTCTGTCAATTTTTCATACAATGTTTGACAGGAACTAGAGATTTCAACATGTTTTGTCGTGATGTTTCGCCAGTGCAAACGCACGGGTCAATTCAGGTATTTATTTACGTTATTTTTGATAGTCATACAGAAATCTATTATTTCTTACTTATTATTTTTACACATCCCATCGGACTATGAGAGTGAGGGAAGAGAGAGTGCACTCGTGTCTGCGCACACACTTGTGCACAATAATATCTCCCGCGCCGAAGGCCAGTCTCCGTTGAGATTGGCCGCCCGCCGTGACCGAATATTTTTACACCAATAATTTTTCTCAATATGAAATTGTATCCAAAACGGTTTAAGGTAACTGAATAGTACACTGTATGTGCCAGCATTCATTTCAATGTTACTGAATATGTTGTCTATTGGAGTGTAGTTTTAACATGAGGTACACACATCAACACCGTCTAGGGATACTTTGAAAAAAGTTCAACTCAAAAAATACTGGCCGGTTTTAAAATCTTGTGAAGAAAGTTTATTTTGTAGACCTTTTTGGATGATCGAAATTTAAATGATCGAAATAGTATATGCTGCCATGATAGTAGGTACTTACTAATTCCATGTCATTACTCCGACTATTAAATAGTTATCTGTGGAATTTATATCGCATAATATTAGCATGAAATACAAAATGATTACTTTATGTTGCAGAAAATCGCCCATATTATATAAAATACGTTATGAATCGGCGTTTTTAGTATTTGTTGATTATAAACAGTATATGTTACATGATACACACAAGTTTCAAATTCCTAATTTGTTTAGTTGTTGAGATAGAGCTCGTACAAAAATGGTCTAAAACAGACAACTTCTACGGCCCCCTAATTCATCATTTTTGAAGATAAAAACAAATAAAAATTATATTTATTCTCTACTCGATGAGCTCTAGAAAATGATACCCCACATGCCAGGGTCAGATTATTATTTTTTTCAAAATAAAATTTTATTGTATGGCGACCCCTCTTTAATTTTTAATTTTATTATTTGTTGCTCTTGTGGCAATAGAAATGCTCAATCTGTGAAATTTTCAACTGCCTACTTATTACGGTTCATGAGATAGAGCTCGCTGACAGACAGACGGACAGCGGAGGCTTATGAATAGGGTTCCGTTTGTCACCCTTCGGGTACGGAACCCTAAAAACAAAAAAGGCAGCGCAGCAGTCAGTCGCTTAATCACTGCACCAACCATGCCGTCAAAAAGAGTATTTGCCTCTTTACTCCCAATTGTAATGTAAAGGTTACAAACGATGATTAATAAAATAAAAACAGTGCTTAACAAGAAAAAAAATAAGTACATGCATAAAGCTATTTCCCTCTATTGAGAAAAACATACCTATAAAACCGAAATCAATCGAATCATTGTTTCGAGTTCATTGTTTTAATTTTCCGAAGTACAATACACCCTTTTCCGTTCGCGGTTGCCGATTGGTTAATTAATAAAAGCAATTACCTTAAAACGTTTATAAGTTAAGAGCTTGGACTGAGAGTGCCGGCATAAGATTAACTGCTTTTAACGTTATTATTATGTAGTTACATCACTATCACTACATATATAGTATAGTACGAGTATAATAAAACAAAGTCGCTTCCGGCTGTCTGTCCCTATGTATGCTTAGATCTTTAAAACTACGCAACGGATTTTGATGCGGTTTTTTTTAATAGATAGACTGATTCAAGAGGCAGGTTTATATGTATAATACATACGTATTATTTTACCGAAAAGAGTCCACGCGGGTGAAGCCGCTGGCAGCAGCTAGTACATAATATAATCAGTCTATAATGTTCCCACTGCTGGGACACAGGGCTCTCTGAGAGGGAGTGGGCCGTAATTCACTACGCGGGTCCAGTGCGGGTTGGTAGATGGCATTATGTCTTCGAACTTTTGGTTCTAGGACATGCCGGTTTCCTCACGATGTTTTCCTTCACCGTTTTGAGAGCAGTAGAAGTTAAATACTTAGTTTGTATTGCAGAATTTGTTGTTGTACTACGCCATTTTGTGTTTTACTTTATGCTGGTAATAATTAATGAACAGCAGATTTATGCGATGGGAAAATTTAGGATTCATTTTGATAAAACCAGTCTCTACTTAGTGAAATAAAAAATAAATACATAAAATCATTTTATTTCGGACAGCTAAAAGATCCATAAATTGTTAGTAATGTTTGTTTTTCTTAAAAAACTATTGTTAGTAACTTAAACTAAAGACTAATTAAAGAGAAGATGATACAACAACTAGATACAACAAGAAAAGGAAACTAGTATAATAAGTCTACGCACAAATTGCCTTATTATGGCGGAGGAAGTATCAGCCGCCATGACAGCGTTCAGGATGGTATTGTGACTGCCTCTTGTCCTGCTCAGGAGTGAGGCCGTTTTCTTGCGAAAGATGTAATGATATCCATCGGTATAGGCTATCGCGGACATTCTGAGGCACCGCAAAAACGAGGCAGGTTCAACAGAAAATCCAAAGACCTTTTCGAGTAGTTAACCCAAAGATTACCGGTAAAAAAAAGCGTTAGTATTTTTTACTTACAACTAAAACATTGTAAGACTGGGTAGGTACATAATGAGATATATTTCATCAAAGCGTAAAAAAAACAGAAAATCTTGGAGTATTTAAACTTTTTTAAGTTTTCTTAAAATCCATGGAATACTTTCTTATCATTAGCCTAGAGTCACTTATTTAACTACGATTCTTTTACAGAATTAAAAAAATTAAATAACGTAACATATATAATAACATCACATCTTTAATCCTGAAGGGTTAGGCAGAGATGTACTCATAGTACACCCATATTTCGCCAGTTATGTTTAAGTCCCATGTAACGCTGCCTGTCCACTGAAGCGGAGAGGAGAGGAGCGGAGCGGAGATGTGCCAAAATTAACCAATAGAATCGCACCTCGGGAGCGGAGTTTTGATTCTATTGGTTAATATTGACACATCTCCGCTCCTCTGCTCTCCTCTCCGCTCCGGTGGACAGGCAGCCTTATAGGGGGCGAGCCTATTGCCATCAACCGGGCACAAATCCAGACTCCCAGCTACTACTGAGAAATTCCTAACGGAAAAACCCAGAAACGCTTTGCCCCACCAGGGAATTGAACCTTATTTTCAGCAGTAGCGCTTGCGACCATTAGACCAACATGTCAGTTATAAAAATAAATTTAAACACATAAAAAGATATTATTTTAAATTTATTTAAAACTCGAAGGTCCTATGTTCTTCCACATTAATAGGTTGTCTGGTGTTTAAAACAAAATAACAGACTGGGAAAATTAAAAAAGGAATTATACAGGGTGTTAAAGTAATTGCGTGCCATAGCTTAGGGGTGGGTTCAGTATTGATAAAGGAAACTAGGAAAAATAGAAATTAAATCCAGAAAAAAAAAATAACATTAAATAAAAATTGCAAGGTCAACCTAATTTAGTACCTACTAACTTAAAATAGCAATCAAATCAACTTAAAACATGAGTAAATAAGTTGATCTTTGTAAATACCTGATTCCAAACTAAATTAGGTCGACCTTGCAATTTTTTTTAATATTTTTATTTTAAATAATTTTTCTGGATTTATTTTTTATTTTTCCTAGTTTCCTTTATCGATACTGAACCTACCCCTAAGCTATGGCACGCAATTACTTTAACACCCTGTATAAACGCACTTTAAAAATAATGGTAATAGGTACACTTGAAATCTAAACATTATAAAGTGTGAAACATTATTTTTAAAGTGCAATACAATTTTGTAGCTGTTTTCATCTAAGGAGATCGACATGTGGTAACAATTATAGACATCTGCTTACCCCGCTACAGGAATCATAGCCAAGGGAAGGTCGTTATGTCAGTAGCCGCCGCACTGCGGTCCTAGTTTGGGGCCTACACCCTTTTTGGTTTTACTGGCTTGTATGTACTAACGTTTTTCATTACTCTGATCTAGGTTTTGTTCGGGATTTCGGGTTGTGTACTGTGGAAGTCCGCAGGGAAATAAAAAAGAGGTTTTGTAACCATAAAGTGCTTTGCAGTTTCGAACTGTGCATGGATAACGCATGGTTACTTATAATAGTGTAGAAGATGATGTGTTGTGTGTGTGACCTGACTTTTTATGCGAAATAATTACGTGCAGGGCAGGGTATTTTAAATTTACCAACGTAAATTCGTATCTAATGGTAACAAGATATAGATTCCAAAGCTCAGAGACCGACCAGCATTTCACCATCAAACAGCATTTCTCTTTGCGGTATTGAAGAGCGCGATCGAGGATAGCGCGGCGGGATGCAACGACATGCCCCGGGACGGGACAGCATACGGCGGAGGTAAGGGCAGGTCGCGACGGCACGTGGCGAAATGCGAAGGCATGCAACGGTATGCGCCGGAGGCCGCTAGCATACGATCGCAGGGGAGAGGCAGTGCAAGCGGGGCCGTGCAGTGTGAAAATCGATTGTAATACCAAATCCCAATCCAATATTTTAAAAACTTCAACACACAACTCGTTAAAAAGGAACTTTTGACTTAAAATATAAAACCTAAAAAAAATTGCGAGTCGCTAAGCTAGCTCGAGAGGCCTCCGGACACGCTCCGTGGCATATCGCGGGCATCCAGCAGTACGCCGGCCGGCGGCAAATCTTCCTCGATGCCCTACGCCGCCGTCCGCCGGTGAGCGGCCTTTATAATAGGTAGGTACATGTTTTTGTTAATTAAGGCAACGCTAGGTACTTACATTTTCAAATAATAAATCTAAAATAATATAATTTCTTTCAATTCACAATTTCACTTCCTAAAACAAAGTTAATTAAACATTAATGATTACTTTTTCTTTGCAAAGGAATTATCACGCATTGAGGTCGTGGTCGCGAACGTTTTGAAATTCAAATTCAGTATAAGCCCACGTTCGCACGGACTTAAAAATATCGCAGGCTTTTATAGCGCACTGGATTTTCAACTCACGGTGTTGAGTCGAGCATTCAAAATTCAACAGAGTGCATCCCAGCGCGTCGAATAAAAATCGCCGCGGGAAAAAATCGTGCGAACCTGGGCTAGATATTTCATTCTATTTTAGAATGAACAACGCTGCAAAGGATCCTTTGATTATTTTTATGTCTACATAGAGTTTCGCGCTGCAAAAGAACTAAAACAAAAAAGTCAACTTTGTTATGCTGGTGTGCGTGATAGCTACGTCTCACTCGCGCCACGCCATTGTGCTGTCATTGTGCTTTTCTTGTGTGCGTGCATTTAGGTGCATTTAGTGACCATAAAGTTGGACACTATTTTTTCGATGAGTTCACAGATTTGACTGTCTATACAGCGTGTCAGGGACATCGACGCGAAGCCTCTTACCAGGGATTCAGAACATGATTCTGAACCCCACTGCGTTGAAATTTCTCGTCGGTTATTTAAAAAAAATCTGCTGTTTCAGAGAAAAGTGCAATATCATTGTGCTGATTTTTGGATAACAGTTTTGGATAACATTCATAACTTGAAACTTATATTAAAGTTGTAAATGTTTTCCTAAATGAAAAAATGCCACTGATATTACGCAGAACCAGTTTCAGAACGCACCTTCCAATGTTGTCGCTGGTTTTTGTTAAATCAGTGGATGCATTGTTTATACACTGATTAGTAAGGGTAGTGTGTAACGCCTATTCACAGCTTATACATTTAAACAGATGTTTAACTTTATTACTAAGGCTGTACGTCTATGCTTTCCACATCTCAATTACAGGTAGAATTACAGTGCAGCTGCCAGGATAGTGAGATCGAATATTCACATAATTATTGTTCGTCATACTGTGCGTCGACAGCTGATATTAGCTTGAGGCAACAACCCGGTAATTGGAGCTATGTAACGACAGACGGAGCAGGAATAAATTGGCCATTATATTACATGAGAATGGATGGATATTATGTTTTCGGATGCAGCACAAAATATACTTGGAAACTGATAACAATGTTAGTTACAAACCTCTCTCACGTCACGTGGGGTACACAAAACACAATATCTATATAACTCTACACCTGTATACCCGTAGCGGTTGGTAGAGGTGAAGGTATATTAATTAATTTGTTGGTTATGTCAATTAAATTTCCCGAATCAATCAGAAATGTCAAAAAGCTCCATCTACTCACGAATAAATTAAAAAAATAATTATTAATTAAATGTTATTACAGTGTAAACGAATATTTAAATGATCAATCTCTGAAGAAACTCATATAAAAAATAGACAAAAAATGTTATTTATTTAGAATAAGTTAGATTATAATAAGTTAAACAATAAGTCCTCATCTCTACCTACTATCTTTCTTTTGCTGTGCCCGACAGGGTCCACGATTGTGCCTCAAGCAAATCTTTACCACCTAAGCACATAGATTGTAGAATGCAATAAAGAATTGAGTATTGAGTAATTTAGTTAGTTTTAAGCTCCCAAGTACACACATCAAAAAAAGTTTGTGATCACTAGCAAAAGCTAATATATTTTTTAAATTTAACTTTATCAAGAAAAAGTGTTTACGTTATATCTTTTATTAAATAGAAATACACTGTCTGCAAGAATCTAAAAAGAAGAAGAAATTATAATATAGTCTACCGCAAAAAAAAAGATTTCTATTTTTCAAACTGATCGCAAACTATTTTTGATGTGTAGGCGAGGCTGTTTCTATCAACCGAGCACACATTCAGATTCCGGGCTTCTATTGACCAAGCTAAGATTAGGATCCCCGCTAGCTCAGTCGAAGCCCTTAGTCTTCAGGGGTAAAAAGTAGGTTTCTTTATCCTGAGGATCAACCCCCGAACCCTCGCACTAGTCTTTTTTGCGACCTCTCCAGACCAATGTTGGCAGTGAAAATAAACGAATGGTAAAATACGTCTTTGAAACGAATGCAAATAAGTTAGACGTATTTTGCATAAAATATAAGCGATATTTGCAAAAATAGAAAGCTATTGACAACCCCAAGCAACTCCAACGAACCGTCGCTATAAGGGCCCTCGATGGAATGCGCCATTCAGGGGTGCAGATAAGAATAAACAGTAAAAAAAAACACAAATATTTGTTCCGTATCCTGAATATTTTTGCAGTATTGAACTGGTATAAAATTGAAACTGTATAGAACATTCTATTGTGGATTGTAGTCATTCTTCTGCCCTTATCCAATTTATTTGGGGTCGGCGCAACATGTCCGTTTCTTCCATACTTCTCTATTAGTCGTCATCTCGGTAGTCACCCTCTTTCTGCCCATATCATCTTTCACACAGTCCAGCCATCGTTTCTTTGGTCTTCCCGTATTATAGCCATCCGTATCCATACTCAAAACATCCCTCGCGTCGTTTTCATCATTCCTCCGTATCACATGCCCATACCATGACAACCGATTTCTATACAACTTTTCAGTCACCGGTGCCACTTTCAGACATCCTATTCTTCCTCTGAAAGAATAATAATGTATGAATGATAAATGTATGGCAGTAACTGCATTCGACAGTTGAAACGCTTGATATTTGTATAGCGTTGCATTATTTCTACGTGATATTGCCCCACGTGCCTCATTGTCGAGACTTACAAAAGATATTCAGATTTATTTACACATCCAGTATTTTAACATTTTAAACATGTTAAAATAATTATTTCTGTCTGCAATTTAATTTTGGCAGTGTATAGAGTGCCACCATTGGCACTCTATCCCTATCGGATAAAGTGCCACTACAGGCACCCTAGTAACACCGCCTCGGCCCGGCTCAAGTGCCGCAAGCATTGGATTGTCATTGTCACTGTCACTAAGTCACGTCACTTGGTATTTTGTTTGATTGTCGAGGTTAGATCGCTGTAAAACACCACATTCCCAAAACATTACATTCTCTTGTGCCTAAACGGACCCTGGCACTTCGCCGGCCGCTGCCGCGGCACCGCTCGCTACGCTCGCTCGGCTCGTGCGTTGTGTGGTCACAGTTCTAACCTAACCTAACCTAAATAACAAGTGACAGTGACAATGCAACGCTCACGGCACCCTAGCCGGGCCGAGGCAGTGACACTAGAGTGCCACAAGAAACTCGCGGCACTCTATACACTTCGTTTAATTTTTTCACTATAACTCTCCACTAGTTTTTTATTATATAGCCTATTTATCCGGTATGGCTCGCAAATCCTTCCTTTTCCTAAGGGCACGTCTTCCCGGACTATTTCTTGATATGCAATGACCTCTGTAGCCCCATGCAACATGAGGCTCCAGAGACTGGTGGAAATCTTGGGGTTCAATCGATTTATCGAGTCTGGTTAAACTACGCTGGGATCGGTGCATTTCAGTCATTCATTTATTCATGTAAGGAAAAGGCTTGTTCTCAGAATATATTGATTTCACGATTTTTCATTGCATTTTTACAATATCAAGTTCATGTCTTTCCGATGTTTTCCTTCATTATGAAACCGGAGCCTGGGGACGACCTCCGGACCGACCGGTTAAAAAGTCACAAGGTAGGTACTCGTTCATCTTCATAATTATGTTTTTTTTTATAAACAAAAACACGTAAAAACAAGTTAAATATTTAGACCGGAATGTGTTTCATATTTACGTGAAAAATATCTAAAGATTTTATAAAATAAAAGTCGCACAAAGCGGCCATATTTTCCTTGTTGACGGAATACCGAACGTGATTCCACTTCGTAGAAGTCTAAGATGGTAAGCGGATCTGGAATTTTAAGTGGATGGCTATTGTACTGGTAAAACTAGAGATTTGGAGCCAAAGAATAGTCAAGATGAACACTAGCTTTGAAACATGCAAAGTATGAGAATATGCTGCTTTTATTATGTTGCTATTTTTGTTGGTTGAAATACCGAGGAACAAAATATTCAATGCGTATTCAGAATATTATGCTAAGGAACTAAATAGGTTTTATGGAATTCTAAAAAATATTACGTACCGCAAACTCAATAGAACACTGTCTTGTTTTACATTAGCTAAAAGGCTTTCAAAAAATGGCATATTTTAAAAATAAAATAATAGAGAGGCGATTCAAAACATTTCACCCAAAAAACAATAAAATTTAAGAATAAGTATTCTGGAATAAGTCTATAAAAGCCGTGTCAACCCTGTTCGCGTCAATTTCGTCAACATTTCGCGCCAAAATGAGCTATTATGGCGCCGAGTTCGCTTTACGTCGCTTTAAAATGTCGCCGACAGCGCTAGATCCTTTGTGACGTGAGTTTATTTAGTCTGTTGCTTTCAGGATTGTTGTTTAAAATCTGTACGATTAAAACAATTCTTTGGTATATAACTGAAGCGGGAAGCTAAAATTTTTTTGTCTTTTTACGATTGCAGTGGCGATGTTTATTTACCTTGCTGTTACAATGAAAGACAACATGAACAGGAGTGGTGGCTTTGTAGAAAATGCGCTGATATTTTATCTGCATTTAGTGTAACTTAATACCACAGTGTAATATAGGTTAAGTGTTTTAGAAATAAATAAATAATAATAATAATAAACTTTAAGATGCAAAAGAGAAATAAAAATAATATAGTGTAAATTATGGCAAAGAATTGGGCTAAAAAACACACTTTTCGAAGATCCTAATGACGCAAGACTCCAGATACTCTCACAAGTCACAACAAGAGATTATTAATTATGTTTCATTAGTAGATGCTTGATATTAATAGAACACACACATGTAATTACGTCAGGTAAATGATTAACGTTATTATGATAATAAGATCATTAACAATCAATGCTAATTACGAACAGTAGTCGGCTTACCACTTCCCGAGAAAACTAATTAATACGTCCAACTTCATCAAGACGGTATTATACCGATACGAGAATTGATCTCAACCAATATCCGAACAAAAGTAGGTCATGCGCCATAGAAATTAATCGCAAAGTATAGAAGAATAGTACAGAAGGTCGGCTCAGTACAACGAGCCAAAATACACGCACACCGACTCGTTTCGCGTACGCATGGACGCACGCACATATAGAATCGGACGTACTGGCGGCGATCTCAAACAAATGCCAGTCGCGAGTGCGCTTCGAGTGCAAGCGCACTCGCGACTAGCTTTTGATTGAGATCGCCGCCCGTACGTACGAGTCTATGTTTGCGTGCGCCTGTTTTCGCTCGTTGTATGGAATCGACCTTTCTGTGCTATTCTATAATCCCGTAGTTTGTCGTAATAGGTCACTATTATTACATTATCGAGAGCATGGAGAGGCTCAGAAAGCACGTTAAGCTGCTGGTCTCGTGTGTCATTCGAAGATCTTTGATAGTCTTTACGTGCAGTCAGAAGCCTAAAAAGTCTGACAACCAGTCTTACGAAGGGGTATCGTGACGGTATCTTACCGCAACACAGTGACCGCAATGAATAAAACGACACAACGGATCGCTAGGTAACGGCGCAGCTGACGAACTGACGAGGAGAGCATCCAGCACGTCGGGACCCGAAACTATCGTACCCATCCCCTACAACCAACTACGCAGATGGCTACAGGAGTTCACCCATTCACAAGCGGAGAATTGGTGGACCTCGACACATGGCTGCAGGAAGTCCAGGGAAGCTATGCCATCCTTGGATAGCAATTGGCTAACCAGGCGTTTATTACGTCTGGACAGGAACGGCCTGCGCCTGATGACGAGGACCATCACGGGACACTGCTCGCTGAACAAACACTTCCACACAATAGGCATAATGGACAGCCCTCTGTGCAGGGCGTGCATGGAGGCTGAGAAAACCGTTGCGCATGTGCTCATCGAAAGCACAGGCATCGCCCAGATAAGAACAGAAGCCCTCGGGTCACCCAAATCTTTCACAGATGTTCTGAACAGACCAAGAGACTTAATAAACTTCTTGAGGGAGGTGGGCTGGTTGGAATAACCACCGACGGCCTCCATGGCCCACGCACAATGGTCTACCTGAAGGACTAAGGGCGGAAACCCCATAACATAGGGGTATCCAGTAACTAGGTTCTGGAGCTCAAAGATGCAGTTGCTCCATGTAAAATACTGATATTGCTGCATCTGGTTAGACTAGAAGCCAATCTCAACATAGTTGAGAAAAGGAGAGGCAGATTGATTGACATAGACACGCTTCACTTCGCTTCGCTTCGTTTGTATTTCCTGTGCGTGTCCCAAATAAAATATTTTTCTTTCTTTCTTTCTTTCTTTCTTTCTTTCTTTCTTTCTTTCTTTCTTTCTTCACGTACAGCGAGTGCAAGTGCACTCGGCACTGGCATTTGTTTGAGATCGCCGTACGGACAAGTCGTAACCTGACCTTCTGTGCTATTCTATGATCCCGTAGAACTTTTTTGTAAAATAAGATATGGAACAATAAAATTCTCTGTTAGCGTTCGCAAATGGGAAAATAAACTAATGAACGCCCCTCGACGTCACTCCCTTCTTATTGTTGTTTGACTCCCTCTTAGACAAAAACACTCTCTCTTCCTAAAAACAATTGACGATTTCTGTCGACACGATTTTAATGAGTGGAAATGTTGTATTTTCAAAGCTGTAGTACATACTTGATTGCTTGAAGGTTTTCGTTCAACAAATTCTCGAAATATTTTCAGCGCTTAAACTTTATGTTGATATTTTGAATTGTTGTCACTAAATTCAGGCCAGGATAGAACAAGATAATTGTGAGATTAATATAGCGTAGATGAGAGTGTGAGCTAGATAACTAGCTAGGGGAATAAGAAGATTTTCAAAATAGTTCTTGTCTGTGTAGTCCAACCAAGCTGTATTTTATTTACCCTTTTATTTATTTACCCTTTTACCATACATAGATATAGGGTTAAAAAAGTGGTTTAAAATAAAAGTCAATATTTCTAGTTACTTGAACGCGAAAAAGGTAGCAGTAACTTGTAATAGCAGAACTTTATGACGAGCTGTTTACACCTTGTTACCTGTATGTAGCGATGCAGCGCTTAATTCACACAACCACTAAAAGACTCCAATGAAAAGTAGCTGCTTATTAAACAGGCTGTTTACTTTGAAGTGAGAAAATAAACGTTAAAGCTATGTAAAGTTTATGGAAAGTTGATCATACAAGACGAAAAAAGTAAATTCTTAATCATTATAATTTTTTGGGGTCCAGTGATCACGAACCTCAGTAATGAGGGCCAGATTAAAAAAGAGAGATTAATTTTACAGTAGGTAATTTTTGTAGCAAATGTTGTTCTTTTTTCATGTGTTTTATTACAAACGTTCTTATAGCAAAGGTTTCGAGAATGAAAATAAAAATCTTTGAATGTATACTCCATTTGAAATAAGATTAGACATTTAAATAAACCCTTTTACAGTCCGTTCAACTGATTTTGACTTTTATTGCGTTGGTGGCATGACAAATAGCAGTTGCGGTCAGTTGGTATTGTAACCACTTTTTGCTTTGAATGCCATCCTTATGCTTGCGGTATTGAAGTCAAAATCGGTTGAACGGATTGTTAAAAAGGTTTGTTTAAATGTCTAATCTTATTTCAAATGCAGTATAGTTTTGTCTAAATCCTAATCGTAGAGATTTAGTTGGTATGAATTATGGTTCTCGATAAGTAAAAGCCGGTATCGTTAATGATGCCCAAGAGATTAATCAGTGTTAGCATAATTAATCTATTAATAGAGCTAATTGAATCAATCGTTCATCAATAATTATTCAATCCATTAGTTATCAGGTTCCGGTAATTGCAACGTCATTTCTATATCAGGCCGATAATGATGAATGGATGTCTGCCTGATGTCCGAATATAAATAAACAGGCTGTATTCAGCGTGTATTGGATGCCCCTCAAGTTAAAAGGGAAAATCTACAAGTCCTTGATAAGGCCTGTCGTACTGTATGGATTCGAATGTTGGGCCGTGAAGAAGACGGATGAAAAAAGATTGCATGTAGCGGAGATGAGAATGTTTAGATGGATGTGTGGAGTGACGAAAATGGATAAAGTAAGAAATGAGTATATAAGGGGAAGTTTAAAAGTGGCGCCAGTGACAGAAAAGTTGAAAGGAAATCGTTTGGCCTAGTATGGGCATGTGATGAGGAGAGAGGAAACGTTTTTTGGAAAAAGAAAATTGGTTTGTAAGTTTTGAGCATCGAAAGTTCCATATTTCAACACTAATTTTAACTCCTGTTTGAGCGTAAATAAATAACTTATGTAGTAAGAAAATGGCAAAATAGAAAACGTGTTACGCTGACCCCAAGTAACATGGGACAAGGGCAGGAAGATGATGACTCAGCGTGTATCAGAAATGTGTGGTCATATTTGAGCGTGTGGTACAGACCATCAAACTGAACAACATTCTCCTTGGGACCTAATCAGCTGTCGCATACATTAGGGTGTCTGTCCGATGATGCGTAGTGAGGCAGCGGAGCGGAGTGAGGGAGTAATGCAGAGTAGAGTTCCGGACTGTGTCTGTCTATGGATGCGAAGCGAGGTAGTGCGGAGCGGAGTTGCGGACTGTGCGAAGCTAGGCCGAGTTCACGCGACGAGTAGTTTGAGCAGGCTGCAATACCCCGCGGGTGGATTTTTTCCGCTTCCCAGCTCCGCTTCCCAGTTCGCAAATCCTTATCTACTGAAGCGGAGCGGAGTTCCACGGAGTCCACCAATTCCGTTAGTTAATATTGGCACTGCTCCGCTCCTCTCCTCTCCTCTCCGCTTCAGTGGACAGTCAGCCTTAGGATCAAGTAAGAATTGAAGTTTTGTATTATGTTTTCGTGATTTGTCCCTTAAATCATCATCATCATAGCAGTCCACTGCTGAACATATTACATACACAATTCTTGGCAAGTCTGATCCATCTGCTACCAGCCACCCTGCGAAGATCGTAGCTTCACCTAGCCCGAGGGCGTCCTACCTCACGTTTGCCGGTCCCTTAAATATGACCACCCATTTCTTATACACGGTGTATAATGTTTTTCTTTCATTCCGACACACACGGACGTTGGCAAAATAATGTAGAGAAATTAATTTAATTTAAATTTGGAACCAAATAATAACACTAAAGTGCTTCCATAGTCGACGTTTTGTGTACCTTGCGCGTTGAATGGCTGAAATTCCGCCATTAATTTTGATCACTTGAGCGGCAAATTCGGCCATAGTTTAATTGAAAATATGATGGAACGTAATTATAGTACATTTATTACCCAAATGATAATGTTGATTGAATTTTACTGCGTTCCGGGAAAATGTATGATGCTTTCGTGCGGGGGCTGATATTTTTAATGTCTTTCTGGTTTTTCGTGAAGTGACTAACATGGTGTCAGAGTTTTAAAGCCGCCTATAGGGGTCCGACTCGGATTCACATGCCGTCGAGAAATATCTCTTATGCATACCGGTTTCTTTACGATGTTTTCCTTCACCGTTTTTGAAGCAAATAATAATTATACAATATGTATATCTGAAAAGTCAGAGATGCGTGCCTTGGGTTCGAACTCAAGACCTATGACTTGGCAGTCTGTAGTATCACACCACTAGGCTATCACTGCTGTGATGATGATGTGTGATATTAATATTTTGTAAAGCTTTGTTCAGAAGTATTCCGCAATTATCAAGCGAATGCAGGCAAGCTTTCATTAGTAAGGGTTCGACTATACAGGATGAAATTTTATTCGTTGGCAATCTCTTAAGGAGTCATTGTACTCATCATTATGAACAACTTTCGCTATGGGACTAACCCTGAAATCGCGAAAAAAAAATCAGCTGTTCCCTACATTTTGACGAGCTATGCGAACAAAAATGTAGGGAACAGATTTTTTTTATGGGTTATGGCACCTGAAATAAATGAATTTTAATTTAATTTTATATATTATTATTAATAGCGGTAATAGAAATATGAATTTTAATTTAATTTTATATATTATTATTAATAGCGGCAATAGAAATACACAATCAGTGAAATTTTCAATTACAGCCCGCTGACAGACAGACGGACGGTCGGACGGACGGACGGACAGCGGATTCTTAGTAATAGGGTGTCGTTTACCACCCTTCGGGTACAGAACCCTAAAAAGCACAATCGATAAAAAACATAAAAAGGAATCTTTCTACATCAATTTCTAACGTCAACCCCCAAAAGTTTGCACTCCGATACTTGCTAACACTTCTTTGAAAACTCCCATTAACTACGTCCACTCCACAAACTACTTTAAGCTGAACGTGAAAGCGACGTCTTAAGTTGCGTTTATACGGGCAGTTTTTGTTGCCCATCAACATTCGCGGAAGGTAGACGCAATTGACGGAACAAGCTTTTTTAATTCCTTCTAATTTTTTTGCAATAAAAGAGGGGTTAAGTAAAACAGCCGCACGGGTCGACCGTTCAGGTTAAGCTGCTACAAGTTTATTTTTATTTATTTTATTTTATTGGTTCACCAACAATTGTTTACACTGGATAAATCCTAATGGGTAACATGCAAAAATGTATATTCAACAGTGCAAAAATCACTTACAGGTAAACTTCGCATGCATAAAGAAGTTGTACAAAAAATTATATGCGGTTTGCCGCGCATTGGTCCATGTATGGGTGACCATCTTTACGTACCAAGACCCCTCCGTGCCTCGGAAAGCACGTTAAGCTGTTGTTGTGGATCCCGAAAGTCAGACAACTAGTCTCTCCAAAGGGTATCGTATTACCCAGCTACTGGTTTGTGGAGGTCAGATAGGCAGTCGCTCCATGTAAAATACTGGTATTCAGCTGCATCCGGTTAGACTGGAAGCCGACCCCAAGATAGTTTGGAAAAGGCTAGGCAAATTGTTTGACTTAATTCTAATAAAATGTCTTTGGATACCTTTTTTAAAAAGAAATTGTTTTTTTAAATGAAAAACTGTCACTGAAGAAAAATATAAGAAAGTCTACTACTAATTCTGTGATCCCTTTTATTTGTAATCGTTGCACCCAATAAAGTGATTCCCGACGCATTCTGCAGTAAAAATGTTAAGGTAAATTATGACGCTTTATTTGATCAATATTACCCAGAATTTTGCAATTAAAGTTGTCAGTGTGAGCGCACCTTTAAGTAAGTATAAACTAACGTGCTGCTGAGTGCAACGCAAAGATGTCTTGCAGCTAAATAGAGCACGTTTTGAGTTGCTTTATGACTAAAAGTGTTGACGCTAAATAAACCTACCTACCCTTAAGTGTTTAGAAGTTTAAAGGAACTATTCTGTACGCGACCGCAGGCAGCGTGTCGCCGCAACACGACTGGTTTCTATGAATGTCTATGAAATGCCTTCCGTAGCTAGCGACACGTCGTTTGCAGTTACGGGCGAGTGACAGACGACACGTGTAGCCCGACCCCAGACCAGTAGTATCGCCAACGCTCGAGCGATAACGTTTTTCTATCTTCTATCTACCGACTGGAATACGGGCTGCTGCCACCTGCGGTTGGGTGCGGAATCATGACTGCGGCGACATATCGCCGTGACGTGACGCCACGACATGTCGCCTGCAGTTGCCGCCTGCGGTCGGTTATGGAATGGTACCTTAAAGATATTTTACCGCAGTAAACTCCTAAAGAGTTTTGTAGCGGTGCTCATATAACACACGAGAAGCTATTAGGTAAGTCTTTTAAGTTTTAAATGCATCTTTATTTTTAGTTGGCAAGGCTTAATTTATAGTTAAATTTGTTAAACCTGTAGATTAGAGTATTTTAGAGGTATGAGGAACAGGGTGTAAAGTTCACTCATCCTCATTAGAAAAGGGAGGATCCTCCGGCCAGACGGGTGTTGTATCTGGCGGGCAACTGTCCGTAAGTTGATTTCGGATTGTCTTATATATGTAACGGTTACACCGCCACATACGAACTACGCAGCAAAGACGTCACACAATTCCTGCATCGCGCAGTTAGAGTTTACCGAGCGAAACTATCCGAAATCAACTTACGGGCAGTTGCCCGCCAGACATAACACCCGTCTGGTTGGAGGATCCTCCCTTTTCTATGGTGGATGAGTGAACTTTACACCCTGTTCCTTATAACCCTAACGTCGTTCGCGCGGTAAACTGCGTGATTCAGGATTTGTGTGACGTCATGTCTTTGATGCGTAGTTCGTATGTGGCGGTGTAACCACTACAGTATTTTCTGACTTTTTCTGCGTTTTGAATCTTTGAAAAGAGTGTCCATGGAGTTTCTTGCCCGTTCTTCTCTATAGGATACGCACTGACTACGCTTTGGGATGGGCCAATAGCTTCATTGTTCTGACTGACCGACTCTTTGACAATTCAAAAGTGCCTGTGTCTAATTGAAATACATGCATGAATCACACTCCGTGATTCCCCGAGATTTTGAGGTTTTTTTCTTATGGCTACCAATATACCTACTTATCTAATCACGTAAAGAACGTGACATGAGCCGATATAAGAATGAAAGTAGTACACGTATGTACTATTACTTTTAAACTACTTACTACTACTACGAACTAATTAGCCTGTATTTATTTATTATTTATTTATTTATTTAATACTTAACGCACAGAAATGTACAGAGGCGGACTTAATGCCATAGGCATTTTCTACCAGTCAACCTTTGGGTGATGCAGAGACAAACTGTGGTAGGTGCAATTGCGAAAAATTGAGGAATAAAAATAATATTATAAAATTTTATTCAAATACTAAGATACACATATACCTATTACAAATTATAAATACGTATATAATATATAAGCTTAATCATATATACGCAAATAATCAGAAATAATAATATATATAAATAATTTAATATACTAAATCAAATAAGACAAACAATGGGAAAACATTAACGTTGTGATGATACTGCCAGCTTCTTACGAATATGCTCGCGAACTTTAACTTTAAAGGATAATCGGTTGGTTGCCATCCTGATTTCCAGGGGGAGTGCATTCCACAACACTGTATTGTCCCACTGCAGCGCAAAGGCCTCCCTCTCCCTCTTCCACACAATTCTGTCTGTTGCTATATGTCGGCCAGTCCTTTCGGTAAGAGTCAAGTTCGCCCCGTCATCTTCGTCTCTACTACTTACTATTAAGGCGACGATAAGCTACTTTTAATGATTTTATACCGAAAATTACGTCTAAACGAGTAGTGTTAATGATTTGGAAAAAATATATGTTAAATTAGAGCATTTTCTTAATAATTAAATGTACGAATATTTTAGATTATGTTTACATTACATAGTGAAATTAATTTGTAAAGTTGTGTCTAACGCGGATAAAAAACTGAGAATTACGCAAAAGCAATCAAGTTTATTTTTCTGAAACCTTTACCATTTTAAGGATAATTAAAATATTAATCTTTTAGTGTATGTGTTTTATTAAAATACCTTTTGCCTTACGTATAATAAGTTAATATGCGTCAAATTGGGGACAGCGCTCTTTGATGAGCGAGTCCTATTACTGGCTGGACGTACGACGCGTTGCGTGAGCTCAGTACAGAACACGCAAGCTAACCACTCAAGGTCACTGGCATGTATCTGCGTCTTAAATTATTATTCGAGATGATGATTCGTGCAATTTTCTACCATTCTAAGGGTTTCTGGTTCTACTTACTTGCTGATAAATACAGGAATAAGTGGAGGGAAATAGAAGATGCTAGGTATGTCGCAAGACAGCCTGACCTGGTAGCTGATAATAGCATATTTGCTATTGTAGGGTTAACAATCAGAAATTATAATGATTAAATGTTATTGTACGGCCCGCGCGACCATTTATGGTCTCCAATGTCCGCCGTGCGAGCGCGCGCGCGTTCAGCTGCAGAAAAAAAAGTTCTCACCCAACTGTCAAAACTTGTTACACTGCCATCTAGTGTTTTTTTTTTAGTTAAACTATTTCATCAGCTAACCATTTAATCTGTCAAACTATCAAAATAGCACCGCATTTTATCACTACATGGAATTAAAGACATTCGTCTTTTTGGATAGTGTACCATCTGACTTGTTTTTTTTGGATATAATGCTATCGTTATACATAAAGAACTTGTTTATTTTATTTTATTAACATTGTATAGCGAGTCTTGATCCATGTCCTTGATCCTTCATCTATGGAGTTGATAACTTAACCGTACATTTTCGTTGCCGCACTGCAGTCAAACTGCAGTAACTACATTTCGATAAAGTGGTATTTCCTACCTTGACACACTTTTCTCAAGTAGATCCAGGTTGAAAAGATTTTACAAGGTTCGAAGGCCGATGCGGTTATGCTTCGACACATGACATGCAGAATGTGAATGCGACGGGAACAACTCCTGAACTAGTTTTTAAATATTTTACTTCAATACTTGTTACTACTAGTTGCTTGTACTAGTTTGTCTTTATTAATATTTGAGTACGTCATTGAATAAATCGTTATTTCATTTGTAGATTCTAAAACGCTTTTAACGTCCAAGATTAGAGCTGATATACGGTCAACTGTAGCGGCTATACACAAAATATAATATTAATTAATGTTTGTAGCAAGAACACATGTGAAAATCAAATTCAAAGCTTCGAACTTTTGATTATTTCTTCAAAGAATTTACCAGTTTTTCTTGTAATTTCTACAATTTATTACCCTTTACTTAAGAGCGTGCGTTCTAAAAGTGGGCAACATCGCAAATATCTGTCACATATTTCGCAGTTTTGATTAATTTGGCAATATTACTGTATGGAAATAAGAAATGTGGCTAACTAGCGAACTAGTTATAATGAATTGTAATACTAACATTGAATTTGATTTTGTACCTGTTTTAAGTGTAAAAAAGGCATTTAGAAATTTTCCAAATACTTTTTTTACATCTAAAACTAAATATTCGGTGTTACGACACTAATTATTGCAATTAATTGTGACGATATTAATTATTGCATTTCATAGCCACATTCCTTATTTCCATGGAGTATTTTTTCCAAATTAATCAAAACAGGTAAAATTTGACAGCTATTTACGACGTTGCCAACTTTTAGGATTCCCGCTCTTAAATCTACCAAACTAATAGCCACTTGTTATTGCAGCGGCAAACTTCAAGCAAGTGGCCCTCATCTATAATACAATCAGTCGTCGAAGCGAATGTGGAGTAGAGTTTAACTTTTCTTACTTTTCGTATCCCGAATGTAGCCAGTACAGTTTTCTACGTGCTGCTACCGACTTCCAAATTAACTTGTATATTCTTAAGAAGCCCGAAGCTTCGACTTTCCTTAAGTCTTCACCTTAATAACGTGAATTGGTAATTTCTTTTTTGCACGAATCAAAAACTTGGATCTTTTAAAGCACTTTCAATGGAATATATTATAAAACTTTCTGCTTTTTGATTTCTTTTGTTGGTCGAGAGAGGAGCTCGTGGCTTAGTAATAACAGCCATACGGGTCGATCCATCAGGTTACGCTACGTTTCCCAGGGTTGGTCCATGGATGGGTGACAATCTTTACATACCGAGACTCCTCCGTGCCTAGGAAAGTACGTTAAGCCGTTGGTCCCGGCTGTCATTTGTTGATCTTTGACAGTCGTTACGGGTCGTCAGAAGCTCGAAAGTGTGACAGCCAGTCTTACCAAGGGGTATCGTATTATTTATTTATTTATTTATATATACTTTATTGTACACCAGAAAATACATAGCAACAAAAATAAATATAACACTACAAAACATACAATGGGCGGCGGTATTATTACTCAGTTATTGGGTTGTGGAGGTTAGAGGGGCAATCGCTCCATGTATAATACTAGTATTCGGCTTCATCCGGTTAGACTGGAAGCCGATCCCAACATAGTTGGGAAAAGGCTAGGCAGATTGATTTTGTTGGTTGAGATCAATTTTTAGTTTTATTCTTACCGTCAGCGCTATGAGATCTAAGCTTCTGAGTGGACGGTATTGGAGATAAGACGTAAAATTTTAAGTTTTAATAAGAACTCGTACATAAAAGTTATATGCTCCTTCACTGCTTCATATTGCTGATTTGAAAAGTTATATTTTAATATTAGCTTTTCTGAACTAAAACTTGATGCTATGTTTAATGTTCAATACTTTTATGATGTCTTTTTCTGGAACATGAAAATAACACACAGCACAACTTTCTAAGATTCTTACAACACGACTTTACACGACATCAAACAACAACAGATATCTGGTAAAATGTATCGGAAATCCTAACTAATACATATCTATACTTATATTATAAAGAGGAAAGATTTTTTTGTTTGTTTGTACCGAATAGGCTCCGAAACTACTGGTCCGATTTGAAGAATTCTTTCAGGCTATATATCATCACGCTAAGACCAATAGGAGCGGAGTACCAATGAAGAATGTTTCAAAATCGGGGGTTTTTTTAGCGTTAGCCCAAAGTAACTATTCCACGCGGACGAAGTCGCTCTAGCAATATAATCTTAATATATATAAATCTCGTGTCACAATGTTTGTCCTCAATGGACTCCTAAACCACTTAACCGATTTCAATGAAATTTGCACACCGTGTGCAGTTCGATCCAACTTGAGAGATAGGATAGTTTAAATCTCAAATTATAGCCGCAATTTTAATTTATTGCAAATTAGGTCTACCCATGCGAAGCTGGGGCGGGCAGCTAGTAATATTATAAATATAAATTCGAAACTGAGTTTGTTTGTTTATTTGCTTTAACGCTAAAACGGCTGAACGGATTTGGAAGAAATTTGGCACACAGATAGTTTATAACCTGAATTAACACATATAATACTTTTTATTCCGATATTCCCACGGGATCGAGATTTATGCGGGTAAAACCGCGGGACGATGCTAGAATTATTTTAAAAATTCCAATTTATCTGTATATCTACATTATAAGCATATAAATTAATTGAAAGAAAAGAAATAAAGAAAAATTGTTTATTCTGCACTAACTAAACGCACATTCCAAAAAATAACATAAAAATAATACATTATTCTATTTTACTATTTTCAATTATGATAATATGACTGTGTGTATTTAAAAGTAGACAACATACAGAATATAGATGAGTTGCGTTCTGCGTCATCTTTGACATACAGAATATACCTGAGTTAGTGCGTTCTGTTGACAAAATTAGACAAGTCTGTATTTCGCGAAATCAAGGTCACACCCGTGATGTGTACTACATTTTATTTTACACGAAAATGTGTTCAATAAATTCGGCTCTCGTTCGACACAAACCACTTAAACCTTCCGTCTAGTAACGTACAAATACAAGTACAAGGAAAAAGAGACTTAACCAAAAAAAGTCACCGAAACTTTGTCTACTTAAAATTCAACAAGCACAAAGTAATAAATTTAAAAACATTTCTTTGCCTAATTCAAAAATACGTACGACACGTTTTTAACTAATAAAATAAACTTTTTAATATGTCTGGAAGTTTGACAGTAAAAGTATTAGGGGCAGTGTGCGTAATTTAATTTTAATATCGGCTTACCAACTTTTTAATGTGATATTCTTTAAAGTTTCACAGTTTTTATTTTAAGAATCACTGTTGTTGTTCTAGGAAAATAAGTTTTATTTTTCCAGAACTAGTGAAGCATTAGTCCCGGAACTAGTGAAGCAAGCTGACCCCGACATAGTTGGCTAGGCAGATTTTGAGGTGTATTTATAGTTAGTTAACAATTGTTTATCTCACTCGTTTCGTCTTGATTGGCATATGAAGGTGATTGGTTACGAAGAAAGGATTCCTGCTTTTTTCATTTAATGTAAAGAGTGTTCAAAGTCTACTAAATATCTTATCACATCACGCCTCTAATCACCGCAGGGTTAGGTAGATATGTACCTCTAAAGTACACCCACATTTCACCAGCTATATACTTTTTTGGTCTGAAATTAAAATTTTATTCTAAATCTATTACAATAACAAATAGTTCCCAAAAAATATATCCATGGCTATAACTAAGATTTTTATGATACACGTAACCACTTTGGGACTAGTGGTACATTTTATTTACTTTTTACGCCCCCTTCCCGCCCCAAATAGGAAAGAAGTAGGCTTTTAGTTTTACGACTTGGAAAAAGTACGTGTTAACGTTATAAAAGGGCGTTATAATCGTGATTAAAACGACATATTGTTTAAGTTAAGTATGTGCGCTTGAGTTTATTTATTGACCTTTGAGCTTAAGTCTTACCAAGGGGTATCGTGTTCGGACGGAGAGCAATGGGTAGCTCGCCGTCCGATAAGAACGAGGCTTGGGTCGACGACGGCGCGTTGTGTTCCACGTGCGCCTCAAAGAGATGTCAGCACAACTGACGGGGTCCGCCAGGGCCGATGCCTGCCGGGGTTGCGGGAAAGTCCTAAGGGTGACCGTGGCCCCTGGCAACGTACAGGCAACTGAAGGAACACGGGTGGGTTTTAGTCAGTAAAAGTCTGACACGCCCTCCCGCACCGCCCGGGCTCCGAGGAGAAGTTATTTGATGATTTCCTACCCAAACAAAAATAAAAGAAGATGTATCGTGTTATTTAGAAACTGGGTTGTGGACGTCTGATTAGCAGACCTTCCATGTAAAATATTGGTATTCAGATACATCTGGAAACTGACCCCAATATACCTAGTTGGGAAAAGGCTAGGCATAATTATGGTGGATGACCTTTGAGCTGAAGATAAGGTGAACGAAAATGTGAATAATAATAGTACCTACTGAGTAAGATACTCTAAGTAGGTACTTACTTTTATAGAAAAGGAGCCTTGAGTCCCAGCGGTGGGAAATTGTATTCTGAATAAGTACACACATCAAAAAAGTTTTTGATCAGTTTGAAAAATCGAAAACTTTTTTGTTCGGTAGACTATTATTATAATTTCTTCTATTTTTTAGATTCTTTCCGGTAGTTTATTTCCTTTAAAATAAGATATACTTAACGTAAATATTTTTTTAAGATAAAGTTATCAGCGTTTGCTAGTGATCACAAACTTTTTTTGATGTAAAGCCACACATCAAAAAAAGTTTGTGATCACTAGCAAACGCTGATATATTTTTAAAATTTAACTTTGAAAATGATCACTAGTACCAGATTTTTTTAGTTAATGCGTAGTTAAGTTCTCCTCTGCGAGTGCAAGTCTTCGAGGCAAGGAAAGAAAATAAAAAAAAATATTTATACAAAAAAAAACCAGCCAAGTGCTTGTCGGACCTGAGATGCATTTATCCCAAGAAAAAACTTAACTTTGTAGTTGAATTTTTTTTCTCTCATACTTACATCGATATACGTCCCGGGCAGTTCATTCTCCAACTGCAAATGTAAGTTTGTAATAGCGAAAAAAAAACTATGTTATAAAACTACAAATTTCCGATTTTCGGACTTATTACATTACTTGAGCAGCGAGACCTTGCTTCTTGCCATGATTTTAAATCAACGGGAACTACTTCGTTTTTAGGGTTCCGTACCCGAAGGGTGACAAACGGAACCCTATTCATAAGCCTCCGCTGTCCGTCTGTCTGTCAGCGAGCTCTATCTCATGAACCGTAATAGGTAGGCAGTTGAAAATTTCACAGATTGAGCATTTCTATTGCCGCAAGAGCAACAAATAATAAAATTAAAAATTAAAGGGGGGTCGCCATACAATAAAATTCAATTTTGAAAAAAAAAATAATCTGACCCTGGCATGTGGGGTATCATTTTCTAGAGTTCATCGAGTAGAGAATAAATATAATTTTTTATTGTTTTTATCTTCAAAAATGATGAATTAGGGGGCCGTAGAAGTTGTCTGTTTTAGACCATTTTTGTACGAGCTCTATCTCAACAACTAAACAAATTAGGAATTTGAAACTTGTGTGTATCATGTAACATATACTGTTTATAATCAACAAATACTAAAAACGCCGATTCACAATGTATTTTATACAATGTGGAGACTACCATACAACAAAAAATTAAAATACTGGCACTACTAATGCTTAAGAGTATTTTGGAACTGTCAAATAAATCCTAGCTTCGAAAAAAAAAAATGAGTTTTTCAAACAAATTAAATGTAATTCATCCCGGATCCACCCTAAGCCTATAAATTCCGTTTATCCAACTAGGCCTTGGGTGAATTCTCGGGCATACATTTCAGAATATCCACCATAGGGTGGATTTTTGGGGTGGATAAACGAAATAGCCCGAGCCGACTATGGATTTTGCCGAGCTATAATGACTAAACTAATGAATATATTCAATTGATTTTTTGTATATAGAATGGGAACGTAATTATGGACACACCGTTTAATTTTTTGTTGTATTGTCGTCTCCACCTTGTATAATATGGGCGATTTTCTGCAACTTAAAGTAATAATTTTGTATTTCATGCTAATATTATGCGATATAAATTCCACAGATAACTATTTAATAGTTGGAGTAATGACATGGAATTAGTAAGTACCTACTATCATGGCAGCATATACTATTTCAATCATTTAAATTTCGATCATCCAAAAAGGTCTACAAAATAAACTTTCTTCACAAGATTTTAAAACCGGCCAGTATTTTTTGAGTTTAGGAACTTTATCGACTTTTTTCAAAGTATCCCTAGTGTGTGTACCTCATGTTAAATAAAACTACACTCCAATAGACAATATATTCAGTAACATTGAAATGAATGCTGGCACATACAGTGTACTATTCAGTTACCTTAAACCGTTGTGGATACAATTTCATATTGAGAAAAATTATTGGTGTAAAAATATTCGGTCACGGCGGCCAATCTCAACGGAGACTGGCCTTCGGCGCGGGATATATTATAGTGCACAAGTGTGTGCGCAGACACGAGTGCACTCTCTCTGCCCTCACTCTCATAGTCCGATGGGATGTGTAAAAATAATAAGTAAGAAATAATAGATTTCTGTATGACTATCAAACATAACGTAAATAAATACCTGTATATTGACCCGTGCGTTTGCACTGGCGAAACATCACAACAACATTTTTTCATTAAAATTAGACAATTTCTTTACAAATCTTTGTTTTTTTATAGCGCCTCTGTTGTTACCTTTACGAAAGTATTACAAAAATTCATAGTGTTAAATCTTGTACGACATGGTATGGAACCCTTCGTGTGCGAGTCCGACTCGCACTTGACAGATTTTATTTAAATGATCATGTTGTCTTTTATTTAATGTTGTTTTCCACTGTGTAATAAGACCACTCCATATTATATAATGTACTAGCTTCTGCCCGCGACTTCGTTCGCGTGGAAGTCGATATAAGACACCACAATATACTTTAATAACAGCCACATTTTTATAAAACTTCCCTGTATACTACGTTTGTTGTTTTGTTTTCAGCAGCTAAAATATAATTATAGAGAGTCAGGACTGGTGACGCGGGAGCAAGCGACGTACAGTTGTCCGTGTGAGAAGCAGCTTGTCCTGAGGTCGACACCCGCAGCCTTAAGTGTCTGCCCCTGTGACTTGTTGATAGTCATCGCAAAGCATACGCTCACAGGGAACTGCACGCGCTTAAACTGGAAGGATAAATACTGTGTCGCCAATGCCACAACCTGTTAGAATTTCCGCCCCGATGATGTTTCTCTGCAAAGACACGACTTTGAGCCGGGTTCCGTTACACAGCTTCGGCGGAGTTAAGTTCCGAAGGAGCATAATCGGGACACCGACCTTCTGCTGGATTATGTGCGCAGGAAGTCCACTTGCCGTTAACGAATTCAAAAATTCTACGGGGTAATGTGTGGCATCATTTTGCTCCACAACAGTGTTAATGGAGGTGTATATCACTTCACTGCCTTCGATTTGCCAGAGAATACTGTGGTTGATCGCTGCAGCTTGATCATTTTTGGGCGTTAAAATGGCCCATTCACACACCCAAGAATTCTCTTGGTACGGTATTTGACTGATGTCCCCGTACACCAGACGAATCAGATCTTCTAAATTGGGAACTACTCTACCAAGAGTCTCTGGTAAGTCCACCTGGCCGCTCTCCTCTGGCAGAGTGCCTTCACCAAGTTTTAGAAGAACATCGGAGAATTCTTGAGCATGTGAATTCCCGCCAAGCCGAGCTCGCATGTTGATGGTCAAACGCAGTCTATGACCTTGCGACCATAGAGTCGACCTTTTCAGCGAAGCAATCACCTCGTCAGCCCTAGTTCCTCGCGTCACCACAGGTAGTGTTTGCCGGAAATCGCCACTAAAAAGAATTGGGACACCACCCATAATGTTTTGGTTCCTGCAGATGTCCTGCAGGGTTCTGTTTACAGCTTCCACTGCTTTTCTATTTACCATAGTACATTCATCCCATACGATGAAAGCGCAATCTCTAAGCACGCGCCCCTTGTCACTGTTGCGTGACACCCCACAAACAGGCGTTTCGTTGCTCTCTAAATCGATGGGAATCTTAAACATGGCGTGCGCTGTTTTGTCACCAGAAGCAGTGTGGCAGCGATTCCGGAAGACGCTACTGCGATTGCAATTTTGCCTTGCCTCCTGACCTCTGCAAGGATACCAGTGGTAATAAATGTTTTTCCAGTTCCGCCAGGAGCATCCAAGAAAAACATTTTACCCTGACTGAGCCCAACGCTTTGGAGAACGGTGTTGAAAATGTGCCTTTGCTCTGAGGTGAACAAAGAGACGTGGTCATTCACGATGGTATTCATTGCGCCCGGATCGTAATTAGTTTCGGCGGCGTATTCTACGGTCTTGATGTGCCAATGATTGCGGAGCCGGTAACCCATACTCTATCAGTGGATTGACACCTATAGAAATTACCACGTCTTGAAGTGAATCAAGGCAACTGTTTAGAACGCGTTCGTCATTTTGTTCAATGTCAGCTTCAGTACGCGCCGCAAAGTTCGTAAAAAGTCCTCGGATAGATGATGCCCATATTTCTACCACAACAGATTTTTTTATGGAAAAACTGTCAGTAATTCAAAATTATTCCTCAGAAGTTAAACTTATCTGGCGTTGGAAAAATCTGCCCTTAGTCAATTTTTATAACATCTGGTGAATTATTCTAGGTACACACGCAGTGACTTTAATTTACATACATACATAAACTCACGCCTTCTTCCCATAAGGGTAGGCAAAAACTACAGAACGCCTCCTGCTACGACTGTCGACTTTAACTTAATTATTTATATATTATAATTCTATACTTAATTTGACCGCACATAAACGAAAAGATGGCTGCATACGATTAGTTACAATTTGAGCCGTGCGCAGAATTATCTTGCGAGTACCTACTCTATGTACTATATAAACACCAGGTAACTTATTTAAAATATTTGACGAAGTCCTATCTTGTCACCGTTATGACGTTAATCATAAGGTTTAAATTGCAATAACTAAAAGGAATTCGTGAAATAGTTTAACTATTAAAAAAAAAAAACTGTCAAAGGCGAGCGGCGGCGTCGTTTTTAGGTTTTCTTTAAATATTTTTCGGCTTCATTTCATCCTTGTCAATATAAATATAAGTTAAAATAATAAAAAAAAATTAAAAACATGGTTATGCATGACAAAAAATAAAAATAATGAATGAAAAAAAAATACCAATAATCGGGGTTCGAACTCATAACCACAGGTTTACAAAGTAATCGTCCTGCCGCTTAGCTATTTGCTTTGTTGGAAATCAGTTAAAATAGCCGTTCTTATATTTCATGATTGGCTGCTAAGCTCCATAAAGGTATAGCGTGATGATAATCATTTAAAATGTTAAATTGGTAACTACCTGCAATATCCTAACCTTTTGGCGCACCCATTTACAATTTTGCGGAGAAGAATACGAACATAATGTAATATTGCTCATCCCCCATAACAAAGAGCGTGATAGTTTGTACCCTACCATTTGACCAGACTTATAGGGAATATCTATGCAAAATTTTAACAGAATCTGTCCAGTAGAATTTGCGTGATGCTGGAACATACATACAGACAAACAGACAAACAGACAAACAGACAAAAATTCTAAAAACTATATTTTCGGCATTAGAATCGATCCCAGACCTCGTAGCAATTACTTTTTTTCAAAAATATTCAATGTACAGTTTTGACCTCGCTACGATTTTATTATATGTATAGATTGTTTTTATTGTTGATGGAATTAAAATTTGTAATGACTTAATTAATAGTAAGTATGGACATTGAATTGTAATTAATAATAACGTATACTAAGTAATTTTATAATGTAAAGATAAATATAGTCGCGGTTTGTGCACCATCTCTTCTGACCAATTTGTATGCCACGATACGCGGCTGAACATGATATAACATTTCTGTATTTAATATCTTGCATGCAATGTATGTACACCATGTTTAAAAAAAAAAAACTTACTTACTCTTTTGATTTATTTGCGAGTGTCAATTTATGTCGCATAGAATGGCCGTATTTTTTTATTGCGTTTACTTAGACGCTTGATTTGTTTAGAGTTCCAAGGGACCGTAGACGTATTTCATATTAATGTCAACTTGATACCTCTAGCCGTATGTTCGCGACGTTCCGTAGCCAAATGGCAAAAAACGGAACCTTTTCCCGGATTCGTCATGTCTGTCTGTCTGTCCGTCCGTATGTCACAGCCACTTTTTTCCGACACTATAAGAACTTTACTGTTGAAACTTGGTAAGTAGATGTATTCTGTGAACCGCATTAAGATTTTTACACAAAAATAGAAAAAAAAAAACAAAAAATTTTGGGGGTTCCCCATACTGAAACCCAAATTTTTTTTTCGTTAAACCCATACGTGTGACTATGGATAGGTCTTCAAAAATGATATTGAGGTTTCTAATATCATTTTTTTTCTAAACTGAATAGTTTCCGCGAGAGACACTTCCAAAGTGGTAAAATGTGTCCTCCCCCTATAACTTCTAAAATAAGAGAATGCAAAAAACTAAAAAAATATATGATCTTTAACGAACTGCAAGAACTTTTATAGTATGTTACTTGCTGCTACGGAACCCTTCATGGGCGAGTCCGTTTCGCACTTTTCCTCTTGAGCTACGAAACCCTAAAAAACTATTATACTGTTTTCGACTTTTTCGTCCCACGATACCTTTTAAAAGTTAAAATATTTCACCTCAGCACTTACACTGAAAGCCAACTGTGTTCTCTTTTTAAACAAAACATGTCACAGGAACCTCAAAAACGCTCTCTGAACGGAACAAACACCTTTAAGTTCATTCGGTTCGTTCTTTCATTCATTCATTCATTCAGTACCTATACTTTCGCTCTTATGTTCCTCTGTTGGCTGGTTGGTATTTCTAAGGCACTGTAAAGGTTAATATAAACATTGATTTAAAAAAAAAAGCTACTGTGAGGGGCGTAGTGGAGCGTCGTGGTGCTTTGAAATAGTATGTGTATGTTGGTGTGAGCTGCTATGAGATGCACAACAATAATATAAAGGGTTTGTATACGGTACTCTCTTGGCGTGTATTTGATAATTTATTATAATAGACGCGAACATAATATGTTACTTGACGGCTAGCCTTCGACAATTTTTTACCCGACTTCGGCGAAGCAAAAAGAAGGGTTATGTTTTTTTTTTTTTAATGATACCATGTTGGGTATCAAATGAAACGGCGTGACGAGGTAAAGCCGTAGTCGCATGCCTGTCGGCTACAAAATGATAATGGCATGTGACGACGGCTTTACCTTGACCATTTTTGTACCTATGTCTTGATTTATGTTCGAAATATTTTCTTGTTTCATACTTTTTGGAATGTGATTTTTCAGTAGTCTGGTTTTAGTTTATGAACTTACTTTTTTTCACATCAAACAGAACACCATTTTCCTATTCTATTTATAAATACAAATTGTCAGATCGTTCGAACGCTATCTTCTTGATAGCCAGTACAATATAAGGTTGCTAATTGCATAAAACCTTACAGCAATAATTAATCCGTGCTTACAGTACATTTATGATAATAATTATGGTATACTACGTTGTGTACTAGGACCACTTTAGAACTTCACAATAACATTCCGGACCCAAGACACCCCTGGAAGATACCCCTGGGGGTGCCACGGGAACTTGGATTCGGACCCGTGGCACCCCCAGGTCCACCAATCGAATAGTGATGGGACAGATGGACAACAGTGACAAAATAATTTTAATCATTTTGTTTTACCATTTTAAAAAGCTGTTAAAACACCTATTTTCCTAAATGTACTGGAATCTCGTTTCACTAACCTACAATCCAATGGCTACCGCAGTTTTCAGTTATTCATGTTACGGACTACGGCCCAGAGTTTTCATATTGTATTGCGTAGAGCAACTACGATTCCAGTCCGAGTATCGGAACTTTTTTAATCCGTATATATCCGTATCTATAGGCTTATCCTTCAAAAGCAATAAAGATCGAGTACTATTCGAGTCTACTGGCAATATTCGTACAAGAGAGACCGGGTATTGCCCGAGTGAGCGTTAGAAATTCAATTTTAGAACATTCTTATTCCAATTTCAAACGCATTTCGGAACATGATGGAAGTTTCGAGTGGCCTCGTTTTTAGTTTGCTCAAGCAAATCCCCGAGGACGGTCGGGCTAGTGATGTAGATCTTTCAATATTAGTGTAGGTACTTAATCGATTAATCTTTGCTAGTCACTGTAATTATTTTGAGCTGTTTTATAAATATGAAATGAAATGTTAAGAACTGTTAGATATATTTCACGATGTCCGATGTTATGTGATGAAATTAAAAAATGGAACAGAATTTGTATGAAATTAAGTATCTGCCAAGTAAGTTAATAGGAACTTAGTCGTAGGTGGTGAAACATGCCCAAAGTCTTGTAACTGCGCTATGAGTAGGTACATACCTAGTATATACTTTTTAATTTACTTTATCGTATTTTTATAGGTTTGGATTTTATGATTGACTATCCAGTGCGTCACTTCACTTATCATTTTGTAAATGCTTGATATTCAAAGTATGTTCTACTGAATAACCTACTGCCAAGCACTTACCGCAATTTAATCATTTACAAAAAAAATCTCTTTTCTCGTTTATCGACAACAAAAATGCAATTAAACAGCACCTAATTATTCACGGGCTCATCACTAGCGGTGCTTAGCATGGCCGCCGCGTGGGCAAGCATAGAATTGCACTTATCCGTTTAGTTGCGGACTCTATAATGCCGTTTGCGCGCCATTTTGTTTACTCTGCTAGTCTATTCCCTGTTCCTACCCTCGTAAACTTACGACTAACTTATTTATCTCAATAGTTTGAACGTCCTTCTGTGTGTATATTTATATTTTCGCGTAAAAGCCTTGGAGCTGTTCTGAACGATTAAGTTGTTTCGTTTCTGTTTTTGTGGGAAGTCTTTTAAGGTGTAAAGAGGAGTTACTATTGTCGTAAGGACCTGTTCTGGTTCCGAAAATAGTGATTCTAATGTACTATTATGTTTGAGACGTGTTGAAGCGAAGTTTGTTGTCACGCTTCTTTTTGGGACATCGGTGGAAATAATTTTTGGTTAGGTATCTTTCTTTTGTTACCATGACGTTAAAGAAGAGCACTTACCAACCTGTTTTAATTTATTATAGACAAATGAGTTTTTTTTCAGTTATACAGGTTACAGAAAAATTTGTCACCCTAGCTCCAAAGCTAGGTTAGAGTACTTACCTGTTTTAAGAAGCCAGTGAATTCTTCCTTTTAGGTTGCAATTAAGCAAGTTTAAGCTGCAAAATTATCTTACTTTAAAGCCGCGATTCCATTAGGCAAGTTACTTGTACAACAACTGCATACAACTTGAACAAACCTGCATACAAGCTACAACTTGTACGAGGTAGTTTGAACTTGTACGTTTTTGAATAGAACCAAAAATTCGAACCAAAACCAACTCAATTGTTGAACATCTCCACTTGTATGCAAGTTAAACCTGTATGCAATTTGCACACTCTCGAAAACATGTTTCCAATGCAAGCAACTTGTACGAAAATGTGACTTCATACTTGTATGCAAGATTTGCCTAATGGAATCGCGGCTTAATTGCATTAAAAAATGGAATAAAATTTTGTTAGAATTAAAGCGAATAAAATACTCTCATTAAATCAATACAAAATTAGAATAAAACATTATTAGCATAATAGTTTTAGTTTAGTTCTATAATGGTTTTAGTTAAGTTAGAATATTATAGTGGTATTTTATTAATTAGGTACTTATAACTTGTTATTTATGCAAATTTCATTTTAATTCTGAATAAATACAGCTCATTAAAAACAGCTAAGAGTTTTTACTTAAATTTTTATTTATCGGCGGATATGGAGGATAGCCTGTACCAGAAGTGATCATCGTATTACTGGTTCAGTAGCTTCAATATCATCAGGATTGTGGCGGAATAAAGCAGTTCGTCGTGGACGTGGTATGACAGCGGCTCATCTGACATTATCTGTCATCAGAAGACAGCCGTCACGCAACCATCGCTGCGACGCTCTGCTAGAGTGACTGTCACCAGCCAGTGTCACTTTTATCCGACCTTTTCGGTGATTCCAGTAACTTCGTAACAAAACCAGGTGGCGCCACTTGCTGCACCGTCATATTCATTTTAAGGGAAGTGCTAAGGTAGCCCGCATTTTTGCAATTTACAGGTCAGTATCAGGTTGTATGTTGATTAAAATATGATTTGCGACCGTAAAAAATATCGCTATACAGAATATTATAATCATTAGAATCAGCAATACAACTCCTTAACATTAAGTTATCATAATTCTCAAATGTCATGAGTTAATGAAATAGTCATTCAATAGTATTACATGCACTTAGAGAGTTGTATTGATGATTATAATTCTATAAATAAACAGTTAATTAATATGACCGCGAATCATATTTAGATTAACATACAACCTGATACTGACCTGAAAATTGCAAAAAACGTAAGAAAATTTGAATTTCGCGGGCTACCCTGACGTTTTCGCCTTAAATGTTTGCAAGCATAAAGCAATCATGAACATGACAGTGATTCCAATTAAAATAAAATATAAATAGGTCCAAGATCAAAGGTTTCAGGTTAATCGGATTAAAATACACGCCCATAAACAAATAAGTACATAAAATATCTTCCTCATTTCACCAGCAAACCGAACAAAATATGAACAAGAACAGTGTGTTTTTCCACGAAAATAACGTAAGCCAATTAATTTCCATATATTTGCGGTTATTCGCTGTTCTAGATCAGTATTTCGAGCGTAGAAATACTGAAAATATTGTAAGTTTTAAATCTGGAATGAACAGAATTCCCAGAAGTGTATAGAATTAAAAGCGTTTATTCTGAAAGTGGGTAACAAATATTAATATTCTAGTTCGCTAATTAGCCATATTTCATATTGCCAAATTAATCAAAACGGGTAAATATTTGACAGCTATTTGCGACGCTGCCAACTTTTAGGGTAAACGCTCTGAATCAGATGGAAGCTGCAAGACTTTTTATTAGAAAAAAAATGTGTGTGTAATAGGTAAGTATCGAGTCGTGGGGTCCGAGTGCTTATGGTTTGTTCAACGAAATCTTCAAACGGCTGGTTGACACATCCCCTGACCCAATGGCTGGGTTTTCCCTTGGCGACAGGCTAAGCATTGCCATACAACGTGGCAATGCCGCCAGTCTCTTGGGTACATTACCAGTCGACAGCGATGCGGAGGAAGAATTTGTGACGCCATATTTTAGTTTGTTTATAGTTTTAGTTAGGTTACATTTTTATTAGAATAGTTTTTTAGTTAATTTAAGAAGTTTATCCAGTGTATATATATTTATACTCTTTAATCAATTTGATATAGGTTAGTATTATAACTAAATGCACTTTAATAAAGCAAGGTGAGGTAGATGAATTAAAATTGAAAAATAACCTAACCTACTTTATTTTGTCTATTCCTACAAGTCATGGTAGACATTAAAATCTATAACATATTAAGTACGCTATCGCAATAGGTAATAAGATAATGATAGATGTAAGTTGGAAAAAAAAAAAAAATATATATAAATTCAAGTCGCTTTTCATGCCTGTCTGCTACTTCGTTGTTTGTCTAAACTACGCAACGGATTTTGAATCGGTTTTTACCATTAAGTAGGGAATTTATTCCGAAAGGTTTATGTCTATAATATAATAATATTAAACTCACATATAATACAGAAATCTCAACGTTTAGATAAATCGTTAAAACCATGCGCATCAGTGGTGGGTCGCTATAAACCATGTAAAATTGCAGTGCTCCATTCACATTTACACCATAGTATTCATTTTCCACACGTGTCACACGATCCGGTTAAGCTACGCTTGCCAGGGTTGGTCCAGGGATGGGTGGAAAGCAAAGATGGTCATCTTTACATGCCGAGACTCCTCCGTGCCTCGGAAAGCACATCAAGCCGTTAGTCCCGGCTGTCATTCGTGGATCATTGACAGTCGTTACGGGTCGTCAGAAGCCCGAAAGTCTGACAACCAATCTTACCAAGGGTATCGTATTAGTTACTGGTTTGTGGAGGTCAGATAGGCAGTCGCTCCATGTAAAATACTGGTATTCAGCTGCATCCGGTTAGACTGGAAGCTGACCCAGTCTAACCGGATGCAGCTGAATACCATTGCTGTGTACCTTACAATATAATCCTAAAATTTTATTAACACTATGGAGTTTAAGAAAAGTGAATGAAAATATGAATAGGACAATAATATGATAATATAACTCTTCACTTGAAGACTCCCAAGTAATTCTTTCGTGAAACAAGAAATTTCAGTCCTAACCTAACCTAACCTAACTATGCATGCTCGTATTGATCGTTCAAGTATGTACCGAACAAAATGCACAAAAGGACTAATAAAACTCAATATTTTAATACAAAAATATAGAATGTTGTAATCCTCGTTTTACTCGTAAATTAGCAGCATAGGCTCCAGTTACGTTTGCAGGCTGATTTATAGACCCCGGGGGCCGGTGCGTCCTGAACGTGGTCCAAGTTGAAATATTATCAGTAATGAACTCATAATATACGTAAGTTTATACAAAAGACCATGACAAGATATGCCCTAACCATGTCCAGCGAATTCATATTTTTAAGTATCTTTAATTTATTCAAACTAGATTTTAGATAATAGTCTAGAGTCAATCAAAGGTATTTTTTAAGATTGAATAAAAATAAATATTATTTGTAGTTCCGGTTACATTTTCGGTTTAATGGCGACGATAAATGAAAGATTACAGTTCATTCTGTTCATTCAGTTCATTCGGCCAATGTGATCAGATGAGTGATAGAGTCTGGCTAACGAAAGTTGGCCTTGGAATTATTTGCGAACTTTTTATATAGCAACTCTGTATGAACGTGAACGTCAATTTGACAAGGTTGTCGTTCGGTATCTCTGGTGTATTTAGTGTTGTCATGCATGTATTTTTTAAATTTGTCGCCAATATTCTGGGGCCAACTTTCGTTAGCCAGACTCTAGGAGATTTCCTTATTTTTGAGGTACAGGAGATAACCATGGAGGCCACCATATTATCCAAAAGTAACATACAAAAATCACATACAGTTTTAGTTAGGTATTGTGAATTCGTCACTTACAGAAGTGCACAGCACTGGCAGAGAACTTATTCTATAATAGGATGTATTCTATATTGTTTGAATATGAATGATGTTACCAAGATATTTTATTAATTATAATATATTTTGATTTATAAGTTCTTTTGTAGGTAGATAATAAATAGTAGGTAGGTTGGTGTAAATAGTATTTTATCCGAAGCAGATTCTTGAAAAGGTTTTGGGTAAAAAAATACTACTATCTGGAAACACTGATTGTAGGTGGCACTCTCCCACATTCACTCACTTGTCACTCGTCGCCATAGAAACCTACTGTTACATTCAAACTAGTGCTCTGTACGTGTGTTATTGTTTGTTTGTTAGTTAATTTATTGTTTATTTAACACTTACCCGTACGTTTTTTGCACATTTTAGCTCGATATACATCTTCCTGAAAGCGATATCTCATTGTCGATTTTGGTTTTTCTACTGGACTTACGATACGTGTCAGTTTACAGGTGAAATACGATGTTGCAGTGCTGAGTTGATTGAAATCATGCATCAATGTTTCGGTACTACAAATGTGTTTTGCGCGCGTGGAACGTATTTAAGGCCGTGCAATCAGTGAATTATCCGTGCTACTGAAAGCATCTTGAGAGAGGACAAAACAACATGACGTGTTGAAAAGAATTCAGTTCCCTTCAAAGTGTTTAAGCTAAATGGTGGTGGGACTAGGTTGTTGGGACTGGCTATCTCTTCACTGCCTTGGCTTATATTTATTAAAGTTTTGAAATAAATGCCTTAAGATTGAATAAAAAAGGGGTACATACGTACTTTTTGAGAGATTTGTTTTATTTTCCTCTACACTGTATGATCTGCTTTATTAGTATGTGGAATACTCCCATAAGTTATAAGCATATGGTAGGCCCACTCCTGATACGAGTATTTATAACTATCCTAAAGCATCCTTTTCACCAGAGATGTGCTAAGCAGCTTAGCGATCGATCCAATAGGATTATTTGATTTTCATAGCCTAGTATGGTTTAATTCTGCTCGAAAAGGGTTAAATGAAACGAAGTACCTACACATAGTTTGGAAGCCTAGATTCTCCGCTTAGCGACCTCGCATATACTTGATGGAAAGACTGTCCAATTCTCAGGTTTTAAAAATATGGGTAAGTACATCGTTCTCACCACAGTCTTGGTACATTTTAAAGTGGTCCCAGCTGCTGCCGGACCTAGTGACGAGTTGTGCCACAACATTTAGTTATTTATGTTGCTAAATCTAGTCAAGCACTACTAGATTATGTACACCAATTCTTATTTAAATTGAAATTCGATATTGAACTAATTGTTTTTGAAAACGCCTGACAGAAAATGATTAGCAATCAATCGTTTTTTGAAGTCTATCGAATGAGCCGTTTGGCAGGATAAGTATTTTTTTTGTTATGAAATATACAAAAAAAAATACCATTAAATTAAAGTATAGTAATTGTTTCAAAATTTAGGTCTCATGTGCTTTTAAATGCACGATGTGTAACTTTTGGACATGATTGTTTTGGTTAGGGTATGCATGTATGCTGCTTTGGGCATGGTCCTTTGGCTGCTGTAATGGTACAGGAATGTACCGAATTTACTTAGTCCAAAAGATGTCACTTATTTTTTTTATCTGTTATATCTTAGTTAATTGACTCAGGCGTGACCTTGCGGAAATCCATCATAAAATACAATAGACGATGTATATCTAGTAACTTATCGCACTGATAACGATCCCGGCCGAGGTGGGCCGATAAGCGATCCTATATAAGTGGGGGTGACGGGCGGTTGAAGCTCACTTTGCGTTCGGCTCGCGTTGATAACACTTCGTGTCCGAGTTCGCAACAGGTCAATCGTCGTCCTGAGGATGCCTCGTTGAGAGGCGAAACACGTGTCGATTTCTTACAGGGTTCTCTAACTCTTTAAGAACGGTTAAGCGGATTAATTTACTAGATATACATCGTCTATTGTATTTTCTGTTATATCTTTCCTCATTCTTTCCCGCAATCTGTGAGAGTGATTACGTGAAAAGCTTTTCGTTATTTGATTTGACCAATGAGCGCGCGCGGTGCTTTAATGTTGCTTATTACTAAGGTGAAATGTCACATGTTACACATCTTCGACAACTCGCTTGGGGAATATTCTCGCCCCATAATTTACAGATTTCACATCTAGGGACTACTCGCTCGATTATTTTTTTATGTGGTTTCTGTCGTGTTTGACGTTGTTATTATTCATTTTAATTTAACCCTACAACTACGCTTGTTTGCTTGTTATAAGGCTGGGTTCTCTTCAAAAATATAGATCAATGTTAGTGAATACTTTGCTGGCAGAACCTCCCCTTCGACTGTCTGTTACAGTTTAAGAGTAGTTGTATTGACTTGTACGTTAAATGAGCGCCTTGACGTCAAATAGTGGGAGTTATAGTGGGGAGAAATCGAACGGCTCGTTGGACATTCGTTCGACAGCGATTCAACTGTATTCAGTCTCAAAGTATTCAGATATTATTGTAATTTTATGTGTAGTGTTTGAATCTATGTGCATTTTAACAGAATTAAGGTAAGAGTTTGTGAAAGTTATAATAGACTTGTTTTATTTGCTGTAGTCTTCCTGAGCGTCCGTTTCATGTCTGACAGCTTAGTTAGCAGAGGGCTGACATAGAGTGATGACTTAGTAAAGGCCGCAGGAGTTCGCTGGATGCGGGAAGCACATAATCGGTTGAAGTGGCGGTGCTTGGGGGAGGCCTATGTCCAGCAGTGGACGTCTTTCGGCTGATATGATGATGATGATGATGATGACATAGAGTAGGCGCTCTCCATTTCTCAGGTAATATTTTAAAGTTTTTTTTCTATTTTCAGCTACCTCGTTGGTGTAGTGGTCGCAAGCGCTGCTGCTAAGCATGAGGTTTTGGGTTCGATTCTCAGGTCGGGCAACGTGTTATTGGGTTTTTCACAATTTTCTTTTTCTATTATACTTGCATTTCCAGTTGAAACATTGACCGTGAGATATATCGATAAATGGGAGAACATGTTTTGCAACTACAATCTTAAGTTTGTTTTTGGAATAAATTCATTTAAAATACGGAACCCTTCATTGTGCGTGGTCCGCGCTTGGCCGATTTTTTTTTGAACAAAAAGGTCTATTAAAGACAGAACAGGGAAGGATGGACCTCTGCAAAGTGCTTGTCATTAATAAATCATGGACTGATTTTGTTTGTCATCTTGTGCAAGTTAAAAGAAACTAAAAAGGAAAAACGTTCAGAGGAAAACAACAATCGGCAAGACTTATTCCCTACTGACTTTAAGCTTTAAGTTTTTCTCGTTCGTTACAATGCCAAATTCACTTAGCCATAATCTATACTAATATTATGAAGAGGTAAAATTGGTGAGTTTGTATGTAGTGGGTATTCTTCGGAACTGCTGATCAGATTCCGAAGATTCTTTCACTAATGGGTAGCTACAGTATTGCCGAGTGTCATCATAGGATATTATTTTATGTTAAGATAAGTAATTTCACGCGAAGGAAGTCGTGGGTAGAAGCTAGTATTCTAGAATTCTAGATCGATGCTTCACGATGAATCACAAAGTCTCGATTTAAAATTAGATTTGAGTGATATAAAAACGAGGTACATAGTTGAAATTTTTTCTAGCATATATGTTGTAGGAAACGTCCTTGTCATAGACAAAGAACGTTTATTGTGTTGTTTTGCTACTCTCTTCTCTTTAACAACTGTAATACACGCACCTACAGTATCGATCGAGTGTAACACTCAAGTGTATATCAATCACCCGTACGTTGGAATGACGTAATGTTTACCGCATGTAATATTTTACACGTTCGAGTATACCATATTATATCATCACACCTGTATTCCTAGAAGGGGCAGACAGAGGTGTATCGTACGACCACCATTCCGTTCAGTTGGCATTGACTCGCGCGACATTTGTGCGCGCAGCTGTCATAAAACTATCGTTATGAAGTTTTGATTGACATCAACATGGCGCATATAATGTAATGAATGATAAGATTATGTTGGAATGGAATTGTGTAAATAATAACAATAGTATATTATGCAACTAATGAATAAAGGACGAATTTAAAGCGAGGACCATAGATGAATCACGATCTAGTGAAGGATTTTAACGACTGAATCACGACCGTAGGGAGTGATTCATGATGATTGAATCACGAGCGCAGCGAGTGATTCAAGTGTTACAATCCTGAGCGACGCGAGTGATTCATGGCCCTCGATATAAATCCGTTTTATTCAAGAGTTGCATACTATACTTTATACCATGACTACGAGAAAAAGAAAGCTATAAGCGAAAATAGACATTTAATAAAAGGTTAACACGTTCAGTGTCGGGAGCCCTCCTGGAGGGTTCACCTACTTGGATATGGGATGTCGGGAGCCCTCGCGGAGGGCTCATTTTAAATGTAGACATTCAGTGTCGGGAGCCCTCCTGGAGAGTTCACCTACTTGGATATGGGATGTCGGGAGTCCTCGCGGAGGGCTCATTTTAAATGTAGACGTTCAGTGTCGGGAGCCCTCCTGGAGGGTTCACCTACTTGGATATGGAATGCCGGGAACCCTCGCGGAGGGCTCATTTTAAATGTAGACGTTCAGTGTCGGGAGCCCTCCTGGAGGGTTCACCTACTTGGGTATGGGATGCCGGGAGCCCTCGTGGACGTTGGAAGTGAAACCTCCCGGAGGTTTCACTTCCAACTACGAATAATAAAAGTCATAGACTTTTATGGCGGAATGATGAGTTATGATTTTTATGAAAATGGGTGGAGTCGAAAGTGTTAAGGAGTTTGTATAGCATTGAGATAGAGGTCGAATACATTGGTGTGTTCTAAATTCAAACACCAAAATAGTGATTAAAAGAGCTTTTAATTCACTGTTTTCAGTGAATAAAATAAGCTTTTTAGAGGGGGAATGGTATAATAGTATATTATGCAACTAATGAATAAAGGACGGATTTAAAGCGAGGGCCATAGATGAATCACGATCAAGTGAAGGATTCTAACTACTGAATCACGACCGTAGGGAGTGATTCATGATGATTGAATCACGAGCGCAGCGAGTGATTCAAGTGTTAGAATCCTGAGCGACGCGAGTGATTATTGGCCCTCGATATAAATCCGTTTTGTTCAAGAGTTGCATACTATACTTTATACCATGACTATCGTGAAAAAGAAAAATTTAAGCGAAAATAGACATTTAATAAAAGGTTAACACGTTCAGTGTCGGGAGCCCTCCTGGAGGGTTCACCTACTTGGATATGGGATGTCGGGAGCCCTCGCGGAGGGCTCATTTTAAATGTAGACATTCAGTGTCGGGAGCCCTCCTGGAGGGTTCACCTACATGGATATGGGATGTCGGGAGCCCTCGCGGAGGGCTCATTTTAAATGTAGACATTCAGTGTCGGGAGCCCTCCTGGAGGGTTCACCTACTTGGATATGGGATGTCGAGAGCCCTCGCGGAGGGCTCATTTTAAATGTAGACGTCAGTGCCGGGAGCCCTCCTGGAGGGTTCACCTATTTGGATATGGAATGCCGGGAACCCTCGCGGAGGGCTCATTTTAAATGTAGACGTTCAGTGTCGGGAGCCCTCCTGGAGGGTTCACCTACTTTTATGGCGGAATGATGAGTTATGAGTTCTATGAAAATGGGTGGAGTCGAAAGTGTTAAGGAGGTTGTATAGCATTGAGATACGAGGTCGAATACATTGGTGTGTTCTAAATTTAAACACCAAAATAGTGATTAAAAGAGTTTTTTATTCACTGTTTTCAGTGAATAAAATAAGCTTTTTAGAGGGGGAATGGTATAAAGGATGTTTTGGGTGGTATATACCGGATACAAATCCAAACTCAAGGGTACCTGATAAATCGTACTCGTACATATTCAAAGTCCTTAGGTACATATAGCGGACATTTTAGAGCATATAGGTTTGTGTGCTCCGGACAGGTACGAATGGTGTCGACGACAGCCACGGTGGAGCCGCGCGCTCGGACCAATCTTTTAAGTGCGGCGTCACTGACGCGTGCACTCCACGCCCTCTCAACCGGAGGTTCGTGTCTAGCCATAGCTAGACATGAACCTCCGGATTCTGTTGTTCTCTGAGTGAATTCATAAAGAATGCATTGTTTGTAATAAGTTACGAAATTTTATTATTGTAAAAATTATAAGTAAGAGTTAAATAAGTAAATTATCGCTTTAGGAGAAGCCCTATAAGGATAGATGTAGTAAGTAATAAATAAATTAATTTCTAATTAAAATAATTGATAACCATTGGGAATCAAATCTCGCAGCAGTTGCTCATGTGGCTTATAGAGTAACGAAGCAGGCACCTTCGAGTCATCATCAGCCTAGTTTTTTCTCAAATACATTGGGGTCGGCTTCCAGTCTAACCGGATGCAGCTGAATACCAGTATTTTACATGGAGCGACTACATATCTGACCTCCACAACCGTAACTGGGTAACAATACCCCTTGGTAAAACTGATTATCAGACTTTTGGGCGTCTGACTACTCGTAGCGACTGTCAAAGATCTACGAAAATAGCCGGGACCAACGGCTTAACTTGCTTTCCGAGGCACGGAGGGGTCTCGGTATGAAATGGATGGTTACCCATCTACGAACTGACTTCGGCAAGCGTAGCTTAACCTTCGATCGACCCCAGCGGCTGTTAGTATTTAACCACGAGCTTGTTCAAGTATTTGAAGTAAATAGTGAAAAGGAAAAAAAAACTATTTTTTTTTTTATTGTTTTGTTTTTTTTTTTCTTTTTAGTTGTTTGTTTTTTCTAAGCGCAAGCGTAGCTTAACCTTCGAATTACCCGAGCGGCTGTTAGTACTTAACCACGAGCTTGTTCAAGTATTTGAAAAAAGTAATAAAATTTAAAAAAAAAAATTTTTTTTTGGAGTATTTTTTTTTCCTTTGTAGTTTTGTTTGTGTTTTCTTTCCTTTCTTTTTTTCTTTATGTGTTAAATAAACCACACGCTTATCTCTCATTACTTGCAACCCAGGCTTGCGTCATGGTTTTTATTTTCAATCTCTAACAAGGGCTATAAAAAGCCGCCATTTTTCCAAAGATAACTTAGTTGTGGGTAGTTCCAAGTTCTAAACAGATTATATCTTCTTTTAGGCAGTTTATTTTATTAGAAAAATAAAAACAGTGTTTTTCCTTAACTCGCAACTCTCGGGTAACTTAATAACGAAGAGAAACAGGGGTTCTAAACTATTGACATTTTTATGCAGGGATTATACGAGCAGTGTAATTTGAGCCAATAATTTGTACCAAGGTTCTCTTGATCAAGGCAATTTTATAGCTAGCCGGATTAAGAAAAATATCCTACTCTTTTATGGAGTGAAAAATTTTCAATTTTAAAGCCTCGTATCCACTAGGCAACATTTGACGCGCGACATGTTGCTCAACATGTTTCGCAACTTGTTGAATGTTGACGCGGAACATTTGTTTAACAACTTTGTCTGTCCACACATTCTCAGTCGTCGACAACATGTCGCCAGAGGAACTTGTGTTGATTTCAGCGGCAATTTGAGCACTCGTTCGTTACACCACACTACGGACATTGTTGTGCGTCACGTCTCCACTCGATAACAATTGATGCTCAACTAACAATGCACTTTAAACAAACAACAAGCCGCGCGTCATGTTGCGCGGCAGCTGGCAACGTCGCGCGCTGTTGTGCAGCGTTGCCGTACATGTTGAGATTTACGTGTCGCGCGCCAAATGTTGCCTAGTGGATACGAGGCTTTAAAGGCGAAGTATAATATTGTCGTAGTGAGCTTTAATGAACCGTTTCTGTACCAAAAGGCTACAGTTTTTAATTTTGCTAAAAGTTATTACTTCTTTTACTAAAACAAGAATGGTAAAGGAACACTTTGATAATAAGAATTAGAAACCTTATAGTTTGAAAACACTTTCCAGGAGCAGCTAGTGGCTAAGTAATAACAGCCGCACCGTTCGATCCATCAGGATAAGCTACACTTGCCGGGGTTGGTCTGTGGATGGGTGACCATCTTAACATACCGAGACACCTCCGTGCCCCGGAAAGCACATTAAGCCGTTGGTCCCGGCTGTCATTCGTGGATCTTTAGCAGTCGTTACGGGTCGCCAGAAGCCCTAAAGTCTAACAAGGGGTATCGTATTACCCAGTTACTGATTTGTGGAGGTCAGATAGGCATTCGGTCCATGAACGTGTAATGTATAATACGGTATTCAGCTGTATCCTGTTACACTGGAAGTCGACCCCAACATATTTGGGATATATTATTATTATACTTTAAAATAATAAAGATTGTATTTACAGCTTTTTAATTTTCATAGTCTAAAAGATATTAAATTCCTAGAATTTTGCGACATAATTGCAAAACTAATAACGTTTCCACTTTCAGGATTATGTCATACTGGTCCGACTAGTAATTCCGCACTCGGAAACCGGATATACATCCACGTCGGTGATCCATTACATGCTATTATAATTAACGGGTGAAACACGGAACTTACTCGTATAATGTAATATAATAACAGTATTACCCCGTGTAATATTTAAAAGTGATCGTCGCATACACGATCGTTTGAACTTTTTGTTCGGCGAACTTGACAGCGTGGTCGCGCCGACAGAGGGCGCTTTCCCAGTTTTCCGAACTTTAAAGTCAAAGTCAAAAGTCAAAGTCAAATAATTTATTTCATTTAGGCACATAAAAGGCACTTTTGAACGTCAACGATTTACAAAAAAATAAATAGAATTGATTCTAATCGCCCCTTCTAGAAGGTAGTTTTCGTATGGAGAAGAATGGGCGAGAAACTCCACCGTAAGGCTGCCAATCCACTGAAGCGGAGAGGAGAGAAGAGGAGCGGAGATGTGCCATTATTAACCAATCAAATCTAAACTGAGGGGCGGAGTCAAGATTCTATTGGTTAATATTGGCACATCTCCGCTCCTCTTTTCTCCTCTCCGCTCCAGTGGACAGGCAGCCTTACTCTTTTAAAATGGTTTTACAATATTGTGTATACATTAATTATATAATAATATATGTGAAGACCTAGAATAAAATTACTATACAAAAATTGGTAAAAAGAATGAAAAATGAAGCAATGACAGATAAATTTATTATGTGATAGATACATGGTGCTCACATATTTACAAACTTTGTTAGTAAGTGTGTTGTAAGTAGCATATGCACGCGACCGATCATGTATTTGCACGACGTTCGATTTTCAATAGGACGCGGCGTTAAGGATCCCGAAGACAGTCGCGACGCGATTCTGGTATAATGCTTTTGCGCGTCACCCTGTAGTACCGGGCTTGTACGCCTGTAATGAGCTAGTTAATATGTCTGACACATCGAGCAGAAAGAGTATGTCACAACGGTGATAGAGACTCTCTGAACTTTCTCTAAATCGTAATGCAACCACATAACCATACCTTAAGTAGGTATGGTTATGTGGTTGCATTACGATTTAGAGAAAGTTCAGCTTTGTAGAGTCTCTATCACTGTTGTGACATTCTCTTTCTGCTCGATGTGTACAATGCAACCACATAATCATACCTTAAGTAGGTATGGTTATGTGGTTGCATTACGATTTAGAGAAAGTTCAGCTTTGTAGAGTCTCTATCACCGTTGTGACATTCTCTTTCTGCTCGATGTGTCAGTTTTGTTATTTTGGTTTCAGCCGGGTTCCACAATCTGGAGTAACGTAGCTCTTAGATTCTGGGGACACTCCAGATATGTAACCCCTTCGACGGTACTGAGTGATTTCTTAACCGAAGTCAATGAACTCACTAAGTCTGGCTTAGTGAGGTGCCAGAAAATAGAATAATTGGTGTTCCTTTGCCAAAGCTTGTTTTTTTCAAAGAAGCAGACTACCTATCAAAACTAAAAATAAAATCTTCCTTTTCATACCGTCAGTCTTTTGTTCAAAAGTTAAACCAACAAGTAACACATTGTCCAATGAAGAAAGTTTATTCAGAAAGAAATGTAGATCCGTTGGCGCGGCGCCAAGAGAAAGATAATCTCTTTGAGAAGTCGGTGTGGCGGCAATTTTTTTCACAGCTAGCAACACTATCTTAAGTGTGAAGAGGTTTTGTTTCCTGCACTTGCTAAGATTATATTACATCCTTCCTAATGTGAATTCTAATTTGTGATTTTATAGTTTTGATATGTAATTGTATCTTGCGAAGTGAACTATCTATAGTTTACTTTGCTTCATTTTTCATTCTTTTCACCTATTGCGGTATAGTAATTTTATTTTTTTTATCGTCTCACATATAATTATATAATTAATGTATACAAAATATTGTAAAAGAGTAACGGTGGAGTTTCTTGCCCATTCTTCTCCATACGAAAACTACCTTTTGGAAGGGGCGACTAGAATCAATTTTATTTTTTTTGTAAATCTTTTACGTTTAAAAGTGCCTTTTATTGCCTAATTGATATAAATTATTTAACTTTGACTTTGACCCACATTTCGCCAGTTATGTATAATTCAGCAGGTGCTTTACTTTGTGTAAATATTTTTATCATCACTGCTCTCAAAACGGTGAAGGAAAACATCGTGAGGAAACCGGCATGTCTTAGAACCAAAAAATTCGAAGACATGTGACATCTACCAACTCGCACTGGGCCCGCGTGGTAGATTACGGCCCACTCACTCTCACAGAGAGGAGGCCTGTGTCTCAGCAGTGGGAACATTAATAGGCTGATTATGTAACAGGGGGCGAGCCTATTACCATCAACCGGGCACAAATCCAGACCCCGAGCTGCTGAAAAATCTAATAACACTTTACCCGACCTAGGAGTTAAACTCAGGACCTCGTGTTCAGCAGTAGCACTTGCGACCACAAGTCCATCGTTGGGCTGTCCCTCCTAGGAGGGGAAGAAGAACCCAGTGACTGGCCCTTGATTGCGAGGGCCGAGAGAAAAAGTCTTAGGCATGAGGCCAAAAAGCCCCAGAACCAATTCCTCTGAGACGACCTCACACAATCGTCGCCGTCGGGCAGTTGCCTACCAGAAAAACACCCGTCTGGTCGCAGGATCCTCCCTTTTCTATAGAGGATGAGTGAACTTTACACCCTGTTTCTCAGACCTCTATAAATTGTAAGTGTCGAAACAATTTAGTCAGTTTAGAAGTTAATTTATTATGTTTAAGGCCATAATATTCTTATTTACATGAACAAGTAGTAACTTTAATAATCATTTAATATATTAAGTGGTATTCAAATTTTACGTTACGATTATTAAGATATTTTAAGCGAAACATTTTGAAGCTTAAAATTAATCTTTAGTAACCGACTCTAATGAAATTAAGCTTGAAGGCACTAGGCGAGTTTATTACTCTACATTAATATCCAGTTTGTTAACAAACCCGAGAAAGTTCGCTAGTCGATACAGATCAGTGATTTGTGCTACGAGGAATTAGGACGAAGAAAATTGTCTTTGATACAATATTTTAGAATTAAATAACTTCATAATTTAATCAAGAAGGTTGAATAACTATTAAATTAGCCGTAATCGAGCAGGACTTTTAACCAACTCTTGCATTTTTCACATTCTAGTCTATACAGGGTGTCAGGGACATCGACGCGAAGCCGGTTACCATGGATTCAGTACATGATTCTGAACCACCCTGCGTTGAAAATTTTAGTCGGTTATTTAAAAAAAAATCTGCTGTTTCATAGAAAAGTGCAATACCTACGCGGTCAAAATGTATGGAACAGCAGATTTTTTTTTAATAACCGACGAAAAATTTCAACGCAGGGAGATCAGAATCATGTACTGAATCCATGGTAACCGGCTTCGCGTCGATGTCCCTGACACCCTGTATTATTGTGATCTTATCATCTACATACCCTTAAATAGAATTTTACATATGTGTGCGTAAGTGTGTGTCAGTGTGTATGTGTGAGGGTGTGTGTGTGTGTGTGAGAAATGGGTGTGGTGTATACTTATCAAATGTGACCTATACATAGGAAAAGCATATACGATCGTATAAAGTACGTCCAATATCCTTTCGATTTAGGCCAACGACATAAACCAATAAGCGCCTATAAAAACATTTCTTACTTACTTCGATAGTTTAGAGACCCACGCAGTTTCTTGACCTTCAAAACGAGAGTACTACAAGCTTTGGGGGGCTGAACCATCAGCTGAAATGCTAAAAAAAAACTGGCCACGTGCGAGTCGGACTCACGCTCCGTGCCACCAAAACTAATTTACTTTTGTTTACTATTTATCCAAATAGAAGTTATAGTAAAATATATTATGTGGAGGAGCTCGTGGCTAAGTAGTAACAAGCCGCACGGGTCCATCCATCAGGTTAAGCTACGTTTGCCGGGGTTGGTCAGTGGATGGGTGACCATCTTTACATACCGAGACTCCTCCGTGCCTCGGAAAGTGCGTTAAGCCGTTGGTCCCGGCTGTCATTTGTGGTGTCATCTTTGACAGTCGTTACGAGTCGTCAGAAGCCCGAAAGTCTGACACCAGTCTTACCAAGGGGTATCGTATTGCCCAGATTGACTATTTGATTGATTGATTTGCCCAGATTGGGTTCTGGAGGTCAGATAGGCAGTCGCTCCATGTAAAATACTGGTATTCAGCTGCATCCAGTTGGACTGGAAGCCGACCCCAAGATAGTTGGGAAAAGGCTAGGAAGATTGATTGAGTAAAATATATTATGTGATTAACATACACATACATACATACACTCACGCCTTCTTCCCATGGGGGTACGCAGAAACTACAGAACGCCACCTGCTACGATCCTTACATACTCTTTTTGCCTGTGACAGGCAGATAGACGGCGTTGGCTTAGTTGGATCCCATTGGCACCCTTTGAGTACCTACAAAACTCTAGAAACATCACAAAAACAATATTTCAACTCCTTCCCATTTCCCCATCAAAATAATTATGCTTCAGTAAACCGTAAAGTTTAGTTTAAAGTCCCCAAGAAGCGTCGACGGACTGTCGACTCAATTTCGTGAGCCGTCGAGCGTGGAGCCACAAAGTAGACAGGTGCAGAAGGTCGACTCCATACAACAAGTAAAAACAGGTGCACGATAACATAGACGTGAACACCGTATAGTGATCTATGGTTTAAGAATTTTATTAGTTCTCATTAAGAGCGCTAACACACTGGGACACCGTGGTGACGTCGCCGCCCACAGATATAGATAGACATAGATAACGCAAGAGCAACTACTTCGCGTGCCCAGCTTACGTACAATAATCGTAAGCTGCCACTTTCGCGCTCAGTCTGCATCGTTGTGCCACGCTAGACGGACGTCAGTAAAATAATTTAAAATGGTTAATTGCTCAGTTATACATTGTAAAAACTTTACAAATATGAGGAGAAAAAATAAAGGAAACGATTCCTTCCATCGATAAGTCATTTTGTGATAAATATTATGCGTATTTAATATTAAAATCAATTATTTTTAATCTAATACTCTCTGTAATACCAAATTTGAGAAAAACATAGGTCATCAAACGTAAACTGAATATTCGCATTACATTGCGGCTTTTACTTGAAGCGGTTGATGCGACGTTTTGTTTTAACAAGTGATGAATATCGAAGCAAGTGATACTATCGTATATCGCATCGGTTTCGTAGTACAGGAGCTTTTATCATTTTTCTGTCAATTTTAGCGATTAGTGCTGTTCATCGTATGCAACACAAATCGATTCTCAAGAATCGATTTCGGAAACAGAGGAATGATTTTGTATTTTATAGGTAGTAATTATGTAGACAATTTTAATAAATTATCGTAACGTATAGTGATTTTTTTAGTTTCCCACATGAACCCAATTTAAAAGAAAAATGGATTGAGGCGACGGGAAATAAAGATTGGTTCCCAACAAAGCATAGCACTATTTGTTAAATACATTTTGAGGAAGCATGCTTTGTTGAAGGGAAAAAGTACCTAACGAATATTAACAAAAGCAGCATATCCGACTATTGATGTACTGAAGATCACCACTTTCTTTATCTTTTTGCTGTTGTAGCTCAAGTAATTTTGCATCCATTTTAATTTTATTATATCGTATTTTACTGGGTTTTCGTTTACTTACGAAATACGATAGAAACGATAGAAATACGATATTTCCCTACTTATGTAGGGAAATACTAACAATTTGAAGAAATTATAAATCCCTAACTGCCTACTAAGCAGATCAGAAATTTTTATTTTCCTCTGTTTATCTCATTCCTCTGTCTATCACATTCCTCTGTATATCTCATTCCTCTGTCTATCTCATTCTTCTGTCTATATCATTACTATGTCACAAAATCGATTAATTAATCTATTTAAGCGATTCTCAATAATTCTTTACTGTACACGATTACTCAATAAATAGAGAAATGGTATAATAAAAAGGCGATCTTTATTAAAAATTGAGATGAAAAAGGCTAGAATCTCGTTGCTTTTGTAAACATTAGAACTAAATTGAATATAAGGTATTTCAATCGAATATTCACGTATTTATAATGGTAAACTTACTTGAAATTTTGGAAAAGGTATCCAAAAACGACGTGTGAACGTCGACGGAACGCGCACGAGCACACAACCTCTCAATGCGAAGACTTTTAGTTAGCGTACTGCTGGCTGGGTAAGCGCTGGGGCGCTAGCCCCCCCCCCCCCCCACCTAGCGCCAGCGCTCACCCAGCCAGCAGTATCGATTTCAAAGATAATAAAATCGATTCAAAGACGCTGCCGCGTGCGGCGGATTTTATTTTCCCATCACTAAATAATGCTTGTGACGTCATAGTAGGTAGTCAAAAAATGGCACGCTTGGTTTTCATACAGATCGTGATACTTGCGTTATCTATGTCTATCTATATCTGTGTCGCCGCCTATGTTTCCAAACTCAACTCAAAAACAATTCGTATTGAAATGTATGACAGTAAACTCAAGACTTAACTACGGTCTGGCGACATCGCCAATTTGGAAGCGAAGCTACGACCGACCTGGCGACGCGTAGCCTTATATAGTCGGTATTTGTATAAAAGTAGGTTACGCCTCCCTCACTCAGTGGCCAACTGATCGCCAGGATGGACAGTGTGTTAGCACTCTAAGAATTAACAATAATTTATTTACTGAAAGACTACATTTCATTAGTGTACATAAATATAAATACCAGCGATCACAATAAATATCAGTTAATCACTAACCTAGTAACCACGGAGACTGACTTAATAATTATAGATTTTATTTGATTTTTGTTTTGTTTCTCTGTTTATTTTGACGGTCCCTTGCGAAAACTAGATCTCACAAAACAAATGACAGTCGCAAGTGCGCTTGCACTCGCTGTAGATGCGTATATGTGTGCGTGTGTCTTCACTCGTTATATGGAGCTGGCCTTCTGCACAGTATAATAAAGTTGCAGTATTGTCTTGGCAGTGACCTTGAAATAATTATCTACGGCCGCTCGTTAGATTAACCTTCCGCGTCAGTACGTAACTGCCGCGTACTCGATACTGTTGCATACTGATAAACACTGACATTTCGAAGCGCATTATTTCGGTCGTTTTCTATGAAGATAATTATAATACTGCTACTTAAACTACTTAAACTATCCTAGTTGGTCCGGAAGAAGGTGATGGCATTCGTAATACAGGGTAATCCTAGTACGAATGCCAAAGCACTCCTTTGACATCTAAGTGCACATCGTGTAAGACCAAATTTGTTTTAAGGAGATTTACTGTATCCATTATTTCAGTAATAAAGACTTTTCAAAATTCAAAATTCAAAATATTTTATTTCACATAAACCAACAAGGGCACTTATGAAACGTCAGAAGCTAGGTGCGCGGTTCCAAATGGTCGTTTCCTATGGAGAAGAGCCGGCAAGAAACTCCACGGTTACTCTTTTAAAAATAAATTGGTTTTAACACAGGATTTTTTTAAATTACAGTGACAATAGGTATGAGAGGACAGTGTAGGCCTATCAAAAAGTAACAGATACTTAGCAAAATATAAAATGGACCACAGATATACAGTCTGTTAAGCCTACAAGGTTCTCACATTCACAAAATCTAGAGGAAAAGAATCTACCCATATAAAAGATAATTAAAATAATAAAAATCTATTTAAACCAAATGCATGATTGTAGCTACAGCTGTAACAAAATACAATTTAAAAAAGATTAATCTATATATTGAAGGTATATAATGACAAATAATAAAAGGATTATGTCAAGGAAGTATGCAAGATAAAAATAAAATAATCATCGTAATTTGGGAGCAGTTAATAGACATTTATATAGTTATGCCGTTAATGATGTACCAGGGAAGCCACATGTGCAGAGGGAATTTGCCAAACTTCCCTGTCTTCAACGTAGTCTTTAATTTTATAGTATGCTTTTTTGATAAGGACACGTTTGATGTAGGTTTTAAACTTTCCATCGCTAAGTTCTGTAACCGACTTTGGCAACTTGTTATAAAAGCGGATACTGTTTATAAGAAATGATTTACTAGTTTGGGTATCATAATTTCATGTTTACTACGTGTATTTATATTATGGAAATCGCTTCTTATTTTGAAAAGTCCTAAATTTTTGCGAACATACAAAATACTTTCTAAGATATAAAGAGAAGGCAGGGTTAGTATATCAATTTCTTTGAATTTATTTCTAAGGGACTCACGAGGACCCATTTTATAGATTGCGCGAATTGCTCTCTTTTGTAAAATGAAAATTGAATCTACGTCAGCTGCCGATCCCCACAGCAGAACGCCGTAAGACATAATACTGTGGAAATAAGCAAAGTATACTAACCTAGCTGTGGCTACATCAGTCAACTGCCTTATTTTTCTTACTGCATATGCAGCTGAACTTAGTCTACCCGAAAGAGCTCTAATGTGGGCGCCCCATTGCAATCTCGAATCTAAAGTAATTCCCAGAAATACAGTTTCCGTAATAACATCTAGTTTCTTGCCATCAAGTTTTAAATTTAGACCTACTTGAGGTACATTTGGTAGTGAGAACTTAAGACATTTAGTTTTGTTTGCATTAAGTAAAAGATTATTAGCTGCGAACCATTTCGAAAGAGCTGCCAGACTATCGTTAACATGTAAAACATCCGTATCTTTTCTATCTATTTTAAATATAAGAGAGGTGTCATCAGCGAATAGAATTATATCTGATAAGTTAGCCATCATGTAAGGAAGGTCATTAATATAAACTACAAATAGGAAAGGGCCAAGAATAGATCCTTGACGCACGCCCATCTTAACTATAGAACCCGAAGACGTCGCCCCGTTAACGTTTACTTTTTGCTGCCTGTTTGATAAATAGGAAAGAACAAGATCAGCAGCTTGTCCACGAATTCCGTAGTGGTGTAATTTACAGATCAGTGTTTTGTGGTCAACGCAGTCAAATGCTTTTGAGAGGTCAGAAAATGCCAATTGCATCCTGGGACTTCTCCCAGGATTCCAAAATGTGACTGATAAGTTTTACTCCTGCATCAGTCGTCGACCTACCTTTCGTGAAACCAAACTGGTGACTATGTAAAATCCCATTTGAAGTAAAATGTGACAACATCTGGTCTAGCATGATTTTTTCATATATTTTACTCAATGCTGGTAGCACAAATATAGGTCTATAATTAGAGGGATCAGTCTTACTACCCGATTTGAAAATTGGTACTACTTTACTATGTTTCATTAAATCAGGAAACGTACCCGTATCTAAACATTGATTGAATATGCCTGTTAGGACAGGGGCAATTGTGTCAATTATATCTCCAAGAACCTTAACGGAAATCCCCCATAAGTCTTCAGTGTTTTTTATGTTAAGACTTTTTAATGCTTTTTTAATTGTGGCAATACAAATGGGCTTGAATTCAAAACTTGGAATGTCCTTACTGAAGTTATCTTTTAGAAGAGATTCAGCTAATATAGATGATGAGGGGAGAGATTTCGTAACCTTTATTGGGATGTTGGTAAAGAAATTTTCTAGTGACTCAGCAACCTTTAACTTATCTGAAATGGTTTGATTATTAATTTTTAAAGACAATTCATTCTGATCGCGATGTTTTGTGTTTCCAGTTTCTTTGTTAATTACTTGCCACACAGCTTTTATTTTATCGTTAGAAATACTAATTTTATTACTTATTAATTTCGATTTAGCTTGGGCGCAGACTCGTTTGAATATCTTAGAGTAGTTCCTGACATAATTATGAAGGGCTTGATCAGAGGTCAATGATTTCTCGTTGTACAAATTATATAAAATATCTCTGCTTTTTCTAATGCCAGCAGTAGCCCATTCATTAAATTTAGGTTTAGAATTATCCCATTCATTAGCCCATTCATTAAATTTTACTTTTACTTTACTTATTATACTGTGCCTTCTGTATGTAAGTATCTGTTTTGTGGCAAACCCTGCCAAAGTGTTGCCGTGTAGGTAATCCGCTGAGCTTTTCAACTGTTCTCTCGTTATTTATGTCTGTCGATAGGCTGAATCGCTGCTTATGTGGGAGAAAGTGTCGAAACTAGTCGGGGTTAAGTTTTTGTAGGAACAGTCAAGGTTGAAGATGAAAGATTTGTGTCTGGGGAACGATCATAATTTGAGAATATACGATAAGAGAAACAGGTTTATTGCATCTATCGATATTTTGTTTATTTCATGTAGTAACCGAATAATCGAATCACCGTTTTTACCGTACCGCAGGACTTGGTTTTGAACTGGAAAAAGATAAAATACAATAGACGACGTGTATTTAGTAACCTAATCCACTTGACTGTTCTTCAAGAGTCATAAAGAACCCTGTAAGAAATCGTCACGTGTTTCACCTCTCAACGAACTGTCCTCAGGATGATGATTGACTTGTTGCGAACCAGGCCACGAAGTGTCACATCAAGCGCCGAACGCAGAGTGAGCTACACCGCCCGAAAACTCCACTTATATAGGATTACAGCTCGGTCCACCTCGGCTAGGATCGTCATCAGCACGAACAATCGCAACAAAGGTGATCTTGGAATACTCCTATTTTAGGTGATTAAATATACGTCAGCTATTGTATTTTATAATGGATTTCCGCAAAGTCACGCTTGAGTCAATTAACTATGGAAAAAGATGAGATAATTTCACGTGGAAACTTGGACGGTAACGCTAATGGTCGTTTCGAATTTCAAAAATACTTTCAATAGAAGTAAGTACTATAGCAAAAAGACTATGGGCCTGTTTCACCACCTACGAATAAGTTCCTAGTAACTAACTTGGCAGATAATTTCATACAAATTCTGTTCCATTTTTGAATTTATTCGGTAAGTAGTGGCTATTCGGAAATCGTGAAATAGGCCCTATGACTATCTCAACTATTGAAAACAGTTAGAATCCAGTAAGACATATATAAGAATCTTTCATCAACACTACTAACAAGCAAAAATATAGCCCTTATCTACCGCGGTCACGCTGACCCAAATCGCAATAAAAATCCGCCGCTTATTGAGGGGTTAACAGATAAATAGATAGCCATAAATCGTTTCGAGTCGCAATCGTCCTTCCTGCTCAGTAGATTAAGGCCCCAAGGGCATACCTACGTTTAATACAATCCCGAGTCACTTTCGAAACGAGCCTGCCTAAAGCCTGTTACACATGTCCCAATTTACCGCAAGTGTAGGGTAGTTTGGACGGCATAATTTGATCATCCTGACTGCATACTAATGCTGTCGGTGGAAAAAACGGTCGTTCAACACATCGTCAGTCTTGTAGGTACTGTAGTTTATTTTTTCTTATCTAATGTTGGCACGGGAATAACTCATGCAGTGGTGAAAACGTGCTTTTTACTGACTAGCAAGGAAGGTTTTATTTATCAATCGCTAAAGCCCTAATATCCTAAGTTTGAGATAATTAATTGACTCAGGCGTGAATTTGCTGAAATCCATTATAAAATACAATAGACGATGTATATTTAGTTATCTAAGCTGCAAAGTCTTTGCGTTCGGCGCTTGGCGTGGCAACACATCTTGTCTGGGTTCGCAACTAGTCAATCGTCATCCTGAGGATGCCTCGCTGAGAGGTGAAACACGTGTCGTTTTTTTTTTACTATTTAAGAACAGTTAAGCGGATTAGGTTACTAAATATACGTTGTCTTTATTAAAATTATAAATGCGTTAGTAAATTTGTGTTTGCTTGTTTGTTACGCTTTTACGCTAAAACAGGTGAACGGATTTGGATGAAATTTGGCACATAGGTAGACCATGACTTGGAGATTATTTATTTATTTATTTATTTCTAAAACACTTAACCTATATAACACTGTGGTTTTAGCCACACAACGAAAACCTCTCAGGGTTTATCTGTGTGCCGGCGAGCCGTTCATCTAGATTTTACAAAGAAAGTTATTACATACTTTTTTACTAAATAATATTACATACAAGTTATTATAATACTTTGTAGGTACATTAAATTAATACATACATTAGGAGAAATTTTGAGTAAGGAAACGTTTTGATTTGTACTTATAACTTTTCGAATTTGCTTTGTATAACATTTGTAAGTGTTCTGGAAGTTTACATGGACAATGCTACTTTCCTACTATGCTACTTATCCTGGATCGCAGACAAATTCGCGGGCAACAGCTAGTAAATAATAATACCAGCCTGTTACTGTCTCACTGCAGGGCAAAGGCCTCTCATACAAAGAAGGCACGAGCATTGATCACCACGCTTGCGCAAGACGGGTTGGCGATTTCAGATTTATATTAAATATAAATACAGGTTGCTTCACGATGTTTTTCTTCACGGATGTCAGTAATGTCCAAGATAAATTCCGAACGTAAATATGAATTAAATAAATGACATTGGTACTTGCCCGTATTTGAACCCAAAACTTAGTGCATGAGAGGCCTTTACCATTGGACCGTTATGACATGTGCCCTGAGCCCTGATATACTCGTAGTTTTATTTAAAAAGGTTGGATACCACTGGAGATTAACCCTCCAGAACCGGCGAAGCAGTAAACAAGCTTACGTAACGATGTATGCATCAATTTTGCGCGGATTGAAAACTTTGAGTGCAAGCTCAGCTTCCATCAAAAATAATGTCAGTAAAGCCGCTTTCTTTTCGCATATGGTTCATAAGACAATCGATACTCTTTACATAGAGTGTGTTGGCACTGCTCAATGTCACGTTTTGTAATATGTTGTTGCTCTAAAAGATTGAAAGTGCATAAGTGGTGAGAGTTTTCAAGCGCTCACAAAGTGGTTTGAAAATTGCTTTTTCTTGGTCGACTTGTATAACATGTGCGGTAGAAGGCTGAGTAATTAGTTTGGCTTGATATTTTTGTATTAAAAATGACATACGTTGCCACAGATTATTATCATGTAAATCCCTTCTGATAAATATCAAATTGCAAGTAAGTTGAAAATAACCACGAGTGGCGTTTTTATCAGATATAAACAATTCGATAGTGTTCAGTTAGACAAGAATCATTGTCACTTACTCATTTTAATATTAACCTGTCAATATGCCACAAACATCATTCATCGCTATTTGTTATCTATCATCCATACGGCCCCCTCATAAACGTGAGTTACATAATGGATAACTACAATTCCTGACCAAAGCTATCCTATTTTTACTCTTTTTAATTTTGTTATTTTGTGGTTCACGAACTGTGTCCAAATAAACATTATTCTTTCTTTTTTTAAACTTATACGCAGTTTATGGAAAGCTATAATAGGTTTATGACAATTTTTTTTTTGTCCTGAATGTACCTAGATTATGAAAAAATAACGTACACATATTTTTTCTTTTTTTACTTTATCAAAATATTACGGCAAAGCATTGAGGATTAAGTTACTAAATATATACATCGTCTATTGTATTTTATAATGGATTTCCGCAAAGTCACGCCTGAGTCGTTTGTATGGGCCCACGTATCTTAAATAATCTTCCACCTTTTTTCAGAACTATGAGCGATATAAATACCTTAAAGAAAATACTACGCGAATTATTGATAAGTAAATGTTATTACTCTATAAGAGAATTTCTTGATGACAACACATTGAAGCACCAGGTTTATTACAACAAACCAAGGTGAATGTAAAAACTAGACGCTATGAACTAAGGACTGTGAAATTGACTTGTTGTAATATGACTAGTTTGTAATTTTGACATAAATAATGTATTATCTCAATATTAATGTATCGCATGACAATTTGATTATTATTGTATTTTAACTGTTGTAACATTATGAATTTTGTATGCCTCAATGGCGGGACATAGCAGACCTTCCTGTAACTGACACAACATCTTATGAACCTATGATCCACAATAAATGATTTGAATTTGAATTTGAGTCAATTAACTATCTGCAATACATTGAGTTAAAATGTGCTATGACGTCACGAGTATGTAGATTTTATACTTACTTGTGACGTAGCGACCTCTACTCCCCAACTTCAATTGCGTTTTATCCAAGTAATTTTTTAGTAATAAAGCAAAAAATAGAGTCTAACATTTTTTTATTATCTAACTGATGGACTAAATAGAATTACTTTTTTTTACCCCGGCATCATCCCTGTTCAGGATTTGGCAGGTTTTAAGAGGAAGCCTAAAAGCCGAAACGATACATAATAATTTACGACTAAACGTGTCAAAGCTACATAGTCCAACAAAAAAATCAAATTCAAAACTGTGTTGTCAGCCATTGACCGAAGCATGTTACGACAACGTGCTAAAATGGCAAGGGTAAACAAAATTTTAGAGCGGGCAACCCAATTAACTACCCTTTGGATGCGAGGCGGCCTTTGTGGGTCTTGTCTGTTCCATGCTTTAGCTTTTGACGAGTCCGTCATCGTTAAGCAAAAGGGAACAAAATGGAAGTTATGTGTGAATATGCAGCAGACAGAGGGTTAGTTACAGATTTTTGCTGTTTCATGCACATGCTATTATCAGAATGGCGTTTTTTGTTGTGTTTTCAAGGTAGTAATTCATATTCAGTGAGAGGTAGAGCAGATGTGGCCCATTGGTAACGGCCCCGACTTACGAATTTTAGGTCGTGCGTTCGAAACCAAGCAGGAGCTTTACTTTGTGTAAATAGTTTCATCAGCAGTGCTCTCAAAACGGTGAAGGAAAATATCATGAGGAAACCGGCATGTCTTAGAACCAAAAATTCGATGACATGTGACATCTTCCTGCACTGGGCCCGCGTGGTAGATTAAAGCCCACTTCCTCCCACCGAGAGGAGGCCTGTGTCCCAGCAGTGGGAACATTAATAGGCTTATTATGTACTTATTATATAATTAAAATTCAGAATATTGATGAAAAATTAAAGCGTTGTTGGTGAGTTTAGATTGTGCATACTAATTAGTTCTCAAGCGGTTATTAAAAAGACGTTATGAACAAAAAAATTGGGTCTCGTATACGTTTTGAAATACAGACGTTTATGAAAGGGACAACAATATCTTAAAATCAAAATACTTTATCGCTTCGGGAACTCTCTCATTCTCACATTAACTTAGTAATTGAAGAAAGTGTTATTATTACTGAATACATCTACAACACGGAATCGACCTCAGAACTAAATAAAATATTAATATAGCCTACGTGTTCTTGCTAGGTTCCAATGGATTAATCTATTTCGGCATAGACTATTCATAGAATATTATAGATCTATTCGGATTGCCAGATTCAATCGCCCATTATTTCGGGGTGAATGGATGTCGGTATAGAGAAAGATTGGCCATATTTTTTAGCTTAAGTATTCTACGTATTAGCGTTATGAAATTGAAATATATTATATTTGTTTGGAAGATTTTGATCAATTGGATTGTAGGCTGGTTTCTAGTTTGGGGCATATTTCTTTCTTGCTGTTTCTTGTGATCCGGCTCGAAGGACCACATGAATGTGAGCCCCTTCGCTGACTCACAACTAACTGGGCGGATGCTGGTCGATTAATGATGTAGGTACAACAATATTAAATGGTTACTGACCATCTATCTATAAGGTATGATTAAACGATTTGTTCGTTACTATGAACCAGACAAACTTTTAAGAGCATTCATTCTAAAAGTTGACAACTTCGCAAATTTCTGTCAAATATGTATTGTTTTGATTTATTTGGCCATATTACTATAAGGAATTATAAAATATAGCTAACTAGTGAAGCCAGGCCGCCCATCCCAGTCAGTATCTACGATAGTTAGTATTCTGAGCACTCTCAAAGAAAAATATACACAAATCAAAGAAAAACAAGTCGTCTTGGATAAACACAATTTGAATGCTCTGTCGGTGTTGGTTTTTGCTCCACTCTCCAGCATCCGACGCTGCTTCTGTTAGAATTTTTTGTAATGCACCCGGAACGTGCACAAAATTGTAAAATAGAGGAAATAAATGCATGGGCGCATTCAACATCTGTGTCTGTTTGTGTTGTTGTATTATGTTAGTCAATTTAATTTGAGTGTCGGTACAAATTGTTGACAAAAAACAAGCTTGTGAAACAAGGATTTTCAACGGTAGTTAACTAGTTAAAATAAATATCATATTTTTGAAGAGAAAACTTCTTTAGACGCGTTGAGCACTTATTTTTTTTAAATGGAGCTACAGGTTTCGTTCTTGTACTGACAGCAAACCACATAAATTCCTGACATTTTCGTTAGATGGCATTACATAGTTTTCACTTCTACCGGCAGTCCCAAAGACTGCTCTGCATGTTTTTTTTATACATTAACATAATATCACGCCTATTATCCCCGAAGGGTTAGGCAGAAGTGTAGTACACCCACATTTCGCCAGTTATGTTTAAGTTCCACGTAATAGGGGGCGAGCCTATTGCCGTCAACCGGGCAGTTATCCGATTTCGGGCTGCTACTGAGAAATTTCCAATGGAAAAACTCAATAACACTTTGTCCGACCTGGGAATCGAACCCAGTACCTCATGTTCAGCAGTAGCGCTTGCGACCACTAGACCAACGAGGTAGGCAACAATTTTTTATATAATTTTCTTTATTCGAATAACCAAGACTCAAAAAGTTTGTTATTAAAACTTACGACTATGTTAGTCAGCACAGACACTTAACAAAAACAAGGAAAACAATACAAGAACAAACAATAAATAAAAAGAAATAACGGTTGGTCACCGTTGCGACATCCCATGAGAGACGGCACAACCGTGACCCACGTATGCATAGTCCAGGCGACTCTCAGCCATGCTTAAGACACTGTTGGAGCTGCCCCACACCCTGTGCACCAGGGAAGCGCACCTCTTACGCATTGTTGTGTAAAAGCAATCCACATGCGCATCTGAGAACATCCCTGACGCACACTTTATGTTCCTTCAAAATTCATTTCAAACGTAAATAAAATTAATTGCATGCTATGTCGCTCAGACATAGCATGCAATTAATTTTATTTGATTATCACATACATGCTCTATTAGACCTAACGTTTTTTAACATATTTTTCTCAAGTATTGCCAGGCAGAAATTCAAACCACAAAATATTAGTTACAACCCTTATCTGATTGGAAGCCTGGAATTGGAATGTATCGGTTTTATCAAATATCACAGTTGAATTGGCTGGTAAGCGAATATATGGAAGAGTATCAATTTGCCTTTTCCCAAGTTTGTTGGGGTCAGCTGTCGACCAGTCTAACCGGATGCAACTGAATATCAGTATTTTACATGAAGCGACTGCCTATCAGATGTAACGTTGTAACGTTCCCTTTTCTTTTTAATTAATCATAAATCACATATTTAAACGTTAAACTAAGCTTCTTCTAGGCATTTTTATATTTGTTTAAATATTTAAAACCAAATTATCAAGTTCCAACATATTCACAACAATAAGGCTGCCTGTCCACTGGAGCGGAGAGGAGAAAAGAGGAGCGGAGATGTGCCAATATTAACCAATAGAATCTTGACTCCGCCCCTGAGTTTAGATCAGTGATCCTAAGTCAAGATTCTATTGGTTAATATTGACACATCTCAGCTCCTCTTTTCTCCTCTCCGCTCCAGTGGACAGGCAGCCTAAAACGTCAATTCAAACCACAGACGTAATAATATTAGGGATGTCTTAAGTTACTAAACGTAATTAGTTAGCTGATAACGCAATAGGGATGTGCGCGGTCGGCGTATCCGAACGCGTGAGTGAGGATTGCTGACCTTGGCTTAACCTTAGCGACACCGCAGTGATTTTCACTGAGGATGACCAGCACATTCGAATTCCTGCTACGGGCGAAGACACACGTTCACTTGATCCTAGATCACATGTGACCATACGTGGTCTTCGCAATTTTGCAATTTTTTAAAGCCTAAAGCAGGCAACAGTTTTAATTGACTCATAGTAGTCAACCCTATTAAATTCTGTGTTTTCGTAACCCCATACTGGAGTCCAAAATTCCGGCTAGCAAGTCCGACTTCCGGCTACGCTTCCGGTACCTCATTTGCTGCACGAGTTCCGCGCCGGGTACATATTTACCCGCGTGGCCGTCGAGCTGTCTACGGGTCAGGCACGACCATCTGCCGACCAACACCGTTCCTGGCGTCTGCAGCGTGGCACACCCGCTGGGGTCATCGTCGCGCCAGGCTGAGCCAGGAGAGTACTGCGCTACTCCCAAGGAAGTTGAAAGAATCTTGTGACCATAGACCTACCTACCCCATTTATTAATATACTTTTTATGCTGACAAGGTTACGTGGTCTTATTTCTACCCCCACGTAAACCCACTCCGTCACGGCAGTGGTGGCCCAGTGGTATCGGCCTCGACTTACAAGTTGTAGGTCGTGGGTTCGGACCCAAGCAGGCGCTTTACTTTGTGTAAATAAATTCATGACCACTGCCCACTGCTCTCAAAATGGTAAAGGAAAACATCGAGAGGAAACCATGCCGGTTTCCTCTCGATGTGATAGAACCAAAAATTCGAAGACATGTGACATCTACCAACCCGCACTGGGCCCGCGTGGTGGATTACAGCCCACTCCCTCTCACAGAGAGGAGGCCTGTGTCCCAGCAGTGGGAACATTAATAGGCTGATTGTGTTATGTTGTGTTTTGATTACCTATCTGACTTCCATGATTCCCCTTTGGTAAGACTGGTTGTCAGACTTTCGAACTTCTGACTAACGTAACGCCGTAACGCCTACGCGCCTGTTAGAGATCTGCGAATGACATCCGGAACCAAAGGTTTCACGTGCTTTCCGAGGCACGGAGGGGTTTCGATATGTAATGGTCACCCATCCATGAAACCAACCGCGCCAAGCGTAGCATAACCTTCGATCCTCTCGTGTGGCTGTTACTATTTAGCCACAAGCTATATGGAACACAAAGACACACAATATATGAAAGACTATTTACTTAAAACATTTGTATAGATTAAAAGTAGATAAGTGTCAATATTAATTTATAGTTTTTGGTAGAGTGGTACACGTGTTTCCAATTGTCATTTAATTTGAATACAAATATCAATCGATTAATAGAACAGTTATGTGCGGATTGTAGTAGTTAACTCAGTACACCGATTTGTCGTGAAGGTTTGTAAGTTCAGTTAGTATCATCATCATCATCATCAGCCTATTAATGTTCCCACTGCTGGGACACAGGCCTCCTCTCTGTGAGAGGGAGTGGGCTGTAATCTACCACGCGGACCCAGTGCGGGTTGGTAGATATCACATGTCTTCGAATTTTTTGGTTTTAAGACATGCCGGTTGCCTCACGATGTTTTCCTTCACCGTTTTGAGAGCAGAGGTGATGAAATTATTTACACAAAGTAAAGCGCCCGCTTGGGTTCGAACCCACGACCTACAACTCGTAAGTTGGGGCCGTTACCACTGGGCCACCACTGCTCTTATTCAGTCATCTCAGTTAGTATAGAGGAACATATTCCACTAAGATGCAATAAGTAGTTATTCATCACGTCGGGGTCACCAATTTAGAGGTATGAGGAACAGGGTGTAAAGTTCACTCATCCTTTATTGAAAAGGGAGGATCCTCCGACCAGACGGTTGTTATGTCTGGCGGGCAACTGCCCGTAAGTTGATTTCGGGAGTTTGTATATAATTATGTCGATTGCACGGTAAACTCTAACTGCGCGATGCAAGGATTTGTGTGACGTAACGTCATATCTTTGATGCGTAGTTGATATGTGGCAGTGTAACCGCTAGAAGTTTATTTTCTCAAGCATGACACAACACAAAAAAAAGTAGGTAAGTAATTACTTACTACCAAAGATTTTATTAAAATTTCAATCTGGCTTAGCAAATAGACCTTTAAAGAGTTAAGAAGAAACAAATGAACATATTGGCGTGTGAATATTTTTCTTTTTTCATCTTTGGTTCTGGTATTTATAATTAATAGTATAGTTTGAATTTCCGCGCAATGTTTGAGAAAAGTACTATACATATACAACCCTTGGCTATTGATGGACTCACATATGTGTGACGATCGTCCATCAATGCCCTAATTGCTGGCCGCGACAGTAATGTAGTATGTATTAAATTAAGACTAAGTAACACTACTACAATTAAGACTAAGTACTATAGTGGAAGGCGATTATTTCTCTCAGCTGTTGATAGCTACACAATTATTATTATAAGTTCACTATATTTAAATTCGTAAGTCATGTTATTTTATTATGCTAAATTATGACGCGCATTGCTGGCCTAAAGTAGGTTACAGAGTAAGCAAAAAAATGTACGGCGATGACACCGTACAGTTTATATTATTATATTTTGTATCGTGGTGATATTCGTGTGAGGAGCTCGTGGCTAAGTAATAACAAGCCGCACGGGTCGATCCATCAGGTTAAGCTACGCTTGCCGGGGTTGGTCAGTGGATGAGTGACCATCTTTACATACCGAGACTCCTCCGTGCTTCGGAAAGCACGTTAAGCCGTTGGTCCCGGCTGTCATTTGTGGATCTTTGACAGTCGTTAAGAGTCGTCAGAAGCCCGAAAGTCTGACACCAGTCTTACCAAGGGGTACCGTATTACCCAGTTGGTAATACCCCTGGGTTGTGGAGGTCAGATAGGCAGTCGCTCCATGTGAAATACTGGTATTCAGCTGCATCCGGTTAGACTGGAAGCCAACCCCAAGATAGTTGGGAAAAAGGCTAGGAAGATTGATTTTGATCGTGGTGATATTCTAATGGTAAGCTTCTCCTGTTTGAGGAGGTTCGTCCATAGATGGGAAAATGGCGGGTGAAGATGATCTGATAATGCCATAATGCGTCTGAAGATTAAGACACGATATTTTTTCATGTACATTTATACTCTTCGATCGATCTTACGCCGAAATTATGTATGCTCCCTTAATTGTAACGAATGGTTTGTCTTACAGATTTTAATAAATATGTTTATTTCAATTTCCAAGACAAAATAAATAAGTTAACAAGATTAAATCTATATAATAAAAATTAATAGTAGATTGTTATACAAGGGTCGAAAGGAATTCTTACACCCGTGTTAAAAACTCTACTTTTCATTTCGAATATAAGGAAAGTATAAAATAGTAAAACTTCTGAAATACTTATTGATATTAAATAACATGAGTAGTACCTATTTAAAATGAACTGAGAAGTTAGGACAAATTGTGAAAATTTTTAAATTTGGTACGCACCGCGTCACCGCCGCGCAGTGTTTCCAGTTACGTTTTTGGTTTTTCCCCAGTTTCATAATGAATTATCCCTAAAATTCCCTAAAAAAATAAAAAAAATCCTTGGTTAAGGGAATTTTTCATTTTTATTGCATTAATGTACCTACAAAACATTCATTATTAATCGAGAGAGACGAAACAAACCAACTCTTGGTATAATGCGACTTATTTGTGATGTCATCTTTAACCACGGAAATAGAATATATTAACAATAATATGGTAAACTAAAATTAGACGAATTATATTCATGACGAGTTTCAGGGAATCCCCTTTAATCAATCGGTGCTGCCATAGAGTAAAGTACTACATTGGGTGCTGCCTACTATAAACAATAGGGCTACCAACTCAAGTTCAATTTTTCCCTAAAATTCCCTAAATCCCTGTCAAAATAAAATATCCCTAAACCATTGCCATTTTCTTATGCCATGGCCATTTTTCCCTAAAAAAGGAAGAAATCCCCAAAGGTGGAAACACTGCCGCCGCGGGCCGTCCCGCTTAATAGGTTCTTTTTTTTTAATTCGTACTGGCTGTTTATACACTCACAAGACTACAGCCTTTTTATTTTTTTTCTATCCGATATTTTTCATGTAAAAAGTTTCGTAGCCGACTACCCAACCAAAAGTTCTATTTTTAAAATTCTTTAACTGAAACTCGCTTTTTTATCAGGACAGGACAACACAACGTCTGTCAGGTCAGCTAGTAAATAATAAAAATGTGACATGTTTTAGTTTTGAAATGTATGAAATGACTTGTAACAACTTTCAATGCAACAAGGCAACGCAACAGAATTTTAAGATGAAAGGTTTTAAATTCTCATTTTTGTTATATCGAGGGAAACCGATAATTTAGTTAGTTCGACCGCTTCGCTATTACATTGAAACCTAGAGATCTTCCATTATAGTCCGGGAGGTAGAGTTGCAAATACAAAAACTTGAACCTTAGTTTTAAAGACACACGGTACATTTTCGATCGTCTTGCAAAAAGGTTGTAAAAACACGGTAATAAATAGCTAAATATGAACATCAATACCGATTCGTAAAAGACAGCTGAGCCTTCATCATTTTTCATGATAAGAGTTAATTTTATACGAAGAAAGATATGAAAAGATGAAGAAAACGCAAGAAAAATAACCTTGCCCTATCTTATTATCATTACTTTGATAAATGATGTTAGGGGCGTATGTACATAAAATATGTATGTATATCGAATATCTTTATTAGTTAATGAGTAGCCTTACAGTGGCTTGGTTCTCATAGGTGCGAAGAAAATGATGATGGGAACACATAACATCACACTGTATTCTCCGAAAGGTTAGGCAGAGTTGTACCTATAGTACACCCACATTTCGCCAGTTACGTTTAAGTCCCATGTAATAGGGGGCGAGCCTATTGTCATACACCGGGCACAAATCCAGACTCCGGGCTGCTACTGAGAAATTCCAGATGGAAAAACCTAATAACACTTTTCCCGACCCGGGAATCGAAACCAGGACTATTAGACCAACGAGGCCGTCAATCTATAAAATATATCTATATTTATCCAAGAGGTAAGTAGGAGCATAAAAGTACACTCATATGTTTTGTTCCATGAGAGCCGTGTATGCGTTGATGGGAAAAATTACCGTGATAAAATTATTTCAGGTAGTTTTCGAGATTATGTTTGAGTATATAATAATGACCCAGTGGTGGCCCAGTGGTAACGGCCCCGACTTACGAGTTCTGGGTCGTGGATTCGAACCCAAGCAGGCGCTTTACTTTGTGTAAATAATTTCATCACCACTGCTCTCAAAACGGTGAAGGAAAACATCGTGAGGAAACCGGCATGTCTTAGAACCAAAAAATTCGAAGACATGTGACATCTACCAACCCGCACTGGGCCCGCGTGGTGGATTACGGCCCACTCCCTCACACAGAGAGGAGGCCTGTGTCCCAGCAGTGGGAACATTAATAGGCTGATGATGATGATGATGATATAATAATGAGCAGTAGTGGCTCAGTGGTAAAGGCTTCGACTTACAAGTTGTAGGTCATAGGTTCGAACCCAAGCAGGCACTTTACTTTGTGTTTAAATGATTTCATCACCACTGCTTTCGAAACGGAAAGGAAAACATCGTGAGGGAATCGGCATGTCCTAGAACAAATAAAACCAACGACATGTGACATCTACCAACCCGCACTGGGCCCGCGTGGTGGATTACGGCTCACTCCCTCTCACCGAGAAGAGGCCTGTTTACCAGCAGTGGGAACATTAAAGGCTGATTATGCTATTATTATTAAGCTATACAATGACGAAATAGCGGATCAATTATTCATAATGAAACATGGCATATGAATGTCGCAGTTCCGGCCTACCATGGAGATAGGCAGAAACTCAGAACACCTCCTGCTACGTACGATCCTTACATACTCCCATTGCTTCGTTTATGCTCATACATCTGGTCATACACGCACGCCGGTTTCTGAAGAACTTCACCATCAAGATCACAATATTATATCTTTCTAGACCAGAACGTCCCGTTCCAGTGTTTCCACTCACATCCACCTTGTAAATACGATTTGTTAGTCGCCTTTCATTCATCCTCTCAACATGACCAAACCATCTAAGCTAAGGTCTTTGAGTTGTGAGGCCCATAAAAATATGATATGGCTAGAAAGGGGGTGAGTACCGAGATGACGACTAATACAAAAAGAAGTATGGAAGACAATGAACGCGGCTGCAGGGGGGAGGGCACAGGAGCATGTGCCCCCCCCCTCCAAATGGTTTAAGTACAATAACATCGAATCGTCTGAATTAACTGGCCTGAATGCATATCTATCAAGACTTGCTTTATTTCTGGGAGGGACACATGGGCCAGACAATAAGAAAGTTAAACTACTGTGACACAGTATACGGACCATGCCTGCTTTCAAGAACGGAGCGTGTAATCCAACGCATCCAGAATGCCTGTGTTCGTTTCTGTATTAACGTCCCACGAAGAACTCATGTCACTCCATACATTAACAAGCTAAAACTATTGAGGATGGCTGCCAGGAGGAAGCTTCATCTAGCAAACTTGTTGTTCGGTATTGTTACAAATCAGAAACCACAATATCTCTTTGAAAAGCTAACTTGGAAACAAAACCATCTAAAGTATAGTCTTCGCTCCATGGTAAGCCCACTGTCAGTGCCAATGCACAGAACTACAGCATTCAGGGGGTGTTTCAAGTTCGCAGCCACACGCTGTTGGAATAATCTCCCACCACCAGTGCGACGCCTGAAATCAATACAATCCTTCAAATTTCAATACAAGAAGTTACTCATACATCAAATTTCCCTTCAACCTTAATCATCTACTCTGTATTGGATCACTATACCCCATATACTTTGGCTTGGGAGGATCTCCTGGGGCGTGGGCTGCTGGGAATTTGCTCTTCTGCAAGAGGGGCTGTATTGGTGTCTGTGTTTTCGTTACGGTATTCATCATTCATCCCCTATCTTTGGAACACCACCTTTGTTTCTGTAATTTACGGTTAAACCTAATTAATCAACTGCAGCACACTACGGTTTGTCAAGTATGTTTCTTGACAAAAAAATATCCTTATTTATATACCTAATTAATCAATCTAATTTAATTTATTTAATAGTAACAAAATACATTTCAATCACGATGCATAATCTAAATATTATAATTTTACACTTACCATTTTATTCATTTTGCTTGATCTCGTAATTAAACATACTTATTATAAATGAGACCTTTCGTATGCAAAGGATATTTATGTCACTGAGTTTTGTCATACCCCAGCTAGCACAAATTTCACAAACACTGTTTTGGAAAACTTTGCCTACGCTATCACCCAGTGTATATTATTTTCATATTACACAACTCCGTCCATCTTACCTCATAACATTCATTACATAAATCTAAGCGCCATTCTCAATATTACGTAACCAGACGTCATAACGTTAAACCGCATTCTGACAGCTGCGCGAGTGCGCGCACAGATTATGTACTCAAAGCCGTCGGTCGGCGCGCGAGTCGTTGCCGACTGAACGAAGTGTTGCCATATTATATTTTATTCACACATATTTTAGAATTAATTATTGTATATTTATTTTATTTTTATTTCTTAATTGTATCTCAATGTATGCTGCACCGGTCGACGTCATAACGTCAACGCCGGCTGTCGCTGAAAACCAGCGCTGGGGCTCTGTCTCGCATAGGGTCGCAGCATTATGCTGAGCGATGGCCGTTTTGCGTGGATGTGACGCATATTTTCCCTCAACTTGTGTACTTCTTTTTATTTTGTGTTCTTTCTATGCGTCATGTTTGCCGCAAATAAACGTATTTTCTTTCTTTCTTTTTTTCTTTCTAAAGTTTTTATCATATCTTGTAGTATAGTGCATATAGTAAGCTTCTTCTTCAGTGTTCATCATTGAAGCAATGTCTTGATAGATATGCATTCAGGTCAGTTCATTCAGACGATTCGATTTTATTAAACCGTTTGGAGCACATGCCCCTGTGCCCTCCCCCCTGCAGCCGCGTTTTAGGCCAGTCTGTTGCACATTTTGGTGGTGATATCTTGGGCAAATAGGTTTTTCTTGCCAGAATTGCATCATCTTTCATTGTCTTCCATACCTCTTTTTTTATTAGTCGTCATCTCGGTAGCCACCCCCTTTCTAGCCATATCTAGAAATAGATAGATCTAGAATAGATAGTGTTGGATCATTAAGTTCCCTTCAAAATGGTTGAGCTAAATGGTGCTGATCCATGCGTCATGTTCGTGAACGGGCGCCGTCAGTAGGGACTGGTCATCTCTTAGCTGCCATGGCTTATTTTAATTTTTAATTTTTTTAATTGTTTTTATTACGGACGCTTTTAACTTGCACGTCTTTCTACATTGTTCTCACATGTTTAATTTCAACATGAATGATGTAACCAATATATTGTAACAATATTTTGATTTAAAAGAGTGTCCGTGGAGTTTCTTGCCCGTTCTTCTCCATAGGAACCTACTACGCTTTGGAATGGGCAACTAGCTTCATCTTTCTGACTGACCGACCCCTTGACAATTCAAAAGTGCCTGTAATTGGTTTATTTGAAATAAATGCTTTGAGTTTGAGTTTGAGTTTGAGTTTATCATATTTTACACAGTATAAATCAATCTTTTCTTTTGTCTTCCCTTACATAAAATTATTTAATTGGGTTTAAACCTGTTACAGTCAAAACAACAGAAACCTTTAAATTCAAATCACAACTTGTCCCAAAACAGGCGTAAAGACAAAATATAAAATGTCTAATATATCTCTACGGTGGTTATCAAAAAGGCTATATGAATTCATATCACGGGTCCCTTTAGAAAATCAAAGCACATGTTGCTGGGAGAGTACTTTTTGTCTCGGTCCGAACGGCCCCGAGTCGGCCGACCTTTCAATAATACGATTTACACTACCCAGAGGAATAGAAACGGCGATAAAGTAGTATGATGTGGAAATGTGATGCAATTTTCAGTCTGGGCGGAGTATAAAGTATTGTAAGGTTTATAAAGGGAAATATTTAAAAACTAACTGACCTCCCAATGATGGTCACTTTTTTAAGTTAATGAACCTCTTAAAACTTATTGTGCTTCTAATGGTGCTCACGTTTTCAAATAATTGAGTCGTTTAAACTTTTTGGCCTTTTTTCTCAGTTGGTCGCAGTAACTAAGCTTTATAGAGTACCCCGACCAAACCGGTTAGGTTAGGTTGGAAGTATGACCAACCACGCGCTAGGTGAATTGGTTGGTTGGAAAACTAATCGAGGGCACCCTGACCCAATGAGTTAGGTTTGGGATCATGGAAGGCGAACAAGATCTCATGATCCCCGGTCCAGATGAGGGAAGAGAATACTGGGGTAGTTTTGACACCCTTTCGCCCTCCCCAGAGTAGAGGTATACAGGAACCACACAAGAACAAAAAAAAAAAAGGTCAAAGATCAACCGCGCGCGAGCCCTACATCCAAGTTTAATTGTCAATTAAGTATTTTTAGAACCCCAAAAATACGAAATATCTAATTTTCAAAAACATTACACTCCTTTTTGGGCAGTCGTGTAAAAAAATAAACGCAATGACTCTAATAAAGTGTTCAAAAATATTTAAAGGAAAGCAAAATAGGAACTATTTGAGATTCGAATAATACATGATTACAAAATCTTAAATAATGTATTCAATAATCTTGTTTCTAGATGAATATAAACACCCCTGTGTTTTTAGAAGGAGCAGGCAGACATCACGCTTGTATTGTACAAAGACTTCTTTGTATTCACATCTTTGCATACTTAGGTGTAAACAAACATTTCGTCAGCTATTATTTTAAGTCTCACTCTCACGTAAAGAGGGCGAGCTTGTTGCCATTGTTTCCATTTTGACTTTAGTTTGACTTGGTCGCCGATTTATGTATAATTTGTAAAATAATTTATTTTTATAAGCCTAATACATAAGGAGTGAAAAAGGGGTTAACCACGTACCTATTACTTATGTGACTTAGATCCTTATAGTATTAGAGGAGCACAGCATGCTCAGTATTGTGAAACTGCAGACACCCGAACTAGGACGAGTCCTGTATCTCAGGTGTCAGCGTTCCTTTCTGCCAGCCAGGCACATTGTGAAGCCAAACTTATTTATAGATGCGCCGGTAAGCTTAAAAATATAGTATAATAAAAAATAACAATAGGTAATACAAATAAAAATATTAACTTAACTTATGAAACTTATAGAGTTACAGGGTCTCGATTATCTCGGTCTCAATCTCAATGTGTAATAAATGGTCACCGATCCCCAAACTGACCGTAACAAGTGCAGCTTATCCTGGAGATTGAACAAAGCTGCCGTAACTTGTAACTTAGCCACAAGCCATTCCATTCTTTGTGATTACTGTACTACTTTATAACTTAGCGAAGTACGATGCAATTCTCTCAAGATTTTTATCCCTAGATGGTTAACAAAGGCCTGAACAGTATTCCGTTTCTAAAGATTTTTTTTACTCATCGGTAGACTTTTTTATCCTCTACGTCAGCGTAGTTAATGTAAAAAGCTTCTTAGGGGCCATGCGTATTGAGTGTGAAGATGTAAACTCAAAATGCACTGCCGAGACCCTAGCACAAACGCACGACGTACACGTCACGTAAATTCGAACGATTTTTGAATCGAAATCACAACTACACTTTAGCATTTTGGTTAAAATTTTTGGTTTATTCCATTAAAAAATCTACTCTGGGTGCGGTGGACAATGTACATAAAAAATGTACTGTCTTTACTTCGGTGTCATCATCACGTTCTCGTTGACGTCCAGTGGTGGACAAACAGTGTAAGGTGGAAACTCGGAATCTTATGCCCGAGAATCCATCCTAAGCCTGTAAATGCTGTTTATCTAACTTGGGTGAATTCTGGGTCATACCTTTCCGAGTGTCAACGTGGTGGATTTTTTGGGATGGATAAACGGAATAACCCTCATTTTTTCAACAAGCACATTAACCCATATATGCCCAGAACTTTATATAACTCCGATTTTTATAATTTTCACATATGTTATATATTGATAACCACAAACAAGGACTGTGAAAGTAATTTGTAATTTTCAGTTCTGAAAGTGGTTTTTTTTCAGTGGGTCGATAATGACCCTTTGGGCAGATAAGGTCGTACACTAGTATGGAGAAAGAATAATCAAAATAAATCAGTATTATATGCTATTCAGTCTTTATTATTAGTTTAGACAAGTAAGATCCGGGAGGAACTATTAGGTAAATAAATTTGTTATGTAAGGAACATAGGATATAATATCAGTTATGATATGAATGAAATTCTGCAAAGCATTGTCATGCAAATTGACGTCACATTTGTGGCACATTTTGACTGTTTTATTTTTACACATAGCACATTTTCTAAAATAATTCGAAGAACTTTATAGGTTCCTTTTCTTTGGTGAGTGTGAGCACAGCTCGTGGAGGCGGTGGTGACCACACATCTTGTCGGGGACGCAAATCTCGCTTTACCCATTTTCGTAGCCTGACGTTGCTCTATTGATCGCGACAATGATATTGTGGACCCTGTTTCAAGACTTGGACGACAAGTCTTGAAGAAGGGTCCACAGAATCATTGCTGGCCCTGGTAGGACGATCATTTAAGGAAGACTGTTCATCAGGATAAGCAATGATCATCGGTTCTTCAACTCCTGGAGTTGACGGTTCGACAGGACGAGAATTTCGTAACCTGTGTGTGCTGGATCCGGATGCCATAGAAATGGGTTCGAAAATTTGAGAACTACTAGCAGGGCAGACTAAAACCACAGGGATGGTGGTGTCACCATCATTGTCTTCTTCACTTCGTAGTACTAGCATTTTAGCTGATGTCGGTTCAAGCGATTTATATTGTCACAGTCCTCCACACCTGAGTCACCGTCCGATATGTACCCTCACAACGCGGATCAATGTATACATCGAAGCCCTGGACACCTTCCTCGTAGTCAAGTGACTCCAGGGCGTCGGCTATTTCGTTTGTAGAGAGCATGTGGCGGGACATGTAAAAGAAAGAATATGATTATAAAACATGGTATGTGCCCACAGGGTCGTTACCGACCCACGAAAACGTTTCGATTGATTGCAATTAGAAAAATATACTTTATAAGCAATATTTACATCTATATCTCTAAAACACATATTCAATTTACTATAAATACAATTTTGTTAGTAAAACAACATAATATACACAAAATACTTACATTTTTATGCGCTTGGTTGCAAACTTTTTCCAGAAATGAACTTGTACGAACTTTCACTATCATTTGAAATGATTGTAAAGTAGAAATTATATTGAGCTGTACTTCAAAATAGTTCTTTTGATTATCAAAAAATGACGTTATAATAAAAATTGATTCATAAGTTCGCGGTCAGGGTGCATCGGAAGTAATCAAGTACTTTTGGGTCGTTATCGACCCCCTGGGCATATATGGGTTAAATATCATCCTGCGTGCTTCCTTACCCAAACATTCCTTCCACCTGCTGAAAATCTCCCGCCTGGATATGAGTTGCCTTGGGTAGCCTGGAAGTCTTTAAACTCCCGGCCCAGGTTGGCCGAAGCAAATAAAATCTGATCAGGTGGAGATCCATAGACGGCTCCGCATTGGAGTGTAAAACTGGTGGAAGGCCGAAAATCCCGAAAGAAAAGGCCGAAAGAAATAAAGTAATAAACACATACGTACCTATATTATTTTTATTACGAGTTTAGTTTTGCCATTGTATAACAATCAAGAGCAAGATCATTCGGTTTTAGTTGTTTCGGCTTATCACAGATACTGATATGTCGTCATATACATAGTTATATGTTTATGAATATATTTAGAGACCTATACAATAATGTGGAGTTTCCAAAGTAGATTTCAAAACGATTGTCGTTGGTCTAGTGGTGGCAAGCGCTACGGCTGAGCATAAGCTGCTGGGTTCGATTCCCGGGTTGGGCAGTGCTATCAAGTTTTTCCTTCTAGAATTTCTCAGTCTGGAGTTTGGATTTGTGCCCGGTTCATGGCACTAAGCTGGCACCCTTTTACATGGGACTTAAACATAACTAGCGAGATGTGGGTGTACTATACGTAGGTACATCTCTACCTAACCTATGGAGAATATAGGCGTGATAATATGTTAAGATAAGTCGTTTTTAAATTTTACAAGTGTGATGTGAAACACGATTTCTCTCTTTCTCTGTCCATTTCTAATATAATATAATAGGGAGAGAGAAGGATAGATAATAATAGAGAGCTTCTAAAAACTTATACTAGATGGCTCTGCATTAAAAACACGTCTGTGGGAGGGTAAAACAGTCTATACGAGCAAAAATCCACTTTAAAAAAAGGCATTTTCAAGTGTCAAACTTTTTTTAACGTTTTAAATCATCCGTGAGAAGGAACTTCGTTCCCCACGGGGTTCCCCCAACCACATATTTGGCACGCAAATAAGTTCCCTTCTAAATACATACCAAGTACATAAATATGTATTTTTTTTTGTGAATAAAATCTCGGTGATTTTCCTTGGTATAATGAGACGCACTCGACGTAAGATTTCCAGAGGATCCGTAGGGTCGTATTGAAATACACGAACGAGTTATAAATCATGTATTTATAGATTCAAGCTGAAAGGCAGTAGTGAAGTTATTTTTAGTTTTGTGTCGATGTGGTGTAAATTTATTGGTTAACGTGACGTGTTGGTATCCCTAGAGAAATGGAGGGGTATTGAATGTCTTGGAACTACCTTACTTAAATGTATTAGATTCAAGTTACTTCAAGATGCGGTTCGAAAGCTACTGCCAGGGAATCTGGTAGGATGTAGAAACTTCATGGCGCTTCGTAGACAGTTTGATGTACCGTATAATGTAACAATATCTTCATACTGTATTTTGTGTAAGTAAAACACAAGTTAGTTGTAAGTAACTTAAATGTAACTTGGAAGTTAACAAAGGAGGCCATAATATCGTATTTATGCATAAGTGAAACACGCCATCCGATGCTAATGTTTCGCTCATTTTATGTAAAAAATATTACTCTCCTAATACTAATTACATCACAAACCCTTGACAGTCATTAATTTAATATACGAAGATATAAACCCTTTTATCACACCATTTTAATTAATATCATATAAAACATTCGCTTTTAATATAGCAACGCTGTAATTTGAAAATCTAATTACTTGTTTTAATACAGTGTGGGTGGCTCGATATCAAAGACACGAAATAGATCGGTACAGAAGATCGGCTCTATACAACCAGCGGAAATATGCGCATGCACACATAAACACGGAGGTAATGTCTTTGCACTTGTCTATGTGAATGTGACTGTACCTTTAACCTGCTTCATTTTAACATGCTATCATACATATATCATTATATTAATATGTTGATGGCATTTATTACGAGACAAACAATAATTTGTATTTAGAATAGAGTCTGGCTAACGAAAGTTGGCCCCAGAATATTGGCGGCAAATTAAAAAAATACATGCATGACAACACTAAATACACCAGAGATACCGAACGACAACCTTGTCAAATTGACGTTCACGTTCATACAGAGTTGCTATATAAAAAGTTCGCAAATAATTCCAGGGCCAACTTTCGTTAGCCAGACTCTAGAAGAAAAACGGTAGGAGTTGGCTGAAGGGCTGACATTGCGCATGTCATCGTATAAAAATGTGAAACGAATCCGTGAATAATTATTTAGTACCTGGGCGATTGAGCTCTGCTCTGGTTAAAATAGAGAATGCTCATTTAATAGTATATGAAAGATCTTACTAATTCTATGCTGCCATGATAGTGCATACTAATCCCATGCAGCCGTATTATTAAGTACTTACTAATTCCATGCTGCCACGTCATTATTCTAAGGTGTCATCAGGTGTCAATATTCTAGTTCTAAACTTTAACTCGGGTGAAAATACGGAGAAAACAATTTTTTTCAGATATGGGACTTAGCTAGATCGATTTATCGGCACCGTAAACAGTTTTCTCGCGAAAAAAAAAATCTGCTGTTCCCTACATTTTGACGAGATATGCGAACATAAATGTGGGAACAGCTGATTTTGTTTCGCGATTTCAGCGTTGGTCTCATAGTGAAAGTTGTTCATAATGATGAGTATAATGACCCCTTAAGAGGTTTAGTATAAACAAAAAATTACGTTGTATTACTTGTTTACCAGTACTTATACAATTTAATCTGAAAGATATGTTTTATTGAAGTACCTACCTCTGCTCTGCCACAGTATGTAGCTTATGGCAAATGACGAAAAACAACTTACTGTACGTGAATCGTGTCAATGTGTGCATACGTGCTCGCTCGTTGTATCGAGCCAACCCTCTGCACCTATCTATTTTGTGTCGAAGGCCTACAATGAAGTGATAAAGCCTCGGTGACGTCATAAAAGACAGGCTTTCGAAAAGATTTTCGCGGCTCCCAGAGCAACAAGTCGTACGAACTTTATGTCTGCCTACGTCTTATGAGGTCTTAATTGCTCATTTGTACCTTTGAACGGCGTCGCAATTAAGGGTTAAATTGTATGGGTTTAAATGGCAAATTAATAAATGAAAATGTGATTTATTTTCGAGGAATGTTTTGATACTAACCGCCGATATGCCCATTATAATAAGGAATAACTAGAACAGGCAAATAATTTGAAAATAGACATCAACACTACATCAGGTACAAAAATACTAAAATCATATTATAAATACTGACTGCGCAGCAAATTAACCAGAGATGTACATACAATGATACTAAGGGCCTGTTTCACCACCTACGATTAAGTTCCTATTAACTTACTTGCCAGATAATTTCATACAAATTCTGTTCAATTTTCGAATTTATTCAAGTAGTGGCTATTTGGACATCGTGAAATAGGCCCTCACACTCATAGCAAAACAACTATCAGTGTAACATATATCCTAATAAGCATTTAAAAACTCAAGGTGGTACTAAGTACCCGGAACCAAACTAGTTAGATTAGCTTAAATATTTTTATTCGCAAAAAAAAGGTTAACTGTGACCCGCTCGACCCCCTAAAACGACTAGAATTTAAAGAATATATTTATATTATTGCTTATTTAGTTATATTTTGAGTTGAGTATTTTGCTGTGCTATCAGTAATTTTGATTGGAATTCGGATTATTTTAGGATACAAAATGATTTTTTTTGGATTTGTATATTAACAATGCCAGGGTATTTTTGACTAGCTGCAAGGTAAATGCCTCTTCTCGTACAAACAAGACAAGCATTGATAACTGGCAAAATGTGGTTGTACCTATTTTACCTACATCTCTGTCTAACCCTTACCTCGAACACAGCTGTGATGTTATGTATGATTACAATAATCCTATTTACATAATAAATAGTAACACGGCGTAAAAATTCACACTAAATCTATTTATGGAAGGCCTTTGAAGCGTAACGCGTAGCTCAGTAGTGAATATTACCAGATTATCACCGACTCAATGAATTTCAGTAGTTCGGCTCCATGTAAAAGGGTGCCTTTTACGCCGAATTTTCATAAACTTAGACAGACATTTTGATGTTATCCCAACATTTTGAATGTAAAGGCCCACTGGCACGTTTAGTTGGGTTAAATAAATAAACACAGTAAACAGTAACACACACATCAAAAATAAACAGTTTGTAAATTCGGAGTTGAGTAGTTTACATTTTAACTCTTATTACGCGTTGTAACAGTAACACGGGTTAGTTAACCTAACATTGTTTTTCTTTTAGTTGGGAACATTGTAGTTCAATCGACGAAACATAAAATATTTAATGTCTGTGCCCGATGTGTAATCCGATCAAAAATGAATAAACGGAAATTGTATACCCATCTCTTTTGCACTACATTACGGTACGTAATTCTTTATTGTCTTTGGATTTTATAACATGACGTTAATACATTTTGATCATATTGTATGTGGTTTCCATGGAAAGGAGATAATTTTTGTTTGTTCGGCGATTTGGCCCACCAACAATTGTGGCGTCTATTAATGAAATGCATGTTAATTTATTCCTTATGGTCTCTAGATTACAGTGGTAGTAATAATTATACTTCGTCTAGTGATAAATATCGTATTTCTCAGTATTGATAAAACTGAGAAATATGATCATAACCTAAAAAGTCACTTAAAGAGCTATTGTTTAGTTGTTGGTTGGCCCCATCGCACTTTCCTCAAACTGCATATAGATGGTTTAAGTGAAAGAAGCGAAAAATCCATGCGTTCACAAGTTACCGACCATCTGCAGCAGGCTCGGACAATGCCTTCGCTCATGTATTGCGTTGAAATCTTTCTGAGTAATAAACACAACACATCCTTCTGGAGTAAATGCTGTAAAATCTTGAAGATTCCATAATTCATTATAGGTAATCCTTCAATACACACACAGGAAAACAGAAATATCAATTTCATGCAATTCGAAAGAAACGGAAAAAATAAAATGATATAAGTGTTGTTGTCACTTGACATTTTTGTCTCTCTGACTGTGTCAGATAGTGATGTGGCTTGATTTTTTGTTACTTGTTTAAATAAAATAAAGGCTCGGGTCCATTCTCTCAAAAGGTGCCAGTCGATGTAGTCGCTACTAGATAAACATCACCAACACTGTAAAAAACCATCAAAATACTGTGATGTACAGATTCACAGAGTTTTAACCATGTTCTTTGGGTTAGTGCTGTCAGTTGATACTTAACTTGTTATTTATTATTAAAATCATCATCGTATCGTCATTGATTATCAGATAGACATGTGACATTACTTACCCAGAGTTAGCGTCTTAACTCTCCCACATCGATGGGTTAAATATTTAAAATTTCAACGTTAGGTTAACTCTTGGTGGAGCAAGATGAATTATTTGATTAACCCTGAGTTAGCTTTTAACTCGTGGTTATTTAGGATAATCCATGAACGTGCAAGTTGGCCTTACGTATTTTTCATTGGTTAGCTTTGAAAATTCGATTTATTTAAGCCGATTACTAACAGGTTTCAAAATATTTAAGTACATTTTCGTGTCGTAAAAATATAGAAAGGAAGAAAAATTGTTTATTATCAGATTACTAAAAAAAAATACATAAAATACGCACATACAAAGTAGCCAATTGGCCAAAAGCCTCAAATTCAAGCAATAAAAGTTTGACAATTTTGTTCATTGCTTGATGTCAAGGCCAGTTACTCAAAACAACATTGCGGAATTATTGTTTCGACATTGGCAAAAGACAACAAACAAAAAAACAAAACAAAAACAACGACCAACCGATTATCTTTTAAACTTAAAGTTCGCCAGCACATTCGCAACAAGCTGGCAGTATCATCACAACGGTAATGTTTTCCCATTGACTATCTTAGTAGTTTTAGTATATTTCTATGTATTTATTTGTACTTATATTTATATATAATTACGTGTATATATTATTTATTTATAGTTTTTTCAATTCTCGCTATCGCACCTACCACTGTTTGTCTCTGCACCGCCCAAAGGTTGACTGGTAGAAAATGCCTATATATGGCATTGAGTCCGCCTCTGTACATTTGTGTGCTTGACGTATTAAATAAATAAACAAAATGCCGATTGCAGACTTAACTATTTTTGTAACAAATAACAAGAAAAATTAAGCTGTGCGTCACATTTGTGCAAGAACATTGCTCAGCAAAATGCTGTGACTTCAGATGAACCTATCGTCAACAGCGCAGATTTTTATCAATTACCACTCGAATGACGTAATAAGTATTATATAGGCACTTTTATCATGATCTTCTGAACCTGTATAGTTTTATTTTTCTTAAAAAAAAACGGCACAATGCATTCGTGGCAATTTACCGAAGCAATTTTCTATAAGTCAGAGACCTTTCTAAAGATTTTTTTTTCAAATATTACGCGGTTAGAGTACCATGTTACAGATTTATTATAGGAGTGTAATGATACACCATTTCAGTACTAATATTTCTGTATTTTATATTCTTGCACACATACAAACTTGGTATACTTTTAGCAATATTTAACAACTATCTAATTAGGTACTCAATATAATAACGTTATAGACTTTAGACTTCTTGAAGACATCCTTTAGGTTTAGAGGCTAAAACTCAATTAACTTAAGAGCTAAGCGACGCGACGCTCCAAACATCATATTTCCATTCAGTTCTGCTCCGTTAAAAACCTACAGTACTTTTTACGGCAACTGTCAAATGAGTTATTTTTTATTTAATATTTAAAATCACTACAAATCTTATAAATATTTGGAAATCATGACAGGAGAACACTTGTATTTTCAGTATTCTCCAATTATACTATCGCGCATCGTTAATTGAAATATTGATTGTCTGTTCTAAGTTCTAATTAGAATTGAGAAACTCTACTCTACGACTCTACCTCAGCCAGGGAAATTAATTGGGAAGCTTTACTATTAACTTAAATTGTCCGTGTAACCAAATCACAACACTTCTTTGAAATTTGTATAAAATTGACGTATAGAGTAAATCTTAAAAAATCATTTTCATGTACAGACAGTGTACATTTATAAATTGATGCGTCTGATGCATCTAGTCAGAATATTACGCTCCTCTGCTTGACGTAGGTAATCCTACTCCAACTTGTTAGCACTCGACGTGCTTACGGTGCTCGGATGAAAATGAAACGCGTAATTATAAACTTGCATAGTCAATATACTTATGTAGCCATGGTAATTTTTATATTCTTTTACATTTTATACATAATACAAAATGCAGACGAAGTCATGACCAACCGCTAGCCTGATAATAAGCCGACACTCATACCTTTCATGTCTTTTTTTCATGTCGGTGTGCGGCTAAATGATAACAGCCGCAAGGGCGGATCAAGAGGTTACGCTACGCTTGCCGCAGTCGCCGGTTGGCTCGTGGATTAGTGACCATGCATTACATACCGATGCCCCTCCGTGCCTCGGTAAGCTCGTAAGGCCGTTGGTTCCCGCTGTCTGTCAGATCTTAGGCATTATTTACGGGTAGGCTGTGCAGAAGCCCAAAAGTCTTAACAACTAATTTTACCAAGAGGCATCGTGTTACCCAGTTACTGGGTTCTGGATGTCAGATAGGCAGTCACTCCATATAAAATAATGGTATCCAGCTGCATCCGGTTAAACTGGAAGGTAACCCCATCCTGGTTGGGAAAAGGCTAGGCAGATTTATTGAGGTGTGTTTATCGAGGCAAATAAGTCAACTCATTTGTGAAAATACTAACTTCTGCCCACGACTTGGTCCGCGACCTTCCTCATGAATTGGGCTACCCAATGCAAAAATATTTTTTTATATCCGACTGGTAGTTTCGGAGACATAAATAAAAATAAGTTTATTGACATAAATTCCTTTGTACACAATACAATACATTTCTTATAGTACAAATAGTGAAAAACCCTGCCTCCTAAACCAGGGGAACCCTGTGACGTAGGAGTCAGTGTTCTACTGTTACTTCGTTTACAAAAGAGACCTTTACTTATTTATGTGTGTTAATTAACCTATAATGACCTGATTTAACTATGAATATGAACATGTGAGTATGTGTGTAAAGGGGGAATGGTTGTGTGAGTGGGATGGGGTGTGGTGCGGTGTACGAGTGGGGAGGAGATGTTATGTGGGAGTGTGTGTGTGGTGGTGTGTGTAGTCGTGTATGGTGTGCTCGTGTGAAGTTGCGTGTATTTTAGTATCCGTTTATGTAGAATAATAATAATGATAATTACGTGCCTACAATATTTTTGAAATAAGGTCTTCAGTACGGTAATAGTCCTGATTAGTACCCTTACATAATAATAATATACCCTTTACATACAAACTTACAAACAAAGAAACACGCAAACAAACAAATTTTATCTCTTTATAATATTAATATAGACTAATTAGAGCATTCAGTTATTTGATCCCGTTATTAACACACCGCAAAAATGTCAACGATTAATACTGATGTTAGTACAACAACCTAAATGCCTACGTGACCAAACTATTACGGACCCCCTACTAACCTATATTTCCCTAATCGATAACATCAATTTACAGTTACGCAGAAAAACTACAGCAAACAATATTGTAACTAAAACTTTCTATTCGGCCTGTAAACGGTGTGAACTATAAAGTTTTACCAATAAGTACGCTATGTTCTCATATTAGTAGTGATACGAGAAGAAGTCAATGTATTAAGTTCTAACTAAGGCAAGGCTGCCTGTCCACTGAAGCAGAGAGGAGTGGAGCGGAGCGGAGATGTGCCAATATTAACCAATAGAATCGCACCTCTGGTGCGGAGTTTAGATTCTATTGGTTAATATTGGCAATTCTCCGGTCCGCTCCTCTCCTCTCCGCTCCAGTGGACAGGCAGCCTAACTCTCGAAATTCAAGTTATGTTTTCATATACCTCATTATTGGTGAGCAGTGGTGGCCTAGTGGTAACGGTCGCGACTTACGAGTTGTAGGTCGTCGGTTCGAACCCAGACAAGTGCTTTACTTTGTGTAAATTATTCCATCACCACTGCTCTCGAAACGGCGAAGGAAAACATCGTGACGAAACCGGCATGTCTAAGATATTAGACCAAAAAATTCGAAGATAATATTGTGTGACATCTACCAACCCTGGGCCCGCGCGGTGGATTACGGCCCACTCCCTCCCACATAGAAAAGGCCTGTGTCCCAGCAGTGGGAACATTATAGGCTGATCATGACACCTCATTATAATTTATATTTATATCAATCTGCTTTGTCTTGTCCAATGTCGGCTTCCAGTCTAACCAAGTACACAACACAAACCAGATACTGGGTAACACGATACCCCTGATTTTTTCATAATATTATATGTATCTAAAGCAAAATTATGTCTGGTTTAGAAGCGAATGCGAGTGGCAGATAGACGTTTAAGGTGAGACAATTCGATATTTTTTCCATACAAATTTCGGAGCGGTTTTACTCCACTGTTGGACATTGTACATTCAAAGTTTAACATGATATCGTTTGGTCTCATTATTAATTTTGTCTGTACGGAAACAAAATAGTAAAATAGTTTGGAAAATCCAAAAGTGCACGCCTCATAAGTTCATAACTCTCATTCATAAACGAAAAACAAATTTAAAACATAGTTTCTAACAAAAATTAACAATTTATCACTTTTCATGAAGTATGTTTTGACTGCTTTTTTACCCATCAATATGGGTAAATTTCTAAACTCACAGCGATATCAATCTCTCTCATATCGACCTCCGGTCTCCGGAGGGGAATAATGTAGCGGTTACACCACCACATACGAGCTACGCAGCAAAGACATGACGTCACACAGATCCTGCATCGCACAGTTAGAGTTTACCACGCGACCGACATAGATAAAACTATCCGAAATCAACTTACGGGCAGTTGCCCGCGAGACACAAACACCCGTCTGGCCGGAGGATCCTCCCTTTTCAAATGAGGATGAGTGAACTTTACACCCTGTTCCTCATACCTCTAAAGTTTTAAACTGAAATATGAACAAAATATTTTACGGTGCCATTCGCCATAGACTAAAACATTCAGAAGTGAAGTGTAGGTACAAATAGCTGCCGTTTGTTTTTATGGCGGATTTTTTTTATATTAAGTATCTAATATTTTGAACGCTGATATTAATGTTTGTTTTATTATATTATGGTTATTTGTCATCAAATAATTATTACAATTTGTGGCATTTTTCCCTTTAAGATTTCCACGTCCGAGCTCCAGGAAACAAGGGAAAAATGGATAACATTTGTGCAAAAAAATCGTAATGAGCAAACGTGGTTGCCAAGTGAACTGTCTCACATAATGTTCATCATTAATACAATGGAAATTAGAATAATGTTCTGCAGTTAAAACTGTGTTAGGTATCAAGTAGGCAGAAGAAGCAGACTGTGTCGCATCTGCGGGTGCATTACTCTATGAGAATCTCCTCGCAACGCGCATGCACCGCAGTAGTCAAACGTCAAAGCATTCAAGGGACACATTTTTTGTTCGCGGTGTCTTCTTTGATAGCATATTTTAGTTAGTATTTTATTAATTATAATCAAACTACTTTGAATAAAAGAGCCATTTTCAATAGGGTTCCTTCTATGGATGAAATGAATGTATAAAAAAAACATTGACTCAATTAATTGATTTTATCGCAAGCTACAATGTTTTCAGGGTTCATAAATTGACGGACAGGATTTTTTTTTCAACTATTTTGATGCTTTTTCCATTTCTGCTGCATTAAATCAATTATTGAAAAGTACAGTATTAATCTCCATTTAATCATCTATACAATGGTATATAAATTAAGTAGGTTCTGTGTACTAGCAGGAGTGTAACAATAAAAACAGTTGCAGAAATGGGGCAAAAAATATTTTTCGATCGTAGAGCACACTCTAATGCTTCGCATTAAGAGTCGTGCAATAAAAAGGCATTAAAAAGTTATGAGCCAAAAAGATTCGTTTTTCTTGCTAATTTTTACGCAACTATGGGCGTAAATAAGTAATAAAAGAAGTGTGAAATCTCCAAAACAAAATCCGTACCGACACAGCACAATTATCGAAAATTTCAATAAATTCTATTTGTAATTGATTTATGCAGTGGTTTTTTCATAAAACTCCATTTTCCAAAGGACTTTTCGTAATTTTTTACGCGCTCGTTTCACTAAATTCGTTCGGAACGGTGTTTGTGTGCGTGTGAACTAGACGTTGTCCATGTAGACCAGCTTCTAACTGCTCACCACTGATACTATCTCTGTCGGACACAATGCCAGTTCACACAGCGTGGTTTTTGGCCATGCCAACCGGTGAGTTCGTGCCCGCGACTAGTTCCATCTTAATAATATGTAATAACGTCATAAGTATTGTTAAAATGCTGGTATTAGTAGTAGGTACATAATAAAGAAAGGTTTGCTAAACTTTGATTGCAAAGCGTACAACATTTCTTACCAAATATGAAAAGGACTTGTGCGAGGATTACGATAAATACCGTCACATTTTAGCCGCCTGGTTGAAAAATAATCGAATGGGCCGCAATGCTCAAGCCGTCCGCCACAGATGCAAGAAACCCTTACTTTAGTTGATGAAGCTGTACGTAAGTATTGGTACCGAATAAATGAATAAGTGGAGCCCAGTGGTAACACACGCAACTTACGAGTCGTAGGTTCGAACCCAAACAGGTGCTTTACCGCTGCTCTCAAAACGGTGAAGGGAAACATCGTGAGGAAACCTGCCGGTTTCCTGTTCTAAAACCAAGAATTCGAAGACTTGTGATATCCACCAACCCGAACTGGACCCGCATGGTGGATTACGGCCCATTCCCTCTCATCGAGAGGAGGCCTGTGTCCAGCAGTTGAGCATTATAGGTTGGTTATGTTAAATAAATAAGTACAATTTATGATTGTGAACAGGACTGGTTGTACCTACAAAATGGCTTTACGTAGATACCAACTAGATAAAAATAATATCTAGTTGGTATCTACGTTAACCGAAATCAGCTTTTGAGGTCCGTAACCCACGCAATAGCCTCACTATCGAATATCGAAGCTCGTACACATAATAAATATTATCGCGCGCCTCAACCCGACACCCGAATCTTTTGAAACATTAATAAGACCCCTTGCAAAAGATTTACCTTATCGAGAGCCAGTTGGCTGAGCATTAGGACTTACGATTACCAACTTTTACCAACACATGCGGTCCAAACCGAATTAATAAGTTGCCTACGTGACAATAAGAATATTCTCCTACATTTTTGTATGGACTTTTTACATTAGGACGCACAATAGATGAGGGATTTTCCTTTTGTTGGCAATACTTATACATTTTCCTATAGTTATGTCTCCTTGTCCCTTTCGTGGGTTTAGGGTGAAAACAAGGGCGATAAGTGCACTTTTATTTTGATGCTCTCTTTCTTCGATTATATGCCGAGATGTTTGGGTCTTTCTCGGGCTATTATTCTTTGTTCAGGTCAGCTTTAAGATTTTATCTTGTATGCTCTTGGAAGAAAGGGATTATTATTATTAAAAAGTCCTCGTATATTATTATCATGAATAAAATCATCTATAGAGAATGAAAAGGCTTAATATAGCCATCAGAGGTTGTAGAAAATTTACTTGAAATCTGTTAAAATACCATATTCAGACGGACTTCGCTGAATGAACTTGAATGAACTTTTTGACTGTACCTTTGAATTTACGAAGCTGTGTATGTTTTCGTTTACAAGGGGATTATAATATAGGTACAATGTAGAGATGACAATACAACATTAAATTACAAAGGAACAGAGGGCGCTTACCACCTTGTTTTCATTGTTTGTTTTAGTATATTTTTGTATTTATGTATATTTATTTGTTCTTATGTATACTATATAATTAGTTATATATATAATATGTATAGTTTGCAATAGGTGTCTGTGTATCATTATATTTAAAAAATGTTTAGTCCTCATTTATTTTTTTCGTAATTGCACCTACCACTGTTTGTCTCTGAACCACCCAAAGGTTGACTGGTAGAAAATGCCTATGGCATTAAGTCCGCCTCTGTACATCTTTGTGCTTGAAGTATAAATAAATTTAAATTAATACACAAAAAAAAAAAAAGCGATACTAATACATAGATTATTTTCGAACAATCAAATTAATCCTAACACCGAAATAACACCAGTGATTTTTCAAACAAACTAAATGGTAGTGATGAGCCGAGTTTTGCCAATATTTGACAAGCTATTAATATATTAGATTTAATTTTTGTATGCGGACTGGGAACGGCAAACCTTCCGCGCCGAGCGTTCGGCAGGTGTGGCGCGAACGTTCGGCGCGGAAGGTTCGGTTAAATACGCTGGTAATGTTTTTCAAGTTACCTATGACACATCAGCCGAACGTTACGTCGGTTCATGAGCAAGCGTCACATGACGCGACGGAACGTTCCGCGCCGAACGTTCCGCAGGTGTGCCGCTACACTATAAACGCAATTTATTAATATATTGTCGTACTCTGCATAATATATAAATAAAATGCGACACCCGGCATTATTTAACTGTTTAGGAGGTAAACTGAAGTCCTGTTTCAGTGTGGTGTTACGTATCTACTCTTATTAGTATCATTTTATCCTTTTGCCAGTGGACTGCCTCGTCGGTCTAGTGATACGCAAGCACTACTGCTAAGCATGAGGTCCTGGTTTCGATTCCCGGATCGGGCAAAGTGTTATTGGGTTTTTACGTCTGAAATTTGTCAATAGAGGAGGCTGGATTTGTGCCCGGTTACTGGTAATAAGTTCACGGTCTATTACATGGGATTTACTGGCGAAATGTGAGTACCTTTATTATAGGTACACCTCTGAATTACCTTTCGGGGAATACAGGCGTGATTTTTAAGTTTTAAGATTTGTCGGCACGGTTGGCGCAGTGGTTAAGCGATTGACTGCTGCGCTCCGTGTCGCGGGTTCGATTCCCGCACGGGAACAAATATTTCTATGATCTACAAATAGTTGTTCCGGGTGTGGCTGTTTCTGTATGTGAGTTTAAATGTTTTTAAACGCACCCACAATACAGGAGAAATTCCTAGTGTGGAACAATGTCAAAAAAAAAAAAAGCTCGAGGAATAATCTCCGAAAGAAAAAAGATTCTTGTACGGGGAGCGACTTTTATTTATTTATTAGTTGTTGTTATCACCATAAAAATAGAAAATAATACATAACTGTCTATCCATTACGGTTCATGAGATCCAGCCTGCTGACAGACAGACGGGCGGACAGCGAACGCTTAGTTATAGGGTTCCGTTTGGAATCTTTCAGGAACGGAACCCTAAAAATATCCTATGGCATTCAACAATAGTGAAGCTTTCTATAATTTAAAGAAGGCAGTGTATAGAGTGCCACCAGTGGCACTCTATCCCTATCGGATAAAGTGCCACTACAGGCACCCTAGTAACACCGCCTCGGCCCGGCCAAAGTGCCGCAAGCATTGGATTGTCATTGTCACTGTCACTAAGTCACGTCACTTGGTATTTTGTTTGATTGTCGAGGTTAAATCGCTGTAAAACACCACATTCCCAAAACATTACATTCTCTTGTGCCTAAACGGACCCTGGCACTTCGCCGGCCGCTACCGCGGCACCGCTCGCTACGCTCGCTCGGCTCGTGCGTTGTGTGGTCACAGTTCTAACCTAACCTAACCTAAATAACAAGTGAAAGTGACAATGCAACGCTTACGGCACCCTAGCCGGGCCGAGGCAGTGACACTAGAGTGCAACAAGAAACTCGCGGCACTCTATACACTTCGTTTAAAGAATTTCTGTTATCAGATCTATAGATACTTTCTGAGATTACCCTTAATGCTTGGTCAGACTGGAACTTCGTAGGTGTGAGTACATCGCACCGCGTCCGCGCTCTAGTCTGGCCAAGCACTTACAAACATTTTAGATCATTTCCGGATCACAGCCATGCGGACGAGTACGAAACGCCTAAAGTTTCCTTTTGTTTTGTTTTGTTTATTTATTTGCATAGTTAGTTAGTTATGTAACTTGGTACTTAGTGTAAATAGTTTGTTGTGTAAACATTAAATTTAAAACACCAAAAATACAGACTTCACCACTTTAAAATATTAGTTTAGATTGTTGTAATATTACAGTACGCTATAAAGGTAAGTAATGGAATGGGAAGTGAATGTTCATTCAAAATGGTTTTACATAATTTTTTCCCCTTTCTTTTGTTTTTCACCCCCTAGGAACAGATAATCTGTTCATCATTAAACTGAACCCAACTTTTGCGCATTCATAGCTCCGATTTTAAAATGAAGCGTCATGGCATAATCTGTAGACACGTTTTCCTTTGTGACTTAAATGTGACAAGCTACAGTGAATTCATTATAACTTGACCCTTGTCGCGACTGTTAGCATTGGATTTTTCAGTCATGTGATTGGTTGTTCTGTCAGTCGCCATTTTGAACTCTTCACTATTCCTATACTATTAAATTAAATGAACAGTATTTATATATATACAGGGTGGCATCATCGACGCGAAAACTGATACCATGGTTTTAGTACATGATTCTAAAACGAAAAATTTCAACGCCCCGTTGAAATAAAAAAAAAACTTGCTGTTATAAAAAAAATCTGCTGTTTCATATAAAAATGCAATACCTACGCGGTCAAAATGTATGGAACAGCTGATTCTTTTTATTTTATTACGGACGAAAATTTTATAGCATTCTCTATTTTCACTAGAGCAGACCTTGGTCGACCAGGTACTTAGTATTGAAACCAAGACTGCAAAATTCAGTGCTACCAATCGCGTCAAGTTATAATGAACCACACTGTAGCTTGTCCCATTTTAGTCACAAAGGGGAGCGTGAATAATATAATGGAAAATCCTAAAACGTCCATTTTTGCTTACACAGTAAAACAATTTGAAAAGTGAAATAATTAATTTTGTCTCAAAAAGGGGACGGTTTGTTCGAAACGATGGGTAAAAGGAGTGATTGATGAAATGAATAAAAAAAAGTTGTCAAACTTTACTAATAATAAAGTTGCTGACGTCGTGTTTTGTGTACTTCGTTTGAGTTTTGTTTATAATTAGGTTTGTTTTGTTTACTTTGACGAATGATTGTGTTCTTCAGACAGGTATTTAGGATGTTTGGAGTAGGAATATATAGCAGTAACAACCCGAAATATGGATTTGTGCCCGGTGGAAAGTGCACTGCACTATTTTATTACTCACAAGTCACACCCCTACCACATGGACCCGGTAGGCACTACAAAACGCCACCTGTTACGATCCTTACAAACTCCTTTTACTTAGAAAGGTTCATATAGCTGGTCATACACGCCCGGTTACAAGTACTACGCACCAGACCTTTTTGAAGAACATCATAAATAAGGTCATATGTCCTTCTAAGGTGTCCCCGGGTCCCGGCCTTTCCACTCTCATCTTGCCTTGTAAATAACTTTTGTTAGTCACTTTTCACTTAGGCTCTTAAAATGACCAAACCATCTAAGCACCTATCTAGGTGAACAGTACGGCACCCACTAACTAGATTTAAGAAACTTTATGCTTGTGATTTATATATTACCTGTATGTAATCTAGTCCTACAGCCTAATTACGTAATACATTGGTGCCGATTCTCTTGTCACAATTGCCTCTAAACTAGACTAAAAATCACAAAAAATTAGTTTAGTCCTGTCAAACAAGGATTTCCCATTCTGAAATAGACTAAAGTGACACAACTTAACTATATTTTAGTTTGACAGCACTAAGATTGCACGGAGTTATTAGTTTAGTGAAAATAGCAATTTTGCTATTCTGAATTTGACGTTTTTCACCTAAAAATTTGGTGTATCCAACTAAATCTGACTATTTTTAAACGCGATTAAAAAGGAGTGGAATAAAATTAGTTGTCATGAACTAAAATTCACACCAACACTTCGACTTCAGGTGCAAAAACAGTACTGTATTTTTTTTCTTATTTTGCTGATATCTCGAAAATGGTGCGTCCTATCGCAAAAATAATGAAAATTTCGACCCCCTTAAGGACGCCCTTAAATCCCTATACCTCAACACGTTGGTAACATTTTTATTTATTTTCCATACAAAAAGTAAAAAATTCCATATAAAACACGTCGAGGCCGCCCCCGCTGCGCGCACAAGGCTTTAAAAAAATTCACTTGGTAGAAAAACAAGTACCACGCGATTGTCAAATTCGATTTTAGATGTGTCAAAATTATTTTTTAATTTAGAGAATATTTTTGTCAGAATAGCTTTAAGATTTTCATAGCCAAAAAAAAGGAATTTTAGTGATAGTTTAGTTCGGTGTACAAGAGAATTGGCACCACTATCAATCAGAATTTGAATCGTTTTGAAACAGATTGCTAATAATGGATTAGCAATCTGTTTCAAATCGATTCAAATTCTGATTCATAAGTTCGAAAAAAAAACTGCTCAACAACGTAAATAACGCAATGAATATTGTTGAACTGTCAAAATGAAACAGATTAATCGGAATGTTTACGAAAATGTGTTGCGTAATTAGATAGCTAGTTAAACAATAAATATATATTTATCTTCTGCACCGCACCGGTAAACCGCACCGTTGCATTATCACATTTTAAGCATTGTAAAGGGTTATACTTACATACTTACGTTTTTTCCTCGTTGGTCTGGTGGTCGCAAGCGCTACTGCTGAGCAGGTCCTGGGTTCGATTTCCGGGTCGGGTAAAATGTTATTGGGTTTTTCAATCTAGAATTTCTCAGCAGCAGCCCGGAGTCTGGATTTGCGACAAGTTGATGGCAATAGGCTCGTCCCCTACTACATGGGACTTAAACATAGCTGGTGAAATGTGGGTGTACTAAAAGTAGTACACCTCTGATAACCCTACGGGGAAAACAGGCGTGATGGTATTTTATTACATTCTCTTTATAATTTTCACAGAGGAATTGTGTCGAGATACTGCAATGTATTTCTTATTCGATCACGTAGGGAAACATAGCCCTCTCCTTTGCCAAACTTAAGTGGCAATGGTCAGGGCACATTGCTCGTAGAACAGATTTCCGATGGGGCCGAAAGATTCTGGAGTGGCGACCACGTACCGGAAGACGAAGCGTTGGAAGGCCTTCCACAAGATGGACCGATGACCTTGTGAAGGCCGCAGGAATCCGCTGGTTGCGGGAAGCAAAGAATCGGTCGAAGTCGCGGTGCTTGGGGGAGGCCTATGTTCAGCAGTGGACGTCTTTTGGCTGAAATGACTGCAATGTATGCCGTGATCAACAAACTGTTTTTCACGGGTGGGCTTGTGTCACCTCACCATTAACGACTTCGGTGTGAATTTATGTTGTTGTTTGCTTCCAAGACAGATTATGTCTTCTAAGATTATCCATCGTCAAGTGTAAGTTTGTTTGAATTGTGAACATCACAATAAAGTGGCTCGAAACTGTGAAGTTTCATTTTCATTGGTCGATAGGGCTATACGAGCCCTATCAACCAATGAAAATGAAACTTCTGGGGTGCTGGAGATTTGTGTAAAGGTCCCGTATTCGGGGAACTGTTTTCATTAGTCGATATCACCATTGCGGTATTCGGAGAACCTACACCGCACGTTTAGCAGCAGTTGCTTTTAAGGCTCATTTTCATTGGGTATGAGTCTCCGCACGCTTTTTGCCGACCGATGAATTTCATTGGTCGCTACACCCGCTTCGGAGATTCCCCGCAAATGGTGTACTGACCGCGTTGTTGACTTATGACTTTCATTAGTTACTACCCCGTTTGCGGTATTTAAGCCTGGACAGGAACGGCCTGCGCCTGGTGACAGGGACTATTACGAAACACTGCTCGTTAAACAAACACTTTCAAACAATACGCATAACGGACAGTTCTCTATGCAGGGCATGCGTAGAGGCTGAGCAATCCGTTGCGCACGTGCTAATGAATGCACAGGCGTCTTACAGATTAGAACAGATACCCTCGGGTCACCCAGATCTTTCACAGATTGTTCTGAACTGACCAGGATATTTCATTTACTTGGAGGGAGGCCGCCATAGCCCACGCACAATGGTCCATCTGAAGGAATAACTGCGCAAACCAAACCCAATAACATAGAATATAGAACCCAGACTGCGGAGAGCCCCCGAATGATGTATATTGACCGATTTATTGACTAATGAAAATGAGCCATTAGGATAATAACGAGGAGATAAATAACAACACTAATATCGTCCATAAACATTTATTAATATATTTTATCATTTTCCATATTCCAATATTAATACAATTACCATATTCCACAATCAGGAACATACATAAGAAGCTACATACATACAGAGAATCTACTAGGCTGCAATACCATATATACTCCTGTCCAAGAGTCGCATACAATACATTAAGATTCGTTTTATTAATATTATATGAATGTATTGACACATTAATAATAGATATTTTAAAAATCTAAGGTGCCAATCGCAAATACAAATGGCGTTGTTATATATAAAGGCTTATAATAGCGTCTTTCACCAAGTTTTTCATTACCGATACTCTCTTATATGTCTATAACATTTAGTTTAAAAGTACATTTATATTTTTTTTTCTATTTTGTAGTGATCGCTACTTCCTATTGACATAAGTTTACCATCAATTTAGCAGCTACTGCTTTATTCATCTACGATTAGCTTACTTAACTCTACATACATACATTTTAATAGAATAGGTGAACTGCCTTCGAGGCGACGGGTCGATTCGTCCAAACTAAAACTCCAAACGAAACGGAACGCATGAGGACGCGTCGCCAGAAGCAGTTGCCGGGGTCTGATTGGCCGAGCTTGACGTCGGGGCGTACTGATTGGGCAATAAGGCTGGGTGATTGCCCAACCACGTAAGCGGACACTCGGAGAATCAGATAACGAAAAACTACGAGAACTAAACCAAGGGACTGAAGTCTAACACGAAAAACAATACCATTTATAAATTTTGTATATCTTAAAAGGTCCAAAAATATTTCCGAACTAAAATCTAGGTCCCTGTTTTCAATTCGAATCTCTCTAAGCGATAAGTGAAGGTGGTACTAGAGAGGGGAACGTAGTGAAATGAAATATGGTAAAGAAACGCAACGGGTCCGTTTGAAAATGCAGATGTTGTCGTCCGATGGAGCGGCGGTCAAGTCGGCTGGTGGGAGTTGGTCGCCGCTTCAGGGGAGTCGGAGCGTGGGGCGAAGGCCTACCCCCACTTTTGGAAGAGCCCCATGCGCTGGCAGCGGCAGTTGGAGCCCCAGAGGTTGCACCTGCAGGAGGAGGAGTGGCAGCAGTCACCAGGCCGGTGGTCGCAGTTGCCTCCTCGCTTCACACAGGCGCGCCTGAAAACGTAGATCAGCGACGATCGTCTGAAACCACATCATTGAACGCTAGCCTAAGTTTGTGTCCGTGAAAATGCTATGCAGTGTCGCATGCATTCACTTCTTATTTGCTTTGTAAGGTTATTTGATTATTTTGTGCTACTAGAAATCTATTGGATATGCAATAATGTTCAGTTAGTATTTTTAGGGGGAATAAAAAATAGCAGAGAAGCATGTGCTCAAGTCATGAAATATTATCTTCAGAAACTTTTTAATTATATATTCCATGTAGGTAGTTCAAATCCCAATTGATTGGAACATTGTCAATATCTACCTACTATAGTTAAGTTTAAGTTCATAACTCAAACTCCATAATCGAGAAGTCTTGCTTCGTTAACGCTTCCCAACATTCACCTTGTTTGACTTGAAGCTTCTACCCATTCAATTTTGATCTCTATATGTAGGGTGTAAGAACTCACTTTCCAACATCCTGGAGCAGCTGCAGATCAGCGGGATCTTCTCCGTAATCAGACAGGTTAACTTCAACGTCGTCGTCTCCTGTTGACAAAACGCTTTGTTTTAGTTTTTGTTTTAACTAAAACATGAAGACTGGAGTTTCAAGTAGCCACAATTATACTCCATTGGTTTAGATAATTAACTAAAGGTAAACAAATCATAAAAACGTTTTTTTTTATAGATTACACTTCCTTGTTCATTTAAAATACGTTATAAACAAATTAAACTTATTTTCGATTTTTACGATAGTTTCCTCTATAAAAAAAAAAAATATTTTTATAATTTAATCTTAAACTTCTTTTCGTAGATGTAACTGCTAATAATAATATAATATTTTGTAATCTGTCTATTGTAAAGAGCTCAAAAAACAGGTTCTCTAACCTCAACGAATTATATGGTTGCTGAATTGAAGAGTACAATAATTGTGACGTACAATGACAGCTGAAGTGACAGGTATTACGTTTATTCGATAAACTATACGCCTTTAACAGCTCTCTCGTGATATGGTTTTATTTGTTTACCTTTACTAAACTACCTAAAGCAACGGAGTATAAGTACTTAGTACGACAATCTTGGCTTGCAAGTTCTAGGAAAACTGCAAAATTACTACCCATTTAGTAGAATTTTGAAATCAATTATTTCCGGTTAATCCTAATTAATATTATAAATGAGAAAGTGAGTTTGTTTATTAAGCTTTGTGCAGACCAGCGGGACTTGTCGCGCGTCGCGACACCGGTTATTGTTATACCGTGAAGTCTTCTTACAAATTGTATTGTTCGTGTCGCATGGCGCTGGTCTGCAAAAGCCTTAACGCTTTCACGCTAAAACGTCTGATCGGATTGGGATGTTTGGCACATGGATAGACCTGGTTTAGGATATAGGATACTTTTTATCTCGGTAGTACGCTCCCGTGGAATATTTTTCAACATTCATACGGGCGAAAGCCAGCGCGAAAGTTTTGTTTGAGACTGCTAAACACACGTCAGACCACACAACATATGAAACAACGCCAGCTGATAGCATTATCAAATAGGCTTCGGAGTCAATGCATTCTCAATGATAAAACCGTAGATTATATTTATTAATGAATGAATGATGTAACTCCTTGCCATTTAAAAACAAATGATCAGAAAGGCTAGTATTTTTTTTTTCTCTTACAACTTGGTCTGTCACTCGTTTCTTGAATAACTACTTAAAAATAATGATGGACAAAATGTACGACTTCATTTCGGAAAATTTCGTCACCCAATTCACTACGACGAAAAATTTTCTCCATTGTGGGGTGGGTCCTTTAATAATGTTTGCCTTTCAACAAGATAATTAAGTTTTTTTTCCATCTCAATGATATTTTTCCGTAAATTCTTTTCATACTTCCTCCAAGTGTTTTCGCAACGTTATCCAAAATATAAAAGTGGTGATTCTCAAGTCCGTAATTTACTTAAAGGAAATTGTACTTCTAAAAACAGATATTTTCATTCATTTTTTGTTTTTCACGGATGGTCAATTACGGAAAAGATTGTTTTATAAGAACAAAAGACTTTATTGTTTGTTTGTTTCTCGGCGGTGGATTAAGAACAAAAAAAAAAGGTGTTGGATTTTTATCTTTCTGAATGTTATCTCGAATGTTTGAAATATAAATAAAACAAGTATTAAATTTTGTGCAGACCAGTGCGACGCGACACCGGTTATTGTTATACCGCGAACTTTTCTTAGAAATTGTTCGTGTGGCGTCGCGCGACAAATCGCGCTGGTCTGCAAAAGCCTTTAGGGCTCTCACACAAAACTGCGATGTGACGCCGCATCGCAGGTTTTTAGAGGAGTTTTGTTTTTAGGAGCTCGCAGATTTTTGCGATGCGATGCGAATTCGCAGTTTTGTGTGGGAGCCCTTAGAGTTGTCGGTCGGTGTGACGGACAACTCCGTGTGTATCGGAAATGTGCCGTCATAATTAAGGGTACAGACCATCAAATTGAACAACTTTCTTCAAGGGACCAACATCATAATCACGTAAATCTAAGCAGCAGTCCCATACAAAATTTCAATACTTACTCGACCTAAATCTATGGGACAGTTAACAATTTTCTGAAAGTATTGTATATTTTACCAGGATCGATGTATGAGGCATGGACCCACTCAGCGGCGAGTAGGACAGCCGCTATCGCCAGCAAGAGTGCGCCGGCGCGCGGCATTCTGCCTACGCGACTACCGCTGTTTGTCTGCAAAGTGACGTCATGTTAGTGTGATCATACCTTTACAGGAGATGGGGTTTTGACCGCCAGTAATCGGAAATGTATTTGATGATAATGGGTTTTCAAAAATTAATAAAAATCTGCTTGGACAAAACATTCATTTATAAATTTTTTTGTCATGTTTTTGGTTATCTATTACATGTTCCATTTAAATATTTATGACACATAATATTGAATGTATGTTTTAGACTATTTCACTTCTAAATCTGGCGGTCAAAACTTTTTACAAAGCTTAAAGTTAAGAAGAAAAATTGTAAAGTGCTGAAAAGTTCCGTGTTGTGTGTGGCGTTTCCTTTACAAACAGACGATGTTTTTGAGAACCTTACGAGGAACCTAGAAGAGTAGGGCAATCAAAGACTCACAACTCACTCCCACTCTCAAGTTATGGAGCCAGCAATGAGTGACGAATACGATATCCTTAATAAACGAAAAAGACTAAACACGAAACTAGCGAAATCGAAAAGTATTGTTGAAAATTCTCACTGGTTTACCATTACAATGCCTAGCGACGAGGCCAAGAGGCCGACGACAACTTTCAATAACCGAAACCTTTGATTATTTACCTTTGTCTCCTGCTGCATTAGAACTAAACAAACAAGCCAATTGTTATTCTGGTGGCGTGACACACACGCCACGTCATTGTGCAGTCATTAAACTTTTCAAGTGTGTGTGCAATTGGCCAAGTGTGTGTGCAATTGGCGGCCAACTATTGAAGGCTACTTTTTTCGACAAGTTCCAGCTTTGACTGTCTATCTAGACATATTTATATATTTGACCGAAACATAGTAATTATTATAGCAGTCTATATTATAGCAGTCTATATTAGAAGTGATAACCTTGTGGTGTGACCGTTGGACTGCCTCATAGGTCTCGAGTTCGAATCCAAGGTAGCACCTCTGACTTTTGCAGATTCATGTGCGTATTGTATAATTATCACTTGCTTCAAAAACGGTAAAGAAAACATCGTGAGGAAACCGGAATGCCTGAGAGATATTTTTCGACGGCATGTGAAGCCAAGTCAGAGGCCCATGAGTGGCATGAAAACTCTGACACCACTAACCCCACGAAAAAAAAAGTAATTATTTGGTTTAACATAAAATCTCGCCTGTATTCACTAAATATTAGGCAGAGGTGTACTTATTTCGCCAGTTATGTTTAAATCCCATGTATTTGGTTTAATGCCTAATTCAATCAAAATATTTATAAACTTGCCATTGATGCCACTATGAATATTTTAGTTATTTAAAAAAAACTGATAATTAGCACCACAGTTCATTAAGTAATTGAAACAATGTTTCATTGCATGTAAATAATTTAATTACTATCATTAAAATAACTGCATGGTTATTGAGCCGTGAATGAAACCACAATTATTTCAATTAAACCCCCAGATAAATATTTATAAATATTGATTTGTATTTTTTTAAACGTACAGAACATTAATTGTTTTAATATTACCGGTTCTGAAATTAATTAGTACTATTTTAAATATTATAATAAGTAACCAGTCAATTATTGTCCCACTGCAGAGCCCTCTTCTCGTATAGAGAAGGCACAAGTATTGATCGCTACGCTTGCTCAAGACGGGTTGGCGTAACCGTAAGCCCGTTTTTCCTTCACCGATGCCAGTAATGTCCAAGATAAATATAAGGAAGAAATTTTTATAAGTACATCCAACTTCGTAGATCCTCTACGCAGGATCACGTAGCAACTTGCTACATCGCTACGCTTTTAGACTGCTAACGCTACGAAGCGATTAGAGTCGTTTCGCGTCATTGCTGGTCGGATTTCCGCCCCCTAGCCTGTTAACCCGTCACCATGGCAACGTAAGACAAGCGGTCCGAGTTTATTGTCTAGAAAGTCTTGTTAACTTCGTTGGTTAAGGAGCGGAACAAACTTATAAATTGATAGGTTGCAATTTAGGTGATTTCAAGTGGAAACTTGGTGTTTTCCTTTGACTCAAGGTGGCAGTTTCGTTTTTTTGGGTTATTAGCTGCAGATGCTGGAGAATGTGGGTCATGTATGTTTCTAAACAACATACTGTGTTCGTAATTAGTTTTTATTATGATTGTCGTTTGACTGAGTCTTTAAAGACCAGTCTCTGTACAAGTTCATAATGAATTGTATTAATTGCGAATTATAATTGCTTTGTTAAATACTGTTTTGATGATTACTGATGCCAAATTAATTAAAAAATTACGTCTATGTATGATTATCCTGGTTTATGAGATATTTCGTTCAATGCCTAGCCTTTTCCCAACTATTTTGGGGTCGGTTTCCAGTCTAAACGGATGCAGCTGAATACCAGTAATTTACATGAAGCGACTGCCTATCTGACATCCAAAACCCAGTAACTGGGTAATACGATTCCTCTTTGTAAGACTGATTGTTAGACTTTCGGGCTTCTGACGATCCGTAACGACTGTCAAAGATCCACGAATGATAGCCGGGATCAATGGCTTAACGTACTTTCCGAGGCACGGAGGAGTCTCGATATGGACAGATGGTCATTGGTCATCCATCCACGGACCAACCCTGGCAAACGCAGCTTAACCTGATGGATCCACCCGTGCGGCTGATATTACTTATGAGCTTCTCTACTAAAGCAGAACAGCCTATGAGATATTTTGTAATATTTAATTATTGTCTATCTACAAATCAATATGTTTACCCACACTAATAATAATTATTGATATCCTAATAACTAATCATAATATAAATACAGGATCATGATAATAATAGGATCAAAATAATTATTATTTCAACTACCCACTCAATATCTCCATGCTTGGCAGACGGATTATTATTAGCAGATTTTTGTTATTATCTATCACAAAGAAGGTTACCGCTTACCGGCCTTTTGACGTCAATCTCCGAAATTGATATCAATGGAAGAGGATGACTCACTATTCTACCAAGAAAATTGGACACCTAACTGTTAGTTCTAAATGTAAACTAATGTAGAGAAAAGATTTGATTTTTTGTTTGTAATGGATAAACTCAAAAAATGTTTAACCGATTTCTAAAATTATTTCACCTTTAGAACGCTACATTATCAGCGAGTAATATGGGCTGTATTTTATTCTTAAAATAATAGAAAATTGCAATAATGTAACCCAAGGTATCAAAAATTGCGTTGAAATTGGCGTTGTGTTCCACGTGCGCTTCAAAGAGATGTCAGCACAATTGACGTCATCCGCTAGGGTCGTTGCCTGCAGGGGTTGCGGGAAAGTCCAAAAGGGATACCGTGGCATCATACAGGCAACTGAAGGAACACGGGTGAGTTTAGTCAGTAAGAGTCTGCCATGCCCTCCCGCTCCGCTTAGAGCAGGACAAGCTATTTGATGATTCCCAAGCACCAAAAAAATAGGTTTAAAAATTTTTTGACGTGCGCTGCGCAAACTATTGATTATGACATAAAATAATGTACTACATGTTTATAGTACTCATCATTACCCACAAAAAAGTCCTAAAGCGAGTCTAACTGTTATAGTTAAGTCACAATAACCGTTTTTTGTTCTAATTAGTCAATCAAAACACGGGTAGAATCGAAAGATACATTCGCATAATGATAATTATTCATCCTTATCCAACTAAATAGTTCCTTAATGAAGGTTTATTAAGTACATGTAAATTCCTCTATATATTATTCGAATCGCACACTTCGGTTAGAAGTTACGACGACGGGTATAAAAATGCTAAAACTAAGAAAAATGCCGCGGTGTCAGCGAACAGTCCTACGCTTAGTCTATTATATTTTATTATACACATATATATAAAGGTGGTCTCCTATAATTGAGGGCACATAGATTGTTGTTCTTGTCTTTGTATTATAGCATGTAAGGTGTATTCTTTGTTGGAGATCCTAATAAAATGAAATAAAATAAAATATACCTATATTACACATTTTTTTTTTGTATTATAGTTTATAACTTGAATTAACACATAGGATTTACTACTTTTAATCCCGGTAGTGCGTTCTGCGCCCTGTTTAATAAAGCTGACAATTCGATATATATGTCAAAAACTGACAAAATTGTAGAATTGTCGCGCTTAGGCGGTTTACAAAAGTGACAAATATGTCAATAATCGACAGGTGATACCTTGGCATATTTGTCATTTAAAAACGCGTTTAATAATATATATTGCGAATTTTCCACCATGACAATTATGTCGCCTGTAAGTTTTATTAAACAGAAAAATTGTCAAATTGTCACTTTTTGACATATGTCGGACTTGTCGGATTGTCAGCTTTATTAAACAGGGCCCTGGTGTTATATTTTCCGACATACGCGCGAGCGAACCTGCGCACAAAAGCTAGTAAAATATAAATTGGTTAAAAGCATCAACGCCCTACAACCAATTTATAAAGAAGTATCATCTGCCAAGAACATAACAAAAGAAATATCAGAAAAACAAAAACAAAATAAAAAACAACTGAACTTCGCAACTTCCAGAACCCCCATTTCAATAAAATATTTAATACAATTTTGTCAGTTTGACAGGCCGACATTCCCAGCGAGATCTGTTCAAGTATTCATAACAATAATGTAACATGTCATGTGAGTCGATACACGATATGCTTCGGGAAACAATACCGAATAAAAATGGCGTCGGATCAATGTGAGCGAGCATTTGGATCGGAGATATTCGAACTTCAATGTGAGTGAGCGTTTGGATCGGAGCTATTCGAACTGGAATGGTGATAATGATATGGGTTTTTTGATATGCGGAGGAGATATTAGAATAGTATAATATATTTTATAAGTATTACCTACCTAGGTTAAATACTTGATCTTGCAGTTATCAAAATATGTTAACTAGGGGCGTTAATATATAGCAATTATTTTGGGGCGTTAGATTTTAAGGGTCTTCTTAACTATTTTGAGCCGTTTACTGGCAGTTTTTTAAGCAGATAAAAACGTTAAACGGTTCATTGTTCGTAGTGCAAACCGTTTTGAGTCCGTATTTTGTATAGTTTATACCGAAAATGAAACAATGAGAACGTATGGTATGATGAAAATAAAGCATTATTAACCTTATAAAGTTGTATATTACAAGTTGTAACGTTGTGCAACTGAATAGTCGAGTGTTGCTATAATGATATTTAGTAAGTTACTAATCACAACACTAAAAACCATGTCACAACACTATCTATCTCAGTATAGCTCTTGGCTCTGTCATTTGACTTCCGTTTGCTGTATCATTGACAGCTAACCTCTAACTAAGGTCTACTATGTGCCCCGAATCTAGGGTGAGTTCCTCATTATCTTCTATGTATATATTTACTAACTATTGAGTGTGCCATCTGCTGTGATCTTTGTTATCTTCCTTTCTGCTATCTGCCATGATCACGTTACCTTGTGTTTCATACTTAACCTAACTTATCATCTGCGAATGTGCCACGCTATCTCTGCACTATCTCTCTCTGCCTGTAAGCCGCTGCGATGTGTTAAGCTTCCGCCTACACCGCTTCCCATACCGTTCCTTGGTCGCTAAATGGGGTGAAGCTGACACATCGCATGCGGCCTGCCGCTACTCGCACTGCCTCTGACATGCGCTCTCTAACGCGCCTTCCAGGGATACGGGTTGAGGGCAGGACCCCTTACCCGTTCCTGCCCGCTACCTCAACCTGACGCGTGGCAGTACTGCACACCTACCTACGGCCCACCGCCGGAAGCCTGTGCTTAGCAGGCTACGTCTCCACCTGCTACCGACGCCACTACCTGTCGTCCTACGAGGGCCGTCCGGCCTACTACTGCGGAGCCTGTGCTGACAGGCCCCCACGTCTACAACGTGCTGCCAAGGACGGTACCCTTCCTATCTATCTATAAGTGCGAGTGCTCAGACCCAGTGTTCAGGACCTTACCCGCGACCTAGCCGTGTTACTTCTTCCTATCTATCTAAATATATTTATTAACTCTTCTAGCTGTTTCTATTCTCCTACCTAACTACCTACCTATCTGCTAACAGCCTGCGCAGCCTACCCTGCGCAGCCCTAGCTGTTACAAAGTATAACAAGTCTTTCACTAAAACTACACACTTTGAAATGGATCAACATTTTATATTTTCTTCGTCTGAAATTAGCATGTATCAAACATCTGCTTACCAACACCCAGTATCGAAATGTCACCAACAACAAACCAACTAGTGTCTTCAAACCGCCTTCAAAGCGAATAGTTGGGCCAACTTTGATTACTTCTGCGCCCTTTGGTTGGGTATATTGGCGCGTGAAATCGTGGATCACTACCATTCCTTAATTGCAAAACTATTTGCGGCTAAAGACTAATTTTGTCGCATGGTTTTAAGCTTAGAACTTTGGCTGTGTCACATGGTTTTAATCTAAACTGGATTGTTAGAATATTATTTTGCCCTAGGGAGTTATGGTGAAGTTTACACGTCGGTTATCATAGCTAACGAATGGTGAGAAACAGTTGCTCAACATTATTAATATCAACAATGTTATTGGAATCAACGTTAGTCTAATTTACTAAAACAGATCATTAAATGGGAAGGGGTGTAAATGTAGTTCCATTTCAGAAAGATAAATGATTGGGGGAAAGAGATGGTGCTATACGTCCTCTTTCTCACACTAAAGTAATATTAAAATAATACTGCTTTTAGAGGTGGTGGTAGGCCCCCAGAGCAGAAAAGAATCACGGATTGAAGGTTCAATGTTCATCGTCCTGTTAGCGAATACAGGAAAACCTTTTAATAATACTTATTCTCTAATACATTGACTGCTAATGAAACATGAAAGCATTTCCCACGCGTATATGTGTAATTAGGATAGTTTATAATCCACACAATATTAATGTAAAATACGCAGCGACCCGGAAGGGATTATTATGTGCCAGTAATTATTACACTAACTTTAAATTATTAGCTTAGTAACGTAGCCGTAGAGCGTGCCAAAATTCAATAAAATAATAATTGCTTATTTTTATCAAGAGAAGGTTCATTTTTATTTGATTTTTGTGAGGATATTATGTGTGTATGTGCGACCGCGTTGTTTTTAACCGACTTCCAAAAAGGAGGAGGTTCTATTATCAACTTTATGTATGTTTTTTTTTATGTGTGTTTTCTCCGTCAATTGAGGACCGATTTTGATAATTGATTTTTTGTTTGAAAGGGTTTGCTATCGAGGTGGTCCCATATCTATACTTTTTTTTAATTTTGCTGGGATAGTTTTTGAGTTAGCTTCAATAATACCAATTAACGAAAAAAAATACCAAAGACATCGACTTCTGAAATTAAAGTCATTTTTCACTTTGTAGTGTTTTTTTTTGGTGTCGGTTGTTTTTTTTTGTATTTTTTTTTACAAACTACGCAACGGACTTTGATGCGGTTTTCACCATCATTTAGAGAATTTTATAGTTTATGTGTATCATCATCTGTCTAGCCTTTTCCCAACTATGATGGAGTCGGCTTCCAGTCTAACCAGATGCAGCTGAATACCTGTATTTTACATGAAGCGACTGCCTATCTGACCTCCAAATCCTAGTTACCGGGTCACACGATACCCCTTGGTAAGACTGGTACTCAGACTTTCGGGCTTCTGACGACCCGTAACAACTGTCATAGATCTACAAATGACAGCCGGGATCAACGGCTTTACGTGCTTTCCGAGGCACGACGGGTTCTTGGTATGTAAAGATGTTCACCCATCCACAGACCAAACAACCTGATCGGTAGACCTGTATGGCTAAGTAATAACTAGCCCCTAGTATATAATACAGTTTATGTGTATAATACATGATTATTAAACTTACATAATAAAGAAATCTTTATGGTTTGTTAAGTCATAAAATCCGTGCAAAATAGGGGCGGATCGCCAGTTAAAAATAAAAGTATATAGGATGTCGAATCGTTCTGCCTATCCCAGTATGAAAAACCATGTTTTTTTTCTTCATACAATATTGTACTTTACATACATAAATGTCACAAACCTATTAACATAGTTCGTTGAAATTTAGAATATTCCACACAAAACTTAATGGAACTTCGTTTTTTTTTTTTTAAATATATTTTGTAGAACCATTTGTTTTCATGTTACAGTATAAACTAATGGGCCAAAGAGTTAACCTTTCGTTATTTTTCGCACCTAAAAAACATCTAATATTAACATTATTTTCTGGACTAAAATGAATATTTTGGGAACAAAGGTTTGGATGACGGCTTTTGTCTAGTCAAAATTAAAGTCATTATGCAAAAAAGTTCGCTCACATCACGCCATCTTTCGTTAGTATGGTGACAAACAGAAGTCTCACACGCATATAACTACAATCTACGTGCAGACTTAGAACATCTATCAGTCTAGCTCATAAAACATTTGAACGTGCGAACGTGCTTTACTTTACACAGCTCTATATGCAAACCAAATCGAAACTTAAATAGAATCTTTCATAAATTACTACCTCCTTGGTTGCCGTGAGTTAAATTAAAAGGTCGTTCCATTTTTAAATAACACGTGAAACAGCACTATCTTTCCACTTTGTCATAGTTGCGTAGGTATTTATTTTGTATTTTTTATTACATTATAATTAATAATATTATTGTGATATTTATTTTAGAAGTATGTACGTATATGTATGTAAGTAAGTTAGTAAGTATTATCATATTATTTGTTTTATTTTAGTAAGTGAATTGTTTTGATTTTATGTATTTTACTTTCTCTCTACTCTTACACACGGTGTCTACATCTCTTTGTATCCTCTGTCCTATCGCAGGTATGCTGGAAGAGATTTCTTTAGAATTAAGCATCACCTTTATACGTATTTTTCTTCTTTTTTAAAAGGTCGTTCCATTTTTAAATAACACGTGAAACAGCACTATCTTTCCACTTTGTCATAGTTGCGTAGGTATTTATTTTGTATTTTTTATTACATTATAATTAATAATATTATTGTGATATTTATTTTAGAAGTATGTACACTCGACTGCATAAGTGGAGTCAGTATTCAGAATAAAAGTCGTTTCTCGCGCTTCGTTATCGTGTGTATACAGAAACACGCACACATATGCATGTTAATCCCGCCATCTATCTATTTCTATTAGCACTTATTAGAGATCTTGTGTTCCTATGTTTCTTCTCAACAGATGGAGCTAAAGTTCATATTGAGTTTTAATAAAAATGTTGAAATTGATGTTTTTTCCACTACTATTACTTTTAGAAAGATTAGACTAAACCACAATCATCAATCACAAATAACAAACTATTTTTAAAAAGTTTTTCGCACTGGATTCGATCCATGACCGCTCGATTACAATTAGCTGCGATTCAAACCATCACGCTACGAAGCATTTACGTATGGAGTTAAAATTTACATCTATATTTTAGCTCCGTACGCACAAATCATCTGTGAATATAATGTCATTCAAAGGCACAAACAACCGGTCTCGGTCTATGAATTAGTGCTACCATGCTACCCACTGGTATCGTTCATAACAACACATTCAGTGCAGTCTACCCTTTCTTTCCGATACGAGTGTTTGCTGTGCATCGTGTTTATTCGAAATGCAGGCGAACATTGATTTGGAGGCTAAGCAACGTATTATTGCGTTGCACAACATAGGATATAAAATATCTCAAATAGTTAATGAGACCGGCCTAAGCGTGAGTAATTTTAATATTGTTTAGTAATCTGATTATTATTGCTTAAAGTTAAGAGATTTTTAAACGTCAAAAATGTATGGTTAAACGGTCGCTTATCATTACTTAACTTTAAGCAATTATAAATAAACCCTTACCTATTGTATATATTTAGTAATTGTAATCACGCGTTTTTTTTTTGTTTTAGTGGAGGACTGTGAAACGTTGGGTGACACGCTACGAAGAGGAAGGTAGTGTTATTACTCGACCGCGAAGTGGCCGCCGGCGTCTGCTTACTGAGATCCAGCAGACAGCAATGATTCAAGCTTATGAAGATAATGGCTTTTTACGAACTAACGACTTTGCTCGGAGATTCGATATTTCCGTGGATACCGTTCGTCGAACCCTACATAGACAAGGTATTCACCATCGGAAGCCAGCAAAGAAACCCAGCTTAACCGAAGTGCATAAACGAAATAGATTATCATTTGCAAAAGAATATTTAGATTTTGATTGGGTAAATACTATATTTACCGATGAAAAAACATTCATGTCGTCTCAGCACGGTCGATTACATTTGTGGAGAAGAAATGGGACTAGATATGACGAAAACCATGTTATTAAAAATACGGCATCTGGTCGCATCACATTAAATGTATGGGGTTGGATGTCTGTCGCTGGACCAGGTGAACTAGTAGCGCAACCACCTGGGCGTGCAACTGCTGCTACCTATGTTAAAATTTTAGACGAAAACATGTTACCGACGGTGCGATGCGTGTATCCAGCAGTGGAAGTGCCAAATATTTCAATTGTGCAAGATAATTGTCCAGTGCATCGAGCTCACGTTGTGAATGATTGGTTCAATCAAAACCCTGAAGTAACTGTGATTCCCTGGCCAGCAAAATCCCCGGACTTAAACCCTATAGAAAACCTATGGGGTTTAATGGTGCAAAAATGGGACATGCGTAATGAAAGAACAACAGAGGATTTGGAATCACACTGCCGTCAAGTGTGGGAGGATTTAAGAGGAACAGATATTTGTGAGAATATGGTTGGTTCTATGCGGAGGCGATTACTAGAAGTTATAGAAAAAAATGGAGGGTATACTAAATATTAATACATTTATATTATTTTATCATCACATTAAATTGTCTCAGTTTTAAGTTATTATAATTTATATTTATTATTTATTAAAATAAAGTGTGTAGGTCGTGTTTAGGTTTAGCTTCAATCCTCTTTTCTTTACGAAAACGAATACTTAAGCTTACACCTTGTTGAAATTAAAGAAACGCGACATATACACAATTTGTAGTTATCGAGTGATATAATTTTAATAAGTATTTTATAATTTATTGAACTGTAATAAATTAACAGATAATAAAAAAGATCTTGAAATGTTTTATTTTTAATAAAAACTGAATAAAATGTGACTAAACTGTTTTATTTTGATAAGATTAAAAAAAGATTCCATAGTTAAACAGCATTAAAAATAAGGACACAAAGATTTTGAGACTAGCCAGAATCGAACTTAGACCCCCTACTTTCGTAAGTGCCACATTACACCGCTCGACCACGCAAGCTATGTTGGTCAAGATTAAAACAGCAAACCTATTCCAAACAGTTACTCACGCACACACGCAAATAGTTCATTCTTTGCAAGCCAATATATACCCTACGGACTGACTCCAATTATGCTTGGCACTGTACGTATATGTATGTAAGTAAGTTAGTAAGTAATATCATATTATTTGTTTTATTTTAGTAAGTGAATTGTTTTGATTTTATGTATTTTACTTTCTCTCTACTCTTACACACGGTGTCTACATCTCTTTGTATCCTCTGTCCTATCGCAGGTATGCTGGAAGAGATTTCTTTAGAATTAAGCATCACCTTTATACGTATTTTTCTTCTTTTCTGTTTTTAAATGTGTGTAAGTACATAAATGGTTTAATAAATAACCACGACAGATATGGATTTTCATACAAACATTGCCGGCCGGGCGCTCGCATGTTTAGACCAGTACAGCATTTTTGATTTATCTCGAAGAAGGTTATCAAAATATATCCTCGAATTTCCAACCATCTTTGAGAAAAAGCTATAATTTTTATTGGAATATTTGTCCGCTTGTCCGTTTGTCTGGATGTATGTTTCGAATTGCCGCAAAAAAATCTGCACGGATTTGGATGAAAAATAGCACACATAGTTTGTTACCTGGAGTATATGTCTGTCTTTGTGGATGTCACTATCTATAACCTATAGTGTACTTTTAATCCCGGTAGTACGTTGCCGGAGGATATTTTCCGACATCCACGCGACCTAGCCACTGGCAAAAGCTAGTAAAGCAAATAAAAAACATCTTTTACCCTCAAATATTTATCCTACTCCGTCCATCCACAAAGTGACAAATTGTTACCATCTCCGATACAACGAAAACAACCCTTTTCTTATCAACAAAGACTTATAGCTTCAGTAGAATAATAAACAGCCCGGGATGATAGTCTATCCTCCATAGCCTTCCTCCTATTCACAAAAACTTGACGCTTACAAACGGTCAATAAATCTCAGTACATCTCGTTCCATCATATCTATCATCTATCGCTTTCCATCAAACGATATCGAGGTCAAGAGCAGGCCCATTCAGCAACGTAAAAAAATATAAAAATAAATCTGTGTTATTTTCTTTTTAAAGTAAGACGCCCAATGAGTGATGTTTGGGGGAGATGAAGAAGAATATAGGGTTACAATTTTAGGGTAATTTATTCGAAATATGAAGCTTCAATAAGTCTTTTCGCCTACAATTGCTGTGGTCTGCAAATACATAGCAGTGCCACAATAGAAGGTAACAAACTACGTAATTTTTTAAATAAATATTTGAATACGGCCGCGAATCATAATAATATTAATTAGATCAACATCCGCTTGACCGTTACAGACTTACAGTGGACATCAGGTGGGCATAACAATTAAAATTCTATTGTGTCTCATTAATGACAGCTGAAGGTCTAACCTGATACTGACCTGCAAATTGCAAAAAACGTAAGAAAATTTGAATTTCGCGGGCTACCCTGACAGAATAGCGCCACTTCTTCTAGTGTTAAGAATTAGGCAGTGTATAGAGTGCCACCATTGGCACTCAATCCCTATCGGATAAAGTGCCACTACAGGCACTCTAGTAACACCGCCTCGGCCCGGCTCGAGTGCCGCAAGCATTGGATTGTCATTGTCACTGTCACTAAGTCACGTCACTTGGTATTTTGTTTGATTGTCGAGGTTAGATCGCTGTAAAACACCACATTCCCAAAACATTACATTCTCTTGTGCCTAAATGGACCCTGGCACTTCGCCGGCCGCTACCGCGGCACCGCTCGCTACGCTCGCTCGGCTCGTGCGTTGTGTGGTCACAGTTCTAACCTAACCTAACCTAAATAACAAGTGACAGTGACAATGCAACGCTCACGGCACCCTAGCCGGGCCGAGGCAGTGACACTAGAGTGCCACAAGAAACTCGCGGCACTCTATACACTTCGTAAGAATTATTAATTTGGAACGTACGCTTGGCAAATGGATCGATGATAGCGTTTTATATAAACATATTTATAGTTGCTCCGTTTACAATACCAACAAGAGACCATCCTTATCTCAGTTTACGAGTGCTAGATCAAAAACCTTTTATATTAATTGAAAATTTCGCTCCTTTCGCTTTTATTCAGTACTAAATAAATTTTCTGTTTATTCGACCTCCCTGTAAATTTTATTTCAAGCTATATTTCATTATTATTACCAAATTATAACGTAATAAATCAAATGTGTTGAAACAATACCGGGGTAGAAATGTACCCCAAAATGTCTGTCTGGCAATGCAAATGGCAGATTTACGATAAGCATGGTTAAGCGTGATTAATTGCAAGTGCTGGTTTTGGTATCTATTTAGAAGCTTTGGTAATTAATTTGTACTCTCAATTAAAAAACCTATGAGTGTTTCTCGTATATCATGTTATTTGATCGCCTATGGTTTGTTTTTAAATGTTTATTTTTATTTTAAATCACATAATCAAAATATCACGCCTATTTCCCCGAAGAGTTAGACAGAGTACCTATAGTACACCTAGTATATCGCTAGTTATGTTTAAGTCCGATTAATAGGGGGCACGTCTATTGCCAGCAACCGGGGACAAATCCATTCTCCGGGATACTACTATGAAAGATTTTGAGCATAAAATCTGTAAATAATTATGTCTTTTCCTGGTCGTGTTTTATTTATTCTTTGCTTTTAAAAACTCAGAAGGTACACGTTAACAGAAAACTGTCCGTTATTTATTTATTCTGTGTAGTATAAGATAAGATAAGATTTTAATTCTCACCACAATATAAAGTACATTTTTAAATGATCATAGGACAATAATAATCTGCCTAGCCTTTTCCCAACTATGTTGGGGACTGCTTCCAGTCTTACCGGATGCAGCTGAGTACCAGTATTCTACATGGAGCGACTGCCTATCTGATCTCCACAACCCCAGTAACTGGGTAATACGATACTCTTCGGTAAGACTGGCTGTCAGACTTTTGGGCGTCTAACGACCCGTAACGACTGTCAAAGATTGACAGCCGGGTCCAACGGCCCGACCCTGGATCTGTTTTCTAAAACAGGAACCCATCATCTTCAATCTTTATCAAAATGTATCTACGGAACCAAATGGTTCCGCACCCTAAGATATATCGCCATCCTCCCACTTCATCATCATGAAGCTATATTAGGCCTCTTCGCGTTAAACACAACCCTTAACCCGAGACCCTTCCCTTTAAACCATACAAGGGCAAATGCGGCACAGTAACCTTAGTTTAAAGGGTCGTACAGTTAACAGCGGTTAAAGTATTAAGTATAATTAGTGGGAGTTAATTTAGTTTCATCATGATGAATGTGTGTAGCTGTCAATATTGGTACTATGAATAATTTCAATATGAATGACGTAAGCAATATTTTAACCCTTCAACTTCTACCCTTCAACTTCAACAAGGTAACCCTTCAATGATTTGAAATGATAAATGCTCCAGAAACTATGTTTATACTTCCATATTTATAACTGCCCCGTAGGTCTCGTGGTCGCAAGCGCGACTGCTGAGCGTGTCCTGGGTTCGATTCCCGGGTCTGTCAAAGTGTTATTGAGTTTTTCCATTAGGAATTTCTTAGTAGCAGTCTGGAGTTTGGAAGTTGGCGGTGTGATACCCCCGTACCTCGGAAACCACGTTAAGCCGTTCGACCTGCACCTGGTCTCTCTCCGGTAGTGTCGGATTGGTCCCATCGGACTATGAGGGCGAGGAAAAAGAGAGTGCACCTGGGTCTGCGTATAATATCTCCCGCGGTCTGGAGGACTATACAGGATGAAATTGAAAACATGCGACAACTCTTAAGGGGTCATTTTACTCATCATTATGAACAACTTTCACTATGGGACCAACCCTGAAATCGCGAAAAAAAAAAACAGCTGTTCCCTACATTTTGACGAGCTATGTAAACATAAATGTAGGGAACAGCTGTTTTTTTTTAAGAAAACAAAATGAGAAAGTGAGTTTATTAGTTACAAAATCACTTTCTCATTTCTAATATTAGTTTGGTTTATCGAATATGAATCCAACATTGCGTTAGATTTATTTCATTAACCAATATTCGGCCTAACACTTTGGTTTGAGTTAACCCATTAGGAATGGTTTGACCCTTTTAGCTGGCAACCCGAAAAGGTCTTTTTGGGTCCCACCATAAGTGCTTTTTAACCGAAACACAGAGCATGTAAAATGTAAAACAATCGATCTGCCTAGTCTTTTCCCAACTAAGTTGATGGCTTCCAGTCTAACGGGTGCAGCTGACTATTACCAGTATTTTACATGGAGCGGCTGCTTTTCTGACCTCCACAACTCAGTCCACGATATTATACCCCTTGGTAAGACTAGTTGTCAGACTCTTGGACTTGTGACGACCCGTAATGACTGTCAAAGATCTACGAATGACAGCCGGGACGTTGACGGCTTAACGTGATTTTTGAGGTACGGAGGGATCTCAATATTTGTAGTGAATGATCACCCATGTATGGGCCGACCGCGGCAAGAGTAGCTTAACCTTCAATAGACCCGTGTGGCTGTTATTATTTAGCCCCGAGCCCCTCTAAAAAGCAGAAGAGATAAATGATATCCAAAAGCTAAATATTTATTCTAAAGGATCACAATATGACAGATCATTACGCCGTTAAACCCCAAAGGATTAGGCACAGGTGTCCCTATAGTGCATCAACATTTCGCCAGTTATATTTAAGTCCCATGTAATAGGGGGCGAGGCTATTGCCATCAACCGTGCACAAATCCAGACTGCGTGCTGCTACTGAGAAATTCCAGATGGAAAAACTTAGTAACACTTGGGAATCGAACCCATGACCTCATACTCAGCAGTAGCGCTTGTGACCACTAGAACAACGATGCAGTATCATAATATTCTTACTAATAATAACACCTACCATTTTATATACAAAAGTAATATAAGATATCAGAGGCTCATAACCAATAAATAATTTATGATTCCGTTATATGACAGTTAATGAGAAAGAAAGAAAGTAAATACATTTATTTAACACAGACCAAAAAGCACACAATTTATACAGCAGATAAAAATAAATCAAACAATAAAGATAAAAATAAAATCTAACAAAAAGTGTAAAAAATGCGATTGAAATTAGCACGGGAGTGTGCCTCACGGCTGCGCTAAAAAGGTCCAGTTCAGCAAAAAGTGCCAGACAACTATAAGTGCCTGACGCTGGTTTTCAACTGGACCTGAGTGTGATGTGATGTAACGGATGTGAATCAGTTATGTGTGGTGTTAGTAGAGGTATAATGTAAAGTGTGTAAGCATACTTAAATAAAATAAATTTGTGGCCGATAAAATGAGCTTTTATTTCAGATGCTATTTATTAACACATAACATCACGCCTTATTTCCCCGAAGGGTTGGACAGAGGTGTACCTGTAGTAGATACACCCACATTTCGCCAGTAATGTTTACGTCCCATGTAATAGGGGGCGAGCCTATTGCCATCAACCGGGCACAAATCCAGACTCCGGGCTGCTACTGAGAAATATTTCAGATATAAAAACCCAATAACAGTTTGCCCGATCCGTGAATCGAACCCCGGACGTCATGCTCAGCAGTAGCGCTTACGACTACTAGACCAACGCAGTCACTATTATATAACAACGCTATTAACAGCGCTATTATTATTTATTAATAACGCTATTAACAGCGCTATTACTATTTATTAATAACGCTGTTTTAACAACAGATACTAATATTAGATGGGTATTAAGAACCGTTACGTCGTTTTATTACTTTTATTATTAAAATAATTTTTGAAGTTATTTTTGTAGATGTATACATTTAATAAAAGTAGGGGTCATTTTATATTGCCGCGAAACGGATTGGATGTGAAATTTTGTAAAGCATAATGACCTATATGAGAATTGAGTTAAGTACAAAGTAACTAGATACGAGCCAAAATAAAAGGTCGCGTGTCTTCCGGAGAAGCTCGCACGCTTTCGGGAATTCCCTCAGCTAGCAGCTCGTCGGTATCTAATTTGTACGTTACACAATTGAGATAAAATTCATTATGCTTTGCAATTTCGTTCCAAAAATTATCTATCGTTCCGTTCTGCGGCAACGTAAATTGAGCTTAAGGGTTAAAATTATGTAGGTATAGTACTTATTAAACAACGAGGAGAAAATAAACATAACTTTACAGAATTTGATCATTATTCGCAAAACATTGGCTGGTATAACTAATTTGGCGTAAAAAAAAACTGGCAAATCAGTTGAGCCGTTCTCAAGTGATGATGTTACATACATGCGGCAATAGATTTTTTTTGTTATACAGGGTGTCACGGACATCGACGTGAAGCCTGTTACCATGGATTCAGTACATGATTCTGAACCAACCTGCGATGAAATTTTTCTCCGGTTATTTAAAAAAAAATCAGCTGTTCCATACATTTTGACTTCGTAGGTATTGCACTTTTATAAGAAACAGTAGATTTAAAAAAAATAACCTATGAAAAATTTCGCGTTGATGTCCCGACACCCTAATTCTTGCAGTTTCATAAGATTCAAAAGCTTGATTTTTTGCATAAAGAATTCATCCCCATCTTTAATCTTCAATTTTTAGGGTTCCGTACCTCAAAAGGTAAAAATGGAACCCTTATAAGATCAGTCTCCGGCCCGTCTGTCTGTCCGTGTGTTACCATTGATTTTCTCAGGAATGGGTGAACCTAGCAAGTTGAAATTTATACCAGGTACTGAGGTATTAGGTGTATAAAAATCAAGGTCATGAGTCAACACGATAAAAAGATACCTTACAACTTTTTTATTTTTCGGAATGTTCCCTTTACTCCGCTTGACTGTCACTAATGAGACACAATAAAATTTTAATTGTTCTCGAACTGCATCAGTCTTTCGGACAGTTGAGCATCTACTACTCCTTTAAAACAAAATTGTTTCGATTATTTCATCAAGCCTATAACTCCATTTGAAATAAGATAAGACATTTAACTAAACCTACAGTCCGTTCAACCGATGTTGACATCTATTGCGTTGCTGGCATGACAAATGGCAGTTGCAGTAAACAGTTGGTATTGTAACCACTTTTTTTGCTTTTAATGCCATCCTTATACCTAAGGTATAGAAGTCAGGATCGGTTGCACGAACTGTAAAAAAGGTTTGTTATGTCTAATCAGTTTTAAAAACAAAATTAATGTAATTGAGTTAAATCCAACTTGATTACGGATCTTCAACTACCTTCCGACTCAAAGTAATCCAAGTTTCTATCCTTATCTTAAAAGTAAAATCGTTTCTAACCAAGTCCCGAAGATTTAGAAGCGTGCTATTGCGCACTTGAATAAAAACAAAAACTTTTACAGGTACAATTTTGCAATTAGAATAATTGAACTTACTCTGATACCAAGTTTATTTTATGAACAAGAAAACTGGGCTAGATAACGTTTTGTAAGCTTATATTAGTTTAGAATATAATTTTTTTTGGGTTCCGTAACTCAAAAGGAAATTTAGGATCACTTCGTTGTCAGTCTGTCTGCCTATCAGTTTGACAAAAACCCTTTTGCTCGGGAACGCGTGGAGGTATTAAGTTGAACTTGAAAAATTGAAACCTAAGGGTAGTAAATTCTACTGCACTTGGAATTCAATTTTTTTGTTTTATAATAAAATATTCTTTTGCTATTAAAAAACTTAAGTACATTTGTAATTGGAGCATTGGCCGTGATGTGTATCGATGTATAGGAGAACATTGTGTTTCAACTACAATGTTAAGTTTGTTCTTGGGATAAATTCATTCCAACGACGGAACCCTGCATTGTACATGGTTCGACACGCACTTGGCAGATTTTTTTATTTTTATCGCCGTGATTGTCTACAACCCTCACTATATCACAGCTAGATATTAACTGCTCTTGAATTAATGTTTTGGCCCCGGACTAGTGCCACTCATATTTACAGCTTTGACAATTTATTTTAACGACATCGTCGGCCCTTTTTTTGTGTTTGTTTAATCAGCGGTGGCAACACTGGTTTTGTGCCAGACTTTTCGGCTGTCACTGTAACTAATGAATATGAGGAATATGAGGTAGGTTTTTGGTACAGACAGTATAATATATATAATATAATATTTATTTCAGAAAAAAAACACAGTGCTGTTATGGCTCAAAAAACAAATTTTCAAGTAAAAATGTTCAATACAGAAAAAAGTGAATCGTTGGTGCCTGTACTAATGAAAAATCATTGTATCACAGACACCAGCGCCTTCCAAACTAGGTAACATAAAAATAAAGATTAAATTAAATCGGACGTAAAGTGTAACAGTAAAAGTGGTTCTTCAATTAAAATAATTGAGTGGTAATTAATTACATTAGAAAGAAAGAAAGAAAGAAAAATAGGTTTATTCATCACAGAAACACGTGCATACAAAAAGAAATGAGTAAAAAAAAAAAAAATTGAAAACAGAAATAGTGCACGTCATGACTGTGATAAGAAGGCTTCCACTCAGCATAATGCTGTACTATGGGGGACCCACAGCACAGCGCTGATTTTCAGTGGTCACCCGAAACAGACGTACGGAAATCAAGTCAGGTTCAGTCATTTGTGAATATATAAAAAGTAACAAAATAAAATAAACAGTACTTAGAACATAATACATAGAACATATACAACTAATTAAGTTTATCTATGAATAAATATTATTATATAACAAAAAAACATAAAAAGTTTATCCGCAGGCATCACTGTGCATAAATAATGTAAGTACCTACTTGCATTAATTACATTATAACTGATGATCCAAGCAAGCCAACAGCATGTTAAATGAAATAATTGAGGAGTGGTTTTTTAAAGGGGCTTACTTCCATGATAAACAATTTTTCATTAATGAAGAAAAACCAGTAACCATTTTAAAATTATACTGGAAATGTGTCCTTCTGTACGAAAATTAGATTTTAGTCTGTAAGTTTGCTTAGGAAATATATGTTCTTTTTTTGTATTGGATTTTTGATTAAAGGCTAGTTTTTAACATGACAATGACGATGGCATTCATAGATTCTTTTCTAGCAAAAATGGAAATAAGCCTCTTTGAAAAATCACTCCTCAATTGAAGATTATTTCATTAAACTTGCTGTTATAACATTTTCCCGGAATCTTAGTTTCCCGGAATTTTGCTATTAATAATAAAACATTAAAAAAAATATCCTGAACAAAATCACCGCTAATAAATCTCAACCATAATATTATTTGCACATCTCTCTATAAAAATCAGAACCCTCTCAACAAGTACCCAAGATTCTCAGTGACGTCATAGCCAGGGCTCGGAGGCGTGAACTGCAATACATAGGGCACCCCCGGGTTTCTTTGAAATCAACGTAATGTCAACTACAGTCGTTAGCTACTACCCTCTTTGCCGTGAAGCCATTAAAATGCTCCCTGTTATAGGAAAAAGTGGTGCAGCAATTTATGAATACAAATAACATAGAAGAATTTGTAAGGAAACTTGTTTCTTCATGAACAATATTTTATTTCAAAGTTCTTGCAAGTATTCCGATTGTTGTGAATGAATGTAGGTTGGAAAAAGTCTGATAATAGGAACACACATTTGCAAAGGCATTTTGCATTTACACAAAAATCGTTGGCTTTTATAACATCAGAACAGGGCGCTTGAAACTAAACGCATTCATTTGTTTTAAGACTTATTGAGGCTACTTTTCCTCTGAGGTGGAGCTGGGCGGAGCGGAGCGGAGATGAGCAGTGAAAAGTGGTGAGTGTTTCCACTGAAGCGGAGCGGAGTAGAGTGAAGCGGCGTTAAGCAGATGCACCGATCAGTTACACTCAATCTCTCAGAGACATCATACGTCATGTTGTCGTTAAAATAAAGAAAGCAGCACTTTTACATCTTTCTCTAATAGAATAAAAGACACAAGAATAATTGAGCGCCCCGCTGCCCTTAGCTCCGCACCATACAGCCCCGCTACCGTCTGCTCAACACCGCTTCGCTCGTCCTGTTTTATCCCACTCGGGATCGCGTGCTCAAATATTATATATGATGTCCGCTCAGCTCCGCTCCAATCCGCTTACAATGTTTCAACTGAAGCGGAGCGAAGATTTCGAGCATTGTGATTGGTTAATTTATACACCGCTAAACTTCGCTCCGCCCAGCTCCGTCCAGCTCCGCCTAAGTGGAAATGCACACTTAGGGTAGATCAGATTTTGTTTTTATCCAAATGTTGTAGTGTAATTTTTCTGAAAGATAAATTTTACCAAATAAGTACGTCTATTATGTCGAATGACATTATAGACATAAACGATATTGCGTCACATATGTAAGAATTAATGTGACGCAATATCGTTTTTGACTGCCTCGTTGGTCTAACGGTCGTGAGCGCTACTGCTGACGTCCTGGGTTCGATCCCCTAGTCGGGAAAAGTGTTATTGGGTTTTTCTATCTGGTATTTCTCAGTAACAGCCCGGAGTATGGATTTGTGCCCGTTTGATGGCAATAGGCTCGCCCCCTATTACATGGGACTTAAACATAACTGGCGAAATGTGGGTGTAGGTACTATAGGTACACTTCTGCCCAACTCGTCAGGGAAACAGGGCGTGATGTTACGTTACGCTATGCTATATCGTTTTTGTACTTCCCCTACAAAAATGAGATGATATACACAGTTAATTAAAAATATCACCCAAAAAATAAACGAGACCATTAATCAACTATACAAAAACCTTTTACCGTCCGATACTCCACTGAACTGCCGAACGTCACGTCAAACCCTCCAATATGGCCGAACAAAAGGCCTTCATAACGTGAACAAGGCCTGCCTCCGTCCAGCCACTTAATTAAACACTTTGGCTAACGAAAGGACGTATGTATACGTATCAATTTTGCTACAACCCGATACTAGGCTAAACCTTTTACAGGCGTCAAGTAAAAGCCTCTTGAGTCTTTGGTGTGGATGGGGAAAAGGTTTTTTGTGAAAGGAGTTTGTTTTTTGGCCTCTTCTTTATTAAATTATATCTTTTGGCAAAATAACTGCCTATGTCTGAGATTCCGGGTTCTATTCTAAGGCTCATGTGAACATCGAGGCAATTCAGCTGTTAGACCAAACAAATATAGTGCGAAGACTAAAACAAACAAAACCTTTTGAGTTAGTGTAGTGTAAAAAGTGTAGCAATAATAGTGACAATGACACACATAAAACACGTGAACAAAGTGTTTATAATATTAATATCAGACTCTAAGAAAGTGGGACGGACTTGTGTAAAGTACAATCAGCACTATTCTAAGTTTTAAAATAATTATCACGTAGAAAATTTAGTTAGATTAAAATTGCTTATTAGTCTTGTAGGCTAGATTGTAATTCATTATTAAGAACCTGCACCCTAATTACCTAATGCACGATCAATTTTAAATTGAAACCAATTGAAAAAGATTGCCAGTCCATTGCTTCATAAGTTCGACAAAAAAATCTGCTCAATTTTTTTTGGCGAACTTATGAAGCAATGGACTGGCAATCTTTTTCAATTGTTTTCAATTTAAAATTGGTCGTGCATTGCGTAATTGGGGGGCTGGTTCTTTTTAATAAAAAAATAATTAATCTAAGGCTGAAAGTGATAGTGGGTTATTCTGTGAAGAAATGTTCACTTCCTGAAGTAAATTTTCCCAGATATGAGACCTAGCTAAATCGCTTCTTCGCCCCCGTAAACCCCTACCTATATTGCAACTTTCATCGACTACATGGGATAATTTTGTATTTTTTTTTAGAACGCCCATTAAGTATATTATATGATATTTCAAGGTTATCCATTCTGTACCAGACGTCCTGTATACAATGTGGAGACTACCATACAACAAAAAATTCAAATACTGGCACTACTAATGCTTAAGAGTATTTTGGAACTGTCAAATAAATGCTAGCTTTGAAATAAAATAATGAGTTTTTCAAACAAATTAAATGTAATGTATGCCGGATCCACCCTAAGCCTATAAATTCCGTTTATCCAACTAGGCCTTGGGTGAATTATCGGACATGCATTTCCGAATATCCACCTTAGGGTGGATTTTTGGGGTGCATAAACGGAATAACCCGAGCCGACTAAGGATTTTGCCAAGCTATAATAACTAAACTATTGAATATATTCAATTGAATTTTTGTATACAGAATGGGAACGTCATTATGGACACGCCGTAAATTTTTTTGTTGTATTGTCGTCTCCACCTTGTATACAAATATTGTTCTATGAATTGAATAGGATAGGAGTACTTGGGCGACCGAGCTCTGCTTGGGTGAAAATAGAGAAGATCCCAAAATATGAGTCCTAGCTAGATCGACTTTTCGCCCCCGTTAACCCCTATATTGCAATCTTCATCGAAATCATTAGAGCCGTTTTCGAGATCATGATTCATTACTGTTGAGTTACAGTTATTACTATAGTTATGACACAACTGATTATAACTGTTAATTACCCATTGTTTAGTTTTAAATTGTTGAATGTTTTCTACGGGGGTGACATTATCACTGAGTGATAAAACACTTTTAAATAAATAAGTTTAAAAAAAATAAAAAGAGATCGTGATTACAAATACATATACAATGTGGAGACTACAATACAACAAAAAATTCAAATACTGGCACTACTAATGCTTAAGAGTATTTTGGAAATGTCAAATAAATCCTAGCTTCGAAAAAAAAAACAGTTTTTCAAACAAATTAAATGCAATGTAAGCCGGATCCACCCTAAACCTATAAATTCCGTTTATCCAACTAGGCCTTGGGTGAATTATCGGACATGCATTTCCGAATATCCACCTTAGGGTGGATTTTTGGGGTGCATAAACGGAATAACCCGAGCCGACTAAGGATTTTGCCAAGCTATAATAACTAAACTATTGAATATATTCAATTTAATTTTCGTATACAGAATGGGAATATATTCAATTGAATTTTCGTATACAGAGTGACACACCGTTGAATTTTTTGTTGTATTGTCGTCTCCACCTTGTATATATGTATGCAAATATTCCAGATGGTCAGTGTTGACCCATCCACGAAACGACCGCAGCAAGCGTAGCTTAACCTTCGAGTTCCCGTGGGGCTGCTATTATTTAGCCACGAGTCTACAAAACATGCCTTTGAATTAATTCTGTGTGTGGCGTTCATTTAAGTACACTTACAGAGAATAACGATCTCGTATAAAACCGTCTCGCATACAAATATTTTGTGAATGTGAGGGCAAACTCATGTAGGAATACACTTCTTGAATTTATTACGTTCTGTAAATATCAATGTTATTCGTATAATGTGTGGCTACTAGACTGACATCGAAATGAAATAATATGTAAACCGCCAGTTGCAAAAACGAGCTTTAATTTTTTTAAACTGTCAAATGCTAATCTTCCATTAAACTTGTTTCAGAAAGCAACATTAGACTCGTTTTTAATGGTTCTTTGAACAAATTAATGCAATCATTTGCGTTAATGATCCATTACGCAATGTTTGTCTTGTGTGCAACTGGGTGTTAGATACCATCACGCCTGTATTCCCCGAAGGGTTAGGCAGAGGTGTACCTATAGCACACCCACATTCTGCCTGTTATGTTTAAGTCCCATGTAATAGGGGGCAAGCCAATTGCCATCAACTAAACACAAATCCAGACTCCGGGCTGCTACTGAGAAATTGCAGATTATACGAAAAACCAATAACACTTTACCCGACCTGGGAACTGAACCCGAGACCTCATGCTCAGCAGTAGCTGGCGAACACTAGACCAATGGGACAGACACTTGTCCGTATATTCAAATCACAATTGACATTCTTTGACAGTTCCTCTGTGGTTGAGGATTCCGGGTGAAGATCGCTTCCACCTTCGGCTTGATCATCACTTACCATCAGGTGAGAGGCACGACAAGAGCTTCCCCGAGGTGAGGTAAAAAAAAAATGGTTTGGAAAATCCAAAAGTGCACGCCTCATACATAACACTCATTCATAAACGAAAAAGAAATTCAAAACATAGTTTTTAACAAAAATGAACAATTTATCACATTTCATGAAGTCGTAATGTCAAAGACTATTTACAAAGATTTGGAAGACTGAAGACTTGGCGGTTGCTAGGCAACTTATGCACGTCAAGTCAAAGGTTGGAAATATTTAGTTATAGATATTATATTTTAGTTAGTATTTTATTAATTATAATTAAACTAGTTTGAATAAAAGAGCCATTTTCAATAGGGTTCCTTCTATGGCTGAAACGAATGTATAAAAAAAAATTGACTCAATTAATTGATTTTATCGCAAGCTACAATGTTTTCAAGGTTCATAAATTGACGGATTTTGATGCTTTTTCCATTTCTGCTGCATTAAATCAATTGTTAAAAAGTACAGTATTAATCTCCATTTAATCCTAAACAATGGTATATAAATTAAGTAGGTTCTGTGTACTAGCAGGAGTGTAACAATAAAAACAGTTCCAGAAATAGGGCAATTTTTTTTTTCGATTTTACTGCACACTCTAACTTACTGCGCACGACTCATAATGCGAAGCACGCATTATGAGTCGTGCAAAAGTTGTACGAAATGGCTATTATAATACTACGGAAAATTAAAACTTTACTGTAAATATGTTCATTGTTTGAATTTGCGATATTCTCATTAACACACATTCAATTAATGGTTTTTGGAACGAAGTTCTTTGAAGCAGCTTGTGGTAGAAGTAAAAATCTGAAATCTGGCAGAAATCACATTCACATGCCATCGAGAAATATCTTTCAGGCATTCTCACGATGTTTTCCTTCACCGTTTTCAAATCAAGTCACAAACACAATACGCACATGAATCCAAAAAGTCAGAGCTGCGTGTCGTGGGTTCGAACTCAAGACCTATAGAATAGAATAGAATTTATTTATTGGAGTAACCAAGACTCAACAAGTTTGTTAGTAAACTTACGACTATGTTAGTAAGCACAGACACTAAACAGAAACAAGGGAAAGGTGTATAGACCGCTTGACGTTTTCATCATCCATCAAAGTATCATCACCCATTACAAACATTTTTAATGCCGAGATCCAGTTCTTTCGATGTACCATTACATTTTATTTTATAATTAATAAAACGTCGAAATATGACACCCCGTGGCCATAACTTGTCATCTAAATACATATCTATGTTACTTTGTGACACAAAGAACTTATATGCATTGTGTTCACATTGCCGTTTAATGTGACCTATGACTTGGCAGTTCGACTGTCACACCACTAGGCTATCATTGAAAGAAAGAAAGAAAGAAAGAAAGAAAGAAAGAAAGAAAGAAAGAAAGAAAGAAAATGCGTTTATTGGCATTACAATAAAACAAAACACCTTATAACTAAAAAATAACAAAAACAGAAAACAATTATTATAATGCCAAAAGGGCCTCAGCTCAGCATAATGTCAGATGGCATGATGTCATTGCTACGCTATGCTATTACCTACCTTAGTGAACATGATTTAAAAAAAAACGAGGCAGTCTGAGACTGCCGATTGAAGTGAAAACTAAGTAACGCCATCTGACGAAAATGTCAGGAATTTATGTGGCTTGCTGTCAGTACAAGAACGAAAGCTGTAGCTCCATTAAAACAATTCCAAAAAAATAAAACAGAGTGCGCTGTCAACAAAAACTTGAACGTTTTATGAATTTTCGATCAGGTCACGTGTCCTGACGCGAGTTTAACATTTTTTAACCATCCCAAAAAAAGTGCACAACGCCGCTAAAAAAGTTTTCACTTCAAAAACTGCTCGATTTGACCTGGGAATGGAACCCAAAACCTCACGCTTGGCTAATCGCTAAACTAAAACAAGGCCGACATAATATTTCATTCAAAGTCAGATAAACCCTGTTACAAACTGAAACATTATTTAGACAACATTAGCCGAGCAATCCAATAAACTAAATGTATAGAGCATAAGTTTTATAATACCGGATTCAACATCAAAACTACGGAACTCAAGTTATACGGCCCAATAAATCTGTTTATTCATTTTATCTGAAGATTAAATTAAGTTTTCGATCTCCTGTATCGAGGCCAAACAAAATTATGAAAGCTGTGAAGTGTTCTGTGTATAATCAGTTATGAAATTCAAATGCAAATGGAACTCTGTTTGCTGGAAGCCGATTTGCTTGTAAGCTTTCCTATCTATTATCGTTTCGATTCCAAAATCTTGGTGCAGTTCCCCAATCTGAGCCAAAGTTGGTTCAAGTGTTTGCCTGATTTACTCAACTCTGTCCTGTCCATTTATGTACTCTGTCCCAAATATTGGTTCCAATGGTTGTAGCCAGGGCAGTTGTGGCCAAACTGCGGCTATATGCACGTTGCTTCCGATATTTCGGACTATTTGTTTGCAAATGGAATGCCAAGTACGATATTTCTGAATCGCTTTTCAAATCGAAATCTACGGATTTGTGGGCGCGCTTGCGATGGGTTTTCTTGGCAAATATTACTGGTATTTGCTTTGAATATACTTGATTGTATTTTGCAGCTATGTGTATTTTCCACATCTTTTTGCTTGGGCTTAAGTAACCATAAAATGAATACATGATAATAATTTTAAGTGTTTCTACATAATTCTGCTAGCCAGATCCACGTAAAACATATCATAAAAAATATAAAATACATGTTTTTTTTTACGTAAATGAGAAGGACACAAATTTTGCTCCAAATGTACAATTTTTGGCGGCCATACTCACATAATAATTTTATAATATACATGTGAAAAAATACAAATTAACGATTTTCGGACTTTTTCCTTTACTTGTGCTATGAACCCTTAATTCTTGCCAAATATCATGATTTTAGGTCAACAGGAAGTACCTAGGTTCTAACTTATTTCATCATCATCATCATCAGCCTATTAATGTTCCCAGTGCTGGGACACAGGCCTCCTCTCTGTGAGAGGGGGTGGGCCGTAATCTACCACGCGGGCCCAGTGCGGGTTGGTAGACGTCACATGTCTTCGAATTTTTTGGTTCTAAGACATGCCGGTTTCCTCACGATGTTTTCCTTCACCGTTTTGAGAGCAGTGGTGATGAAATTATTTACACAAAGTAAAGCGTCTAACTTATTTGCGAGTTTCAAAATATATCGCATAAACAGCCGTACTTTTTTATTACGTCGGCTTAGAAGCTTGATTTTTTTTTAGAGCTCCTAGGGATCTACGTATTTGGTATTAATTTCAACTTGATATCTCCACGCGTTCCTGAACAAAAAAGGTCTTGACAGACTGACGGACGGACAGCGAAGTGATCCTATAAGGGTTCCGTTTTTTCCTGTTGAGGTGAGTACGGAACCATAAACAGAAAATTTGATGTTTTTTCAAGTTGTAAAAACTGTGCGAAGCAGGAGCGGGTTGCTAGTTAAACTATAATTCAGCATTGACAAGGCACAGTAAAGTATTAATTAATATCCTTAAATGCTCGCGACGATAATTATTTTACAAGTGGAAATAAACCGCGAACACAAATTACTACCATCGTGCTAAATATGGTGCCTAATATTAACAAAATAATAAAATTGTCACCTAACATCTAGTACATAAGGAAAACTATAGTATCCAACAAAGCAACTATAACTTTGTAGCGGTCACCGCCATATACGAACTACGCAGCAAAGCAATAATGTCACTTACCCCCTTACTAATAAACGTATCGCCTGTATAGTTACACAACGCTTTGTCTTCTTCTTTCGAATGTCAAATTACTGATGACTGAAAGAGAGAAATCGGTGTGTAACTATACAGGCGATATACAACGTTTATTAGGAAGGGGGTAACTACCGCGCGAACGAAATGTCGTTCGTCGTAGTCTTATAATGATAAGACTATCCGAAATCAATTTACGGGCAATTGCCCGCCAGACACGACACCCGTCTGGTCGGATTATCTTCCCTTTTCTAATGAGGATGAGAGAACTTTACACCCTGTTCCTCATACCTCTAAAACTGAACCATTTTTTAAACATTTATAATTAAACAAAAAACTATTCCGAAAGCAGGACATTATATGACCTATACCTACCGCAGGCTCGTGGCTAAGTGTTAACAGCCGCACGGGTCAATTGAAGGTTAAGCTATGCTTTCCCAGGTCAGTCCGTGGATCGGTGACCATCTATTACATATCCAGACCCCTCCGTGCCTCGGAAACCACGTTAAGCCGTTGGTCCCGGCTGTCATTTGTAGATCTTTGACAGTTGTTACGGGTAGTCAAAAGCTTGAAAGTATGACAACTGGGCTGTGGAGGTTAGATAGGCAGTCGCTCCAAGTAAAAGACTGGTATTCAGCTGCATCCGGTTAGACTGGAAGCCGACCCCATCATAGTTGGGAAAAGGCTAGGTAGATGATGTCATCAGTGCTGGTCTTTTATTATGACCCTGAGGTCATTTAACAACTAACTATGCTAATCCAAATATCGTAAAGTACATATTCGGTTTGGTTTAGGTTCAGTTTTCCGATCAGAGAATAGGCCATCTTATCTCTTTTCGTTCCGGTTAGATTTCAAGCCTACCCCAATACAGTTGTGAACAGGCTAAGCAGATTGACCTACAGAGCAGACTTTTATAAGTATATAGGAGAAGATTAGGAAAAACACTGACTTATTTGAATTACTTGTTATAATTTCAGGAATATCGTATACTTCTACAATGTTTGTAAATATGTAAACACTATGTATCTATCACATAATTAGTTTATCTGTCATTGCTTCATTTTAAATTCTTTTTATCTATTGTGTATAGTAATTTTATTTTAGGTACATCGTGTTCACATATAATTATACAGTATGCATAATACTACTACTGCTTGTAAAACATTTTAAAAGAGATAACGGTGGAGTTTCTTGCTCATTCTTCTCCACACGAAAACTACCACCAGTAAGTAAGTAAGTATTATCTCATATTATGTGTTTTATTTTATTAAGTAATGAATTGTTTTGATGTTATGTTATGTATTTTACTTTCTCTCTACTCTTACACACGGTGTCTACATCTTGTCCTATCGCAGGTATGCTGGAAGAGATTTCTTTAGAAATAAGCATCACCTTTGTACGTATTTTTCTGTTCTTTTCTTCTTGTCTGTTTTTAAATGTGTGTACATAAATGGTTAAATAAATAAATAAATACCATTTGGAAGGGGCGCCAAGAATCAATTCTATTTTTTGCAAGTATTAACGTTCAAAAGTGACTATATTTGACTCATACTTTGGCCCTATTTCTTCTCTAATGTAGCTGAATAAAATCCTTGTGTCGTTTGAAAAGTCAATTAAAAGAAGTTTTATTACAGGCTGTAAACTCGGTGGTTGACGTTTATTATTATCGCTACGAAATTAATTTGCGTGTTATAGCTCGAGACGATAAAAACAGTGAATGATTGGAGACTTTCCTTCAAGAATAAAAATGAAAAGAGAGAAATGAGTTGGGAACAAGAAAATGTATGTCGGAAATAGGTAATTGAGTTGACTAATCGGGAAGCCGGCGCTCGACAGAGTCTACAACATAACGCTTGAACCGGCTGGAGCTAAGCAGAGTTCATGGGTGGCGGTCAAGCAGTGAAGACGTTTAGAAACTGTCGTGTATTCCGAATAATTGTATCTTTTATTTTGATTAATTTGATCATGAATTATAATTTGATCTGAACTGCAAACCTATTGAAAGAAAGAAAGAAAAATTATTTATTGGGACAAGCACAGGAGATCACAAACTAAACTAAAACACACATTAAAACATCAATAAGAAATAAAAAACAATAAAAATTAAACGAAGTAAAAAAGAAGGAGTCCTGTGCGAGGCCAAAAGGCTCCTATCTCAGCACGATGCTGCGACATTTAATACTAAAAGTCGCAGCGCTGGTATTCTGATAGGGCCCGCAGTGATGTCACGGATAGATAGGTACCTAAATAATAATAAATAAATTATTATGTATCAAATACATTAATAAAAAAAATAAAATTAAAAATAAAAAACGTAGTCCGTGTGTCTGCACCCGACGTAGCATCGATTACTTGTCTATGCCTTTAAGTGTCTGTGGTATGATACTCTATGGCATCGATGTGACAAGTAAAGAGACGCAGGCGCCGACACCGGCAAAAAATTTATAATTAATTAAGGCTGTCTATTGTTTAATAATACAATAATAAAGTGAATAATCGTAGGATGAAAAGTGTTTTGTGATAGTCAGTTACATGTCAGTTTTATATGGAGAAATACAGATACAAGAGTGGAATTTCCAAATTCACCAATGACAAACAATGGCAAAGAAAAAGCAAAATGCAAAACAACTGCTGTGTCTCAGTGAATAATCGCTGCCAAACGCTCGTCACCGTGCCAGACGCGTGCAGATCAAGGGTAAGTTTAATCTGTGCTATCCTTTTGAAGTTGTAGTAAGTGCTGTTTAAATTTGAGTCTGAAAGTACCAACTGTCTTTATAGCACGAAAAGGAGGTGGCAGGTCGTTCCAACAACGAGAGGCAGCGAATTTGAAACAACCACGGAAAGCAGCGGTTCTGTGCGATGAGGCCAATAAGAGGTACGAAGATGCTCTAGTTTTAATCTTGTTGATATCGCGCGACCAAGACAGTTTCTTATATAGATAGTCTGGTTTCTTTGTGAGAATAGTGCCAAAGAGTAGGGTAGCCAGGTGAAGCTTTCTGCGTGCTGACATTCTCATCAAATTACCCTTATTTAAAAACGGAGTGATGTGGGATCGTGGAGGGACATTGTAGCAGAATCTTGCGCAGGCATTCTGCACTCGCTGGATAAGTTTTTCGCTTCTACCGAGAATGCACGCCCCATACACAGTGTCAGCGTAGTTCAGCTTGGATAAAACAAGCGACTCACACAGCATGACACGCATATCCACACTTATGTAGGGACGAACACGATACAAGAGCTTGAGTCGGTAGAAGCAGTTGCGCACGGCCTCCAATATGTGAGTCTCAAAATGCAGCTGCCCGTCAAATACTACCCCAAGATTACGAGCCTCCAGAACCCTTTCCACACCACAACCATCAATCCTGAGGTCCAGGTTGCAAGCAAGCAATTTGTTTAGGAAATCCCTAGATCCCATCACAATATACTTCGACTTACTAGGATTCAGGACCAAAGAGTTTCTTCTGGACCATGCAGAGATCCTCTCTAAATCCTCATTTATTCTTCTTACAGTTTCAGCAGTATCCTGAGAGCGGAAGGAGAGGTACAACTGCAAATCATCAGCGTAAAGGTGGAACTTAGTGTTGATCAGACATTTGGCAATGTCAGCACTGTACAGGATGAAGAGAAGCGGGCCAAGGATCGATCCCTGCGGCACGCCCCTGTCCACGTGCTTCGGACCAGAAGACATGGTATCTCCGTTACTGTCGCATGACACCTGGACAAACTGTGATCGATTACTAAGGTAACTCTCAAACCATTTAACTACTCCGACATCACACCCATAGTAAGACAGCTTGGAAAGAAGAAGCGAAGTATTAATCGAATCAAAAGCACGTGAAAAATCTAGTAGGACAAGAAGGGTCCCCATGCCTTGGTCTCTGGCTTCCAGAATGTTACCGACTACATCCAAGAGTGCTGTCGCTGTGCTATGGCCCCTGCGAAAGCCGGACTGAGCCATCGGCAAAATACTATTGAGCTCAAGATATGCCCTAAACTGGTCAGAAACCACCCTTTCCAATATCTTGGAGAGACATGGCAGTAGGCTAATTGGACGAAGGTCTTTCACGCTTGTGGGGTTAGATACTTTAGGGATTGGTCTAACTATTGCCATTTTCCACAGATCAGGGAAAGAAGATGTGACAATTGATCTGTTGATGATAGCTGTGATAACTGCAAGTGTACGAGGGAGTGTCAACATCAGCATCTCCAGAGATATATGGTCAGAGCCCTGTGCATTGGACTTAAGACTGCGCAAGATCCTCAGCACCGCATCCTGCTGGACCGGCTCAAGCTGGAAATGACCATTACCGTGTCTATGGTGCTCAAAATAACTTAAATCAGCAGTTGTGACCTTACCACTGCCGGGTACATCCAAAAAGTGTTGATTGATTGATTCTGGGTTATTACAGAAATGTGGCAGACTATGCTCTGGTTTTTTTGAGGTGGCTATAGTTGATTTAATGTGACTCCATAACTTTTTTGGTTGTTTAATATTGTTATTAATATATGTCCTAAAGTATGCACACTTCTCACTATCAAAAGCAGCTCTAACAAGGTATTTTAACTCTTTGTATGATTTAATATGACGCTCAGATTTTGTGGTTTTAGACTTCAAATGGCACTTGTCACGCAGTCCTATCATTTCCCTGACAGTATCTGTTATCCAGGGATAAGATTTTTCTTTGATTAGGACTTTCTTAAGGGGAGCATGCAAGTCAAATAATGCCAAAATGTATTGGTTAAATGTTGAAACCATGGAGTTCACATCTTCCAGACTTTCAATATGTTCCCAGTCTATTTTATTTAAGTCATCATTAAAAAATTCGGGAAGGATGTCTCTAAGTGGCCTATAGGTAACCCAGTGTGGAGCAGGCTTCTCCAGTTTAAAATTGAATTCCACAGATATAATTGCGTGGTGACCGAGCTCGGGTATGTGTGATACTGAGACCCCACACACACGAGCATCAGTACACACAACATCAATTAGAGTTTCACTATGATCTGTGAAATGGGTTGGCTCGGTAACAACTTGTCTTAGCTTGCAGCAGTGTATGAAATTGTTCAGCAGTTTAGTTTTGTTGTCTGATTGGTTTAATAAGTTAATATTGAAGTCGCCAAGCAAGACAACCTTGTCCGCGTTAGCAAAGGACGAGAGAGAATCGGTAATTGCATCCAGGAAGACATTGACATCAAGCCACGGCGGCCTGTATGCAGTGCCGATGATAACTGACTGCGAGTTGATGTTAAGCCTGAGCCACATTTGCTCGACCTGCGGCGCTGGCGGGTGCGGCACGGCGCGCACGCACACCCCGCGGCGCACGTAGAAGCCCACGCCGCCGCCGCGCCCGCCGCGCACGGTGCGCGCGCGCGGCACGTGCCGCAGCCGGTAGCCCGGCACTGTCGGCGCGCGACCCTCCTCTCCCTGCCTGAGCCAGGTCTCATTTATCGCCATGATGTCCACAGAGAGGCTATCCACAGCAACAATGAACTCCTCCTGGCGTGAACCGAGTGAACCCGCATTGAATAATCCAATCTTTAAATTTTTTGACTTATTCATTTCTGTAAAATAGTGTTGTATATAATAGAAGTAAGTATATCGTTAATAGCGTCAGAAATGTTATGTAGGGTAAAGCTTGTATAATAATGTAAGGTGTAAATATAGTGAGATACATAGTATTAGGTGTAACTTGTAATAATATAGAGTAAAGTATTGTAAATATTGTATAAATATATATAGTCAGCCAATAAGAGCTTATACATAAATCCCGTAAAAATAAATATATATTAATGAATAGTGAAGTTGTGACAATAGAAAGTGGAAGTGTTACATATATAAAATGTACGTTGATAATAATGAGTTGAACAGCTGGGCCAACAGAAGAAACCAGATTATACTGAGACACAAACCCAACTGACCTCGCACAACACAGACTTAAATACCTAAGTGAAAACAAAACAAATAAAAAGAAGTTAACTTTCAGACTTAAATAGTTAAAACTAGTACGGTGATTGCCTGGAGCCATGTAATCAGACATCCTTTGCCGTAGACACCGTAAATTGCGCAACAACCAACACTACCCACAGTACGCCCATAGTACTTAAAATACATATGATAATAAAGAAAAATACACATGGAGGAGGAGGGTTCCTCCATTATGAGAATTTATTTAAAAAACCGGCCAAGTTCGAGTCTAACTAGCACACGAATGATTCCGTACCACCGTACAATATTCAAAAAAATAATTATTAAACCTGTTTTTGGTATCCCCCTTTAATTTTTAACTTTATTGAATTTTTATTATTTGTTGTTTTCAGCAATAGAAATACTTAAAAAAATTCAACTGTCTACCTATTACGGTTCACGATACAGCCCGCTGACAGACAGACGGACGGACAGACAGCGGAGGCTTATTAAGTCTCCGAATGAAATTTAAAATCATCATTTTCACATCATGAAATTGATGTGAATTTGTTTTCTGTTTTTATAGTTTTAAGGTGTATTTTTTGTAATGCCATACCATGCCATTTACCATGCCATTTTTCTTTCTTTCTTTGATAGATATGGTTCCGTTTGGCAGAATCCTCAAAAACTCATAATCGTCCATTCCAGAAATAACTATGAGTAATGACAGAAGCAGACCTTGACAAGTTTTCAACTACAAATTCTCAATTCAAAAACTGGGTATTAGGCTTTTAATGCAAATACACGCGGTATGTATGGTCATCATTCTGAAAATACAAGGCGTGAAAGACGGACAAAATACAGGGGTTGACTTATCATTGAATATAAGTAGTAGGTTGACGTCATACTGTACTGTACTTACTGAACGTTACGAGTCAGAGATTAGCCATAAAGCGATTACCAGTTAATTTTAGTCATTGGTTAGAATTCAGATTATCATGCCTGTATCAGATGTCGTAACCAATCTTTACTTTGTGTAAATAATTTCATCACCACTGCTCTCAAAAATGGTGGAAGAAAACATCGTGACGAAACCGGCATGTCTTAGAACAAAAAAATCGAAGATATGTGACATCTACCAACCCGCACTGGGCCCGCGTAGTAATTACAGCCCACTCCCTCTCACAGAGAGGAGGCCTGTGTCCCAGCACTGGGAACATTAATAGGCTGATGATGATGAACCAATCTTCAAAGATTGTTTACGGATACTACCAATATACAGCCAATGATACAAATGTGTAGGAAACCCTGCACAGGCATGGCGAGCAGTGTGTTGTGTTACGGGAAACCACAACCCGGTTTACCACTTGGCAGTAACCCCAACGGCTATTTACCACTATACAGCCAATACAAATGCGCAGGACACGCTGCACCGGCTTGGCAACAAAAGATTATCCCTGAAAGGGCCTTATTTCATGCAATGCAATAGCATCCTTCTGTACAAAACCTTAAGTACTCTTTTATCTGCCATTCTTCTTAAGATGTCGGTAAAAAATCCAGTAAAATAAAATAACCCAGTTTAGGCTGTACCTTTGATTAAATACAATTTATTATTAGAAATCCAATCAAGCATTTCAACTTAACCTTAATCCTATTTTTCGTATCTTTTGATGAAGATTTATTTGGTCAATATTATATTTTTTTGTATTTTGAAAACATATAGTCGTTTGAGGAACCGTGAAATCGTCGCATTGTCTCGCTTCATAACAAAACGAATGTAAAGGTCGACATACCGTATCCTTTGTTGGTCTTCGGCTGGAAGGGGTAAGCTTATACATTTTAGTATCTGACTGACGGACAAAATGTTCTTTTTTTTCCCCAGTTTACATCCCATTTTTCTTTTTTTTTTTTTGGGTGGGAAATCATCATATTATTATGACTTCTCCCGCTCTGGGCGGAGCGAAGGGCGTGTCAGACTCTTACTGACTAAAACCCACTAGTGTTCCTTCCCTTGCCTTGCCAGGGGCCACGGTTTCCCCTTAGGACTTCCCGCGACCCCGGTAGGCATCGGCCCTAGCGGACCCCACAGTCTACATCCCTATTGGAATTTCAGTAACTTGAATAATTCACAAATGTGACAATGTGCAAATTATTCTTCACGGAAACTTAGTTCAATCTTGTAACACACTACATACAATACAAGGTCCCATTAAAACAGATGGACAAATTTTAACACAGCGTTCAGTACGTCTAACCAAAGATAACCAAGCAAAAAAAAAGTGATTTTATTTTGACCAAAAATAATAAATGGCAGTGGGTAACCAACATTTTTAATAATAAATGGCAGTGGGTAACCAACATTTTTAATAATAAATGGCAGTGGGTAACCAAAATTTTTAATAATAAATGGCAGTGGGTAACCAACATTTTTAATGTTATTTTCGTTAGCTGATTTATTTTTCTTGTAAGTATCTAATGCGTTTTTCTTATTTATTTTTTTACCATTGTCCTTATTTTGGTGGTCTGAATGATAACTACAAGTTTGTCCATCTATTATATTGGGACCTTTTATATAAACAATCACCACAGCTATTATTAAACACATTATTAACACGGTCAAGTTTCTACCTTATAAATCCAATAACCTCGCTTGACTTAACACAGACGTAACTCTTGCGATATGTCTAATAATAAGCTTATTGTCTTTGAAAACCAGTAGTTGAACTATATTAGTGCTTGCTATTCTGGTCTAACCGCTAGGGTGAACTGCTTTGATGTCTCCAAATTATATTATGTGTGTTGGCAAGTTATGAAGAGGCGCGAACCGTGATAATACCTAATGTTATATGCTCAATGTCGTATGTGAATCGAATCAGTGTGTAAGTCGTACATGATTATGTTTAATTGACCTTATCAAATAATTATTATGTACCGCAACCTATAACTGATCTCATTAAAATAAATGTTATATTTACTATGTTAATAAGATATTTAAAAATTGTTGATTGTTCCTAATTGATATACTTTTATATTTTTAATAATTATTATGTACCGCAACCTATAACTGATCTCTATAAAATAAATGTTATTAATGTTAATAAGATATTAAAAAATTCTAGATTATTTCAAATTTATATACTTTTTGCTACAGGGTCCGTTATTATTCCTTAGCTTTAAGCCAATATTTATGGAATCCAAACTGGTTCCATACAGTAGATTATGGCCCACACCTTTCTAAAATAATAGGCTGATTTTGTTTTTATGCTTTTTTTTTCATGAGTATTTGTGGATACTATGGATAGTTTTTTAAGAATACGCAATCAATATAATGCCCAATTCTGTAAACAATTAACGCCTCATGATATAATAATTATTATAAATATAATGGGAATTTCCAGAACGTCCAGCTTTAGCAGTGTAATTTTATTTTCTTCCAAGAATGTGTAAAGCTGTTGTACATTTCAGAAATTAGACAATTTAGAACCCGCCAACTCTCACAGTTCTCAGAATGTGTGGAAACGTGGAGCATGTCTAGAGCGAAACATTTTATGACCTACATCCTTGCCTTTGTTTTCCACTGTATACCCAGAAATCATTTTTTATCTCTTAGGGTGGTCGCACATCTGGCGAAAGATGTGTTGGGCATAATTTCGGTCGCGTCTATTTATTCGCTTGACGTCATCGATTGAATGTGTAAGGTTGAATTTTTTATTATCTCCGATCTGGCGGTACGCGACCGACGATACACGACGCATCTTCCGTCAGATGTGCGACCATCTTTAACCCTATAATATTATGACAAATTTTCATGAAATAAACTAATCATCCCGCTGTATTTTTAGCCTTGAAACTAAAGCTTACCTGAGAAGTAACTCTCTCTAAACAGACCAATTAACATAACAAAGATATTTGAATAGATTACATCTTCAAAGTTTGTGTTCATTACACATAGCTTTAATCTAAATAACGTTAATTATAATGATATTATGTTCATGAAATGCTTATTAATAAAGTTGGTTCTAATATTGGTGTGACCTACCTATGAATTTGTGCTATACAGGATGTAAATAAATAACCCTTCTTTTTTCGCTTCGGCGCAGTCGGGTAAAAAGGAACGTGTGTTGGTATTTTCAAGCAGCATTGTCCTCGAAGTTTGATAAATAAATAATAAATAAACAAAAAATGCTTATTACATTTGTTTTTCCAAATATTTGACTATTTTTGTGCCCATAAACCGTAACTATATTGCTGTATCTACTTTTTGGATAAAATTGTAAATTAATATTTACAGGCTAAAGACATCTGATAACATTATCATAAATAATTTCCTCAAACGCCAACACCTAAACGAAGATCGACGTTAATAATTTCTACTTTACTTATATTCGACAATATTTGACGGCATGTCTACCGATCAAGAGTTTTTAGTCCTTTCCTTTAAAAAATAGGCTAGTAGACACTTGACAAAAACGAAGCAAAAATAACTCGATTGTAGCACGTGCCGTTCTACAATGTTTAACAAAATAAACGAAAAAAAAAGAACTCAGACACCCCAATTAGAATATTAAATTATACAACTAAAATAACATCTGTATTTTAATTTATTTAAACCAAACCATGTAATATTTTATAAAATAGTAATCCTGAATAAACGTAAAACGGTAAAACAAAAACGTAAATTCTTCTAAGCTTAAATTTCGTTTTGTTTTGACGCGGTGATTGCGACGCGTTGGTATTTTAAATTACTTAAAAGATTTTTTCGGGAAAAATTTACAAAATTATATAAAAATGCCGAAAATAAAATCAGAAACCGATTCAAAACAAACTGCTTTCAGGTCTTGCGTTTATTTTGTTACATCTTGTATAGTTCGTTTGAGGTTGCCCTCTTGGGAGACTAGCGTACTGTAACTTCATTGTTTACTTATGCTTAAAAGCTTTTACGTTACACAACTTATTTTTGGACCACGGTACCTCAAGAAAAAGAAAAAAAGCATTTTATTTTGTGAGACAGTGAGATACAATCACTAAAATAAATTTTTCACTTATCTAAAAGAATGATATCTCTAAAAAGAATCCTTACGGAGAAATAATTCAAATACTTATAAAAAAATAAGACATGTGTAACCAGACCTACTTTCGTAGGACTTATTACAAAGGTCTTTTCTTTTGTATGTTTTTCTTGACTTGTTTGTCAATAATGTTACAGCTGTTCCATAATTAACCAGAAGGCCAATTCACGTACTTAAAAAACGTTCACATTCAAGTCACAGTTCCGCAAAAGTTCCAAAATGTCACAAAAGGTATTCTGCTAAACCAAAAAACTAAGTTAAACGTGACGTTTTGTGCGATGAGATTGCGACTAGAATGAAAATAAGAAATGTACTAAAACGGTATTCAGCTAAAGTTTTAACTTGACAAAGAAAATAAAATTGGTATTCTGAGGATTAAAGAAGTGTGATAGTTCATACATAATTAAAACAAAACTTAAGAAACATACTTTAAACTCTGTTACGTCACCAAACAACCCCAGGGCAAATATGATAATTATAATTACTAATTTGACGTAAATACTTTGTATCTCATTTTAAGCATACCTTTATCCAGTTGTTTAAGATTTAAGTATTGTAAGTTTATAATTATGAATTTTCAAACGTCACTGTTCTTCGGTATATTTGCTCAGGGAGGAAGTTCTATATAACATTTATCGAGCAATAAAGTTACAAGTCTCGCTACAATAAGAGAAATGAACGCGTTTATCTGAAGGTACCATAAATGTGTACGAGAACTTGAGAACAATAATTGAGGTTTGATAAGATCTGAGAGCACGGATCTAGGTTGACGATCCCTGTAAATGATAATTGTGTGGCAAAATTTTTGAAAATGTAGCCTAACATATTTGTGTTTATGTATGTTTAAGAAAATAAAGGAAAGATAATTAATACTTAATGAATAATAACACAATAAAATAAATTAACAACCTAGGACAGGAAATAAATGATAAAAAAAATGTGTCATGACAGTTAAAATTTTACACTTTTTAACCGACTTAAAAAAAGTAAAAGGTTGAAAGTAAATGTTCATCTGTATGTACTTTTTATTTATTTATGTATGTTCATCGATATTTACGTTAAATAAGGACAGATTTTGAAAATTCTTTTTTCATTTGGGAGAGGAATCATGTGCCCTATAAATTTTATTAACTATGTTTGGGTAGTTTTTGAGTTAGCTTCGATAATACGTATTTAATTCACTTTGTGTATCTTGATAATGTTATAATACTTCCTATCACTGTTGTTTACATAGCACGTAGTGGTAAAAAAAAAAATAAAAAACAAAAAAAAAAAATATCGGCTTTCAAAAAAAATACAAATCCGAAATAAAAACACCGACTTCCGAAATGAAGTTTTTATTCACTTTGTTGTTTTTCTTGGAAGTCAGTTCTTTTTTTTTTTTTTGTAGAAATGCTTTTTTGTATAGAGTGCAATATGGAACTTTTTCTTTTTTTTCTTTTTCTAATCCTTGGAACCTTTCAAAATACGTAAGCGTTTGTTTCTACTTGGGTCGATCGTTACCAAACCCACACATTTGTCATCTTTCAGGTTATTTACGATAAGAGATAAGATGGCCTATTCTCTGATCGAAAAACCGTACCTAAATCAAAACGAAAATGTGCTTACGATATTTGAACTAGCATAGTTATGACGTTCAGGGTAATAATAAAAGACGAACTGACATCATCATCGGTCCAGCCTTTTTCCAACTGTGTTGGAGTTGGCTTCCAGGCTAACTGGATGCAGCGGAATACCACTACCTACTTTACATGGTAGTTCTAATTTAGAGGTATGAGGAACAGAGTGTAAAGTTTACCCATCCACCATAGAAAAGGGAGGATCCTCCAACCAGACGGGTGTTGGTGTCTGGCGGCAACTGCCTGAAAATTGATGTCGGATTGTCTTATTATATGTCGTTCGCGCGGTAAACTCTAATTGCGCGATGCCTGATTTGTGTGACGTCATGTCTTTGCTGTGTAGTTCGTATGTGGCAGTGTAACCGCTACAGAGCGACTGCTTATCTGACCTCTCCAACCCAGTTTTAGGTTTATGTGAAATAAAATATTTTGAATTTGAATTTGAGTTACTGGGTATTCCGATACCTACCCCTTGGTAAGACTGGTTGTCAGACTTTCGGGCTTCTAACTTCCCTGTAACGACTGTCAAAGTTCTACAAATGACAGCCGGGACCAACGGTTTAACGTGCTCGCCGAGGCACAGAGGGGTCTCGATATGTAATAGATGGTTACCCATCCACGGACTGACCTCGGCGAGCGTAGTTTCGATCGACCGGTGCGGCTGTAATTATTTAGCCACGAGCACTTAAAAAATAGCAACTAACTGTTGAAAATAAATTATAAAGCGATTCTAAAATAGAAGCAAAAGCGATTATGAAATAGAAGCAAATTAATGGAATATTCAGCTAATTTTCCTAAAGTGTCTATAGAAATGAGTTAGCCCGAGGTCTCTAAACTCATTTACGAAAAAGGTCTTTGTAATTAACGCAGTTTACCCACCAATATTAATAACAGGCTTATCTTTCAAAGCAGTCGTCCGGTAATAGGCCTTTCTTAGTAGCAAAATCCCAAAGGATTAGGGGACAACAACAATAAAATTATTTGTTCAAAATTCGCTATGAAAATTGCTTCGCAAAAACCAGTGTGGCCAATTTATGTACGTTTTTTTCTCACAGTGGAATGGAAAGAAATGTATGAATGGAATGGTTCATATCCGATTACTATGGCATCGGATTATTATGGGGCTCTTACTCGATAGGATTTTGAGGGGGAGCAAAAAGTGGCAATTGTACATTTCCTGTTATAGGACGAATATTAATGTAATTGCTTTTTCTACATAAATAATAGATTCAGGCGCGACCTTGCGGAAATGCATTATAAAATACTATAGACGAAGATATATTTGGTCACCTATTCCTAAAGAGTCATGAAACGGCATGTTACCACGCGGCTCTGCGTCCGGCGCTCGGCGTGGCAACACGCCGTGTTCGGGTTCGCGACAAAGCAATCGTCATCCTGAGGATGCCTCATTGAGAAGTGAAACACGTGTCTATTTCTTACAGGGTTTTTTATGACTCTCTAGGAATAGTTAAGCGAAATACGAGTAGGTTACTCAATATCTACTTCTTTTGCTTTTTCCACCAAAATTGTTTAAGGATTTTTAATAGATTTTGGAAGGAGCGGATACTTTTGGTAGTTTATGTTAACAATATTGTGGGTGAATCGATATTGATTATATGTGCGCGGTAATTTCGCAAAATAAATACGACCACAAGATTTTATGCACTGCTAAATGCTTTTTGTAAATTGCATAACACTATATGTCTGAATGATAATAAATAGATTTAGAATTGCCCATAACCATTGTATACGACGTAAGGTTGTTTAGGTATGTACTTGATTCTAATAGAGTTTGGGGGCTATCAAGATGGGGCGTTTGCAAACGTAAATGTTCTTCGTAAAAAATCGAGAACCGTTCGTAAATATAGTTATCTTCATTCAGGGACCGCGGACCGAAAGTACTCCATGCCAGGGGGGGCAAACTTCTTTGGTCACCTCCTTCCCCCCCGGCTTCCTCCGGCCAATTTAATGCAGTTATAAGACGAAACAGAGATAATTAGGTCAATCAAATTATGATGTGGTGAAGTGTGGGCGTTTTGGGGGACTGTCTTATGTAATTTTGACGTTTGAAAAGTGCAGCCTAGTTTGATTAAATGACATTTGAATTTTGAAAATATACATATTTTTATATAATATATTGCGACGATTTTATTTTTACGTACCTTGCATGCCAAAAGGTAAAATATGATGATACTAAGACTGTGATATACAATTATTACATGAATGTAAAACAACTGCACATTGTTTACCCATATTTGCAAATAAATAATTTTGAATTTGAATTTGACGATTCACTGGACGATACCAAAGGCATGGCGCCCTTCAGCCTTTGAAGCGAATTCCGTAAGATTTTCATTTAAATCTATACGACATGTTTCTATGCCATTCACTTGCAGTATTTCTAGATAGGTTAGTTTTCTTTGCTTCATTGATAGTCGGAGGAATGTTCCGATGCGTCGAAGGTACTCAGCTACACAAAGTTCTGTCATTCTGTGAAGGATAGCACTGAAGAACCCTCCTTTACCAGGTAGTAAAATTAGAGGGGGCGCCCCACCCCCCCCCCCGTTTGATTGTAAGGAAGGGGGCATTTGGCCCCCTCTGCCCCCCACTTCCGCGGTTCCTGTCTTCATTGCATCTTATTTTTTTTTTGCTAAACGAGGATATTACGTGTATTGTATCTTAGTGCTGATTTCACCAATGAAATTGAACGCAACCAGCATTTCACAAACGCGTTCAAGAGCTGTCAGTGTCAAAATTGTTATGGAATATTGTACACTGACAGCTCTTGAACGCGATTAGATGTGCTGAACGCGAACGCAGTTTCATTCGTGAAATCAGCCCTTTATCAATGTTATAGAATAATTGGCGATTGTTGTTTGAAAATTTGCTTTGATATCACCGTAAGCACAACGTACTATATCTTTTTAGGCTATATAAAAAGATCTAAGAGTCGTTAACCACCCTAAAAAGGCGGTGTTGGAGTAATAAATGTCAATGTGATGGATGTGCCCACATTAAGCCGCATAGTCTCCACTATAGCTTTACTTTGTAACCTTTTATTTTTATGCCTGGATCCAACGTGGGGATGTTTTTTTTCATGTGTTTTCCGTATGGTAAAACGAAAGGATCATTTAGGGTAAAAAGGGTTTTGTATCCTTATTAAATCGTTTTTCGTCGTGCCCTGTTGGTTGTGTTATTGGGTTTTTCCATTAAGAATTTCTTAGTAACAGCACGGAGTTTGGAAATTGGCGGTGTGGAACCATCGTGCCTCGGAACCCTGATCTCTCTCCGGTCGTGTCGGATTGCTATCCCTTCGGACTATGAGGGAAGAGTGACTACACCTGTCTGCGCACACACTTGTGCACTATAATATCTCCCCTGCATAACTACAAAACACACTTAAAAACGGTAGATCAGCATCTAATTTCAAAGGTTATGTCTTAGCATAATAAGGAAGAAGACTAATTTTTTTTTTGTCAATCAATAATATTATTAAAAAATATTAGAATCGTATTTTTTTTTTTTACGTTATCAAAAGATTACGGCGATATATTGAGTGAAAATGTGCCATGTAAATGTGACGTCACAATTATGTAGATTCTATACTTACTTGTGACTTAGCAACCCCCACTCCCCCAACTTTAATGCGTTTTATCTAATAATTTTTTTATTAATATCAAAAAGCAAAAAATACGTGTCCCAATTTTTTTATTATCTGACTGACGGACAAAATAGAATTTCTTTTTATTTACCTTACCTATTATTAAAGGATTCTAATAGCTTTTTCACACAAAACCCGGACTACACGATCCTCAATGAGCCTGTCAGATCCACATACGAATACGGAAAGTACATCAAATCAATAGTTGGTATTCACAGACAGTCTGTGTGAAACCTAAAATAGGGAGTTTCAATTAACCCTTATTTACACGCGGCGAACCAAATGAGAGTGTAGACTGTATGATAGCTTCATTTGAACAGCACCTATATTGCGTTAGATTGGCAATGAGATTCGCGCCCCATGTGGATAGAGCTCAATTTTGCTTGCGTGAAAAGGCTGAGCAACAAATTACAAATCATTATGCAAATACTAATTTGATGTTTTATTTGTATGGTGTTATAAGTTGACAAGCTGGCCAGCGGCTACCCATCAGATAATAAACACTTTCAATAGTTAGAAGACTGCTGATGCGTTGCTAAACATAAAGAAAAAGTAGAAAAGCAGGAGGAAACTGAAGAACTCTTTTACAAATAGATCTATCAACTTTAAAATTCTGACACCAGGTTAGTCACTTACCATACGAAAAGAAGAAGACTGATGCATAATACCAAATGAAATGCATATGCATGGGAATAGATAGGTAGCATTAGTTCTTCAACAGTAGCATGAGCCAATTACGAGCAAAACCTACTTGATGGAAGCATACAATTAGCACGTATTTGTGAAAAGAGAATGAGTAGATTTACAAAATGGAGAGCATGCTGTTAATGGAAATACGCAAATAAGGAGGTGTGGTTCTTATTAGCATGACTGTGTATTCCAAGCTTAAATTAAATGATATTCTTTATTAAAATATTTGATTCACATATTGGGCCCTAAACTAGAGGTATATTATTACAATAATTGGAGGCTACCTGAACTAGAAATAAACCATCTCAGGTATCAAAATTCAAAAGTCATTTATTCAAACTAGGCTGAGAATCAGCACTTTTCGAACGTCAAAATTACATAAGACAGTCTCCCAAAAACACCCTTCACCCTATACAGTATTTTCATAGAGTCTACACCCTATCATTAATTGCTGAAAACTATTGCTGAAGATATAACTGCACCTGTGTTGAGGTTTGTTCGTCTGGTGATCTTTAGGGAGGTATCTCCCTATTGGTTATCTTGACGGGGCGGGGTGTCTCAGCACAGGGGCATGTGTGTATAGAATTATGTATGCTGTATAATGTATATGATGAGTGTTGTCTTTTGTAGTTGTATTTAAGTACTAACAATCGTTACTAAGATTTTTATACTAACCTTTTGGATCTCGTTGTCCCAAAATAAATAATTTTGAATTAATTGTTTCAACAAAACTCATATTTCGGTCACATTCAAACCAATCCGATTTTAAGAGCGATTCCTAAATATGATACAGGGTTATTTTACTAAGCCAGTGTTGCGGGCTTTAGCTGTTAATTGAAAATATTCGTTCCGTGCGCCGAATGTCAAACGGTATAGTGATTGATTAGCGGTGGATTGTTTTGGCAGTGGATGACGGTACCCCTTTGTTTGAAAATGATATTGTGTTTTGATTGTCTACCGTTAATAACATACCCATCATTTGTATCAGAAATATTTTGAAACTGATGAGGGATGTTAATTCTTTTGCGTAAATTGTAAAGTTAATAATTATTTTTTAATTGTAGATAAGAATTGTCGCGAAAAGTTTACTGTATGGTACCTGTGAACTCTAAAATACTACTAGATTCTGCCCGCGACTTCATAGCCCCCGACCCACCGCGTCGCATTGCCTCGCCTGCTCGCGTTTTTACTTCGTTTCCGCTTAGCGCTCTTTCTAACTTTTCTTGTTTTTGCTTGACTAAGTTAGGGTCATAGCGCAATGTTAAATAGCTTATTATCTTCCTCTAGAATTGGGCTATCATTTACAAAAAGGATTTTTCTTATTCGACTGTTAGTTTCAGAGATTAGCGCGTTAAAAAAAAAACAAATTCTTTCTCTTTATTATATTATTACTAGCGACCCGCTCCGGCATCGCACGGGTGCAATTTACATGTGAAGATGGTATTCTGCTCACGACACATTGAACAAAAAGTACTTAGCATGCATAAATTCAAGATAGTGTTTAATAAGTATTATTAAGTACTTCTTTTTTATATATTTACACAATATATAGATCACGTATGTCGATCTGGAATAATGTACCTTTCAAATGGTGTACACATTTTTCTAATAAGAGCTGTGGTTCCGGAGATTATGCTCCACATAAACACAAACTCACAAAATTCGCTCACTCTCTTTATAATATTAGTATAGAATTATAGAGATAATAGGTAAAGAACTATAAGTATTATTAAAACAGATTACAGTTGATGTTATTTAAACTTTATGTTGAGTCAAAATAAAATTTACATTGTTTACCCGCTTGATACACAATGTAATTATTTTGACTTATTTAGTAAATATTTAAAGCTTCAAACACAATGAAAATAAAATATTAGTCCCAAAATTAAAACAAACTAATTGTGGAACCTATTAAAGTTTGCCCACAGTATTTAAAACTTAAAATAATTCTAGAAAATAAATTAAATCCTTTGTTTTCGTTCACCACAACCTTTTTATAAAGGTGAAAGAGGTAAGGTTAATATATAAGGTAATTTTTGTGATAAATAACAACTACCTATTATAATTATCTATTATTACAAATATTTTTAATTACAAAACTGTTTATTTAAGATACACAATTCATGTCTGTAATTACGACACATTTAGTTTAAATGTTTCATCGAAAACGGTTTTACATAATTATAGCTATCGTTTCGAAGACATGTGATATCTACCAACCCACACTGGGCCCGCGTGGTGGAGGCCTGTGTCCCAGCAGTGGGAACATAATAGGCTGATTATGCAGCCATCGTTAATAGATGAGAGCCAACGACGATAGTTATTTTTGTGCTTTAATGAACTATAATTAATATTAATAAGCAACACAAAGTTAAACCCACTATCACTACATATTATAAAACAAAGTCCGCGTCCGTCTGTCTGAACGCGATAAACTAAAAAACTACTGAACGAATTTTCATACGGTTTTCACCGGTGGGAAGGTTTAGGTGTATTATTCATTAAGAGCGCACCGAGCTAATTGCGAAATGATTGAGTTAAACGTAAACAAAACTACATATTTTTAATAACGTATACATTTTACATTTTGAAAATGTGTATTTGTTTTAATAATCCGAAGGAAATATACCTAAATTAGCGCGCGAACCGCCCATCCCTTATTCCGCCCATCCCATTCATTAGCGCCAGAAGCTTTGTGTGCTCTTAAGGTTTTGTGTAAATTGGCTGAAATATGACGATGACTGTTGAAGATGTCGGAAAAAATCATGCCAACTGGGAGCTTTACTGGCACGTGCCGCGTAAACCAATAGAAAATAGTATATACATACAAGAAGGCGTGAGTTTATGTATAAAGATAGGCAGAAACTACAGAACGCCACTTGCTACGATCCTTACATACTTCTTTTGCCTCGTTTACGTTCATACATCTGGTCATACACGCTCGCCGGTTGCGAGTACTACGCACCTGTCCTTTCTGAAGAACATCACCAATAAGGTCAGTATATGTCCTCCTAGGGCGTCCCTTCCCGGCGTTTCCAGTCACATCTGCCTTGTAAATACATTTTGTTAGCCGCCTAAAATAGTATATAGTTATATGAAAACAATGTATTGCGGAATTAATACATTGTTTGGATTAACACATAATATACGGTACTTTTAATCCCGGTAGCATGTTCCCGTGGGATATTTTCCAACATCCACGCGGGTGAAGCTGCGGGCAAAAGCTAGAGTTAGAGAACAATAAAATCTTAAAGCCCTGATTAATAAACAATATGTATTAAAAAAAAACCCGTCCGGCGCGTGCGAGCGGTGTTAGGTATCGTACTGAGAGTCTATTTATGTGGTAATTTTCAGGATAAAAAAAGAAAAAAAATCGTCAAATTTTTTTTCAACGGGGAATATTATCGGCTTATTTATTACATCGGGCGCGCGCGGCCGTCGTTTAGTCTACAAGTCATATCAAGTACTAACTATATGAACCCTGTTGAACACTTTGTAATTTTTTTATTTATTTGGGATAGTTTTCGTACTATACATGTGATTTTTAAATAGCAAACAACTTTTTTATTTTAAATAAAAATAAAAAATCTTTTAGGTAATGTTATTGCAGTACATATGTGTCCCTTTTGGATCAACAAAGTTTTTTTTACATATTGTATAAAGAAATACTTCGTACGTAGGTACGTTCTTCAAGTTCACATAATCTTTCACCAAGATCAGAATAAAATTACTAAGTATTTCGCTACAGAATTCTTTGACCAACAACACCAAAGTTTTGCTAGCAAGTTTTTAGATTTTTCTTGTGTTGCCTAGGTTGCGACTTGAAATATACAAGCAACTACTTAAGGAGTAGTTTCGAGTTGTTTGAGATGAGTTAGCGCCTCTTTGTGAGAGCATCTCAAATCAAAATGAGTTTGATTTGATTTTGTAAGAGAGGGAATATCAACAGTCATCAAAATGGTTTGTTAAGAACATAACATCACGCCTTGTTGCCCCGAAGGGTTGGGCAGAGGTGTACTTGTATCAGGTACACCGAAATTTAGCCAGTTATGTTTAAGGCCCATGTAGGCGGCGAGCCTATTGCCATAAAGCTTTGTGCAGACCAGCGCGACTTGTCACGCGACAAAACACCGGTTATTGTTATACCGTGAAGTTTTCTTAGAAATTGTATTGTTCGTGTCGCGTCGCGCGACAAGTCGCGCTGGTCTGCAAAAGCCTTTAACCGGGCACAAATCCAGTCTCCGGGCTGTTACTGAGAAATTCCAGACAGAAAAACCCAATAATACTTTGCCCGACACGGGAATCGAGCCCAGGACCACTAGACCAACGTGGCAGGTAATTTAAATCAGTTATTGCAGGCAGTTATTGTTAAGAACAAATATGGATCAGAAGGTTGGGCCAAAAAAGGGATGTATGAAAGGCATGCAGCTGAGATGAGAATGCTAAGAGGGACGTGTGGTGTTACACGAGTGGATAGAATAAGAAACGAGTACATAAGAGGAGGTCTGAAAGTGGCACCGGTGACCGAAAAGTTGTGCGGAAATCAGTTGTCATGGTATGGGCATGTGATGCGGAGGAATGAGGAAAGTGTCGTGAAGAAAGTTTTGAGTATGAATGTCGATGGCTATAAGAGTAGGGGAAGACCAAATAAATGATGGATGGACTGTGTGAAACATGATATGGCTAGAAAGGGGGTGAATATCGAGAATAGAGAAGTATGGAAGAAAGGGACATGTTGCGCCGACTCTATAAAGGTTAAAAGAGGTCATACAGATTCGGAAAGAAGAAAATATTTAGTGGAGTCTTCATACTATCTTCCTTAGTAAGGTTTATTACAAAATGAGTGGTCCGTATTAATAAAATACCACACGGATTGAAATCTAACACTCTCACCGTTAAAGTATAATAATCTTGCGAAATAAGAAACCCTTGATGGCAATACCGAGTTAATAGTTTTATTAAAACGTGACGAGATTGTCACCTTTAAAAACACGTGCAAGCAGTTATAAGTTTTGCTCTCATTGCGCGACCAACTTCAGTTTCGCAAACAGAAAAGAAACTGTTACTCCTTCACACTTTTATTGCTTCCAAAAATACTTCCCAACCCCTATTGGGAACACTGAAATAGGGGCAGAAATCTTGAAAGACATTACGCTTACAATCGCAATAAAAGGTACAATCGTTAAATAAGACAAGCAATTTAACGCGTGAGAGGACCACGTGCTGTGCACTGATTGGTCTTCGTCTGTATGGCCTTTTTGATTGAGGCCTCCGAAGTTCGCCGTCAGCGAAAAGTGGAGGCCTTTTTGGTTAAAGGATAATGTGTTAGATGAGGGACGCGCTTCAGTGTCGGTGATGTTTATCGATGCGGGCGAAGGGTGTTTGAGTAGGGCTAATGAGTAAGGTGTTATTGCGTTTATATATGTGTGTTGTGCCATTTTATTGTTTTTTTTTTGGTTTTCCTTATTATTTTTAAATTGTGTTTTTTTTATGGATCATGTGGTCTGCAATAAAGATTTTTATTATTATTACTTTACTTGTTATAGATCGTGTAAAAATTGTGATAGGTACAAATAGTATAAAATGACACTTTAATTTGACAGTTATTCTAAAAATAAAAACACCAATTGCAGATTAAATTGTAATAATAGATAAGTAACTAAATCTTTTAATTTTCTTAAGAAATATGGTTCAAAAAGTTTTTGCACTTATCTACCTGCATTTTACATAGCGCTGTATCTACATAGCAAAAATAGAAATCGTTTGGACTCTCCTGTAAACACACATAGACTGTATGACGTCTGTTCGTTCAAGGCGAAACGTTAAGCAACTTTATGGTAACTTGATCCGTGGCTAAGTGTTTGCAATGTCGATCATTCGCTTCGTTTACTCGCCTATTTTTGGATGTATTGTTAAAACAGGTAGGTATGTTACTACGAGGTAAAGGTAGAAATACTAATAAACATATGCAGTGATGATACATCGTCTAGAAATTAATATAATGAGCTTTATGCGTAGGACTAAAGCTGCGATCTATAGAGCGAAATTAGACTACACTCAAGCTATGTACAGTAAGCGTTTCATCCGAAAATAAATCTTACTCATATAAAATTAATGTTCATACTCATATCAAACGCACATTGTTTAGGTTCATATTCGTATGAAACTCTTACTGTACTTAGAGTAAAGTCTAAGATTAGAAGTCTTAACAAAGTAAAATTAGTCGAAATATTTGTAAACCATGACCTCCGTTATGCCAGTGTAAACAAATGACATGCTGGCAAGAAAGTAAGATAATTTAATAGCCAACTTTTATTACAATTGTGGCGTTCTCTTATGACCTTTATAAAGGTCAACACATTTGATAGGAGGGTGATTATTTTTGGAGCACTTTCATAATTAGACAGGAAGTAAATAAGTTTTCTAATTTACACAATTACCTGTGGGTTTGTGGGCAAGGTAAGCTAGTTTTTCCCTACACCAATATTTAAGTAATTAATTATAGTCCGCGCGCGACTATTTGGCCGCTCATCTCATCACAAATCATCTCGCTATTGCAATCTGATGTGTGTTTTGTCTAAACTAGCCGGAACTTTCACTTCGCGACGGCAACACGCGTTGAAAGTACCGGTTAGTTTAGACAAAACGCACATGAGATTGTAATAGCGAGATGATTTCTGATGAGATGAACGGTCAACTAGTCCCGCGCGCACTATAATTGATATATTTTTGATATTCTGTTTAGGTATATCAATAAAAGGACAAGAAACTATTTTTAAAGCTACTCGGTGTCTGCAAAAATACTAAAAATATATTTCTCTATCATAAAGCCATACTTTAACTTTTAATAGTTAAATAATGGAAGTATGGACATGTCCATAATAAATTTCAGCGTAATGTCCTGAATTTAATGACTCGGAGACCGTAATTATGAAATATGAGCGAAACGTGGTCGACTGAATGTGACAATATTTCTTCTTTGCGGCGGAAAAATTATATATTTATGAAATAAATGGTTTCTTTTTTTGTGACATAAGTTTTAACTTATGTCACAAAAAAGTAACTATACTAAAGTAACAATATAAATATTGTTTCAATTTAGAATTAAGAATTTCTAAGGGGTCAGTCAAGAAAGATGAAGGTTGTCGTCCATTCCAAAGCATAGTAGGATCTTATGGAGAAGAACGTGCAAGAAACTCCAGCAAGGACAATCTTAAATCAAACTATGTATTGCCTACTGAACATGGTAAGGTCAAAATGCATTAAGCAAAGTTTCGCACTCAAAGTTAGAAGTGTTCAGAGCTCTTCTCACTAATGAGGCGACAGTAATTATTATACAGATTCAGTAATTGCTCGCTAATTACTAACTACGCAGATCGTTTAGCAGCCCGTTTCTTTTAATTGACTTTTACAACTTGCATGGGAACAGGGGAAACAATTGGTTTTCTTGCTGTTATGACTTGATACAAAGCTTTAGGCACACGTAAAGGTACCTAGGTAAACAAATTCGACCAATAAATTAAAAACTAATAGGTATCGGCTACAAAACAGTAAACTACACCGAACAAATTATACTCGCAGTGTAATGTCATGGGGTCTCAATTCGAAAAAATTACAATTAGTCTTGAAAAAAGATCATAGATGGCAGCATAGGTAATAATTATGTAATTAACAGTCACTAAAAAGCGATAAACGGAAGATTTTGGCTGAAGTAAGATTAGTAAAAATCAAAACTTCCTTGTTTAATGCTGATTTATCTATTGTAACTCATAAATCTCGTATTTTCAACAAAAAAATATAAAACCTTTTTGTTAAGGGCTCTTTGCAATAGATGGCGTTTTACTCAATTTGTCATAACTGTAGCACATTTAGCCAGTCAATAGCCCGACTAGGGAGGTGACATTTTTTTGTATGGGATTGGGTATCTGTACGTAGTATTATATTATCTGTGGTAATGTGTAGTGTTTTTTTTTAAATTGATTGCAATGGTTAATATCAGTTCCCATTGTAAGTCTTTACAGTGTATTACATTACAGTACCTGGGCAACCAAGCTATGCTCTGGTGAAAATAGAGAATGCTTATTTAATAATATAGGATAGTTCATACTAACTCCATGTATACATAATCAGCCTATTAATGTTCCCACTGCTGGGACACAGGCCTCCTCTCTGTGAGAGAGAGTTGGCCGTAATCCACCACGCGGGCCCAGTGCGGGTTGGTAGATGTCACATGTCTTCGAATTTTTGGTTCTAAGACATGCCGGTTTCCTCACGATGTTTTCCTTCACCGTTTTGAGAGCAGTGGTGATGAAATTATTTACACAAAGTAAAGTGCCTGCTTGGTTTCGGACCCACGACCTACACCTACTGCTCTCTGCTCTGCAAATAATAAACCCACATGTATAGTACATACTAATTCCATGCTGCCATGTCATACTTCTAAGGTCCATCCCATCCAAGCCATCTTGTTCTAAAGTTTGCCCGACCAAGGTCTACTCGGATTAAACTAGAGAAAACGAATTTTCCCAGATAATGATCTAGCTAGATAATTTTTTCGTCCCCATAAACCCCTACCTTCAGCTGTCATTAACGAGACACAATAGAATTTTAATTGTTATGCCCACCTGATGTCCACTGTAACGGTCAAGCGGATATGCAACTTTCAACGAAATCGTTAGACCCGTTTTTGAGAACGTAATTACAAATATATATACCAATACCTATATATTATTAAAAATACAGGATATTTTAATTTAATACAATCTCGAAAACAGTCGAAGTGACTGCTTTATTCACAATTTAATTTATTCCTACAAAGTACTAGTAGGTACGGAGCAAACTAGCTCAACAGGGTTCAAGAAACTCCAAGAAATTTCGAGTAGAACACAATATTAACTAAAGAGCGCTGCGTCAAAAGCCCGAAACGTCGAGGGAATAAGAGTCCAAAAATCTAATAATATATTTAATCAAACCCAATACGGTCGCATTTCGTAAAAACTCTCTCACAAAGAATCACACGCTACCCGCAGTTAATAAAAACGGGCCGACAATTAACGGCCGGTAAAAATAGCCGACCGTGGCCGTGTGTTTCTGTGAATGGGAAAAAAATAAACATTTACCTTAAGGGGAAATAGGTTAAGGAGAGAGTTTGAAATGATTTTATGTTTTGTGATAAAAATTGGGTGAATAATCAAGATGCATTTTTATAGTAAACCGATTGTAGAATCATCTTGAAAACGTTTGAATAAAATTGATAATTTGTTAGAAGAAAAAGGTATCATTGGTATTGTGACAGGAAAAAAAACAAGAATTGAATATTGCTACAGCGTAGCTAACGCAATTGTTTCTGCTACGGAGCTACGCTTCGTAGCCGGTAAGTGCTACGAAACTGTGCTATCGTAGCTGATATTGCTACGCATCTATCCTGCGTTTGCAAATGTGTTTTTGGAAAATATACTTTAAATCCCACACATAAAGTTCAGTTTGCGGTACAACTTAAAAAAAAAATAGTCTATCCAAATAGTCTTAGTTATTCTGAAATCAACTTAATTTACATCGCTATAAAGCTGATATTTGTTTAAGACGAAATTACATAAATTAGAAAAGGATTTAGAAGGATCAGACATACATTTGATTTTATTATAAGGTAGACTTTCTAAGAAAAAGTTAAGTTCTTACTTATACACCAACTAAACCAAATATACTGTCAAGACAGAAAATGAAAAAACTAATTCATCTCATAATAGAATCATCAATTACAAAGGATGTCCCAAAATCGATCTCACAACTTAATTGAAAACAAACGACAGACGAAAAACAAGTTTCTTGAACTTTGCCAATGATCGATGGCCTCTGTTGATTTAGTTATAGACCTTTTTTATTAGCTAAGAACTTCATTGACCGATCGCCAATCGTTCGATCAGCGAATTCCTACCGCCCTTTTTATTTTTCCCTTATCTTTAGAAGGCCTTCACACTCACATTGACGGTGAAGCTTCATAAGCCTCAGATTACGAGAGATCACTTAAGGTATTTTTCTTGAATGAAGTGGCAAAGTGCTGGAGGTTTTGCGTGTTTTTAATGTTTCTGGTAGTCGAGCAGTGGTGGCCCAGTGGTAATGGCCCCGACTTACGAGTTGTAGGTCGTGGGTTCGAACCTAAGCAGGCGCGTTACTTTGTGTAAATAATTTCATCACCACTGCTCTCAAAACGGTGAAGGAAAACATCGTGAGGAAACCGGCATGTCTTAAAACCAAAAATTCGAAGACATGTGACATCTACCAACACGCACTGGGCCCGCGTGGTAGATTACGGTCCACTCCCTCTCACAGAGAGGAGGCCTGTGTCCCAGCAGTGGTGGGAACATTAATAGGCTGATTATGTATGTATGTATTATGTACCTACGTCCAAGATTCATTAAAAAAGGGCAGAACCTATTCACTTGTGAATTCTTGCATAATTTTGTCAGGCCTAAACTAAGCTCTTAAAGATAGACCTAAAATAAAAATAAATGACAATCAGCCGTAAGCTAACAGTCGTTTTATCTTCAAATTGCCGACTTTTCTCAAAGACCTTTGTTTTATTTAAACACAAAATCGGTTTAAAGTTATATAACTTCTACTTAGCGAACCATGCATGAATGAAATAACATTTTTATAGAGCTGGCAAACTGTCTTTTAAAACTCTCGTGTTTAACTAGAAATGAGGGACGACTGTCTTGTATTCAATTAACCTTTTAAAAATATTGTAGTTTGATTAAATATTTAGAATATTGCACAGGCATTTGGCTATCCTAACTTTTTAATCCCTTTTCGCATAAAAATGTACTATTATTCTAAGACATTTTCCTAAAATAAGCATTAAAGCTAATAGCTGGCTGAAAATCGGCAATTTAGGTCTAGGTTTTGTTCTAATAAATTCTTCGTTATTTCTTTTCGCAGAAAGAATTTTGGAAGAATTAAGTTAAACCCTCGTCTATCTCACGGTCTTAAAAGTGATGTGAGCAAAGCGATGAGGCTTCAGTATCTTTTTTGTTAAAGAATTGATACAATTTAAAGTGTCGGTACGGTAACTTACTCAACAACATGGGGCTTATAAAAATAACAACCTGTTTTAGATGAAAAATAGCCTATGTCCTTACTAAGGGCATGGTTTATCTGTGTGCCAAATTTCATACAAATTTGTTCAGCCGTTTTAAGGTTAAAGCACACATATCAACTCGGAAAGGGATCGTCACCGTATCGCCTTTCGCCTCGCCGTCAAACAGGCGTCAACCTTACGTAAGCAAGTAACCAAAGCGGATCAGCAGCTCCGATACGTCGATTCGAGTACGGCTAGGCGACGCGACAGTAGGGCAAGCCTGAGAGATATATCTCGACGGCATGTGAAGCCAAGTCAGATGCCCATGGGCGACTTTAAAGCTCTGACACCAGGTTAGTCACTAACCACATGAAAAGAAGAACTTAATATTGCTAATATTACTTGAAAAGATAATGTTCCTCGTAGAGCGGTGACATATTTGTTATGATTTGAATTCAATAAACTTACGAAACCAAAAATCTGTTATACATACTTAGAGTAGTTAATTTATTTTGAGCTGAAACATTGCATAGAGATTCTACACCTGATGTAATCTTCACCCGTTTTGGATAGATATACCCTTTTCGTTTCACGATGTTTAGTTAAAGGTTGTTATGTTTGTTTATGTAAAGGTTTACGTTACACTTGAGTAATAGGTACAGATTGAATAAAACAATTCCCTCCTTCCACTTAGGTGTGGAGTGGTGGAAAATCCTCGTTTCACGGAATCATAATTACGTAATACAATTGAACAACTTGATAAATAAAGTCGGATTGAAATAAGGGGTAAAATAAACTTATTTTTCAAAATGGTTACTTTCTCAACTCGGGGCTTCAATACACTTAATTTATTTAATGGGTAGATAAACTTGAGAATCCTCCGTTATCTATCATATCACATATCATATTATCTATTTTATCTTATCATTGTGGATATCTTTACATGCTCATTGGCGGAATACCAGAGAGTGACATTTAACTAATTGTCCTCTATATAACTAGTAGTACGGAGTCATTACTCGGGACTTGTTATTGATTATCCACTTTAACCGACAGTTATTAATTTGGACCCTGTCAGTCATAATATAATGGTTGAGACTTCATTTTTGTTGGTGGTGATGTTTAATCGGTTTTTGGGTGACGTCTCTGTGAAAATTGTAACTATATTGTTGTATTGGGTTCCTACCTGCAAAAACAAATATAGTAGTAAATAAATAAATAAATAATAAATCAAAATTTAATTTAACTTATTTGACCACTATTTAAATTATATAATTCTTTACTTTTGTATTATAATTGTTTAAATATAAGACCACAAGAAGCTCTAACATTAATTTATCTTCTAGGATCGGAAAGAACTGTCTGAAAAATAGTTCACAATACTGTGGTGAAATATTAGTAATTCAGAAAGGTTTGTAGCGGAGCGTACCGGACTCACTTAAGTATCACTCGACACTACTCGAGAGTGTACTTCGTTTTAACAGAGTTTTTAATAAAAAGACAAAGGTATATGAAATTTTAAATATAATTATATTGAACTAGCGGCCCACCCCTGATTCGCGCGGTTTTCACGACATAACAAAACATGGAGATTTTTTTGTGTAAGTTAAATATAATTATAGCTACACAGAAACCTCTTGAAATAAATTCTCTAAATAATGATAAAAACACACAGACAGACACAAAAAAAGATTTTAATTTATAATTAGATTGAAACACCATGTCGTCATACACAAATAGTTATGAAACCAAAAACAAACATTATACTTTTAGTAGCTCTGGGTTAACTGCGTTAACACTAAATTCAGTGTTATCCCAGTTAAACCGGAGCTACTAAAAGTATAATGTATGTTTTTGGTTCTGGTAGTAGCTATGGGTTAATTGGGTTAACACTAAATTCAGTGTTGATCCAGTTAAACCGGAGCTACTAAAAGTATAATGTATGTTTTTGGTTTCATAAATATTTGTGTATGACGACATAAAAACTTTTTATAACAGTTTCAAGGGTTATTTTCTAACTTAACAGCTTCCTTTACGATTTTTATTGAATTCGCGAGCTTAAGTCTATTTAGGCCAGCCTCAAATAGATGGCACGAAGCCAAACCCATTCGGTGCTGCTAAAAATAACCACCAACTTGACGGAATTAAGGTGGGTTATGTTGGCAACCTTGATTCAATTTAAGGTTATTTTCTAACGTTTGTGATAATATTGACGGCAACTGAAATAGGAGTGAAGCACATTATGAGAATATTAAAGCAGAAGGAATGTAATTATGTAGGTGAATGAAAACATAAATATGAGTGCGGAAATATTCACACAAGAGAGATAGTATAAATGGTGTTTTATAAAATACAATAGACAACGTATACATATTTACGATGATGACGTGACGTTTTATTTTTATGCTATTATTTTTTGTAATGGATTTCTTGTCTATTTTTTTTTTTTTTACGATCATGCTGAGTGGAAGCCTTTTTGTCACAGTCATGACGTGCCAGCAGCTGCCGACTAGCTCTGTTTTGTGCTCATCATTATATTTAAACCTATTGTGTTTTATTGTTCTACTCGAGTTAATTTTTTTTTTGTATGCTTGTTTCTATGACAAATAAACTTATTTTTTTCTTTCTTGTTTTCTTTATTTTCCACATTTCAGACATTCAATCATTCAATTCAGTTTTGGTTAGGTGCCCCTCTTTTTGAATAAGTGGTATTTTGTTGTCTACACTACACAACAGATTTTTGTTTGTAATGAATAAACTCTAAAACTACTGGACTGATTATAAAAATTATTCACCAGTGGAATGGTATATTATAAGTATTATCACTGAGTAAGATAGGCTATAATTTATGAAGACATCACACGGGCGAAGCGGCATATGGAAGCAAGAAAATAATCTAATACTTGATTTATAAGAAAGTATAGGTACTGTAGAGGCTTTATTCCATTTGGTTTGAGATGCAACCTTTGTGTGCGCATATTGATGGCAGTTAGAGGAAACAAGCATTGAGTTCATAATTAGAATAGGATAAAATAATAGAGAGTCAGCCAACGGCTGTCACGCGGCTGGTTGTAAAATGTATTGTAATAATTTGTAGTTCCGATTCTAGAAATAATTATGTTATGCGATGCTAATATGCGTTTAATTTAGCATCATCCCGGTACAAGTGAGCCTGTAGTGCTCACAGTACCTATAAAGTAGATCAAGCCATTACGGTCGCCGGGTTTAGAAGATGCAACCAGGTTCCTAAACATTCATTCTACAACGAGCATGAAGAATAAGATCTTCATTTTATTTCTCTAATCAGTAACACAAATTCAAGATGGCGACCTTGATATCCTTTTATTTCGAATGTTCCAGGAGAGCGATAAAAAGTTGATAAAATTGTACTAATTAACTTATACGGTAGGTACGCAGAATTTGATTCCCACCGAGGAAATATTATTGGGTTTATGTTAGGAACGGGGCCCTGATAAAAGCAGTACATATATTTCATAGGTATTGTCTTTTGAGAAATATATAAGTACATTACAGCTCTGTCTCTTCTATTTAAAGATACACAATCATAATTATGTTTAGTAAGTAATATTCTCCAATTCGGCTATAAAACAAATGATTGTAGCTCAATTTTGAGGCCAACGCGAAGAATGCTGATGGTCAGCCAGTATCTAGAATGGTAAAATAGGAAGCCAATCTATGATGAGGAAAGACCCAGAAGGCCAATTCCCGTAATTATAAACATTCCGAATCTAGTCTCCATCTGATCTCAGATAAACTTGTCAAAAATGTAGGTAAATAAGAGATTTTTTTGACATATGCGAACGTTCTTAAAAATACAGAAAACCTTAACCATCATTTAAGTCAACAGATCAGTTAATGTTGCTTTACAAAGTTTACAAACTAAACCTGCACACTCATCAATAACGGAAAAAACAACAAAACAACTGTTTGGACCTCAAATAAAACCTTAGCTCGAGTATCCAGTAACCAATACAGAAGAAAAGAAAAAAAAAGAAAATCCAATTCTCTCAAGGAACATTGCACCGCTAAGGTCTGCAAACGTGAGCGGATAGGAACTGCAATCGGACGGAAAGTAATTAAGTAGCGACAACTTGCAGTAATAAAGAATTCCGCGTGACTTTAAATTGAGAGTTATTTCAAAGTAACTTAGTGCGAATTTCAAACGCGTTCAGCACATCTAAACGCGTTCAGGAGCTGTCAGTGTACAATATTCCATAATAATTTTGACACTGACAGCTCTTGAACGCGTTTTAGAAATGTTGATCGCGAACTCTATAGCGATGATGACAATTTTTTAACAAACTTCAAAAACGAAGGAGGTTATAATAATTTCGTCTGCACGTTTGTTTTTTAAATGTATTTTCTTCAATATTTTTGTCAATTGTGGACTGATTTTGAAAATTCTTGGGTACTTTTTGAGTTAGCTTCGATATGCGTATTTATTCCACTTTGTGTATCTTGATGATGTTATTATACTTCCTGAATCCTGGCACTATTGTTTTCATAGCAAGTAGTGGTATACGAATGAGTGTAGTAGGTAAGATAACTAAAAAGAAGAAATACAAACTTTTTACAAAAAAAAAAACACTACAACGTGGAAAATAAGTTTAATTTCGGAAGTCGGTGGCAAAAAACTAAAATACAGATCCAAAGACACCGACTAGAGTATTTGTGGATATTAATATACATATTATAAACCTTCTGGAACATATTTTCTAAATGATGGTGAAAACCGCAACCATCTCTTGTGTAGTTTAGAAGACTTATGCGTTCAGACGGACACGAAAAGCGACTTTAGTTTTCTACTTTTTATCTTCTTTGCGTGTCAATGGCAAAAACAACACGAAAAAAAATTTCCTTAGTTTTTTAAAGTTTGGCCCAAAACTCAGCAACGCGAATACCGTTCGCTGACGCTGGCATTAGGTCCTCACGTGTGCAGGTGACAGAGCATGCGTCGCAAGAAGGGAGGTAACCCATTGTCTGCGGAGAGACGCCGCATACACACCGGAGATCTGAGCCGTCCATGAACCCTCACTTGTGGAGTTTGACTTTGCTGCGACCTACTTGGGTACGAAGTCTATTTAAGATTTTCGTAGTTTTTAAGCTATTGCATAGCTTCTATCGCGGGCCTTGAGCGTGGAGACCTAATCCAGAAATTCCGTAACGAAAATACGAGTACCTAAGAAAGAGTGTTTTGTATTGAAAATTATGTTTAACTGCTTGACAACAAAGTTCAAATTTACTTAGACGAATGATACGAGAGTGTTGTATTGAAAATTATGTTTAACTGTTTGACAATAAAGTTCAAATTTACTTAGACGAATGATCCTTGACTATTAATAGTTAAATTATACTTTTTTATTAGTTTGATGTTCCCATCACGTTGTGTCAAGTTTCAAAAACTATAAATGTGAATAACAGTTCCTGTCAATGTCATCATTGCTATTTCTTGTATTCGGGTTAATATTTTACAATTGCGTAAGTTGATAAAAAATGCTATGCAATAGCTTCGCCGCGGCAGTCCCCGAGTGCCACACGTCTTTTTATTATTATAGAAGCTCACTTCTACATACACAAAAATTTACGAGTACACTAACATACAGACACAGTGGAACCTTGACATTATACCTACAGATACCAGAAAACAATGCGATATAACTCGACCGATTCAATTAATTACAACAGACTGACAATTTACATAATAAATTAATCTTAAGACGACGTGACGAGTTTGAAGGTACGTGATACTGTTAGAGATGTCACTGGAACTTGGTAAAGAGGATGTCGTTATAAACGAAATTGGGCAAGATGGTTGGATTAATAGGTAATTTTGAAAAATTTGTATATTGCCTCGTTGGTTTAGTAGTCGCAAACGCTACTGCTGAGCATGGGGGTTCGATTCCCATGTCGAGCAAAGTGTTGTTAGGTTTTTCCGTCAGGGATTTCTCAGTAGCAGCCCGGAGTCTGGATTTGTGCCCGGTTGATGGCAATAGGCTCGCCCCTATTACATGGGAGTTAATTATAACTGGCGAAATGTAGGTGTGATTAGGTACACCTCTGCCTAATCGGGGATTACAGGTGTGGTTATGTCAAATAAATACAATGAAATTTTATGTATGTTAGTGCTCCCGCGCACTAAGCAGCTAAATAGCAACAGCCGAGCTGCGGCAACCAGAATATAGGGCAAATTCTTGGCTTCCTAGTGCGCGGGCTCCAATGAGCCTTTTTATGTTAGATTGGTTACCGTAGCCTAGTTGCCGCAGTCTGGTTATCTAGTGCACTGCTGCCCCTATGATTAGATTCATTAGGTTAGGTAAAATAAAGTTTCTGCGAGGCAAAAATCTATAAACGTTACCTAGCTCGTGCTTTGACTTGGGCATGTTCCCATCTCTATCTTGTACTTGAAATTTGACAGTTGTCCAACAAAGACGTACGTCTTGGATAAACTGTCAATAGCTAATTGATTTGCCAAATTTATACATATCGAGTATTCCAAGTTCTCCCCAAACCGAGTGTTCAAAATGCGATTGTTTGAAGATATCGAACCAACCAAGATATCATGTACTTGAAGTTTGACAGTTTTCCAAACAAAGACGCTTGGATAAACTGTCAATAGCTAATTGATTTGACAAAGTTTTACACATAATCGAAGTCCTCCCCAAACCGAGTGTTCAAAATGCCATTGTTTGAAGATATCGAACCAATAGTACCGTCAAATTGATAAAACTAAGTAAAGAATATCTCAGAAACCGGATAGTAGTCGTTCTAAAATATACCTACTAAAACCCTACCCTTTTGTCTACCTAATTTTATTTTACTGGAAAGGTAAAAAGCTTGATATCTTATAAATCTGTAAGATTATGAAATTCCCGGAAAAGTTTATGTTTATACTGATGGAGCTGCATCTATTACGACTGGAAGCCGGCCCCAACATAGGTGGCTGAATGAGGTAGAAAAATAGGCAAACGGCCAAACAAATCTTTATGTTACGCTACAAAAAAGATACCGAATATCAACATAATTTAAAGAAGTCTGTGGTACAGTGGGTTTCCAAGAAATTTCACCCCCTAGCAATGTAAAAAACAATGGGGGTGGGGTTCTCCAGGCAGAATAATGACTCCATAATGCGTCTAGTGGTGCAGGGCAGAGTGGAAGGTAATAGGCCACGCGGGAGGTCACCGATGAGATGGACCAATCAAATAAAATCCGCGGTTGGAGGCCCTGTCAATGTCAATGAATGCGCTAGACTGTCATGTAACAGAACCAGATGGAGGGCAACGACTAGACCTGCGATTGGACATAATTCATTGTGACCACGACCGCTCTGTCAAGAACGAAACGAAGAAGAAGAAGGGGTTCTCTCAAGCCCTCCGTACCAACATGTATTTCTAGGCTTTTTCGGTTAAAAAATGTTTCGCGTTAAACATCCAAACTTCAATGTTAAAATAACTAAATTGTATATTTTCACATTATGAAAATGTAGCTAAGGCTTCACTTTCTTACCATCAAAACTTAGTTAACTTGGAAACTTCACCATACTAACGATATAAAGACGAAACAATCTTGCTAAGAATCTGTAGCAGAAAGTACAACACTTAATAAAACGTTCACGTAGAAGCCTATTGTTAGAACTAAACTTTGTACGTTATTCCAGACCAATATTAACTTAACTTACGCTTAGTCTGTACATAAGTAAAACACATTTTTCTGTAGGAACGAAGTTTCTCTTGCATGAAGCCAGGTAAGCTCTAAGGAACAACTTTATGTTCGAACTTTGGTATAGCTGTGTAAGTGAAGCAAGTGATGAAGTTTTAAAATATAATTTACTGGTTTTGTGTTTTTAAGATTTTTTTAATATGTGTACATACAACATAATATTTTATGTATGTCAATCATTCTGCCTAATCTTTTCCCAACTATGTTGGGGTCGGCTTCCAGTCTAACGGAATGCAGCTGAATATCAGTATTTTACATGGAGCAACTGCATACCTGACCTCCACAACCTAGTAACTGAGTAAGACTGGTTGTCAGTCTTCCGGGCTTCTGACGACCCGTAACGACTGTCTAAGACTCACGGATGACAGCCGGGACCAACGCCTTAACGTGCTTTTTGAGGCACGGAGGAGTCTCGGTATGTAAAGATAGCCTACGGACCAACCCCGGCAAGCGCAGTTTAACCTGATGGATCGGTTATTACTTAGCCACGAGCCCCTAATAATATCGATAATATTTTATGATACGCACTAAACAGTTTATTGAAAATGGGTTCTTTCATCAAGGTTTTCTTAACGATGTACTAGGATACCTTTCATATGGTATATTTTTTTCTCATTTATAGTACATGCTGGGCACACAAAAAAAAAACAAAAGACCATCCTACTTCTCAATGAACTCCTGCACCTGATAAAAAAATACTAAGGAATCATGCAACGAATCTTAAGTGGTACTAAAGATTCTTCGATAAATAACAAGGCAGAATTGTAAATGTGTTTGGACTGGGTATTTCACCAATAAATCCGAATCCAAACCGTCCCCAGTTACAAACATTTCTACCAGATCACATTCACATTACACGCTGTCCCATAAATTCCAAAACGCGAGTGATTTCTACAAGAAATCTGCCTTTGTGTGTGATTTAAACCGAACTATTCTAAACCGAGGTTCAGAGTAACGAATAAAATTCTCACGTTCTATGTAACGCAGTTTAAATGTGTTCATAATTATGCAGTGTAAGCACGATTGTGGCTCTGCAATTGCTCGAGAAATTTGATTCATAGGTGGTAGAGTATTAAGCATAAGTGTTACCTTTCTCTACTCGAATTTGTGCTTCAAAGGGAATGGAAAATCTATCTGCAACGTTGCTATTGCAAGTGCGAGCTCTGTAATGTTGCATTGCGTTGCTGTAATCATGTATGAATAACTAATCGTTCAAGACAAATCGTTTAGAAATTACACATCCTCAGTGTAATCAGAAATGTAGTTTTGTGTAAAACAATGATACTATCACCGTAATATAGTACGACCGTCTAGTAGATGGTCATACTACATATATAACCAAGATATATTTATAGCCTCCTAGCTTTTGCCGTTGCTAACCTGGATCATGCTCTACGTGTGTGCCAAGTTTCATCATCATCGAAATCCTTGGCAACAGAGAGATAAACGAACTTCCGTATCAACGAAACGAACATCTATATAACTTGTACATTTATAATCTATATAGATATAGTAAAATACTAGCGAAGTTAAAACTGTACATTGAACTTTTTCTGATGCCGAAAATATAGTTTTTTAAATTTTCGTCTGTTTGTCTGTTTGCCTCGATATATCGCCAAAACTACTGAATAAATTCTGTTCAAATTTTATACTAATATTCCTTAAAAGTCTGGTCTTCGAATAGGCTATATAATATCACTTAATTTATAAGCAATATTGCATTATGTTCGTATTCCTCATCAGTTTACAGCGAGATTTAATTAGACAAGAATTTTTTTTATAATATTGCATGTATAGATCATATCGATTTAAACTATGAAATGATAATTATCACGCTATACCAACAAGGAGTTAGGTAGGCTGTACTTAAAATTAACGATTTCAAGTACCGATTAACTTATAAGCCAATATAATTCACAGTCATGTGCGCAAATCCGCGAGCACAGCTAGTTTATAACATTAATTCCTATTACCACTATGAATCTTCACAAATACCAAACTAAGTAATCAACAGACAACTTCTAAACCAATTAAAGTTGCCGAACAATTAGCAGTTCTAGATAAGTAAAGCAAGTAACATGAGAACAAAGTCATGACGTCACTCCATATAAGGCAGACATCGTCCGACAAGTTAGATTATGTTGACGTAGCTCTAGACTCAATTAGATTATGATCAGAAGTTTAATTGCCCTTCACCTTGACATTTCGTTTCCCTTAATTGGCAGACTTTGCAAAGTACTTTAATGAAGAAAATGTCTAAGGGATTATGTTGGGAAGCAAACCTTACGTGCATGAGCAGGCTGCGTGATCAACGTGACATCGGCACGATGAAGCTCGTGGCAGCGGCGACACGACTCGGCCCGATGGCCACTCGCTTCCTCGGACTCCGCCGCGACGGACGGTTCTCCTCTCTAATTTAATTTTTTTGTAAGGGACTGTTCTACATTTTGTAACAAGCACGGCAACAAACCATTGACTAAAATACAGTCTACTCTTTTATTGCTCCCCCGTGTTAACATTGGTCCTTCGAGCCGGATCCTGGAAATGGACACAAGTGTCCTCATGAGTGGCAGTAATAGTTTATAATGACGACTATCTTGATAAATTAACGTGGTCTTTGAGCTTAGTGGATTTTACTAGATACATTTCTGGCTTTTTACAAAATATGGACCATCTCAGACACTTATCTGTACGGTACTCATATGGCCTGACTAAGATGTTGTCTGGACTTTAAAAGAGACTGTGACCTCAGCGTTCGTTTCGGTCTTTCTTCTCAGAGTAGTCGGATAGGAAACGCCAACCTCATCTAGTTGCATAATTATTTTTTGACGTGTCAAAGTTTTTTTAACCAATTTACAGATATAGCCTTACAGTGTCTATCGTTTGATTTGAGCAAAATAATCGAAGATTGGATGACCTCGGTAAGGCATGGAAACGTATAGAAGAGCATTGATGAAAACAGCCAGAGCTCCAGGGATTACCACGAGAAGATATTTAATTGTTTTAAAGAATAAGAATAAAGTATTACATAAAGAAGTAATTTTTTTTAACCTGCTCTTCAATGCTTGGCAAAGGTAATGCTGTGCTGTTTTTATAGCTAAATTGTTATGAACAGCACTGTAAGAAATATTATGCCAAACATAGATTATAATTACTAGTGCTAGCGTGGCTCAATCACCAACAACAGTAGAGAGCTACAAACTAAGCTTAACAAATAGCAAAACCCAAAACACTCTGATTTTACATCACAATCCCGAATGATTTCGAATCCTATACTGAATGGACATCATGATTCGTGCCTTCATACGAACGCGGTGCCAAAACCCTGTGATTGCATGGTTCTGATTTGTACGTTGTCACCTAGATTAGCCGGTACTGCGGCCTTTGTTGATGCTGGCCGGCTGTTTGGGATATTCTGACTTTATGCCGTGTTTTGAGAATAGTACTACATGTTTGTAGGTTTCGAACTGGATATTAGAGGCCGAAATGTTTTGCGTTTAGTTATGTCTAATAAAACATTTTGGTCTACCTACTTAATTGAGCTGAATAAACCCATTATTCAGGGAAAACTCAATTTCAGCTTTTACAGACACATATTTTAATCTAGCTCTGAAACAACTGACTGATTGAAAAGTCTCGAAGGTTTGCCCATTACAAATATTCGTTCCATGCTAGAATCAGGACCACACCGTTGTCCCTGAGTTGACAGTACAAATTGCTGTTGATTTACTAAAACATTCGCGATCGTTCTTTTTGTCAGCTCTGCGCTAATGAACCGCGAAGATGCGCGAAGATGTTCGAACACACTTTGCCTTGCCCTTCCATTTACTTTTGATCACGCATCGCCGCACTCCATCGGGTGTTAATCGCATGAGATGGGAAGAGCACACGAATAAAACGATTATAGATATGTATAGCTGGTTGTTACTAGAGATGGGCCGAATGTGGTTTGAACCGAATCCGAACTTCGGCCGAACATTCGGTTAAAATGAAAAGTTCGGCCAAAGTTCTGCCGAACTTTGTACAAAAGTGTTAATTTGAACCAATAACGGTCTGTATATTAAAGCTAGTGAATCACATAATAACGGCTGTCCAAAGACAAAGCGTTTTTTGACTACTTAATGTCAAATACTGGAGAAAATGGCAGATTTTCATGAGGGCCATTATAATATAACGGAGCCGGTGTCCTAGGAAACCGAGGCAAAAACCGTCACGAAAGCAAGTTAGAACTTTTATGAATTTAATTCTAGAGATGGATTTATACAAGAGACAATGGTGCCGATTCTCTTGTCACAAATGCCTCTAAACTAGACTAAAAATCACTAAAATTTAGTTTAGTCCTGTCAAACGAGCATTTCCCATTCTGAAATAGTCTAAAGTGACACAACTTAACTATATTTTAGTTTGACAGCACTAAGATTGCACTGAGTTATTAGTTTAGTGAAAATGGCAATTTTGCTATTCTGAATTTGACGTTTTTCACCTAAAAATTTAGATTATCCAACTAAATCAGTCTATTTTTAAACGCGATTAAAAAGAAGTGGAATAAAATTAGTTGGCATGAACTAAAATTCACACACTTCAACTGTAAAAACTTCATCTTTTTTTTTATTTTGCTTATATCTCGAAAACGGTGCGTCGCAGCGCAAAAATAATGGAAATTTCGACCCCCTCTGCAACCCGTAAACCCATATGCCCCTACTCACAGGTAATATTTTTTCATATTTTCCATAAAAAAAGTTTAAAATTCCATACAAAATACGTCAAGGCTGCCCCCCCCGCGCGCCTCTGGCTCTAAAAAAATTCACGGGGTAGAGCAAACAAGTATCACGTGGGTCGCGACGTGACTGTCAAATTCAATTTTAGATGTGGCAAAATTATTTTTTAATTTAGAGATATTTTTCCGCAGAATAGCTTTTAGATTCTCATAGCCAAAAGTAAGGTATTTTAGTCGTAGTTTAGTTAGTTTAGTTCGGTGTACAAGAGAATCGGCACCATTGTACACGAAATTAAGTTACCTACAGTCTACAATACAGACTGAAAGAACATGTGTTATCAGTACCTTTATTTATCAAAACAAGGACGAACCAATTTGTTCAAGTCTAGTCACAGACTTGACATCCAGACACGTTTTTATGAAATTCATTCCTTCTTATAAAAGTTATTCACAAACCGTTTACATCGATCGCAGGAATCTTTAGAATACATAGCACCTATTTGTATGTTGATTTTATTCTAACCACTAAAGAACAGACATTTTTCGCAATTTTATACCGTTCTTTTGTAGGACACTGAAAGGAATACTAATTTTGATTTAGGTGGTAAGTACCGAAGACTTCTTTCGAAGAAATTGTACAAACTTTTAGTGTCTACAAAAACGAAATAGCTACAAGATAAGAAAAGTCTTAAGTACTGCTGAGTTCTGATTGAAGTTTCACTTTATTTATACCACATTTTAGATAGATGTTTTAAATAAATCTACATTTTTTCTACATTTTTGAAGTGAAAACTTCTTTAGCGGTATTGTGCATTTTTTTTGAGATGGGTAAAAAATGTTAAAGTCGCGTCAGGACGTGACCGTAAGATCCGTTGCCTAGAAACCGACAAGGTAAATATCAAAATAAATAGTCTTTGACATTACGTCTCTCTGCCGGCGTCAGTGTTCCCTGCCATATACAGGGTGGCAGGGACATCGACGCGAAGCCGGTTACCATGGATTCAGTACATGGTTCTGAACCACCCCACGTTGAAATTTTTCGTCGGTTATTAAAAAAAAAATCTGCTGTTTAATAGAAAAGTGCAATACCTACGCGGTCAAAATGTATGGAACAGCTGTTTTTTCTTTTTTTTTTGTAAAAAGTTTTTATTTTGCACTTTATAGTTGTGGTACCTACTCCACATAAATTCGAATACCACTAAGCTGCTATGTAAATACTAAATAACAGTGATTGGAAGTTATCATCATTTATCATCCATATAAACTAAGTGGGCAAAATACGTATTATTGAAGCTATAATAACTCAAAAACTATTCAAGTAAAGTTAGTAAAATTTATATGGGACCACCTCATACCCTTTCAAACAAAAAACAATTTTCAAAATCGGTCCACAATTGACGGAGAAATCGCGTAACAAACTCCTTTTTCAAGTCGGTTAAAAAGTGAGCAACGTCGCACATAGCTGCAATATAACTGCATTAATCAATATCGTAACACCGAATATTTAGTTTTAGATATAAAAAAAGTATTTGGAAACTTTGCAAGTGCCTTTTTTACACCTAAAACGGTTACAACATCAAATTCAGACTTATAATTATGTACAATTCATTATTAATTCTAGTTTACTAGTTAGCCATATTTCTTATTTCCATACAGTAATATTGCCAAATTAATCAAATCAGGTAAATATTTGACGAGGAGGAGCTCGTGGCTAAGTAATAACAAGCCGCACCGGTCGATCCGTCAGGTTAAGCTACGCTTGCCGGGGTTGGTCAGTGGATGGGTGACCATCTTTACATACCGACACTCCTCCGTGCCTCGGAAAGCACGTTAAGCCGTTGGTCCCGGCTGTCATTTGTGGATCTTTGACAGTCGTTACGAGTCGTCAGAAGCCCGAAAGTCTGACACCAGTCTTACCAAGGGGTGTCGGTATATTACCCAGTTACTGGGTTCTGGAGGTCAGATAGGCAGTCGCTCCATGTAAAATACTGGTATTCAGCTGCATCCAGTTAGACTGGAAGCCGACCCCAAGATAGTTGGGAAAAGGCTAGGAAGATTGAAGATTGGTAAGGCAGAGGTGTACGTACACCATTTTGCCAGTTATGTTTAAGTCCCATGTAATAGGGGGCGAGCCTATTGAACTATGGAACTACATAATATATAGTTTAACACATAGATTTATACAGGAGTCCCTTCAGAACAACAAACAATATCAGATAAAAACTGTTTTATGTGTCTGTATCTATCTACATAAGTTTATGTGTATGTTGTGTCTTTCTACTTTTCTTTCTCGTGATTAAATTCGATTCGGGTTCTGCGCCCGTTTTTCTTTCAAGGACACGTTCAAGTAATTTTTTCTTAAAATTTTCTGGTGTGTCTGTACGAAGGAGTCTGGCACATAAAATAAATTAACCGCAGTATTACACACGTTGCTATAATAATTTCTAAAATGTTGTTGTAACATTACGTTATTAGTTATTTTCAGGGATATATAACTAAATTTATGTTGTTCATATTTTTCGACTTACACAGTAATAACTTTGTAAGTGTAAGGGCCCGTTCACACGTACCACCACCACACCACATCCACAACTACACCACGTTGACGGGCGCTAATTTGTATGAAAATGAAGGGTTTACTCACACGAACTACATTTGGCCTTCAAAATCAACTGTGTGGGCGCAGCCAGAATGCAACCACCATTGGGACATTGCGTCGACGTCATCTTCTACGAAAGGTAGTTGTTGAAAGACCTACACTGTCTTCCCTTAACTATTAACACTGTTATTTGAAAATATTGTCAAAGCCAATTATGATTAACCGTGTAGTTTCTTGCCGACTCGTCTCTATGAAACGACCAATTGGAACCGTAAACCTAGCTTCTGACATTTCATAAGAAACCATGTAGGTTTGTGTGGAGTCGATCTGTCTGTCTGCAAACATTAGCCACAACGTACAACATTGCATTTATTTTATAGTTACTGCAATGCAACCAAGAAGCGACACTATTCACACGTAACCATTGCTCAACTACATTTTGCCGCTGCGATGTGGTATGGTTGTGGTAGGTGTGAACGGGCCCTAATGGGGTAGTAAAGTTTTTGTTTACTACAGTACATACGATACACGTTTCTCGTCGATATGAACTTTATTTGATGAGATGTTAAAATATACCAAAATCGAAATGGTTTTGAGGGAATTAGTAAACATATCTCGGTGCACGACCTCATCAGATCAATACGGATGACAAAAGCAAAAAACAATAAACTCAACAGCGGGTGAAAGTAGGTCCTTAAAAAGAACAGGAACCACACTTCATTTTATCAATTCAGACAAGAAATACAAAATGTCCATCGATTATTACATTAGAGCGTTTATCGTAAAAGTTGGCAACGTCGCAATTATCTGTCAAATATATTTACCTGTTTTGATTAATTTGGCAATATTGCCGTATCGAAATTTTAAATGTGGCCAACTAGCGTAGAATATTATTAATGAAATGCAATAATTAATATTGTAACACCGAATATTGAATTTATATTATGTTGATGACATTTTTTGTTTGTATAAGTGTCTTCTATATAAGTTTTGATTTTCACCGCGATTCTGAAAAAACATCAAAATGGCGGCCTCACGTACCGCCGGCCACCCTTCATACAAAAATCTTCAAACCCCTTTCTAAATGCCTTTATTACACCTAAAACGGTTGCAACATCAAATTCAGTGTTATAATTGCAATTCATCTTTAATATTCTAGTTCGCTAGTTAGCCACATTTCTTATTTCAATAAAGTAATATTGCCAAATTAATAAAAACATCGAAATATTTGGCATTTACTTATTTGCGACGTTACCCACTTTCAGAATAAACGCTCTTAACCAAAATTCAAAAATTCTAAATTCAAAAGTCATTTATTCAAACTAGGCTGAGAATCAGCACTTTCCGAACGTCAAAATTACATAAGACAGTCCCCCAAAAACGCCCGCCCTTCACCACTTCCTAGTGCTTTTAGCTGGGAAGAAGAAGTGGCGCAACAAACTCCCCAGCAGCACAGCTGTCTATTCAGTTAGAAAAAAAAAATGATTTTATATAATAGTATGCAAAATAATGACTACGCAACACAAACATTATTTAAATTAATAGCCATAAGTCAGCTAGCACACGCCAATATACCAACCAAAAACATCGAGAACTATACTCAGGCAGAAATAAAAATAAAATAAAAACTAAACGTAAACAATAACTAAATAAAAGCCTCCAGGCATTAAGGGAGTGCCCGCTGACATATAGCTGTAACTGGAAGTTATAAATGATAAACTAGGACCATCGAAGTATAAAATAAATAAACAGTTAATTACTAATAACAATAACAAAACCATGATCAGCAAGACGACCAATCACCACAAGCAGCACCCGTTCACGAGTATAACGCAAAGATCAGCCATCACCCCCTCGCCATATTCGAGGGAAGGAGGCGACCCGACACCCGACGCTACCGCAAGCAGTGACATCTAAGGGAGCATGACGAACTTGCTGCTGGTTGCTCAGGCAAAGAATAATACGATCAATTGTCGAGGTCGCTAGCTAACCACATAATGCAATACAACTCATACGAAAACATTGTAATGAGTAGATCATGTCAACAAGCCAATTACCAAACTTATCATCTAGTTCTGTCAAAATAGACCAGAATTAACTCAAAGACTTTACAGTCGCACTTAAGACAATCGCAAAACATCACGTGAGGCCTCTAAAGACCAAGTTGGCGTCGACCAAAGGAGGCCCACGGGAACTTGTAACTGAATTTATACAGACAGTGAAGGATTAGCGTTGGGGGTTGGCTGTTCTTACATGTGGGTACTTGAGGGATGATACCCTTTTGTTTTTATGATGTAATTGTGAGGTTGCCGACGGTGCAAAAGTTTGTTGAAAGTTCAAAAGGTTGAAAGTCGTAAACGTTGAAAGTTGTATGTTGTTGCTGATTTGTTATATCGCGTGGTTTAACAAACAAAAGTTGTTTGTTAAAAACTGTTTTCATTTTAACCGACTTCTAAAAAAGGAGGAGGTTCTTAAATCGGATGTTTATATATTTTTTGTGTATTTTCGGGCATAACTCCGTAATATATAAGGTCCCATTAAAATAGCTGGACAAACTTTTAGAAATCATTCAGACCACCAAAATAAGGACAATGATAAAAATAATAATAAGAAAAACGCATTTGATACTTACAAGAAAAATAAATCAGCTAACGAAAATATACTAAAAATGTTGGTTACCCAATGCCAAAATCACTTTAATCAGTGTTTTTTTTGCTTGGATATCTTTAGTTAGACGTACTGAAAGCTGTGTCTATTTTAATGGGATCTTGTATAGACGGATTTGCAAAATCCTTTTTTTGTTTGATAGGGTATGCACTCGAGGTGCGCCCATATAAAATTTATTAATTTTCTTTGGGAACGTTTTGAGTTAGCTTCAATAATACGAAGGCTGCGTTGACGTTCATACTCGGGGTCACCAATTTAGAGGTAGGAACAGGGTGTAAAGTTCACTCATCCTCATTAGAAAAGGGAGGATCCTCCGGCCAGACGGGTGTTATGTCTGGCGGGCAACTGCCCGTAAGTTGATTTCGGATAGTCTTATCTATGTTTTTCGCTCGGTAAACTCTAACTGCGCGATGCAGGAATTGTGTGACGTCATGTCTTTGCTGCGTAGTTCGTATGTTGCGGTGTAACCGCTACAGTATTTTTTCCACTTAGTTTATATGGATGATGTTATAATAACTTAATGTCACTGTTATTTACATAGCAGGTTCGTATTTAAATTTGTGTAGGATAAGTATCAAAACTTAAAAGTGAAAATTAAAAACTTCTGCTATTATACCAACTAGTTTAAACACGAATTAACACAACATTTATGTAACATTAAATAAAACCAATCAAAATTATTGTGCGATTTCCTATAAACCCCGTTTACAAAGTATATGTTGAAATGGGTTCAAATCAATAGTTCGCGGCACTAAAATTTTACGACCACTCGATTGCCAGCAAATCTCGACAGTTTATTGCTACTACTGAAATAACACAACAGCAAATATAGTCACACCCGCTTTACGCGACCCCGTTAGGCGCGGTTTCGGTTTTACGCGAATTTCCAATTTCGCGTCATAATGCCTCGCTTGAAGCTTCGTGCAGACTAGAACGACGCGACACGTGACGCGACACGCGATGCGACACTCGACGCGACACGCGACGCGACACCGGTTATTGTTATACCGTGAAGTTTTCTTAGAAATTGTATTGTTCGAGTCGCGCTGGTCTCCACAAGCCTTTACGCGGATATATTCATTGGTCCATTATCAGACAGTGTGATTCGGCAAGCAATACAAAACAGTGTTGTTTGCTACGAAAGACTTTTGCAAGAACGCAAACAAAATGCTACTCAAAAAACTTTATATAAGTAGCAATTTCTCATATAATTCGAAGGATTAAACAAGTAAAAACTTCTCTGTAACAATTAATCGGCTGATTATATTTCCTTTTTGCAATAAAACCACTTTAATTATTTGTTTGGCTCTTCATCGTACCTCGTTATACATTGTCCGGAAAGCATCCCTCGCGCAAAGCAATGCTTTTACAGTAATACCCACTGTAAAAGCATTCATAAAACATCTACATATATGACGCAGTTCGTTTTTAAGACCAAATTCGGCGAAGACCAAAAAAAATTAACTCCGAACAAATGAAGAAAGGATACAAAAGCATTGTTACAAAGTAGACAGTCTTAAAGTCTTGGCAGAATGTCAAGGTCTCGTTCAGGAGATCTAACCCTATCACTTTAATGTAATCGATTTTATTTGACATTTCAAAAGTCGAGTCATACTGATTAAACTGCGTAAATGGTTTTGTTTTTCGTCACCCTAATTTTGTTTGAGACCAGCTTTTGCCCGTGGTTTCGCCCTCGTCGATCTGAGGTCGGAAATTATCTCACGGGAACGTACTACCGGGATAAACAATATCCAGGTTATGGTCTACCCATGTGCCAAATTTAATTCAAATCCGATCAGCCGTTTTAGCTTGAAAGCGTAACAAACAAACGAACAAACTCACTTTCGCATTTATAATATTAGTTAGGAAGTCAGGATTATCTTAAGATATTAAGTTTTGGATCGAAAAAAGATTAATATTCCTAATTGTGGGTCTTAAGGGGATAGCAAGAGATACATTTATAGATGTTATTTGACGCCAGTAGCACACCTCCGCCGCGAAACCTTGGATATCGGCGTCAGGCACAATTTCTAAAAAGTTTACATTTATTTTGAGTTATAGAGTAGGTCTACTGCGATTGTGGGCCAATCCTCTAAGGAGTCCAGCTCAGCTCCAGGGAAAAGCGGAAAGAGGGAAGGGAGACCTTTGCCCTGCAGTGGGGCAACACAGGCTTATAGTAATAATAATGGTTCCCTATCCATTTGCATAAAATTTTAAGACCTAATATAACTTAGCATAATTTTGTTTGGCATAATTATATTTTCGCATAATATAGTTACGCATAACAGCTTACGCATAATTTTTTTAAGCATAATTTCTCTAACCATAATAATGATTAAGCATAATATTCTATAGCATAAATTTATTAAGCATAAAGTTCTAAAGCATAACTTTTTTTAAAGCAAATTATATTGTAACCTAACCTCAAAAAATTAAAGTTGCTTCTGCATCGTCTCCGGCGCTGCGGGAAGTGCAACCCCTTCGCCCTTACGTAACAAAGGATAGGCACCCATGCTCACCTCCGCAGCTTCGGCTTGCTGGTCGCCTCCGGCGACCAGCCTCAGCCGCTACGGCTCGCACGGGTGCCTATGCTTTGTTACAGCGGGCGGGGGTTGCTCTCCCTCCGCGCCTCCGGTTTTTATATACACTCTAGGGGTAGGAGCCAAAAGACTACGTAAAGTCGGGGTGCCCCGACTCGGTTTTGGAACAGATTCAACCTATTAACTACAAGCCGGTGTATAATTATGTTGTCGCCATATCATAGAATTTTTTTTATTATTATGCTAATAGTCATTAGGCCTACTAACGTTATGCGAATCAAATTTATGCCAAAACAAATTAGTCTTTAAGATGATTATGCCAACATAAAATGTATGCCTAAAAAAATTATGCCGAAGTATTATTATGCCAAAACAAATTGTGCCAAAATCGTTATGCCGAAGTATATTAGGACAAAGAACATTATGCGAAAAGAAGGGATCCCAATAATAATATAGAGTAGGTACCACGAATTTCAGATGGACGATGTGAAGTAATTTCGTACAAAAACCTCAAACTTCCTCCATAGAATTTTCACAAAAGCAAAGATTAATAGAGTCAGCATCACAATTTTTGTATTTTTTTTATATATATATGATTTATCACTTGGTTCAAGAATTGTGAAGGAAAACATCCTTAGTGATATTTTGCGACGGCATGTGAAGCCAAGTCAGGCCCATGGGTGGCATAAAGACTGACACCAGGTTAGTCACTAACCACACAAAAACGAAGAAGATCACAAAAAATAATATCGAATAAAATCCGTAACGAAACTCAAACGGCGCGAGAAAAATGTTCACATTTCCATTTCAAATTGGAGATCAAACTTGGTCCTTCCACACCGCCAAATCTCATGATCTGGACTCCTGAAGTTTAGACGCCTTGTTAGCAGGGATGTTAAGAAGCTCCGTAACCGTAACCGAAACTATCGGATATCCGAAATACAAATCTATCCGTAACCGTACCCGAATTCGATATAAAAGTTTCGATATAAAAGCAGACACACTTGCCGCGCGCGTCAACTGCATGTTTTTTTAATTTGTTATTTGTGTTTTACTTATATCATATCTTAAAAATCTAATATCCGTAACCTTATCCGAAACCAGTATAATATTATTTCCATATCCGTATGGAATCCGTATCCAGATCCGAAATTTCATACATAACATCCCTACTTTGTTAGTACTCGTTTCGATGTATAAAGTTGCTGAACTGAATTTTATTAGAAAACCTGTCTCGATGCATTAGTTGTTATGCCAAGTCGTGTTGCCAACTTTCCGTTTGGTGCACGGTTAACTGAAACTTAGCTAGCTTAAGCTGCTTGAAAATCTATTTGGAAAAAGAAAACTGGTTTTTTTAACTTGTTTTTGTTAGCTTTACTTTAACTTTTTTATAATTCTGTCCATGGGACTTCGAACTTGCCGGCTATACAATAATTTGATGAATAGGATTATGAGAATTAAGTTGTACTGACGTAGAAATCTTAAACAAGAATGCAGTTGTGACTCCCAGGAGTAACGTAAATATGGATGATTCATTGTGATGAGCTTAGTTGGCCTCGCACAAGTCGATATTATTATTCTGTTGATTTCGTTTATTCAAAAAAATATGTTTATTTTGTTAGTTTTAAATGCTCCTTTTTTAACCCCCGACGGAAACCGAAGGGGTGTTATAAGTTTAACGTGTGTATCTGTGTATCTGTCTGTGGCATCGTAGCTCCCAAACGGTTGAACCGATTTAGATTTTTTTTGTTTTGTTTGAAAGGTGACTTAATCATGAAAATCTATTCAGCCGTTTGAAGATTATCAGGTCTTTTCTTATTGATGAATGGGATTTAGCATCTTCCACAGGTCTGATTGAATTTAAATTTGGTAATCTGTTACTTCAATGGTATTAGAATAACATAGTAACCTTGAACTGATGCTGCATCATTACCTGGTATTTGCAGGATACCCAACTCCTCAACAATTTACAGCAGTGGTATCGTGTTTGGGCTCATTGGAATGGTCTCAATGAATAGGTTATAGATAAAATTATATATTTATCAGGGTCTGATGATAGAGAACCAAAAAAAAATCCGGATAAATAAGTAACTAACTTTACTGTGGGAAAAATACGTACAGCTGTGTAGATTTAAGTGAGGCACGTGTCGATCGTATCGTATGTACTAGTAATACGTATATAAAGTTTTAAAAGCTGGAAATAAAAGTTAAATTAAAAATTTAAAAAACCCCCGACACAAAAAAAATCCTTTTAAAAGCTAAAAAATAAAATATACTGGCCCTTTAAGTTTCATATAATTTGTAGTTAATATTTTGTCGTCGCGTCGGGGGACGGCGAATGAAAAATTGAAAATATATTTTCTACAATAGCATGCCGCGTCCCCCGAGACGCGACGACAAAATATTAACTACAAATTATATGAAACTTAAAGGGCCAGTATATTTTATTTTTTAGCTTTTAAAAGGTTTTTTTTTGTGTCGGGGGTTTTTAAAAATTTTAATTTAACTTATTTACTGTTTGTATTACCTGTGCGTGTTCCAAATAAAGTATTAATCTTTCTTTCTTTCATTGTGTCTCATTCGTACACAAACAGGTTTAAGATTTAAGTTAATAAATAAATAAATTATTTATTTATTGACACCATAAAAAAATACTGAAATACTAGTATTCAGCTGCAGCCGATAAGACTGGAAGCCGACCCCAAGATAGTTGGGAAAAAGGCTAGGAAGATTGATTGATATATTGACACCGGAAATATTAACACTGTATACGTATACCATACCATACCATACCACCATATTGCGTAAAAAGAAATTTGAAGCTTATAATGAAAATAATACAACATGGGAGCATCTGTAGCCGAAAGAATAATAATTTATGTAACTAAATCCTTGGCCACACGGATCGTAGTAATAACTAACTAGTAAGTTTATGAGCACATAAGCGTATTTTCCTATATTGAATTTACATTTTAATTAAAGTGAGTTAAGCGAAAATGTCGCGTCTGACGCATCTGTGAGACCGGACCCCGACAAATTACTTTAAGGTCCGGTCGGAAATTGTGCTGTTGACAACCCTCTGTCACCAAATATATAGGCACAGAAGGCCAGCTGCATACGACGAACGTAAACAGCCACATCATCAGATTAGATTCTGGTCAAACGCGAGCTTATCCTACATTATAAATGTAGGATAAGGATAGATAAACATTATAAATAAATGTTTGATTTTTTTAATATTTGTATATTTGGATGTTTGTTACTTAATCACGCAAAAACAGCTGAACAAAATTAGATTTAATTTGGTACGCAGATAGTTTATAACCTGGATTAATACATAAAATACTTAATACCGGTGCTACGTTCCCGTCGAATTATTTCCTACCACTACGCGGGCGAAACCGCAGGCAAAAGCAGTCAATAATAATAATAAAGAACTGAAAGACCACTTAATTGAAATTAACGAAAATAGTATGAAAAGTAACGAGATCTCTCATTTACCGACAGCATTGCAGTCGCCGGACCAGATCAGCTTGTGGCTGAACTGTATCAAACAAACGCCAATAGCGAACGCGCTTGCACTCACTCTACATACACACGTACTCTATGTTTCGTTCATTGTATGGAGCCGACCTTCTGTACCTATGTATTCTGTGGCTCAGTCGTCCATAACCTCAAAAGAAAATGAATTCCGTTTGAATTAACGAATGGTATAATAGGGATTAGGGTTCGGTTTCCTCACCATATACATCTCTTTGAGATTACTACATGAGTCTGTGTTTTGCTACCACTAAAATTAATATGCTTCCTGCTTTATTATATTATGACTTATGGCTGGAGGCTTTTCTTTGTTTGATTTCCTGTTAATTATCCGTTGCAAGGAATGGAGCGGTCGTTTATTTTTAAAACTGGAAGTTTTCTGTTTGTCCTGTATATTGTGAAGTCTTTTTAATTAAATGCAGATTCTCCAATACTTGTAATCCCAACATGAAATCAAAATCGGAAATAAAGCAGTGAAGTGTGTATTTTTTTAAATCATTTGAATAGCTAATGAAAAACAGACGAATTTAATTTTATATAAAAAATTAAATGTGTATTTTTTTTCAAAAGGATCACTATTTACACAAATTTTTATACTTAATTTTAAATTATTTTCATAGACATGACTGTCAATGTTTAGTGAATAAACCAGACGTTGCCAACATGTCGTTTGATTCAGACTCAACACTACTTTACTAAGTATACACAGTACAGTCCTCCAGACCGTATTACGGTCATGGCGGCCAACCTCAATGGAGACTAGCCTTCGGAGTAGGAGATATTATAGTGCACAAGTGTGCGCGCAGACACAGGTACACTCTCTCTTCCCTCTCTCTCATAGTCTGATGGGACGTGAATCCGACACGACCGGAGAGAGATCAGGCGCAGGCCCAAGAAACTTAATCCCAGAAACAGAACATCACGCCTGTATTTCCCGAAAGGTTAGGCAGAGGAGAACCTATAGTACATCCACATTTCACCAGTTATGTTAAAGACCCATGAGCTTATTCCCATCAACCGGGCACAAATCCAGAATCTGGGTTGCTACTGAGATATTTCAGATGGAAAAACACTTATCACTTATCCTAGCCGGATATCAAACCCAGAACCTCATGATCACGCCACTAGACCACTAGACCAACGAGGCAAACACAAGTATTACAATATTATGTTTACAAATCTCGAAATAAACAAAATTCAAAATCTCCGTAACCGTTTTAACCAAAAACGGTTTGCCTAGAATCGGATTTAAAAAATAATCCGAGCCCGCGCAGGTAGCCGCGGTAATCAGAAATGTAGTTAAAACCTAATTATGGCCCAGACAGACCAAATTACAAGCCTAAAGCCGTAATTTTCAGACTTCATTTATCAACACACCACCGTCCAAATGTCCGTATGAATTGGACCTTTTTATTAAGTGATATTAATTAACTGAAAACTGAAAATGTGTGAAAAAATTGCCTGTAATAAAAACCGGTGTGTACCTGACTGCTAGGATTCGGATTAATTTACCACAAATTGTTTATTAAGATATTTAACTATTTTTACTTATTCCTTGAGATAATCTTTTCATTATTTGACATTATATACCTACAATTCTAATTTCAACTATTAATTAGTGGCTTTTGTGTTGTAGTGGCAACCATGGCAATAGGTTTTTATTTTATTTTTCATTTATATAGATTATATATTTTGTGAATGTGAAAACGTACTAGGCTTGATAGACTGTAGATTTGTAGACCATTTTCTATTTTGTTATGTACCTGTTGACAGGCCTACACTGTCCTGCCCTGTCATACCTTTTAACACAACATTTTTAAAAGAGTAACCGTGGAATTTCGTGACGACTTTTCTCGATAGGAAACGACTAATTGGAATCGTGCACCTAGCTTCTGACGTCTCATAAGTGCCCATGTAGGTTTATGTGTAATAAAATATTGTGATTTTGATTTTAAATTATTGTGAACTTCGTACCGCAATTTAAAACTAGGAAAAAACAGCTCGAAATTTTGCTTTTAATGTCGAAGTACGGATACGCTACGAAAGCTAAAGAGGTGCACTTAAATTGATTTAGCAGGTCCAGAGAAAAATGGCAACAATTTACGGGTAGCTGGCACGGTTTACTTCATTCGTAAAAGGTTTACGTTTGACCTGGTCCTTAATCTATTGTAATGCCCATTTATCGCCCATTGCTTGCATGCAAGTTTGTGTTTATCAAAATAATTCAGATATACCGCTGTTCAAACAAACACGGTTGGCGCCATGACGCCGCGTCGAGTAGTTAACTTTCCTCAAGTTTTGCACCGTAATTCATGTTAATTTTGACAAATTGAAATATCCTTTTGAATAGGGAGTTTAGTATCTGACTTTTCTGAACGTATATGTTACGAAATAAACTTAACATTAGCCGGCTAAACTTAAGTGTAGCAAGGGGTTCCTTGCCAAAAAATGTATGAGATGAAAATGGCTGAAAGGTTGTTTAGGTTAGGTTAGAACTGTGACTACACAACGCGGAAGCGAGCGGTTCCGCGGCCGGCGAGCTCCAAGGTCCGTTTAGGCACAAGAAAATGTAAAACACCACTTTCCCAAAACATTACATTCTCTTGTGCACCTAGACGACGCAAAGGGGTAGGTTAACATACCTAATGTTAGGTTCATAGTACCTAGATACTTGGAATCTGTAATTTCTTGGGTAAAAGTCGGAAGTTTATAAAGTGTGTATATCGTGGCTGTTCAAAGTAGATTTGAACCGAGTTGTAATGACCAAAGTTGTGTTCTTTTGGGAACAGATTTGACCAAAACCATGTTATGTTTTGATGCAATTTCAAGTGATGTTAAACTTATAAATGGCTCTTGACTTGTTTCAATTCATCCCAGGGGTATCGTAGAAGGCAATTAAGGGACTGTATTAGTTGTCTGTGCAATGAAGGTGGTTGCAGAGTGTCTGTGTAAAACCAGAAATTAATTAGTTTATGTATCATGAAACATGTTTTGAGGACGCTAGGGTAGTAATAAAACGGAAGGAGGCTAGGTTAAACGATACTGTATCCATTGAGGATTCCACAGAATAGCTTTTATATGGCCACAAAGAGCTCTGTGTCTGGGTGCATTTAATGAGATTTAAAATTGTTTTGCTGCCTCAGAATTGCAAGAGCAAATGGAGGAATAAAGATTTTTTAAACTCAAAATTAAATCTTCAAGATGACACGTTGTTTTTTAATACTTGCACGCAAGCAGTGTCTTAACAAACAACAAAAAAACAAACATATTATCATATTTGAATATCTATCAGATTTTTTGTCCACAATAATAATTTCTCTCTAATTTTCATTGATATTTTCCCATCGTTATCAATCAATCAAAAAGTGACTAAATCCGGCTAATAGAGTTTCAAGTAGCAAATAGTTCTATCAATGAGAATCACATAGTAGACTGAGTAGCCGTTTGCAATAATAAACTGAATGACCCAACAATACCCGAGATAAGTGGCGCTTCGTGGTGGAACGTGGCGCTTCGTGAGTCGTGACGCGGCTGTGTGGCGCCAAACAAATCGGTTTGATAGTCGCTTACGGTATACATCTTAATCGTAGCTTTTATTGGTAGTGATTAATTTAATATTGTTTTGCTACGGAAAATGAGGCGATAAAGAAAAACTGACGACGCAAACGTTTCAAAAGTCCATCGTTTGGTACTAAACATATCGGCTTTTTCTATGATCGTCCCATTCTACAGGTCCAACAAATAAATACAAACTTCAAACTTAAAAGAAAAAAAGACGTGTGGCACTCGGGGACTGCCCCGGCGAAGCTATTGCATAGCATTTTTTATCAACTTACGCAATTGTAAAATATTAACCCGAATACAAGAAATAGCAATGATGACATTGACAGGAACTGTTATTCACATTTATAGTTTTTTAAACTTGACACAACGTAATGGGAACATCAAACTAATAAAAAGGTTTTAATTTAACTATTAATAGTCAAAGATCATTCGTCTAAGTAAATTTGAACTTTATTGTCAAACAGTTAAACATAATTTTCAATACAACATTCTCGTATCATTCGTCTAAGTAAATTTGAACTTTGTTGTCAAACAGTTAAACATAATTTTCAATACAAATCTCTCGTATCATTCGTTTAAGTAAATTTGAACTTTGTTGTCAAGCAGTTAAACATAATTTTCAATACAAAACTCTACTCTTTCTTAGGTAGTATTTTCGTTACGAAATTTCTGGATTAGGTCTCCACGCTCAAGGCCCGCGATAGAAGCTATGCAATAGCTTAAAAACAAACCCTCCTTAAACCACACATACGACAAGCAATTCCAACAGTAAGTACTCATTTAAACAACGCTTAATCGTCTAGAGAACAACAGACCGGCTCCCGACTCCGCCATGACACGTGGAAACTGGAGCATCCGTCTCATCCTCCCATCCTATCCTCCGCTGACAAAGGCATCCCCACTTATTTCAAACGTCAACTCAAGAATAGCTTGAAAAACTGTGTCAATGTAAATTAGAGTGGCGTTGTTGAAGTTGAATGGGGTTTGTAATGGCATTCGCGTTTGACCTATAATTTTGAAAGTTTATTAAATACCGATTTGAGAATATAGTATTATTATTTTATTATTAATCGTTTATTTCAGGCATTAACACCCATAAAATAAAAATTTAAAAACTTATCTTAAAACAAAAATTAGGTACATAAAAAATAAACAATAAAGAAAAACAAAACAATATAACCTTGAATATACTCCTAATGCTTGGACTGAAGAACAATAGAACTTGGGAATGGAAAACAATTCAAAACTCAGGCAGGCTGGTTTTGTATTTTTGACAATAAACCTAACAAAAAAAAAAAATTGGACACTGACGAAAAAAGTTGTGACAAAGATGACGACGTCTTTGTCAGAGGAACGGTACTGAGTTGGAAATAACCAAAATTGGAAGTGTGCCAGAAAAACAATATACCATGAAACTGAAGCGAAATACGATATTATCACTTGTTTCGATATTCATCACCTGTTAACACTCAACGTCACATCAACTGTTCCTAGTAAAAAGCTGTAAAGTATTACGAATATAGGCATTTTTTATTTTATTATTTATGTCCGACTAGCGCGGCGGACAGGCGCAGACCATAGACTATATTATATAAAATGAGACACACTGAGCCACGTTCGGGCACGCGAAGTAGATGCTCTTGCGCTATCTAGATATATCTATATCTGTGTGCAGTACCGATTCGGTACAGAGTGCTTACCGACCAGTGAGGAAACATAAGCAGTACCGCGCAGTACTGTACAGTACTGCGCGGTAAAATACCGACCAATGGGCAAGCGGCCTTTGTCTTAAACAAATCTTAGATTCGCATAAACTTTATTTCAATATTTTTTTGTAGTTTTATTATAAAAACCTCTTCATTTCCTATCGTTTTTAGGGCACTGCACTATCGCCAAAAATTCTTTAAGAAGACCTTTATCTCCAAATAAAAATATTTTGTGTCTAAGATAATTATTATTTTCAGCTTATAACACGATTGTATCATGTTTCTGGGTTCTAAGATCAGGACTTCGTTTAATATTAATGTTTCTTCGCAATATATTTGTACGAGTAAGGTTTTTTTACGATTTCTAACAACTGTTTTATAAGGGTACAGTAATAAAACAAACTAGTAACCTTTATTTTACTTTTAACGTATTTTGCGAATGCTTTATAAAATCCTTGGTTGGGTGAAAACTTTTTATGATAATAATATGCAAATTTTTGCGTTGTATTATAAATAAAATTAGGTATTCCAATTATTTAGGTATCAACTGATGTTGAAATGGGACATAAATGCGATGATTTATTTAAACGTTTTCGGTGAATAATATTATTCGATAATTACGCAAATCATTTGCATTTTAAGTTATTGAAATTTATGTAATTACAAAAGGATATGATTTTAAAGAAGATTTTAATTTTCAGAGGCATCGGTACAATCCACGAATTGTAAGAATTTCGGAGAAAATAATTATGTTTACTAAATCCTGAGTAAATATTTATGTACAACAAGATAATAAAGAACTACGTAACACCAAACACACACCAACATTATGCATAAAAATGAGAAATTGCACCTAAAACAGTCCATTTTGCATTTTTAGGTATAATTTCAACGAAATGGTTCCGTACAATTCTTGAAGCTATAAAACTTAAGTGTTCCTTCTCTAAAATGCATTACATTCATCATAAAACACCTCGACAGCCTTGTCAGTAAAAAAAGATAAATATGAAAAAGAAAGAAAGATTTTATCTTTAAAAGATAATATCGCGTTGTTGGTAATATGACAGTTTCGCTAGTTCACACGAGCATCCTAAGTGTATTTTGACGATGAAATGTGTCAAATATCGTATGTATTTTCTTTGTGAGAAACAAAAGGGTGTTTACAGTTTCAAGTTACTTTTGTAACGTATTGTCATATCAAGTTTAGTGCAAATGGAGTGGTTATGTACTATGTACTTTGTAGGTATTAACATTAAATATCATTTTAGTACACATTAGTTAGTTGATTAGTTACATGCTTTTATTTAGATTGTTGCATAACTTTTTTAGGAAATAAATAATATTATTTATATTACTCTCATTTGTTTAGTGACATTTTATGAATGGTATGATAGTCTAAAGTAAATAAATGTAAAACGAAATTAACTATAACTAACTTACTATTAACTAAATTAGGTACTATCTAGAATTCCAGTATAAGTTCACTAAAAATAGAAAAGTGATCCACTCTCTCGTGTTCAGTATTTTTTTTGTGAAACCTAAGTGAAACTACATGAAATGTTTTTGTCTAGCTGTTTCCAATATTGTTGTTCACTGAGATAATATAAAAGAACTTTATTGGCAACAAAAGCCGTACACAGGTTTTTCAGGCTCTTTTTTATTTGGTCGTTTGTTTTAAGACATAAGTACTCTAAATAAAATGTCGAGTAGGTAACCTAATAACAAGATAGTAGAGAAATAGAAAAAATCCGATCTAAAAGCAAAATAACCAACGCTTCCATCCCCCAAGGAAGTGTCATAGGTTGCCTATTATTCCTCGTTTACATCAACGACTTACCGGAAACCATAGAGGGGCCATGTGTTTTGTTCGCGGATGACGTATCTTTATTAGTCTCATGTCAAAACAATACAAACATAGAAGAAAAACTCAGTTCCACACTCACAAAAACATGTAACTGGATGACCTCACATAATTTAGAAATTAATGATACAAAAACGAAATTAATGACTTTCCACCCCTATCAAAAAGCTCCTCTACACTTAAATTTCAACTTTAACGGCTCTAAATTGGATACCGTCGATGAATTTACATTACTTGGACTTACAATTGATAAACATATTAACTGGAAAGCACAAATACAAAAAACCCGTTCAAAAATGTCTAAATTCACATACGCCCTCCGCGAAATAAAAAGACAACCAATCTACAAACTGCCCTCACCACCTATTACGCGTATGCCAATGCATGGCTTAGCTACGGCGTAATTCTCTGGGGAAATAGTACAGATGCACTGACACTCTTTACCCTACAAAAGAAGCTAGTAAGAATCTTAGTAAACATTGACCAAACCGACAGCTGTAAACCCTATTTTCTAAAACATAACATTCTTACCCTCCCCAGTATTTACATTCTAGAAATATGTAAATTTGTCCGCAAGCATCAAGAGTTCTACACAAAACGCGAAGACATTCAATCACAGTACACACTTAGGCACAGATCTAGGCTAAACATACCAACATCCAAGCTAAAAATGCATTCCACAGGTCCGTACGTTATGTCTATTAAAATATATAATAAACTACCTGACATAATAAAGAAAGAAGAAAAGTTAAATCTATTTATAACAAAACTTAAAAAATTACTGATAAACAAATGCTATTACTCCTTAGATGAATATTTTAATGACAAACATAAATAATAAGACAACATAATAATGTAATTTGTATAGTAAGATATGTTTAAGGAACTTACTAACAAACAATAATAATATTTGCTAATAATGATCACGAAATTTATATGTATGTTTATAATATGTTAATAATACGGTAATTATGAATAAATTAATAATAATATAATAATTTAAAAAAAATTACATAATTTTATATGCTATAAATGAAATAAAGGAATATAATAATAATAAATAATATAACAAACAAATAATTAAATTAAATAGCATTAATATTATAACAATAATAATTATTCAAAGAAAAAAAAAAAAGATATATATATAAATAAATAAACAGAATTATAATACACAATATGTATAGGTATATAATAATAATCTAAAATATTTTTGCAGATAACATAACACATAATAAAATTAATTGACAAGTGAAATGTTAGTATCTTATTCGCGATCTCCTGACTTTGATTATATTATGTAAGATCAAACTTGCTCCCACAATGATCTCCTAAAACAGGGCTTCCTCTCTCCTACCCTTTTGCTGTGCCCTACAGGGTCCATAATGATCTAAATTATATAGTTACCACCTAAGTACACATTATGGTAAAGCAATAAAGATATTGAGTATTGAGTATTGAGTAACTTTCTGTTAGCTAGGTACTCGCTACTCGGTAGTAACTTTATTTTGCAAAAATTTGTTATTTTCTTAGAGAAATTCATAGACATTTAATAGACATTGTAAACATTTTAGAATTATAATTTTGTTTTAGTATGTATAATGACTGTTACTTACACTGTTATTATTGATGCTACTAGTTGCATAATTTTAAGGAACTTGTTTCCTTTAAAATATTTGTAAGCTAGTCCATGGCGAGACATGTAGATCATAACCCTATTATTAAGACCATTATTTTACCATGTTTAATGCAAATAAATATATTATATTCTATATTCTATTCTATTCCTAACTTATCAGTAGAAATTCTAAGATTTTCTGCTGTATAAAAAACTTACAGACTCATATTTAAATAATATATTTGAAACGATACTCCACCAGAAAATCGCTTTAGAATTTTGCAATTCGAATTCGGAAGGCATGAAAAATTTCGGAATTTATAAATTATCGGTGGAAATTCTAAGATTTTCTGCTGTATAAAAAACTTACAGACAGTATCATATTTAAATAATATATTTGAAACGATACTCCACCAGAAAATCGCTTTAGAATTTCGCAAAGCTTAGTGTATACGGCACGTCTTGCCGCTCGTGAATGTACCTACGAGAATATTTGCTTAGACACACAAATCCTAAGTCTCTACGCATACCAAATGCACAGCTTCAAGTGATCCCTTCCAGCTCTACACAGTAGTGGCACTCGAAAACTGCTAGTCTAACACTAGCCTAGTTTATTCAGGTGCTTTGATTGCAAGGCAGATCCCCTCGCATTTGTTAGAGGGAGACGAGTACGTTGTGGTTGGTTTAGAACATAACATCACGTTTGTCATCCCCGAAGAGTTCAAGCAGAGGTGTACCTATGGTCCACCAGTTATGTTTTAGTTCCATATTATAAGGGGCGACCTTATTGACATCAACCGGGCACAAATCCGGACTCTGGATTGCTGTTAAGAAATTTCTCATGGAAAAAACCAATTTGCTCATTCCTGACCATTGACTGATTCTTGTTTAATTCCATCATTCATAATATTATTCTTACATGTTACATCATGCAACTTTTTAATTACCTACTATAATTATTTAAATAATAAATTGATTGTATTTTTATTGATTTATTTGATCTTATTATTATTGATTTATTTGAATTTATTATTATTATTAACTTATTGATTTTATTATTATTCTTATCACTTTAATTAATTATAGATAGGCAAAATATGTTCATGCTGTGCACACCTTTAAGTGATAAGTTCGCTGTAGTTTATAAGTTATAATATTTTATGATTTCTGTAAATGTTTTTGTGATCTAGTCGTTGGAGTGCCATAACAAATAAATAACACTAGACTAAAGAGACAGTCAGTCAAACGTAAAGAACTTGTGTGAAATAGTTAGTAGAATTTCAGGTCAGGTACGTCGGGTAATTGAAGATAACAGTCTAGCTAGAGTAATATGTCTAGAGATATAGACTGAGGTACTGTTACATGATAACTAAGTGCTAGTAAGGGAGAGTAAAGGTCACACGTGTAAGTAAGTGGCATCGTTAGAAATGCTCCCTAGAAACACAATTTATTTCTAAAAATAGTTGGAGAAATAAAATGAAAAGCTCTTTTGTCTGCGACAGAATAAAAATAAACTTTATATTAATCCACCTTTTAAGTACGCGGGTAAGTTAGCTTTTCATAATCCTCAAAAGTCCTTAAACTGCCGTAAAAACGTTTCAGTATACAAAAACGCTCATTTCAAACAATGAGTTTTAGACCCTTACTTTATTTCAAAATAATGTACCAAAATAGTTAATTGACTCAGGCGTGAAATCCATTATAAAATACAATAGACGATGTATACAGGGTCGCAGGGACATCGACGAGAAGCCGACGAAAAATTTCACCGCAGGGGGGTTCAGAATCTTGTACTGAATCTATGGTAACCGGCTTCGCGTCGATGTCCCTGCCAACCCGTATTTAGTAACTTAATCCGCTTAACGGTTCTTAAAGAGTCTAAAAGAACCCTGTAAGAAATCGACACGTGTTTCGCCTCTCAACGAGGCATCCTCAGGATGACGATTGACTTGTTGCGAACTCGGTCACGACGTGTTGCCACGACAAGAGCCGAACGCAAAGTGAGCTACAACCGCCCGACAACCCCACTTATATAGGATCGCTTATCACGGATTAAGTTACAAAATATACATCGTCTATTGTATTTTATGAACCAAAATGTCTGTCCTCGGTTTTTTGACCCAAATAAGGTATTCAGTAATAAAAGCTACTTCAGAAATTACGCGTACATAATGTACTCCCGAAACTTATATCGTTTATGGTTGAGTAAATCTTTTGTTCTTCGGACCCCAAGCGTTTGGGGCGGATATATACTTTTTTCTTTTATGTTGATCTCACGATTCCTGTTTTGTTTACCTCGCTCGAAGCTATCGGTTGATATAATTTGTAAAACAGACAGAGTCGAAAAATAAACCACTAAAGGTCTACCGAGGTTAGTTTTTTAGGAACACGCCAAAAATTGGAGAGTTTCAGGAGTTTCAAAATTGATTCTGTTGGTCCTTGAATGTGTGGTTGGGATTTATTTTGAAAGGAGAATAAACGGAAACAAAATTACTTGCTAGTTGTTCTAAAGTAGCCTTGCAATAAGACAACAGGACAAAGGGCTCTTCTCAAACAGAGACGACTTTGATCACTGATAGCCTGATTGCAAATGATTGCAACGGAACGAAATGTTGCCATTTTAAATATTGTATTTATATAAACTTTTAGGACTAAGTATTGTATTTATTTTATTTTATTATTTAAAATAAAATAAATACAATACTTAGACTTCCGGTTGACCAAGGGGTCGTATAACCCAGTTACTGGGTTGTGGAGGTCAGATAGGCAGTCGCTTTATGTAAAATACTGGTATTCCGCATCCTGTATCTGGTTAGACTGGAAGCCGACCCCAAGATAGTTTGGAAAAGGCTAGGAAGGAAGGATATGCTACACCGGTTGACGTCATCACGTCAACGTCTGCTGTCGCTGAAAACCAGCGCTGGGGCTGTCTCGCATTATGTTCGCAGCATTATGCTGAGCGATGGCCGTTGACGTGACGTGACACATATTTTCCCGCAAATTGTTATTTTCGTGTTTTGTTCTTTCTTCGCGTCACGTTTACCTTTTCTTTGAAATCCAAAAGAACACTCTCTATGTCAAATGTGGACTTCTGTAGGCAGATTATGATAATGATTACGAAATCATGTGTAAACATTATGCAAAAACATGAGCTGTCATGTGTTACAATTTCTGTAGAAAAAGCTTATCTAACTTTCCTAAAGCCACGATTGACATATCGATTTAGATAAAAACTCCAAAACAAATAAAGACAAAAAAAAACTAACTTTCCTGACTATTATTAGAAGATTAGGATTCCTAACAAAAACATAACTACGAATATTATAATAATAGCTTCTGCCCCTGACTTTGTTCAATTGACCCATTCACCGTGTCGCATCCCATCGCCCCACCCGCGCTATACCTTCGTTTTCGCTTAGCGTTCTTTCTGACTTTTTTCTTTTTACTTGGCTCCTGAGAGTTGTAGCGTGATGTTTCATAGCTTAAAATCTTCCTCAAGAAATGGGCTATAAAATACTAAAAAAATCTTCAAATCCGACTGGTAGTTACAAACTACAAATTACAACAAAAAATACGTCTTTATAATAATATTGAGCAGTGGTGGCCCAGTGGTGACGGCCCAGACTTACTAATTGTAGGTCATGTTGAAAACCAAACAGCCGCTTTACTTTGTGTAAATAATTTCATCACCACTGATCTCAAAACAGTGAAAGAAAAAATCGTGAGGAAACCGGTATGTCTTATAACCAAAAATTCGAAGACATGTGACATCTACCAACCCCCACTGGGCCTTTGTGGTAGATTACGGCCCACTCCCTCTCACAGAGAGGAGGCTTGTGTCCCAGCAGTGGGAACACTAATAGGCTGATTATGTATGTATGTATAATAATATTATTTATAAAAGTATACAGTTTATTAGTATACATAATAGCAGCATTAATAATGTTTAAAACGTCTGTGTGTTTGTCGTCGTGCGTGCTATGTGTTTGTTGTCAAATTAATTGGATTCCTCGCGTAGCTTGCATTGTTTGGGTCGATGTAATTGTGTCATGTCTGTCACGTGTCAGTAGATGCTGCGATGTGCATGCCATTAAAATTATCCGCATACTTAGTAAGCAAACGTTCACCGCTTGAATTTCGGCCATTTTGTTATGTTCAGACGAAGGGATGATTCCTAGGTACCTACATACCAAGCGGTTAGAAATATAATATAAAGGTAGGTACATTATTTTGCGTTATTAATCACGATGAAAGTACCTACACAGAAAGCCAAGATAGGTACTTTAAAAGTATAATTTGTAGCCACCTGGCTTAAGTCGCAAAAATTTACCATACTGAACCCATTTTGAAATTTTTCGGTCTACGATTATACAAGTATCTCGTATGGAGAAGAATGAGCAAGAAACTCCACCGTCAAGCTCATCACAGACTACCAGTATTTTACATGTCACTGTCACAACTCAGTAACTGGGTAATACGGTACCCCTTGGTAAGACTGGTTGTCAGACTTTCGGGCTCCTGACGACCCGTTACAGACATTGAAGATAAAATATATTATAGCGCTTAAAAATCCTTGAAGGTAAAATGTACATTATCTTCACTGTGTGTGGTGGTCCATTAAATTGTACGGGGAGCGATATATCGAAGATAATATATCTATATTTTTTATTATCTTCTAAATGTGTGATGACTTACTATAAAGTACCTACTACTACCTTAAAATTCAAAATACAGGTACTTAAACTTATTTTAGCAATTACTTAGCTGGTGACGTTAGAGTTGGTCGTTTAACTTGCTGTAAATTGTAAGTTGTAACTTGTAAGTGAAATAAATTGTCGTGCAGTTTGTAACCGTTTTGTCAGCAACATTATACTTTTGTGCCATTACGAACTTCAAACGACACTTCTTTATTTTATGGGGCTTTTAGTAATATTGTTCATGAAACTTATATTTTGAAACTTAAAATGTAATATTTGTATAATGAGTTTTTAAACGGCATTACTAATTAATATGTTTGTGGGTGCGTGTGATGTTCTTAGCAATGTATACAGAGAGGATTATAACGTGGAATGTTATTTTAGTCTTTTTTAATCATGATACCTTATACAATCATCATCATCATCATCATCATTTCCGCCGAAAGACCACCACTGCTGAACGTAGGCCTTCCCCAAGCACCGCCACTTCGATCGGTTCTGTGCTTCCCGCATGCAGCGGTTTCCTGCGGCCTTCTGAAGGTCATCGGTCCATCTTGGACCTTATTCAATGTATGTACTATACAAAGATCGAACGTTGCGCATCTGCATTGCGGGGTACGGACTATCTGATGTTCGCTACGCAAGTAATCTACTGCAAAATGTGAGTGTCAGCGTTCTTCTACAGTCTTGATTAATGTAACGTATATTTTTTTGAAGTGAAAACTTTTTTAGCGGCATTGTGCACTTTTTTTGGGATGGGTAAAAAATGTTAAAGTCGCGTCAGGACGTGATCGTAAGATCCGTTGCCTAGCAACCGACAAAGTAAATATCAAAATAAATAGTCTTTGACATTACGTAAAGATTGCGAGGTAAGAAATTTTACCAAGTGGAAGTGAAGAGACGGAGAGTTGACAGTGCACTCTGTTTTTTTTTTTTTTAATTTTTTAATGGAACTACAGCTTTCGTTCTTATACTGACAGCAAGCCACATAAATTCCTGACATTTTCGTTAGATGGCGTTACTTAGTTTTCACTTCCATCGGCAGTATCCAAAGCTGAAGGGGTCCGTCAGGGCCGATGCCTACCACCGGGGTTGCGGATAGTCCTAAGGGGAAACCGTGGCCCCCGTCTAGGCAAGGGAAGGAACACGGGTGGGTTTTAGTCAGTAACAGTCTGACACGCCCTTCCGCTCCGCCCAGAGCGGGAAAAGTCATTTGATGATTTCCCACACAAAAAAAAAAAAATCGGCAGTATCCAAAGACTGCCCCGCATGTTTTTTTTAAAACTAATAATGTCACCATTAGCTTCGTCTTTTGCATTGGTAATCTTTAGTATCCATAATCCATCAAATAAATCAAATCCATAAACATTAATTAACCGAAATAGAACCAAACCAAGGATCACTAATTAAATAAATCCTATATCAGGGCCGAGTCTATTAAAGCAGTGAGTATACCCGGAAAACCGGATAAAGGCATTATCAGTCCCATAATTACGAAAAGGAGTCGTAAAGGCGCCGAGTTACAGTTAATATTGCTTAGATGAATTCCCTGTAAAGGTGTGCTTACACGGACAACTAAAATTGCTCAAATCATCATCATATCTGTATAGCCTTTAATGGGGTCGGCTTCCAGTCCAACAAGTTTCAGTTGAATACCAGTATTTAACATGAAGCGACTGCCTATCTGAACTTAAATTGCATAATTCTAGACATAACTCGTCCATTAACACTTCTCGACAACATCAAGCAATTTAGATACTGTGAAAGCATCTTGTAGAAATTGTTATTATAGATACTGCCACACTACATCGATAGTAAATGAGTAATTTGATAAATTAGGCAAAACATTATATTAAAAACCATTATTAAACATTATTTATAAACCTTTTCGGAATATATGGATTTGAGGTAAAATCTTCGTTTTTTGATGTGTAACATCTTTGCTCTTGCTTTCCCGCCATCTATGCGAGTGATTTGGTGAAAAGCGACGGAAGAGTATTACAGGAAGCCGGTAAAATGCTATTTGATTTGACCAAGGAGCGCGCGGCAAAACTAACATCATGAGGAAACCGGCATGTCTTAGAACCAAAAATTCGAAGATTATGTGACATCTACCAACCCGCACTGGGCCCGCGTGGTAGATTATAGCCCACTCCCTCTCGAAGACAGCAGGCCTGTGTCCCAGCAGTGGATACATTATACGTTGAATTTGTTAAGTATGTGTAATGTAAGGGACGCGTGAGATGCTAGAGTTGGCCTTGACGAGGCCCCACCCCTTTAATGTTGCCTATTACTAAGGTGAAATTTCAGATTTTATTAAAAAATATTTTTTTCCTCATAAAGTTTCACAGTTGGTGATACTTCACATTACAATCTAGCCTATTAGCTAATAAGTAATTTTAATATAACTTAAACTGCTAAGTAACTATAAAATTAAGAAGTCGTCCAATAACGTCTTTCTTCACTATAATTATGTAAGTTAAGGGGAAGACACTTGATTCACGTGTTCTTTATAAAAGAGATTTCAGATGTTACATATGCGCTATAGTAAAGTAAAGCTCGCTCGTTTTCTTATTATAATTAATTTCTTCACTACCGAAAACTGTTGCCGGGAAATAATTGCTGGAAAAGTTGCGCGTGTAAACGAAGCTTTAGGTAGCTGTCGGTACTTAATAAAGGGACATCGTAAAAATATGGCGGCTTTAAATGAAAGCATAGTAGAAGAATTTTTATAAGAGAGATTTTTCGCATTCTTTTGTTACGGTTTATAAAAAGAAATTCTTTTGCGGTATTTTGAAATAAGTGGATTTTTTTATTTGAATCTTGTTGTTAAGAGAAAAATGTTTAAATTAAGTATTAAAAAAAATTAGTCAGCTCCTGGAAATTATAACTGTTATATTTTTACAGTGTAGGTACATATTAAATGAAAGACATAAAAGTTATATAAGCATTTTGTACTCATACTAAGTTCTTGTTTCTTGTTTAGCCACACATTCGAACGTAATTTATGTGCAAACTGAAAGTAATAAAGTTTGAACCTTAGTAAAAGGAGAAAACAAAAACATTTGACATTGATACATCTACTTATTTAAAAAGTTTTCATGTATCCTATATTTCATGTACATAATTTTTTCCTAAAATTTCATATAAATTTTGTTTCAAATAATTTTGATTATGATTTCCTACCTACAAGTACAAAATGGCTGCTGTTATTTCAAGAATTTTTAATTAATCAACAAGTAACAATTAACTTTACTGGTACTCTGTAAAACTACAGCTTCATCGCTATAGATTATACAAAATTCGAAACAGGCTCGGTTTCGGATTTTGTATAATCTTGCTTTTAATGAAATTGCCAGCAACAAAACATTATCTCAGAGACGTTATTACACCCCCATAAAATGAAATTTAACGACAAACTTCCTACAACTCATAAGGGATAGCACGACAGAGTTAAATTCCAACAATTTTGAGGCACTTCTAAAGTAATAACTAATTAAATATGGTGTTTAATGTTTCAAGTTAAACCCTCTGTCACCAATTAAGCCGAAAATCCGGAAGGGGCAAAAGATAGGAGATTTTTGGTACCGATTAAACCAAAGATAAATTAAATTCAAAGAAATAAACAGCATGAAGACTCTTTTGTAAGTAAATGAAATGAATGAGGTTTTATTATTAAATGCGGAGCCTCAACCTTAATACAGCTAGTCCTCGTTAAGGCCCGGACTCCACCCGAGCGGACACGAGACGAGAGGAGAGGAGATGAGATGTGTTTTAAACAACCAATAGAATTTCGTAATTCACACATCTCATCTCCATTCAGCTTCAGTGGATACCACCGAGCGGGGGACGTATCATATTTGTAAGGCACAATCGAAGCGGAGATGTGAGCTGTGCCTTGCTGAGATTGAGCTGCGCGGCCATAAAAAGCGAATATGTTGTGGCTCGCAAACTGGCAACGGTGAGCGGCGTGCAGGGAGCGGTCAACATCCAACGCTCGGCACACACAGCTCAGTTCCGCTCTAGCTAGCACACATGTCCGCCCTAGCCAGCACACACCGCTCCAGTCTAGCCAGTACGCCTCTCCGCACAGCTTCGGTGAATACATCCTAGCTGGAAAAACTCCCACTTCCTTCTCTGCTTTGGTGGAGTCCGGGCCTAAGAGAATATGACCATTTGTTATAAGGATGCAAAATTGGAATACATCGGATGTTTAGCGCAGTAAAATGCACAAAACACCATTTATCAAGGTCCAGGCTGTGATGCAAAATGGGGACAGACAGTCTGAATAGTATCAACATAGACGAGCCAGGTCAACTGTGATGATCACGAGTGTGAATTGTGCTTGAATGAATTGACCATTGAGACTGCACAAAAAAGTTTCGATACAAAAATATGTAGTTCGATTTTTCTATGCGGCCTAGAATTTGAAGTTTGACGAATTCATAAATTCTATTTGCGAACGTTTGATTGACTTTTGTATTTCGAAGATTTCGAATGCTATTCGTTTGTTTTTGTGAAACAACATTTTAATAACGTTTTGCATTCGTGCTTCAATCAATTTGATGGTGAAGCGCGTATATTTGAACGCGTTTAGTGAGTTGGAAAAATCCGTATTAGCATTTGCTTGAAGCAATTAGTCCTTAATAATGAAAATAGTTTTAGGTATAATAATATCAGCCTAGGCTGATAATGGTATTAATATTATTTAATAGCTAAATTGTTACGTTTAGATTAACTTATTAATAAAAAAAAAATCATTCAGATTTTTCTGTCAACAATTTATTATAAGTAAACCAAGTTATATTTATCTATATTTCGTTGAACAAAAGAAACACAGACGAATATATTAAAGACGTTCGCTAGTTCCTCGCCTGGAGTAGTTTAAGATAGAACTTGGGAAGTTGCGGTTTCTCAGTAATTCCATGCACTCCATGCATATTATGATCGTGTACTTAGCGCGGCTTAAATAATTTATTGCCTCATTTACTTGAATACTGTCGGAGTTTGTTACAGAGCTGTTAAGTTTTATAGGTGGGTTTAACCCGTATTTAAATGGTATTGCATATTATGAATTTTATAGCAGAAAAAATCGCAAGGTTGTCATTAATTAAAAACCACTCATGCGACGGTTCTCATTGATAAAAAAAACCCGGCCAAGTGCAAGGCGGACTGGCGGTTGAAGGGCTCCGTATCACCGTATAATATTTAGCAAAAAACGTAGAAAAAACACCTTTCTTGTATGTTGACCCCCTCGACCCCTTATTAACTTTTATTTTTATTATAGCTCCTTTATTCAGTTTTAAACATATTAATTACATTTTTAAATATTAAAATAAAAATTATAAACACATTTAAAAATATAAAAAATAGTAGCCCACCGGTATCGGGACAGGGTCCAAGCTACCGGTGGTCAGGGCTCCAGAGAGAGGAACCTCCTGACAATGCGAGCCGTGTCCAGGAGTACTGCTTTCTGAATCAAGCCCTTAATCCAGCTGCCCAACGAGAGCCTCCTTAGGTGTTGGTCGAGGCTCTTGGCAATTAAGCCATTGGCTGATACGACTATCGGCACAATGATCGCTGAGTTCACATCCCACATGTCGACAACCTCGTGAGCCAAGTCAAGATACTTGATTTGTTTATCTTTCTCAGCTTTCACGAGGTACCCGTCATGCGGGACCGTTATGTCAATCATTGCGCGCCGCTCTCCTCGATCCACCACCACTATATCAGGCTTATTGGCAACAATAGTCCTGTCAGTGATGATGGATCGATACATTATAGCTGTTGTTATAGTTGCAATACACACAATCTGTGACAATTTCATCTATCTACCTATTACGGTCCATGAGATAAAGCCCGCTGACAGACAGACTGATGGACGGACGGACGAAGGACAGCGGAGACTTTTGGAGCGGCGTTATTAGGTTTTTCCGTTAAAAAAAACTGGGCACTGAGAAAAGTCCCAAGTTAATGGTAATAGGCTCGCTCTTAATACATAAATGAGACTTGTTTACTGTACTATATACCCCTGCCTACCAAAATACCGTCAACAGACATATTTGTGCAATGAAACTGATACCATTTCAGACACTAGTCTACATGGTCCTCATATGGCCTAAGATTATGTCTGGACTTTAAAAGAGACTGTGACCTCTGAGTTTGTTTAGGCCTTTCTTCTCAGAGTAGTCAGATAAGAAACGCCGAACTCATCTCGCTAATTTTTAACATAAATTTTAATATGACGTGTAAAAGTGATTCCAATATCCTATTTACAGAATAAACAATTTCATTTCATTTCATTTCACCAAAATCTAAGAACCCAAAATTTAGTCTTCACTAAAAGCTAACGCAATAAAACAGCATCCAACCAGATCCCTTTCTATACATGTTGACGTCACGTCTGACGTCAACACCGAGCTTTCTACAAACCCTCGTCTGGGTTATTAAAGCGACGAGTTTCCCCCACTGACATACGATGATATTAACATAATGTGTGATGTCCAAGTAATGTTCGCTGTATTAATAGAACTACATGGGCAAAAACAAAGGCTCCATTTGTATGGTTATTGAATTTATGTGATGTCTGTGGGTGTCTTTATCCTGTCTGCTAAAAATAACTACTGATTCGCAGGTATGCCGTCATGTTCGAGGGTTAAGGAAATTGCACAAGGATAAGAGATCAGAAATGAATGTGAGTTTTCTTTTGGCCTTTCTAAGTTTACCTTGGAAACTACCGACTTAAGTTAAAGAAACAATTCTCTAGCCTATTTATTTATTTAATACTTCAAGCACACAAATGTACAGAGGCGGACTTAATGCCATAGGCATTGGTGTGACCGTCGAATTGCCAAATCATAGGTCTCGACTTCGAACCCAAGGCACGCAGCTCTGATTTTTCGGATTCATGTGCATATTGTATAATTATCGCATGCTTCAAAAACGGTGAAGGAAAACATCGTGAGGAAACTGGCATGCCTGAGAGATATTTCTCGACGGTATGTGAAGCCAAGTAAGACGCCCATGGGCGGCAAAAAGTCTGACGTTTTTCAGCCACTAAACATACGAAAAAGAAGAAAGAAGTTATAGATGCAATAAAAAAAAAAACAACATTCAAAAGTAATTTTTTTTCAAACTAGGCTGAGAATCCGCACTTTTCGAACGGCAAAATTACTTATGACAATCCCACAAAAACGCCTCCCCTTCACCACTTCCTAGTTCTTTAGCTGGGAAGAAGAAGTGGCGCAACAAACTCCCCAGCAGCACAGCTGTCTGTTCAGTTACAAAAAACTTGATCGTCATCGTGACGAAACATGGATTTTAACTGTCTCGAACTATATTCTCCAGCTAAATTATGTTCAGGCTGTATGAAAATGATCTATTTTCTATTTACCATCTAATTTCAATAGTTTTGACTTATACATAATGCATTGTCTCTAAAATCAAAGTCAAATACCCATTACCTGGCAATTACAAACTGTTAGAGATAAAGTTGGTCTTTAGTATAACAGCACTGAGAGCCTTCTGTTATTCTAACGAGTTACAGACAAAGCCGGCTCATTTTCATGTTAATTAGCTGGCCCCGATGTTTCTCGTAGAAGTTGGAACAAAACTTTGTCCAACATGTTGGCTGGATATTGGTTTTATGTTTGTATTGGGAATTGTCAACGATAGTTGCCTTTTCTAAAAGTTGCGTAAGCTTACGCTCGTACTATTTAGAGCACATAGAATAATATTATTATTAACCTTTCCCGCATAAAACCGCAGATACGTTTATGTATTTTGGCGTATCCCCGGATACGACTGGCAATATAATCTAATTTAGGAGTATATCTAAACTCAATTATGATCGCATAAATATTGACAAACATTGAGTTTGTGGTAGTTTCACCTTTGTTTTTGGGTCATAGGAGTTAGGCATGATGTAATTATATAAAAATGGCTTATTTGGTCCCAACTTTGGTTGATCCGCTAGGATATGAATCTATACATACATACATACATATACCTATAATATATCATGGACAAGTGATGTTGGAACGTCGTCGGGCGTAAGTAGATTTATATTTATTTATTTTCTATCTGTATGGAATAGATTTAATTTTGTTTATTATTATCTTTTTACTGTTTTATTTATTTATTTTGTTACCCCCTAGTGGGATCTATCTAAGTCCGTAGGTGTGTCCGTGACATCACAGTGGGCCCTTTCAGAATACCAGCGCTGCGGTATTTATTATTTCTTTAAAATATCGCAGCATTATGCTGAGATACGAGCCTTTTTGGCCTCGCACAGGTGATTATATTTTGTAAATTTCACAAATACTCCGTTTTGTTTATATTTTCTTGTTTATTATGTTTTTACAATTGCTGTTTGTATTTTGCTGTTTGTATTTTGCTGTTTGTATTTCCTGTGCGTGTCCCAAATAAAATATTTTTCTTTCTTTCTTTCTTTCCTATAATAAATATACAATATATATATACTTAACTTATACAAATAAATAAAATGAAAGTTTCTGTTTGTAACATTAAAATAACAGCTTTTTACTTAGCGCATATGAAAATAAATATACTAATAAAAAAATTAATAATTTAAAAAATTAAAAAACACGACTGCCTTGTCAAAAAATGAACTAAAAAGTCAAAAACAAGCTGTATTAATTAATCTGTATATAAAACGACGACGGCTCCCCCTTGGTCACGCCGACTCGCACTGGGTCATGCGGTTGCGTTTGCTCACACTAGGTCGCATCGAGTCGCATTGAATCAGGCCGGCTCGCTCTGGGTTGCGGCTGCTCATACTGGGTTGCGCCGGCTCGCACTCGGTTGCGGTAGATAGCCCTGGGTCGCGCAGGCATAGCCTACCAAATCATTATTTGGGCGCTCTATCAGATTTCTCCGACGATTTGGTTCTTCTAGAGACTTTTTATCATGTGGCTGGTGGATACATTTTCGTGGATCCAAAACGCTGATTGCCAAACCTTCTAGCTGTCTGACTAAGCGCAACATAAGCCCGGGCTTTTGGCAGTAATTTTAGGACCTAGATCCACGACGGCTTTGTCCAGCTGTCCCTTGCAGCTTGTACACTGTCACGGCTCAACATAATATATTTTTATTATAAGTGGTAGCACGTGCCGCTCAACTTTACCATGACCCCATAACGCGTCGAATTCGACTTTGCTGGGTTCAACTTTGACACCCACGCGGCCTGTGTTTCCACATATTGTTTTGTCATCGAATTCTACGGAGATATTCTCCGGATTCAAGTTTATCACGGCGTAGTGAAGGCCATTCGAATTTTCGGATGTTCCCCATCATAGCTTGATTTACTAAGCCGTGTTCAACGTTAATGTTCTTTCGTAACATAACTCTACACCACTTAAATCTACACCCACACAAATTTTTTAAAACGCAACTATACCACCTGTATATTACAACTAACTATACCACCTGTTATTGGGATTGGAAGGAATGAACTCCACTTTCGGCCGTTGTCTGTAGGTCTTGGCTTCTACAGATATATCCACTGCCTTCATTTCGTACATCCGGCATATTGTCGAGAGCTCGTTGGTCATGCCGGTGGTGTATTCATACACTTGTATTGTTGTGGGAAATATGCCCATACACTCGCCATTTGCAAATGGACCAGTCAGTGGGACTGGACGACGATCCAGTATTAATAGTGGCTGCATATTAGTTGACCGACCCGCTAATTATTTAAAATGTCCACAAAAGTAGTGTCATCTGTTTGTCTCATGTTTTGCGGCCGTTTGCAGAAGCTAAACAGCATCCATAAGTCCACTTCAGCGTCTAAATGCGACGGTTGCTTGAAGCAATACGCGCCTGCAGATTTAGCTACTGGTGGAAATTGCATCAGGTCTTTAAAGAGCAAAACATTGACACCTCCAAAATAAGTGTCGCTCACTTTCATTTGTTGGATTCTAATGTGCACATTTCTGAGAGTCGTATATGGTACCATTGAAATCTCATCAATGATGAGCCATGTTTAATTTGGTTTTCCACTTTTGCCTTTCTCTTAGAAGGCGCTCGCCGTTCAACAGACGCATGTTTTCTGTCCTGCCCTTTTTATTAGGAAGGCCAAAAGTCGAATGTAAGGTAGAACTCCCAATCAATTGAGCTGCTACGTCAGTTGGCGCTGCTACAACTACGACTTTGCCGTTGGTATTATAACTGAGGCGGCGCGAACGTATTTGATCCACCACAAGTTTTAAGTTTTAGGGTAAACGTTTTACCCGTCCCACCGTCTCCTGTTAAAAACACTCGCCATGCGCATATGTTACTCATGTGATGATGAAATAATTATAATAATTATAATAATAGGGCGCTGGTGGCGGTTCTGGATTCGCAGCTATCAAACTATTTTGATGGCTGCGAAAACCTCACCGATACTCATTCAATTCTGTACTGCGCGGCTGTAGCGGCATGTCGTGTAGCTCACGTCAAATTTGCTAATGACTCTGAAGCTACCCGACCGAAACCAGCCGTACCAGCTTGGCAGTGCAGGATTGAGCACCGTATTGGTGGGGCCAGAGCGCTCATCGGCAAACTAATCTGCTTCAGGGAGGGCAATAATCGCCCTAGAGTGATGCGCTTTGTGAGGCGGGCGTTCTCAGGGACTGATATCAGCCCTGAGGACTATATGGCCCGTGTTACAGGGCGCATTGACTTCCTGAAGCAGAAAGTGTATGCATGGGCGAACCGTATCCGTAGGTACAAGCGGCGAGTGGAGCTATACACCCAGAATCGCACCTTCCAGAGTGACGAAAGGTGGGTTTATAGGGCTTGGGAGCGACCGGACCAAGGTGTGGCTGACACGCGCCTACCAGATGATGATGCCATGTGTTCTTTCTGGCGGAATATCTGGTCGGTGCCTGTCAGTCACACCGAAGGTGACTGGACTCAGGAAGTCGAGCGAGCCTGCGACCCGATTCCAGAAATGGGGGCTATTACCATCTGCCCCCAAGATGTAGCTCGTGCAGTCCGTCCGTTGCCTAACTGGAAATCTCCAGGGCCGGACGGGCTGCACAACTTCTGGATAAAATGGTTCACAAGGTCGCACGCTCGCTTGGCGGCTCAGTACCAGACTGCTTTGGAGTCTGGTTCGCTACCCCAGTTCCTTACGACAGGAGTCACCCACCTGCTCCATAAATCCGGTAGCACCGCGGAACCCAAAAATTATAGACCGATCACGTGTTTACCGACGGTCTATAAAGTTCTTACATCCATTTTGAGAGCTAAAATTAACAATCATGTAGACACCAACTCAATTATGTCTGCCTCTCAAAATGGATGTAGGAACGGGTCCCGCGGTACTAAGGAGCTACTCCTCATTGATATGGCCATTAGCCAACAGGTTCGCCGCTACCGAAAGGATCTGTCGACATGCTGGATAGATTATAAGAAGGCCTATGACTCGGTGCCACATACATGGCTCATGAGGGTGCTGGAGTTGTATAAAGTAGATGCAACTCTGCGCACCTTCCTGATGTCGTGTATGGGGCAATGGAGGACGGTCCTTCGCTATCCAGGATGTCGAAATCTCCAAAGGAATAGCGAACCGATAAGGATCGAGCGAAGCATATTTCAGGGCGATAGTTTGAGTCCGCTCTGGTTTTGCTTAGCCCTGAATCCTCTAAGCACACTGCTGGAGGATTCAGGTCTAGGCTATCGGCTGAGGAGAGGTGGTCAGGTTATATCTCACCTCCTCTACATGGATGACCTAAAGCTCTTTGCCCCCAACAATTTGCGACTGATGGAGCTACTGAAAATAACTGAAACTTTCAGTAGCGCCATCAGGATGGAATTTGGTGTGGACAAATGTGCGGTCATGCATGTAAAGCGAGGGGAGATTGTGGAATCCGTGGGAACCCAACTCTCGGATTCCATAAACCTTAGATCCCTCTCCCCATCCGAAACCTATAAGTATTTGGGTATGTCGGAAGCGTTGGGCATTAATGTTACTGACATGAAGCAATCGTTGAAGGAGCGCTTCTTTGGCCGCCTGAAGAAAGTATTTAATAGCCTTCTATCGGGCGGCAACAAGGTGCGCGCCTTCAACGGCTGGGTCATGCCGGTTTTAATGAGTACATTATTAGTTTTGGAATGTGCTCATCAAGGCCTTCAATTGAATACCCATATTGTAAGAAATAATTGACATTTCATTTTTTTACCTTTTGAAAATGGACCCATACTACCGCCGCGAGGATTTTTTTCAAATAAAATATAACGATTCTTCTAACGATACCCCATACATCCAAATCTGTTCAGGCATTTAAAAGTTATGGTGGAACAAAGAAACTCACATACATACACGAACCCTGAACACATTACACTCCTTTTGGGCAGTCGTGTAAAAATTAAAAAATGTCTATTATGTTCCGGCAAATCTCCGAAATGGCTGGACCGATTTTGACGGGACTTTCACTGGCAGATAGCTGATGTTATAAGATGTATCTTAAGCTACTTTTATTTTAAAAAAAGAATTAGATCCACGCGAGTGAAGACGCGGGCTGCAGCAAGTATATGAAAATCGATTCATAAGCAGTAAACTCCAAAAAAAAAACACATACCATTTTATTTATATTTCAAACTGATTGTTTATTTCTTTATCTGCCAACACTTTTAAAGCCACTTCCACTGCGATTCTCCTGGCAACTCTTAAAACGTAAATACAAATGAAAACCCTTTAAATGGCGATTTTATCAAGGAAAAGCTGGTGTAACTCTTCCAACATTTATAGTCTGCGTTATCGCGCTTACGATTGAAGACGCACAAAAACCTCGCAATGAAATAATTCGAATCTAAATCCTTCGGCTGAGGCTACATTAGGCCGTGACGCGACCTGCGACACATGAGCAATTAAAATAAGGCTGTTGCTAGTCGTCCGGTAAACGGACGAATAACATTATAAATTAATCGTCCGTGTACCGGACGAATAACATAATATGTTATTCGTCCGATAAGAAAGAAAGAAAGAAAGAAAATATATTTATTAGCGGTAAACATGACGCAAAAAAAGAAATAGAATACGAATAAAAACAATTTGGGGGAAAATATGCGTCACATCCACGCAAAACGGCCATCGCTCAGCATAAAGCCGGATGGATAACCGGATGAATAAATATTATAAATATAATAAAAGCAGTTCTATTTTTTTATTCGTCCGATAACCGGATGAATAAATATTATAAATATAATAAAAGCAGTTCTCTTTTTTTATTTCTAATATATTTTTTTATTCATCCGTTTAGCGGACGACTAGACACTTCGTTAAAACAAATGAATGCTCACGAATATGGCTACACCGTACATCAAATATTTATTACTAGTGATCTTTGATTTCTTTATGCGATAGGAACAATATTACTGTAATCGGCTACATCAACATATCAGCGAAATTGAAGCGAATTTATTATAAAACTCACTTGCACGACTAGTTCAATAGTGCTATTAAATATACGTGTGGCTACATTTTGCGTATAGTAAACCGCGATTATTGATTTGATCGCATTCATTGCATGTGTACTGTAGCCACGTCATCGCCAAATATACGCCGGATTTTCGCTTATAATGTAGCCATACCATGTTTATCTCGTTTCGCTCTTCCAGTCGTATCGCAAATCGCTGCCTACTGTAGCCTCAACCTTCGAAAATGTTTGCAAACATGATGCGATAAAAGGCTCCGTGATAAAAGTTTCGATTGCCACCGTATTTCCATGTAGGGATAAAAAAATGTGACTGGCTGTCATTCCGGGAATCTATTGGCTTTACATAGTACCATATGGGAAGCCCGGATTACTCCGTCGGCTTAGCAACGGTCAAGCCAAGGTTGGAGTTTCGGTATTCTGTGCTGTGGGCAGACATTAACTGGTTTTGTGGTAAATTCTGGTTGCCAAGTGGTTTAGTAATGGCAAAATTGATCGTTTATGAGGGTTCTATATGCAACAACGCAAGATAAACTGTGTAAAATAGAATAGATTTACTTCTTCTTTGGTCCACCGGTCGCAAGTTTTACTCCTGGGCACGAGGTTCTGCGTTGGATCCCCGAGCAGGTCTAGTGTTATTGGGTTTTTCAAACAGGAATTTCTCAGTATAGATAGATAGATATATCGTTTATTTGGTGCACACAAAAGAAATAGCACAAGATACAAAAACCCGATAACTAAATCATGTATTGTATATAGGGTGAAATTGAATTCGTGGGCAACGTTGAATTCGTTGCCCACGAATTCAATTTCACCCTGTAGAATAATATAGATACAAGATGCCAATATATAAAAAAACAAATAAAGAAGAAATTAAGACATTGTGCTGACACTAATGGTGGGTTCAGCCCGCAGTCCCATACTCTATGCTATACTAAGCCTATTACATGGAACTTAAACATTATCGGCGACCTGTGCGTGTAATACAGGTTTATCTCTGCCTACCCCTTCGGGAAAACAAGCATTATGTTTAGTTAGTTTATTAAGATTTCAGACTAAGTCGATAACAAAATTCTGGCAGGCATAACACGATTGAAGGCTCAAGATCGGGCATAGCAACACGTCTCAAAAACCGCCGGCGCAAGAAACCGGCGGCAGCGGCCGTCCTTTCCGGTTTATAAACCCCGTAAAAGTCAACATAGGAAAATGGATTACTCTTATTGTTATTCTCGAGGCTTCCGCGATGAGCTAGCAAGTTGTGATGCTGTTCCACGAATTTGAACTTTAACACAAGTGAATTAAGTTACATAATTTGTCACGCTCTTGTGGTTTTACTAGTTGAAATTCTCGTCGCTCTCAAAGACCGCTTTGATAAACAAATATCGATTTCAGCTGATAAGATTGCTTACTATATATACCTACCTACTTGTGAACGTTAAAGCTACATTCAATGTTTACTCAGAAAACATGAAAAGGAATGATTTTGTAACACTCGAAATAAAAGTAAACGTGTACTTTCTCCGCGGATCTAAACCTTAACGTACATTTTATTTAGGATGTCAAGGTTTCGCTTTCATGCCTCTTTTTGGAGTAGAAATCAGACGCCCCCGTCGACAGTTGGGACGCGTTAGTGAATAAAATATGTCAAGTGGAAATTTCTTTTACTGTAAAACCAACAGGCATTAGCCTCCGTTAATGAAATTGAATAAACTAAGGTTAGGTTTTTTCTAAGTGTGGAAACTTTTCTAGAAAACTTAAATTTTTAAACTACTATCGACTAAAATCAGACGTCAGTTATAACTCATTTCCCATCTAGCTATCTACTTTCCAGCTTAAGAAATCAGAAGAGTTAGTTATTTTTGTGAAAGAAAATAAATTCAAAGACCACAATTTTTTTAACTTTCAGGAGAAGGTTTTATTATAGTCGAGGCGTATTTTTTTACCAACCTGTTGCATTTAATATTTTGTATCAACCGTATTTCCCTTCATAATTATGTTTTTTTATTTAGTTTTCACTATGTGACTGCCACCTTGAGGAGCTCGTGGCTAAGTAATAATAGCCGCACGGGTCGATCCATCAGGTTAAGCTACGCTTGCCGGGGTTGGTCCATGAATGGATGACTATCTTTACATACCAAGTCTCCTTTGTGCCTCGGAAAGCACGTTAAGCCGTTGGTCGCGGCTGTCATACGGGTCGTCAGAAGCCTGAAAGTCTGACAACCAGTGTACCGTGTATCGCCTTACCCGGTTACTAGGTTGTGGAGGTCAGATAGGCATTCGTTCCATGTAAAATACTGGTATTCAGCTGCATCCGGTTAGAGTGGAAGCCGACCCCAACATAGTTGGGAAAAGGCTAGGTAGATTGATATTATGTAAGTACTACCTCGTCCAAACTTGTTAACAGCTATAGATAGTGAGATGTGGAAGGTAAATTAAAGTCCGTCGCTTGACCGGAGGGGTCGTTCGGGCCAATAAACCCGACACGGCTACTAAATGGATTAGCTGGTATTTAGCAACACGATGTATTTGAACAGTATCGGGTGAACATTGGACTGCCTCGTTGGTCTTGTGGTCGCAAGCGCTACTGCTGATCATGAGGTCCTGGGTTCGATTCCCGGGTCGGTCAAAGTGTTATTTTGTTTTTCTATCTGGAATTTCTCAGTAGCAGCCCGGAGTCTGGATTTGTGCCAGGTTGGTGGCAATAGGCTTGCCTCCTATTACATGATAACCTGGGTGTACCTCTCAAAGGTCCACTCAAAGGTCCACTCAAATCTGTGTGGTTCTATCCTCAAAAGACCATTTCAGACACTACTCTACATGGTTCTCATATGGCTTGACCAAGATTATGTCTGGACTTTAAAAGAGACTACGACCTCTGAGTTTGTTTCGGCCTTTCTTCTCAGAGTAGTCAGTTAGGAAACGCCGACCTCATCTAGCTTATTTTAAATATTTTTTTAATTTGACGTGTAAATGTGATTCCAATATCCTATTTACAGAATAAACAATTTCATTTCATTTCATTTCCTGCTACAGGTACACCTCTGCCCATCCTTTCGGGGAAACAATGCGTATGTATTGGAAGTGCTGAAGAAATACCTTTACCAAATGTTGCGAAAAGACTCACATACAGACATAAAAGTTACACCTTATTTCTGAACGCCTGTCGTCCTAGGTTGTAACTTAAGATATTAATATCTGGTCAACCTGGCTCTGCTCAGGGTGAAAATATAAAAATATCGTCCAGGTACACCAACGTTTCATCAGATTTCCAAGGCTGTGAAAATAAAGAAAACTATTTTTCCCAGATATGAGACCTAGCTAGATCGATTTTTCATCCCCATAAACCTAAATTGCAACTTTCATCGAAATCGTTAGAGCCGTTTCCGAGATTCAGATTACATATATACATTTAAACAAGAATTGCTCGTTTAGAGGTATTAAATAAGTGATTTAAGTCAAGTTATCAGTAGTCAAATAACTCTTATCCGCAAAATACTTTTGGCGGTTTAACATATTTTTACGAAAGCTGTAAAACCACCCTTTTTATACCTTAGATATAAACTATCTGAAGATTATAAATCGGTCCTAAAATGAGCTATTGATATTTTCGTTCATCACTTAACTTTCAGCAACTAAATAAGAGTTGGCAGTGTGTTAAAAGGTTTTCAGAAACTGCTTGGTTAACAGACACTGTTTTCAGAAACTGCTTGGTTAACAGACACTGTTTTCAGAAACTGCTTGGTTAACAGACACTGTTTTCAGAAACTGCTTGGTTAACAGACACTGTTTTCAGAAACTGCTTGGTTAACAGACACTGTTTTCAGAAACTGCTTGGTTAACAGACACTGTTTTCAGAAACTGCTTGGTTAACAGACACTGTTTTCAGAAACTGCTTGGTTAACAGACACTGTTTTCAGAAACTGCTTGGTTAACAGACACTGTTTTCAGAAACTGCTTGGTTAACAGACACTGTTTTCAGAAACTGCTTGGTTAACAGACACTGTTTTTAGAAACTGCTTGGTTAACAGACACTGTCTTCTAACAAATAATTCGCAAACAACGATAAATAATATTAAGTAAGTCAACCGAGGTCTGCTCGGGTGAAAATAGAGAAAACGAATTTTCTCAGAAATGAGAACTAGCAAGATCGATTTTTCGTCCCTGTAAACCCCTCTATTGCAACTTTCATCGAATTCACTAGAGACGTTTTCGAGAAAGTGATACAAATATGCACATTTAATAGTATAGAATAGGTAGTAAACTTAATCACTGTAAATACTTATTCTTCCTGTCGTGATTAATGTTAAGTTATTCTTGAAATAAATGTGTCCATTAATGTGTATATTCCTCGGAATATATAAATTACGTTACCGCCGTACTTAGCTCAAATGTAACGTCTGCGATAAATCTTGTATTGAGCCTGAATTCCAATGTTCCAGGTTAATCCTGGAAGCCATTCTTGTATTTCAGCTATACGTTGATTATGAATTTACAAAAGGTATATATTCAGAGTAATACACATTTATTTTATAAGACAACGTATGAACGAAGCAAAAGGAGTATGTAAGGATCGTAGTACGTGGCGTTCTGTAGTTGCTGCCTACCCCCATGGGAAGAAGGCGTGAGTTTTTGTATGTATGTATTTTATAAGACTTAAATGTCTTGATTCGTAATTTACTTTAAAAGTTTGAATGTCAAACGAGATTACAAAATTTTATTTAACTGTCGTGATAACGATAATCCGTTTTTATTTGCCTGCCGATTTAAAAGCAGGTACTAAAAGTTATAGAAATTCCAAATAACCTGAAACCTGTAAGAGTACCCTAGCTAGTTACTAAATAATTAAATGAAAGGCATTACACGACATTGAATGATTCTTCATTCAATGATAATGAAAACAAAGAAGAAAGAAAAATAATCAACATGATCTGAAGGATCTCTATCCTCCCTATTTTATTTGCTGAAATTCATGCAAAAACAAAACACCATCAGTGCTTTCAACTATTTCCACTACAAACAACTACTACTACTGCTTTCAACTATTTCTACTGAGACCCTTTAAAAGTTAAACAGCCAGATATCGCATTCAGAAGTCTAGTAATAGGATTCAGGTACGTAAGTAACCCTATACTCCATCCCATTCTCCCATCACTTACAATATAGGAAATCCATGGAGTATATCGGATTAACTCAACATAATAATTTTGGATGACAGAAGCTGTACTCGACAGTGAATGATGTAGTCTGCGAATGGGTTTAAATCCTTTAATTCAATAGATAGTTGTGTCGAAATGGGTGACAGCCTATGCCCTCTGTGTTTAATAGGATTAGTCTGCATCTGTACTGGTTGAAGGGAATCAATGGGATTATAAGGGGTTTATCGAGAATAGGATGCGTAGTTCATTTGTTTTTACTGTGGCCTTTTGGTTTTATTTTTGTCTACTAATGCTGTACTGTACTAAATAGTTCTCTCAATTTAAAAACAGTGAGGTCGTTAATCCATATATTTTTGTTTGAATGTATAGAAGTTATACAAAAGGCCCGTCCCCTGTTACATTGGACTTAAAAACAGAACTGGTGAAATGTGGGTGTACTAAAGGTACATCTCTGCTAGCCTTTCGGGGAAACGAGGCGTGATGTTGTGTCATGTGTAAGTTATACAATTTTAGTTACAAAAGTTTACAAATATCACTGCCTCATACAAATAATTACCAATGAACTTGTGTGTTAAAACGAAAAATTGCTTAAAAAGTCTTGTGTCGCTTGTAAATTTTTATTATATCTCTAGATAAAAAAAATCTCTAAGCTATAAACATTGTAATTTTAGACGTTACGAAGTACTCAATTCACCAAGAGTCGTAACAAACAACTGGTCTCATTTAACAAGTAATTAAACTCCTGATTTATTTCGTACTAACTGCTACCAACAGTCCCCATAATTTACTGTGGCTTAACTGCCCATTTACATTTGTTTTCTGATAAAAACATATTCCAATCAATTTAAAAATCGAACAAACTCGTATATTGTTGGCAAAACAAAACTGCTGCCATAAACGTTAAATGACCTACTTCTTCAATGCCAAAAAGGTGGTACAGATCTCGTGCCAAGACAGAGTCGTTTCAAGTCTCCTTTTTACTTTAGTTTTGAGCCGACAACGTGTAAATACAAAGTCCGTCGTAAAATGTTACAAACAGAGTAAAGGAATCGATTTGTTCCGACAAAGGACAGGCAGAAATAAAAACGTCCAGGCTATAAAACCCTAGTCCATTCCCTTAATTAGGTCACAAAATAATTAACTTACATACGTTTTACCGAAACAGCTTACGAAACCAATATAAATAACCCTAGAAAACAATTAACGACCCAATTGAAGCCCAAAAAACGACCAAACTCATTCAAATGCATGAATTCGTATCTGAATGCTCAATTTGAATTTTTTGCCTATTTGCATATCACGCCAGGCGATGCAAATTAAAAGAAATTCTGCCAAACATTGCCTGAAATTCGATTATGGAAGGACAATATTGAAGTAACGGTTATTTGGCTAATTTTGTTTGACGATGTCGTTACCATATCAATATCGGCTTAACCGTAAAAATGAACACCTTGTAATTTAACGAATTGACATGAAAATGAAAAAAAAAAGCGTCAAGTAAAAGCCGAAATTGGAACAAACCCAGCTTCCACCAATAGCCGACGTTCACCAATTCGAAACTCAAACTTCGACTCACCGAATTCGCCACACACAACACACGAACACTTACGCACCTCCGCGGAGAAAAAATAAAATGCAATTAACTTGGCACGTCCGATGAATAAATTCGTTTAAATTAAAAAATGTAGTTAAACTTTTGCAATTAAACTTGGAAGATGGGATATTGATGATGATTTTTAAATAAGGAACTTTGAAGATACATACGCGCGCGGTCGCAGTATTGGTCGTAGATCGGACAGCGCCCGTGTGGTCGGGTCGCGGTTCGGGACGCGAATGAGTGTTGGGGCGCCGCGCGAGCCCTTATACCGACGCTCTCAACCCCAAACGTGATGGCGGTGGGCGGCACTATACAGAGCTGTTATTGCACATTCTTCATTTTCTGTTTTTATGAGGGAAAGAAAAGAAAGTGATACAGTGCTTTCTCGAATATCCTGGCAGCTGAAACTGAAAATACCACCATGGCAACTGCCATCAAATCTCTTCACCACCCTTGGTTGACTGGTAGAGAATGCCTAAGGTATTAAGTCAGCCTTTGCACCTTATTTGAGTGCGAAAAGTATAAATAAAAAATAGGTTCGTTGGTAGGTACAATTTTTTTTTTAATAAGTTTCATTAATGGGATAAGATTGCAAAATATTAGAATTCTGCATAATAATTATGTTTTATGTGGTTTATAACAGTCTTTTTTCACCCTAGTTAATAGGACTTTTAACTGAGTCAACTCGGACTATAAGCCACATCGCCGCTCAACATAGTCGTAGATATGACTATGACTATGATTAAAACTATGTTAAGAGGCATTTGATGCCAAATGCAGATGTGAACCAACAAAATTGAAACTGCTAATAATTATTATAATCGAAAACAGTTTGTCTCTGCATCACCCAAAGGTTGACTGGTAGAAAATGCCTATGGCATTAAGTCCGCCTCTGTACATTTCTGTGCATTAAGTGTTAAATAAATAAATAAATAAATAAATAAAACAAAAAACATGGCCATCAAACGGTTGCAAATCGCAGATGGCCGCTATCTCATTAAACAGGAAAAACAAAAGTAGATGATAAAAACTAATCACTCACGCTCTAATAAGCACACGAACCCATCAACGTAGCCCTGAAAAAGAAAAAAAAAAAGAAAATTCATTCCGGTATTATCCTCTCTAGACATACACTGCAGAGTGCCGTCCCTGTCGCACGGTGGCGGGTTGTCAACAAAATGTTATTAGTCGTCATCTGCGGAGACCGCGTAACTGGAAAAATTCTTGAGTGGCTGAGTGGCAAACTATAGGTTAACTTGCGAGCAACGAGCAAGATTGAACTGAGTGTAAACAACGTTTAATTAAATGAATTGAATGAAACATTCCAAATAAAGATGTAACGACATTTTTACTTTTATTTTGTGTCGGTTATAATAAACTTAATTGATAAGGTAATTATTAACTTGTATAAGACTACCTATTATATCATCATAATTATTACGGAATAACTTCTAATCAAACTGCTGGAAACAAAATAAAAATGAGAGATGTTTAATTTTTACATAAATATTTTAATAGGCTACCGCGTTGGTCTAGGTCTAGGTCGCAAGCGCACATGAGGTCCTGGGTTCAATTCCCGGGTCGGGCAAAGTGTTATTGAACTTTTCCAAATGAATTTTTTCAGTAGCAGCCCGGAGTCTGGATTCGCGCCCGGTTGATGACAATAGGCTCACCCTCGATTACATTGATCTAACATAACTGGCGAAATGTTAGTGTACTATAAGTACACCTCTGCTCAACCCTTCGGGGTAATAAGGCGTGATGTTTATATAATTTCAAAGTTGAAAATTAAAGCTGGATTTTAGAAGCTACATTATAAAATGTGGGTTTATTGCAACCCTCTGAGGTTTACGTGAAATTAAGCCGAGTTATAACATAGTTAAAGTAACTCATAAACGTAATATGAAGTTTTTATGTATTTTTAGTAACTTATATGGATTATAAGACTGAAATGGTTATCGTTGATGCTTGTAAAACCTTGTAAATTATAAACTAGGCGTCTTTACAATTTACAAGGTTGTAAAATGCAAATAAAACACAGTGCCAGTGTATTTTATGTTTTTTTACTTCATCGGTACAAGTTCTGTTTTATTTTGTGCAATTACAAGTGCGCTAAAGGCTTGGCAACTACAATTATCATTTTATTTTTAAAACAAAATCATTTAATATTAAATAAATTATTTTTATTTCAGGAATTTACTAATACAACAATTGACACCAGATTACAAATGATTAATTATTAAATTATTATATTAAATTATCCATTAAATTATAAAACAAAACAATATCAATATATTTCAAGAAAACAATAGTTTGGCATTATTTTAGCTGGATATTAATTAGTAGAAATAGTTTACCTCATCTAGACCTGCAGCTGTTATTAACGAGACACAATAGAATTTTAATTGTTATGCCCACCTGATGTCCACTGTAACGGTTAAGCGGATATGGCCCTCAATATTCCATTGTCAGATTTATGTATTCGGTTCAGTTTAAAGGCCTGAGACTTTCTCATAACTGCGTATAATATATCTACCCTGCTTTCGGCAAACATGCATTAAACAAACAAAAAAGTAAAAACATACCACGTTAACATCTTATGTATTGATTCTGGCAAACAATCGAATAACAATAATATTTTCAATTTATATTATGTCACAGTTCTATAATAAGAACTGGGTCTGTCTCACCAAACACTTAAAGAATATTAGAAATAAACAGAATGTGTATCTTCAATAGGACCTTGTGGGCTTTTTGACGTGTTGAGAAAATGTTTGAACTTTCCGTCGTATCGTTTGAATGACCTTTTCACTTCTGAACTCATGGACTTTGTGTGGGTGTGTCGTGCCTGAAATGCCACTCTCTGCGATGTAACGAGACATTTAATTTTATCAACAATACGGTTTTAATAAGAAATGTTATTTTGAGTATGATGTTAGTGTAAGTAGATTAAAAAATATTGTATCTTGAACGAACTACGCGACACTTTCTAAGATAGCTACGGCGTAGTCGTCTTAACACTTATTACGACAGCTACGGCGTAGTCGTCGTAGCACTTACTTCGACAGCTACGGCGTAGTCACAGACATGACAGTGAAATGATATTTTTTGTGGTGATGAAAACTTGTGGTGTTTTGAGACATAATATAAACAATTATTATGTGTCGTACAGCTTATAAACAAGAAACGCTTTATTTCAAAAGTCAAAATCACAAAAATAAATCTAAAAACATTTTAAAATGATTGAAGTAATAATAAAATAAAGCATAAGGGGATAAACACACCATAACACAGGTCAAATAAGGTAGATATCCCACGGAAAATATTATGATATCCTTTTAATTAAAACAGCGAATGTTTCTAATTGCTTTTTATTTATGTCCTGATGTTAAACAATATAAAATAGGAACCGTACTTGTAACAATAACACTAAACAAATAAATGCTGAGTGTCAGCAAAGTTAGGATTGCGGGCACGTCCTAGTTTTCAATACAACTTCAGTACGAACAGCTCAACTCCCAACTCTGTTATGGCTATTGAAACAATTGTTTATGAAAGACTTCATACAAACTATTCGCGAATTTGTTATATCGTTTAAAAGATATAGCATAATCAGCCTATAATGATCCCACTGCTGGGACACAGGCCTCCTCTCTGTGAGAGGGAGTGGGCTGTAATCCACCACGCGTGCACAGTGCGGGTTGGTAATGTCACATATTGTCTTAATATTGGTTCTAAGATATTCTATACAGGGTGGCAGGGACATCGACGCGAAGCCGGTTACCATGGATTCAGTACATGATTCTAAACCCCCTTGCGTTGAAATTTTTAGTGGGTTATTAAAAAAAAAATCTGCTGTTCCATACATTTTGACCGCGTAGGTTGCACTTTTCTATGAAACAGCTGTTTTTTTTTTAAATAACCGACGAAGAATATCAGAACCATGTACTGAATCCACGGTAACCGGCTTCGCGTCGATGTCCCTGCCACCCTGTATATCTATTTGCTTCAAGCAAGTGTTTTTTTTTTTTTTTAAAGCTGATTCTAGTTCGCAACCTTTTGATATTATTTATTTTATTTAAAGCCTTTATTCAGAGTTAAAGTTGTATTACAAAAACGTTTTATTTCAGTTCTGAGTCTCTGTGTGCCCTCTGGAAAAGGCCTCCTCGTTCCCCTTCACATTCTCCCTGTTCCTTGTCTGTCTAGTCTTTGTCTTTCCCGCCGTCCTAAGTCATAAGTCATTTATTTATTTGTTTAACATAGGTGTACAATAATGGTATATAAAATAGTCCTCACCAAGCCGGATGACTTGGTTGCCATATTTTCAAAGGTCCCTTTCTTTCTCTTCCGCTCCCTAATCTTTAGATATCAATCTGCCTAGCCTTTACCCAACTATGTGGGGGTCAGCGTCCAGTCTAACCGGATGCAGCTGACTACCAGTATTTTACATGGAGCGACATGCCTGAGATATATTTCTCGACGGCATGTGAAGCCAAGTCAGAGGCCCTTGGGCGGCTTTAAAGCTCTGACACCAGCACCCTAATTACGTAATGCACGATCAATTTTAAATTGAAACCAATTGAAAAAGATTTACAGTCCATTGCTTCATAAGTTCGACAAAAAAAATTGAGCAAATTTTTTTTGTCGAACATATGAAGCAATGGACTGGCAATCTTTTTCAATTGGTTTCAATTTAAAATTGATCTTGCATTGCGTAATTGGGGGGCAGGTTAGTCACTAACGACACGAAAAACAAAGAAAGAAAAAAGACATTTATAATGATATTGCAATCAGCATTGGAAGACAAGACAAGTGTTCATTGCAATTGCCTATTTTCTTCTGTTGAACAAAATTCATAGATTGATGGGATCCCTTAAAATCTTACCAATCAAGTCAGAAATGCAATTTGGACATCATTACTTTAGCTGTCAAAAGTTAAATAAATGTTAACTTTTGACAGCTAAAGTAATGATGTCCAAATTGCATTTCTGACTTGATTTCGAAATTCTGATGAATTTAATCGAATTTAACATATCATCGAATTAATAATTCGATGAAAAAAACACAGTGCCCATAAAGCATTGGTTCACTTTGGTTTTTAATGTAATAATTACGGAACTTCATAAGCGTGTATATGTGAAAAGTTAAATAAATGGTTGGAAATACATAGTATAATAGTATATTCTAGACGCTTCGACTACTATCAAGACGGGATAAAAGCTAATCGAACAAAATAAATACCTACATTTTGTTCAAAACCGCACAGCAAAATTCAAAGTGTAACTTAATCCAAGAAAAACCTTTCTACCGAGCCGTTTCCAGCTCAATCCTTAAGCCTTACACAAAAGCCACTAGGTTAAAAATACGCAGAAAATACCCGCAGGTATTTGGAAAAACCGATTAACTATCCGTTTCTCGACCGCTGTTGTAAAAAAGCTTACTAACACGAGGAGAGTTACTCGACCAACAAAAGGCGAAAATCGCCAGGCGTTTTTCGTTCTCATACTTACTCTATACTTTACACTCAAGCGGGGAACTAGAAGTCGCCGAGTATTATTTATGGCATACGAGATAAGTTTGTTGATTATCTAGAACTATGATTTGGCAGCTGGAAATGCGATTTAAGCAAGCTTCTTCTGGCCCAGTTGCTTTAGTTGGAACAAAGTCACTATGTTTGACAAGATCTGTTATTTTTTGTTCGCCCGTCAGCGCGTCTTGCACTAATTATATAAAATAAATATTGACGATAAAAAAAACCGGACAAGTGAGAGTTGGAGTCGGACACGAAGGGTTCCTTGCCATAATTAAGACCGAGCAAAAAACGCCGAAATTACACGTTTCTTGTATAGGGTCCTGTTTTATTATTAATTTCATCAATTTTTGTTTCTTGATGTTATAGCGGCAATAGAAATACACATTCTGTGAAAATTTGAACTGTCTACCTATTACGGTTCATGAGATACAGCCCGCTGACAGACAGACGGACGGACAGCGGAGGTTTAGTAATAGAGTTCCCAAAAAAAGTAATACTAAATTAATATGACATCATCACACAGCTGTTTTATTCCAAAATTGCGTACAAAAATATAAGTGACTTTGGATTACAACTTCCGCCATTAGACATCTCAAGGTAATATCAATTTGTCGTTACAGATTTATTGACGGCTTACCCTCAGAGTGCAAAGTTCAGGAGCTCATACAAATGATAAAGGTCGTTATGAGTTCCCTTCGATGCTATCTTTTACCAAATATAATCTAAGAAACGATATATTTCGTAAAAGATGAGATGTTAATCTTTTATAAATGTAAATCTTTTTTTTTTGTTTTTCTTTTTGCGGAACCAAAAATTTGGAGACATGTGACATCTACCAACGCTTACTGGTCTCGCGTGGTAGATTACAGCCCACTCCCTCTTATAGAGAGGAGGCCTGTGTCCCAGCAGTGGGAACATTAATAGGCTGATTATATAATATGTAATCTTTTATGGAATCATAAAAAATTACTAAATTTAAAAGTAAAGATAATATTGGAATGGTATGTATTTCGTTGGAATCAGTACCCTAATTGCGTAATACACGATCAATCAGAATCTGAATCGTTTTGAAGAGATTTGATTGAGATTGCTAAATAATTGCTTCATAAGTTCGAAAACAAAACCTGCTCAGCAACGTAAATAACGCAATGAATGTTGTTGAACTGTCAAAATGAAACAGATTAGTCGAAATCATCTACGAAAATAATGTTACGTTATCATAGAGCAGGATTACATACTATTAACAAATTATTTTAAAAGTAGTAGTAAGTAAATAGTGTATTGTAGAATCTGTTTGATTAAAATTGAACAATACATTCAATTCAGTGAGTAGCATTCAACTGGATTAACAAAAAAATACGGTTTCACATATGAAATTATTCGGAACCCATGTTTTTCCGTATTGCTTGCAATACGAATCATTTGGAAACAATGCACGTAACAAATGAAAAATGTTCACATTTAAGTAGGCCGCTTGCCCACTGGTCGGTAAGTGTGCGGGGCGATATCGTTTCGGTACTGCGTGACGTCACGCATTTTACTGCATCGGTACTGGAAGCTTACCGCGCAGTGTTTCCACTTTTAGGGATTTCTCCCTGTTTTAGGGAAAAAATACCAATATTAAGTTTGGTTTAGGGATATTTTATTTTGACAGGGATTTGGAGAATTTAGGGGTTAATATGAATTTAAGTTGGTAACCTTATTGTTTATAGTAGGCATCACCCAATATATTACTTGACTCTATGGCACCACCGATTTATTAAAGGATTCGATTTATTCAACCACCGATTTATTCCCTCAACCCAAACTCATAATGAATGCAATTCATCAAATTTTAATTTACCATGTTAATTGTGCCATTACCTTATTATTTATAATCATGCTCCCTAAACCAAGGAAATTTGAAGATTTTTTAGGGAAATTTAGGGATAATTCATTCAGAAACTGGGGAAAATCCAAAAACAAGTGAATTATATAGTACGAGAGCCCATGACCAAAACCATGTCACATCGTTTTACGGGAATAATTGTAAAAAATCTTTACGTTTTGATGATTCTGAACCCGACTCGGTGGGCAGTACCGGTCAGAAACGTTACAGTTTTATGGGAGCCTATTTCTGCTATGTCAAAAAAAATTGGCAGACGGTTTCATCACAATGTGTCTGATAATAAAAATATACAAAGATTTCGTAATTTTATTACTAAAAAGTTTGTTATCAGATATTTCCGTTGCGTCACTTTGCGTGTCAAACGTGGCCTGAGCACATTTCCAAAAATGACGTATTCGAATCAACTGACCAATGTTCACCAGAAAACAAGATTTTCAGATGGATTGCTATGGGTTTTATTGTTTGCCTCAAATTTAATTTTCTCAAATGGTCTCTTGGGTACGTACTCGAAGCTACTGGTTTCTGAAAATGGTGTTTTCGGTATGTAAAATCTATCATTTTTAAACATGATAAAAAAGAATTATCGACATATTTAAAAATGCGGTCAGGTCAGAAGATGTGACGCGGAAAATTTCTGAAAATAGGATTTTTGAATTTAAGTATAACCAAATCTATCGTTTTTATACGATTTTGTTCGTAAAACGATAAGGCAAAAATGTTGGTCATGCGCTCTCGTACTAATTGAATTAATTTGAATTTGGAATTCTAGATGAAAGCAGTGCAGTACACAGATATAGATATATAATAATACCTAGATAAGGCAAGTATCACGTTCTGTATGAAAACCATGCGTGGCATTTTTGAAAAATGATCAAAGCGCCTATACCATGAAACTGAAGCGATATACGATAGTATCACTTGTTTCGATTGTCATAACCTGTTAACACTCAACGTCACATCAACCGTTCCTAGTAAAAAGCTATAAAGTATTACGAATATAGGCATTTTCTATTTTATTATTTATGTCCGACTAGCGCGGCGGACAGGCGCAGACCATATTCTATATTATATAAAATGAGACACACTGAGCCACGTTCGGGCACGCGAAGTAGATGCTCTTGCGCTATCTAGGTATATCTATATCTGTGTGCAGTACCGATTCGGTACAGAGTGCTTACCGACCAGTGAGCAAACATAAGCAGTACCGCGCAGTACTGTACAGTACTGCGCGGTAAAATACCGACCAATGGGCAAGCGGCCTTAATTTCAATTTCATTTTATATCCCTTTAATATCTAGTCAAAAGCCCGCAGGCAGTATGGACTATTCAAATTAATATGTTTTATCTCCTCACACACATGATCAAAGGTAATATCCATGCTGTGTACAAAAGTGGCTCTGTCTGTATGTCTGTCTGTCACCTTTTAACACCTTAATGGCAGAACGGATATTGATGAAGGTAGACCACCCGGTAGGACGTACCCGTGGAATAATTTCCGAACTCAACACGGCTGAAGCCGCGGACTAAAGATAGTTTTAATATAAATATAAATCAGCAGATTTTAGTACAGTTCAATGTAACCTACCTTCTTAATACAATAACTATTTCTGACTTAATCCTTACTAGATTTTCAGAAAGTACATCGATTTTCTGAAAATCTATCTAATACATACATATAATTTTATGTTCACCTACGTGAACATAAAATTATATGTATGTATGTGTCGCTGTATGATGGTTGAAACCGTGATATTATGTAGTTATAATATCCCCACGGATATAGCAATATACCGTTATAAAAGCAAAAAAAAAGCGGCTCATAGCTGTCCTAGTTATTTTTCTTGCGACCAATTTCAACGCAGCACTCGCTGTCCGCTGCCGTGGCCCCGCTCTTTGCGCTATTTGGTCGGAGTGCCCTAATAGTTGAATTACTAGATCGTGCTTGTATCATAGTTATTTTCCTAGTAAAACAGTTATGAACCGCTTTCTTATAACTATATTACGGTATATAGCTATATCCCTAGGTATATAACTATATCACGGCTTTAACCATCATACTGCGACATATGTATTTATTCCGCTTCACAATCGACTCTAAAATAGCGAATATCAAAATGGCTGCCATGCATAAGTATAACAGGTTATTATATAAACATAAGTCTAAGAGCTATTCATATTACAAAATACTAAGTTATCGCCCTCACTTATCATTCTCCTGCCCTTATCCCAATTTATTTGGGATCAGTTCAACATGTCCCTTTCTTCCATACTTCTCTATTAGTCGTCATCTCGGTAGTCACCCTCTTTCTAGCCATATCATCTTTCACACAGTCCATCCATCGTTTATTTGGTCTTCCCCTACTCTTAAGCTACGGCTACACTGGTACGTTATCGCGAACTTTACTTCGCGCACTCTCCCTCGCACACCACTCGACGTCTCGCTGAGCAACAGAGTGCGGACGAAGTAAAGTTCGCGATAACGTACCAGTGTAGCCGTAGCATTATAACCATCGACATTCATACTCAAAACTTTCTTCACGACATTGTCCTCATTCCTCCGCATCACATGCCCATACCACGACAACCGATTTCCACACAACTTTTCGGTCACCGTTGCCACTTTCAGACTTCCTCTTATGTAATCATTTCTTATACCTTATACCTCTGATACCTTATTCTGCAAAGTATTAGAACTGGTCAAGATAAAGCTAGTATTTTTATGTTAGGGTCGCGCCACACTTGCCGAACGTACCGCGGCGGAACGTTCGGTTGAATACGCTCCTAATGTTTTTCAAGTTACCTATGACACATCAGCCGAACGTTACGTCCATAGAAATATGACGCGACGGAGCGTTCCGCCGCGGAACGTTCGGCAGGTGTGACCCGACCCTAAGTCTTACGTAAGAAAGGAATCAAGTTCATATAATTCCAGCACTTTATAATGTAAGCGTGTACCTAACTATCCAACTACAGGTGAAAGCTAAAGGCTTCAGAAAACGAACGAGTATTTACCACCAGCGTCTAAGCGATATCAGAATATTAAGTCCTGGTTTCCTTACGATATTTTCTTTAGCTTACATCACTAGTGATTCATTTTACTTGCAAGTTAACAAATTAAATCTATACAAATAAATAAAATTCAAATGTCTTTTTATAATGTCAAAATAACTGCTTTTTTTACTAAATACATGTGAAAGTACATATAAACGGTCATCATAATTAGCCTATCATGTTCCCACTGCTGGGACACAGGCCTCCTCTCGGTGAGAGGGAGTGGGCTGTAATCTACCACGCGGGCCCAGTGCGGGTTGGTAGATGTCACATGTCTTCGAATTTTTGGTTCTAAGACATGCCGGTTTCCTCACGATGTTTTCCTTCACCGTTTTGAGAGCAGTGGTGATGAAATTATTTACACAAAGTAAAGCACCTGCCTGGGTTTAAACCTACAATTTGTAAGTCGCCACCGTAACCACTACAACAAAAAAAACAACTTTTACAATTTTTGTCTGTCTGTTTGTTCCGGCTAATCTCCGAAACGGTTGGACGATTTTGACGAAACTTTTACTGGTAAATAGCTGATGTTATAAGGAATAACTTAGGCTACTTTAATTTTAGAAAAAGAATTAGGAACCTCGCGGTCGAAGCCGAGGGCTGCTGGATAGCTACAAAAAAATCTATTATTAGTACCCGTATCCTATTCCGAACGCCAGTACGCGATAGACGCGATTTTTTGTATGAATAATGACGTATAAATTCCGCCACTTGATTGATCCCGCGAGTAGGTCTTATTCATATTAAAGAGCGCAACAATCGAGTACTCGCGCCACGATTGGTTTCGTAGGACACGACCGCTAAACATATTTTTTAGCAGCATTGTTACTTTTCAGAAATAAAACTAAGACCTGAGACACAATATAGAAACACGGCCTATTTTTTTAAATAATAACCTACCTTCCATTTTTTTGCACGACTCTTAATGCGAAGCATTAGAGTGTGCTCTACGATCGAAAAAAAATTTTTGCCCCATTTCTGACTGTTTTTATTGTTACACTCCTGCTAGTACACAGAACCTACTTAATTTATATACCATTGTATAGATGATTAAATGGAGATTAATACTGTACTTTTTAACAATTGATTTAATGCAGCAGAAATGCAAAAAGCATCAATATAGTTGAAAAAAAATTCCTGTCCGTCAATTTATGAACCCTGAAAACATTGTAGCTTGCGATAAAATCAATTAATTGAGTCAATTTATTTTTTTATACATTTGTTTCAGCCGTAGAAGGAACCCTATTGAAAATGGCTCTTTTATTCAAAGTAGTTTAATTATAATTAATAAAATACTAACTAAAATATAATATCTTTATCTAATTTCCAACCTTTGACTTGATGTTGCCTAGCAACCGCCAAGTAAATATCTTTGTCAGTCTTTGACATTACGACTTCATGAAAATTTAGTAAGTTATAAATTGTTAATTTTTGTTAGAAACTATGTTTTGAAATTCTTTTTCGATTATGAATGAGTGTTATGTATGAGGCGTGCACTTTTAGATTTTCCAAACTATTTTTAAATATCGCCGCTGCGTCTCGTCTCGACACGGCACCCGCAACTGACAAAATTGCTTGGGGTCTCGTAAATGAGCACGTCGTGTTTGTGTACCATTTCGAACGCAAAATACATAGTTTCTGGGGGCCCACCACCACCCATAAAGCAGCTTAGTATTAATATAATCTTAATTCAGTGGGGGGAAAGAGATGGAGTGATGCGTCCTGTAGAGCTTCATCTCTTTCCTACACTTAAAGTAATATAAAATAATACTGTTTTAGAGGCGGTGGTAGGCCCCCTGTACTGTCCATATTTATACTGTGACTGAGACAACCTACGCATTCGCACAGACGGCAAATGAAACCAGACGTCCTGGTAAACATTGCCACAACCTTTCCAATGACAAATCCAATTCATTATTATTGACGTGGACACGACATTCTATTTATATTCGCCCATCGTTCTTAAAAAATCTGTTGCGGCATTTTACCATCTTCAATACATTTAAGACACACTGTTATTGTTCTAACTCCTCTTATGGTGGAACTAGTCGCGGGCTCGAACTCAATGGTGGGCATGGCCAAAAACCACGATGTCTCACCTGGCATCGTGTCCGACAGAGATAGTATCAGTGATGAGCAGTTAGAAGCTGGTCTACATGGACAACGTCTAGTTTGCACGAATGCACGCACACAAACACCGTTCCGAACTACATATTTTAGTGAGACGAGTACGTAAAAAATTACGAAAAGTCCTTTAAGAAATCGAGTTTTATGAAAAAACAACTACATGAATCAATTACAAATAAAGTTTATTTAAATCTTCAATAACTGTGCTGTGTTGGTACGGATTTTGTTTTGGCGATTTCATACTTCTTTTATTACTTATTTACGCCCAAAGTTGCGTTAAAATTAGCAAGAAAAACGAATCTTTGTTGGCTCCTAACTTTTTAATGGCGTATTATTTTACTATTCTGTTTCCGCACAGACAAAATTAACATTGAGACAAATCCATATCCTGTTTAACTTTGGATGGACAATGTCAAACAGTGGAGTAATACCGCCCCGAAATTTGTATGGAAAAAATATCAACTAGTGCCACCATAAGATTTCTCTTGATTAATCTTGCTGTTAGATTTAAATGGAAATAGTTAGCAACTACGTTTGTGTCATAAACAGACCCTTACCGTTCGTTCCTGTTGGTCAAAGTTTTGAACTGCACCGAGAAAGAGGTTAGTTAAGCAACTATGTTTAATTTATTTTTGCTTGCACAAAAGAAAGTTTGTGTTTTTATTTACAAAAATAAGAATTAACTTAGAAACGGGTTCGTCGCTAAACAATATCAGCTGCACGAGTTGATCGTAGAGTAGAGAGTAGTGGTGGCCCAGTGGTAACGGCCTCGACTTACGAGTTGTAGGTCGTGGGTTCGAACCCAAGCAGACTTCCGAAATTTAAAGTTATTTTTCACTTACACTACGCAAAGGTACTGATAATTTCTTAAGAAGAGTTATGTTATAGTTGACTTCTACGCAGACGAAGTCGAGGGCAGAAGCTATGACGTAATGTTTTTACTTAGGTAAGTACAGATAAAAGAGTTCTGTATTCAGGAGAAAAAAAAAAATCTGCACTACACAAGCAACATTTACTGTGAACGTGATATCTTTTAAACGTAGACACCCTCAGACAACTAATGTCAAAGACTTGGCTGCACAAACACACACATGGCTTAAAAAGTACTTGTACTTCTCTGAATACTCATTTACTTTTGTTACCGAACAAATATTGTCACTACACAAAACGAGGGTGCTCATTTTAAACAATTGTTCCTTCGCGTACCGACGTGCAAACTACAAATTTCATTATTTTTTCAAACATTCGCCCATTCGCCTCGTTGACGTTCCGTTGTTATTGCACCAGAATATTGAAAGTCTACATTACTGAAGATTTCATTTGCTTTCATTGTGATTAAATTCCTGTTTCAGTAAATAAAAATAATGTTTATTTTTAGTTATTTAAAAAACACAATTGACGATGTTTATTTAGTAACCTAATCCGTTTAACTGAAATAATGGATTTCCGTAAAGTCACGCCTGAGTCAATTAACTATTTTAGTTACTTATTACGCGCGGTAGACAAATCCGAGGTAAAAAAATATCCTTTTATTTTTATAACTATGTAAAACTAAACATATTCAAAGAAATGTTTATCTAAAACATATTTTACACAGATTTGATAATATTCTTTATAAATCAGCAGTAAGCGATTTAAAGAAAGATCTGTTCATATTTTTAATCTTTTCAAATGCAATCTAAAAATATCAATATCAGTTTCTTACATTTTAAATCTCTGGACCAAGAAATACCATGGAATGGTAAAATATTTTATCCTTTTGCATAAAACATATTAATAAAATTATAAATATTAATAATACCGATCTATTATTGTCCCACTGCAGGGCAAAGGCCTCTTCTCAGACAGAGAAGGTCACCACGCTCGCTCAAGACAGGTTGTCAAAAATTATTTTCTTTTGTCAGTTTTATGCCGCCCATGCGCCCGACTTGGCTTCATATGACGTTGAGAAATGTTTCTTAGGCATGCGGGTTTCCTCACAATGTTTTCCTTCACTGTTATTGAAGCAAGTGATAATTAAACAATATGCACATCAATCCGAAAAGTCAGAGATCCGTGCCTTGGGTTCGAACTCGAGACCTATGACTTGGCAGTCCGGTAGTCGCACCACTAGACTATCACTGCTATATCTTTACATAGTTTAGATTGGAGTCGCTTTCGCTATCTGTTCGCTTAGATCTTTTAATTTAAACTATTCAACGGATTTAATGCAGTTTTCAGCAATACATACAGTGATTCAAGAGGAAGGTTTGTGTGTATAATACATATGTCGGATCGTCGTCATTTATTCCATTAGATTCAGATATCATGTGGGCAGAAGATGGGTTTCGTGCAATGACATCACACTGGATACGATACACGCTGTTTATTAAAATTACAAATTATCACAATGATCACAAATTACAATTAACAGCATTAACTACAACGTACATAGCACAACGAATCGAATACAGTTCCGCGACGTCTTAACTCCGCTATCAGACACTATACCATACGACAACTAAACGAAACGAAGGACAGTTCCTAGACTGGAGGCTCCGTTCTCCAGAACGGTTGGAAGGCAAGTACTCTCGCCCCGGCGCGGCGGCGGCGGCGCCCCAGTAGCTAGGCTCCGTCGTAGCACGAAGTAAGCCGAGTGTTAAGTTTTCCCGCCACTCGGTTCACGTGCCGCGCTTCGTTTAGCGACCGTACTATTGATCGTCTCCGACACATACATATTCCACGCAGGCAAAGAAGCTGGCAGCAGCTAGTTAATAATAATATTATGAATTATTAAAAAAACATGCAGGAATCCAGCTTAAAATATTAAAACCCAGTGTAAATGAAATACCGCTCATTGCCAGCCAGTAAGAATGCACTCTGCAACAGAAAACCTAATATCTGCATACCGTCACAAGAGGGCGCCACCGTTTATGCATTCAAATGCACACTTCACTTGAATACTAAATACATACAGACGAGTGCTATGTGGAATGGAGACTCTTTATAATATTTACTATGTTATTTTTTTTTTACTGATGTAACGGTTTAGTTCTTAGAACGCAAGGACTAATTGAAGACTTGAAGAAAAAAACAACGGGTTGCACTCCGGGAGTGCCGGCAGAAGTGAAAACTTGAACATTAAGGATGTGCAGTTTGAATATTTTGGAATGGTTAGGGAACAAAAGTAGGTAAACAATTTATTTAATCACTTTTCATGAAGTATGTTTTGACTGCTTTTTTTTACCCATATTGATGGGTAAAATTTCTTACCTCGCAATCTTTACGTAATGTCAAAGACTATTTATTTTGATATTTACTTTGTCGGTTGCTAGGCAACGCCGCTCAAGAAGTTTTCACGTCAAAAAGTTCTACTATTTGTCACTTTGAAAATTTGTGTTACATTTGAGTACCTACTTTGTTTCGAAAAAATACTAGTGAAGAGCGTTTTGCCCAGTGTTCAATTACAATGCTTCCATAACAGCTGACAGTTTTTTTTTTCTTACTTAACTCTAGCAGCTTTAGAGCAGGCTGTGCTCGGAGTTTGTTTGAAGGATAAAATCAGAAATGAAATTATCCGGAGTTACAGACATAGCTTGCTGAGTAAGCAAGCTGAAGTAGGAGTGGGATAGCCATGTTTGTAGAATGTTTGTAGAACCGATGGCCGGTGGAGCAGACGAGTTCTAGAGTGGAGACCGCTTATCGGCAAGCGTAGGGTAAGACGCCACCAGCTAGAAAAAAATAAATTTAAAAAAACATGCAGTCTTTGAAAATGTCAGGAATTTATGTGGCTTGCTGTCAGTACAAGAACGAAAGATGTAGCTCAATTAAAACAATTCCAAAAAAATAAAACAGAGTGCGCTGTCAACAAATTCTACTCTCCCTCCGTCTTAGAGCAGGTCACGTGTCGATTTGAACATTTTTTACCCATCCAAAAAAGTGCTCAACGCCCTTACGCCCCAACGCCCTAAAGAAGTTTTCACTTCAAAAATGATAAATGTTTATTTCAATTACAAAGGGCATTTCGATACATTGTTATTGAGGAGCTCGTGGCTAAGTAATAACAAGCCGCACGGGTCGATCCATCAGGTTAAGCTACGCTTGCCGGGGTTGGTCAGTGGATGGGTGACCATCTTTACATACCGAGGCTCCTCTGTGCCTCGGAAAGCACATTAAGCCGTTGGTCCCGGCTGTCATTTGTGGATCTTTGACAGTCGTTACGAGTCGTCAGAAGCCTGAAAGTCTGACACCAGTCTTACCAAGGGGCGATACCCCTTGGTATATTACCCAGTTACTGGGTTGTGGAGGTCAGATAGGCAGTCGCTCCATGTAAAATACTGGTATTCAGCTGCATCCGGTTAGACTGGAAGCCGACCCCAAGATAGTTGGGAAAAAGGCTAGGAAGATTTCGATACATTGTTATTGGATATCTCCTTTTAAGCAAGGAATTGTTTGTGTTAGGAGACTCCGCGCTTCCACTTATCAATGATCTTATGCAATTGAAATGTAGACAATGTAAACATGCAAAACTAAAAATAAATGGGTAACTTTATAATTATAGAAAATGAAATGAATGAGCAAATGATTTGTAAATGAAAGAGCGCTATGCATTGAAAAGGGCCAGATCGCGAGTGTACTTCTGATATGTGTAAGTATGGGTGAGGGTGTGAAGAGTGAGGATGTGTAGTGTGTGACTTATAATGAGCATATTTAGTTCTCTTATGCTAATTTATATCCTGTCCTAGATGGACAGACGACCTTTAAAAGGTGGCTGGGAGGGACTGGATACTGGAGGCGGAGGACAGGGTGCTGTAGCGCAGCCTACGTGACCAGGCTGCGCTACAGCACCCTGTCCTCCAGTTAACTACGATAGGCTGAATTGATTGAGAAGAAAATGCCAGCACATCACAATAAAACAATATTAGTTTTGTCTTTATCGACACACGTGTCGCGTCAAAAACAAAACAAACCAAAGGTATTCACATACTTATCATTCACTCCCTGACGAAACTTTATAAGAAATACGAAACCAAACACCTACATACTGCTAAACCATAGAACAAAGGAAATTAAACCATCAATTCTACGGTACAAAGTTTACTTTCCAATGCCATCAAGGAGGTTCTATAGTTCCTTAAAGCAAAGAGAATGGTTTGCTGACACATTATCAGAGTTTTGACGAGGGATTTGGAACTCCTTGTTCAACACATACATTATTATCGTACATGTAAAGAGGGTTATTTCCGCGTCGCTTTGAATAGTCATCAGGTTTATGTCTTGGGAATATCAGATTTAATATAAAGGCTTACTTGTAATTTCACGCATTCCTTCCAGGATATGATTGGTCAGGTCTACGACTCGTTTGCAACAAATAAGCACCCCATATAGCCTGGGCGAAAATCTAAGTTTTAAGTGTATTCCAAAATTCTATTCAATCACTAATGCACGATGATTTGCACACAACTCTGTGCGTATAGGTGCATGCACGGTTCAGGGATTGTGGGTGCATTTAAAGTCAAAATTGTAACATTTAAAACTTACTTTCGTAAGAAAACGTCAAAAAAGTTGGAACTTATATCTTCAATTTCTCCGTAACCATTAGGTTCTCAGGCATGGTCCAGAAAAAAATAAAAAATTACGAGAAAAATAAGTGTCTCTCGGTTTCGATAAGGGAATTTTTACACCCGTTATAATGTCAATAATATCTAATACCTTTAAACGAGCAATTCTTGTATAAATATATATGTTTAAATATATGTATGTTTAAATATAATTAATCTGAATCTCGGAAACGGCTCTAACGATTTCGATGAAAGTTGCAATTTTGGGGTTTACGACGGTGAAAAATCGATCTAGCTAGGTCTCATAACTGGAAAAATCGTTTTCTTTATTTTCACAGCCTTGAAAATCTGATAAAACGTTGGTGTACCTGGACGATATGTTTATATTTTCACCCTGAGTAGAGCCCGGTTGACCAGATATTGAATATTTGTGTAACTTTGTATACTATAACATGTTTATGTCGCTACAATACAAATCGAATTGTTTTTTTGTTCTGCACAAATGTTCAAAACGCGCGACAGTTTTTAAACGTGTTCACTGCATGATGAAGGTCTGCTCGACTCCCGTCGGTCCGAGCGTTATGTTGTAGACTCTGTCGAGCGCCGCTAGGTGGTGCTGGCGTCCCGATTAGTGAAGTCATAAAAACAAAGCGTAGTAGGCGCGGGTCACTAGTCAAGAATAAAAAAAGCTGAGAGGTGTCAAGGGACACCCGGATGGAACCCCGGATGGATTCAACGCCAAATGTCAGGCAGCTAACTACCAAGGTTCAAGTTAATGGAATAGAACTGAACCCTGTTGAGTCGACAGTTTTTCTTGGAATCACTATTGACGGTAAATTGCAATGGGGCCCACACATAGAAAAATTGTCAGGAAGGCTAAGTTCGGCCGCCTATGCTGTTAAAAAAATTAGACAGATAACGGACGTAGATACAGCCAGAATTGTTTATTTTAGTTATTTTCATAGTCTTATGTCATATGGGATTCTTCTCTGGGGAACCTGTTCGGACATTAATACTATCTTTGTTCTACAGAAAAGGGCTGTTCGAGCCATTTACAACCTAGGTCCGAGAGATTCCCTTCGAGAAAAATTCAAAGAAATAGGCATTCTGACTGTAGCTTCTCAATATATATTAGAAAACCTATTGTATGTACAGAAAAATATATCAAATTTTAAGAAAATGTCCGATATTCATAGTTTAAATACCAGGAATAAACACAACCTTGCTGTACATCACACTCGTCTCCACAGAGTAAGCAACTCGTTCATGGGTCAGTGTATACGCTTTTACAACAAACTTCCCATTGACATTCGAAACTTACCCATTAAACGATTTAAAAACTTCATTAAAACCAAACTTTGTAAAAAAGGGTATTATAGAATTTCCGATTATTTAGAAGATAAAAAAGCATGGGATTGAGCTGCTCGCTCTGCTAAACCTTGTAATAAAACCTTGAAAATTGACATTATAATTATTCAGTAAAATCATCAAATTATACCAGTTTTATATAAACATTGACATTGTTGAATATTACATACAAAATGACATGATTACTTTGTAAAGTATTATATTATATTAATTATTGTGAATGTGAGGACTATGTGGATATTTTTTTTTTCTCTTCTCTATTTTCTTTTCTTTCTCAGTTAGTTTTAATTTAATGATGGTCTGGCAGTTTGAGTAGTTTATGCGGCCTACCCAAATGTCCTTTCTTTGGTACTGTTCGTCGAGTTGAGCTCCTTAAGTTCAGAGTTGAGCTCCGCGATTACTGACAAATGCTTGCACTGACTGGACAGCACCCTAATTACGAAACGCAAACTCAATTTTAAATTGAAACCAATTGAAAAAGATTGTCAGTCCATTGCTTCATAAGTTCGACAAAAAGAATCTGCTTAATTTTTTTTGTCGAACTTATGAAGCAATGGACTGGCAATCTTTTTCAATTGGTTTCAATTTAAAATTGAGTTTGCGTTTCGTAATTAGGGTGCAGGTCCACTCAAAGCTGTATGGTTCTTTCCTCAAAAGACCATTTCAGACATTAGTCTACATGGTCCTCATATGGCCTGACCAAGATTATGTCTGGACTTTAAAAGAGACTGTGACCTCTGAGTTTGTTTCGGCCTTTCTTCTCAGAGTAGTCAGATAGGAAACGCCGAACTCATCTAGCTAATTTTTAACATACATTTTAATATGACGTGTAAAAGTGATTCCAATATCCTATTTACAGAATAAACAATTTCATTTCATTTCATTTCATTTCATTTCATTTCGAACAAAGTTATAGAATGAACCTCACAAAGGCATGCCACTAATTAGTACCTGTGGTCGCTCACAGATGGCGTTATAATAAAAAATAAAAAGTGTCGTTACAACTTTTGGTCCCAATTTTTTCCGTCTAGCCCCCTTTCGCGACGCGCGAAAGGGAACTTCGTTCCAAAAATAAAATACATATTTCTACCAAATACAGTCAGATTATTTTATACCCCCAGAAAACAAAACATTCACATCCGCACTAGTACATTCAAAACATGTAAATAGATCGGACGTGACAACACAAGGAACGCTGCACGGAATCTAATAAAGGAATTTAAAAGACGTGCTCGTCCCCTCTGCACGGATATTCGCGCTGTTAGACACTCGAAACAAAACAATTGGTAGTTCACTGGTATTCTTTGTTTAATTGTAAGAAAGGAAAAATGGGATGAATGGTGATAGAAAGACGAACGATTAATATTATTTCACAACGCATTCATTTCTCCTGAACATTGTTGCTTGTAAAACTGAAGGCCACCTGCCGGGCAACTGTGCACAGTGCACATGCACTGTGCACAGTTGCCCGGATCACCGGGACACCTGGCAACAATACATTTGTTGCCAGGTGTCTCCAGAAGATGGCTTAATAGATATAGTGTTATTTAAGTTGTGTTGTATTCTCCTTTATTTCATTTATTTTCTCATTAATTACATTTTTAAATATTTTTATAAACATCATTAAAAAAAAAAACATTTGAAAATATAAAAAATAGTAGCCCATCGGTATCGGGAACAAAGTCCAAGCTACCGGCGGTCAGGGCTCCAGAGAGAGGAACCTCCTGTGTTGTATTATTGTTATTGTTTCTAGTTGTTTATGTTTGTCTCAATTAATTATACTAACATATCTACTTGTGAGTAATACTATCAAATTATGGGTAATGTGCCCGAATTAAAGATGAATAAATAAATAAATTGCATGAAATTGCTTTTTGAAGTTATTCAATTATTGCTCGTTAACTACTAAAGCTTACTTAGCTGTGATAGTTTTCCTTACTATTTAAACTACTGCCGTCAATGTTTTCACATATCTAAGACCAACTATGTGTTTAGCTGGCAAGGGGGACTTTTAACTCTTAACAAAATTAGCAGTAAAAAGCTTAATATTTCACAAACGGATCCCTAAATTCAAAAATGGTTTTCACCCACTCACTATATTTTTGAATGACCTTTCTAACGACTCGAAGGGTTAGACTAGAAAAAAAATCATTATTAACATGTTGGCAATCCGTTAATATTTTTATATTTTTAAAACATGATTCTTTTTACCACTTTGTCGGCGTGATTCATATGTATACCTATGCCTAAAAACAGCTTTCTAGTGCTAAGAGTCTCTGAGCTAAGCCGCAGACAGATAGACTGACAGACGAACAGATGGACAGACAGACAGACATTGCGAAACTCTAAGGAAGCACCCTGTTATTTATTAAACAAGGTTTACGTTATAAATTACGTTAATAAATAACGTTAATAAATTATATCACAATACACACAGGTTTATGTGGAAACCTATTAATTTTATCTTCACATTTTTCAGAAACATCATTGAGTAAACGAAGTCTAATATAATTTCTCTCAGACGAGAATATATATGAAAAAAACCTAACCTATTTTTATTAAAAATACAGAAGAGAATTTTTCGCGAGAATATTTGACACTAGAACAATATTCGGTAGGAACATTATTACTCTGCATGATAAAAAGTCACGTGTTTCCAAAGGAACTCATTTGTGCGTCACATTTAAGAATTTCGCCTTAACGATACGCCTTGAGAAGAATAATGCTTTTCACGTGACTTGACTTCTAAAAGTGTGTGTATTCTTTGGGTGGTTTCAATTTCAGTATTTGTTGCACGTTTGTTGTGCAACAGAGTGGTTCCAACACGTTTTATGATAAGAAATTCAAACACTACTCGGCAACTTTTGTCAGTGGGTCTTTATCATTTTTGTGACTGCGTTATTTACAATTGAGATATCTTTGTATTTACTCATCTATACATATAATAAAACAGTAGAATCCAGTGTGTCTGTATATTGAAGAAAAGTAATACAAATAGAAAGAGGTAACTATAAAAGACTAATAGAACATAAACCAGCGAAATTAATACAAAAGTATTAATTTTGATATACCACGCTACAAGGTAATTGTGGTGCATGCCCAAAATCGGAACTCAATCAATCTTCCTAGCCTTTTCCCAACTATCTTAATAGGGTCGGCTTCCAGTCTAATCGGATGCAGCTGAATACCAGTATTTTACATGGAGCGACTGCCTATCTGACCTCCACCCCACCACCCCTCGGTAAGACTGGTGTCAGACTTTCGGGCTTCTAACGACTCGTTACGACTGTCAAAGATCCACGAATGACAGCCGGGACCAACGGCTTAACGTGCTTTCCGAGGCACGGAGGAGTCTCGGTATGTAAAGATGGTCACCCATCCATTGACCAACCCCGGCAAGCGTAGCTTAACGCGGCTTGTTATTACTTAGCCACAAGCCCCTTGAGTTCCACAAGCCCAAAATCGAATCTAACGTCCTGATATTGTTTTGTCCATACAATTTCTGTGACACAATTTTACAAATGTTGACGTTAAGTCAGAATGTCTAAAGTCATTACACCTGCATTTCTGAGGACCTCAAATGTCAGGATGCCCGCGATTGGCGTAGCCACCTACTGGGCACAACTCGTTTATAAGGGTTTACGTCGTACGGCATTTCATACAAACTTTCAAGCCCTTGTTTTTCGAAATGACTGAACTCATTTTAATGAAACTTTATACGCATAATATGTAGGATAACATACATTTCGAAAATGTTCTTAACTAAGTTTTTAGACCTTTGTATCCTGCATATGCGTATGAAGTTTCATTAAAATCGGTTCAGTCATTTCGAAAAACAAGGGCTTGAATGTTTGTATGAAATGCTGTACGACGTAAACCTTCTTAACATAATACATGTACCATCGACTCGAAAATAAGAAAAACCAACAACGGGGCGCCTGTCAATGTCATTAACGCTCCAAAATATCCTTATAGCACTCTGACGTAAGACGTGAAATCACACTACTGTCACATTCTATTAAGACCTTAAGGCTGACTGTCCACTGATGGGGAGAGGAGAGGAACGGAGCGGAGCTGTGTTAATATTAACCAATGGAATTGCATAAAATCTCCGCTCCACTTCAGTGGACTGGGATTTGCGAACTAGTTTAAAACTTCACACGGGAAAGCGGAGCGAGGAATCGGAGCGGGGAAGCGGAGCGGGGAAGCGAAAAAAACCAGCCGCGAGGTATTGTAGCCGGCTCAACTTACTCGGCGCGTGAACTCGGCCTAGCTCCGCATAGTCCGAAACTCCGCTTCGTACTACCTCGTTCCTCATCAATGGACAGACACAGTCCCCAACTCCGCTCCGCATTTCTCTCTCGCTCCGCGTCAATGGACAGGCTGCCTAATACAGAGCTTGTAACTTGCAAACTACACTATTGATTCATTTCAGCACAGCCAATTGCGGTTTTCGGTTCGAGTCTCGCTTGTTATTTGACCCTCTACAGAAACGCTTGCTGTCCGGAACCCTGCGGTTACGGACAATTGCCCACTCAAGACACAAGTTTGGTCACTTGCGGGTTTCAGAGTGAAATGTCTACATTAGTGATCAAGGGGCCGCCTGGACAATGTTTACTTTAGCTATAGTTCCAGAATATTATGGTAAAATTAGATTCATATATTATTACAAAATAAATACTGCTTTAGTGGTATGAGGAACAGGGTGTAAAGTACACTCATCCTCTATAGAAAAGGGAGGATCCTCCGATCAGACGAGAGTGTCAAAACTGGCGATAGATGTCGGGGAAGTTATATAATATTGATCGACCGGTGAACTACGTTTGCACGATGCAGGATTTTGTGTGACGTCAGGATTTTTGTGTGACGTCAGGATTTTTGTGTGACGTCAGGATTTTTGTGTGACGTCAGGATTTTTGTGTGACTTCTCTGGCGATGCAGATGCCACCACACTGCTATTCTTCTGTGTTTTTTAAGTTAGCTAATGCAACAAGTGTGAATTCTTATTGTTGTGTAACATCATTTTTCTCGCTTTCCTGCAATTTGTAGGAGTGATTTTTCTTTGCTCTCGCTTTCGGGCTGCCGCTGAGAAATTCCAGATGGAAAAACCCAATAATAACACTTTGCCCGACCCGGGAACCGAACCCAGGACCTCATGCTCAGCAGTAGCGCTTGCGAACACTAGACCAACAAGTCGAAAAAATAAAAACATAACTCTTGTTTTATTAAATATCTCCTACAAGTTAAAATCCCAATTGACTCAGCCTATCAAAATACACTACTGGACATGTCCTTAAACACGTAAACTAGGTTCTATCCGTTCGGATTCAAGCCTATTTCACCAAAATTTCCTTAACAAGACTTGTTATGCCGTAACATTATAATGCTCATTAATTTACCGTCTAACCAACAACCTGTGACGTTTACGTTGCTACAGACATGTATTTATTGCCTGCCTTCTACCAACAAGGTTGCTACAACACTGTTTTAGTGTAAATTTAGTTGTTAACAAATATTTTGTACGTTTGTGTAGAGGAGAATGCAATTTATGTTGGTTCTCCTGATGACTAATCATGTAGGTAACCAGACCAATGTCACCAGACCACCCGCCACGATCACCAGACCAGAGCAAGCTAATGGCATTATCCGTGTTCAGTATAATAATGCGTTCAGGGTGTTGTTGGGGCTGCCCCCGCACTGCAGTGCGTCGGGGATGTTCGCCGACGCACGTGTCGACTGTTTCTACACGACGATGCGAAAGCGGTGCGCATCGCTGGGGCGCAGGGTCCGGACCACCTCCAACACCATCCTGAGCGTATTTGCGGACAGGTTTGATTGTCAGTACATTAACCATTGTTTTATGGTTATTTTTTCACAAAATTTCTACTGCTGCTGGTTGGAAAAGTAAAGATGCATGTCATCATCTACCTAGCCTTTTCCCAACTATGTTAAAGGTGGCCTCCAGTCTAAACGAATGCAGCTGAATACCAGTATTTTACATATAGCGACTGCCTATCTGACCTCCATAACCCAGTTACTGGGTAATACGATACCCCTTGGTAAGACTGGTTGTCGGACTGGACGGGCTTCTGACGACCCGTAACGACTGTCAAAGATCCACAAATGACAGCGGGGATTAACGGCTTAACGTGCTTTCCGAGGTACGGAGGGGTTGGTATGTAAAGATGGTTTCCCATCCACGGACCAACCACGGCAAGCGTAGCTTAACCTGGTCGTTCGACCCGTGCGGCTGTTATTACTTAGCCACAAGATGGCGTATAATTTCAGGCAAATGAGATTTTTAAGTTTAGCATAAAGGTTGGCAACTCAAAGGCAAACTTCAAGTTGCTGGTCTCTAGAATATTGCAATATTAATTTGACGTGGTCGCTAGATCATAAAATCCCTGAAAAAGACTTATCGTAACTTTTGGTCTGAGATCCGACCTAGAGATGACCTTACCCATCTGTGTAATGATGAAAACTATTTTAAAAGTATGTTAAAAAATATATTGCGAGTGGGTTGGCTAAAACAATCCTGGCGTGGACTATCATTAATTAAAAACGAGATATTTTTCTTTTCAAATATTGCACTCGTTCGTTTGACGATTTAATTCATTTAGTAACAAATATTCTCTTAAAAACACTATCTAAACGATTTATCAATGAATATCTATTGGGCGCCAAGAAAATTCCTAAACTTAGATGCTCAAGTAGTCATCTATAATTTAGGTCATTAACTCCGAATTGACTAATAATTGGCAAAAGTCGAAGACGGGTGAAAGTCGTTCCTAGATCGGATCTTCTACTATTTGTTAAATTATCTGTCTAAATAGATATATCATCATCATCATCATCAGCCTATTAATGTTCCCACTGCTGGGACACAGGCCTCCTCTCTGTGAGAGGGAGTGGGCCGTAATCTACCACGCGGGCCCAGTGCGGGTTGGTAGATGTCACATGTCTTCGAATTTTTGGTTCTAAGACATGCCGGTTTCCTCACGATGTGGTGATGAAATTATTTACACAAAGTAAAGCGCCTGCCTGGGTTCGAACCCACGACCTACAACTTGTAAGTCGGGGCCGTTACCACTGGGCCACCACTGCTCCTAGATATATATATAAATATAAAGAGAAAGACTACCTATCATAATATAAAATATATTTAACCAAAAAGAGAAATGTACACTCAAATCCTGATCTCAGATCAAAGAATGAGGAAGAATTATAACAGGTAAAACCACCTGTTTCCTCGTGATACAATACAAATGCTATGACCTACTTACATTTCTTCAACTTTTTTATGGGAATTCGACACGGTATGACTTGTCTAATACTAGATTTTCGTATCGTTCATAACATCTTGCCTGTATTTTTTAAAGCGTAGGCAGGGTTAGAACTGACGAGTTTTATTTTATTAATTTGTAGTTATAAATCTACCATTTAAAATTGGATCAACGTAGAATTTTATAAATTACTAGCATCGTTGTAACTCTGCACCCATATGAAACATGGGCGTGGAAACAGCGACACGCCCATGTTTCATATGGGTGCAGAGTCTGCAGACCCATCGTTAATATCCAAAAAATGGGATCGAAAACTGGGATCCAACGAAAATAAATCGCAACGGCGATATGTTAAAACATTAAGATTTCTGTGCTATATTATCTAAGTTAAATATTAATGTATTGTACACTTAAAACTTAGTGCTTTCAACGATGGTGAAAACTGCAGTAAAATCTTTTGTGTAGGTACTTTAGAAGATTTAAGCGGTCATACATACAAACTCGGAAAACGGCGTCCCCCAGCCAGATGTACCGACGGAACAGACTACGTTCCGGAAATATGGCAAGCTTACGATATTTTATTAATCTTTAACCAAAACTGCCAACCCTGTTTTACCTGAAGGAAGTGCCTAGTATTTGACACTGAGGGTTATTTACGTGTTTCGAGACGTTACTCACGTTACGAGAAGGTACTCCTATTGTTAATCATCTCAAAGATTAAAACTGACAGGTCTTTGGCACATTAATCCTACCCAGTATGTAATCGGATCGAAAATGAAACGATTTTATTTTTAATTAATAAAACGTGGGCGTGATTCATGTGTATCTTTGATAACCCTTGAAAAGGGATGTTGATTGGGGAAAAAAAAACTATTTATACCATTCCCCCTCTAAAAAGCTTATTTTATTCACTGAAAACAGTGAATAAAAAGCTCTTTTAATCACTGTTTTGGTGTTTGAATTTAGAACACACCAATGTATTCGACCTCTATCTCAATGCTATACAACCTCCTTAACACTTTCGACTCCACCCATTTTCATAGAACTCATAACTCATCATTCCGCCATAAAAGTCTGTGACTTTTATTATTCGTAGTTGGAAGTGAAACCTCCGGGAGGGTTGCCGGCATAACGTTTGCGCTAAAGTTAACCATCGCGGACGGTCAGGTTAAAACCGTGTTACAAAACACTGTAAAACGAAGTAAAATAGTATTTTCAGGGGTCTTCTCGTAGCTAGACGTAGACAGTTTTGTTTTTATAAGTTTTTTTGTTCTTCTAATACGTCTTGTTAAAAGATACATCAGATTTTATTTTCACGGTTTATAATCTATATTCGTTAAGAAAAACCTACATTTAAAATGAGCCCTCCGCGAGGGCTCCCGGCATCCCATATCAAAGTAGGTGAGCCCTCCAGGAGGGGTCCCGACACTGAATGTCTACATTTAAAATGAGCCCTCCGCGAGGACTCCCGACATCCCATATCCAAGTAGGTAAACCTCCAGGAGGGCTCCCGACACTGAATGTCTACATTTAAAATGAGCCCTCCGCGAGGGCTCCCGACATCCCATATCCAAGTAGGTGAACCCTCCAGGGGGGCTCCCGACCCTGAAGGTCTACATTTAAAATAAGCCCTCCGCGAGGGCTCCCGACATCCCATATCCAAGTAGGTGAACCCTCCAGGAGGGCTCCCGACACTGAATGTCTACATTTAAAATGAGCCCTCCGCGAGGGCTCCCAACCTCCCATATCCAAGTAGGTGAACCCTCCAGGAGGGCTCCCGACACTGAACGTGTTAACCTTTTATTAAATGTCTATTTTCGCTTAAATCTTTCTTTTTCTCGTAGTCATGGTAAAAGTATAGTATGCAACTCTTGAATAAAACGGATTTATATCGAGGGCCATGAATCACTCGCGTCGCTTAGGATTCAATCATCATGAATCACTCCCTACGGTCGTGATTCAATCGTTAGAATCCTTCACTTGCTCGTGATTCATTTAGGGCCCTCACTTTAAATCCATCCTTTATTCACTAATTGCATAATGTACTATTAGTCCGTCAGTCAGATAATAAAAAAAAAATTAGTCACGTATTTTTTGCTTTACCATATTAATAAGAAATGGTTTAGATTGAACGCATTAAAGTTTAGAAGTCTCGCTACGTCACAAGTCAGTATAAAATCTACCGGGGAGTGAAGTCATGCCACATTTTAACTCAATGTTGTGGCGTACTCATTACATTACGTAAAAAAAGAAAAAAAATACTTGTACAATATTTTCTAATAATATACCTAAAAAATAAGGAGGAGGAGGAGCTCGTGGCTAAGTAATAACAGCCGCATGGATCGATCCATCAAGTTAAGCTACGCTTGCCGGGGTTGGTCCTTGGATGGGTGACCATCTTTACATACCGAGTCTCCTCCGTGCCTCGGAAAGCACGTTAAGCCGTTGGTCCCGGAAGCCTGAATTTCTGACACCAGTCTTACCAAGGGGTATCGTATTACCCAGTTACTGGGTTGTGGATGTCAGATAGGAAGTCGCTCCATGTAAAATACTGGTATTCAGCTGCATCCGGTTAGACTGGAGCCGACCCCAACATCGTTGGGAAAAGCTACGTAGATGATTATACCTAAAAAATAAATATAAAAATAGTTTATTGATGGATATTGGTCATTCCATGGTAATACAATGTGTAACTGAATGAATGTACATTATGAAAGTAGTTTCTTCAGAATCGTTTACTGAATCAATTTCTGTCATTTAAATATAGGTTTTTTCCCAAAAATTATTAAAAGTACGTTAATTACAGTCGCATTTCCGCTGAACAGTCAAAACAAACCAAAATGGACAAACTAACTACTACGTTAGACCCATATATGTGTGCGACTGTGGGCGGGCGTAGATTTGTAATGCGACCACAATTTTCTCCCATAATCAGTACAAAAACAATGTTTTATACATAATAGTAAAAATTGTATTATGATTATAACCTAATATTCTAATTAGGGTATTTGGTGGTGTGCGTTAAATTAGGGGGGGACATGTTGTATATGATAACAATTCGAAGGCTCTCATTACCCATACCAGTATTGACGTTCCTCTCTGCCTACCTTCTATGAAAATATACTAATCAAAGGATCAAATAACTCAGACTTTCCTTTTAATTACAAAACCTTCAAACAATTACTTCGATGTCCCTTCATAAATGAGTACGATTTGTTAAAATTCTTGCCTCAATAAAATGTAATACCTTCAAGTGTTTTGAAAAGAAATTAGAGGAATTTCCTTTTCATCTCGTTAGAGTTTTCTCATTGAAAAGGAATGCCCGCAATTCCCCGGAAATGTTATAAGAAAAATAATTATATACATTTTTGAAGGTTTTTCTTCTGTCTATAAAATATGTTTTTAATATGAAACGAGCTTCTGGAAAACATGTCTTATTAAATTGCGGGCGAACCAGCTCAGCTTTGTACATATTGATTTCGTAAATTCTACGAAAAAATATTGTTATTTATTTTTTCTTTGAAATGTCATATTTATCAAAATATACAAGTTTCTAGGTACTGACTTTTTAGAAAGCGGAACTATAACTTTAATTTACCTACAAGTGGCCTATTACTATAAGCTTGTAGGTAAATATAATTGTAGATACTATAGCTACATATATCACTATTTACATAATAAATTTTAGTCAAACAACTCAAGACCTAAACAATCTCAAAGCTTGTTCCAGAAAACAGTAACGTAGAAAATTTGCTACGGCGTAGCCCCAAGATGCTACGTAACGGCTACGTCGTAGCTTTGTCGTGGCTTGCCAAGGCGAGCCGTGTTGGCTGCATTGTAAATTAGTATGAGAGTCTGTGTTCAATATAAATTGTTCCAACACTACATTCAAGAGAATGTTCTATTGGACATTTCGTAGTTCATAATTTTCATGATTCTTTTATATCATTTTTCTTTTGGGTTCTGTACCTCAAAAGAAACCCTTATAGGATCACTTCGTTGTCCGTCTGTCTATCTCAGTCTATCTGTTTGTCAAGACCCTTTTTCTCAGGAACGCGTAGAGGTATCATGTTGAAATGAATATCAAATACGTAGGTCTACGGTCCCTTGGAGCTTTAAAGAATCAAGCTTCTAAGTCAACGCAATAAAAAATACGGCCTTATGCGACATATATATGGGCTGTTACCAGTCATTATCAGAATCGGCCATGTCTTCAATAAGTGGTAATGTGGGTAGGAACCAACAAAGAATCACTTGAGTCACAATCAAAGTTGTTTAATCGCACAAAATATGTTCCATACAGAATTTCACTAAAATCTATTCACTAATAATTAGGAAATCACTAAATCAATCGGTTTTAATTATTGTTTAAACAAAAAGGGATAAGATTACGCGGAACAAAAGCGATTCGTCGGATACGTGGTGCGCTTGCGTTGACGTCGGTAAACAACTGACGTTCAATATGGCCGCGCTGACCATCGCTTCGACGCTCCGCCAGACTGACAGTTGTCAAATCTCGTTCCGACGCATCTCAACAGATGGCGCTAGCAATGCGCCGTCACGGCCGGACTGACTTTCGACCGTCCTCGGGCGTAGATCTAACGTTGTCCTTAAAACAGGCAATTTCATTATTTGATTATTTGCTCGTCCAGCCTGACAAACAGCACAGCACTAATTCTAACATACTACATAAGCAGGATATGAAACCATGCATCCCTTCGACCATCATGAGTAATGGACCGGATGACATCTCACAATCCCGTTATGTTACCCAAACATAACCCGGACTGGACAAGTGTGTCCCTTCGACCAGCCCCAATGGCATGGACCGGACGGCACTGTCCCTTCGACCGGTTCACAGACAGGGTCTAGACAAGTGTGTCCCTTCGACCAGCCCCAATGGCATGGACCGGACGGCACTGTCCCTTCGACCGGTTCACAGACAGGGTCTAGACAAGTGTGTCCCTTCGACCAGCCCCAATGGCATGGACCGGACGGCACTGTCCCTTCGACCAGTTCACAGACAGGGTCTAGACAAGTGTGTCCCTTCCCACAAACTCAACCACTACGAGCTGACCCGGACAACTGAAATAGGTGTCCCTTCGACCAGTTACCCTCCAGATAACATGGACCGGACAACCTATCAGCGTCCCTCCGATCACTCACTAGTGCCACACATATCGCAATAGGTGTCCCTTCGACCAGTTACCCTCCAGATAACATGGACCAGACAACCTATCAGCGTCCCTCCGATCACTCATTTTAGCCACATATATCCCAATTGATCTCATAGCTTCTCAGACTAGACGATCAGTGAAATGATAGGATCCGGAACATCGACCCGCATAGGCCAGTTCCTTAGATCACCCTATCGACGTCTACCCCGCAACTACATATATCATAGGACGTCGACCCGCATGAGTCCCTCACACAGTTAGTTAATCTCACAGATTAGTAGCAATGTTACTTTTAATTACCTTTCTTCACTCTCTGAGACCGAGAGGGTTCCAGAGCTGGCGGTTAAAGTACGTGAACTACATATGACAAGGTATCACTGTCATCACAAGAATCATCTTGTCCACCCACTTCACTCCCCGGTTGCGGACCGCCGTCTCGGCCTCCTCTAAGTTATTGGTTAAGGTGGTAGCTATATCTACCAAGCCTTCATAGCCCCCGGGTACTGCACGCAAATTTAGACCATCTAAGTTTTTTATTCGTACCTGTCGTTGTCTAAAACGTCAGTAATAAAGGGACCTCTGAATTTCCTATGAAGTTTAGTCTGATTTCTATCGCTACATTCAATTATGACAAAATCTTGATCCCTTGGAAAACGACCTCACCGTTGCCCTACCGCAATTGAAACGCTTTCTTAATATTCTCGGATGCTATCTCACGAATTTCATATCTAACCGAGACTCAGACTGAATTTGAAGCTATGCGTGCTAGACCCAAAGACCGCGCCCGAATGTCAAACACAAGTTCTGTGGGTGTGTAGCCAGTTACACTAGACCGTGTACTATTCAACGCTATTAGTACTCAGAGAAGCTCGTCACGCCAGGTCACGCCAAGTCCCGCCCGGGTCACATTCCATTATAGCACGTAAGCACCACGACGTCCGCATGACTCTCTCTACCCGAAAACCTGCCCTGCCAGAACTGGTAGCAATAAGATACAACTAATTAAAACCAAAGTAAGTGAGCCCGGGACTACTGGGAGCCGAAGCCATCCTTACCACGCTCGACCCTCCTGTTCTATACTCCCCCAGGAACGTCGCAAGTGTGAGCCACAGCGTTCGACTGGTACGCCCACCGATAAGATCCTGAATCTAGAGTCGCAGTCGCACCCACCGCTCCACTAAAAGCCAACCCGAAAGCAAGTAAACAAACTGGGTAATTTCAGCTGGCTACCAAGACTGGAACGGGACCATGCACCAACTCCGGAATAGGATTTCTGGACGGAAAATTAGCATGTTCCATGCCACTCCATTGCCCGTGGGCAATATCAAAATCCTGATAGACCTGTAAAAAGGACCACCAACCGTAACCGCGCGGAGTGAGGCCAATCCCTGACCTCGATGTCTTGAGGGAGCTACGGTCTGTATAGACAATGAAATGCCGCCTGTACAAGCAATGCATGAAACCTCCAACAGCTCCAACGATGGCCAGGGCCTCCAACTTGCAAGAGCGATACCGCGATTCTGTATCAGTAGTTTGCCGGCAAAAATAAGATGCGATATGAGAAGCATCAATATTGCTCCGTACCCGCCAGACCTTGCGTCGGTGTGAAGTTCTATAGGTGCATCACGGGTAAATGTAGTCAGAACCGGTTCGGATGCTGCATTTCGACCACTTTCTCGTGAATATAACCATGTCTCTCTGTCTATTTAATTGGCCCTCTTAATTTGCCCAGAGGATACAGTGGTATAAACGAAAAACCTCTGTCGCAACGTGACGCGTAGTTAAAACGTCAATAAAGAATTCACTATACTTTTTCAATATCTGAACTAATGCAAGTTTATCTTCACACACTAAATTACAGCGCATAGCACCCGGGAACTTTTTGGCAAATTACACGAACAAGCAGATCCACTATCAAATAGAAAAGAAACGAGCTCACCGGATGACGTGGTCAGGTTACTGCTAGTTGATTTGGGTTCGCAGGTGTTGACCTCCTTAACCACAGCCGCCGCTACCCCACTGCCTCCTTTTCGGTCTGGGCACAACGATGCAATGGGTGTGGGTTTGAATCCCACTTCTGATATGGGCTGTTACCAGTCATTATCAGAATCGGCCATGTCTTCAATAAGTGGTAATGTGGGTAGGAACCAACAAAGAATCACTTGAGTCACAATCAAAGTGGTTTAATCGCACAAAATATGTTCCATACAGAATTTCACTAAAATCTATTCACTAATAATTAGGAAATCACTAAATCAATCGGTTTTAATTATTGTTTAAACAAAAAGGGATAAGATTACGCGGAACAAAAGCGATTCGTCGGATACGTGGTGCGCTTGCGTTGACGTCGGTAAACAACTGACGTTCAATATGGCCGCGCTGACCATCGCTTCGACGCTCCGCCAGACTGACAGTTGTCAAATCTCGTTCCGACGCATCTCAACAGATGGCGCTAGCAATGCGCCGTCATATATATTTTGATACTCGTAAATAAATAAAAATCAATAGGGTACGTCCCGTTGACTTAGAATCATGAAATTTGGCAAGAAACAAGGTCACAGGACAAATAAGGAAAAAACCGAAAATCTTTAAGTTGTGGTTTATTAAACAAAAAATATGTTTTTGCGATTAACATACACAAACATACATAATCAGCCTATTAATGTTCCCACTGCTGGGACACAGGCCTCCTCTCTGTGAGAGGGAGTGGGCTGTAATCTACCACGCGGGCCTAGTGCGGGTTGGTAGATGTCACATGTCTTCGAATTTTTGATTCTAAGACATGCCGGTTTCCTCACATTTTCAGTTGAAGAGTTGACCCTGGCGTATATCGATGTATTGGAGAACATGCTTTTCAACTACAATTTAATGTTAAGTTTGTTCTTGGGATAAATTCATCCCAACCACGGAACCCAAAATTGTGCGTGGTCCGACATAAACTTGTCCGGTTTTTTACTAAGACTACCGATTTTCATACACACTTTTGATCAGATTTCACACTACGTACAGTCCGGAATAACCAAAAAAAAAAATGGTCGTATTGTGTAGGAATGCCAAATATTTCTCATTAGGTCCAATTTAGGGAACGTAACAGCATACTGCACATTATTATTATTTTAATCTAATTTAATTTAATTTTAATCTTAATTTAATTTAATTTAATTTCAATCTTCATTTTTTTTTATTTTTATTAATATTTTGTAAATATTATTTTATTATGTTACGCGTATACCAATTGTTATTATGAGTCTATAATGTTACTTGAATTAAATGATTTGAATTTGAATTATTATTAGTTACTAATCATTATTCATCAGTATTAAAATATTGTGAGCTAATAATTTAAAGGGGATTGCCCGTGCTCCATAGACACTTTTTGCCTCAAGTGCACACAATTCAAAGTATATGGATAGGATAATATGCGATTTAAATAATGAAATGGTCAAGGTCTTGGTTTAGAAAAAAGTTGGGGTTATTTAGATAAAATCGTTTTTTTCAATGAGGCAAAATCTTCAATTTGTGCTGCACTAAATGTTTTAATATGATTATATATTGATTCTAAAAGTAGATTCCAGGGGTTAGGTAATAACAGATTCTACAATCCGGCGGTACATAATAATTGTACTTACAAAATAGATGTACCCGCAGTGCTGATGGGACAGCGAGCCAATTGGTCTTGTTACAGCCAGGAAAGAAACATTGATTTTGAGTGTTTGGTGCTCTTACATAATAAGGCAGCAGTATACTGTTGGATGTGTTCAAGCTTTGTTGTCCCGCTTGCTATGCACTGTCAGCTACTTCAGATTGCACCGAAGGTAGGTTGGATGGTTCAAATTGCTCCATAGGCAGACTGGATGGTTCAGATTCCGGTTCTGTAGTTGAACATGATGCTGCTCTAAACTGCTCTAACGAGATGATGATGGCAACTGAAATAATAATAAAAATTAAAGCTCAGTGCATAAAGACAGTAAACGTGAATTACTGTGGTTTTGGTACAAATAAATACACAATCAAAAAATATCTATCAATAACATTTTATATTATTATTAATTAATTTCTAAAAAATCTTTCTCAAGTTTCTAGACAATCTGTACTATGTGAAATATAACTTGTGCGGACACGAAAGAAGTTGAATATTACACTTATATAGACTCAGAAGTATGTCAGTATCAAATCTCAGAACTACGCTTGTATTAATTCTAAACTGTTGATAACTTACCGCTCTTGGTACAATCTGACGGGCAATCACACTCCTTTCGAGTTGTTCATGTGGAGAATCAGACCTGAGTGTATGTGATCTTATTCTCAAAACCAATCTGCCGCACGCAGCTGATGCACACTTGTCCATGACCATCAATCTGTACATTTTGTTGTTCGCACACTAAACTGTCACTCGACACTTGTACCTAATAAACAAGTCATAATTATTAGATATCCTAAAACAACACTAACCTTGATAGTACTCTAGTCTATTTATTTAAAAATAATTTCTCAGAGGAAGACATGATACTGACCTGTTGTGTCGAACACATTGGTCGGTGGGTCGCCTTAGATTGTTGTATAACATTTCGCTCTTTCTGCTATTTCCAAGAAATGCCTTCGTATTCTCGTGACGTTTAAACCACAATTAACACAGTGTAAATGACCTTTTGAATGAATTACTTAGGGCACGGAAGTACTCGGGCCAGCGACAATGCCGGGGTCTTCATAATTTGTGGAAGCGGGAGCGGAATCCATGTTCAGGCCGTGGTCGTCAGGGTTCAGGGTTCAAAGAATCTTCGGAGTCCATTTAATAAGCGTATTCGATGGTTAAAATAACAAATTCGCAAGAAAATAAAGTTATGCAAACGAAAACAAAGAAAGTCGATTTGTGATTTGACATTGACTTGACAGCCGACCGGCATAATTCAATGTTGCCACACCACACACAAAAAATAGATAGATCGATATCGATTTTTTTATCGAATCCTAATTTTAATACAAAATTATAATCGCCACTGTGACTCTTTAATCTTAACGACGTCAACTCTGATGACGTAACATTATTTGGTTAAAAAAAATGGATAAACAGTGTATTTTAGTTCAAATAATAAAACGATTAAGTACCTAATATTAAAAAATAAAATAAAGTCTTACCAGCGATTACACGACACGAAACACACACAAAACTCAAACTAATCACATTCACTTTTTCACTCACGGGTTCCCGACGTTTTTTTGGTCGGATCAAAATAGGTATTTAATAAACGATGCTAGTTAGTGCAAATATTTATCTACCACGATGTATGTAAAAACTACTTATGGAAATAACAACACTTCCCATCGATTTACACACAAAAACAATAAAAAATAACGAAATACGATGCCGAGCACGCACTCGTGACTATGACGTTTTACCTGCGTGTGACGTGCGACATCAGTCAGTTTCAACATTTTTTTCCAATGTTGCCTATTGATATTTTTGGATATTGGTTTTTATGATAAAAATCGTAAAAAAAGGGTGTATTCCCGTTCGTCCCACTGCCGTCGTCCCCCTGGTGGGACGAACGGGAATTTAATAATTAAATGATTTAGTTGACGAGAATATCCGTCAGGCCATAGAGTTAAATTGTTCACAGACCAGTTTAGCCCTAATTTCATAGTAGAAATAGAGATTGTACCTGCGTCGTCTGTTAAACCGTGTGTACCTGCGTCGGCCGTATGTCCGCCTCGGGGTTTGAAGGACAAATATGGTTTGCGGCAGCCTTGCGGCTGCCTCGGGAGTTTAAAGGTTAAGAAGTTATGAACGTCTTTGTAAATATGTTTTCTTTAACATATTCTATCTTTATTGTGCTGAACAGATAAAGAATTATAGGTAATTAAAATGTGTAGTAGCGTTTTTGTTATGATCCTATGCATTCATTATTATATCAACTATCAATTCGCTTGTTCATTTAGTATCAATAGTAAAAACATAACACCGTATTTGTTTGAATACATCGAATAATAAGCATTACGGATCTGATATTATAAGTAAAACATCCATGAAAACATAATCGATTATTTCGTGAACGGAATTAATAATAATTATTGGCAACACTGCTGATTTTATCCACAAAAGGGAATTATTTTCACGTATTTATCGTTTCGGTACTTTTTATTTGTGCAAAAATGTTCCCATCTTGTTCGGATAAATGAATATCTTGTTAGATAACTAGAAATAACGATGTTTTTTTTACATATACGTAAATTGCTGGGCGTTTCGGGCCATAAATGGGCATCCTTCTTTCAAAGCCAGACTGCATAAAATCACCACTTGAAGTGAATATGCGTATATTTACTATAAGTTGAACTCATCTGAATGTGCTGATAGTAAGTACCAAAAACCGTTGAAAAGTAGCACTAACTTTGGTATAAAATATGAACTATTAAAACCAGAGAATGAACGAACAATTATCATCCAGCCAGCTTCATGCATGCTGGTGATTTCAGACTATTAAGTCCAGATTTCCTTACGATGTTTTCAGTCACAGTAAGCTATATATAGCTGTAATATAAAAACTGCTGGTAATAGAATTTGGTCCTTATTTCCGCGAGCGTGTGTTTTAGTTGTTACTTTGTTTAATATAAAAAGGGGCGCAGTTACCTCAGGTTTTGCTAATTGATATCGTAAACAGTGACTAAAAGATAATACATAAGTCAGGGGTTTATTTCATTCCAATCAGCAAACATTATGAACGTTTCATACAAACTTACATCCCATATTCAACTCTTTTAGAGGATGAATTTTCAAAAACCCTTCCTTAGTCCTTAGCTTCGTTATAAAAGGAACTCTTGTGCAAAATTTAATGCTGCCTAGACCCAACGGTTTAGGTTCTACGTTATCTGTTAGCGAGAGAATTTACGTAGATAGTGAGAAGGCAACTATGGCAAACAACCAAAAAAATTGTTAATACATCAAACAAAAAAAAATATTCAAAAAACAAAAAACCCGACTTTTTCTCTTTTCAGTTATGTGTTTTTGCAGTCGGGTTTTTTGTTTTTTGAATAATTTATCAACCGTTTTCGGATTTTGTAATAAGTGTGGTTGGGGGAGGCCTATGTTCAGCAGTGGCCGCTTTCGGCTATAATTATGAATAAGTGCGAAGTAGAAACTGTGTACAAAAATAAAAAGAAATAAAAGAATAAATATTTTCTCTACGTAAATATTTTGTTTTGCCCAGCAGTGGGACAGTGTATTAAAAAAAAAATGTATTATATTTTGCTGTTTATTGCGTATAATTTTGTGGTATAAGATAAACTATCTTCACTCAAGGGAACACAAAGTTATGTTTATGGGAATATTTCTAAGTTTGTAATAAGTTCTATTATTTTCTTCATTCGATACGTGACTGATTTATTTGCTTAACTTTGTTTGTTGGTACTTTTTTGCTATAGTAGTTTCATCGTATATTTTATTTTCTACTTGCCAGATTCTGTCCTTGTCGTATAAATGTTTGAGAATGTCGATTTCAGAATCCTCGTCGATACTTTTAAAACCAAAGTGAGTTCATTTTCCAATGCTCAGTCACTTATGAGTTGTAGTTCGACTATTACTTTACAGAGTTTTTTTGCACTTTTTTTTTTGGTCGGGCTCACAAAAATAAGGAAAGTTTTTTTTATATCCCTGGTAGTTTTAATGTAGATTTCAAATTAACGGCGGGGATGTCCTAGCTAGAAAGACACATAGTGACGTTATTAGTGATGTTCTTCTCAGAAAGGCCAGGTACTCACAAGCAGCGTGCGTGTATGACCAGATGTATGAACGTTAACGAAGCAAAAGGAGTATGTCAGAATCGTAGCAGCTGGCATTCTGTAGTCTCTGCCTACTCCCATGGGAACGTCTGAGTTTATATATGTATGTATTTCAAATGAAGGGTTTAAAAAAATAAGTTACTAGAGCTGGCAAGTAATTTATTCTGCCATTAATAGTCTTATTAAATGTCATGGTGGGTTTTGAATTGTTGGGCGTTAAAATAAATTGCTTATTTTATGCTACATTGTTAGGTATCGTACTGAGAGTCTATTTATGTCGTAGTTCAGGAAAAAAAATATCCAATTGTTTTTTCAATTTTACTGGGTTTTACATGTGACGCGTCATTTCTAAACGTCAAAAATTTGCTAATTTTTAATGGGTTTGAGGTAATTTTCATACTAAAAATGTGAATTTTAAATAGCAATAACTTTTTAGTTTCAATTATGACTATTTAAATGAAAAATCCTAGGCCTACTACATCCGTTTTATTATATTAGGGAAAAATTAATACTAGTCTGAATGAACAATTTATTATTTACATTTTTTATTTGATTTGTATTTGTTTTAAATCTGACTGTAACGTATTATTTTGAACTGGTATTTGAATTGGTATTTCCATTGTTTCGAACTTAATTTATATTTGTTTGTAATTTAATTTTTTATAGATTTTTTTTATTCTGGCATTTACTTATATATTATTTTAATTATTTCATAAGGCTGACATATTTAATTTTATCTTGTACATACCTACTCACTTCTTATTATTTGCATACCCATGTGATAGTTAAACATGGAGAACTTTATTACTATTAAAAAAAACATCAATGTATATCTGTACCCATGTTTGCAAATAAATAAATGATTTAATAATAATAGGACTTTTTTATTACTTTTTGGATCGGACAGGGTTTTTTTTACGTATTGTACTTAAATCGAACGTCGGGAATACAAAAAATGTTTGGTACACCATATTTCCGGTTATTATTGTTATATTATTATTGTCCCCACCTGCGATACCAAAATTCTATAGATTATAATGCTTGTTTTTCTCTTTTCAGTTATGTGTTTTTGCAGTCGGGTTTTTTGTTTTTTGAATAATTTTCTTTATTTCAAGTTTTTTAGTTTTATTAATATATTCTTAATTTGGTATTGACTCATTACCAGCTTTTATTTGATACCAATATAGTTGTAATTTATTTAAAAAAAAAAAACCTTCCCCTCCCTTGTTTTTGTATTTGCAAATGCAATACATAAATATTATATAGCCTATGTCACTTCTACGATTAAGACGAATCTAACGACACCTCCTATGTTTAAATCCATCAAGCCGTTTAGGCTACAGAGCGTGCCAAAGAAATAGACATACATACATACATACATACTTTCGAAAAACATTACCGTCCTTCTGGGGCAGTCGGGTAAAAAATGGTACAACATCACACAAAAAAAATATTGTAAAACTTCAAACAAAAAAAATTGTTACAATAACAAACAAAAAAAAATTTGCACAAAATCAAACAACAAAAATTTGGGCATTTATCAATAGCAACAAATTACTATTTTTATTCTTAGAACAATGAATCTCAAAATAAAAAAAACCGGTCAAGTGCGAGTTGAACTCGCGTGGACAGGGTTCCGTACGATGAATATGTTAATACAGGGTTATTTGTAAAACACCAGCAACCTCTTAAGGGGTCATTGTACTCATCATTATGAACAACTTTCACTATGGGACCAAAGTTAAAATCGTGAAAAAAAAAATCTGCTGTTCCCTACATTTATGTTCTCATATCTTGTCAAAATGTGTGGAACAGCTGATTTTTATTTTGCGATGTCAGGTTTTGGTTCCATAGTGAAAGTAGTTCATAATGATCAGCACGCGAGTTCAACTCGCACTCGACCGGTTTTTTTTTTTTAACTAAGTAAGTACTATTTTATTTTGTACTTTTAAGTCTAGTAGGTATATTCATTTAATAAAAATAAAAAAACAACGAAGTTTTAACTTGCCCGGTTTACTATAAGGAGCCACTAAAGAAATCAGCCATCCACCTCCTAGCTCCATCATCAGACCCACGACACCAAGTGCAATATATTGGACTCATCAAACCGAATTATATGACTTAAAACTCGTAGAGTTTACTAATAGCCACTTAAGAGTTCTAACTATCCACCTCCTAGCTCCATCATCCAACCCTCGACACCAAGTGCAACATATTGGACTCATCAAACCGAATTATATGACTTAAAACTCGAAGAGTTTACTAATAGCCACTTAAGAGTTCTAACTATCCGCCTCTTGGCTCCATCATCGGGCACTCGACACCAAGTGTACTATATTGGACTCTTCAAACCGAATCATACGAGCCCAAATTCCAGGGGTTTACTAATACCACTAAAGAGTTCCACTATACACCTCCTGGCTCCATCACCAGACCCTCGACACCAAGTGCAATATATTGGACTCGTCAAACCGAATCATATGAGCTCAAACTCGAGGGGTTTACTAGTAAACATTGAAGAGTTCCACTATCCACTTCCTGGCTCAATCATCAGGCCCTCGAGACCAAGTGCAATATATTGGACTCGACAAACCAAATCATATGAGGTCAAGCTTGAAAGGTTAACTAGTAGCCACTGAAGAGTTCCACTATCCACCTGCTGGCTCCATCATCAGACCCTCGAAACCAAATTGCAATATATTTAACTCGTCAAACCAAATCATATGAACCCAAACTCGAGGGGTTTACTAGAAGCCGCTGAAGAGTTCCACTATCTACCTTCTGGCTTCATAACCAGATCAGCTCCAAGAGATACTAAATTATTGTATTGTCATCGAACCTCGATAAATCTAAAAAGTTTGAATGAAACGTTTACCTGGGACAATTCCGAGGTTCAATTTCGAGAATGGGGTCAATCGTGGAATGCGGCTCCACTGGGCAGTGTTCGGGAAGCTACGCAATATCTTCTCGTCTCACATACCGCAGTCGGGACCAGTGCGTGTTGCCAGTGATGACCTATGGAGCTGAAACGTAATAGCTCGCAATGGGCCTCATTAGAAGGCTGAAAGTCGCCCAAAGGGCAATGGTGCTGTGCTTAGAGTTTCCATGACGACGTGATCTAATCAGAAATTAAGAGATCGGCAGGAGAACCAAGGTAGCCAACATAACCCGAAGAATTGCAAAACTTATATGGCAGTGGGCAGGGCACATTGCTCGCAGAACAGATGGCCGATAGGCCTGGGGCCGAAACGTTCTGGAGTGGCAACCGCGTACCGGAAGAGGAAAAGGAACTGATAACTGGAAATCTCTGTTTCTATGAAAATCGGTCTAATTTGACTGTAACACTATTTTTCAAAAATTTTCTTAACAAAATTTTTTGACCTTTGTATCTTTGAAATAAAGGAAATAAAATAATTAAATGTCGAATGAATCATCCCTCTGACGCACTATTTTGCTCATTGGAAACAGGCTACATGGTTCCCACAATGGTGCATGAGCTAAAACTGCCATCGGATTACGTCCTGTTTTAGGCTGAAAAATCCAGTTGTCTCCAACTGGTTAAAATTTCCTACAGAAATAATAGATTTACCAGCAAATGGGATGTCTGTATGGAAAATTTTCTGTAATCTGCGATAAATATGATTGAATGTCCTACTTCCCAACATAGATATTTCGTCTAAAATGATTAATTGAACTTTACATAGCTCACTGGCTAATGTGTTAGCAGTGCCTACCGACAATGCCGGCATAGTACTAGCGCACCGTGAAATCGGCAAACAGAATGCATCGCGGAAGGTACGAGAAGTGAAGGATGCCTCGCCTAAGTACACGTTGGGCGAGCTCGTTGAACGTGTACTGGGGCCTTAGTCGAACTAGCAGTAGCAATAAATTATCCCAAGAACTAACTTAACATTGTAGTTGCAAAACATATTTTCCCATACATTCCAACCGCAAATACAATATTGAGAGATTTACCATGTTATTTTAAGACCATAGACTTCTTATAGGTTTTCCTGTAATCTATGAGTAAAGAACTATTCTCTGTATTTTTTTCATAATTTTAGGCTTAGTAATTTCGGAGATAAGGGGGGGGGAATGGTCAATTTTCATCTATTTTCGTAAATATCTCTAAAAACATATATTAAATAATTATAAAAAAATTATATTTGAGATCCTTGTAACAATTCCTTTTATTTGATATGTCACACGGTACAATTAGCAAAACTTTTTTTTTAAATTTTCGTCTTTGCCCCACAAAAGTGAACCCCATATTAAAAATTATTTTATTTCCGTTACACGTCCGTGTTTGGGTCACAGAAATACATATGTGTACCAAATTTCAAGTTAATCGGTCCATTAGATTCGGAGCAAATTGGCTGTGACAGACGGACAGACAGACACACGAGTGATCCTATAAGGGTTCCGTTTTTACCTTTTGAGGTACGGAACCCTAACAATAATGAAAAAACGAAGCCCTACTTTGAGCAACCTGTTTATCAAAGTAAATATTTATATTCCTGAAAAGGTATTCGCAGAACAAAAGATTTGAATTATTTCGGTTCCAAGTATGTAATGCTTTTAACCTTTAAATGTGTTGTGACATCAAATTGAAGCCTTTAGAATGTCAATTACTGTCGTCAAGTGGCTACTTAATATTTAAGTGATTTTAAGCAAATGTTATGTTGATTTCAATTTAACCGCTCTGAATAAGTGATTCCGTTCGTTGTTTTGTTTTCTGGTTTACGTACAAATTGTGATCACTTAGGACTGGCTGGTAAAGTCGATATTTGAAAGTTAGGTTCGTTGTATTAAGAATCAATGAAAAAAAAATCTTCAATACAAAAATTAATACCTCCTGTATAAGAATTATTATTATAATTTGATACGTTCATGAGATAATTATTATAAAACAAAAAGTTCTTTACAAGGATACCCGTGCTTGGGCTAACATCCCGTGAAGCTGCGTCCAGATACGTTTTTTAACCGACTTCCAAAAGGAGGAGGTTCTCAATTCGTCTGTATGTTTTTTTTTTTTTTTTTTGTATGTTTGTTACGCGATTTCTCCGTCAATTGTGGACCGATTTTAAAAATTGTTTTTTTGTTTGAAAGGGTATGCTTCCGAGGTGGTCTCATATAAATTGTATTAACTTTACTTGGATAGTTTTTGAGTTAGCTTCAATAATACGTATTTTTCCCACTTAGTTTATATGGATGATATGATGATAACTTCCAATCACTGTTATTTACATAGCAGGTTAGTGGTATTTGAATTGTATGGAGTAGGTACCACAACTAAAAAGTGCAAAATAAAAACTTTTTATAAAAAAAGAACAACCGACTTCCAAAAAAGACACTACAAAGTCAAAAATAACTTTAATTTCGGAAGTCGGTGACAAAAAACGAAAGTTCAAAACCAAATACACCGACTTCCGAAATTAAAGTTATTTTTGACTTTGTAGTGTCTTTTTTGGAGGTCGGTTGTTCTTTTTTTATAAAAAGTTTTTATTGTCCGTACCGTTCCTCCGTTTCGTATCAGCTTCGCGATCCAAAAACGCTAGTTTGGACGCACGTTCGGTATGGTACGGTGGTACGGCGCGGCGGCGTCTCGATACTGATACAGGTACGATCCGATCCATCGCGAACCGGTTTTTTCGCCCGTTCAAAGGCGATACGGTAGGGTTCAGTGTTTTTGGATAGCGACGCTGATACGAAACGGAGGTATGATACGGAAAGAACATATCTGAACGCAGCTTAAGAGTAATAAAATAGTATTAATAAAATAGTAAAATCTTCTTAGCGTGTCGATGGCAAAAATAAAAACGAAATAAAATACATAATTGTTCTGAGTTTTTTAAATTTGTTTGGCCCAAAACTCAGCAACGCGGATACCGTTCACTGACGCTGCCATTAAGTCCTCACGTGTGCAGGTGACAGGGCATGCGGGGCAAGATGGGAGGTGAGCCATTGTCTGTGGAGAGACGCCGCATACACACCGGAGGTCTGACCCGTCCATGAACTTGTGGAGGTTATCCTTGCTACGACCTACTATATAGTATAATAATAATATATAATCGTATAAGTAATAAAATAAGTAAGAGGGTTGCCTTCTTCCCTCAAATATGGCGAGGGGGGTGATGGCTGATCTTTGCGTTATGCTCGTGAACGGGTGCTGCGTGTGATGACTGGTCGTCTTGCTGTCCATGGTTGTTTTTTTATATTTTTTTTATTAGTAATTAACTGTTTATTTATATTATTTATTTTTACTTCGATGGTCCTATTTTATCATTTGTGACTTTGAGTTACAGCTATAAGCCATATATAGCAAATAATTTAATTTAATATTTTGCGTTGCGTAACGTAAATTATTAAGCATAAATAAATACCAACCCGCACTGGGCCCGCGTGGTAGATTACAGCCCACTGCCTCTCACAGAGAGGAGGCCTGTGTCCCAGCAGTGGGAACATTAATAGGCTGATGATGATGATGATGATGAAATACTATTGTATAGAATCAAGTTTTTGTAACTGAACCGACAACTGTGCTGCTGGGTAGTTTGTTGAGCCACTTCTTCTTCCCAGCTAAAGCACTAGGAAGTGGTGAAGGGCGGGCGTTTTTGGGAGACTGTCATAAGTAATTTTGACGTTATAAAAGTGCTGATTCTCAGCCTACTTTGAATAAATGACTTTTGAATTTTGAATGATTATTCAAAAAATCTGTTTCAAAACTATCAGAAACCAAAGCAATCTACTCAAATCTATATTTAAATCAAGATGCATGCTGAAACCACGTTCTAGAATACCTAAGCCTCAAGATATCATTACCACTTGAGACCATATATTACGTCAAAGCTGTTAATAAATATTCCGTCCAGTACCAACATCGATTGATGCTATTTCCGTCGTATTCCACGCCAGGCGAGCTAGTTGGAACTATAAATAGTTAAAAAGTAAAGCTTCTTTGAAGCAGGCTTTAATTAGAAGCTAATAGAACTGCTGCAACATTCTTTATACTTTGATGTAGGACTTTTATAGACCTGTTATAAAACCTTTGGCGGGGGAGCAAGGCGATGGACAGCAGTGATTTTAATTAGCTTTATTGAAAAATTATGGGAACATTATGCAGTCAGGAACTAATTAGCGGGGAAATAACAGAGGTGTATTTATGGTTATTCAGTTTATAGATAGGTAAAAATGCGTCAGTACTGTAGAGGATTTGTACGGTTGACATTGGCATCCGACGTCGTCAAATATTTTACAAGTTGACGGAGTGTATAATGACATAATAGTTATTTGTGTTACATGGGGACAAAGTAATATTTTGTTCTTCCAGGGCGTTATTTTGAATTCAGAGCTAAGCGAAGGATTCTATAGTAGAATCCCGAGCGTAGCGAGGTATTCTAAAGTAGAATCCTGACGTTAGCGAGGAATTCATACGCCGCCCGAGAACAAAATATTTTTTATCACATCTATTCAAAAAGACGTAGTTTAATCCTCGTAAACAGGGACCAAAATAGCGTTTTAATCCCTAGGGACTAAAAGTGATTTGAATTTGGAATGTGGAAATTGTTAGTAAAAGTTCTATTCACCAAAGAGATCGATCACAAACATTGTATGAATAAGTAACAGGCTGGCAAGAGAGAGAGATAGTGTGAATTTGATCAAAATTAAAATCCAAGATGGCGGATTCGTTTTTTTTTTTCATCGTTTTCGACTGTGGTAAAGTCGATAGTGAGGTTAAAATTTAAATCCAAGATGGCGGATGCGAAAATTTTCAAATTTTTCGTCATGGGTATCATTTTCGTAGTTTTTGACGGTGGTAAAGCCGATAGTGAGGTAAATATGTAAATCCAAGATGGCGGACGCGAAAGTTTTCAAATTTTTCGTCATGGGTATCGTTTTCATGGTTTTCGAGGGTGATAAAGCCGCTAGTGAGGTCAAAATTTAAATCCAAGATGGCGGATGTGAAAATTTTCAAATTTTTCGTCATGGGTATCGTTTTCGTAGTTTTTGACGGTGGTAAAGCCGATAGTGAGGTCAAAATTTAAATCCAAGATGGTGGATGCGAAAATTTAAAAAAAAATCGTCATGGGTATCGTTTTCATAGTTTTCGAGGGTGGTAAACCCGATAGTGAGGTCAAAATGTGAATCCAACATGGCGACTGCGATTATTTTTTATTTTCATATTTTTTTTATTTTGTGTCAATCAGTGAGTAGGAAATTCGTTCCTGATGGGGGTCGGACCGCACACGTTTGTTTTCTCATAGAGAGTGATAAAAAGTAGAGTGTTCACCTCGGGAGCAACACTATTTTAAGCTCGAGTGATGTACTTTGAATCCCTCGCTGCGCTCAGGATTCTACTTTAGAATCCCTCGCTACCTCGCTTGTTTGCTCCCTTAGTAAACAATCTACTATTGTCCCCGAGTGATACACACTATTTTTCATCACTACCTATGAGAAAAATAAAAAGCTACGTACTCGATTTTTTTTTACATTAAACCTCGCGAGCGCCTCTTACCTAACTACACAAATCAGTACGCTATCAAAAGCACGGAGTGGACCAATCAGAAGAGAGAAACCCCAAACTCCCTAGGGAGCAAAGTTGAATTTTGCTCCCGCTATCCTCTATAGGCAATTGTCGTTTTTCGAATAGGTGTGATGAAAACACTTTTTCGTATTTAGAAGGTTAGAAAATAATGGAGTCTCAGATTGGAGAGCTGACAGCGCACGTCATTATGTAAAATTATTAGATTGTTTAATAGGAATAATTATTAATCTATGATATGATACTAATTATGCCTTTCATTCGATCACCCCAATAATGTGAGGGCGTGGAGCCTTATAGCACCATTTACATAATTTTATCCCGTAATTACTAAATTTCTAAAAAGAAAATTCTTTTAGTTAAACGATCCTTTCATTCATTTTCATTTTCATCCTTTGAGAATTTCTTTATTTTTTATTCTACTAAGCCTCATCAGATCCTATCATAATGCATGCCCTCGGTATCGCAGATAATTTCCACCTTTGTACAGCGAACTCATGAATAATTCTGGTTCCGATTTCAAACCTGAAATTAGAGAATTCGTTAGAGATTCTACGTAGGAATGTCTATAAAATGTCAGTGCCTGGCTTTTGATATAAACTCGATGGTACTAGGGTACAAGTAATTCACCGAGTTTCGGAATTTGAAATGAAATGCTGGCATCCTTTGCGTCTAGCGCTCAATTTAGGACAAACAAGCAATAGGGTTGTTGAATTATGTATTCGGATGTCGGATGTTCGAGAGCTGACGCTTCCGGTTGTCGCTTGCACGACAATTTGCGGTAATGACGGGGTTAGCGTTTGAAAGCGACGACGCGGTTTGGGGTTGAGAATTGCTAATTGCAACACCGCTGTCGAAGAAAATTCACCTGTAAAAGCTGTTGTGATTTTTGAGCAAACGAAGTATTTTCACCTTTAACCTCATTTTGTTTGGTAAAAGAATCAAGTAAGTGTTTTTGTTCCAATCATATTGAATTATGGAGCTTTTGAAACTGGATGATAGAGCCTGAAATACAGATCAAACAAATGTACAATAATATATACTTGAACAGAGTTCAATGGACTCTTCTTTGTGCGGAAAATATTATTAACCTGTAAGGAGCCTTGTAACTGATACTGAACATAAAGTTTTGTCATTAGTGTTTGTCAGGAAACAGACACCTCCAGCACTATTGTTTCCTTAAAGTCGCGTAAGTTTCTCAAAACGTATACTATACAAGTTCTGAGCGCTGGCAAATATCTAAGTACTGTGGGATCTTCGTGCACTTTTAGGTCCGGACTCCACCAAAGCGGAGACGAGAGGAGAGGAGAGGAGATGTATTTTAAACAACTAATAGAATTTCGTTTTTCACACATCTTGTCTCCATTCAGTTTCAGTGGATACCACTGGTGGTGGTGGGTTCAGTGGAAGAGAAGATGTGAGCTGGGCGGCGATACAAAGCGGAGATGTGAGCTGTGCCTCGCAACCTAGTGACGGCGCACAGTGGACACAAGAAGAGATTTGAGCGGCGTACAGTGAGCGGACAACCTTGCCGGATAACTTCAGGTCCGGTCTAGCCAGCATACATCTCCGCTCCAGTATTCCCGTGGGAATATCGGAATAAAAAGTAGCCTATTTTACGCCCAGTGGCCTCAGCTATCTACTAGTGAAAGTCCCGTCAAAATCGGTCCAACCGTTTCGGAGATTACCTGGAACAAATAGACAGACAGAGAGACTGACAAAAAAAATGTTTAATTGTGTTTTTGATGTATGGATCGTATATACTTTCATATGCATTTACTAAAAAGCTGTAATTTGAACATTACAAACAGAAACTTCAATTTTATTTATTTGTATGTTCCTATGTATGTATGTATAATATGTATTCGTATGTATAGAAGATTGTGCACTTTTATAATGAACATATATTGTGAAACACACCGCTGTCAGCCGTCGGGGCTGAGTCTCGGATTTTCTTCTTTTAAAAATTACAAAGTATTTATAACAGTAAACCTCTATAGTACTTCAGAAAATAAATTGTTGTTGGTAAAAAGGTAACATCAATAAAATTCTACTTCTTAAAGTTGATAAATGCATCCTGCAGTCCAGAGCTAAGACCAAATACGTCCCTATTACCAAGTGTAAGGACTAAGTGATTTACTTCAGGAAGGCAATTCTCGCGCATCTTTCATTCGTTATTGTCGCTCGATTCGTACTTTTCCTTCGTAAAAATCATGTTTTCACTCGTAAAAATCATGTTTTCACTCGTACAGCTATTCTCGCCATATCGATTCGAGCATTTGTCGCAGGAAAACCACGCAAAATGCATAGTTTACATGCGACTTGCAAAGAGTGGTCGGTACCAGTCGAAACGTTCATGACGTCATTTCGAACGGCGTACCAACGTCAAACAGTTGTTGTGTCATTCACAATTAGTCAATGCGGAAGAAAATAATAAATGTTTTTTTACAAAATGCGTTACGAGTTCATAAACATCTTAGAAAACGTTGCGATCGCCACAACAAGGAAAAATACACGAAAAAATACTTCACGCATCCGCCAAAGTTGTCAACTATCCACTGCTTGTGTGGCGTCTATTGATAAGAACATCTGAGATATATTTTGAAACGGAAGGCTTCTAAAACCAGTCAAGTGGACGACGATGGCTTTACTATAGTTGACGGCAAGAAAAGTCGATCACGGAGCAATTTTTGAGCTGCATCGCTAGTGCTCACCATTGTCATGCATATTTCCCGGTTGTACTTACAGACATTGAGAGAGGAGCCATGGTCTAATCAGTGCCGAATTAAGGGCTTTGCTGAAGCTGACGAGAATGAAGCTGTACTATAAATTTTAAGTCCTTCATCATCGAGGTTCCCGGGTTGCAAAAGGCTGGCATACAAACACCCGAATTTCACCAGGCGAGAGTTGCATGTAGATGTTACAGGGAAGCATTACCAAACCCAAGTGTGGTGTGATAATAATTGTGTTTGTGGTGTAATATAAACCCAAGTCTAATTAGTCTGTGATATATTTATGTAAAGGGTCTTTTGCCACCCAAATTATTACACATATTGCTATTATTATTGTATTACAACTTTATAACAGGTCCAAAAACATGATGCAGAATTTCAAAAACATTCAAAAACAATAAAGATTTCAAACATGTATAATTGTTTTACAATATCAAACTTATAATTAACAAAAATACTATGCTTTTACATTATAACTTTACATTATAAGAATCACTAGTTTACACAAAGACATTAAATTATTTAGTATCTTAAATCTCTTTGAGTTTACGCGATTAGTCGGCGTCATGCATGTGTATCGCGCTGTTTAGTAGCCAGCTTAGGAATCGCCGGATCATTACACCACCTCTTGCCCAGTCTTCATGAATTTCAACAAACGTTGACCAGAAATTTCACCACAAAAAAAAATCGTGTTGTAATGAGCCTTCTACTGCTTGACCCTCAGCTGCGTCGTTGGAATGGTAGGTCGCAGCAGCCATCCTGAGAGTATTATGAGAGCCGGTGATTCGGTCCGGTCTTTACGGCAATCACGCTTCCTCTTCTCTATCTTCTTAAGCTTTGATATTATTTCGGTATTCATCAGTTTACTCAATTTAATCATTGGTAGGAAATCTGTTTTTATTATTTGATTACACTTAATTATGACGTGACTAAAATCGTTGACATTTAATAGCTATTATCTATGACATTGACAAATCAGCATTGCATTCTGTTGTAGCCTTAGAATAATAACTAAAGCATAGAAGGAAAGCTAAAAAATGAATTCTGTAACTACTTTTATACTCGTTCTATCTTATGGCACGAAAAAGGATGTGTGAAAGAGCTAAATGATTTACTCTTTGTTTTACTTTTTGGCATTTCACAAGATGAACTGTCATTTGGTTATATTGGTTCTAATTCAACCCGGCCAAATTTGATAGTACTTTGCTTCAATGCCTGAAATTTCGTTCATTGAACTACTTGACTTGTTCGCGTGTTCATTGTTTATTGCGTTTGTTGTAATCTGAGTATGTTTTTGCGATATTTTAGTAATATTTGTACTAACAGTACAAATATTACTAAAATATTGCACGAATTCTTTGTTTAACTACAAATAGTGAGTGTGTGGAGCAATGTCTTGTGTGGTTGGGGACTGCAAGTCCCATTAATCACGCAAAGAAAATAAAAAAGAAATATTGACCTTCCATCGGTAAGATTTTACAACTTTTTTTGTTGAATGTGAACTGATAAATGAATTTAAATACATAACAAATGTTGCTGAATCAGTTTGTAGCGGAAACCAGACGTAATATCTATTCCAATAGCAGTTATTAGCGAATATTCGGAAACTGTTTTGAGGGTATCTTGATCATACATAGTGACGTAAATAATGTTGTCGATACTTTTATTTTACATTACGATTTTAAGTATCGTTGATTTAGACCACGATTATTTATCATCGTCTCAGCTTACTGAATACTCAGTAGATGTGGTTCACTACATTGCAGGCTTTGTGGTTAGAAAGCTCAAAAAGTTTTAAAGTGCGAAATATGCATGGAAAGTTTATGTGGTAATATAGATTCCAGACCGTCACTTATAAAAGTGAAAGATAGAGGAGGTCTAGTCAAACCATCAAAATGTGTAATAGACGTCTGTAAAACTACTGAGAAGATTATACGGGAGCAAATTTCAAAGGCCGGTGGACAGTTCTTGGGTCGCAAAGAAATAATAATGATGATGATGAATAAAGTGTTTTCAACATATGCAGTATCAAGGGTTTTCCACAACCTTGTTCAGCATTGTTTAGAGCAAGATTTTGCTGAAAATCATCGAAATCTTCTGATCAAATCTATATGTCAGATATATCTAACAATAAGAATTCACTATTCAACAAAACAGGCGAATCAGCCTCATGAGAAGGTGCGAAGTTTTCTCACAAAAACTATTTTATTTAAAGGGCAGTAATATTAAAAGAATTACCACCTCCACCTTCCGAAATTTAAGTAATTTTTCACTTTTCAGTGTTCTTTTGGAAGTCGGTTGTTTTTTTTGTAAAAACGTTTTTTAATTTTCTGTTTTTTGTGGGTCGGTTTGTATTTTATGGTGTGCAAACAATAAAGTATCCATCCATCTATTTGTCTTTTATTAAAGATTATTATCAATTTCCACTTTGTAGGTATCCTATTTAAATGTCTAAAATCCAAATAAATATGAAAAAGTAATTTGAAGCAAGAGTTGCTAAAAACATTCGTAAAGCCGAAGTCTACCACGTTGTTTTCATCAATTACTACATATGGCAATTAAATACATTCGGGGGTAGCCGGGTCAGGTTTAATACTTGGATACATAAAAATCTGTCGGGAACCAAGGAGGACTTTAGTGACGAACTTCATGAATCGAACGATTCATGAAGTTCGTCCAAAATTAGACTACTTACTTACTTTTATTACCTAATAAAGTACAGTTTCATTTTGAACGAACTTCAAAAAAACGATTTGAATGTTATATGTATAAATCGTAATTACTCGTATAACCGTCTACCTAGAAATTACAATGATATCCATAAAAAAAAAATACATTCACACATGCATTGTAAATTCTATCGATGTTGAAATTTAGTGGGTCACATCACTAGTCTGAATATAATGAGTGAAAACCTTGTGACAACCAACGAAATTTCAAAACGTTTTCTGTATATGTGTCCTTCTCTAACATCGAAGCGTCTCCATAAGTCAAAATGAAGTAAGTATATTGAGTTCAGTTGCTATTTTAGCCCTCCTTCTATGCTTTAGTTATTATTCTAAGGTTGTAGCAAATATAAAGGAGAGCTTATTAAACATAAATATTCTGAATGTCTGAATGAAAAAGTTTTTATTTTATTTATTTTATTCACGGTGCGGCGCAGGCGTTGTGTCAGTTGTGTGTCGTTCCTATACATTTTGTATGAAATATGAAACAAGCTTACTAGAGAATGGGCAGCAGTCTTCTCTATGCATTTTTAACACAATACTGCGATCGCCAACCCGCCTGCCAAGCGTGGCGATAATGGCAAACCGCCAAAAAATTGACAAGCACCAAAAACGCCCCGACCTCGTCACACCCGACGATGAGGTGGAGACCATGTATGAGGATATTTCTAGAGTCATGCATGGCTCTAAAACTCACTTAACCGTTGTCATGGGGGACGTCAACGCGAAACTGGGCAAACGAAACGTTGATGAGCTGCGAGTGCAATTTGGAGTTGGACGTCGGAACCACCGGGGTCACCTACTTGCCAGTTTTATGGAGAAGGAAAGCCTCTTTTAAATGATGAACTCCTTCTTCAGAAAACGTCAGCACAGAAAGTGGACCTGGCAGAACCCTGATGGTGCAACAAAAATGAGATTGACTCCATAATGTCGACAAAAAGCAAGTATTCAATGATGTCTCTGTGATCGATGCGGTGAAAACCAGAAGTGATCACCGCATAGTAAGAGGCATATAGAACTTAAAAGTCAAGTTGGAAAGATCTCTACTGATGAAGTCTACGCTCCGCCCGGCAACTACCCAAGTCCTAAACCCCGAGAGCTTTCAGCTCAAACTTCAGAATCGTTTCAAGTGCCTAGGGAGCACCGTGGACGATTTTAGAAATTATCCATACGGTCGGGTTCAAGATCTTTAAGACCCGTCGTACAAATAGAAACAAGAAGCTCTCTGATCCTACTATACAGCTCATGAAGGAGAGGCGCGAGATGATCCTCCAGTCTTCAGATGATGCGCTAAAGTACCCGGCAGCTCAGTAGACGGATCTCTAAGTCCTTGAAAAGTGACATTCGCCGTTTTAGTGCAGACCGCACTAAGGACGCGATAGAGCGGAATAAAGACTCCAAGGTCTTTGCTAGAGATCTGTTTATTGGGCAGAGTCAGCTTGCAAAACTGAATACCGATGATGGCAGGATCGTATCCGCCAAACCAAAGAAGAAGAATTGCCAAACTTAACTTGCAATGGGTAGGACACATTGCTCGCAGAAGAGATGGCTGATGGGGTGAAAGGTTCTGGAGTGGCGACCGCGTACCGGAAGACGTAGCGTTGGAAGGCCTCCCACAAGATGAACCGATGACCTTGTAAAGGCCGCAGGAATCCGCTGGATGCGGGAAGCACAGAATGGTCGAAGTGGCGGTGCTTGGTCTATGTCCAGCAGTGGACGTCTTTCGACTGATATGATGATGATGATGAAACGGGCGGTGCAATGCCCGCGCGGCGGCGCCCGCTGGTCCGACACAACGCTCGCGCCACTCGCCCTTTGTGAATGTCCCGCGCCTTAAGAGCCAAGTATAAAGAAAACATTCAGTAATAGGGCGGATTACACCAATGAAATTGAACGCGTTCAGCACATCTAAACACGTTCAAGATATAAATGATTATATCATTATTTACTTTAAGTATAACACAACTTCTTACGAAATCTATAAAGAATTATTTTTCGATAAATGTTTATGAAATACGTTTAAAGTGGTGCTCGAATTTTTTTTTACTTAAAAATCATTTTTCAAGATTGTCGACTCCTTAACCAGTCATGTGGACCAGGAGAGTTTTACTTTGGTTGAGGGCAAGAAAGGTCGAACCCGATGCAGCCGCAACAAACGCGGTGCCCCCACCTTGCTCCTGTACATTTCCCGGTTGGATCCACAGACATCGAGAGAAAAAGAGCTAAGGTCTAATCAGTGCCGGTTTTTTTGTGGTTTTACTTGAGTGTATACTTGTACGAATCATCTATCGTACTAGGCACGCACGTACTACATACATCAGCACATTTCCGTCACTTTGCACAAATTATAGTGTAACGTGACAGTACACGATCAGCATTCATAGTCAGCTGTACTCATTCATATAGCATTAGTTACGTGGTAGTTAAATATATTCAATAAACCATCATCTTTGGCTATCCGTGACTTATCATTTCAAGCTATCATCCAAGGTGGGTGCGACCCATTCAGCAGCGCATACAATACTGAATTTACAGAGTCGATTATTTTGTCACTAGAATGAAATAATATGACCTACGCCCCTATTATTATTGTACCACTAACATGATTGGCGCGAGGAGATGAAGCGCCGGGGTGTAACTCCGCTGCCGCGACAAGTCACGGCACAGCGGACAGAGCTCCGGCAGGATCTCATGGCGGCTTGGAGAGTGCGATTGTCGCAACCCAGATCTGGGCACGCCACAATTGCGGCGATAAGTCCCCTCTTTGAGGAGTGGCTAGAGAAGCGCCACGGCGCCCTCACCTACCGCCTGACGCAGGTCCTCACCGGACACGGTAGTTTCGGGAGGTTCCTGTTTCAGATCAGGCAGGAGGAAACGCCCGGGTGTCACCACTGCGTGGATCGCCCGGAGGACACGGTGGAGCATACGGTGGAGGTCTGCCCGGCTTGGGTGGAGCACCGCCGTGTCCTCGTGCAGGCGATCGGCGGCAATGACCTCTCACGTCCGGCCCTGGTCCAGGCCATGGTGCGGAGTGAGAGGGCATGGCAGGCTGTCACCTCCTTCTGCGAAGCAGTAATGCTCGTAAAGGAGGAGGCGGGGCGCGAGAGGCAGAGACTAAGGTCGCTCCCTCGAGCCCCTAGCCGCCGCGGTAGTAGACGCCCCGGGCGTCGGGAATCGATCGCCGATTTCCGGCCACCGTAGGCGCGGGCTTGCGGACGGAGAGTGATGGGTAGCTCTCCGTCCGATCAGGACCAAGCCCGGGTCGACGGCGCGTAGTGTTCCACGCGCGCCTCAAAGAGTTGTCAGCGAAGCTGAAGGGGTCCATCAGGGCCGATGCCTACCACCGGGGTTGCGGATAAGTCCTAAGGGGAAACCGTGGCCCTGGTCTAGGTAAGGGAAGGAACACGGGTGGGTTTTAGTCAGTAAAAGTCTGACACGCCCTTTCGCTCCGCCCAGAGCGGGAGAAGTCATTGGATGATTTCCCACCCCAAAAAAAAAAAAAAAAAAAAAAAAAAAAAAAAAAAAAAAAAAAAAAAAAAAAAAAAAACCACTAACATGATGCAGTATTTCAAAAGCATTTCAAACAATAAGATTTCTAATGTTTTTATTTAATTTTTTTTAATGCAAAAGTTATATATCTAACAAAAATACTATACGTAAACAATAAATTATAATAATCACAAGTTTACACGAATAGTCAGCGTCCTGTATCGTCAGCTGTCCAGGAGCTTAGGAATCGCCGGACCATTTCCCCTCTCGCCCAGTCTTCATGAATTTCGAAAGATGTTTGTGCGGTACTTTGACCACAAAGAAATTTGAATTCGTGTTGTGACGACGCGAAATTTGTTTTCACAAAATTTCCCAACTATTTTTTGGGCTTTTTTAAAGTAATATAACCGGGACACGTAGTTATACCAGCGTCGTTAGAGCAGCAGGACGCTCCAGTTGTTGCAGTACCGCACTCTTTACGACAACCATACTTCCTCTACTTTTTCTCCATCTTGATAAGTCTTGATGTTATTGTGGTAGTCCTCAGATCACTTATAATATCATTGGCAGTTATCCTGTTTTTATTTAATTACTTGTTTACCAATGTAAACAAACAGAAATTATAACTTTAATTTGACGTGACAAATATCTTTGACATTGACAAATAAACATCAGCCATGCATGCATTCCGTTGCATGAGAACTTATTTTAATGTTAATAATAAAATATTAATGGAGTTACGAAATCAATAATTATGATGGTAGGATTCATAAACGTTTATGTAAGTACCTAATAAAAAGTTGCCCAAAACCTTTTATACGCTTATCATTTTTAATATACTTCAAGAAGTACATCTATGGTTGCGTTTGAAAAGTAGCATCGTTTTGTGAAATGGATCGCTTCGCGCGACGTATAATGACAACATTTTTTCCTTCGACTCGTTTATTGTACGAATGACTAGAATACGGAAAGTCACCATTTTATAAGCGACTTAGGAAGACGAGCGGCAGTTCGAATTCGACTAGAACGAGCGTAAACGCGAGAATTGGCCTCCAGCAGTAAGAGTTCCTTAGACTAAAACTAATGTCTAGTTTTAGTGCCAAGACGACTGGTAGCCCTGAGCTCCGTTCATTTTAATCTCCATCAATTTGTTGAGTTAGTGCTTGTTTCTATTTACGCGTAGTTTGCTGTCTTCTAACTAAATCTGTGTGGAGTAACGTATCTTGAGGTAAATCCTCAAGAAGCCAATAAAATAATAGTAATTCCATTATCTTGAGTGTAACCAAAAGGTACTATATAGAGTCCTGAGAGAGTAAAAGTCGTAGAAGTTAAATCTCCCTTGGGTGTTTACTTTGTCCACTATTTGGGGAGCAGATATACTTTTATTATTGACCTTGTTGGCTAGGTCATTGTCATTGGCAGCCTTGTTCCAGCCACTGCTGAGTGTACTCATCCCTTTTGTGCCATGCTTGTTTCTAGGCAGGTATTTAATTGGTATTCGAATATCTGATACCTATACGGTTTGTCTCACTTTGGTGCTTCTGTAGACTTATGAGAGTCTCCGTTAAAAATTGATACACGAATATCTATACGGAGTTTTAGAAATAGTTGGCTTTTTAGAGCGTCGTTGCTGTTTTTGGTTGCATGAATTTGGCAATAACGCATCCAGAGATAACTTTTTTTAGATTACCTGGAAACTCTGAAAGGTAAGACTATAAAATAATTTTACTTACTGGTAGGTAGGTACATGATGTGTGTATTTTTAATGGATAAGTATTTCCTATTATCTCCCGAAAAAAAAGATGTCTGGATTAATAAATAAAGTGAATAGAGTAAAGGAAAGTGATAGACACGAGTGAAATAGGTAGTTTTAGGCGGTTCATGAATCATGATACGGTAGGTACGCTTGTTTTAAAACTTCGGGCATGTGTGTTTTGTTTTGTTATTCAATTCACAAAGTATTTTATTAGTGTATATAAAAAAGTATATTTACAATCACAAAACTAAATGGAAACAAAGTAGGCAAATGTAATTAAAATGCTGGAGGCGGGCAGCCCTATCGCATGTTTACGTACCGCGCGGCTGTAGGTATTTATTTCCTACTTGCCTACTTTTTGCTGATGACCTAAAGTTGATTCAGGTAGTGAAGGATAGGACTGACCATGACATATTGCAGCGGGACTTAGATCGAGTCACCAAGTGGAGTCAGGAAAATAAACTTTATTTCAACGTGGCGAAATGTTCTATCCTTACATTCTCTCGCGCCCGTTCCCCACGTCATCATGAGTACCAAATTGAAGGTAAGCCGCTGCAGCGTGTCATGGAGGTCAAAGATCTGGGCGTTCATTTTACCAGGGATCTGCACTTCCGCAAGCATGTTGTAGAGGTTTGCAAAAAGGCATACCGCAATTTGGGGTTTGTTTTGCGGCAGGCAAATCAATTCACTAACATGAGTGCCTTAAGAGCCTTGTACGAAGCACTTGTACAGAGCCATTTAGAATACAACACGGCTATTTGGAGTCCTAGTGAAGCCAAATACAGTACGATGCTGGAGCGATTACAAAACAAACATATTAGGTTTATGTATTTGAGGTTACATGGAGTATATCCGGGATACCCATTGCTGTATCCAACCTTATTTATTTTAGGAATGGTTGGATATTGCAAATTAGAGATTAGGCGGGAACTAGTACTAGCCACATACTTGTTCCATGTAATGAGGGGTAAAATTGCAAATTTTGCCATACTGCAGTCAATTCAACTGTGCGTACCGGATGAGTATGTGAGCAGGCGGCGACGGCCGCCGCTGCTGGTGGTGCCGACCGCGCGCACCAATCTGCTTCAGCGCGCACCGCTGACACGCGCGCTGTGTAGTACGCTCAACAGGGTGGCAAATACAATTGACTTGTTTTCTTGTTCTCTGAACGATTTTACTTTGGCGACCTCTAGGGTGTTATGTTACACTTAATTAAATTAAATGTAGTTGTTATGTTTGTTTAGTTTATTGTCAATTTTGTTTATAATGTAGTTTTTTAAAGTTTTTATTTAATTTAGTCTATTAGTGACTAGAGTAGCATTAGAGATCAGCTTCTGCCACTTGTTAAAAAGAATGCTTGGTGAGAATCGAACCCACGCTTGCATAGGATAACTAAATACAAAGAAAAAATAACAGGAGATTTAAAATATGATTTGTATTATAATTTTAAAAGTAAAGAAAAAGAAACAGTTATGTATAAAAGGTGATGAATAAATTTAAGTACTATTGCAAGCCGCCTAGTTGGAATTTTATTTTGTCTTAGAAGGAAGATTACGTGTTTGAGGGTTGAGAACTAAAATAGAACGCGACGGGTTAAACAAGTATTGGCCATTACCTAATTAATCCCGGAAATCAAAAGTTGGGCAAAGAGTTGATATCACGTAATGATCCTGATTACAGGTCAATCAGGAAACCGCCTAAAATAGAATTTGGTAGTTATTGATGCTATGGAAAAGTTCTAGGAGCTAAAGTATGAATGTGCCTAAGTCCTTTGCGCTGAACCGTAGCGACGTCCCGTCGTACAGCGTCTCGTTGGGGTTTGGTGTGTTGCGGCCTCTACCATGAGCGGCGTGTGTACGGCGGCGTCCGTGGGTGCCTGCGTTGGCCACAGGCCGCGATGTGAGAACTTGGGTCGGTAGCCGCACGATGGCCCGGGGTCCCAGGAGGCCTCAAGACCTCTTCTGTCGAAGTCCGAAAACAGGGGGCTTTAGAAACGGCATAGGCTAAATTACGCATGGGGGCGGTGGCGCGAGACTGTACAATTTGTTAAATGAGAAATTGGTTGAATACTCACATGTTTGTACAGTAAATACTTCACCAAAAAATAGTGGTTCTAGACTCTCGCTTGGCTGGCACGAACTATAGGTATAACTTGAGGACTAGACACCACAATGAACACGATATGCTTCATCAAAACTGCGACCAGCTAGCACAAAGATACTATCGTCATCTTTTTACATCCGTGTCTTAAACTGAAAACAGGACACTTGAAGCAGAGAAAAATTATTTTATACCATGACGTTTTGTCCAGAGCGACTCACAATAGAATGACGCAAGTCAGAAAAAATTGTTTTACTTTGAACGATATAGAATTCAAAATTTGAAAATGTGCTCAATTCGAAATTTTTTAAAGAAATAATAGTTTATGAAACTTTTACAACTACAAAAGAGGCTTGAACGACAGCGCAATGCTGCACTAGGAACTATGGAAATTTATATGTACCTAGACTTAACTATCGCATTAGGGCAACCTGTAATGATAGATTTAAGGTGCTGTTATAATAAATAAATAAATTTCTAAGATACGGCCGAGTTATAATACTGTACAGATAATATTAACGTCCTTTTACTATGGGACCAAAACTGAAATCGCAAAAAGTTATCAGCTCTACATTTTGACGAGTTTTGCGAACATAAATATAGGGAGCAGCTGATATATTTTTTCACGGTTTGGGGTTTGGTCCCATAGTAAAAGTTGTTCATAATGTCATCATTACGAACAACTTTTACTATGGAGTGTTCGATACTTAAACACGTGACTTTACTCATGTAAAGTCACGTGTTTAAGTATCGAACACTATTACCAATCACCCTATATTTATGTCTATCTGACATCAACCGTTGGGCAGTTGTCCGCCAGACACGACACCCGTTTGGTCGGAAGATCCTAAGCTCCCTTTTTGATAGAAGATGAGTGAACTTTACATTTGTTTGGAAAACCGGAACGCACCCTCTATTGTCACTTCCCCGAACAAAATTGACGCTACGATCGCATACACTCACAATGATCGCGTTTGTTAGGACATTGCCTTACAGTCAATCAATCAATTTCAAATTCAAATTCAAATCATTTATTGTGGATCATAGGTTCATAAGATGTTGTGTCAGTTACAGGAAGGTCTGCTATGTCCCGCCATTGAGGCATACAAAATTCATAATGTTACAACAGTTAAAATACAATAATAATCAAATTGTCATGCGATACATTAATATTGAGATAATACATTATTTATGTCAAAATTACAAACTAGTCATATTACAAAATAATTTACAAGTCAATTTCACAGTCCTTAGTTCATAGCGTCTAGTTTTTACATTCACCTTGGTTTGTTGTAATAAACCTGGTGCTCCAATCTGCCTAGCCTTTTCCCAACTACGTCGGGGTCAGCTTCTAGTCAAACCGAAGCATCTGAATACCATAATATTTGTTTGACATGACATTGCTTTACAGTGTGTGTCAAAAACTCCTTGTGCGTTTTGCTATTACAAAAGTCACTTTGGTCTTTTAAATAAATCAGGGTAGTTACTATAAACAGTTATAAGATTTTATCGAGTAGGTATCGTTTAGTTTTACCGCACCTACCACAAACACACTGTCTGGAATAACTATGTAAATAGTCTGTTAAAGTAAACGTTTACTGATAACAACCGTTTGTAGAACATTTACCTTGTTAAACGCGGATTCTAGATACTATGTTATATCTTCGTGGGTTGGCTTGATCAACATCGTATTTAGTTTACCACACTCTGAATTTTCATTGTAACATTTTACTAATTAGTGTTCTCACAAACAGTGAGATCTGGAACGATTACTGTGTTTCGTGCGGAACTTGGACCAAATATAAAAACAAGACAGAGTGCTGTCAACAGAGAAGTGAACCCGGATCAGTCAACATGTGTGCACTTTGTGAGGTGTACGAGTAGTTTGATTGAGTGTCATTGTAAAAGGTTGTAAATTTGTGCGTGTGAGCGTGTATGCACAGAGCGGAGGTGTAGTTTTGGCATGCTTCAATTTATTGTTCGCAGCGCTCTGTTTTGGTTTTTTAATCGACTTCAAAATGGAGGAGGTTCTCAATTCGACTGTATCTTGTTTTTTTTTATGTTTGTTACGCGATTATTCCGCTAATTATGAATTGATTTTGATGAGCTTGGGTAGTTTTTGAGTTAGCATCAATAATACGTATTTTTCCCATGTGGATGATATGATGATAAGTTCCTGTCACTGCTATTCACATGGCAAGTAGTGGTATTCGAATTTGTGTGGGTTGGTACCTACTAAAAAGAGAAAAATAAAAACTTTTTACAAGAAAAACACTACAAATTGAAAAATTACTTTAATTTTCTGAAGTCGGTGGCAAACCGAAAATTCAATATCAAAGACACCGACTTTTGAAATTAAAGTTATATTTCACTTTGTTGTGTATTTTTTGGAAGTCAGTTGTTTTGTGTTGTTTGTGTTGTTTTTTTGTTATTTGGTCTGAAGTGCGGAAATGAAAACGCAGCATCAAATCGCTCAGCTACTGCGCCAACCAGCTATCAAAAGTCTGTTTACTTGAACTGATAATCGGCTTACTTATATGAAGTGACTAACTTCCGCTCAGCTATCTCCCCGACCCTCTATTGTGCAAGGCTACCGGGCATCTCCATCATCGACATAACAGAAGGAAAAAGAATACAGTGGATGAAACAATAGTACCGTAGCCAGTCCAAATCGTATTAGGCTCGGTTTCAAAGCATCATCGAGCATTGTTCCAAGTTTCCAATCACAGAGCACGATTGGTTTTTCTCACGGAAACACCAATCACACTTTTGTTTCTAACTCTGATATCCAGCTTTGATCGTGTAGTGTATATTGCTACTAAGCTACTGTTAACTGTGTTACTGATAACTGTACCACCAGGATGCAAAAATCTGATGTTAAAAATGGCAAGTATTTATAAGGGCATGAGGGAGGGGTGTGAAGTTCACTCATACACTATAGAAAAGGGAGGATACTCCGACCAGACGGGTTCGTGTCTGGTGGGCTACTGCCCAATGATTGAAGTCTCGCGTAGTCATCGGGAAGGAGTCGGTTTTGGGGCTTTTTGGCCCCTTGCCCGAGGGATTTTCCTCTCGGCCCTCGAAATCGACGGCCCGTCGCTGGGTTTCCCTCCCCCTCCTGGAAGGGGGTGGGAGTTTCCAATGATTGATGACAGGACGTTGTATGTACTAGGATTCGCTGCGCGGTAAACTTTAGGCTAGGCGAGGACGAGTTACTTATTTTAAATTTTAAACAATCTAAAATGAGTAACTCGTTCGAATTTAATTGAGCTGTTTTGCTAATTGTTTTAATGTTAATTAGTTCTCTTTAGTGTTATTCTTATTAGCAAGCAAATGGAAATTATACCTAAACTCCATTGGTTTAGGTAATGAACTAACGGTAAACAAATCGTAAAAAGGTTTTTTTATAGATGACACTTTTCTTGTTTAAAAATATGTTTTACCCAAATTAATTTTATTTTCGATTTTTACGACAGTTTCCTTTAGTACGTATCTTTATAAGTATCTTTTATTAATGTATCTTAAACTTTATAATTTATTTTTATACTACTGTTCGTTAATATAACTGCTTAGGCACAATATTTTTGTTAGATTTATAATAATAATCTGATATTTTGTAATCTGTATTGTAAAGAGCCCAAAAACACAGGTTCTCTCAATCTCAACGAATTATAACGTTACAACTATGACTTAGCATACCAACAGAAGTGCCAGGTATTTCTTTAATCGATTAACCAGACGCCTTTGACAACTCTCTCATCACGTGGTTTTTTTTAACATTTATTTTACTACCGTCAACTGCCCTAACTTCGCCTGGTAACCTATGTTTGCCTATAATGAAAAGATGCAATATCTTTTTCCTTTTACTTGTATGGCAATCAAAACTTTGAGTTCTCATATAGGGCTTTAAGTTTCGTTTGCCATACAAGTAAAAGGAAAAAGATATTACATCTTTTTCATTAGAGGCAAAAATAGGACGCCAGGCAAAATTAGGGCAGTTGAAGGTACTTGAACCATATTTCTTTAGCCATCTGTCACCAAATACTACAGTGATATGGGTGGTAAGCCACCCATATCACTGTCTTTGTCTTTTTTTTCCACTTTCCCTGCTTTAAGTTCTTCTTACACATGGATGAATAGGGAGTTCAAGGGATCGTATTGACTCTAAAATCTAGGTTTCTTTTACGATATTTTTCTTTACCGAAGAGTAATCTTAAGTTTCATAGAAAATTGAAACTAAACAAAAGGCACTTAGACATCAAAGCAAACCCCAAACAAAAGTAAAAACTCTTGTTCTTATTAAATTTCAAAAGGCGCAATATGATACGCTACTGGAGATCCACCGAAAAAAAGGAATGTTTATTAAATTTAATATATTTACGAATAATCTGTTCATCAAATGTTTAATATATTACCGAAATAGGATCATAGCTCTCACAAATCCAATATTTAGCTGGTATTTACGCCGTTCCCATTATATTATGCGTAGAGCCTCCAGATTACATGTGCTCCGCGGATTTTCACTTTATATGATAATTTTCTTTCCTTTACCTATTCAAGTTCAGCTGGTAACCTCGCGATGATAATTGTGCGTTCCTATTGGGATTTCATTGTAATTTTCTAAATAAATCTGATGAGAAAATGGTTGCTGTGAAAAGGTTTCATGCTGATTTAGTTAGGATCGAATGCTATACTACAAGGTTTTGCCTACAGCGATTTCGGGATAATCACCCCTACGTGCTACTATCAATCCCTCTACGTGTTACAAATCCTTATGTCAAATGTCAGGTCCATTGCTTGAAATTTTGATGCCTAATAGGTAATATCAAAACAGACTCTTGCAACTATATTTATATTTGTGTATACCTATTTGTGTTCAGTAATAGTCACAGCACATCTGTTTGCTAAGGTGCCTTGAACCTAAGCCAGTCTTTTTCCTAGGCCCGATATACCGAGAATTTCAAACAGAACCTCCTGTAGCTCAACTTTTGACTTAAGAAGTATATCCTAGATAACTATCTAGGATTTCGTTCTTAAGTCAAACGTTTCTTAAGTCAATTTCAGCAGCTGTAATTAAAATTAATTATTATGTAAAACTCGCAGTATGTTATTAACTTTTACCCCTTACAATAAACCTTTATAGACCCAGAAGTGGTGATGGCAAGTGGAGCAGAGCCAGCCCTAACGGAATAGTTACCGAGGAACGGTAGAAAAAGGGTTGGCAGACCAATAGCCAGGTGGGTGGATGACCTTTAGAAGATCCCGGGAAGACCTGGTTGAGACCTGCACAAACCAAGACAGCAAGGCACAAAAGGGAGGAGGTCTATACTCAGCAGTGGGTGGAACAATTCTGCCAATGATGATGATGATTATGTAAAACTCGCAATACCTTAAAATAAACCCAGAATTAAGAGGGTTTACGTCGTACGGTATTTCATACAAACTTTCAAGCCTTTATTTTTCGAAACGACTGAACCGATTTTAATGAAACTTCATACGCATATGCAGAATAAAAAGGTCTAAAAACTTAGTTCAGAACATTTTCAAAATGTCTTATTTAAAAGCAGATAACTGGAAATCTCTGTTTCTATTGAAATTTAAAAATGGGTCTAATTTGGCTGTTACACAATTTTTCGAAGATGTTCGTAACTAAGTTTTTAGACCTTTGTATCCTGCATATATGCGTATGAAGTTTCATTAAAATCGGTTCAGTCATTTCGAAAAATAAGGGCTTGAAAGATTGTATGAAAAGCCGTACGACGTAAACCCTCTTAATTAAAACGTAATCGAGATTTTCGGAACATGTTAGAAGGAAGTCACTTCACCGCAAAAGGAAATGAGTTAACTACTTTAGGGAATTAATTAGATGGAAAGGTAATAGGGTTGGTTGAATACAGTTTATCCCGTGGGTTCGAACCCAAGCAGGCGCTTTACTTTTTGTAATATATTTAATCATCATTGCTCTCAAAAACAGTGAAGGGAAACATCGAGAAGAAACAAGCATGTCCTAGAACCGATCATTCGAAGACATGTGACATCCAACCCACACTGGGCCCTTTTGGTGGATGACGGCCCACTCCCTATTTTTCTGAAGGTAACAAATTGCATCGGATATTCTGATTAAATCCTTAATATTAAAGACACGTCCCATCCAGGAAGACAACTTCTGCGTAGTTGACCAGATAAGGACCAGACGATGCAGTAAGATATTAATATAATTATCACTCTTTTACAGACCAGATAAGGAACACTTTTCACCCACACAATATACTTCATCAGTCATCTACACAGCCCTATCCAAGAACAATCTCAGTTTATATTTAGCACATCCTGTTTTAGTAGCAATTGAATGATTGTACTCTAGCCTCGTCCTCGAGATTAGTGTTGTACACTGGTAGTTCCATATAAAAGGTCGCTACTCATACAATTACTTAAAACCTCCTTTGTGGTGGGTCTTCACGCAGCTACGTGCTCGATGAGCATGTTTTATCCGAGCATGGCTATCTACAAACATTATTAATAATGTTTCGGCATACTCAAATGGACTCAGACGAAACTTGACGCCCTGGATAGGAGGGTCCGCACACTGCTGACCGCAAATCGGATGCATCAGCCACGCTCATCGGTGATGAGACTGTATATCCCGCGGAAGTGCGGAGGTCGAGGTTTCTATGCTAAGACCCTGCACAACTGTGAGGTATGCAGTCTCAGGGAATACTTCCTAGAGGCCAAAATGTGGGGATGCACCGAGATGTGATCTCAGTGGACAAGGGCCTCACCCCGCTATCCTTGACTAACGAGAACTGGCGCAAACCTAAAGTATTAGATACTAATGACCGCAACGAGATATGGCAGAGCAAACAGCTTCACGGACGCTTCTACCGGGCCTTGCATGCGCCCGATGTAGACCTGTAAGCGTCCGTATCCTGGTTGCGATTCGGTGATCTGTTTGGGGAAACTGAAGGTTTTGTCTTTGCGATTATGGACGAAGTTATGATGACGAACAACTACCGGAAATATATTGTGAAGGACGGCACGGTTGACATCTGTCGGGCATGCCACCGTCCGGGGGAATCAATCCGACACATTATTTCTGGCTGTTCTCGTTTGGCTAACGGAGACCACTTGCATAAGTACAACTTTGTAGCCAGGATTATCCACCAGCAACTTGCTTCGAAATACAGTCTTGTGGAATCGAAGGTACCGTACTATAGGTATATGCCCGACCCAGTTCTCGAAAATGGCAATATCACGTAGTATTGGGATCGATCTATCATCACTGACAGGACTATTGTTGCCAATAAGCCAGATATAGCGGTGATAGACTGATTAGAGCGTCGCACAATGATTATTGATATTGCGGTCCCGCATGACGAGAACCTCGTGAAAGCTGAAAAAGATAAGCAGATTAAGTATCTTGATCTGGCTCACGAGGCTGTCGACATGTAGGATGTGGATACAGCAGTCATTGTGCCGATATTCGTGACGGCCAATGGCATAATAGCCAAGAGCCTTGACCAACACACGGCGCGTATCGTTAGGAGATTCCTCTCTCAGGAGCCCTGACAACCGGTAGCTTGAACCCTGTTCCCGATACCGGTGGGCTACAATTTTTTAATATTTTTTAATGTTTTTGTTTCTGTTTTGTTTTTATAAAAATATTTAAAAATGTAAACTATATGTTTAAAAATTAATAAACGAAATAATAATAATCATTATCTATACTTAATATTATAAAGAGGAAAGATTTTTTTGTTTGTTTGTACCGAATAGGCTCCGAAACTACTGGTTCGATTTGAAGAATTCTTTCAGTGTTAGATAGCCCATTTATCGAGTAAGGCTATAGGCTATATCGCATCATGCTAAGACCAATAGGAGCAGAGTACCAATGAAGAATGTTTCAAAATCGGGGGGTTTTTTTAGCGTTAGCCCAAAGTAACTATTCCACGCGGACGAAGTCGCGGGCAGAAGCTCTAGTTAATGATAATATTATTCCCAGTTTTGTGCAAATTGCTCGAGGTAACTAAAGTCACAACGATTTTGTTTTTGCCAGAAAACCTCACAGTACGAGTAATGACAATATGAATGTCTTTACATATTTTATATCTGTACTTACATAGCTTACAAACGAGTCATTACCCGTAACTCATTTCTCCCCAGAGCTTCCTTCAGTACGCAAGCTAGTTAAAACGAGGCATCAACTTCCAGAGAACCTGTAATCAAAGTTCTGCAGTCAATAACTACTGTCGATCAGCTTTACCCGGTGTCATGAATACATTGAGAATACCTACTGAGTACAGAATAAATTGATACAGAAGGCCAGCTCTATACAATGAGCAAAAACGGGCGCAGCCACACATAGACTAAGTGCGGATTTCACCAATGAAATTAAACGTGTTCAGCACATCTAAACGCGTTCAAGAGCTGTCAGTGTAAAATATTCCATAACAATTTAGACAATGACAGCTCTTGAGCGCGTTTTAGTAATGCTGATCGCGTTCAGGTTCATTGGTGAAATCAGCCGGTCGCGAGTGCACTTACTCGTACACTCGCTGTACGTTAAGCGTGTGAATGAGTGCGTGCATTTTCGCACGTTTTATAGAACGTCTGACACCTGTACTGATGGGGAGTTTCTGACGCCACTTCTTCTTCCCAGTATCTTCTTTTCGTGTGGTTAGTCACTAACCTGGTGTCAGAGTTTTAAAGCCGCCCATGGGCCTCTGACTTGGCTTGACTGGATATCTCTCGGGTATGCCGGTTTCCTCACGATGTTTTCTTTCACCGTTTTTGAAGCAAGTGATAATTAGACAATACGCACATGAATCCGAAAAGTCAGAGGTGCGTGCCTTGGGTTCGAACTATGTTATAATGTACTCTGTGGTTCGAACTCGTGACCTATGACTTGGTAGACTGATGGTCACACCAGGCTATCACTGCACCCCAGCTAAAGGACTAGGAAGTGGTGACGGGCGCGCGTTTTGGGGTACTAAGATATGTAATTTTGACTAATTTGATTTGACTTATGATTTTTTTAACTTACCTTCTGTACTTATCAATTTTGTGTCAACGATGTCTTCAAAACTTTTCCCATCTACCTTCAACAGGTTCCTCTACCTAAACTACTATATATTCATACAAGAACGCCGTATAATATTTTTATACGCATATTTGTGAAGCTAGTAGATTTTTGCTGAATATAATTTATTCGGGGGATGTAAACAGGGGTGTGAGAGCGCAAACTCTTTTCTATGTATATTTTCCACGTATGTTATTTATCGATTAATAAAGTAAAATAATATTTTCTGCTGATTGGAAAATTCATGCTTTTATTTATTTAATACCATTTATGTACACTCATCTTCTTTATCTTCTTCTATTATTAAAGAGAAAAGATTTGATTTTTTATGTTAGTATGTTCGTTTCTTACGCTTTCACGCTAAAACGACTGAACGGATTTGAATGAAATTTAGCACATAGGTATGGGATTCCATGACCTGGGCTAGGACATAAAATACTTTTTATCCCTATATTCCCACGGAATCGAGACTTATGCGGGTAAAACCGCGAGGCGCTGCCAGTATTATATACGCAAACAAAAAGAAAAAAAAACATACAAAGGTGATGCTTATATAGAGGAGGCTAATAGTAGAATTTATAGGTATTGTAGCGGTTACACCACCACATAGTAACTACAAAAACATGACGTCACACAATTCCTGCATCGCGCAGTTACATTTTACCGCGCGAAAGACATAGATAAGACTATTCGAAATCAACTTACGGGCAGTTGCCCGCCAGACATAACAACCGTCTGGTCGGAGGATTCTCCCTTTTCTATGGTGGATGATAAACTTTACACCCTGTTCCTCATCCCTCTAAAGTATCAATTAGTCTCCTTCCTTACCAGATAACCACTTTTTTTTTTTCAAAAGCGGGAACACTTTAACGGTTGTCTTTATGACATCGACCCGGTCGCTAAAGGTCATACCATGCGAGTCGAGGTCATCAACCTCACTTCACATTTAACATTTATTTTCGCTAGAGTTCCCCCTTAAATTCACTTTAGTACCTACCTCAAACGACTACTCATAATTTTCATAGCTATTTAGGTTAATATTTAATATTTTGCTGCATTTCATCTGTCCTAAGTGCTTTAACGCCCCATAAATTAATTTACTAAATGGGGTCTGCATGGTGGCCATAATCCATAACTTACATAATGTCGTTAAAAGTTTAGGGAATAAGGGCCCTGTGAACTAGGTCCTCTTAATGTAAAATGTTAGTTTGAGAAAGTTAACAAAGGCCAAATGAGTTATTGAACTAATTTACTTTGGTGTTTATTAATAACTTCTATAAATTATATTCTTCGTACATAAATATCGCATAATCATGATCGAGTGACCCTGCATGGAGGACGACGAGACAACAGCTCATGTGCTGCTAAACTGCCCGGTGGTCGCCACATACAGGGCAAAGTACTTCGGTAATCCAGGAACCCTATGTGAGATATTCAGTAACACCAAGGCGTTGCTGGCCTTCTTGGAGGAGCTGGGGCGGATCGAATAAGCGATTTTTCCACCTGTACGCAAAATAAACGCTTTGACAAGGAGTTGCGGTCACCAGCCCGTATTACCAATTACCTATTAGTATTGGATCTTGAATTACTACTATTAAAAATCTACGGCAAACTAACGCTAAAGTCACTTGTTACAGTCAGAAGTTATTCTGTGCAATTTAACTATTAATCCTGGTTCCGAGATCATCTCTAATGCGCAGTGACCTTTTAAATGGGTTCATAGCCAAAAGTACGTTTATCCCGCACTAATCTAACCTTTAGCCTCCAGTATTAAACCCTTAATTTGACAAAAAATTTTGTTTATATTTAATTAGCAGGTTAACTCATGTAAATTATTTCTGCTGGATAGGGTTACATTTTATCTCATTACGCTGTCCAAAATGAATTAAGTCGGCCACTTATGTTGTTTTGGTCTTCGCGGTAAGTAATAACAGCCGCACTGGTCGAGCCATCAGGTTAAGCTACGCTTGCCGGGATTAGTCAGTGGATGTGACCATCTTTACATACCGAGACTCCGCCGTGCCTCGGAAAGCACGTTAAGCCGTTGGTCCCGGCTGTCATTCGTGGATCTTTGACAGTCGTTACGAGTCGTCAGAAGCTCGAAAGTCTGACACCAGTCGTACCCTAAGGGGGGTCGTATTACCCAGTTACTGGGTTGTAGAGGTCAGATATGCAGGCGCTCCATGTATAATACTGGTATTCAGCTGCATCCGATTACACTGGAGGCTGACCCCAACATTGCTGGGAAAAGGCTGGGCTGATTGATTGCTCTACGCGGTACTTTGGCGGTGCAAAATTTTCAGTTCCAGGAAATCTCATAAAAATACAAAGTTATTTAGGTGTGCTTCAGCTCCTCTATAGCTTGAATATGTAAATTAAGCAGTATTTAGGCACAAACTTATACACGACTTGCGACGCGATTTCAAAGGACACATAGCACGCGTGCGACTTTACGCGACGCCACGATCCGTCAGTGGCGACGGCGACTTGTCAGATCGCGCTCGCCGGTGGTCTACACCAGCGCACGCGCACGAACCGTTCACGTTAGGCGCCTCGAACGGCTATGGACGCGTCACATACTACGCGCGCGAACATATTGCGAACGATTCGTGTGCAAGGATCCACATCTGCGCGTACCCCGCACGACTCACGCGCACGAACGTGCATACTACGTGCCTCGAACGGTCACGAACTACTGAGTACATCCGAAGTAACACAGGTACACTGCATGTACGCGATGTGTTCGCGAACGTCTGTTTTGACTGTCTATTGAACGTGAACCAGTCGCTAACAGCTAGCGAGCATGTCCAAAGGTGTCCATACTATGGGGTCCGCGAAAGAACATTAAACTAGGCAATATATGACAGGACATTAAACTAGGTAAATTGAGCGTGAACACAAGTCGAACTGTGTTCGTATGGTGTTCATGATCGCTTTACTAATTTACGTCCACACGTACGAAGAATATTTTCTATGTTCGATGTTAGTGTTCACCATAATTTATTCGTTTGCACGTACACGCCTTTATATACACACGAAGCGCACTGTTTGTGGGCGTGTGCAATGTGCATAGTACTAGTACATTTGATTCGCTCTTGCGCAAAATCGCCAATCACAAGATGCGTATCGCTTGCGCGTCATATTTAAAAGCGATCGTCGCGTTCGGTGAACCTGAACGTGGGTCGCACCGACAGAGGGCGTTTCCCAGTTTTCCGAACAATAATATTTCTTATGTACGTGACGATGGCGTATTCGGGCGGCGAACGCTTTTAGATAGGACGCCGGGTGTCGTGGCCATACACGGTGTATACCCTTGTGTGTTACAAGTTGTGTCCAACTGTGTTAAGAGATGTATGGTGTATGATACACCATATTTAAACTTAACAGCACCTAACACAGTTTTGTGGTACCTAAGGCAGCAATCCTTTAAGGGCCCGGCGAGCACGGCTCGCAACTGCAAGTCGAGAATCGAGATAGGAGGAAAATGCGTTTGGGATATTTTTATCTCTGTTCTGTTGTGTTGTTGTCGTGTCTGTGTCTGTTGTGTTTTGTGTGTTGTTAGCGTTGTTACTAGCTATCGGTATTTATGATAAATTTGGATGTCTTCCGTAATACCAAAAATGATGAATGAAAACTTAATATTCTTGCATAATTTTTTCTATAATTTGTATTTTGATAATATAAGCTATGCTTCTGCAGAAACAAATTCCAAATATTGTTGTTTATAATACAGAAAAAACAGTATGAAAACATGTCATTTACGCTGTAAAAATGTGCGAAATTCAATTCGCCTAAACTTCATTTTGGTAAGTTTTTTGGAAAAAAAAAGATGTACGAGCCTAGATAAATACTGTCTTAATTCGAATATTTACATAATATGGTGGAAATATGTTAATATTACAAATTATTTAGGTATTACGTTTGTATGGACAATGCAACGGTCGCGTTCTTAACAACATACCTTTTTAAATAAAAATTTTAATTGCACCACACAGTAGTGTGTGGCTTGCAATTAACATTTGGATTTTACATTTGGCACAAGACTTTAATTAAACTAATTAAAAACAACTTGTGGCTCTATTGAGAAGTTTCACACTACATGTTAATTGAACTTCCACTCAGCAAAGAGTCGAGCATACCAAAGAAAGCAAAGCAAATTTAAAACATAATATATTAGTTCTTCAGAAAACTGGGCCTTGCATGAACGCGCGGAGTAAACGTTACGTAAATTCGAACGATTTTACATTTGAAAATACTTGTTTCACACACGATATTTACTTAGTGATAAGACGTGCCCATGAGAGAGAGATGTGCCGACTGTGACTTTGGCCGATTGGCCGATTAGTCATTTGTAAAGAGGTCAAACCGATCACGGTTTCGAGGGTATTCGGAAATTTCCGTGACGGTTCGTTTACAGCTGATTCGCCTGCAAGTCGCAACCGCGAGCGTGTCGGAACATGTTTTGTTTATTTCGCATTGTTTTTTGTTTTTTTTTCACAGACCGGTATTCTAGAGACCAAAGGAAAGGTTGCTTTACTATTCAAAATCTGTAAAATAAAAATCTTTGCCGAATAGTTGCCGACTAGTCGGAACATCTCTACTTATTATGTTTGTTGCAGAATATAATAATCAGCCTGTATTGTACAGCAGCGCAATGTTCTCCCTTTCCTTTTTCTCTCGACTCAACTCGGTCCTGAGTCAATATTTACCAATCCCTCCTATAAGCGTCAAGTTCGTTCCGCCATCTAAGGGTCTTCCGCGATGCCGTTAAACGTTTTCAAGAACCCATTCTGTGGTGGTCTTAGACCACAATGCATCCAACATGCGGCAAACGTGTCCGGCCCAGTTCCATTTGAGCCCGGCTGCTTTTTGGATGACGTCAGTGATTTGTGTCTTAGAGCGCACTACTTTATGCAATAAACGACCTTATTATATCACTGACTATTAAGAAGATAGCATTCGAACGACCTTACAATTTGTATTTTTGAATAGTTTAGCAATGTGGTGTTTTGTTTAAGAAGAAAAATTTGTCGAGAGTCAAACTTGAAGTCATCAAATACACGTTATGGGAGCGTAGAAGCCCCGTGTGTCATTCCTACATAATTTCCTATACACTCGTACACCCATAACACGTATTCTGGATAACACCACCACACCCCGTGCTCTGTATCCTGTCGGTACGTTGAACTCCAAGGATACTGTCAATCAGTCGCTGGCAAACCAAGAAAATTTAAACCAAAATGCTAAATTGTTGTATTTTTCATTCAAAAGTTCTTCGGTTTTACGTTGCGTCTACGCCGCGCGTTCGTGTAAGGGTATCATAGCATAGACAATCTCGGGTTTCCAGTTAAGTTCTAAGCAGCCTTATTGGACGCAAAGGTATACGGGTAAGTGCCAAAGGATCCCAGGTATGTACTCTTGTAAGACTGCAAAGGGTATGTGAAGATAGAAATTTAAACTTAGAGTAAGTTCAGATGACTGGAGACGTGTGCGAGTTTTGATAATAGGTACGCGTTGCTGAGAAAGTGGCTCATGACTTATACCATTGTACTAAACTGTTATAATGTATGTGAAAATTTAACTAGTTATAGCTATTAGACCGTAAAAAAACCGGTCAAGGTCGGATTCGCACACGAAGGTACCGTATTAAGATTGAGCACAAACTCCGAAAAAACACGTTTCCTGTACGAGGACCCCCTGTTATTATTAACTAGTAGTTAAGTATAGTTTAAGTTACTTTGTCGCATTAGATTATTATCTGTAATGGCAAAGAAAACATGTGAAATAAATAAATAAAATAAAAAATAAAATAAAAATAAAAAATAAACTTTATTTAATTTTATTATTTGTTATAGTTATAGCGGTGAGGAGCTCGTGGCTAAGGAATAACAAGCCGCATGGATCGATCCATCAGGTTAAGCTACACTTGCCGGGGTTAGTCAGTGGATGGGTGACCATCTTTACATACCGAGACTCCTCCGTGCCTCGGAAAGCACGTTAAGCCGTTGGTCTCGGCTGTCATTTGTGGATCTTTGACAGTCGTTACGAGTCGTCAGAAGCCCGAAAGTCTGACACCAGTCTTACCAAGGGGTATCGTATTACCCAGTTACTGGGTTGTGGAGGTCAGATAGGCAGTCGCTCCATGTAAAATACTGGTATTCAGATGCATCTGGTTACACTGGAAGCCGACCCCAAGATAGTTGGGAAAAAGGCTAGGAAGATTGTTATAGTTCTAGCGGCAATAGAAATACTCAATCTGTGAAAATTTCAACTGTGTACCTATTACAGTTCATGAGATACAGCCCGCTGACAGACAGACGAACGGACGGACAGCGGATGCTTAGTGATATGGTTTCGTTTGGCAACTCTCGATTACGGAATCCCTAAAAAGCAATTTAGAGGCATGAGGAACAGGGTGTAAAGTTCACCATTCACCATAGAAAAAGTAGGATCCTTTGACTAGACGGGTGTTATGTCTGGCGGGCAACTTTTCGGATAGTCTTATACATATCGTTCGCACGGTAAACTCTAACTGCGCGATGCAGGATTTGTGTGACGTCATGTCTTTGCTGCGTAGTTCGTATGTGGCGGTGTAACCGCTACAGCAATATACAGAACGAGCCAGAAGAATATAGTTGTGACTACTTGGACGTGGTAAAAAGTCAACAAAAGAAGTACAATTCGCCAAAACAGAAACAAAATTCAACTAAGGGAATAAATTGTCACAAGAGTTATAGCATAGTTTCTACTAATTCAAACCTGAATTTAAAAGATTAAATTTTCATGATATTGCGGAATGTGGCCTGCACTAAGCTTTATTTGTAACATCATTAACATTTACCACATTTTAGGTAAATAAAGATATATACTACATTTATATACTTACTAAAAATAAAATTTTGGCGATCACTAATTTAACTACCAAACTCTGTGACTATAACAATAAACGATAACTCATTTCAGCAGTCATTAAGAGTCCTCGAAACGATCAATTGCAATTGTCAATTTTTACGTGATTGATACACATTGATGAGTGAATTGATGGTCTACCTAAACCTATTGAAGCGATTGACAATAGTACTAGGATACAAATTGATGACAATTGATCGTTTCGGGGACCCTTTACAAATTACAGGCTAACGAAGAAGTCGTGATTTCACGAGCGTTTAACCTTTGATCATGTCTGCCTTCAGATTGAATTCCGAAGTCAGTTGGACTATTTTTGGAATTACCTGTACTGCATAATATAACGTAATCAGCCTATTAATGTTCCCACTGCTGGAACACAGGCCTCCTCTCTGTGAGAGGGAGTGGGCCGTAATCCACCACGCGGGCTCAGTGCGGATTGGTAGATGTCACATGTCTTCGAATTTTTGGTTCTAGGACATGCCAGTTTCCTCACGATGTTTTCCTTCACCGTTTTGTGAGCAGTGGTGATGAAATTATCTTTCACAAAGTAAAGCGCCTGCCTGGGTTTGAACCCACGACCTACAACTTGTAAGTCGGGGCCGTTACCACTGGGCCACCACTCTGGTCTGTACTGCATGATTACTTCAAATTCCAATGTGTTTTGTTTATCTAGTGTCTTGAAAAGCTTTTAAAGATCATTGGTATTTTTCTTAGAGGGGCTTGTGGGTAAATAATAACAGCTGCACAAGGTTAAGCTACGCTTGCCAAGGCCGGTCCGTAAATGGGTGATCATCCATTACATATTAAGGCTGCCTGTCCACTGGAGCGGAGAGGAGGGGAGAGGAGCGGAGATGTGCCAATATTAACCAATAGAATCTAAACTCCGCTCCAGGGGTGCGATTCTATTGGTTAATATTGGTCGCTCCAGTGGACAGGCAGCCTAAGACCCCTGTGTGCGTCAGAAAGCACGTTAAACTGTTGGTCCCGGCTGTCATTTGTAGCTCTTTGACAGTTATTACGGGTACTCAAAAGCCCAAAAGTCTGACAACCAGTCTTACTTAGGCGTATTTTTTTATCCAGTAACTAGGTTGTGGACGTCAGAATACTTGTTGCAAATTCATGGCAAAAACTTTAAATATGTTTGGCCCACAATTCAGTTCCGCAAACGCAGTCAGAAGGTCATCAAGTGCAGAGGTGACAGAGCATGCGGCGCAAGCAGGATGGACATAGTCTTTGAAGAAGAAGAAGCTGTAATTATTATATCACAAGAATGCAGCAGCAGTGATAGCCTAAGGTGTGACCGTAGAGCTGCCAAGCTAAAGGTCTCGAATTCGAACCCAAGTCCCCTCTGACTTTTCGGTTTCACGTGCGTATAGTATAATTATCGGGATCCCCCCGTTTTGCCTAAAGGATTTTGACAAATTTTCATTATCCAAACAAATTTTAGCAACCTTTTTTTATACCAATGCAATATTTGGAATGATTTTAGTACGCACATTTTCATTTGGTCAAATTTTTACTTGGCAGAATATTACCAAGGATAATGTCATTAAGGCATTTGGTCTTTAATCAAATGATTTATTACAGCAAACTATCTTTAGACAATAAACATTTAGTCAATTGATTTGTTATGACAAAAAATATAAAGACAAAATTAAGATTTTTTGGTAATTATATAATTAAAAAATGCGCTTTTATTTAAATATAATCATTTATATGCGATGTTATTTGCGTAATTCTTTGTAAGTTTATGTAAGGCTAAAAGCGTCTTGTTGTAATTTTTTTGTCTCGTTGTAATTTTTGTTTCCGACCAACTGTTTCTCGTAAAACAAATACACAGAAACGAATCGCTGCAAAACCGACTCCACGTAGTCTTGTCTGCCCCACCCCTAGAGTGTAATTTAAACCCGCGTAGGCGCGGAGGGGCGAGGCGGCCCGCGAGCTGAGGAGCAGGTGGTTTGAAGGCCCGCCGCCGCGGCTGAGGCTGGCCGGCGAAGCCGGTCAGCAAGCCGAAGCTGCGGTGGTGAGCGTTAAAACCATCTGCGACGATAAGCTCGCGTGGAGCCGCCCAAACCCCGCAGCGCCGGAGCCGTGACAGAAACAATGCTTGCTGCATGTTGCATGCCTGCTTGCATGTTGCATGCCTGCTTGCATGTTTATTTGCATGCTGCTTGCCTGCTGCATGCTTGCTTGCACGCTGCATGCCTGCTTGCATGTTGTATGCTTGAAGCAAGCAAATCATGCTATTGACCTGTTACTGCTCCTGAAAATCACGGATCTTGACTTTCAGAATTTTGACCTTGACATGTAGATCAATAACATCAAGGTCAAGGACAATGCTCTTAAGGTGTCCCATGGTGTTTCCCCACCCTACTACACCCACATCATATCGATTTTTTTTCGTAAATTGAAAACTAGCGAAATTGAGTATTTGGCTTATTTTATTTTGCGTAAAATATGTTATACCAACTGAAATATTTGACTAAATTAAAATTGGTAAAAGTACTAGTTGGTAAGCAAGTTATTGTTTAAACGTTCACTTGCCAAACATTAGGTTTGCGTTACAATTATTTGTGAAGAGTTTATTTGCTAAGTAATAATTTGGCAAATGAAATTATGCAGATAATTGTTTGGGAAGTGATAATTTGTCAATTTCTTTTAGATGAAACAAGGGAGACCCATAATTATCACTTGCTTCAAAAACGGTGAAGGAAACGGGCATGCCTGAGATATATTTCTCGACGGCATGTGAAGTCAAGTCAGAGACCCCGTGGGCGACTTTAAAACTCTGATTCTGACTCTGACTCAGGTTAGTCAATAACACCACAAAACAAAAAAAAGGGAAGAATGATGATCATCAACATCCTGATGTTCTTTAATTAAAATATTCTGTATTCAACTATCCTCGCCCTCGTTCCTCGTTCTGCCTCGTTGGTCTAGTGATCGCTAGCGCTACTGCTGAGCATGAGGTCCTGGGTTCGATTCCCGGGTCGGGAAAAGTGATATTGGGTTTTTGTATCTGGAATTTCTCAGTGGCAGCCCGGAGCCTGGATTTGTGCCCGGTTGATGGCAATATGCTCGCCCCCTATTACATGGGACTTAAACATAAGTGGCGAAATGTGGGTGTGCCTGCTACAGGTACACCTCTGCCCATCCTTTCGGGGAAACAAGGCGTGATGTTATGTTATGTGTCAACAATCCTTTTTTCAAGTCGTGCTTCATTTTAACGGTGAACATAAAAGCTTGTACCTATCTATCAACCAAATAATATTGAACTTACTTTGATTTATTACATGAAAAATAATCTTTTTTGAAGCAAAATATTTACTTGATATATCCTTGTATAAACATAAACAGCAAAGAAAAACATGAACACGTTTACTGTAAATAAACAGCCTTTACCGGACGCGATTGATGTTTATTTTTCTTTCACAAACTGAAAGGTAGAGCCGTATTTACGTAACTGTTAATATAGTATTTTAATGTTGCTGATACGCTTTTGGTACTCGATTTCATAGTACCTACTCGTATCTTATTAAGGCGACGATAACCAATTTTTAATGAATTAACCAATTTTTAACCAATTTTATACTGAACTAGAGGTTCTGCCCGCAACTTCGTCCGCGTGGAATTTGAAAACTTTGGGCTAACGCAAAAAAAAACCCCCGATTTTGAAACATTCTTCATTGGTACTCCGCTCCTATTAGTCTAAGCGTGATGATATATAGCCTATAGCCTTACTCGATAAATGGGCTATCTGAAACTGAAAGAATTCTTCAAATCGGACCAGTAGTTTCGGAGCCTATTCGGTACAAACAAACAAACAAACAAAAAAATCTTTCCTCTTTATAATATTAGTATAGATAACACGTCTAAACGAGTAGTGTTTATGATTTGGAAAAAATATATGTTAAATAACAGCATTTTCTTAATAACTTTCAATCTTCAATCTTCCTAGCCTTTTCCCAACTATCTTGGGGTCGGCTTCCAGTCTAACCGGATGCAGCTGAATATCAGTATTTTACATGGAGCGACTGCCTATCTGACCTCCACAACCCAGTAACTGGGTAATACGATACCCCTTGGTAAGACTGGTGTCAGACTTTCGGGCTTCTGACGACTCGTAACGACTGTCAAAGATCCACAAATGACAGCCGGGACCAACGGCTTAACGTGCTTTCCGAGGCACGGAGGAGTCTCGGTATGTAAAGATGGTCACCCATCCACTGACCAACCCCGGCAAGCGTAGCTTAACCTGATGGATCGACCCGTGCGGCTTGTTATTACTTAGCCACGAGCTCCTCTGCATTTTCTCGAGCATTTTCTTAATAACTTTATTCAGGAATATTTAAGATTATGTATAACATAGTGAAATTAATTTGTAAAATTGTCTAACGCGAATAAAAAGCTGAGAATCACGCAAAATCAATCAAGCGTATTTTTCTGAAACCTTCACCATTTTAAAGATAATTTAATCGTGGATCTTTTAGTTAACGTATTTTATTAAAATACCTTTTTTTATGTATAATAAAACAATAATGCGTCTAATTTGGGACAGCTTTTCTTAATCGGTGAGTCCTATTATTGGCTGTACGTACGACGCGTTGCGTGAGCTCAGTTCAGAACACGCAAGCTAACCATTCAAGGTCACTGGCATATATCTGCGTCTTAAATGTAGAATAAAAGGAGTATGAACGTAAAAGGAGTATGAACGTAAAAGGCGTATGAACGTAAAAGAAGCAAAAGGAGTATATGGATCGTAGCAGGTGGCGTTCTGTAGTTTCTGCTTACCCTCATGGGAAGAAAGCGTGAGTTATGTATGTAGAAGGCACTATGACCTTTCGCACAAGCGTTTAATTCCTGCGAAACAATATTTTGTTAGGCGTATTGACTGTTCTACTTCCACTTGTTACGTGTTTATGTCTGTACTCAAAATCAAATAATACAAAGACATTTGAAGAGAATATTTATTTTAAATCGGATGAATCTACTTTTATTATTACGTATGTTTAACTCACCGATCTAACAAGAGATGGCACACAAGTTAGTAGTTAATGACACCTCCTCATATGACGTCAAATAATAAAAACAGACTAGTAGGCGAAAATCAGCATTCAAACTTGTAACTGAATTTTTCAGCATTTTTTATTCTAAAATATTACTCGCGTAAATGATTTGCAGACCAGCGCGACTTGTCACGCGACGCGACACGAACAGTATAATTTCTAAGAAAACTTCACGGTATAACAATAACCGGTGTCGCGTCGCGCGACAAGTCGCGCTGGTCTGCACAAAGCTTAAAGCCTAACCATTCAGTATAAAAGGAACGTACAATGTACGTTTGCTCCGTTTTAGAGTTCATCTGCAAAACTCAGACCGCATGCCTGCCCCACGAGATACCAGGATTCACGTGTAGAATAAAATAAATAATAAAATATCACAAAGGCGCCAGGCGCTTGAGCAAAGCATCACAAATTGCTTGAAAAGTTTTAAAAAGCATAACGCAGGCCACAGACGTTACGATATAATAATAAGCCTTTTATTCTGAATGTCGAAGTTATGACAGCTTTGAGGTTTTTCTAAAGAATGTCACGTAATTCATAGTGCGTCTTTGCATAGGCCTCCTCTAGCGTTTTCCATTGCGTTCTGTCTCGTGCTACCCTTCTGCACGTCCAACGTGAGCTTCAGGATATCCGCAAATCTCGCTTGTTGACATCCTTTATTTTTTTGGGTGGGAAATCATCAATTTCTCCCGCTCTGGGCGGAACGGAAGGACGTGTCAGAGTCTTACTGACTAACTGACTTCAGTTGCCTGTACCTTGCCAGGGGCCACGGTCACCCTTGAGAACTTTCCCGCAACCCCAGCAGGCATCGGCCCTAGCAGACCCCGTCAATTGTGCTGACATCCCTTTGATCCTTCAACCCGGGCCTGGTCCTTATCGGACGGCGAGATACCCATTGCTCCCCGTCCGCAAGCCCACGGCTACGGTGGCCGGAAATCGGCTACCGATTCCCGACGCCCAGAGCGTGAGGGTACGAATTTTGCCTCTCCCTCACGTGCTCCGCCTCCTCTTTCGCGAGCATTACTGCATCGCAGAAGGAGGTGACGCCTTGCCATGCCCTCGCGCTCCGTACCATGGCCTGAACCAGTGCCGGACGCGAGCTTGTTGACGTCCTCTATTGCGTTTTTCGTCTTTGGAGTACCCGTCAGTGACGGTTGCACTCTATTTGCCTTGCTTGTATAGAATCACGTGACCAGTCCATCTCCACTTCAGTTGGTCTATTCGAGTGAGAATGTCAGCTACTTTCGGTTAGTCTCTTATTACACTGCTCCTAACCAGAGAAAGAACCAACAAAAACACACAGAAACAACCACAGAACGAACAAAAACAAGACAGATCTTGTTTTCTTATGCCTGTCATGCTTCTCTCCATGGCTTCCTGACAGCGTTCCAGGTTTACTGTGGGGTTTGGTGAGTGCCCCTCTTTCGAATCCGTAGACGTGACGATATACTTGCGCAAAATTGGACTTGCACAAGTAAATATTAACGTGTGTGGGATGAATAAGTATCCGAGCCAATCGGTGTCATGCAGACTTGTGTAACTTGCGCAAGTACCGTGAATGAGTACATTACTATTAAATGTCTTGACATTACATACTTTGCAAGCACCTTATCTCATGTGAAATAACTAACGTCAAACAAAGCTATTGCTTTTTAATCGACGGATCGTTTAACAAGAATGAGATGGAACAAAACTTGAGTTTTGAGATTAACTTCCAAACTTGCTTAAACGACATCTAAAGACATCCCGCCAGAAACACACGGAATCAACTTAATCTCCGGTCTCTTTGTTAAGGGGGATCCGTCTTTGCAATATATGCTGTTTTATGTTATGTGTTGCAGTGTATACGCAACAATTATGATAAAATGCTTAATTACAAAAAAATACTAAATATACAGGGTGGCGATTTTGTGACCTGCATCCGTCAAGGGGATGATTCTACCTATCATACTATACAAATTTCCGCTATAAAACACATATTATACTACGATTTGTAAACAAATAAACTTTTCATTCATGAATAGAAGTAGTCTACTGTTGTATAGGTTTTTTTTTTTTCACGACTATGTCCAGGTCATAGGACTTTCAAGGTGAAAATTGTTTAGAATGATGGGTAGAATCATCCCCTAGACGGATGCAGGTATCTAAATTGCAAGCCTGTTTGAATAATGTAGCTTTCAAAATTATATTTTATTTCGGGAAAATATGACAATTTGCAGCAGAAGGCCTTAATAAAAGAATACAAAAAAACTAAAACCTATTGACTACTGAAAAATCACGCTGTAAAAAGTATGAAACAAGAAAATATTTCGGACAGAAATCAATACATAGGTACAAAAATGGGCAAGGTAAAGCCGTTGACACATGCCATTATAATTTTGTTGCCGACAGGCATGCGCCGAAGTCGGGTAATAATCAAGTTTATCTTACCGTCTGCAGCCGAGTATCGGTGGCCGTTTATAATCGGTCTCTAAACAACAGTATCCAGCCAATTGCCAGCAAATTCCCTGTAATCCTAGCTAATCCGTGTTGAACAAGCGATTATTGCCACCCACTGGTGCAATCGAACGATGCAGCGTACTACAAAATTATTAAGCACTTCAAATTTTTCTCGACAAACAAGATGTTGATTCGAGATATTGATTCCTTTTGACGTGCACTCAGCTGGGAACATGGCTGAAAGCTTAACGAGTAATGAGATAGATTTCGTGGAGCGAAGAATGATAAAAGCGGTTGCAGTAGGATTTAGAAAAAGGATGGAAAAAATCTATATCGGTACGTAAAGTCCTACATACTCGTACATACAAATAAATAAAATTGAAGTCTGTAATGTCAAAATAATGGGAACACCCAAATACTCCGAAATATTTTATTCCGAATTTCGTTGTTCCGATTTTCAAAAGTCCGAATTTCATAATCCCTAAGAATTATAATGTCTATTATAAAAAATCACGAATTTCATTTTACCGAAAGTCGTAAATACGATTTGTTTGGTTTCCGATTTTCATATGTACGAAGAATCAAATGCTCGATGGGTTCTCGGTCCGAAAAACGACATTCCGATTTTCAATACTTCGAATAAACTACTAAAATTAGGATTCTGATTAAATAGTATAATACGAGTATTAAGTTACGCATTATAAATTAAAAACTCATAGTTTTTAATTTAAAAACGTCTACTTTGGTCCCCTCTATTGTTGGTGAATCATTTGGGTTAGGTTAGGTTAGATCAGTGACCATTAACGCGCGAAGGCGAGCGACCGCAGGGAGCGTGCCGCGGCAGCGGCCGCCGAGTGCTAGATTCCCTCTATTGTTGGTGAATCATTTGGGTTAGGTTAGGTTAGATCAGTGACCATTAACGCGCGAAGGCGAGCGACCGCAGGGAGCGTGCCGCGGTAGCGGCCGCCGAGTGCCAGATTCCCTCTATTGTTGGTGAATCATTTAGGTTAGGTTAGATCAGTGACCGTTAACGCGCGAAGGCGAGCGACCGTAGGGAGCGTGACGCGGTAGCGGCCGCCGAGCGCCAGATCCCCTCTATTGTTGGTGAATCATTTGGGTTAGGTTAGATTAGTGACCATTAACGCGCGAAGGCGAGTGACCGTAGGGAGCGTGCCGCGGCAGCGGCCGCCGAGTGCCAGGTCCCCTCTATTGTTGGTGAATCATTTAGGTTAGGTTAGTATAGATCAGTGACCATTAACGCGCGAAGGCGTGCGACCGTAGGGAGCGTGACGTGGTAGCGGCCGCCGAGCGCCAGATCCCCTTTATTGTTGGTGAATCATTTGGGTTAGGTTAGGTTAGATTAGATTCCCTCTATTGTTGGTGAATCATTTGTGTTAGGTTAGGTTAGATTAGTGACCATTAACGTGCGAAGGCGAGCGAGTCAAGCGACCGTAGGGAGCGTGCCGCAGCAGCGGTCGCCGAGCGCCAGATCCCCTCTTTTGTTGGTGAATCATTTCGGTTAGGTAAGGTTAAATCAGTGACCATTATCTTAACGCGCGAAATCGAGCGACCGTAGGGAGCGTGCCGCGGCAGCGGTTGCCGAGCGCCAGATCCCCTTTATTGTTGGTGAATCATATGGGTTAGGTTGGAACTGTGACCAGTGTGTTTTGTTGTCTTGCTTTTCAGTTTTACAAGGCCTTTTTATTTCGGAATTCTAATCCGTACTGTAATAATCGGAATTCGTATTTTTGATGTTTCGATTTATCATTAATTCGGACTTTTTGTTATTCGATCTATTGAAACTCGGTATTTTGAGAATAGTAATTATAAACGTTAGGAATACTGAAATTTTGGAATTATAAAAATAGGATTAATGATAAATCGGAGTTGTTATATTAGGAATTTTGAATCATTCGGAATTCTGATAATCGGTATTTTGAAATTCGTATTTGTGACTTTCGGAATAAAGTTTTTCGTATTTATGTAGTGTACCCTATAATAGCTTTTTACTATAATGCATATGAATATAGGTAGTATCAATGATATTAAAGTAAAAAGACGTAGATAGGTTATACCCGCTCCGCAAGTGACTCGTCAAAATTTGGCTAATTAGACACATTTTCTTCGTCTTGTCTCTTTTTCGCTTCCGATAATTACGTCATGCCGTCCTACTTCCACGTGTCATCTAATAGTGTGACATTGTGCCGTTTTTGAAGATCGAATGTTGAGTAGATAACCTATCTACGTCTTTTTACGTTTTTTTATATCATTGGGTAGTATAGGTTTAGGGTAAGTACTTAAAACAATTTTGTTTTTTCTATCTTTCTGTTTGCTCCGGGTAGTCTCCGAAACTGCTGGACAGATTATTACGGGAGTTTCACTGTCAGATAGCTGATGTTATAGGGAGTAACTGAGGCTCTATTTTAGAAAAAGATTTAGGAGTCACGGGAAGCCGCGGGCAACAGCTAGTAACAAATATGGTCGTAAACTATTTGGTATGATCTATATGTACATATATTATTCTAAATTAAAGTCGCTTTTCTTGTTTGCCTGTATGTCCGCGTTGTTCTTCTAAACCACGCAACAGATTTTGATGAAGTTTTCACCATTGTTTAGAGAATTTATTCCGGAAGGTTTCTGTATATAATACATCAATATTAAAGTTCTGTAAAACTAAGAAATCTCGATGTTTTGTCAAGTCGTAAAAACCATGCGAAGCAGGAGCGGGCCGCTAGAAGAAAATAAAGCGTACTTTGTGATGCTGAGCGACGGCTAATCGTAAAGGAAGCTAAAGTCACAGCCAAGTTTTCACCGAATCACGTCACTGGTTTAGATGTAAATGTTGCTAAACATAGGTCTTCAAATAAAACGAAGACATTATGTTCACTACACCAACTTAGTAGCAAAGTTGGTGACGTCAACACATTCGTTCAGCATGATGGAAAAATAAATCGTAATGTGCGACATTTTTACTTGTAAGTGCAACATACATAGGACAACTTATGAGACAATAAGTATGTTTCTTTATCTTTCTCAGCTCGCAATGTGACATGAAAAATTATTAAAGTGCATGCACTTCACAGTTTTCAGGGAAAAGAGAGTAAGAAAAGATATGTAATTGTGTGTCTTTCATAGTAAATGGATGAAGCTCGTTGAAATGTAATGTTGCACCTGCAATTGTTAGGAAAACTCTCACGATGTAGTATTTTTAACCGACTGACCGAATTCGACTGTTTATGAAGTGAAAACTTCTTTAGGGGCGTTTTGCACTTTTTTTGGGATGGGTAGAAAATGTTAAACTCGCGTCAGAACGTGCCGTAAGATCCGTTGCCTGGCAACCGACACAGTAAATATCAAAATAAATAGTCTTCAAAAAAAAAAGTCAGTAAAAAAAAAGCAGTCAAAACATACTATTTTATTTTATTTATTAAATTAATTTATTTTATTCTATTCGGGAAACTTACAGCTATTTTACACAGTGGTCTTAAACAATACAAAACTGAAGGCCATTTACAAGTTTCCACAGATAAATACTAACAATAAAAATTTTAAAAAAAAGGAACTACATACTACTACACTACCATACTACTACTACACTACTACGGAAACTTCATGCAAAGTGTTTAAATAAATTGTTTATTTTTGTTAGACTATATTTTGAAAATAAATAAATATACTACTAATGAATATTGTACTTAACCACATAAATTATAGTACTTTTATACTGATAAATAAAGCAATTCGTGCGAAAAATTATTCCCTAACCATTCCAAAATATTCAAAAATGCACAACGTTAATGTTGAAGTTTTCACTTCTGCCGGCACTCCCGGAGTGCAACCCGTTGTTTTTTTTTTTGTACGTTTGTTACGCGATTACTCCGCCAATTATAAATTGATAATTGATTGATAGTTTTGAGTTAGCTTCCATAATACGTATTTATCCCCACTTATTCTACGTAGATGTTATGATGATTTCCTGTCACTGTTATTTACATAGCAGGTAATGGTATTCGAATTTGTGTGAGATAAGTACCACAACAAAAAAATAATTAATAAAAACTTTTTACAAAAAAAAACACTACAAAGTGAAAAATACGTAACTTTAATTTCGGAAGTCGGTGGCAAAAAAAGTAAATTCAAAACCAAAGATTCGGTATCTTTGGTTTTGAATTTACTTTTTTTGCCACCGACTTCCGAAATTAAAGTTACGTATTTTTCACTTTGTAGTGTTTTTTTTTTTTTTTTTGTGTTTTCTTTCGAAACATTTTGAAGTGTTCATTTTTGGAAGTTATTTTTATTTAATTACTATTAATATCATCAGAGAGGAGCTCGTGGCTAAGTAATAACAAGCCGCACTGGTCGATCCATCAGGTTAAGCTATGCTTGCCGGGGTTGGTCAGTGGATGGGTGACCGTCTTCACATACCGAGACTCCTCCGTGCCTCGGAAAGCACGTTAAGCCGTTGGTCCCGGCTGTCATTTGTGGATCTTTGACAGTCGTTACGAGTCGTCAGAAGCCCGAAAGTCTGACACCAGTCTTACCAAGGGGTATCGTATTACCCAGTTACTGGGTTGTGGAGGTCAGATAGGCAGTCGCTCCATGTAAAATACTGGTATTCAGCTGCATCCGGTTAGACTGGAAGCCGACCCCAACATAGTTGGGAAAAAGGCTAGGAAGATTGATTACTATTAATATCATTGGTTATATATAGTCATACGCAATGAATGGGGATCGAACTCACTGCTATTGCCGTTCAGTTTAGTTAAGGGAATATTTTAGTCCCTTGCTTTAATGGTTATCTCAAGGCGCCGATAAATCTGATATGGACACATGACTCTGACATATTGAAATATAATTTATGATAAATGGACTGCGTCTTTGGTCTAGTGGACCCAAGCTACTACTGAACATGAGGTCCTGGGTTTAGTTCCCGGATCGGGCAAAGTTTTATTTGGTTTTTCTATTGGTATGTTTTGGCTGGCATTTTTCTGTAGGTACGAGTACTACACCTCTGCCAAGCACTTCGGGGAATACAGGCGTGATGTTTTTTTTTCAAGTTTGCACATTTGTTACACTTCTGATATACAATGTGGAGATTACCATATAACAAAAAATTAAAATACTGGCACTACTAATGCTTAAGAGTATTTTGGAACTGTCAAATAAATCCTAGCTTCGAAATAAAAAATGAGTTTTTCAAACAAATTGAATGTAATGTATGATCCACCCTAATTCCGTTTATACAACTAGGCCTTGGGTGAATTCTCGGGCATACATTTCCGCATATCCACCTTAGGGTGGATTTCTGGGGTGGATAAACGGAATAGCCCGAGCCAACTATGGATTTTGACGAGCTTTAATGACTAAACTATTGAATATGTTCAATTGAATTTTTGTATACAGAATGGGAACGTCATTATGAACACGCCGTAATTTTTTTTGTTGTATTTTCCTCTCCACCTTGTATAACCGGCATTTATGTCAACATCATCATTATCATATCAGCCGAAAGACGTCCACTGCTGGACATAGGCCTCCCCCAAGCACCGCCACTTTGACCGATTCTGTGCTTCCCGCATCCAGCGGATTCCTGCGGAATTTACAAGGTCATCGGTCCAACTTATGGGAGGCCTTCCAACGTTACATCTTCCAGTACGCGGTCGCCACTCCAGAACCTTTCGGCCCTATCGGCCATCTGCTCTGCGAGCAATGTGTCCTGCCCATTGCCACTTAAGTTTGGCAATTCTTAGGGCTATGTCGGTAACCTTGGTTCTCCTGCGGATCTCTTTATTTCTGATTCGATCACGTAGGGAAACTCCAAGCATAGTACTCTCAGTTCAGTCAGACCACGTTTCAGTGCCATAAGTCTTCACTGGCAACACGCGCTGGTCAAAGACTTTCATCTTGATACACTGTGGTATGTGGGACGAGGGCATTTATGTATGGAAAGCAATCTACTCTACTAAATTTCATGTCCTCTTTTATTATATAGAAACTGTAAGGCCCTGTGTACACACAAGTCTTTCTTGCCGTGAAAAACTACGCCTTATTCGCCGTGTATAGACACGTGTGTCTGTGTTGTACGGATCATTGTGGAAGCTTGTTGACAGATACGTTTTTCTACGGCGCGGTATATACGTCATGTGTAGGCACGGTCGTCAGTGTTGTAAGAATCACTATGGTAGCTTATAAAAGACAAATTTTCTATTCTACGGCGCGGTTAATACGCCATGTGTAGGCACGGTCGTCAGTGTACTTAGAAGTAAAACTAAGAGGCCTTATGTTTATTCAGATAACGTCAACGCAAATTAAGATGGATGGAGGGTATGCTACTAAAATCTCGGGAAAGCAAAGGATTGTCAATATGTGATATGGGTTCTCCGATAAATGAATGTTCGACAAACAGATACTTAGTTATTTTAGGAAATACAAAAGGGAAATACGAAATACAAAAACAAACGGGTTTTTCATTTTATCCACCCTAAAACAACCACCCTAGGGTGGATACTCGGAAAGGCGTATGCCTTTCAGAGGAAAAATTACGAGAGAAGTTGCAAATACCCATGCTTACCAGCGCAGCGCATATAGATCGCCATGAGTTTCGTTTTGACATCCATTCCTTCATAGGTTTGAAAAACATGGTCTGTTCAACAGCGTAAATAACGCAATGAACGTGGCTGAACTGTCATTTTATGTGTGTTACCACAGGTGAATACAGATGGGTCAATCCGCAAAATCATTTAAATAAAAATCAACTCCTGCTACGACATAATAAAGTGCAATTCAGGTCGCACAGTAGTACAGGTAGTATATGTAGTTATATTCACGTAGAAGTGGCCTCTCTATTTATCGCGCAACTCTTATAAGTCTTGAATCGGCCCGAAAAAACTGGCCCGCTGTGTACGAGTAGCTTCATAAAGCCCGATTCAAACTTAATGGCGGCTCGGAACGTGAGGCGAGTCGCTGCACAGAGTAACGAATTCATGGATCAACGGGGGTGAGGGGTTCGGTACTGCGCAATCAACAACTAACTTCCGAGCCGCCATTAAGTTTGAATCGAACTATACCTAAAATGCCATCTGAGTTCATATGTGGTGTTATGCAATGACCCCGCTGGTCAGATGGTGATTTAGTTGACAGGCAATCAATGGTACTTTTAACTTGACGTAATCACTTAGCCGCAATTTGCTATACCTGGAATATCAGACCAAATAAGAAACCAAGACAGAGCGCTGTACAGAGAAGTGAAGCCGGTTTCGTAAACATGTGTGCACTTTGTGGTGAAGTTTGATTGTAGTGTCATCACGGATATCGAGGGATATGGCTTGGAGGCGTGGCACATGTCGCCTGCATGCGGTCAAATTGACCTTATGTGCGCCCGACGGCGTTGAGCACCGTTTAGTAGGGACACGGTATCGGAAAGAAAGTATCGATACTGTACTCATGAGTAGTATCGAAAAAAAAGTATCGTACTCATAAAAGTATCAAAACAAAAGTATCGATACTTCAAGGTATCGAGTACTTTTCTTAGGGCCTAATGCGCATAGAGCATAGGTCAATATCAGTCAGTTAACGCCAGTTTAACTTCAGTAGGACAGGACATGAAAAAACAAATGGTATTGGTACACAGTAACTTCAAAAATTTAAAAAAGTATTAGAACAAAATTAAATTATTTAGTACTTAAGGCATATAAATTAAAGTTCCCAATCCTCCTCCGTACAATCAGTTATGTAAGTGTGATTGATTAGTGTAGTAAATGAATGAAGGTTAGGAATTTAACTGTGAACGAAAGGAACGATTTCGAGAAAAAATCGATGTTTTAGAAGGTTCAGAACGAATGAACGTTGGCGTTGGCGTTGCCATAAACATAAACGTAAACCGTAAAGTTGCAAGTTTTAAATGGGTAATTTCTAAGATTACCCATTTAAAACCTAATTTTTTATTCGATACGATACCTGCCAAAAAGTACTCATTGAGTAAAAGTATCGAATGCAAAGTATCGAGTACAAAAGTATCGGTATCGAATAGAAATGTACTCGATACCACAAAGTATCGAACCTGAAGACAAGTGGCGTGTCCGCGATAGGAAATAGTTCATTATTACTACTAAAATTTGCTTATTTATATAAAATACTACATATATTATTATTGGGTAATCAAGAAATTAAGTACTTATCGATTTTCATATAAGGCCCCCGGTACAGAAATTTTATGAGGAGCGAAATTTATAGAAGTGTAACACTTGTTTTATTCTTAAATAGCACGGTGGTTTTATGTTCGATAGTTGGATAGTTTTAATTTTATGTAAGAGAGAATCTGAATAAACTAACTGACTTATTAAATGTCATTTGCAAACAAATATATTAAGAGACAGATACATGCCAGTGACATTGAGTAGTTAGCTTGCGTGTTCTATACTGAGCTTATGCAACGCGTCGTACATCCAGCCAGTAATAGAACTCGCGTATCAAGGAGCGCTGTCATCAATTTGACGCATTATTAATTTATTATACAAAAAACAAACGGTATTTTAATAAAACTCGTAGATTAAAAGATTAATATTTTAATTATCCTTAAAATGGTGAAAGTTTCAGAATAATGCGTTTGACAGCTTTTGAGTAATTATTAGTTTTTTATCCGCGTTAGACACAACTTTACAAATTAATTTCACTATGTAATGTAAACATAATCTAAAATATTCGTAGATTAAATTATTAAGAAAATGCTCTAATTTAACATATACTTTTCCAAATCAATAACACCACTCGTTTAGACGTAATTTCCGGTATAAAATCATTAAAAGTAGCTTGTTGTCGCCTTAAAGTAAAATCCAATCTTTGTTCAAAGGCAGTTCGATAAGTGCTGATTGCCAGCTTAGTTTAATAAATGACTTTTGAATTATATTTTTATTTGATTTGATTTTAAATTACGTCAAAACACACCCAAAAACACTTCTCGTTGTTGCAGTCAGTTTTCATCGATATTTTTATCGATCAAATATTTATATCAACCCCTCATCCCTAGTTGAGGCTAGAGTTGCATGTGTGCGTTCAATGACTGTATCTTTACTTTCTAGTGCCCGCCCCTTTTCAGCATGTGTGCTCAAAAGTGCCCGCCCCTTTTCAGTATGTGTGCTCAAAAGTGTTCTTGTGTGCGTACGAAAATGCATCATGTGTGCTGTATCTATTTCTTTTGTTTTTATGGGAGTGTCAGGAGTAGGGAAAAAGTGGCGACACTTGAACTAGAACAAATATAGCTTGAAGGCATATCTCCGGATATCTATGAGTGTCATTGTAAAAGGTTGTAAAAGTGTGCGTGTGAGCGTGTTTTCACAGAGTGGCGGTGCAGTTTTGGCATGCTTCACTGTATTGTTCGAAGCGCTCTGTCTTTATTTTTTATTTGGTCTGAGCCTGGAACAGAATAAAATATAATTTATTGTTGTTACGGGTCAAATATGTCGGTGGACCGATGACCTTCTGAAGGCCGCAGGAATCCGCTGGATGCGGGAAGCACAGAACCGACTGGTAAAATTACAAAACCTATCCATTAATGTCTAAAGATGGCTTGGTGTTTTTTGTCGGTAACAAACACGTCAAAACAATCAGTAGAATCCCCCCCTCAATAACTCAATTGAAAACCAAAAAAATACCCGGTACTTAACATCAAAAAGAGGTGAAAGAATTTTTACATTTTTAACTCACTTTCTGATTCTTTTCGACACCTTTTCGTTCCACATAATTCCACTCAAGCAGCAATACTTCGCGACCTTTTTCACCTTTATCGAGGTCAATTTATGAGAGATTTTTTCCCCGATTATCGAGTTTCCTTTAAAAGCAAACATCATTATCATGTCTTATTACTTCCGTGAGTATTGCCAGCCTTTTCAAAATCTTCCTTGTTTATTTTGTTAAGTGCTCAGTGCTGCTATATTTATCAATTTTTTATTATAAATTCTTAAGTGTCTGACAAATATCCTAGTATAGGTAGATACTTAATACTCTGAAACAAACATTAAAAAAAAATAGTTTTCATCAGTCTAGGAAAATAAAAGTTATAAAAACTAAAACCCCACTACGACAACAAAGCCAACTAAAAATTTATAAACAGGACATCACAGACAGACAATTTTTTTTGTGGTTATAATAAAAAAAATTGAAATGTGCAAATTAAGCTCTTTCATTTCAGCCCAAACATGGCATCAATATTTTTTTTCATGACCTTTTGTCCGCTAGAGGGCGCCGTATTTAATGTGACGTCACTTAACCTATAACCAGCGGACGATCAAGACGCTTCCAACAATACCTCATTTGTCAAATTATGATGAGCAGTTTAGACGGTATGAGGGATTAGATGAACGTACACGTATGTATGTATGTCATGTATTTATGTGGGGGTTACCACATAAATACATGACATACACATACATACCGGTTAAAATCATAACCCTCCGCCGAAGTCGGGTAAAAAGATGCTCCTTTTTGTCAATTAAATTACTTAATTTATAATTTAATCCCAATCGAGGGGAGTTTTTCAATGCCTCCAATGAATTCCGGATTTAGTTAATTAAATTGAATTGGTAACCCTCTTTAGGACAAACCCTTTGATTATTAGAGCAATCCTATTAAAGGGACAGTTGACTCAAGCTTTTGGAATTACATCTATCTTATGTCCCGTGTTACATAATAGAAATTAGTAGGTTTTGTACTGCCAAATTTTTATTTGTTGCGTTTGATAGCTACGTTTTTTTAGAGCATCCTTTTTTGTGATTTGATAGGTGTTTGAATTGCAAATAAATTTAATTTTTTTTTAACAAAAATACATATAAAATCACCGATGCGTTACGTTTTAGAGTTTCGAATTCATTCCGTTGGATTTGAAGCAAAATTATTTTTATGCATTACGACTTCGGAGAATTCACATTTCAAATTCAATTGATTTTATCACGACACTTTCATTTATTTCTAAGTATTTTAAAATATGTATTCGCAGGAGCTACACAATTTCAGGATAAACAATTCAGTTAATTATTTCAACAATTGGTAAGCTCGCAATTACTCGGAATTGCGTGGGATTGTAACTAAAATATAAGTAGCTCCGAGCACTGGAATATTATAATAATTATTAAATAAATGGTGCTATAAAATTGCACATTACTCATTCACAATGCTGCAAACAAACAGCTATCGGCATTTCGTTTCGAAATCAACGAAATAATTTATTTATTATTGTGGCTTCACCTTTTCAAAGAGTACTGGAAATATTTTTAATTAAAATAAATAGAGACTGTAGTTTGGTTTGGCATAAATAATAAATAGTCATTGTGAAAACGACATTTTTTGTTAAAACGCCTGCAGTTAAATTGATTCCATTTTGGTATTTTAGCATCGTTGCAACGAGTAATAGGTATTCGAAATATTTATTAGAATAAAGACTTTTCTAATGAAAATACTAGTTGAGTCGGTCGTCTCATCATCTGTTGCTCACAACACCCACTTTATATTAGAATAAAGTAGCCTCATTATATAACTAAAAATAACCTACACCAGAAGCCGTTTAGCGAGCTAAAACGGAGCAAATATTCTCCAACATACAGCTTTACATTAACCCTTATGAAGAAGAATGTTCTTCGCCGTCGTTTTTCTATTTTTCTTCATACTAAACGTTGTTAACTTATTGCTTGACAAGTTCCTTCAGTTCGGGCCACTAAACAAGCCATTCATTACGCTCACTGAATCCCGAAATAACGAGATCGATCAAACCAATCTCGGTACTCACGGACGCCCTCTATTTGCTTAACAATTGTTAATTGAATTGTTAGATTTGCGTTGTATTAATTACCCCTTTCTCTCTATTACAATGAACTTAATTGTTCTCGAATCGAGTCTCTTTAATGCCATACTGTTTAACTATTGTAACGTCTTCAGAGATCGAGGTCGCCATTCATTTATTATTCATTTAAGTGTTGTCTTTTGTTTTATTAGTGTTTTATTTGTTAAGAGCTTGTGCTTCAATTGTTTTCTGCGATGTTGGACTCATTATTTAAATGGAAATGTTCGTGTTTTCTGTTTATATTTCCTAGAAAACGTCTTGTGATAAAAAGGTTACTGTTAAATAGTTATTGTTAGACTTTAAAGGTGAAGGTGGTTTTATTTGAGGAGAAGATAATTATAGCTCTGTGTTGTTTCAAATACTGTAATGATTTCTTGGAATAACAATTTATATTACAACTAGCAACCCGCTCCCTGTTTCGCACGGTTTTAAGACGTGACAAAACATCGAGATTTCTTATTTATTTATTTTTTATTTATGTACACACAGTAAAATACATAAAGATACCATATACTTATAATTTAAGTGCAAAGATATTGCTTATTTCTAAAGAAATTTCTTCCAGACTTGCGAAAGGACAAATGAGAAAGAAATGTGGACAATAGCGTGTGAGAACATGAAGAAAAAATATGAATAAGCGCAGTCTTAAAACTATAAATATGTCTAGTCAGACATTAATTATCTTTAAAACTAGGGCGTGCGTTGCGAGGTTTTCTTTCTAAAAAATTAATAAAATAAAAATAACCAAAATTGCATTCCCGAGGTTTTTTCTCAAAGGCGACAATATAGAAGATGAAAGCAATCATAGAACAGCACGGTAATATAGAGCCTTAAAAAATAAAACTACTTTTTGTCAAGCGCTGGTTTCCTGCCCCCATAATGATGATGAGCCTACTAAGTCACATGGGTTTACTAAACGACTCATTAGTAAAATAACAAGCTGACTTTCAGAGCATGTAACATATACGAGTAATGCCATCTAATTGAGCATGATTTTTGTAGGCATTTGCCCGACATTTGTCATTTTCTTTATTGTATGCTGATAGTTAATTGACTGTCATGTATTTACGGGTTTGCAAAAAGTCAATCGTCATCTTGAGGATGCCTCGTTGAGAGGTGAAATACGTGTCGATTTCTTACAGGGTTCTTAATGACTCTTTAAGAACAGATATGCGGATTAGATTACTATATACAGTGTGTTTGGTCACCGGTGTCCGACCCGTTAAGGCAAAGCAATATGATCAATTTTATCGACATATCCACCATAATAAGGCATTTTGCCGCTACTGTTTTGAAATAAGTTAAGTAAAAAAAACACCTTTTTCACGCTTTTTAAGTTTCAAGTATTTTTTTTAAGTTTTAATGGGAGTTTTTGATAAACTTTTTAGTGTCAACTTACTGTCCCGTAGCTGTCGAACGAAACCACTATTATATCTTTAGGATCACTTTAGGACACTATTATATCTTTACATCGGTAGATATTGCAAAATAAATAAAACAACTGTACTCAATAAAAAAAAAAACAGTAGTGGCAAAATGCCTTAATACGGTGGATTTGTCGATAAAATTGAACATTACTTCGCCTTAACGGGTTGGACACCGGTGACCAGACACACTATATATGTCATCTATTCTATTTTATTGTATACGATAATTTCCTGGCTAATCTCGCTAACGAGAATCAGATAGATATTCTCGTCTCAAGAAACCCGAGACTTAAAGGCTCTCTTATTGTGTATCAAATGTTATTGAACTTAAAACTTTGGGTGCGATAAACGGAGATTTACATTTTACGTCGGAATAATAAAACCGTTGGGAGATAACAGTAATTGAAGGTTTTTCGGACGGGTTTTAGATATTTTAGGATTCTGTAACTTTAAAAGAATAATAATTTAGTTAAGTGCTTATTAGTTAGGAAGTCTGCGAACTCTGGCCTTTTAAATATGAATGAAGCTAAACAGTTTTGGCAACTTGATTGACAGCTTGAGGTTCGACATAAAATACGTTTTTGTCTTCATTAATTTTACATTTTCTCATTATCGTCACAGTATATATATATGGACAGTACAGAAACTACGTAGTAAACGTTCAAAACGGCACACTAATTGACGAGACCCCAAGCTATTGTCGCGGTGCTGTCAGTTGCGGGTGCCGCATCGCGACGAGTGGTCGCCGCAATCTTTTTAAATTTGGAGCTTAGGTAATTATTTCAACAAATACGCCTAGTTTCCACACTGTCCATATTTATATTGCGTTATCGTCATCAACTGGGGGTTAAAACGGCTGCTTTAACAGAATTATATTATGATAGTTATATGAATCACACAAACTGTCACAAACTACAATTTGTGAATTGTGAAAAGATGAATTGCGTAATACAAATTGAACGCAGATAATATTGTGATATTATTTGCGTTCAATTCGTATTACGCAATTCATCTGTTTGACAGTTTTATATTATAATGAAATAACATTTAACTGTAGAAATAAAAAAAAAAATCTCATTTAAGTAATAAAAACTGTAAAGAAAAATTATTCGGTAAAATTACGGTCGTAATTTTTTTCATGCGGCAATATTTATCACCAAATAATTACGATTTTGATAGGAATTGAATTGAATATCATCATCATCATCATCAGTCTATTAATGTTCCCACTGCTGGGACACAGGCCTCCTCTATGTGAGGGGGAATTGAATATGATTCAACTAAAATATGTGTCACCATAGAAGAATTGCTGGGAATTCAGAAAATGAATAGCTTAATGTGGCCGTTTTAGGCCCCCTGATCACGGCCGGACATTTTTATCAATATATTATGTCACTGTAAATTGTGTGGGAACTGGATACATGAGTAATTAATAATGCAGAACACCAAGTATTGTAGGTAGGTATCTAGTAGCACGCGGAGGTAAAATATTGCACACTAATTATCTAAAGTACCAACGAGAAAATTCTCCAACTAACCTTCATTAAAATTCCAGATTACCATTAGAAGGGAAAGGACAGCATTATCTTTATCGTAGATTACATCCAAACCACGAACATAATAAAATTACTAAACTTAATTACGAAACAATTCCCCATAATGACTCTCAATTAAAATACTTTATTTACTCGAAACACAAGCATGGTAATGTTACTTGCAAAAATATGTTCACACCAAAAACAAATTCAATAAACAACGTATATTTAGTAACCTTATGCGCTTAACTGTTCTTAAAGAGTCATAAAGAACCCTTTACTCTGCATTCGGCGCTTGGCGTGGCAACACGTCGTGTTCTGGTTCGCAACAAGTCAATCGTCATCCTAAGGATGCTTCGTTAAGAGGTTAATTACGTGTCGATTTCTTACAGGGTTCTTTATAACTCTTTAAAAACAGGATTAGGTAAGAAAATAAATGTCGTCTATTGTATTTTATAATGGATTTCCGCAAAGTGAACGCCTGAGTGAATTAACTTTAAAGAAATTCAACAAAGATTTTTTCTTATGCCGATTTTCTTCTTAAGTTTGATTGAAATTATTCTGTGTTGTGTATTATAGCGCATCTTTGCACACATGCTTTTGTAAATTGTACTACAACTCAATATTTTTCTCAATTGTCTATTCTTTATTACATTCCGGAATATTGGTAAAACAGTGTTGGTAGGCTTAAAATTCATTATACAATTATGGATCCTGTCGGGATCAGCATAGCAGGAGAGAGGAAGAAGAGCGCTTGTTTGTGTTTATTTATATTATTATGTATTCTGGTAATTTTATTTTTGTTTAATTACTACGTTTTCTTCTTTTTCTTTCGTTACGTTTTCTTTTCAAATTGTATCCTCTTCCATTTACTTCTTTTTCAGTCTTTTTGGTATTTGTAAAAAAAACTGTTAAATGCTTCCCATTGTTTGTATTTGAGAACATAGCCCATTTTTGCTTTATCTTGCTTTATTTTATTTTATTTTGTAACTTATTTTATTTTGTAACATGTAACTTGTAAATTCAACTAACGGTATCATAATTATACGTCCTTTAATCATTACGTTCTATGCTAGTGCTGTGCACTTCTGTAAGTGACGAATTCACAATACCTAAAACTTTAAGTGATTTATGTTTATGTATGTATTAGTGAGTAAGTCGTTGAAGTGTCTTATCAATAAATAAATAAATTTTCTAATATTTAATTTGTTTATGTATTTTAATAATAATTATTTCTTTAAACTATAAATATAATACGTGCTTGAGTTAATATTTTAAGGCGATTCTCTTCTACTATTCTCTACGAGTCAAACTGTATTCACATAAACATATTTTTGCACATAACTGTACTATCGCCGTTAAAATTCAATTTTAATGTACCATCGCGCACAGCTTACACAGTAAAGATGTCAAAACCTCAACAAAGGATTAAATAGGGTGCCCTGATGGTATAGGCGCGCACACCAAGCATTAGCTACGTGATTATATCGACATTCGAAGGCTTTACTTAAGCCCATATCTACCGATATTTCCAAGATGTTTACGCTCAATAAGTACTTATTGAGCTTTGTAGTAAACCCTTTTACGTAATATTAGGGGTTATTATTTACTTACATCTCGGGTTTGGCCTTGAGGGTGCCTAATTTGAGGATCCGAAAAGAAGGTAGTAATCTTTTTATTTGTATTATATTTTGGTAGAGCATATTGCTTTTCCGTGTTATGAGTGTGCTTACGGAACTTAATAGCATTAGATTTTATATTAGAAAAAGCCGAAGATTTAATTATTTAGTTCTATTTTTAGAATTGCAAAAATGTTCAATTAAAAGCGACGAAAAAACTTGAATTATTACGACATTTTTCCTCACATTTTTAAAGCATTTTCTTCTTGACGTAATGAACAAACGCCTCTTACTTCAAGACTTCATCACGTCTCTCTCAGGCTCATAAATTCTCTTATCAATTGGAGTGTCGGCGACTGTACCACGCCTATTGTTCATCAGCCATTGTTTGCCAAACAAAAACTTGGCGTTTGTTCCCAGACGTTCGTTATAAACGTTCGAGGAAACAATAAAAACCTACTTTGTAGGTTGAAATTGTCAAAAGAAATGTAGATGCTGATTTTCAGTCATTAGCACTAACCTTTGATTTAATAAAAAAGCGGTGAACGGTCAGACAATAACAGCTGTCTAAATACAGAGCGTTTTTAGACACCTTAAGACGCAGATACATACCAGTAACTTTGAGTGGTTAGCTTGCGTGTTCTGTACTGAGCTCACGCAACGCGTCGTACGTCCAGCCAGTAATAGGACTCGCCCGTCAAGGAGCGCTGTCCCCAATTTGACGTATTATTAACTTATTATACATAATACAAAAGGTATTTTAATAAAACACGTATACTAAAAGATTAATATTTTAATTATCCTTAAAATGGTGAAAGTTTCAGAAAAAAACGGTTATACGCGATACCTTTTGCGTAATTCTCAGTTTTTTATCCGCGTTATAAAGACACAACTTTACAAATTAATTTCACTATGTAATGTAAACATAATCTAAAATATTCGTATATTAAATTATTAAGAAAATGCTCTAATTTAACATATATTTTTTCCAAATCATTAACACTACTCGTTTAGACGTAATTTTCGGTATAAAATCATTAAAAGTAGCTTATCGTCGCCTTAATGTCAAATACTGGTGAAAACGACAGATTTTCATGACGGCGTTATCATAAGACGGAACCGTTCTTCTAAGAAATCGTAGCTTTACAGAATATTTAAAAATCATGATGTTCCTATTTTTGAGTTCCATACCTCAAAAAGAAAAAACGCCCTCTGGTCTACGCTCGGGCTGCACGTGTCGCCTGTCGCTCGCCCGTAGCTGCGATTAACGTGTCGCGCTACGGAAGGCATTTCATAGAAATTCATAGAAACCAGTCGTGTCCCGGCAACGTTGCCTCCTGCGGTCGGGTACGGAATGGTACCTTAACTCAAAAGTGACGAAAATAATGGACAGCCAAAAGATACTGCAGTTGAAGACCCATTTATTCCCAACGGTAATTACGATGGGTCATTTAATGTTTTTTACCCACTTAATGACCCTGTACATTTTCCCCTTAAACAAGTTAAGGATGTAGATAGCTTGATTACCATAAGGTTTACATAAATAAGGCTTCTTCCAGCAGTGAACTGCGATAGGCTAAGTCGATTACATAAATTATCCGACGTTGGATACATTGGTAACAGCTGTTGGTATTATAAAGCTGTTTTCAGACCAGCGCGATTTGACGCGCGACGCGACACAGGTTATTGTTATATCGTAAGGTTTTGTATTGTTAGTATCGCGTCGCGCGACAAATCGCGCTAGTCTGAAAACAGCTTAAGTTTGTTTCAAATTAATTAAACGAATAAGACTTTGTGTGTGAGAATTAAATAATGTACTGTTGGTGATAAATTATACCATATATGTGTGTAATATAACTAACTATACTCTATTTGATATAAGATTAGACATTTATACAAACCTTTTTTACGGTCCGTTCAACCAAGCAAAAAACCATTTAAAAGCAAAAAAGAGGTTACAATACCAACTGTTTACTGCAGCTGCCATTTGTCATGCCACCAACGCAATAGAAGTCAAAATCGGTTAATCGGACTGCAAAGCATTTTCTTTTAACCACTGCGTTACTTTTTTTTTTAACATGATTAAAGATAAATCTTTAAAGGCATTTGGTAATTTATTAAATACCTTTGCATTTATGTGTCCTTTTATACAATTTCGAGCCTGTTTTGCGGTAAATAGAGCTCATATTTGAATTTATTTTTATATTTACGTAGTTACCTCTATTTCATTAATTGTTTTTAATTGAACTGTGATTCCGAGTTCTTTGCTAATTGGCAATTACTTAAGATACCTTTCGACTTATACTTGCACGTGACTACAGAACATTGTAATTTAGTCACAAACATCGATACTTTAAAAAACTTATTAATTAGAACTGAAACCCTCGTATCAACCAAATCTTTCACAAATGTTCTGAACAGGCCAGGAAACTTACTCAACTTCTGGAGGTAGGTCGGCTGTTCGGAATCGGAATAACCACCGACGGCCGCCATGGGCCACGCACAATGGTCCATCTGAAGGATAAAAGGATAAGTGTGGAAACCAAATCCTCTAACATAGAACATATTAACGACCCGCCCATGCTTCGCAAGGCTTCAATGTACTTGTGTAAAATTTCATTATTATATGTAAGTTTAATATTAATGTATTATGACTGCATCGTTGGCCTAGTGGTCGCAAGCGCCACTGCTGAGCATGAGGTCCTGGCTTCGATTCCCGGGTCGGACAAAGTGTTATTGTGTTTTTCTATCTGAAATTTCTCAGTAGCAGTCCGAAGTCGGGATTTGTGCTTGGAATGGCAATAGGCTCGCCCCTTATTACATGGGACGTCAACATAACTGGCGAAATGTGGGTGTACCTGCTACAGGTACACCTCTGCCCAACCCTTCGGGTAAACAAGGCGTGATGTTATGTTTGTATATAAATTCTGTAAGTGATGGTGAAAACCGCATCAAAATTAAATCCGTAGTTTAGCGGTCACGCAGACAGACATGAAGAAGCACTTGGTTTTGTACTATTTATCGATAAATTAACATCCTTAATATGATAAAAACTTTGTCGTCTCAATATCTTTAAACCGCCAAACAATAACTTATCAAAATACTCTCTCTCTCTCTCTTATTCTGTCCACTTTCAACTTAGTTAAACATGCATAGTTGCAAATGGGTTCTCCGCAAGTTCATCGGAATTCCGAGAGCCTTTCAAGCTGAAGCACATACGAGTACATACTCCAGCCACGCTGCAGGATCGAGTTTACGGACATGATTTTCAATTTGAACATTATCGTACAAGTATTTGCTTGGAAAATAAACCTGGACTCGACAAAGAAATTGTGGAATTGAGTTCATACTTTTGATGAAATTCCTCGGAAAGCACGTCAAGCCGTTGGTCCTGGCTGTCATCTTTGACAGTCGTAGCAGGTAGTCAGAAGCCCGAAAGTCTGACAACCAGTATCACCAAAGGGTATGAAGGGTATCGTATTACCCAGTAACTGGGTTGTGAAGGTCAGGTAGGCAGTCGCTCCATGTAAAATACTGGCATTCCGCTGCATCCGGTTAGACTGGAAGCTGACTCGAACATAGTTGGGAAAAGGCTAGGCAGATGACTTTTGTTGGAATTCTTCCTGTTAGCTTGGTAACGAAATTGACGAATATCGTCGTAGATAAAAAGGGCAGAGATTCCAAATTCTGATCGATTTTCATTTGTTTTTCTTATTTGATGCGCTGCAACTACCCTCAAGTCTGTCATCTTACTCAAGCATTGTTATTAGGGTAGTATTTCCTGACTGTAATACTGTATACTGTGTACTATTCTAGGAATAATTTCTTAGTAACAGTCCGGAGTTTGGAAGTTGGCGGTGTGATACCCCCGTGCCTCGGAAAGTACATTTAAGCCGTTCGTCCCGCGCCTGATCTCTCTCCGGTCGTGCCGGATTGCCATCGGACTATGACAGTGAGGGAAGAGAGAGTGCACCTGTGTCTGCGCACACACTTGTGCACTATAATATCTCCCGCACCGAAAGGTAGTCTCCGCTGAGATTGGTTGCCATGGCTGAAATTCGGTCTGACGGGCAATTCCCGTAATTTTTAAGAACGTTCGCATTTGCATCTCATTCGCAATCTGTCAAAAATGCAATATATTTACCAAATTTTTTGACAAGTTTGACAAATTGCGAATTGGCCTTCTGGTGCTTATCATTATAGTATTCCAGCTATGTTATTGCCGAATGATAAAGACCCACTGTTACCAATTGGTAACGACTGACTCACGCGGCTTGAGTCACTATTGTTACTGCAAAATAATGACTATAATCGTCTGACGGTTGTTTCTCTCTATGGCCTGACGGATATTCCCGTCAATTAGAAGTAAAATTACCCAAAAATGACAAGTAACACCGAAAAAATCTGAAAAATGTCGAAAGTGACATAAAGCGCGCGTTTATTTCAAACCGCGGAGCTTGACCCTTATAACCTCTCATTTTTAAAGGACTTTATCGGTATTTAATTTGCAAAACTAGATAAACCAATAAAATTAACAGCTAACGAAATGAGGACAAACATCGAATACAAAGTCTCAAATGAAGTCAACTAGAACAGTAATTAAAATATAAACTTCGAGAGAGTCAAAGAATAAGAACACCTAGAAGTAATCGTAGCCTCACAAAATGTGTCACCGATAAATTATCTGTGAGCGCGCTTTTTTCAACAACTACAAAAAAGGAGGAGATTCTATGTTCGTTCGTATGGTTTTTTTTTGTTTTGGAATAGCTGGAAACGCCATGTTCAAACACGTACTGCGTCTGGTGTTCACTTGATTTTATTTCAGTACCTCCATGGATTTCTGGCGAGCAGCGTGGGATAAAAATTAGAAAACGTCAACGAAGCCGCCACCGGTACATCCACTAACTGATTAAAGACTAAAGACTACGACGACGAGGACGACTTCGTTTTTAGGGTTCCGTAGTCAATAAGGAACCCATATAGTTTCGCCATGTCCGTCTATCTGTCCGTCTGTCTGTCTGTCTATCTGTCTGTCCGCGGCTTAGCTCAGAGACTCTTAGTACTAGAAAGCTGTAATTTGGTATGGGTACCTATACATATTAATCACGCCAACAAAGTGGTAAAATAAAATCATAAAAACTTTTTTTTTATTTTTTTTATTTTAAGTGTACCTCTCCTATACGTAAAGTGGGGATGTTTTTTTAAATTGTCTTTCCCCTGGTGTGGATGTCGTTGGAAAAGTCATTGCAAAAATATTGTGAGTGTGTGAAAACCATTGTTGGATTAAAGAATCTATTCTAGTCACTGTTGTTTACATAGCAAGTAGTTGTCGTGAATTTGTGCGAGGTAGGTTACGACAGCAAAAAATTACTGTTGTGAGTTGAATGTTTTTGGTGATTTTTTTTTTATTACGAAGGAAATTATTTATGTAGTCTGAAAATTAAGTTTAGAACTGGTTCTGTGCAATTTGTAATGGCATTTATTTATATTATGTATGTAATGTAAAAAAAATGTAATGTAGGTATTTATGTATGTAATGGGTATTTTGCTTTCTGTATAAATCTTATTAAAATAAGTAGGTACCTAATAGGTACCACAAATATTAAATTAATTTGCATCCCCTGAACAAGCAAAATATGGACTGTACATAAACCACCAACTTTTACAACTGGTATTTTCTGCAATAATTCTCATTCTTATTCTTAATGATATAGGCAAATGATACCTAATTAAACTAAAGAGTAAATGTTCCATTAATACAAAAATTTAAATTCAAAATTCTAATTATTTTATTTCCCATTAACCTAGCACTTATGAAACGTCAGAAGCTAGGGCACGGGTTCTTATTTCCTATGGAGAAGAGCCGGCAAGAAACTACACGATTACTCTTTTAAAAATAAATGGTTTTTACAATGTTTTCAAATTACAGTGTTAATAGGTATAAGATGGGAGGACAGTGTAGACCTGTCGACAAGTACCAAGTGGCATCACTCGCTTAGACACACACAAGAGGGAGCTCTGAAGACGGAAATGACACTGTGCCGCAGGTACTTAAATGGTTCACCCGGCGCGTTCTGAAGCTCCTTCTAGAAATTATGTGTCTAAGATTTGAAACCTATTTTCTCAGAAAACGGAAAATCGTTAGGTAGCTTTGCATAATCAAGTTTTCTTCCTCAGACTAAACTATAAAACAGGCTAAATTAAATACCTGGGCTTAAGTAGCATTTACTTCTACTTCAAGTAATCCTAAAAGAGTTCCTTAGGTAACTTGACTAGGTTTTAATTTTATTTTCTTTGTTAGATTTTACTGCTAAATATTTTAGTACAAGAATTCTGATTTTCTAAATATAATCTTTAGAAAATCAGTAAAGAGGCAGAAAAGTTTAAACATTTATTTCGTTAGAAAATTGTGTTCTCTCTGAATAAAATGTTTGAACGTTACATTCTAATTACAAGAAATATCGTAGAGGTCCTAATCTTTGTCAACTTGTAATACAAAATTCTTGCACAACTTACACATAGCAACAAGACGCGGGGCCCTCACCTCGGTGTGCAAACAAACGCATAACTTTTTTCTTCGTGTTCCCTGTGAGTATCCTTCGCCCTAGTAAGGCGAAAAGTTATGTTGGACTTTTAACCCACATAATCCCCACGGTCTTCCTCTAACTTACTTTCGAACTTCACTAGGTCCTACAGGGAAGGGAAGAGGCTCGCGCATTCATTCCTTGGCAAAAATACTTAAGAGCTGGTACGTATAAAAAAAAGGGGCTGTGGAAAGTAATTCCCGCCGCACGTGTCGATCGCCCAGATTAAGCTACGCTGGCCACGGTTGGTCCGTGGATGGGTGATCATCTTTACATACCAAGAACCCTCCATGCCTCGAAAAGCACGTTAAGCTATTGGTCCCGGCTGTCATTCGTGCATCCTTCACAGTTGTTACGGGTCGTTAGACGCCCGAAAGTCTGACAACCAGTCTTACCAAGGGTCATCGTGTTACTCAGTCTTACCTAAGGGTATCGTGTAACTGGGTTGTGGAGGTCAGATAGGCAATCGCTCCTTGTAAAAAATCAGTCTTCCTAGCCTTTTCCCAACCATCTTGGGGTCGGCTTCCAGTCTAACCGGATGTAGCTGAATACCAGTATTTTACATAGAGCGACTGCCTATCTGACCTCCACAACCCAGTAACTGGGTAATACGATATCCATTGGTAAGACTGGTATCAGACTTTCGGGCTTCTGACGACTCGTAACGACTGTCAAAAATCCACGAATGACAGCCGGGACCAACGGCTTAACGTGCTTTCCGAAGCACGGAGGAGTCTCAGTATGTGAAGATGGTCACCCATCCACTGACCAACCCCGGCAAGCGTAGCTTAACCTGATAGATCGACCCGTGCGGCTTGTTATTACATAGCCACGAGCTGCTCATCGCTCCTTGTAAAATACTGGTGATTTTAGAGCTCCTAGTAACCTACGTTATTCGTATTAATTTTAACTTAATACCTCCACGCGGACCTGAGAAAAAGATTCTTGACAAACTTACATACAGACAGACGGACGGACGGACAACGAAGTGTTCTAAGGGTTCCGTTTTTTCCTTTTGTGGTATGGAACTCTAAAAATATGATAGCGAGTTGTGCACGAGTGCAAACTACATAGTACAGACGCCAGCACATCAAACTACTCCAATCTGTCAAATTTTCCCAATCAACATTGAACCCTTATACTTTAGTGAAAAAGTTGAAAATCTATTAAATAATGTTGACAGATTGTAGTAACTTTATGTGCTGGCGTCTGTACCCAATGAGGACGAGATTACTTCACAATAATTAGGAACGGAACGTCACTAAGTAAAATGTAGATGAAGCTGTGATCACGAAGATTTTGTTAATTGAAATATGCATGTTTAATACGACCTGTGTGCGTAGGCGTTTACCAGGATCGCAGGATTCACAAAGATCGCTTTTGACGTAACACGCGTCATGGAAGTAGATAAAGTAAAGCGTCGGCGTCGTGGCTCAGCTGACATAGTTACTCGCTAAAGCCGATTTTATGTCAGTAAAAGCCAAATCTGTCTCAGCGTAAGTTATAACCTTTAAACTAATGAATAAATAATAACTTTAGTAAGTTGTTCAAGTTTAATGAAAGCGGTTTGGGATTGAGACGACAAGTTTCTCAGCAAAATTGTCTTTGTAGATAATTTTGTGGGTGAAAACTTAAATTGAGAGACAAATGTACATTTTGTCTGAAATGACACTTGTCGTAATATTCTAAGAGAAGTTCTCGTAAAATACATTAACTTAACAACGCATTGATGTATTAAAAGCGGTAGATACGGGACTTAGTAACAGCACCTGGTCCTATCAAACTACGTGATTCCCCGTAGTCGGGACTGGTCGGCACTCAGTCGCGCACGGCATATCGTTGATCAATTAGCTCCATAATTACAGTGTTTTTTGTGACAAATACGCATCAAAATGACTTCTTGTGCAGCTAAACAGTTTTTTAATAATACAAGGAAGAACAATAAGACACACGGGATTACTTACCACTCGTATGTACAGCCGAAAATGCTAATTTGTTGAAAGTTATAATAATATTTCATGTTTACTTCGTCATGTTTGTGAGAGCGAGATAGATATTGAAACATGCGTGAGAGACACAATACGCATAATGCGTGACACAGAGCATGTGATGCGCGAGTTGCGAGACTTATTGCGATTTCACTTGCACGACAGCGCCGTCTGTTAACTCTGTTCTTGTCTATCGGTAACTGTAGGTTTGCGACTGTGATCACTGATCACAGATGTGTGAGTTTTGGTGCATGTAGTCGTACGCCGAGCCCAGGTTTTCTGATTGCAATGTTAGCGCGTAACATATCTTCCTCCTTTTAGACCCAATTTCACCAAACACAAAAATTAGCTAACAGGTCATTAAACACAGGTTACTGCTTTGATTGGCTCACTGACATGACAACAGCCAATCACAGCAGTTGACATGTGTGTTAACAGTCTGTTATGTCTAACAGAGTATGGTGAAATTGAGTCTAAATATATCAATGTAACGTAACAACGTTATTTTATCACTAAAATATTATCTTGTACAGTAGTTTTCTTCCAAGAATATTCAACCGTAACTAAACTTTCATAACCAACTTTCCTTGTTATATTCTTTTGAAATTTAGTTTTACTTATTTCGGTAAAGGGTTTCGTAACCAGAAAGTTTATTTGATATTTTAATAAAATATCTCCCAAGAAGCCAGTCAATGTCTTGAATAAAACAATACTGTAATTTAGTTTCAAACGAAGAGATCGTGCTTCTTGAATCTCTAAGTAACGCGTAACATCACGCCTGAAATCCCCGATGGGTTTGGCAGAGGTGTACCAATAGTAAAACCCTGTCGCCAGTTATGTTTGAGTCCCATGTAATTGGGGGCGAGCCCATCAACCGGGCACAAATCCAGACTCTGGGCTGCTACTGAGAAATGCCTACAGGATAAAACCAATTACACGTTGTCCGACCTGGGAATCAAACCCCGGACCTCATTCTCACCCTTCACCGTTTCACCGTTTTCGTTCTCATTCCTTCACCGTTTTAAGAGCAGTGGAAATTGTTTACACAAAGTAAAGCGCCTGCCTGGGTTCGAACCACGACCTGCAATTCGTAAGTCCCCGTTACCACTGGGCCACCACCCTCATCATTTGCCTAGCCTTTTCCCAACTATATTGGGGTCGGCTTCCAGTCTAACCAGATGCGAATACCAGTATTTTAAATGGAACGACTGCCTATCTGACCTCCACAGACCAGTAACTGGGTGATACGATAACCCTTGGTAAAACTGGCGGTCAGACTTTCAAGCTTCAAAAGACCCGTAACGTCTGTCAGAGATCCACCAATGACAGCCGAAACCAACGGCTTAACTTGCTTTCCACGGCTCGGAGGAGTATGTTAAGATGCGCACTAATCTGCTGGGGCGCGCACCGCTAACTCGTGCGCTGCGCACTCTAAACACGGTGGTGGATGCCACAGACTTGTTCATCTGTACACTGGGTGAATTCACAAGGACCACGTACTGAGTAGCATGTAAATTAAGTATATTTTAAGTTACTTTGTCGCATTAGATAATTATCTGTAATGGCAAAGAAAATACTTGAATAAAAAATGGAAAAAAGATGATCACCGATCCATGGACCTACCCCGGCAAGTGTAGCTTAACCTGACCTGCTATCGTATCAACACAGCCTTCCCATTTCCAGTATAGTAGGTATGTTCCTTAAACCACACTGAAAGGGGTTTCTTCAAAACTCTACTACGTTTTTGTCCAATGAGAGTTCATTAGGCGAACCAACATACGCGTAATTACTAGTAAGTACCAATATTATTTTTTAGACCCACAATCAGCATCGTAGCCTCATTTTAGCAACTATTTTATAACACTAACCAAACATTTACAACGCAACGAAATGAATATGCCTAAACAAAATGTAATGTAACACATTGTCAGCCACACACTACATTGCTATTTGAGTTATTTGAACAACGATTTACGAGTCCCTAGCAAATAGTCACTCAAGTAGTCCGAGTACAACATATTAGGCTCTTGCCCTTGAAACTAGACCCAGAATTAGGTATAGACAGGCAGACGGGTCGTACAGGTCTGTCTGTCCAGACGATACGGCGCGCGGCGGTGCCGCTGCAGAGTTCTAAATTCCAAAATATTGACCCCAAAAAATCATTACATCATATTATTTTTCATTTTATCATGCTTAAATGTAGATTCCCATCACGTCTGCGTAGTTTCGCTACCTAAATTAATTTGCCCCTGTACAAATAACATAACATCACACCTGTATTTCCCGAACGGTTATGCAAAGGTGTAGCTATAATTCACCCACATTTCACCAGTTATGTTCAAGTCCCTTATAAAAGAAGGCGAGCCTTTTGTCGTCAACCGGGCACAAATCCAGATCAAGCTGCTACTAAGAAATTTTCTAAAAATTTCAGATGGAAAAACCCACTAACACCGACCTGAGAATCGAACCTCATGTTCAGCAGTATCGCTTGCGACCACTAGACCAACGAGGCAAGGCTGGCGAAATATCTGTGGTATAGCTACGCCCGTCGCACGCACATTGGACTTGCAACCGGCGACACAAAGCGGGAAGGTGTGTAGGTATGACTGTACGCGCTGCGAAACCGCAACGCATCGTGTGGACCAACCCTAAGACATGCCTTTTATCAAATGAACTAAGATATGTCTCCACACACGTCTGGGCCTAAACTTGTCTGAACTGAATTACTTTGAGAATTAGATTTGATAACCCTAAGTTTACTTGGCCTGATTGTTAGTCAAATGTGATTGAGGCAATTAAATTCATTAAGCCATGTCTGTTCTAAGGGTTACCTTGGGATTTGTACAGCAGATTGTGCCTTGTTACTTATGAGTTTGCTATGCTTACGTCATAATCAGCCTATTAATGTTCCCACTGCTGGAACACAGGCCTCCTCTCTGTGAGAGGGAGTGGGCTGTAATCTACCACGTGGGCTCAGTGCGGTTAGTAGATGTCACATATCTTAGAATTTTTGGTTCTAAGACATGCCGGTTTCCTCACGATGTTTTCCTTCACCGTTTTGAGAGCAGTGGTGATGAAATTATTTCAACAAAGTAAAGCACCTGCTTGGGTTCGAACCCACGACCTACAACTCGTAAATCGAGGCCGTTACCACTGGGCCACCACTTGCTCTCACTATGCTTACGTGCCAAACATTAAATCGACTAAAACCTACGCCTGAAAAAAAGATTTAAATTATTTAATGGGTCTTTCATATTCTAAACACTACAACGTCGTAAAAGATTTAGATGTTAACAAGTAGACAGTGAAGGGCGCTGAAGGACATAGTGGCTAAGCAATGGACTTCTAATGGCGGCTGTACACTCTCGCACAATCAGTAGCACTCGCGCTAAGGCACACCGAGACAGGCCGAGTGCGAGAGTGTAGATGAGAGCGCTCGGCCCGCCGCGGGTGGGTCTCGGCGTTTCTCGCTCGCTCTCCGTCTCGTGTCAGTTTTTTTTGTGCCCGAGTCAAAGGATCGCGCGGCAATTCCTCCCGGGTTCACAACTTCAACTGAACTATTCGAGAGCGTACATGACCGCACTCCGGATGTAGAATCTCGCTCGAGACCTAGCGAGAACACTTGGACAGGAGTGTACAGCCGTCATAACAGTTCTCACTAAAAATTTAAGTCCCTCATTTAACTAACATTTTTGTGAAAATCACGAATCATCATCAGAATTCGGTCACGTGTTTGACGTCATCAGTAACGTCCATCAGTATCTGTAACGTGCATGTGGATTTTAAATACGCAACGATATTCTGGTATTTCTGGTACAGGAGGACATGGTTTTTTTTATTAAGTGTATTGTTTCAGCTTAGTTTGCCCAGGTTCACATGGGCGTATTTTTATCTCTGCGACTTTTTTCGCGTATTGGATTTTCGACGCTCTACGCGCGGAGAGTTGAATATCCAACAGTGTGTTTTTTTTTGACGTGCTGGGATACGCGCTGGATGCGCTCTGTTGGATTCTCAATGCTCGGCTCAATACCGAGAGTTGAAAATTCAGTGTACGAAAAAAAATCGCCGCGATAAAAACACGGCCATGCGAACCTGGGCTTACCCTAATTTTGGAATGACACAAAAAAATAAGTCTAAAAAAAACGATAAAACATCACTTAAAGCCTAGTGTAGACTGGCGTGACGCGACACCAGTAATTTTATTGTTCTACCGTGAAGTTTTCTTAAAAATTGTTTTGTTAGAGTCGCGTCGCGCCAGTCTGTGCGAGGCTTAACCTCCAATACTAAATTATTATTCAAGCATGCTAAGAGCAATAAGTCTAAGCTGCTAACTGTGCTAATTTGTATGGAAAGCTTGTAACTGGGACGCCTTCGACGGGCGTAATTAACTAAATGAAACAAGTTTTTAATTGTTTCTTCAGCCCGAGGCTATTTATCTTCAAACCGTGGCCTCGAATGCCGCGACACTCAATAGATTAGAAGATCGTAAACTCAGAATTATGAACTTTTTTATTAAAGACCTTCTTGATGATAAAGATTACGGCGGCCAGTATTTCGATGGTAAAAAATGTAAGTTGGAAAAGTTTTTTTGTGATTTCTGACTTTTCTAGTACTCAAACCACAGTTGGTATTTTCTTGCTGACTGTAATTTTTTTCAAAATCTGTGAATGGCGATCAAAATGTTTTAAAAAGTCTCCTAAGACCGTTTCCCTGTAGCTACAACGTTTAAGGTAGCTGTCCTTGCTGCCCCATCTCAAAAATCCACCCTGTATATAACAGAGAAGGATATGTACGCACGTGGATATGAACGCACACTATGCAGGCAGGCATATTATAAGTTGGGGGATTACATCTCTGATAAAAATGCTTGGCTCAATGCTGGTCCTGCTCCACAACCACAACTAATTGATTAACATTTAAAAATACTGTTGGAGCTGCTGAAGATTGTAACACCATCTTTGCATTGTATAAACTCAATCTCCTTTGTATTATACACCGTGTTATTTTAGTCGTCTTACAAAAGCCGCCCACTTCGTGTATCCAATCACTACTACACATCCATTAAAATAAAAACGTTTTCCATAAAAAAAAAAAAACAACCGACTTCCAAAAAGACACTACAAAGTCTTTAATTTTGGTAGTCAATTGTTTTTTTTTTTTTATGTATAACGTTTTTATTATAATGGATGTGTAGTAGTGATTGTATACATGAAGTGGGCGGCTTTTGTAAGACGACTAAAATAACACGGTGTATAATTGCATAGCACAGGTGTGAGTACTATGTACTAAAGAGCTACCATTCACCGGGTAATATGTCTTTCATTGACTTGAATGTGCCCTGGCGGCTGTGAGTATGTCATGCTCACTCAGATGTCTCGCTGATGGTGGCGCGTGTGTTGGATCATTTAGCTCCCTTCAAAATGGTTGAGCTGAATGGTGCTAATCCATGTGTCATGTTCGTGAACGGGCGCCGTCAGTTGGGACTGGTCATCTCTTAGCTGCCATGGCTTATTTTAATTAAATTAAATTTTTGAATTGTTCTTTATTTTTATCTTTTTATTACGGACGCTTTTAACGTGCACGTCTTTTTACATTGTTCTCACATGTATAATTTCAACATGAATAATGTAACCAATTTTATGTAACAATTTTTTGTTTAAAAGAGTGTCCGTGGAGTTTCTTGCCCGTTCTTCTCCATAGGTACCTACTACGTTTTGGAATGGGCAACTAGCTTCATATTTCTGACTGACTGACTCCTTGACAATTCAAAAGTGCCTCTACATGGTTTAATTGAAATAAATGCTTTGAGTTTGAGTTGAGTTTGAGTTTTGATGTGTCTCTTTCGTTATTATCAGGCATATTTTAACTAATTACTATGGGCATACTGTGGGTAGTGTTGATTATTGCGCAATAGAAAAACCGTTAACAGTTCCGATCAAATTATAATTTACAATCACAGCACTTCAAACACTGTAGGTACACGACACAACTGTTTGACCGCCACCGATGAACCCTGCTTGGCTCCCGCCGATCCGAGCCACTCTGTTGAGCACTGCCGCCGCTAGCCGGCGCTGGCATCCTGCTTAGTCAACTCGTATTTCCGACATATATATTTCTAATCACATTCTCGAAAACGGCTAAAACGCTTTCGATAAAAGGTGCAATTTAGAGGTTTACGGGGGCGATAAAAATCGATCCAGCTAAGTCTCATATCTGGGAAAATTTGTTTTCTCTATTTTAACCAGAGCGGAGCTTGGTCGCCTAGGTACCTACAATATTATACACTGTGAAATTTGAATCACAGTTTTGCTAGAACAAACGTTGTTCAGACCATGGTCTACTACCATTCTACAACAATCAATAAAAATAAAAAAAAACTTCAATGGTATTTGAAAAAACACAAAAAATACTGATTTATTTATTTGCATTTCGGCCCGCATTGGCCGGACATCCTTGTACTCCACGTGGACTCCTCATAACTCTTTTGAATGCCATATTGCTACCGCGATGAGTCCTTAGATGTTACGGTTAATGTTTGAACACGTTTGGGCAACATAAGACTTATTTGAGAACGAATAGTTTAGTTTGTTTTAATAACATATTGGACGGTATAGAATGGTAGTAGACCATGGTCTGAACAACGTTTGTTCTAGCAAAACTGTGATTCAAATTTCACGGTGTATGGTAATATCAAACCATTTCACCTATAGTGCGCGCGGATCTAGTTGGCCGCTCATCCCATCATAAATCATCTCGCTATTGCAATCTTATGTGCGTTTGGTCTTAACTAGCCGGAACTTTCAACACGTGTTGCCGTCGCGAAGTACGGCGCCCGCGCCGCACTGAGTAATGACAGCAAGCGCCCCCGCCTCTCCGTCCCACCGCTCACATACTTAAGGGCCAAATAGTTCCGCGCGCCCCCCCCGACCCTTACTCGATAACGATGCGCCAACCCGCGTTTTTGCTGAGCCTGTAGCTTTAAATTCCCCGATTAATAATAATGATCTATCCTTGATCCAGCCTGTCCCTCTTGCTGTCCTCCCCCCAGCGAACGCCCTAAGCCGAGGTTCGTACCCCACAGAGGGTGCCCTTAGCGAGCGTTCGCGTGTTGCCGTCGCGAAGTACGGCGCTGCACTGAGTAATGACAGCAAGCGCCCCCACCTCTCCGTCCCACCGCTCACATACTTAAGGCGCGGCCAACTTTTTCCGCGCGCACTATAATACAAACGCAAACAACTTATTACTTAATCCTTCAGTACCAACCCGGTGAGATATTTTCTTATAAGATTTATTAAAAGACTTAGAAAAATAAATATACATAGTAATATCGCTTTTCTCGTGGCCTCGGCTTTGTTACCAGTCTCTAAGGCGTTCAGTTAGAAACTTATCTAAGAAGCCGTGTAATTAATTATCTATATTCACAACTTTATTGAAATTTGTATTTTTTATTGCGCTAAATACTTAACTTTATTCTAGTAAATTAGGTACCTAATGGTTTGTGTAGGTACTAGAACAAAATCATGAAAAAAATTCGTAAATTGTGGAATAAACGGCTTATTCCCAAAGTACTCCATTCTTTTGTTCTAAAAAGATAAGAATCTCATACATTCATTCCCAAGTTACTCCAAGGAATTATTAGTATTTAAAAATACTTATTATTTTGTTCCCATTCTGCTCCATAGGTATCTGGAATTATTCTCAAAGTACTCCACCGATTATTCGCTATCAATTCTCAAACTGCTCCATCTACATAATTAACTATAAAATACATATTTCATTACAGTCACTCACAAAATTTCTTAAAATAAAGATTAAAGTTTAGCATTTTGTTATAAAGTCAATTAATATTTAAAATTGTAGGCTTTTTATGATAATAGCAAAAAAACATAGTATAGTGAGATTAATGTTTATTTTAGAATCATAATATTATTTGTGCGTCATCCATCGATCACTAATAACGAGTAAGTTCTTTATTAGTGATCGATGCGTCATCTATCGGATAAACTCGACTCACTTTTAAACATTAAATTGTTTACCATGTCATGTAAAAGGGGTTTGAAGATTTTGGCCCTAAAATCAGCCATCATTTTGTTTTTTTTTTCAAAATCGCGGTGCACAATGAATGTCATATATTCGGTTAGGGGACACTTACACAAACATAAAACTTTATATGAGATAACATCATAAAGCGTCACGATTCTGAGATATTCAAAGATAAAAGTAAGAATTGTTATAACGAATTTACTTATATATGTTGTAGTTACTTCATGTTGATTAAGTTATTTACACATGAATTAATTGACTACACCTAGTGGATAAAACATAACATTTTTTAATCATATTCGGTATAAATAATATTATCCAAGAAGGCAGCGGGAGGCTGAATAGGATTTTTTTGGTGTCGCGCCCATAACATGCACCATATAATACTTATACCATTTAAACACACGTTCTCATTCGGCGGGAGGTACATATATATTTTTATCTCTTTCGCTCTTAACTAAAACATTACCTATACATGATGCAATTATGTTTTCATAGTTCAATATACCTACCTGAAGGAAAAAAAAAAAAAAAAGAACTCGTTTCAGGGTTCAGTTTTCGACTTATATTTCGGTGAATAACTCGGAAACGTGACGCTTTAGGATATTATGTTATATGAAATTTTTTGTTTGTATAAGTGTCCTCTATTTAAATATATAACTTTCGATTATCACCGCGATTCTGAAAAAAAATCAAAATGGCGGCCTCACGTTAGGGCCACCCTCCATACAAAAATCTTCAAACCCCTTTCAAATGATTATTGGTCGAATTTTTTAAATATTTTATGTTAGGCTTAATTGCCAGATATCATTTTAGATATTTTATTCTTTGTATTTCATGTTTTTTAGACTTTTTCTCTTCTTCTTGAATATATTTAATTTATCAGTATTATAATACTGAAAATTATTGTTGAATTATATTATAAAGTCTTTAATTTAAAAATTTCTTTACACTTAAAAATATATTTGCAAAGCTTTTGAGCATATCTGTACGTCAGCCATAGTAATCCGGTACATATTTAAATTAGGTTTTTGATTAAAATGGGGTGGAGTACTTTGAGAACATTTTAATATTATCATGGAGTAGAATGAAACTTAATTAAAAACATTATATTTTTCATGGAGTAGTTTGGGAACTTTTTTTGGAGTACTTTGGGAATAAGCCGAATAAACATTTAGATCTATACTAAAATTTGTTTGTTTATAATATTAGTATAGAAGTATAGATCTAAATGTTTGTTTGTTTGTTTGTAAGTTTGTATGTAGGGGATTGTAATCTCCGAAACTTCAAGTCGGATTTGAAAAATTATTTTTGCATTGGATAACCCAATTCTTGAGGAAGATTATAGGTACACGGACGAAGTCGCGGGCAGAAGCTAGTTTAAAAAGTATTTTCTTTCTTTATTATTTCTAAAAAGAAGTACCAAAAAACTGACCAAGTGCGTGTCGGACAATGCACAATGAAGGGTTCCGTATTAGGGATGAATTTATCCCGAGAAACTTAACATTGTAGTTGAAAAACATGTTCTCCCATACATCGGTATGCGCACGGTCAATTCTCCAACTGCAAAATGTAAGTTTGTAATCTAGTCTTGTTTTTTTCTGTGGTTATAACAATTTTCGGACTTCTTATTTATTTGTGCTGTGAGAACTTGCTTCTAGCCTTTCATGATCCTAGATCAACGGTAACGTTGATTTATTTGCGAGTATCAAAATATGTCGCATAAAATGGCCGTATTTTGTTTTTATTGCGTTGACTAACTTGATTTTTTAGAGCTCCAAAGGACCGTAGATGTATTGGATACTAATTACACTTGATACCTTCACGCGTTCCTTATAAAAAGGGTCTTGACAGATTGACAGACAGACGGACGGACGGACCGACAACGAAGTGATCCTTAAAAGGCTCCGTATTTTCCTTTTGAGATACGGAATCCATGAAAAAATAATTGCACACTGCACCACTGCAAAGCAAAGACTTCTTAACTACACAAAGGACTGAGGTAATCGCTTCGTTATTGCTGATAAAGAAAATCTTGTGAATCTCCACTCAAGCCGGCAAATAAAGGTAAGAAAGAGGTGGGATCTCTGTTCTTCGTCAGCGTTCACCTCGTCCGGGCAATAAAGGCTAGCCAGAGATGAGTAATAAGTCTTCTCCCATAAGAATGGTCCCTGGGGTAGCAACTGCGTAACAGCTCGTCACGTGCTGACCTGCAGGCTTATGTATCTCTCTTGGTCTGGTTCCTTACATTAGTTCTATTTTGGCAAAGTAATCTCTACCGGCATAGACCTAGAGTTCATTGGAATGTGCAAGCCTCACCACGACGACATCAACGTAGAGATACGCCGGTGTATCACTGCAGGGCAAAGGCCTCCCTACTCTTTTTCCGCTTCTATTTAATAACACCTATCCTAATTTATGCAAAAGTAAGGTTACATACATGTATTATTATCAAATCAATAAGTACCGTAATACAACAATAGCCGATTACAAAACATGATCATAATCCGCCACCATATTCAAATAAAACACAATACTGCGCATGCGCAAACTAGGTCGGACATGAACAATTTGACCAGAGTACCATCATTTTAACTTGCAGTTCAAAACTAAAGCATTGGCAAAGTGCTAGTATAGTCTGGACAAAGTAGAGTTTCCAAAGGAGTAAACACGAAATCTAATAAAAACACGAGGTAAGCAAGTGTCTTTGTGGGAATGTGTGTGTGGATGGATAACTGTACTTCCAATAAAATTAAGCCAGTTGTTTTAAAACGGATTATATTATTCCAATTATCACCAATCCAATCAAATACCAGGCAAGGCAGGAGCACTATGTTGTATCAACCTATCGCGAACCCGATCCGTGAGGAAGTGAACGAACATTCATAGAGAGATGGCTACCGAGAGCGCATGCTAGTGATGTTCGTATTCATAAAGTATTTGCTATTTAGTAACATTTAGTGTTGGGATTCCAACATGCTCCGGCCTTACAAAGGAAACAAGAGAAAAATAAATCAAACAGCTACATTAAGCTAGTTAAAAAATAAAACAAATAGCTACCTGCTAGTTAAAAAATAAAGCTAATAGCTACCTTAAGCTAGTGAAATTACAGTATCATTATCATCTATAGGTAAGATACAAATTTTTGTAACAGTACGCACATGTGTATTTCCCTTTGAATTTGTGACCTCTACTGCTCTTACGTGACCATCATGACCAGGAAATATTTTGGTAACTCTGGCCATAGGCCATGACATTATGGGTACATTATCTTCCTTTAAAATTACAATTGTGCCTATTTTTATGTTAGGTAAGACATCTAACCACTTAGGTCTATTTTGTAATGTATTCAGATACTGTTTGTACCACATTTTCCAGAAGGATTGTTTAATTTGATTACATATTTGCCAAAACTTGAGTCTATTTTGAGGAACAGTAGTTACATCATTTTCAGGATACATTGTTAATGAATTTCCAATTAAAAAGTGACCTGGTGTTAAGTAGCTAAAATCATTTACATCCGATGACATAGGGATCAGAGGTCTTGAGTTCAATATACATTCTATCTCTATTAATACAGTGTTTATTTGTTCATAGGTTAACAATTGCTTCTGTAATACTCTTCTTAGAAAATATTTAGTGCTTTTCACAGCGGACTCCCACAGCCCGCCAAAGGTCGGGGAATACGCTGGTATAAAATGAAAGTTAATGCCTCTCTGGGCTGCAAATTGACATACTTGTCTTTGGTGATTCTGTGAAGAGTGTAATTGATAAAGCTCAGTCAATTGGTTCCTTGCGCCTTTGAAAGTACTGGCATTATCAGAGTAGATTTCTTTGGGCAATCCTCTTCTAGAAATAAATCTTCTAAGGCAAGCGAGGTAGGCATCTGATGTTAGATCTGATGTGAGTTCGAGGTGAACTGCCTTTGTAGCGAAACACACAAATACACAAATGTAGCCTTTTCCTACTACGGAGCGTCTCACGCGCGAGAGTTTAATATCGATAGGCCCAGCGAAATCTACACCGACTTTCTCAAAGGGGCGACTCATAGCAGTCACTCTGTCAGCTGGCAAGGAACCCATCAGTTGCTTAGAGGCCTTTGCCTTCTGTCTGAAACATATTACACATTTATGAATTAATTTTTTGACATACATTAATCCATTGGTTATCCAATATTTTTGATTTAAGTTACACAGTAATAATTTTGGACCTGCATGTAAAAGCTTTTCATGTTCAGACCTAATAATACAGTTAGTAACATGTGATTCTTTGGGTAGAATAATCTGATGTTTATGATCATATGGAATATCAGAATGGTGTAGCCTGCCACCTACTCGCAGGATACCTAAGCTATCTATAAAGGGACATAAGCTTTGTAAAGGACCTTTTACACTTTTACTGTTTTTTAAACATTCAATTTCTTCTTTATAATATAGTTCTTGTTCATTCTTAATAAGCAACATCAAAGCATTATTTAATTCAGAACTTAAGAGATATTTGTGAGCTATTTTGCCACCTTTTATGCTATTAATAAACCGCATTACATAAGCCAATGTACGTACCATTCTGTGAATGCTAGAATATTTACGTATTTGATCGAAAACATTGCTAGTACCTGAAGACACTTGGCTGGCGGAGAATGCTGACCCGGTTTTTGCTTCAGGTAAGTTTGCAGGTAATTCTATTTTAAAATTAAATTTATATTCACTGTCGTGCAAAAATTCAGGACCATCCCACCACAGGCTGCAGGCATGAAGCTCATTTGGCGCAACACCCCTACTGACATAGTCTGCAGGGTTATTCTCAGTGTTTACATATAACCACTGACAGTTAGGCATATTTTTAGCGATTGCCCTTACCCTATTTGCAACATAAGCGTTAAGTTTCATGGGTTCTGTGTGCAACCATGCGAGAACAATTTGTGAGTCAGTAAATAAGTACACATTGCTTATATTATACTTTAGTTTCAGCGTGCAATAAACCTTTGCCATAAGCATGGAAAGAAGCAGAGCAGCGTTAAGTTCTAAGCGCGGTACAGTTTTGTTTTTATTTTGAAGCGGATTTATGCGCGATTTTGAACACAACAAATACATTTTAACTTTACCATTGTGATTTATAACTCGCAGGTACACGCAGCATCCATATGCCGTAGTACTGGATGCATCTGAGAATCCTATTAGTTCAATTTTACATAACTCAGTTATATGTATATTTCTATTGATAAAAATTGGTTTCATTTCTGCTAGACTAGAATAGAAATCATGCCATGCTTTCCTAGTATCATCATCAGGCATAGAATCCCAATCAGTTTTGGAAACCCATAATCTTTGCATTATAGCTTTTGCTTGTACTATAATGGGACTAACAAAACCCATGGGATCAAACATTTTCCCAATATAGGAGAGAATATCTCTCTTGGTAAAATTATGATTATTGAATGTTTCTGGACAAGACATTTTAAATTTATCGCCTTTAACCATCAATTGTAAGCCCAAAGTCTTTAAATTATAATCATCGCTTTGTAGCTCTAAATCATCAAAATGCTGTTCAGCTGAAGGAATGTCAGACAATATTCTATTATCATTTGATGACCACTTATGTGTATGAAAGCTACCTAACTTCAAAAGCTGGCGAATCTGTGACTTAGCTTCTAAAATAATATCCAAGTTATTATCTGCATAGAGAATATCGTCTACATACGTACAATTTTCTATAATGAATGAAGCTAGCGGGAAATTGTCTTTATTTTGTGCCGCTAGTTCTTTAAGACAACGAGTGGCCAGATAGTTTGAACTTTTCAACCCATATGTGACAGTGTCAAGCCTAATGCATTGGATTGGCTCATCGGGGCTATCTCTCCACAGTATGTTTTGCAGGGAGGTATGCTCCGGTGTTACACGTATATTTCTAAACATCTGTTTTATGTCAGAAGTAAATGTAAAATCACCACAACGAAATAATAACAATATCTCAAACAAATCTTTTTGAACAATGGGTCCATTTAAAAGCAGATCATTAAGTGACACTTTTTTGCTAGTTTTCATCGAACCATCAAACACAGTACGCAGCTTAGTGGTTTTACTGTCAGGTTTCAAGACTGCATGATGTGGCAAAAAATATATAGCATTTTTGTTTAATTCGTACAGTCTAATGTCTACATACTGACCGTGATGTAAATTTAAATATTCATGAATGAACTTTTGGTACTCAGAGAAAAGTTTGGGATCTTTATGTAATTTCTTCTCTAAGTTTAAAAATCTTTTTAATGCCAGATTAAAGGAATCACCCAAGGAGTCATTGACTTCACTAAGAGGTAATTTCAATGGTAAAGAGACTACAAAACAATTTTCCTTTAACTGAACAGTGTCATTAAAAATACATTCGCAGAGCTCTTGCTCTGATGATCTTTCATCGTAGATCTTTGGAACATCTTCTGTTTTCCAGAACTGAGTTAAGGTTTCATTAATATCTGACTCACATGTATTACATTTTAAGCTTACCTTATTACAGACTTTTGTTAAATTAGTGTGTGGTAGGGTACCTCCAACAATATATCCAAACTGAGTGTTAACAAAATGTGGCTGCGGACTGCTGGCCTCTGTTGCAGACTGCTGGCGTTCACGCAGCGCCGGCAGCTCTGAAGGCAGCAGCACCTGGAAAAATATGTCCGCTCCCATTAATAGATCAATCTCAGCTGGTACATTAAACTGATCATCGGCCAGTTTAATGCTTTTAGGCATCAAAATGTCTGAGGTACTGAATTTATACTGAGGTAAGTTACAGGTTATCTCTTGAACAACATGACATGTGGCCGCAACCTTGAAAGGATTGCTTAGTGAATAGATTTCTATAGGTAAGCAATGCTTCAACCTCGTTTTTGAATTTGTGATACCAACTACATTGACATTGCTACGATCAGGTTCCAAATTAAGCAGCTGTAATGCCCTTTGTGTAATAAAGGTCAGCTGGGACCCGCTGTCAAGCAGGGCTTTAACATGGATTTCACTGCCGTCCCGAGCGATAAGTTTCACTTTAGCTGTGGGCAAAAGAACATCATTACTGTTGTTGTTACTTGCTGCTAATGATGCAGTTGACGCTGAGCCAGTGGTTTCTGTATTGCACACATTTTTATCAGTGCCACGATGCAGCAGGGTATTGTGTGCTTCTTTGCACTTTGCACATCGAAAGTGATACCTGCACTTCCCATTGTGAGTGCATAAGCAAATATTGCACAGGCCTTTTTCATTGGCAAACTTTACTCGTTGATCTACATTCAGTAATTTAAAATTGTTACAAGAATGAAGTTTATGTTTCAACTTACAGTATAAGCATGAAGGCTCCTGAGCAGCTGTGTTGGCCACTAGCCTTCCAGCGGCTTGGCCTGTCTCTTTAGGCGATTGGCGTGGCTGCCCGTAGGAGATCCCCGGTTCAGCATTTTCAAGCGCCAGCGCTCGTTTATCCATGTAATCTAAGAAGGCTTCTATAGTTGGCTCTTCCTCGGCGTTCCTCTCGAGTTGAAATGCACGAGAGGTGTACGCATCTAATTTTCGATACAAAATACATAAAATTATAGCATCCCAAAATTTAACATTAGGCTCCAAGTTACTTAGAGCGGCAAGCATTTGTTTTAAATTTGACACAAATTCTCTTAAGTTAGATGCCGTTGACTTTGATAGCGGCTTAATATCTAATAATAAATTGATGTGCTCATTTATTTGTCTATGCCTATTATTATATCTCTTATTTATTATTTGCAAGGCCTTTACATAACTTTCACCTGTCAAAGGTAAATTTTTTATTAGGTCATAAGGCTCGTTTTTTAAGTACGAACGTAAATAGTAAAGTTTCTGAACATTGTCAAGGCACTTATTGTTGTCAATTAAAGAGTTAAACAGGTTAATAAATGGTACAAATTCGGTGAACTTACCACTAAATATTTGTATGTCAATCGGAGGTAAATTAACTTTAGGCATTGATTGTGACTTAGGAGCTGAATGATTGTCGCTAGCATTAGCACTGTTACGGCGATTGAGTTCCTCATCGATTGCTGTGATGATGAAATAATAGCTATTTTCCACTTGCTCGATATCCTCCTTGTCCTCTGGATGGAGTGAGAATATTTTTATATTGTGGGATTCGTATTGCGTAAACGTGTCAATTAACTTTTGCCGTTTAGCTACTAAGGTTTCTTTGGGAATACTGAGTAATGATTGCGAGCAAGCAGATTGTAACCTCGTGATCGTACCTTTCAAGTAGCCACGTGCGGCGACTAGATCCTTCAGCTCCATGGTTATTATTTAACACTACGGTATACTATGTTCTAATTTTAAAGCTAAGTATTTAAAACTATGCACTGCTTTGCCGATTACAATATTTTTTATAAGAAAACCGCGCACAACACACTGACGCAGACGCACGCCACGACAAACGCTCCGTCGGCCGCTCGCTCGCTATGCCGGGTAGCCGCCGGCGCCAGCACACTACAAAATGGCGGCTGTCGTATTCTCGCGTTGGCCCCGCCTACTTCGTCTGGTACAAGCGTCGTTCGCACCGTGTCCCAGATCGCTGCGCCCGTCTTCTTGACTGTGTGTGTGTGTGTGTGCTGTGCTGCTGCTGCCGTGCACCCACACTTTTCTGTGTTGAACGACGAACGAACGTTGATGCACCAATATAGGTATTGAACTATTGAGGGATGATCAGGTAGTACGTCTTCCTTTATGTCTGCACACTCTGCACTGCTGCCCCGACGGGAAAACTAGATAGGCACTATCGTAGGTATGGCCTGTTTTTTCTTAGGTACACTTCCTGGCACTGCCGACGGAGAATAGGTACCTACGGTAGGTATGACGATTGTATGTATTCACTTACTGCGTCTGCATTGCCGACGTAGAATACAATCTGCACTTCCTTCAACGTATATAGGTATGGGGTTTTTGAGCGCGAGGTATGTAATTTGCACAAACTATCGTGCCTGCCTGACAACTGGTGACGCGTCTGCACTGCCGACGGCCGACGTAGAGGCGATGCTGGAATCTTCACCGAAATTTCTTGAACTCGAAGGACCATGTGGGAATGTGTGTGTGGATGGATAACTGTACTTCCAATAAAATTAAGCCAGTTGTTTTAAAACGGATTATATTATTCCAATTATCACCAATCCAATCAAATACCAGGCAAGGCAGGAGCACTATGTTGTATCAACCTATCGCGAACCCGATCCGTGAGGAAGTGAACGAACATTCATAGAGAGATGGCTACCGAGAGCGCATGCTAGTGATGTTCGTATTCATAAAGTATTTGCTATTTAGTAACATTTAGTGTTGGGATTCCAACAGTCTTCCATAGACATTTTATTGAATAACCTGATAGCTTTTCACTTTTATTGTGGATATTACTTTGTAAGTACGTTTTGAAGTGGGACGTGAGAAATTGTGTTAAGACTCCTGTTGAATTGAAAAATGTGATTGAATTTTGTTTGCCGTTTGTCGGTTGTTTGCTGTCAAATCTCGCTTTGTTCTGTGATTGGTCGACTGAAACACCAACTACCAATAATAAAACTTTATGAGAACTCCTATCGTTTTAATTCGTATGGTGTCAGATAGGGTTAACGCACTGTAGTACAGTATTTGGAAGAGTGGACGAGCAAAAAGTGGTGGAGTTCGAATCCCATTCGAAACTTTTATGAAAGTTACGGTCTTTTTACCGTAAATGTACACCCAAAAATGCACAATATTATAACAATAATATTTTCTTTTTCAGTTTTTCAGAAAACAGTGCTGTATCCGTGACGAAGTACAGAGTACTTTGGAAATTATAAACAAAATTAATAATGATTAAATTGATGGCAAGATTGCGCACTGCAGCCCTATAATAATAGTCCACATAAATATTATGAAAATAGACTAGAAATTGATACCATACGTCACGAAAAAAAACAGATGAGAATCGAAATTGGAAGCACACAGAATTTTATAGAAAGAACAAGATCATCATTTTGCTGCCTTCATCTCAATTTATTTGTGGTCAGTGCAACATGCTCCTTTCTTCCATATTTCTCTATTAGTCGTCATCTTGGTAGTTCATCTATTGTTTCTTTGGTCTTCCCCTACTCTTATAGCCACCGAAATTCATACTCAAAACTTTCCTCACGACATTTTCTTCATTCAAGATAAGAGGAAGAAATTCCATTCAGAGAACTAAAATATGGACAAAACCAATATTATAATTCTTAAATCATTTCTACTTCTCTTCCTAATCTACCCAACGTGGGCTTGTTATTACTATTACCCTCCACAATTTATGGGTTACTACTACAATCCCAGTTATTACCCAAGTTACTACGATTTTGAAGACATACCTGATTATTATAATGGTACTATGATGAATATCACTACTCTTGCAACTAAAGCGCCGGTTGAGGATACAACTACCAGGAGGACATGTAACATATGGTGCTGGATAAGAAGAGTGGGGCTTTTTATAGTGCAGCAGTTGCTAGCTGATAATACTTAGTTTGCTTGGAATAAATGTTTTTATGAGTTTCGTTTGTTTTTCTTATTAGACAACAGTCAGGGGCCGCCTCCACGAGCAAGAGAATCACGAGGGATCTGCGCTTCTACGTCGGGTAATCTCCACGAACGAGCGATTATTCCGCCAGCGTATCGCCGCGTTTCAGCAACGAGGCGTTGTGCAGTAGTTCTGTTGAAGAGCGAGATGCCTTAAGACAGCGCGGTCGCCGCGATCTCGCTGCGAGAGCGCCACATTCCGCGGCAAGAGCGCGGTGGGCGCGCTGCCAGTCAGTGCCAATAGCGACGATCGCGCTGCGATACGATGACACGTCGCATCGCCGCGATTCTCTCGCTCGTGGATACGGTCCCTAAGAGAGTGTACAGAAATACGTGGTACGATGATAATATCGCCGCGATTCTCTCGCTCGTGGAGGCGGAACCTAAACTACTGAGTGCGCGACACGAAAGAAGGTCAGCGAAAAATTGTGGAACTACATTTGTTTAATGCAATGACAGACACTAGCGCCGCGTCAAAACGACTTTAGTGGTGGCGCAGACTCTAGTCGACCTCGCTTTTGTCAACGATTCCCAGTCAATTGAAACTATATTAAGGTTGAAACGGGTTGAAACTATCTAACAGTCACTTACAACGGAATGGTGCCATTTAAAATATTATATTTATATTAACATTTAGAACTAAGTATGGTATTTATTTTAATTATTTTTTTGTTATTTTTATTCCTTTATACGCTGCACCGGTTGACGTCATCACGTCAACGCCGGCTGTCGCTGAAAACCAGCGCTGGGGCTCTGTCTCGCATAGGATCGTAGCATTATGCTGAATGACGGCCGTTTTGCGTGAATGTGATGCATATTTCCCCTAACTTGTTCTTTTCGTGTTTATGAAAGATCATTTTGCATCATATTTACTGCAAATAAACGTATTTTCTTTCTTTTTCTTTTTTACACATTAACACACACACATCTTGTGGTTTTATGAAGTGCAACTAACATCCAACCTTAGGGTGATAGAGTAAACTACTATACATGTCAGGGGCGCAAGCATGTGGTTATGCTGGCCTTTTTTCTGATAGTAATATTAAAAGTCTCATTTTATTGCATTGATCATCACTAGTGATCGGATATTCGGATGCATATTTACCTAAAGTTACGTTTTGGCTAAGAAATCATGGAAGTGGCTTTAAATAAAAATTTTTTCTTTATATAAATCCCAGATTTGATTGAATTCCGGGATCAGATACATGGTATGGAAACGACTTATCAGCCCTCTTATGAAGGTCACTTTTGCGGTGTTAACATAAAAATTTATATACCTACTGTAAACATTTTTTAACGAAACTCAAGGGTCCAAATTGTTTGTGGCTATGTGCTATACCAATTTGGCAAACTACTTTACAACATTAGCTAGCATTTCTATAATCAAAAAGTACTAAACAAATCAATTCCGGAATCGCGAGATTTTTGTGATCAAAGAAAGAACACAAAACAAAAAAAAGAACAAGTTGGCGGAAAATATCCGTCACTTCCACGCAAAACGGCCATCGCTCAGCATAATGCTGCGTCCGCTGCAGAGAACTGATGGCTTTGAAGACGTTCCGTGACAGATGTTGTTCGCTCAACGATCGGTCGACGCGCGATGCCACGAATTTTATGAATTCTGCCGTTTTTAGACGCTGCTATAACGCGGCGACTTCGTTCTCTTTAAGCTGAACGCTCATCATGAAGGTGCCAAGAATTGTAGCAACAATTTCTTCCTACACAATGTTTACGTCTCACTCAACAGGAAAGTCTTAATTCCTAAAGTTGAAACCGTTTCTTAATCTAAGTTAACCCATGTTTAAGTTGGGTCAAGTGTTCCCGAACTTGTGAGGCCACCAAGTGTTGATTTAAGATTATTCCCTTTTGGCCTGACTTAGTAAATATTTAGCGATTAACCCCCTTACTAATAAACGTTGTATATCGCCTGTATAGTTACACACCGATTTCTCTCTTTCAGTCGTCAGTAATTTGACATTCGAAAGAAGAAGACAAAGCGTTGTGTAATATATACAGGCGATATACAACGTTTATTAGTAAGGAGGTTAGTTTATAATGTTGCCGTCTGTTGTTGCTCTTTATATAGAAGAAGACTTAATTACTCTTTTTTATTAATAAAGAGGTTTTCAAATTAAGCCTTCGCGGTACAGTAAGACACAAAATTCGATGTATAATTCTATGTAACAGCTAAGAGGTAATCCTCTTTTTAGGGTTCCGTACCCGAAGGGTGACAAACGGAACCCTATTCATAAGCCTCCGCTGTCCGTCTGTCTGTCAGCGAGCTCTATCTCATGAACCGTAATAAGTAGGCAGTTGAAAATTTCACAGATTGAGCATTTCTATTGCCGCAAGAGCAACAAATAATAAAATTAAAAATTAAACGGGGGTCGCCATACAATAAAATTAAATTTTGAAAAAAAAATAATCCGACCCTGGTATGTGGGGTATCATTTTCTAGAGCTCATCGAGTAGAGAATAAATATAATTTTTATTTGTTTTTATCTTCAAAAATGATGAATTAGGGGGCCGTAGAAGTTGTCTGTTTTAGACCATTTTTGTACGAGCTCTATCTCAACAACTAAACAAATTAGGAATTTGAAACTTGTGTGTATCATGTAACATAAACTGTTTATAACCAACAAATACTAAAAACGCCGATTCATAACGTATTTTATATAATATGGGCGATTTTCTGCAACTTAAAGTAATAATTTTGTATTTCATGCTAATATTATGCGATATAAATTCCACAGATAACTATTTAATAGTCGGAGTAATGACATGGAATTAGTAAGTACCTACTATCATGGCAGCATATACTATTTCGATCATTTAAATTTCGATCATCCAAAAAGGTCTACAAAATAAACTTTCTTCACAAGATTTTAAAACCGGCCAGTATTTTTTGAGTTTAAGAACTTTACCGACTTTTTTCAAAGTATCCCTAGACGGTGTTGATATGTGTACCTCATGTTAAAACTACACTCCAATAGACAATATATTCAGTAACATTGAAATGAATGCTGGCACATACAGTGTACTATTTAGTTACCCGGTTGTGGATACAATTTCATATTGAGAAAAATTATTGGTGTAAAAATATTCGGTCACGGCGGCCAATCTCAACGGAGACTGGCCTTCGGCGCGGGAGATATTATAGTGCACAAGTGTGTGCGCAGACACGAGTGCACTCTCTCTTCCCTCACTCTCATAGTCCGATGGGATGTGTAAAAATAATAAGTAAGAAATAATAGATTTCTGTATGACTATCAAAAATAACGTAAATAAATACCTGTATTAACCCGTGCGTTTGCACTGGCGACACCACGACAAAACATGTTGAAATCTCTAGTTCCTGTCAAACATTATGCATGAAAAATTGACAGACAATAGAGATTACAACATGTTTTGTTGTGAATGTTTCGCCAGTGCAAACGCACAGTTATAATTAAAATTTGGCGTACTACTTACATTCTATTTTGTACAGTATAGTCTGATGTAGTCATGTAGCAAGAGAAATCCTTTTATTTATAAGTAACTAGCTTTACCCGGCCTGGCTTCGCACGGTTAGCACTAAGTACTTATCTACGGCGCATCTACCTTTCCTAATTACCTATTTCTACCTAATTACCTAACCTACCTACCTACCCTACCCTTCTTACCAGGGTAGGTAGGTACCTAACCTACCCTACCTACCCTACATATCTACCTGCTTACCTACCATATATACCTATTTATACCTAGTAATACTATGTTAGTAGCAAATAAATAACTTTGACTTTAGTTAATGCATGTTACTGGATAAAGTTAACTTAATATTTTTCTCTTAAAATAAATGAAATATACTCCTACACCTATATTTTAACAACAACATTTTTTCATTAAAATTAGACAATTTCTTTACAAATCTTTGTTTTTTTATAGCGCCTCTGTTGTTACCTTTACGAAAGTATTACAAAAATTCATAGTGTTAAATCTTGTACGACATGGTATGGAACCCTTCGTGTGCGAGTCCGACTCGCACTTGACAGATTTTATTTATGTAAGTTCAAAGCTAATTTCCGGCTGATGCGTTGCAATGCCCTTTTCATTTTTTTTTTTTGTTAGAAACCTTCTTTGACGTGCACACAACAACTTACCAAAGTTTCATCACAAGCGGTTGAGCCATTTTCGAGTTTTTGCGAGACTAAAGCAGAGCTGACTCGACTTTGAAAACATTGAAAAAAATGTTAATCGATTTTTGTTCCTAACAAAGGCAAACTGAAAATCGGTAAACAGATTCAATTAATAATTAAAATTGCATAAAATAAATAAAATGTGTATTTATTTATTATTCTTTTCGATAAAGATGCAAACGACTTAAACCCTTTGACGTGCGGGCGGTGAAGGCTGGACTTTTTTGGGGGACTGTCTTATGTAATTCTCACTGAAACTATGCTGATTCTCAGCCTAGTTTCAATAAATAACTTTTGAATTTTAAGCATTCTGTACCCGTCAACCAAGGATGGTAAAGAGACTAGATGTGTTTAAATTAGGTTTCTCATTTAAATCAGAAGCAGGTGCCAAACCCTTTAATTACCATATCCAATACATAGAAATACTATAATAATTATTCAAGTAAGTTCCACACAACACGGTAAATACCTTCTAAAATTGGTGTCAAGAAATCCCCCGATATTTGAAGGGCGTCGTCATATGATCGAGTAGAGATTGGATTCTACATGATTCTGCTCTTAACCTGAAATTAGTTCCAATAATAATTTGCTTTGGAAGTAGATCAAGGAGTGCTGCTACTTACCCACATAGTGCTCATAATCCTGATAGATCACCCTAGCAATATTACTTCATAGATAGGTAGGTACTAATACAAATGTAAAAAAAAAAACGGTCCGGCCCGTGAGGGTGTTCTTAATGTATCGTTCTAAGGGACTGATTATGGGCGGAAAAAAATTCACCACATTTTTTTCAATGGCGAATTTTACCGGTTTATTACATGGGGCGAAGGGGATCCGAACCATGGACGTGCATAAAGTTGATAATTGTTTAAGTGGAAATATCATCAATTAGAAACAAGGATTAGGCCCGGTGTCCACCAAAGCAGAGAGGAGAGGAGACGAGAGGAGATGTGTTTGAATAAACCAATCCGATTTAGTTATTTCCACATCTCTTCTCCGCTTAGCTTGGGTGGAAATGAATCAAGCGGAGAGGAGAGGAGAGGAGATGTCTCATTTTTCTATAGAATCTTGTGCGCCGGCGCGCGGCAGAGCCGTGAAGTGACTATGTCGGGCGGCCGGGCGGGCACGCGTTCGCGCTCCCCGCAGTCCGCTGCCTTCTCCTCACGCCTTGCACACTCTCTGCTACACAAAGCTCACATCTCCTCTCCGCTACACTTTTCCTCGCCGCTTTGGTGGAAATAACCTGCCAGCTTCGCAGCACATCTCCTCTCGTCTCCTCTTCTCTCCGCTTTAGTGGATAATAAGACCTTACATACATTCTCCTACTATGTGTGGTGTATACACCCAAAATTCGTAACACCGTCTTTTGTTTCTTATCAAAACAAAGCAATTATACAGCCCTCATTACAGAGAATCTTAGTATGCAGCGTAAATAATTTTAATCAAAACATTAACGTCTCTAGAAGATATTTTCAAGTAATACAACCACAGAGCCGCAATCCTCAAGATAAATCAGTGTTAATTGTTGTTCCGGGAACGCTAGGCAAACGAGTTACCAGCCGAAAACATTAAATGTATTTGTTTTATCTTTACGCAGTAAATTAAGAGGTATCTTGCAACATAGAGGATCCCTTGAAATATATTCAGCTTGAGTTACGTGGCAACACCAGAAATTTATTTTTCGTGCAGCAACCCTAATTGCGCGAAAATGAATGGAGCTTTTTTTAATTGGATGATCTCTTTTGTACTACCGATGTTCGATTTAAATACAATAAAAAAAACCCTGTCCGATCCGAAAAGTAATAAAAAAGTCCTAATCATCATCATCAGCCTATTAATGTTCCCACTGCTGGTACACAGGCCTCCTCTCTGTGAGAGGCAGTGGGCCATAATCTACCACGTGGGCCCAGTGCGGGTTGGTAGATGTCACATGTCTTCGAATTTTTTCTTCTTTCATCAATGTATATCACATTGATGTTTTTTGTTAATATTTAGTAATAAAGTTCTCCATATTTAATCCATCCATCACATAGGTATGGAAATAATAAGAAGTGAGTAGGTACAAGATAAAATTAAATATGTCAGCCTTATGAAATAATCAAAATAATATTTAAATGACAGAATAAAAAAAAATCAATAGAAAATTAATTTACAAACAAATATAAATTAAGTTCGAAACAATGGAAATACCAATTCAAATACCAGTTCAATACGTTACAGTCAGATTTAAAACTAATACAAATCAAATTAAAAATATAAATAATAAATTGATCATTCAGACTAGTATTGATTTTTCCCTAATATAATAAAACGGATGTAGTAACTACCATTTTAACCTAACATTTGGCCTAACATTTTTCATTTAAATAGTCATATTGAAAGTAAAAAGTTATTGCTATTTAAAATTCACATTTTTAGTACGAAAATTACCTCAAACCCATTAAAAATAAGCACATTTTTGACGTTTAGATATGACGCGTCACATGTAAAACCCAATAAAATTGAAAAAAAAAAGATTTTTTTCCTGAAAATTACCTCATAAATAGACTCTCAGTACGATACCTAACAATGTAGCATAAAATAAGCAATTTATTTTAACGCCCAACAATTCAAAACCCACCATGACATTTAATAAGACTATTAATGGCAGAATAAATTACTTGCCAGCTCTAGTAACATATTTTTTTAAACCCTTCATTTGAAATACATACATATATAAACTCAGACGTTCCCATGGGAGTAGGCAGAAACTACAGAATGCCAGCTGCTACGATTCTGACATACTCCTTTTGCTTCGTTAACGTTCATACATCTGGTCATACACGCACGCTGCTTGTGAGTACCTGGCCTTTCTGAGAAGAACATCACTAATAACGTCACTATGTGTCTTTCTAGGGCATCCCCGCCGTTAATTTGAAATCTGCATTAAAACTACCAGGGTTATAAAAAAAAACTTTTCTTATTTTTGTAAGCCCGACCAAAAAAAAAGTGCAAAAAAACTCTGTAAAGTAGTAGACGAACTACAACTCATAAGTGACTAAGCATCGGAAAACGAACTCACTTTTGTTTTAAAAGTATCGACGAGGATTCTGAAATCGACATTCTCAAACATTTATACGACAAGGACAGAATCTGGCAAGTAGAAAATAAAATATACGATGAAACTACTATAGCAAAAAAGTACCAACAAACAAAGTTAAGCAAATAAATCAGTCACGTATCGAATGAAGATAATAATAGAACTTATTACAAACTTAGAAATATTCCCATAAACATAACTTTGTGTTCCCTTGAGTGAAGATAGTTTATCTTATACCACACAATAATTATACGCAATAAACAGGAAAATATAATTTTTTTTTTTTATTATACTGTCCCACTGCTGGGCAAAACAAAATATTTACGTAGAGAAAATATTTATTCTTTTTTTTCTTTTTATTTTTGTACACAGTTTCTACTTCGCACTTATTCATAATTATAGCCGAAAGCGTCCACTGCTGAACATAGGCCTCCCCCAACCACACTTATTACAAAATCCGAAAACGGTTGATAAAAATTATCACTAAGGCATTTACCACCGATATAAATCTAACTGTATGAAAACCAAGCGTGCCACTTTTTCGCATACACATTAACAACAAATTTACTTGCCAATGAAAGAAAACATTTCCAATGTCTCAGCCAACTTTTTCTAGACAGTCTTTACAGAGATTTCGGTGGATTTCCGGTGCCGATAATGCTAAATGAAAAACTCGGCTTACGATCATTGATCATAAGTTTACTCTGTTTTTTGACACGCGAAGTACATACAATCGCGTCATCTAGTTAGATTTATATCTTTACATTTACCGACAATAGAGTTCTCTACAACAGCGTCTCCAAAAGTGGGTTCCGCGGAACTTATGGTTTTCGTGTAAGTCACCAGGGTTCCACGAAATTATTCATTTTTCGCTGAATACCACAGTTAAGTACCTATATATATATATAGGTACTTAACTGTGTGTGTGTGTGACAAATCATCAGCATTTAAAAGAAAATTAAATTTCTGGATTTCCTGCGTAGAAAAGGACAACCTTGAATGTTTTCGGATAGTGATATATTTATATGGATGGGTACATAATCCACAAAATCCATTTTCGTCTATTCGTATTTATCGTCAGAAGTCACCCTGTGGTGCTAATCGTCCTGGATTATAAAGCATTCATAGGTCTTCAAAGTTGATCCACATTAAAACACACATTTGAGTCTGTATCTCTGAATGGGTTGATGTTAGGAATGAATACCCTGAAGTAGCCAAAAAGGCGATCTTAACTTAGCTCCTTTAAGTCACAATGTATGGTTGTGAAACAGGTTTTTCAGTTTACACTTATACCAATACCAAATTCAGTTCGAGATTGGGTGCAACCAGATTCTACTACAGATATGCATACAACTGTAGGACATAATATCGAACTACAAAGCAGTAAAATAGATATTAAAACGGAAACATTTAAATAAAAACGACGTGTTCTGTGAGAGCTAATGACAGATTGCACTTTATTGAAAGAACATAGACAATACATACTTATAACCATAGTTTATTTGGTGTTGCCACGACAAGCAACTGACTTTCTAACAATAGATAAAACAGTCAAACAATTTAATTCTTCACATTAAAAGTAAAAATTGAAATTGTTTTACTTTTCAAATTACAGTGTCTTTGATGTGTAATCATTTGACATGGGGTTCCATAAAACGAAAGGTATTTGGTGAGTGTTCCGTTATCTTAAAAGTTTGGGAACCCCTGCTCTACAAATTTTATGTATTAGTCCAATCTTGACACAACTTTTAAATAACTTTTTCACGATTTGACGCATAAGAACCAAAGGATAGACTTAAAAAAAACTACCTACCCTTAATTTGACCTTAATTAACAGTATCAAAACGTTATTGGAATGTCATTGACATTTACCATTTACATCTTCAACCAATTTACTTGCCAACAATAAGAAACCTGTAAATAAATGGAATTCTTAATAAGTGCCAAAGACGGCGCAGTAAATAAACCAATCATAAAATTACAATGATTTTATATTCAAAGCCTTGTTCACACGATTTCAGTTCTGTGCTAATAAACAAGCTAGTTCAGTTGCCTTCATCTTACTTCGAGCAAGCCATTCTGTCCAGTCGAGCAGTGTTATATCCTGTTTTCCATACGTCAAGGCTGAGTCTAGGGTTGCCAACACTACTATATAATTTAGTATCCTGCTAAATTAGAGACCTAAATACTATATTTCTGATGAAAAATGTAGTAACTACAATATTTTGATATCAATACAAAATGGCGAGATGATCGGAATTGAACCAGTATTAATCTCATAAAAGCTGAATTAATGATATTTTGTAACCTTATTTTAGAGAGTAAAAATAATTACGAAACTAGAAAAAAAAAAAAAGACGTGTGGCACTCGGGGACTGCCCCGGCGAAGCTATTGCATAGCATTTTTTATCAACTTACGCAATTGTAAAATATTAACCCGAATACAAGAAATACTTAAACAATGATGACATTGACAGGAACTGTTATTCACATTTATAGTTTTTAAAACTTAAAAACTAACTTTAAAATGCATTTAAAGAATGAAAATGTTTTTGAAACATACCTGTCTACTATATATTTTTTTATTTTTTCATGTTTTTACAGGCAATGGCTTCGAAAATACTATGTTTGGTATAAAAAAAATTGCCAACCCTAGTTGAAACACAGGTCTAATTTGGCAACAGAAGCTTTTAGAATTAGTTAGACTGGTAGACCAAGTCAGAGCCTGGGGGCCAACCACCACCTCTTATAGCAATATTACTTTAGTGTTAGAAAGAGATGGAGCTATACGTCCTGTGTACCTCCATCTCTTTCCTCACACAAAAGTCATCCTAACTAATATTATAAATGCGAAAGGTCTTTGTTTGTTATGCTGCGGCCGCATCTACGTATATTCGTAGGTATACTTTGCTCGCTAAAAAGTTATCACGCTAATGTGTCACATTAGCGGTTTCGCCACGTTTAATATATACCAGGGTGATAAGTGCTACGCAGCCCGAACTATCGCGACGATAACCGATAATGGTTGGTCACATCTGCGTGTATTGCAACTGTGCGAAGCTTCGTCACGATAGACGCAGATGCGGCCGCAGCGTTACGCTTTCACGCTAAAACGGCTGAAGGAATTTGGATGAAATTTGGCACGTGGTTAGACCATGACCTGAGTTAGGACATAGGGTTAACTTTTTATCCCGATATTCTCACGGGATCGACACATGCGGGTGAAACTGCGGGACGCAGCTAGTGTTAAAATAATAATGCTATAAGAGATGGTGGTTGGGCCCTTGTTTATTACCATAAGCTAACCGTCATCGTTAACCGTAGTTAACCGTCAAAGTTAAAGACAGACCACCAAGGTCTGTCTTTAATTTTGACGGTTAACTGCCTCGCTAATTTGGGTTAACAAAGACACTACGTGCATTGCTACACTCATTATTTTAGAACTGGTAGGTATATTTATTTCCATAAGCTTTGGTGGTCTGTCTTTAACTATGACGGTTAACTACCTCGCTAATTTGGATTAATAAAGACACTACGTGCATTGCTAAACATATTATTTTAGAACTGGTATAGTATAATATGCACTACTTTACAATTTTGATAATATTCGCATACAATCAAAACATGTGACTAAAAGAGCAAAACTTCGTTCGTAAACATTTTAAGTGCCAATTAATTAACAGTAAAAATCTAATCAAATAGCAGACTATAAATAAATAATGAGCAAAAGAACGCCATTACAAAACCAAGCCGTAATACCATAAAAGTACATTTCAACACAGACGAGTTGAAGGAACAGGAAGAATCAAATTTAAATCTCCCGGAACACAGGAAACGTTAACTTAAATTTTTAATTGTCCCCCAAGGCACTAGATCATTAACCAATCGTAATGGGGCAGTAAAAAGAACGTTCAGATCCGTTGAAAATTCCCCTTTTGTTACAATTCAACGAAGTAGACAATTCCTTAATTAAAGAACGTACTGAAAAGAAAATTCAAGGAAGCGAAACCTAAGTAACCAGAGGAAAATATATTATTCACAATCATCCGAAGACGAGAAGTTTGAGGAATTTGAAAAGTAATAAAAATGTATTGTTCGCCATAAAATATAATCAAATTCTGAAGAGTGTTGCCAATTGTGAAGCCTTAAATGCGTGCGCTCACTCCAATTTCAATGAAAGCTTTACATTCACAATTTTATTCGGTACTTAACGAAATATAAAAAAAACGTTTTTATGAACCACACACCTGGCGTCGTTGGTCATTTTTTACGTTACATCGCCTCGCGAGCATTTTGCGCTCTTATCGAAGGTTTCAGAACAATGGTCGATTGTTTTGCAGAAATTCATCTAGTATATAAAACATTGGCCAGTGAATTTTCGAAACAATACATTTCCTGGCGTTAGGAAAGAAAAATATCCGATTTCTTCTGTTTCAGCTTTCAGTAATTTTGTTGGACTTGAGTAATGATGTTGAATCATTACGCGTGACATAAACGTGATATTTTCTAGAAACAAAACTAGCTACAATGGAAAGTAAGTCATTTTGAATCTATTTCTCAATCCCAAGCCATACCCATAATGTTCACGAAGGCATAAAAAAGAGACGGAAAAAGAGATATCTGCAGTCAAACAAACGAGTTAAACTTTAGATTAATTCTTTTAAAATAGAACAAGAAAGTCTTTTAATGGCTGCAGAAATTTCATTTATGTAACGTTCGCGTCTTGCAAAAGTTCCTTCACAACTTTGTTTGAGTGAGTGAAATCATATTAAATTTTCAATTCTGTCCTGTGAACCGCTGACATTGTTGGAAGTTTACCTCGACGTCTTCAGATCACGACATCGCCATTTTCCAGTGTTTATTGTTGCAGCTTTAGTACGTAATTATGTTGAAATACTTTCAGAAATACTCATCTTCACGACTTTTCTATCAATAGCTGTAATAGTGAACAGCTACAAAACAAAGTTTTTTTCACAAAGTTTGGATTCGGAACCTCCAATCTCAATCCTGTACGCACGTGACCAGAAAAGTGACAAAATAACAAATGAATGTCTTATAGAAATGTATCCACGGAATTTGTATAAATACCCTCTGCGTATTGATAGGAACGACATTCCTTGTATAATACATTGTGTGCTCAAAAAATTCGGTATAATGACGAACGATGGTTACATAAATATAAAGAATTACTACAGAAGAGTGCAGACGATCCATAGGTACGACCCGAGAATATTAATATCGGACGTCGGAGAGACTTGTGCCCAGAACATTAATGGAATGAATCTTGACCACGATGTGTGCAAAAAAGCGAAAGTGTTTAACGACTGTACGCAACTGTACGCAGTGTCGTACAGAGATCCCGATGAGTTTCAGTAGTAGAACTTATAGATGTACTCTTTTTTATATTTATAAACTTGTTTTAATAAAACCAATAAGCTCTACCGCTGCTTTTATTACTGGGGTGTCCCCTTTAAGATCAAATTTTCTTTGCATTTTTATATCAAGTTGATGTAAAATAAACCATATTTCTTTCTCTACGTTTTGAGGACCTGTTTTCATTGAGGGCTTTTGATTACAACATTCCTGCATAATTTAGAAGTACTCTCTCTGCATATCAAAGCCTTGGAGGTTTCATTAGACCGTACACAAGCTGCCCAGATTTTTTATTTAGTTTTAGGAATTTGCCTCTTGCTTGCTTACTACTTTCAAAGGGAGAAATGAGTTCGGAAAATTATTCATCTCTACTAGGTACTAAATCTGAAATGAGCTCAACCGTCCGAAAGACTGATGCAGTTGGATAACAATTAAAATTTTATTGTGTCTCATTAGTGACAGTCAAGCGGCTAAATACAAAAGTGGGTCTGTCTGTCAGATGGATACGTTTACAATTCTTAAAGCTACAAAGTAATTTTGATGTCTTTTTAGAGCAGCAGGAATTCGTAAAAAGGCATCTAGTACTTGAAATACGGGTGGAGCCACGAGCCCAACTAGTTATATACAAGCGTATAAACAAACCATTATGATGCAAACTTTGCGATGTTTACAAACATGTGCACCTTCGGTCACGTGAATTTTATCAGCATTTCACGACTGGTTTACAAAACACATTACGTTGTTAACATTGGTTTTGCATTTAATTAGCGTCCTGTGATTAGAAGTCAAAAAGTTAAAGTAAAATAGTACCTAAAGTTATTACGATCCTGTCAAGAACATGACGCACTTGCTGGAATGTTCGAAGTATCTATACACCTGTCCTTTTGAGGATCCAGTCCACTGACACTGCTATTGACCATCGACTCGAAAAGAAAAAGGAGAAGGAATAGTAAATAGTTATTTGTGTTACATGGGGACAAAGTAATATTTTGTTCTTCCAGGGCGTTATTTTGAATTCAGAGCTAAGCGAAGGATTCTATAGTAGAATCCCGAGCATAGCGAGGGATTCTAAAGTAGAATCCTGAGGTTAACGAGGAATTCAATATACGCCGCCCGAGAACAAAATATTTTGTCCCCGAGTGATACACACTATTTTTCATCACACATGAGAAAAATGAGAAAAATAAAAAGCTACGTACTCGATTTTTTTTTTTACATTATACCTTCACGCGAGCGCCTCCAACCTAACAACACAAATCAGTACGCTATCAAAAGCGGGGAGTGGACCAATCAGAAGAGAGAAACCCCAAACTCCCTAGGGAGCAAAGTTGAATATATAATAACTATAATTTGTAAATTTTGACGTTCAAAAGTGCCTTCAAAGGCCTATTTGAAATAAATGCTTTGACTTTGACTTTTTGACTTTGAATTTTGCTCCCGCTATCCTCTATCTATAGGCAATTGTCGTTTTTCGAATAGGTGTGATGAAAAGATTTTTCACCAAAAGGTTCACATCGCATCGGATCGGAACGGATACGAACGGATGCGGCGACAGCCGATCGCGTCCGGCAGGTCTACGTATACGATCGGAACCGTACCGTCGCTTGCGAACGTATCTGTTTCTACGCCCAGTCAAATAATTTCATTCCTACCGTGTTGACGTTTTCTGCTTCCGATGGGATACGCCGACAGGCGAGCGGAGCCGATCGCGTGTCGCGGAAGACGCCCGCGGTTAAGCTGCTGTGCGCGGCTTGGTAATTATAGTCTTTAAATACTCTGTACACGATTTAATATCGTTTAAAGATTGTAAAATCTGTTCCGATTCGATGCGATGCGAGTCGTTTGGTGAAAATCATCCTTTATAGGGCTAATTGTAAAGGATCTCGTTCTTGGAAATAGATACTATCTTATCATTTTACCTATCTCTGCCAATAATCAATGTTGCTAGGATCCGGCTCGAAGGACATGGGCGTGGGTGTTGTGGAAATCATATGAGACGATTCCTTGGTGTAAAATATAAACGAAATATGATAACGATCCTACATTCTGAAGACTAATAATTTATCCTATTATCCTACTAATATTATAAATGTGAAAGTTTGTATGTTTGGATGCTTGTTACTCAACCACGCAAAAACGGCTGAAAGCATTTCGATGATATTTGGCACACAGATAGTTTATAACCTGAAATCATATACAGGATACTTTTTAACCCGGTAGTACGTTCTCGTGGGATAATTTCCGACCTCCACCCGGGCGAAGCCGTAGGCGAAAGCTAGTAGGTACATATTTTGAAACAAAAGAAGATGGTCACTCGAGTTGAACAGGTGAATAATTCCTGACAAAAAAAAAAAACTGATTTAGGATCACAAAAATACCGTTGAGTACAAGTTGACAGTCCCAGTTCCGTAGAGTAAAAAGAAAAGTTTTTCGTAATATTCAGCCTTCGACAAACAAAATACATATTAGGTTATCATAAAACCAGGAAAAATTTCAAAATAACACTGCATAATGAAAACAGCCATTGACGTTCATTAATTTAAACCTGAGTTTTTAGTACCAAAACAATTAGTTTTCACTAAAATGAAAACATAATAATGATAAATTGTTTTGATAACATCTGCCATTGTCGGAGGTCGTTACAAAAAACCATCAGTACCTACGTCTGGCATATATATTACGTGTCGATTTAGACTAGGATTCTAGGCTTTTGAATTACATTCTGGAATATTCCTAGAAATAGAGGTAATTCGGTGAACACCTCTTGGAATTATATATTATATTCAAACCCGTATTAATTTCACTTGTATGTAAATGATCTGCTTAAAAATATTACTGTCTCGAATCTATGCGTACATCTATAAACACATTATTAATTACATAAAGTTGCTTTTCGTGATTTTCTGTATGACCGCGTCGTTGTTCTAATTTACGCAACGGATATTAAAATAAATGATGGTGAAAACCGCATACAAATTTCATTTCAAAATATGTATTATACACATAAACCTTGTATAATACATTAACATATAATATAACATTAACATTAAGCTACACAAGATCTTCTCGGTCCCACATACCGCACTGTCCCAAGACGAAAGTCTTTGACCAGTACGTGTTGCCAGTGATGACCTATGGCACTGAAACGTGGTCGCTCACAATGGGCCTAAAGTCGCCCAAAGGGCAATGGAGAAATTCGCAGGACAACCAAGGTAACCGACTTAGCCCGAAGAATTGCCAAACTTGAGTGGCAATGGGCAGGGCACATTGCTCGCAGAACAGATGGCCGATGGGGCCGAAAGGCAGGCCGCTAGTATTAATTGTCCTCCAGACTGAATTTAGGTCATCACGACCAATCTCAGCGCAGACCAGCCTTTAGCACGGGAGATATTATAGTGCACAAATGTGTGCGCAGACACAGGTACACTTTCGCTTCCCTCACTCTCATAGTCCATGGGACGGCAATCCGACACGACCGTAGGGCGATCAGGCGCAGGACCAACGGTTTCACGTGCTTCCCGAGGCACGAGTGTATCACACCGTCAACTTCCAAACTCCGAGCTACTAAGAAATTCCTAATTGAAAAACTCAATAACACTTTGCTTGGCCCGGGAATCGAACCCAGGACCCTACGCTCAGCAGTCACGCTTTCGACCACGAGACCAACGGGGCGGCTGCTAGTATTAGTATCACATTAGTATACAGTGTGTGTATGTATGAGAGCAGTGGTGGCCCAGTGGTAACGGCCCCGACTTACGAGTTGTAGGTCGTGGGTTCGAACCCAAGCAGGCGCTTTACTTTGTGTAAATAATTTCATCACCACTGCTCTCAAACCGGTGAAGGAAAACATCGTGAGGAAACCGACATGTCTTAGAACCAAAAAATTCGAAGACATGTGACATCTACCCACCCGCACTGGGCCCGCGTGGTAGATTACGGCCCACTCCCTCTCACAGAGGAGGCCTGTGTCCCAGCAGTGGGAACATTAATAAGCTGATGATGATGATGATGATGATGATGATGATTAGTATGTACTTACGTGCAATTTATAAATAGTTTGAAAACTCCTGGGGGCCTAAAAGGGCCACATTAAGCAATTTCTCTAAAAGCAATTCGTTTTCTGAATTCCCAGCAATTCCTCTATGGTGACACATATTTTAACTGAATCATAATCAATTAAATTCATATCAGAATCAGATTTGGTAAAAATATTGTTTCATGAAAAAAATAAAGACCGTAATTTTACCGAATAATTTTTCTTTACAGTTAATCAAATCAAATTTTTATTTTTTATCTCTACAGTTTAAATGTTATTTCATGATAATATAAAACTGTCAAACAGAAAAATTGCGTATGAATTGAATGCAGCTATTATGAATTGTCAGTTTGTGACAGCTTACCTATGTCATTCATAATATTCTATGAGTCTGCCAAAGCGTCCATTTTAAGCCTCCGGGTCATTCTCGGTTCTTACGTCCAAAAGTTAAACATTCTACTAACCAATCGTATCAAATGGCAATTTATAATTTATCCTTTGATGAAAACTCCGGAAGCGAATCAAATTCACCAAGTTTCAAGATTACGCTTTGATATCATTGACGAAGTTATCGGTACAATTTACGGTAGCGATCGAGCGTAAGATTTCAATAAAAGTTTAAATAATTTTCAAGGTTATATTAATAGTATTGAAATGGGGACGTTTGGAAGTACTTCATTTGTAAACATAATTTACCATGACATGAGATGTTCGGTTTGGGGACTTATAACTATAACATACCTATAACCCGGCGTTTATATCAAGGTATAAAACATGTATTCTACCTACATGTTGTGTCTTCTGTTTTCGTTTACACCTAAAACAAGTTGAAAAGTCTGAGACTCTAGTTATAACAGAAGCAGCAGCTTGAAGTAATTCGTTACACTGAAATTCATACGATTTTATAGCGCCCAAAACGCAGCGTACACGACTCGCGTCTCGGGTGCCTGTTATAACTAGATAACTAATATATACAAAACTTAGAGAAAACTTGTAAAAAAAAAAGAATCGGATCAATAGAATGCCTTTTTGATACAACGTACCGCCATCTAACGAAAATGTCAGAAATGTATGTGGCTTCCTGTCAGTATAAGAACGAAAGCTATATATAGCTCCATCAAAAAATTAAAATAAAATAAAACAGATTGCGCTGTCAACAACATTTCTACTCTCCCTCCGTCTTACGAATTTTCGATCAGGTCACGTGTCCTGACGCGAGTTTAAAGCGCAGGCCACACCGCCAGCTGACGGGCGGGCGGGCGAACATCGTTTCACCTCTTTACATACTTCGGTTCACACCGCGAGCGAAATATTTCGCTTAGTTTGTATAGTTTCCTTCGTTCGCTTCGCCCGCTCCGCCCGCTAAGCTGGCGGTGTGGCCTGTGCTTTACATTTTTTACCCATCCCAAAAAAAGTGCACAACACCGCTAAAGAGGTTTTCACTTTAAAAAAAAGTGAACAAAATAGTTAACAAGACATGTCACAACTCTTTTACAAGACTTGTTGAAAACCAATATCATCATAACTTGTACGCATGGATGTAAACGCGGGGTAACACACATTAATAATGACGGTACCTACATAATTACGTACATAATATTTGATCAAAGACCGCATGTGGTTGCCTGGTTTGGAACTTTCCTAATTTGCGTAGCAACACCAGGATTGAGGCCTTCCGTATCCTTACCACATCTACCCTGTTTACCACTATAACCAATGGCTAAATGATCTAAGTCTGGCAACATTTGTTCCTGTCTTAAATGAACGGCTTTAGGAGAAATAAGTTTAATCACAGTTTCGTATAATCAGCAGTACCTGGGCGACCGAGCGCTGCTCTGGTGAAAATAGAGAATGCTCATTTAATAGTATAGGAAAGATCATACTGATTCCATGTATAGGAAAGATCATACTCATTCCATGCTGCCCTGATAGTAGGTACTTACTAATCCCATGTTGCCATGATAGAAGGTACTTACTGATTCCATGCGGCCATGATAGTAGGTACTTACTATCCGATGTTGCCATGACAGAATGTACTTACTGATTCCATGTGCCATGATAGTAGGTACTTACTAATCCGATGTTGCCATGACAAAATGTACTTACTGATTCCATGTGCCATGATAGTAGGTACTTACTAATCCGATGTTGCCATGACAGAATGTACTTACTGATTCCATGCTGCCCTGATAGTAGGTACTTACTAATCCCATGTTGCCATGACAGAATGTACTTACTGATTCCATGTGCCATGATAGTAGGTACTTACTAATCCGATGTTGCCATGACAGAATGTACTTACTGATTCCATGCTGCCCTGATAGTAGGTACTTACTAATCCGATGTTGCCATGACAGAATGTACTTACTGATTCCATGCTGCCCTGATAGTAGGTACTTACTAATCCCATGTTGCCATGATAGAAGGTACTTACTGATTCCATGCTGCCATGATAGTAGGTACTTACTAATCCGATGTTGCCATGACAGAATGTACTTACTGATTCCATGTGCCATGATAGTAGGTACTTACTAATCCGATGTTGCCATGACAGAATGTACTTACTGATTCCATGTGCCATGATAGTAGGTACTTACTAATCCGATGTTGCCATGACAGAATGTACTTACTGATTCCATGCTGCCCTGATAGTAGGTACTTACTAATCCCATGTTGCCATGACAGAATGTACTTACTGATTCCATGTGCCATGATAGTAGGTACTTACTAATCCGATGTTGCCATGACAGAATGTACTTACTGATTCCATGCTGCCCTGATAGTAGGTACTTACTAATCCGATGTTGCCATGACAGAATGTACTTACTGATTCCATGCTGCCCTGATAGTAGGTACTTACTAATCCCATGTTGCCATGATAGAAGGTACTTACTGATTCCATGCTGCCATGATAGTAGGTACTTACTAATCCGATGTTGCCATGACAGAATGTACTTACTGATTCCATGTGCCATGATAGTAGGTACTTACTAATCCGATGTTGCCATGACAGAATGTACTTACTGATTCCATGTGCCATGATAGTAGGTACTTACTAATCCCATGTTGCCATGACAGAATGTACTTACTGATTCCATGCTGCAGTAGGTACTTACTCATTTCATACTGCCATGTCATTATTCTAAGGTAGCTATCTTGTTCTAAACTTTGGGCGACTGAGCTCTGTTCGGGTGAAAATACGAAGAAAATGAATTTTCCCGTAGATGAGACCTGAGAGAGATTATTTGCCCCCGTAAACTCCTATATTGCAACTTTCATCGAGAGCCATCCTCGAGAACATGGTTACAAATATATATGTATACACAAATATTGCTCGTTTAATAACATAGGATAAAGCCCCCCGTCCCCCCTTTTTACCAGACCTAACTAGAAAGAGAACGGTGTATTTGATCATCACCATTACCTTCTCCTAGAGTAGAAAGTTGTTAAGACCGTCTTTCAATCCAATTCATTATATCTTTTATATATCACAAAGATAAGTATAATCAACTGCTGGGTCACACAGGCCTCCTCTCTTCAAGACTGAGTGGGCTGTAATTTACCACGCGGGTCTAGATGTCACACGTCTTCGAATTTTTTAATTAAATGAATTAAATTATTTACACAAAATAAATATATATACCACATCTTATACAGAGTCACTGCCAGCATATCTGCGATAGTCACCTTTTTAACGCTCATCATTTCTTCAATTCCAGATCTCCTGCTCTTCTCATTTCTAATGCTCACGGGGTTCGCGTGCGCTCGCATATCGGTGATGTATGCTCACGATAGGCTAAGCGACATAGTTGCCGAGCACTGCTTGAGTGAGATGTACCCTAAGAACAAGCGCATTGAGATACAGGAGTCTGATGAGCCCTGCATCATCTTTTGCGTGCTCAAGAAGTTTGGTATCATGAGCGCCACTGGTGCTATTAATTTGGATATTTATCAGTAAGTGCTGCTTTTAGATAAAATTAAAATAATACTTGTTTAAAAAATGTCGAGCATATGGACTGTGTTCTGCGTGCTACACCGGTGAAGCAAAAGCATTATCAGACAGCCTGTTGACTACCGAAAGTAGTTTGTCATCTTATTCCATAAAAAAGTGAAACATATGTGTAAGCGAGCTTTCATATTACATATAAAGTATTTACGAATCACTGCTAGTTTGCGAAGACAGCAAAAGATGACTAAAAATAGAGACAATTTAAAATAAAATATAAAAACTGGTTTACCGCCTTTTCCAAATTGTGTTAAAACGCTCATGCCCGTTTTCACCGACAACCTAGTGACACTTAAATAAATCAATAAATAAAAGTGCACTGTTGAATTTTCAACTCTCAGCGTCAGTGCTGAAAGTTGAAAATCCAACAGTGCACTTTTATTTACATTTTATTTGCACTGTGATGATTTTCAACGCTAGGCTTCGTTGAAAATCACACAGTGCACTATTATTTAAGGATTCATTTAAGTGTCACTTAGTGAAGGTGAAAACGGGCATCAGTGTCCGCAGTAACTTCTATTCTGTCTCAATCCTAAGAATATATGAAGGTACTTCACTCCAATACTCCTATATATAAATCGTTTCCACCCAACAATTACTGTCAGATAGTTGTCCAAGAAATGTGTCGAGCCGAAATCTAGATAAATGATAATAAAAAGAACACTTGGGCCGAGGAAGTCGGCAACTAAATAGAGATTCTCAAGAAAATACACCTTTTTAAGGTCACTCAGAACAACGTGCGGTCTGTCCACACGTTTGTCGAAGTCGTAATTTGATTTTGGATGGATTCAACTGTTTTTCACGTACCTATTCGTCTTAATTCCATCTCAATTCTCGATTACGTGAATACTGATTAATCTTGATCTGGAAATAAAAACGGTTCTACCTTTTGTGGATACTCTGTAAGTTATAAATACTTATGTAGTAAAAAAATATATCGACGGTGAAGTGTCGGTCTAACTGACATTTTTCATAATTTCATTTTTGCTTTTAGTACAATCTCAATTTGATATTTTTTCCATACTGTTTGATATCGTACATTCAAAGTTTAACATGATACCGTTAGGTCTCATTAGTAATTTTGTCTGTACGGAAGCAGAATAGTAACATAAAAAGCCATTAAAAAGTTATAAGCCAACAAAGATTCGTTTTTCTTGCTAATTTTAACACAACTTTGGGCGTAAATAAGTAATACAAGAAGTGTGAAATCTCGAAAACAAAATTCGTACCAACACAGCACAATTATCGAAGAATTCAATTATTAGCTTCATTTCTAATTGATTCATGCAGTGGTTTTTTCATAAAACTCCATTTTCCAAAGGACTTTTCGTAATTTTTTACGCGCTCTTTTTACTAAAATTGTTCGGTACGGTGTTTCTGTGCGTGCGAACTATATGTTGTCCATGTAGACCAGCTTCTAACAGAACTGCTCATCACTGATCCTATCTCTGTCGGACACGATGCCAGGTGAGACAGCGTGGTTTTCGGTCATGCCCACCATTGAGTTCGAGCCCGCGACTAATTCCACCTTAACTACATTTTTAATTCGCAAGTTTTGCAACAGTATAGATCAAAATGTAAAATACATTCTACCTAAATCAGCGTGTCTTTGGCATAGGGTTAGAAGTTTTTGGCACTTCGATTAATGAATTTAATTGTTCTAGTTTTCATTACTTTTTACTTTGTGTAAATTGTTGACTTTGACTATATTACAATTTCCATTTCCGTGTTTCTAATTACAGAAAACGAGTTAAAATCGCTCACCAATTAGATCAAAGGAGCGGGATTTCTGACTACGGGGGCAACTGCATGGAAAGCGCAGAGGCCACTCAACACAAGCAAGATGTTTGTAAAAAAGCCAAAGTGTTCAACGACTGCACACATTTATATAGAATCTTACTAAAGTAACTTTATCATTGTCTAACAAATCCGGACCATTTAGTATTTCGCTTCGAGATTTTGTGCCCATTAATTAATTAAGCTGTGGGTCCTCAGGTCATTTCTTTGATGCCCCAAGCAAAAAGTGTGGTAAATTAGGCGCCACCCTAATTTACTTGATCCAAAGTTTCGTTGACAAATACAAATCGGCGCTCTCATTTCCTGAGATCTTTGCAGTAATAAAATATTTTATATGAAAAGGCGTACATACGTGTTTTATTTTTCTTTTTCCCCTTGAATGAGTAGATTCGCCGAACAAACAAATAACAAGTTAAAGAAACCTTTTAGAACGTATCACATTAATTCAATTGGAATTTCTACACGAACGATTTCACATTGGCTTGTCAAAAGAGCAATCCGGATCTGCAACTAATTCGCACGAAACAATTTAAATAGAATCCCTTGAGTTTCCATGGCCATACGCTTCACTTATTAAATGTCTAAATGCTTAATTTTGATCTAAGAAGATGGAAATTCAGTGTGTGTATTCAGTGTGAAATTTATTTCATTTCGTTTCATTTCGGCGAGCATTCACATGGCAACTATGTTTGCAAAAATGGATTATCATTGGAAGTCTTCTTCAATTTCAACATTATTTTGCCACTAACTGAATGTTTTCTTTGCTTATGTGTAAAAAGTGTAAAAAGGGATGAAGAGGGCTCTGCTTGGAGTTTCCTTACGTGATCAAATCAGAAATAAAGAGACCCGTAGGAGAAACAAGGTAACCGACATAGCCCGAAGAATTGCCAAACTTAAGTGGCAGTGGGCAGGGCATATTGCTCGCAGAACATCTGTTCTGCGAGCAATATGCCCTGCCCAAATCGGCCATCAGGCAGATGGGGCCAAAAGGTTCTGGAGTGGCGACCGCAGCGTTGGAAGGCTTCCCACAAGGTGGACCAATAATCTGATGAAAGTCGCAGGAATCCGCTGGATGCGAGAAGCACAGTACCGGTCAAAATGGTGGTGCTTGGGGAAGGTCTATGTACAGCAGTGGACGTCTTTCGGTTGAAATAATGATGATGTGCAGATTTTGGCCATAATTAAAGTACAAGCCAAGCTAAGTTTTTAAATCTTTGTCAACTATTTGCAATTGATTTGTTTTCATCAACGACTTGTCAATATATTAACAAAGTTCGTCCCAGTATACCTGACCACGTTTCAACAGACTACAATTTATTTAATTAAAGCGAATTTCATTTCCAAAAGCACACCCACTGAATTAATACAAGTTCCTCTAACAGGAATAAAGCTTATTCAGTAACGTGATTCTAAATAGGTAGGGGATTTCATTCAACAGTCGACATAGGGTGACTCCTAATTAATTTGTATTTATAGACCAATATACCTTTTGTTAAGTGGGTCGTCCCAATTTGTTAGGCTAGTTTTTCTCTTTATACTGTTATTTGGTTTAGAGTAAATCTCCAGACGATTGAGAATGGAGATAGGAGTTACATTAATTTAAACATTTTCCAGATTTTTTAAATTAAAAGAGTAAGAATCTGATAAAATGGTGTATAAAAAACATAAAACTCAAAGTCCGAAGAGGATTGAGAATAAAGTTAGGAATCACAGTAATTTGAAAAATTTTCAGATTTTTGCAGTTAAAAAAGAATGAATCTGATAATAATGTTGTATATCAAAACAGAAAATACAAAGTCCAAAACAAGTAATAACGCAATTGGCTCCGGAATAATTCCAGATGCTGAATTTTAAATTTTGCTGGGATATTTTTCGCCTTTAATTAGGATGCCAATCCTTTTATTTCACCACTTCGCAAGCGAAAAAAATTACAGTGCTTCAAAGAATAGCGGTCACCCTGCAAGCATACATTTTTATTTTACTGGTACTCATTTTTAACTGCGTTCCAAATAAATTGTGTACAACTTTTCCAATAAATAATTCAAAGTGAATGAACGCTGCTATTTCGTCACTGAATACAAAACTTTCTTTTCATAAATTGTAAAAATTCCACACGAAGAACACTTAATTGAAAATGCTTCTAGAAAATAAGCTTAACAAAATCTGGAAAGGCATTTCAAATTCAAATTGGAAATCCTTTGAAGGCAATCTAGAACGATTTTTAAATAACAATGCTTTTGGATTTTTTTTCTTATTTAGGCAATATAGAAGCTTTGAGAATTACCTTAAAGCTGTTTTCAGACCAACGCGATTTGTCGCGCGACGCGACACCGGTTATTGTTATACCGTGAAGTTTTGTATTATTCGTGTCGCGTCGCGCGACAAATCGCGCTGGTCTGAAAACAGCTTAATGCTTTTATTGTGTTTTCGTAGACTGTACTTAGTTTATTAACTATTTACTTTCTCAAATTCGAAATTCACTTACTTACTTCTAAGTTGCTTTTAGATTTAACCCGTGCTTCTATTTTTGGGTTAAAAAATTCAGTTCAAATTGTTGTTGCAACTTTTTGTTGTATACAATTTTAATCACAGGGCTTGCAGGTTTTTGTGCGATAGATTGGAAACTGGTGTACCGGGAGACAAAAAATTGTATTTTGAAAAATGTAGGCAGAATTTTATAAAATACTTTTTCCTTTTGAATCTTTTTCACCTAGACTATTCTTGTTGGAACAATTTACTAACTCCGCGTGTATGTAGTAACTAATACATAAAATAAAATATACACGTTTCCTTTAAATAATTTAATCAAGAAATCAATACAAATGTTCAGTTACCGCTCAGCAGTTGAGAGATGACAAACATAGCTATCTTCTGTATCCAGCACCAGATGGAACAGCCCTTCTTTGCAGGTTCCTCCTCTTCTTCTTCATCACCCTTTGTGGTTGCAGCCATCGTAGTTTCCTCCTGACATGCCACGAAGGTTATCAGAACTGCCAAGTAGACCACAACCAGTAAGATCTTTTTCGAAATCATTTTTGACACTTTCTTTATTTTGTTTAAGTTTATTTCTTTCCTTCTTTCTTTATTTTGTTCTAAATTATAAACATGTGTGTTGACTACAATTTTTGGAACACAATGGATGATGCCAAGTTGTTTCGGCACCATGCTGTAATTTAGATTGCCATCTTTTTCGATAGTCATCTATTTCGCTTTGTATGAACTAAAATCAAATGAGCTATGCTGTAATTTCGTTTGCAAACGGCAAACTAATGTGTATTATGGATGATGGGGTCATTAGGCAAATGGAATACATTTCGAAGCGATTTTAATGAGAGGAAATAATTACATTGAATAATGTGCTGCATTTATAATGGGCAAGGTCGTGACAAGATATTTCGGATAAACAACACACACACAGGTAAATAGGCAACAAGGAGGAGCTCGTGGCTAAGTAATAACAGCCGCACGGGTAGATCCATCAGGTTAAGCTAAGCTTGCCGGGGTTGGTCAGTGGATGGGTGACCATCTTTACATATCGAGATTCCTCCGTGCCTCGGAAAGCACGTTAAGCCGTTGGTCCCGGTTATCATTCGTGGATCTTTGACAGTCGTTACGAGTCGTCAGTTGTACCCAGTTACTGGGTTGTGGAGGTCAGATAGGCAGTCGCTCCATGTAAAATACTGGTATTCAGCTGCATTCGGTTAGACTGAAAGCCGACCCCAACAAGGAAAAGGATAGGCAGATTGATATTGACTATCTACCTATGTCTGGTGTTTCAATCATTCTTTGAATACTGAGAAACTTTCAAAATGTAAAAAAGATATTTCTAAATAGTCTGTACCATTTCTTGGTATTCGCAACACGTAATTCCATCTTAAATTGGCAGGTTCATTGTTGTATGTTTGAAATAAAAATGCTTCATTCGTCGCCATTACTGAAAAATTTCATATAGATAAGTAGGTACCTTAATTATACGTAATAGTATCTTTATCTCACGAAGCCACGCGCGCTTTACTTGTTACCAATTCGCTGTGAATGCGTGACGAGTAGAGTCAGCATATAACACACACACACTTCCGACTTCGTCATTGTACCGAGTGCTCCTGCGCTTACACTAGGGCTGCCAACCGTCTTGTTTTCCCGGGACATGTCGTGCATCCTTTTTAAAGCATCTTGGTAAAGTCCTGTTTTTTATTTCGCGCTTTCAACCTTACGTTAATCGGTCATCTGCGTTTGAAGGTCGTAGAAAAGTCCTTTCTATGACCTTAAAAACGCGGAGCGCGGGGTAACTATTACAAAAATAAAGTTGTAAGGTGCACTCTGCTTGTTATTTCTTTCTCACTACTATTTTCGCGTACTAGAGCTTTCTCTATCTAACGGTTAGATAGAGAGTACGCGAATTGAGTTTCGTTGATCTGGTCTGGTCTTTCATTGCGTGTTGCTATGAGTAGTATAGGAGCAAAATATCAGGACAACCCGTCTAATCCTAGTTTAAAAATACCTGGTTTAGGGATGGCCACCCTAGCTTACACACACATTCTCAGCGTGTTTGTACACTTGTTTATCACAAGTAAAGCGCGCGTCAATTCGTGAGAGAAAAATACCGTACAGTATTAGTTTTAAACAAAGCAAAAAACGGTTGAAGAACTCATTATAAGATATTGCATCTATGATGAATTTTAGCTATTGAATCATCACCATCATCATTTCAGCCGAAAGACGTCCACTGCTGGACATGAGCCTTCCTCGTTGGAAGACTTCAACCGGTTCAGTGGTTTTCGCATCCAGTGGATTCCTGCAGTCTTCACAAGGTCATAGGTCCACCTTGTGGAAGGCCTTCCAACGCTAGGTCCGGAGGTTCTAGGGTGGGGGACGTCTCCGAGTCCGCCGCCCCCCATCCAGTAGGACCCGAGGTGGCGGTGCGTAGTGTTCCACGCGCGCCCCTTTATGACTTCGCGGGGGAGTTTCACATCTCACTCACCCCGCGGGCATGAGGTGGCCCGCAAAAGCGGGGATCGAGGAAGGCGCATTAGCTCTCATGTTCCCCGGTCCAATTGTGGGAAGGGAGCACCGCGGTGGTTTTTAGTCAGTAGGAGTCTGACAGACCTCTTCGCCCGCCCCAGGGCGGAGGACATCCATGGGGATGTTCCACCCCGGAACAAAAAAAAGGCCTTCCAACGCTACGTCTCCCGGTACTCTTTTTGAAAAATTACTTGGTAATGATTACTTAATACAATTTCAATGAACTATTTGTCAAAATTAAACATATCCAACAGAACCAAAGACCATTTAACATCGCGATTCCATCGAATGTACACAAAGCATCTATCAAACTGAGTTGATAAAAGCAATTTGTATAACCTCTTCTTTAATTTAATTTTTTTTTCATCCCTTCAGAGGCGTTCACCGAGCGCCAATTAGTCCGATAAAGCAAAAACAAACAGTACCTTGTAACGAATACAAAGGGATAATTCCGGTGTCTTTAATAACAATTTATTCCCGTCATAACCGAGCATCCGACCACGGAATAACAAAAAAGATTGGCACAGAAGGTCTGGTCTATACAACGAGCGAAAATTCACGTACACAGAGAAGCTTCACGTACAGCGAGTGCACGCGCACTTGCAACTAAACAGTATTGCAAGTGAGCGTGCACTCGCTGTACGTGAAGTCCAGGCACAAAAAACGAAAAATCGGACACATATTTAGCCGGACATTTTGCCCTGAAAACCTGACACATTGGTTGTTACAAGAAAAAAAAACTTATTTGTGTAGTTATTACTGTTATTCATTTCAGACTGTGTTCTCGATGTTTTTGATTGGTATATTGGCGTGTGCTAGCTGACTTATGGTTATTAATTTAAATTATGTTTGTGTTGCGTAGTCATTATTTTGCATACTATTATATAAAATAATTTTTTTTCTAACTGAACAGACAGCTGTGCTGCTGGAGAGTTTGTTGCGCCACTTCTTCTTCCCAGCTAAAAGCACTAGGAAGTGGTGAAGGGCGGGCGTTTTTGGGGGACTGTCTTATGTAATTTTGACGTTCGAAAAGTGCTGATTCTCAGCCTAGTTTGAATAAATGACTTTTGAATTTTGAATTTTGACTTACTCTACTCTTAATCGTGAATCACATTTTGTTCTTACTAAAGTAATTTGTAACTTCTTTACATTGAAAGTAACTAAAACAATCAATAATCAGGCATCTTTTGGCGGAGCGGGGTTGACCAAAAACCTAACAAAAGCCAGACAGGCCGGACTTGTGTATATTACGATTGTAAAAATCCGGACACCTGACAACCCTACTTGCAACTAGCATTCGTTTCACTCCGTACGTACGCGTCATCGTCTATGTGTACGTGCGTTTGCGCTCGTTGTTTGGGGGCGAACTTCTGTATCTATCTATTTTGTGACGGAATCTAATAAACTCCCATTCCAAATCCCGACCAGTGTAACCAGACCTCGATATTTCCCCTTCTTTGCCTTAAAACAAGTAAACATCAGGAGTAATGGACAGGTACACAGTCTTCCTAAATTGGAGAATTAACAGCTCCAAGAATTTGTGATGTTATGGTGTTTACACAACAAAACTGGGGTACCGACGGTTCAGCACATCTAATCGCGTTCAAGAGCTGTCAGTGTACAATATTCCATAACAATTTTGACACTGACAGCTCTCGAACGCGTTTTAGAAATGCTGATCGCGTTAAGTTTCATTGGTGAAATCTGCTCTAAGGCAGCTTTGGCACATAATAAATTAGTAGCAGTATTATATTTCAGCAGTGACCTTGAAATAATCAAATAATCTACGGCCGTTCGGTAGATAAACCTTCTGTGTCCGTGCGTAACGGTCGCACTCAATACTATTGCGTACTGATATCCACTGAGATATCGAAGCGTGTCGTTTCGGCGGTGTTTATGAAGATAGATTACTGTACTTATTTATAATGCGGCTTTGGTGTGTAGACACCCTTACAAGTGATACATGAGTTTTCTAAACCATAAATTTTTAATGTAGATTATATAACAGTTTAAAATTGGCTTACGCCAATACGATTTAATAGAGGACTAAACAAACTATTTACCCAAAGGAGCAATGTTCGTGAAAAAGTTGGCGAAAACTTTGGTCTATTAGATTAATCCTCAACTTTGTATCTCTATGACTTTAAGCCAACTCAGATTTAAAAAAAGCAGTGTATATCGCTTTCGGATGAAGTGCCGCTACCGGCATAATAGTGGCCTTGTCTAGCCGCTGTTACTGAGTCACTGTCACTTGTTATTTTGTTTGATTGTTGAGGTTAGTTCGCTGTAAAACATTACATTGTGCCTAAACGGCACCTGGTTCTCGTCGGCCGCTGCCGCGGCAACGCTCGCTTCGCTCACTTGTCTCGTATGTTGTGTGGGGTCACAGTTACCTTTCCGCCATTTTCATTTGCTAAGCCCAGGGGTTATGGCTACACTTAAGTTTAGCCGGCTTTAGATGAAATGAAATGAAATTAAATGAAATTGTTTATTCTGTAAATAGGATATTGGAATCACTTTTACTCGTCAAATTAAAAAAATATTTAAAATAAGCTAAATGAGGTCGGCGTTTCTTAACTGACTACTCTGAGAAGAAAGGCCGAAACAAACTCAGAGGTCGTAGTCTCTTTTAAAGTCCAGACATAATCTTGGTTAAGAAATTAACATTAGCCGCTCCTCAAAAATAAACTCATCTTTTTATATAATTATCAACAAAAACAAATACGATAAATCAATACAAAGGACAGTGAACTAACCTCAACAATCAAACAAAATAACAAGTGAGAGTGACAATGACAATGCAATGCTTACGGCACCTTAGCCGGACCGGAGCAGCGCTACTATTCTGCCACAAATAGCGACACTTCATCCGACAGGGATTAAATGCCGCTAGCGGCACGTTATACACTTCCAAAAAAAATGCAACCACCAGTAACAAAAAAGATAAAGTACTTACCTTCTTACGGTAATTACAAAATACTCGTAGTAAGTAAAATAAAATGTCATGACTAGGAGCGGCATAACTTAAATTAAACGATGCTTAAGAGGAATTTCTGCAAAGCGATCCCTCTGTAGGACGTCAAAGTTCTAATATGATGAAATTGCACTTTGATTAGGTGCTCTCTGGCTTCCTCTGGATTATTACGTTAGCATATCATTTTATAGCTGTTGCGTCTTGTAATGCGATTAAAAAAATCTCTTGTATTAAAATGTCATAGGAGTTTCTTTTGATATTTATGATTATTTTTCAATAATACCTACTTTTACAAACTCATGCCTTCTTCACATGGGGGTAGGCAGAAACTACAGAACGCCACCTGCTACCATCCTTACATACTCCTTTTGTTTAGTTTACGTTCATACATCTGGTCATACACTCACGCCAGTTAATATTAAGGCGACTTTAAATGATTTTATACTGAAGATAAACGCTAAACGAGTTGTGTTAATGATTTGGAAAAAATATATATTAAATTAGAGCATTTTCTTGATAACTTAATATTTGAATATTTTAGATTATGTTTGTATTACATAGTGAAATTAATTTGTAAAGTTACGTCTAACGCGGATAAAAAACTGAGAATCACGCAAAATCTATCAAGCGTAGTTTTCTGAAACCTTCACCATTTTAAAGATAATTTAATTATGAATCTTTAAGCATACGTGTTTTATAAAAAAATACCATTTTTTATGTATAATAAATTAATAATGCGTCTAAATTGGAACAGCGCTCCTTGATGGGCGAGTCTTATTAATGGCAAGACATAATATGACGCGTTGCGTGAGCTCAGTACAAAACACGCAAGCTACCCTTTTAAAGTAACTGGCATATATCTGCGTCTTAAATAACCTATTTTTAATGTGGTGCTTACTAAGTGAAGGAAAACATCGTGAGGAAACCGGCATGCCTGAGAGATATTTTCGACGGCATGTGAAACCAAGTCAGAGGCCCATGAGCGACTTTAAAACTCTGACAACAGGTTAGTCACTAACCAAATGAAAAGAAGAACCACGCCACCAACGCCAGAGGGTTAATTCTACGATCATCATCCCTCACATGGTAATGGTTGAAAGAGTTCATTGTATCGAATGACTATTGTGGTGATTTTGTTATCACCATAAGATAAGATAAGATAAGATTTTTTATTTGCTTAAACATGTGTGTGTACATACATAGAAAGTGCATACAAGATGTTATAGTAAATTAGGTGCAAACATGTTTGCCACTACGTGACGTGCAAAATAATAGTTTAGGTATACAATTAAACAAGAAAAAAAAAAAAAAATTATCAAAATGTCATACTTAATTATTAATGGGTTATTACAATTATAGAGTAAATGAACATTATTATATAAGTAGCTCCAAGTGAATCTATAATAATTAGTTATGTCAAGACAAATTCCTTTTCAGTAACGCTATAATATGCTCTGGCGGTCAAAAAAGTCCGAAGTTTATTTTTAAACATAGATTGAGGTAGTTCTCTCCAACTCTTAGGTACTTTGTTATAGATGACTGGAGCCATACAGTATACACTTTTGTGCATTAGGGTCGTCTTAGCGGATTGTAGACAAAGTTGACCATTGTCACGTCTATTGCGTGGGAATATGTCGGCTACACGCTTATAGTAATGAGGATTCGACTTAACAAACACAGCTACTTCTAATATGTACAAGCACGGTAAAGTTGTAGCTTGTAATTTTTAAAACATGGCACACAGCTATCGGTTTTCTCAAACATCGCCCGTAAACAACGATACGGGTCATACTGTATATACAACACCGGTTATCCGTAAGGTTATTTAGTAAGTATACTTATGATCTTACTCACAGCTCCATCATTTATTGCATTCCACAAGTAAGCGGTAAGTATCCATTTTTCAATTTCAATTTCAAATAACCTTTATTAGCAATCCTTAAGAGCGGCCAACCCGTCATACTTTTCATACAAACGCTCGTACGTGATTATGGCGCGCGCACCAGAACTTTGGCCGGTCATAATGTACTCATAAATTGTAAAAGTAAAGAAAACATCTTGATATAAACCTTGCACATGTAATGAAGATTCTAAATGACAAACATTTGTTTCACAAACTTGTCAGGCTCAAAAACACGTATTTCCAGAAATAAATTAGTACACACCTTTTTTCGTACAATGTTATCGCGCTCTCACTTGCTTGTTAGTAGTTCTCACTTGCGCTGGATGAAACAACAAGCTTTTCGACCATGCTCACGTTGACGATAGACGGACCGGGAAGGGCCCTCTTAAAACTAATTTTACAATTTATTTTAAATTAAAGTTTTAGACATCAGAATTCTCCAGACTGCTTTGCTCTTTAACATATGCCTCCTCCAGGCATTTCTATAGCTCACGGTCGTGAGTTTTTCTCCTCCATACTCCCAGTAGTTCTCAAACCGTCTTCCCATCTTTGAAATGGTCTTCCTCTTCACACTGGTCACAATGGTCTTCCTCATTAACGGCAAAATATGTAAGATTCTATTAACTGCTCTCAAATTACCATGTTTATATTTTTGTTTTATTTACATTCTTCCTTGACATAATCATAATTTTATTTGACATTATATACCTACTTTTTAATTTTCAACTCTTTATTTGATTCTCTGTAATGTGTTCAGGGTTCGTGTATGTATGTGAGTTTCTTTGTTCCACCATAACTTTTAAATGCCTGAACAGATTTGGATGTATGGGGTATCGTTAGAATCCTTACATCCTTCCGAGTAACATAGGCTATATTTTATTTGAATCCTCGCGGCGGTAGTATGGGTCCATTTTCAAAAGGTAAAAAAATTAAATGTCAATTATTTCTTACAATATGGGTATTCAATTGAAGGCCTTGATGAGCACATTCCAAAACTATATAATTGACATAAATTTGACATAGGTATCCCTACCTGTTTTGCATGTACTACCGTTCATGCAAAACAAACATTTCATCTTTGGCTGCAAACGCTTTAATCAGTAACTAGTGAATGGTTTCGTAGATGTTTGAGTTATTATTATTTCGTTTATTCATTTATATACATATTAATTTACATTTTTAAATAATTCTTAAAAAAAAAAAGATATAAAAAACATTATTATTATAATTATTATAATTATTTCATCATCACATGAGTAACATATGCGCATGGCGAGTGTTTTTAACAGGAGACGGTGGGACGGGTAAAACGTTTACCCTAAAACTTAAAACTTGTGGTGGATCAAATACGTCCGCGCCGCCGGCAAGTTATAATACCAACTCAGTTATAATACCAACGGCAAAGTCGTAGTGGTAGCAGCGCCAACTGACGTAGCAGCTCAACTGATTGGGAGTTCTACCTTACATTCGACTTTTGGCCTTCCTAATAAAAAGGGCAGGACAGAAAACATGCGTCTGTTGAACGGCGAGCGCCTTCAAAGAAGGCAAAAGTGGAAAACCAAATTAAACATGGCTCATTACTGATGAGATTTCAATGGTACCATATACGACTCTCAGAAATGTGCACATTAGAATCCAACAAATGAAAGTGAGCGACACTTATTTTGGAGGTGTCAATGTTTTGCTCTTTAAAGACCTGATGCAATTTCCACCAGTAGCTAAATCTGCAGGCGCGTATTGCTTCAAGCAACCGTCGCATTTAGACGCTGAAGTGGACTTATGGATGCTGTTTAGCTTCTGCAAACGGCCGCAAAACATGAGACAAACAGATGACACTACTTTTGTGGACATTTTAAATAATTAGCGGGTCGGTCAACTAATATGCAGCAACTATTAATACTGGATCGTCGTCGTGTCCCACTGACTGGTCCATTTGCAAATGGCGAGTGTATGGGCATATTTCCCACAACAATACAAGTGTATGAATACACCACCGGCATGACCAACGAGGTCTCGACAATATGCCGGATGTACGAAATGAAGGCAGTGGATATATCTGTAGAAGCCAAGACTTACAGACAACGGCCGAAAATGGAGTTCATTCCTTCCAATCCCAATAACAGGTGGTATAGTTAGTGGTAATATACAGGTGGAATAGTTGCGTTTAAAAAAAAATGTGGGGGTGTAGATTTAAGTGGTGTAGAGTTATGTTACGAAAGAACATTAACGTTGAACACGGCTTAGTAAATCAAGCTATGATGGGGAACATCCGAAAATTCGAATGGCCTTCACTACGCCGTGATAAACTTGAATCCGGAGAATGTCTCCGTAGAATTCGATGACAAAACAATATGTGGAAACACAGGCCGCGTGGGTGTCAAAGTTGAACCCAGCAAAGTCGAATTCGACGCGTTATGGGGTCATGGTAAAGTTGAGCGGCACGTGCTACCACTTATAATAAAAATATATTATGTTGAGCCGTGACAGTGTACAAGCTGCAAGGGACAGCACTGGACAAAGCCGTCGTGGATCTAGGTTCTAAAATTACTGCCAAAAGCCCGGGCTTATGTTGCGCTTAGTCAGACAGCTAGAAGGTTTGGCAATCAGCGTTTTTGATCCACGAAAATGTATCCACCAGCCACATGATAAAAAGTCTCTAGAAGAACCAAATCGTCGGAGAAATCTGATAGAGCGCCCTAATAATGATTTGGTAGGCTATGCCTGCGCGACCCAGCACGTTTCCAAAAATTACGTATTCGAATCAACTGACCAATGTTCACCAGAAAACAAGATTTTCAGATAAAATTGTTATTGCAGTCGGGGGACCATTCTGTGGAACACTTTTTAATCTAAGAGGTCCCCCGACTGCAATAACAATTTTATTCTGTTTAGTCAGCGAGTAAATGAGTGACTTTTCGCTTTATATACAGATTAATTAATACAGCTTGTTTTTGACTTTTTATTTCATTTTTTGACAAGGCAGTCGTGTTTTTTAATTTTTTAAATTATTTATTTTATGTGGACATGTTAATTATTCAGATTTGTTACAGTTGTAATAGCAATCATGTCATTTCGTTTAAAATAGTTTTTATTTTTATTAATTTATTCATCTTTTATATGTATAGATTCTTTTCTATTTTGTGAATGTGAGAACGCTGTAGGCTTAGTGGACTGTAGTCTTGTTGACCATCTTCTATTTTGTTAAGTACATACTTGGTACTTGTTGAAAGACCTACACTGTCCTCGCATACCTAATAACACTGTATTTTATTAACCGACTTCCAAAAAGGAGGAGGTTCTATGTTCGACTTTATGTATGTTTTTTTTTTTTTTTTTTATGTATTTTCACCGATATCTCCGCCATTTGTGGACCGATTTTGAAAATTATTTTTTTGTTTGAAAGGGTAAGCTCCCGAGGTGGTCCCATATAAATTTTATTGACTTTGCTTAGATAGTTTTTGAGTTAGCTTCAATAATACATATTTTTCCCACTTAGTTTATATGGACGATATGATGATAACTTCCTGTCACTGTTATTTATTGCAGTTAGTGGTATTGGATATTGTGTGGGGTAGGTACCACAACTAAAAAGTGAAAAATAAAAACTTTTTACAAAAAAAATTAAAACCGACTTCCAAAAAAAACCACTACAAAGTGAAAAATAACTTTAATTTCGGAAGTCGGTGGCAAAAAACGAAAATTAAAAAACAAAGACACCGACTTCCGAAATTAAAGTTATTTTTCACTTTGTAGTGGTTTTTTTTGGAAGTCGGTTTTAATTTTTTTTGTAAAAAGTTTTTTTATTTTTTTTGTTGTAAAAATTGTAAAACCCAATTATTTAAAAGAGTAACCGTGGAGTTTCTTGCCGGCTCTTCTCCATAGGAAACGACCAATTGGAACCGTGCGTAGCTTCTGACGTTTCATAAGTGCCCATGTAGGTTTATGTGAAATAAAATATTTTGAATTTTTGAATTGAATTGACACTATCCCTAACTTGGATGGAACATGGATCTATTTACGGATATCTATTTCCAATTCACTCATTTGGAAATATTTTCCCATCTCGATTCACCTGACACGTGTTCCGGATTAATTCGCAAACTACTCCACACAATGTTTTGATATTTTCACAAGAAGGTTATAAAAAAGTACCAATAAAAGGAAGAGGCGGCCACGTGAATGTCTTTACTTTTATTTTTCCAACCTTTAAAGTTACTGGAAAATAAACCGATGTTCTTTTCGTGGAAATGAACGTAGTCGTGGAATTATTTTCTACGTAGATGTTTTAATCTAAGTTAAGTCTCTTGATTGATTTAGTGGAACTTGGGTTGCTCGGTTGGATTCGCTGAGCGGGGAAAACTGGGCATTCATTATTTATCCTGGGAAATCCTGAACGGTTGCGGAGACATGTTTTTCAGCGACAATAACCGACTTTTAATGATTTTATACTGAAGATCACGTTTAAACAAGTAGTGTTAATGTTTTGTAAAAAATATATGTTAAATTAGAGCATTTTCTTAATGGAAAAAAAAAACATAATCGTATTATCCAGTTACTGTGTTGTGGAGGTCAGATAGCCAGTCCGCTCCATGTAAAATACTGCATTCAGATACATCTGGTTAGACTGGAAGCTGACCCCAACAGAGATGGGAAAAGGCTAGGCAGATTGATTGACTAGGAATTTCATTATTATGTCTTTTAAATAGAACGTAATGTGGGTGTAAGTAGAGCTATGAGTGGGTTTTAACATCCATTCCTACTCACAATACTTCACATAAAAGACTCTCCTTCCAAGAAAATTTTGCTTTATATTATGCTTTGAATATATTTCTAAGAAATAGCATTACCTACCTACAGTACAAATCACAAAGCGCTTACTTCTCATAATCCTTACATATTATAAAACAAAGTCGCCCGCCGCGTCTGTCTGTCTGTCTGTCTGTCTGTCTGTCTGTCTGTCTGAACGCGATAAACTCAAAAACTGCCGAACGGATTTTCAAACGGTTTTCACCATTGGACGGAGTGATTCATGTGGAAGGTTTTAGTGTATAATTCATTAAGGTTTTGTGTAAATTGGCTGAAATATGACGATTATTGTTGAAGATGTCGGAAAAAATCATGCCGACTGGGAGCTTTACTGGCGTGCGCTGCGTAAGTCGTGAGAGATAAATCAAATTTATGTTCTAGAGTATTGTATATCTTAAAAATTGCAACAAAAAAGTCCGCGATGGCATATGTCTATCTTTTAAGGGTGACCCACAATAACCATTTTTATCTTTCAAAATTGTATAAAATTTTCATTGTTATTTCCGAAGCTATTTTGACCTGTATCTTATTAATCCTTATCCAATTAAAAAGGTTATTTAAATTGGGCATTCAATTTCGATTAAAATATGCCTTTACATCACATCATTTAAATGAATAGTTTAAGAGATATCACAGTTTCAAAATTACGCGTAACAAAATAATTATGGTTGACCACGCGGGCGCTGTAGTAGCCTACCACTGCGTCCGCTGAAAGTTAGTCAATGATCTTTTCCTCGGCTATAAGGTATGTATTCCTGGTAGAACGTTCCCGTGGGATATTTTGCGACATCCACGCGGGCGAAGCCGCGGGTAAAAGCTAGTCTTAATATATATAAATCTCGTGTCACAATGTTTGTCCTGAATGGACTCCTAAACCACTTAACCGATTATAATAAAATTCGCACACCATGTGCAGTTCGATCCAACTTGAGAGATAGGATAGTTTAAATCTCAAATTATAGTCGCAATTTTAATTTATTGCAAATTAGGGCTACCCATGCGAAGCTGGGACGGGCAGCTAGTAAAATATAAGTCGTTGATAAAAATATATTAAATATTATAATAATAAATGAAAACGACAATAAATGAAAATTCATTTTTTGTCGTACTAGCTGCGCCCCACGGTTTCACCCGCATAAGCCTCGACTCCGTGAGAATATCGGAATCAAAAGTATGCTGTGTCATAACCCAGCTCATGATCTACTCATAAGTTAAATTTCATCCGAAACCGTTCAGCCGTTTTGGCGTGAAAGTGTAACAAACAAAAAAACAAACAAACTCACTTTCGCATTAAGGGGGATGCGCCAAGGTAGCCCGCGAAATTCAAATTTTCTTAGGTTTTTTGCAATGTTGTATGTTGATTAAAATATGATTTGCGAGCGTAACCAATATGGGTTTACAGAATTATAAACTCAAACTCAAACTCAAACTCAAAGCATTTATTTCAAATAAACCAATTACAGGCACTTTTGAATTGTCAAGGGGTCGGTCAGTCAGAAAGATGAAGCTAGTTGCCCATTCCAAAGCGTAGTAGGTTCCTATGGAGAAGAACGGGCAAGAAACTCCACGGACACTCTTTTAAATCAAAATATTGTTACAATATATTGGTTACATCATTCATGTTGAAATTAAACATGTGAGAACAATGTAAAAAGACGTGCAAGTTAAAAGCGTCCGTAATAAAAACAATTAAAAATTAAAAATTAAAATAAGCCATGGCAGCTAAGAGATGACCAGTCCCTACTGACGGCGCCCGTTCACGAACATGACGCATGGATCAGCACCATTTAGCTCAACCATTTTGAAGGGAACTTAATGATCCAACACACAATTATAATCATTAGAATCAGCAATACAACTCATTAGGTTAGCATAATCCCCAAATGTCATGATTTCATGAAATAGTCATTCAAAGGGATTACATGAACTTATAGAGTTGTATTGATGATTTCTATGATTATAATTTTATAAATAAACATTTGATACGGTCGCAAATCATATTTATAGCAACATACAACCTGATACTGACGAGCAAATTGCAAAAAACGTAAGAAAATTTGAATTTCGCGGGCTCAGTTAGGATTGTCGTGTCCATCGAAATAAAAGAAATCGTCATTAGCCGTACATGGAAATAAGAAAATAAGTTTCGTATATTATGTAAGAAGGTTTTATTGGATATATTTTGGAGTGGTTTCAGGCTAATTTGCTATGACCTGTAAATAAATTACTCACTTTTATTGGAGGGCATCTGGTTTATAATAAAACATAAAATAACATAACACCTGTTCTCCCCTCGGTGTACACTTGCATTTCTCCAGTTATAATATATAAAAGGTACATACAGGGTCAAATAAATTAGCTGGAGAAACTCCGCTGACGTAATGGGCATCTATCTTCTGTGTGGTTAAGGATTCCGGGTTAAACTCGCTTCCACCTTCGGCCTGATCATCACTTACTATCAGGTGAGATACAGGCCAAGAGCTTACACCTTGAGGATAGAAAAAAAAAAAAACTTTGTCAGAAATAAATTGCTCAGCAAAGTTGGTTTGTTCTTTCATTGTAGCATATTCGATTTAAAATATAGGTATATTTAACGGAGAAGGGTATGTCTCTTTTTTTATTTATTTTTTTTATTTTATTTTATTAGGATCTCCAACAAAGAATACACCTTACATGCTATAATACAAAGACAAGAACAACAATCTATGTGCTCCCTCAATTATAGGAGACCACATCATGCAATAAAAACAAGCAAACAGTTACATATGATTAAATAGAAGTGGCCCTGAAAGTTAAAATTATATACCTAGTATTATTAAGCTTATACTAATACATTATTAAAATTGGTAATCTGAATTTAAATTGAATAAAAATAAAGATTAGAAAGCAACGAATACATAATTATTAGAAAAAAATTGTACTTACAGACAAATAAAAATAGAAATAACGAACAATGCATTACTAGGCGGGCAGTTCAACACTTACACAATATCATTTAGTTGCGTACGGACTAGTGACTTATAACTCTTTCGTTACTGTCAGCCATTTTATAACTACTGTGGGTAGTGTTGGTTATAGTGCAATAGAAAAACCGCTTACAGGTCAGATCAAATTAAAATTTGCCATCAAATTAATTACGCTAGGAATTGACACACTGTAGGTACACGACACAACTATTCGGAATACGCGACAGTTCCTAAACGTGTTCACTGCTTGACCGCCACCCATGAAGTCTGCTTAGTTCCGGCCAGTCCGAGCGTTATGTTGTAGACTCTGTGAAGAGCCGCTAGGCGGCGCTGGTGTCCTGATTAGTCAACTCAGTACCTAAGGTATTTCCGACATATACATATTATTAATTAAAATCTTTTTTCGTGTCTGTCTGTATGTTTTCACCATAATTTAGAGAATGTGTTCCAGGAAGCTCCAGCTGAAGAAATACATAAGAAGACTTAGCCCACTAATGAATATGAATGAATATGCTACCTATCTGATTTCAGAAGCACGTTCTCTGGACCATATGAGGCATTCCATTCAGGTCACATTAATATGTAGTTATGCGACCAGAAGTGAATTTATGGCTTTCATGTGTCTTGAATACATTTCAGATATACAGAAGCCATAGATTCTACATTACTGCTAAAATGACCTCTCATATAAAAAAGGGAACATCACTTAGCTAAATAGACACCATGTAAATAAACTGCATGTACTAGTATAATCTAAAACTTAAAAATAATCTAATCACGGTTCCAAACTTTTATTACATAATCAGCGTAAATGTTCCCATTGCTGGGACACAGGCCTCCTCTCTGTGTGAGGGAGTGGGTCGTAATCCACCACGCGGGGCTAGTGCGGGTTGGTAGATGTCACATGTCTTCGAATTTTTGGTTCTAGGACATGCCGGTTTCAGTGGTAACGGCCGGGCGGCGGCCGCGACTTTAGAGTTGCAGGTCGTGCATTCGATCCCAAGCAGTCACTTTCATCATCATCATCATCATATCAGCCGAAAGACGTCCACTGCTGGACATAGGCCTCCCCCAAGCACCGCCACTTCGACCGATTCTGTGCTTCCCGCATCCAGCGAATTCCTGCGGCCTTTACTAGGTCATCGGTCCATCTTGTGGGAGGCCTTCCAACGCTACGTCTTCCGGTACGTGGTCGCCACTCCAGAACCTTTCAGCAGTCACTTTACTTTGTGTAAATTATTTCATCACCACTGCTCTCAAAACGTTGAAGGAAACATCGTGAGGAAACCGGCATGTCTTAGAACCAAAAATTTGAAGACATGATTGTGACATCTACCAACCCGCACTGGGCCCGCGTCACCACGCGTTATCCACTGATAACGGCCTACTCCCTCTCACAGATATGAGGGTTGTGTTCCAGCAGTGGGAACAAAGATAATGTTTATAAAAAAATATGGTATTACGAACAAAGTATTTTCGAAACTACACTAATATGAAATAGGTATTTTCTCAAAGTTACAATCGCGCCATTGCTCGTGGCTGTACTAAAAGAATGGCCGACTTCCTAAAAAATAAAAGAACAGATCATTTCATATACTGCGGCCACCTGTAGAGTGCCAAAAACGAAAACAAAGTAAATCGTTTCGCAACAATGAGGATTGTTCTTACTACAGCAATCTTTTTTTCTGAAACGTTTTATAAGCTCGGCATGTCACCTGCTTCAAAATTCATTAGACTTGCAGCCGGCGTACTGAACTACTGAATTCTTGGTGAGTTAGATCTTATTAATCTTATTTTATATATACGCTTCGAATAATAAGCAGCACTTCGTTATTTTATTTTCATTGCAGTCTGAAAATAAAATCGTGAAGTTAGATGTTCTAAGCTAGCTTTTACTGGTATATAAATTAGGTTTAATTTCAGTTGGACAAAAGTCTCAGGACTGAAAATAAGATAACAGACACCATCTGCTATCTTATTTTGAATCTCGATAAGTATTCAATGCGTGTCATACCTACCTTTAAACTTTAAATTTTTGAAGAGGTATTTGTGGAGTGTTACAAAAATCTCTTGGTGATTCAATGACATTGACAGGGGGGCGCTGTATGGCGGGGTCCGCTAGGGCGGATACCTGCCGGGGTTGCCCGAAACAGGTTACCGTGGCCCCCTGGCAACGTACAGGCAACTGAAGGCACATGGGTGGGTTTTAGTCAGTAAGAGTCTGACACGCCCTCCCGTTCCGCCCAAAGAGGGAGAAGTTATTCGATAATTTCCTAAACAAAAAAAAAAGTAAAACAAAAAAATAGGGGGGCACTGTAGGTAAAAAATTGTGAAACGTTGTGGGAAGTTGTAGTCATTGTGTGAAAAACAAGATGGCGGATGGCGGATGTAGTTCTGAGTTTGATGTTTCATATTTCCATACAGTAATATTGCCAAATTAATCAAAACAGCAAAATAATTGCCAGCTGCTTACGACGTTGCCCACTTTCAGACTGCACGCTCATAAATTTCGAAGGTGAGCACTAAAGAATGGTTTTCGAAAATTCAAAGTTTGTATGAAAGTTTGTCAGTTTTGCCGAAGAGAATACGGCACACGGCTTGTTGCTACCCAAAACATACCATGCATCAGTGTTTGATTCCGCTCCAATGCTTCTTCATATAGATAACATTATTGGTTATCTTTCCACTTCTCAAATCCTGTCACACATAATTCAAATACACATTTATTTCTCCATGAGCACAATTTCGGGATAACTCATTCGTCCCGAAGTTATGTTTATTTATTTCGCATATTTGTACTTTTGAAATACATTTGGAAGTGTAGATTACCCCATAACTATTAGTTAGTGTTGCTGCCTCGGCCCGGCTAAAGTGCCGTAAGGATTGCATTGTCATTGTCGCTGTCACTTGTTATTTAGTTTGATTGTTGAGGTTAGTTCGCTGCCCTTTGTATTAATTGGTCAAATTGTTTTTGATAAAAATTAAGAATAAGATGTATTTACTTTTTAGGAGAGGCTAATGTTAATTTATTTTATACAGTAATTTTATTCTAGGTGTTGTAAAAAGGATATTTACAATTAAACTTATTCAATGATTTTTGGTAATTCATGCGTACCAATATAATAACAAAAATTTCATTCTAAATAATTAAATAAAACCAAAAAAAACTAAATTAAATTAAATTGTTTGAGGGTCCAATCGATCTATTTAATTTGAATTAAATAGATTGGCTGGACACACGAAAATGGTAGTTAAACGTAGTTGTAGTTAGCTGCCTGATTACTTATTTCTTTTGTTGACTGTACAAGTTATAAGAAGTTAACCTCTTTTGTTTTGTACAACAATTACTTTGTTACTTTGTTGAAAGAAACAAAATAGGTACGCTTCGTGGTAAAAGCTTCTAACTAAATAGTATTAGGTCCGCCATTCTGTTAATACCATCTGAAGTATCTTTTAGGTCAGTTTGCAGTCTTCTCTTATTATATTAGTCTTGTAAAAGTGGCCGTGCCATATTTCTTTTCTTGACCTAGATATATAACGAAAGATTTATTGATTTTATAATTATCTACTGCACGGCACGGAAATACTGATATTCAGCTGCATCCGGTTAGACTGGAAGCCCAAGAAAAGGCTAGGAAGATTGAATTATCTAGGGCACGGCCACTTTTAAAGAGTTCGCTTCTGTAAAACTATTTTTTAAATGTTAAGGCAAAAAATGTTGATGTTTGTTTTTTAAAATTTGTATAGCTATTATGACTTTTTCCCGTAAAACTAAAAAATAAATATCATATTAAAATTTTAATTTTTCCAGAACAATGCAGCTATTGAAAATTATAGGCTGTCTGCTGCCCTTCGTCATGGGACTAACAGCACAACGCTCGGCAGGAACACTAGTCGATTTCGCAGACCCTAAGGTAAGATATTTTCATTTAACTCTATGTCACAAGCATAAATTCCAATTCTAGTTCGAATTTTTTATTCTTAATTTTAATTTATGATTTTAATTTAGAAATTAATATTGATTTTTTATTGGGATTTGTTATTTTTGATTTTAATTTGGAATTTGGATTTTAATTTTTTAATTGTGATTTTTAATTCTAGTTTTTAATTTATGTGTTATTATTTTAGTTTTTATGGATCATGTGGTCTGCAATAAAGATTTTTTATTTTTTTTTTATTATTTATTATTATTATAAATATATTACTATGAACGGGTCGGCAAAAATATCTGATTTCATAATTAATCTATTAAGAGCGTTTATTCTGAAAGTGAGCAACATCGCAAATAGATGTCAAATAAAAATATATGTACAAAAGGTAAAAAAAAATGGTATAAATGGTAAATAGGCGTGTGTGTGTGTGTGAATAGATGTGATGTATGATGTAGATGATAGATGTCTTTTGTAAATAAGAAATGTAGCTAACTAGCGAACTAGAATAATAATACCTACCTACCTATGTACATCTCCAAGCATTCTATGCCAATCTATATTTTAAACAGACACAGCACATTGTGCTATCACGAGCGCTATAACCAGAAGCCCGTTGTTCCGCCATTTTGACATATCGAATCTTTCGATGTTGCTAGTATGTACAAATCCAACAATTATGTATTAATAAATTGAAACCTAACAAAAGCAAATAAATTAATTTTCTTTCTCCAAAGTCACTTTGGGAAAAGAAAATTAATTTCAAAGATAGAAGCAAAATGGATTTTAGGTCTTGCGTCAGGTAGGCGTTTCCAAAGTTGTGATTTAACTCTTTAGCATTATTGTCTTTATCAATCAAGACAGTCTCATCTTCCTAATGTTATAAATGTTTTGAGATGAAGAATACAAGGTACAAGTCCTGGCAATTAAAGTTGAGACTTGACGCACCACGTGGTTTGACTTGCGCAGTAGACGGTTTATGGGTCTCTTTAGCGGTATGAGGTCTGCGCCGGGGCGTCATCGGGGCGGGGGAAAGGGCGGCGAGAGGCGCGGTCAAGTCTCTGTACTTATTATTATTTTACAGAAACTATAGTGCATTTTTGTAACGTTTCAGGTACAAGGACACTTAGACGCTCTAGTCCGAATGGCACAGTCCTGCGTCATCAAAGTTCGAGCGACTCCTAAAGACGTTAGAGCATACTTTACAAACTCATCACCAGTATCCAGGTCTGGGCAGTGCTTCGCCGCTTGCATGTTGGAGCAAAGTGACGTCATTAATCATGGGAAGGTAAATATAACTGTGTTTTTATTGATAACTGAAAAAACAAGTTATCAAATATATATTTGATAGCTTGGACAGCGTAGCTACATTGAAACCATGGATGAATATGAAAGAAAGAGATAGATATACAGGCACAAGGTAAAAAAAAGCACACTCAATAGTTTTATAGAGGTATGAGGAACAGAGTGTCAAGTTCACTCATCCTCCATAGAAAAGGGAGAATCCACCGATCAGACGGATGTCGTGTCTGGTGGGCAACTGCCCTACGATTGGCGGGACGTTTATATACTCGTGGCGCGGTAAACTTTGCTTGCGCGATGCACGATTTGCATGACGTCAGGTCTTTAATGGGTAGTTCACATGTGCACAATCTGACTAGCCTTTTCCACCACAATACCAGTATTTTACATGGAGCGACTACCACAACCCAGTAACTGGGAAATATGATACCCCTTGTTAAGACTGGTTGTCAGACTTTCGGGCTTCTGTCGACCAGTAACGACTGTCAAAGATCGACGAATGACAGCCGGGACCAACGGCTTAACGTGCTTTCCGAGGCACGGAGAAGTCTCGGCATTTTAAGATGGTCAGCCATCCACGGACCAACTCCGGTGGCAACTGTGGCGTTGTAGATGCCGCCACAGTTTTATGGAAAAGACTTGACTACAGCAAACTTACAAGTGTGCACTTATCTCTCTCCCTTGTAGTTTTTCTGCCTGTGCACTTATCTCTTTATACACCACGTAGGGTGTATAAAGAGATAAGTGCACAACTGACGTATATATTGAGAAAGAAAGAAAGAAAAAGAAAGAAAGAAAATACATTTATTTCATTTGAGCAGTGATAGCCTAATAGTGTGACAGTCGGCCTGCCAAGTCATAGGCCTCGAGTTCGAACCCAAAGCACGCACCTCTGACTTTTCGGATTCTAGTGTGTATTGTAAAATTATCACTTGCTTTAATAACATTGTGTGGAAACCGGCATGCCTGAGTAATATTTCTCGATGTCATGTGAAGCCAAGTCAGAGGTCCTTGGGTGACTTTAAAACTCTGACACCAGGTTAGTCACTAACCACCGAAAAAAAAAAATCTTTTTTTTTTTCACAGGTGAACAGAGAACTCCTAGTCCACCTCGCCAGCTTAGTAAACGGGAAGAACTCCCGAGTAGTTCGCAAGCTCAACGCCGTCTCCCGACTCTGCCTGGACAGCATCGAAGGCATGTCAGACAGATGCCAGCTCGCCTCCACTTACAACGACTGTCTGAACGAGAACATGATTGAATTCGCCTTTCCTCTCGACATCGCTGAAGAAGCAGTCAGGAAGATGCCTTTCCATTTAATACAACCGAAGTAAGTTATATTTAGTTTTTTCTTTATCTTTGGCCTGTTTCACTTTCTCAATTCTGGCAGATTATGGCAAACAAATTCTGTTCCATTTTTATCCAAATCTGGTGGAGTATCAGAAACTGTGAAACAGGTCTTTAGTGTCATTTCTTAAGACTGATTTAAAATCAGGCTACATCACCCGTCTCTGTGGTCTAGTTTTTAGACAAGAAATTCCGAGACAGGTGTCTCGGAATTTTCTGTTCGGTTTGGTTGGTAGTAGGGCTTGTTCTAAGTCTATCTGGCTAGCTACCACCATCTTATCTAAGTCTGTCGCCTAAACAACAATGTTAACAGCATTGTTGTGTTTCGGCAGTTACAGGTAAGATAGCCTCTCTGTGGTTGAGGATTCCGGGTGAAGCTCGCTTCCACCTTCGGCCTGATCACTTACCATCAGGTGAGATGCAGGCCAAGAGAATCCCCGTCGTCGATAAAAAAAAATACAGTTGATCGTTCTACCTTCCATCGGCCGATAAAAGTCTCAAATGACCACTGTCAGTGTGGATTTCACCAATGAAAATGAACGCGTTCAGCACATCTAAACGCGTTCAAGAGCTGTGTACAATATTCCATAACAATTTTGACACTGACAGCTCTTGAACGCGTTTTAGAAATGCTGATCGCGTTCAGTTTCATTGGTGAAATCAGCCCTTACTCTATGAATAGTCTAAAACATTTTTTTTTTTAAATACTCCGGGCTACGCAATTAGAACTTAGGGCATACGCAATACGTAATGGTTTATGAGAAACTAGGCATTAAACCCTTTAACGATATTTTCATCTAGAAGATGAAAATATCGTTGAAATACAGATGCAAACCTGGCATGGAAATTAGCATTACATACTCGTATTATGTCCAAATAAAAATGGCTTCTACAAACTTTAACTAGTCTCCTAGAATCCTGAAAATGATTCACGAAGATTAATATTCTTCTTGTTTTATTTTCAGGTTGCCATTCACTTATATACTCTCTACAAGAACAACTTTGACGTACTGAAATCCATTGCCAGGTGAGCACATGACATTATCCCCCATTTATTTGGCGTCGACACAGCATGTCTTGCCAACCCGCACTGGGCCCGCGTGGTAGATTACGGCCCACTCCCTCTCACCGAGAGGCCTTAGTCCAATCAGTGGGAACATTATAGGCTGTTTATATACAGTAGACTGCCTTGTTAGTTTTGTAGCATGAGGTCCTGGGTTCGATTCCCAAGTTGGGCAAAGTGTTATTGGGTTTTCATATGGAATTTCTCGGTAACAGCTCGGAGTCTGGATTGTGTCCGGTTGATGGCAATAGGCTCTCTCCACATTACATGGGACTTGAACATAACTGGCAAAATGTGGGTGTACTACAGATACACCACTGCCCAACCCTTCGGGTAACAAGGCGTGATGTTATGTCAAAGTTAAAAGTTATATACACCATGTCAAAGTCACTTTCACACATTGACTTTGACGGTACTTTTCGCTCTTTCACCAAATTCACTCAGTCAACTCACTATGATGATGAGGTGGTATTTTCCTTAACCTAACCTAACATAACCTAACCAAGGCTCAAGAATGACATACCTTACTACTAACACACATCATCACCATCGTCATTATCATCATTCTCCAAATTAATCATCCCAATTTAAGTGGGGTCGGTTTTTTCTGTTTCCGAATGTTCCACCTCGACATTCGCGTTTGAGAACTCTTCTTCATGTTTCTTACGCTCGCGCAGTTTACCGTACCAATTCTTATAAAATTCGCTCAATCAAAATTAAGAATAGTTTGGAAAATCCAAAGGTGCACGCCTCATAACACTCATTCATAAACGAAAAAGAAATTCAAAACATAGTATCTGACAAAAATTTACAATTTATCACTTTTCATGAAGTATGTTTTGACGGCTGTTTTACCCATCAATATGGATAAATTTTCTAACCTCGCAATCCTTACGTAATGTCAAAGACTATTTATTTAAATATTTACGTTGTGGGTTGCTAGGCAACACGTCAAGTCAAGGATGGAAATATTTAGATAAAGATCAGATTTGAGGTATTTTAGTTAGTATTTTATTAATTATAATGAAACTCCTTTGAATAAACGAGCCATTTTCAATAGGGTTCCTTCTATGGCTGAAACGAATGTATAAAAGAAAAATTTACTCAATTAATTGATTTTATCGCAAGCTACAATGTTTTCAGGTTTCATATATTGACGGATAGGATTTTTTTTCCACTATTTTGATGCTTTATTCATTTCTGCTGCATTAAATCAATTGTTAAAAAGTACAGTATTAATCTCCATTTTATCATCTATACAAAATAAATGTATATAAATTAAGTAGGTTCTGTGTACAAGTAGGAGTGTAACAATAAAAACAGTTGCAGAAATGGGGCAATTTTTTTTTTTCCATCGTAGAGCACACTGTAATGCTTCGCATTATGAGACGTGCAATAAACACCCCTCAATCGATTTGTTTGCAAACAGCTTAGGGTTCATTACTACTGTTTTATCTATTTATTTGCAAGCTAAGTGTCACTGTGTTGTTATCCTGTATCTCAGGACACAGTTACATAATTCAGTTTGTTTACATGCTGAATATAACATTTGTTTCTAATGCATTCTAATAGCGGTTGCGCATGCATTTTTGCATGCAGGTACTTAATCATAAAGTTAATTTAATTATAAACTTAGTTAATGTTATGGTTAACAAATATATAGTTCATCAATTTGAACATTTGTACAACAATACTCTATTACTGTGTGTAACAATTACCTCACTCTTACTTCCGTATTGATAGCAGCTGTAATGCACACAAATAAACAAAAAAATTATGTACAAATACACGTATATGTATATGGAAACATTGCCGGGATTCATGAAATTATACGCATTCACCCAAACCCGCGTACGACTGTTTCAAAACTTCCAACATTTTATTACACACACACATTTTAATACATAAGGAATTCTTGTTTGTACGATCCCCGAGTTTTAGCGTCTTTTACTGTCGGCACCAGAGATTGTACAAGTTCCCAAATTAGATTAAACAAGTCTTCGACAAGTTCAAGCGCCGAGAAGATTTGATTAAGGACTTTCTGAATCTATAATCAGTATGCAGATTGATTTCAGAATATTTTATCTACCTGACTTCGTTAGGAATGACTATTATTATATTATGGAGATTTCTAAATGAGAAATTTGGCGTGATTGAAAAATGGAACCTGACTAAAATGCATAGATTTGTAGGCTTAAGTTATTCTATGCTAACTAGCTTTTTAACTACTTTACTTTGCTGAGAGAGTATGTGACTTTCCATATCGTAAACGTAGCTAAATTACAACATTTAAGCTAGGCAGGGCTGTTATCTTGACGTCCTAGACGTCGCGGGGGAGTCAAATACCTCACTCCCCTCGCTTGACCAGACGGAGCCCGCAGAGGCGGGCTGGACTAGTCGGGGGCTGCGTTGAAGAGTACTTAAGTGCCCTCGTAGCCCCCGGTGCAAGTGTGCGAGGGAACACGGGGTGGTTTTAGGCAGTAGAAGTCTGACAGACCCCACCGTCCGCCCCAGGACGGAGGACATCCATGAGGATTACCACCACTTAAAAAAAAAAAGTTCTGTTTGTTATCTATGTACCGCAAATCATTGAAAGCAGATTGGGTGTCTGTGTAACATATACACGACAGCATATTATTAACCGATAGAGGCCCCATCTTAAGACCCAAAGCCCGACATACAAGCTTATCAAAATACTGTATCTAATCTAATACCTTTAAACTAGCAATCTATACTAATATTATAAAGAAGAAAGATTTTTTTGTTTGTTTGTACCGAATAGGCTCCGAAACTACTGGTCCGATTTGAAGAATTTTCTTTCAGTGTTAGATAGCCCATTTATTGAGGAAGGCTATAGGCTATGTATCATCACGCTAAGACCAATAGGAGCGGAGTACCAATGAAGAATGTTTCAAAATCGGGGTTTTTTTTTAGCGTTAGCCTAAAGTAACTGTTCGCGGACGAAGTCGCGGGTAGAAGTTAGTTCTTGTATATACGTATATAATATAATCTGAATTTCGGAAACGGCTCCAACAATTTTCATGAAATTTAGTATGCAGGGAGTTTCGGGGACGATAAATCAATCTAGCTAGGACTCATTTTTGGAAAAAGTACCAAAAAATAAAATTCGGTCGATACCCAGATATTTGTTCCTTATCTGTCACACTAAATAAATATCTTCGCTAACATAATACCAGCCTATTATTTTCACTGGCCTCTTCTCATGCAGAGAAGGCATGAGCATTAATCACCAATTCACCACGCTGGTTCAAGTCGGGTTGGCGATTTCAGACTTCTATTAACTAGAAGTCCAGATCCTCACGATGTTTTTCCTTCCCTGATGACAGTTATATCCAAGATAAACTCACAAAGCACATATAAATTGAATAAGTCTCATTGGTACTCGACCGGATTTGAATACACAACTCGAAAAATGTAATAAGAATGTATTAATATTTTCCTTAAAAATGTATGTACTAAGTAATATTTTGTGTCTCTTGTTCCAGCTTGCCTCAAGAAATAAGAGCAAATCCCTACTAATTTATTCTACAATTTAAGTATTAATAAATCTTACAATTTTTCAATTTTTTATGTTTACTTTTGTAATAAATGCTTTAAAAATTACTTATGTTTTTTTTGTTGTTACCTTAAGTTTACTGTTACTAATATATTTTAACATAGTATAAAACAGCAATAAAAGACCCATTTGAATAATATTTGTCCAAAAAACTCTAAAAACAAAGGGCGGCAAACAATAAAATAATTTCCATTTTTCTTAAATAGTTATTTGGGGAGGAACTGGTGGCTGAGTTAACCGCACGGGTCGATCCATTAGGTTAAGCTATGCATGCTGGGGTTGGACCGTGGATTGGTGACCATCTTTACATGCCAAGATTCCTCCGTGCCCCGGAAAGCACGTTAAGCCGTTGGTCCCGGCTGTCATTCGTACCTGTTGATCTTTGTCAGTTGTTACGTCAGTCGACAAAAGCCCGAAAGTCTGACACCAAGGGGTATCGTTTTACCCAATATCTGGGTCATAGATAATACACTACATAAACTGGGTTGTGGAGGTTGTTAATAACTGGGTCATAGATAATACACTACATAAACTGGGTTGTGGAGGTTGTTAATAACTGGGTCATAGATAATACACTACATAAACTGGGTTGTGGAGGTTGTTAATAACTGGGTCATAGATAATACACTACATAAACTGGGTTGTGGAGGTTGTTAATAACTGGGTCATAGATAATAACACTATTATAAACTAGGTTGTAGAGGTCAGATAGGCAGTCGCTCCATGTAAAATAATGATATTCAGCTGCAGTTAGGAAAGTAGTTAGGAAAACGCTAGGCAGATTGATTGATAGACCAAAATATTTACTACAACTTAAACATTGTTTCATATACAAATTGAGGTAGCCCAAGCAAGTTACAATAAGTACTTGTGTCGGAGAAATATCTTTATATATCCATTTTCCCCAAAACAAAGAAAACAAACCGTTTGTGCCACTAAAAGTGTCATTATAAAGTACGGTTTAGGACTCCGTACAAATCACTATTATTATGTGCCATTTATGGAACTTTCCTGTATAGTGGGTGCATTTTACTAGCGCACGTCGATCGTTGTAATTTAAACCTTGTGTCAATGCTCATAAAATACACAATGCGCTCGCAATTTTCAACGATGTCTTTCTATCGTCTTTGGAATAAAGATTTCTAAACTAATATAAAAAAGAGGTTAAGTTTTTGCCTTTGTAAGTTTAGATGTAGGAGATAATCTCCGAAACTTCTCATCCGATTTCAAAAATTATTTCACTAATGGAAAGCTTCGCTATTGAAGATGTAAGGAACAGAAAAATACTTACAAAGGCAATGCTGATTTCTAAAGAAATCACTGCCAGCATATCTGCAAAAATATAGAAAGAGATGTAGTCAACGTGTGTAGCTGTGTTACAGTAGAAGAGAAAACAAAATACGTAAATAAAAACAAACAATAATAAATAAAACAAATAATTTAAATATGAACACACAATATGAGAATAAACTTACATACTTCTATATAATATCTTCTGTATTCTTTTCACTCTCAATTTTCTTCCAATTATCGAGTTCACCTGAGAAGTTCGAAAAACAGGTCGCGAAGTCTCGTGTGATACCCCAGTTGGAAAGAACTTAATATCGCTTTTGTACACTTGACTAATGAGAGCTAGACCGAAAAATAATAACATTTTGACCAACATATTTTGTAACATTTTACAAAAAATGTTGGTCAAAATGTTACACTTTTTTAGTCCGCGCGGGACTTCTAGTCACCGGCTGCGATATGTGAGCGGTGAGATGCGTAGGGGCGCATTGACAAAAATGGTAGACTGAAACAGATTAGCCTTTGTCTACCTCCCCCGTCTCACCGAACACATACGTCAGGCGGTGACTAGCAATCGCGCGCGGACTATAGCTATCATTCGCCAAGCATGACAGAGCGAACGTGGAATAATGAGCTTCGTTCCAAAAAACCTCCTCGCCCTGTGCATGACAAGGCGTCCTCATACGAAGATTAAATAATCCACGACTGATTGGATGCCTCCTGTATCTCCGTGACAGGATTGCTAATCTGTCCCCAAAGAGGGCAAATAATACTGTTTGTCGGGGACAAACGGGGCCAAATATAATAATAATGGCCTCAAATGAGGCGGATGGCTATTAGCGCAGTTGTGTTGTTTTGCGGCTAGGCTTACGGATTAAGTTGGGTGATTATGGTTTGTTTAGTCCAGAGTACGTATAATAGTGTACCAATTTGGGCGCGTGTAACGTAGTTTTACAAAAAAATACTTTGAGGGTAGATTCTAGTTTTTGTATTTATCATCAAATATTTGTTTTGAACTGCCTCGTAGGTCTAATAGTTCACAACTGCTAAGCATGGGGCACCTTGGTCCAATCCCCAAATCGAGTAACGTGTTGATTTTAATTTTAGGAATTTCTCATATTCATCATATTTTTCCCACTTAGTTTATATGGATTATATGATGATAACTTCCTGTCACTGTTATTTGCATAACAGGTAGTGGTATTCTGGGCACGCCACAATTACGGCGATAAGTCCCCTCTTTGAGGAGTGGCTTGAGAGGCGCCACGGCGTCCTCACCTTCCGCCTGACGCAGGTCCTCACCGGACACGGTTGTTTCGGGAGGTACCTGTTTCGCATAAGGCGGGAGGAAACGCCCGGGTGTCACCATTGTGTGGATCGTCCGGAGGACACGGTGGAGCATACGGTGGAGATTTGCCCGGCTTGGGTGGACCACCGCCGTGTCCTCGTGGAGGCGATCGGCGGCAGTGACCTCTCGCGTCCGGCCCTGGTCCAGGCCATGGTGCGGAGCGAGAGGGCATGGCAAGCCGTCACCTCCTTCTGCGAAGCAGTAATGCTCGCGAAGGAGGAGGCGGAGCGCGCGAGGGAGTGGCAGAGGCCGCGCCCTACCAGCCCTAGCCGCCGCCGCCGTAGGAGACTTCCCGGGCGTCGGGAATTGATAGCCGATTTCCGGCCACCGTAGGCGCGGGCCTGCGGACGGAGAGCAGAGGGCAGCTCGCCGTCCGATAAGGACCAGGCCCGGGTCGACGGCGCGTCGTGTTCCACGCGCGCCTCAAAGAGATGTCAGCAAAACTGACAGGGTCCGTTAGGGCCGATGCCTGCCGGGGTTGCGGGTAGTCCCAAGGGGAAACCGTGACCCCTAGCATGGCAAGGGAAGGAACACGGGTGGGTTTTAGTCAGTAAAAGTCTGACACGCCCTTCCGCTCCGCCCAGAGCGGGAGAAGTCATTGGATGATTTCCCACCCAAAAAAAAAAAAAAAGGTAGTGGTATTCGAATTTGTGTGGGGTAGGTACCACAACTAAAAAGTGAAAAATATAAAATTTTTCCAAAAAAAAATAAAACCGACTTCCAAAAAAAATACTACATAGTGAAAAAGAAAATTATTCAAAAAACAAAAAACCCGACTGCAAAAACATAACTGAAATGAAAAGAGAAAAACAAGCAATATAATCTATAGAATTTTGGTATCGCACAAAAGTTAGGTAGGTACACCATATTTCCGGTTATTATTGTTATATTATTATTGTCCCCGCCTGCGATACCAAAATTCTATAGATTATATTGCTTGTTTTTCTCTTTTCAGTCGTTTTTGCAGTCGGGTTTTTTGTTTTTTGAATAATTTTCTTTATTTCAAGTTTTTTTAGTTTTATTAATATAATCTTAATTTGGAATTGACTCATTACCAGCTTTTATTTGATACCAAGATTGTTGTAATTTATTTAAAAAAAAACCTTCCCCTCCCTTTTTTTTGTATTTGCAGATGCAATACATAAATATTATATAGCCTATGTCACTTCTACGATTAAGACGAATCTCCTATGTTAAAATCCATCAAGCCGTTTAGGCTACAGAGCGTGCCAAAGAAATAGACATACATACATACTCTCGAAAAACATTACCCTCCTTCTGGGGCAGTCGGGTAAAAATAACTTTAATTTTGGAAGTCGGTGGCAAAAAACGAAAATTCTAAACCAAAGACATCGATTGTCTGGATTGTTTTATAGCATTATGATTCGCCCCTCGTTACATAGAACTTAAACATGACTGGGAAAAAAATTGGATTTCCCATACACTGGAGTAATAAAAGGTTTGATGTTATACAAGGACCCATTAAAATATATGGACAAATAACACGGCGTTTCAGTACGTCTAACCAAAGATATCCAAGCAAAAAAAAAGCAATGATTATAGTGATTAATTTTTTTACATAGAAATGTTGGTTACCTAATGTAATCAAATTTTTTTGTGTATTTTCGTTAGCAGATTTTTTTTCTTGTATTGTATTGAATGCTTTTTTATTTTTTACCATTGTCCATTTGGTGGTCTGAATGATTTCTAAAAGTGTGTCCAACTATTTTAATGAGACCTTATATTTGTTTTATGGGTGCTATTCAAAAATACAATTTCAGTTTAAAGTCGAAATCGAATTAAAGTCGGCAAACAAAGTCATCAATTTGCTTCTGTCATGCCAATACGGTGGAGGCAACGCGTGGGAGGCCACCCACGTCCTCACGTTGGTAATATTTACAGTAGCAACGTTGCAACACAAATCAAATTTACACATCCAGCCACGAAGCTTACATACGATACTATTACGCCGGTAGCAGACCTCCGCCGCGAAACCGCAGTAGTTTAATTCAACTGGCTCACGTCATGTTCCGCTATGCGAAATTCGAGTATCGGAACTCGAGTAGCAGAATATGACGCGAGCCAGTTGAATTGAACTACTGCGGTTTCGCTGCTATGGTTTCGCGGCGGAAGTGTGCTACTGGCGTTAATAATTTCCTAAATTCGTGTGTATATTTTAGTACCCCGTGCAGCCTGTGGCTGTACATCCGTTGTACAGGCATTGATAGACATAATTCCCTTACGATATATACGACAAGGTACCTGAAAATCACATAATTCAGGCTGTCCGGCCAACTGTATGCCGAAGTGTGTAGATGACCCACAATATTTTACGCCATGTTTTTACGTTTAAGTGCCATGTACACACGGTTACACATGAAGCTATACTTATCCAGTTTAAGCTGACCTCGCATTGTACGGAATTCCAATACAATGCAAGATTAGCTTAAACTGGAAATGTATAGCTTGATGTGTAGCCGTGTGTACTATCGCGGACACGCATATCTGAAGGCCAATAAAATTCTCGTACATAAAACGTTCACATTCTAGTCGCAATCTGTCAAACTTGTCAAAAATATTGGTAAATTGATTGTATTTTTGGCAGATTGCGAATGAGATGCGAATCCGAACGTTTTAAAAATTACGGGAATTGCCTCTCTGAACACCGTAAGGATTAATTTTGCTTGCAGCGCTCGGCCGCACTAGAGAATGGGCAGCAGCGTTCTCTATGCACTATTAACACCATACTGCGATCGCCAACCCGCTTGCCAAGCGTGGCGATTATGGCAAACCCCCCCCAAAAAATGACAAGCACCACAAAGAAACGGCCCCTAGTGCCCGGCGGCCTACCTACCCTTGGCTACGGTAGCGGTCAAGGTCACGGTGAGGCAAGGGGTGCTAAGAATCCCCGGAAGAGATCCGGCTACCACAACCACCGGAAACTGGACCTGGCAACGTATAACACGCGTACACTCCGGACCGACGAGAAGATCATCAAACTCGAGGAAGAATTGAGCAGGTTACGATGGGGTATAGTAGGATTATCTGAGGTCCGAAGAGAGGGAGAGGACTCGATAATCCTTAAATCCGGAAACTTGCTCTATTTCCGGGAGGGCGACCAGCAGTCCCAGGGTGGTGTCGGGTTTATTGTCCACAAGTCCCTTGTGAGCAACGTGGTGAAGATCGAGAGTGTGTCGACCAGGGTGGCGTACCTTATACTCAGAATATCCGCAAGATATTCGCTGAAGGTCGTACAGGTTTACGCCCCGACCTCGTCACACCCCGACGATGAGGTGGAGACCATGTATGAGGATATTTCTAGAGCCATGCATGCCTCTAAAACTCACTTCACCGTTGTCATGGGGGACTTCAACGCGAAACTGGGCAAACGTAACGATGATGAGCTGCGAGTGGGGCAATTTGGAGTTGGACGTCGGAACCACCGGGGTCACCTACTGGCCAGTTTTATGGAGAAGGAAGGCCTCTTTATGATGAACTCCTTCTTCAGAAAACGCGAGCACAGAAAGTGGACCTGGCAGAGCCCTGATGGTGCAACAAAAAATGAGATTGACTTCATTATGTCGACGAAGAAGCAAGTGTTCAATGATGTCTCTGTGATCAACGCGGTGAAAACCGGAAGCGATCACCGCATGGTAAGAGGCACATTGAACTTAAATATTAAGCTGGAAAGATCTCGACTGGTGAAGTCTACGCTCCGTCCAGCACCGATCCAGGTCCAAAACCCCGAGAGCTTTCAGCTCGAACTTCAGAATCGTTTCGAGTGCCTAGGGAGCTCCGTGGACGATTTTAACGATGGGTTCGTGGAAACTGTCCATACGGTCGGGTCCAAGATCTTTAAGACCCGTCGTACAAGTAGAAACAAGAAGCTCTCTGATCCTACTATACAGCTCATGAAGGAGAGGCGCGAGATGATCCTCCAGTCTCCAGACGATGCGTTCAAGTACCGGCAGCTCAATAGACGGATCTCCAAGTCCTTGAAAAGCGACCTTCGTCGCTTTAGTACGGACCGCATTAAGGACGCGATAGAGCGGAATAAGGGCTCCAAGGTCTTTGCAAGAGATCTGTCTATTGGGCAGAGCCAGCTTGCAAAGCTGAAGACCGATGATGGCAGGATCGTATCCGCCAAACCTGAAGTATTGAGAGAGATCGAGAGGTTCTATGGACAGTTATACACGTCATCCAGTAACCCCGTTACGAATCTGGCAAACGACCCAAGAGCTAGATTAACCCGACATTATACCGAAGATATCCCGGACGTCAGCTTGTACGAGATTAGGATGGCTCTAAAGCAACTTAAAAACAACAAGGCGCCAGGTGATGACGGAATTACGGCCGAACTCTTAAAGGCCGGTGGGAAACCCGTTCTGAAGGCCCTCCAGAAGCTGTTCGATTCCGTCATACTCGAGGGTAAAACGCCACAGGCATGGAACAGAGGTGTGGTGGTACTCTTCTTTAAAAAGGGCGACAATGCCCTGCTTAAGAACTATAGGCCCATCACACTTCTGACCCATGTCTACAAGCTGTTTTCAAGAGTCATCACGAACCGTCTCGCGCGCAGGTTTGACGACTTCCAGCCTCCCGAACAAGCCGGATTCCGTAAAGGCTTTAGCACCGTGGACCACATACATACGCTGCGGCAGGTTATACAGAAGACCGAAGAGTATAACCTGCCTCTCTGCTTAGCGTTCGTGGATTACGAGAAAGCCTTCGATTCGATCGAGACATGGGCTGTACTGCAGTCTCTTCAACGGTGCCAGATCGACTATCGGTACATCGAGGTGTTAAAGTGCCTATACAAAGACGCCACTATGTCAGTCCGACTCCACGACCAGACCTCGAAACCTATCCTTCTGCAGCGAGGTGTGAGACAAGGAGACGTTATCTCTCCGAAACTGTTCACCGCTGCACTGGAGGACGTCTTCAAGGTTCTGGACTGGAAAGGGCTAGGCATCAACATCAATGGCGAGTATATCACTAACCTTCGGTTTGCCGACGATATAGTTATCATGGCTGAGACCATGGAGGACCTCAGTATAATGCTCGATGACCTCAGTAGAGCCTCCAAAAGAGTGGGTCTTAAAATGAACATGGACAAGACAAAGGTCATGTCAAATGCCCATGTAACACCCGCCCTCATAAAGATCGGAGACGCTACGCTCGAAGTTGTAGACGAGTATGTTTACCTAGGACAAACTGTCCAGCTAGGTAGGTCCAACTTCGAGAAAGAGGTCAATCGTCGAATCCGACTCGGCTGGGCAGCGTTCGGGAAGCTACGCAATATCTTCTCGTCCCACATACCACAGTGTCTCAAGACGAAAGTCTTTGACCAGTGCGTGTTGCCAGTGATGACTTATGGCACTGAAACGTGGTCGCTCACAATGGGCCTTATCAGAAGGCTAAAAGTCACCCAAAGAGCAATGGAGAGGGCTATGCTTGGAGTTTCCCTACGTGATCGAATCAGAAATGAAGAGATCCGTAGGAGAACCAAGGTAACCGACATAGCCCGAAGAATTGCCAAACTTAAGTGGCAATGGGCAGGACATATTGCTCGCAGAACAGATGGCCGATGGGGCCGAAAGGTTCTGGAGTGGCGACCACGTACTGGAAGACGTAGCGTCGGAAGGCCTCCCACAAGATGGACCGATGACTTAGTAAAGGCCGCAGGAGTTCGGTGGATGCGGGAAGCACAGAATCGGTCGAAGTGGCGGTGCTTGGGGGAGGCCTATGTCCAGCAGTGGACGTCTTTCGGCTGATATGATGATGATGATGCTCGGCCGCTATAGTAACGCTTATCTATAAAAAAGGAGCGATAAACAGATGTAGTCATCATGTGCACGATTTTGTTTTCAAAGTGGTTGGATATGCGTGACCGCGATGGTACATAATAGAGAGCAAACCATTGACAAAGACTCCGGACTACCTCTGAAAATTTATTCACTAAATAAAGAAAATTATTCAAAAAACAAAAAACCCGACTGCAAAAACACATAACTGAAAAGAGAAAAACAAGCAATATAATCTATAGAATTTTGGTATCGCAGGCGGGGACAAACAAAAGTTAGGTAGGTACACCATATTTCCGGTTATTATTGTTATATTATTATTGTCCCCGCCTGCGATACCAAAATTCTATAGATTATATTGCTTGTTTTTCTCTTTTCATTTCAGTTATGTGTTTTTGCAGTCGGGTTTTTTGTTTTTTGAATAATTTTCTTTATTTCAAGTTTTTTAGTTTTATTAATATAATCTTAATTTGGAATTGACTCATTACCAGCTTTTATTTGATACCAAGATTGTTGTAATTTATTTAAAAAAAAACCTTCCCCTCCCTTTTTTTTGTATTTGCAGATGCAATACATAAATATTATATAGCCTATGTCACTTCTATGATTAAGACGAATCTAACGACACCTCCTATGTTAAAATCCATCAAGCCGTTTAGGCTACAGAGCGTGCCAAAGAAATAGACATACATACATACATACATACTCTCGAAAAACATTACCCTCCTTCTGGGGCAGTCGGGTAAAAACCCAATAACACTTTGAAAAACCCGGCGATCGAACCCAAAAACCCAGCTCTCAGTTGTCACCCTTGTACATATAACATTTCGACCTAATTACAACCTCGGCTAGTATAAAAAATTTAAAACAAGTAGGTAAAACTCGGAGAGAACTGTTCGAAAAACAAGTCACGGCAAAAAGAAAACTCTTTGCAGCTGAAATAGACCGAAGGTACTTTTTAACTCCCAGTTTCGTACCGAAACCGATACGAAACGAAAGCTCACACAAATCCGAAGAAAAACTTTACTAACAGAATAAATCAAACAATCGTGAAAATACAATAAAGGGATCGCGGCTTTAAACAACTTCAAGAAAGTTTTGATGTAAAACAAAAAGTTCACAAATAGGTCAAGATTTCGTTTTCATAAAGAAGTTGGATTTCCTCGGTATTACGTAACCCTATCTGCCTACCTACAGTACAGGGATAAAAAGAAAAGTTAAAAGAAAGAATAGTAGATGGTTTGCCTAGGGAGCAAACAACTATTTTAAAGACGAGAGTGTTTTCTTGAATCCAGATCGGGGCGAGGGTTTCAAAGTACCTACGTCACTCCAGCTAAAAATTGTGTTGCTCCTGATGCGAACACTCTACTTTTATCTCTCTTGAGAAAATTAGTAAATGCAACTTATGAATAAGAATAGTACCTACGTTTATACATTTCATTCTCACTGCTTGAAGAAAACACACTCATAATCCGAATTTGAGTAAACAATTATGAACGAAGGCGGAATGCATTTCGCGCGTTTTTATTTTTTCACACATTTTTTTTTTTATTTGGTTAATTTTATCATTCAGCCTGTTACTTTTTCATACAATGTTCATGATTGATCTCTTTGAAGATTGGAACTTTAGTAATAATATCCACATTCCAAGTTCAAATCAATTTGGTCCCTGGGGATTAAAGACACATTTTGGTCCCTGGGGGCCTATTACGAACTTTAAAAAAACCAGGAATGTTCCAGGCAGTTCATTTCCCTGGCTGGTTAAATTTCGTATTATGACATTCGTAATTCTGACCGACTTCCCGCTGGCTAGTTTGTCTATGGCTGGCTTGTAATTCACTGCCGTAACGTTCAAAAACACATTATCGGTAAGTTACGGTTTATTTCAATCACGTATTTTATGATAAAATAATAAATAATATATTTCTAGTTACTAAAAGTAGGTGAAAATATGAACGCAATGTATATTGTACTATTTATTCAATCATATTTTAATTTTCAGTGTTTGTTAATATGTAACAAGACATTCGTTTAATAACAACGTTTCCGAACGTACCGCTCTTGGAGACCTTGGAGTTCAGTGTAGGGTTGCCAACCGTACTATAATATATAGTATTATACTATATTTCGGGTCTGCGTACTTTATCTGTTGAAGAAATATTTATAGTACGCAAAAATACTATATTTTCAACACCGAAATCTAGCAAACAAATCTTTCATTTAAAAAAATAATGAACATGCCTTTACGTTAACTTTTGAATTATGTATAACCGAACTCATCTGTCATTGCGTTCCGAACTTGTCAATAATGTCAAATTGACAACATCAAACGAATTTTTGTTCTGATAGAATTTTGTTATGGGATATTGGTAATTATACCAATTATTATCAATTTGATGTTGTTCTTTCTTTTGAGAAGTTGAAGTCCTAAATAAATTAGTTATGGAAACTGGCAACGATAACGAAAATGCGTCAAGTTCTTTACCTACTAACTCGCTACTAACGCCGTTTTTTTTTTTTATGCAGTGGTGCCTAAAGATGTAGTTTTTATATAAAAATAAGTAAAAAATATATCTTTGTAAATGTTTTGTATTTTCCATAAAATAGGTACTATATTTTTTTTAAGTGTAGGTACTATATTTTTTTTAACCTTATTTTGAAACATACTATATTTCGCCGCAGAAATGTTGACAACCCTAGTTCAGTGGGAAATTCGACACTTTCACAGAAGTACCTATTGTCTGACAAAACTGAAAATAAAAACAATATCGTATTGTTTGTTTAATACATAGTTATAGTTAGCATAGCATGTACATTTCTTAGCTATTAGTTAGGTACTTATATTTTGTTTATATTAGGTGCGCTGCGGATGGTCGCTCTCACGCGATAAATACTAACTAACATTTGACATTGATTTATATTGTTAAGTCTACAGATTCTTAGGCCATAAGTTAAATTTCACCATAGCGATAAGTACACTATTACGAATAAGAATATTGTATTTTAAAACTTTAGTCTTTAATAAACCATCGTCTAAGCAAGACTTTGCTTTAGAAATAACCTAGGTCTCAGCCATTGAGTTAAATGTCTCAGCTCCTCACAGAGATTCAGTACCAAGTCTTTGCTAAGTCGATAACGTTGAATGAACTGCACATCATCCATGTCGAACGCATTAATAGATTGATTACGAACCATTGAGGTATTAGTACAATAATACCTCAATGTTACGAACACGTCTTCTTTTGTTCCTTGATTCATCCATCATTTTGATTTGAAACGTCACTTTCCAGGAATTTAAACAGTTCATATTCGTCACACATTCAATATACCTAATATGATATGTCACTCGAACAATTTCTCCAAATAACTCCAAAACAATTCAATAAAAGTTCCTCTGAAGCAGCGTAAATTGAATGGATTGTGAGGTTACTTTTAATACGTCAAGAAATGTCAAACGGACGCTCGTAATACGATATTTCCAGACAATATTCGGGCAGAAGTCGGCCAGGGTGTCACGTGACCACTGACTGGCTTGTTTGACGCGTTCATAATACGAAATTGCAAGGCAGTTCTGTTTACGCCGTAAACTGCCTGGAAATTAGAGTTCATAATAGGGCCCCTGTTTACTAAGAATAAACTAGCTCTTTTTGAATAGATATGATAAAAGTATTTTTTTTAGGACAGACTAAACGGAACACAATTTAATCTACAGCAGATAAAAAAAACAATAAGAAATTAAAAAAATATGTGTAAAGTACGATGTAAGAAATTACCAAGAAAGTGCGCCTCACGGCTGCTCCAAATGGGCCCAGTTTAGCAAAAATGCCAGACAACTATAATGGTATGACGCTGAATTTCAACTGGACCTGGGATCTTTTGGCGCGCGAACAAAATCGGAACTAATGCCACCATCTGTTTTTTCCGGTTTTTTTAATACATTTCACAAAACCAATCGACAAATGTTTACCAACAGCGCCTCCCTGTTAACGTCATTCGAGCGCCAAAAGATCCTGAAGGACTCTACAGGTGAATTCACGAGTACTACTCCATTTTAAGTCATCATGCTGTCACTGTCACTTGAAAGTATACGGCGACGGAAATAATTTTCAGAAAGTCTTATTACCTATCTTTTCATACGTCCCGGTTGCCGGGTAGCCGGTGCCGGGTTATTGTTCTTCGAAGGACAGCCTATAATAATATTCAGTCGGTATAAACCTATCTGGGAGAAAGAAGCCTAAAGTTGCAGCGAACGTGCTAGGATAATAATATGTCTATTCTGATACGAATTCAATTTTGCATGAGTACAATATTTTCAACCACGTACTAGTGTGTAAATGACATGTCGTAAATGTCCCTGTGGAAAATACAATAGCATGTCTTACGACACCGACATATCGTCGGCTCGGAAGACAACGATATCGGCCGACAATATCGGGACGATATCGGTATGTGTCAAGATGTAACCAACAGCTTATTGTCATGCGGTATGACACAGCCGCCTCGAACAGTCGCGTTGCGCCAGCAAAAGCATCGCCGCGCGATTCCTAAAGTGTAATTGTGTATTCGAGGCAATAATGGAAGCAGTGAACAAGTGCACTGTGTCGTCCGCCGATATCGGCACGACAATCAATGTCGGGGACGATACCGTTGACTACACCGACACAGTGTGAAAGCGTTTAGTAGTAATGGTATGAAACAACCAGTCTGACGATATCGTGTCGTTATCATTATCGTCCAATGTGAAAATGACCAATGGTTTCTCTCTACGAATCTAAAGGTAAGTACAGTCAGCGGCTAAATTCGATTGACACTGCTAACTACACATCATGTATATTCCAATGTTGCCCGACAAGATTTTGACATATGACATATCAGGTGACTCGACTGGATGTTGCGAAGTACGCCGTAAAACGGATTGAGGATAAACCTTGTAGATGATAACCGACCCTTAAGAAAATATTTTACCGAAAATATTATACGATAAATTTGTGGCATAAATATTTAATCATATGTTATGTTGAGGACGGTCATATTACATCAGTCTGCTTTATAAGTACCGGGATCTAGGTAACGTCCTTAATTTCATTACCCGTACCGAACAGATTTTTATTTTTGGTAACAAGCTAAATCTTTACGAGAAATTATAATTAATCGAAATGGAAAAGAGATACAAAATTCCTAGCTCATATTGCCTTCATAACATTTTCAAAATTAATATAATCGCGGTGCTAAGCAATTCTCTACTTATTGAGATTTCTTCCACTTATCTCCACGCCGTGCTTTTCAATTTTTTACCACTCGACGCTACCCCCGTTTTCCAAGATATTCCTGCCTCTAGGGAAATTTCTGCTACACGTAATGAAAACCAATATAGAATATATTTATACATATACCTATTGTGATACAGAAGAAAACGTTGTTACCAAAATAGTTTTTCCTTAAAAATACTTTTACTTCAAATAGGCAATCTAGTTAGCGAGTTTGTTTACAGAGAAAATTTTAAAACGAAAGAGAAGCACAAGCTTTTATTTTAACTTGATTTTGCAATAAACTTACATATAACATTAATCCTGTTTATAAGGTATGTACATAAAAGCTTTTCTAAGAGCACTAACGATGTCAATAAAGGGGGAGAGAGGGGCAAGAATGTCGATAAAATCATGTAGGTATGTTTTTTTTTAACTAGGGTTTGAAAACTTTCTAGCTATCTTAAAATAAGTTAAAACAATCCCATAAACGAAAAAATATTAGTATTTAAAACCGTGTTATAAAACATTGTAAAACGAAGTAAAATAGACCTTTTAATATTTTATTAATATTTGTAATAGCAAAAAAAAAAAAAATTACTCGTATATGACGGCGCGTCTAAAGGATTTGCGACACTGGACTTAAGGAGTTGGTTTCAGAACGATTGTGACAGCGTCAACTTGACGTAACCGCCAGTACTGAGAAGGCGGCCTCCTGTCAGAAAAACGCGGGATCGCGATTTATCCAATCGAAGCCGGCATTGATTAATTTAATGAGTGAGATATTGATGATCATTGGGCCTACCCTTGCAGGGCAGTGAGTTGGTTGATGTGCGCTCGCGACTCACGTACTGGGGGGAACGTCGTTTACTTCGTCAGTTCATTCCCTAATGTGATCAGTGATTGGTGATTGTTCAGAATATTATTGTTTCGTTACATCTTCTCGCCCGCAAACCCACGCATGAGAGACAATAAGACCTCTTCTGATAAAGACCACCTATTGCCTTTATATACAATGTGGAGACTACCATACAACAAAAAATTAAAATACTGGCACTACTAATGCTCAAGAGTATTTTGGAACTGTCAAATAAATCCTAACTTCGAAATAAAAAAAAGAGTTTTTCAAACAAATTAAATGTAATGTATGCCGGATCCACCCTAAGCCTATAAATTCCGTTTATCCAACTAGGCCTTGGGTGAATTCTCGAGCATACATTTCAGAATATCCACCTTAGGGTGGATTTTTGGGGTGGATAAACGGAATAGCCCGAGCCGACTATGGATTTTGCCGAGCTATAATGACTAAACTATTGAATATATTCAATTGAATTTTTGTATACAGAATGGGAACGTCATTATGGACACGCCGTTAAATTTTTTGTTGTATTGTCGTCTCCACCTTGTATATCCAGCGCACACATTAATAAATCTTGTTAAAATATACATCTTGCGAACACTCTTTTAACAATCTCCGAAGTAAAAAATTTTCTATCAATACTGTCCCAAAAAGTTTAGTACCTACAACGAAATTCAAATATGCTTAAAGTCTAGTCTAATATACTAAGTACATACAAGTTCACAGAAGTAAATGTTTACCGGAAACCACGCTCTTGTTATTTTAGTGCTCACACTCCCACACGTTCCACCAAAAGCAATTGTATGCAGGAGCAGGAGCCGTTCTTTGTCTACGTGGGATGTTCAACCACAGAATAGATAGATACAGAAGGTCGACTTCATACGACGAACGAAAACGCACGCACATTTATACACACGCTTCATGTATAGCGAGTGTAAGTGCACCCGCGACTGGCATTTGTTTTATATCGCCTGCATGCACACACGTCGATTACGTCATCGTCAAGTCGCTGATCGTGATCAGTCACGTCAAAAAATATAGTTACGTATAAGTGGTAGGACTTTGGCGACACCCATCAGTCATAATTATGTGACTTCGAGTTCCAGCTTTATTAGCTATATGTAAGTGGGCACGCCCTTTATGCCTAGAGGCTTTATAATTCGGGTATTAAGTTCTGTTTACGTTTTTAGGTTTTATTTTCGCTTGAGTTTAGATTAAATGACTTTTGAATTTGAATTTGAACTGTCGTGACTGGCCGGTAGTGATCTACCGGCGCATCTCATTCGACGTCGTGTCACCGGCAAGTCAAAACTTGTATTGCTGCGACCGAAACAGGCGTTACTATGACTGTCTGACTATCTGCTCACACACGTCCCTGAAATTGACGTGACTGACGTGTATGCATGAACCTTTAGAAAGACAGAAAGAAAGGATAAAGTTTTTTGGACATCTTGGACACAGTTCGTGAAACACAAAATACAAATAACAAAATAAAAATTGAAAATAATGTTTTAATAACAATAGTGTGCGCGTCTTTACGCGTCTGCGTGCGTGCGTTTTCGCTCGTTGCAAGAGCCAGCCTTCTGTAGCTATATATTCTGTGGTTGAACAGTGTAATGTGCCCATTTGTTATAAGGCTACCCTAAACGCAAACAAAAACAATGTGCCGCCAACGTGTACTCAAAATATTAATTGAAGTGAAACCACTCTGGTTAATTAGGTATCATTTTCTAATGATATCATTTACAAATGAAACAGTCGCACGGGTCGATGGAAGCTACACTAGCCGCGGTCAGTTTGTGGATGGGTGACCATTCATTTCTTAACGAGACCCCTCCGTGCTTTGGAAATCACGTTATCTGTGGCTCGACATCAGTACTATCTAATCTGCGTTCGTAATTTATTTGCCAAACATGTAAACAAAGACGAGTTTTCTACTTAGGCAAACATCAACTTTATGTAAGTGTAAATAAAGTTCATTTTAAACCGACTAGTACTGTTGAAAAAGTTATAAAAACTATGAAGTTGTAGCGCAAACTGAACCTTATGTGTAGGCATTAAAAATAGTTCCTATACCGTTATGTTGGCTCCACTGTTAAACTTTAACAACGAACCTATTAGGTAGGGCCGTTGCGTATTCGTGTTCGACCTACAACAGTGGAGCCCACATTACAGCATAGCAACTACACACATCAAAAGTGTCTAGGGATCAAGCATTTTTATGCGGATTTCTTGAGATTGAGATGTGGCTTTGTAATAAATTTATGATTTTATAAATTTATATGGATCCTTTTTGGTGCATTTCATAATTTGAATCAGGAACTGTGAATCAAATTCGAGTAAAAGATGAAAATCTGCTGTCAATATTTTCCCTATAAAAACATACAACGCATTGAAGACATTATTAGTGCTACTGTTTCCCTACTACTGATTAAAACCAACGTTATTATGGAGCAGCGACGTCATTTAAGCAGGGAAGAAATGCTCAGAGCCGTGGGAATGATAGAAGCTGGTTCCCGGCAACGTACTGTGGCTTTAGCTCTGAATACAAGTCAGAGTGTTATCAGTCGACTTTGGACACGTTACCGAAGCACTGGTACCGTGGCTGAGCGCCATGGAGGACGGTATCGCTGCACCACACGGAGACAAGACCGATACATTCAAATCTTAGCTCGAAGAGCTCCAACAATAACCGCCATGATGTTAGCCGTGAGGCTTCATCACTCTTCAGGGAACTTAATTAGCGACCAAACAGTCAGAAACCGCTTGCATGAAGTGAACCTTCATTCCCGAAGACCGCTACGGGTACCACCTATAGCAATGCACAATCGTAGGATTCGATATCAATGGGCTCTTGAACACAGAAATTGGGCAGAAGAACAATGGCGTTTCGTGTGCTTTTCTGATGAGTCTCGTTTTGCGTTTAGGCGCAAAATGTCCAATTCGCAAAATGTCCAGCGGTCGAAAAATGTCCAGTTCGCAGAATGTCCAATTCGCAAAATGTCCAATTCGCAGAACGTCCAATTCGCAAAATGTCCAATTCGCAAAATGTCCAGCGGTCGCAAAATGTCCAATTCGCAGAATGTCCAATTCTCAAAATGTCCAATTCGCAAAATGTCCAATATTCATCATAACGTGGTTACCTCATCAATCAAGAGCTGGACTTTAATAAAAAACGTTATTTTTTGTTAAAATCAGGTTTATTTTTATCACATTTCTTTTAATATCTACAACATAAAAAAAAAAAAAATACAGCGCGTCAGGGACATCAACGCGATGCCAGTTACCATGAATGAATCCATGGTAACACATGATTCTGAAACCCCTGCGCTGAAATTTTTCGCCGGTTATTAAAAAAAATCTGCTCTGTTTCATAGAAAAGTTTATATCAATACCTACGCGGTCAAAATGTATGAAACAGCGGTTTTTTTTAAATAACTGACAAAAAAATTCAACGCAGGGACGTTCAGAATCATGTTCTGAATCTATGGTAAAAGGCTTCGCGTCAATGTCCCCTGCCACCCTGTATACGTTATATTTTCATTCAATTGAGGCGACTTAACTTTTTTTTATGTTGAATTTATGTCCTGGAGTTGGGATTATATATTATATTTTATGTTATATTTTCATTCAATTTAGGTGACTTACTTTTTTTTAATGTTGATTTTATGTCCTATAGTTGGGATTATTATATTATATTTTATGTTATATTTTCAGTCAATTGAGGCGACTTAACTTTTTTTTATGTTGAATTTATGTCCTGGAGTTGGGATTATATATTATATTTTATGTTATATTTTTATTCAAATGTTAAGGCGACTTACTTTTTTTTAATGTTGATTTTATGTCCTGGAGTTGGGATAATATTTATGTTATATTTTCATTAAATTTTACGCGACATAACGTTTTTTTTTTTTATGTTGTAGATATTAAAAGAAATGTGATAAAAATAAACCTGATTTTAACAAAAAATAAGGTTTTTTATGAAAGTCCAGCTCTTGATTGATGAGGTAACCACGTTATGATGAATATTGGACATTTTGCGAATTGGACATTTTTCGAATTGGACATTCTGCGAATTGGACATTTTGCGACCGCTGGACATTTTGCGAATTGGACATTTTGCGAATTGGACGTTCTGCGAATTGGACATTTTGCGACCGCTGGACATTTTGCGAATTGGACATTTTGCGAATTGGACGTTCTGCGAATTGGACATTTTGCGAATTGGACATTCTGCGAACTGGACATTTTTCGACCGCTGGACATTTTGCGAATTGGACATTTTGCGCCTAAACGTCGTTTTGGTATGAGACCGGATACAAGACGTATACGACACTGGAGAACCCCTGGACGCCAACAGCGATTAAAATCCTGCCAGGAAGTCCATCCTTTTAGTGGTGGAACCATCATGGTATGGGCGGGTATTTGGATCGGCGGAAGAACTGAGTTGATTTGGATTAGAGGCAACCTCAACGCTCAAATTTATGCTGAGACGATTGTATCAGACGTCATCGTTCCTCTACAAGTGCAAATCGGTCCCTTATTTCAGTTAATGCATGATAATGCACGACCGCACACCGCAAGAGTTGTAAGACAGACTCTCGCCGCAGCTAACATCAATGTCCTGCCCTGGCCTGCTCAGTCGCCAGACTTGAACCCGATTGAGCATGCATGGGATATGCTACAGAGAAGAGCTCTGCCGAATATGGAGGGTATCCAGTCGCAAGAAGACCTTTTTTTGTTGTTGCAACGAACATGGGCGGCCATTCCACAGCGTGATTTGGATGAACTCATTTTGAGTATGCCAAACCGATGTTCTTGTGTTGTTAGTGTTCGCGGTAGAAACACGGATTATTAATTGTTTAAGTTACCCAATAAAATTTTAAAGAAAACTGTTATTTCAGTCTTTTTTTCGAACTTTAATGTTAGTGGTTCAAATGTCAAAAATCCCTTTATTAGGAAAATGGCAAATTTCTTTATTAATGCAAAGGTGACTTGGTTTATCGTTACTGTGACAAACGAAAACACTTTATTTGATGAATCCTTAAAGAAAATTTTAATTAATATCAATCAGGAGAAAAGTTATTGCAAAAATATATGTTGATCCCTAGACACTTTTGATGTGTGTATTTAATGAAACGCACTGTATATTTTTTACGTTAAGTTAAACAAAGTCCAATGACAAACGGATTTCTTTTGCCACGGGCTAGTCCGGATAAAGCGAAAAGCAAATACGACCAGTAGCTTCTGAAAAACGATTGTCTTTACATACTACACTGTATCTTATAAGTTGCCGTCCAAAGTAAATATCTATAAAAAGGCTATAAGGACGCGAAATCAAACAGTGGCAAGTTATTGGCCGTGCCGAGTAAACATCAGATGAAACAAAATAAACAAAAAACAGAAGATTCCTTTGGTTCTATGGAATTATGTTTGCACAGTTCGCGTGGGCGTTTTTCTTTCATCCATTTTATATTACATTAGCTGCGAAAAGCTTGTTAGGTCTTACTCAGCAACATGAAAGCGGAGATCCATCGATCATTTAGTGTCTATTATATCTTTAGACAGGTTTTGATGGCTCAGCAAGGACGTTTGAAGACAGATGTTTTAAGAAAATGTCGAATTCATGTAGGGTTTATTCAGATGCTTGTAATACGTCTTCATAATATTTTTTTTTTATCACAAATCATCATTCATCTTTTCGAATAACTCTGAAAACAAAAGGAACATTTTTACCTTAAAATTGACGAATTGTCTGCAGCTTTTTTCGGCTTCAAAAATGCAAGGTAGTCGGGAAACAGCTCGAAAAATATGAATAATAATATTTAAGTAGCTTGTTGGTATTCAATTTTAAACTTAGGGTCTGTTTCACCACCTACGGTTAAGTTCCTTTTAAGTTATGTACTTAGCAGATAATTTCATACAAATTCTGTTCCATATTTAATTCGGTAAGTAGTGGCTATTCGGACATCGTGAAATAGGCCCTTAGTCTTTTGTATATTTTTTTGCTCACTTTTTGTATTTTTTTTTCTAACGTAAAAATAAATGACAGCGTTATTCTAAGTGACAGCGTGTATATTCACAGACATAATATTTTTTTTTATACATCTCTGCCAAACTGCCAAGCAGTCTGTTGAGAAAAGTAGCTCGTTTATTAGTAATTATTTTCTAATCACACGTTTTCACCTAGGAACAATAAAAAAGTTATAAATAAACTACGACAAAAAAACCAAGCCATCCCCGAAATCGGCGGTTTGTGAAACAAAATTTTTATAAATGCAATTTGATGCAATGGCATAGACTTTCGTTACACGCAGCGAATATTCGCTGCGAGAACTCGCTGTTTGTGACAGGCTATTCGCTGCAACTAGAGATATTCGCCGCGATTAGAATTGAGCATGCTCAATTTTACTCGCGGGATTTTTTTTTTAATTCCTACTAGTTACTAATTGGTGCACCATTTGCTTTCTAGCTAAAACACAAAAAGTATGTATACACGACCAAAGTTACAAAAAAAAGTACTAACTAATAGGTAACATTTCTCTATAAAGAAAACTTGATCCAGAAATGGCCAATATTGTTTCCAATGTGCAATTAAGTGGCCTCCTTGTACTCGACAAAATAAACAATAAGAGGGCAACTCCCGACCACTCTAGTGGCACTGATCACATACTTGACGTCCTCTTAATATTAGGTACTCGTATAGGACTCTTCTAAGTAAAGTCTTTGATTTTCTTTATTATTTCTGTGTACTTTTTCTTTGCTTAATAAATAAATCGAATCCTCTGATTATGATTCCGATTCTTACTGTAGCTAGATTTCAAATTGTGGCCAATCAATATACAGGTATAAGAAAAAGTTTTTTTTTAGTTTCAATCTTTGTTTTTAAGGTAAGTAGGTACCTTTTAAAATAAATGGATTATTGACCATTTTTGGTCAAAGTTAGTCTCAAGCAACATTTGCTCAAGATAATTCAATATACAACGCTCGCAATCCCAGATATCTAAGCAAACGTACTTACTGTTGCGTTAATAGCATTACTCCCTTTCAGCATTGCCGTAATTGGGTAAAAAGGAAAGGTCTGCTTCGAGGGTCTGGTGGTCGCAAGCACTATTCCCACAATATAAATCTTAAATAATACTATTAAACGAGCAACATTTGTATACAGAGTGGCAGGGACATCGACGCGAATACTGTTACCATTTTTTATTTTATTTTTTTTGGGTGGTAAATCATCAAATGACTTCTCCCGCTCTGGGCGGAGCGGAAGGGCGTGTCAGACTCTTACTGACTAAAACCCACCCGTGTTCCTTCCCTTGCCTAGACGGGGGCCACGGTTTCCCCTTAGGACTTATCCGCAACCCCGGTGGTAGGGCATCGGCCCTAACGGACCCCTTCAGCTTCGCTGACAACTCTTTGAATACTGTTACCATGGATTCAGTACATGATTCTGAACCCCCTTGCGTTGAAATTTTAAGGCAGTTACTTTAAAAAAAATCAGCTGTTCTATACATGTCGATGAAAGTTACAAAACATATTTACGGGGGCGAGAAAAATGGATCAGAGTAGAGCTCGGTCGCCCAAAGTTTAGAACAAGAATAATGACATCTTAGAATAATGACATGGCAGCATGGAATTAGTATGAACTTTCCTATACTATTAAATAAGCATTTTCTATTTTCACCAGAGCAAAACGCAAAACTCGGTCGCCCAGATAATATGGATCATATATGAATATGTATATGGATTATGGATCTATATTTCTACTGTGCTACTGCTGAACATGAGGCACTGGGTTTGATTTCTGGTTAGGCCAAAGTTTTATTAGGTTATTTTTTTCTGAAATTTCTCTGTAGCAGCCCGGAGTCTGGATTTGTGCACGGTTGATGGCAATAGGCTCGCCCCTATTACATGGGACCTAAACATAACTGGCGAAATGTGGGAGTACTGTACACACCTGTATTCCCCAAAGGCAGAGGGTGTACCCTCTGCCTAACCCATTGGGGAATACAGGTGTGTTGGAAAGGTACAAACAGGTTTCAGGGCAAATAACACAAGAAATGCATCTAATATATTAAAATCTTTATTAGGACGAAACATTCCACATATAAGAAGACCTCGATATATACGCCAGTGGTCCATCCTAGCTCTACTTCGGGGTTTCACCTTTAATTATGCTAATACAAAGCAATAATTAAATTTATAAAAAATTATCGTAATCTGTGTCAAACATCAATAAAATTCATAAAAGCCTGTAAAATTCAAACAATTCCAGAGACGTGAAACATTTTATCACAAAACTATAATTTATTCCAGGCAATGTATAAAGGGTCGTGCAAACCAGCGCGACGCGACTCGAACAATACAATTTCTAAGAAAACTTCATGGTATAACAATAAACGATGACGCGCGGCGCTATCGCGTCGCGCTAGTCTGCACGAAGCTTAAGAAGTAAGCCATATTTTACATAAAACTAGTAATATTTTTTTAATTTAAACTGTGTCAAACATCAATAAAATTCATAAAAGCCTGTAAAATTCAAACAATTCCAGATACGTTAAACATTCACAAAACTATTATTGATTCCAATTTCCAGGTGATGTCTAAGAAGTGAGCCGTATTTTACATAAAACCGCTAATAAATATTTAATATACAAGGTGTTCCTTTTGATATCTCCTAACTCTACTCTAACAACGTCGCATTTTCTTAGCTTTAAATATGAACGGTTTGAATAAAAACTTTTTACAAAAAAAGAACAACCGACTTCCAAAAAAGACACTACAAAGTCAAAAATAACTTTAATTTCGGAAGTCGGTGTATTTGGTTTTGAACTTTCGTTTTTTGCCACCGACTTCCGAAATTAAAGTTATTTTTGACTTTGTAGTGTCTTTTTTGGAAGTCGGTTGTTCTTTTTTTGTAAAAAGTTTTTATTTTGCACTTTTTAGTTGTGGTACCTACTCCATACAAATTCTAATACCACTAACCTGCTATGTAAATAACAGTGATTGGAAGTTATCATTATATCATCCATATAAACTAAGTGAGAAAAATACGTATTATTGAATCTAACTCAAAAACTATCCAAGTAAAGTTAATAAAATTTATATGGGACCACCTCGGGAGCATACCCTTTCAAACAAAAAAACAATTTTCAAAATCGGTCCACAATTGACGGAGAAATCGCGTAACAAACATACAAAAAAAAAAAAAAAAAAAACATACAGACGAATTGAGAACCTCCTCCTTTTGGAAGTCGGTTAAAAATGATTTACTCGTACTTATCAACGAAACTGATGAGTGAATCTATCACTCATCAAGAGTCTAATGTTATGTGATCTTTAAAAAAGGCAGTCTTCGGGGACTGCCGATAGAAGTGAAAACTAAGTAACTTTTTGATTCTCGAGTTGATGTCTTTTGTTCGATACATATAGCTCATGGAAAGCGTTAGGTGACGATGACGCGAGTTCCATGATTTATGTTCACCCAAAAAGTACTCAAAGCGCCTAAAGAAGTTATCGCTTCAAAAAATTGATTCAAAAATAATTTATATATCAGTTGATTTCCTTATAGTATAACTACAATGCCCGTTTTCACCGACAACGAAGTAACACCTAAATGAATCCCTTAATAAAAGTGCACAGTTGGATTTTCAGCTCTCAGCACTGAGCCTAGCGCTGAAAATCCAACAGTGCACTTTTATTTAGGGTGTCACTTAGTGAAGGTGAAAACGGGAATTAGGATATCAAAAGGAACACGTTCTATAGTTAAAACCGGAATGTTTAACATCTCTGGTGTTAACAGCATTATATGTAGGAACATAAAGTGGTTTACAAGGTACGTATAGGAGACATTCATTAAATACAATCCTAATTTTCATTTCTATTGGCGTGCTGGTTGTGAAATTTTTCCGAGCGGTAGATGTATGGTTTTACTCTTGTTTACATTGGCCAGTCTTACCAAGGAGTATGGTTGAGCATCCATTGCATAATGAGACCCCTTTTTTTTCATCAAATAATTTCTGACGTTCTGGGCGGAGCGGAAGGGCGTGTCAGACTCTTACTCGACTAAAACCCACCCGTGTTCCTTCAGTTGCCTGTACGTTGCCAGGGGCCACGTCTGTTGATGCCTGAAAGATATTTCTCGACGGCATGAAAAACCAACTCAGAGGCCCATGGGCGGTTTAAGAAAAAACTCTGACACCAAAATATTATTGGGTGACTATCTACAATCACACATTACTGATAAAATTTCCTTGAGATAAGAAAAATCACTGTGGAAAAACAATTCTCTTGCAATGGCTTTGAAGGACCTCAAACATTGCTAGCGTTATTGAACAAGATATTTCTCAACTAGCATACCAGGAGGTGACCTTAACCGTAATTGTATATGTATAAAATATCTGACAAAACTAAGTGCTGAATGATGATGATGATGGCTTGGAATACTAAATAAAATCTGCATTAATGTTAAGCTCATAAACATTTAAAAATTAATCTGATGTCCATTCTAATATCGTTTTTACCACCGATATTTTTACACGGTCCAAATTCCGTATAACCATATCGCAACTATTCTTGTATACTTTGTGATACGTTGTAATTTCAAAATATCGGTGCTTACATTTGCATCGTCGCAGAAGTAAAATCTTCGAGCACCTGCTCTTGAATAGTTGAAATTGAGAGCTGAGGACCTCCTCAGCTCTTAATTTCATCTACACAAGGCGGTGTTTAATTTAACGTATACTTAAAAGAACTGATTGCACAAGTTCAGTTCTCGAGAAAAAGCGAGTTTTATTTAGTTTTGAAAATAGAAGAATAAAGAAAAATAGTTCTTTCTAGAATAACAAAATTTTAAATTATTAAAAAATTATTTCTGGCCAAAAGCCAGATATACTTACGTTTAAAAAAAAATCTAGAGTTGGTTATTGATCAGTGAATGAACAAATTCAACAGTTTGAATTTTTATTGTCAATTTTATAAAGATTTTTGCTAGTACAAAATATTGGATATTATTCAAAAACACTTAAAATTCGCATTTTCTCTAACTACTTGCACCTAGAATAAATGGGGGTGCTAATTTGTACCACATAGGTCGTACTATCACACCGTTTAAGAAACACATCTTATTACAGTTCACCTTGTGTGGACTTGTATGAAAAACGAAACATCACAAATTTATGAAGCCCATCGATGGCTTGTAAACGTGCAATTTGTTCGTAAAGCATTCGAACTGCTTTTCTAAGTAGTGCCATATCAACCGTGAGTTTCTGTAAACATTAGATCAATAATTTGCAAAAACAAACGACCGAACTTGAAGCCTTGGGGAACTCAAAATGCATCTTATACTCATAATTTCATGGTTATCTTCTCGAATTGTCTTCACAGCCCCAGAGCATTCTACACTCATATCGTTCTTCATACTTCTCTTTGAACCACTTGATAATGTTCTTGTAGTTATGGGTGTTTAGGGCCTGAGCTTTTTTCATATGATGTTTGGGGTTGAGGGTGGCTGCGTGAGCAAGGAAGCCCCCGTCAAGGACCACCATGCGATATTCTTGGAGGCACAACTCCAGCATCTAGTGGAAAACATAAGACATTTTCTGTGAATTTTACTAGCCAAGCAATCGAACTAATCGGATAGTTAACGTACCGTAGTCAACAAGGAACGCTTATAGTTTCGCCATGTCCGTCTGTCTGTCTGTCTGTATGTCAGTCTGTTTGTCTGTCCGCTGCTTACCTCAGAGGCTGTTAGTAGTTACTAGAAAGCTGTAATTTGGCACACTACATATTAATCACGCCGACAAAGTGGTTAAATAAAATCACGACAGTTTTTTTTTTGAGTACCTAATTGGTTATGTTTTTTTTTCGTCTATCCTATGGTGTGGTATTGGAAATTTAATGTTCGATAGTATATTTATAAAACTGAACGGTCAATCGCGTCCAACCCACGGAGACAACAAAATAGCCCATAAATTATCCATATTTATTTTTATTTTATTTATTTTTAGCCTGTGTTGTCCCACTGCAGGGCAAAGGCCTCCCTTTCTTCTTTCCACTCCTCTCTGTTTTGACCCAGTGTGGACCAGTCCTGTCTGTAGGCGTCAAGCTCGTCTCGGCATCTTCTTCTGGGTCTGCCTCGATGTCGACGGACGTTTTCTGGGACCCACATGGTGGTAGATTTGGTGGTAAATTATCCATATAAGAAAAAAAAAACACCTCTTTTATGAGTACTAATTTTTTTAAAATATTAATGCTCGTTGAAGACCTTTTAAAACCCCATTAGGATCTATCAAGTCTTAAGTTACCTGAGTCATTTTGTCCTGGAGTCCCTCCCAGTATAGTGATTCGCTGTACCAGGGTTCCTTGTTGGTGCCGAAGTAGAGCGGCTCCCATCGGTGGTAAGGGTATTCCCGCTTCGCTATTATCATTGGCTGAAACAATGTCTTTAATTAGACTCTTATAGGATCATTTCCACCAAACGGCTCGCATCGCATCGGATCGGAAAGGATACGAACGGATGCGGCGACAGCCGACCGCGTCCGACAGGATGTCGACGCATACGATCGGCTCCGTACCGTCGCTTGCAAACGTATCCGTTTCTGCGCCTAGTCAAATAGTTTCATTCCTACCGTGTTGACGTGTTCAAATTGTTGAAAATGATGTTGACGTAGTAGAAGAACGGAGACGGAACGATGACAGGCGAACGGAGCCGATCGCGCGTCGCAGCATACTTTCGGCTACGATTGCGTGTCTCGGAAGAGACGCCCGCGGTCAAGCTGCTGTGCACGGCTTGGTAATTTAGACTTTAAATACTGTGTACACGATTTAATATCGTTTAAAGATTGTAAAATCCGTTCCGATCCGATGCGATGCGAGCCGTTTGGTGGAAATCATCCTTGTTTTTTGTCTTGCTAGTTGGAAGAAACTGTTGCTTATAAGTTTTTTTAAATGGGATTACAAGCAGTACCTGATGGAATTTTCCATAGGTAAATATGACAAACTTCCATTCAATCTTTCATCCCATAATTAACCTCATTAAGTCATAAGTCATTTATTTATGGCAGTGTATAGAGTGCCACCATTGGCACTCTATCCCTATCGGATAAAGTGCCACTACAGGCATCCTAGTAACACCGCCTCGGCCCGGCTAAAGTGCCGCAAGCATTGGATTGTCATTGTCACTGTCACTAAGTCACGTCACTTGGTATTTTGTTTGATTGTCGAGGTTAGATCGCTGTAAAACACCACATTCCCAAAACATTACATTCTCTTGTGCCTAAACGGACCCTGGCACTTCGCCGGCCGCTACCGCGGCACCGCTCGCTACGCTCGCTCGGCTCGTGCGTTGTGTGGTCACAGTTCTAACCTAACCTAACCTAAATAACAAGTGACAGTGACAATGCAACGCTCACGGCACCCTAGCTGGGCCGAGGCAGTGACACTAGAGTGCCACAAGAAACTCGCGGCACTCTATACACTTCGTTTATTTATTTGTATAGGCCTATACAGCGTGATGGCGCGAGCATGTCGGTGACGCGAATCAAAATCAAATCGAAAAAAGCACAACGCGCTTAAAGAGGATTTCACTTTAAAAGTCCTTGTATAACTTTGTATCTTTGAATTTCGTTTTAGGTACAAAGCCCTTATTTATTTCGAAAATAATTTCAACATCTTTGGTTTAAGTTTTATGAATATGAAAATGTGTAGCTGATAATATAAAAAGACGTATAATATCAAAGGAAAAAGCTGAAACTGGTTCGTCTGGCACACCCTGTGCCGTTAACCTCGACACAACAATTATTACTGACTGGCTTTCTAGTTTCGTTTCGAGGTCATTTGTGTGACTCCTTTTTAAAAATAGATTATACCAACACAAAAGAAATAGAATAAAATACTGCTAGGAACGTGTTAAGTAGGCAACAACATCACCAATAAAGGACCTACAGTGACCACTATAAGGTCCTTTGAGGAGCCTGTGGCTAAGTAATAACAGCCGCACGGGTCGATCCATCCGGTTAAGCTACGCTTGCCAGGATTGGTTCGTGGATGGGTGGCCATCTGTACATACCGAGACCTCACCGTGTCTCGGAATGCACGTTAAGCCGTTGGTTCCGGCTGACATTCGTGGATCTTTGACAGTCATTACGGGTTGTCAGAAGCCCGAAAGTCTGTCAAACAGTCTTACCAAGGGGTATCGTATTACCCAGTTACTTGGTTGTAGAAGTCAGATACGCAGTAGATCCATATAAAATACTGGTATTCAGCTGCATCCGGTTAGAAGGAAGCCGACCTCAACATAGTTGGGAAAAGGCTAGGCAGATTGATTGATACAATAGACAACGTATATTTTGTAACCTAATCCGCTTAACTATTCTTAAAGAGTCATACGAACGCTATAAGAAATCGACACGGGTTTTACATCTCAACGAGGCATCCTCAGGATGACGATTGACTTGTTGCGAACCCGGACACGACGTGTTGCTACGTCAAGCGCCGAACACAGAGAACTCTGCGTTCGGCTCGTTTATTGTATATTATAATGGATTTCCGCAAAGTCACGCCTAAATCAATTAACTAGGTTGGTTTATGTCCTTCTAGGGCAGTGGTTCTTAACCGGTGGTCCGCGGACCACTGGTGGTCCCTGCAAGCACCCCAAGTGGTCCGCGAAGCCATCCTAAAAATATTAAATAAGTGACAACGAGTCGAAACACCGACGTGTTTTGATGAAATACAAAATTACATCATTCAAACGCTATTTTCCTGACTGCGAGGACAAAGGTATTCGTAAGAATATGCAGTCACAAAATAAAATACTGTTATGCGTCTTTTATTTATAGACAGAACAACGCGTTATTCTTTAACATTTACTGTACAGTACCTCCAAACATTTGGTGGCCCATGGCAAGACCGAAATTTTGACAAATGGTCCCCCAACACTAAAAGGTTAAGAACCAATGTTCTAGGGCGTCTTTAAGTAAACTCTATATACCTTATCATAGTGAGCATATTCCATTTATCTATCGAACCAAGAATAAATTGAATCGAAACGTATGAATGGAATGTATTCCAAAGGTTTTGCAATGTGTCGCAAACGATTGCTCTGACCTCCGACGGTTGTCAATTTGTAAAATTGGTTCGCGTCCTGTATACCCCTGTCAGTTTGCAGGTATCGTAAACATGTAAACGTCTTTTTACCATAATAAAATGGTGGTATCTTTTTATTTTGTAAAAGAAGCAGAAAAAAATATTTGACTTTGTATGTAGAGTAATTTGTCACCTCAAACAGCCATACTACATAATCAGCCTATAATGTTCCCACTGCTGGGACACAGGCCTCCTCTTGGTGAGAGGGAGTGGACCGTAAGGCTGTATACAGAAAGAACTGGTCCGTTCTACACAAAGGAAGCGTGTTGTCGCAGTTGTTTATTAATTTTAAATGGCAGCGTCCAGCGCTGACCAGCGCGTGTTGAAGCTCGGAACTTGTCGGCACCGTTCAGTGCTTATCGGCGCGCGTTCATATATTTTCCTGCGCGGGTTACCAGCGCTGTCAAGCGCCGGTAAGCGCTTATAAGTTTCCAGCTTTCTTTCTGTATACAGCTTAATCCACCACGCGGGCCCAGTGCGGGTTGGTAGATGTCACATCTCCGAATTTTTTGGCTCTAGGATATGCCCAGTTTCCTCACGAAGTTTTCCTTCACCGTTTTGAGAGAAGTGGTGATGAAATAATTTACTCAAAATTAAGCACCACTGGGCCACCACTGCTCTACCAAACCTTTCTCGTTTTACCATACCATGCTATTGTAATTTTTCCTAGAATCGTAGATTATACGAATACGTTCCTAGTTACTTCAACAAGTTATTGAAATGCAATGAGTTTGTCCTCGCATTCAAAAAAACAAGAGCGACAAGTTTTTACATTCGTTTTCTAAAAGAAAAATTGCTTTTAAAGTGAACTTGAGTAAAAGACGACGCACGCTCAGAGGAAGCTTAGCAAAATGAACTCATGGATATTCCAGAAACTTGCTTTGTGCTCCAACTCAGCTAAGATGAATAGGAAAATAGCTGGGTTATTGGCTCGACCAGTATTACGACAGAGTGGGGATCAAGGGATTTGAATACCTACTTAATAACATAAGTCAAGAATATTGTCAAATTAATTTTAAAAAGTCAATCTTCCTAGCCTTTTTCCCAACTATGTTGGGGTCGGCTTCCAGTCTAACCGGATGCAGCTGAATACCAGTATTATACATGGAGCGACTGCCTATCTGACCTCCACAACCCAGTAACTGGGTAATACGATACCCCTTGGTAAGACTGGTGTCAGACTTTCGGGCTTCTGACGATTCGTAACGACTGTCAAAGATCCACAAATGACAGCCGGGACCAACGGCTTAACGTGCTTTCCGAGGCACGGAGGAGTCTCGGTACGTGAAGATGGTCACCCATCCACTGACCAACCCCGGCAAGCGTAGCTTAACCTGATGGATCGACCCGTGCGGCTTGTTATTACTTAGCCACGAGCTCCTGCTTAGTCTGAGCCTATTGCCATCTGCCGTGCACATTTTTCCGACCTTAGGATCGAGCCTAGACCCCCATGGTCAGCATTCACGGTTGCGACCACCAGGACCAAAGAGGTAAATAATGTTACCAGCAAGTTAAAGAAATTAATTTAAAAAAGTAAAAGTTTAAAATAATTGTTTTCAATAATAATAATAATTGATGCCGATGGGCGACAATTTTTTATATTTTTAATTGTTTTTTTTTACTGTTTTTTAAGAAATATTTAAAAATGTAAATAATATGTACTTTAATGAAATAAAAGAAATAATAATTGTAAAGTACCCACAGATTATATATCTAACTAGATGACGCGATTATATGTAAGTACTTCACGTGTCAAAAAACGAAGTAAACTTACGATCAATGATCGTAAGCTGAGTTTTTCATTTAGCATTATCGGCACCGGAAATCCACCGAAATCTAAAAAAATGCCTTTTTATGCCATATTGAGCTGTAAAGACTGTATAGAAAAAGTCGGCCGAGGCATTGGAAATGTTTTCTTTCATTGGTAAGTAAGTTTGTTTTTAATGTGTGTGCGAAAAAGTGGCACGCTTGGTTTTAATACAGATGGAGGGACTTGCGTTATCTAGTTAGATTTATATCTGTGTAAGTACCTAAAAAATTTGCACGCCGTGCGAAATGGCAAACATGTCGTGAGCCATTTAAGATCTTGCATGCATGTATTATTTTAATTCTGTATGTAAACACACCATGTTTCAGCAAATAAAATTTCTTTATCTTTATCTTTAAAACTTAGCCCTGCTAGCAATTCGTTCAAAACATACGGAACACAAAAGGTGTTAAAGAAGAATAACAGGACATGAAAGTAACAGCCAACCAGTTAACCAGCCCATTACTACCCCACACAAGTTTAAAACGACTTTTAGACACTATCGTAATAACAGCCACAGAACAAATTAAAACCTTACCAGTTATAGCCGGCTGTTAGCGTTCTAACACGGCAAAGTGGTTCGGTTAGAACGCGCAGCACTCGATAATTAGTTGGCAATTAGTACAGGGGACGCGCCATGAGACGGGCGAGGGGAGCGGGGAAAGGGTAAGTGTGTTAGGACTATGTCCACAGAATAGATTGGTACAGAAGACTGGCTCCTTGCGACGAGTAAACCTACACATGAACACGGGCGCACTCGCGACTAGTATTTCACATAACTTGAGATTGCTGTTCGCAGGATACGCGGCTATTGATAAGGTACCTGAAGTTCATACAGGCTGAAACGCATGTAACTACAACGAGGAATTTAAAACCTGAAAGGGGTCATTGTACTCATTATTAAGGTTCCGCAGACTGCAAACCGCAGCATATTAAGATCAAAATTTACGACGGGACCAATGCAAAAAACGCAAACTTAGGTCTTGACTCGACAAAATGTACTTAGGATATTGCTAAAAATCAGCCGTACCCTTACTAAATTTTGGCGAGCTACACGAACATAAATTAAGGGCAGCAGATTTAGACTTTCAGTTATTTTATTTACACCTTGGAGGCGACGCTATACAAAGCTGGACTTTTTTTTCATAGTCGACAATTTTTTATAAAAAATGTTAGTTAATCCGATGAAATAACTCATAAGCTTTTAGAAATAATAAACAGAATCCAAATCGAGCCAATAACACCGGAGATTCACAAACACTACTCAAAAAATAAATAACATGAAATATATTAAAGATAAAAGACCTTCAAATTTAATTTTTTATGAATGTTCAGAAAAATCCGGGCGGCACATACCCATAGGCGGTATTGTACGTGTGCGCGCGGCATTTCCGCTTGTTGCATGGACCTTTCATTCTGTACCTATCTATTCAGTGCTATGCCTGTCACTCGACAAGATTGAACCGCCATGATGGAGCCAGATTGGGAGGCGTAGAATTAGTTGCAATCCCATTGGAAGTGGGTTTTGATTGACTGCTGACTACGGTCTGACAGTTTCCGTATGAATTGAGATTCATGTCGCGTTGATTGAAGTCCGGAGTGGATTTACGAGAATTGGTTAGATTATTAGGTTTAGAGTTTAGATTATTATGTAGAGTATAACGATGAAGGGGGGGCCAGGCTGATGGTAATTTAAATCATAGTGACTAAATATTTTCAAACACATAAGTGATATCCATGGGGCCGTTCAAGTATTCTTCTTCTTAGCGAAATAAATACATAATTATAATTAGGTTTTAAGTTTTTTAAATTTGTTTGGCCCAAAACTAAGCAACGCGGATACCGTTCGCTGACGCTGCCATTAGGTCCTCAGGTGACAGGGCATGCGGAGCAAGATGGGAGATGAGCCATTGTCTGTGCAGAGACGCCGCATACACACCGAAGATCTGAGCCGTCCATGAACCCCCACTTGTGGAGGTTGTCCTTGCTACGACCTACTTGGGCACGAAGTCTATTTAATGTTTTCCAAGTATTACGTACGTAAGCACTATATGGGGGCGGGGGGGTCATTGCTTTGCTTATTTTTGATAACATGAGGGGTGGGGGGGTCTAGATGGTGATTACGTCAGTAGTAGTTATTTCCTTTTTTACACATGTGGCAACCCACACATTGTATAATATTTGTACCTTACTCTATGTTGAATACCGTGTCAATAAAGTTTGTTTAAATGATTATTATGTGCATTTCTATCCTAAACCTATTTTTGTATTAATAGAATTATATCTGCTGCTCATGAATCAATAAAAAAACCGGTCAAGTGCGAGTTGAACTCGCGTGGAGAGGGTTCCGTACGATGAATATGTACCGCCGCCGGCCAGCAAGCCGAAGCTGCGGTGGTGAGCGTTAAAACCACCTGCTCCACAGCTCGCGGGCCGCCTATACCATGTTTTTTTTTTTTTAATCTGCCCCATTGTTTGTAGTAACTAAAATAACTATGTATGGTACCGGATTGTAGAGGGAAATTTCTGAATATTATTGTATAGACAAGATAGAATTCAACAATAGTGTTGAATTCTGTCTTGTCGTATATTCTTGAATACGTGGACTAAGGCCGACTGATAGAAGGTATTCCGATATTTAATTTTTTGATTTGTCCTTAAAATTTATATTGTAGTCTCCCGCTATGATAATCTTTTCGTGTGCACTGATTGAATTCTTAATGCATTCGACGGCAATGTTAAGCTGAATATCAATGTCATTCATATTACCACTTGCCATATTATTTAATGTAGTAGCAAAATTCAGATCATCATAATTCATAAATCATGTATTACTTTGCAAAAATGGGTTATTTTTACATTGATGTTTTATTATGAAAGTCCTCCATGTTCTACCGTCACAAAGGCATGCAAATCATGTTTTATTTACACAAATTTAAGGCATTATAATTTTAAATAACAATTTATAACAATACATAATTATACTTAATGTCAAATCGTTTGAATTCCAGTCAATGTCAAATTAATATAAAAATGTCAACAATTTTGCAGTAATAAACAATAAAATAATAAAATGTCAAATGGATCATCCCTCTGACGCATTATTTTGCTCATTATAAACAGGCTAAATGCTTCCCACAATGGTGCACGAGTTAAAACTGCTGGGCTAGGCTGAATAAAATATAAATAAAAATATTTTTTAAACAAGCTTTTATTAAACTAAAAAGAACAAAATAATACTTACGTAAACAGATAATTTTAATGTTTTCTTAAAAGATTGAGGCTTATCTTTGTTTAAGAAAACCGTTTACGCCTCAAGCTTTTGAAACAAAACAAATCCAAACGGCCGAAACACAACGGGGCTATCTTGTCTAGTTAAGGAGTTCGTATGGTGACCTTCCAGATCTCTCATGAGGGCCTGGACTACACCTTAGGCTACAGTACTTTGTAAGACAAAACTAACGACCGCAAACACAATGATACTTTTATGTTTGGTTGAGAAGTTTCTTTGATCACTTTTCAGCTCTATCATCAGACTCTGGATGCTACTTTGGGCTTTAGTTCTTGTCAGGACAAAACGAACCGGTCTAATTTCGATGGTACTGTCTCGTTTATTTTAGAAGTTCCTATGGTCATCTTCCGGCTCTATCATCAGACCCTAGTCCCATCTAGTTTATTAGCACAATACATATCCATATACAATATAAAATTTCGTGTCTGTACTGTGAACCATTCAGGAGTTCTCTCTTCTGAAGCCAATCCTGGATGCAGCAGTCAGATCATGGTGGACTTTAGAATGTTCTATCACAATTAAAGCATATACAATATTTCGTGTCTGTTATGTTGGCCGTTGAGGAGTTTCCTCGTCTGGAGCCAATCCTGGGTGCAGCAGCCAGATCATGGTGGAATTTAGAAAAGAATATCATAATTAAATGCATATATAAAACGTGTCTGTCCTGTGTACCGTTCAGGAGTTCCCTCGTCTCAAGTCAATCCTGGGTGCAGCAGCAAGGTCATTGTGAACTTTAGAACGGACCATGATAATTCAACCGTATATAAAATTTCGTGTCTGTACTATTGATCGTTGAAGAGTTCCCTCGCCTGAAGCCAATCCTGGGTGCAACAGCCAGATCTTAGTGACATTTAGAACAGACTATGATAATTAAAGCGTACATAGAATTTCTTGTTTGTGCTGTTGACCGTTGAGGAGTTCCCTCATCTGAAGCCAATCCTGGGGGCAGCAGCCAGATTATGGCTGAATTTAGAATGGTCTACCATAATTAAAGCGTACATTATATTTCGAGTTTGTACTGTGTACCGTTCAGGAGTTCCCTTATCTGAAGCGAATCTTGCGTGCAGCAGTCAGATCATGGTGGACTTTAGAACAGACTATCATAATTAAAGGGTACATAAAATTTCGTGCCTGCACTGTTGATCGTTGAGGAGTTCCCTCGCCTGAAGCCAATCTTGGGTGCAACAGCCATAAATGATGGAATTTAGAACGGACTATGATAATTAAAGCGTATATAAAATTTGCTGTTTGTACTGTTGACCGTTGAGGAGTTCCCTCGTCTGAAGACAATCCTGGATGTAGTAGCCAAATCATGGTAGAATATAGAACAGACTGTTATAATTAAAGCTAATGTGTTAGCAGTGCTTGCCGACAATGCCGACATAGTTCTATGAAATCAAAAAGGTACGAGAAGTGACGGATGCCTCACCTTAGTACACGTTGGGCGAGCCCGTTGAACGTGTACTGGGGGCTTTAGTCGAACTTGCAGTAGCAATAAATTATCCCAAGAACTAACTTAACATTGTAGTTGAAAAACCTATTTTCCCAGCCATTCCAACCGCAAATGTAAGTTTGTAAGCACAATATTGAGAGATTTACTATGTTATTTTAAGACCATAGACTTCTTATAGGTTTTCCAATAATCTATGAGTAAAGAATCATTCTTTGAATTTTTTTCATAATTTTAGGCTCAGTAGTTTTGGAGATAAGGGGGGGGGAATGGTAATTTTTCATCTATTTTCGTAAATATCTCAAAAAATATTTGTTTAAAAATTATTTTAAAATAATATTTGAGATTCTTGTAACAATTCCTTTCATTTGATATGTCACACGGTACAATTCGCAAAACTTTTTTTTAATATTTTCTTCTTTTCCCCCAAAAGTGACCCCCATATTCAAAAATCATTTATTTTCGTTTCACATCCATGTTAAGGTCACAGAAATACGTATGTGTATCAAATTTGAAGTTAATTGGCTCATTAGATTCGGAGCAAATTGGCTGTGACAGACGGACAGACAGACAGACACACGAGTGATCCTATAAGGGTTCCGTTTTTGCCTTTTGAGGTACGGAACCCTAAAAACAGAATACATTAAAAGAAAAATGCGTATACCAATGTTTACGTAGGCAAGGGGGAAGGGGGTAAATAATTGTAGTATCTGCTTACGTAATACTTGAACGGACCATGACAAATACGCTACCAACAGCGATTTAGCCTGAACCGAAAACTCAAAATCCATTCGACAGCAGTGAGCATTTTTATTGCCAAACACGGACCTCCGCATTAAACGTATAAATAATCGTTGAAAATAAGCATACTTACAACGCAACTGAAACCGCAACTAACGTGGCCTCCTACTGGGCCAAAGTATTCTAGTTAACTAGACGAATGTTGTATCATCAGTTTGAAAAACAAGGAGCATAGCAAACATGTTTACTTAGCTTTCCATTCTACTCTTACTTACGAAACATTCTCTCCAGAAATGCCTTTAAAAATGCGCATCAAAAATGCAGCATCATACTCTACAAAGAACAAGCTTACCGCAGTCCCCAGTTTACACAATAAACATAGAATTTTCTAAGCAGAAACACGTGAGAGTACTCTTGTGTACTAAGATGTGTGTGTGTGTGTATGTGATGTGTGGGGGTGTGTGTGTGGGTGTGTGTGTGTGTGATGTGTGTTGTCTACCGCAATGAGTACAACTCTAGACATGTAAAGTAGTTTAATGCAATCTGTAGCTCATTATCAGCTTGTACGTTGATTAAAATACAATGTGCAATACTTGTGTGTGGTGTGTGTGTATGTTTGTGTGTGAGAGAGAGAGAGAGAGTGTGTGTGATACATGGTGTGATATGACATGTGTTGTCTACCGTTATGAATACAACTCTCAACTTGTAAAGCACTTTATTCAATCCAGAAGCTAATGTTTCCTTAAGTTTAATGCAATCTGTAGCTCAGTTTCAACTTGTATATTGATTAAAATAGTTTGGAAAATCCAAAAGTGCACGCCTCATACATAACACTCATTCATAAACGAAAAAAAAATTCAAAACATAGTTTCAAAAATGAACAATTTATCACTTTTCATGAAGTCGTAATGTCAAAGACTATTTAAAAAGATATTTACTTGGCGGTTGCTAGGCAACTTACGGACGTCAATTCAAAGGTTGAAAATATTTAGTCACAGATATTATATTTTAGTTAGTATTTTATGAATTATAATTAAACTACTTTGAATAAAAGAGCCATTTTAAATAGGGTTCCTACTATGGCTGATACGAATGTATAAAAAAAAATTGGCTCAATTAATTGATTTTTCAACACAGTTGCTCGTAAAGTGGCTCTTATTTAACCGCTTTTAGGTTCATAATGCAGTGTATTATAGACACGTGCTTTTTTCTTTACATAATCGCACTAGTGCGGTAATGTGCGCCATAGATAACTATTTACTAGTCGGAGTAATGACATGGCAGTATGGAATTAGTAAGTACTATCAATCAAGGCACGACATGTCTTTCTTATTGCGACTTAATATAGTCAATATAGTGTGACAAAGTAAACAGGTTTTTGGAACGAAGGATTTAACACGGCTTCATTTTCTAATTCGATAGAGAGAGAAAGAGAAAGTGTGAATTTCGTCAAAATGGAAGTCTAAGATGGCGGCTGCGAAAATTTTCTTATTTTTCGTCATGGGTATTGTTTTCGTTGTTTTCGATGGTTCTAAAGCCGATAGTGAGGTCAAAATGGAAATACAAGATGGCGGCTCCGAAAATTTTCTCATTTTTCGTCATGGGTGTCGTTTTCGTAGGTGTCGATGGTTCTAAAGCCGATAGTGAGGTCAAAATGGAAATCCAAGATGGCGGCTCCGAAAATTTTCTCATTTTTCGTCATGGGTATCGTTTTCGTAGTTTTCGATGGTTCTAAGGCTGATAGTGAGGTCAAAATGGAAATCCAAGATGGCGGCTGCAAAAATTTTCTCATTGTCGTCATGGGTGTCGTTTTCGTAGTTTTCGATGGAACCATCGAAAACTTCGCAGCCGCCATCTTGGGTTTACATTTTGACCTCACTATCGGTTTTAGCATGATCGAAAATTACGAAAACGACACCTATGACGAAAAATTTGAAAATTTTCACAGTCGCCATACTGGATTTTCCATTTGACCAAATTCGCACTTTCTCTCTCGCTCTCTCTCGATAGAGAATAATTAGTAATAATTAGCAGCGAAATCTAATTTTTTCAAGTTTTAAATTTTGTCTCCACCTCCGACCGAACGTGATGGTAGGCTGATCAGCGGTTTTGTCAGTGCCTTTATTGACATTGCGCGCGCATCGCTACCAGAAAAAAAAAACCAGCGCGCCATTTTTCATAAATATTTGTTATCGTCTATGTTGTGTGTTTAGATATTACGAAAAATACGAAACTTAAAGTATTGTTACCCAAAATACCAACCGACGTAGAAACGTTTTTACAGGAAGTGGATAGTCAGTACCTGGCAACAAAGGTCAGTTGAACTTTATAAATCTAAATGTATCATTTCTCTAAAGTTACGTTATTGTAGCATAAGTTCTTACAACAAGACGGTTTCTTTCCTCGCAAATGTGTTGAAAAACGTCGTATGAAACGCGTGTGCTTTGATCATTACCCACTCGGCTATATTATCGCGCTCGCCTATGGCTCGCGCGAATAATACCGCCTTGTGGGTAATGACCAATACAGCACACTCGTATCACAATGTACTATTATCGCAAGCTACAATGTTTTCAGGGTTCATAAATTGACGGACAGGATTTTTTTTTCAACTATTTTGATGCTTTTTCCATTTCTGCTGCATTAAATCAATTGTTAAAAAGTACAGTATTAATCTCCATTTAATCATCTATACAATGGTATATAAATTAAGTAGGTTCTGTGTACTAGCAGGAGTGTAACAATAAAAACAGTTACAGAAATGGGGCAAAAAATTTTTGTAGATCGTAGAGCACAGCGCAATACAATTCGCTTCAGTATCAAATATGTATATAGAATAATAATCGTATAATTAAATCATTACAACTTAGCTATAGGAAATTGGACTGAACCATCACGTTTTTATGAAGCTGACGTATTTCGAACAAACGCGTTGATTTCCACAAAATGTTGGCAGCCAACGCCATCCGTTTGTCAAAGTCAATTCCATGCAAAAGATTATCTTTAAGAGGAAATAATAGTGTCCATAATGGGACAAGCGAAGGGTTTTGCGAGATTTCCTCCCTGCATCTGACACTTTTGCTTGAGATATCTTTGTTTTATGTTAAAGATGCTGATCTTTTTGCAAGTTTTGTTATTTGATGCTTCTGTCGCGAAGTAGATTATTTGAATCTTCTCCTACGTTTTGTAGTGAAGCTACATAGTTCAAGGTCGTATGAATCAATAACGTAAAATACATAACACTAGAAAATCTCTCAAATACTGAAAATACTCGTAATACTTTGCGTAAGTAGGTACTTCAAAACGTAAGTAAATACTTCGGTGATCCAAATATTTATTAACCAACAAAATATTATCCTTCATATTAAAATTTCTCCCCAAAGTAAATATATTTCTGTCTACTTAATACATCTAAGCATCCATCATAACCTTCCATCAATGCCAGGTAAATGAATTTTTGACAGCATCATTTATATATTATTCTGTAATATCTTGATACATTCTGGCTTACGTAACAATATTTCATTATATATTCTATTTTTAGACCTTACAACTTGGAACAGTAAACATAATATTGTCTTATTTAATTGGTCTCAAAGATGATCCGCTATTAATTGGGAACGGGCTGGATTATGACATTTGACATTAATTGTGATCGCCTTATCTTAGTTAGTTACTAAGTTTTAACTAAATCCGACACTAGATGGCTAATCCGACGTTCGGAAGATAAGTCACTAGCTAAGGCGACGATGAAGTGACAAGAACTACTATCAGATTTTTTTTGCGAAATTCACTTTTAATGGGCTCGAATTTAAAGGTCAAATTCGCATGTTCCAGTAATATCTCATAACTACATTTTTAAATGAAATTCTTGCAACGTCGTAGAAAAAGCTTCAAACCAAACCACCGTCTATAATGGCATTACCTCCTAACTTCCATGGGAGTTCTAACCGACTCCTATAATTTACAGACCGTTATTGGTTAAAATTAAGTGCTCGATCACGTTGCGGTGGCGGGCGCGGTCACGAAATATCAAACACAAGAATAATATGCAAGTGTTCACGTACAAACGCAGGTGCGGTGAAAGAAGCCGCGCTCGCGCCCGCGCCCGCCACCGCGCCCGCGATTTCAACGTGATCGAGCACTAAGACTTGCATTTCTACCAATAATGAAGCAAATACCTCATAGCTTTGCATATAGCCCTCCCATATGGAAGTAGCTGTCACAGGTAAAGTTAACTTACGAATCACTTTGGCAGTATAGAAAGCTACGATTGGTATCAATACGATCGTTTTTGTTATAGGAACCGAGCATTCGACAGTTAGACGCTATTGGCACTTCGATTAATCAATGTAACTTGTCAAAAAAAGTGGCGCCACCTCGTTTTGTTACGAGGTTACTAGAATCACCGAAAAGGTCGGATAAGAGTGACACTGGCTGGTGATAGTCACTCTAGCAGAGCGTCGCAGCGATGGTAGCGTGGCGGCTGTCTTCTGATGACAAAGATGATGTTAGGGGAGACGCTGTACGGCGTCCTCACCTTCCGCCCGACGCAGGTCCTGACCAGACACTGTTTAGGTAGGTCCCCGTTTCGCATAAGGCGGGAGGAAACGCCCGGGTGTCACCATTGTGTGGATCGCCCGGAGGACACGGTGGAGCATACAATGGAGGTCTGCCCGGCTTGGGCGGAGCACCGCCGTGTCCTCGTGGAGGCGATCGGCGGCGGTGATTTTTCGCATCCGGCCCTGGTCTAAGCAGTAATGCTCTTGAAGGAGGAGGCGAAGCGCGTGAGGGAAAGGCAAATTTCGCGCCCTCACACCCCTAGCCGTTGCAGAAAACGCCCTGGACGTCGGGAATCGCGAGCCGATTTCCGGCCACCGTAGGAGCGGGCTTGCGGACAGAGAGCAATGGGTAGCCCGCCGTCCGATAAGGACCAGGTCCGGGTTGACGGCGCGTTGTGTTCCACGCGCGCCTCATAAGATGTCAGTACAACTGACGGGGTCTGCTAGGGCCGATGCCTGCCGGGGTTTCGGGAAATTAATAAAAGGTTACCGTAGCCCCTGGCAACGTACTGGTAACTGAAGGAATACGGGGGGGGTTTTAGTCAGTAAGAGTCTGACACACCCTCCTCGGAGAAGTTATTTGATGATTTCCCAGCCACAAAAAAAAAGGTGAGACGCTGTCGTATAAATATCACGTCCACGATAAAATGCTATATTCCGACATAATCCTGATGATATTGAAGCTACTGAACCAATAATACACAGACCACATCCGGGCATCCTGCGCTGTTAGGTATAAACGCGGGGAAAGGCTATGCTTAATCGCAACGGACATAATGCAGTAAATCCTTTTAAACAAAACATCAAAGCTTTAGTGACATATTGCTGTAAACCTGGGGGCCTAAATGATACTGCTTTAGAGGTGGTGGTAGGTCCCCTGTAATTATGTTCTAGAAAATAAACGAACCTTGACAGTTTCTATGAAAAAAACAATTTACAAAAAAATCCCCAAATGAAAGAGAATGTAACTAAATTATATAACTCGGTAAAAGTAAGCCTGTCTGAGCAATTCTGACTGAATAAGAAACTAACAAGCGGTATTTGAACATCTTATTTTTTTATGGAGGTGGAGAAAATTACGTCAAATATTAATGTATTATATGTATTATGTGATCTTTATTTAGTTTTGAGCCTTTGACCTGCTCGTGTTTTCATCTGAAAATAAAATAGCGAATATTTTTTAAGGCTCCGTACCTCAGAAGGTAAAAAAGGATCCCTTATAAGATCACTCTCCTACCGTCTGTCACCATAGAGGAATTGCTGGGAATTCAGAAAATTTATTGCGTTTAGAGGAATTTCTTAATGTGTGTTTTAGGCCCCATGTCCTTTATCCACCAAGCAAATTAGTGTTGTATTTAAAAATTGTCTAAATTACGAGAAAAGATTCCAAAAATAGTCCTCCCTCCCACACCCCCGTCACCCGCCTCAGTCAACCGCCTCCATCACCCGCCCATTACATGGGAAATTAACGTTTTTTTGTCCTGTCAATTCTATTTGCAAACGGTCGTCGGACCATCGAATTCATTCCATGTTAAATGATGTGGTGGAGCAGACAGTGCTGCGCCTCCCACTTATACAACGTGAAATTTGAATCACAGTTTTGCTAGAACAAACGTTGTTCAGACCATGGTCTACTATCATTCTATAGCATCCAATATGTTATTAAAACAAACTAAACTAGGCGTTCTCAAATAAGTCTTATGTTGCTCAAACGTGTTCAAACATTAACCGTAACATCTAAGGACTCATCGCGGTAACAAAATGGCATTCAAAAGAGTTATGAGGAGTCCACGTGGACTACAGGGATGTCCGGCCAATGCGGGCCGAAATTTTAATAAATAAATCAGTCTTTTTTTGTGTTTTTTCAAATACCATTGACGTTTTTTTTTAAATTGATTGTTATAGAATGGTAGTAGACCATGGTCTGAACAACGTTTGTTCTAGCAAAACTGTGATTCAAATTTCACGTTGTAGAAGGGTCGAGTTTAACAGTTCAGTAACTAGTGGGTTTGGATGCAAGGTAATCAATCTACCTAGCCTTTTCCCAACTATGTTGGGGTCGGCTTCCAGTCTAACCGGATGCAGCTGAATACCAGTATTTTACATGGAGCGACTACCTATCTGAACGTCGCAACCCAGTAACGGGTAATAGGTAGGTCCCAAGGTTGTACCAAATGAGAGTCCAGCTCAGCATGTGTCAGACAATACCTGACGCTTTCTGCTGGATCCCTGCAGTGACATGCAGACGTCGAGCAGACGAGATAAATTGGTGTTGTGGCAAAATGTTATGCGCCGACTGAAAATAAGTAAGTATAGCCGCAACTTAAATTATTATGTATTCTACAGCAAAGTAACGGGCAGGAAGGGTTGTTAGGAGGAGGCTAATTAGTTTGTATGGAAGATCGTCAATTCTGAAATAAGACACGAGGAAGACGTATATTTCTGTATATAAGTAAAAGTTATCAATATCACCGGTTTTTGAAAATGCAACCCCTAAGGCACCTGAGAAGTTAATGATGGGAAACGGTTTTTAGACATACATACATACATACATAAACTCACGCCTTCTTCCCATGGGGAAAGGCAGAAACTACAGAACGCTACAATCCTTACATACTCCTTTTGCCTCGTTTACGTTCATACATCTGGTCATACACGCTCGCCGGTTGCGAGTACTACGCACCTGTCCTTTCTGAAGAACATCACCAATAAGGTCAGTATATGTCCTCCTAAGGCGTCCCTTCCCAGTCACATCTGCCTTGTAAACAGATTTTGTTAGTCGCCTTTGATACGCCAAAATACCCAATAATAATTGCCGTATGCCTTTCAAACGGTTTGTGTGCCTATAAATATGAAATATATGCTAACAAAATGTATAATCTTACCTCGAGGACGTTGCGGGGTGGTCTCATGAGCCACGTGATCAGCCCTGGAAATCTCTGACAGTGAGGACACATTTTCTGATGGAAGTACGTCGCGCGGTTATTGGCTAGCATGCTGATCAACCTGGTGGAGAAACATTCATAATCAGTACGTTGCATTTTACAGACAGTGTCATTATGTGGGTCCCCTTAATATTATTTTTTTTAAAGACAAAAGGCTGTAATTGGTACAGCTGTAACAGCCCATTTTCTTGCCGACAGTAATTTTTTTTTTTTAATCTGTGAATACAGTTACAGTGTCTCAAAAAGTTAAAGACAGTCTCCTAAGACCATTTCCTGTAGCTACAACGGTTAAGGTAGCTGCCCACTCTCAAAAATCCACCCTGTATACGGTAGGATATAGCAGTTTCAACTGGGATCATTAAAAAAACTTGAATACCCAGTTTATTTTACCTAGCTGAGAGTACTTCATTTGTAAACAACGCACGAAATTATCAATGACGACCGATAAATAGGTACATGTATAAAATGGAGAGCAATAAAAATATTCGTCTCAATAAAATTTTACATCGTTTTACAGCTGCACACTAAAGGGTACGTCTCGCAGGGGAACTTCGTAAAATTGATATAAAGTTTTAAAGATCGCACGACTGTGGCATAAATTGTAGGGACACCCATCGTAAAATTATAATAAACGCGAGTTTTACATTGCAACAATTTTTGTAGTGAAAACTGTTTTAGGCATGTTGAGCACTTTTTGGGTGAACTAAAATCATGGAACTCGCGTCATCGTCACCGAAGGCGCGTTGAGCACTTTTTTGTTGACAGCGCACTCTGTTTTTTTTTTTTTTTTTATTGGTTTACAGCTTTCGTTCTTGTACTGACAGCAAGCCACATAAATTCCTGACATTTTCGTTAGATGGCGTTGTAGTGGTTACACCGCCACATAGGAACTACGCAACAAAGACATGACGTCACTCAATTCCTGCATCGCGCAGTTAGAGTTTACCGAGCGAAAAACATAGATAAGACTATCCGAAATCAACATAAGGGGCAGTTGCCCGCCAGACATAACAACCCGTCTGGTTGGAGGATCCTCCCTTTTCTATGGTGGATGAGTGAACTTTACACCCTGTTCCTCATGCCCCTAAATTGGTGACCCCGAGAATGAACGTCAACGCAGCCTTCGTGCAACTACTTCAGCGTGACGTCATCATCATCACTCCCGCAAGCTTTCGTGAAGCGAGTCTCACAGCCAGCCAGCACCCACGGCTTCAACGGGTATCCTGACCACCAGCATGCAGCGAACGCGCATTCCTGGTCATCACCCTCAGCCACATCACCCCGACTCACTGGGGAATCACCGCAATCACCTCAATCACCGCAATCACCACAATCACCACAATCACCACAATCGCCGCAATCACCGCAAACAGTTCCGACCCACCGTGAACTGTGCGGCACCCGGTTCCGACTCACTGGAACCACAATCACCATAGCCGCAATCACTGCAGACAGTTCCGACCCACCGTGAACTGAGCGGCACCCGGTTCCGACTCACTGGAACCACAACTGGCACTGTGAAGCATCGCAAAATCCAAGATTCAGCCCACTATCGACCTCCGGTCTCCGGAGGGGAGTAATGTATTGGTTACACCGCCACATACGAACTACGCAACAAAGACATGACGTCACTCAATTCCTGCATCGCGCAGTTACGAGATTACCGAGCGAAAAACATAGATAAGACTATCCGAAATCAACATATGGGCAGTTGCCCGCCAGACATAACACCCGTCTGGTTGGAGGATCCTCCCTTTTCTATGGTGGATGATTGAACTTTACACCCTGTTCCTCATACACCTAAAGCGTTACTTAGTTTTCATTTCTATTGGCAGTCCCCAAAGACTGCCTCGCATGTTTTTTTTTCCTTTACTCTTATTGGACTTTCGTGAAATATCTACACTAGTTTGTGGAACTGGCTTTCACCATCAGTGTCCAGCAGTCCAGCAGTGGACGTCTTGTGGCTGGAATCATTCCAGCCACAAGACGTCCTGTACTTCCGGCCTATATTCAGCGGATTCCCTCAAACTGAGGCTTTAATCAGCCTTAATATACTTAAGTAAAAGTTATAGTCGCTTTTCGTGTCTGTCTGTTTGATCGCGTTGTTCTTCTAAACTACGCTACGAATTTTGATGCAGTTTTCCCCATCAATTTGAGCATTTATTTCGGAAGGTTTATATGTAACATTATGTATGTACATAAATATTAACTAAAGTCGATATTAAGTTAAAATCCGTGCGAAGAATAGTAATAGTATAAAATAAAGTCGCTTTTCGTCTGTCTTTATGACCGCTTAAATCTTCTAAACTGCAGAATTCATTTTGATGCGATCTTCACCATAAATTAGAGAATTTATTTCAAAAGGTGTGTTTGATACTGTTCGCGCCCCGCTCGGATAATCGCCTAAACCCAAGCGAAGCACATCTCTAGCGCGCGGATCGCTCTAGCGCGGCAATATGGCGACAGAGAGCTACACCTACTTCTTCAACATTAGTCAACATTTCAACTACAGTCTACGATTTACTCATTTTCATCATTTCCAACAAACATAAGTAAGCCTACTCAAAAAAAGCAGAGCTTTTTATCATCTTCAGATTTTTTTTTGCGTAAAACAAAACCTTTTGTTCCATCCATTGAACAAATACATTAATTTAATATGAATGTATTTGTTCTTCAATATTATAGAGAAATCTATATTTTTTTCAAGTCGTAGAACTAGTTAAATATATACTAGTAATATGGAACAACTTTCAAAACTCATTTGTCAGTCAAATGACGCCCACTTTTGGACATATTCGTTGCCCACGCGTCGCGAACTCGCGACAAAGACCGGTCCTGAGCTTTTTGCATCCAGCTAACTCATACGAACTCAAAACGCACTCAATCTTTGTAACAAAAATATTCCAACAGTATTTCAAATATCCTAAGTCCAACCATTTGAACAAAACCACAAAAACTATAGTATAGAAGGAAAACAATGTAATGATAAAATTCATTTTATAAGCCGCTTTAAATATCCTAAAACGATCTCTCAAGTCGGATCACGTACGAGATATACGCAAAAAATAATTATGACAGCTAGGTATTAGAACAATAATGATTGTTAGAAAACGCCTGACGTATGAACTAGATGAAGTGTGCCCTGAATATAATTTAAAAGACACTGAACTTTTGCTAAAAAGATAAAGAAAAGAAAAGAAAGATACCAACACTTGTCGGCAACTTGTTGAAATAAAATTTCTATGCCGTTGATCGTGAATTTATTATCCTTGGAAGGACCCACATTTCTTCAACCTATAAAACTGGAAACAGTAAAAAAATGGAAAACCGTTGTATCTTAAAACGCAGGATAAATCCTAGTGTTGGATGATATATTAAAGTAAATACCTACAGTCTTTCCAAGCTCTTCCACAATAGAAATGCGGATTTACTGTTGAAGCGTGTACTCTAGTTCTTACAAACTACTCAAAAGATACAACTATCCAGTGACAAGAAAAGAGCGACCTTCTACACAGGATCTTAACAATGGTTACAAAGGGTACAGAAGCACTAAGTACGCTTTCTGCATTCCTTTGTATTGCAAGCATCAACTAGGCTATTCATCAACTTACGTTACTTTGTTGTGCGGGATTTTCTCTCCTATCTCCACTTCAAACAGAGGCACCACAAACACTGTCTTAGCGAAAACACAACCAGAATCCCTTTTCTCGTTACCCATTAGCTTCCTTATCATTTTCAGGAATTTCGGCGCCAGCCCATTACTAGGCACCATTTCTATATCAGACAGTAAGAAATAATTGGTCGTTGATGCATTTCTTGCAACATTTCTGCCAACGTTTATAGGATACAACATTGTTTTTGATTTTCTATAAGTTTTTATTTCTGAACTTACACCAGAACAATCCTCGAATTGTAAATTATTCGAGACGAATCCTGAATGTTGACTCTTCATCATACGGTCGATTTTGTTCTTCCTCGCCCTCTGAATGTATTGCGCCCTGGTTTTGTTATTCAACTGGCGATATTTTTCTAATTTCTGTCTCATCAATTCCCCTAGGTCCTTGGTTGTGTTAGTCGCTTCAGTTGTTGGCACGGGTAGAGTCGTTAATTCCTTCCTTCTCTCTTCTAACGTTCGTATCTTGGGCTTTTGTTTTATAGGAAAAAATAAATGGACTGACACTTTAGTCATCATCGAGTAGCAATGGCACAGCTGGTTAAATATTTGCATTGCAATATCTAAGTCATAGTTAGGTACGTATACAGCGAGGCTGATGGGGCCATTCCAGTACCTCGCTAATTCCACCACATGGTACAAAAATTCAGGCGTCGCTTGAGTCACATACGTCACTGCGTCAACTTTGCTGATATTCTCGAACTTTATTCCTCGAATGGCATTATAAATAACTCCGTATTGACTCCTACTTCCAGTTTCTGGCGACGGAAGTACTGGGAATGTGCTCCAATTGAGACTATTTGGAAGGCCATAGTTGAACTTGCAATAACTAAAGTTCCCGGGCTGTCGACCTCTCAGGAAGGAGCCTGGTCTGTAGCCAAAGTCACCGACCGTCTGTTGTGGTTGTGGGGGCTCGTGGTGCCTGGATGCGTACATCTGCAGTACCATGGTAAGAGTTAGTATGAAGGCAGCGGAGACCACTATGGTCGAATGCTTCCTTGTCAACCTGAAGGAGTAAGCTCCGAATATCCGCAGGCATCTCGACATCTTTATCTTTCATCGTTTTTATTTAAAATACTCTTCCAGTAAACATGTTTCTTACTAGTTGATAACGTAGGCACTAGACACAGTAACACCAAATTATTTTAGTAATTTTATATCATGTTATGAACGTTATGAACTAAGGATTTTTGTAAACAACACAACACAACGACATCGAACGACAATGTCTACGGCAATTTTGCTTCGTCACTCAAATAAAACTCTGTACTACTTCACAAAATTTAGAATTTATCAGATTAAAACTAATTCACAAAATAACTATTCTATAAGTTCATTGGGTTTCGTGAAGTTATAGAAATAATAATAATTTCACATCAATTTGGAAATATTCCATCACCGTATAACGTCTATTTTGACAGTTTCTGCGCGCGCCGGTTACTGACATTCTGCGCAACTGAGAAATCAATATTCCCGCCATGATGCCACAGTGCGTTCTCGATTACTGAATTTAGAAAACTTTCCCGTATTTTCTAACTGTGAATATAAATAAAATACTTATCAATGTATGAATTATCTGAACATTAATTAGTTCCTGACCGTTTTTACAAGTACCGATATCTGTAACTTTAAAAATTCTTAAAAGTATTCCATTGCTTGAAATAGAGAATGAACTTATTATCAATGTGTTGCTTGTTTCATGTTTGTGTTTGTCTGTCCTTTCTCCTTTAGCCTCTTTTCCAGCATTGTACATACATGTTATGTTACTAAATCAATATGACTTATTTACATATTGTATTTTTAGACTACCGGAGACTTACTCGTAGTTCGCGAAGTTTTCCGTGACATACTTCCCTGCGAAGGGTCTACGGGGTCATTGAAGAAAAAGTTTTTTTTCCAATGTTGTATAAAAATACCTAGTAGGCTACGAGTTATAAAAGTCCTACTAGGTATACATTAGCAGTTCGCAGTTCTGAAAATGTTAGATTAAAATCGAATAATACTTTTACTGTTTATTTTTTATGTAGCTGCGACGTTCGCTTTCTTAATAACAGTTTTATTAAACTAAGAAAGTTCAATTATAAACAGCGCTAACACTTAACGCTGTACACTTAGATTGTAATTAATTATTTAATTGAAAACTTAGTTTCGGTTCTGTAGCGTAAATGAAAATTAACTTCTTACCTACGTAACTTTATTCAATGAATGTACCTACCTATGTATTGTATCTATATATTCGTTTGTTTTGTTAGAGAACTAAACTAGAGGTAAGATTTTAATTCTTAGATCCATTTTATAAAGTAGATACCTGAAAATAGTTTGAGGATGATATGCACAAAATAAAGTTACGCTAAGGCTTAGCACGCATTGCGATTAAACGCACTCTGTTTTGAAATAGCTAAAAACGCCAAACCGCGTTCAAACACCCACTGCGTCTGACATTCACTCGGTTTTGTTCCAACTCCACCATATATTTGTGTTGCGGCTTTGGGTTAAAATGAGAAAATGTAAAGTTCGCCGCCACCGGTACATCCACTAGCTGATCAATGACATTTGAAAGGATACTTTTGCAAAATACTACAACGACATGCGAGAGTATCCCGATAAGTTTTTTAAGTACTACAGAATGTCGATCGGTACTTTGATAAATTATTACAAGTTGTGGGTCAGTATCTACAATACGGAGACACTACATTTCTTAAGGCAACATAATAAGAAACCGAGTTTGGTTAGCCGCTGTGCATGCACCACTATACTTATAGTATGGGATACAAAAAGATCGCGTATTTTCGAATCGCTAGCCAAATGTACCAAATCGGAGGAAAGTCCTACAGGGTTACCGTGGCCGCTGACAACGTACAGGCAACTGAAGGAACACGGGTGGGTTTTAGTCAGTAAGAGTCCACGCCCTCCCGTTCCGCCTAGAGCGGTAGAGGTTATTTGATGATTTCCACCAAAAAAAAAGTACGAAATTACGTTTTCCAAATCCGTCACAGAAAAAAATCGCTAGTACGCTTGAAAGAAAGCTACACGTTAAATTTTTCGGCGGTTTTACACCGCTTGCGTTTATTTGCAGTGCGTGCTAAGCCTAACGCCACTTCACAAATTATAAAACAGTTTCTGCCTAGTTTTTCCTGCATTTTTTCGCCAGTATATTAAGTAGGTGCAATTCAAAGTTAAACCGGTACAGCACCTACAATCTGCCTAGACTTTTCCCAACTATTTTGGGGTCGGCTTCCAATTTTACCGGATGCAGCTGAATACCAGTATTTTACCTACGGACTTATAGAAAACCAGTACCTAAATATCTATACTACTGATAATAAAATAACAAAGTCAAAAGTGTATCCACATTGAATATTTTTGAAAAAAAAGTAATTGCTGCGACGGTGTGGGAACGAGTCTGATGCCAAAATTTTGTTTTTAGAATGTTTGTCTGAGTGATGTTACAGAGATTTGCGCAAAAACGGCTGAATAGATTTAGATGAAATTTGGCACAGAGCTAGTTTATAACCTGGATAAACACATATGGTACAAGTAATCCCGGTAGTTCGTTCTCGTGGGATATTTTCCGACATTCACGCGGGCAAAAGCTTGGTATTACAACAACTTTATTTTTTTGTTTATACCTCTATGGGACCAAAACGCAGAAAACGCGAAAAACAACCGCTGTTCCCTACACTTAAGGTGGAACTAGTCGCGGGCTCGAACTCAATGGTGGGCATGGCCAAAAACCACGCTGTCTCACCTGGCATCGTGTCCGACAGAAATAGTATCAGTGATGAGCAGTTAGAAGCTGGTCTACATGGATAACGTATAGTTGGCACGCACAGAAACACCGTACCGAACGATTTTAGTAAAAAGAGCGCGTAAAAAATTACGAAAAGTCCTTTGGAAAATGGAGTTTTATGAAAAATCCACTGCATGAATCAATTAGAAATAAAATTAATTGAAATCTTCGATAATTTTGCTGTGTTGGTACGGATTTTGTTTTCGAGATTTCACACTTCTTGTATTACTTATTTACGTCCAAGCGCTAAAATTAGCAAGAAAAACGAATCTTTATTGGCTTATAACTTTTTAATGGCTTTTTATTTTACTATTCTGCTTCCGTACAGACAAAATTACTAATGAGACCTAACGATATCATGTTAAACTATGAATGTACGATATCAAACAATGGAGTAAAACCCCTCCGAAGTTTGTATGGAAAAAATATCAAATTGTTTCACCTTATGTTCAGATATCTCGTCAAAATGTAGGGAAAAGCTGAATTTTGCGCGATTTCAGCGTTGGTCCCATAGTGAAAGTTGTTCATAGTGATGAGTACAATGACCCCTTAAGAGGTTTAGTATAAACAAAAAATAACGTTGTAAAAAAAAACCAGTAGGATTACCTACATACTAATATAAAACTTGTTTTATGCTATTGAACATAGAATCAGTTAGGAATTGTAATGGCGAGTGTTGCAGTACACACTACCATGTCTGAGTGACAGACCACAGACGTGAACTCAATTTAACTTTGTTTCTTTCCGCCTTCCCACGATATGATAATATGGACATGCTTAAACGAATAGTTGAAAACATTTGAATATAAAGGTGCCACACCGCGAGCATTCGCCTGTAATGCAACAGTTCAGATTCCAGCATTACATCAGTGAGGGAGGAGAACCGAGCATTACATGCTGGTCCTGCTCCACAGCCACTTGGGCTCACTAGTTTAAATTATTATATTTGGAAGAGTTGCTTCCCCTTTATTTTTTATTTTTTCTGACATTACGAACTTAATATTATTTTATTTTATTTTTATAAACCATGTTTTATTTGTTGAGTATTCCTAATAGTTAATATTGATCTTCTTTCTTTTTGGTACTCAAATGATAATAATCTCTGAAATACATTGCAAACTGTAGTTTTGTATAATTTAGAAGCATTTAAAAAAAAATTCTAAATGTGGGTGGTACCACGGAGCTGCTTATTATGTTACTATGTTGTATGTTGACTTGAAAGAGCATGGCAGTTGAGAGTATCGTGTATTCATGTATTATCTTATATTTTGAATGGTTTTCTTTTTTTTTACATTGTTCTCACATATAGAAGCAACATGAATAATGTACCCAGGATTTTGGAATATCTATATTTAAAAGAGTGTCCTGGGAGTTTCTTGCTTGTTCTTCTCCATAGAGATCTACGTTTTGGAATGGGCAACTAGCTTCAAGTTTTTGACTAACTGACTGATTCTTTGACAGTTCAAAAGTGCCTATAAATGGTTTAATTTAAATAAATGCTTTGACTTTGAAACAGTTTGCAACATGTAATGATACAATTCGAGCATTACATCAGTAAGGGAGCAAATCGACCATTATAGTTCGCAATAATGCTCGAACTCGAATCTGAAATGTTACATTACAAGCAAATGCTCGTCAGTCAGGGAGGCAGTATTGAAACGTAATGCTCAAAATTGAATCTGAAATGTTATAATACAAGTGAATGCTCGTCAGTCAGGGAGGCAGTATTGTAACGTAATGGTCAAAATTTAATCTGAAATGTTACATTACAAGTGAATGCTCGTCAGTCAGGGAGGCAGTATTGTAACGTAATGCTCAAAATTGAATCTGAAATGTTACATTACAAGTGAATTCTCCCGATGGTATTCCCTTGAGTATTCTTTTCTATAAGAGAAACAACTCGTCGGTCGTAGGTTCCAACCCTGACCGGCGCTTTACTTTATATTAATTGTGTAAAACGATGAAGGAAAACATCGTGAGAAAACCTAGAACCAAAAATTCTAAGACATGTGACACTATCAACCTACACTGGGCCCGCGTGGTGGATTACGGCCCACTCCCTCTCACAGAGAGTAGCCCTGTGACCCAGCAGTGGGAACATTATAGGCTGATTATGCTTTTGCTAAGAGAAACAAAGAGTATTTTTAAGAGACAATAATATTGTTGTTATTTAATTGTACAAAATTACCATGATTTTGACAAAAAAATATTGTTAATTTATAATGTTTACGTGGATATCCATACTATGCTTTCGCCAACCTAGGAAACTCTTCGATACCCAAAATACGAATTTGATGCGCTCTTTGACATGAACGAAATTATATTTCCGCTGATTTTAACTTTACTGCCTTAATAAGTTTCTAAATTACTTTCCTTGATTGTATTGTAAACATCCAATAACAGTCTAAGGATAAATAAAATGAACAGCCATTTGCTTATAAATAATTGACACAACGATACAGAAAACTCACAATAAATGTTATCCTCAACAATTCTAGCCCAATAGTTTAACAGTTTCTTGGCAATTGCCAAAGAGGAACAGTTAAGCAATCTCTCCAGTATTTTTTCTCTAAACAAAAGTTACCAACGACAGAACGAGGGCCATAATAGATTTTAATTATACCTCCCTACAGAGATTGCTAGCAAAATTGGGCGTAAGTTCGCCGTGTAATTGCATTCAACTTTTAATGAGAATTTAGAAGTTCGAGGGTTACAAAACACGCTATACCCAGTTTTTGGAACAATTCCCTCAATTGCTCAGTTTAAGACTAGAAAACATGAAGAACGCACTGAAAGAAAATTTAAAAAACAACGTTTTAGTGAAACCATTGTACAGAAAGTTGAAAAATGGTAATAAAATTAAGCCTAAAATACTCGTTGACAGTCGTGTTGAACTAGATGGCAACGGAATCAGTGTCAAAAGAAATATAATAAACATTAACGGTGATATATCAAGTCGACAGAAAATTAAAAAAGAAAACAGAATATTTGTCTGTGGCTCTCGTGAAAATACGAATAAGAAACGTTTATTTGATAAGATTATTCGGAAACCAGTACGTAATGGATTAAGAAAAGGTCATAATATGTTAAGTACAAAAGGAAACAGAAAGGCTAATAATGGTGAAGTGGGCGGAATTGAAGATAACAGTAATAAATTACTTCAGCCTGATAATGAAATTGTGGTTGTTCAGAAAGTAAGTATAACATAGACAAGAAATGAATATTAATAAACTAATATAAGTTCTAGCAGCGTCTTACTTTGCTGCTCTGTAATCATATTCTAACAAAGTTCCTTAGAATACTGGTACAAGTCTACATATTTACGCTCATATTTCTTTATCTGTGCGGTTATTCTCGCTAGAGAATAAAGAAAGTTTGAATAAGCGTAGGTATTGTGTTACGCTTGTTCAAACTTTCTCTTCTTTTATTTCAACTAACATTTTTCTGAATGTCTGCTTTTAATTCTATTTCATCCCCGTCAACTACAAACACATGATTGTTGTCCAATTTAATCTCAATACAAGTTTCCTTATCCCAGTCCGACATTGGAATAGCTTTCCCTAAACAATTTCCATTAAATCCTCCATTGTCTAGGTCCCGAACACATGGTTGAGATTGTACCCGCTCCCCAAACTCCCGGGAGAGTCCGTTGGTTCCGTCATCTTTAGATGCATTCTCTGCCAGCTTGGATTATGCACTATCCTCATATTATGGACTACCGTTTGGGTCTTCATCATTCACCACTTCGAAGGTAATTGCGTTGATTAGTTTCTTTTATGCTCCTCTTATCTAAATTTTAATTTGATGATTTTTCTTGCCAGTAAAGATAAACTAAGCACACTTTGAAAAAGGTTATAAATGTGACTATATTAAGTTGTTTTTAAAGTAATGAAATAATTCAATTTCAGGTCCCCATGAAATGAAAGTATCTGTAGACTTCGATAAAGAGCAGAATCTTCTTGTGATTGACCTTGCTACGGAGCTGAGACAGGTAAACGATGATTTATACTAGACCATACCGGGCAGCGTAAATATAAAGGCGGATACAACACAGACACCCATAGTCTGTCCTGCATTATCTTGCAAAAGGCTTAAAGCAGTAACAGTCCGTCCAAACCCAGCTGCAACACAGCGGTTTGTAGTGCAGCCGTATTTGTTTGTACAAGGCAACGAAAAGGCGGATTCAACGCAGACACCCATAGTTTTCGTTAGATAGGTAATAGGTAATAGGTAATACGGGCTGGTATCCGCAACTCCACGTCAAAGCGCGTATTTTGCGTACGGGTGGGAATATTGGTTATTCGATCCACCCCAGCTCCTCGAAGAAGGCCAGCAACGACTTGGTGTCACTGACAATCTCCCGTAGGGTACCTGGGTTACCGAAGTACTTTGCCCTGTAAGCGGCGACCACCGGGCAGTTTAACAGCACATGAGCTGCTGTCTCGTCGTCCTCCATGCAGGCTCTGCACAGCGGACTGTCTGTGACTCCTATGACAAAGAGGTGTTTATTAAATGACCCATGGCCAGTTACGGCTGCTGTGACTATGCGCAGCTGTTGTTTCGTTAGTCTGAGAACCTTATTCGTGAGGCGGCCATCGATTGTAGGAAGTGCCTCCTTGGCTTGCCTACACTCAGTGTGGTCAGACCATAGTTTGTGGTGTTGGTCCCTGGTTCGTTTCCTTACCAGAGTGCGTAGGTACCCGAAGGGGAGTGGCACAATGGGTTCAGGCCCCACTGGTGCCATGCTCGAACCCCTTCTGGCAAGTTCGTCAGCTGCATCGTTGCCCCGCGAACCGCTGTGTCCTTTGATCCATTGAATGGTTATATTATTGAGGCTACCCACCTGGTTAAGGCGCTGGTGGCACTCGTATATCAGCCCGGAGTCAACAGTGTGACTGTTTAGCGCTTGCAGAACAGCCATGCTGTCCGAGAGTATGCGTATCGAGTGGTCCTTAACTTCCCTAGCCATAATGGCTGAGGCGGCAAGAGAAATACCCATGCATTCGGCCTGGAAAACTGTGTTATGGACTCCCAATGGCGTGGCTATGTGTATGTTGAAGTCCTCGGAGAAGATTCCAGCACCTGTGCCACTACCTGTTTTGGATCCGTCGGTGAAGATCCGCAGCTCTGCGGGGCGCAAACCCTCGCATCGGCTATCCTCGTGAAGTTGGATCCTGTATTTTTTATCAAACATAAATTGTTTGGGTACCCGGTCGTTAGCGGCTTTCGTGATAGGGAACTCCTTGTTGAACCCCTCAAGCAGCGCGGTGTGTTGTGTATCTCTCTTACCCCAGAGATTAATTGCATTAAGGCGCACCGCCGCCATTGTCGCTTCCTGCTGTATAAACAGGTGGAGAGGGGGCAGCCCCAGCATGGCTTCGATTGCTGCAGTCGGAGTAGTCCTCATGCAGCCCGTGGTCGCCACGCAGGCTAGCCTTTGCATGCGTTGTAGTTTGTTGGAGGTTGTGACCAGCTGAGTGCGGGGCCACCAGACCACGGCCCCGTAAGCGATCATGGGGCGGATCACAGCTGTGTACAGCCACAGTATAATTTTGGGGGATAGGCCCCACTTCTTACCTATCATTTTCCTGCACTGCCAGAAGGTGATGCAGGCCCTGTTTAGCTTGTTGTCCACATGACTACTCCAGTTTAACTTACTGTCTAGAATGACCCCGAGGTACTTGACCTCGTTGGCCAACTGAAGTTCTGTATCGAACAGTTTAGGTAGGCGGAAAGGGCCTAATGCGCGTTTTTGGGTAAACATGACTAGTTCAGTTTTAGTGGGGTTCACTGATAGTTCAAATTCCCTGCACCAACTTTCTACGATGCGTAGTGCTTGCTGAGTGAGGTTACAGATCGTTCCCGTCACCTTCCCCGATACAAGAATTGCGAGATCATCTGCATACCCTATTGTGTAATAGCGGTTGGCGTTGAGTTTTGTGATGAGATCATTGATTACCAGGTTCCATAGCAGGGGGGACAAAACCCCTCCCTGGGGGCAGCCTCTGGCTATCATAGCCAACTGCCGCTCATCCTCAAGGCGAACTACTCGTTTGCTTAACATGTTTGTAATCCAGTCCGTTAGTACCTGTTCTACTCCATGTCTGGAGAGGGCGCCGCTGATACTGGAGAAGTTGGTTTTGTCGAAGGCTCCCTCGATGTCTATGAAAGTGCCCAGACAGGTGCCTTTTTGATGAATCGCGTCCTCTATCTGGCTGACCACTAGATGAAGAGCAGATTCGGTCGACTTACCTGAGCTGTATGCGTGTTGATTACCATGTAACGGTATAGTTTTTAACGCGCCGTCCCTCAGCTCCCTATCACATAACCTTTCCATAGTTTTTAGGAGAAAGGAGGTCAGGCTGATTGGTCGGTGGGATTTGGCGTTTGTGTAGTCACCCTTACCTGGCTTGGGGATGAATATCACTTTCACTTCCCTCCATCCTTTGGGAACGTATCTGAAGGCCAGGCACGCTCTCATTAAAGGCACCAGCCTTATTGCGACCAGAGCACCCCCCCACTGTAGTAAGGCGGGGAATACTCCATCAGGACCAGCTGCCTTAAAAGGATGGAAGCTCTGGATGGCCCATTGGAGTTTCTCCAACGTGATCACCCTGCGTGCGTACCGCCAATCATTGTCTGACGGTGTTTGGTTTTCGTCTTGCCAGTCAATTACCTGCGCGAAGACGCATCCAGGGAAGTGAGTTTCAATTAGGACGCGTCTTGTTTCTTCAGGTGACGACGTGAGTGTGTTGTCAGGTTTTCGGAGGGTGACGGGCCCAGGAGTGTTCTGCTGCGCCAGTACTTTCCTTACCCTGTTTGCTTGTTGACAAGATTCAATGCTACCACAGAATTTACGCCAACCCGAGGTGCTCCTGAATCTGATGCATTTTTTGTAGCTGGATTTGGCCGCGTAGTAGTTGTCCCAGTCCTCATCCGCACATGTGTTCATGGCTCTATTCAGAGCAGTTCTTACCTTGCTGCGTTTGCGCTCCAGATCAGCACCCCACCAGGGTTGTTTACCCGGTGTGTTGCGCGGCGTGGTCTCTGGGCATGCAGCCTGGTAGCTGTCTATGATTGACTTAGTAAGGTGGCTTACTTGTGCCTCAATCTGTGTCGTGTCCGCAAATGCCGGCGGGTTGCTTGAAGTCGCGAGCCTACAATCAAGGTTGCGAATGTATGCGGCTCGATCCGTGTTACGTGGGTTACGCCGCGGAGGTGTCGGTAACACACAGACCTGGATGTCGAAGCGGATCCACCTATGATCAGAGCAGGAGGCCTCCTTAGAAACCTGCCACCCGGTGATGATTTCCGCCGCGCCCTCCGTTGCCAGAGAGAGATCGATGATTGTGCGGCTTCGCCTGGTTACGAACGTCGGTTCAGAGCCAGTGTTTAGTAGGGTTAGGTTAGTTGAGAATAGGTAGTCAACCAAGGCCTTACCCCTCTCGTTTTGCGTGTCCATACCCCACAGTTGGTGGTGAGCATTTGCGTCGGCCCCGATGACGACCTCGACACCACACCTCTCGCAATGGCTCACGAGACGGGCGAGGTCATGGGGAGGCGGCGCCTCCGCCTCGGGCATGTAGGCCAAGGCAAAAACGACCACCACCTCCTTGGCGTCGTCGCGCTGTATAGTCAGCTTAGCTGCAGAGACATCTCTGCAACAGAAGTCAGTTAAGAGCTGTGTTTTAAGGTTACCTGTGACATAGATGCACGATCTGGGGTGATCGTGATCTGAGGTGACTAGGAGCTTACCGCCAAGATTGGAGAGTCCTTGTATGCGGCCTGCCCTAATCCACGGCTCCTGGATTAAGGCTATGGCCGTGTGTTGTACCTCCAGCCACTTACGAAGCTGAGCCGTCGCGGTCTGGCTGTGGTGGAGGTTCGCCTGGAGGACTCTACAGGCCGACGAAAGGGACGCCATCGCTGGTCGAACCCTCATCGTCCCCCCCAAGTTTGAGCCCGGCAAATAGGTCGCCCTCGTCGAAGCCATCCTCTCCCGAACCTGAAGCTGGGGACAGGATCATGTCATCCAGCTCCCTGCCCGATGAGGGGACGGCGTCCACGATGGCGGCAGCAGGGGCGGCCGACTCTGCAGCAGCAGGATCAGCCGCGGAAGCTTCCGGGTTGTGTACAGGGGGAGTGGACTCCCCTGTTGGTGGCAGAGGCAGTGGTTCCAGCGCCTCGCAGACGGTTCCCGTGGCGGGGTCCCATCCCTGAGGAACGTCGGTGAACCTTCCGTTCCGACCCTGGAACTTCACGTACACCGCCCCTAAACCAATTGAGAGGCGGCGTCCGGCCTCCATCAGGGTCGGGATTTGGTCCACAGGGACACCAACCACCACGAACCATGCCTCTGCTTGCTTGTCCGCGTGCAGCAGTACCCACCTCTTTATATCCACCCAAGGGTTCTGATAGCTGAGGGTGCGCCCAATGAAGGTCGACTCACCATAGACCCCCTGCTCGTCCGGGATCACGATGCCGCACCGTGCACGCTTCTGGATCTCCGACTGGCTCAGCACGACTAGCGGGGTGCTAGTTGAGAGAGTGAGACCGGAGACTGTCTTCCTTAGCCAGGCTAAGGTGTGGTCGTTGCCGCACCACAGTTTAAGAACCCCCCCGGCGAACAACGGCTTGGCATTGAAGGTCGGGCCCGGGTTGTCTTGCTTGGGGGAGCAGGCCTCGAGGATGATCTGCCTCTGGATGGCAGCGAGTACCTGGTCCGATACGTCCTTGCTAAGTATCCCCGTGCGGTCGCAAGTGATCGCGACGTCCAGGGTAGCGTTTTCGTTAGATTATAAACTGTCAAAAAATTGTTGGTTAGGTTAGAACTGTGACCAACCGCGTTGCTCGCTTACTTCCAAGTTGCTCGCAGGTAGGCAGGCTACTTATTATTCGTTACGTCGCAAGCAAGTTTGATATCTGCAGTGTAGACAAAGCGAGTAGCTGCATTGCAGTCAGTTTTGTTAAAACAATGCCTTTCGGAGCCGATCATATTGCAGACAGTTTTAAAGTGGTTTAATTGTGTTTATAATACTTTATTCATACGGACGCTGCTGCGTTACAGAAGAACAACTACGGTCTGTGTTGCAACCGCCTTTGTATTTACGCTACCAGGCGCTAGCCCTGCCATGTACGAAGCGCGGGCGAGGATCCAAAACTTTACGAATATTTTATATGAAACAGTTCATGCTACACCGTACAGCGTCCATGACCCGTCCGAGTCTTCGTCTCTACAATTCAGCAGACACGGGCGCGGCTCGCATCCTTGAAGGTCTAGCATAAATCATCCCTAACTCATAACTGTTATTATATTAAGTTTGCTCAATAGTCCACAATTAAGTTTGCACAGTATTACAGTGGTCGATAGTCCACACTGTAATGTTTATCGTTCATTGATGGAAAGATGGAAACAAATGACTTTGATTAGCACATTTTGCTGCATATAACATTAAGATGCATGACTCAAGGTATATACAAAAATTACGATAGCCGGTAAAATAATTCAATAACACAACTAAACAATAGTTTTTAAGGGTGTTTGTTTTAGCAGGTGAGATACGTGTTTGTAAACCCACCCACAATACCAACAAAAAAAAACTTTTGTGTGCGTAACAAAAGTTTTTTTGGGTTTAATCACAAAATATAAAATGAAGTACCTAGAATATGAAAAAAAAAGCAATTTGAAACAATTCTCCTCATTCAAACAAAAGACATTAATCATAAAGAATTCCTTTCTAAACAAACTACATCTACCACACAGAGCTTATCATAAAAATGCGAGCCAGTACAGCGCTACCCGCCGCCCCTCTGCAAAGTAACATAATTTGTACCTACAGCACCGAGTTATGCGAACTATTAGCTGCTCTTTCCAGAAATTAAATAATCGCGGCAGGTATTCGCTACCTTTATGTACGAAATATGAAGGAACAGAAGGCCCATTTAACTTGGAAAAGATACAGGGTCAAAATAGCTAGCAAAACTCTCCAGATGCGATGGATAGCGATATCTAAATATAATATAACAAAAAAAAATTTTTTTTTTTTGTATCCCCCTTACTACTAATAAAACCGGTGTTTTATTAGTAGTCACTTAAAATATCAGTTTAAAACTCTTTTTTTATTGTGTAAACTTCACAGACGGAATGGGTATCAGTCAATCATATAATTATGTCGTAGGATGATTTGACAATTCGAATTTTCGAGAAACCCTGGAGATATTGCGAAAACACGGATAATTAAATAATGGTGAGAACATTTCTGCGAGCAACTTGGTTGAAATAGGTTAGGTTAGGTTAGACCAAAAGCGCGCGAGCCGAGCGAGCGAAGCGAGAGGTGCAGCGGCAGCGGCCGGCGAGCGCTACTTCCAAGTTGCTCGTAAAACTGTTTTCACCATATTCTAATTATCCGTGTTTTCGCAATATATCTAGGGTTTTCACGTAAATTCGAACTATCAAATAAAACATTTGAAATCAGTTTTCCTCAATTCTTACTTTAAGTAACAATAGTTCGCATCTAGTGTTGGTTGTATAACAAACAACTAACGTTGTGTTGACGTGGTGCTAGCGTCGCGTTTGCGCAGCGTTCGCAATAACTGATCATCTGTGTTTTGACTACCAAATAGATTACATGGTTTTGTTTTTACCGTCATCATAGTGAGACCGGTGGGAATAGTAGTCAGACCGGTGGGACTAGTTGGACGAACAGTTCAATGGTTCACTGGGTATTTATTATTATTAATTTAATTTAATTGAATACTAACTTTAGGCTAAGTTATACTACTACTAACATTACATGGATGTTTATCTGAAAGAAAATATTTGAATTTGAATAGTGTATGTACACAGCAGCTTGTAAATATTTCAGTAACCCAAAGAAACAAATCCATAAACATAAAGAAATAAAACTGCTGCTCATGATATTTTAGGGGTATTGAGGAACAGGGTGTAAAGTTCACTCATCCACCATAGAAAAGGGAGGATCCTCCAACCAGACGGGTTTTTATGTCTGGCGGGCAACTGCCCCATAGGTTGATTTCTGATAGTCTTATCTATGTTATTCGCTCGGTAAACTCTAACTGCGCGATGCAGGAATTGTGTGACGTCATGTCTTTGTTGCGTAGTTTGTATGTGGCGGCGTAACCGCTACATCACTCCCCTCCGGAGACCGGAGGTCGATAGTGGGCTGAGTCTTGGATCTTGCGATGCTTCACAGTGCTAGCTGTGGTTCCAGTGAGTCGGAACCGGGTGCCGCATAGTTCACGGTGAGTCGGAACTGTCTGCGGTGATTCCCCAGTGAGTCGGGGTGGCGCTGCGTCGTCATCCAGTGAGTCGGATGTGGTAGGTACAGCGCCGGGTTGTGGCTGAGGGTGATGACCAGGAATGCGCGTTCGCTGCATACTGGTGGTCAGGGTACCCGTTGAAGCCGTGGGTGCTGGCTGGCTGTGTGACTCGCCTCACGAAAGCTTGCGGGAGTGAGTGTTATATCTGGCGGGCAACTGCCCCATAGGTTGATTTCGGATAGTCTTATCTATGTTATTCGCTCGGTAAACTCTAACTGCGCGATGCAGGAATTGTATGACGTCATGTCTTTGTTGCGTAGTTTGTATCATGGCGGCGTAACCGCTACAATATAAAATTTCGAACACCTTTTCTTGACATCCCTGGAAAGTTGACTACATCTTCCTGCCAGAACGCCATAGCCACGAAAGTCACTAAGTAAGTGTCCGAATCCGTGGTTTGCATAGATTAGTTCTTCTGCAATATCGCGTTATATACGCGAATAGTTTAAAGGCAGCGAGAATTCTCGGAATGGCCGCTAGTTAATTTCATGCAACGCCGAGCCACGGTAGACGGTAGAATAACTAAGCCATATCTTAGAAATAAATGCCTACAGCCGCGCGGTACGTAAACATGCGATAGGGCTGCCCGCCTCCAGTATTTTAATTACATTTGCCTACTTTGTGTTTTCATTTAGTTTTGTGATTGTAAATATACTTTTTTTATCTACACAAATAAATAAAATACTTTGTGAATTGAATAACAAAACAAAACACAAATGCCCGAGGTTTTAAAACAAGCGTACCTACCGTATTAATTCATGAACCTCCTATAACTACCTATTTCACTCGTGTTATCACTTTCCTTTACTCTATTCACTTTATTTATTAATCCAGACATCTTTTTTTCGGGAGATAAAAGGAAATACTTATCCATTAAAAATACACACAATATGTACCTACCTACCAGTAAGTAAAATTATTTAATAGTAAGACTATAAAATAATTTTGTTGTTGTTGTTTGTTAATAATAATACCTTTCAAAGTTTCCAGGTAATCTAAAAAAAGTTATCTCTGGATGCGTTATTGCCAAATTCATGCAACCAAAAACAGCAACAATATATCCTACTCGTCATATTAAATATGTACTTGAATTTATTTTTAGTGTAAAAATCGCGCGGTTATTGTTAAAAAAACAACACACCGTTCGTTCGTCACTGCGGCACAGACGCGACTGTCTGCGTACCTCGCGCATACCTCGATCGAGGCGCGTAGGTATAGCTCGCGCTTCGTCCGTTTCTATGAAGTTGGCCTACCGTCTACCGTGGCCGAGCCGTCGGAGATAAGGAAAGTTGCATAAAACGTCTCATTTAAAGTCTATACGGATAGTTGTAAGGTTAAAGTAACGTCAAAGTTAAATATCGTCTGTATTAATAACGTCTGCGGACGAGGGGCCCCTTGGGAACGAAGTTCCTTGTGCGATACACGCACGCATTCACACACTCGTATAAAATATAAACAGACACAGATAGACAGAAAGTCGCATGGAGCGGGCATAAGTGCATAACGCTTTTTCCTTACGTGACGATTTCTACCGGTTAACTCCTAACGCAAACCGCGTTAAGTAACGAATTGTGAATGTAATGGGAAAGACTGCTCGTTCCATCATAGACCTCATTCATCGCTTTCCTACTGGCCCAAGCAGACCATCCAGCAATAAATAAAAAACACGACTGGGAGAGTGAATAAGAATGCACGAGCGATTCGCGCATTCGCCTTTGACGTAAATTACATTGCATGGCTGTAGCCAGTGAAATCCCAATAAGAATGCACGAGCGATTCGCGCATTCACCTTTGACGTAAAATACATCGCATGGCTGTAGCCATCCCATAATCTGCAGAAAAAAATACACAATTTACCACTAGCAAAGTCAACAGTCTCCGAGCAAATGCAATCCAAGTCGTCGATTTACGTTAACCAATGAATGCGGCCATTTCCTTGTTTTCAATACTCTCATGTTGAAAATTGATATTTTCTACAACAGTATTAGGTTACTTGCAGGTTAACCTCGGTGGACTGTTGCAGTACAGCTATCTTGCGTAGCATGCATGTTCATTCGAAAATATTTGGAACCTAAGATAATTTTAGGCTTAAAACTTTAGAAGTTGGATCATAAACACTTGTAGAATAGAACCTATTTCACCCAGTTTAACTAAATGACTACACGACATTCAGCCATCTGGTTAAACTTTGCGCTCGATGACTTTGCTAGTTGTCCTTCAGATATTTAATTGGATTTTAATGTCTTACATAACATACATAATCAGCCTATTAATGTTCCCACTGCTGGGACACTGGCCTCTCTGTGAGAGGGAGTGGGCTGTAATCTACCACGCGGGCCCAGTGCGGGTTGGTGGAAGTCATATGTTTTCGAATTTTTGGTTCTAAGACATGCCGGTTTCCTTACGATGTTTTCCTTTACCATTTTAAGAGCAATGGTGATGAAATTATTTACACAAAGTAAAGCGCCTGGTTGGGTTGAACCCACGACCTACAACTCGTAAGTCGGGGCCGTTACTTTAATCTAATCCCTTAATTTAATCGTTTAATGAACGGCATCGGCATCCAATCTTCTGGTTAAATTAGCTGGCTAATTTAACCAGAAGGCTGCGACATATATACAATGTCCCGACATCAATCGTTAGGCAGTTGCCCACCAGACACGACATCCGTCTGGTCGGAGGATCCTCGCTTTTCTATGAAGGATGAGTGAACTTTACACCCTGTTCCTCATACTTCTATATAAGTATCCGTGCGGCCCTTCCACCTGCATACAAACTTAACATATTATTTAATGCTCACTTTCGTTACATAAGGAACTCATATACAAAACATGATTCTAGCAAGGGAAGGAACACGGGTGGGTTTTAGTCAGTAAGAGTCTGACACGCCCTTCCGCTCCGCCCAGAGCGTGAGAAGTCATTTGATGATTTCCTACCCAAAAAAAAAAAGGCCGTGCGTTGTGTTGTATTGTATATCAGTGAATGAATGAATTTAAGATTTTTATTAAATAGGTAGAATATATATGAAAATAAGATCTCTGAAGTATCTAATAATCCCAGGAATGGCTGTAACAAAATAGAAGACATTACATACCTTCCTACATACCAACCATTCGCTTCTAAACTGTCAGGAAATCTTGGAAATTCAACGCTTTGCGAAAGTTTCCAACTTCTGAATACGCGCGTACTTTGGCTTGTCATCCTGTTGCACAGATTGGAGTACTTTATATACCCAACAGCTTTATAAGTAACTTATCAGGGTAGGTACCTATATTTTGTTCTCTAACAGCAGTGTCTCTTAGCTTACACTTACTTCTAGGTATGTCAACACGCGTGGTGATCAAGAATAGAATAGAATAGAATAGCATTTATTGGCTTCAGTATTACAGCTAACAGTAGTTAGTTAGTAGGTAGGATCTCCAGTATATGCACTAGTTTTAAATTAAATTAAAAATTTAAATTAATTTAATTCAGACTATTAAAATCTTCATATTTTGTTAGTACTTATTACATTACCTTAAAACTATGTTAGGAATGAGGATATCAATTTATATATTTATGAATAAAAATTTGAAATAAATTATAGACAATAAATTAGAATAAAATTGACATAATTGAAAATAAATTAAGAATTAAACTGAAATGAAAAAGTAATAATAATAAAATAAAAGTCTGATTCAGTCCATGTAAGTCAGATAACTGACCTTACAAGGGACCTCCAAAGCAGGGTTGAGACCTTATCAGCAACTGTCTTCAAGATTTCGTTGCGGCTGCCACGCATTCTGCAGATCAGAGATACCGTCCTCCTGCGAATGATGGCATGAAAGCCATCAGTGCGAAACAGTGCGTACATCCCCGATGCACTACTTAAAACCCAAGCATTTTAATTAATTTTTTAATATATATTTCACTGTTATAACATTCACAAAAAAAATCAAAGGTTGGAAAACTATGTATAGCGACAAGACCCCCTGAAAACAATATTTTACTTCAATTTACAGTGTTTTATAACACGGTTTTAAACTAATGCCGTTGACCGTCCTCGTGAGAAAGTAATTGCAAAGTAATAATAGCCGCATGGATCGATCCATCAGGTTAAACTACACTTGTCGGGGTTGGTCCGTGGATGGGTGACCATCTTTACATACCGAGAATCCTCCGTGGCGGAAAGCACGTTAAGCCATTGGTTCCGGCTGGCAGCGGCGGACGTCAGAAGCCCGAAAGTATCGTACCGTACCAAGGTGTACCGTATTACCCAGTTACTGGGCTCAGAAAGGCTCGCTCCATGTAAAATGCTGGTATTCAGCTGCACCCGGTTAGACTGGAAGCAGACGGTAACATAGTTGGTTACTCATAGTATATTCTCTCATAGTATACACAAAACTATAAGACCTGAAGCAAGATTCAATACTCGGTTCCTTCTCTGTATGAAACTGGGCCCATGCCCTACAGATGCCATGGAATTTCACTTGAGTATTATTTCAGTCCAAACATCTTGACATATTCATTCCGATATCCCTCATCGTGGGAATATAGGGAAATAAATATGCTACCCGCCAATTTGCACAGCTCGTCGGAAATGAAATTTGAATATTGTCAGCGGAGTTCGCAGGTACTTATATGAGTAGATACTGTGGTATCCCGCGGGAGTGCCTGCCCTACATATATTCGGTGTAAGTTACGTCATGTATACGTATAAATAGATTGATTTTACGACACGTCGATGTAAGGTTGGGGTTTTCTTACTCCGCGCTTGGGGGCAATTTTTGAGCTAATATTCCTCGTCCTATTTCTCTATAAAGTTCTTAAGCTCAGATTTATTGATGTAAAGAAATAACAGAAATTAAAGTAGTTTTTTTTTACAGTATCCTATCTGCATTCTGCAATCAAAACAGCGTTTTGAAACTTCTTTATATTCTGTTGTAATAAGTGCATATTACGAACTTAAATTATTCATTCGCTTGGAGACGGTATCAATATGTTATGTCTTGATCTAAAGTTAGCTCGCGATACGTCATCAATTTTATTAATATTCATTTTAACATTGTATTTAGCATTATTTAATTTATTTAATTGTATACAGGGTGTTAGGTTAAACACCGTTATCCTTCAAACCAGTGGTTTGGTTTCGTTTATATAACATAAATTCAATGGAAAATCACAACTTTTTTTTTAAAGATGTACATTTAGAATCGTCACGCAATTCCTAAGGTAGGTATTTTTGCCTGTCTTAAGCCAGGAAAAGGTTGTATTGTATTTATTCATGTGTTGTGTAGGTAGGTAGGACGGGCGGCGATCGATTACGTCACTCGGGCGGGCGCATATCCATGAATTTGCGGACGGTGTCGGACAATAACCTTTTTAATATTTGTTAAAGAAAATAACGTAATTTTTTTTTATTCGGTTTTTTATGTTTATATTTAAGCCAACTACCCATAGTTTGAGTGACAACGGTGTTTACCCTTCCATCCTGTATAAACAGATTAAGTATTTAAGATTTATTGAATTGTATGTAGTATGTTCTGTTCTCGAATATACAGGATGGAAGGGTAAACACCGTTGTCACTCAAACTATGGGTAGTTGGCTTACATATAAACATAAAAAACCGAGTAAAAAAAAATTACGTTATTTTCTTTAACAATATTAAAAAGGTTATTGTCCGACACCGTCCGCAAATTCATGGATATGCGCCCGCCCGAGTGATGTAATCGATCGCCACCCGTCCTACCTACCTACACAACACATGAATAAACAACCTTTTCCTGGCATAAGACAGGCAAAAATACCTACCTTAGGAATTGCGTGACGATTGTAAATGTACATCTTTAAAAAAAAAGTTGTGATTTTCCATTGAATTTATGTTCTATAAACGAAACCAAACCACTGGTTTGAAGGATAACGGTGTTTATCCTAACACCCTGTATTTACCTAAATCTTTTGAGGTAGAGATATGTGAATAGTTCGAAAGACGCTTATGGCTTCGCTAATGCAACACTGTATCACTTACGATGTGTGAATTTATATTTTTTGATGTGTAACATCTTTTCCTCTAGCCTTCCTGCAATCAATATCTAAATCTAAAAAGAACTCAATTATTAAATCTGTGGCAGTGATTTCGTGAAAAGGGACGGAAGTGTGTAACAGGAAGCCGGGGAAGCGCGCGCTATTTTATTTGACTAATAAGCGCGCGCGGTTCTAGAGATGGCCGTCAGAAACGACCTTGACGAAGCCCCGCCCCTTTAATGTTGCGATTACCAAGGTGAGAAAACTCGCTCGTTTTTTTTAACTTTCATTTTCAATTGCAGATTTTCAGTCAGTCAAGAATGACCAACTTTTTAAGTCTCATAATTTCACGAACATCGCTCTCATTCTAATTTCTCTCCCCAACGAAACTTAAACAAACTACAGCCATTTCCCTAAACAAACTCCTAGTTAATACGCGTATAAACAGCATTTAATCACCCGTCGGTCTGTTGTTCCACGGGAATCAATATTGACTCGCGTGCAATTGCGTTTGTACTTCAACGCCTCTCTCATTGGTTGTTCAGCGGTATAACATGATCAAGTGTTTAATGTGTTGTGTGTTTGGATTATAATGTTATCTCTACGCTTGAGTTATTAAAGCCATTTGGGGCTAGAATAGAATCATTATCGCTATACGCCCTTATCCGCACTACACTTCAACTGTTTTGTATGTGTAATCTATTGGTTTCTTTGTACTTTTAAAGATACGAGGAATAGGGTGTAAAGTTCTCTAATCCTCTATACAAAAGGGAGGATCCTCCGACCAGATGGGTGTCGTGTCTGGACTAGGGCATGCAATACCGGTTTACCGTTTTACAGGTAAACCGCCTATTTTGACGGTTATTAAATTACCGGTAAAAAATAAATGAAACCGGTAATTTACCGGTTCATAATTCAGTCCATAAATATTTTTATGGACAAAATGTTCATGTAAAATTATTGACAGTTTTGAAGTTTACGTTGACGTTTGTGACATATGACAAGATTTCTTTATTTTGTCTTTGTTTTTTGCTTGTGTTCAACGGTGTTGTGTCTTTTATTTGTTACAATCTAAGAAGTAATAACATATTTTGAATCTGAAGCTATATCTTAATTACTTATTATTTAATTTTTGATTGAAGTTTTAAGAGCTTTATTATTAAAAAAAGTTTTGTTATTGTAGAAATTTTAATAATTAGTACTATCTAATTGTTTTCATTATAAAAATATTTTATATTATTATAAAAATAATATTTGTTTGCTTGTCTCTATGGCATGAATCGCAACTGTACTATTTAAAATAAATAATTACGTTTACATCCAAGTTTATTTATTTATTTTAGGCTTCTGAAATAGTTTATTTAAGTACTTTATTTTCAAAGCAAATTTGAAAAAATACACCCATTACCGATTTACCGCTTTACCAGTAAAAAAAAATTGAAAATATCGACGGTTTTTGCAAGCCCTAGTCTGGACGGCAACTGCCCAGACCGCAGTAGGTATTTAGTCTGAACGGCCTAAAGCGAAAGGACCTCGGGTGACTCGACCTAAAGACTGACTCGACCCAATTCGGTTTAGCGGTTGTAAGCTTCTTAAATTTCTAATCTTATTTCAAATGGAGTGTAGGTAACTATCCACATCCGTATTCAAAACTTTGCACATGTTATGTTCCTCATTTCACAAATAAACACAGGAGAAGAAGAAGTTTGACTACTTCTTCTTCTCCTGTGTTTATTTGTGAAATTTACTTTTGCGGTTACTTAAATTAAAATCCTTATATTTTCTGTTTGTGAGAACATTGTAGGCTTAGTAAACTGTAAATTTTTCTATTTTGTTAAGTACGTACCTTTCCGGCTCTTCTCCATAGGAAACGACCAATTGGAACCGTGCACCTAGCTTCTGACGTTTCATAAGTGCCCATGTAGGATTATGTGAAACAAAATATATTGATTTGATTTGAAAAGCCAGTATAAGGTCTTAAGGTACGTTCTTTTTTAATTAAGAAACATTGCGAAATCCATTGCGTACCTACAAAATTATGAAAAAATAATTAAAAAGTTCACAACGTAATAAACTCGTAAAAAACTTTGAAAGACCGGTCAACTCCATAAATCTCGGACTTCCTATAAAATTAGCAGGAAATGAGAAAGCAAAAATTCGTTGTAAAGCTATAAATCAAACTTACAGAGTTTAATAAAAACTTTCTGATGAGCTAAATCCAGATGTCAAATCAAATAAGAACGGTACCTCCCTTACTATGGTACAGTCAGCAACGTAAGTCGGTTTTAATATTTAAACTTAACATAACATAAAATCACGTCTGGTTTTTCCGTATTGTTGGGCAGCGGGGCTAGCACAGGGGGTACCCAAGACGTTTGTGACAAGACATGATTGTCTTACAATTAAAATTTGTCTTAAATGCTAGTACGGGTCAACCATGTGATAAAATCTGAGGCGCGACATGCCTTGCTTGTTGCTAACTTCATAGTGTGACACACTAAATCTAAAAAATTAAAATGTCTATGATCATTTGAATATGCGACCAAATAAAATAATACGTTTTTATAGTGCAGGTTCATACAGTTTTACAACTTTTTAATTTTGTTGTGAAGTAATTCATTTTTGACGTACGGACGACAGTCTTAAGTGGCATTTGTGACAAAATTAGTGCGCCCGTAATAGCAAATAAGACATATTGAGTCCCAAATAAACGTCAAGAAGTTATGCCACAAGTCAAGAGATTATCTCACGCCGCCGTGCTAGCATTTGTGACAAAACTATTTTACTGCCCAAATTGTGATAAAATGTGTGACTCAAGCTATCTCACAGTAGGCCATGCTCGCTGCGCTGAGGTTTACCCTATAACCGCATTTCGTAAATTATGTTTAATGGAGGAGCGAAAATTCAAACTCAAGGCTGCTACTGGGTTCCAGATAATAACACCCAATAACACTTTGCTCGACCCAGGATTCGGATCGGAACCCAGCACCAACCAGGCAGTTTTATAAAACAAAGTCCAGGTGCCGCGTCTGTCGACGATGATTGTTGATGATGTCGGGAAAAATCATGCTGACTGGGAGCTGGCGATACTGGCGTGGGTCGCGTAAACCAATAGAGTTATACGGAGATCATGGATTCAGTACATGGGTCTGAACCCCCCTGCGTTGAAATTTTTCGTCGGTTATAAAAAAAAAAAATCTGCTGTTTCATAGAAAAGTACAATACCTACCTACGCGGTCAAAATGTATGGAACAGCTGTTTTTTTTTAAATAACGGACGAAAAATTTCAACGCAGGGGGGTTCAGAACCATGTACTGAATTACTGAATCCATGGTAACCGTCGTCTTCGCGTCGATGTCCGGACACCCCGTATGAAAACGGAATTTATACATTGATTACCTGAATTTACACATAGGGTAGTTTTAATCCAGCTAGTAAACAAATAAAAGTAGACGAAAAAAAATACAGTACCTACGTAATTAAAATAAACCGGGGCAGCTAGAGAGAAGGCCAGTCCCAACTGACGGCGCCCGTTCACGAACATGACGCATAGATCAGCACCGCTCAATTCGACCATTTTGAAGGGAACTCGATGATGCAACGCAGTGGTGAAATTCGCCCTTAATCAATTATTTTCAGTGTTAAGACTGTTAAATCAGCGTTAACCGACTTCTGTTGCTGACTGTACCACTCAAGTTGAGAATAATCTCGTTATGCTAATTTATTACTACCAGAATCTGGGGCGGAAGATCAACATGTGATGTTAGCAGTAATATTAGTTATGAAAACCAAATCAAGAACATATGAAATTATGAAATGCCGAAATATTATTCTAAGGATCAATATAAATGCACTTGATTTCCACTACTCTATGTAAGCAATAAGTGTTATTATGTGAATTTTGTACAGTCCACTAAGCCTACAGTGTTTTCACATTCACAAAATAGAAAAGAATCTATATAAAAGACTAGCTGCCCGCTCGGGCTTCGCACGGGTAGTACTAAGTAACTTATCTACGGCGCACCTACCTACCTACCCTACCTACCTACATACATACCTACCTACATACATACCTACCTATACCTACATACCTACCTACCTACATACATACATACTGTGAGGGGTGCGTGTTTGTGCGGGGCGTCGAGACGCTCTTAGTGTGGGATGAATATGTTATTTGTAGCTATATATGTAGTGTGTGGGTTCTCTTCAATGACACAGCAATGTGTTATATTTATAATGGGTATTTAATTAGATATTTTAAGTCAAAATATATTACAACATGAATACGCGCCTACGAAGTGACAGCTAGCCTTCTGCTATTTTCTATATAAAACAATTATTACGAACCTATTCTAAATTAGAAAGTGACTCATCAGATAGTTCGAACTGATATATTCATAACAGCCAGTACAACATAAGGTTGATAATACAATAAAACCTTACATGAGCTACGCCCACCTCGAATAAAAGCACAGGAAAATTGCTTTTATTCAGAACATTCGAACAATCTGACTTTCCCTACCTATACCTATACGAGAAACTACCTAACAGTGGGAAATCATTTACACGGCTGAGGTCTTTCTCTTACAAGAGATGGCTTAGTTCATGACAAGCGAGTCGCGAAGGCCTGACACTACGCTAAGTGTCAGCCAAATTAAACTATAGCATGTGCCAATGTGCACTTCAAAAATTCAACGCTGTCATGCCTAAACCATACCGCAGCAAAACCACTGTAAAAGCTACGGCAAGCCTCGGGAATCAAACACATTGATGTGACTATTCACATCGACCCAGAGGGGGTTTAGAAGAGATGCGAAAGAAACTTAACATCAGAAACCTTAACCCCATCGGACAATGTTGAGCCAGAGGGAATTCAGGATCAAGAAGTAAGTGTCCAACCAAAAGAACTATCCCATGGCCACACTCCAGATGAATAATTCTCGAAAATTCATCACACCGCAATAATATCAAAATCCCAAATTATTAGTTCATGTTGACTGAACTGTCGATCCTCAATCATCGGCAGAAACCAAATGTGTCGAATCGACACACTTCGTGAGGCTATGCCCCTTCAGCGAAGTTGGTATCAGCCTAGATCAAGCATCATCCCCTAGTATAAAACTAAATCCCCATTAAATGTCAGTCACTCCTGACTAAACTGTGGGTCCTCAGTCATGAGTTAACCAATTGTGTTTATCAAACACATTTTGCAAGGGCTATGCCCCTTCAGGCAAAATAGATGTTAACCCAGACGGAGTGCCATTCCCCCCCAGGAGGGACCACAGTATTTCAAAACTATTTACTTCCCTCTTAAATCACAACGATAAATTCTGGAGTGCGTTCATGCTAAGCTAAAACAAGAATATAATTTGAAGACGATGAGGTTGACACGTTCCCTCAGGCTCCTTGGCGACATGAGGAGTGACACCTCACTCGCTCCCGGCCGCGTCCGATGTTTATTCCCCGCATATGTAACGAAAACACACATAACAATGCATTAGTATAATATAATTAATTACTAAAATAATGTGCTATACTATTATGATGTTTACATCTAAATGACATTAGCCTAATAATAATATGAACAAAATTAAAAAAAGGTATTATATTCTAGTATGAAAAGGTTTTAATCTATTAATATGAAAAGAGGTGATATAAAAGGAATAAACATTCTAGTATGTATAAATTCCCTAAACTTTTTATTATTTAATTTAAAAAATTCTTGTTCTAAAATACTAAATCCTTTTATAAAATATTTATAAGCTTTTGACCTTTTTAACTTGTTGATTGGCGTGAAGCTTTCAATTTTGCTATTTCTAGCAAACATGGTTTTGTTTTTGATTGGTGCTCTCCTTAAATTTTTTGTAGCACGTTGTTGTTGAAATAATGTAATAATATAATATAATAATAATATGAATTTTGTTTTCCAAATGAATGACAACTTTGCGACAAAGCAACCTTGCGATGGCACACTATATTTGTGTTCGTTATTATAAATTTTCATTGGAAAGACATTATCAATAACTCCGACTGACCGTGACTCCACGTCAAACTCGATTAAGTCTTTGTTGGCTTTAATTGAGTTTAAAATAACCAAATCATCGACTTGTTGCTCATTGACCTTTACTTCGGTCGAAAATAGGATTTGGGCATTCTCCTTTGATTCCGAAAAATATTCAACAATATCGTCTTTGTCGGATTGAACAGCGATGAGGTTATGTATAGGAATATCCTCCTCGAGATCAATTATTTCATTTGACGAGGGAACATTCTGGTATTCTGAAACATATTCAAACGGTTTAGTAATTGGACTGAACTGACCCGATTCGTGAATTTCATCCAAATTTTCGTTTTCGATTGAGCCGTCTTCATCATTTGCAAGGCTGCGTTCCAGGCAGCTGCGCTCGTCATCATCATTATTTTCATCATCACTGCGTTCCTGGCAGCTTTGTTCAGTTTCAAGTGGGATAATATCCAGTATTCCGCTAAAAAATAAATCGGTATGATTATCTATGTTTGCAAGCTTTTCCTGTCCGCCTGCCTCGGACATTATTTGTACCATCTCTTCTTCTTGCAACGTATTCACATTTCTGTGACATTTGCATGGAAACTCTTTCCTTAGTGCATTGCACATCGAGTTAAAGCTCATACCTTCATGGTACGTGTACTTGTGGAAAATTTCAGCTGGACTCACTAGAAATGCGCGTAAAATTAATGCCCAGTCGCTCTCTTGCCATTCATTGAAGGTGGCTGTAATCCTGAAATCATCTAAGAAATTCTCTAGGCATATTCCGTTTATGCCTGAGAAGTATTCCATGTCGCACTTTTGATAAAAAGGGAACACTTTTAATAAAAACCACTTAGCTTTAGTTTCGGCTCCGGTGAGGAGCTGGCATCTTCTTCAGCTCTTTCTTTGCACCGATATGAGTTAATGCCTATTACGTGTCGAACTGTTACGTGTCGAATTATGTTTTTTTTTTCTAAATTATATATTTTTTCTAATGCAGTATTAACTGGCTCTGCATACGCCTTATTTTAAAGCCCGGTTTTAGGCGCCATCCACCAAGTGTGAGGGGTGCGTGTTTGTGCGGGGCGTCGAGACGCTCTTAGTGTGGGATGAATATGTTATTTGTAGCTATATATGTAGTGTGTGGGTTCTCTTCAATGACACAGCAATGTGTTATATTTATAATGGGTATTTAATTAGATATTTTAAGTCAAAATATATTACAACATGAATACGCGCCTACGAAGTGACAGCTAGCCTTCTGCTATTTTCTATATAAAACAATTATTACGAACCTATTCTAAATTAGAAAGTGACTCATCAGATAGTTCGAACTGATATATTCATAACAGCCAGTACAACATAAGGTTGATAATACAATAAAACCTTACAATACCTACCTACCTACTTACATACCTACCTACCCTACCTTCACCTACCTGCCCTAAGAACCTTCTCCTTCACAACAAACACATCAAAAAAATAATTAGCGAAATTTACCCAATGGAAACTAAAACTAAATTCCACTAAGACGGAAGTCATAATGTTCACGCGAAAGCGATCATTCCCTAAAAAACACATAAAAGTAGGTGATTACACTTTGCCATGGCGTGTATCAACCAGGTACCTTGGACTATTGTTGGACAATAAAATGAACTGGACCAAAAATACTGAGTACTTCCGCGTTAAAGGAATAAAAGCTCTAAACTGCCTACACCCAATCTTAAAACGGCGATCTAAAGTCAGCTCAATTACTAAATTAAAAATCTACTCAACCCTTGTAAGACCCTGCATTACCTACGCGGCACCGGTTTGGAGTAGCACATGCGAAAGTAATTACACTAAACTACAAGTAGTCCAAAACAAAGCAAAAACAAATACATACCTACCTACCTACATACATACATACCTACCTACCTACTTACATACCTACCTACCCTACCTTCACCTACCTGCCCTAAGAACCTTCTCCTTCACAACAAACACATCAAAAAAAGAATTAGCGAAATTGGTCCAGCCGTTCACGCGTGATGCCGTGACCAAGGAAATAGGGGTTCATTTTTAGATAAAATAATTAATAAAAATAAAAACCTATTTTAAACGAACTGACATGATTGCTATTACAACTATAACAAATCTGAATAATTAACATGTCCACAAAAGCCACTAATAAAGAGTTGAAATTAAATAGTAGGTATATAATGTCAAAAGTAGGTATATAATATCAAATGTTTTGTTATAAGTACCTTATATACTTTAATATGCATTTAGTACAAAGCTGTTATTTTAACATTACCAACAGACACTACAATTTTTTTTTTTGTTTAGATAGACTATGGGTAAGATACAGAAAAAACTTAGCGTAAATGCTTCGATCTGTCAAAATGTGGGTGTTATATTCATAGATCGAAGCGCAAGTTTACGCTAAGTTCTGTCTCTGTACTTTTAGCACTAGTAAAAAAATTACCATTAAACATATTATTCGCACATTGTATAGACCAACAAAAAAAAAGCATAAAAGTACATTTTCATTGAACCACAAAACATAATTTTCACTGTACTGTTGGCATTGTGCCATTATCATCAAGACCTTAAAGCCAAACGGGTTCACATGGTCGCTTTGAGGCCAACTGTTAGCAGAATGCCTTCATCAACATACTACATAGCTGGTAGTATTTTTAAATAACGTTTTGTACTGCTCTTGTTCCTAATTGTGTGGATTCAAATGTACAAAGGTTTTTTTGATAAAAAAAATCTTCAAAGAGGTTCAAAGTTATGCAAATGTGGGTCTTCTTCACAAACATTTACTGTACGTTGAACTGAGTAGGCCATTTAGGTACATATGATTATCCCTCTGTGTAACTTATGCCATTTTTTTTTTGTTTACCAAGGCAAAATAATTACTGATTGCGCAGTGAGCTCAATGCTCTCAAGCATTGTCACTTGTGAATGTGAACAGGCCAACTTTCATACGAAATTATATTCTTTTCTTTACTCTACATCCTACAGTCCTGGAGTTTCCAAGTACTGCTATAAAGGTACACATTTTACTCGTAAATAATACCTGTAGTAGGGGATCGGTGTTGCGTCACGAATATCTTAAAATATACCCCCTCCCTTATCGTTATTCATAGGCAATTTGGACCGGACTCGTCAAATACTTATGAGTTCCGAGTTGAGTCCCAAAGGTCACGGAATAATATCATCGAATTTGATTAAAATTATAGAGTGGGTGCGAAAACTTTACTTATGTAAATAAATAAGGGGAAAATAATGTTAACCTATACATAAATGGCGAAATGGCTTCCTCTTACAGAGAGGAGGCCTGTGTCCCAGCAGTGGGAACATTATACGGTTAAAGATATTTATTTCTCAAAAGAATTATTACAAATTCACTTAGAGAGAAAACATACAGGGTTTAAACAAAATTATGTGCCACCAAGCGTAGCTTAAAATAAAAAATTACTACACATAAGTACGTAATCATCCTAAAACTAATATTATAATAACACACTTTGACTTAGTATCTAGCTTTGTGTCAAATAAAGCAAATCAGAAGTGGGTAGTTCTACACAAGAAACAGCATAATTTTAAGCGGTGAGGGTAGGGTGCAACTTGGCGGTTGTAGCGTGTTTACTAAGGCCTACAACACAGTGCGGAAAAAATAAATAAATAGTATGTTTACTCATTAGCTTTTTAAATTAACGTGCAAGTATAGCAAGCAATAATCAGACTATAATACGTGCAAGTATTATAGTCTGATTATTTAGCTAACTGGCGTGTGTGTAATGTTATTTATTTTAAAACATGTACCTACTAAAATCTTAATTTCATTGAAAATAATGCATCCCCTGCGCACAAATGATTTCCCCGAAAATTTTTAAATCTGGAGAGAGTTTGTAGTACCTTTTACAAGCAGTAAGTCAGTATCTCATGCGTACTTTTATCCGACTACGGTCTACGGCGAAGCCAAAAAGAAGGGGATTTTTTCGTATTTAATTTATAGCCAGAGTCACACATAATATGTCAATTTATGCCTTAATTCCATGTCTTAGCAATGACCTGTGACTCTGTCTATACGAAATCCGAAAACTCGACATCGATTTCTTGTAAAAACCTTTTTAGATGAAATTTTTGTCGTAGTTGAGTTTCATTTTTAACCTTTTTGTTTTAATCTAACGTCGCCGTATTTTGTTCTTTATCTCATCCTTCTACAAGTCCATTCACGCCCACTGCTGGACATAGGCCTCCCCCAAAAACGCCTGTTATTCGTCCATCTGCACGATTGAACGCCCACCCCTAATTGTATTATTTTTTTCAATTTTAAAACTGCTACAAAGCACTGCAGTACACTTGACATTCTCAAAACCTCATTAGCAAATAGGGTTGCCAGCAACGACCAAAGCATCATTAGTAAATAAGGTTACCACTAACATAACATCGGATACAAGTGGACGGACCAGTCGAAAGTAGAAACTGTTTTGTTGAGTTTTTAGGAATGCATTTGTCTTTTTGTCACTCAACTAATTAATAAATGTCTTTGGCGTCCAGACTAGACTTTAATTACATTGCTACAGAACAGAATTTCGTTCACAAACTCTGTTTCTTGTCTACCCTTTATCAAACTGTCAGCATTTGGTTAATTTGGCGGATTTAGGTTTGAACATATTTTCGTTATTAATTTTAGTGAAGTTACAACTTGTTCCAATGGGTTACTGCAACTGTGGTAAACACTTAAACTTAAGGTTTCATACTGCCGTAAAATATTTGCGAAAACACATAATTATAAGTAATGACGATTAAATCTTTCTAGACGAATATCACACATATTAAGGGTATGCTAGTCGGTCATTATTCCATACAAATGTAGTATGGTGATTACTCGTCTGTTTGACAGTATACGTTCAAAACTTAAAATTATATCAATTATTCTTGTCATTATCTAGCCCTGTATGGAAGCCGAATCGGAAAAAAATAATTGGTTTGGAAGTTATAAGCGTCGAAACTTCCATTTATTAAAACACTAATTTTATAAATAGATAAATAAACACTTAATAAAAAAACTAAATCAATTAAATGGCCGTAGGTGAAAGACTCTGCTGGGGAAACGGAAATAAATGAATCGTCCTGTTGACGAACAGTCCAATGGCGAATCGGTCTTAGGAGAACGGTTGCAGAATCGTGTATTAGTTACGCCCACCAACAAGTTCGAGCCGTCGACTAGCGTACTCTTAAGTAACTAGCTTCTGCCCGCGACTTCGTTCGCGTAGAAGTCATAAGACACCACAATATAGTAACATAAACGTCACATTTCCCGTCCGCCCTGTTAGGTACTTCGTTTTCGCTTAGCAGTCTTTCTTTCTAACTTTTTTCTTTTCTTTTTGCTCAGCTGATGCATAATAATAATAACACCAGTCTATTACTGTCCCACTGCAGGGCAAAGGCCTCTTCTCATACAGAGAAGGCACGAGCATTGATCACCACGCTTGTTCAAGACGGGTTGGCGATTTCAGACTTATATTAACTATAAGTCCAGGTTTCCTAACGATGTTTTTCCTTCACCGATGTCAGTAATGTCCAAGATAAACTCAGAAAGTACATATGAATTGAAAAACTCACATTGATACTTGCCCGGATTAGACAACCCACAACCTCTTGCATGAGAGGCAAGGCCTTAAACTCTGGGCCATCACTACATAATAAGCTGATGCATGCGATGCCAAATAGCCTATAACCTTCCTCAAGAATTGGACTGTTAAATGCAAAAAGAATTTCAAATCCGTCTGGTAGTTCCAGAGATTATAGCGTTCAAAACAAACTCTTTAGCTTATTATACTTTAGTACTGGCTGCACCCCGCGGTTTTACCTGCATAAGTCTAGATTCTGTAGAAATATCGGAATAAAAAGTATCCTATGTCCTATCCTAGGACATAGTATATCCATGTGCCAAATATCATCAAAATCTGAGGGCCTAGACAAAGTAACATTCGATTAGCGACAACGCTAGTAGAAAAGTCAAAATTGTATGGGATTGACAAAAGCTACCGAAACGTCATGTGATCATAGCTCAACGAATAGAAATTAGCTAGACAATATTTAACATCATTCCATTCATACAGCCTCGAACGATAACTTGCTAACGAAAGACCAGAGACAATATGTAATTTTTATCGAAGAAACCAATTGATCAGACGATAGCGAAACGTAGTGTAGGTATGTCGTTGAAGCGATAGCGATTGTCGAAATAGAATCGCTCCGAAGCGAATGTCATTTGTCTAGGCCCTCTGTTCAGCTGTTTTAGCAAGAAAGCGAAACAAATAAACAAACAAATTCACTTTCGCATTTATAATATTAGTTAGGATAGACTAAATGACCCGGTGAACTTCGTACCACGTGAGACAAATGATTTTTACGGTATTTCGGTTGTTCCTTTGAAGTTTTCCTAATTTAAACCTTCTCGGTATTGAGGGGAACAAAACATTTTTCTGTAAGCAAATCCGTCGAGCCATTTTCGAGTTATTGCAAGACTAATGCATTTTTATACAGTTGACTGCCTCGTGTGTCCTGTGGTTGTAAGCGCTACTGCTGAGTGTGAGGTCCTGGGTTCAATTCTCAGGTCAGGCAAAGTGATATTAGGTTTTTCCATTAGGAATTTCCCCAGTACCAACCTGGAGTCTGGATTTGTGCCCGATTGATGGCAATAGGCCCTCAATTACATAAGACTCAACCATAACTGGTGAAATGTGGGTGTACCTACTATGTGCCTAGCCCTTCGGCGATACAAAGCGTGATGTTATGTTAGATTAAATTGCCAAAAAATTCCTGAACTTAAACCCAGTTCCATAAATCCTACAACAAACAAAAAAGCGGAGTCATTATCACAAACGCGGCTCAGGAGAGACATAGAGTAAATGACGAACATATTCGGCACGTCACGTTAAATGTATCAACGTTTCTAAACGACGATGGATCGAGGCAATTTTTAAACTCGTTTAATACGACAGGTGTGCAAAATGAAACGTAAAATGTTGATGTAGGAAACGGATGTAAGATTCTTTTGGAGTTTAAATTACATATGCAACAAAATGACGAATATCGTCATTTTCAGCTGATATTTTTAATGAAACTACCTCATTTTTCAATGTTTTTCCCACGTATTAACACTTTGAAGGACAGTAAACGCCCTTAGGCGTCATAACAATAAAACTTCTATTGTGTCTCGTTTACAGCCCTTCAAAGTGTTAAGAACTATACAGCGTAATTTAACACACTAGGTTTCGCGTTTTCGTCTTATGAAGATATTTTAATATCATTAAACGTTATTACATAATGATTTATTTATAATGTTGTAAAATAGCATCTTGGAGCAACCTGAATTTGTCTTAAAGAACTGTAGCGCCTCTTCATTTGCCGGGGTCACGGCTCATAACATCGCATCAACGTAGTTAAAACGAATAACATGCGTTATTCGTTTCAAAGAGTAGGCGAATTGAAGCAAAGAAAGAGCATCATGACGGCGAGCTTTTATACATTTTACTTTTTCTATATACAATTTATTTTATCTTTTTATAATTTTTATGATTACTGGCCACTATCCCTACCCGTGTGTTAGTAAATTAATGACGTCATTGTAGCAGCACGTTGTATAAAATGAGTTGTAATTATTAATCAGACTGCAATTTGGATACTCCAGGGTGTGCCTGGCTTACATTAAAATATCGCCTCTCGAAAACCTGATGAAAATATTATTATTATACATTACATACACATAAGGTGTAGACCTATAACGCAATTAGCACGCACGAACGGCGGGTAATGAGAAACATGACCTTTCATGAAAATTAGCCTAATAAGTAATGAAGGTTTTCTGAAATCAAAACAAATACGAAGTAGCTCTTAGTCTACATCTCACCTGATGGTAAGTGGCACCTCAGGGTGAAGGTGGAAGAGAGTTGCACCAGGAATCCTCAACCACAGAGGAACTGGCTATCTTATCTCAAACTGCAGAAACACATCAATGCTGTTAACATTGTTGTTATAGCGACAGACTTAGATAGATGGTGGTAGCTAGCCAGGCGGACTTGAGGGGTATAGATGCAAAAGCGCCTCTATCCACTTTTATACTCTGAATACTTTTTTATTTGTTGGCAACACTCTTCCATTTCTGTATGATTGTATTTAAATAGATACAAGCACAATCGCCGCTATCCTATACAAAATTGCATGAGAAATATGGAGTTAGGTGCAAAACCGCCACTATCGTGACTCAGCCAATCACAGCACTGCATTTTGTATGGAGGTGTAATGGCGCCCGGTGTAAAACCGCCTCTATCCAGTAATGACAAATGCAAAACCGCTTCTATCCAGTAATGTCAAATGTAATTAGATGCAAAATGGCCTCTATCCAGATGTTAATGTCTTTTTTACAAGTTTGCACTATATGAATAACTAAGGTGATAACTTGAATCGAAAATAACATTGATTTGCCATAATATATCATTTCATTATTAGATATGGCTAAGTTTATCACAGTCATAGATATCTGATCACAGTAAATTAAGTTTTTGTGGCGTCACGAAAAATTTGAATAAGCCCTACTACCAATCAAACTAACCTTTGGGTCTGAGAAAGGTGGTATCACCACTAGACCACAGAAGTGGTTAAACCATACCATGCCAACTCCACTAGCTCATACATCCTCGTTTTATGGCAGTATACGTCTTATTTCATAAATTGCTTCAATATTGTGTGAACGGAGATTATTTACCGGGACCCTAATACGTAATCCTTGAACCAGAATATAAATGTACTTTGCTTATTAGCTGTATGTATATATGTAAGTAATTGTGGACGCCATATTTACTCCACATCGTCTAATGTTGAAGTAAATTGAATGAAGAAAGTTAATACGTTCCTTTGTGATTATATTATATTGCTTACTTATGAGCTGTGTATGTTTACAGAAACATGACTTATAGCATTAACTGTTCGTTATAATATTTTCAGGGCTACTTTGGGTTTTAGTACTTGCTCTCTGGTCCTGGTATAGTGTTACTCTAATTAAAAGCTATACATACATACAAATATACAGCACTGCATTTTGTATGGAGGTGTAATGGCGCCCGGTGTAAAACCGCCTCTATCCAGTAATGACAAATGCAAAACCGCTTCTATCCAGTAATGTCAAATGTAATTAGATGCAAAATGGCCTCTATCCAGATTTTAATGTCTTTTTTACAAGTTTGCACTATACGAATAACTAAGGTGATAACTTGAATCGAAAATAACATTGATTTGCCATAATATATCATTTCATTATTAGATATGGCTAAGTTTATCACAGTCATAGATATCCGATCACAGTAAATTAAGGTTTTGTGGCGTCACGAAAAGTTTGAATAAGCCCTACTACCAATCAAACTAACCTTTGGGTCTGAGAAAGGTGGTATCACCACTAGACCACAGAAGTGGTTAAACCATACCATGCCAACTCCACGAGCTCATACATCCTCGTTTTATGGCAGTATACGTCTTATTTCATAAATTGCTTCAATATTGTGTGAACGGAGATTATTTACCGGGACCCTAATACGTAATCCTTGAACCAGAATATAAATGTACTTTGCTTATTAGCTGTATGTATATATGTTAGTAAATTGAATGAAGAAAGTTAATACGTTCCTTTGTGATTATATTATATTGCTTACTTATGAGCTGTGTATGTTTACAGAAACATGACTTATAGCATTAACTGTTCGTTATAATATTTTCAGGGCTACTTTGGGTTTTAGCTACTTGCTCTCTGGTCCTGGGATAGTGTTACTCTAATTAAAAGCTATACATACATACAAATATATAAATTGAATTGAATGTCAAAATAACAGCTTTTTACTAAATGCATGGAAAAGAACAAAAAAACATTATTTTTTGTCTGTTTTATATTATTGGTCCGGCTAATCTCTGAAACGGCTGTACCGATTTTGACGGGACTTTCATTGGCAGATAGTTAATGTTATAAGGAATAAATTAGGCTACTTTATTTTTTTTTAAGAATTTAGGCTCACGCGGGCAAACGCTGCCGACAGCAGCTAGTAGAAGTATACAATTTCAATGGCCCTTTATCATGTGAAAATACAGATCCTTTCATCCAAGGACTATTACAGCAATTGCAACTTTATCTCGCTCATCAATATTCTGCCGAGCTGTCAGTAGTATCAGACCCTAAACATCTAGAGCAGTGGTCAACAAACCGCGGCTCGCCATGTGACTCTTTGGCCTTTACATAGAGCAGACAGAAATAATCGTCGATTGGTGCCTCAACACTTAAAATGGTCTAAGGGGCGTCGGCGAGTTGGCTTCGGCCCCTCGTACGCCTACTAAAGGTCCGGGAGTCGGGACCCCATGGTCCCGAGATATGCCAAAGACTTTTAAATAATAAATAACAATTATTATGTATTAGAGAGCAGTGGTAGCCCAGTGGTAACAGCTTCGAACCCAAGCAGGCTCTTTACTTTGTGTAAATAATTTCATCACCACTGCTCTCAAAACGGTGAAGGAAAACATCGTGAGAAAACCGGCATGTCTTAGAACCAAACATTCGAAGACATGTGACATTTACCAACCCACACTGGACCCGCATGGTGGATTACAGCCCACTCCCTCTCACAGAGAGGAGACTTGTGTCCCAGCAGTGGGAACATTAATAGGCTGATTATGATTATGTAAATGTATGTAGGTACTGTTACTAACAGAAACTATTTGATGTGACCTCTCTCGATTGTCAAACGGCTATTAATTCAGCTGTACATAGGTGAGTGTTAGTAATGCTTCTCAGATGTCGCAGGGGATTAGCTCAGCATCTATGGGATTACTCCTAGTGATGGCTCTGAGACAACAATATTAACGGTATATATTCTAATCTTCTATTGACGAAGAAAGGGGTTAGAAGATTTTTGTATGGAGGGTGGCACTAACGTGAGGCCGCCATTTTGATTTTTTTTACACACTAGGACACTTATACAAACAAAAAATGTCATGTAACATAATATCCTAAAGCGTCAGGTTTCGAAGTTATTCACCGAAATATAAGTCGAAAACTGAACCCTGAAACAAGGATTTTTTTTGTTTTCGTTCCGTTCAGGTAAGTATATTGAACTATGAAAACGTAATTGCATCATGTATAGGTAATATTTTAGTTAAGAGCGAAAGAGACAAAAATATATGTATACCCCCTGCCGAATGAGGACGTGTGTTCTATGGTGGATGAGTGAACTTTACACCCTGTTCCTCATACCCCCAAATTGGTGACCAAGAATGAACGTCAACGCAGCCTTCGTGCAACTACTTCAGCATAAGGTTTTTGAGCACTACGCATGTGTTCTTGCGCCAAGATCTGCTTCGTGGATCGCAAGAACCACCTTACAGCGGCCCTCATAAGGTCGTTTCAAGAAGTCCTAAGACATTCGACAAAGTGCTCAATAATAAAACCGTCGGGGTCACCAATTTAGGGTATGAGGAACAGGGTGTAAAGTTCACTCATCCACCATAGAAAAGGGAGGATCTAAATAACAATTTCGATTTTATTTTTATATTTGAATATCTCAAAAACGTGACGCTCTACGATGTTATGTTACATAAAGTTTTATGTTTGTATAAGTGTCAACTATCCAAATATATGACATTTGTAGTGCACCTTGATTTTGAAAAAAAATCAAAACGGTGGCTGATTTTAGGTCCAAAATCTTCAAACCCCTTTAATTCGTTCTTAATTTATGTAATTGGATGATAACGCTTGGTTATTTCTTTGTGTTTCTGTATAGATCTGCACATATTTTTATTGTCAAAGCATCTATGTCTGAAACTAAAGTATGCCCAGTAAGAAAGACAGATTAAGATATTCATCTTAATGAACTGTAATTTCATGCAAGACAAAAAATGCCAACATCTAAAACTCACGTCCGAAAAAAAAATTAAAAAAAAATGCAGTAGCATAAAGCCAAAATTTTACGATACTCGAAAAAAAATATGCAAAAAACGCTAAAGTCAATATAAACAGCCCAGAAAATGCATAGACTCTCCAAAGTGCTTATACTGCTTATCTACGTCGTGCAATAACACTTATAATTCACCGCTCCGTATATAGTTAAACCTGGCTCCCTTCCAAATGGAGACACACAAAATATAGGTAAGAAGACAGAAGACCAGAAAGCCGATTCTCGTAATTCAAAAACGTTCACATTCAAGTCGCAATCTGTCAAACTTGTCAATAATGTTGTTAAATCTTAACCTTAACTAGTTTGGATGTTTGTAACTCAATCACACAAAAACAGATGAACGAATTTGGATGACATTTGGCACACAGATAGTTTATAACCTTGATTAACACATAGGATATTTTTTATCTCGGGAATACGTGCCCGTGGGATAATTTCCGCCCTAGCGAAACCGCGGGCAAAAGCTAATTGATTATATTTTTGACAGATTGCGAATGAGACTAGAAATGCGAACGTTCTTAAAAATTACGGGAATTGCCCCTAAGTTCTATGCAAAGAGTGAAAACACGCGTACCCACACATCGACATGTACTTATGAGGCGATCGCTTTGTCAAACAAATGCCTGTCGACTCGCGAGTGCGCTTGCACTCACTGTAATAATACTCCATTTGATTACAGTCCGTTTAACCGATTCTGACTTCTATCACGTAGGCATATGGATGGCATTAAACGCAAAAAAATGGTTACAATACCAACTGTTTACTGCAGGTGCCATTATTCATGCCACCAAGGCAATAGAAGTCAAAATCGGTTAAACGGACTGTCAAAAAGGTGCGTGTCTATGTTTGCAAGCGATTTCGCTCGTTTTGTGGAGCCGACCTTCTGTGTCTATCTATTTTGTGGCATCGGTGTAAAATTTTAAGACATTTCGTGCGCCTAACAGCACATAGATAACTCGTGTCGACTCTATAGTTTTATTAGCAGGAATGTTTGTTTGTAGGCAAAGCGGGAATACTGGGAACGGAAAGCGGATTTCCGCTTGTTTGTGGTAGGATTGTGAATATTAAAGTTCAGGGAATCAGAAAAGAGTATCTAGTGGTAATGCTTTCGGGATGTACCTAACCTGAAATACGAAGTTAAGGCGACACTAACCGATTTTTTATGATTTTATACTGAAGATCACATACAACGAGTAGTGTTAATAACTTGGAAAAAACACATATTAAATTAGAGCATTTTCCTAATAACTTAATATGTGAATATTCAAGATTATGTTTATATTACATAGTTTAATTAATTTGTAAAATTATGTCTAACAATAACGATACAAAACTGAGGATCATGCAAAAACTATCAAGCGTATATTTCTAAAACCTTCACCAATTACTGCCTGGACGTACGACGCGTTGCGTGAGCTCAGCACAGAACACGCAAGCTAACCTCACTCAAGGCCATTGGCATACGTCTTAAGAGCATAATTTTGCGTTGAAATTTTATTCATTATGCCTTAAACAGAGGGTACCAGAGAACCAAGCAAAACATTGTCATATTTTTGAGCACCAACACAAAGCTATACACATAACATCACGACTGAATTCCCCGAAGGGCTAAGCAGAGGTGTAGCTATGGGGCGGGCCTATTGCCATAAGCAAAGCTGAGTTAAGATTTAATAAACTTCTATACTTAATAAAATTAATGCACTCCATTTGGCAGTGGTAGCCCAGTGGTAACGGCCCCGACTTACGAGTTGCAGGTCGTGGGTTCGAACCTAAGCAGGAACTTTACTTTGTGTAAATAATTTCATCACCACTGCTCTCAAAACGGTGAAGGAAAACATCGTGAGAAAACCGGCATGTCTTAGAACCAAAAATTCGTAGACTTGCGACATCTACCAACCAACACTGGGCCCGCGTGGTAGGTTACAGTTCACTCCCTCTCACAGAGAGGAGGCCTGTGTCCCAGCAGTGGGAACATTAATAGGCTTATTATATTATGTATGTTATATAAAAAAATATTTAGTATAAAAATCATAAATCGTGCTCACATCACGTATTTAATCGATAAAAAATATCTTCGAAGTTGAAAGCAATCAAAGTTTCCCGAGCCCCAAGTTTTTCAACGACCCGACATGCTTAAGGTAAGCATCCCAGCAAAATATTCAAATCGGAATCTTCTTAAACAACGACATCGGAATCCTAATACCGTCCATCACAAACATTCGTTCACTGACCTCTGGAATAGTTCCGTAGTTCCGTCAGCCGGTATTAGGTTCAGCGGGTTAGACTCGTAAGCTACTGAAATAGCTAGATTAATGGAATGACTAACAAAACCACTCCATTGGGTAGTTCTGTCCATTCTAGAATTGGTATTCCATCTACAGGGTAATAGTGAATCGGTTTGTTTATACAGGGTTAAATAAAATTAGCTAGCAAAACTTCGTTGACGACGACGTAACGTGAGAAATATATAGTAAAAAACTGGCCAAGTGCGTGTCGGACCACGCACAATGAAGTGTTCCGTAGTTGGGATGGATTTATCCCAAGAACAAAGTTAACATTGTAGTTGAAAAACATGTTCTCCCATACATTGTCAATGTATGTTTGTACGCACAATATTGAGAGATTTACCATGGTATTTTAAAACCATAGACTTCTTATAGGTCTTTCTGTAATCTATGAGTAAAGAATCACACTGCATTTTTTTTCAAAATTTTAGACACGGTAGTTTCGGAGATAATTTAAAATATCTGAAGGCATTTAATTATTTATTATAAAACGAAATAAAAATAGTTCCTCATTTGATATGTGCCACGGTACGGTTTGCAAAACCTTTTTGTTTTTTTTCAATTTTCCCCCGAAAAGTTATCCCCCATATTCAAAATTAATTTATGTTACGCGTCCGTGTTTGGATCAAACAACTAAATTGGTCCAGTAGATACGGAGCAAGATGGCTGTGACACATACATGAGCAGCCCATAATGTTCCCACTGCTGGGACACAGGCCTCCTGTCTTCGAGAGGGAGTGGGCTGTAATCTACCATGCGAGCCCAGTGCGGATTGGTAGGTGTCACATGTCTACGAATATTTGGTTCTAGGACATGCCGGTTCCATTACGACGTTATCCTTCATCATTTTGAGAGCCATGATCTTCAATTCGTAAGTCGGGGCCGTCACCACTGGGCAACCACTGCTGTAAACAACAAGTACAGTACGACACAACTTAGATGTAGCATACATTTGAGAATTTTCATTAATTCATTTCAATTTTACGAATGTATTTGCTATATAGCTTTACAAGTTATTGCGTTTTCGTAAAGATCTTTTTCACCTAAAGCTGATATAAAGATTGGTGATTTTGAAGGTGCACTCAGTTCGGATGGAGATCGGTTTTACGAATTTTGCCGATGCTACATCTAAGTTGTGTCGTACTGTACTATGAGGAAACATAATACTACCATAAAGGCTTTTGCAGACCAGCGCGACTTGTCGCGCGACGCGACACAAACGATACAAATTCTAAGAAAACTTCATGGTAACCGATGTCACGTCGCGCGACAAGTCGCGCTGGTGTGCACAAAGCTTAATAAAAAAAAAAAGACGTGTGGCACTCGGAGACTGCTGCGGTACAGCTATTGCATAGCTGTTTTTATCAACTTATGCAATTATAATACAACCAATGCCACCTAGAGGCGAGTTGCTGAACTAAAGAGACAGGGGTGTTAGGTATTTTCGTTACGAAATTTCTGGATTCGGTCTCCACGCTCAAGGCCCGCGATAGAAGCTATGCAATAGCTTAAAAATTGTAGGTATTTTATTCAGAGATTATTCCGCCCCAAAGACCATGATCCACGCGTAATATCTCAAATTACAATTTATTCAGATTCCGTGATATTCCTTTGATCATTTTCCTTTGCGTCTGTAGCCGTACTGAAACGGAAACTACTCTTTTCTCCTCGTTTTATTTTTATTCGAACGATCAAAGAGCTAAACCAATGGCATGTAGTAAACACTGTTTTGTTTTATTTCCGACTGTGATCAATAACGTGAATAAACTTATTGTTATCGGTTACTAGCAAAACCTAGTCAAAGACGAAGTTTGACTTCAAAAATACCAAAGATTTTGTTTTAAATATAACTTCTAAGTCCGCGATTAGGTACGAGAATTGAGTGTAAGGATACGTCACGTTTAGGCACATTTCGTTACATGAGAGAGAAGAAAGATATAACTATCTCTGTCTCACACACAAAATTTCTCTTATGTCTTTATTTTTAAACCTCGACGCAAAAAGAGGGGTGTTATAAGTTTTACTGCTGTGTGTGTGTCTGTCTGTGGCACCGTAGCTCTTAAACAGGTGAACCGTTTTTTTTTTGTTTGTAAACTATATTACTGACAACTACATACTTAGGTAAAATATTTTTGCATAAGTGCAAGATGCACTTGCGATTGTATTTCAACCTTTTCTTGAATATTGATATTGCTAACAACGAAATGCACCCATGCAGTAGTGCCCTCTTGAGAAATACACCGAGTAGCTTTATCTATAAACTGGAAAACGGAGAACCTAGACCTACTACTGAGATGAAAGATTTTTAGACTTTGGTTAAGGGGACTACACGACCTAAACTTGTCTATAATTGTAATGCCTAAAAGTATATGCTCCAATACAGTAAACAAAATCAGGAACATATACGAGTATTATATTATTCAGGATATATCCTGATATATCCTAGCTTAGAAAGACAACTAATTTGATATGATAGAAAAAAATCACAAAAATACCTCAAACGATGTCTTACCTCTAACGCTTACAAATCATATTAATATACAATGCAATCCTTCTGATTTTTACCCGACTGCCCCAGAAGGAGGGTAATGTTTTTCGAGAGTATGTATGTATGTATGTATGTATGTCTATTTCTTTGGCACGCTCTGTAGCCTAAACGGCTTGATGGATTTGAACATATGAGGTGTCGTTAGATTCGTCTTAATTGTAGGAGTGTCATAGGCTATATAATATTTATATATTGCATCTGCAAATACAAAAAAAAGGAGGGGAAGGTTTTTTTTTAAATAAATTATAACAATATTCATCATTATCATCATCATATCAGCCGAAAGACGTCCACTGCTGGACATAGGCCTCCCCCAAGCACCGCCACTTCGACCGATTCTGTGCTTCCCGCATCCACCGAACTCCTGCGGCCTTTACTAAGTCATCGGTCCAACATAACATCGGTAACAATATTGGTATCAAATAAAAGCTAGTAATGAGTCAATTCCAAATTTAGATATATTAATAAAACTAAAAAGCTTGAAATAAAGAAAATTATTCAAAAAACAAAAAACCCGACTGCAAAAACACATAAGTCGTCACACACATTTTCGTCAGATTATTCTACAAGCAATATATTACCGTAATAGTGTTTTAATTGTTCAGTCCAATCAATAGATTTTTTGTAAATAGATAATTATTTCATATTTTGCAATAAATTACCTGTGTTGTGTCATCGCGCTTCTTTATTTTCTATGCAGTCTAAAAGTAACGGTACTTTAGCTCTTGTAAGCCTCTTAAGGCATGTATTATACTGCTTGGTAGTTTTCACAAATCCCAATAGCTGCGAATATCGCTTGGTATTAAGGCGACGACAAGCTACTTTTAATGATTTTATACCGGAAATTACGTTTAAACGAGTGGTGTTAATGATTTGGAAAAAATATATGTTAAATTAGAGCGAATATTTTAGATTATGTTTACATTATATAGTGAAATTAATTTGTAAAGTTGTGTCTAACGCGGATAAAAAATTAATAATTACTCAAAAGCTGTCAAGCGTATTATTCTGAAATCTTCACCATTTTAAGGATAATTTAAATATTAATCTTTTAATCTAAGAGTTTTATTAAAATACCTTCTGTTTTTTGTATAATAAATTAATAATGCGTCAAATTGGTGACAGCGCTCCTTGATGCGCGAGTTCTATTACTGGCTGGATGTACGACGCGTTGCGTGAGCTCAGTACAAAACACGCAAGCTAACCACTCAAGGTCACTAGCATGTATCTGTCTATTAACGCTATTTCAATTAAACCATATTTTACAGGCAAGTTTAAAATGTCAAAGATGAAAATTGTAACTAGAGTCCGCGTCACCACTGAAGTCCTTTATGCGCGTCATAAAGCGCTAGAGTCTATGTCATTGCATCTAAATTCAATAAATCTACCTAACCTTTTCCCAACTATGTTGGAGTCGGCTTCCAGTCTAACCGGATGCAGCTGAATACCAGTATTTTACACGGAGCGACTGCCTATCTGACCTCCACAACCCAGTAACTGGGTAATACGATACCCCTTGGTAAGACTGGTGTCAGACTTTCGGGCTTCTGACTACTCGTAACGACTGTGAAAGATCCACGAATGACAGCCGGGACCAACGACTTAACGTGCTTTCCGAGGCACGGAGGAGTCTCGGTATGTAAAGATGGTCACCCATCCACTGACCAACAACGGCAAGCGTAGCCTGAAGGATCGACCCGTGTGGCTGACATTACTTAGCCTCGAGCTCCTCTCTCCGTCATTGCATCTATTTGCATTTTAAAAAAAGTAGTTCCACAATTTCCCGCCGGACTTCAGTGGTGGCGCGGACTCTAGTTGCCCGTTCCAAACCATAGAATTCTATGAAAAAAAGACGGGCAAGAAACTCCATGGTCACCCTTTAAAAAAGTCAGTTATAAGTTTTTGATTACATTATTAATTCATTAACATTGGTGATTCTATATGTGCGAACCTGACTACTCATTTGTATTTGGATCCTAAGTGTGGATTTATCTGAAGAAGATTTCAGTTTACATGACAGTGTGTCTATGGATTTGCTTAAGTAATAAGTAGTGTAGTAAAGCTTGCTTAATTAAGTAATCTCCCCACGAGTCTTTCTAATTTTGTTTGCGCGGAATAAGAAACACTTGAGAGCGAACATGTTTGTTCAGTGATGATCGGTTGGACTCGGCGAACGAATGCTTGCTCGCTCATTCTTTCAGTGAAAACGACGTCACGGCGAGCCAGCATTAGCTTTCCCATTGTGGGGGAAACAGATGTTTTATGTTTGGAGCGAAGTGGTCTCGTGGTTTCGTGTAGGTAGGTAGGACGGGCGGCGATCGATTACGTCACTCGGGCGGGCGCATATCCATGAATTTGCGGACGGTGTCGGACAATAACCTTTATAATATTTGTTAAAGAAAATAACGTAATTTTTTTTTTACTCGGTTTTTTATGTTTATATTTAAGCCAACTACCCATAGTTTGAGTGACAACGGTGTTTACCCTTCCATCCTGTATTATATTCTTCAGGATATAAGCTTAGAAAGACAACTAATTTGATATGATAGAAAAAAATCACAAAAATACCTCAAACGATGTCTTACCTCTAACGCTTACAAATCATATTAATATACAATGCAATCGTTCAGATTTTTCGTCAGATTATTCTACAAGCAACATATTACCGTAATAGTGTTTTAATTGTTCAGTCCAATCAATAGATTTTTTGTAAATAGATAATTACTTCATATTTTGCAATAAATGACCTGTGTTATGTCATCGCGCTTCTTTATTTTCTATGCAGTCTAAAAGTAACCGTACTTGCCGCTCTTGTAAGCCTCTTAAGGCATATATACTGCTTGGTAGTTTTCACAAATCCCAATAGCTGCGAATATCGCCTGGTATTAACGCTATTTCAATTAAACCATATTTTACAGGCAAGTTTAAAATGTCAAAGATGAAAATTGTAACTAGAGTCCGCGTCACCACTGAAGTCCTTTATGCGCGTCATAAAGCGCTAGAGTCTATGTCATTGCATCTAAATTCAATAAATCTACCTAACCTTTTCCCAACTATGTTGGAGTCGGCTTCCAGTCTAACCGGATGCAGCTGAATACCAGTATTTTACACGGAGCGACTGCCTATCTGACCTCCACAACCCAGTAACCACCAGTCTTACCAAGTGTCCAGTCCACCAGTGACACCAGTCTTACCAAGGGGTATCGTATTACCCAGTAATACGATACCCCTTGGTAAGACTGGTGTCAGACTTTCGGGCTTCTGACGACTCGTAACGACTGTGAAAGATCCACGAATGACAGCCGGGACCAACGACTTAACGTGCTTTCCGAGGCACGGAGGAGTCTCGGCATGTAAAGATGGTCACCCATCCACTGACCAACGCCGGCAAGCGTAGCCTGAAAGATCGACCCGTGTGGCTGACATTACTTAGCCTCGAGCTCCTCTCTCCGTCATTGCATCTATTTGCATTTAAAAAAAAGTAGTTCCACAATTTCCCGCCGGACTTCAGTGGTGGCGCGGACTCTAGTTGCCCGTTCCAAACCATAGAATTCTATGAAAAAAAGACGGGCAAGAAACTCCATGGTCACCCTTTAAAAAAGTCAGTTATAAGTTTTTGATTACATTATTAATTCATTAACATTGGTGATTCTATATGTGCGAACCTGACTACTCATTTGTAAATGATATCGGAATCACTTTTACACGTCATATAAAAAAAAAAAAATAAGCTACATGAGGTCGGCATTTCTTAACTGACTACTCTGAGAAGAAAGGCCGAAACAAACTCAGAGATCGCAGTCTCTTTTAAAGTCCAGACATAATCTTGGTCAAGCCATATGAGAACCATGTAGATTAGTGTCTAAAATGGTCTTTTGGGGAAAGAACCACACAGATTTGAGTGGACCTGTCCAGTCAGTGCAAGCATTTGTCAGTAATTCATTCGGCAGTTGTCGTAAACTGAACCTCTCCCTTTTCACCATAATTACATGTCGGTTAAGTACCTATGTAGGTAGGTACGACTCACCTCTGCTCCTTGTAATGGAATATTCTGTAATGAACCCTTGTAAATTAATTTATTGTGTTGATATTCGCACCCCGTGGGGTAGGATGGTCGTTTATTGTTGTTTATTGGGATGTGTTGAAGCTTGTAATCCTATGAGCGTATTAAGAATTTGAACCAGTTTTAGACTGACTTGTTAACAGTGTTACTACACTGTCCTACCTTATATTATTAAAGATGAAAGTGAGTTTGTTTGTTTTTTTACGCTCTCACGCTAAAACGGCTGAACGAATTTGGATGAAATTTGGCACATAGATAGGCCATTACCTAGGTTAGAACATAGGATACTTTTTATTTCGATATTCCCATGGGATCGAGAGTAATGCGGGAGAAACCGCGGGGCGCAGCTAGTATGTATAAAATTATAAATGCGAAAATGAGTTTGTTTGTTTGTTTTTTTACGCTCTCCGGCTAAAACGGCTGAATGGATTTAGACGAAATCTAGCACATAGGCAGACCATGATCTGAGTTAGAACATAGAATAGTTTTTATCCCAATATTCGCATGGGATCGAGACTAATGCGGGTGAAACCGCGGGGTGCAGCTAGTAAATTATAAAAAATAAACCTTCTTCATTGACAATTTGGTAAACTAAAACTATGTAGTTAATATGGTGTCACCTTGTTTCGCAGACAGAAATTACATAGAATTTCGTTTCGCACCAAAATGTTTCATATTTATTTAGTTCTTATATTTTTATTTCGAATATTATTGTTTGAACAACTATTTACTTGGATGAAATATTATTTCACAGAAACACAATTCAATGAATGTTTAATCACATTTTTTTATTTAACAAACTTATCAAACGAATATTGTTTGTTCAGTTATTTCAACGAAAATGTAAGAATAGACGTTATGCTATAAACAACAATAGTGTGTGTGTGTGTGTGTGAGTGTGTGTGTGTGTGTGTGTGTGTGTGTAGTGTAGTGTCTAGTAATAACTATTAGGGCACTCCGACCATATAGGTTAGGATAGGTTAGAACTGTGACCAACTACGTGCGAGCCGAGCGAGCGAAGCGAGCGGTGCCGCGGCAGCGGCCGGCGAGCGCTACATCGGATTTGGTCGCAGTATCAAGATTAGGGCACTCCAACAGATGAACCGCTTTCATATAACTATACTACGGTATATAGTGTGTGTGTGAGTGTGTAGTGTATTGTCTTTTAATATAACTATTAGGGCACTCCGACCATATAGGTTAGGTTAGGTTAGAACTGTGACCAACTACGCGCGAGCCGAGCGAGCGAAGCGAGCGGTGCCGCGGCAGCGGCCGGCGAGCACCACATTGAAATTGTTTGCAGTATCAAAAATATAGGGCACTGGGGATTTTCTTGGTAATAAGCTTTATACTAACTAAACAGTATGAGAATAAAGAATATTTGATTTGTTATTCTATGATATGAATATCGAAACTTTTAATTTTATTTGTAACAAAAATCAATGATTAAAGTTTATTCAAAGTAAATATTCTGCGTATTGATTATTCTGTGAAATGATAATATAATTATGAAAAATTTTATGTGAAACGAAATTCTATAAAACTATTTTCTATTAAAACAACGTACAACCAGTTAATATGCTTATTTGAATGGAACTATTTTTATGAATATTTTATTTCTTGAGAAAAATCCACCGTCAAACTGCTTTAGACATTAATGCCATTTATATTTTTGTCTGAAATTATATCGATTAAAAGTTTACTCGTTTATTAGTACGAAGCTCCATTATCTGAAAAACCATCTTTCAGCAAAGTATATTTTGGTCGCAAAATTATTAATTACTCCCTATATTAATTTTTACAGCCGATTAATAGATCCAATTAACAAAATTGCATGAATTACTTTGTAAAGTATTATAATAATTATAGTTATATTGTGAACTAGCTTTTACCCGCGGCTTCGCCCGCGTGGATGTCGCAAAATATCCCACGGGAACGTTCTACCGGGAATACATACCTAATAGCCAAGGAAAAAGGTCATTGACTATCTTTCAGCGGACGCAGTGGTAGCTACTGCGCCGGGTTACCGACAACCATATTTTTTTTTAATATCTCTTAAACTATTCATTTAAATGATATATGATGTAAAGGCTTATTTTAATCGAAATTGAATGCCCAATTAAAATAACATACTTTATTGGATAAGGATTAATATAATACCGGTCAAAATAGCTTCGGAAATAACAACGAAAATTTTATAAAATTTTGAAAGATAAAAATGGTTACTGTGGGTCATCCTTAGAAGATAGACATATGCCAGTGCGGACTTTTTTGTTAAACTTTTTAAGATATACAATACTCTAGAACATAAATTTGATTTATCTCTAACGGCTTACGCGGCGCACGCCAGTAAAGATCCCATTCGGCATGATTTTTTCCGACATCTTCAACAATAATCGTCATATTTCAGCCATTTTACACAAAACCTTAATGAATTATACATTAAAACCTTCCGCATGAATCACTCCGTCCAATGGTGAAAACCGTTTGAAAATCTGTTCGGTAGTTTTTGAGTTTATCGCGTTCAGACAGACAGACAGACGCGGCGGGGGACTTTGTTTTATAATATGTAAGGATGTGAGGACTATGTGGCTATATTTTTTGAGTCTGGCAATTTGAGTATTTTTTCTCTGTTCGTTGAGTCGTTGAGCTCCTTAAGTTCTGAGTTGAGCTACATGATTACTGACAATGCACTGACTTCTGTCTGTCTTTTGAGGACTCTACTGTCTGTCTTCTACTGTCTTTTGAGGAAAGAAGCACACAGATTTGAGTGGCCTGTCCACTCAAATCTGTGTGCTTCTTTCCTCAAACGACCATTTTAAACACCAACACACATCCTCACATGATTTGACCAATATTACGTCTGGGCTTTAAAAGAGACTGTGACTTTTGGGTTGGTTTCGGTTTTTCTTCTCTTAATAGTCGGATAGGAAACACCGAAATCATCTAGCTTTAAAACATAATTTATTTTGTTGTGTAAAAGTGTTTTTACAAACCTTACTTACAGAAATAAAATCATAATATATAACATTTAATTTACATCAACATTACCTTAAATGTCACCACGTCAACAGCAGTATATTTCATCAGTGTTAATTCTCGTAGTGGTTCGAGTATCACCACAATATGGGCGGCGCTGGCGACGGTGTCAGGTTCACAATTACCGCGATGTCACAGCCACACTGCGGCGTATCTTGCAAACTGCGGTCTCTAGTGATAATACGTTGATTAATATGTTGGGAACTGGCTTTCATGGCAAGTAAACATTTTTATAGTGTTAACTGTCTCACATTTATTGAAATGTAAACTTCTTGAGGCGCGTTGAGCAATATAGATGGCGCTAATACTAGTCTTAAGTTTTCACTTCTTTCGGCAGTCCCCATAACTGCCTATTTATTATTCAACCTTCTGTATGACCACGGGTTGAATTCAATGGTTTGTGGTTAAATCTGTCTACGTTTTTCAGCCAGTTACTTTAGGTACTCTTTATAGGAACCTATTTGTGAGGTTCTTTCAAAGGTGATCCACAAATGACGGTAGTCAAGTTCAATACCCTACTCGATGACTAAGCAATCTTTTCACAAATGGATATATTCTTGTCTTCCTCGTGGCCTAAGTTCCTATTAATGCTAACGCCCCTTAATTGGTTTTCTACATAGACATATTTCCGTACTTGCATGTCTCTAGAGATGAAAATATGGGGTATCAAAAACCTCAATTTATAATAACGTAACCTGATCTCAAACGCATTACACCCTTCTCAATCCGGCCTCACGCTACCAGCGATTTTCTGGAAATTCTTGCACATAGCATATAAAAGGGGACTGTGATAAATTGATCCAATGCATTTGAGTAGAAACGGCGCCAAGATTTTACACCATCGCGGCATCGCACGAAGAAATTTTGAGAATGACATGACACGTGTCGGTTTCAACTCAGACGCGCTATAAGGCCCGTTGTACACTACCAGGACGACGCATACGGTGACGGCGCCATGCCGTAGTGCCATCGTGTTTGTCAACAAGATTCCATAGCAGTGTTACCAGGCGGTAATTATCGTAGAAGCACGGTATTTTTAACCAATACACGGTCTACGATATGATGAGGAGCTCGTGGCTAAGTGATAACAAGTCGCACAGGTCGATCCATCAGGTTAAGCTACGCTTGCCAGGGTTGGTCAGTGGATGGGTGACCATCTTTACATACCGAGACTCCTCCGTGCCTCGGAAAGCACGTTAAGCCGTTGGTCCCGGGTGTCATTTGTGGATCTTTGACAGTCGTTACGAGTCGTCAGAAGCCCGAAAGTCTGACACCAGTCTTACCAAGGGGTATCGTATTACCCAGTTACTGGGTTGTGGAGGTCAGATAGGCAGTCGCTCCATGTAAAATACTGGTATTCAGCTGCAACCGGTAAGACTGGAAGCCGACCCCAAGATAGTTGGGAAAAGGCTAGGAAGATTGACACGGTCTACGATAGTGACTTACTACCGTGTAATTTTCTACGATAATTTTAAATATTAACTACCGTGTTAAACTGTAGCAAAACTTTCGGTTCCTACCCACTTTTTAACCGACTTCCAAAAGGAGGAGGTTCTCAATTCGTCTGTATGTTTTTTTTTTTTTTGTATGTTTGTTACGCGATTTCTCCGTCAATTGTGGACCGATTTCGAAGATAGTGTTTTTGTTTGAAAGAGTATGCTTCCGAGGTGGTCCCATATAAATTGTATTAACTTTACTTGGATAGTTTTTGAGATAGCTTCAATAATACGTATTTTTCCCACTTAGTTTATATGGATGATATAATGATAACTTCCAATCACTGTTATTTACATAGCAGGTTAGTGGTATTCGAATTTGTATGGGGTAGGTACCACCACTAAAAAGTGCAAAATAAAAACTTTTTACAAAAATAGAACAACCGACTTCCAAAACAGACACTACAAAGTCAAAAATAACTTGAATTTCGGAAGTCGGTGGCAAAAAACGAAAGTTCAAAACCAAACACACCGACTTCCGAAATTAAAGTTATTTTTGACTTTGTAGTGTCTTTTTTGGAAGTCGGTTGTTCTTTTTTTGTAAAAAGTTTTTATATGTTAAATATTTTATCCCTTCCCCACTTAAATGCTGCATGTGAAAGGATATTTAGCCAAGGCATCGACATTAAAATGAAGAAAAGATATAAATTAATAACAAAAAGCTGAGAGGTGTCAAGGGACACCCGGATGGAACGAAGTTATGGAATGAACCTCACAAAGGCATGCCACTAATTAGTACCTGTGGTCGCTCACAGATGGCGTTATAATAAAAAAAAATAACCTCTCAAAGGCATGCCACTAATTAGTATCTGTGGTCGCTCATTGGCGTTATAATAAAAATGGCGCCGGCTCAAAATTTGTTATTTGAAGGTGTGTTGTCACTAAATACATAGCAATTTTTTTATTTTTCGCTTTTTTGGAAAAAAGTTATTATTTTTCGCTTTTCAGTTTTTTTTCGTCGGTTTAATTTTTTGCAAAAAAGTTTTTTATTACACGATAATTTACACGGTATTTTTAAAATCTGTATTTTGAGTCTGAAACACCGTATTTTTAATCCATCAACAAGGTAGTTAATTTGTATCATCTGGTAACACTGTTCCATAGTGATCCATACAACGAGTGATACATACTGACGGCCTGTACACGGTGAATCAACCTTAGTTCTTCACGGCAAATAAAACGTGTGTGTACAACAGGCCTTAGGGTTGTTGCAAAAGAACGTTTTCAGACGATTTATCATGTAAGCTCTGTTGAAAGTTGTCATGTTATTTCACGGGTTAGGGGTTAAACCCTCGAGTGTGTAAAATATATTTATGCCTGCCTAGACTTTATAATTTTAGCCAACATAATATCTTATATATTTAAACATAATATATAATATAATAGTAACGAAGTCAAAATTGTAGATTGAATGTTTTTGAAAAAATATCGAGTCTGATGCCGTTTTAGAATATTTGTCCGTTTTTCTGGATGTATGTTCCGGCATGGCGCAAAAACAACTGAACAGATTTGGATGAAATTCGGTATACAGATAGTTTATAATTTGGATCAACAAACAGGGGTACTTTTAATTTCGGTAGTACGTTCTCTTGGGATATTTTCCGACAAAAACGCGGACGACGCCGCGAGCAAAACCGTAGTTCTAAATAAAAAACCGTGATGTAACCAATATATTCTAACAATATTTTGATTTAAAAGAGTGTCCGTGGAGTTTCTCGCCCGTTCTTCTCTCTAAGTCTTCATAGGTACCTACTACGCTTTGGAATGGGCAACTAGCTTCATCTTTCTGACTGACTGACTCCTTGACAGTTCAAAAGTGCCTGTAATTGGTTTATTTGAAATAAATGCTTTGATTTTGAGTGTGAATTACCAAACAAAAAACAAACTCTTAACTTTTATTATATTAGTAAACATACAAAAAATATAGCTTTTCAACGAAATATCGGCAAAAAATACTTCCCATTGTGCACAAAGAATTAGCGGAATTTTTGAATATTCATAACAAAACAAAATCGAAATAACGCTTTGGCGTTACAAATACTCTAAATAACTTACGGGTATACGAGTAAAAATAATATGCACCCAGTCTGCCTAGACTTTTCCCAGCCATATTAGGGTCAGCTTCCAGAATAACCGAATGCAGCCGAATACCAGTTACTTAAATGGAGCGACTGCCTATCTGACCTCCGCAACCCAGTTACTGGGTAACACGATACCCCTTGGTAAGACTGGTTGTCAGATTCTCGGGCTTCTGCCTATCCGTAACGACTGTCAAAGATCTAAAAATGATAGCCATGCTTTCCAAGACACGGAGAGATTCTTAAAACGACAATTTCGGCATTAGAATTCTTGACAAACTTTGTAGCAATTGCTTTTTATCAAAAAACAGCTTTGACTTCACTACGATTTTATTATAGGCATAGATAAAATATGTGTGGACAACATTTTTACCAAATTCTCTGTGAGACCTAGTTTACCAACGAATAGCATTTATAATTTGTTTTAGACTCCCGCTCTGCCGGACAAACGTAATTAACTAACTATTTATACATATATCTGTCAAAGCCCTTTGACAAGTTTCCGTGTATAAACAAATAACAAACTCAAACGGAATATTAAACAGCACATTTAAAACATCAGTTAACTGCGCGCTCTAAAATTTAGTTTAACTCAAAACTCAATATTTTTTTTAAATTCTGCACTCTAAAATTCAAAAACATATCCGTAAATGAACTCTATTCATGTGTAAGCAAAAGTTTTTATACAAAAATCTCGCTGCTATGTGTTTCACCATGACAAAGGTAGGACAGGGTTGCCAGCTTCGCGTGTCTCGCAAATTCTTTGGATTCTTTAAGAGATGCCTTCCTTTGATTTCATGTTAAGAATTCAGGGACGCCGACGCTGTGCGAACTGTTGCCACGTTACGCGCGGGTTGGCACTGAGATTCTCGTGGTTTTGTAATAAATATATTTTCTGTAAAACTAGAAGAGAGAGAATTTTTTTTGGTTACTATTTGAATTTCATTGCAATTAATCAGTTTCACATTTGAATTGTCAAAGCCAAAAGCGTTTTCAATTACTGCCTTTTTAAATTAGGGTCAAAAGGTCGCTGACAAAGATCCTAAGTGCTAGTCGTGTGACTTTCAAATTGTCGTTCATCGTTCGCATGACCGCAAAATCGTGCGGCACTTTAAATCATCTGTAGCTGGACTTGTGTCTCGTAAAGTTAAGGTACCATTCCGGGTACCCCGCTGCAGACGGCATCAGCAGGCGACGTGTCGCGATGTCATGTCGCTGCAGACATGATTTTGAACCCAACCGCAGGCGACATCAGCCAGTTTTCCAGTCGGTAGATAGAAGATAGAAAACCGTGTTATCGCTCGTGCGTTGGCAGCACTACTGGTCTGCGGTCGGGCTACACGTGTTGCCTGTCGCTCGCCCGTACCTGCCAACGATGTGCCGCTAGCTGTGGAAGGTATTTCGTCCCAAGAAGGTCCCACTATCGCATTACCGCATTACCGTGTGCGTAAAATGCGGTGCGGGGGCGTCATTTCAGAGTGGTCTACATTTACCCGCGGGCCCCATGGGCGTAACGTCACAAAAGATAATCAAGTAATTAAGAGTCATTAGAAAAAACTTGGTGGATTAATAAAAACATGATTTTATCCCATCGTCATTTTTAATTAAACCACCAATTTTACAACTGAACTTTGACCCCATCAAAGCTAAAAATATGACGGCCATAACAGACCGATACATTGACACTCAATTGACCTTTCACTCGCAGACATTGGCCACCATTTCTAGCATTTAAAATTTTCTAGCATTAGAATGTCTTTAATAAATGAATTCCATATTCGACAGTCGAAAGGACAGGCCAATGGGCGCCCTTCAAAATAAATTCCAATTTCCCCACATCGAAACTAAAAATACTGCCAAAGGTTGTCCGCCCCTTATTCAGAGTTCACGAAATCTGAATTTAAATAGTTCCAAATGAAAAATGTTCGCCGACAATTTCGAATAAACTTTCAGCTTTTCAACTGAAAAATGTTGAAGTGTTATTTATGCAACAATATGTGCAAATGGTGTTGCGTGTTTTTGCCCATATTTCGTGCAGTTATTGGTGAAATGTTTTATGTTGAATGTCGTGTCGTTTGGTCCGTAAATAATTGGAAATTGGTTGGATGCTTCCGGTATAAATACACTTTGATTTTTGTATTTATGTACGTAGAAACCAATGAATAATTTAACCGCAGCTTTTCTGGCGTACTTTGAGACGATTATTTAACTAAATAAATTGTCGGAACATTTTTTTTATACATTGCTAAGACGCAGGCCTCCTCTCTGTGAGAGGGAGTGGGTCATAATCCACCACGCAGGCCCAGTCTGGGTTTTTTTTAAATTGAAGCTTACATTTTTAACCTCCTAACCGGGCTTACAGAGAGAATTCAAGGCGTAAAACAATATTACTATTTCATAACCTTTGAGAAAAACCAGACACGATAACACTGTACCACTCTCATCTCTTGCACCTGTACATCATACAAAACTTAATAAGCAAGCAGGTAAATGAAACAAGGAAAATGCTACGCGGTACAACGTAGCGGTGCTACGACGCTACGCGGCTACGAGGCTACGGTGCTACAAAAATTACCCACAACACGTGCCGCGTGGTTTTTCTTTACACATTTTTATTGTTAATGGAAAAGGTAAAGTTAAGGTTTCCTAGAAGGGCGGTGGCCGACACTTACCGTTTGGAATTGGCTCCACTGTACAATTACGCCCGCGCGTCCGAAGCTTCAAATTTTTTTTGGTTATAGATAACTATAAGTTAAACGCTTTCGCAAAATTTCACACTGCGCAAACGCCTAGTTTTTGAGAAAAAAAATCCGAATGTTTAAAAAAATTGAACTTTTTACGTAATTTATAGTAAGAAAACTTAGGATGTAAGAGCGAGCGAAGCAAGCTCCGGACTTGGGGGCACCCCGACTCGGACAGGTTAGGTTAGAAGAGAAAAAAAAATAACCACGAAAAAAACCACGAATAACCACGAAAAAAAAATAACCACGAAGAGGATGGCGGGGTCTTCATTCGCTCGCTTCGCTCGCTCACTAGACCCCGCCATCCTCTTCGTGGTTATTTTTTTTTAATAATTCAGAAATAGGAGCCGCGGGCTCCGTCGACTACGCTTATTAGGTATTGTTTGGAAACAAATTTAGACCCGCCACGTGATCTTCCCCGCCCTTAAAACTCCCACTATCCAATACCGGCGATTTTTTTCTCGTCTGCTATGGATTTGCGCACTTTGGGGTTTTTAAAAATACACTAAGAAGGGTCAATCCTACCCAAAAAAAAATTGCTACTATAAAAAAACGCCGGGCGTAACTGTACAGTGGTACCCTGGAATTTACCGGTGAATGACGTCACTGAAATGTTATTTATGAAAATAAGTTGGTGTTTTTCTGGAGAGAGTTTTTTGCCGTAAAGTCAAACCCGGCTGCCATAATTTTTAGTTACTGCGGCGGCCGGTACTGTGAGACCATCGCTTTTCTTGGAAACCGTGGCTTTAGAGAGGCTTTCGCCCAGCAGTGGGACATTAGAAGCTAAATAGATAGATACATAGATATATTGTTAAAGCTGAGTATGTCAGCTTTAACTTTCGACTAAATAAACTTTAATGTATGTCGCAGTTTCAATAGGATTAGCGTCCACGTGTTTGATGTTGCTGTTGGCCATGTTGCTTCTTTATCAATCAGTGCGCACAACCGGCGCAGGCGCTGTCTCGAGAGCAAGCGAGCTCAAAAATAGAAGAACGTACTACTGATAGATACAACTGACACTGACAGCTTCGACATTGACAAGTCCGAAGTCCTCTATGATGTTTACGTGGTGTTGCAATTGGAATAAATTAAATAACCATTCAAATAAAAGACGTCGAATGTTCTTGTACATACATTTATTATCTCTGACATGTATGACTAATTTAACGACCATGTGTGCTTTAGAACTTTTGTTACAAAAGTAAAAATCATATAGACATTCGCTAGGTAGTCATTTTATTTTTTAATAAAAAAAATTGTATGAACCTTTTACAAAGTAGTACGTCACAAAAATAACTGCATGATAATATAAGATAAACTATGCTGCACTTCCAACAATGTTTCCTCAAACGTTCCTGTAACCTAAAACAGCTTGCCACGAAATATGTAATGTATTTGTAAGCTGAGTTCATTTTCGCGAGGCAGTGTGACGTCATCAGTAAACATTGGATGAGTAATTATGGTAGATATCACTGTGTAGACATGGATAGCTAATTAGTTACGTTATTATAATCTATACTAATGTAATAAAGCTGAGGAGTTTATTTGTTTGTTTCTGGAACTACCAGTCGATTAGAACCCATAAAGAAATCGACACATCGATCCTCAGGATGCCAAACGCCTGTATTGCCATAATCAAAGATTATGGCAATACACACAACGTACCGGTTCATTTTATACTGACTTCTCTGACGTAGCGACAAGTCAGTATAAAATCTACCGGAGAGTGACGTCATGCCACATTTTAGGGGGGATGCGCCAAGGTAGCCCGCGAAGTTCAAATTTTCTAACGTTTTTTGCAATTTGCAGTTCAGTGTCAGGTTGTATCTTGATTAAAATATGATTTGCGAGCGTAACAAATATGGCTTTACAGAATTATAATCATTAGAATCAGCAATACAACGATAACGACAACGATAAGAAATGATAGAATAACCCCCAAATGTCATGATTTCATGAAATCATGACATTTGGGGATTACATGAACTTATAGAGTTGTGTTGATGATTTCTATGATTATAATTCTATAAATAAACTTTTAATACGGTCGCAAATCATATTTAACTCAACGTACAACCTGATACTGACCTGCAAATTGCGAAAAACTTAAGAAAATTTGAATTTCGCGGGCTACCCTGACGCTTTCGCCTTAACTCAATGTATTGCTGAAGCCAAAAATACGTGACCAATATTTTTGAATAATATAATTTAGGGGACTTTTTTTGTCATATTCGCTATTACCGTCATACTTCAGCCAATTTACACAAAACCTTCATGAATTATATACTTAAACCTTCATCATGAAACACTCCGTACATTGGTGAAAACCGTATGAAAATACGTTCGGTACTTTTTGAGTTTATCGCGTTCAGGCAGACAGCCGCGGCGGACTTTGTTTTATAGTAGGTATCTAGTGATAATGATGTTCATTGTAATACGTACTTACCTAATTATGTAAATAGGTACTTAGGAAGTGACCTAAGGTAATAACGGACCGGATTTTGACCCCATATAATGTTCTTTCCCTCTCTACCTTATTTCGGATACACAGATACAGTTATCAGCCCCATTAAATTGGCTCTGGATGTTCATGAATGTTCATCGATAAATAAAAGAGTATTGTGGAACAAGGAATATACACACATGGTATGTTTTCCGAAATTCCGTAGTTATAATATATACACATAATCAAAATAAATAAAAAGTCATTTATTCAAACAAGGCTGAGAATCAGCACTTTTCAAACGTCAAAATTACTTAAGACAGTCCCCCAATACGCCCACTCTTCACCACTTCCTAGTGCCTTAGCTGGGAAGAAGTAGCGCAACAAACTCCCCAGCAGCACAGCTGTCTGTTCAGTTAGAAGATCTTGATTCTATACAATTGTTAAAAAAAAAACCGGCGAAGTGCAAGTCGGACTCTAACGAGTCGAGATCGAGCAAAAATCGCCGAAAAAAACACGTTGCTTGTATCCCTGTAATTATTTACTTTATTTTATTTTTTGTGAACCAATTCTTTCATCTTTAAATTAAATTTTAATAATAAATAAATTATTAACCTTACGAAAAACTCACCCAATTTTAAAAATCATTTTTATCTTTTGTTGTTATAGCGGTATATTAATTGCGGTCCATGGTACAGCCCGCTGACAGACAGACGGACGGATGGACGGACAGCGGAGACATAGTGCCTAATAAGGTTCTGTTTGGTACACTTTGGGTCGGAACCCTATAAACATTTGTTTATCTTTTCTTCGTATCATTGTAAAAAAAAATCCTTGATATAGAACCTAGCTTAACTAACCAGCATATTATTAATGGGTCGATAATAATTCAAGCGATTAACCAAGTGAAAAATACATTAAAAAATTCGCAAAATCTAAGTAACTACCATCTTTTGTTCGTAATGGCGCATTTTATCACAGTAATTGCTATAAAATGTAAATTAAGAACATTTAAATTCAGATTTCTGGAAAGCTTAAAATTATACCTACTTTACGTAGTTTTTCATTCTAAGACCTGCAAACCTGCAGCCTAAATATTGTACCTAAATAAGAGTATGTTCAGGACCCGGTAAATACGGTGCATTAAGTTTTAGAAAGTGCTTTGTAGAGCGTTGTCTTTGTCACTCATAGAAAGAAAGAAAAGAAAAGAAAGTGTCATAATAATTTACCGTAATGCTGGGGCTATATTGTCGCGTTATCGCGAACTTTACTTCGCGCTCTCTTTGTTTCTCAGTGAGACGTCGAGCGGTGTGCAAGAGAGAGCGCGCGAAGTTTAGATCGCGACATTGTAGCCCCAGCATTACTGCAGTCGAAGTTATCGTGAGGACACCGGCATGTAACGTGAGGAAACGGGCATGTTTTAGAACCAAAAATTCGAAGACATATAACTTCCATCAACCCGCACTGGGCCCGCGTGGTGGATTACGGCCCACTCCCTCTATGCAAATAAATATATTCTATTCTATTCTATTCTCACTGAGTGGAGGCCTGTGTCCCAGCAGTGGGAACATAATAGGCTGATGATCAGATCTTTGTTACATCATCTGAAAGAAAGAAAGAAAGAAAATGCGTTTATTTGCGGTAAACATGACGCATAAAAAGAACAGAAACTAAGAATAAACCAGTTGAGGGAAAATATGCGTCACATCCACGCAAAACGGCCATCGCTCAGCATAATGCTGCGACCCTATGCGAGACAGAGCCCCAGCGCTGGTTTTCAACGACAGCCGGCGTTGACGTTATGACGTCGACCGGTACAGCATACAATGAGATACAATTATGAAATAAAAATAAAATAAATACTTATACAATCTCGTTACATCTCGTTTATTAATTAAGGAGACAAAAGTTGAGAGTAAACTTGACATCCAATTGTATAACTAGTAAAGTTTGAATTACCCCCTAATAAGTAATCAATATTCGTCCCCAACGACAGCGATCATGTCTCAGATCAAACAACAATCAAATACCCGACTGATCTTCTGTTCAAAATCACTAGACCATAATACTTATTCAATTAAATTACAAAGTTCAAACAACGGCGAGACAAATCTATTATCTGATTCACTGATCTGACTCCAATAAATGATTCAGGGTTTTATTTAACAAAAGTACTTGCAATTTTCGGGATCCCGAATCATCGTGGTATACAATGCCACCCGTGTTCTTCAGATATTTTTTTTCGAATATTTACTTTAATATCTCTTTCTTCAATATTTTATGTTATAATTTTTTTTATTTTTGATGTGAAAACTTCTTTAGCGGCGTTGTGCAGTTTTTTTGGGATGGGTAAAAAATTTTAAACTCGCGTCAGGACGTGACTGTAAGATCCGTTGCCTAGCAACCGACAAAGTAAATATCAAAATAAATAGTCTTTGACATTACGTAGAAATTGCGAGGTAAGAAATTTTACCCATATTGATGGGTAATAAATTGTTTATTTTTGTTAGACCATTTTTTGATAATAAATAAATATACTACTACTACTACTACTAATGAATATTGTATTTAACCACATAAATGATAGTACTCTTATACTGATAAATAAAGCAATTCGTGCGAAATTATTCCCTAACCATTCCAAAATATTCAAAAATGCACAACGTTAATGTTCAAGTTTTCACTTCTGCCGGCACTCCCGGAGTGCAACCCGTTGTTTTTTTTTATTAGTGTGTGTTAATATCTTCGATGTTATTATTCCTAACTTTTCGTCCCACGTCTAGAAATAGCGGTGTTTTCCTACCAGGGAGTCCAAACAGTTTTATAAATGAAATTCGACATCCTATTATAATAATCGGCTCAGAGTTCTACCCTATCTCAAAAGTTTTCGACCCTTGTCACTTTTAGGCAACAATATTGACTATCAATATGTCACACCTTTAGGATATAGTGACAACCTTGAAAGGTGGCCGGTATCAACAGTTTGCACAACCCTATGTTATTTTCGGAAGGAAAGTTCAGGAGGGAAAGTATTTTATATTGGTTTTGTAATTTAAATCATCACGTTCAGAATTACTTGGCTTATTGGTTATTCGCCCGAATTTACACGCCCGAAACGGGCGAACCGATCTTTTAATTAATATTATTTTCTTGAGGCGATTCGCACGAATTTATTGTTATCTGTAGGCGAATCGATTTCTGGAGTACGTACGAGTACGTACGTACGAGTACGTACGTACCTACTTATTATTAGTGTGTGTGTGTGTGTAAATAAATAGATGAAGGGTTAGCGACCGCATGGTCACAAGTAAAATTAATAAAGCTGAGTACCGGATGTGTTTAGCAAAGGTGGATACAGGATGTGGTTAAATTGAAACGTGTGGATTTTAACACTTTGAAGGGCTATAAACGAGACACAATAGAAGTTTTATTGTTGTGACACCTATGGGCGTTTACTGTCGTTTGACGGTCTGTCTGTAACACACCCTAAACACTTTAAAGGTGTGGTACAAACCGTCAAACTGAACAACTTTCTCCTTAAGAACAACTTTCTCCTTAAGAACAACTTTCTCCTTAAGAACACCATCGTATTCTTGAAAAAATGTATTAACTGTCCCATACAAAAACTTTAATACCTATTCGACCCAAATGTATGGGCCGGCTGATTACTTTTAGGGTTCCGTACCTGAAATGGAAAAAACGGAACCCTGATAGGATCACTTGTGTCTTGTGTGTGCGATCAATTTGCTCCGAATCTAATGGTCTCCGATTAAAGTTGAAATTTGGTACACATATGTATTTCTGTGACCCAAACACGGATATGTGACGTAAATAAATGAATTTTGATTATGGGGGTCACTTTTGGTGGGCAATTAAGAAAATTTTAAAAACGTTTTGCAAACTGTAACGTGTGACATATCAAATGAAAAAGCTTGTTGCGAGGATCTCAAATATTTTTTTTTTTATAATTAAAAATAAATGCTTATAAAAATATTAAGAAATGGATGAAAATTGACCATTGACCCACCCGTATATCCGAAACTAGGCTCAGCCTGAAATTTTGAATAAAAAATAAAGAAAATGGTTCTTTATTCATAGATTTCAGGAAACCCTATAAGAAGTCTATGGTCTTAAAATAACATAGTAAATGCCCAATATTGTGCGTACAAACTTACATTTGCAGTTGGAATGTATAGAAGACCATGTTTTTCAACTACAATGTTAAGTTTGTTCCCTTCATCCCAACTACTACCAATCCTTCATAGGGCGTGGTCCGACACGCAATTGGCCGGTTTTGTTCTCGATTACGATGTTGGTCCCATGGAGAGAGTAGTTCAGTCTGATGGTCTGTACCACAAATTTTTAAAATAAGAATTGCAAACTGCAGCGTGTGACGTATCAAATGAAAAAGCTTGTTGCGAGGAACACATTTTATTTTTATTTTTATAAACACTTTAAATATATTTAAGAGGGCCCTTCCCGGTCCGTCTATCGTCAACGCGAGCGTAGTCGAAAAGCTTGTTGTTTCATCCAGCGCAAGTGAGAACTACTAACAAGCAAATGAAAACGCGATAACATTGTACGAAGAATAGTGTGTAAAGATTTGTTTCAGGCCATACGTGTTTTTGAGTAAGCCTGGCAAGTTTGTGAAATAAATGTTTGTCATTTAGAATCTTCATTACAAGTGCGAGGTTTCTAGGAAGATGTTTTCTTTACTTTTCCAATTCACGAGTACATCATGACCGGCCAAAGTTCAGGTAAAATTTGTGCAAAAAAGCTTATTTCTGGAGGCTTATACTGAATTTGTTTCTAATTTATTTTATTTTTTGTTCTCATAGAAACCTAGATATAGTGCACAAGATACATTTTACATAAAAAAAATCAAAGAAAGGTGTGATACTACGCCATGATCACGTACGAGCGTTTGTATGAAAAGTATGGCGGGTTGGCCGCCCTTAAGAAAGTAGATGAAAATTTACCATTCCCCTTTATCTCTGAAAATACTGAGCCTAAAATTTTGACCACACGTTTCTGATACATCCTGTATAACAGTTGCCAAAGTTATCTCACTCTGTGGTAGTAACGTATTTAACTTGACGCAGTTAACGCAAACCATAACTCTTCCTCATCCATCATGTTGTATAACATGTTACATGCTCTCGTTTGCATCGAGTTGTCAAAGTCAACAGCTGGGAATGAGTTTTGCAGCCTTTCATAGTTCATACAGAACTGTGGTTTTTAGAATTAGTTTTCTACAAACGTTTGTACAATGAATTCGCTTGCAAGATTGATTTTGAATAGAGAATTTTGAACGAAAAGAAAAATATAGAATTGTAATTTTCTAATTTATACCCAGATTTGGTTAGTAAATGGTTTGTATTCTTTCTTTTTCTTTTCTTGTGTGTTATAAAGCCGCCCATGGGTCTCTGTCTTGGCTTCACATGCCGTCAAGAAATATCTCTCAGGCATGCCGGTTTCCGCATTTCTTTCGCCGTTTTTTAAGCAAGTGATAAACAATACGCACATGTGTCCGAAAACTCAAAACTCTCAAATATAAGAGGTTTGGTAAAGTTTTCTAACTTGTTTGATATTAAAATACAATAGACGATGTATATCTAGTAACTTAATCCGCTTGACCGTTCTTAAAGAGTTAGAGAACCCTGTAAGATAACACTTCGTGTCCGAGTTCGCAACAGGTCAATCGTCGTCCTGAGGATGCCTCGTTGAGAGGCGAAACACGTGTCGATTTCTTACAGGGTTCTCTAACTCTTTAAGAACGGTCAAGCGGATTAAGTTACTAGATATACATCGTCTATTGTATTTTATGATGGATTTCCGCAAAGTCACGCCTGAGTCAATTAACTATCTTGTTTGATTTTTTTGTTTTGGTTACATTTTTTCTTTTTTTTTTCTTCTTTTGACCCTGGTCAATCTAGAAAATCAGTTCACGGATTTTCTTACACACTTGCACATTTTCGGTACAAAAACCATTTTAAACAAATACCCTGCCAACGCACGCAGCTCTAAATAATTTATGACCATTACCTACATTCACCCTTTTTACCCCGTGTAGTGTGGTGGCCTAATAAGACCTAACCCACGCCCACTCCAATAGAAATATCTGGTCAACCGAGCTCTGCTCGGGGTGAAAATATAAACATATCGTCCAGGTACAACAACGGTTTATCAGATTTCCGAGGCTGTGAAAATAAAGAAAACTATTTTTCCCAGATATGAGACCCAGCTCTATCGATTTTATATACCCCCGTATACACCTAAATTGCAACTTTCATCGAAATCGTTGGAGTCGTTTCCGAGATTCAGATTATATACAGGGCGTCCCACGGTAATGCCACATGGAGGGAAAGTACCTTGAATATTGTAGATGGAACATTTTACTGAAAGAAGACATTATTTGAATTTAAAAAACCATTTAAACTGCATTCATAGATATTTAAATAATTACATGAAAAAAATAAAAGGCTATATGCATCGAACACATATATTAATAACACCAATAATAATATATTACAAAAGACTTGTCCACGACAGGACGGTTTTATATTGACAGATTCCAAACTGGTTTTACTCTAATCTTATAAAATGCTGTCATTTAGGTTGGTATACAACCTCCATCAAATACAATCATAGTCTCACTCTATTGATTATTTCGCTCCCAGTCGATTTTTTTATCTTGTTGTAGTGGATATTTAGAATAATACGTCTAAGGCCGCTTGCCCACTGGTCGGTAAGTGTGCGGGGCGATATCGTTTCGGTACTGCGTGACGTCACGCATTTTACTGCATCGGTACTGGAAGCTTACCGCGCAGTGTTTCCACTTTTAGGGATTTCTCCCTGTTTTAGGGAAAAAATACCAATATTAAGTTTGGTTTAGGGATATTTTATTTTGACAGGGATTTGGGGAATTTAGGGGTTAATATGAATTTAAGTTGGTAACCTTATTGTTTTTATTAGGCATCACCCAATATATTACTTGACTCTATGGCACCACCGATTTATTAAAGGATTCGATTTATTCAACCACCGATTTATTCCCTCAACCCAAACTCATAATGAATGCAATTCATCAAATTTTAATTTACCATGTTAATTGTGCCATTACCTTATTATTTATAATCATGCTCCCTAAACCAAGGAAATTTGAAGATTTTTTAGGGAAATTTAGGGATAATTCATTCAGAAACTGGGGAAAATGCAAAAACAAGTGAATTATATAGTACGAGAGCCCATGACCAAAACCATGTCACATCATTTTACGGGAATAATTGTAAAAAAATCTTTACGTTTTGATGATTCTGAACCCGACTCGGTGGGCAGTACCGGTCAGAAACGTTACAGTTTTATGGGAGCCTATTTCTGCTATGTCAAAAAAAATTCGCAGACGGTTTCATCACAATGTGTCTGATAATAAAAATATACGGAGATTTCGTAATTTTATTACTAAAAAGTTGTTTTCAGATATTTCCGTTGCGTCACTTTGCGTGTCAAACGTGGCCTGAGCACATTTCCAAAAATGACGTATTCGAATCAACTGACCAATGTTCACCAGAAAACAAGATTTTCAGATGGATTGCTATGGATTTTATTGTTTGCCTCAAATTTAATTTTCTCAAATGGTCTCTTGGGTACGTACTCGAAGCTACTGGTTTCTGAAAATGGTGTTTTCGGTATGTAAAATCTATCATTTTTAAACATGATAAAAAAGAATTATCGACATATTTAAAAATGCGGTCAGGTCAGAAGATGTGACGCGGAAAATTTCTGAAAATAGGATTTTTGAATTTAAGAATAACCAAATCTATCGTTTTTATACGATTTTGTTCGTAAAACGATAAGGCAAAAATGTTGGTCATGCTCTCTCGTACTAATTGAATTAATTTGAATTTGGAATTCTAGATGAAAGCAGTGCAGTACACAGATATAGATATATAATAATACCTAGATAAGGCAAGTATCACGATCTGTATGAAAACCATGCGTGGCATTTTTGAAAAATGATCAAAGCGCCTATACCATGAAACTGAAGCGATATACGATAGTATCACTTGTTTCGATTGTCATAACCTGTTAACACTCAACGTCACATCAACCGTTCCTAGTAAAAAGCTATAAAGTATTACGAATATAGGCATTTTGTATTTTATTATTTATGTCCGACTAGCGCGGCGGACAGGCGCAGACCATATACTATATTATATAAAATGAGACACACTGAGCCACGTTCGGGCACGCGAAGTAGATGCTCTTGCGCTATCTAGGTATATCTATATCTGTGTGCAGTACCGATTCGGTACAGAGTGCTTACCGACCAGTGAGGAAACATAAGCAGTACCGCGCAGTACTGTACAGTACTGCGCGGTAAAATACCGACCAATGGGCAAGCGGCCTAAGTTCTGCTTGTAGCTCGTGGACACTTCAATAATGGTTCTTGTAAACAATTTTTTTTACATAACCCCATAAAAATATATCTAATCCGCTTTTCATTTTACTGAACAAAATTTCACATCAAATGTTAAAATTCATGGTCTTCCTTTTATTTTTGACACTATGTTATTTAGCAAAAAATAATCCTTATTATGAAGCCTTTCGATCGGTATGATAAAGCTACAGGATGATTATTTTGCTCGTGTAACGGGTTCGATTTCCGGTTCAACCATGTAGTAATTATTTAAATATCTATGAATGCAGTTTAAATTGTTTTTTTAAATTCAAATAATGTCTTCTTTCAGTAAAATGTTCCATCTACAATATTCAAGGTACTTTCACTCCATGTGGCATATCCGTGCGACGCCCTGTATATAAATTGCTCGTTTAAAGGTATATGTCCGTTTTCACCATCATTCCTTAAATTTAGGGAGGCTCTTAAGACATTTCTGCTAAGAGATCCTTTAAATATAGGGGCCCGATATTCGGCATCTTAGCGATAAGTGACAGTTCATATTTTGTTGTTGAAGTGAATATTTGCAGAGACTGAACTACAACTGTCACTTAGGTAAGTGGCCCCTAAGTAGGTATCCCTTATTCTGGTGGAAAAAAAAACTTAGGTAGGGGGGTCATTTAAGGAGTCTCTTAGGTTAAGAGATCCTTAGTAAGGAAGTGTTTGAGGGAACGATGGTGAAAACGGGCATTAGATAGATAGATACAGTACTGCACTTGACAACACCTACCTAATGACTCGGCACTTGAACTAGGAAGGTACAATACCGGTCAAAGATATTGACCCACCTTCAAAGAATTTTGAGTATTTAGTGTAAAATTCCTAATAATGCATGGAAACCAAATAAATTCCTTTCTTTTTTAATATTTAGTTTTTTTGTTTTTGTGTGTGTGTTTCACAACATAGAAATTCCGATTGATTCATTTAAGGCCTTTTCTATGAGTGCCTCCCCTTATCTCTCGTTCATCTACTGTCTCAAATTCATGAAGGTATTTAGCCATATTAATCAAAAGTACTGCGACATAAATCTGTGGAACTTTGAATGCACCTAACTTTATGAAATTTTGACGTCAACTTTCAGTTTGGGGGATACGGACTATTTTACATATTGCGCGTTTCTATAGTACCGTACAAAGGTAATGACAATTTAGAGGTATGAGGAACAGGGTGTACAGTTCACTTATCCTCTATAGAAAAGAGAGGTTCCTCCTACCAGACTGGTCGTGTCTGGTGGGCAACTGCCCAACGATTGATGTCGGAAAGTTGTCGATCGCGCGGTAAACTTTATTTGCGCGATTCAGGATTTTGGCGTGACGTCAGATCATTGATGCGTAGTTCGCATGTGGCGATAAAGATCCCGCCACAATAATGCTAATGATGAAACCAATGACGATGACGATGATATAATAGTGACAGAAAAACAAAATCAACTCATCAGCCAATCTCTCTGCCTAGCCTTTTCCCAACTATGTTGGCGTCAGCTTCCAGTCTAACAGGGTGCAGCTGAATACTAGAATTTTACAAGAAGCGACTGCCTATCTGACCTTCACAACCCAATCATTACGTAGTACGATACCCATAGATATCCATACCCCTTGGTAAGGCTGGTTGTCCGACTTTCTGGCTTGTGACGACCCGTAACGACTGTCAAAGATCCACGAATGACAGCCGAGACCAACGGTGCTTTCCGGTGCTTTCCGAGGCACGGAGGAGTCTCGGTATGTAAAGATGGTCACTCATCCACAGACCAACTGCGGCAAGCACAATAAAAGCATTTTCTTTCTTTCTTCTTTTTTCTTTCCTAACCTCTCACCTTTACCTGATCGCATCAGCCAATAGTATATTATTATGTAGAAAAATTAAGGTCGTGGTACGTAGGAATTTCTAAAGGTACCTACACAATAGTAAAAAAAAAAATCCTCGCCTGTCTCGTATGTAATAAAAAATTGCTTTCTTATAACGACACTTACGCATCCCCGAAGGAGCAAAATCTAATAATGACAAGAAAGTAAAAAGAGGGAGAAAAATAATTGATTCAATTTACAAAAGGTTTACTGCAGACACAAAATAATTACATTTTCTAATTGCATTCTGGAGGCGGTCTGTGTACAGATGCCAAGAAAATAACCTGTGAGTCTTTGCTGAAACTGAGCAAATTATTACCTACTGCTCTTCTTGTGATGGAAGAAATGAAAATTCTCGTGATATTTTATCAAATTTAAAACGTTTTTTTTTTTTTAAAATCATCTTTTCTATAAAATACTTATAACTTCAAATCAAAGTTAAAAAGTACCTATAAATTAAAGTGTGAAAAGCTTTTATAATAATAAATGATAAATATTAAATTATGATCAATATAAATAACAATTTGTTTCGACGGTAAGCTATAAGGGGGAATGCGAAAACTGTAAATCTATAAAACTTGAGACCAATAAATAACATCAAAATAATAATACATTTGTCATTCCCAAATACGGAGATTAATCAAACTATTTGATTATTATTAACCAGAATACCACGAAACGCGGATTTTTTATTTATACTTTAGTTTTTTTCATCGTTTTCTATATGGCATCTCTTTAGGTCATTAGCTATAAGAATATCAAAAAATATTTGGCTTTGGCCTTAAGAGTGTTTATTCTGAAACTTGGCAACGTCGCAAATAGATGTCAAATATTTAGCTGTTTTAATTAATTTGATAATATTTCTGTATGGAAATAAAAAATGTGGCTAACTAGCGAACTAGAATATTGATTATGAAATGCAATAATTAATATCGTAACACCGAATAGTTAGTTTTAGATGTAAAAAAAGTATTTGGAAACTTTCCAAATGCCTTTTTTTCACCTAAAACGGGTAAAACATCAAATTCAATGTTATAATTGCAATTCATTATTAATATTCTAGTCAATTGGTTAGCCACATTTCTTATTTCCATACAGTATTATTTCCAAATTAATCGAAACAGGTAAATATTTGACAGCTATTTACGACGTTGCCAACTTTTAGGATGCACCCTCTTAAGGGGGAGGCGTCCAAATTGATTTGCTGTGTATAATAGATAACGACTTACGAGTTGTAGGTCGTGGGTTCGAACCCAAGCAGGCGCTTTACTTTGTGTAAATAATTTCATCACCACTGCTCTCAAAACGGTGAAAAAAAACATCGTGAGGAAACCGGCATGTCTTAGAACCAAAAAATTCGAAGACATGTGACATCTACCAACCCGCACTGGGCCCGCGTGGTAGATTACGGCCCACTCCCTCTCACAGAGAGGAGGCCTGTGTCCCAGCAGTGGGAACATTAATAGACTGATGATGATGGCTCTGCTCGGATGAAAATAGAGAAAACGAATTTTCCCAGATATAAGTTCTAGCTAGATCGATTTTTCGCCCCCGTAAAGCTGTTTAATGCAAATTTTGTCGAAATCGTAAGAGCCGTTTTCGACAACGTGATTACAAATAGGGTGACTGGTAATTAGTGACCGATACTTAAACACGTGACTTTGCTCATCATTATGAACAACTTTTACTATGGGAACAAACCTGAAATCGCGAAAAAAATCAGCTGTTCGATCATTTTGACGAATTTTGTGAACATACTCGTAATAATGGGAACATCTGTTTTTTTTTCGTGTGTTCTCATGTTTAAGTATCGGCCACTAATTACCAGTCACCCTACATTTATACATATATCCAAATATTTCTCATTTAATCGGATAGGATACAACGTGACAACCACTTTTATTTCACTTCAATCTCCCCCACTTAGTTTAATTCACATAAAAAGCAATTTTTATAACCTCTACAGACTCTAAAAGAGCCTGATTTTATGCTCTGACCTTCTCAACAAAAGAGCTTTTTTGACCTTCGGGTCTTTGTAACAATTTGCGTTGTATCAAAGAATTCGCAGTAAGTAATCCAATTTGCTTCTATCTTAATAACGGAGTAGCAATTAGTAGGGCGATCCGTCTGCGTCAACGTTGTTCGTGCAACCAAAAGAAAACAAATAATACTCGTTGTCTGCTAATTTAATACCACGAGTAGTGTAGGCGAGGAGCTGAGGACGCTAACTGCATAATGATTTGTAAATATAGACTCAGCGGACGCTGAGACATTCTGAGCAATTATCTCCTCTACCACCTTGCTAATTTAATTGCCTAGACTGTTCCAAACTATGTTGAGGTCAGCTTCCAGTCTAACCGGATGCAGCTGAATACCAGTATTTTACATGGAGCACTGCGTATCTGACCTCCACAACCCACTTACTGATACCCACACGATACCCCTTGGTAAGACTGCTTGTCAGTTTTGGGCGTCTGACCCGTAACGACTGTTAAAGACCTATGAATGACAGCCGGGACCAACGGCTTAAGTGCTTTCCGAGGCACGGAGAGGTCTCGATCAAAAATATAATGGATGGTCACCCATCTACAAACCAACCGCGCGTAGCCTTACCTTCGATTTGCGAGAATTAAACTAATATTTTTGCAACCTCATAAACTCGTTACATATAGGTCATATTAACGAAAACAATAAAATATACATGTTACTATAATGCCCTACTATTACTTGAAAATCTCCGTCAAGACCAGCGGGATAATTGCGTAAACATAACATTGCGTAACTTATTTTTTCAATTTTTTTTTCTTTATTGGCCAACCAACAATTGTTTACACTGTAAATAGTTGAAGCAATATCTACAATAATCTAAGTTTAGTAACAGTTTCTTACAGATTAGCACCGTATGCCCCATAAACATATTAGGTGTGCCACAAGCACTAAACTATAAAATGAATATGTAATAACTAAAAATAACAAGTTTGAATTAACATTACGATGGAATATAAAACTAATATAGACAGCAAAAGTAAAATTCAATAGAACCAAACAAACAGAGACACTACAAAATAGAAAAAAAAACATTTACAGTAGCAATGGTTTTCATTTTGACATTTCAATAACATTCATTGCGTTACTTACGTTGTTGAGCAGACAAATTTTTCGAACATATGAAGCAATGGATTAGCAATATCCTTCAAAATCATTCAGACTGTGATTGAAACTGTGTTACGCAATTTAGGGTAGGTAGTCGAATCAAATATCCGAGCAATTGGCGATACCTATCAGTGCCGCTCTCCACCAGGCCACTGATCGTAACAGATGGAGAAAGACTGTTAACAATTTGATACGGAGTTACGACTCTCCGCAGTGAAAGAGCGATTGAGTGGAAGAAGAAGAAAGAACAGGGACTGATGATTAAAGCATACGAATTGTTGATTTGCCCTGAAATTTACTTTGCCAGAAACCCACATGGAAAAATCCAATAAATGGGAGCAGTCCTCCTTATGAAACAAAATTAATTTTAATAAAATAAAATATTATTAATAAATAATTCCATAAATATTTTTTAAATAGGGTAATTTTTTCGTAAGGTTTAGAATTTATTTATTATTAAAATTTAATTTAAAGATGAACGAATTGGTTCATAAAAAACCTGCGCCCTGCGATCCTTACATACTCCAAACACACACATACACTCTTCACTTCGCCCGGTCGCTATAAAAAATCATACCCGAGCTCCCAAACTGTAACATAGCGTCTAGAAAATTTCCACTACTGATGAGTTTTTTATAGGATACCTAATTTCTTTTGAAGTAAACAGTTCTTCAAACAGACAGTTCGTCAAATTGTTTTTTCGTCTTTTAAGAATTGTCTACTTCTATAAAAACAATTTAACTGACGAATACAAAGAACCAATTCTCATCCCACACATTTGTTGAAAAAACTGCCGACTCGCCTAGTTTTCTTCCAGATGTAATTTTCTTTCAGCTTTTCTTAGTATTTTCATTTCATATTTTCATGATTAGCTTTAGACAATTTTTTTATTTGGATGATTTGAACAATGCTCAAAAATGTATGGACACCGTCCCCACCCTTGTAGCACTTTAAAACCTATGTTAATCGAATGGCCATAGCCATTTCATTATTTTATTGTATTACACCGACACTGAAATGTCTGTCTGAAAAAAGTTATATCGACTTGAAAAACCGGAATCAGTCACAGTTATGTTGTCGTTTAATGTTCTTTGTTATTAAAAATATGGCAAAACATAATCGAAGATGTGTGTTCCAACTACGTACTTATATAATAGCCGTAGATCGTATTATTTTATTGACTGACGGCAAAAAAAAAAAACAAACCCTCAACTTTTTTTTTTTGTATTTTTATTTTTTTGTTGGGAAATCGTCAAATAACTTCTCCCGCTCTGGGCGGAGTGGAAGGGCGTGCGTGTCAGACTCTTACTGACTAAAATCCACCCGTGTTCCTTCAGTTGCCTGTACGTTGCCAGGGGCCACGGTCACCCCTTAGGACTTTCCCGTAACCCCGGCAGCAGTGGCACCCTCATATCAGCAACTGAGTCTTATTCACTACGCGAACGCATTATATAGGTAGATTGTTGATTTCCATTACTTTTAATAACTTACAAGATGTCTGCACTATTCATGCACGCCACGCAAAGAACCTTTCGTAATCGTAAGATCTTATCATTTTATAGAATGACGGCAAAAGAAAAAAAAAAACTCACTATGCTTTGCTTGCTTGCTTTTTTTTTTTCTTCTTTTAATGAGAAACGTATATTATTATTATTACTGTGGGATTATTAAATACCTTCGTACGAAGTTTTAAAACAACTTTTGGGAAGAAAAATGGTGATACTCGCACGGGATAAAACTCCCGAGGCAGCTAGAAAAATGTTCAAATCGTTTTTGTGAAGTCGGGTGTCGTGTCTGGCGGGCAACTGCCCAATGACCAATCATTGGGCAGTTGCCCGCCGTCGGATAGTTTTATGTATATATGTCGTTCGCGCGGTAAACTGTTATTGCGCGATGCAGGATTTGTGTGACTAAGATAATTTTTTCATTTGAAAACTCCTAAAAAAACGTCAATTGTTACTTCACGAAAACGATATTCAACAGAATTCTTCATTGAACTTTTTTCTTGCTGCCCTGAGAGGTGTAATCACCATTTTGATTCCAAAGAGTTCTTTGAAAACCCTGCACGAACTTTATTCATCCCACAGTAATAATTATATTTCTCATTATTTTATAAGAAGACTAGAGCTTCTGCCCGCGACTTCGTCCGCGTGTAATGGTTACTTTGGGCTAACGCTAAAAAAAACCCCCGATTTTGAAACATTCTTCATTGGTACTCCGCTCCTATTGGTCTTAGCGTGATGATATATAGCCTATAGCCTTACTCGATAAACGGGCTATCTAACACTGAAAGAATTCTTCAAATCGAACCAGTCGTTTCGGAGCCTATTCGGTACAAACAAACAAAAAAATCTTTCCTCTTTATAATATTAGTATAGAAAAGCTTAATGAGGATTTGTTTTTTTTTTTTGCCGTCAGTCAATAAAATAATACGATCTACGGCTATGATATAAGTACGTAGTTAGAACACACATCTTCGATTATGTTTTGCCATATTTTTAATAACAAAGAACATTAAACGACAACATAACACTGACTGATTCCGGTTTTTCAAGTCGATATAACTTTTTTCGGACAGACATTTCAGTGTCGGTGTAATACAATAAAATAATGAAATGGCTATGGCCCTTCGATTAACATAGGTTTTAAAGTGCTACAAGGGTGGGGACGTTTTGAGCATTGTTCAAATTTGGCACACATTTAGTTTACGAAGTGTATAGAGTGCCGCGAGTTTCTTGTGGCACTCTAGTGTCACTGCCTCGGCCCGGCTAGGGTGCCGTGAGCGTTGCATTGTCACTGTCACTTGTTATTTAGGTTAGGTTAGGTTAGAACTGTGACCACACAACGCACGAGCCGAGCGAGCGTAGCGAGCGGTGCCGCGGTAGCGGCCGGCGAAGTGCCAGGGTCCGTTTAGGCACAAGAGAATGTAATGTTTTGGAAATGTGGTGTTTTACAGCGATCTAACCTCGACAATCAAACAAAATACCAAGTGACGTGACTTAGTGACAGTGACAATGACAATCCAATGCTTGCAGCACTTTAGCCGGGCCGAGGCGGTGTTACTAGGGTGCCTGTAGTGGCACTTTATCCGATAGGGATAGAGTGCCAATGGTGGCACTCTATACACTGCCTTTAGTTTATAACCTGGATTAACACATAGTATACTTTTATCCCGGTACCTAGTACATTTCTGTGGCATAATTTCCGACAACCACGTGGGCAAAGCCGCTGGAAAAAGGTAGTTTATTATATTATTATAAAATAAAATAAAATCTAAGGAGAAACTGACTGATTCACTGACTGACATATCAACGCACAGCCGAAACTACTGGGACTAGGAACGTGAAATTTTCCACACAGCTTCCTTTAATAATAATGTAGGGGAGCACTAAGAAGGGGTTTTTGAAAATTCGACTTTTAAGGGGGTGAAAAGGGGGATTTCGATTGTATGCAAAATCTTATTCCTTGAGTTAATAGACTTGAAACTTGGCACGAATACTTACCTAAGTAAATCATAAAGTTTGTCATTTTAAGTTTTTCTAAGCTACCCCCTAAACGGGGATTGGGGGGTGTCAGAGTTTGTATGAAAAAAATTTTAGGCAAGGTCCGAATAACTCGAAACTCAGTATTTATACTTAAAATCGAAAATAAAGAATAATGCGTATCAAGGTTGGGTGTCGTTTTCGTAGTTTTCGATAGTGCTAAAGCCGATAGTGAGGTCAAAATATAAATCCAAGATGACGGCTGCGAAAGTTTTCTTATTTTTTGTCATGGGAGTCGTTTTCGTAGTTTTCGATGGTGCTAAAGCCGATAATGAGGTCAAAATGTAAAGCCAAGATGGCGGCTGCGAATTCTTTTTTATTTTTCGTCATTGGCGTCGTTTTCGTAGTTTTCAAGGGTGCTAAAGCCGATAGTGACGTCAAAAAGTAAATCCAAGATGGCGGCTGTGAATATTTTCAAATTTTTCGTCATGGGTGTCGTTTTCGTAGTTTTGGATAGTGCTAAAGCCGATAGTGAGGTCAAAATGTAAATCCAAGATGGCGGCTGTGAATTATTTTTTTATTTTTCGTCATTGGTGTCGTTTTCGAAGTTTTCAAGGGTACTAAAGCCGATAGTGAAATCAACAAGTTAAACCAAGACGGCGGATGTGAATATTTAAAAAAAAATAAACATGGGTGTCGTTTACATAGACTTCTAATGTGCATAAGCCGAAAGGGAGGTCTAAATGTAAATCCAAGATGGCGGGTCCGACAAATTTGTCATTTTTCGTCTTGGGTGTCGCTTTCGTAGTTTTTGAGGGTGCTAAAGCCGATAGAGAGTACTTCGTACGAATACTTATCTTAGTAATAAATGGGGATTAGGGGTGTCAAAGTTTGTATGAAAGATTTTTATGCGAGGTCTGATTTACTCGAAACTCAGTATTTATACTTAAAACCGAAAACAAAGAATAACGTGTATCAATATTTTTCGGAAACAACCCCTACCGGGATGAAAAGGGTTGAAATATTTTATTTGCATCGCACTGACCTATACCAAGATACACGCAACGACATCTATTTTTTGGAATTTGCTATTCACAATTTTGGGCCCGATAGGTGACGCTGCAATCGAAGTTCAAGACGGTATTCTGTTCATGACACGTACCTACACAATTTCTGAGCAGTACCTAAACTAACCTAACAAAAAGTACTAGGGTTTCATGAATTCACGATATAGTATTTCAATTATTAAACAATCAATCTGCCTAGCCTTTTCCCAATTATGTTAGGGTCGGCTTCCCGTGTAACCGGATGCAGCTGAATACCATTATTTTACATGGAGCGACTGCCTATCTGACCTCCACAACCGAGTTACTGGGTAATACGATACCCCTTGGTAAGACTGGTCGTCAGACTTTCGGGCTTCTGACGACCCGTAACAACTGTCAAAGATCCATGAATGGCAGCTGGGACCAACGGCTTAACATGCTTTCCGAGGCATGGAGGAGTCTCGGTATGTCAAGATGGTCACCCATCCACAGACCATCCACGGCAACCGTAGCTTAACCTGATGGGTCGACCCATGCGGCTGTTATTACTTAGTTTCAAGCTCCTCTACAATTCTTCTCTCAATTTCTATCAATTCATCAATTTCTATCATTAGACATCGTGCACTATTTCTGAACAGTAACCTAACAAAAAGTACAATCATTACGTTATGCTACTAATAGGATTTAGCGATTTGGATATAGGCGACAGATAGTTTATAACCTGGACAAAGAATACTTTTTATCCCGGTAGTACAATTTCCTTGGTTTTCCGACATCGGGAAAAGCTAGTATTTGCATATACAAACATAATAACATTTTTGAAATGCAATCCGTAATGTAGACTCTCCATTCATACAGATAATCTAGTAATAGTTTAAATATGAAAATTAACTATCATTCAGGTTCATGGCTTTTGAAATAAAGGTTTTAGAAATAATAGGCACTTGTTCATGTACTTACATTTTGTATTCCTCCATCCAACACACAAAATCAGATATACCTCACAATCAACACTAGGTATCTTTAAAAACACAGCTCGAGCCTTAGTAGGTACTCGTATCTCGACGTCTTATCCACGACTGCCTTGCTAAAATGGCGCTACCTCGTAACTTTAAAAATCCCCCTCCTTGTCAGACTCAAATAGTCAATTGACATCATAATATCCGGTGGCGCCATTTTAGCATTTCAAACAAATCAAATACGTTTTAATATTACCAAATACAATTATTGTGTTATTTACAAAATACTGTAAATATCTTAAAACTACAAAATGTATATAAATAGATAACACATAATTACATATTTTTGTAAATTGACATTTTATAATCTAAAAAATATGTTTTCCACGATGACATTGGAAAAATGTAATGTCATAAAAGTGTCCACTTAATTCTGCACTGAACTGTAGCTCATACGGTACGCAGCGTCATAGAAAATCCATCTAACTTACCTAATAGGGCAATGAGCTACCTAATGGTGCAGAAACCGCTTGTACTTACTTGAATTAAATTTGTTCGCCGCAAGATGGCGCGCTAGGCAATTAATCAGAACCTGCCCGCATTATCCCCGACCGGGATCGGATTTATGTATTTTATCCTTTATCCGTTATCCGTCAAATTGTGTTTATCCGTGTTGATGTAATTAGTCTTCATTGTAATGAAATTGTAAGTGGTTTGTAATTAGCAATTTGCTGTGAGTTTTTCCTGAGCTTGAAGTTTCTTTAGCTTAATGGGTTATTAATTTAGATTAGTTGTGAAAAGAATATTGGTACACCTGCGTACTTGCGTAGCTTTAGCGTATTCAATCAAACTATCCTTAGGGAGCAGTGGTGGCCCAGTGGTAACGGCCCCGACTTACGAGTTGTAGGTCGTGGGTTCGAACTGAAGCAGGCGCTTTACTTTGTGTAAATAATTTCATCACCACTGCTCTCAAAACGGTGAAGGAAAACATCGTGAGGAAATCGGCATGTCTTAGAACCAAAAATTCGAAGATATGTGACATCTGCCAACCCGCACTGGGCCCGCGTGGTAGAATACAGCCCGCTCCCTCTTACAGAGAGGAGGCCTGTGTCCCAGGAGTGGGAACATTAATAGGCTAATTATGATTATGATGATGATCCTTAGGGTATCTATATCGTACTATTAGGAGGTATCTACAATTCTACATCTATCCGTTAAATCAATTATCACCTATCGCCACAAGTTATTGTGGCAATAATCAATGAAAATGTACCGTATAATCAACGGTTGGTTCCAGAAATGAAATGAAATGAAATGAAATTGTTTATTCTGTAAATAGGATATTGGAATCACTTTTACACGTCATATTAAAATTTATGTTAAAAATTAGCTAGATGAGTTCGGCGTTTCCTATCTGACTACTCTGAGAAGAAAGGCCGAAACAAACTCAGAGGTCACAGTCTCTTTTAAAGTCCAGACATAATCTCCAGCTCAGCATTGAACGCATACCCCGGTATCCTAATGCTGGGGCCTCATCTACGTCTATCGTGAGGAAGTTTCGCACAGTGATGCGATACACGCAGAAGTGTCCAACCGCTATCAGTTATCGTCGCGATAGTTCGGGCTGCGTAGCACTTATCGCCCATGTACATAATAAGCGTGGCGCGTGGTCGGACCAGCGGAGGTCAGTCCGACTGTTGTTTCCGAACTGCGTGAACACTGGCGAAAATTATTGCGCAATAATTCGTTAAAACAATTTTTTATTTTTTCATTGAAAAAGTAAACATGTAACTCAATTTATCGTAGCTACTTAAAATTATGCTTAAAAGAAATTCAGTAACAATTCTGTATTATTATTAGCATCTGCTGCCGCAGTATGAAGCTACTAATGTGACCATCGCATTAACGGAATACCATCGCATTAACGGAATAAGTTTTTGGCGAGGAAAACATACGAAGCTTCGGCGCGCATTGCTCTGTCACGATAGATGCACATGCGGCCGGTTCATAATAGAAAGCAATCGCGTTTGGCGAGCCCGAACAAAAGACCGCGACCATCACGTATTCGTGCGATAATCGCGGTCTGAAGACAGCGTCTACTCCTTACTCCTCATTACAAGTTAGAGGATCAATAAAACATTGCCCCTTGCTTAACATATCTTTTAAATCATGGTTACAGTTCGATGGCGGCTCGGAAGTTAGCTTCTCGCTGCGCAGTACCTCACCCCTCACCCCCGCTGACCCATGAATTCGTTACTGCGCAACAACTCGCCTCATATTCCGAGCCGCCATTAAGTTTAAATCGGGGTGTACCCTAACATATTTCTCTTGGCGAAATGAATACGATTAGAAAGATTATCAATTTACCTTCGACATTTTGCATACCAGTGCGTATTTGCAATCGGACGGCGCCGTTTGTATAATGACGAATCATTCAATCTACGGCCGACGAACCAACCACCCAATTTATGCTTCGCTTTTTATTTCAATAACTTTTCCTTATAACTGTTCTAAACAAAAGAAAGTGACGCAAGTGGCCCCAGTCGCCTGAAGAAAGATAATAAAAAAATGGCTCAGGCAACTAGGACCGCGGTCCCAGCAGTTTGTCAGTGGTCCAAGTCGCCTGAATACCCACTGGAAGTCTACATCATTATCAGCCTTTTAATGTTCCCACTGCTGGGACACAGGCCTCCTCTCTGAGACAGGGAGTGGGCCGTAATCTACCATGAGGGCCCAGTGCGGGTTGGTAGATTTCACAATGTCTTCGAATTTTTGGTTCTAGGACATGCCGGTTTCCTCACGATGTTTTCCTTCACCGTTTTGAGAGCAGTGGTGATGAAATTGCGCAAGCGCCTGCTTGGGTTCGAACCCACGACCTACAACTCATAAGTCGCGGCCGTTACCACTGCCTGGAAGTCCATGTTATTGTATTAAGTTGGTAAATGTTAGATGAAACAATTGATATAAAATCTCTTTGTATGTTCCAGATAACTCCTCTATCACCGAAATGGAGGAGCGCAATAGAGCGACGTATACAGGACGAGAGGCACCTCACGATGGAGGCGGTCAGCCTTGGCGCTCGCGTTCATCCTGGGCAGTACTGGGACCTGTCAGGGACCTTCCTCTTCACTGTCTATGTGATGACAGCTTTAGGTATGTTCTTAAATCTATGTGTAAAAGTAACCCTGTCTGATCCGAAATATGTAACATTGCCAAAAAATTATATAGAATATTATTTTCTAGAAAACTAGCTGATCCGACAGACGGTGTCCTGTACAAATTAGAATTCATATAAAAATCCCATTAACCCTTTAAACGTTTTTTACCCGAATTTGAATATTTTCTGGGAAACATTTCCAATTTTTCTTTTTGTAGAACCTGTTTCGGACCATTACGAACATTTTAAAATAAAAAATAGCCAAATCAGTCCAGCAGTTCTCAAGTGATACGCTACGCTTACCAACGAATAGCATTTCATTTGGATTAAATTATATTAGCTTTTGCCGGCGACTTCGCCCGCGTGGATTTTGAAAAACATCCCAAGGGTACATACCCCGGGGTTGCGGATAAGTCCTAAGGGGAAACCGTGGCCCCCGTCTAGGTAAGGGAAGGAACACGGGTGGGTTTTAGTCAGTAAGAGTCTGACACGCCCTTCCGCTCCGCCCAGAGCGGGAGAAGTCATTCGATGATTTCCTACCCAAAAAAAAAAAAAAAAAAAGTGTACATACCGGAATTTTCATATAACTCTATTGGTATTTAAAGTTCACGATTATTGTAATCCCCAAAAATTTACTTTTTTTATTTTAATGCAAAATTATAATAATGATTGATGACTTGTAAACTTGTAGAAAAAAATAATACCCGGCCGTCCGACGTCGGGTAGCGGTACACAACGGCTTTTTTTCTTCTTAAAATTACCACATGAATAGGATCCGAAAATTGTACTTTACAGGAACGCTATTCTAGTGACTCAAAATAAGGTTGCTTCGCTGCATGAATAACAAAAGAGCCAGCAGAGCGTGTGTGCCAGTATTATTATAATTGCATTTCAGTTAATTAGCTTCAAACAACGTACATCTTTCGCTAGCTCGAAGAACAAGACACAATAAAGCTGTTCTCTAAGCACGTACTTGATTATTCCAATAATAAAATATGCTAATGCTCGTTTACAGGCTTCGGTGCGCCGGTGCCGCATACTACTTGGGGAAGGATCTCGGCGGTAATTTATGCCACATTCGCTGTACCGACACATATTTATCTAAGTAAGCTTTACATGATTCTATTTAGAGACACTAAGGGACTAGTTATGACAATCGCACGAGGCGCGCGCACAGAACGCTGCGTTTAGGGCGCGCGCCCGGCGCGTGTTGGATGCTTGTCAAATGCAACAAGTTTTCTACATTTTGTTGTAACTTTGAGCCCTCAAAATGCTCAGTATAACTGTGTATAAAAGGAATAAAAAAGGAACTTTCGTCGAGGGCGCACTACGGGCGCGCGCACTACGCGCGTACGACGCGCGCCCTTTGACAGCAACGCTTGTTATATACCAATGTTGAGGTGTGTCCTCGTGTTTTCAGGATTGACAATCAAGGGTGATGGGCAGTAAATGAGTGGTTTATTTCCTCTTGTGAAAAATTGGTTTATTGCAAGGTACAGAGTAAGTTCAGAACAGCAAGACAGAATAGTGATAGAGAGGATGGCCCGTGGCCGATGTGGAAAAACGAAGAATAATCCGTTACATAGAAATTCATATAATTTGATTGTGCGCACAAAACGCAGCGCTCAAGGCGCGCGCCTTGGGCGCTTGTTATGACTAGTCCCTTAAGGCAAGCAATCCAAAAAAAGGCACAAGTAATTGACGTTACTTCGGGTGCAGACACGCGGACTACGTATATTTATTTTTTCAATGTATTTCATAATCTATTTTATTAATTTTTATTTAGTATTTATTTCTTATCTATCTATCAGTGACATCGGCGAGGGCCATATCAGAATACCTACCATCGTGCCGAGATGGGAACCTTTGCGCCTCGCACAGGACTTTCTGCTTTTATTTTAATTTTCATAGTTTTTTTATCTGTTTAATGAGTGTGTTTTAGTTTAATCTTAAATCTCCTGTGCTTGTCTCAACAAATACTTTTTCTTTCTTTCTTTCTAGAGAATCGCGAAAGCATCACGCCTGTATTTCTCGAAGGGATGTGCGTACCCGCCCATTTCGCCAGTTATGTTTAAGTCCTTTGGAATCGGAGCCAGTTTCTTGCCATTAAATGACCGTAAATCCAGACTCCGAGCTGCTACTGAGAAATTCGTGATGGAAAAACCTGATAACACTTTTTCCGTACTGGACATCTAATCGAGGACCTTATGCTCAGCAGTAGCGCTTGCGACCACTAGACCGACAAGGCAGTCGTACCTACCTCCTGTACGCAATCGTCGCATTCATGTCACTTTTTGTTCCGTTTCCGGAACGTCACGCCGCGCGCCGATAGACACCTAGCACTAGGAAGTGGTGAAGGGCGGACGTTATTAGAGACACCAAAAAAATAAAAAATAAGTATTGACGTCGGTATTGACGTCGATCCCGCCTGGTAGAATCTGGTAATCTGACTCCAAAACTATTTGATAGTGAAGGTTGCCAGTTGAATATTAATGTTGTTGGATGAAGTGGGAGAGGAAGGCCAAAGAAAAGATGGATGGATTGTGTGAGGAATGATATGAAAGAGAAGGGAGTGAATGATAACATGAGAATGGAAAAAGAAAACGCGGGTGCGCCAACCCCACGTAGCATGGGACAAGGGCAGGTGGCAGCGTTGCCAGACGTCCCGATTTTGGCGGGACGTCCCGATTTTTTGTTTATAATTAAACGTCCCGCGCGGGACAGGCTCAGTCCCGCTTTTCGGGGATAGACGAATAAATAAGCAATTAGTAAGTAATGTATTACTTGTTTTATAAACCTCTAAAGACTTAACTGCCTTACAGGGTAAACCACACAGTGATTGTTATAGTTATAGTAAAGGAACGTATTTTCATTAAAATACGTTTGCTATTTCTATAGCTATCTATATCATTTTGAAACTCAAATAAAAGCATAAGCAGTGAAAAATTAAAATGACTGATTATTTACGTTTTCACAATATGTCCCGCTTTCGAGGAAAGAATCCCGCTTTTTTACTCAAAACAGATCAAAATCACGCTTTGGCCGAAAAAAAATCTGGCAACGCTGGCAGGAAGATGATGATTAGTGAAGATTTTCAGTCTTCAAGAAGCTATAAACTAAACATATTGCCTATTGTTTTAGTGTTAAACGCAAGCATGTGTTTAGTGGTGCAAGTTGAAGTTCGCCTCAATAAGCTGAGATGCAATCTCCTGGATAAACGACCCTTCGTTTTAGGAAGGACTACACCACAAAATGGGGGTAAGCCTACATTATGACGTAACCCTAAGAGCCTGTGCACACGATGCGTTGGCGACGGAGCGGTGTCACTGCGGCGTCCACAAATATCCATGGTATGAAACACGGTACGGTCTGGCGTCGCACCGCACGTACACCGGACTTGCAGCCCGCGAGACTCGTCTCGCGGGCTGCAAGTCCGGTACGCGTTGCGACACCGGAGCGGCACCGTTGTGCGTTGTCAAAAACACAGATATTTGACAAAAAACAATTTACGCGCTGCACGGCGCGGCGCCGCTGCAGTGCAACAACGCAGAGCCCGGGTGACTGCCAATGCGGCCTAATCTTTGCAGTGTGGCGTTGCAACGCGTCGTGTGCACAGGCTCTAAGGGCCCGATCACACGTACCAACCAAACCACAACGACACCACGTGGAAGGGCACTAATTTGTATAAAAGTGAATAGTCTATTCGCACGGACCACATTTGGCCATCAAAATAATACCGAGCACATCAAGGCGCGTCGCTACCACAACGTTGCGTCGACGCGACGACACTGTCACAGCCGAAGTCAATCTGCCTGCAAACAACAGCCACAATGTAACCACATCGCAACGACTAGTGACAACGCAACCTCGAAATGTTGTATTTACCACTACAGCTCTAGCTTTTGTATTCGAAGCTTAGTGTATTCGAGGTAATAATGGCAGCAGTGAACAAGTGCACTGTGTTGTGCGCCGATTTCGGCACGACAATCAGTTTCAGCGACACAGTGTGAGAGCGTTTATTAGTAATTGTATGAAACTACCAGTCCGACGATATCGTGTCGTTATCGTTATCGTCCAATGTGAAAACAGCTATTCTGTGAGCGGTGTTCGGTTATGTATGAAGGGGCGGGAAGATAGACACATGAAGGTACATTGTTAACAAATAAACTTAAATTAGAATGTCTAGAATCGTACAATTAATTAATTAAAAAACAACGAAAAGTTTCTGTTACGCAAATAGATACTCCTTTTTATACGTCTGTAGAGTGCTCTTTATTTACCCTCACTGAAGAAATAGAGATTTCTTCTAAAAAAAGTTGGCAACCCAACACAACACGCATTCTTCCAAATCCTTCCAAAATCATAGGAGGTACTACTTAGTCTGCCAAATTCTTCCAAAATCATAGGAGTACTACTTAGTCTGTGTATTTTAGTAGAGATGTTTGTTTTGGAACCTACAACTTCTAGAACAGTACCTACGAATAATTTGCTCACTATTGTTGTGTGTTCTATGTTAACAACATGTTGTTCCACCAGCAAAATAATTTAAACCAAAGTTCCAAATGTAGCAAACAAAAATATTAAATCTATATGTAGTACTACCGTTATAATTACATTGTACCTATGACAATAAAGCTATCAGGGTGCTACAAACAGGACAGTTTCAATTATGTGGCTCAATGTCTGTTCACACTGAAAAGCACAAAACAAAAAGAAATGCAGAAGCTCCATTTGACTTTATAATTTACTCAAATCTCAAACAATTTTATTTCAATTAAACCATATCGGTACAGGCACTTCTGAACTGTCAAGGAGTCGGTCAGTGAGAAAGATGAAGTTAGTTGCCCATTCCAAAGCGTAGTAGGTTCGTATGGAGAAGAACGGGCAAGAAACTCCATGGACTTACATCAAGCTTATAACGACGGCCTTATAAGGTTTTTTTAATTCGCTAGATGCAGGCTACGCTAGTTTAATCATTGTGCTATTCTTTTGGGAGAACTATAACCAGCAGCAGACGTCTTTTGGCTCGACGTTCACTCATCATAACATAAAATCACGCTTGTTTTCCCTGAAAGCTTTCCGGCCTCGCCTCGCATGCATGAGGTTCAATCATAACTGTACTATGATTTGTTACCTATACAGTATGTAATCAATCTGCTTAACTATGTGACTTGTAACTGGATCCTTGTGAAAATCTGTTGGTCTAAGGTTGAGGAAGACTATCCGCTCGTGATATAGTTTTATACTAGTACGAGGGGATAGGGCGAATCAGTCCAAAGACAACCAAACCATTTTTCCAATCTACCAACTCACATTCTCCAACTGTTGACCTGTGTAAATTTTATTGTCAAAACGATTTTTGGTGTATCCTGTACTCTGTATGGTTGTCTCATATTCATGAATAAATAAATAAAAAATGAAAAAATTATCTGCCTAGCCTTTTCCCAACTATGTTGAGGTCGGCTTCCAGTCGAACTGGAATCAGTATTTACATGGAGCGACAAACATCTGAATATCAGTATTTTACAACACGGAACGACTGCCTATAGTGCCTATCTGACCTCCACAACCTAGTTACTGGGTATTACGATACCCCTTGGTAAGACTGGTTGTCAGACTTTCGACCTTCAAAGATCCTCTCATGCATCATCATTGGTACTTGCCAGGTTTTGGAACCCACAACCTCAGTTGTAGGACTTGTAGGTTCAAAAGCTGGCAAATACCAATGTGGCTTTTTCAATTCATATTATGTACTTTCTGAATTTATCTTGGACATTACTGACATTGGTGAAGGAAAAACATCGTGAGGAAACCTGAACATATAGTTAATGTAAGTCTGAAATCGCCAACCCGTCTTGAGCAAACGTGGTGAATTGGTGATCAATGCTCGTGCCTTCTCTGAATGAGAAGAGACCTTTGCAGACAATTATAAGCTGGTATTATTATCCTTGAAAGAAAGAGATTATTGTTGAACTTCTGAATGAACCTTCCATTTCTTGTTTGGTTATGTTTGAATAGTATAAAGCAGCAAACGATTCATCAACCGATATCAGATGTAGTGAATCATGGACACTGTCCATGTGTCCAACGTGTAATATTACAACTGTCCAGTGGACAGTTGCAATATTACATATATTATAATATGTCTTGAGCTTCGAAATATGAAGCCGTCCAGTAACGTCTCCTTGGTATAATTTAAACAGTTGAAGCTCCAGTAACGGTTTTAGTGAAAACCTGGTGAAGAATCTTTGGTTATTTCTTAAGCAGCTTATGCTGTAATCTACGTTTCTCGCATTTATTGCGACGGTATTTCACGGAAAAATAGGATGTATGGGCGTCGCGTCGAGCACCCGAACGTGAATACAGTTCTATAAGAAATAGCCTTTATTATTTGAGTAACCTTTTCTCAACTTTACTCCTCTCAGTATATAATATTCCCACTGCTGGGAGGCCTTTTATCTGTGAGAGGGAATAGGCCATAATGTGTGGTAGGCAGGGGGGGGGGGGTTGAGGGTTCAAACCTCCCCGAAATATGAGAAATGTGAATCTCAATACTGAGTTCGACCCCCCTTAGGGTACCTCCGGTACTCTAATATTATAATCTACAAAAACAGTGAGTAGGTACGTTTATATACCTACTGTATTTTTACCGACTCTGACTTTGTATTGAATGAATTCCTGTGACTTCAGCATTCTCTGAGAGAGTCTAACCCATAGAAATATAAATAGCTATGATATAACCTATCCCAGGCGGGGGGGTGATAAGATTTCCGAGCTCGCTTCGCTCGCTCTTACATCCTACACTTTTCTTCATAACTATTAAATTTTCATTTGCGGCTTTTGTGGAAATGATCTCCTTTCATATTTTGTAGACTCATAGACGCTTCGATTTGTTCACCATTTTGTATTTTGTTAAGTACCTGAATACTTGTTGACAGGCTTACACTGTCCTCCCAAGCCTATTAGGTAACAGTGTAATCTGAAAACATACGTGAATTTTCTCGCCGGCTCTTCTCCATAAGAAAGGACCAATTGGAACCGTGTAAATGGAAAAACTGAACGTCCTTTTTTTGGCTGACCGCTGAATTTAAATGGAACAAAACAGCATTGACCATTATGCATCGCTATCAGTTAATTACACATTGCACACCCACAAATCATTCGATACATTCTCATTGCAAGCGTACATACGGTTGCTGAACATTCGTTAATGTGGCTAGCGACCGGGTAAATATTTTATCATCCGTGCCTCGCCGCTGTTTGCTTATTGGAGCTCTGTTAACGCGAAGTAAGTACATATATTTGACTTATTTTGCTGAAAGAGACTAACTACTGTTCCAATATTGTGGCTAGGTAATATAAATTAATTTTAACTTTTGCATAACATTTATATTTGGCCTGAGCAAATAACGACCACATTTCTGAATTTCGTACAAAGCTCAAGTGGCTTCCCATACGTCTTCGCCGGAATTCTCATATCTTATTTCAGCTCTACAGTAGTTCCACTAGTTTCTATGATAAATCTTGTACAGTTCAAGCAGTACGGTTATGGAATGCCTTGCCCGTGTCGTTAAAGCGTGCCTACTCTTTGTCAATTTTAAAAATTAATTTAAAAAACTAACTGTCTCCTTAACACGTTCAGTGCCGGGAGCCCTCCTGGAGGGTTCATTTTAAATGTAGGTTTTTCTTAGCGAATACAGCATTATAAACCGTGAAAATTAAATCAGATGTATATTTTAACAAGATTTATTCGTATTTATGCGTTGGTTTTCAAAACAAAGAATTCGTTTTTTTTTTTTTTTTGTACACGGTTATAAATATTCACAAAAAATTTAAAAGGTTGAAAACTACGTATAACGACAAGACCCCCAGGAAACACTACCTATTTCACTTCGTTTTACAGTGTTTTATAACACGGTTTTAAACCTAATGCCGTTGACCATCCGTGATGGTTAAGTTTAGCGCAAACGTAATGCTGGGAACCCTCCCGGCGGGTCCACTTGCAATATGTATGGCGGCATGGCGTATGAGCTCGACGAAAATGGGTGGAGTCCAAAGTGTTAAACATCATTTTTATGTCCTTTGCACTTGTTTTATGATTATCATTGTATGTATATAATGTAAATGGTACACCACAGACTACCTGCAGTATTGTCTCTCCATTCTCCCCATTCAGATCTTAAAAAAATCGGTTTTATCGATAAGACCGCCCATTGTGTCACCCTATGACCCGTGAGAACAGCGTAGACGGTTCACCTTCTTTCTGGCGAATATGCGAGGTCCGCAACGCAACTTGCGAAGAAGGTAGCCATAATGCCCAATCATTGGAGCTGCAATGAAGACATGCAGTGCATTAGCACACGAGTATCAAACGATGTTTTTCAACACACTGACATGACATGGAAATAACAGACGTGGTTGCGCAATATACTTATTCTTGCCACGGCACATCCTTAGCAGTCAGCCGTATTTTTTTATTATCGTTCCAGATTCTGAAAGCCCATTCATATTCCCCTTAACAAAATCCCTTTAATGCAACGCGGAGTAGCGGTCGAGTAGTAATTAAACAAAACATTAAGTGAATTACCAGTGCTTTTCACAGCCTGCGCCGCCGCACTTACTGATAATTACATAGTGGCAAGCAAAATTGCATAGTAGTGAAGAATCGTAATCGTATCGTGATTTTCTTATAGACAAACAATTCTGAAATCAAAACTGTCCTAGTGAATATACCTATATAAAGACTATTGCTGCATTAATTTTTATCACATCTCTTCAAAAAAGAGCTATTATACTTAGTTTATTCTTCGTAAACAGGGACTAAAATAGCTTTTTAATCCCTAGGGACTAAATATAATTTGAATTTGTAATGTGGATCTTGTTAGTAAAAGTTCCAATCACCAAACAGATCAATCACGAACATTGTATGAACAAGTAACAGGGTGGCAAGAGAGAAAGTATGAATTTGGTCAAAATGAAAATCCAGGATGGCGGCTGCGAAAAGGATAGTGGGCAAAATACACCCAGCTCCGCCACAGTTGAAACCATTGTAGTTTAGAAGACATTGCTTCTCCCTTTACTCAGGCCGAAGCGCATCAAAATCTGTCCCGGGGTTCTTCATTTCCGACAATGTTAGGTTACGTTAGGTTAGATAAAATACATGCAGCTCCGCCACAGTTGAAACTACTGTATTTTTGAAGACATTGCTTCTCCCTTTACTCAGGCCGAAGTGCATCAAAATCGTATCGTTTTCACGGTTTTCCAGGGTGCTAGTGAGGTGAAAATATAAATCCAAGATGGCGGCTGCAACAATTTTCAAATCTTTCGTCATGGTATCGTTTTCATAGTTTTCGACGGTGCTAAAGCCGATAATGAGGTGTAAATGTAATCATAAATAATGTAATAATAAAATAATCCAAGATGGCGGCTGTAAAAAAATTGTTTTTGTTTGAAATCATACGTGAGAAGGAACTTCGTTCCTGACGGGGGTCGAACCCCACACACGTTTTTTTTTCTCGTGGAAGGTGATAAAAGTGGAGTGTTCATCTCGAGAGCAACACTATTTTAAGCTCGAGTGACGTACTTTGAATACCTCGCTGCGCTCAGGATTCTACTTTAGAAACCTTCACTCCGCTCTGGATTCAAAGACACACTCTCGCCTTAAAAAATTGTTGTTTGCTCCCTAGGCAAACAATCTACTATTTTAGGACATTTTATTAAGTTTTTTCACTCACCACCTGCTCGCTCATGTCATATTAAACCTAACAACACAGGGCCGTATAATACAGGAGAAATTCCTAGTATCTATGGGTTTCAGACTGAAAGGTTAATCCATCTATAGGTACTAACTATATTAAAAATAGCTATTTGAAAGGGGTTAGAAGATTTTTGTATGGAGGGTGGCCCTAACATGATATCGCCATTTTGATTTTTTTTCAGAATCGCGGTGAAAATCGAAAGTTATATATTTAGATAGAGGACACCTTATACAAACAAAAAATGTCATATGACATAATATCCTAAAGCGTCAGGTTTCGGAATTATTCACTGAAATATAAGTCGAAAACTGAACCCTGAAACAAGGGTTTTTTTTTGTTTTTTTTCCCTTCAGGTAAGTATATTGAACTATGAAAACATAATTGCATCATGTCATGGTAATATTTTAGTTAAGAGCGAAAGAGACAAAAATATATGTATACCCTCCGCCGAATGAGGACGTGTGTTATATGGTATATGTCTTTTATGATGCATGGCATGGACGCACACCCAAGAAAATCCTATTCAGCCTCCCGCTGCCTTCTTGGATGATATTATTTATACCGAATATGATTGTAAAATTTTATGTTTTATTCACTAGGTGTAGTCAATTAATTAATGTGTAAATAACTTAATCAACATGAAGCAACTACAACATAAATAAATAATAATAATTGTTATTTTTATCTTTGAATATCTCAGAAACGTGACGCTTTATGATGTTATATTATATGAAGTTTTATGTTTGTACAAGTGTCCCTTAACCAAATATGACATTAATTGTGCATCTCGATTTTGAAAAAAAAAATCAAAATGGTGGCTGATTTTAGGGCCAAAATCTTCAAACCCCTTTGTATGTAGTGTATATCCTCGGAACTACTGATCAGATTCCTAAAATACTTTCACTAATGTGAAGCTTCAGTATTGCCGAGTGTCACAGAATATATTTTATATTAAAACAAGAAACATGCGACCGAAGTGGCGGGCAGAAGCTACTGTCTCATATTTAAACTTGGTCAAAAATATAGGTAGGGACGCTGGTACGGTATGACACAACTTAGATGTAGCATCGGCAAAATTCGTAAAACCGATCACCATCCGAACTGAGTGGGCCTTCAAAATCACCAATATTTTATTACTGCTTTAGGTAAAAATTATCTTTACGTAAACGCAATAACTTGTGAAGTTATATAACCAAACAGGTACATTAATGAATGAATGCATATTTTCAAATTTATGCTAAATCTTAGTTGTGTCGTACTCTATCTACCTATTTGTAGGCTGGTAGGGAGATAATTATGAGGATAGCTAATAGTGTGTTTTGTTCCAGAAAGTCCTAACTGCAGTCGAAGCTCGGATGTTCTGAAGACTCCCAACAAAAGCGGTATTGGCAAGAAAATAATGGTAGGGATTTCATTGATAAATTGCTTTAGTATCCCATCTGAGCAGCAGAAAATAAAAAGATTACTGAGTAAAAGATGGACGTGCATTAAATCTTACAATCGCCGGATACGGTAGGACCTAATCCATGTTTTTGCACGGCTTGGTCGTCGCTGGTTTATCTAGATACCAGCGCTATCTATTTTGCAAATAATGGTAGCATTATGCTGAGAAAGTGGCCTTTTTGGCCTTACTCAGGTCTTTCCTATTATTTTTGTTTTCGTTTATTCCTAAAATATAGTTTTCTCAAACATGCTTGGAAATTCGAACATTATTTTGACAACCTTCTTCGAGATAAACATTTAGTACAATAATACCTCAATGGAGATAAATTGAAATTGCTGTAGTGGTCAAAAACAAGCGAGCATCAGGCCGACAATCTTAGTATGAAAATCCTTATCTGTCGTGTTTAGCGGCCAAGGCCAAATAAATTAGGTACTATATGGGTACTATGAAAACTCATATCTGTCCTATTATTTAAAAATGGAACTAACTTTTTACTTCCACTAACTTATCAAAGATTTTATTTAAATTTCGAACTGGATTAGCAAATAGAGCTGTGAAGAATCAAATGATCATATTGGCGCGTGAAAAATTTTCTTTGTTAGTCATTGATTCTGGAATTTATAAATAATTTACTTGGTTTGAATTTCCGCGCATTGTTTGAGAAAAGTACTATACAAACCTTGGCCGCAACGGCATGCCCTAATTGCTGGCTGGCCTCGACAGTAATGTACTAATGTTTGTTTATTTTGTTAGTTGTAAATGCTCCTTTTTTATTTTATTTTATATTAGGTACTAGGTACTGTTTGTATTTCCTGTCCGAGTCCCAAATAAAATATCTTCTTTCTTTCTTAGATGCACAATGATATGCCGTAGTTGGCCGTAGTTATTTACTTTAACAGGAAAATATTAGGTAGATACTTTTGATGAAGTCAGTTCGTTTATCGTGTTGCAATTTGTTGCATTTTTTTGGAAACCTGCTTTATGACTTTGACTAAAGCCGTCTTTGAGTTCGAGTAGGTAAGGAATTAGTTTGGAAACATTTTGTGAAACCAAATTCCCTTAGTTTCATTCTTTCTGATTGACCGACTCCTATCAGTTCAAAAGTCCCTGTAGGTTCAGCACCCTAATTACGGAATGCACGATCAATTTTAAATTGAAACCAATTGAAAAAGATTGTGAGTCCATTGCTTCATAAGTTCGACAAAAAAAATTGAGCAGATTATTTTTGTCGAACTTATGAAGCAATGGACTGGCAATCTTTTTGAAATAAATGCTTTGAGAAAGAGTTTGCTGCCTCATAGTCAGTGCCCTGTAAGCGTCACACGCTTCACGGACTAGTCTATGACCGCAATAAAACAGTACGTTGAACGCTTATCGGATCTACCAAATTAACCCGCACTGGGCCCGCGTGGTGGATTACAGCCCACTCCCTCTCACTGAGAGGAGGCCTGTGTCCCAGCAGCGGGAACATTAAGTATAGGCTGATTATGCTTATCAGACCTACGTGCGTCCAGAATTAAGCAAGCAAATACCTACCACAGCCACAGCCCCCAATGGTAAAATTTGCAACCAACAGTGAGATCTTTACAGAACAGCGGCAGATATCAACCTTATTTTGCCACATACAAAACTTCCTTTTACAGTTTTACTACATTTTGTTTTTCCAGCGTTTCCTCAGGGTGTTCGGCGCGTGTCGGAGTGTGCCTCTCGTTGCTGCTTTATACTACGTGTGCGGCGCGGCTGTGTTCGGCCTAGCACGCGGGAATACATCGCTAGATATCGCTTTGTTCCCGCTAGAGTTCACCACTAGTGGGGGATTGGATCGCGTGAGTATCTTAGCCATCACTAAAGCGCAGGCCACACTGGGAACGAAGCTAAGTTCGTTTAGCTACGCTCATGTAGCTACCGCGTGTTTGCTACGGTTCACACGGCGAAGTATGAAAAGACGCGATCACTACATGAGCGAACCTAAACAAACTAAGCTTCAGGCGCGATCCGAGGGGGTCCTAGGAGTCATGACCCCCCCCAAAATCGTACAAGTCAAATTGACAATCCTTCTTTAAATAGAAATTTTTGAAAATGTTATATTTAAATTATTAACTTCCTGTTTTAAATCGTTTAACTAAACAAAAACAATGAAATCAATTCATTTCTCACAAGTTTTTTGTGCTATAAAGTCTTATTTTTTACTATCAATAAGAAGTATTTGTCTGTGTGACCCCACCCAAAATCTTTGACTGCGACCGCGCCTGCTAAGCTTCGTTCCCAGTGTGGCCTGTGCTTAAATACATTTTGTTATGTAAACATCGAACGATTTTTTTATTGAAAATACAACTTTGTCGGTTTTTGGTTTTGGCATGTTTGCAGGCAAAACTTCAATTACCTATTCTGATCATTGGTTGATGGGACGCAATAATAACAAGTTGACCTGTGCTTCAGGCCTTAAGTTTACTCCGCGTGTTCATACTAGGCCTAGTGTTGATGGTCTCACTATTTTTAGTTCGGGTAACTTTCAGCACACCCACGAGTACCTAATTTTATCTTCACACAATGTCGGGTGCCCACACCAAGTAGAAAATGTTATAAGTGGCGTCGTTTTAAAAGGTCGTACACCCACGCTTGTCAGTACCTATCGTGTTCGCCGTTTCAGACTTTGCTGTGTTACTTTCACAAACCGGCCCTAAATTATGAGGCTACTAAGTATAAATAGTAGAAAACAGAAGTGACAGTGGGGAAAAAGGAGAGGAAATCTTTTGCCCAGCAGTGGGGGAGAAATACAGGCTAAAATTATATCATAATCACTCTAGAGCAGGGGTCGGCCAATAATATTAAAGGGGTCCGGATAGAGGATCCAGAAAAAAAAACTTAGTATTATGAGGTTTTTTCCTGGACCCTCTATATCCGGATCCCTTAAAATTATTGCCGACCCGTGCTCTAGAGTGATTATGATGTACTAAAAAGTACTTACTAATTCCATGACTTGAACGTAACCGTTTCTTTTTTCCTTTTTATGGCATCTCGCAGGTCAACGTAGGCGGTTGTCGGCGGCATATCCGTCCGGGCTATCCATAGACCGTATTATGCATAGATGTATTGTATCTATCTATGGTATTATGACGGTGACGTATTAATGCCACCAGTTTTCCATTTTTCCAGTGTGATAGAGAGACGGAGCTAGACAAGGCCGATAGCACCATCCTTTTTTCGGAGTGGAATGATGATGCCATTAGCGTGTTTGCGGCTAAGTAATAACAGCCGCACGGGTCGATCGATCAGGTTAAGCTTTGCTTGCCGCAATTGGTCCGTGGATAGGTGACCATCCTTTTTTTTTTTTTTTGTTGTGAAATCATCCAATGACTTCTTCCGCTCTGGGCGGAGCGGAAGGGCGTGTCAGACTCTTAATGACTAAACCCCACCCGTGTTCCTTCCCTTGCCATGCCAGGGGCCACGGTTTTCCCTTGGGACTACCCGCAACCCCGGCAGGGGACCAGGTGACCATCCTTACATACCATTATGGGTCGTCAGAAGGCCGAAAGTCTGGCAACCAGTCTTACCAAAGGGGTACCTATCGTATATCCCAATAACTGGGTTGTGGAAGTCAGATAGGCAGTCGCTCCAAGTAAAATACTGGTATTCAGCTGCATCCTATTAGACTGGAAGCCGACCCCAACATATTTGGGAAAAGGCTAGGCAAAAGATGTTGAATGATGATAGCATTAATAGGTAAATAATTCGGCCCCTCAGGTGCCTTAATAAATTAGGGGCTACAGCCACGGCTTGAACATAACGCCAATTATTTACAGATAAGTGGCCACGTCCGGATCCTGTACGGTTGGTACGTGGAGGGAGCTATGATGCTGCTGTCGTGCGCGCTGGCAACGGTGCGTCGGCACAGCGGTGCCGCCGTCACTTCCATGACGGAGAAGTATAGGCTGTTTGAGAGCGGAGATTGAATCACGAAATAGTTTTATACCTTTTTTCAATCAGGGGGCCTACCACCACCTCTAATGGTGAATCCTCACAACCCGGCGGCACAGCCAAGAGGCTTTGCTTGTGGTCAAGCCGCCGGCAGAAGCCGGCAAATGCTGTGAATAGATATTCTCGGTTATCTTGTGACTTTCGGTGAAGTGAGTTGTACGCAGATACTGGAGACAAAAAGGACGATAACACCGCAATTGCTGCTGCAATTTTCGTGTATATTCTCTGTCTTAAAAATAAAAAAGTAGCAAAAGAAGATGTTCCTCCGATGCCGCGCGGTGCGGCCGGCGGCATCGCCAACAAAATGACCGCCGCCGGCTTTGTTGCGATTGCCGCATACAAAGCCGCCGGCCATGCCTTCGGGCTATGTGGATCCACAATTAAGCAGTATTAATATTACTTTAAATGTGGGAAAGAGATGAAGCTCTACAAGAGGTATAGCTCCATTTCTTTCCCCCACTGAAGTAAGATTAAAATAATACTGCTAAAAAGGTGGTGGTGGTGGTAGGTCCCCAGGTCAGCTATGTGGGGGGCTTTTCGTATTCATTTGTAGGTATTGCTGTCTCCAAATCTTCATACAAAACACATTGCCAAGCACTGAAATTTTTAAGCTCTAACCCCTCGTAGATACTGCATAAAGCTACGGTTGCGTAGAAGAGCGGTGGCCGCCAAATAGCGTCCGCAATTAATCGTTGAATGACGTCACTAAAACGTTATTTATGAAAGTAAGTTGGTGTTTTCATAGAGAGCGTTTTTGCTACCGTAAGCTAAACTCCAGGTGCCGTCTTTTTCATGACAGCCGTCACTGCGACCGCTCCGTAGCTTAAACGATTATACTGGGAAACGATAAAATTAGACGCACATTAAATGTTCACAATTTTATGTTTATAGGCACCTTAGGGCGAATTTCACCAATGAAACTGAACGCATTCAGCACATCTCAACCGCGTTCAAGAGCTGTCAGTGTCAAAATTGTTGTGCAATATGTCAATCTTCAATCTCAATGTCAATATTGCACAACAATTTTGACACTGACAGCTCAACCAATGAAACTGAACGCGTTCAACAGTTCTAAACCAGATAGCGCGTGCGCGTGCGTGGTTCTAAAAGTGCTGAACGCGTTCAGTTTCGTTGGTGAAATCCGCACTTTAAGTTTTATTATAATTATAAGACAAGTCGTTTAGTTAATTTATCTCTTTCCACTGCCACAGTCAAGCATTAAAAAAATGTTTTGAAATAAAACAAAGCTTTAAGTAATTTGTCGTTTTATTTATCTACCATGTCCTACACACTAGTCAACGGCTATGTACAGCGTCTTTGATTACAATTACTTTGTGAAATGTCCAATAAAACAAATGTTCAGACATACTGCAACTTTAACATATTTTTCGCAAACCTAAACCGACATGTTTTCACCATTCTACATGTATCACAGAATTGTAAAGTAAATCATACAAATGGGTGAATGAATACCTATTTTTGGTAAATTCAAATACATATTAAACAAAAATAATAATATTCTTTGAAAGAGAAGCGAAAATTTTATAACCTATTTTTCGGAAAATTTTACTATGAAGAGGTCAGTGTAAGCGCTTTGGTGATAAAGGAACAAAACAATATATAAATAAAAAATAAATTAATTTAGGTGATTATGTATAGAACTCAAACAATCATATTTCGATTCTTTTCCTAAATTCTAGAATCTAACTCATCTCAATAATTTTTGCATTTTAGGAATTCGACGTCTTTTATTTAATAATTATTTCATGTTTTTATATATTTTAATATTTTGTACCACGGAGAAGTAATTAAAAGGAGAAGTAAGCGCGACTAACACTCCACCACGTACCGTTCGCACATCTCACATATTCGACAAAGTGTTCTTCTCAAACATACGCAAAATCAATCCATAAATACTACCTACTCCCAATTTCACAAAACCGAGCCGTATATGCTAAAGACAGCAACACAACCACGTTTTATCAGCAAAGCGCTTCAACCCTTATTACAATATACATAGGTATAATAATAGCTATCTACGCCTTGCTCCTCTTAGATTCTTCGACCACTTCCTCCTCGGTGGCTGTTCCCTTAATAGACTTCTTGGGTCTTATGGCTTCTTTGACGGCGTCCACCATATCAAGGGGCTCAGATATTGACACTTTCTTACCTGAAATTGTGAATGGAGTTTTAATATTAATATTTATTGAGCAAAACAGCAGGATTTTAAGGATCTTCAAAGATTTAAATCGTGAGTTTTGAACGTGCTAAGAGGTATGCGGGATAATTTTCAGTGTGAGAGGGCGAGACAATACTATGTTTGGTACTACAAATGTCATTGTTAACGAAGCACAAAAGTGATGATCATCATCCGGCCCAAACATGTAAGTTAAGGTGGATGCGCTAAGGTAGCCCGCGAAATTTAAATTTTCTTGCAATTTAAAAAATAGTTTCTTGCAATTTGCAAGTCAGTGTCAGTACAATAGACGATGTATATTTAGTAATCTAATCCGCTTAACTGGATAGGAACCCTGTAAGAAATCGACACGTGTTTCACCTCTCAACGAGGTATCCTCAGGATAACCATTGACTTGTTGCGAACCGGAAACGACGTGTTGCCACGCCAAGCGCCGAACGCAGAGTGAAACACACCGGCAACCCCACTAATATAGGATTACTGTTCAGTCCACCTCGGCTAGGGTCGTTATGAGCGCGATTAGGGGCGAACAATCGCAGCAAAGGTGACCTTGGAATACTCGTATTTAATTCGATCAACAGTATAACGTTTCCTGTATTTTTTGCAATTTCTCAACTCTCTAGTTTTAACTCTCTATTTCTAAAATCACGCATTAGTCAATTAACTATCTTAAATTTAATTTTTTAGGTCAGTGTTAGATTGTATCTGATCAAAATATGATTCGCGACCTTAACAAAAATGTATTTACAGAATTATAATCATTAGGATCATTAATACATCTTTCTAAGTTAGAATAATCCTCAAATTACAGGATGATTTTTATGATTATAATTCTATAAATAGATACTTACATCTGAAAATTGCAAAAAAGTTAAGAAAATGAAATTTTTTTCGCGGGTTAGCCTGATGCTTTCGCCTTAAAGGAAATTCCTTTGACGCAGATTTTGATAAAAGATTTGCACTGAAATCTAAAATAGGTGTATCACTCAAAAATGTATAAAATAATGAAATTGCGTTATATTACTTACAAACATTAATTTAAACAAATTGAGCCGAATATTATGGATCTAATGCAAACATACTATGATGATATGGCAACACCAAATTAACACACCATAAACTATACAAGGTCAACTTTTCTTAAACTCTAGCAACTCCGTTAATGTTTTCGATTTCGATTTGTGACTATTCTGTACATACTTTAAAATAGTTTAGTCACGCAAGGGAACATACATACTCAAACTAATGTAAAAAACGACTAAATTCTATTGATTTTAACTTACAATTTTATTTGACCTACAAGAAATAAGGCTTATTTAGTGTGTTCGTTATTTCTCTCGTATTGCTCCTGGAAATCAATTAACAATGACAACATTACAATATTTCCTATACTCCTTTCAACCATTTCCAGTTTCGCTAATCATGCTTCTGAAAAATATTCTCTCTCTTTCATGTAGTATTGTGTATTTGTTCATATACAATATGTAAAAAAAACCCTGTCCGATTCGAAAGGGTAGGTACTGCAATAACATACCAAAATTTATTTAAATTTTTTATTATTATTGATAATAAAATGATACTCCAGAAATAGAAAATTTTCAACAGGGGTCATAAGTTATGCTAAACGACAGCCGCCAGCGCCCCATGTAATACCCGGTAAAATTCCCCGTTGAAAAATAAAAGGCATTTTTTTTTCTTTTTCCCTAAAAATTATCACATATAAGTACAACGTTATTTTTTGTTTATACTAAACCTCTTAAGGGGTTATTCATCACTATGAACAACTTTCATTATGGGGACAACGCTGAAATTGCGAAAAAAAAACAATTGTTCCCGATTTTGTCGAGATAATTATGTGAACATAAATGTAGGGAACAACTGTTTTTTTTTTGCGTTGTATATTATGCCGTAGCCAGAGCTTAGAATTGACCATTTCATGAAATGGCCAACGGACATTGGCCATATCATTTAAACGTCAACGTTTAATGATATTTCAGTCGATGTTTGGCCATATCATTAATGTAGGGTATCCATGGTGTGAGGTGTATGACAAATAGCAAAGTAACTGCGACCAACTTGGAAGTAGCGCCCGCCGGCCGCGGCCGCGGCACCGCTCGCTCGGCTAGCGCGCGATTTGTCACAGTTCTAACCTAACCTAACCCATTTGGTCGGGGTGCCACATAAATGGGGAATTTTTTATTTTTTTTTAAACTTATGTTAAGTGCCATGTTTCATTTCACGCCGCGGCAGCGGCCGGTGAGCGCTACTTTCAAGTCGATCGCTTTTCATAATATCATATTTGGGAACGAAATAAAAGTCCATCGATTTTTTTTGCGTGGTCACCCTAGTTTGTTGGATTTGTTGTATGCCGCCGCCATGATGGACAACAAAAACCAAGCGACATCAACGCCTCTACCGGTGGATAATCTAACTATTTTACGATATGATCAGTAATAATTGGCCACATCATGAAGTAGTCGTGCGTTTAACTGTTCATATCGTTAAACGTTGAGTACCTATTCAATGATCTGGCCAGGCCACATCATGATGTGACCAGTGGTCGATGTTCATTTCATGAAATGATCAATTTTAAGATCTGGCCACGACATATTATACACTCTCAGGATGATACCTAACAACACCCTCGGATCGGACTGGCTTTTGTTTACATGTTGCTGTCGTCACAATTTGTGTTCACCTGAACGTTGTTTGTTTACTGAAAACATTAATTAAGCAATGAATCTGCGGGGTTATTACATAAACACACTTACAATGGCATTCTGACAGTTCAACAACATTCATTGCGTCACATACGTTGTCCAGCAGACGAATTTTCTAAACATATGAAGCGATGGATTAGGAATTTCCTTCAAAACCCGATAGCGATTGAAAGTGGTTTACGCAATTGGGGTGGTATTCTCATTATTAACTAGACCAACTGATTCGGTCCTAATTAGTTCCACCTTATTCATGGGGATCCCTTCTTTTCGCATAATGTTCTTTGTCCTAATATACTTCGGCATAACGATTTGGGCACAATTTGTTTTGGCATAATAATACTTCGGCATAATTTTTTTAGGCATACATTTTATGTTGGCATAATCATCTTAAAGACTAATTTGTTTTGGCATAAATTTGATTCCAGCATAACGTTAGTAGGCCTAATGACTATTAGCATAATAATATTTAGGCATATCTTATTTGTTTAGATTAGGATTAGGTTAGGTTAGGTTAGATTTAGGCATATCTTATTTGTTTAGATTAGGATTTGGTTAGGTTAGAACTGTGACCAACTGCGCGCGAGCCGAGCGAGCGAAGCGAGCGGTGCCGCGGCAGCGGCCGGCGAGCGCTACCTCGAAATATTATGCTTAAAAAAGTTATGCTTTAGAACTAAATTTATGCTTTAGAATATTATGCTTAATCATTATTATGGTTAGAGAAATTATGCTTAAAAAAATTATGCGTAAGCTGTTATGCGTAACTATATTATGCGAAAATATAATTATGCCAAACAAAATTATACTAAGTTATATTAGGTCTTAAAATTTTATGCAAATGAATAGGGAACCTATTCATGTAGCTCCCAATAAGTACGCTCGACGCGCAGTCGAGCTACGGCGAAGCGCTCACTGCGCTACGAGACTTAAGAGCGTTTATTCTGAAACTTGGCAACGTCGCAAATAGATGTCAAATATTTCGCTGTTTTGATTAATTTGGCAATATGTATGGAAATATAAAATGTGGCTAACTAGCGAACTAGAATATTAATACTGAATTGCAATTATAACACTGAATTTGGTGTAAAAAAGGCATTTGGAAAGTTTCCAAATACTTTTTTTTACATTTAAAACGAAATATTCGAAGTTACGATATTAATTATTGCATTTCATAATCAATATTTTAGTTCGCTAGTTAGCCACATTTGATTTTTCCATACTGCATATTGCCAAATTAAACAAAACAGGTCAATATTTGACAGCTATTTCCGACGTTGCCAACTTTTATTTTAAACGCTCTTAACGTAATGAATGATGGCAGTCACCTAGCAGAGATTCCCCTACAGTTCCACAAAAGAGACCCAACATTAATGCCCGTTTTCACCTTCACTAAGTGACACTTAAACGTATCCCTAAATAAAAGCGCATTGTTAGATTTTCAACTCTCAGCGCTGAGCCTAGCGTTGAAAATCCAACAGTGCACTTTTATTTAGGGATTATTTTAAGTGTCACTTAGTGAAGGTGAAAACGGGCATTAGGCCTTCATTCTGTCGTACCAACATAAGGCAGCCTGTCCACTGGAGCGGAGAGGAGAGGAGCGGAGCGGAGATGTGCCATTATTAACCAATCAAATCTAAACTCAGGGGCGGAGTCAAGTCGAGTCAAGATTCTATTGGTTAATATTGGCACATCTCCGCTCCTCTTTTCTCCTCTCCGCTCCAGTGGACAGGCAGCCTTAGAACTAGACATCTAATCAGAACGTTTAATCATTATAAATAGCTAAACAAAAATTTAAATTCTGACCTGGAAATATTTCGAGATTCCTTGGTATTCGGAAAAATTACTGGGTAGTTTTCTCTCATTTACTGAATATTTGTTGAAGTTTTTTTTTTTTTATGTAACTGGTCATTTAGGTACTTTATTTCCCCAAGACATTTTTGTTCAGTGCCCTTCACTAAGATTTATTTCATTTTTTACTATTATTTATTGCAGTAATTACTTTTTCTACTAGTTTAGTTAGCATCTTCTGTCCAGTGTCTTTTTTTCTTTGAACGTTACGTACGCCTATAAATTATGCATACATTAGAAGTAATACCTACATTTAACTTTATTATATAAATATAAATTTCTCCCTAATAAAATTCTTAATACAAAAACAAGTTAGATTCGGCACAAAATTTATTTTTTGTATAAAGAACTTTACCACAGTCGAAATAGAATTCGAAGTACAAAAATTATTCGATAGTCTAAACCCCTTTTGCGTAACACACTTCCAAAGGATTTTGAAAGAAATCCCTAATCCATCGCTTCATATATGTTTGAAAAAATCGTCTGCTCGACAATGTAAAAAACGCAATGAAAGTTGTCGAATTGTCAAAAAATTAAAGGCATTGCAGTTGTTCGTGTGTTACGCAACTACTCCGCTGATTTAATGATAAACCTTGATTTGTAATAAGGCAGTTATCCTTGACTTAAATCTGTTAAACGTTCAGGATACATCCCAAATTGTAGAATGTTTGAGCTGCTGTGCCATCTGCACAGCTATTCACAACCGCATGGTCGGCTATCGAATTCAATTGTTAAGGTTCGTTTAGGGAGAACGCTACAAAATGGTATCTTTTATGTTCAAAAAATCAAAAAAGTTATTTTTTTTGTAGCGTTCTCCCTAAACGAACCCTAAGAGCGTTTATCCTAAAAGTTTGCAATAATTAATATCAAAACACCGAATATTGACTTTTTTACACCTAAAACGGTTACAACATCAAATTCAGCATTTTTAAGCATCCTCCTTTTTATTTAAAAGAGTGTCCGTGGAGTTTCTTGCCCGTTCTTCTCCATAGGTACCTACTACGCTTTGGAATGGGCATCTAGCTTCATCTTTTCTGACTGACTGACCCCTTGACAATTCAAAAGTGCCTGTAATTGGTTTATTTGAAATAAATGCTTTGAGTTTGAGTTTGAGTTTTGAGTTTCAGTGTTGTAATTGCAATTCATTATTAATATTCTAGTTTGCTAGCTAGCCACATTTCATATTTTCATACAGTAATATTGCCAAATTAATCAACAAAACAGCGAAATATTTGACATCTATTTGCGACGTTGCCAACTTTCAGAACAAACTTCGATAGCGAACCGTGAGATTGTGAATAGCTGTTAAGATTTTAAAATATCTGGATTATAGCATGATGGTGTAGGGTAAGAAAGAGGTTCGAAATGAAACAACATATCAATTAAATTTCGTGTATTCATGAAACAGACTACAATATTTACAATATCTTTGAAAATATAAGGTATGACCATCATACTATAACCATTTAAAAACTATGACTTTCAACTTTCGCAACACTTTCATAAATGCTCTCTCACTATTAAATATCTACACATAACTTATCTACATTAAATATTATATTATAATGTTAATATGGGAACTATTTTTAGGGCAAAAATCCGTATACGAATTTCATAACATTTAATTATTTAAAAAAAATACTGAATCAGGAATTAGCTTAGTTAATCTTTTAAATAATAAATAACAAATTCATATCCTAATCCAATAAATATGACCCATTTCAAGACCCCAAAATTGATAAAGTTTCGAACAAACATTATTTTACATGATGTCCATAAAATTTGCGCATAGAGAATTAACCTTTTGAACGCAAGCGCATGCCCTGTACGCCAAGGACACAAATATGTGACATATTTGTGTCGCTGGCGTACAGGGCACGCGCTTGCTTGTCACGTATTTGTGACCATGTTGTTCAAAAGGTGGAATGATAAACGAAACCAGCCCCATAAAAACTTATAAATAAATACTCTTAGAAAAGCGTAGCTAAAATAAAAATGTCACTTTTTATTAACACCTCTCATGCGTCCTTATACAATTCAGGATTTAGTTCCTTTTCCCTCTTAAGCGATCTTTCATAACCAAAAGGCTTATCAATCTCCCGAGCTGGCCGTTCCTCTAACTCTCGCACATACTCAAAGGCGCCATAGCGGTCTTGTGGGTCATTCATTATTGCAATCGTACATACAAGAACACCCATAACAAACCCAGTCACAAAATACATTTTGTTATTCCTATAAGACTCGCTTAGACTTTCCAAAAACGTCCACGCTTTTGTTCTATGTTTTTCGTGATCATCGTTATCGCGGTTCGCGTGGTGTATCTTATCAGAAACCGTACCTGTTTCTGATTTAATGTCCTTATCACTGGTAGCTTTTGCTTTTTCTGTAAAATAAATGGGTTTTTTTCTACAAATTACTTTCTAATTTGACGAGGCCTTACAGCGTGACTTTTAAAGCGCTAAACCTCAAATTTAAACGGCGTAAAACCATCTTATGTCATTGCAATGTAACTCTTATCTCTTTGTTATAAAGTATACATTAGAATGATTGCCGTGAGTTTGATAAAACTGTCGGCAATCATTCCAATTTATACTTTACCCTATCGATATAAGAGTTACATTGCAATGACTTACTAATGGTTTTACGACGATCGTGAATGTCCTACCTAAATGAGATTCTAAATTGGCATTTACAGTTAATAAAGCCTATATTTCCTAACCAGATTTGAATACAATCTTAAACATTAAATTCTACGATATTTCTGTCAGTTTCATATGCTTCATCTAGTAAATTAAGCTGGATCTCTACGTAAGCTTCTGTTATTTCTTACCATCTCTGTCCATTGAGACGCCGTGAATCTGTCCAGGAGTGTCCTCTTCTAGTTCGGCGTACGCATACATCAGCGCTTTCTGCTGGTCCGATAAAACTTTAGGTAACTGCGGAGGAAATATTATAATTTAGAGAGGGATGTGTTAAAGTTTCACCTCAATGAATTTAAAGCCTGCACTACGCGAGAGTGTAGAAGGGCACTTCGGTTCGCTTCGTGCTACCTCCGCTCGCTACGGGCGACTTCCAATCGTTGTCAGTTTTTGCGCCCGAATCAAAGGATTCGAAGCGTCCTGTAGTTCTTCGTACGAGTAGGTATGTAGTCACGTACTTCGGACTTCGGTCAACTTCGGCGAGTACTTCGTCGAAGCAACTATGCGAGTAGTGTGTAGTGGGGGTTTAATAGAATTTGATCATTATTATCTGGGCCGTCTCCACGAGCGAGCTGTGGCTGAGTACGAGCGAACCGTCATCTTATCGCCGTGCGCTCGTCGCTCGTGGCGGCGCGCGCGCCGCACTCTCGCCGGAACGTGCCGCTGAGCAGCGAGAGCGCGGCCAGCGCGCTGTCTTAACGCAGGCGTTCCCCGTCAAACGTGGCGATTCCGTTACGAGTCGTGACGATACGCTGGCGGAATAATCCTCGTTCGTGGAGTTTACCCGACGTAGAAGCGCGAATCCGTTGCGATTCTCTCGCTCGTGGAGGCGGCCCCTTAGGTACACAATTGAGTATTAAGCAGGTGATTTCTGTAAAAAGACTTACCCTGCATAATTTCAGCAGTACTAACCTGTATTCTAATATGCACATAGTGATCCCCGTAGCCGAACTGGCTGACCCTTTTCATTCCCTTTCGCGAGAGTCGGATAGTGCTGTGTGAAGACGTACAGGGTATTATCTGCAACAAATGTATTACTTAAAATGTGTGTGAGGTTAAGCTGCGCTGGCCGAGGTCAGTCCATAGATGGATGACCGTTTTCTTATCATATCGAGATCCTTTCAGCGAGCACGTAAAGAATCAAAAGCAGGATCGATGGGTCCTGCGTCTGATCTCTCAGTCGGGGTGGATTGCCGTTTCATCAGACTATGAGAGTGAGGAAAAAGGTGCACACAGCTGAGGCACTATGTTATCTCCTGCATAGTTGGCTATTCTGCGTCTAGATTAGCCGTCGCGAGTAAAATTGGGCCTGGAGATTATTATTATTACATGAGGCCTCATTCTAACGTCGCAAAGAAGCTCCTTTGCTGACAATCAGGCGCTTACATATTCACATATAGGTACGGGTATGCAACCAATTCACTAATTTCGTGTATTTTTTTATAGGTTACATACAATATGCAGTTGCACCTACAAGGTAACTTGTCAGTACAAAATGCAGGCGATAAAATAATTCTAAAGAGGTTCTATGCAAATCGAACGATTTTCATCATCGCCTGCATTTTGTACTGACATGTAGGTACCTATGTAATCTGCGTTCGTAATTTATTTGCAAAACATGTAAACAAACACGAGGTTTAGGAAAAACAATTGTAATGCCTACACATAAGGTTCAGTTTGCGCTACAACTTCATATTTTTTATAACTTTTTCAACAGTACTAGTCGGTCTAAAATGAACTTTATTTACACATACATAAAGTTGATGTTTGCCTAAGTGAAAAACTCGTCTTTGTTTACATGTTTGGCAAATAAATTACGAACGCAGATTAGGTGCAATTGCACATTGTTACCTATTTTGCAGTGCACTCTTTGTGCAAGTTAAACACTAACCTGCAACGTATGGTCTTCGTATATCCCTTGTATCCTGACGGTGCCACCCAACAACGCTTGTGACACGGAAATCTGAAAACAAAAAATAATTGTTTTCTGACAACTTTTTTTAAATTGAGGCCAAAACCGGGTTTTGGCCTGACCGTAACCGGTATGACCAATAAGGTATTTTTTCGGTTACGTTTATATTTTTTACAGGTATTTTTAAAGGTTACCTTAAATTGAATACAACCAATATTAATACCAGTACCGAAATAAAATTACTTCTACCTTGCAGGTACCATCAGCATTAGTCAAAGGGCGCGCATCGCCTGGTATAAAAACGGTAACAAAAAGCAGGTAACATGTTTCTTCTTCTTGGTTACCCAGATAGCGTTAACCTTATTTGTAGAAGTAACCAAAATTCTTCGATACCTGTACCATAATTTATAAAGGTTTTCGGTCCCTGGCCGAAAGTCCGAAACTATTCTATTTGAATGTCTTTACAAACTGACATAAAAAGAAATATATATATATTGTCAGTATTATTGATTGGCTAGCTAGTTTTCTACCCAGCAAAAAGACCAAATACTGCCTGCTTATCTCCTTAAATTTATCCCTCAGTGAATGCCTACAACTTAGGTTATAAATTGCTTGAATGGATCGTTTCTGCAGCACAAATATCTATAGCCTGAATGTCGGCTGCATTACCCCACAACAAAATGCCGAAGAACATTACTCCATGAAAATAACTATAATATACAAATCGAGCTGTTTCTACATCAGTCAAATGACGGATTTTATAGACCGCATATGCTGCTAAAGCTTACCTTATAAGCACAGTAAACATTTGTGCAGGACTATTGCATTTAAATTAAATGTATTGGCAAAACAAAATGACGGCGTACCAATTTTAGGCACGCGCTAAAAAATCCTTGATGCAAAGTTAGAAAAATCCGTAACTTACATTACAATCAGTATGCACATCAGGTCCGTCTCTCTTGAAGTAAGTGGAATTCTCCACCTTGAAGGTGACAAATATCTCATTGTTAGAGCCCACAGCCATACGGACAGTCTGCCCATCTTCTACGCCAGCCGGCACGGGCACTGTAACCTTTTTACGTTGCACCTGTTTACAGAGATTATTTTGGTTATAAAACCTCTAAGGCATATTTAAAAAAAAAGTTCTTAATTTGAACCAATGGGAACCAAGTCCGCCTTTGTTTGGCAAGGAATTCCATCATTTCCCCTCTCGTCTCAGCATTCGACGAATAATTCTATGTAGCATAATGTGTTAACATTGAGATTTCAGACGAGAGCACATACTTATCACACATTCTTCTCTCCATTTATGCGGTTGTGTAATTTCGGTTTGAAACCACTCATATAAAAATCGTAAAGCTTACCAAATTCATTCTAACCTTTTATTTCTTTGTTTTATCTTTTGCATGTACTCAAGATACTTACAGACTGTCCTTTCCCCTCGCACTCGACGCATGGGAACTTGACAAGCATTCGAGTGCCATGGCAGTGTCGGCAGGTAGAACGCATCACAAATGGACCTGACAAAAAAGAACAATATTTTAAGACTGGACTAAAATCTGAAAAGTGGGAAGGAGGCCTTTGCCTTTTTTTCTGCATTTTTTTTATTGTAGCTCAGCTTATTACTTTTGTGAATTGAGATTACATTCGCAATGCTTGTATTTTCATCAATCTTTAATCGATTCACAAGGCAAATGCATATTGGTGAAGGGCAGAGGTTTTTAGGGGACTGTCTTATGTCATTTTGACGTTCGAAAACTGCTCATTCTCAGCCTAGTTTGAATAATTGACTTTTGAATTATGTCTTGTTGTAGTTGGATTGTCAACTCAAATATAAACTTATTACCAATCATACCTCGAGAGAAAGTCTCCATGCCTGTTCCATTGCAGTAAGTACACTTAATAGACTTAGTACCAGGCTCACAGCGGGAGCCGGAGCACTTGGGGCATGTGTCCACCACATTCACATTAATCTCTTTGTTGACACCCCGCGCTGCTTCCGTGAACTTGAGATTGACTACCACCTGGAAAGGGAATAGAAAGATATTGAATTATTATAGAAAGTAAAAATTTTTATTTTTTATTTTAGCACAGACTTGAGCCTTAGAAGAATAGATCATTGTGAGTAAACAGTGACATGATGTGGACTTTTTGCAGCCATTTTGAAAATTTTATAAAATAAAATAAATATTTTTTATTTTGACTTTCCAGTAAAAATAAAAATATCTACATAAATTATTGGTTTAGATTAGAGAGCTACCAGTAAAAAATATTTATCCTGAAAAATGGGAATATGAAGTTCTTAAAACAAAAATACCATAAAATTATAATTTTACCTCTTGTGCTGCACCAAACCCAAACTTGGACTCAGCAAAGTCACTGAAAGCATCGCTCTTGAAGCCAGCATCTCCGAATATCTTCCGGAACAGCTCTTCGGGGTCTATGGTGGACTTGTACTGCCATTGGTGAGTGAAACCCTCGGTTCCTGATGGTCCACCTCCCATGCCCACGTCCTCTGCAGTGGTGCCATATGTGTCATACTGCTTACGCTTGCTTTCATCAGAGAGGATCTAGAAAGAAGAAAAGATTACATTTTATTTTTCTTTAAAACATTTGTCTTAGTTTTGTTTGAAGTTAGTTTAGGTTGTGGAAGTATCCTAATCCTAAATCTTGCTTCACTCGTCATTTGTCAATTCAAGCAAGTGGACAAAGGTTGAAAGATTAAAACAAAACAGCTGATGAGCTGACCTATTGAAAAGAAATAATCATCAGCTGTTTGGTTTTAATCTTTGTTGACATGTTTTCAACCAAGAATCGAGAATAATTATATTTTAACGGACTTTCATACCTCATAGGCTTCTGACACCTCTTGGAACTTCTTAGAAGCTTGTGGATCAGACTTGTTTGAATCAGGGTGGTACTTTTTAGCTAGCTGGTAGTACGCCTTCTTGATATCTTTGGCTGAACAGTTCTTAGCGACACCGAGGACCTTGTAGTAGTCAGCTCGAGCACTCAAAATGTTCGTTGTGTGAATAAATCGATGTCTAGCACCGACGTTATCTGAGAGACGAAATAGATATGAAATGTTAGGTTATGTTTCATGAAATGTCAAAGTGCATTTGCAGTCGATTACATATAGAGTATTTATTATGCGGAAGGCCTAACTTCTACTATAATCAGCTCGTTTAATATGTACTTCATGAAATAAATCATAACTGGTGATGTAATGAAAGCATGTAAAACTTACAATTTTTACGTGCTAATGAAGCAAAAGATACGGCGTGACCGCCTAAAAAATTGTCACAACTATTACACCCATGCACATAACGATAAGGAGTTTTTACAATACTATTGCTGAAAACTGTACTAATTGTTTTTGGGTTCAAAAATCCTAAAACACTCCGTTTTGGAGCCATCTTGAAAAATGTAATGACATTTGTGATTTCGTGACATCAGACAGACAGATGGACAGATGTGAAGAATTTTGAAAGTTATGTCAATGTTTCTATATAAAATACTAACTTTTCCCTTCATAAAAGTTACCCAACCCCAGAAATAGAATATAACGGAATACCCTACAGACCACGAAGCCGCTTCGGCGCACTATGGGGATGTTATCGACGATATTAAACATTTGATTAAAAAAATATCTGCTACAGTTCAGTTCATATTTATTTTATGTAACAGATATTTTTCTACCTTTCAAGTCCCACCCGGCTTTTTGGAATACCACCCGCCGCCAGTCGTTCCTGCCTCGCTGGAATTTCAGAATGCCACTTGAGTCACGCGGCTAAAATCTATATTTATATTAGAGCTTAGGGCCAATACAATTATATAGTGCTCTGTGCTTAGGGCTAAAGCCCTTTTAAACAGTATTCCGAATTCCGGGTGGCGCTTTATCGATTTGGTTTAAAATAAAATGAGAGAATTATCAGTTATACAAATCCTCTGTCTAAACAGAACAATGGGGATGCGATGGTTTTAAAATGCTCCCTGAACAAGAAATGGGCATACTACCGGGATTATATATTTAATAGCCGAGGAAAAGGTCATTGACTCCTACCGCTGTGCCCGCGTTGCTGTCAACGATAATTATTTTGCTACGCGTAATTTTGAATGTGGAATATCTTTTAACTATTCATTTAAATGATATGATGGCATGTTTTAATCTAAATTAAATGCCTAATTTAAGTACCATATTTTATTGGATCAGGTTAATATAATATCGGTAAAATACAGTTTCGGAAATAACAATGAAATTTTTATAAAATTCTGAAAGATGAAAAAAAAGGTTAGTGTGGGTCATTCTTAGAAGAACTTTTTAAGATGAACCTTTCTATAAAACATAATTTTTATGTATCTTTTACGGTTTACGTGGCGCGCGTTAGTAAAGCTCCCAGTCGGCATGATTTTTTCCGACATCTTCAACAATAGTTGACATATATCAGCCAATTTACTTAAAACCTTAATGAATTATATACTAAAACCTTCCGCATGAAACAGTCCGTCCATTGGTGAAAACCGTTTGAAAATCCGTTCGGTAGTTTTTGTAGGTATATCACGTTCAGATAGACAGATAGACAGACTTTGTTAAGGTGAAACAATTTGATATATTTTCCATGCAAATTTCTGGGCGGTTTTACTCCACTGTTTGATATCGTACATTCAAAGTTTAACATGATATCGTTAGGTCTCATTAGTAATTTTGTCTGTATGGAAGCAGAATAGTAAAATAAAAAGCCATTAAAAAGTTATAAACCAACAAAGATTCGTTTTTCTTGCTAATTTTAACGCAACTTTGGGCGTAAATAAGTAATACAAAAAGTGTGAAATCTCGAAAACAAAATCCGTACCAACGCAGCACAATTATCGAAAATTTCAATTAATTTTATTTCTAATTGATTCATGCAGTGGTTTTTTCATAAAACTCCATTTTCCAAAGGACTTTTCGTAATTTTTTACGCGCTCTTTTTACTAAAATTGATCGGTACGGTGTTTCTGTGCGTGCGAACTACGTTGTCCATGTAGACCAGCTTCTAACTGCTCATCACTGATACTATCTCTGTCGGACACGATGCCAGGTGAGACAGCGTGGTTTTTGGCCATGCCATTGAGTTCGAGCCCGCGACTAGTTCCACCTTAAGGATTTCGCATAGAGCTCAAAGAAAAAAACATTAATAAAAAACAACTATCAGGGCTATCAATAATTATCAGCTGAAACAAATAAAATGGCTATTAGTAATTTTTTATAATTTATGATGCCCATAATGTAAAGAAACTACATATCTTTATCTATGAACCTAATTTTGTTTATTTGGAATTTGGATGACAATTTTGTGAATTTTTAAGATAAGATAAGATAAGATAATTTATTTGCGTAAAACATGGTATACATAGGTGTTATTAAAGCTTAGGAGATCATACATGTTTTGCTTAAAAATTAAAGCATGCAAAATTTCAACGAATAAACAAAGAATTTACAAACATTATAATTTATGTTCAAAAAAATCCTTAATATTATAGAAATTATTTTCATTTAGCCATATAAATAATCTTATTTGGAATAATCTGAGATTTAATATTTTTAGTACATTAGGTAATTTATTATAAACACGTACACACATAGCCACATAGCTTTTATTATATTTTGCTATCCTAGGGAGCTCATCTAGTACAAGTCTGTATTGATCACGGCGACTTCGGGAACTTATTTCGTCTGCTGTTTTGAACAATTCTTTATATTTCCTAACAAACATACATGCTTCATACAAATATAAAGAAGGTAGCGGTAGCAAACCAAGCCTTTTAAATATTGGTTTACATGATTCATCAGATGGAATTCCGTATATGGCTCGTAAACATTTTTTTTTGGGCGACAAATGCTCTATTGTGATCAGTGCTATTTCCCCACATAATTAGTCCATAGCGTAACTCGACATATGCACGGTATGACATCACAGCCGTTTTTATATTTGTTACCTTTTTGATCTGTCTGAGAGCGTAAACAAATTTATTTATTTTAATGCAGACATTATCGACCTGAGCTTTCCAGTCTAAATGTTCGTCAATTACTACTCCTAAAAACTTAGTTTGTGTCACTTGTGTAATTTGTGGTATGTCCATTTTAAATTTAAATTGATTTTGATAAGATTGATTGAATTGTATATAAACAGATTTTTTAAGATTAATAGAGAGATTATTATTTTTTAACCAATTAATTAGATTGTCAATTGTATTATTTATGTCCGCTTCATGATCAATAATTGATTTATATTTTTTATCGGTAGTAACAATTATGGAAATGTCATCAGCAAAAAGAAAGCATCTATGATTGGTCACCTTTACTATGTCGTTTATATAGAGTAGAAATAAGAAATTAAAGTTCTTTATCTCCTATTTTTTGTATTTTTTTATTAAAGGATAATAAACAACTACAACGTCTACAACATTTAAATACATACATAACATAAGGTTAACAAAACTTTAAGTAGTAATGTTGCACACTGTATTATCCGCAGATAAGACTTATATAAAGATCATCTACATAATATTGGTACCTATGTGTTGGTGGTAGGTCCAGTTATAATACCTATTAGGTTTCAACTCTACAATTCTGAATTTTTTTTTTTTTAAATGACCCAAAATATCCTTTTCCATACATTGAAAATCTTTTTTTTTTTTACTTTCTCGGGACTACCGAGTTACTGCTTTTCAGTATTCATGAATATTATGGAAGGTAGAAAAATATCTGATACATAAATATAAACTAAACTGAAGCAGGTTTTTCTTTGAGTATTCGAAATCAGATTTGAAGTTAAATTATACTATTTTACCAATATATGGGTAAAATATTTAGTAGTGGGAACACTTACGAGAAATCATATTGTTGCCAAAAAGAAAACTTGAAAGTTGAAACTAAAAATCATTACACAAAACTTTAAATAAAAACAAATTAAAATAGCAGTCCTACTTTTGTGATTAGTCAAAACATTTTTGTGACTGTCGATGACTTATAATTATCTGAAAACCAACATTTATTTAATTAATATGCCATTAGCCTTATTAGAAAAACTACTATTTAGCAGAAAGACGAAATTCTTTACGTTGACAACACTATTTTCCTGGGCAACGGTAGGCAAGATGATTTATAAACAAAAAATGAGCTTACAAAATGCCAATTATTGTATTGAATTTTGAGATAAAAGTTAAGACTTTTACATCTAAACTGTAGTGCGCTGTATTAAAGTGAAAATCAAAGTAAATAACGCATGCGACCATGGCTTCAATGCGGGATCAAAAAATCGAACAGCAAGTAAGTGGTTTTAAAATTAATTTTGTAAAAGTCGCACATTTCTTGAATATTTGCATATTTTATGAGCTCGTGTTATCAAAATTTGTTGAGTCCTCTATTGCGTGATGCCTTGTCATTTAATTTTACTTGTTAATTTTAGCGCCAACTGATGGAACAGAAGATGAAACAGAAACGCCAAAATTCTGGAATGGTTCAAGCAAATGATCTAAGGGTAGGGTCAGCAAAACGTCCAATCTCAGGCAGCCGTTCCCGGGAGCTACATGGTAAGTGTTTTTCCACTTAATATCCCTATTAACCAAAATTTCTCGATGTTTAGTTGACTCATGCATGGTTTTTTGATGTATATTTTCGTTATGCGCATTTTCTTTTCCTTTCATAACAGGCTATGATGGCCCGATGCAATTTCTTATGTCGCCAGTCAATCCGGACCAAGTAATACCCCTCCAAACTAATAGAATATCAACATATGATGGTAAGTAGGAATGCTACGCTTACTTTTCTTACAAAACATTATACTTACGCTTCTCTATACATTATTTTACATCACTTGGTGACTGTGCTTTCTGTACTTACTAATACATATTACATTAGACATACATTTATTCATTATTGCTACAATTGAGCGGCCAATGTTTATTATGAGCGTTCATCCAAAAAGTTGGCAATGTCTCAAAGAGCTGTCAAATATTCATTTGTTTAGATTAATTTAGCAATATTACTGTATGGAAGAAATATGGGTAACTAGTGAACTAGAATATTAATAGTGATTTGCATTTTTATAATACTGAATTTGATGTTGTAACCATTTTAGATAGATGTAAAGAAGGCATTGGGAAAGTTTTCAAATACTTTTTTTACAACTAAAACGAAATATTCATAATCAATATTTTAGATCACTAGTTAGCCGTATTTCTTTTTTCCATACAGTAATATTGCCGAATTAATCAAGACAGCTCAATATTTGAGAGCTATTTGCGACATTGCCCACTTTCTGTATAAGTTCTTTTTTCAACAACTAATAACTACAAGAACGCATTTGGTTCTAAGTCTCCTAACATTAATTAACCAGTATATCAATGATTGAAGTCTCATTCCTACTATATTGCTTTTAAAAATGAGTAATTATCAGTAAATTATAATAAAATATTTGTAGGAATGACACTTGAGTTTGCGTGGAATGTGATAAAATACAGCCCATGTTACTTGCAGTAACATGGGCTGTATTTAGTACCAATGTAGCTATCTATAGGTGAAAGACTTTTTAAATTCGGTTAAATATTTTTTGAGTTTATCCATTACAAACAAACAAACCAAAAATCTAATCTTTTTATTTTGTATAATATTAGTTTAGATTAATAAAAATGTTGACAATAAATTTTCTTTACATAAACATTCAGAAACAGTACAAATATTTTTTGTGAATGTAAATTCAAGGATCCCTATTGTATAGTACACTTGCGACCTTGTTCTATTGATATGGTGAATCATATTGGGAATGAATAACTTTGTTATTGGAGAACGGAAAAACATGTTATTCATTCATAACTTGATAAGTACCTACTTGGTTTTACTATGAAATACTATAAGTACCATTGTTTGTAGAGCAAGTATACAGAATTTGACTTTATAATACATATTTGTAAGAAAAATCATCATAATATTTAGCATAGGCATAATAAAAGAGTCATGGCTAAGTAAACACACCCGCACGGGTCGATCCATCTGGTAAAGCTACGTTTGCCGCGGTTGGTCTGTGGATGGGAGATCTTTAGATACCAAGACCCCTACGTGCCTCGGAATGCACGTTAAGCCGGCACGTTGGTCCTGGCTGTTATTCGTGGATCTTTGACAGTCGTTAGAAGCCCGAAAGTCGGACAACTAGTCTTACCACGTATTATTACCCAGGAGTTGTGGGAGAAAGATAGGCGTTCGCTCAATGTAAAATACTGGTATTCTGCTGCATCCGGTTAGATTAGAAGCCGACCCCAGCATGTTGGGAAAAGGCTAGGAAGATGATGAATAAAGAGTATTCTATTACATCACAGCATCACTTTCACTACATCCCGCTGTTTGTCCCTATGTAAATGTATGCTTAGATCTTTAAAACTACGCAACGGATTTTGATGCGGTTTTTTTTGAATAGATATAGTGATTCAAGAGGAAGGTTTATATCTATTATATTATAATACATGCATAATATAGTAAGGTATAATTTATAAATTTATCACGCGGGCGAAGCCCCTAGCGGAAGCTAGTAGGTAATATATTACTAATTTAATAAATAATTAGATAATTAACAAACAAGAACAGCTCGCCGAAATTTTCTCATTGTATAATCATCTTTAAAAGCTATTGTTATATGAATGGGCTATTATGTGACTCATGCAAGTCCTAGTGATGATATAAAATAAAATCATTACATTGTATCAAAAACAATAATGTAATAATATTCAATAATATAATAACTATCAACCTGCACTGGGCCATCTACCAGCCCGCTCGGTAACCGCGTGGTAGACTACAGCCCACTCCCTCTCGAAGAGAGGAGGCCGGTGTCCCAGCAGTGGGAACATTATAGGCTGATTATGCAATAATTATAATTAAGTTTAGTGGACTGCCTCGTTGGTCTAATGGTCAAATTCAAATTGTTTATTTGCAAGAAAATACAAGGTTTACAAGGGAAGATCTTGCAGCCTTAAAGTCAAAGTATTCTGCCTGCAAGCAAGCGTGCAAATTATTCATGTTTAAATGTCAAATATTAAAATAAATGTGGGTTCTATTATTAGTACATTATTATCATATTATTAACATATCACATTATTATTATATTTCCTTTATTTCATATATAAACATATTAATTACATTTTAAAATATTTTTATTATTATATCAAATTATTATATTAATATTATCACATTATTATCGCATTATTATTACATACAAAAAAACCTTAACTAATTTACAATAAATTCACTAATTAATACTCTAACACATCATTTTATGTTCTAAAAATTCTTTTATGCTGTAGAAACACTTTTTTTGTAACCAGTCTGACAATTTTGTTTTAAAAACATTACCCTGCAACAGTTTAAACTCATTTGGTAGGGTATTATAAATTAATATACAATACACATATTGAACACATTTTTCTTATAAATATCTTTACGACCAGCTGGATGATATAAGAGGTTGCGAAATTTTGCTCTATTCTGTCTTGGTATAACCTCGGTATGTTGCTTAAAATAATGCATGTGAGTCTTAGTAAAAATACAGATGTCTCTAATATACATACAGGGAAGTGGAAGAATTTTCAATTTTTGAAAGAGGGGTTTGCAGCTATCTAAGAACCATGCTCTGTTTAATACCCGGATGCAGCGTTTTTGGAGCTTAAAAACTCTGTCGGCATCAGTCGAGACCACATGATTAATCCATAGCTTAAAACAGATGACACGTAACCATGGTAAGCTGCAAGAGCAGCTTCTACAGACACATTTTGTCTCAGCTTTTTTAAAGCAAACACGAACCGATCTAGTTTCTTACCTATATGCTCCACATGGCTTTTCCAATTCAGGTTTTTGTCAACATTTGTATTCCTAAAAATTTTAACTGATCCACTTGTTCTACCTTTTCACCATTATACATAACATCCAATGCTAAAGGTTTGCTGTTATAAGAATTAAATTCAATTATTTTTGTCTTACTAACATTTATATCTTTTATTTCATTTTAATACATATAAATTACATTTTTAAATATTTCTTAAAAAAAAGATATAAAAAACATTTAAAAATATAAAAAATAGTCGCCCATCGGCATCAGGAACAGGGTCCAAGCTGCCGGTGGTCAGGGCTCTAGAGAGAGGAACCTCCTCACTATGCGTGCCGTGTCTAGGAGTACTGCTTTCTGAATCAAGCCCTTGACCCAGCCGCGCAATGAGAGCCTCCTGAGGTGTTGGTCGAGGCTCTCCGCTATTAGGCCATTAACCGTTACGATTATCGGTACAATGATTGCAGAGTCCACGTCCCACATGTCGACAACCTCGTGTGCTAAGTCAAGATACTTGATTTTTTTATCTTTCTCAGCTTTCACGAGATTCTCGTCATGAGGGACAGCAATATCAACAATCATTGCACGGCGTTCTCGTCGATCTATCACCACAATATCAGGCTTATTAGCTACAATAGTCCTGTCAGTGATGATAGATCGATCCCAATACAATGTGGCCTGACCATTCTCGAGAACTGGGTCGGGCACATACCTGTAGTATGGTACTTCTGACTCCACAAGGTTGTATTGCAAGGCAATTATATTATTATTATGCATTCAACTTATTAGTCGATAACGTGTTTTTAGGTTTTTCTATCTGAAATTTCTCAGTAGCAGTCCGGAGTCTGGATTTGTGCCCGGTTGATGGCAATAGACTCGCCCCCTATTACATGGAACCTAAACATACCTGGCGAAATGTGGTTGTACTATAGGTACACCTCTGCCGAACCCTATGAGCATTACAGGCGTGATGTTCTGTTATGAAAATAGTAACCACAATCTGTTTAATTTATTTAGGTAACTTACATGTTACAGCAGTCCATTTGGACACTTAAAATAATGATATTGTGTCACAGTCATAGAGCTCTTGAGTCATTTGTGACGTTGGTGTAGTTCTAACATTGTTAAAAGCTATCAATATTTGATTATGGTAACTGCTAATGGATTTGTATAAAACATTACTAGGTCTGATCTAATGCCACTTTGCCACTGCTCGTGGTAAAGATTATTTCCTGAAGATATACCAGTCATGGTGATAACTGTAAATTGACCAAGATCATGTCTTGAGATGTCGCAATTTAATTTCGAGAATGGTTCCTAAAGCCGCATTTTCACTATTCTGCCGAGCAAACATTTAGTTCTAAACAAATGTTTGCTGTTCTGCCGATGTTCGCAGTTCGCTCAAAAAAGAAAACATCTGTTTTCACTAACGCCAGTAGCACACCCGCCGCGAAATCGCAGCAACGAAACTGCAGTAGTTCAATTCAACTTCAAACTGGCTCGCGTCATGTTCCGCTACTCGAATTTGGAGTAGCGGAACGGAGTTGTGCTTTCGGCGTATACCCTGCCGAGCAAACATTTGTTCAGAGCAAATTTTTGCTTCAAAACATAAAACATCTGTTTCCCCCACAATGGGAAAGCTAATGCTGGCTCGCCGTGACGTCGTTTTCACTGAAAGAATGAGCGAGCAAGCATTCGTTCGCCGAGTCCAACCGATCATCACTGAACAAACATGTTCGTTCTCAAGCGTTTCATATTCCGCGCAAACAAAATTAGAAAGACTCGTGGGGAGATTACTTCAGTAAGCAAGCTTTACCACACTACTTATTACTTAAGCAAATCCATAGACACACTGTCATGTAAACTGAAATCTTCTTCAGATAAATCCACACTTAGGATCCAAAATTCAAAAGTCATTTATTCAAACTAGGCTGAGAATCAGCATTTTCCGAACGTCAAAATTACATAAGACAGTCCCCCAAAAATGCCCGCCCTTCACCACTTCCTAGTACTTTTGCTGGGAAGAAGTGGCGCAACAAACTCCCCAGCAGCACAGCTGTCTGTTCAGTTAGAAAACACTTGATTCTATACAATAGTATGCAAATAATTTACATTACTCAACACAAAACAATAAATAAAATATATTTGCCATATTGACAGCTAACACACGCCAATATACCAACAAAAACATCGAAATCTATACTCAAGCGAAAATAAAAACTAAAAACGTAAACAGAACTTAATCTGTAATTCGCGATTATAATTATCAAAGATGTTCAACGATCAATCGGAATCGCTTTGAAACATTTCTAATCCATTGCTTCAAAAGTTCGAAAATAAATTCTGCTCAGCAACGTAAATAACGCCATGAATGTTGTTGAACTGTCAAAATGAAACAAATTAATCGGAATCGTTTACGAAAATGTGTTGCGTAATTAGATAGCAGAATAGCATAAAAATATACCAGTAGGTACCCTAATTACGTCATACACGACACGATCAATCGGAATTTGAATCGGTTTGAAACAGATTGCTAATCCATTGCTTTATAAGTTCATAAAAAAAATCTGTTCAACTACGTAAATAACGCAATGAATATTGTTGAACTGTCAAATTGAAACATATTAGTCGGAATCGTTTACGAAAATGTGTTGCGTAATTAGATAGCAGACCATCAGAGTCTAAACAAATTCCATCAAAATGACACCAACTTCAGAGCATAATATTTTGTTACACCGGAAATCTTATAAAGCTTTATAAGATTTCCATAATAAATTTAGCGCCGACTGGGCCAAGTGCGTGCCTTCCGGGCTCATTGTTTGTGTTCGTCAGAATATGCTCCGAAACACTCAAGGCCCGAAACTTGAAAAACTTATGTGAACAAGTACCTACATATCGTCGTCTAAAAGTGCTAATCTGCTAACTCCATTTTTACCGTAAATAAGTTTTTGGTATCAATGGAAAGAGCAAGCAAAATTCTACAAAATCGTAAAACTTGCTAACAGCGTCTGACACACGACAAACCTCTTTTCGCGCCTCAATCATATCTGCCAACTCCACGGTTGTCAAATTTGCCGCGTCAAACTTGCTAACTCGCACATTTCGCGCAATTTTTTTGAAAAGTGAACTCGCAAGTATGAAACAGATTATCAAGCAAACGCTCCCGTCGGATTTCAGAAAGTTTTATGATAATATTTTGTAATAATTGCTTAATTTTTTTTATTTATTAAGTACCATTCTTCCTTTTAAGACTGTTATTTAAAATGATTTTCTGCTAACTCCCGCATATTACATAAAATAAATTTGAGTTTTTCAAAATAAAATTTGCTAACTCCTTTTTTCTCATATTATTTTTAAAACAGATAATTGTAAAATATTTTTTTGTATAAATAAAAATAGCTTAATGTAATATCTACCAACGGGATCTTCATTTTTTTCATCCTATTATTAATAAGACAATAATTCCGTTTTTTTTGTCCCCTTACAAATTCACTACTATGGACTTAGCAGTTTAGCTCTCTTAGACGACGATATACATACATACAATATCTTTGCCAGTAATACTTTCGGGACACTGAGCCCTGACCCTGACGAACGAGAGCTCGAAAGGCCCTGACCCCGACATCTGTGAATAGATACTTATTTCATCGTTGCCAATGTCAGTATCGGTGTTAATACCACTTCGACCACTTATGAGCAAAGTCCTTGAACATAGCAGAAGCAACAGCTTCTCTTCGCAATTCAGTACAGTTAATCGCACGTCTAAATAACGGGTTATCAGCGCCTTTTTTTCGTTAAACGCTGTTTTTATAGTTCAAAGTGTTAATTTGACTTGCACTTCCTTAAGAGGGTGCATCCTAAAAGTTGGCAACGTCGTAAATAGCTGTGAAATAGTTACCTGTTTTCATTAATTTGTATATAATACTGTATGGAAATAAGAAATGTGGCTAACTAACTAACTAGAATATTAATAGTGAATTGCAATTATATTATTGAATTTGATGTTGTACCCGTTTTAGGTGTAAAAAAGGCATTTGGAAAGTTTCCAAATACTTTTTTTACATCTAAAACTAACTATTCGGTGTTACGATATTAATTGTTGTATTACATCATCAATATTCTAGTTCGCTAGTTAGCCACATTTTTTATTTCCTTATAGAAATATTATCAAATTAATCAAAACAGCGAAATATTTGACATCTATTTGCGACGTTGCCAACTTTCAGAATAAACCTGTAAAAGATCTGATCTTATCTAAGAATCATTTGGCGCGTGGCCATAATCAGAACTAACAGTGCCATGTTATTTTTTCAATACATTTCTTACAACGATTTGCAGAAATGTTAACGAACAGCGCCTCCCTGTCAACGTCATGCACGCGCCAAATGATTCTTAGATAAGATTAGATCTGTTACAGCTATATGGTCAAGTGCAAGTCAAATTGACATTTTGAACTATAATAAAAACAGCCTTTAACAGGCAACAACACACAGGCAGAAACAGGCAGGCTAGGCTAGCTTTCTATTTTTGTTCTTGTGTGAATATTTTGTGCCTTAGCCTGGGTCAAATTTTTTTTCTTTCTTTAGCTATTTCCTTCTATCGATCCTTGTATGCTTTTGCCTGCACTTTTATTTATTTATTAAAATTTAATGCACAAGTAAACAAAATACCGTCGCGTACCAAGGCGAACTCAATGCCTGAAGCATTTTCTACAATTCAACCTTAGGGTGATGCAGAGAGGTAACATGGCAGGTGGAACTTATGGGATAGATAACACGAAAATAACTATACAATACAAGAAGAAATACATAGATACATAAAAACAGAATAAATTTTGTCAGGAGAAATATCGATCGGTAGAAGAGAAAATCCAGCAAATCAGCGCTGGGGTATTCATTATGTGTGATTTTTCATCAACATCTCTTTCCTAACGCCTTACAGAGCTAGGCAATCAGATAGAAGTGCTGACTGTGGGCGAAGGGGATGCTAGTGGGGAAGAAGACGATGAAAGCGTGCCGGTATGCAGTGTGGGGCGGGATGCGAGTACCGATGACGTATGTGCTGACGCCGCTGTGGCGCCCCTGCATGATAAGCCGAGGAGAGATAGCTCGCCTAGTCAGGTGAGTTTTGTTACTATGGCAACACCACTAATGCAAATAATGACCCTGTTCTGAGAGCATTAGGCTGCCAGTCCATAGACGCGGAGCGAGGCAGCGGAGCCCTGTCTACTGAAGTGGAGGTGGATTTTATGCAATTCCATTGCTTAATATTGGCACTGCTCCGCTCCGCTCCAGTGGGCAGTTAGCCTTGGCGGACAGACAGATTGGGTACTAATACCCAACCTGACCGTAGCTTAAGCTCCTTAGTCCTCTCATAACATGTCAGTATTTACTGGCATGCGAAGACAGGCATCAGCCTTTGAGTAACTTTTTAAGAATATTAAACGATTTATTAAGGAGCTTATGGCTATAACCGCTTCAGTAGCTTCATCTTTTTAACTGACCGACTCCTTGACAGTTCAAAAGTGTCTGTAGTTGCCTCAATTGAAGTAAATGCTTTTAGTTTGAATTTGAGCTTTCGACAAGCGTCTGTAAAAAGTTATACAATATGATTTTCTTTGATATTTTAAAATCAACATAATCTTCTCATAACAGACAGCAGAAATAGAAGGCTCAGTGGAAGGCGCAGTGGAAATGTTTGTAGTAACTCCAGCGAAACACGGCACCCTATACAAATGTCGCATCGCCCGCGATCGCAAGGGCATGGACCGGGGGCTCTACCCTACCTACTTCTTACATCTTGAAAAGGATTATGGGAAGAAAGTGTTTTTGCTGGCTGGTAAGTGAAAAAGTATTTAATTTTACAACGGCGATAGAATGTGTGGAGGTCTGTCTTATGCTGGGCCCGCACCTGCGTATATCGTGACGAAGCTTCGCCCAGTGATACAATACACGCAGATGTGACCAACCATTTTCGTCTATTGTCGCGATAGTTCGGGCTGCTCACTATAAAGTTATCGCGCTATTGCGGTGGGTCACATTAACGGCTTCTCCAAGATGGCTCTCCATTATTTCCACAGAGTGTCTACGCAGTTCGGAAACAACAGTCGAAATGAACAACGCTAGTCCGACCACGCATCGCACTAATTAGCGCGCTAAAACCCATTGATAGACCGCCAACTGATGATAAGCGCTACGCAGCCCGAATCATCATCGCGATACGAGCTACGCAACAAGTACGGCGGCGCGTGGTTGGACTAGCGTTGCTAATTTGGACTGCATGATAATTCGTTAAAATGATGAAGTCGCAAATGTGACCACCGCATTAGCGCGATAACTTTGTAGCGAACAAAACATACAAAGCTTCGGCAGCCATTGCTTTGTCACGATAGACGCAGGTACGGCCACAGCATTACGATAATAAGTCTGGCTGGTTCTTAACAGCGATTTATAGGTTTTTCTAGGCTCCGCTAAAAAGATATATAAACCCTTTTAAGCTTACTAGGTGAAAATTATTATCGTGTGACCAAGATTCGTGTCTTCTAACAGTCTATTTCTTCCAAAAATATTTTCTTGTGTTAGTGGTATTTTTTTCCAACATGAATATGTAAATGACAACAAAGTTAATGCCTAAAACCGAACCACCATATTGTAAGAACCTATCGAGTCTCGTTTGCCGCCTGAAACACTAAAACGCCTAGTGATTGATGGTCACCAACGCCCTTTCTCTGTTCATAGTTCAAATAAAAACATTACGGTATAAGGTCAATATTTATCAATCATTAACATCGAACCTTCTTTGTTTTCCATTCATATTAATTGATTCCCTTGATTAAATACAAACTGGTCATTTCCATTATCGTAATTATTGGATGTATGTAAATAAACGTGGCCATAATTCATTCAATTAATTTAATGTATTTGGCTACACTGAAATGGGTTATTACAAACTAATTATACTCTTTATTTACACCATAAAAACTCATATAACTAATTAATTACATTGGAGACCAAAATTTATTAAAACCAGTCAAATTTATATTATTAATGGCATAAAATGGTTCTACTTAACTTAGCCGTGCCTATTTCTGTGACTAAGCCTCTGTTTGATTACTCTTCTACCTAGAAACTGTCCGACTACGTCACTTTCCAGGTTCAGGATTGAGTTCAACGGAATAACTGTCATCATAGTTCTACCCTTTTCCCAACATATTTAGAATCGGTGCAACATTTCAATCTACAGCTTCTCCATGCTCACGAAATGTCCCTCACCAGAATACCTACGAAATTTAGCGGATTTTTGCATAAGTTGTTAATTCATATTCTTTATGGTACCTTTTTTGATCATGACTTATCCGAATATCAAAAAATATTTGGCCAAGGTCCTAATAGTTGGCAACGTCGCAAATAGTTATCAAATATTTACCTGTTGTGACTAATTTGGCAATAATACTGCAGGTAAATGTGAAATGTCTAACTAGTGAACTAAAATATTGATTATGAAATGCATTAATTAATATCGTAACACCGAATATTTAGTTGTAGATGTAAAAAAAGTATTTGGAAACTTTACAAATGCCTTTTTTACACCTAAAACGTGTACAACATCAAATTGAATGTTACAATTGCAATTCATTATTAATATTCTAGTTCCCTAGTTAGCCATTTCATAGTTCCATACAGTAATATTGCCAAATTAATCAAAACAGCGAAATATTTGCGACGTTGCCAAGTTTCAGAATAAACACTCTTAAGGAGGTGCTTGAAAATTGATTCGATGTTCTAACAGCACTGTACCATACAATTATTAAATTTTTCCATTTCTAGCCCGCAAACGCAAGAAATCCGCCACATCAAACTACTTAATATCAACGGATCCTACCGAGCTCACGCGCACAGCAGACAGCTTTGCCGGCAAGCTTCGCTCCAACCTACTGGGGACTGCCTTCACTGTGTACGATAATGGCAAGGCTTGGAGGAAACACGACCATGCTCACACGAGGCACGAGTTGGCAGCTGTTGTTTATGTAAGTACTAAGTTACTCATTAATATCAATACTATAACGACTAAGATTTCTTATGACTTTTCTTAATCCCTAACACTCCCATCCTCCTTCACTCCACAACGCTTCCTAAAATTTACTTGCTAAGAAGTGAATGTCTTCATCATCGACCATCGGCTGATATTAATATGATGAGAGCATGGGCATACCCAGAGGGGGCAGGGGGAGGACAGATGCCCCCCCCCCCTGAATTTTGTATGCCTAAGTACTGTTGTCGATAAAAGTTATGTTACAGTCACGTTAAGACTTACTTTACAACAAAAATATAAATAATTATGCATAATTTTAGAAAAAACCGCGCTGCGCGGCCTGTCGTGTTAACCGACTTTAAAAAAGGAGGAGGTTCTATGTTTGACTGTTTTTTTTATTTTTTTTACAATGTTCATCGATATTTTAGTCAATTGTGGACCAATGGAATTCAAAATCATTTTAATTATCAATGCAATATGAAACTTAAGTATTCTGATTTGCCCCCTCTTGGACCAAAAGTAGGTACGCCCATGGATGAGAGCATCTTACTTATTAACAAGTAAACCTTAGAAACTTTCAAAGGGATTTACGAATGACAGCCGGGACCAACGGCTTAACGTGCTTTCCGAAGCACGGAGAAGTCTTGGTAGGTAAAGATAGTCACCCATCCACGGATCGACCCATGCGGCTGTTATTACTTAGCCACGAGCCCCTCAATGACCCTCTAATAGTTCATTATAAATCTCCGTTTGTAACTTCTACCATTTCATTACAAATTTAAAACCTAGCTTATCTCAATTCATAGAAATAGTTACGCGTCAAATCAACGTAGGAAACTAGGAAAAATACTAGGAATTCATTTAGTTAGAGAACTTTACAAATGTACATTTATTGTTACGTTCTGTATTTGTTTACGTAGGTTCTCTGCGGTTAGGTATACAAGTTTTCCTCTTAATTATTCAGATGAATGACGTCAGTGCTTCGAGACATCTTAGGACACGTGCAGACTTGTGGAGTAATGTTTTGAAACCTCATAAATATTCGATCGAAATTTAAAATTCAAATACATAACAAATCTCTCGCGAATAACTTTACACATCGCCTCGTTGGTCTATAGGTCACAAGCGCAACTGCTGAGCATGTCCTAGGTATGATCCCAGGGTCGGCCAAAATGTTATTGACATTGGACATCCTTAGTTGCAAGGAAGTCTGGTTTTGTGCCCGGTTAATGTAAGTAAATAAAAAAAGTTATAAAAATAAAATAAAAAACCCGATTGAAAAAACACATAACTGGAAAGAGAAAAACAAGCATTATAAAGGCACACAGCGGGCGGGGCGGGGCGGGACGGGACGGCGACGTGACGCTGAGCAGTTGTAATGTACTAGATACTACGGACGACTCCACACAGACCCGTCCCGCCCGGCGCGACGGTAACCGTCACGCCTAGAGATGGGCGGAGGGAAAAAACCCGACGGGAAAAAACCCAGGTTTTTTCCCATTTGGGAAAAAACCGGGTGTTTATAAGGGAAAAAACCTTTTAGGTGGGTGTTTTCATTGGTGCCGATTCTCTTGTCACAAATGCCTCTAAACTAGACTAAAAATCACCAAAATTTAGTTAAGTCCTGTCAAACGAGGATTTCCCATTCTGAAATAGACTAAAGTGACACAACATAACTATATTTTAGTTTGACAGCACTAAGATTGCACTAAGTTATTAGTTTAGTGAAAATGGCAATTTTGCTATTCTGAATTTGACGTTTTTCACCTAAAAATTTGGTGTATTCAACTAAATCTGACTAATTTTTAAACGCGATTAAAAACGTGTGGTAAAAATTAGTTTGCATGAACTAAAATTCACACCAACACTGAGTTCAGTGCAAAAAGCAAAAACAGTACTGTATTTTTTTTTCTTTTGCTTATATCTCGATAATGGTGCGTCCTATCGCAAAAATAATGAAATTTTCGACCCCCTTAACCCCCCAACATGTTGGTAATAATTTTTCATATTTTTCATACAAAATGTGAAAAATTTCATATAAAACACGTCGAGGCTGCTCCGAATGCGCGCCTACGGCTTAAAAAAAATTCACGGGGTAGAGCAAACAAGTACCACGTGGAATCGTCACACGATTGTCAAATTCGATTTTAGATGTGACAAAATAATTTTTTAATTTAGAGAATTTTTTTCTCAGAATAGCTTTAAGATTCTCATAGCCCAAAGTATGGAATTTTAGTGATAGTTTAGTAAGTTTAGTTTACCATTTTACATAAATAACTAACCTAAAAATAAGCTCTATATTTTTTTTTTTATTCTTTATACAACGCAATTTTTTGTTTACACTAAATCTCTTAAGGGGTCATTGTACTCATCATTATGAACAATTTTCACTATGGGACCAAAGCTGAAATCACGAAAAAATATCAGCGGTTCCCTACATTTATGTTCGCGGAACAGCAGATTTTTTTTTTGCCTTTATCACTTCTATCACTGAGTAATAAATGATAGAAGTTCATGGACAAGACAAAGGTCATGTCAAATGCCCATGTAACACCCGTTCTCATAAAGATCGGAGACGCTACGCTCGAAGTTGTAGACGAGTATGTTTACCTAGGGCAAACTGTCCAGCTAGGTAGGTCCAACTTCGAGAAAGAGGTCAATCGTCGAATCTGACTCGGCTGGGCAGCGTTCGGGAAGCTACGCAATATCTTCTCGTCCACAGTGTCTCAAGACGAAAGTCTTTGACCAGTGCGTGTTGCCAGTGATGACTTATGGCACTGACACGTATTCGCTCACAATGGGCCTTATCAGAAGGCTAAAAGTCACCCAAAGAGCGATGGAGAGGGCTATGCTTGGAGTTTCCCTACGTGATCGAATCAGAAATGAAGAGATCCGCAGGAGAACCAAGGTAACCGACATAGCCCGAAGAATTGCCAAACTTAAGTGGCAATGGGCAGGACATATTGCTCGCAGAACAGATGGCCGATGGGGCTGAAAGGTTCTGAAGTGGCGACCACGTACTGGAAGACGTAGCGTTGGAAGGCCTCCCACAAGATGGACCGATGACCTAGTAAAGGCCGCAGGAATTCGCTGGATGCGGGAAGCACAGAATCGGTTGAAGTGGCGGTGCTTGGGGGAGGCCTATGTCCAGCAGTGGACGTCTTTCGGCTGATATGATGATGATGAAATGTGAAAGTTTGTATGTTTGTTTGTTACTCAATCACGCAAAAACGGCAGAACGGATTTGAATGAAATTTGGCACACAGATAGTTTATAACCTGAATTAACACATAGGATACTTTTTATCCCGGTAGTACGCTCCCGCGGGATAATTTCTGACCTCCACGCGGGCGAAGCTGCAGACGAAAGCTAGTTATTCATACTTTAAATTTGCTTGTGTACGTAAAATGTGGTAGTGGAGTGCGTCATTTCAACTTAGACAAGCTCAAACTAGTAGTAATAAAGTTTAAAAACTGTGTATTATTTTATGTATGTGTATCTAACTATTACATAAGCTAAATTTGAAAAAACCCGAATATTTTCCCAATCGGGAAGATTCCCGGGAATTTTCCCTTGAATTTTCCCACTTTTGGGTTTTTTCCGGGTGAATTCCCATCTCTAGTCACGCCACACCGGGCGTGATTACAAGTCAGAAGCGGCGGGGCGGGGCGTGACGGTTACATTCAGAATTGAGAGATTGTATTAAAGCTTAAAACTTTAACTTATAGTTTGTAACTAATAAATTGTAAGTTACTTTAACTAACTTAGTTACTTTGAACTTATAACTCTTTACTTTATTTATATTCTTTCTCTCTCAATTCGCGGCGGGACGGGACGTGATCGCGCCCGCAGTGTGACCGCTCCCGTCACGCCAGCGCCCCGTCGCCGCCACGCCACGCCGCGCCCCGCCCCGCCCCGCCCGCTGTGTGCAGATACCATAAAACTATAGAATTTTGTTATTGCAGGCAACCAATAACCTGAAATATGGTGTAACTTTCGTTTGTCCCCTGCGATACCAAAATTTTGAAACGTACAGTGACATTCGCGCAATAAAGACGAATGTAACGACATATCATTTCTCAAAATCAGTACAGCCGTTTAGTAGTTACGAGGGAACATAGGGACGGACATACATATACACATAAAGGTCAAACACATTTTAAGCCTAAGAATTACACGGGACTTATTTTAAACAAGATTTGTAAAATCTGGTGCAGCCCTTCTCCCGAATGGCCGTGATGCACTAGTAGTAACTGTACATTACACCTACATTTTTTCGTCCAATTATTTTTTAAAGAGTAAGAGTTTCTTGCCGGCTCTTCTCCATAGGAAACGAACAATTGAAACCTGCACCTAGCTGCTGAAGTTTTATAAGGGCCCTCGCCCACGGCGACTTTTTGTAGCGATGCAGTAGCGATGCTGTCGCGCATGTGTATCGATACAGCCGCGATGCTGTCATTATGTATTAAGAATCCTGCGCGATAGTAGCGATGCAGAAGCGTGTTTATAAAACGCGTGACAGCATCGCTACAAAAAGTCGCCGTGGGCGAGGGCCCTTAGTGCCCATGTACATTTATATGAAATATTTTTTTTAGATTTGAATTTAATAAAAAGTGCCACTATTGAATTCGACAAAATAAGATGTCTTGAAAATGGTCGCTGTCTAAACATAGCCTAACTTACCGTTGACGCAGTTTAAATGTTTTGAATTAATATTTAATAGGATACCTACTATTTGTGGTCAAATAAAACTTAATTGTTTTTTTTTTATGGGTCGTTTTGTATCCGCAATACTTAGTTAATTTTGAGAGCAATTTCATTGAATACACATTGAGTATAGGATAGGTACTATTGGTATTGGGTTGTCATCTTCAAAACATATTATTTATTGATTCTTATTGTCATACTTGTTGTTTTGTTGTAGAAACGTTTATTTTATTGACTGTTTAAATTATATACAAATGACTGAACCTGACTTATTCCGTACGTCTTTTTCGGGTGACCACTGGAAATCAGCGCTGTGCTGTGGGTCCATTAGCACATTATTATGCTGAGTGGAGCTAGTTTCTTGTCATAGTCATGACGTGCAGCTGCCGAATTTTTGTTTGTAACCGACTTCCAAAAAGGAGGAGGTTATATGTTCGTCGCGTATGTGTTTTTTTTTTATGTACATCCACCGATTTCTTTGTCAATTGTGGACCGATTTAAAAAAAAAGTTTTTTTGTTTCAAAGGGTATGCTCCCACTCAAAAACTATCCAAGCGATGTTAATTAAATTTAATTAACATTGCTTGGATAGTTTTTGAGTTAGCTTCAAGAATAAGTATTTTTACCACTTAGTTTATATGGATGATATGATGATAACTAGGGATGCCCCGCAAAAACCGAAAATTCAAAACGAAAGACACCGTCTTCCGAAATTGAAGTTATTTTTCAGTTTGTACTGTTTTTTTTTTGGTAGTCTGTTTTTTTTTTTTGTAAAAAGATTTTATATACTCATGTTTTCATCTACTTAGATCTATTTTGTTCTCTGATTACCTACTCTTGTCTTTTTCTATGCAAGACGTGCATATTCTGTGACAAATAAACATATTTTACTTTTCTTTTTTCTTTTAGTTTTTGCCTATTCCAACCAAAAGAGCAGCAGCGATGGCCCAGTGGTAACGGCCGCGGTCTTGGGTTCGAACCCTGACGGGCACTTTGCGTAAATTATTTCATCACCACTGCTCCCAAAACAGTGAAGGAAAATATCGTGAGGAAACCGGCATGTTCTAGAACCAAAAGTTCGTAGACATGTGATATCTACCAACCCGCACTGTGCCCGCGTGGTGAATTACGGCCGTCTCCCTCTCATAGAGAGGAGGCCTGTTTCCCAGCAGTGGGACTATATTGGCTTATGCAACCGACTGTTATTAACCTGTACTTCGTCTATTCTTGCCTTTGAGCCGGTCAACTGCGTATCAAATTAAGCTGCATAATACAAAACTATGAAAGCTCCACATTCGACACACACTACACGACTACTCTGCATTATAAAACTGGTTATACAAGACAACCTACATGCGTCACTTAGCTAAGATACAGCTAGAATGTATACATATTATAAATTAGTCGTTTTTCGTGTCTGTCTTCAACGGATTTTGATGCGATGTTCACCATCATTTAGAGAATAGAGATGATGCCTGGAGTAAAAAAAAACATATTCTATTTAGTCCGTCAGTCAGATAATAAAAAAAAACGAACGAGTCTTATAGTAGATTGATTGATATTGATGTGTAACATCTGACATATCGGAAAATGAGTTGGTACCATCTGACAGCCAACTCTAGCACCGCGCGCGCTCATTGGTCAAATCAAATAGCGCGCGCTTCCTGTTACACACTTCCGTCCCTTTTCACGAAATCACTCCCACATATTGCAGGAAAGCGAGAGGGAAGATGTCAAAAATATTAGACACATTATTTTTTGCTTTATCATATTAATAAAAAATGACTCAAATAAAACGAATTAAAGCTGAGGAGTGGGGGCTCGCTACGTCACAACTAAGAGTGAAGCCACACTGCTCTGTTCTGCACTGCTACACTGCTGCAACGGAGCAGTGTAGCTTCACACTACAAAACACACTACAAAGGCGACATTTAAACTCAATGTTTCGCCGTAATCTTCTGATTACGTAAAAAAAGAGAAAAATACCCAATACTTTTTAAATAATATAATTGAACAAATTTTTTTATTTTTTTTTGATAAGATATACAGGGTGGCAGGGACATCGACGCGAAGCCTGTTACCATGGATTCAGTACATGATTCTGAAAACCCCTGCGTTGAAATTTTTTGTCGGTTATTAAAAAAAAAAACTGCTGTTTCATAGAAAATGCAATACCTATATGGTCAAAAGGTATGGAACAGCTGTTTTTTTTTTCATAACCAACGAAAAATTTCAACGCAGTGGGTTTCAGAATCATGTACTGAATCCATGGTAACAGGCTTCACGTCGATGTCCCTGACACCCTGTATAGCACTGAAATCTCGATGTTTTGTCAAGTCGTACAAACCGTGCGATTCGTGCGAAGCAGGATCGTGTCCGTGTCGTGTGCGACCGAATCTGAAATCCGAATTCGACAGAATTCGACTTAATTAATAATATAATATTATTATAAAGAGGTAAAATTTGTTTTTTTGTGTGGGGGTAATCTCCGGAAGCCGAATGTGAAAAATTCTTTTGCATTGGATAGCCCAATTCTTGAGGAAGGTTATAGGCTCGCGGATGAAGTCGCGGGCACAAGCTAGTCCACTGTATATTAATTCTAATCTAAAATTGGAACGCAAATCACGTTCTCAGGATGCAATAATACATAATTTTATAGCACGACATATCGAAGGCAATTAAATTCATCCATTATGTTGTGCCAATAAAGGTTGAAGAATTCAATTGGATTGTTGTCGGTATGTTGACCATTTTGTCACATATATACAGGGTGGACCAAAAATACACGTCATAAAAAAAAATAGATTCCTCATGTCTAGGGGTATTCGAAAAAACCCCATGTGTATGTTCCGCGATTTTTTATAGTTTTCGAGTTATTATTTTTTTTGTAATTTTTTTGAGTTTTCTTGCCGGTGGAGCTTCAAAAATTCATATATTTTTTTGTAGTGAGTATTTTCCAGTTTTTTTTTTTGCGTCAGTATCGTCTTGAATGTTACTTTCATACATAAAATAGTAAACTTGCTAACATTCCTGCAAGTTACTCAAAAAAGTATTGATAGCAGGAATTTAAGTTTTTAGTGGTAAGACTGAAATTTTCAACTTCAATTTAAAAATACAAAAATGAGGTTCCATATTCTAGCTGACTTTAAAAACTATGCAGGTTTCTAAGCAACGCAAAACATAAAAATAAAGTTAGTACTTATTTTCTAATAATTCACTGTAATCGGCCTTCGAAGGTTAGGCTAAAAATCCTTTTAAGGTTTAACATAGGTGGTCCAAATAGCGACACCATAAAAATATATACAGATAATACTCACTACAAAAAAATATGAATTTTTGAGGCTCCATCGGCAAGAAAACTAAAAAAAAAATACAAAAAAAAATAATAACTCGAAAACTACAAAAAATCGCGGAACATACATGGGGTATTTTCGAATACCCCTGGACATGAGGAATCTATATTTTTTTTATGACGCGTGTGTATTTTTGGTCCACCCTGTATATAAGGTCCCATTAAAATAGATGGACAAACTTTTAGTAATCATTCGGACCACCAAAATAAGGACAATGGTAAAAAAAAAATAATAAGAAAAACGCATTAGATACTGACAAGAATAAATAATCCGCTAACGAAAATTCACAAAAAATTCACAATGCCATTTATTATTTTTGGTTAAAATAAAATCACTTTTTTTTTTGCTTGGATATATTTCTTTAGACGTACTGGACGCTGTGTTAAAATTTGTCCATCTACGGGGTGGCAGGGACATCGACGCGAAGCCGGTTACCATGGATTCAGTACATGATACCCCCCTGCGCTGAAATTTTTCGTCGGTTATTTAAAAAAAAATCTGCTGTTCCATACATTTTGACCGCGTAGGTATTGCACTTTTCTATGAAACAGTTGATTTTTTTTTAAATAACCGACGAAAAATTCCAACTCAGGGGGGTTCAGAATCATGTACTGAATCCATGGTAACCGGCTTCGCGTCGATGTCCCTGCCACCCTGTATTTTAATAGGACCTTGTATATAACAATTAATGTAGTAATAATAATAACGTTTATTTGGACTCAATAAAATATATCCTAATACAGTTATATTCCTAAGAACTAGGGTAGAAATAATATAAGTGAGTAGACGGCTAGAACTATATGAACTCTGAATTCCAAACTAGGTAAAAAAACCTGTATCTTGGAAACCAGTGCTCTTCCGTGCTAAATTACATGTAAAAACTTACAAATCATATGCATCAAAGTTCAAAAATTAAATGACTTAGACTATGAAAGAAGCTACATAATTCTAAAAACTTGACGGGTGAGTAATGTAAGTGTGTGTGTGTGGTGTAAGTATAGGGTATGAATCGTGTGTGGTGTGTGTAGTGTAGGTATGGTGTGTGAATGTGTAAGTGAACGTGTAAGTGTGCTTAGGTATGTATATTCTATTTTAAAATATCCAGTATTTTTTCCGTACTGATATAATCAAGGCTAAGGAGCCATTTGGTGACCACAATTTTACATCGCTGTTTAGCTAAAGGATATATTTTTAGGATATGATTGATTTTGTTGTACAAATTGCCACCTAAGAAGTTGAAAAATCTCTGTGCAAAATGAGTGTGGCAAGCTTTATATACGCAAACTGTATATTTTCTACGTTTCTGCTGAAAAGCTGCGGGTCATACGTCAGTAAACCATGCATTTTGAGGATAGTGTGGAGTATAAAAAGCTGTCTTACTGTTGTACTTCGTAGGTTTTGTAAAGATCAGTAGTGGGATGAAAGAATGGCAGGAACGCACTAACTTTAAGCAGCGCTCTTTGAGCGCGCTCAATTTTCAATATTATTGTTTTACACGCACCGCCCCAGGAAGTTATACAATATACCAATAGTAACTGACATAAGGCGGAGTAAACAGTTTTTAGTACTTTAGGACTAGCTATACTTCTGAGATTAAAAAAAATATATATTAGTTTTCGAACCCTCGATGAAAGCAGGTCTATGTGGGGGGCATTAAGTCTGCTATCTATCAGGACGCCAAGGTACTTAATGGTGCTTGTTTGATCAAGCACAGGACAGTTACAGGATGTTAGACGACTACACATATGGTAGTGCGCAAAAATGAATTCTGAATTACTATCAATCGATTGTGGGACATTCCGGAGAGAAAACTTTAAAAATTTTGTTTTGTCAACATTTAATGTTAAGAGGTTACATCTCAGCCACTGGTTAACGGCATCAAAACCACATTGAGTGTGTTTAAACGTGCTGCCCCATGAGCTACCTCTAAAAACAAGGGCCGTGTCGTCTGCAAAGGCAACAATCCTCCCATTTTGGAGTTCAAGGTCACAAAGGTCATTAATATAAATGAGAAACAGAGTAGGTCCAAGGACGCTACCTTGAGGGACTCCGTAGGTAATAGGAAGGTCGTCACTTATCCAATCGCCAACTCTGACACATTGAAATCTGTTACTAACGTAATCTGTGAAGAGTTTCAGCTGTAACCCCCTAATGCCCATTCGCTCAAGTTTGACTAGCAACCTGGGGACAGAGACTGTATCAAAAGCCTTTGCCAGATCGAGAAAAACTTTATTTTTATTATCAATATTATTGACAACAAAGTCCGTGACTTCATGAACTGCATCACTAGTAGTTTTATTACATCTAAACCTGTATTGAGAAGCAAAAAGGAGCTTGTTTTTCTCTAAGTAGTTTATCAGTCTTTTATTCATAAGTTTTTCCAAAATCTTTGACAAAGTAGGTAATATTGAGATTGGTCTATAATTATTAACACAGTTCCTGTCACCAGTCTTAAATATAGGTAGGATTTGTGAGATTTTGAAGGCTTGTGGGAAAGTTCCAGATGTTAATGCCAAGTTACAAATAAAAGTTTGTGGGGAAACTAGTATAAATGTATAGCGGGAAAGTAGATTTGCAGAAATATTGTCACGTCCAGCAGCACAATTTAGTTTTAGATTAAGAACTAGGTTGTTTATCTCATTTTCATCTGTAGAAAGCATAACGAAAGAATGAGGACAGGTAGGCTCAAGGGGTAGTGAAGAAACTGGTGACGATTCATGGGATAAATGTTTCTCTGCAAGTGTTTTTCCGACACTTGCAAAGAAAGCATTTATAGCATTAACGGAACGCTGAGGGTTAATTGGCGAAATCAGTTCCGAAGCGACTTCCTTGGATCGAGTAGTGCGAGTGATTGTTTTAATGGCATTCCATAGCTTTTTAGAATTGTTTCCTGCATTATCAATTTCCTTCCTTTCGTATTCACTTTTCAGTTTCCTCAATAATCCATTACAAAAATTCCTGTACCTAGTATAGGTTAGCTTGAGAGTCATATTTTTAGGGGATTTATTTGACTTGAGGTGGAGGTTATCTCTATTTCTCATACATTTCAAAAGCCCAGGAGTAATCCATGGCTTTATAATTATTTTACGTCTTGATATAGTTATAGTTTTTGTGCATGATTCCATTGCAGTATTAAGAGAACCAGTAAAAATGGCTACAGCATCATTTACGTCAGTCATTGCAAAAAGAGGCACAACGTCAATTTGAGGGATAGCCAAGTCAAGGGAAGCGTAATCAACTCGCTTTAAGGTTTTCACATGTTGCTTAGAAGGAAGCGATTTATCAATGGAAATAATGACACTATAATGATCAGTAAGGGAAGTTTCAGCTACCAAACATGTTGCTGGAAAATTGGTTTTGAGTATGACATGGTCAATGCAAGATTTTGAGTGAGTAGGAATCTGGTGAGCTGGCAGCATTCCATGCGAAGCCATTAGATTTAAGTAGTTGTGTTTTCTAATGGCTAATGTGTTTTCGGAAATGTCAATATTTAAATCACCAGTTAAGATACAGTTTTTATATTTAGACGCAACATTATACAGTAAATTATGTAGACTTTCCAAAATAATATCAACATTCCAACACTCGGTGAACGGTAAATAGCAAGAACCATAGTGTGCTTTCAAGTGTTATTAATAGGCTATTACAGTCCAAGACGGAAGATTCCTTTACACATGCATTAATACCTTTTTTAATAAAAACGACTATCCCTTCATTTTGAGTTTTATTATTAGTAGTTGAATAATAATCGTATCCATCCATTATAGGAGGATTATAAACACCTCGCAACCAGCACTCCGTTAGCACTATTAAATCCCAGTCAACATGGGACCTACCCAAAAGAGTAGCCATGTTGCATTTAATGCTTCTAATGTTTTGCGTAATGACTCTAAAAGTTTTACCATCAGATGAAATTAGAGATGAGCATTCATCAATGCTGCATGTGGCATTAGCCACAGATATAAGGTTAACATCAGTAGATATATCTCTATTTATGTTATCGAATTTAAGTTTAAGACACCTGTAAATGTAAAGATGTATAAAGAAAAAAATATTATATAAATATTATATAATGTAGTGTAGATAGATAGTCATATTTTTATACAGGGTGGCAGGGACATCGACGCTAAATCTTTTACCATGGATTCAGTACATGATTCTAAAATCCCCTGCGTTGAAATTTTTCGTCCGTTTTTTTTAAATTTAATTTGCTGCTTCATAGAAAAGTGCAATACCTACGCAGTCAAATTGTATGGAACAGCAGATTAAAAAAAAAATACCGACCGAGGGGGTTTTTGAATCACGTACTGAATCCAAGCTAACAGTCGCGTCGATGACTCTGCCACCCTGTATGCTTCAACAATTCTTTCTTTACTTACTACATTCTATGAGAAAGTTTCTTATTTATTCGAGAAAACGAATTTTCCCAGATTTTTCACCGTATTTCCCTAGATAGATCGATTTTTCGCCCCCGTAAACGCCTATAATGCAACTTTCATCGAAATCGTTACAGCGGTTTTCGAGAACGTGATTATAAACGTGATGATATAATACAAATACTGCTCTTTCAATTTATTTAACACAATTAACTAAATTGTACTAAATTAAATGACTAACTATACAAATAAATACAGTTTTACAATTATTTCTAGGTTCCTTCAATAAAGTTGCCAAATAACCATGAATTTTCTGGCAAAGAGACAATTTTAAAGTTGCCAAACTTTCAAGATGGGATTTTCAAGGCGAAATCCGAAACTATGAACATTGTTCAAAGAAACCCTGAACTCGAATTTAAAGAAATCTGTAACCACAGTCTAGATTTTTTTAATATTTCATAGTTTTAGCCTCAGTATAGATAAGTAACCGTATTATGTCTCCATAGAAAAAAAGCCGCTTCGAAATCTCAGTGTATATCAGTACACAACAGTATCGAGTGGGCGGCAGTTACGCACGGATGCAAAGGGTTTATCTACCGAACGGCCGTTGATAATTATTTCAAGGTCTCTGCCGAGACACAATACTGTTACTTTATTATACTGTAATCTAGTTATCAAACCCATCTTTAAGTACAATTTCCATCCTAAGGTTTTCTGGCAGAAATCGCTCATTGCGACGTTTGTGTTTTTCTTTATTTCTATTTTTTTATCTGGTTCGCGCTTGAATAATATCAGCCGCACGGGACGATGCAAAGTTAAGCTACACTTGCCGCGGCCGATTCGTGAATGGGTGACCATCTATGTCATATCAAGACGAGGGGTCTCATGCCTCGAAAAACACGTTAAACCGTTGGTCAAGGCTGTGATTCGTAGCTCTTTGACAGCCGTTACGGGTCATCAGAAGCCCATAAGTCTGACAACCAGTTTTACCAAGGGGTATCGTGTTACCCAGTAACTGGGTTGTAGAGGTCAGATAGGCAGTCGCTCCATGTAAAATACTGCTATTCAACTGCATCCGGTTAGACTGGAAGCCGACCACAACATAGTTGGGAAAAAGCTAGGTAGATTGATTGACTTACCTTTACATAACAACAGTCGCGGACTGAGCCTGATAGGGGCCTGGGGCGGAAAACTAACTGCCCCCGGGGCGGCTAAACTGAATGGCTGCCGGGGGTCCAGCTATGCAGAAAAGTTTGAGAAGTTATAAGAGAGAGCGAAGTGATTTCGACATTTTAAAGCTCAAAAATTTTAGCACCCTACGTTTATATTTAGCATGGCTAGAGGAGCCCTCAACTAAAACTGCCTTTTACTTACTGAACATATTTCGGCCTTGTTTGGGCCTTTACTCGAGACCCCTTTGTAATTTCAGATACAATTTATTGTTATTGAATCACCAGACAAACAAACCCCCAAGACCGGGGGGCGGACCACACCTGCCGCCCTCCCCTTAGTCGGCCAGTGCCTACCACGCTTGTACCATATCCTTCGAATAAATATCTTTGACTTTGGTGTGCAAGAAAGAATATTCTACATATCTTTTGAAGTCATAATTATAACTCATAATTCTCCTCGATTACAGGACACCAACGTCCTAGGCTTCAAAGGACCAAGAAAAATGACAGTCGTCCTCCCCGGAATGACGCCAGACCGTCAGCGCGTCACGATCGCACCGCAAGACGATAGCGAAACACTACTAGAACGACTCAAGGTCCAAAGTCTAGACGACATAGTCGTTCTGCACAACAAAACCCCCGTTTGGAACGATGAAACACAATCCTACGTACTGAACTTCCACGGAAGGGTTACCCAGGCAAGTGTGAAAAACTTTCAAATTGTTCACGACTCTGAGCCAGATTATGTGGTAATGCAATTCGGTCGTATATCAGAAGATGTCTTTACAATGGATTATCGGTATCCGTTGTGTGCGCTACAAGCGTTCGGGATTGCTCTCAGTTCGTTCGACAGCAAGCTGGCTTGCGAATGATCTCTTTTTTTAAATGTTTTTATTTTACATTCCATTGTGGTTATCGCATTTATTTACAGAGTTTTTTTTTTAAATCATGGGGCTTGAATTGTTGAAAAACGTCAAATCTATAATAACTACGTTTTGAAGGAAGTTATAAGACTATTATACGATATCGTCATCAGATATTTTGCTCTCTAGCCGACCGAGGTGATTTAGCAACTGGGTGCAATCAATATGTGTAGGCGAAATGCGACCTATTCGCCTGCCTGAAATCTAAGGTCCCGCTTTTGTCATAATACTAAACGCCATCAATCGCGGTCATGAAACGTGTAAGAAGGACGACATATAACACATTTAAAACGGGATTTCTAAAAACTAAACCGAACCTAGTGTCGTCCCGCTCCCACGTTTTATGACAACGCCTGCCACAAACTTATACTCAATTTGAAATATGATTAGACATTCAACTAAACCTTTTTTACAGTTCGTTCAACCGATTTTGACTTCTATTGCGTTGGTGGCATGCCAAACGGCAGCTGCAGTAAAAAACAGTTGGTATTGTAACGACTTTTTTGCTTTTAATGCCAACCTTATGCCTACGGTATAGAAGTCAGAATCGGTTGAACGGGCTGTAAAAAAGGTTTGTTTAAATGTCTTAATCTTATTTCAAATGGACCTTGTGTTTATAACAGTACCTGTTTCAAACCCGAAATATTTGCGGATGACGTCACGTCTCAGTTGCTTGTTTGGCCTTGGTTGGCCTGTTTGCGTATTATATTATTATAGCCCCATGATGCACATAAAATATTGTGTTATTATTGTAACCAAACGCACATAATTTAGTTTTCGGTGCTTGTTGTGACGTAGGTTGTGTTATTCCGTGTTTCGACTTTCATCGACGATGTTTGAACGAAGTCTGTAGTGTAGTTGTGTTTATAGAGACTAACAAGGCTATGATTGAGAATATGACCTTTTTTAGTCACAAGAATGTTGGAGTCAAATGGTTGGACAGTTGACACACTATTTCGAGCTTGGAAGCCAAGAGATCCAACTAACATTATGGAAAAAATTTAGTTATGTGCATTTTGACTTAAAAGTCCCATTGTATCCAAATTGATAGGAACAACGGAATCTCCGTCAAGCCCCACTGTATCCATAGGGATACGAGCGGCTTACAACTTTGTTTTTACTATGAAACAAGGGCTAATATGGTCTGTGGGTGGTTTCTCTCTATAGCCTGACGGATATTGTCGTCGATTAGAAGTATATTGTCAAAAAATTATAGGGAACACCGAATAATTCTGAAAAATGTCAAAAGTGACGTAATGCGCGCGTCAGTGTCAAACCGCGGGGCTTGAACGTTATAACGTCTATTAACGTCGGTACTTGAGAGGAAGAAACCATTACAAATGCCAAAATCACTAATCACAATAAATGGATCACTTGGCTTCCAAGCTATCCATTTATTCAACGAATCTAAAACCATCGCTCGAAAGATGAAGCACATAAGGCATATTTTTGCCTTAACAAAAATAATATCAAAAGCGCGGTCGAACAGGTTAATGTAGCAACAGTGTCACGTCGAGAAACTGCTTTTCTTTTTCCAGTGTAACAGTTCATAAATAAAAATTAAGTTGTCCACTTTTGCGCCGACAGTCTGTATAAAATATGGTCATATTTCTCAAGCATAAAATTAAGTGTAATTTACTGTGGTCCAAGGTATAAATCCAAGGAAAATTGCACATATGTATGTACTTTCATATCTATTCTGTTCCAACTAGATAAATATCCAATCAGGGAATTTATTTTATAACTACTCTTTTTACTGTAGCTGCAATGAGGGTTTTTATGAAAATTAACGCCACTAGTTGGCGCCACTTTGACAAAGAGGTCTTCCATTTCAATAATGAATATAAAGACGTTCATCATTCGTTCATCATTCCGACGCTATTTAAAAAAAAATAGGCGCTTTGACACTTTTGACAGGTGCTCGGACCTGACGCCTCAGTGCTGCCACTTAGTGAACGACATTTCAAAAAACCCTCATTACATACTTTTTCGCTTTTGTAACAAATAAATAAAATATGAATTAAAAATAAATAATGTATATAAACGTATTTATGTAAAAAAAATCTGAATGTTGTCATTATAAAAAAACATAATAGTTATTCAAATATCTATTGTTTCAAGCGGGAAAGTCAACGCTTATTTGATAGTGTTTGTTGTTTCACAACTGTATAATTTTATGAATTACGGTGTGAAAAATGTTCCTTCTTTATATAAATACGCACATGCTTGCACATTATAATTAATACAAAACAAATCTTATGTAACTGGGTATCTGTAAATACCTAACTTATGTATTATGTAGTCACAACAGTAAAGAAATCAGTCAACCTGTTTGCTCATATATTTATGTGAATTTTAGCTCACTTTTTGCTCAGTATTCTTGTTTATTCACAAAGCTTATATACTCAGGGAGCTAGAGACGAATTTTGGGAAAGTATTTTTGGGCATTTTAGCTAATAGTTGACAAATAGAAAAATACCAATCCGCATTGGGCCCGCGTGGTAGATTACAGCCCACTCCCTCTCGAAGAGAGGAGGCCTGTATCCCAGCAGTGGGAACATTATAGGCTGATTATGCTAGACAAATAGACAACTGAAAGTCGGTCTCAGTCATTAATTCAAATGACATTATGAACATAAAAAATTATATATTTCTGGTGTACTTTTTCGAGTTCTAAAAAATCTTCCCAAAAATGGTTACCAGCTCCTGGACTATTAAAATAACATGACGCCATAATATCTTCGCATGGCCAATAAAGTCTATTGCCATAATGTTCTTAACCAATCAACAATTATTATGTACAAACTATTCTTAAGCATCACATAGCGTTAGTTTTGTATACTAGTCAACTTAGCTTTTAGTTAATTTTAATTTAGCACTAATATTCATAATTTGAATGCACAAATTATTTTAAGGAATATGTCTGTACTTTAATTATTTGGTGTCATAAACTAATGTTTAATTTATGTTAAAATTCTGCTGTTGTAAAACATGAATAGTTCGTTTTTAGGAACAATGATTTTCTAAAGGTTTGATTGCGTACAACGCTGCAAACGGCAGTGCTGCTGCGTCACTAATGGTGTACAATTTTTTTTTTTTTTTTGTGAAAATTTCTTTTTGCGAGTTGAGTACTTTTTGGGTGAACAAAAATCATGGAACTCGCGTCATCGTCACTGAACATCAAAATCACCACACGCTTCTCATGATAAATTTTGTGTTGACAGCGCACTCTGTTTTTTTTTTTCGTTCTTGTACTGACAGCAAGCCACATAAATTCCTGACATTTTCGTTAGATGGCGTTACGTTGTTAGAGGCATAATAAATATTGTAGCTGTGGTTGAAATCACTAGTGAATCTGTTTTAATGGAGCTACAGCTTTCGTTCTTGTACTGACAGCAAGCCACATAAATTCCTGACATTTTCGTTAGATGGCGTTACGTTGTTAGAGGCATAATAAATACTGTAGTGTATACATACACACATTATTTAATTAGATTTCACATCTATTGGCAGTCCCCAAAGACTGCCCCGCATGTTTTTGTGGCATATCTGATCCATCTGAGGTCATACTTTTCTATAGGTTTATATGAGATTAGATTCCGAGCACGACCGCAATGCTGCACGACAGCGTCACATTGCTGCCGCACCAGTGTGCCAAGGGACCAGTGCTGCAGCAGCACTGCCGCGTGCAGCGTTGTTCGGAATCATACCTTAAAGTCCCAAGTGAAATGTTCTTAACTTGATAAAAATCATTAGGAATCATGTTAATCACAATATTTTACTATGTTATGCCCCCAATGAATATGTTATGTATATGTTAGCCAGTAGTTAAACCACACCAGTATTATTTTTAATATTATTTGAACCATTTATTTATAGTCCTGACAATAATATTGTACATTGTATCCACTGCCTTCTCCATGATAATTTTGAATTTAATAAAAAATACATTTGTTTTATCAAACAAATGTTTATTAAATTTACTATTAGAATAAATAAATGTGCCTATAAATTAGGTTACGTGTTTAGATAGCTAAATGGGAAAAAACTAAAATGAAATTTGTAAAATAATTAATGACTAAAATGGCAACTCGTCTATGTAATAATACCATGAGCTTCTTGTAGTTGATCGTGTTAAATATACCTAATGACTTAATGAGTATTGTCCTCAGTGTCTCCAGATTGGGGGTTTTTTTCCCCATATTGGGGAAAAATAAAAACTTTGGGGAAGTTTTGGGGAAACGAGAACTGTGGGGAAAATTTTGGGGAACGTATTTTATTTTGGCGATAGTTTGGGGACAAATGTGTACACATTTCTAATTCTGTGACTGATCGATGCTTCAGAGGTATATGTGGTTTCTAATTTGGTTATAGGACATATCCTTGATATCCTAGAGATTTCCGTACATTGTAGGTAATCTATCACTTGGGTATGATTCAAAAAGTTTTAGGATGTTCCCTCTAATCTTATCGCATCGACTGACGTTGGATTGATTTTGACGAGACTACAACAACACTACGTGTTTGAACACTAGTAAATAGCTGAGGCCACTGGGCGTAAAATAGGCTACTATTTATTCCGATATTCCCACCCCACGGGAACATTGGAATTATAACGCCTGCTAGGCTGCTACACAGTCGCCAACCGCGTCCCGACAGAGGTGACCTTGGTACAGCCGTGTAGATGATGGTTTACGACCAAACATTGAATAACTTTGCCGGTCGCCAACCAAGGTCACCTCTGTCGGAGACGCGGTTGGCAACCGTGTATCAAGCGTTTTAAAGGAAAAACTCATTAACGCGAGTGAAACCGCGGGACGCAGCTAGTTAGTAATAAAATACAAGGACAAATTAATTTTCACAATATATTTATGTCCATAATATAAGATACAAAATAATTTTGGGGAAAATTTTAGGAAAAGGTATCTTTTTGGGGAAAATTTAAACCTGATCTGGGGAAATTTCACATAAACAACCTGGAGACACTGATTGTCCTAGTATCTCTTTATGATCTCAACTTCACCAGGCAGAAATCTGCATTGATTGTCCTGCCAGAATGAGACAAAGTCCACATTTCCGTTTTATTCGTCCCCAAATTGAGACTTGAAATGGTGAGGCCTATATAGCATCCATTATCAAATTCCTGATTAGCTTTGTCGAGTGTTTTGTGAAGTTTAGTAATTTTGCCAATCATGTTTGTCGATTTTTCGATTGGCCATAGTGTAAAGATATGGATACCTCAACCTCATTGATCACTAGATGAAAATGCGGTGTAGGTAGGACATACAAAGTTACCAGTGAGTACCTATTGCCTGGTCTATCGGTATTATCGACTCGTACAGTAGGTCGCAACGCAATAGTAACAAAACCAGTAGGTAAATACTATATAAGCTGGCCTCAGATTCCCTAGTGTTAGCACCAACGTGCAGTCTACTGTACATGGAGTTTGGCAGCAAGAAAAGATATCACATTTTTTTTAGTTAGGCATTTACACATAAAATGACAATTTCATTTGGTAGAATTGTAAATACTAAAGTATGAATTTTGGTGTATTGTGCCTTTGGTAACGATAGGTTAAATGTTTGTGCCTTTTATTTTCATGTTTACTATGTATTTTGTACCTGAAGCTTTTCGTAGGCACAGAACTACCCTCCCCCCCCCCCCCCCCCTTTACTAGATGACAAATCGCTTTTTACACCTTGAAGATGTTAGATTACTTATTTAGGGCAACTTTTACAAGCAAAGCTGTCCCTATAGTTAGAATAGTTGTAGTAGTAAATGTTCCGTAAAATAATTGAAATTGTGTAATTTATAAAAAAAAGAGTGTTTTTGTAAAAATTCATGAGAATGTCCATTTAATTCACTTGTGAATTTATATAAATTTTTGCTCATAGTAATTGTGCAGTATGTGTATAGTTAAATGTTCTAAAAATATCTTGAAACCTGCTTACTAAATTGAATGTTAAAATCTCTGACCCTCGAATGGTAGAAAACGCCGCCAACTATTTTGCCCTACATTTAGTATAGGCCAATTTTATTTTATTTGACATTAATATTATTAATAATAATACCCAATCATGTCTCTAAAGTATTTGAAATATGAATTTAACATTATTAATGTAAAATTATTCTTTACATTTTTTGATGTATAAAATATTTGTGATAATTATCTATTGTATATAGTGATGGTAAACTGAAATATTGAACACAATTATTTCTAAGCAATGACTTGTAATTTATTTGTGGAACTAGTGAAGCACTGTGCATTGAATGTCCATTAAAATATATTTTTTTTGTCTTTGATATCATTTTTTGGTTCCCGTGAAAGATCATGTTTGTAACTGTTAATCATGACATAATATTATTATCCAGTGATGAGTCGTTCAACATTCTTTGTGATCCATAAATCATGGTTTTGTTATCAATAAATTGTATTGGTGCAACAATTTATATCTTTTATTTAATTTCCTACATCCATGATAATTATGCTAACTACCATAAGAGCTTTTATTCTGAAAGTTGGCAACGTCGCAATATTACTGAATGGAAATAAGAAATGTTGCTAAGTATGTACCTAGAATATCAATAATGAATTGAAATTATAACACTGAATTTGATGTTGTTTTAGGTGTAAAAAAGGCATTTGAAAAGTTTCCTAAAACATTTTTTACATCTTTAGGTAACTAAATAATTATTTGGTATTAAGATAGTAATTATTGAATTTCATAATCAATATTCTAGGTACTTAGTTAGCCACATTTCTTATTTCCATACAGTAATATTGTCAAATTAATCATATCAGGTAAATATTTGACAGCTATTTGCAACATTGCCTAATAACAGAATAAACACTCTTAGGGCCTATTTCACGATGTCCGAATAGCCACTACTTACCAAATAAATTTAAAAATGGAGCAGAATTTGTAAGAAATTATCTGCCAAGTTATTCAGAACTTAATCGTAGGTGGTGAAATAGGCCCTTAATGTTTTGAATGCTGATATTTCAATAGGGGCTGCGCAGACGACACACTTTTTGTGCGATCGAGTCTGTGGCGCACGCGTTACTGCATAGTAAATTCATATCATTGCTTAGGAGTAACGCGTGCGCCACAGACTCGATCGCACAAAGTGTGTCGTCTGCGCAGCCCCTAAAGTATGCAGTGTATACGTGGGTAGTCCTGACAGAAGCCCGAAAGTCCGACAGCCAGCCTTACCAAGAGGTATTGTGTTACGCAGTAAATGGAATGTGGGCTAGATAGGCAGCCACTGGGTATTCAGCTGTATCCAGTAGACTGGAAGCCGATCCCAAGACAGTTGAGGCAAAAACGAGGCAGATGATTTTGAGGCCATTACTCCATATAAAATATTGCTTCCCGGATAAATAGTGATTGAGAATCTATGATTGCTATTCAGCTGCATCCAGTTAGAATAGAAGCCGATCCCAACATAGTTTGGTTATGGCTAGACATGTTGATGAATATCAATTCCTGCCTCAATACTAATTACCTTCTATAAGGAATCATAGTTCACAAGAATTGAGTAAGTTGGTGCCAATGATAAATCAGGGAATTTCCTCTGAGATCTCCATCCATGTCCTATAAGTTGTCCTGATGTACCTATGCTTCTATAAGCTATCTTGTATTAGGTAAATTGAAATACATTAAATAATTTACAGTTAGGTACTCGTAATAAGGCTATTTTAACATGCTGCTATTATTAAGTTCACTTGACAGCACTAGCACCTAGCACAACAATAAATGCTGTACACAACACAAAATACCTACACCTTGATACTGGTGTTAAATATGAGTTTACATCGAGAAATAACTGGTAGGTAGGTTAAATATAAGAAATAAGAAACTAGGTAGATTTTATAGTTTTTTTTATTGTCAGCTTACATACAAAAGTTATTCGGTCTTAGCGGCCGCTGCTTTAGGCTTCTTCGCCTTGATGGGCCTCTGTGAGCGAAGGATGGCTGATGCACGACGAAGGGTAGCCTTGGACAGGTCAGTGCGGTAGTGGTTAGCTTTCAACAACCTCTTTACCTTGAACAGGGATCTCCTCGCACCGGCTTTGAATTGACGGCGCACTACGTTCTTGACGGGCTTGTTTGTCGCCTTAGCCTTCTTGTACACAACTGTGAAACCTTTCCTGTCGGGATTCTCGACGACGCCGACAGCCTTCTTCTGGATCAGACCATTGTATCTGTACGAGTTGAGGTTAGTCACATTGTTCGGCTCCTTGCTGAACGGCTTCCTTATGTTACGTTTCTTCACCAGGAAGGCGTTGTTGTTGCGGATGATCATCCAGTTAAGATGAGACGACATTTTTGCAGTTTTAATGTAAAAACTACACCAAATACAACGTGCTCACAACGTGTCCGTAGACAAAAAGAAGGAAGAAATTTGTCTATGCTTTCGCTAATGTCAAACCTTGCTGTCAAAGATAATGTTGCCCTACAACTGAAAAACAGTACCGCCCTTTTCCAAAAAAAATAATCTGAATTGATTTGAGATTGTTGAGAATGCAAGGTGCTCTGCAGCTCTAGGGTGATTTTTAAGATAGGCAGATAGGCAGTAAGGGCAGGACTTTTACCGTTGTAGCTACAGGAAAACGGTCTTAAGAGTGTGTCCTTAACTTTTTGATCTGATTTCACAGATTTTGAAAAAAATATCAATCAGCAAGAAAATAGGCAGTTTTCACAAAGACTTATCGATCCTGTTTCTTATATGGATCAAAAAAACTTCAGTGGACCAACTGAGGTTTGAGTACTAAAAAAGTCTGAAATCGCAAATAACTTTTCCCTTACTTTTCGTAGGAAATGAGACTCCAACCTACTTTTCACGATGGATAATTGGATAGATAACAAAGTAGCCATCATCATCGTCGTAGTGTTGGTACTTCACCTTGTTATCTTACATTCCATCCATCGGTTCTTGTAGGTGGGTTTAATTAAAAAAATAACTCTATTCTATTCTATTTTTAATAAATGGCAAGCAAAGCCGATGTCGACTATTCTGCTAATGTCTAAAGTGAGTTTCAAAGATTTTTTACTGTCAGCTTAATACAAAAATGATTCTATGTTCTATGTCATAACACCATAAGCATAGGTCATATTTCTCATTACAAAACGAAAAATGCAATGCAGTTTCTTTCTATTGAACCATAGATAAAATATGGATGGAAGAATATATAAAATATTTAAAATTCTAATAAGTCTATAATTTATTTACCAAAAAATATTATCCACTTCCAATTTTTGTTTTTTTAAGTATGGTCACACTAAGGTTCAACCAGAGACAATTTGCGAAAGTGCGAACCTTTTTGTGCTCAAGAATTTTTTTTTTCTCCAAAATCCAATAATTATTATAATCACATTACAAAAAATCATAAAAAATTGATATACTGTAAATCATTTTATTTATGAAAGTCATAAAATATTAACACTTCCATGTTTCCTCAATTCTCTATGAATTTTACCGTTGACTTCTTTCATTTTCTTCATCCTTTTTTTGGCATTTTGCTTATGGTGATATGTCAAATTCCAAACTAAAACTTGTCTGGGACAATTCGTGTTGGTTCTTTAATATAATCTTTTTTCTTTAATATATTTACAGTATTCCTTCTAGTAAATGTAGTTCTTGCGTGAAATTTATATGTGATTTGCTTAAAGTGCCAAATTGATGTCTTGTTATTATTGGTATCATGAATCAGGTTGATCAAAATATAAACAAAGATATGTTTGATTCTGATCTGATCGACGTGGAATCTTTGGATTATTCCAATGATCAGACGTGGTGAGTACCTTTGAAGAGTATTTATGTAAGACAATATGTCGCAGTAAGTGGTCGCGAGTATTTACGGGGTCATGCATGTCTTGTGTCCGGTCGTAATGTCAGTCTATCTGTCGAGTGTCGAGTCTCGATGGATATTTAGCTCGTTCCAATTATTCGTTGAGTTATTTATTTCCAGTCGGACCACTCTAACCAGTATTTTAACATAGCCACCTTGCACAGGTACTGGTGCCTATGTTTTTGTTAAGTAAGATGATTCACCTTCACTCAACTATTTTTATTTTGTTTTGAATGAACGTACATTTCTTTACGAAACCTGAAAGTGGTAAAATTTCAAAGTTAACATGAGATAAAGTAAAAAATTCTATAACAACACACTTATTCATAAAAGATAGAAGAGCAACCCACTTGGTACAGATGACTGTGTTCATCACTCCTACACTGCTGTAGATATTTATGAATTGTATTATAATAGCATGTAAACTTCCACAAACGTTTCTAATACCAATGTTATTATTTGGATCAGTATACTCCAGGTATTCTCAGTGATCTGCAGTGTTTTTGCCAATTTGCAAATTTATCTATCTACCCCCAACAAAAGTTCTAAGGATATAGTGAAAAACATGTTTTAATAAACATTGCAGACATCTTTCAATTACGTCTCCTTTGTTTTTAGTTTTAATTAGTGTATTGCGGAACTTACTAGCAAATTATCAAACTGATAAGATTGTCTTTATTGGTCAAATCAATTTGACATAAATTGCACTTGAATTATTATGATAAGTTTTGTGATAATAATAACACCTACTTACAGTTGTTACACATAAATAAATTGTGCTTAATTATAGGTATTTATAATAAACAATTATTTAAGGGTTTATTTAGTATCACTTTTTATAAATTATAAGTATGCAAATATTCCAAGAAAACAACCCAGGGTTTTTTTTACGAAATCAAAGTTGTTTGTTTTCATTTTTCTTTGATACAAAACTATTCATCCTTCCACTGTATTTCCTACGATAAAATTATGAATGAAATGTCAAAATATTCGTCTGGGCAAGGGCACTAACATGGGATGATACCATTTATTTATTTAGACGAATATTTCATAGCTGCCATTTAATAGTCTAAAGCAGGGATCACCAATTAGTTCTGGCATGCTTTTTAAAATGATATGACTTGCGGTCTGTTGGGAAGACGATTAGTAGCAAATGCCAAATGTGAAATAGTCAATTTGAGTGTTAGACCAGTAAATGACAATATTCTGTACAGTGTACCATATTACTAGGGACCAAGAACTTGTTGTCAACTTTTATTAGTCAGCTGTGTGAAAATGTCTAACACCATAGCCAGAAATACGCTGTTTTTAGCTGGCTTATTAAATTAGTCTAGCTAATTATATCATCATGTCTCATGTTGGGTTATCTGTAACTATAATGTTCACATCAAATCAATGGTAGGCAACATATCAGGGATACCTTTAGTATTGTCGATGTCCAGTGATGGCCACTTACCATTAAAAAAGTGGACTGCCTGCTTGTTACTTAAAAAAACAGTGTATTCCTCTGAGTCACTTCTGAACAAAATGCATCAATCACACAATTAGCTGCATGCAAACCCGTTTTCTCTAATAAAATCTAGTTAGAAAATTAATTATCAAATGTTCTTGTAATAATTGATTTCTTCATTGATCTTTTGGACGAATTTGTGGCTTCCCAAACTTGGATCCTGTGATCAGGGTTACGACCCCAAAATGGTTATAGATTCATTCTGCAGTACACCATCATCAACTCAAACTACAAAACGAGTCATTTGCGTAAGGCATTTCAAAGGAGAGGCACGCCTTTGCCCTTAGAGGACAACACACCTTACTTACATAGAATGTTATGTGTGGATGATGTGTGATAAGAGTCTACTTCTTTTCTTGTGTTAAGTGACTATAACCTGGTGTCAGAATTTTAAAGCCACCCATGGGCCTCATACTTGCCTTCACATGCCATCGAGAAATATCTCTCAGGCATCTCCTCATAATGTTTAGAGATAGAGTAATACTGATGAATATAAAGTCTTTACAAGGTATTTTTTTTGCACCTAGGTTGTTCACAGTTCCCAACGACTCGGGGCAGAATGTCGACATTGTGGACTGGAACTTATCCTGTGACTGGCCCATCAAAGAGGATCAAGATTACCTTAAACTGGAGAAGACACTCTACACAGTACTCGACGACATACTTAAAAGTAAGTTGCTCTTTATATTAAACTAGCTTCCGCCAACGTGATATCTGTATAAAATTATAGCCTATGGGCTATGTTACTCAGTGATAGTATAGCATTCTACTGGTGAAAGAATGTTGAAAATTGGTCCATTAGTTTTTGAGTTTATTCATTACAAACAAACATACAAAAAATCAAATCTTCTCTCTTTATAATATTAAAGTTTAGATACACGAGGTAATACCCGCGGCTTCGCCCGCAAAAGCTCTCTTACTTTTGATTTCAAGTGTCTATTACATCATTATCTAAATTAGGACATTAGATAAGACAACATGTTCAAACTTGTGTAACATGTGTGCATAATTAAAATATTGACCTATGTTTGGGGTCAATGTATTTTTCCTCAATATACTCTTGTTAACCGAATTCAAAAAAGGAAGTTATGCATCTGACGAGTTTTTTTATTATTTGCATCGAGCTAGATTTTTACTACACATACACCTATTTATTTTTGAGTAATGTAATCTTCATACGTATATGCAAATAGTGATGCCGAAAAATGCTTACAGTTATTATGTAATGAGAAACAAACTTCTTAATGTTAATTTAATTAGATTTATCTTTCACATACTATTTGTTTTTTTTTTAGATAAAAACATCAGACTTCTTGTAAAATCATTATCATTTATTTAGGAACTTGATGTTATCAATGGATTTAGTTAATTTACTGCAGTTTTCTGTGATAAAAAGTGTATCTGTAATGTGATCTAATAATTATGAAACAGCTGTTTCATTGCCTGTATTATGAAGTCATTTCTGTTATGTTTGCTAGTGTTGCAAGTACACGAAATGATGTAAGATTCGCACATTCCTCTGCAGTAAATGTGTTGACTATTTTAGGTGTATGGAAACTTCATGAATATTTTAAAAACCATCTCATTTTTTTATAGATATGGTATAGTTAGGAGAATTAAACTTCTGTGGGTGGTCTATACGGAGAACTTAAAGACTTATCAGTTAATTTTCTGAAATATCAACCATTGTAAACATAATTATCTGATTTCCAAGAAATCTGTCCTTAGAAATAATGGATCTAAGTAGGTACTTTAAAGATGTCTGTCATCGAAGTAGTTTTTTCATGTTAAAAAAGCATTAATTAGTACAGCCAACTAGTTTTAGAACTTTTTATTAATCCTACTTACACCTGCAAATTGCATTGAGTGGGCCCAGTATTCATCCCTGCGTGCACCTGTTGAAGGCCAGGACAGAGACTTTATTTCAACGTGTGTAAGGTTGATATTTTAAGATACAAAACCTGGCGTCGGTTTTGTTTGATTGATATGTATCGGCCCTTATTTGGCAGGCACTGCTTGCAATGTCAACATTACGTTATATCTATACATATTATAAAACAAAGTCGCTTTTCGCGTTTGTCTGTATGCCCGCGTAGTTTTTATAAAATACGCAACGGATTTTAGTGAGATTTTCAAACAATTTAGAGAATGTATTCCGGAAGGTTTACGTATATTAATATTAAAACCGCGAAGCAGGGCCGGGTCGCTAGTATAATATACATATACTTCATACGTCACATTCAGGTTCCTTATTTTGTCACGGGCCAAGATTACAGGACGATTCGGTACTACTTGCTTATCTCTAGGCCTGTTTACTTATACTTAGTATACAGTCATACTGTCATACATTATCATTCAAGTTAAGTAGGAAATGCTATAATCAGCTGCATAATTAACACATTTAAACCTATTTATATACTACTTAGCAAGTTTAACTATTTGCTTATTAAATTAACAAATGACATCTCACGGAAAATAATTTTAGGTACTTACTTACTAATAAGTTTTAGCGCCATTTGGAAAACAATGATATATCAATGATTTAGTTTTTAGTTATCTGCTGTTTTCAGTAAAAACATATTTACGTATTAGTAGAGGTTAACAAGAAAATTAGTAATTGCACGTTGACTCAGGCGTGCCTATTTTTTTACAAGTCTAGACATCTGATTGGTAGACTAGGTAGCCGATGTATCTCAAACGATTTGTAGCTCAACGATGAACTTATATTCTGAACGCAATACTTTATCTTTGGAAAATGAACTGACGAGATTCTCGCAACCTGTTACTCCGTACTTTTTTTTAACTGCTAACCCAGTAACCTAATATTTCGCCAGAGGCAGTTCCAAAAAGTTATTTAGTTCTAATTTCAACCTTCGTTCCCCTTACCTTCAAAGAAAGAGCGAATGGGCATCTTCTGGGGCTGCAGTTTGGACATATGACCGAATTCGGTGCAAAGTCCAATGGCATCTGTAGACGATTAAAATTGCTTGACAAGCACAAAAAAATCACGTAATTGTCAAGCACGTCGTGCGCGTCTAGGGACGCCACTAGGACTTTGCGACCGAATTCCGTCGTGAAGCGATCGCTATTATGTCGAGACTGCAGCTCCTGGTTGCGCTCGTAATAGGTACGAGTATCTGAGACCTCAGTCATCGCTTTCTATCATAGCCCAGTCAATATCAACATGAAACATCGCAAACGCGCATATAACTACGATTCTTTTATAAGTTGTTAGGTCCTCTGAGAGTAGTTTATACCCAAGTTTGCAAGGCCTTAAAACCTTGTGCTACTCCCATGGTCCTCGAAAAACTGCGAAATTCTGGCACTTGTTTCAGTTTTTTTTTTTAATATGCCTTAATGACGCGTTTTTAGGTATCTTTGTTCAGTTAGGGGAGATCAACGCCGAGATAGGTCCCATAAAAACACTGCATCTGATCAACAAAGGCTAAAAAATTCTTGGAAACCTTCCTTTCTCTCTTTTCAATAACACTAAACTTAATGGAGGATAAAACATCATTTCGTCACACGTTTTAAAACAAAATGGCAATTAAATTAAGAGCTATGGAATAGTTTTCGTCGGCCAGCCGTTAAACAAAGGATATTATAATGATTATGATCATGAACAATTGGCAGCTGATCTAATGACATTCGATACGGCTCATGGGTTCAGGACAAAGGTCTGATATCGTGTCACTATGCAATCAGGGTCTGTACTACATTGTTATGTAAGTACGAGAAAGAATAGGTAAATTCCGTCGATTCTTTTGGAGTGACGGAAGACAAATTAGTTATTCTTTTGGATTTTGGCTCAAAAAAATCCTGATACAGCGGGAAGTCGAAAGTTTCCCAGTGCTTCCTTGGGTTTGCCCCCAAAGGGGGTGCCCCTGTCCTCTTTCTCTACTATACCGTCAAGTCGAGCTAATTCTTTAGATTAGAGTCCATTTCATCCTGTTATGTCCATTTCGGCCTTGCACAGTGCACTATGTTTCTTGATTCAATGCTGTTTCGATTTACAACCAACTAAATCAATCTGCCGAGCCTTTTCCCAATTATGTTGAGGTCGGCTTCTAGTCTCTCCGGATGCAGCTGAATACCAGTATTTTAGATGGAGCGACTGCCTTTCTGTCCTCCACAACCCAGTTACTTGGTAACACGATACGCCTCAGTTAGACTGGTTGTCAGATTTTCGGGCTTCTAATGACCAATAACGACTGTCAAAGCGTGCTTTCCGAGGCACGGAGGGGTCTTGGTATGTTGAGATACCGCGATAGATTACTGACCGCGGCAAACGTTGCTTAATCAGATCGATTGACCCGTGTGACTGATATTACTTAGCCGCAAGCCCCTCGATTATATATAGAACTCGTTACTTTTAAAGCGTCTAACAGCCAACAGCTTAATTTAATTTAAGCTTAGTTTGAATAGTATCGATATAGACAATTCGCAACAATTTACTGTATCAGCAAAAGGGTTGTGTAATTACGAGTGTAGCAGACCATAAATTCACCTAAGTTGTATGAAACGACTAGATAAAACAGGTCTATGGTATTTGCAGACCGTGGCGTGGGTGGTTAAATTACCACAACTTGAACCAATTTAAGACACAAAACTTCCGTATGTTTGCCAAACTTTTAGAAGTATTCCGGTACCTGGAATGCTACCTTCGCGTGGGTTGCTAATTACATGATTATGCACTTTTTAGTCAACCCTGCAGACGTTGCAAACATAAACCCTGAACAGCGATGGTAGTAATGTAATATCAAGTTTATAATACAGTCGTATAAGATCAGTGTCAAATTTCGCATTCGGGTTTTGCGTGCGCCAGTTACATCGAATGCTTCGTCAGTACGAGCTGAGATTCAAGATTAGTAAAGAATTCGAAGAAATATGTGGCTTAGTTTATGTATGATGTATGCTCCATTTATTATACTTATCATTAGAAAAATAATACGTTTATCAGCCTTTCGTTAATTATGTCGATATAAACGTTAGCGTATAATAAAATCTGATAGTTCACGATAAATACAAAGCAATGTAGTACTTATGTGTATTTACATTAAAGAAATAACTGTAAAAAAAACAATAAAAAATGGAAGTCTGTGGCGATAACGAAAATACAGAACCAAAGACCGACTTCCGAAAAGAAAGTAAATTTTCACTTTTTTTTTTGTTTGTTAAATAGTTTTTTTTTAAGTTGTGTAGTAGGTATCTACCCCATACAAATTCGAATACCACTACCTGCTATATGTAAATACACAGAAACTATAACATCATCCATATAGAATTATATAGACTAAGTGGGGAAAATACGTATTATTGAAGCTAACTCAAGAACTACCCAAGCAAAGTTAATAAAATTTATATGGGACCACCTCTGAAGTATGACCTACCAAACAAAAAAGAATCATCATAATCAATTCATAATTGGTGGAGTAATCACGTAACTAATATACAAAAAAAAAATACATACTTTGTATAGATTAAAATATAGATTAAAAATGCAGTAATTTCAACAATATTAGGTACTTCAACAATATTAGGTACTTCAACAATATTAGGTAGGTACACAATTAAATACACAAAAAACTGTCGTGATTTTTCTAATCCTAATTAATAAATATTATAAATGCGAAAGTGAGTTTTTTTGCTTGTTACGCTTTCACGCTAAAACGACTGAACGGAATTGGATGAAATTTGGCACATGAATAGACCTTGACCTGGAGAAGTACATAGCTACTTTTTATACTTGATCGCAGACGAAGTCGCGGGCAACAACTAGTACCTACTATAATAAATGGAGTATAGTTTTGTCAACATAATAAATGGAGTATAGTTTTGTCATCTTTCGATCAATGTTTGTTTGTTTACTTTTCGATTGACTCTGAAAGGTTCATTCAATATTATTTGTATTGTGAAGCAACAGACAAAACAATGTGCTTCTTTACATGGGAAAACGGAAGTCTGTACAAATGACAATAATAATTATTAATAATCCTTAAAATAATAAAGGAAAAAGAGAAAGGGAAAATTGGAGGATTAAATCCATCCCGGATTTAATATTCCAATTTTCCCATAAAATTGATATGAATGATAATGAAACAATTTGAATAAATACAAAATCTTATTTTCGAATCGGTGGAATAATATATTATGTACCATAATATGGTACATAATATAGGTATGTTCCACCGATTCGAAAAGAAGATTTTCGCAAACCAGCCAACTCCACATTTCGTCAAAAATATTTTTTTGGTTTAGATTGTACGCAACAGTAATTTGGGGTGATTTGCAAAAACGACAACTCTGTGAAAGGCGCAATACTTTCCATATCTCGGTATTCGAAAATCAGCAATTTTTTCATAAAAAATTGATCTAGAAAAGATATTATACAATTTAAAGTGTCTCCTGAAAAACTTGTTCTTATGGAGATAGCTGGTTTGCGAATTAAGGTATCGATATAATATTGTTTAAATGAGTTGGGATCCAGTAGCCAGTGTCCACGTTAATCGCGGCCTCAGTGACATTTTTTAGGTCCTCAGAAGTTTGTTAATAAATTCGCACTTGTTTAATAACAGTGTGAGTTAACTACACATAGCACACATACTTAATCTAGTCGAAAATACTATAGCGAAGACTATGGCGTAGCCTCGGAAGTGAACCTAAAGTCGTTCACCCCTGACCTCTGACCACGCTTGAATCTACATTCAAGCTTCCTTTAGTCCCGAATAACTCGCTAATAGGCTCAAATTGACCGACAGAGTCATTCAATTCAATTTCATATTTTGTTTCTTGATCAAAGTATAAACTTTCTGTTTTACTGACAAATCACAAGTCATTACAACAACATGAGGCAGCATGTATTTTTTAAACGGTATACAATACCATTTCGTATTTGGAATACTAGTACACTTACACACTTAGATAATTCCAGTGCCGTTCAATGTCACTAAAGCAATCATCCAATTACATTGAGAACACTTTGTTGCTCCAGATCTGCCATAGAAAACTGCACTCTATATCCTAGAGCTTAATTCCGTTTTGGATTGGATCCTCTAAATAGATTTTGCACAGGAAAATGCTGTCGGAAACATAATTTTATGTATTGACATTAAATAATGACAATGCAGTATGCAAATTGTGATTTGCCCAAAAATGGATGACTGGTAAAATGAAAGATTCGAAAAGTTAGATATAGTTATGAGATTTGACATACATTATGGAAATCTACTAACATCATTTCCCTTAACCGTACCAATTTCCTTTGGAAATGAACAGATTGGGCATAGAACTCTTAGAACTATCAGTCTTCGTCTGATGCCCAATTATATTGTACTTAATAATAAACAAGAGAAAAGGTCCACGACTGTATGAACCCGGAATCCTTGGCACATGAGTTGCATCAGCTAACCCAGTAATGAATCATTCGAAATCGGCTGCAGATCAATTTCGGCGAAAAATCTTTAGTTGTTTTGTGTTCTGGAGAAATACTAGTTAACTGCCATATTCTGCGGAAGCCTAATTAGTAATTAATAGTTCAGGTCTCAAAAGTTGATGTTCGAAGATAGTAATGTTATCAGAAAAATGTCGGTCTGTTTCTCTAAAACCTCCGAAAAGGGGCAAGATATTTGCAACAACTCCGGCCTCCGCCAATCGATTCGGCAAAATCGCATGTGGGCGTTATGTTCTTAACGTATCAGCTTTCGCGTTAGTGCAAAAAATAAAGCATTATTTGCCTTGTTTTTTTAGGTGAACTTTTAGTTTTAAAACTAAGAACTGTTTGCTTTGTTAATTTGACCATCGAAATATCCAGTACAGTAGATTTTGAAGAGATTTCCAACAAAACGGTACCTAGACCGTTTTGTTGGAAATCTCTTCAAAATCTATTCGATGTGTAATCCTCCACATAAAAGTTAGAGAAATCTGCACAGAACGGAAACAAAAAAGGTTCCTATCGACAGTTTCCTCCGAGAGAGACGACGCAAAAACGCAAGATTGCAAGCTAATTGATGAATTGATTCCACAGGAAGTAATAACATAGGCTAGAACAAGTTTCCTATACTAGTTGCGTCCTCACACATATGTGACTTGAGTATTCCCTGCTTCTTATCTTGCATCGCCTCTGGGCTGAGATAAATAGCTAGACTTTATAATTTTCCTACGTGTTTACCTAGATTGTATCTATTGCACGGGTCAGTTTCTTTCCATAACTCCTATATTGGTAATTTATATTCTCCATTTATAGTAATATCATTATTCACTGATGGATTTCAACTACCTTTACGACTATCCTCTTAGCCATAGCCCTGTATGCATCTTTATAGACCACTCAAGCTTACGAAATTGATCAAATGCACTTTTGAGGTATACGCTAGCTGATTTACTACTCAAATTACCCTTCTTTGCAGAACTCCAGACAAGCTACAATTCAATAGTTCATGTCACGGGATCCCTGAATTTTTAGTGCGCCCGATATGGTCTGTATCGTCAACCGTGAAGACCCGATATCTATGGTGAAGACACTAGTAATCCACCATTTCACCCTGCTTTTTCATGATTCCCATGTGATACGAGAATTCAAAATGAAACTAATGTTGTTAATTTCTTACTGTTTACACCTTACGTATATGCGAGTAAATTCAAGACAGACACGTTTACATTCAAGGAAACGGGTCTGTCTGAATTGGCGGATATTGTAAACTGAACTGTGATTATTTACGCGAGTTTGCCATCTTCCCACGCATGATCGATAAGTAGTAGGCTATGGAAGCGTTTACGTTTATGATATCCTATCTGTAGATTTGTTTTCAACCAGGCTTGATAGATTGTGGCAAAAAATATGACAAGCTATAATTAATAGTAGCTCCAAACTAGTAGACAGACAAGAAATAGGTCTAGAATAGTGTTGCAACAGAACTCTGCTTCCGCTTCCGCAACTGCAGAAGTTCCGCTGTTTTTTTCACTTCCGTTTCTGCTTCTGGTTCCGCAAACTTTATAACAGAACTCTGAACGGAAGCGGGGAAGCGTTTAATATATGAAGAACATCGAAATAGGCTGAAAGGTGAAAAAGCGGCCAAGTTACTCTTCCTTACATATTATAAAACAAAGTCGCCCGCCGCGTCTGTCTGTCTGTCTGTCTGTCTGTCTGTCTGTCTGTCTGAACGCGATAAACTCAAAAACTGCCGAACGGATTTTCAAACGGTTTTCACCATTGGACGGAGTGATTCATGTGGAAGGTTTTAGTGTATAATTCATTAAGGTTTTGTGTAAATTGGCTGAAATATGACGATTATTGTTGAAGATGTCGGAAAAAATCATGCCGACTGGGAGCTTTACTGGCGTGCGCTGCGTAAGTCGTGAGAGATAAATCAAATTTATGTTCTAGAGTATTGTATATCTTAAAAATTGCAACAAAAAAGTCCGCGATGGCATATGTCTATCTTTTAAGGGTGACCCACAATAACCATTTTTATCTTTCAAAATTGTATAAAATTTTCTTTGTTATTTCTGAAGCTATTTTGACCGGTATCTTATTAATCCTTATCCAATTAAATAGGTTATTTAAATTGGGCATTCAATTTCGATTAAAATATGCCTTTACATCACATCATTTAAATGAATAGTTTAAGAGATATCACAGTTTCAAAATTACGCGTAACAAAATAATTATGGTTGACCACGCGGGCGGTAGCCTACCACTGCGTCCGCTGAAAGTTAGTCAATGATCTTTTCCTTGGCTATTAGGTATGTATTCCTGGTGTAACGTTCCCGTGGGATATTTTGCGACATCCACGCGGGCGAAGCCGCGGGTAAAAGCTAGTTATTAAATATAACTTGCCGCTGTTTAATTTTGACTACTAAAATACAAATTTAATAAAAAAAGTTTTAAATGTACAATTGTGCTTTTTTTTCATAGTGTTAACGCTTCCGTTTCCGCTTCCGTTTCCGTTTCCGCTTCCGTTAAGATTTACTTTTGACATCTGTTTCCGTTTCTGCTTCCGTTATGCCAGTTCCGTTGCATCACTAGTCTAGAATACTCAATATACAACAGACTAAGGAGGCCGTCTAGTCTTAAATGGGCATAATATTCTACCCAGTTTAGTATCCAAGCTAGTCAGTAGGACATTTACATACACTCGATCCCCCGTCAGTATTGTAACGAACACCGTCCATATAGTAATGGCATTGCGCCCACACGACAATTATTATTCAAAACTTGTACAATAAAAGTTTCACTTTCTACGCATATGCTGGATCGAGATGAATTTAATAGATTACGAACATTTAATAACTCTTGTGAGACGCAACTGGGGTGTTTTTGTCTGTAACGAAACTGAATGTGGCGTTTTTCTTGTCGGATTAAATCCTTTAGGCGTTTAAATCGATTGGAACTTGGAACTAATGGACGGTTGTGTGGGTGGTGTTTATGCAATGGAATTGTTTTGCTTCTTCCGCATTGATACGTTAAGGAAACAATATGATGCCATCCTGTCAGTCATTGTTATGTTGATAGGGGAAAGTATTAATAACAACATTTTTCCTCGTAAATAGGTTATGTAGTTGGTCAGATTTAGGGAAGCTCCGAACGGCATCACTCTCCAAGTGATCAAGATATTAAATCGGATTATTAATAAAGATTTTTTATTCGTCCTCAACAACAGCTCGAATTTCAAGTTCACCACATCTACTCAATCCATTGTTTTAAAAACTGTAACAGCTGTTTCCAGCAGAACTCTTATCAATTCTATAGTACGATCTTCTCGCTCGTTTGCGATACGTCATCTCCACTTGAGGCTTGCCTCGCGTCGGTTTGTCAATATTGTGTTTGTCAACAGTCTTATTCGCATCTGCTTGAAGACATTCAATTAGTATCCGCTCGCGATTACCTATGCAGTTTTTCTTACTGCTATATACTCGTTTTGACATATAGTAATGTTTGCAGAGCCATTTGCACTTGACTTACGTGTCCATATCCTTGTTGAAATGAAGTAGGGTCTATATTGTTGTTTCTTTTCAAGTGTCTCTGTAAATACAAGGTATTATCATATCCTCCTCTAAAATAACCAAAGTCTATTTACTCTTTTCTAGTGATTTCGACCTATTTGCTGTTCTCTCTCACTTTTCAGTGGGCCTTCTGCAAACACAATTCTGCCAAGTAACAGTCACAGGATGTTTCCTATAGCTTTCTTCCACCTGCCCTTTCACGGCTTCAATTCTAAGGAGCCCTGCCATTCGCAGTTGTCTCACGCAGTCCATTCATAACATTAGAACAGCTGTCACTGCCGTTTCCTGACCACGTCCTCTCTAGCACACCGAATGCAAATTGTCCACCAATTTTGGTGCCAATTAAACTACGTTTCTACGACGGCAGTGCATTACGAACTGAATTTCGACGCTTTTATTTTGTTACCACTTAACGCTAAGCTCTAAACAAGCGAGAGTATATCTTAATGTGAAGGTGTAAGATTTATAATTGTGTGGTTGGTGAGACCTTAACGAATACTAAGCTTTGAGATGCGATTTTTAATGGGTTTGTTGAACTTCCTACTGGCATCTTCCGCGTTTACCTGATCTATTGATAAAATTAGAACCTAATTCTGAATCAATCGGAGAAATTTCTTTGGAATAAACTGTGACCTTTGCCAATCTTCATTCTAATATGGCTTGATCATTTTGATTAAAACTTTACACACTATTGTTAGCTGTGATGAATGCAAGCCTGAATACATTGTATTGTATCCCAACTTACGTAGCCTTTTGTTTTATTCCGCGCCCGTTATGAATGGGCAGAAGTAAGCTTGATATGAAAATTACGGCCGATACAATGATAATATTATTATGGACAGAAGCTAAAAGATATCGAATCTATTATAATTATAAATAAAAGGGGACGTCCAAAATTGCGTCGTCAAAGATGCTATGACCAATCCCTGAACTTGAAAAAAACCTAATCGACGAATCCAATCCCTAATGAGTTTGCTAGCTGGAAGCTTAACCGCGAGAGAACGCTCAATGTTTGTCACTTGGTAAAGTCATCTTGAAAGGAAAGCGCAATCAGCGACAACTCGATAATTCAAAACAATTAGGACCACCTCGCGACGAAGTTTTCAACAAGGAACTCTATTAACAGCTCTGGATAAAAGCAACAAATGTCTAATGCCAACTACGAGGAACTAATTTGAAAGTGACCATTCCCATTGGCAAAATTATGGTGTCTCTTCCAAAAGTCATTAATGAAGAGTTGAAGTTGAACTTTATTTCTAAATAAACATTTCTTTTTCAGATGAAATCCTCTCAATGCCAGACAAACACAAGTTCGACTCGAGAACATACGTGAAGCCAAAGAAACGAATGCATAGGCCGAGCATACAGAACATAGTAGAAGCTGCGTCAAATCCTCCTTCTATGTCATCAATCCATTCTCTTGCCACAATCCACCAGGCTCCTCACATGTCGGGCAGCACGGCCAACATGTCCAACCTGGCGGCAAATAAGTACCTGACGTACAACAAGTACAACAATCCGTTGGGAGCAATCAGTCCGATGTTGAGATTGAAGACGTTCAACGTGGATGTGAACTCGGAGAACAGTCATGTGGTCAAAGAATATGCGATGAAGAGAAGGAGTTTGGTGCAGGATGATGATCCGCAGGTGAGTCGAAATTGTCGATGACGTAAATTCCTATACTTTTAAATGAGCAATATTTGTAATCACTTTCTCGAAAACGGCTGTGACGATTTCGAAGAAACTTGCAATATAGGTTGGTTTGCGGGGGCGTTTTCATTTTCTCCGTATTTTCACTCGAGAAGAGCTTAGTCGCCCAAAGATTAGAACAAGATGGCTACCTTAGAATAATGTCATCATCATCATCATCAGCCTATTAATATTCCCACTACTGGGACACAGGCCTCCTCTCTGTGAGACAGAGTGGCCTGTAATCTACCACGCGGGCCCAGTGCGGGTTGGTAGATGTCACATGTCTTCGAATTTTTTGGTTCTAAGACATGCCGGTTTCCTCACGATGTTTTCCTTCACCGTTAATATAATGACATGGCAGTATGGAATAAGTAAGTACCTACTATCATGGCAGTGTGGAATTAGTAAGTACCTATTATCGTGGCAGCATGGAATTAGTATGTACTATACATGGAATTAGTATGAACTATGAGCCTTCTCTATTTTCACCCTAGCAGAACTCAGTCGACCAGGTACTGTCGACATACTAATATGTATTAAAAGAGTGAAGGTTTAGATGAGCCAAAGAGCGGTGCAAAATTGATATTCTCTAAAGCTCCTCGACCACGAGCCATAAGACAGCTTCCTTAGAGCAACGTATCTTGTAACAAGGATTGAGACCGCTGTAGTTGGGGTGCACTAAAGTCTATTGAAGTATGCATCTACACGTAGATGCTAGAATATTTACTAAGTTATCTAGCTCAGCTGGCCTACTTTGGACTACTTTATTGACGGTATAGTGGTCTAAACCTGCCAAGGGTCGTTCGGTTTCAAAGCAATTCATCCCATATTATGGTGGTTCGTGCACTGCGGTTAGCGGTGTATCAGTTCTTTTAAGCCTACCGGAATGTCTTAACAATGACGGACATAAACCATGAGATGTAACACTAGGGTTGCCAACTCTACTATATTAGAGGCCTAAATACTATATTTCACTTCTATCGGCAGTCTTTGAAGACTGCCGATAGAAGTGAAAACTAAGTAACTTTTTGATACAAAGTAACGCCATCTAACGAAAATGTCAGGAATTTATGTGGCTTGCTGTCAGTACAAGAACGAAAACTGTAGCTCCATCAAAAAATTCCAAAAAAATTAAAAAGAGTGCGCTGTCAACAACATTTCTACTCTCCCTCCGTCTTACGAATTTTCGATCAGGTCACGTGTCCTGACGCGAGTTTAAAAATTTTTACCCATCCTAAAAAAAGTGCACAACGCCGCTAAAGAAGTTGTCACTTCAAAAATATAGTAGGCGAGCGTACTATATTTTTATTTCTATACAAAATGGCGAGTGATCAGAATATTCGCAATAGGGCCAGTATTAATATCAGAAAAGCTGAATTAATAGTATAAAAGTTAAGACATTGAAAACAACCTCTTAAGGTTCATATTAGCAAAAAATATGCATTTACAGAATAAAAATGTGTTTGAAACATAACTACTATATATTTGAAATTTTTACGCCATCTACTATATTTTTACAGGCAATGGCGTCTAAAATACTATCCTTACATATTATAAAACAAAGTCGCCCGCCGCGTCTGTCTGTCTGTCTGTCTGTCTGTCTGTCTGAACGCGATAAACTCAAAAACTGCCGAACGGATTTTCAAACGGTTTTCACCATTGGACGGAGTGATTCATGTGGAAGGTTTTAGTGTATAATTCATTAAGGTTTTGTGTAAATTGGCTGAAATATGACGATTATTGTTGAAGATGTCGGAAAAAATCATGCCGACGGGGAGCTTTACTGGCGTGCGCTGCGTAAGTCGTGAGAGATAAATCAAATTTATGTTCTAGAGTATTGTATATCTTAAAAATTGCAACAAAAAAGTCCGCGATGGCATATGTCTATCTTTTAAGGGTGACCCACAATAACCATTTTTATCTTTCAAAATTGTATAAAATTTTCATTGTTATTTCCGAAGCTATTTTGACCGGTATCTTATCAATCCTTATCCAATTAAATAGGTTATTTAAATTGGGCATTCAATTTCGATTAAAATATGCCTTTACATCACATCATTTAAATGAATAGTTTAAGAGATATCACAGTTTCAAAATTACGCGTAACAAAATAATTATGGTTGACCACGCGGGCGCTGTAGTAGCCTACCACTGCGTCCGCTGAAAGTTAGTCAATGATCTTTTCCTTGGCTATTAGGTATGTATTCCCGGTAGAACGTTCCCGTGGGATATTTTGCGACATCCACGCGGGCGAAGCCGCGGGTAAAAGCTAGTATTGGATATAAAAAAATGTTGGCAACCCTATGTGAGACGTGTGTGATTGCGTGCATTGGCCAGTCATATTTTAATCGGTTATGTAAGTTAGCACCTCGTTTTAATAGCTCTGAATGTAAAACAGGAGGTATTTTTAATGGCAGTCTAACTTGGAAGTAAAGAAGCATAAAATGTAGGTAATTTGTGGTTTCTTCGCGTTTGAAGTTCGGCTCTAAGCTACCAAAAACATTAAAGTTCCAATAAACTCCGAATTGCACTTGAAAAATGTTAATGCCCCTGAAAAACAAAGAACATGGCTGTAACCTGTAACAAAAGCTTTTAATAGTCGTTATTAAAATCGGATTCTGTTTTATATTTTTCGAATGCCTTGTTTATTTACGTCTGCTTGCAATCTGAACGCATCAATATAAACACAATGGATTCTCCTTTACGGTCGACTTCATTCATTAATCTCGTATTTACAGTCTATACCTAAGTACACTCGCGGTACAAAAAGGTTAAACATTCATTTTCACTCATAATGTTGATATTGTCAATGATCATGCACGGTGCAATAAATTCTACCTAAAGGTGCTTTCACCTTTTTATTTGGCGACTGCCAATAACGGTATTATTCCGAATCTTCATCAATGGACAGCCTCGATTGTCGACCGTGACACTGAACTTGCATAATAAATGAGATCACGGCTGGTTTAAAATCATCGTCGACACTGTTTTAATAATGCAGGAGTGTGTCGTGTACTCGCTATTCATGGAATTAGCGAACCACGCAGAATACGTCCTTGGGTGAAATTGAATTGTAAATCATGTATGGATGTCGTGCGTTATTTTCAAATTAATTCCCGCGCTTTTCATTTGAATTCAGATCTGGGTTTCTGAACGCCTAAGCTGTTGTCAATTAATATAATTAGTTCTTCTGAAAGCCAATCTGACAGCAGATTTATTGACAAGAGACAGAGATTTGATTAGTCTTCCAGAAAGGGGGTCAATCTATTAATTTACTTAAGTAATACTTTAAGCAACAAATGTACAGAGGCGGACTTAATGTCATAGGCATTTTCTACCATTCAACCTTTGGGTGATGCAGAGACAAACAGTGGTAATAACGAGAATTGTGGAATAAATATACAAGATTTATACAAGGTGTTCTTGTTGATATCTCTTAACTCTAGGGTATTAATGAGACCATGTCATAGAATCAACTGGTATATGAATAATATTTATTTATTTAATTCGTTTCAGAGTCACGATTATTGATGTGAAACGTGAAATATTAAATAGAAAAACATTTAATTCAGATAATTTCTGATCATTAAAAAAAATGATGACGTCACACCGTCACACTTTTTGGCTTTAAATAAGAATGATTTGTTTGAATGAAAATTAGTTACTCGTACTTATCAATGAAACTTAGATACACACATCGAGTATTAGGCAATCTATATTATAAAAATGAATCCCTATTTCCTTGGTTACGGCATGACGCGTGAACGGCTGGACCAATTTCGCTAATGCTTTTTTTTGTTGTGTTTGTTATAGTATGGAGATGGTTCTTATGATAGGTAGGTGAAGGTAGGGTAGGTAGGTAGGTAGGTATGCAAGTAGGTAGATATGTATGTTGGTAAAGTATGTATGTAGGTAGGGTAGGTAGGTAGGTATGTATGTAAGTAAGTATGTAGGGTAGGTAGGTAAGTAGGTAGGGTAGGGTAGGAAGGGTAGGTATGTATGTATGTATGTAGGTAGGTAGGTAGGTATGTATGTATGTAGGTAGGTGCCCGTAGATAAGTGCTTACCCGTGCGAAGCCGGGGCGGGCAGCTAGTATTAAATAAAATAAAAACTCTGAGGTGGAAGAAACATACAACAAAACCTTACAAATCTTATTTTAGTTTCATCTTCTCTTCTGCTGACGGAAGCTCTTCAATCAATAGATATTTGTCCTTTTTATGAAACCTAATAACTTTCAATATCACACAACCAATAGTTTCCATCCATCCTGTCATGTAAAATTAATAAAAAACCCTATAAAATATTCCTCCGTCAATGCTTTATAATTGATGACCGTGCTTAATACCGTAGGTACCTGTTTCACGGCTGATTACGAGTAACGCGCTCAATGGCCGACAACCCAAAAATAGTACAAAATCATTAAACAGTTTCGTAGAATCAGATCTATTAAATGTCAGATCTTCTAGGCTTGACGAATCGGATTAAAGCTGAATTGATAAATAAGTCCGGAGTTTGGATTTGTGCCCGGGTGATGGCAATAGGCTCGCCGCCTTTTACATGGGACTTAAACATAACTGGCGAAATGTGGGTGTACTATAGGTACACCTCTGCCGAACCCTTCGGGGAATACAGGCGTGATGTTAGTTTAGATAAACAAGGGTCTCCAAAAGAAGGGTCTCACGGAAGAATAGACAAAATGCCACATTTTGATTGTTTATCGGCCATTTTATCTATTCTTTCGTCTACAAAACGCCTTTCTATTGTAGTCATATAAGCGTGCTAGACTATGATCGATGAAACAAATTCATTAATTATTTTTCTAGGGTGATTTACTGGATTTGTGCCCCGGATCATGGCAAAAGGCGCTCAGACCTAATAATAAATATCATCCTTTTTTCGTGGCCCAAAATACAATCACCACGACAAGGGTTGTAGGACACCAAATATAATCTATTTATCCGGCCCAAAACACATCTAGAGATCTCGCGCACTAGACGTCCACGGCAATGACTAGTGGCCGCAGCGACCAGGTAAACTTAAAACTATAGAAACCAATACGAATCACGCACTTGGTCGCAACGGCCATCTATACAGCATACAATACCACTAGACGGCCACGTCTGGCAGGAGTCGCGGCCGTCTAGTGCGATAGATCCTTTTTTTTGTGGGTGGGATATCAGCAAATAACTTCTCCGCCCAGAGCGAGAGGGCGTGTCAGACTCTTGCTACCTAAAGCCCACCCGTGTTCCTTCAGTTGCCTATACGTCGCTAGGGGCCACGGAAACCCTTTAGGACTTTTCCGCAACCCCGGCAGGCGTTGGCCCTAGCGGACCTCGTCAGTTATGCTGACATGTCTATGAGGCGCGCGTGGAACACACCGCACCCCGGCGCGCGATATCCCTTAGGACCCAAGTCTTTTCGTAAATAAATCCGTCACGACCGAAAGCAATCTAGATGAAATCTATCAATAGTAAATTATACCTTTATAAAATTGCAACTAAAGCATAAAGGAAACCGTTCGATACAGATGACTGCACGCAGACTCGCTTACAAAACTGACGGTGACAAACACGTATTGTTGCTGCACCTATTAACCCAGCATAACTTGGCATACGGTGAAAATCAATCAGTTTTTATCTGACCTTTATTTTTTTCCCGACTACGGCAAAGCCAAAAGGAAGGGTTCTAATTTTAGTTTAGCAGTGTATGTATGTATGTTTGTATTTACGTGTGTTCTACGATAGCGCCTAAACTACTGAACCGATTTTGATAAATGAGGTATCAATAGATTCGTAATAATGGTCCGGGTGACATAGGCTTATAAGTTCTCCCGTACATCCACATAGGTACAAAAATGGTCAAGGTAAAGCCGTCCGCGTCGTCGCATGCCAATATAATTAATAAGTAATAGAAATGTTGTTCTATTATGAAAGGAAAGAAGGAAGGAAAGGAATTATTTTTTATTGGGGTGATTTAGGGTCGACTGGTAGAAAATGCCTAAGGAATTAATTCCGCCTCTGTACATTTATGTGTTGTAAGGATAACATTTGCGAGCTTAAATAAATACAATGTTACAAAAAAAATTAAAAGCTTTGCATTTAATTTTTTTATAACATTGTAAATAATCCATATTAAGGGGGATGCGCCAGAGTAGCCCGCGAAATTAAAATTTTCTTACGTTTTTTGCAATTTGCAGGTCAGTTTCATGTTATATCTTGATTAAAATATGATTTGCGACCGTAACAAATACGGCTTTACAGAATTATAATCATAACAATCAGCAGTACAACTCCTTAAGTTAGAAAAATCCTCAAATGTCCTGATTTCATGAAATAGTCATTCAATGGGATTAAATAAACTTAGAGAAGCCGGGCTATATTTGTATACAAAAATCTCCTTAGGCTAAATTTACATTGCTGCCGAACGGCATGGAAGCGAATTTTTGTCACGAAAATGGGTCAATGCATAATAAACTTTATGTCAATTGTGTAACGTATAAACTATTATAGATATGAGCAGAAAAACAGGTCGCGCGTCTTCCGGAGAATTCCCGCAGCTAGCAGCTCGAACCTAGTTTTTACGTTAAACAATTGACATAAAGTTCATTATACTTTGACCCAATTTCATTAGTCGCGTTGAGGAGTTAGTGACTAAGTAATAACAGCCGCACGGGTCGATCTATCAGGTTAAACTGCGCCTGCCGGGGTTGTGTTGGGGTAAGTAATATATGGTATAATTACAAAACGACTAATATTTACAAGATATAACAACTGAATCTATAATGTTATTTGATATAATCATCAGTTAAAATAATAAACGATTGATATAATTTTAAAATAACTAATTTTTATAATCATAACATACATTTAATATAATATCGTTTGATATACCACTCAAAAGACATAAAACATATTTAGTCTAATATGTAATTTCATTTCTATCACAGTAAATAACCTGAGTAGATACTGTAGATATACTGGCACTCGGCGGCCGCTGTAATGATCACTGTTCTAACCTAACCTAACCCAAGTGGTTCACCAACAAGGTAGGAGATCTGGCACTCGGCGGCCGCTGCCGCGGCACGCTCCCTACGGTCGCTCGCCTTCGCGCGTTAATGGTCACTGTTCTAACCTAACCTAACCTAACCCAAATGATTCACCAACAAGAGTGGGGGGATCTGGCACTCGGCGGCCACTGCCGCGGCACGCTCCCTTCGGTCGCTCGCCTTCGCGCGTTAATGGTCACTGTTCTAACCTAACCTAACCCAAATGGTTCACCAACAAGAGAGGGGGGATCTGGCACTCGGCGGCCGCTACCGCGGCACGCTCCCTTCGGTCGCTCGCCTTCGCGCATTAATGGTCACTGTTCTAACCTTACCTAACCCAAATAGTTCACCAACAAGAGAGGGGGGATCTGGCACTCGGCGGCCGCTACCGCGGCACGCTCCCTTCGGTCGCTCGCCTTCGCGCGCTAATGGTCACTGTTCTAACCTAACCTAACCTAACCCAAATGGTTCACCAACAAGAGAGGGGGGATCTGGCACTCGGCGGCCGCTACCGCGGCACGCTCCCTTCGGTCGCTCGCCTTCGCGCGTTAATGGTCACTGTTCTAACCTAACCTAACCCAAATGGTTCACCACCGCTCGGCGGCCGCTCACGCAAGTTTTGTGTGTGTATGCAGACCAGCCGCTGTGTGCAGCCAGACCGACACCGGTTATTGTTATACGGTGAAGTTTTCTTAGAAATTGTATTGTTCGTGTCGCGTCGCGCTGGTCTGCAAAAGCCTTTAGCCTTCTAACCTAACCTATCCGAGTTGGATGGCTTTGAATCGGGGTGTTAACCATAATGATGGTATCATTATATAATTTAAACGATAGACCTAATGATTTTCGATTAAATAAACGTTATAACCAATAACGTTATACGAAATAAGTTTTAGAGTATATAAATGTTATATGTAAAGAAATTATATCAACAGTTGGTATATCTCACGTTTATTATATCTTGTGAACGTTATTGAAATGAAAATATACCAAATAACTTTATATGATATGAGACGCACCCGTTGGGTTGACCATCGTGACCATCTTTACATACCGAGTCTCCGTATCTCGGAAAGCACGATAAGCTGTTGGTGCCGGCTGTCATTCGTGGATCTTTGACAGTCGTCAGAAGCCCGAAAGTCTGACAACCACTCTTGCCAAGGAGTATCGTCAGGGGAGGTCAGATAGGTAGTCGCTCCATGTAAAATACTGGTATTCAGCTGCATCCGGTTATGACATATGGCAGATTGAATTTGGCCCAATTTTGTGACAAAAATTCGCTTCCATTCCGTTTTGCGGCAATGTAAATTGAGCCTTAGGCGTTTTAGTAGATTACTACTAAAACGCCTAAGTCAAACTCAGTAGCTTTGGTAATCCAAAGCTACTGAGTTTGGACATATTTCCTCGACATTTACCCCTACAAGCGGTGCAGCGATAAACTCCCAAGATATACAGGACCATATCGATGTTGCAACGAAACTACTGAAACTCGAAACTATAACAAGTTTCAATATTGACTCACTGTATAAATAATAAACTCAGGCGCAGCTGAGCAAATACGACAAGTATGTTATGGTATCGTACGTGATGAAAAAGTTTTATAATGGAACATAACAATGGACTTATAAAGGACGTAAGTGCCATAATAAATTCTACGGAGAGTATGATCGAAGGCGGTTTCAAAATCGCGTGATAGATAAGTGGATAGAATACGCTACATGCGTCTTCCCGGAATCCGATAGAATTGTTTCGTCAACAACGTCTTACATGGCTAGAACTTTCTTCAAAGTCAAATGATTTCCAAAATCATGGATAAAGTTTACCGGTTAAACCTACTGAATCCAGGTAACAGGTTGCACGTCGATGTCCCTGCCACCCTGTATATCGACAAAATAAATAACAACCTGTTTCGCTTCTATTCAAAGTTTTATTTCTTTTTAACCTCCGACGCAAAAAAGAGGGGTGTTATAAGTTTGACTGCTATGTGTGCCTGTCTGTGGCACCGTAGCTCCTAAACGGGTGAACCGATTTGAATGCGGTGTTTAAAGTGAAAACTTCTTTAGCGGCGTTGTTCACTTTTTTTGGGATGGGTAAAAAATGTTAACTCACGTCAGTTCGTGACCGTAAGATCCGTTGCCTAGCAACCGACAAAGTAAATATCAAAATAAATAGTCTTTGACATTACGTAATGATTGCGAGGTAAGAAATTTTACCTATAATGATGGGTAAAAAAAAGCAGTCAAAACATACTTCATGAAAAGTGTTATAAATTGTTTATTTTTGTTAGACTGTAATATTTTGTAAATAAATAAATATACTACTACTACTACTACTAATGAATATTGTATTTAACCACATTAATTATAGTACTTTTATACTGATAAATAAAGCAATTTTATTCCCTAGTTATTCCAAAATATTTAAAAAAAGCACAACGTTAATGTTCAAGTTTTCACTTCTGCCGGCACTCCTGGAGTGCAACCCGTTGTTTTTTTTTTATTTGAAAGTTGGTTTTCTAGCGATGGTTCTTAGACATGTTTTATCAAAATCTGTTCAGCCGTTTAAAGATTATCAGCTCTTTTCTAGTTGATGAATTTGAATGGATGTGAACGTCTTCCACAGATCTGATCGATTTGAAAGGTATTCTGTAATGATGTTAGAAGAACATAGTAACCTTGAACTGATGCTGTAGCATCACCTTGAATTTGCAGGATTCCCAACTCCCTTACCAACTTATAGCACGGTATCTTGTTTGGGGTCATTGGAATGGTTTCAATGAATAGGTTATAGATAGATGATGAACATCAGGGTCGTGATGGAGTAGGAAAGAGGAATGAGAAACTTTTGCGTTGGAGGTTTTTAAAACTTTGATGTAATTTCACTTGTTCTATATATTCTAGTTCGATATATACATGAAGAAAGAAGTCATCACATTTACAAATTACCATACATGTCGTGCAACACTATTAACACTAATGAGGGTAATGTCATTCAAATAGGGTACTAAACTAGACTTACATTAAGTCAGTCTTCACAGTATTAACATACATTACTTACAGCTATTGTGTATGCGAACTTGTAAAGCTCATTTACCAGCAGGAGACGACCTTGGGGCGGCTTTGAAAAACGGTGGCTGAGTACTTAATGTGTTGTGAGTAAACATCTGTCTCATAGCTTCTGAATCAGATGTGATTGTTAGGAGAATCTGAGAACATGCCAAGAGAATGTCTGATTAATAGACACTTGGATATGTCCTATGATTCAGAACGAAAATATTATAAAAGCTCCCCGCAAGTTTTTAATCCATAAACATCTACTTAAGGCGGCGATAACCGACTTTTAATGATTTTATACCATCGATCACTAATAAAGAACTAGATACGCAATCCCAAACAAAAGTTCTCTTAAAAGGGTCATCAAATTGTGTTTAAGTAATAATAGTTTAAATAAATATACATTAATGTAAATTCAACCTTAAACGTAATGCTTAAAGTTTATTTCACAAAGCTGTGTTTTGATGTTCAAAACGCAATAAATTTTTACGACCGATAGTATGTGGCATGTTTACCGTCGGAGCGTTCGAATGCTACTAAATCAAAAGCGCACCCAAATGTTCAAGTGGGTGCTCATTCGGTGAGGACATTTTTTGCCGCTGATTGTGTATCTAACCGAAAATGACGTCTAATCGAGTAGTGTTAATGATTTGGAAAAAATATATGTTAAATTAGAGCATTTTCTTAATGACTTAATATAGGAATATTTTAGATTTTGTTTATATTAAATAGTGAAATTAATTTGTAAAGTTATGTCTACCGCGGATAAAAACTGAGAATCATACAAAAGCTATGATCAAGCGTATTTTTCTGAAACCTTCCCTATTTTAAAAATAATTTAATTATTGATCTTTTAGTATACGTGTTTTATTAAAATACCTTTTTTTATGTATCCCAAATTAATAATGCATATAATTTGGGACAGCGCCCCTTGATAGGCGAGTCCTATTACTGGCTGGACTTACGACGCGTTGCGTGAGCTCAGTACAAAAAACGCAAGCTAACCACTCAAGGTCACTGAAATATATATGCGTCTTAATGCAGAAGTTGACTGCATGAGTCATGTCAAAGGTTGCGAAATCCACGGGTAAATTCATTTAGCACCACAAAACTACAGCCTTCTGTTTCTGCTCCTCAGAAAGACTAGCACTTCTTTCAGAGGTCTAAGAAAATGTCTTTCTTATTGAGAAAATTCAATACGAAAACAGTGACGTCAACTTCGCCTGTTCAATGTTTATGTTACACGTCCTACAATAACCATTAAGTATAAGTACTAATCCTACACAGACTTTCAAATCGTGGTCGATAGCCGCTATATAATTAAACTAGCTAGGTTTAGTCTGTGCGGCCTACATAAGACCTGTCTTATAGATACTACACACTGACAGCTTGTGTCCGGAACTCGGAACCGAACCCGGATTTAAGCCGCAAGTCTGTATTGTATTGTATTAGCTTTTAGTCTTGCATTGAAGATGGGGTTTCGGAGCTTTTAGTTTGATGAAGTCGTAGTTCTGGCTATAGAAACTATCTATCAAGTAGCTACAACAAATAATGCATGGTTTTACTGCCTCTTTTACAAACAAGGAAATGCTACTCAAAACATCTCCGATCACGAATCCAGGCATGATCTTTGACATCAGACCATCGTCATCTACCTAGCCTTTTTCCCAACTATGTTGGGGTCGGCTTCCAGTCTAACTGGATGCAGCTGAATACCAGTATTTTACATGGAGTGACTGCCTATCTGACCTCCATAACCTAGTTACTAGGCAATGACTACTAGGTAACACGATACTCCTTAGTAAGACTGGTTGTCAGACTTTCGGGCTTCTAACTACCCGTAGCGTCAAAGCTCTACAAATGACAGCCGGGAATAACGGCTTAACGTGCTTTCCGAGGCACGGAGGGGACTTGGCATGACTTGGTAAAGATGGTCTTGGTCACCCATTCACGGACCAACCGCGGCAAGCGTAGCTTAACCTGATCGATCGACACAAGCCCCTCTTTCCCATCAGACCATAAAAGCTTATATTCAGTTGAAGATGGCTCAAGTTAACTTGACTCAAATCAAGGTTTCTGCCTGCAACGGCTTCTTGTAGAAGCTCACGCAACAATCGGAGCGAAAACGTCTTTCTGGTATGACATCACCGCAAGAAAACCGGCGAAATTGATCCCCCAGTTCGTTCAGTGTATAACATTCACTAGAGCTAGAACGAAAGTGACAGTAATGAATTAAACTGTCATGTCTAATCAAATTCGCATTTATAGTTTTGACCATATTTGATGTAGGATCTCTAATCTAACGGTGCCTTATTTATAGTCGTGATTGGCATAAAATAGTTTCTTTACAATGTTATGGACGTGACCTTCTTCTTTTAACATAGGCATTAGAAGCACTTTCATGATTATAATTGCTATTACATAAAGAATATTTAGGCTTGGCTTGTAATGTTTCATGGGTCACGCAGCCTTGCAACGCAAATTTTTCGCGATGATTGACAAAACTGGTTTTGTAGTTTATGTTTGGAATTTTGTTTGATCTTTGTTCTAGATTCTTATCTCAGACATTACTGCGGCAGCTAAAACATGACGCTCACCACCTTGTCTTCTTTCATCTCTACAATTTAAAGCTGATAGCAAATACTTCTTTCCGCTATCAAACATCCAAGAGAAGACCTTCAATATCGTAATCCTCGATCTAAAGTTCTAAACATAGAAAGGAGGGGAGATTCCAACGTTTATAAAATAAGTGCATTCTCATGACGTAATCCGATGACGCGCCGCATGGCGTGTCGTGCTAAAATATATTTTACTTTAAATATCTTATAGCGGGAAGTGTATTACGTAAGCTCAGGTGTGAAACGGATCACAAACAAGACGTCTCTATTATTTGGGTACTACGTTTACTCATTGTCAAGGCGTTTTTGCCTTCTTCGTAGTACTACAAATAAATGGGATAAAAAAATGTAAATAAACTAACGTTTTTGGTCAGGTTTGAGGTCGTCACATCTTTGTTGTCGTTTCTGGCGTGTGACTAGGTTTCAGATGCTGCATCCATAATATGGGATGCTTAAACAAGAAGATAGACAAAACATACGTGACGGGCTTTTATGAGTTTGAAAAGTTAAAACTAAGTTTGGTCACCCTCCATACCCCAGCCTCATTAACACTTTAGGGAATGCAGACATATTCATGTCTACACGTTGTCTATATTTATTAATTTTAGTAATTTCATTCATATGTTTATGGGTTTTCCCGGCTAATTTCGAACTAAAACAATCTTAGCTCGTGCGGAAAAGCTCCGTTCAAGTTCAAAACTATATAAATATAGACCTAACAACATGTGTCTTCTCTCTCTCTCCCTCTCAACTAAGTCTGACGCTCTTTTATTGCACTTTACAGCTGGAAGACTTGGATCTGACTCTCGCATCGGAGGTATCAGGTCGCTCATCGATGAACAACACGCTTTCCAAGCCGATCAACATCGATTTGTCGCAGCCAGCACACAATCTACACAACACCTTCAACAAGTAAGTATATTACAAACTTATTTGACATGTTTTATTATTAACGAGGGTTGATAAAATCATTCGCATGCATTAATTTCTAAGCTTTAATATTAAATTTTATCTGTTGTTTTCAACATCCATAAACATAATCAGTCTATAATATTCCCACTGCTGGGACACAGGCCTCCTCTCTGTGAAAGGGAGTGGGCCGTAATCCACCACGCGGGCCCAGTTCGGGTTGGTGCATGTCACATTCTATATGCTAGTTTTTTCACGATGTTTTTCTTCACCATTTTGAGAGCAGTGGTGATGAAATAATTTAAACAAAGTAAAGTGCCTGCCTGGGTTAGAACTCACGACGTACAACTCGTCAATCGCGGCCATAACCACTGGACCACCACTGCTCTCACTGTTTTCGACATGAATACATTTAATGATTTATTTATTTATTAACCTCGCTGTCTAGGTCAATTTTGAGCTTAAAACAGACTTGCTAATCTGGTTTTAAAACTCGGTGTTTAGCCCATTAATCCCAATAATCAATTAAGAAGACCATAGAGATTGTAAGCGCTCGAAAAATCAGTTTAAATTGTATCTAAGGTCAGTATCAGAGTATGTCGGGTAAAAGAGCTCAGCCACATTAAGCGTTTAATCTAATCGAAAGCTTTTATGGCTTCTTAACTACGCTGCCCGTGCCTACTCGGAACGCAATACAACGTGCATAACTATCCAAAAGGGGTGAAGATTATATCAGGTATAGAATCTCTATGCAAAGTTTCAGCTCAAAATAAATTACTTAAAGAATTCATACCCAATTTTAGGCTTCGTAAGTTGATTGAATTCAAATCATAACAAACGTGTCACCGCATTACGTCTTTATCTTTGCACTAGCTTCTGCCCGCGACTTCGTCCGCGTGGTATAGTTACTTTGGGCTAACGCTAACTTTAACCCGCAACTTCGTTAAAAAAAACCCCCGATTTTGAAACATTATTAATTGCTGCTCCTCTCCTATTGGTCTTAGCGTGATCATTTATAGCCTATAGCCTTTCTCGATAAATGAGCTATCTAACACTGAAATAATTTTTCAAATCGGACCAGTAGTTCCTGAGATTACCGCGTTCAAGCAGACAAACAAACTCTTCAGCTTTATTATTGTATATATATACAGGGTGGACCAATTTTTTTGCGACGGTATCGCGTTGAATGTTACTTTCATACATAAAATAATAAACTTGCGAACATTCCTGCAAGTTACTCAAAAAAATATCGATAGCAGGAATTTAAGTTTTTAGTGGTAAGACTGAAATTTTCAACTTCAATTTAAAAATACAAAAATTTCCTTATATTCTAGCTGACTTTAAAAACTATGCAGGTTCCTAAGCTACGCAAATATTAAAAAAAGTTAGTACTTAACCTTCTAATAATTCACTGTAATCGGCCTTCGAAGGTTAGGCTAAAAATCATTTTAAAGCTTTAAAATAGGTGGTCCAAATAGCGACGCCATAAAAAAAACTGGAAAATACTCACTACAAAAAAGATATTCATTTTTGAGACTCCACCGGCAAGAAAATTAAAAAAAAATTATAACTCGAAAACTACAAAAAATTGCGGAATATACATGGGGTATTTTCAAATACCCCTGGACTTGAGGAATAAATTTTGATATAAAGATAGATAAATTTTTTTTTATGACGTGTATTGGATGTACAGTAAGCGGTCATAATTTCATTATCATGCTAAGAACTATTTTGCTTCGAACACGCGTAGGCCGGTCTGTGTGCGGTTTCTACATCTGTGTGTTTAAGTGATGTGTTCACAAAGGGTGCGCCAAAGTTCACCTAAATTTTCAACTCCGATAATTGGTAATCCGAAAATGTTCTTCCTAACATTTTTCATCCTAACAATCACAATTCCTAACTACTCTGTCTCTAATGTTCATAATTCCGAAGCATTCAACTTCATAATGTCAGAAGCAATAATCATCTATTATACTTTTATTTGTTTTCCTATATTTTCTCAACATAACCATCTTTTACACTATTATTCAAAGTCATATCTTTTTTGTTTAGATTAGGATTAGGTTAGGTTAGGTTAGAACTGTGACCAACTACGCGCGAGCCGAGCGAGCGAAGCGAGCGGTGCCGCGGCAGCGGCCGGCGAGCGCTACCTCGAAATTGGTCGTGGATTTTTCTAAGTATTTTTTTCATAGTGCCCCCAAGACGACACTTTGACCTGAATTTCATTAATTTAAGACAAAAATCAGTAAAACGACCGTTAATCATTCTAAACAGTTGGTTTTTAGACATAATTATCTCAGGTATAATTAAAGTAATAAATATGTAACAACAATAACCAAAAATAAAATGGCTAAATGTAAAAACAGTTGTATTGTAATAACAAGAAATAGTTTAAAAACAAACCTTTTCCTTCAAAGCATCTGGTTCATGATTATGTTCTCTCAGTAGGATAAAAGCGTTTTATGATAAAAAACAGTAGGAGTTTAAATATATTTACGTTAATGATATTATTAATTACAATTTTCGGAAACATGAGTGTTATGAACATAGCCGGTAGCACTACAAATAGTATGAATGAAAACTTTAGGATGAAAAATTTTAGGAAGAGTGATCATTCGGATTACAAATCGTTAGGAAGAACAATTTCGGGTAAAGAACTTTAGGTGAGCCAATATGGACCCGTTCACAAACTAGCGTCGAACGAAACAAAACGTACCGTCGTCGCTTTCACACCCAAGAGTAAGTAATTACGTGTGACCTTGGTCGGTTCATACCATTGCTAAAATTCACTACTATTTATGAAGTCCTAATAGCTGATAGCGTATAGTATCGGACTGTCAGACACATAGGTCTGGGTTCCAATCTCGAAACGAGATTTTTAGTTTTCTTTTCAACAATAATCTTTATCTGTTCTTTTATTATTAGATAATTATTATTATTATATAATATATAATATATAACGAAAATAATAATTTTCGTTTAATAAAAATAATTGAATAAACGATGTAATAATTACTATATTGTTATTGAATTATGGGGTTAAGAATAAAAATGTTCAATAAGTGATAAAAAAAATGTTTATTCGATGTAATTATTATAAGAAGTATAGATAAATAAACTTCTAGTTAAAAGAGTTTATTTTCTCATAAAGAACAAAAGTAAAGTAGCTAATCAGTGAACTATGACAATCAGGCTTAAAATATTGTATCTTAGTAATATAACAATATTGTGCTTTAATTACTCCGTGTGTGGGTAACATACCACAAGTTTAGCAAATCTACCGACGTAAATATAACAAGTGCGGACTCGTTGTCACAATACAATTAAATTACTCAGTATTACTACTTTAATTTTATTCTACTGCGAGTGAGTTCGTTCTATCTCAAACCTCAAAGTTAACAAAGGACATAATGAGGTTATAGCTTAAGTATTCATTTTCATTACGAAAAGAAGATTGAAACTAAACCTCTAAATAATTCTTATTACGGTTAAGACACAATATAATTTGAATATTACTAAAATCAATATTTGTAATATAATAACATAATCCTTGGTATAACCCCCATTATTATCAATGCAATTAAGTAATCGTTGACGCATGGATCCCACAATATTGAAGCACATATCTGTTCCCCTTAAATCCCATATTTCCATGCAATGCAACTTCAACTGGTCATCAAATCGCTCATTCCGTGCTTCCCATCGCTGTATCATCAAACCCCATATGGGGTTGAGGTAAGGAGATTGTGCTGGCCAAGGTGTAACTTTTATATCCGGGTGTTTATAAAAAAGTATGGTTTTTGAGCTGGTTTTCGATGATGTAAACCTTCTGCGTGAAGTGCACGGCGAACGGTTCGTATAGAAGACGTGTCGAATAATTCGGCAAAATGTCTTGTCGGTTTGAAACCACTTGTTTCATATTGGCTGACCATGCAATGTGCTGTCGCTGCGCGTTTTTTATGAGCTGGGGTCTTCCACTTCGCTTTCGACTGGCAAAGCCCCTCTTCCTCATATCTTTCCACCCAACCACTCACAGTATTTCTCTAAAACAAAAAAGGAGTACTGTTAGGCTACTAAGCAAAATACTATTATGTATTACTATTTAAATACAAAATTATTTAAAGTAAAAAAAATAAAATTATAATATTTATGTGAAACTATTTCACATAAATATTATAATTTTATTTTCATCGATAAATAATAAAAAAAGGTAAAAAAATTTACTTTGAAATTATATATTTTTTCTTCAATGACCTTATGGTAGATTAAAACGTTTCAAAAAATAACTACGAGGATCAGCAGTTAGGGATACTTTAATTAGATGTTTGATAAAATAATTAAATCATAATACTTACACTCAGTCCGGTTTCATCAGATATTTGTGATATACTTATAGGCCGCTTTTACGCAGCGCAATAATATTCGCTTTCATTTCTATATTTATACATATTTCCTTTCATTTCGAAATGAACTATAACACCCATAGATATAAGAAAGAATGTTATTTATATTTCTATGATAACACCACTAATACAACGTGAAATTTGAATCACAGTTTTGCTAGAACAAACGTTGTTCAGACCATGGTCTACTATCATTCTATAGCATCCAATATGTTATTAAAACAAACTAAACTAGGCGTTCTCAAATAAGTCTTATGTTGCTCAAACGTGTTCAAACATTAACCGTAACATCTAAGGACTCATCGCGGTAGCAAAATGGCATTCAAGAGAGTTATGAGGAGTCCACGTGGACTACAAGGATGTCCGGCCAATGCGGGCCGAAATTTTAATAAATAAATCAGTCTTTTTTTGTGTATTTTCAAATACCATTGACGTTTTTTTTTAAATTGATTGTTATAGAATGGTAGTAGACCATGGTCTGAACAACGTTTGTTCTAGCAAAACTGTGATTCAAATTTCACGTTGTATATTAAATATACGTCACTAACTCACAATAACAACCAACCAACAACGTTCTATTTAGTCGCGGTGAATGAGTCGTATCGTAAGTTATCTACATCTGTCTACCTTAATATCATTGTTTATTTAGGTTTCTGTGGGTATAATCATAAAGTTTGATGAGTTTAGTGAACAAGGCGAACGAAAGTAACAAGGAACTACTTATAGTCAATAGCGTGATCATTCGAGTGATTTTTAAAACATAAAAAAAAACTATCACCGCGCGTGAGATTCGAACCCGCGACTCGCTGCACATGAACGCGCTAACCCAAACTTGATAACCGCTTAGCTATCATGCCATATACCAAACAGTTTGAATTTATGGAATACAATAATTTGTAAACTAATGAGAGTGTGTGTCTACAGTATAGAAATGACTTATTATAAGAAGGTCGTAAGTTAAAGCGAAGTGTCAATCTACTATTTTTTAAAGTTGTAACTGCACTAATGACCCCTACTGTATATAGATATCACTCGCTAATATTATTTTCAATCGACGGGATTAAACGAGCCGACAATGCGAAAAAGCGCGAACGATTGCTTTGATATTGAAATTCCTCATATGTTCCTAACATGTATATGTATATAGGATTTAAAATCGTTTACAGTATAGTTTGTTATCAAAATCATCCAAAGAAGCCGTACACTTGATATGTCAAAATCAAAACATTATATTCCACTTAGCCTACATGGGCACTTATGAAACATCAGAAGCTAGGTGCACGGGTCCAATTGATCGTTTCCCATTGAGAAGAGCCGGCAAGAAACTCCACGGTTACTCTTGTAACAAAGAAAGGGTTTTTGAATGTTTTCAAATTAATAGGTATGGGAGGACAGTGTGGGCCTGTCAACAAGTACCAGGTCACAGATTAATCTGTGACCTGGTACTAAATAATATATGCCCTTTCCGTTATTCATTGTATAAATAACTTGATAAGATCAAATGCAGCTAAACCCTATACCTCTATTCATAAGGTTCAAATTAAATCAATATCGGTGTACGATTGCGAGATTGATTCTCGCTCACATAAAAACGTGCTTGATTAATTAAAAGTAACACAATGGTACTATTCACTCTTGACACCTATACAACTAGGTTCTAAAAATAATGACCGGTGACAGTGAGAACGGCATTTTAAATGTGTTACATCACTAATGAGAGCAGGACATTGTTATTGTTTTTTTTGGACTAAAGGTACAGATGTAGGATTTGGGATTGTGGGGGCAAGTAAAATTCTTAATAAACAATTACTGGTGGTTTATTTTATTCTTTACCAAATAATGTTACTCCAACGACTAACTGACGTTTCCTTTCTCCTCTCTTGCATCCCCCATTCTTTCCTCTCCTTCTCTCACTGTCGTTCCTTCGCTTTCACACGCGTTGCGTTCCGTTCCTCATAGATTTACATTATAAACACATCCTATAGTGAATACAGATGGTTCTCTCCGCAAAATCATTTAAAATAAAAAGCGACTTTTGCTACGACACAATTAAGTGCAATTCAGGTCGCACAGCGCTAATTACCTACAGTTATATTCACCTAGAAATTACCTTTCTTTCTATCGCGTAAATCTTATATATTTTTGACTACGTTACACTCAATGAATTGACCCGACAAGACGGGCCCGCCGCGTACTTGTTACTTAATATCTAAAAGCGGAGTACTAAAGAGCAGTCTTCATTATCCTTGAAGTTCATTGGGTCCAGGAATTGATATGAAAGCTGATGAATATAATAAAACCAGATTTGTAAAGGCACTTTCACCCTTTAAACATTTATTTATTTTAGGAAAAAGTTAGTAAGTCGTTAGTTTAGTTAGTTATTAATTTTTAATAATAATATGCTAAACTGCACCAAAAAAATACAGTTGGTTCTGGTTTTAAATTAAATTTCTCATTGTTTAAGAAAACCGTAAAACCGGCGCTGTTGCTCAAATATACACACAATCAAAACAGTATAAAGTTTAGTAGAACAAAACATCAGAAGAAAGTAGAACATTCTCAATTTCACCAATCAATTTCAAATGACGGACGACGTCTCATACCCAAAACTGTCAAAATTCACATTAAAACCTTTTAATAAGGCAATGATCATAAAGTCAACAGCCTAAACAGACAAAAACAAAACCTTACCTCCTTATTCGACTAATTAATTACCGTGCATGACTAAGCATAAGCATTGATTCCAGTAGGTAGGTACGGTTAGCCATAAAACGATAAGAATTCACTATATTATCTACAATCTTTGTTCTAATATATAATATCAATGTGCAATCACAAAACATATTACACATTTAGGTACTCATAGTAACACATTGATTCTGTTTATTTTTTTATTATGAGCAAGTTCTTGGCCTGTATCTCATCTGATGGTAAGTAATAATCAGGTGGAAGCGAGCTTCACCAAGAATCCTCAACCAGGAATTGGCTATCTTACCTCTAACTGCCGAAACACAACAATGCTGTTAAGATTGTTGTGGTGGTGGGAGACTTAGATAAGATGATGGCAGCTAGCCAGGCGGACAAGCCCTAAAAGAGCAGACAATTTTGCCCTCACTGGGAATCGACCTCTGAATCTAAGACAGGTGGTCTAACCACTAGACCACAGACGCGGTTAAAGTTAAAGGTTGATACAGTGTTCATCATCATTATCATGATTTCAGCCGAAAGACGTCCACTGCTGGACATAGGCCTCCCCCAACTAATTACCCAAGCACCGCGTCCTCGACCGGTTCTGTGCTTCTCGCATCCAATGGATTCTTGCGGGTCTCCCAAGGTTGCAGTCGCAAGTTCGCGATACTAGTATTACATAATCAGCCTATAATGTTCCCACTGCTGATAAACAGGCTTCCTGTCTTCGAGAGGGAGTGGGCTGAAATCTACCACGCGGGTTGGAAGATGTCACATGTCGTCGAATTTTTATTTCTAGGACTTGCTGGTTACCTCACGATGTTTTCCTTCACCGTTTTGAGAGCAGCGGTGTTGAAATTATTTACACAAAGTTAAGCGCCTGCCTGGGTTTGAACCCACGACCTACAACTCGTAAGTCGGGGCCGTTACCACAGGGCCACCACTGCTTTCAATTGTAGACAATCAAATGAGTTCTTGTCGATGTATGTACACCTTTTTGTGGCTGACTGTACATATCGGAAAGGGAAAGTAGGAAAAGGCGGATAGAAAGAAAGCGCGAATCTTTGTTTTTTTGTTGCTATGGAGACTGAGACTGATGACACGTTACTTTTACTTTTGATGTTATGACAATTGGCTTGATGAAGTATTGTGGAAGAAACTTGACACTTAATGTTTGATTTGATCTAACATCTCTGGGCTGTCTATAATAGATTTTAATATATTAGTAGTTAGGCAAAAGTATACCTGCTAAGGAACTGAGTTGAATCTTTAGAAAACATAATTTCTTCTTAAGAAGGAAAAAGTGACAGTCACTCATGTAATTGCCTGCTTTAATCTATATACCAATTTTATAAAGAGAGAGAGAGCGAATTTTGTGAGATTGTGTATAATGTGGAGGAAACACAGCTCCTATTTGCAAGATTCTTTCACCATTTGAAAGGTACATTATCCCAGAGTACGTACTTTATAATACACTAGCTTTTGCCGTAAGTACTTTATAATACACTAGGTTTTGCCCGCGGCTTCGCCCGCGTGCATGTCGGAAAATATCTCACGGGTACGTACTACCGGGATTAGATACCTAATAGCCGAGGAAAAGGTCATTGACTTCTACCGCTGCGCCCGGGTTGTCGTCAACCATAATTATTTTGTTACGCGTAATTTTGAATGTGCGATATCTTTTAAAGTATTAATTTTAATGATTTGATGTCAAAGCATATTTTAATCTAAATTAGATGCCCTATTTAAATAACATAATTATTTTAGCTATATACCTAGCTATAGCTATAGCTTTGGAAATAAAAATTAAATTAAATTTTTATCATATTTTGAAAGATAAAAATGGTTACTGTAGGTCATCCTTGGAAGATAGACATATGCTATCGCAGACTTTTTTGTTGAACTTTTTAAGATCTACAATTCTGTAGAATTTAAATTTGATGTATGTCTTACGGCTTACGTTGTCATGAACAAAATACCATCTTTACATGTAAATAGTACCCGTGCGAAGTCGGGATGGGTCGCAGTCGTTAACGATTTATTGTATTACTTTATTTAATTTTAACCTAATTAATTAATTTCCAGTACAACTCTTCCCTGCTTGGCTATATTATCTGGGAAAATGCATACTACCCAGAAACTAGTAGCAGTTCTAAGATTGTATTTTATTTTGCATGCTATATGAATGGCTCTGTGGGCCGATCTTCAATGCCATATGCGAACTACGCATCACACTGACATCACGCAAAATGCTGCATCGCGCAAGTAGTGTTTACCGCGCGACAAGTATATATACAACATCCCGACATCAATCGTCGGGCAGTTGCCTGCCAAACACAACACCCGTCTGGTCGGAGGATCCTTTTCTATGGAGGAACTTTACACTTCCTCATACCTCTATTACAATAACTAAATCGAAATCAAGCAACTCATTAGATTTATGTTTCGGTTTCATTAAAGCTTTGCTCTCATTTGCTCTCATTTATTCAACAAAATATTAATAATATCATAACTACCAATTCTTTACCATTATTTGAACTGGCTAGTTATATTACCAATTTTACATGATGTGTTACCCAGGTGGATATTCGGTTTATACCTCAATTTGGCGCTCGCGCAAAGGAGGTGTTACGGTGTTGCGTCTGCACAGAATCTGGCGCTGCACTGTTTTAGGTTATATTATGCTTTCTACCGTCGGGAGCGTCCGGTTTTTGTGCTAATGTTGCTTGGCTTCTAATAAGCTTTGGGATGTTATTAGCTTAGGTTGTGGTCCCTCGCTTTTTATTATAGAAACCTACACTTTATTTGAGGATACTTAGATGCTCTTTTTTGTTAAGATATTGTATATGAGCTTAGTTAAGAGCGTTCATCCAAAAAGTTGGCAACGTCGCAAATAGCTGTCAATTATTGGCTAACTAGTAAAATAGAATATTAATAAAGACACAAAATTTGATGTTGTAACCGTTTCAGGTGTAAAAAAGTTTCCAAATACTTTTTTTTACATCTACAACAAAATATTCGGTGTTACGATATTAATTATTGCATTTCATAATCAATATTTTAGTTCACTAGTTAGCCATATTTCTTGTTTCCAGGCAGTAATATGGCCAAATTAATTAAAACAGCGAAATATTTGAGAGCTATTTGCGACGTTACCCACTTTATATATAAACGCTTTTAAGATACTGTTACAAAGATAATACAACAAAGCACTATTATATCTTTCTATTAATGTCACTTGTACTTTACCGCGCTAGCTCCTCCAGTCTTATTCAATTAAGTCTTTTATCATATCTAATCATTTGATTGGCTGCTGCTATTCAATCAAGATTTTACAACATACTGATCATACTAAGCTTGATTTTAATCCAATTTCAGAAACGAGGCCTTTGCTCAAAGCTCTTTAGTCATGTCTTGTTTATATTCTTTCTGATTACCACTGCATTTAAAATACCTCAAATAAAGGACAGGCTTCAGCCTTTTATATGTCATCGAATTACCTACAATAGCCAAAAATGTGCTTCGAAAGTCAACGTGGTATTAACATTTCTCTGATTAATTTTCCAGAGGCATATCAAACATGATGAACGAGCGTCCAAGTCTGAACATGTACCAGAGCGGCGAGTCGCTCATGCGCATGTCTCCACCCAGTCTCGTGTCGTCACTGCTGATGGAAAGTTCTGGAACTTTCAACGTCGAGTCTATTGACGGTCGGAAGTCGATGCCTTCACATAAGGATTCTGGTAAGGGAATAAACTCTTTTTCTACAATTTTAGTGTCTAATTCTAAACAATCCAGTATTTCTGTCTGATATCTTTGAACTCATTAGTAAGGTAGGGGGAATCCTAAGATTAGTTCAGTGGTCTGATAATCTCTAAGATCCTCGACGTTGTAAAAACATAACATAACGAAATCACTCCTGAATTTTCCTTAGAGGTGGACAGAGATCTTTAGTACTATAAGCGCCGTAAGTACTAGGACGAATAAATAAAAGGCGTACCTGTATTATACATCGTTATTTTTTGTTTATACTAATCCTCTTAAGGGATCATTGTACTCATCATTATGAACAACTTTCACTATGGGACCAAAGCTGAAATCGCGAAAAAAAATCTGCTGTTCCCTTTTTTTTTTGTGTGGGAAATCATCCAATGACTTCTCCCGCTCTGGGCGGAGCGGAAGGGCGTGTCAGACATTTACTGACTAAAACCCACCCGTGTTCCTTCCCTTGCCTTGCCAGGGGCCACGGTTTCCCCTTGGGACTACCCGCAACCCCGGCAGGCATCGGCCCTAGTGGACCCCGTCAGTTTTGCTGACATCTCTTTGAGGCGCGCGTGGAACACGACGCGCCGTCGACCCGGGCCTGGTCCTTATTGGACGGCGAGCTGCCCTCTGCTCTCCGTCCGCAGGCCCGCGCCTACGGTGGCCGGAAATCGGCTATCAATTCCCGACGCCCGGGACGTCTCCTACGGCGGCGGCGGCTAGGGCTGGTAGGGCGCGGCCTTTGCCACTCCCTCGCGCGCTCCGCCTCCTCCTTCGCAAGCATTACTGCTTCGCAGAAGGAGGTGACGGCTTGCCATGCCCTCTCGCTCCGCACCATGGCCTGGACCAGTGCCGGACGCGAGAGGTCACTGCCGCCGATCGCCTCCACGAGGACACGGCGGTGGTCCACCCAAGCCGGGCAGACCTCCACCGTATGCTCCACCGTGTCCTCCGGACGATCCACACAATGGTGACACCCGGGCGTTTCCTCCCTTATGCGAAACAGGTACCTCCCGAAACAACCGTGTCCGGTGAGGACCTGCGTCAGGCGGAAGGTGACGACGCCGTGGCGCCTCTCTAGCCACTCCTCAAAGAATCTGCTGTTCCCTACATTTTGACGAGCGATGCGAACATAAATGTAGGGAACATCTGATTTTTTTTACCCACGAGCTCAAAAAAGTGCCGTCGCGCATTTTTTTAAAAACTTGCTTCGGAATTTTGGCTTTATACAAACAATTAAGAAAAAATTGCAAAAAGTGAGGCCGCTTTGTAATAAACTAAATAACTATTCTCCACAACTCAATAAGTCATAGTTCTCAAAACAAGAGTAAGTCTTTCAGTTACTTAAAACAAGAACGCCAAAGTTGCCCATTTAACGCAAAATCACCGTCGAAATCAGTCGAAATGTAAAAAACATCTTAAGAGCCCTACTCTTAAGATGTTTAGTATAAACAAAAAACTAACGTTGTATATTAAAAAACGAGCGAGTCTTACAGTAGTCTCATATGACGTGTAGCATCTAACAAAAGAATATACTAGTCTCTTACGAGAGCATCTGACATTTTGGCTGACAGTACCAACCTCTCGGAAAATGGGTTGGTACCATCTGACGGCCAACTTTAGCATCGCGCACGCTCATTGGTCAAATCAAATTGCGCGGCTTCCCCGGCTTTTTGTTACTGACCGACTGCACAACTGACGGGGTCCACTAGGGCCGATGCCTGCCGGGGTTGCAGGTTACCGTGGCCCCTGGCAACGTACAGGCAACTGAAGGAACACGGGTGGGTTTTAGTCAGTAAGACTCTGAAACGCCCTTCCGCTCCGCCCAGAGCGGGAGAAGTTATTTGATGATATCCGACCCAAAAAAAAAAAACATTGCACTCTACGTGAGATTGTCAATTGTCATTGACACCAAGGCGTTGCTGGCCTTCTTTGAGGAGCTGAGCTGGATCGAATAAGCGATTTTCCATCCGTACGCAAAATACGCGCTTTGACGTGGAGTTTCGGATACCAGCCCGTATAACCTATTACTATCAATCACCTAGATTACTAGGTAACATTATGTAGCAAGGATTGCAGCCATGGTCCACTTTACATATTTATGTTACGCATTCACAGGGCTGTTATGCAAGCATCCGTCAAGTTACCGCCTCACTGAATACAGTACTCACATAACCTGTAATACACTAATAGGGAAGTACACTGTCAGTGTTATATTATACTATGATACTTATGACATCTATACGGGGTGGCAGGGACATCGACGCGAAGCCTGTTACCATGGATTCAGTACATGATTCTGAACCCTCCGGCGTCGAAATTATTCGTCGGTTATTAAAAAAACATCTGCTGTTTCATAGAAAACTGCAATACCTACACGGTCAAAATGTATGGAACAGCTGATTTAAAAATAAATAACCGACGAAAAATTTCAACGCAGGGGGGTTCAGAATCATGTACTGGATCCATGGTAACAGGCTTCGCGTCGATGTCCCTGCCACCCTGTATACACATTCGCAATTCTTGAACTTGAACACCAAAGTGACCTTTTGTCTCGTCCGTTTGTTTTGTACTACTGCTGGGGTTATTGGCTCTTTAACTCTGGTTTTGGTATCTACCGAACATAATATTGTTTCTATATAACAGTAAAAAATCTTCAATATACAATACAGAGCGCAAATTGGCGCGCAAACGCGTTCCTAACTTTCTTATGGAACTACGTTCTAATTCTAACTAGTATAAACAATACGAAAGTGAGTTTGTTTGTTACGCTTTCACGCTAAAACGGCTGAACAGATTTGGATGAAATTCGGCACATATTTAGACCATGACCTGGATTTGGACATAGGGTACTTTTTATCCCGATATTTACACGGGGTTGACAGTTATGCGGGTGAAACCGCGGGGTGCAGCTAGTTTTTACATATTTCTTTCTTTCTTTTCAGGTCTACCAATGTCAGGTCGCGACAGCATCGACCCGATGATGACGAGCATGACGCTCAGCATTCTCGACGAAAAAGACATGAGCACAAGCTTCCTCTCCCAAACAACATACCCTGACAACGACAGCCTGATCGACTCCTTACCGCCATCACTGGTCAGCTCCTTAAACTCATCTTACGTCATCTCAAACACTTCCAAACCTCAGAAAGAAAGCAACGACTCCAACATATTCTCTTCAGCAACATTCACACATCTAGAAACTTCAGAGAAACTCCTCTCAGCCCGACCGAGATGCCAACTCTACAATAGCTACACAAAACGAGATTCCGCCTTACGAAACTCAGAATCCTACACTAAATCCCGAGAAGAAGCATGCCAAATCGAAACAGCGAAAATTCTAAACGAAAACTCGGATAAGAAAGACTCGCCGAAAGTTGTTTCCCGTAACGTACCGACGGCTGAAATGGCTGAACCGATCACCTTACACTACTCTAATAATAGGTTTAGTAGAAGGGGTAATGACGCTGAGAAAGAAAACTTTGAAACTGACGACGCTTTTTATAAAGATATGGGGTTACCGAAACCTGAAGATGTGGGGAGGAATAGCTTGAATGTAACTTTGGGAAAGCAGGAACTGAATGAGATCATTCAAGCGCGGCAGAAGTTGTCTTTAGCTAGGAAAGCACTACCTACAGAACCGGAAAAAGCTGTACCAGCTCCTGTTGACACTTCGCCTATAAAAACGATTCAGTTACCGAATCAAACCGTGATAACAGTACCGCGGCAAAGTATAGAAAATGCTTCCGAATTACTATCAAGACGGAGAGTGTTAAATGGCAATGGTGTTGACAAACAAGAAGAACCAACTACTAGAGAAACTCCTAAAAGAAATGCTACGTTTAAGAAATTGTCGACAAAAGCAAGCGCTATGGACACAACGGTTGTGTATATGAAGACAGATGATAATCAAATTATAGATATTAATTCGGCTACGCTTAATCTAATAGATGTTGGGGATAAGACGCTACAGCAAGAGCATCGGGTATGTGTTTTTTTTTTACCTTACAATATCGCATTTTTGTGGTTCCGTACCCAAAAGGGTGCCAACCCTTTTACCAAGCCTACGAAGAACGAAAAAAGATAAAACTCTAAAAAAAAGATAAAATTTTAATGTCTTGGTGGCCAGTTAAAAACTACAAAGTTTATATCCGCTACTAGCCATTATTGCCAGAATAAAGCCAATGAACAGCGATAACTATCAATAATAAAAGGAATGCCCCAAAAAATCTAAAAAAATATTTTACAGTGTGTACATACTTTATAAAGTCAACACTAATATTTTTGTAACAATATAATTTAAAAGAGTGTCCCCAGTCTCTTGCTCGTTCTTCTCCATAGGTACAGTACGACACAACTTAGATGTAGCATAGATTTGAAAATTTTCATTCATTCATTTCAATTTTTTTAATGTATTTGGCTATAAGACTTTACAAGTAATTGCGTTTTCGAAAGATCATTTTCACCTAAAGCAATAATAAAGATTGGTGATTTTGAAGGCGCACTCAGTTTGGATGGTGATCGGTTTTACGAATTTTGCCGATGCTACATCTAAGTTGTGTCGTACTGTACCTACTACGCTTTTGAATGGGCAACTAGCTTCATATTTCTGACTGACAGACTCCTTGACATGCTTTGTATAGTATCAAACGCTACCATTATTGAACAAGGTCTTGTATCCAATTTAAAAAAATCCACATTAAAAGATGTCACCATTATTTACAGGAATGGGGTTCTCAAGAGCGAGCGATGGTAGGTTCAAGCGAGAGCACAGACACAGGTACCTTCAGTTCTTCCAGTCCGCCAGACAGCGTACCTGACTCTGCGCCGGCGCATGACCCACGTAAGTACTATTGAAGTTTTTATTAACACAAACACACATGGTTAAAGGTCACGCTAGGTTATTGGTTATAAAAGGGAATATTATGGGAAGGAAGGGAGGGAGGACAGGAGGGCCTATTGGTAATATGTCGGCAATCGATTTGAGGACGATTTCTACCCTCTCATCGCATCGGATCGGAACGGATTTTACAATCTTTAAACAATTTTAAATCGTGTACACAGTATTTAAAGTCTATATTACCAAGCCGCGCACAGCAGCTAGACCGCGGGCGTCTTCCGCGACACGCCTCATAGCCTAAAGTATGCTGCGACGCGCGATCGGCTTCGTTCGCCTGTCATCGTATCCGAGCCGAAAAGAAGAAGAAGAACCGATGAAGCCCCACGATATAAATGTCAAATTACTCGTAAATAGTTGACATTTGCATAGGGGTCATTTGGTTGCAAATGACCTCAGCTAAATCCCCTTAATGGATTGCCGACATTGACATTATCAATAATCCTGTATAAAACTCAGAGACCGGTGGTTATTTGGAGGAAAAGGGCAACGCACTATGGCAAAGGTTAATTATTAAATGGGTGTTTTTCTAAAAGACACAGACTCTGTGTCTTTTAGAAAAGCTCATAAAATAATGTCAGGTGAAATAATTTTTAAAATCGATCCAGTAGTTGAGTTTATTCATTACAAACTAAAATCTTTTCTCTTTATAATATTAGTGTAGATGATCATGCCTACAAATTAGTTGATAAGGCGCAATACTGGAGCTACGGCGCTTCCAAACGCTTAAAACACAGACAAACCACAAATTCTCACATTGCAGGCCACCAAATCGCCTCAACTCCGCTTATGGCACTTCGGAAAGGAGCTAAAAATGACTTGCTAAACTTGCACAACACGATATCTCCTATTTACGACATGATTGACGATAAGTCTTACACAGTCACTACAATCACTAAAGCAAATTCCTCGGGAATGGAAAGGACTTACGATATGCACAATGCTACTGTTATAAATAGTGCAACGATGGTTAAGAAACCTTCGGTTAAAAGGGATATAATGGCGGGCAAAACTAGTCCCGAAAAGAAGATGTTTGCGCCGAGTGTCATGCCGAAACCGACTAGGGTGATACTCACGAGTTCTGGAGGTATGTAAGGAGCGGCTTCACTGATTTACTTATACGAATTGGATACAATATTGACTAAAGTACCCGTCACGAGAAGCTATAAATTTTGTAAACAAAGAACTTCCACTAAGTTACAAATAATCCTAAATTCAATCAACTTAAAGTAACATATAATACGAAACTAACGAGCCATTTCACTTGGTCGGGTTATATTAGAGCTCTTAGTTTAAAGCGTTGTGTTCTAATGAAGACAGCTGTCTTCATTAGAAGACAGCGCTTTATATAGTTATAGTTAGTTAGTTTTAGTTTTAGGAACTCATCGCTAAAATATAACCCGACCAAGTGAAATTGCTCGTTAGATTCGTATTATGCATAACACACGTGTAATACGAAACTAACGAGCAATTTCAGTTGACTGAAATCGGGATTATTTGTTGTTGATTGAATTGTTGCTACGAAACTTAGTAGACTGGTATTAAGCGATTTGCCAAGAGTTGCCAAATACAACAAAAACTGCCTAGCAATGTGCGTACGTACTTTTAACAAAATACCAAGTCGCTTTAAAATATTGAACTCTAGGAAATTTAAGATAGAATTACACAAGTGGCTTAATGAATGTAATTTTTACAGTTTAAAAGATTTTATGGATGTGAGATGTTGATTCCTTTTGTCAAAATAGATTTTTTTTGCATGCTATGTTATATCTTAGCGAAACATGAGCTACTGTAATAATATTAACATCAATGTATACCATGTTTTACGCAAATAAATGATTTACTTACTTACTTTACTTACTTACTTACTAGAAGTTTTTTTATTTTTTTATTTACAAAATTTATAGCTTCTCGTGACGGGGACTTTAGTTGAACGTATCATATATAGCGTTTAAAATAGCGCTGTTAGGCGCTGTCCTTATTGGCAATGGATTGCACGAACATGCGACGATCGAATCCCATTGAATGAAACATAATTATACTTACTGATTGTACTGTGATGTACCATCAAATAAGTTCATAACTAACCACCGTAAGGACTATTCTTGCTTGCAGCGCTCGGCGACTATAACAGACCGGGCCTGTAACAGATGTGGTCAACGTGTTCAAGGGATTTTGTTTTCAGACTGGTTAGATATGAACTTCTTTGATGGTGTGCACGATCACTTCGCAATTAATTAGGACTCACAATAAGTATGATGAATTATCACCAGATCTTAGCTTCAGGGCGTATGATACGCCCAGTTAAGATTCACTTCTATGTACATTTTTAAGGTATTAGCTGTCTTTTTTTCAAGGATTTTACAACGGGAAAAAATATAGTTTTAAAATCGATTAATAGTCTGAAAATTTTCAATTTAATTATATTTTTCGATGCACAATGCATAATCCATTTACATTCAAACATTATCACTCTTAATTTTCAAATAAAATCACCTCATAATATTATTTTCTCCATATTTTATGTTATTTTAGCAACAAACAGTAATATGATTCCACCGGCAGCCGTTCCAAGAAAAACAAGTTTGCCAACGTCAAAACTTAGGCAATACAGTTCACATAGGGAACTTAGCAGGATACCTGGCAATGGTAAGTAACACATGCTTTTTATCCCATTATTATTTTGATCATGTGGTTTTTATTTAGTACCGTCTTAAATTAGTACAGATGGTTCACTCCGCAAAATCATTTAAATAAAAACCGACTCTTGCTACGACACAATAAAGTGCAATTCAGGTCGCACAGCACTAATTACCTACAGTTATATTCACCTAGAAGTGGCCTCTCTTCTATCGCGTAACATTTATATCGTCTGACTACGACTACTAAAGATAAGTCGAGCCCGCCGAGTACCTACTTGTAGCTTCACAACTAAATGAGTGAACCATCTGATTTCATCTGTGGTACTGGTTATGTTTTTTTATCGAGTCTTTAAATTGTTATTTCAGTTAATTTGTCATTATTAAAATGTGCTATTGATTCATGTAAGGCAAATCAACAATCGAATAAATCAAGTAAATTATTGTAAATCGATCGAGAGGCATCCAAGTTCTGTGAAGAAACCTATATCTGAATGAATGAAGTCGTCAGATCACAACAATAACTTGTGAACTACTAAAGACATTGAATTATTGCAGTCTGTTTTATTAAATTCAAATAATATGTGATTTGCCAATAAAATGTTTTTCCCAAAAGAACTTAAAACGACTCCTTATACTTGTTTTCGGTATTCAGTTATATGACAAGGGATTTAATGGCAATTCTTATGAAGCCAGAGTTTTCACGTCAGCGTGCTTGATAATTGGATTGCGTAAAAAAATATCTGAACAGGGTTTGTTTACACTTTGATTAGATACTTTTGGAACAGACCATATGGTACTTAATAATATAAGGCATGTATTATCATACCTTATATTCCCAGTCAACCTGAAATAGTTTCAATATTCTTATTATTTTCAAAAATATTACCAAACACTCTAATTTAATATTATTATAATGATGGCGCCTCTTTTTGTGAACCTCGATTAACTCCTAGTTAGGGGTCTTAAAAATACTAAATAGCCAAATAACTGCAACCAACTGCGCGTGGTTAGTCACAGTTATAACCTAAGTTAACCTAACCCATTTGGTTGAGTAGTCTAGCTTAGTATAGTTTGATTAAAACTTAATAGTGGCTCGGAAGTTAGCCACTCGCTGCACAGTACCGCACCTCTTACCCCGTTGATCCATGAATTCGTTGCTGTGTAGCGACTCGCCTCATGTTCCGAGCCGCCATTAAGTTAGAATCGGGCTTTAACCGCGTCCGACTTTGAGAAAAGGCCAGAAATTAAAAAAAGGCTTATTAATTAAAAAATGTGTGCATTATTAACCAATGTACCATTCCAGCCCCACCCGCAGTGCCGGGCGTGGCCGTGGCGACGCGGGGCCTGTCGCTGGGCGCGCGCACGCTGGTCCGGCGCGGCGTGTACGCGTCCAACCCGGCGCTCAGCCCCACCGCCAGCGCGCCGCCCCACCTGCCCGTGTCCACCGAGTCTTATATCATCCGTGTTGGCCATCAGGTACCTAATATAACACTAGAAAGTTGTAACAATCAACTCGACCTATTGTAGCCGTGGCTAGTCTGTACCGGCCACATAGTACGGAGGCAAGGTCTTCGGTTTATCTTGCAAGAACTACGGGTGTTTGTGCCAGATTATTCACTCGTTATCTGGTTTGTCCACTCGCTGCGCATATTACCAGTAGCCGTCATCAATAGGGAATATGAATGTTTTTTTTTTCACTGTCCATTTTTTGTGCTTTATTCAAGCAGTAATCGCATTTACTTACTAACCTTAGCAAGGAATAGTTTTTTACGTCACTTCCGGCATTTTCGAAGGCGACGCGTTTTTATTTAGCGTTCCGTTCGACTAAAAACGCAACATTCAATAATAAATTGTAAAATAAGTAAATAATGGATATTTTTATCTTGATTCTTATACAATTTATATTAGTAATGAAAAACTTTGTGCATATTCCCTATTGGCAGAACAGACGTCTCCGAAAACTCGAGAATCCGACGTCTACGATATTTTTGAACCCATTTCATAAAGCCTTCTTCCTTTTACGTCATTCTTCCTTGATTGCGCCATTTTTCCCTGTTTCTGCCATTCTTCGCCATTTGCGCAATCTTTCTGAAAAAAAAATCTTAAGCATGCAACGCATGATGAAGAATTCCAAAAGGATGCTGCACTATGCTGAATGTTTGCACTTCCCTATCACACCCTTACGTAAACATTTCAGAATGAGGCTTCGAAACCTGTGATTCCTCCGACGCCTCCGTTAGTTCGACAGGGCACTGAGACTCTAAGGAGGGAACGACCACAAAGCCAACTGGTTGCACCGAGAGATGTAAGTCGAATACGTTTTGAATATTGCTCATATCTGCTTTTATTATATTACACGGGTAACACTGCTTTTGGAAGTGAGTTTGTAAAGCTAGGGTAAGACTGCGGTGGCCGCCATATAGCGTCTGCAATTTACCGTTATATAGGGTGACTGGTTATTAGTGACCGATACTTAAACACGTGACTTTACTCATAATTATGAACAACTTTTACTATAGAACCAACTAGAAATCGCGAAAAAAATATCAGCTGTTCCCTACATTTATGTACGCATACCTCGTCAAAGTGTTCTTGATTTTTTTTTCGCGATTTCAAGTTTGGTCCCATAGTAAAAGTTGTTCATAATAATATTTATTATGAGTAAAGTTGCGTGTTTAAGTATCGGTCACTTATTACCAGTCACCCAATATATGAAAGTAAATTGGTGTTTCCCTATAGGGCGTCAAACCCTGGTGGGTTTGACTTTACGGTGTGACAACCGTCACTGCGGGCGTTATGTGGCGGCCACCGCTGTCGTAGAAAACCCAAGCTTAAGATGGTTTTACGTATCAATTTTTTTTTTGGGCTTGTCGGATTTATATTAATTTTGGAGACTGGAATACGTAAGCACTACACACAAAGCGGGTGCGTGTTGGGCGCGGGTCGGGACGGGAGTACGGCGGGTTTGTATATATTATCATTCCTTGTATTATATAATACATAGATGTCAGCACGCGAAAAGCGTGCGCAGGTCTGACGCGGAGCGGGTCGGGGGTGGCAGCCGCGCACGCTTTTCGTGTGCTGACATCCATATAACACAAGGAATTACAATATATACAAGCCCGCCGTACTCCGTGAGACCCGCGCTTTGTGTGTGTGGAGCTTTAAGTGAGGAGTTTTATTGTATGATCTAAAAATACCTACTATCAAACAAAGTCTATCTGGTTACCATACGTATTTGAACAGACTAGAAAACCGAAAATTTTGTTTATTTCATGATAATGAGTCCATTTTTTTTTTTCGATTTTTATCTACAAAAGGTGTTCTCTACAAGAGATTATGTGACCAAGCTAAATTTTTCTTTTTTGTTTACATGTCTAATAATTGGTGTTGGTAAAATAGCAATAATAATATTTTGTTCTAATATTAAATTTTTATGTCATTTCAATAATTGTGTCTAAAATGTGTCCTTAATGGTGTCCATCATACATTTATTAAACGTGAATAATATAATATCATACACCTAATTTAAAAATATGGTTAACTCGTTCAATGCGGCCCTATAGTTTTGGCTGTAGTTTATTTATAATTGTTTATTAATCAATTCACACGTCTTCCAATCGATGTCCTAGATAATGGTTTTAATTCATCATTCTCCTGCCATAATCCCAATTTATTTGTGGTCGGCGCAACAAGTCCCTTTCTTCCATACTTCTCTAAGTCGTCATTTCCGTACTCACCCCCTTTCCAGCCATATCATCTTTCAAAACGTCCATCCATCGTTTCTTTGGTGTTCTCTCATAGAGCCATCTACATTCTTACTCAAGACATTTTCGTAATTTTTTCATTAAAATATCATTGTTTTTGTAATTTTGCTTCAAATGCTGTTCTACCAGCTAATTCTCAAAAAGTTTCACGGCCGGTGTTTGCTAAATACTTATTTATTATATTGTTTTTATTATGTTTTGCCTGTAACTTAATGCGGAAGGCAGGACTCTCTAAAATGACAAGTTCTAAGATTGCTACCCAATATATCTGTATGTACTTCCTGCTGTTAACTGCAGTAACCTATTACCTCCAGTTTTTTAAATACAAACAATAATGAAAATATTGCTGTCAAATGTCACGTGTCTATACAAAAATAACAGCATCTAATTATAGTTGGGAAATCTGGACTAAAATAGACTTGTCTTTATGAAAGACTACCTTCCGCCGGCGGCTTCGCCCGTTTGATATCTTTATTAATTATAGCCAATGTTACTCAGTGATAATATAGCATTCTACTGGTGAAAGAAATTTCAAATTCAGGCCAGTAGTTTGAGTTTATTCATTACAGACAAAAATTCAAATCATTTCTCTTTATAATATCTTTATTGAAAGAAAAACAATAATGATACGTAATTATAACTTTTTCCTCCCCTTAAAAATTACATCTACTTGCCTATTATCACACTACCCTAACTCCGGGTCCACTTTGAACGTGTTAACCCTACGTCACAACGCACTAACGGCGTCACTAACCCATGACGCAGCTCCGCGCGGCTGCGGGCAGCGGCGTGCCCGTCTCCATGCGAAGCCATCACTTACCTGTGAGTGTCCACTGTTTATTTGACACTTGTGTACACAGTGGCCATATTTGGAATAGATTTTCGTGTCCCCGAACGCTGTGATAACCCCCTTTCACATGTAAGGGGTACAATTTTGACAGAATTGTGGCCAAGGTTAACCCAAAGAAACCAGGGTTATCCATAAGCGCGGGGGGTTGACGATATTGTCAAAATTGCGGGTAACACCTGGATGAGGGACACACGGAACCGGGAAGTTTGTAAGAAGAAAGGGGAGGCCAACACCCAGCAATGGGTGATTCCGGGCAGAATGAAAGGTTGCCTGATAGTCAGTGCTGGGTATCCTACACTGTGCCGGTAAGGGTCAAAGCTTTCATATTGGCTTATACACTTTGTTACTGGGCAGTCTGATGTGAAAGGGGGCTTACATAGGCAGCCCATCAATGAAAATGATGCGTCGGATAAATAAAATGTGTTCTTGTCTGCTATAGTCATGAAGTTACATGCTTACCTAAAATGCTTAAAAATTGGCCATTGTGTGCAAGAGTTGCTGTAATCGTATGCACAGATTAATACAGATACTTCACTCAGCAAAATCATTTAAATAAAAAGCGACTCTTACTACGACACAATAAAGTGCAATTCAGGTCGCACAGCGCTTATAACCAGTGATCGGATATTCGGATGCATATTTGCCTAAAGTTGAGGTGTTGGCTATTATGGAAAGCACTTTTGTATCCAAAGAAATCCCGGGATTCCGGGATCGACAAATTTTGAGTTCTGATTATAGAATCGAATGTATATTTACTTACGTGTAGGTGTTGGCTAATATGGAATGCTTTTTTGTATCGATCGCAAAAATCTTGCAATTCCGGAATCGATTTGTTTCGTACTTTTTGATTATACACCGTGAAATTTGAATCACAGTTTTGCTAGAACAAACGTTGTTCAGACCATGGTCTACTATCATTCTATAATATTCAATAAAATAAAAAAACATCACTGGTATTCGAAAAAACACAAAAAAGACAGATTTATTTATTTGCATTTCGGCCCATATTGGCCGGACATCCTTGTAGTCCACGTGGACTCCTCATAACTCTTTTGAATGCCGAATTGCTACCGCGATGAGTCCTGTGTTACAGTTAATGTTTGAACACGTTTGAGCAACATAAGACTTATTTAAGAACGCCTAGTTTAGTTTGTTTTAATAACATATTGGACGGTATATAATGGTAGTAGACCATGGTCTGAACAACGTTTGTTCTAGCAAAACTGTGATTCAAATTTCACGGTGTAGAAATGCTAGCTAATGTTGTAAAGTAGTTTTCCAAATTGGCATACTCGTAGCACATAGCCACAAACAATACGGAGCCTTGAGTTTCGTTAAAAAATGTTTACAGTAGGTATATAAATTTTTATGTTAACACCGCAAAAGTAACGTTCATAAGAGGGCTGATAAGTCGTTTCCATACCATGTATCTGATCCCGAAATTTAATCAAATCCGGGATTTATATAAAGAAAAAATATATATTTAAAGCCACTTCGATAATTTCTTAGCCAAAACGTAACTTTAGGTAAATATGCATCCGAATATCCGATCACTACTTATAACCTACAGTTTTATTCACCTAGAAGTTGTATCTTTCGACAAGACGAGCCCGCCGCGTACTTGTAGCTTCATACCTAAAATGCGCCTTCTGTACTTTTCTGTGTCGTATGTAACTCGTGGTGATACTACTGATGCCGAATATACCCGCGAATGCGCTTTGCCGGTTTTGAGTAGACTTCTTCATGCTTCATGCCGTCATCAGCTTTACGGAATGCGTTTTCACTTTATGTCAAGTACTGGTCAGGCTTACCTATCGACCGAATCTTGGTTGGATGGATGGGAATGGATTTGGCATGAACTCAAACCTACACTTTTTGAGCCACAGCTTTTGTTCTACTTCTGTCGTGTTACCGTCAAGTTTCAGCTGTATTATAAACTTAATAAGAAATGTCAAGTAAGAGTCGCTAGAGCTGGGACTAATGTCTATCGATAAAAATAATACGTCACTCTATTATTTTTTACAAAATTACATAATAATTGCTACGATTTATTTTTTAAGCTGAAATGACAGTTATGGAACTAGTTAATGACACTAGTTTGATCATTTTGAATACACAAATAATGTACCTATAATTCGGCATCAGTGTATCCTGGTTATTGGTTTTATCTAAAGGCATTTTCAAAGTAATATTGAAATTGACTACAGATATTTTTGTACTGGGTATTTAGATAATATTATTATAATAATAGCAAAACTTGTCTTTTTACTACTTCTATCTGCCTACATTGCAAAATTCTTCCTTACTATGATAATTACACCTATTTCTTTGACATATCTTGGGAGCCTGAGGTCCCGGTCTTTTGGAAGGCGTACGAGGGACCGAAACAAACTCGCAGAGGCCCCTTAGACAATTATAAATAGAATTATTTATTATTAAGGCAAACTGCATTTTGAAAAGTTCTAGCTTTGTTGCTATTTTTTACTCCCCTTTTTCTCTTATCCTTTAAATAAACAAAACAAATGGTCCGGATTTGATAACTTCATAATTCAAAAGACCCCTACTAAAAATGATTTTCTATTATCCATCTACAAAATCTATGTTTAACAAAGTGGTTCAGGTAACTTAACATGATTGTGTGGTATAAGGGCTAACTCATAACAAAACGGACTAATATTAATTTACCCATGTTATATGTCAGTGTGACGTGTTACAGCCGCCCACGACACGGCCGTACTCGATAGCGGCACCGTCACAGCTGCAACGTAACATGTCCCGGCCTGCCTCCGGACCGGTGCAGAGTAAACCACAACGTGAGTAACGAACATCTTTATTTATTTATTTATTTGATACAGCAACAGCAGTACATACAGACATACATACATAATCAGCCTGTTAATGTTCCTACTGCTGGGACACAGGCCTCCTCTCTATGAGAGGAAATGGGCCGTAATCTACAAAGCGGGTCCACTGCGGGTTGGTAGATGTCACATGTCTTCGAATTTTTGGTTCTAAGACATGCCGGTTTCCTCACGATGTTTTCCTTCACCGTTTTGAGAGCAGTGGTGATGAAATTATTTACACAAAGTAAAGCGCCTGCTTGGGTTCGAACCCACGACCTACAACTCTTAAGTCGGGGCCGTTACGACTGGGCCACCACTTCTCTGCTCTGCAGTACATACAAGGAATTAATAGAAAACAAAACAAAACAAAATGAAAGTTCTCACCTAATGCTGTTTATACCTGTATACGTAGCTGTAGAATGAAACTTTTATGCCTGTGGGACCTTTACATCGATAAATATTGCAAAATAAATGAACCCATCCGTACTCAGTAAAAAAAAAAAAGTTAAATGGCCGCCATTTCAAAACAGTAGTTGCAAAATGCCTTATTATAGTGGATTTGTCGATAAAAATGATCATATTGCTTTGCGTTAACGATATAAATCAATTGCCGTGCGATAAAACGAGAACATGGCTCGACTGATTGTGATGAAACTTTGGTAATTTGATGTGTGCGCGCCGGAGAAGGTTCCTAACAAAAACAAAAAACAACTGCAACGTATGACTGTATTGCATTAGCTAGTTTTTAATAAAACATTCTCTTTCCAGCACCAGTAATAGACCAGCCACGTCCAGCGTCAAGCAACGAAACGCGCGTGTCTGCGTTACCGCGCCCATCCCGCCTGCCTGCACCGCGACGTGCGCTGCGGTAAACACTAAAATCTACTATACTATTGAGAATATGCAGTTACAGTACCCGCACTACAATTGCGTAACACACTAAGGCTGAATGTTGGTTGTTACAATGACTAGTGTCCCGGAGTTATTGAAAAAGAAATGTTATCAATATGAAATTCGACTACGTTTACGGTTTTTGGAAAAGCAAACTGTGGTTATTATGATACCAACTGGAATAATCTTGCTATTTATTTAATTATTAAATCAGAAAAAACAGATTGGCCGGTGACCCCAAAACTAGACATTTACCTGTATCTTGAGGTCGGTCAGGGTATGCGAGGAACATAGTATTGAAGGCCACAATCTAACTAATTCATTAACTTGCCATTAAGCTCACAACTATGACATAATTGGCTGGATATTGTAGACACCTTTAATAATAATCACCACACGCTAAACATCCAAACTGAAATGACACGGATTACTTAAATACATTCACATAATCGGCCTGAGTCTGACCACAGATTAATACAGATGGTTCACTCCGCAAAATCATTTAAATAAAAAGTGACTCTTGCAACGACACAATAAAGTGCAATTCAGGTTGCACGACGCTCATTACCTACAGTTATATTCACCTAGAAGTTGCTTCTCTTTCTATCGCATAACTCTTAGATCTTTTGATTACGTTACACTCACTAAATAGGGATGTTGTCTGGGAAAAAAAAAACTATTTAGTCTGTCAGTCAGATAATAAAAAAATATTAAACACGTATTTTTTGGTAATATTGATAAAAATGGTTTAGATAAAACTCATTCAGTGGGGGCTCGCTACGTTACAAGTCATTATAAAATCTACCGGGGTGTGACGTCTTGCCACATTTTTAATCAATGTATTGCCGTAATCTTTTGATTACGTAAAAAAAGAAAAATACGTGTCCAATATTTTTTAATAATCTACAAGACGGACAAAAATTTTTTTTGTCAACATACGTATTGGCCCAACACACGAGCCCACCGCGTACTTGTAGCTTCATAGCTAAAATGCGGAATGAAGCATCTGTATTCATCTGTGGTATGATTTACTAACAATAGTATCACTAATTTTATTCCACAGACCTCCGTCAGTATACTCAGTCGCGCCGACGGCCGACATCGACCACTACTGACATTTAGCCTGCTGTGCCAACCTGCTGGGGCGGAGACCCTAGCACCAACTAAATTATAGTACACGTAACATGACTGATCAACTAAAAACACGGTGTCTTTCAAATTTTTGTACTACTTAGAAAATGTAGAAAATCCAATAAATAATTTTTTGGCTTTTACTAAAAAAACGTTTTTAACCATTTATTTGGTAATATTTTACCTAAGTATTAGACACTGATTACCCTAACATTAATGTAGTAAGATTATTGACCAATAATTCGGAAAACGAGCAGTTTCGGCGCGTATCAGTAATGCGGAGACAATAATTTGTGAAACTTTTAAGACATTGATATTTGAGATTCTGTAAGTTATTCGTCATTGCAATTTCACGTTTTTCATGATCATTTCATTTTTGAATGTTGTGATGTCTCCGTTAATTTTAATTTAAAAGAAACTTAGTATTTAATTTTCGGCATACAAAATTTTTCTCGTGAAAATTTTGCTAATGTCTTTCAATAGGGGTGCGAAATTACCTTTTCAGACGATGAAAAGTTGGACGTTTTTAACCTCTAGCTGTTGTGTACTGTATGTATCTCTCATCAATCAATGCTCTCTCGCACCATTCTCATGTCAATGAAGCTCAAAATTGTAAAATTTCTATCTAAATCATGATTTGGTACAAAGACATACAAATTAAGATATTATTCCTATATTATTATTTACAAATTTAGTGAGTAGTGTATCAAATGTTGGTTTAGTAATTTATTTTCATAGTAAGAATTTTGCATTTTGTTTCAACTTAGAGATTTTATTCATATAAGGACATGTAATTTAATCACGCTTTAGATATAAAATTATATACGATTATTAATATTACGCTCCTTTGTATACTAACTTATTGTAATATAGAAAGTTGTGTACGCGGCACATTTGACACATATTTTTAATAAATAGTAAACATACAAAAATATATCGAAATTTTGCGCCATTTTTATGTCTCACCTTCACATTGATAGCACAAATTTTATGTATATTTATAAATATTCTGTTGTACATTGTGTAAATTTCAGTCTTACTATACTTGTAATTGTAAAGCTTCATAAGTGTTATCGATCCTCTGCTTCCTTCCAATTGTATATCAATCAAATAAATATTTAAACTATATCATAAGTTAAGAAACTTGTGTACCTATAACTTGTATAACCGACGTACTTCGTCCTTGTTTCAAATGCTTTAGTGGTTTTGTTAAAGAAATGTCAGCGTTTATACATCGATGTTTTCCGGCCAAATTGTGACAGTATTGTGAGCAAGTTTCGTGTAATCAGCAATAAATAGTTGCGCAGTGGCATTATTATTGTATATTTTGTAAACAGCATATGTATGTACAGGGTTGTTTAATTTATGAGGAAGTCTACGTGCATATGTGTGCTAAATCTCTGTTCCCCCTATCGTGTGGCGGAGCGACCGCGCTGTGTGCGGTGCGCCTATGCCACACGATTCGTTTGAACACGTCGTGCCTTATTTAGGTAGTGTAAGGGATTTGTTTTCATTTTCTAATAAACCTATGTATTTAATGAAGGTTTGTTTTATTGTTTTCAACCTGAGACAAAGGTATTCTAGAAGCAAACACCACCTAACCTCAGCATCAGTTTAAGCAAAAACATGGGAAAGGCTCGACGTTTTTGCGGCACTGCCACCGCGGCGGGCGCGGCTGAAAACCGCTCCGTGAGGAATCGATTATAACTGTCGCCAAAAATTAACTGCCAGTAAGGCTGCCTGTCCACTGGAGCGGAGAAGAAACAAGAGTAGAGGAGCTGTGCCAATATTAACCAATAGAATCTAAATTCATAGCCGCAGTGTGGATACCCTAGTGATAAGCCGCAAGCGAAACCAAAGATTTATTTGATGAGATACTAATATCACCTTACTATGTGGTACGAAAGCGATTCAAGCAAAAAATAAATAATCAAGTGAAGTTGGAGTATCATACTCACTGTCTCACAGAAGTTGGGAAGGGCGCGCTGGGGGCGTATGTTTGCTTCCAAGCGAACATACATAGATAATACACATATTACACATAAGAACATACGCTCGCCGTCTCTAAGTACCTACCTACTACCGGCTGTAGCTATGAGACCATATTCTTCGTCTCACATAAATCCGTAGAATAATAGGTACCTACCTATATATATACCAGATATTTTTTACCAGATACAAGTACCTACTTGTATCTGGTAAAAAATCTATAGATCCCATCCCCGAATATTTGTAACAGTTGGATTCTCTAATCGGCCAGCATCTTGGAAACTATAGAAATTAATAAGTTCATCTTTGAGACTCACTACTGGGCAAGGTGTCAATAAAATACCTTATCTTTCTTGCGAGCAGGTGATCTACCCCTCCCCCTCCCCCCTTTGAGCGTTCTTATTTATTTTGCTGGTAAATTACGTGCATACTATGCCTAAATACTACAGGAAATTCTTGATTTCGTTGCTGGCCCCTTTTAGCCCAAAACCAGGTGACGCCTATGATTATGATACAATACCTACTTACTACTCTGTGGTCTGGGTCTCGTTCCACGCTGTGCTGCAACTCCCCCCCCCCCACCTTTCCCTAAGAAAATAGACCAAGACATAATTTACTGAAAAAATAGTCTAGCTCATGGCTTATCTTTTGGAAGTCGATTAAAAACCGGAGAAACGTATGCTTGTGCGCCTTTTAGACTGCCATTCATTTAGGTACTGAATATTTATTAACTTCTCACTTTGTTATTTTTAACAAAGTCTAGTCGTCGTAGTCGTCTAGTTTTGAACTCGAACAGAACTCTAGTTTATCAATTCACAAGTCGTGATTGAAACCAAAAATAATAAATACAGGTTGGCACGTTTACAGTGGCCCAAAATGATGCCTTTCTCCTAGGGCTTTCCGAAATACGCCCGTATAAAAATTAAAGTGAGTAAGGCTGGGAAATGATTAGAAGTAATTATTAAAATTAGTTCTATTTTGGTGGTTTTACGCACTTCCCTATGTCCATAAACCATCTGTTGTGGTCGATGACAAAAAGTTTATCCATGAGTTTATCTATCCAGCGATAAAAAAGGATTTATTCATTTGTATTTAATTAAGATGAATGAAATAAATATTTAATTAATAAATAAACCAAAAGCTTTTTTCAAAGTTATTTTATTTGGAATCGTGAAACATGAACAATATCGGTCCGATTCGCAATCAGAAGTACGTTACTCTGCAGAAACTATGCTCAGTGTTGCAATAGCTAAATAGAATAGAGTCGGATTCGGACCGACTTTTACGACGCTAGCGCCCAACTGTCACCTTGACTTTAGTTGTGTGTGTGTGTGAACGAAATCGCACGTTACGTGTGAGTGTGCGACGTCGTGAGTGCTGTCTACGAGTAATTTTTGCTTTTTACCTTTTTATTTTTATAAATAACCGATGTAGACGAAGTGATTAGTAATGTAATAACCTCAAGTGATAAGATTTGTGATATATCGATGCAATGGCTCTTAAAATACGCAGTGTTTTCATCTACTATGTGATCCCGTGCAATAACTCGTCACTTCGGTTGTTTGTCAATGACGTCTGCGTTTAGCGCAGCAAAAAGTGGAATTTTAGTTTGATTGTGACAAGTAGTGCAAACATAAATTATATAAATCGTGTAAATAGATGAGTGATCGTAAAATGGATGAGTGTCTTCTTCATTGGAACGTTCTTTTATCAACTGGGGCCAACAGAGGTGGCTCATGAAGAAAGGGTTAGTTTACCTGTTTATGTTTACTTTATATATCGTACACATCTGTGATTATACATGTAACGTCTATTAATATCGTAATTACGGCATCGTAGCGAAAGTTGGATGTTTAATTATTTGAGGGCTATAGGTTAGAAGGCACAGTAGTTGTTTGTTGACTCACAGACAGACCTTTAATTATATAATTTGTTTTGGTGATGATTTCTAACGTTTAAAAGTTAGCTACCATAAATGCGGATGCAGTTACTACAATGTATTGAGGCTGGGATGTGTTATTTTTCTTTTGTTACTTTCTCTTATCCATGGAGTGAAGGGAGTGAAGGAGACAGACATATAGCTGGTATGCGGCGTGAGAGAGAGACGACGCTCTACAGAGCAAGTTGTATGGCCATGTTTAGATATCCAATAGTAACATGAAAAGTTTACTTTTGCTGTTTTACTTTATTTGTAAAAAATATAATAATAATTAATATGATAAAAGGTTGCAGAAAGCTTTGAATGTTGCGTTTGAATACAAAATTAGTACTATAGGCATGTGTTAGTACTAGTCATGTCTTAGCATAAGCTGGATTTATTTAAATTGCTAATTTGTTAACTCATAAAACAGGTACAGTTAGTGTTATTGTCAATGAGAATTTGTCATTTCATTACCACTGTCTTAGACACCGCATAGCATTGCATGAGAACGTTGTGGTGTTACTTAATATTAATGAAAGATTAATACAATTAAAAGTTACTTTTGCAATAATATACTTACATAATTAAAGTTGCAAAAACGTGTCTAATATTCATACAATTCTTAATATTTATGAATATATCTGTTTAAGCATAATTAAATGCTTGTTTTGTTTGTATTCAGTCTAGTCTGAACAGTTCTAGTATTCCTTGCTGACTGTATTAAAAGTATTTTATTTTACAATTTTTATAATATTTTTCACTTAACTTCCTGCTCCTCTTAAGAATTTGCAAGACTTACACCTTTCTTACTAAAAGACAACTCAGATAGACCCTTTCAACCAAAATGCCTGCTTGTTTACTCTTTGCAAAGTCAATCACTAACAAGCTTTTAAATTTAACAGCAGATTAATTGATTAAAGACTTGATTAGGCATTTCAATACCCCTCTATGTTTGCATTTGCAATTTACTTGTACCTAAGTATATACAACATATCATAATGTAAATAAAAACAAAATGATTCAAGATTATTGCAGCTGTATTATCAACTGCATAAGTAATGATATGAATTTATTATTGACACTACCTAGTTTTTTGAATAAATAATTGCTCCAATACGGATGTCATTCTTTATGTACTGGCAGCATAGTAGGTACACACGGCTACACATCAAGCTATACGTTTCCAGTTTAAGCTGACCTCGCATTGTACGGAAATCGGTTATAATTCGAGATCACCATAAACTGGAAATGTATAGCTTGATGTGTAACCGTGCGTACAAATGTATGTATCCTAAAGTTATTTATCAACTGCAATATATTTATTTATTTTACTGTGGTTTGGAAACTTTAAATACCTAGCAGCACTGATAACTCAAGCTTTGATAAAAGTAGCATTGGACAACTTATTATTAATTATATTATTGTGTTACTTGCTTTACATAATGAAATGACAACAATTCAAGCAAGCCAACGAAACTCACAGATAAAAATATTAAGAAACAACATAAAAAAGAGACAGAAAATAACTTACCAGTAAATTATAAGTTTAAGATGTAAGATTCAATGATGTTAGTAAGTCAAGTTTAGAATATAAGTTCTACAAACATACATTTTAAACTTGATCATATTTTTTTAAAGGCAAAATCGTTAGTGCTGTTCAATCCATTTGGGCGTTAATGTTTATTAGTTTTCAAAATAAATAAACAGCCGGGTAATTGCATAACACACTGTAGCAATGGCTTTTAATTTGACAACAACATTAGGTAATTGATTTGTTATGTTGTTGAGGAGAGACATTTTTCGAACAATTATGAAGCAATGGATTACCTTTCTCTTTCATAATCATTCGAATTGTGATCACTTTTATTATGCACCATATTTTCTGAAACTACATTAGTAATAAGACAATGCAATTCTATAATAACTAATAATAAGACAAAACAACTTCTAGTAAAGCAGTCAACATTGCTAAAACTTCACACAAACTTTCAACTTTTACTTCACTGTCATTTGTGGATCTTTGACAGTTGTTACAGGTCGTCAGAAGCCGGAAAGTCTGACAACCACTCTAACCAAGGGGTATCAAATTAACCAGTTACTGGGTTGTGGAGGTCAGATAGGCAATTGCTTCATTAAAAATACTGATATTCAGATGCATCTGGTTAAACTGGAAGCCGACCCCAACATAGTTGGGAAAAGGCAGATTGACTGTCAAACTTCACACAAAATAATCAAAATCATGCAATTGAAACTCCACACCTTATGCTGATCACATCAAGCTATTAACTTAGTCATTCTTCCTCTAATAACATGTTGAACACTTCATTATTATGTTTGCGGAATAAACTGACTTCACGGCATTAAAATTGAAAACCTTTGTCATCACTCATAGGATAATGTGTATTGTGTAACAATGGCAACATTAATTCAGACATACTTTGACTTATTAATTTATTAAATTAAATATTTTACAGTGGAACTAAAAATTTAATCTATTCAAAACTGTTTGTTACTTTGCAAGTCAAAATCAAAATACTTATATTATTTCACGTAAACCTACATGGGCACTTATGAAATGTCAAAAGGGAGGTGCACATTTCCAATTGGTTGTTTCCTATGGAGACGAGCCGGCAAGAAACTATCAATTACTGATATTAATTAATTAGGTCTATTTGACCATATCAATAACCACTGTTACCACAATATTTATCACTGTTGCCCTAGACTAGAGTGTGATAGGCACATTAGGCACTTATGAAATGTCAGAAGCTAGGTGCACAGTTCCAATTGGTTGTTTCCTATGGAGAAGAGCCGGGAAGAAACTATCAATTACTGATAGTAATGAATTAGGTCTATTTTACCATTTTTACTATACCAATAACCACTGTTACCACAATATTTATCACTGTTGCCCTGTGTGATATAGGCACACAAAGGGGAAATAGTAACACAAACTGTTAAATGGCAACCCCAATCAATGCAAGCAGAAGCTCATTTAGCAAAATAAATCTCTGTAAAGAATTCTTAAAATGTAGATAAAAACTATTCTGATAATTGTTATATTTATAACACTACTTAGTTTCCTACAACTGTTATTTAAACATTCCTTTTGATAAAATAATAGGTGTATACATTCCCAATTTAAAAAAAAATCAGTTCCTCTTCATTTCACAGCAAATTTTGCATTAATATCTTAGTTCCAGCACAACATTAATTACAAGTTTACAACATCATTAAATCCCTTGCGCACTTTGAAAGCAGTTGTCAATATCACCTCCATGCTATTATAAGATTTACGACTCTAATTAATTACTAATAATAACTTGTTATCCCATTAAAAACACCTTGAACACACATGTTATCTTTGACATTGACTTTGTGTTTATTTAGGAAAATAAAAACAACTAACTTTTTGCTGTAAAATTACTAGGTAAACACCAACTTAAGTGAGTAAAGTTTTTTTTTATTGGCAAGTTCTTACGAAGCAACCTTCTCTTGTCTCAGTTAAAAAGTAACCATGAAAATAATAGTTCAGCAATGAACAATTAAAGGAAAATAATACCTATCTTAATTGTTCTTATCTTCTTCACAGTTTCACAGACAAATTGGTTATCAAACTTATTAATAATCATGATTTATTCTCAGACAGAAGCATGGAATTGCCATCTTCTTGATGTATATTTTTTTTGGCAACACTCTTCTTTTATGGTCTGTTCCTAAAATTATTTTATGAAAATGTAAACAAGTTGATCAAAAAACATGGCTTGTGGATGCCAATTTGTAGTGCCACTTACAAATTGAGTGCTTCATACTTAAAACTGAAATTCTAATTTTATTTCACCTTGAGGTTTTGAAAACTTTAATTTTCTTATGTGATTTTTCAGTTATATTTTAAGTAATAATATTATCAAACAATAATTATTGGAAAAAGTAGTGAAATATAAAGTCGGTAATGGCGTAAGAATTTAACCTGAACAGGACTCCAGGAACCCAGATAATTTTTTAACAGATTATACAACATTAAAATGAGCCTACCTATGAAATACTAGGATTTTGTGGTAAGCTGCTTATTTGCCTTTCATTGAAAGCCATATTCATCTGAGAAAGTTTGCCTAGTGATAATTACAAGAAGAAAGAAAGAATAATGAAAGGACTAAAAAGTTAAGCTAGTACTTAAATAATTTTTCCACGAATTTTAAAAAGCTTATCAAAACACTCAATTTATAATATTAATATCTTATCAGATTATCAGCAAAGTATTTATTGATTTGAAATAATATTTGCAATTATTAAAACAAACGACATAATCTTAAATAGAGGTGTTAAGATCTTATCTGAGATATTTAATATTTATTCATATTAACAAATTTGAATTTCACTACCTACTACTAGATGAACTTGTTTAAATGAATAAATAGTATCATTATAAGCATTTCCTACATATCTCATAGGTCTTTTACCCTTCTGCCATAAAAGTAGTGTAATGTTATTAATAAATTAACTCATAATTATACTCTGATACTATTTAAATAGGTATGTTACATACCCTGTAGTAGTATTCAAATAAAGTTAATTAGGGTCCCACCCTATGTTAGAGAAAACTATTTGTATATTGAGTTGCTAACCCAGCTCAAATCTAACACAAGCTTAATTCTGATTCTGATATCCTCTATCTGTATTATGCATATTTACTAGTATATATTTTGCTAAATGCTACATATTGTTTTACTGCATTCATTAAAATCCTCTATTCAAAATTACCCATTGATAACATTTGTTTCCTATTTTTCCTCATTATTATTGAAATAATAGTAGTTTAAACAAAATGTTCTAGAAGAACGATAACAGGTGGCTGTTATCAGTATTCTAAACAACACAATTTTGATTACTTAATGTGGTAGTGTTTACAATAAAAAACTGATGCATCTTCATATAAAGGTGCATCAATGGATAAAAAAGCTACAAGGTAAACTTAGTAGTAATATAGTGTTGAGTAATGAGTATTCCTCAGATTTCCTTGCTCTATAGACATTCCATGCTGTATTGAAGTTCAGTGAAGCCAGTATGAACAATTTGGACAAGTGGGTTGCCTTGACCCCCACAAGTGGCACTGTGTCAAGGGCCAACTGCTTCCTTAAGGGGAAAGACTTGTCTTTTTGTGTATACCAACCGGTTGAAGTATGGGGTAATTATTTTCTATGGATTTCTGGTTTCTGTAGTATTTTTGCAAGGTGTGTTACTTTTCGGTTTATTGCCAAGGTGACCTTTTTAGTTACTTTTATTTTATGTGAGGTGGCTTGTTGAACCACATCATTATAGTGATTCAACATACAGTTTGTAAAGTTAACAATCAATAATGTTGTTATGTATTGCACTTTCAGATTATAGAAACTGTGCCCATTACTTAATTTAAGTTTATTTAATAAAATTAAGATTTTTTTTTTTAAATTAGTACCTACTTTAATTTACTTACTAAGTATTAATTCAAAAAAAAAAAACGTAATTTTGAAATATTTAAAAATAGGTACTTATGTAGTTAATTACTTACAATTTTATAATACTTTGTATTATCTTTATTTATTACTTATGTATTTATTAATTATATATTAGCAAAATATCTGAAGAAGAGAAATAATTGTATCTAATCAATCTACTTCTTTACATAGTATAACATGAAGTTGCTTCCGCTGTCTGTTCGCTTAGATCTTTTAAACTTTTCAACGGATTTTAATGCAATTTTCAGCAATAGATACAGTGATTCAAGAGGAAGGTTTATATGTATAATAAATATATATATTATAGTACAGAATAAGAGTCCACGCGGGCGAAGCCGCTGGCAACAGCTAGTACATTATAAATCTCAGTGCACTCAAAATGTAGAACGAAATTGTTAGTTTTATTACTAAGTGTAACAAACTAGCAATTTTGTTCTACATTTTTATATAATACCTATTTGAAATTATGTAAGTACTATAAACATTGGGTCAATATTTTAGTGCCCATTTCATTATTTTCCTATCAGTCTTTAAACCTAATTGTGTCATAAACCTATACCTTTCGCAAAGAAAATTCTATAAAAAAAACTCATACAGGAAACATTCAGAGTAGTTAACACAATCTTAATTCTTGTTCCTCTTTACAGAGGAAGAATTGAAAGAAACCATGCAGCTATCATTAACAACTTTCTTTACAACAAATTATAATCAAATATACCTTACTAAAGATTTCCTAGTATTGTTAAAACATGTGTTTAAAGTCAGGGTAACTATCGAGTAACGTTTTGCTGGCGATAGTCAATAATGGCGGGCAATTATATTAATCGCAGTAGCGCACGCGTCGATCTTGTAATAACCTCGTTATCGGACTTTTACGATTGGTCGACTCTTAATTCCTATTCCTAAAAACTAGGTATGTACTAACTGTATGAGTGTTGTTTCTATTCGAGATAAAATTCTGTACTATCATAGAATTCATAGGTCAATAATACAAGGGGTTCTTATGTACTATGAACAAAATAGTGTTGTGTAGAATAATTATTTTACGTTGCAAAACTATAAGGGACACACACACACACATATGTTTACATAACACGTGTAACTATTTAAATGTGACTCAACAAAACCTTTGTTGAATATAAATACAGACAAGACTCCTAATAGTTTTCAAGTAAATAATGTTTACAAAGAGATATTAATGATCTGGCTAAATGGACATGAAAATTGGATATCACAAACTGCCATTAAAGTACTTAATCCACGAAGTTGTCGTGAACAATGAGGGAAATACTCTACTCTTACGTAAGCGCCATAACTAGTCGGCAGCGGACAACGGACCACCCAGCTTTGTTTGTTTTTGTTACCATCTAACTAGCTGTATTAAAAGATCTACCACACCCTCCCGATCCCTCACCCATCGCGGCCGCGAGAGGGGACATCGATCATCCGCCACGTCTCAACATATATCGGTCGTTGAAACTGACACTTTAAAACTATCCACTTCACTAGGGTGAAATACTTTTTAGTCGACCTTTTAATGTCTGGGGTCGTTCAACTATGTTTTTTTTGCTGGCAATTTTTATCCTGTTCGTGTCAATAGTCAACTGTCATAAAGTTCAGTAGGTACACTATGGTTATTTGCAAGAAAAAGTACATTTATGAGGTCTGGTGCTAATTAAGGTTGCCACCGTTCACTTGTGCCTAACTAACTTGAAAAGCAATTAGGCTAACGTGAATGATGTTCTTGTACTATAATTAAAAAACTTAACTCAATAAGTTCTAAGTACTTCATCGAATACAGGATGTAGGTTGTAGACATGTAATTTAATTTACTATCAAACACGCCAAAATTGTTATGCTTGTGGCGTTAAGGTAAATTACTAACACAGATAATTATTTACATACGAACAGTAGCTATTCTAATGAATTTAATCCTATATTTGCTGCTCTCAATTTAAAGTAGTTCAAAGTAATGTCGTAGCGGATTAGAACTAATTTCGCTTGACAATTTGGTTGAAGGCAAACGATCAAGCCAAACACAGTGAGCGGAGTTTTGACAGTATTATTGTAACAGCCCATTCAAGTTCAGAGAGGAACATTCTAGGGATTCGCGAATAATTGCAATAAATAGCGAACATGGAGTAAGATCTTCACTCTAAGATTGCTGGCACGACGCCCAACAACAGCGCCGTTAACGCCTAACTCTACTTATTAACGACGTCGGTTAATTAATGTCGCAAAAAGAGTGTCACAGACGAAATTCGAACAGATTTAAAGCCGGTTCATAACAACTATTTTAGTTAACACGAACAAATGGGAGGGAGTTTCTACGAATTTCCCGAAAGGTATCTTACCTGGAAAGCTTTGATTAAGAAACAAACCTGAGGGGTAATCGAGCCCTGTCGTTATTGAGAATTCCCTGAACTGATAATTGAACTGAGTATGTAAATATCTTGAGCTCATTTAAATGCTATTAGAATTTTTAAGCGCGCACCTTTTTAGGTCGCCTGGCTGTGATAACCTTTTTCGTGAATTAGGAAATATCCAATTTGCATAGCGTACCTACTTGAAAATAATTATTCGATTGTTGTTTTCAGTCACAGCATTCTTGTTATGTTTTGGATGAGCAGCGAAACGATTTATATCACTGTGTCTTAGTCATGTGCAAAATATTTCGTGTGTAGCTCGAATAAGCAGCAAGTAATACGTGCTCAGACAAATTAAACTGACCGAAGTATCCAATCGTGTCTAATCTCTGCTGAATCGATCCTTCGTCTAGCGAAAGTATCAGACTCAGAGATTGCAACGGATATGTCAATGAACGCTGCAGCGACATTCATTACTTCCCTTAAATTAGTCTCGTCTTCTTAAACGAGTAACTAAAACTAATAATAGAAAAGGAAACCACTGGGTGTACGCCATAGGAGCCTTCCGTTTTTAGGGGCGCTATTCTTGCTAAATACTTTGTTTTGAAAATTTCGATGAAATTACAAAATCCACCAGTCGGAAAATGGCAGTTAACAAGATATTTTTTTTGGAAAACAAACAAATAAGTTAATTTGGCTGTTCGCGGTTGATTTTTAATGACGTAGGTATGTTGCATAATTTTATTAATTTAGCGTTTATCCCAAAAGTCGGCTATTTTGATTAATTTGGCAATATTACTGGAAATAAAAAATGTGGCTAACTAGCGAACTAGAATATTAATAATTAATTGCAATTATAACATTGAATTTGATGTTGTACCCGTTTTAGGTGTAAAAAAGGCGTTTGGAAAGTTTCCAAATACTTTTTTACATATAATTTAAAACTTAATATTCGGTGTTACGATATTAATTATTGCATTTCATAATCAATACTAGTTCGCTAGTTAGCCACATTTCTTATTTCCATACAGTATTATTTCCAAATTAATTAAAACAGGTAAATATTTGACAGCTATTTATGTCGTTGCTAACTTTTAGGAGGCACGCTCTTTATGCTCATGAAATGTGATGGTATGCTTATAATTATTTGCAATTTGCAGTCAGCCAGGCAGCCCTCCGTTGTTGCATTCGGTGTTATTATCTCAAGCGCCTTGTTACTGGAAGGACTTGATAAATCATTTAATTACAGCACGCTTCAAAAATTCATACTACTTATTAGGTAGCAAGAAAAATAAATACTATTTATTTACTAATATTATTCTTGAAGAATCCTAATAAAGTTCATGTTGATTATATGTAGCAGAGTAATTACGAGATTCAAACTGCGTTAGTTTTCAAGTCGTTTTTTTCTTTTTTGTTACTTGGATACGAACGCCTATAAAATAAAACGAATCGTTTAGCCTACCAATGTCATATATAAATAGATTCGTAAGCTAATTTTACATATGGGAGGGTCTACTATGCAAAACTATGAGGTCTTTGCTTCATTATTGGTAAAGATACACTTGAGTCTTAATTTTAACCAATAATGGTCCGTAAATTATAGGAATCGTTCATAAGTAGGTAGGTACCAACTTAAATTGTTCGTCTATTCAAATAACAACTGTCATTCTTTCTGTGCTATTGCACTGGTGAAACATTCACTATAAGCATGTTGAAATCTCTATTTTCTGTTTAGAGCTTTTACGTCGTACGGCATTTCATACAAACTTTCAAGTCCTTGTTTTTCTTATTTAAATATCTTATTTAAAAACAGATAACTGGAAATCTCTGTTTCTATGGAAAATTTAAAATCGGTGTAATTTGGCTGTAACACTATTTTTCGAAAATATTCTTAACCAAGTTTTTAGACCTTTGTATCCTGCATATGCGTATGGAGTTTCATTAAAATCGGTTCAGTAATTTCGAAAAACAAGGGCTTGAAAGTTTGTATGAAATGCCGTACGACGTAAAACCTCTTAACACTGTATGGAACTTTGACAGAAACTAGATATTTCAACATTTTGTTTTTATGTGAATGTTTGCCAATGCAAACGCTCAGTTAAGACAGTTGTGTGAAATGGCTTATAACACGGCTAATACTCGTAGAAGTAGTAGTTGTGTGTCTATTAGATAAACAATGAATTACCCTGGCTGTATTTAATAATATTTTAATACTTGTCAGCCCTAAAAATTAAACAGAGTAGGTACTTATCATTAATTTTACATTCCATTGTTGTTGTTTTTGTGACTCTACGTCAGAAGTCTCTACTTTGTACGTACTGAATAAAAAATACCTATTTGTTATTCTTATATCGTGCAATAATTATTAAACATTACCGCATCTCAATCTTAATAAGCTGGTTGCGTAGTAAGAAATAAATGAATAATTATAAACACGAGTACATGTATACGTAATACTGTGAAAAGGTTAATTAATAGGTAGAATCCAAATAAATTGGGATTTATGGAATGATGATGTGGTAGAATGTAATAAAATTTAATTTAATAAGTTACCTGTTACAATAGACTGAGCAATAAATACAAACTGCAAATGTTTGCTCGGAACCAAAATAACTACACTCAGTTTAAAAAAATATTTGCAAAAAACGAGATGATTTATACTTATTAATTTAGAAACTGGGCCTAGGTTGTAGTTTTCAAAACAGCTGGGATAAAAAGTATCCTCAAATTTCATCCAGTTACAGTACAGTTACTTTCTTATTTATAAGAAAGAAGATTTCTTATGAATTACAGGGCCATTTTAATAAAGTATTTGATAACGTTCTTGTATTTGAGCGCCCACGCCTCACCGTGTGGTCTAAGTCAGTTTTTGTAAGGGGGAAGTCAGACACGTTTCGGCGAAAATAGCAGAAAAATGTGTTGACATTTGAACTTTACTGCTGTCACGTTAGCGTACATGTTTGTCAAGTTAAACACGTGAAAGGAAAACGTTTTATTTGCCAAATAACTTCCTTTATTTGCCCTTATAATATCTTAAAAATTTCTTGTGAAGTCTTCACGGTTGCAAATGATTTTTCACTCACTTTATCCTTATTTATTCAAAGTCACGTGAGTTTTAAAGTTAAACTATTCATTAAAAGGGTGTTAATTTAAACGGAATCTGTTTATTTATTTTTTTCGTTAAATATTTGCATACAAATTAAAGACTTGTAAGTTCATAATTTACGTAAATGTTATAAAATGAGTTTTGCAAGATTAGTGTTTATCTCTCTATCTTTAATGGTTACTAGTTCTTATAATTTATTTACAGTGTTTAAAATTGAGCTTTACTGCGTTTAAAAACGCCTAATGACAGTAGTTCCGTGTACCCAAGCCCGCCAACCCTATTACTAAGCCTGCGCTGTCCGTCCGTCTGTCTGTCAGCGGGCTGTATCTTATGAACCGTAATAGGTAGACAGTTGAAATTATCAGAGGGCATACTACTATGGCCGATATAATAACAAATAACAATAAACAATAAAAAGGTAAATATTAAACGGTGATACGGAATCCTTCGTGTGACCCTCTCACTTGGCCGGTTTTTTTCTGCCTGAAGATGACTAAACATGCAATAATATCTGCCTATGATGAAGCGTTTGCGATTATGAAACCACTACAAACTATCGAATGTTGTGTCGGCACCCTGAAATTAGTTCCTGTCCAAATAGAACCATTCCACTTATTTAACGGTAAGTGGTGCTATAAAATTTTAACAGCACCGATATTATTAATCAATATTCTATCTCTCCATCCCTATCGAGTGTGCTACCCTCCTAATATTTCCCGGAATTACGACCCATTTTGTGCCAACTTCATTTTATTGCACGAATTTAAATAATACCGGCCATATTTGTCACTCTTGTAGGATAGTTCCTGAATTTCAACTTGCTTGACTGTTCAAGTGGACATCAGGTGGGCATAACAATTTTATTAAAATTCTATTGTGTCTCGTTAGTGACAGCTGAAGGTCTATATGGTTGTAATAAGTAAGTTTTCTTGCTCCAATAAAGACGTATATTTTATAGGCGTAAATAAATAACTTTGTTAAAAAGCTAAAAAATGCTAAAGCTATTTTTAAAGGCACAAAATTTCCCTAAACGATACTTGCTAACAAGATACTCTTATAAGTTATCTCTTCCTTTTAACTCTTGTTTTATTTTTAAAATCTTTTAACTAACGAGCGGAGCTATTTTCGCCCTCGGTAACCTAACAGTCCCTATTTATATCTTACAACCGAAATTGCATTCTATTTCGGTCCATTGATTGTCTGACGCTATATATTTTATTTGTTATTTTTGAAAAAGCTTTAACTTTCGCGGCGGCATGCAGGGTTTGATGAACCCCTCTGTTTTCTCACCCCCGAACATTGAAAAGTTGACATTTGTTCCTCTGTTTAGAGGAACGTGATTGTTGTAAAGCTCACGTGAAATATTGACATTATTACGGTATTTTTATGGCTCAAAAAATGTTTTTTTTTTGTAAACCGTTAGCTGTCGTGAGTCTGTCATTTAATTTAAAGTCAGTGAATTGGATTTTTTTTGACAAGTTGGCTCGTTGTAAGCAAATCTTAGGTACAGTATAGGTACTTTCTATTTATAGATGATAGATTTATTATTTTAATGTAGGTGTATTTTCTGCTGTAATGCCAATAAAAAAATGTAATCCTGCTAAGCCCAATAGGAGTGGAGCAACAATTAATAATGTTTTAAAATCAGGGGGTTTTCTTAACGAAGTCGCGGGTTAAAGTTAGCGTTAGCCCAAAGTAACTATTCCACGCGCGCAATAATAAAGCGGAAGAGTTAGATTGTTTGTTTGTTTAAACGCGCTAATCTCTGGAAGGATCAGTCGGATTCGAAAAATTAGTTTTTCATTTGATAGCCCAATTCTTGAGGAAGGTTATAGACTATTTAACATCTCGCTACGACCCTTAGGAGCCGAGCAACGAACGCTAAGCGAAAACGAAGTAATTTGCGCGGATGGGCGATGTAATGCGACGCGATGGGTCGCTGGAACAAGAATTTAGAAGAAGATTTACGCGTACGAAGTCGCGGGCAGAAGCTAGTTATAATATAGCGCGATATAGAACGTAACTTGGAGTTAAACAGAGAAGTAAGCAGTCCAGATCGCGAACAACTTAATTAATAAACTAAGTAAGTTACCGCCGAGAACAAAGCTCATTGGAAAGAACTTCAATTATTTCTATCTTAACTAACAATATTGTACTTAGTGCAGTTATGGCAACTTGTTGAGGCCTTCTCATTTCATGACCAATGCCATAATTATGCACCTATCGCCTAAAATCCGATTTCAGTATTGAGAATTTGAAGCTAGGATGGTCTTTGAAGCCCGCGAAACTCAAAATTTCCGATGTTATTTGCAATGAAATCGAATTTCGCGGGCGTTTCGCAATGAAAATAACAGTAATTTTGTTCCTTTGTTCCCGTTGAGTTACACCATTTTGTGTTACACTGTTACCCATTGGGAAAAAACTTACCGATTAGTAACACTGTAACTCAATGCCATTTAATACCGTAAGTATTTTTTTTTAATTTATAAGAACTCTCTCTGATAAATATTATGTGAGTTTTCTTACTTTGTCTTCATAAACAATTTTCTCGGTAACGGTCGAGCGGTGGAGTCATGTTTAATAACTATCTTAGAATAAGTCCTAAACTAAATTATTAGAAACTGTACTTTTTAATTAAAATGCCCTCCTCTGGTCGCAAGCGCTACTGAGCAACAAGTCCTGGGTTCGATTCCCACATCGAGCAAAATGGGTTTTCTCAGTAGCAGTCTGGAGTTGTGTCCGGTTGATGGCAATAGGCTCGCCCCCCTATTCTTACTTTAACATATTTGGCGAAATGTGGGTGTACTTTATGTACACATCTGCCCAACCCTTCGGGGGCTACAGGCGTTATGATGTTATTTTATGTTTTTATATCCCGTAGCAGTGAAGACACGCACCTCTGACTTTTCTGATTCATGTGCGTATTGCACGACTCGTAATGCGAAGCATTAGAGTGTGCTCTACGATCGAAAAATATTTTTTGCCCCATTTCTGCAACTGTTTTTATTGTTACACTCCTGCTAGTACACAGAACCTACTTAATTTATATACCATTACATAGATGATTAAATGGAGATTAATACTGTACTTTTTACCAATTGATTTAATGCAGCAGAAATGAAAAAAACATCAAAATACCTAGTTGAAAAAAAAATCCTGTCCGTCAATTTATGAACCTTGAAAACATTGTAGCTTGCGATAAAATCAATTAATTGAGTCATTTTTTTTTTATACATTCGTTTCGGCCATAGAAGGAACCCTATTGAAAATGGCTCTTTTACTCATAGTAGTTTAATTATAATTAATAAAATACTAACTAAAATATAATATCTTTATCTAAATATTTCCAACCTTGAATGAACGTGTTGCCTAGCAACCCACAACGTAAATATCTAAATAAATAGTCTTTGACATTACGTAAGGATAGCGAGGTTAGAAATTTACCCATATTGATGGGTAAAACAGCAGTCAAAACATACTTCATGAAAAGTGATAAATTGGTAATTTTTGTTAGAAACTATGTTTTGAATTTATTTTTCGTATAAGAATGTGTGTTATGAGGCGTGCACTTTTGGAATTTCCAAACTATTGCACGACTCGTAATGCTTCGCATTAGAGTGTGCTCTACGATCGAAAAATATTTTTTGCCCCATTTCTGCAACTGTTTTTATTGTTTCACTCCTGCTAGTACACAGAACCTACTTAATTTATATACCATTGTATAGATGATTAAATGGAGATTAATATTGTATTTTTTAACAATTGATTTAATGCAGCAGAAATGGAAAAAGCATCAAAATAGTTGAAAAAAATTTCCTGTCCGTCAATTTATGATCCCTGAAAACATTGTAGCTTGCGATAAAATCAATTAATTGAGTCAATTTTTTTTTTATACATTCGTTTCAGCCGTAGAAGGAACCCTATTGAAAATGGCTCTTTTATTCATAGTAGTTTAATTATAATTAATAAAATACTAACTAAAATATAATATCAATATCTAAATATTTTCAACCTTGATCCGGTGCCGTTGCCTAGCAACTGCCAACGTAAATATCTTTGTCAGTCGTTGACATTACGACTTCATGAAAAGTGATAAATTGTTCATTTTTAAACTATGTTTTGAATTTCTTTTTCGTTTATGAATGAGTGATAAGTATGAGGCGTGCACTTTTGGATTTTCCAAACTATTGTATAATTATTATCGCTTTATATAAGGTGAAGGAAAACATCGTGAGGAAACCGGCATGCCTGAGAGATATTTCCCTAGCATGTGAAGCCAAGTCAGAGACCCATGAGCGGCATAAAAACTCTGACACGAGTCGCGTGTATTTGCGTAATACACGATCAATCAGGATCTGAGTAGTTTTGAAACAGATTGCTAATCCACTGCTTCATAAGTTCGAAAAAAATATCTGCTTAACAACGTAAATAACGCAATGAATGTAGTTGAACTGTCAAAATGAAACAGATAGTCGTAATCCTTCACGAAAATTATGTTACGTAATTATATAGTTCATTAGTTTATACGAAAAACAAAGAAATCCCTAGAAAATTTCCCGAGCTTTTGGTTCAAGTCTGTTAACACGGTATCGTGAATAGGTAGTTGATTAGTTATGTTTTAACTTAATTTTCAATAGTTAGTCATCAAAGCTTCAGGTGTATTCCTACTGATTCCTTGTATCAACCTATTAAAACATTTCTCTTCATACTTATGAATAACGTATTCAGTTAATTTATCTTGCTTGAGAATTAACATTGAACTCAAACTTACGTTATCTCGTTTCAAACAGAAACAAGTATTAATATAACATTGTTTATTTACGGACATTTTCATCTAAAGATTACAGTTATTTACATAATCTTCTTCTTTTCGTGTGGTTAGTAACTAAGTCACAATGGTCTCTCCATTGTTAGTTTTTGACAGATTTGCCTTACAAGATCTGTCAAAAACTGCCGGCGAGAAATATCTCCCAGGCATGCCAGTTTCCTCACGATGTTTTCCTTCACCGTTTTTGAAGCAAGTGATAATTAAATTATACAATACGCACGTTAATCTGAAATCATTTCGTAAACGATTACAACTAATCTGTTTCATTTTGACAGTTCAACAACATTCATTGCGTTATTTACGTTGTTGAGCTGATCTTGTTTTCGAATTTATGAAGTAATGCATTAGCTTTAGCAATTTGTTTCAAAACGATCCAGATTCCTATTTTAGTGTATAGGTTAGTTTCCATTTTAGATGTCCCTTTTGTCTTTCAATTCCTTTGACTTATCTTATAGTCGTCATAGATAGCCTCTGCATTCTGCTATTGTTTAAATTATAAATCTGGTCTTATTTTTCCTTGTCGCTTATCTTTGAGGGTGTAGTGGTCCTTTTGATCTAGGTCATGCTCCGCAAGACCAAGCGCAGTGTTAAGTCCCCCTGTTGCTTTGTTATCGCTTTGGATTATGGATCCGCGTCCGAGCTACGACTCGTAACACCTCAGTGAAAGTAAAATTCTTTTGACTCGCATCGGTTTCCACAGAGGGATTTAAGATTTAAGCCTAGTTGCTGCCCAGTGCTGTTGAAATACTTCAGCCAATATTTTATTTAGTCACTCCTGCATGTTGAATGGCCACCGAAGGAACCCGAAACCGTCCCTAAGATGTTCCTTGAATAGAAATAAGATCCCACCTTAAAAGTGTCGGATGTTACAATAGAAAGTGCTATGCATTTTCTTTCGTACTATTTCCGGCACATTGTAGCCGGTCCGGGGTTTAGTTGCTGGAGTATCCGCCACTTGAATAATAAACTAGTGTAATCTGTACTAGGCTTTAGAGCCGGTCGTCTCGTGCGTCCGGTTGGATGTTTTTGTAGTACTCGATTGAGTCTAACACTATAACACAATGTATTGACCTTTGTTCACTAGTTTGTTGTTTAACCAGTTCGTTTCCATCAGATTGATTAACTTTTTTATCGACGTTAGGTCTTACTACGCTAAATGGGTAGTATGCTATTTTTTCATAATCCTAACATTCTTAACTAATATTATATTTATGCGAAAGTGAGTTTGTTTGTGTGTTACGCTTTCACGCCAAAACGGCTGAACAGATTTTGATGAAATTTGGCACAAGGACCCAAGACCTGAAGAAGGACATATAAGATACTTTTTATTCCGATATTCCCACAGGTTCGAGACCTATGCGGGTGAAACCGCGAGGCGTAGCTAGTATTTTGTTTGTATTAAAGATTGTGCAGACCAGCGCGACTTCTCGCGCGACGCGACACGAACAATACAATTTCTAAGAAAACTTCACACTTCCTTCAACTTCACAATAACCGGTGTCGCGTCGCGCGACAAGTCGCGCTGGTCTGCACGAGCCTTTATAAATGCGAAAGCGATTTTATTTATTTGTTTGTTACAAGTACACGCTAAAAGGGTTGAACGGATTTGGATGAAATTTGGCACATGGGTAGCCCGGAGAAGGATATTGGCTACTTTTCATCCCGGATCGCAGACGACCTCGCGGGCATCAGCTAGTTTTTTCATAATAGTGTTCATAAACAGTTTTACGTTCACTAATTGCGAGTAGGTATTGTCTTAATGAAGGTAGCATTAATAAATGTCTGTATTAAAGCATTATGTTAAGTTTTAATAATGACCCTATTTTAATACAATACTGTCTGGTCTGTACCCTTTGCCCTTATTTAAAGCGTCATTATGTAACCCTATTGTGTTTGATAACTGTTGAGAAACAAAGTGCTCTATTTTGTACTTTACAAGTCTAAACGCCTTCGATTTCACTTAGCTATTGACATAGACGTATCTTGCAATAAAGTTTTATCACGACTTTGTGCTGACTATTAATTGTAAGAAAAACTTTTGTATGCGATGCAACAAAACGTATTAACAATAATTAAGGAAGAGGTGGGAATGTGGTGTTTTACAGCGAACAGCGAACTAACCTCAAAAATCGAAAGAAAATAACAAGTGACAGTATTGTCATTGTCACTGTCACTGACTCACTATTAGGGCCGCGCCACACCTGCCGAACGTACGGCGCGGAAGGTTCGGTTGAATACGCTCCTAATGTTTTTCAAGTTACCTATGACACATCAGCCGAACGTTACGTCGCGTTCATGAGCAAGCGTCACATGACGCGACGGAACGTTCCGCGCCGAACGTTCCGCAAATGTGCCGCTGACTCACACTCGCTGCTTATGGCACTTTAGCCGGGCCGAGGCAGCGCCACTATTATGCCGCAAATAGTGGCACTTTATCCAACAGGGATAAAGTGCCGCTAGCGGCAAACTATACACTACCAATAATTAAACATCAAAAAGATAGGGAAAACAAGAGATTAGATCATTTAGGGTGGAAAGGTGCTAAACATAACCCAATTACTAAGTGTCCGCTGTCCGTCTGTCTGTCAATGGTCTGTATCTCATGATCCGTTATAGGTAGACAGTTGAAATTTTCACAGATTGTGTATTTCTATGGCCGCTATAACAAATAGTAATAAAAATTTAATTAAGTTATTAACCTTTTGACCGCCACAGTCGTGTATAGACGACAAACGAAAATGTGCCCAGTACGCCACGGTCGCGACTGCGTGACAGAATTTTATACGTAAATAAATGTCATAAAACAGCATTGTTTTGTTTATTTCCTTTGTTAAATATGTACCTTGACTCTTCGTAATTTATTTGAAGTGAACTGCTTTCGTTAGATTTCATTTTTAGTAACGTAAGAAGACAAAAAAGAAAATCAGTCATAAAGTTCGAAAAACATAGTGCCCTCGACGCCACAGTCACCATACCAGGACACGTAGTGATGCAGGTAGCACTCAATATAACAAGAATATCGACCTCGACGGCAACCTACGTTATATTTAATTTACTCTGAATTCTGCACTAGTAAATAAAAAAAACATTTCATACTGAACTTTTACGTTTGAGAAATCAAGAAAATTTTATAATACTGAACTATGCGCTTTATAAACATCGAGTTTTAGTTGATTATCGATTAATTGTAATGACTGTAATGCCCATCTCTATCACACTGTTGTATTGTATGTGCCGGGAACGCCACAGTCGTCTATGCTTGACAGTCCCATGACATCATATGCGGAACATTTTTGAATAGAGTAGTTCGTATATTATTAGTAAATATTATTAATAATAATGGACGACTATACTATGAGTAGTGAAGACTTGTTAAATATACTGCAAGAAGTCGACACTGACACTTTTATCATGGAAGACAGTGCGGAAGTTCTGGAAGACGAAGATTTTGAGGCAAGTTTATTAATTTTATGCTTATTACGTTAGGAAATAAAACGAAATTATATACATGGCAATTATTTATTATAAACATACTGTATAGAAAAAAGTCCTAAATTATTTTGTTTGAGTGTCAAATGTTATTTTGTTCACATGACTGCCCTTAGCTTCTTGGAAAAATGTTATGATTTTAGCGTAAACATTTGGCAGTATGCAGGGCTCTATGTCGTCTAAGCCTGACTCCAATATTTTAGAAAAATGATAGTTCATTTTTCTAAAATGTACGCGAGTACATGCTTCGCAGTTTTCGCGTGTCCCTGTCATCACCGCTGTTGTTTGGCTGGATTTTTCCTTTACTGCACTTCCTCCGAGATTTCCTTTTTTCCATGGCCTTCCTAAAATTGATTGCGACATAATATCCCAATCTTCTTCGTCCTGGTCGGGACGTAGAAAAAATGTTTTTTTGACAATTTTATTTCTAATCGGTGATAATATGCCTCAATCCATAGAGAGAAACAACCCACAAACCAAACGGAATATCGGTCCAGCCCCACCGTGTCCATCGGGCTACGCCGTGACGCGCGTGTCCCGATGGATACGGTCGGGCTTGAAGGGGGTCTTAGTTTTCTATCCACATGGAAGCACTGTACTTTACGGACCGGCGATTTTTTATAGTAGGTTTTTTTTTTTGGTAGATTATACCCTTTTTAGTGTATTTATGAAAACCGCAAATCTAGCAAAACCATAGGTGCTGAGAAAAAAATCGCCAAAAGTTTCTTTCGGGATTGGTGGGATAGTGGGAGTATTAAGGGTGGGGAAGTTTACGTGGCGGGTCTAAATTAGGTTCCAAGCAATAATGAGGTCAATGACATCTTCAAGGTCAAGTTCAATACCCCAAAAGTCAAGGTCAAACCAAAAAATACTAAAGTCTTGGTATATTTCCTTATATTTTCAAGGTCAAAAAAAAATTGTAAAGCATTGTCGCCGGAGCCCCGCTTCGCGGGGCTCCTACTTCTGGGTGGTTTAAAAAAATAACCACCTTTGTCTGAACGTAAAACGGAACGACCTAGGAGTGAAATTCGTACATTATCTGCAGTAAAACGTCAGTTTTATTACATAAATTAATTGAATTTTTGAAACTTTTGGATTTTTTTTCTCGAAAACTAAGCGTTTGCTAGCTGTTTCATTTTGCAAAAGTGTTCCATACGAAGACATCATCAAGAAGACACGCAAAAAAAAAAATGAAGCTCCGCACGCGAAACGAAACTAACGAAAAATACGAAACTTTTAAAACAAAATACCTATTATAAATTCTTTTGTGATAAAAAATACGATTACAAAAAACCGATGAGACATGTCTCATTTTATTTATTGCATTATCAAATAATAATATTGAAATCAAATTTCTCATATTTACAAAAGTTTTTCCACAATATGAAACAGAATATCAGTGAAACGAAACTAACGAAAAATACGAAACTTTTAAAACAAAATACCTATTATTATTTCGATATTATTAATAAATATTGGTTGCGCACCTCTAGTGCAGAGGCGAGCAAAATATAAAAAGCCGTGCCAGCTACGCCACTGTCACCGTATGGTGACATGAAAGTACGTCAAGATTGAACATAGTGCTGTGATGGTATTGACTTGGTTTTATCGATTGTTGTTTTGAATTGTGGATTCAACGCCTAAACAGTGACACATATCATTATGATTTCTGTCATAAAGGACAAAGTGGGATGAAATAAAACTCCTGTATTATATTTTTCCGGTATAGACCTTTAATTAAAAACATACTCTAGGTTAAAAAATAAATAGTTAGTGCTTAATCGATATAATTTCGAACTCACTACTATTTTGTAGGTATTAAAGGATGAATTCATTGCTTGGCGCTGAGGGCACGCTTTTTCTTTTTTGACGTGGCGGTCAAAAGGTTAATTAAAAGCCGAAAAAACCTTCGTATGCGAGTCCGATTCGCACATGGCCAGTTTTTTAAATAAACGTTGACCTAGTTTTTTAGCCGCGTTTATTTAAAACCGAGATGAGGGTTGTATCTTTAATCCTTGAGTGAACGAATGCCGGAAGTTGTTATTATGATAGCACTTAAACTTTACCTGCATAGCTTACATAAAACATAACATCATGCCTTGTTTCCCCAAAGGGTTGGGCAGAGGTGTACCTGTAGTACACCATGTATGTACCAGTATTAGCCATAGGGGGCGAGCTAGTGATGTTGACTAGGGAAAAAAAAACCATAACGACGTCAATCAGATAATAAAAAAATATTACCACGTATTTTTTGCTTTATCAGTCAGTCTGGGACTGCCGATTGAAGTGAAAAATAAGTAACGCCATCTAACGAAAATGTCAGGAATTAATGTGGCTTGCTGTCAGTACAAGAACGAAAGCTGTAGCTCCACAAAAAAAAAACCAAAAAAATAAAACACTGTCAACAAAAACATTAACGTTGTGCATTTCTACTCTCCGTCTTACGAGTTTCGATCAGGTCACGTGTTCTGACGCGAGTTTAACATTTTTTATCTATCCCAATAAAAGTGCACAACTCCGCTAAAGAAGTTTTCACTTCAAAAATGGTTTAGATAAAACGCATTAAAGTTGGGGAGTGGGGGCTCGCTACGTCACAAGTCAGTATAATATCTACTGGGCAGTGACGTCATGCCACATTTTAACTCAATGTATTGCCGTTATGTTTTGATTACGTAATAAAAGAAAAAATAAGTGTCCAATTATATTTTTTTAATCTACCTGACGGATTTTTTTTTTTTTTTACTGTTGCCCTATCGTCAGCAACTGGGCACAGATTCAGACTGCGACTGAGATATTCCAATAGAAAACCAAAGAACACTGCCCGATCTTGGAATCAAATCCAGGACTTGTACTGCTTGTTTACTAGAAATGTGGAAATATTAAAGAACCTGTTAACACTTTACGCCATATAAATTGTTGGTTAGTTGGGAATAAATTATATTCATCGCTCGTCGCGGCTGATTTATCGGTGGAAGGTTGAATTAATAGTTTCAGGATGTCGACGGGCGTGGAACTGAGGGACCGTCCTTTGACACGCGTTTAGTGACAGACGTGTCTTAAAATAAACAAACCGGGAATTTTTCTCTCCATATGTGTTTTGGAACAGTACAGTAGTAATGTTGCGTCGTAATTCCCTTTCGATCCTAACTCCTAACTCCCACGTTACGACGAAAACCACTTAAGAATTATCCGATTATTTCACTCAATTATTCGTTCTTGTTTACATAATGATGCGTCGTGTTTAAAATAACAAAGGATGTCACTGCAATAGGAATGGTTAATTATTTACCGCTACTTTCCTTCTAATTATACATGCGTTATTGTATGCTGTGAAGTCCCGTCAGCTATTGTGGCAGGAAGAGAAGTAAATTAATCTCTTGAGATGGAGTCGTTCTTCGTGAGTGTGTAGACTGTGTAGTTATATGGCTGTACCGCGATCATGTCTTTTTCCGGAATCACGTGTAGACTTTTATAATTAAGCGGATAGAGAATGATTTCAATATAACATTTGTGTTACATTTTGATTGATAGAACTTTTATTAATTCATTCATGTCCGTCCATTTTGTAAAGACATAGCGGACTCTTTATAGGCCTTATTGCCAGTTTTCTTGGCACCTAAAGAAAAGAAAGAAAGAAAATACAAACAGTACCTTAAATAAAATAAAAACAGAGCGTAATTTTTTTATCAGAATACAAAAAAAAAACAAGTTAAATACGTTTATTTACGAATGAAAGAACAAACACCACCATTACCATTACATTTTTCTCAGTCCTATTGAGGATTCGTATCAGTGCAATTTGCAAGATGTCTCAAATATTTTATCTGTCTCTATCAGGTTATCTGTTGCTAACGGCATATATACGATATTTTTTCATTGCATATTTTGTCATTGCAAAAACCTGAGCGGTCGCATACTTCTCTAGAGAAAGTGAAAGGTCGCACTCCTTCCTCCGTCCGTGATGTGTTATACGACTATTTTATGTGTACCCAATTATTGTTGATCATTTATAAAAATACGTGGTGTATTTAATTTGTCAGAGTTACCCCTTGCGTGTCATTCATTAGGTATTACTAGCGTTGCGTTGTCAGGCGCTTATGGAATGCTAGTACATTGTCTTACGGTTTCTTATGGGGCCGGCTTTTTTATATTAGCTGTTCTATATCTTATTAATTAAGTTATCGAATTCCTTAAATTTTTAACCCCCGGCGCAAAAAGAGGGGTGAACTATAAGTTTGACCGCTTGATCTGTCAGAACCGATTTGAATGCAGTTTTTTTATTTGATAGCTGGTTTTCTAGCCATGGTTCTTAGATCAGACATGTTTTATCAATATCGGTTCAGCCGTTTGGAGATTATCAGCTCTTTTTTAGTTGATGAATGGATGTGAGCGTCTTCCACAGGTCTGATCGATTTGAAATTTGATATTCTGTTACTTCAATGATATTAGAAGAAGAAAGGAACCTTGAACTAATGCTGCAGCATCACCTGGAATTTACAGGATACCCAATTCCCTTACCAATTAACAGCAAAGGTATGTTTGGGCTCATTGGAATGGTCTCCATTAATAGGTTATCTAGATAGATGATGAACAGGGTCTGGTGATGGAGTAGGAAAGAGAAATAAGGAAATGTTTGTCTCGGGGGTTTTTAAATCCTTACATATTGTAAAACAAAGTTCCCCGCCGCGTCTGTCTGTCTGTCTGCCTGAACGCGATATACTCGAAAAACTACCGAACAGATTTTCAAACGGTTTTCACCAATGGATGGAGTGATTCCTCGGCTATTAGGTATGTAATCCCGGTAGTACGTTCCCGTGGGATATTTTCAGACATTCACGCGAAGCCGCGGGCATAAGCTAGTTTTTATATAATTTCACTTCATTAATATCAGCTGTTCTACATCTTATTAAGTTGTCGAATTACTTACATTTTCTATCAACAGTACGAGTACGTTATTACTTCGTGAATAGAAATGAGTTCTTTTAAATTCGGTCTGCCAAACATAATTTCTAAAGAATATTTGGTCCAAATTGGATATTACTTATATTGATATCCGATGTAATGAACTTTTTCTTTTGAGCTTATTAAACTTGGTTGCCTCTTCATAAATTATTGTGACGTTACTGGAAACAATCTTGTGATTTAATAAAAGATTGTAGAAAGAAAAGTTTTGTTTAATATTTGCGCAGAATGGCAGAAAATCAGGGGCTTGTGGCTAAGTAATAACAGCCGCATAGGTCGATCGACCCGTACCCTAATTACGTAATGCACGATCAATAAGAAATTGAAATGAATTGAAACAGATTGCTAGTCTATTGCTTTAAAAGTTCGAAAAAATAAATTGAGCAGATTTTTTATTTTATTTGAAGAGCAATTTCTTATTGATCGTGCATTACAAATTAGGGTACAGGTTAAGCTACTCTTGCCGCGGTTGGTCCGCGGATAAGTGACCATCGCATCTTTACATACCAAGACCCCTCCTTGCCTTGGAAAGCATGTTACGCCGTTGGTCCCGGCTGTCATTTGTAGATCTTTGACAGTTTACGGAAGTTGTCGTCAGAAGCACCGAAGTCTGAAAACCAGTCTTACAAAGGGGTATTGTGTTACCCAGTACCCAGTATTTGCCCCAACGACAGCCCCATTTTATGTCCAGACAGATCACTGTCCATTCCAAGGTTGCCTGGAAGAGATCGCGGAAAGCAATAAGGCCGCCCATTGTATATTTTGTAGTGTTTAATTTATCTTTTTGTTATGTATTTTTGTGGTGTACAATAAAGTATATTGTATAGATAAATAAATATAAATAGAATTGGGTTGTAGAGGTCAGATAGGCAGTCGCTCCATGTAAAATACTGGTATTCAGCTGCATCCGGTTAGACTGGAAGCTGACCCCAACATGTTGGGAAAAGGCTAGGCCGATAATGATGGCATAAAAGAAAGTCGAGTGTAACAAGAAATACGTTTTGATTTTTGTATTTTTATAGACGACCTGAACTAGGCTGACATATAGGATCGCAGAAAGTAATTTATTGGGATTAAAACACCATCTTATTCCCTTTAAATCCATCCAAAGGTTGTCTTTAAAAGATCTCTTTTAGCGATAAGACCCTTAGTAAAATTTCTACTTTTATATGTGTAATTCGTATGGTGTACGTAATAAAGAGTATTCGGTCTTATCTATCTATCTTATTCTAGCCTCTATTGAACAGCTTTTTTTTAAAATTGAATATCATTTTTATTGAATAGCCCGAAAGTCTGACAACTAGTCTTACCAAGGGTTATCATGTTACCCCGTAACTGGGTTGTGAAGGTCAGATAGGCAGTCGCTTCATGTGAAATACTGGTATTCAGCTGCATCCGGTTAGTCTGGAAGCCAACCCTAACGTATTTGGGAAAAGGCTAGGCAGATTGATTTTGTTTATTCCAATGAACTAGTTCATTCTTCCCAATCTTTCCAAAGTGTGACTTCATTAGCTTTAACTTATAAACGTTTTTGTATAAAAATGAAACTTAACAGGATTCAATAACTATACAAATTGGGCCTAGTAATGCAGTAGAAGTAGATAATGAACAAAGCGACCAGTGTGGTGTTAGTAACCGATCAAGCAGCGATCATAATAGGCAAACAATAGATCCTGTTTCCGACTATGAACTGTTGTCTCGCAAACGGCGAGTTATTGGATCAGCTTCGTTATGCGGAATGCATGGATTTGATGTTAAATTCATATTCATCAAGACCTGAGGTAGGACGTTTCATGTCCAGTTTCCTTTCACAATCAGTGAGTACTTTGCTAGGTTACTATACTATACAGTCAATATGTTTTGGTCACTATATGAAAAGCTTTAGGTCTTAATGCTTTGGAATAACGTCCTTCGAATGTATATGCTATGTGAATATCTTTGTATCTCCTGTACAAAGAACTTACCTTCACTAAAGGAATATAATTCTTGGATTCTTCTTGTGATCACCAATACTTTTGCAGAGCGCGAGCGGTTTGAAATTTTGAATATAGGGTTATTTGTAAAACGCCAACAACCTCTTAAGGGGTCATTGTACTCATCATTATGAAAAACTTTCACTATGGGACCAAAGTTGTAAACGCGAAAAAAAAATCAGCTGTTCCCTACATTTATGTTCTCATATCTTGTCAAAATGTAGGGAACAGCTGATGCTTTTTTCGCCATTTCAGGTTTGGTCCCATAGTAAAACTTGTTCATAATGATGAGTACAATGACCCCTGAAGAGGTTGTTGTGTTTTACAAATAACCCTGTAATACATAAAGGCATGAAGAACAGGGTGTAAAGTTAACTCATCCTCCATAGAAAAGGGAGGATCCTCCGACCAGACGGGTGTCGTGTCTGGTGGGCAACTGTCCAACGATTGATGTCGGGAGGTCATATATACTCGTCGCGCGGTAAACTCTGCTTGCGTGATTCAGGATTTGTGACGTCAGGTTTTTGATGCGTAGTTTACTTGAGGCGTTGTAGATGCCCCCACATCACTCCCCTCCGGAGTCCGGAGGTCGATAGTGGGCTGAGTCTTGGATCTTGCGATGCTTGACAGTGGCAGCGTCTACAACGCCATATTGTACACTTATGTTCATGCAGCCGTTCCTAAGTCTGTGATAAGGATTAATATGCTTATGGCCCAGTGGACGTTTCCAATCTGATATGGTAAACATATCATGGTATGATGTAACAAACAAAAATTTTCCTCTTCAAGACTATTAATAGATTCATTATGATTGTGACTATCAAAGATGTGGATCATATCGCGTTTATTTCGCACGTGATGTACAAATGAGTCAACAATATTGAAATGAGTCAGTCTTCCGAGTAATCAATGTTTGTGATCTTCATTGGGCTTTATGGGCATATCAGAGTTACACCTACACTTCTGAAGGTTCTCGTGGCAATGCTGGCTTCGTACGGTGGCTGATTATCCGCCCTATATGTATAATTTGGAGCCCGAATGTTATAACCGCTGAAGCATTCCTGTACGCCCAGTCTGATAGAACACCTTTAAAATATCACCTACTGTTCTTTACTTCTGCAGGTGTACCATAAATTAAATTAAATATAGCTTAAAGATACAGTAATAACAGTAGATAGATATATTAGCCTTCTCAATAAACCCGTCTAGTTTTATCCTAGTGATGTAGGCCACTATTTGTCGGTCACGACGTATTTATTGCTACTGCCATTTATTTTGAGATCTTACTGTGTAATTGGATTAAAAAAATAATCCCCTAACTACATTATGCGTACGCGCCGGCTCGCGGTATCGGCGCATGTACTGCAAGTAGGGTTGCCAATTGTATAATAATGTTCAAGGTACAGGTTGGCGTAACGAACAATGTTCGGTTAGGACTTCCAACAAAAGTATGTTTTATGAACCCTTTTTGGGGATGATATTTATAATTGAACGATGCCTGTTTCTATTAAACTAACCGGACATTCGACAAACGAGACCGAATGAGGCTCGTGCGCATGAAGACGGTTGACAACCCTGATTAAGGCTGCGTTATTAGATTATTGTATCCAACTGGGCACCACTGGCAAAGTAATGTATTGTCGTGACGTAGTACTATTGATTTATTGAATAACCAATCCTTTAATAATATTCAAATTGCTATATTATTTCATTTTATATCTGGTTTTAGATAAGACTCGGGACTACTAACACAAAATTGACGATTATTATTTATTATATTAAAGTTATATAAATATTACATTGGCAATTGGCATATGCCGGTGATGCTGATAGTATTGTGAGATAAAAATGTTTTTGAACATGAGGATGTGAATTACCCAACAATTATTTTGATAAAATCCTTATTTGATTCATTATTTATATCAAACACTGTTATGATTACATCTACATATTATTATGAATATGTTAATATGTGCTTGTACTTCTTACGAAACAGGGAAGATTGTTGTGTCATTAATTTATTAGTGTATTATCACTTGATCACGCCGCACTGGAGGACGCCGCTGTCCGTTTGTTGAAATTGAGTAAAGACACATTCCGCTATTCAAGAATAAGTCCAGATTCTAATTAAACAGATGACACACAATTTGACGAAAGTATCTAATATTGGGTCTAAGACTAAGCACTACATAATATGTAGTGCTTAGGCTGTATATCCGTGGTAGCGACCGAAGTTATGGGCGTATCACACACTCGGGCATGGGCACAGAGTACTGTGTCACTCATGGTCATGGATATAAGATTGTTCGGTGACACGATTTTACAGCTTTCCGTACTCCCGATGTGTTTTTGCCACTTGCAGTTTTTTTTATACTAATTGTTCTGTCGTATGTATCATCTACTACTTTCGGACGGGCCCGTATCTTCATTGACGGACTTTCAGAGTAGACAGGGGGCTGGGGGTCACAAAATTGAACCCCCTGGGGGTCTACTCAGATTTGTGACTGGAAACAGGCACTTCATTGCCTGAGCTTGAAAATTAACAAGAAACACGAAGAACACACTCTATAATATGTATTATTTTGAACCTACTTACTACTTTCGAGACCTCAATAAATAAAATTGACTTTGATGAATATATACCGTCACCTACATCCATTGATGATATGACCGTGGACCTCCACCTGCTGTCAGCATATTTACCTACTAAGATGTCCTATTGAATTAACTTTAATTAATTAATGACCCTTAGGTATTTGAATCGTGTTTAGTCATTGGTTTTAGTGAATTAGGCCATAACCATAAGTGATTGACTATTGTACGTGATATTCCTTTTTACCCGACTGCCCCAGAAGGAGGGTAATGTTTTTTAAATTATTTGATTGGCAAAACATAATTTTTATGACGTGTTTCTGAAAGTGATATAATATAATATCCCATATATGCCATCGAATTGTGTCAAACAATTGCATTTGGTCGATGTCTATCGTTCAGACGTCATAGCTTTTAAATATAAAACAAAAAATAGGTCATGGGTTTTTCTTCCTTTACTAAAATTTTTAATAAAATTCATACGTTTAGTCATAATTTAATATTTAGAAGGCCCTGGCCAATCTTTCCAAGGAAAAAATACCGGTCAAGAGCGAGTCGGACTCGCGCACTGAGGGTTCCGAAAGGAGCTTCATTCGTAATAGGTACCTAAATAGTTCTGTGCCCAGAAACTGGCGTCTGCTATGATGTATGGGGATACCCTTTAATTTTCAACTAAATAGTTCTGTGCCCAGAAACTGGCGTCTGCTATGATGTATGGGGATACCCTTTAATTTTCAACTAAATAGTTCTGTGCCCAGAAACTGGCGTCTGCTATGATGTATGGGGATACCCTTTAATTTTCAACTTTTTCTATTTAAAAAAAATACCGAAAAATAGGAATGGTACTTACAAGTTTTCGCGAAAATCTAAATTTGCCCATATTTTTTTATCGTGTTGACTCAGGAACTTGATTTTTATACACCTAATAGGGACTATAGACCTCAGTATCAGGTATAAAGTTCAATTTGCTAGGTCCACCCGTGCCTGAGAAAATCGGTGGTGACACACGGACAGTCAGACGGACAAGAGAGTAATCTTATAAGAGTTCCTTTTGTACCTTTTGAGATACGGAACCCTAAAAAGTTCAGAGGATTTAGTTGTATTGATAACGAAGTTTTTTCCTTGTATATTTTTGTATTCCTAGCTAATATTGGAAATTATGAGAGATTACTCCATGCCCATTCGTTATCGGAGTTACCAGTTTACACAACATTTTGCTCAGTTTTGCATTACAATAAATTAATGAAAATAAAATATAACGCCAAACAATGTAATGATTTTATGAATCTATGTATTCAGGTAACTTTTCATATATCCGCTCAATTATATTCGTTTAAATAAAAAGCTAATAAATAATTTAAATTACTAAAGCGCTGCAGAAGAAAAAACTGATTGAAATAGCTCCTCGAATTGAGCCTAGAGCTAAATCTAATATCCCAAGCAAGCCCAACTAGAACGGCTTTTGTTATGTCATGCATTCAATCAAAATCATCTTAAAAAGCTTTTCAAAATCCAACCCGTAGCAAAAAGAGAACACATTTTCGGGACAATTCTTACGGCTCATCGGAGATCGTTCAGCAATTATCATAAAACTTGATAATTACCTATTCAATTGACCTTGTAAAGATTCTCCTTCCGTGCTGCAGAAATATGCTCCTAATACCTTTAATCACAAGGTCGATAACAAGACGACAGCGACGTGTTATCAAAGAGATATAATAAAAATTGCAAATACAAAACACTCTACTAGCCTTCATACACTATAGTACGTATTATATCTGTATCTTATCATATCATGTGTTGCTATTTGAAATTATGATCTTGTATGCGCTACGTACAGTTGTATGTAGATTAACGCATACAAACAGTTGTTATATCGACCCATTTATTTATTATCGCTGTAACACAATACACTTTTGTGTTCTATTAATTAGTGTTATGTGCTATACTTTACTCATTTGCTTGTAGCGTTGTTTACGAATCTGTTTCCTAATTTGCGATTCAGTTTAGCATCAATATCAATTCAACCGTTCAAGGTTCTGTACTACACACGTAGTCACGCCGTATTTGGGTGGTTATAGTTAAGTGATGCAACGCCACCTGTCGTTGTCCTATAAAGTGTAAGTCACGTCAACAGCACAACAGATGGTCTTCTCATCTCCTTCAACAATATTGATGAGAAACTTGAACGTCGCAGCCTAACATACGTTGAAAACTTTTTAGTTTAAACTTTTACACAAACTCGAATGTTATTCTACCATTTATTTTAAATGGAATAATGGCTTAAATTAAACTTGGACAATTGCCAAACATAATAATACACTTGAATACGTTAAACACTTTACGCTGCTTCAATTGGTATACCACTTATGTCAATGTTCGGGCTACAAATATTTGCATTACAACAAGCGTTTACCCTAAGCTTACCATTAATCTGAAAACAAAATTCACCCTAGAAACACACAAAGTGCCAAACTCGTAACGGAAACGCAATAGTTTCACGTTGTAGAATTCACAAATGAATTTAAAACAGTTCGAACTCAGTAAGGAAGATTGACAATTTGCAAATGGTGCACGTCACCACGACATGAAATAACTTCGCTTAAATGTACTGAATGACCTTGCTTCCAGACCCATGTTAATGAACTGTGGTTAAACGTTTACTTGCCACTTCCGAATTAGCACCTTATTGTGCAGACATTACTGGTCACTGTATTAATTTAATACGTTCGTGCACTCACATCGCACTTCAAAACGAACCTTGATTATATTTGCTGTAGTGGTAAATAACGTGTTTATTTTTGGATCACAAATTATGGCAAGGTAAATGAATTAAAATATCCTTACGTAGGTATACTTTGATCTCACATATTATTTTGTTCTACCGATAGCAACAGCTAGTCCTTTTAGGATCAATCACTCAATGAATCACTCTCTCTTGATCACGCTCTGCTTTCTATATGTTTTTATTTTATTTCTTGTGTGAATATTTTTTGCCTTTACCTGAGTGAAATAAATGTATTTTCTTTCTTTCTTTCTTTCAATGGATACGGTGAAAATTATCTTGTGTCTTGAACTTTCAAAGAAAGATCATAAAAGCAAGATGATTAGACATGGCATTCAGATACTGTCTTATTTTTTAATTGAGATTCCTGCTGAAACGGGTGCCGCAAAACAAACCATAAATTCTATATCCATAAACGGCTAAGATGTTTAATTTTAAAGCGTATTAAAGCTGAAGCATGGTACTCTCTCGGCGGTAACACGGTTAAGATCTTGAGAACACTCAATCCTCCTCTATTTTAGTGCTTTTGTTCTTCAATATTGCCTTTTTGATAAAGAATTTGTCTTTGATTGATGAGAGATTATTCCCAGATTAGGGCCTTTTAAACTCGACTAGAAGTTCTTTAACAGCAGCAGTAATTATCGAGAAAAGGGTTTCTTACCTGCCTTTATTTAATCTGGTTGAGTCTCACAGAGTTCAGCCAAACTAGTGGTTTATTATTAAAATAATACGATCAACAACTACAAGAATATTCACAGCTAGGACAATAATACTAAACTTATTCGATTTATCGATTTGAATGTTCCGCAGTCTAACTCGATAAGTTTCCCATGCTTTTCCGTATCGCTGGAGATTTTCCCACGATGACTTTATAAGTATGTGATACGCTACCAATTACTGGCTAGAACTCTTATATTACCCACAAAAGAATCACTTAGAAGAACCTATTATGTCCGGACTACTGTTTTGTTCATAACTCTTCTATTGAGTTCTGTAGGATCGGTAATAATATCCAGTATACTTAGTCTGGGCATTGTTTATCGTATGATGTCATTACACCGGTTCTGTATATCGCATTACCATCATTCTTTGGGCATTATTGCTTACGTCACAGTTCTTGCTGCATTAGGCAATATTAATAAAAGAAAGCTTTTCTTTTAATACGGTCGGTTATGAGTGAATTGTTGTTTGACCCGCAGTATTATCGACAAGGGTTGCATACTCATTGGAAAATTTTCACACGTATTGACCCTATTATTTTTTATTTTATGTTAATTTATCTAGATACGGCTTCTGGTTTCTTCCAAGTGTAAATTTCCTGTCTAAATTGATGATATTATTGTAGACTCTGAAAGGCCGTTTATAAATAGATTAGTATTTTGAAGTTAAAGTTATTAGACTTCAATAGATAAAGTGCGTAGAAGTATTAGTTCTAAGTTAAGCTCTACAAAATTACACAATAGTGGCTTGAAACCTCTTTCAAGAGTTGGTTACCTTGATACTTCATAAAAGACGTTAAAACTTAAAGTTCTCTCAACTTGCGATATTGCTACTTAAATGTTACATAAAACTTGGAACAAAAGCAGCAACGAGTAACAAAGAGTAAGCCATAAGTGAAACCAATCATTTCCCATATATAATAACTAAATAATTACCCCATTGTTACACTTGCGTAATCATAAAGAGTGTTAATTTATTGTATAGCAACATTACTATGGAAACGTTTAACTTATCGTTGTTTTCTTTTATTGTTTCATTTTGACACACCCTACACCTTCTAATCTTAATCTAAGCTTACTATTAAAACATAACTATTTCTCAGCAACAGTTATGTTGCTGTGGTCCATTTTGCAATAAAAAGCTGGTGCAAATCTTTTGTGTTAGCTGGGGCTTTAATCATTTGTCTAGTTTTTAGTCTACATTAAGCGAGTGTCATTTACCTCTTGTCATTTACTACCTTCAAATAACCTTTAGTGAGATCGCATTATGTAGGCGTATGCTGCTATTCATTCACCTGATATAATTCCTTAATCGCCTATTAAGACTCCCACGGGAAGAGTCTTAGGTGCCTCCCTATTAATATCTGGGACTTTAATTCTATGCTTTACACAATACCTATTTTGATGTGTTTTGCTTCCATTACAAAGGGTTATGTAGACGCCTGAGTTGACGAAGTATAATGTATGGGGGGTATGGAATCTGCTTGCATATGCTTAAGTATAATTCTAGAATCTAGACCTATGTCCTCGAAACAGATAATAATTGTGGTTTTGGAATCTATATTACATAAGCTTTATTGTGATATAAAAGGTTGCGACAATTTAAAAGCTTTAACTAAGCCTGTCCTATTGCTGCGTCATATAGCTTACGGCCAGTCGGCCACCAAAATGATTAATTGCCTTTGAGCGCTTTGAGTTTGCTTGAAACGACGACTTTTCTTCGATCAAATCAGCATTAAAATCCGATTGCATTCCAAAAAGAAATTTTAAAGCCATTGGAAATCTAGAGTCCTTAGTTTTCCGGCATGGATCTTTGACCTAGTTTTTATTGGATGTTTTAGGGTAGTTGTGATATTGTTTTCTGAATGGAACAGCGTTGGGCATCAGGCAGTGCGTGGGCTGGTCCCCGTTGTCGGAAGTCGCTGAGCGCATCCCGCCCAGCGCGCCATTGTGAATGCGAAATGCAAACGTGACTGCCGCGTGTGACGACGGCTTTACTGCTGCATTTTAATATAAAACTTTTGATTCACTTTAAAGCGTTCTTGTATTACAAGTGCTCTGTCGGCTTTTATACGAATTAAGAAGAAAGATGTTCTATAATGTAAGTGGGCGAAAGGTTGACAATTCTCGCTAAGTACTCTTTGTGGCTAGTATGCATCTTTTTAATGTCATGTAGATTTATGTTATCTTTCCCGTCCGTTTACCTGCTTATCTATGAGATTGTGCAAGCGAAATGCGATATTGATTCGCAGATTACAAATTGAATACCTACATTTTTTGCAATATCTTCTCTGATTCTCTGCAAGTGATTTCAAGAGACGATGTATTCTAATTTTGTAAGCGAGCGTGGCAGGATATCGCTTGCATTTAAATACATTTCCTGTTATAAAGTGGCATTTAACATTATTTCTGTGTGACACGACATGTATATCTCACACTGGCGTCGTCCCAAAGCGTGGGCGCAGGACCTCGGTTGTCGGAAGTGGAGTGGACCATCTCGGGATCATGCAGAGTTATGAACGAGATCACCACGTGTGTTTGTTGACGCTGACTTTACAGATTGTTTGGTTTGCGCATGCGCCGGTTATATTGGAGTAGAGAGTCCGAGGTGTTAGCTTTTTACAGTGATAATATTGCAAGATGGGTAGGCACTGGAGTGTTTTCATTCCAAATAGGACAATAAATTCCGTCAAAAATCTTTTTTATTTCAAATAAAAAAACAACCCGCTTCCAAAAATAACTTAAATTTCAGAAGCCGGTGGATTTGAATTTTAGTTTTTTTGTCTCCGACTTTCTAAATTATAAAGTATTTTCGTTCGTTTCTTCTCGTTCGTTCGAGTTTCGTTTTATATTTTTCACCTTTTAGTTATGGTACTACCACATCAATTCGTATACCACTATTTGCTATGCAAACAACAATGACAGGAAGTATTATACAAAGTGGATTAAATACGCATTATCATAAAGTTACTAAAAGAGTACCTACGATGCAAGGTTCCTCTACCAAATGAAAAGAATTTTCAAAATTGGTCCACAATTGACGAAAATATCGATCAATATTCAAAGAAATATATATACCTACATACAAACGTACATATAACCTTCTTCCCCTTATAATTTTCCTTTTTTGAAGTAAGTCGATTAAAAATTGGTCTAGGTCGATGAACTGTCTGCTAAGTTATTAATTTCGGTACACTAGGCTTGTATTGGTGACCTCAAATTATCATACGTGTGACCGGCATGACGTGAAGGTATTACCAAAAGCTGGGTTTACCCGCACCGCAGACCCATTCGATTATGCTTCAACGTCACATTCAGAATAGTTTTATTCATTGGGGTTTACTAGAAGCTTTTAAGGCAATTACAATTATAATTGCTACCGCAGCCAGTTCGGAACGTTGATTTTATTTTGAAAATCTGACGAGAAACTTTTTCAACAACTAATGATTTAATCTTTGAAAATTTCTTCTGCATTTTATTGAAGTTAAAGTTTGAGTGTCTGTCAATATTGGATAAGTTATTGTGATGGATGCTAAGAATGCTTTTTTGGGAAACTAGTGTAAGGTAGATAAGTATGGTGATAAGCGTAGACCCTTGACAACAGTTGTCACGGACGATTGGGCAGATGAACCGAACCTGCAAGGTTATGCCATTGTTTCCTACCGTCGTACAACATAAACCAAAATGATTAATAGTGGAACTATGTGATCGGAATCACATTAATGTCCTATTGTGCAACTTTATGGAAATTTTGACTTTATTGTAAAAATCCTACAACACATGAACGCTACTACATTTTTTTTGGATAGTGATTCATTGCAACTATGACTAACACAAGTTGTGGAAAATCTTTATGATATCTTTTGAAATAAATACGTTTCATTGCTTAATACTGGTAATATGTCACTAATAATCAATTAATCTGCAATATCATTTAAGACTCCTCAATTGGCTACTTTACAGTCATATTAGGTGCGTAGCACACACGTTGTAGATTAGCATACATAACTAACATACATCTACGTCACACTCACAGCCCATCAGTTATAACATAAATTAATTGTGAGCGGCAGTCTATTGGCTCTTCCAGTGACCTCACTCCCGACACAAAAACCGCGCTTGGTGGGTTATCGCCTTTGCCCTCAAACTTTTTTTTGTCGCGTTGACGTTAATATTTAGTACGCTATTAGATATACTTTATGAATATTCATACGCTTTTTTAAATTGTGCAGGTTGTGTAAGATCGTTGAACAGCTTTTTGCTCTTGTTTTCTTTTTTGCTATTTGTTTGAAGTTATATTATCATCTCATTAAGAGCGTCTGTGTCTGTGTGTTTAAGTAAATTTATGTTTTAGTTCGGCTCTTTATGATTAAGATCAACGAATATTCTTTACTCAATATCCAAGGTTTGTTTAAATTGTTGTTTTAGTAAATTAATTATAACACAAGCCCCGGAAATCGGCATAATTAATCGTGAAACGTCGAATTAAGTATCATTGAATCGGACGTGCAGCGTTCGAAAGCGTGAAACAGGCTGGAAGCTATTTAACGAAGGGCGAGAGCAATGAGAGGGAATTTCACGTCTTCCTGAAAATTAATGAGAATGCCGCTTACGACGTTTAGTGCTCGCACCTCGTTTCCACAATACGGCGACGGTGGCGCGGCCGCGAGCTGCCTGCCCGGCGACTAATGACTACTGCGCGCAACAACAAAAACATCTCCGTCTTCGTCGGGCCCCGCGAAAGGCCACCGCCCGTCTCCCTCGCACCGCACCCGGAGCGGCAACCACGCGCTTCAACCCGGATAAATTACATCCTATTAACTTCGTTCCGGTGCTCGATTTAAGCTTTAATGTCTCACACCGTAAGGATTGAAATTGCATAAGAACATTTATTTGATGTTAAATGTTTACCTTAGACTTTATTGCTTACATTATAAAGTCGATGTTGAATCGTTGCGGGTGTCAGTTAAGGCGTTCCGGTCTCCCGTGTGATTATTAATTTGCTGTCAAATAAAGGGGCCGCTCACTTGGGCGTGCGTGTCGGCACAAATTTCTGCCATACTTCGGAATCGGTGATTATTTTTTTGTTGCCTTGACTTTGGATTCGCAGACTGACAGACATTTTAGTGCACTATTATTTTAGGCTCGCATCATAGGCGGAATGGCCGACTGTCTTCTAATTAGATGATGTCGATGGCGCTTGAAGATAACATTGTTCGTTTGATTTTGATCTGTGTGCGTGAGGTGAAGATTGATGGATGAACAACAAGTAATTTGATTAAACAGGGAGAAGTTACGAGTCATGCTGTTGTTACCTTACGTGAGATCAGTGTGAAGGTGTGATTGTTTGCGATAAGAATAGATAATAAAAAAAATACTTGACAATAATGCGCTGGGAAATGATTAAATCACTGCGTGGACGTTAGTTATCTCAACGTTGTTATTAGTCGAAGTTGCGTAAAGTTAAGTAGGAACACTTTAATTGACGTTATTATCACTACGACATATTGTAGGTTGTAGGTACAGTCTGTCAACCATGCAGATGGTACTCCTACCTACCTCTACCTATGCAGATATGTTTTTACCATCGAGCGACAAAAACAAAGTCCCCATGGTCCCACATATACGCCTCCCATAGATTTTATCTCACTCTGATCCAATTTGACCTCATTTTTATTCAAGTCACTCTGGCTCAAACGTATTCTGGTACATTTCGGATGCATTAGGTTTTTTTTTACCGAATGTGGATAAATATTATGAATGTTTTGTTATGGAAATCGTTGCTTCCGTTATTTAAAACATGACTGATCTACATATAAAGTGAATACTAACCGAGTTAAGTAATTACTTAAGGCTGGCAGTAGAGCATCCTGCCCGACGTGAACTGTCCCACAGTTTCAAGACGTGGAACTTTGGCTATTTCAAAAATAAAGTTCATGAGAGAGTAAGGAAACCGAGTAACTAGTTGTGTTCAAATATATTTATCAAAAAGATGCCACAACAGACAGAGAAGAATTAAATTCACTACTTGTCCAAAAGAGCCAATGTTCGCAATGGCATTAAAAGTTCAAAATAAATCGAGTAACGTATCGTAGTAATAAATATGTCGGAATATAGGTTAAGGACATAACCATAGCCTACTTTTTATTCCGAGAATGTACGTCTGTACTACTTTTACTACGCAAACGTAGCCCGCGAGAATCAGTTAATACTATTCATTACTCCCTTCTACTTAATTTCATCTTTCAAAGAATTCTACAAGTATAATGCCGAGAATATACGAGACTATTCAACAAATAATTACTAAACGTCTATCTAGTGAAGTGTAGTCGATTGTAGACAACTTCTCTTCGGTGGATAGATAACCTTTAAGAGAAACACCCACACGTAACGCCTCAACGATGTATAAACTTGCCCCTAAAAGGTGGAAACTTCTTATTTTTAAGTAAATTAATACATTTCCCCACATTATTCACAAAGGAGGAAAAATTACTGTGACTCAGCTGAAAGGTCGACGACTCACTCAACTTTTAAGGTCTATTCCGTTGAGCGAAGATTCCGTTGCGAAATTATTGGATTTCGAAATCATAAGATGTGGTTATTAAAGACTGAACGGACGTCGCTGCGAGAATTGTATAATTTGTATCACAATCCTGTAATAAGAAAATATTCTCAACAAGGCACTTGGGAGGGAAAACCCTAGAGACCTTTTCAAAATAAAAATATTTTCTTAATTTACATTTTTAAAAGTAAAATAATTATATGAACGTGTTTATTAATCAAACTGTAACTGTAGTAACCCACATCTCAACTTCTTATGGGAGAAGCACTATCATAAAATCAGAGACCAAAGAATAAAACAATATAGGTAAACAAAAAAAAAATTTCCTGCGCCAACCAAAGAACATGTATTTACATCTAGACAAATGTTTAACAGCAAAAATAATTCAATGGTTCCGTAGAATTATTTGATTTATCAAGAATAATTTGGTAGACATACTAAATGGATATTACCAAATACCTGCTACTTTTGTAACATAGGTTTCCAATATTGATTACTTATTTAGTCTTCCATTTAAGTTTGCATCTATTTCCATCAACTGCTGGGTATGTTTTGTAGCGTCCACGTGTCTCCCATCTCCCTATGGCCTCATTTTTATAACACATGTTTTTGGTTCAAAATTTTATGTTGCAAAAACTACGAGAAACATTCTAATATCTGGAGCACCTGTACTGTACCAATGTGTAATAAGTTCATGCATTTTCGAATAAGTACTTGAGCCGAAAAGCTCTTAAGCTTATTACTTTTGTTTTAGTCGAAATACACTGAAAAAAAAAATTGTTTATTTTAATAAACATCTTGTTTAATGTGATCACACATCTTGACTCCATACGAGCCTAACAAGATCTTGACTTCTGAAGCTATGACAACTTTGTTAAATTATCATAGTTCCGTCTACTAAGTAATGCATTGGTTTAATTACGGGTAGTTGTTTAATTTAGCTCAAATGTTGGCCAGTTTAACAATGAAACATTGTCACATTAACACACTAAACTTGTAGATTCAACTAAGATCTTGCACGATACGTCTGTGAAACGTTATTAGATCAATGAAATTCTTATGTTGTTTCAACTAAGATCTTGCACCAAATAACTGTGCTATCCTGATTAATGCAACTAACCTCGTATTCAACGTAAACATGAACCGTTGTCATATGAACTACTTCTATTTGTCAATCCAAGTCAGTATCTTTTGCACAAATCAACAAAGTAACTTTATTGTAATAATTATGGTTGAGAACCTACTTTTTTATAATGACTAACATCTTTGTGGTAAATTGTTACACTAAATTAAAAAAATCCGCGCAGGAGCGCTAAAATTAAATATAGATTTATGGCAAATATTAAGCTTAAATCAAAATGTTTTCTTGTATGCTTATCATGAAAACTTTTTGAGGAAACCTTAATATTTGCTATAAACCGTCAATTAATTTCAGCATCCCCTACGCAGATATTTTTAATAACATAGCGTGACGATCCACATCAAGTTAACCCTCTAGACCTTGTATAAAAAATATGAAACATGAAAATAGGTATTAAATGGTATAGCAATCAAACAACAATATTTGATTTTTAATTTATTTATGCAGAACACATTACACAAAATACTTACATTCAATATAATTTACATCTTATAGAATAACATACTTTTCCATTGCTCAGAATATTTATATTGCATGTTACGACAAAAAGTTATGAAATTTTACATTTTCCTTTGCTTCTAGTTCTTCAAATAAGCAAAAATAAAAAAATAAACACATCGAAATTCTAATGTTTGCAATAATAATTGTCCCATTAGAATCCAGACTATTTGAATTATACAAAAAACTTATTAAAAGTTGAACACAGCATACTAAACAAGTCACCATGATAAATAACAAATTATGTACGCAGCTGGGCTACACATCAAGCTATACATTTCCAGTTTATGGTGATCTCGCATTGTAAACGATATCCAAAATTGTAGCAATGCGAGGTCAGCTTAAACTGGAAATGTATAGCTTGATGTGTAGCCGTGTGTACATGTACAATAAAACTTTATGAAGTTATTAAAAATAGAATTAGCTTAACCAGATACCTAATTATTATTAACCAGTCTTAATATAGTCTGCAATATCGAAACCTAACAATATAACAATAATAAAATATTAAAAAAAATTAAATTAGAGTTACGAGCTTTTTTTATCAGATATCTTTTAATCTTTTAATGACTCACCAATAATTATGTAAGGCTGTGATGTTGCCTCTTTATTCTGTAATGTTTTTAGCCGAAGTTCAATAGACTGACCGATTTCAGCGTCAGATCACATCAGATCTTAAATGTTTGATGAACGCATACCGCGTTTCTGCTTTAGATGATTTACGGCCGCAGCTAGGCTCGGACTTTTTTTTGTTTTTTCTTCTGTTTAATTGCCAAAAATGCTGCAAGATTTTTATCTTCTTCTTTAGGTGCTGAAATAAAAGAATAATTATATAGACCATTGGTTTTTCAGATAGTTCAAGTTTTGAAAGAGTCGCATTAAAATAGGTACAAAGGCTTCAAAGGGAAGCCTCCAATCCGCAACTGGTTAGCATGGGGGACAAGCAGCTCAAGCCCTCTGCGAGAAGGCCTATGCCCTGTATGCCCAGCTATGGGATGTGTATAGGCTAAAATTTAGCCGCTAAATGAATGAAGAAAAATATACTTACAATCAGCTAGAGAGATTAGATCCTGGCCAAATGCAAATTTTTGATTTTCTATTTCTTAATAATTCCAATATTTAAATTTTTGCAATAATCAAACAAATTATGTGTTTGGTCTCCATAGGCCGCCTCAAAGTCAATGTTCAACTAAAAAACACAAAACAGAACACAATATTATTATTACTCAAATTACATGTATAAAAAATATAATATTGGGGCAAGCCTTACCAGAGTATAAACTTGCGGTTTATTTCTATTAGCACTGGGTATTCGTTCGTATAAGATTCCAAAGTCTAGTCATTATTATTGTTGTGAAGACGCATTATTCGATATTTGAATGTGTTTTTCCATTTTATTTCCGTCAGCCTCCAAGTTTCTGATGAATTTCGAAGCCACTGTAAATCAACTTCAACATTTTCATCCAGTGTGTTGCTTTGTTGCTATTTAGGAGATGGTGAAGGTGAGGGTGCAGGGCTTTCCTCTGTTTCTCTTTCCTTTAGTTGACAGAACTCCTAACCGCTGTAGCTGTAAAAAATCAGTAAGTTTGTGAGTGCTACTAAGTGTTCAAAATCAATGGTGCAGGCTGCAAATTTCCTGTACCTACTGACAAATAGCATTCATAGTATACCTACCTAGGTATTATGGTTACCTACTGTATGTTTTATCTTACCTGCAAATTTTGGGATGAGATCGGGCTGCTTCCATGTCTTTAATAATTCGACCACTTCTTCCATGTGTTCCATTGTGTATAAAGCACTCGCCAGTATTTAAATAGGTATGTAAATAGTTAATTCACAAATATTGGCACCGACCCTAGGCGTGTGGCTTCGCGTATACACCTGTGCAGTTCTTGGAACATAAGACACGCCGGTCAACCTGCACGCACCACAGCGTGTTTATCCTAGTCCTACTTATTTATTATCGTACGCATTTTGAGTTTTGACACCAGTATTACAATAGCGCTGATAGCGCTCTGTGTTTTGACAAGTCGACCGGCGCGCGAAGACCGCGAAGTTAGTTTACTCTATGAGCAAGTGGGGGTTGGAAAAGCGCGGGGAGCGTTGCGTTTTGTTGTCATTACAAAGAGTTATTAGATGTGACCACTGATCTTGTTTTATTTAACTAAGCAGGCTATTTAATCAAACATGTTCGTTGTTAAAAACTATGATTTATATGATTTAATGCTAACAAGTTGCTTGTTACCATGAACTTAAATTATTTTTTGATGTAAAAAAGTTTTGAGGTAAAATCAAACGTGCTATGTTTGATGTAACAAAGACTGTTGAATAAACTGTGCATGTGCATAATTGTTGATATAAATAAAATGAATTTGTTCTGGCAACTATGGTATCTTGTATAAAGTGAACAGATTATTCATTATTCCAAGCATTTTAATCCCAACTAAGAGAAAATGTATCTTAGTTAGTCTGCATTTTTTTCAGTGTACTGGTATCAACACTCAATTATTTGTATTTAAGTAATAGCTGCTAACATCATTGCTACAAAAGCTTCACAAAAGACCAAAAATATTCAAGTGGCCTTTATATTATTGAATTGTCGTTTCATCTTCTCCTTGGCGAATTTTTGTAACTGATGCTGAGTTTTGTCTTCTATCTGACCAATCTTGTTCCTTGGCCGTTTCTTCGACACTTCTGTACATAATATTAGTTCACGCATGCGTGCAGTATTAATTAACACGGATGGATGCTGTTGCTCATTCACCTGATCTAATCTCTTCATCGCCTCTTACGACACCCACGATTCTTATCAATTAGGTTAGTTTCTATGTAAATTAACCTAAAATATATTATTTTAATTAAGCATCCTTCTAAAATCTCAAAGCCATACACTCATGTAAATTGAACTAGAAAGTTATCATCGCAATGATTGGCTGGCGATGACCGTTTAATTAATTTATCGGACAGTAATTATGTAATCATCACGTTATTAAACAGTTTAGAGGTGAATCGATAGCTCGCTTGCCCACCGGTGCGGTTAGCACGTATAGAACTGCTTGTGTATGGATGATCATACATCCGCGCTTTGAGAGAATACACTGATATATACTTTAGTATAGTTACGTAGCTATTTACGTTTTTGTGAAATGTCAAGTGTTGAAATAATTTGCAGGCTCACACCAGTGCAAATACTCGTAAGTGATTTTGTTTGAAAAAACAATATCCACTCGTAGCTCTTGCAATGCTCATGCATGACCCAAATGAAAGACAAACAGGATTAAATTATTAAAGTGGAGCTGACAAGCGGCTTCATGCAAATAATTAAATCGTAATTTAAAATTTTCTTCGAAAATCATATTTGGTTAGTGGTTGTGTTGCAAATGGTATCTTGTTCCTGATAATATTGGCTTATCATTGTAGAAGATGGTGGCACAGTGGTGTCAGCCCGACTGGGCGACTGACCGAGTTAGAGATCGGGTTCGGACCCAAGCAGGCGCTTTACTTAATGTAATTTATTTCATCACCACTACTCTTAAAACGGTGAAGGAAAACATCGTGAGGAAACCGGCATATTCCAGAATCGAAAATTCGGAGACATGTGACATGCAACAACTCGCACTGGGCCAGTGTGATGGATATCGGTCCACTTCCTCTCACAGTGTGTCCCAGCAGTGGGAAGATTATAGGCTGTTTATGCTATGTAGAAGATAAAATAAACACGAATGAGAACTTTGTTTCATTGAAAATAGCGCTTTTATTAATTGCCCAGAAGATTTTAGAAGACGCTTGACATAAACGAGATACTTTAGAACTCTTTGGCAATGGGTTACACTGCTCAGTGGTGTTACATTGTTGGTATTGTTACGGCTTTTAAAAGCGACACTTTAATGTGCTGTAAACACATTGGCACTGTTTGAAATGCTAAACGTTTAAAATTAACATTAGGGTTCTAACAAACAAAGTACTCTTTTACAAAATCCAGTCACATCTCGTTAAATCAGTAATCCTACCATGCTTCGGAGATGTGCCTTGGTACGGTTTTAGCATTATTACTACACAAAATAAATGTCTTACCGACTGTATCCACATTTGTGTCAGTAGAGATATAGAATACACCTATGTTCACCATATTATTATGTAATATGAAAACTACACCCGATGAGCATTTAAATGTGCGCGCACCAGATAAGCTCAGCATAATAACAGTTCTGATAAGAAAACAGATCTCGGGTAGCAATTGACACAAGCAGAATAACAATAATATTTCCATAAAAGCGTTAAACCAGGATTTCCTGTTGCCAGTCCAAGAAAATGTTCGAGAGCATAAAACATAGCAATAGTGCAATGTAATAACGTCGTACGTGTTGCTAGGACCTCGTCTGTGACCCATTGTAACCCTTTTTGAACTTAACGACTTGCGTCGCGTATCTACGTTTGCTTTTTATTCGTGCTAGAAATTTTCACACAGAACTTGTGAATAAGCATTTTGATAACTCATAACATGTGGAACTTCTGACAGTTGACATAGATAACCATACGTCACGTACAAATTAAACGAACGTAAAAGCTCTTTACACAAATCTAAAGGAAACTATAAACAATAGTCAGGAAATGTTATAACTTGCCGATTATACCAGCTAGTTGTTGTCTTGGGAACCAGATACTGCAGACGAATTGGCAAGCACTGGCTTGGCATCTATGTGTCGATATTAGTTCCAATGGATTTATTACTTAGGAAGCTGCGGCTGCTCTACGAAATTGAACTTTATTTCTCCAGAGGAAAGCTCTATTTGGGTCATGATGTGAATACTTATAACAACTATGTACGTCTTATTCATAATGCTTTGTTTGTGACTAGACTAGTAAGTTACAACACAAGATGAATATCTTAAGCAATCTAGAGACATTTAAAAACGCGTTATAATATATCACTTGTTACTTAACAAATAATTATGCTTAATGAACTCATTGGTAACAGTAGTGCACTGTATAGGTATTGTGAGTTAAAACAAAAAGGTCAAACAGGCAAGGCCGTTGGAAAGGAACTTATCGCCGCTTGGTACGAAGTGAAGACGATGAAATTGCGATAAAACGTCAGCTTTTGGTCTAAAATTATTACCGTTTTAAATTGGGATCGGGCGGTGGATATTTGGTTTTCCATTTAGGGGAACTGCGTGATTCTGATTATGATTCGATTGAAATATTAAATGTTTTTTTTCTTTTTGTTACAGGTATGTAAACATTGCAGAACAGTAACATCGCAGAAACAAAAACAGTATACAACCTTACATCTGGCAGTGTTTGTAGGAGTATTAACGCCAGTTGTGGCTGTCGTACTATCTTATTCCGTAGCCAATAAAATATGAAATAGTGTAAAACAGAATATACCGAAGGAGTATACTAGTCTGTCGGAAATTAGTCGCCGGGAGGGGTGGCGAGGGTGTTCAGATTGCAAGCTCCCATTCCACCTCCCTCACTTTAATATCTCCCCGTGTAGGCTGGATCGTTGAATGCATACTGTGTCGAGACCAAGTTTCGTGCACAAGTGCATTTTCATAGTTGGATAAATAAATCAGTATGCAGGAGAAAAAAAACGCTTGATTATAGTGAGATCGACTAGACTAGGCGTCTGCACATTTTGTTCACAATTTATTCAGGGTTTAATGTCGAGAGCAGGCTATTATCTTAATAGTATCTTAATACTGTGAGTGGATTTTCCTTAGATGAATAGCAAATTAATAGAGCCAAAGGTATGAATTCCATTTAGACCGTTGACCAAAATTCATGGATGCTTGAGCTTTAACAGAACGTTCGCACATATTTCAATCGTCAGCTTTAGTGTAAAATATTATCGTAACGTATCGTAGATTACTAAATAAGGGATTGTTTGGAAATCCGTGCGCTTTGTTAGCATATCATCATGCTATCTTGTAAGCCTCGTCTAGTTCGAAGAAAAACTTGTTTACTTTTGGTTCAGATAAGATAGTATACACAGTACACTTCTTTGAACGCTGTCCATTGTTTCCTGTGTGACCGTTTTTATACACATTTGAACATTCTCCTTTCATAAAACGATACTAAAAATTACTTATGGTGAAATAAGCTGTGTTTTGGGTAAAAATTGTATTTGGTTTCGCATTATTATCTACTTATCAAAAGTTGAGACATTCCATTCATAATTTTCTGTGACACACATTATTTTGAGAGGCGAGCCTGAAATGAGTGTGTACAAACTACAACACTGTTTCACCGTCAACACAGATACTGATGGGATATTTTGTAAACTAAAAATATGATGACATCATGAAACTATCAAAACTAAATCTATTAAACGTGTCTGGGACCTCTCAAATTCTCAATAAACTTTAATAAAACTTGAAGGATTTCAAAAGTTTACAGAGAAAATATGTAAGTAACGCGAAAGTATATTATTTGCAAAAAAGGTATTACGGTTTGTGTGAACTTATTTTGTTTAGACCAACAAAACTTGAGAAATTTCGATTATGATAAATAGATCGTCTTCAACGGTATGAAACTAGAAGATTAAAGACATTTGGGTCTGGCTGTCCCTTATGTGGTCTCCGGCCTCCACCTTATCTTTTCATTTAGAAGACGAAGCTATAAATAAGTGGATGGACTGATTGATTAGATAATGGTTTCCATAGTACCTATGAAACCTTTCAATTTACTTGAATCATCAACTCTTCATTCTGACGCAGTACGTTAGATACTGCTGCTATTAATTGAGATTTGGTTATATTTATTATCTTTGAATCTTTATAGTTGACAAACACTTTGCTGAACTTGCTGCTCTTGCTTTTTTTCTCTGTGCAGGCTTACAACATACCGAAAAATAGGGGAGTCATAATATTTTGTCTTGCGACCGCATTATTATCTCCACTACTAAACTCCGTACATCAATTAGTCATTAATCCAAAACAAAATTTGAATAAGTTCTTAACTCGTCAAAAAAAAAAAAAATTTGTGTTATTGGATAATCTTTCAGTAATTCAAAGTGTCCAAGTTATCAACTGCAATGGCCGCTTTGCCAGTCAGTGGGGAATTCCACAAACTGCGGGGAATTTTAAGCTTATTGAGGAATTTGCGGCCGGAACTCTGATGGGGGATTTTCGAGTAATAAAGCCCTTGGATATGGGTGTTTTACTTGCTCAAACTTGAAATATGAGCACATTATTGCTTTGTACTACATAAAATGCTGAGGCATTAATTAAAAGTGATGCAATTGAAAAGGAGGAAATCGTTGATGAAATACAAAGTGAACCAAATGAAGTTGAGAAACTAGCTGCACATCCTCCACTCCATAGTGTTGTGAACAAAGAAGAAGTTACAACTGGAACAACTCAGAAACAAAACGACACAATTTCAACTGAAATTTTGTGCAGGTACTTATTTGCTCCTGAAATGTGATATTAAGATACCTATTCAACAGATTAATAATAAAATATCCAATTGCTACCAATCAGCCACGCCACGCGTCGCGCCCACGAACGCGTGTAAGATTTGCGATGTGCCTGCTTAGGCTCCTAGTAATGATATTATGAACTTGGTTAATATTATCCAAACACTTACTAAATAACTATTAATAGAAAATCAATTTTCCCAACACACTTCAATAAATGAACTTTATTGTTAAATTGTGAAAATTATGATGAATTCTGTAACTACATATTTATGTTTTCAAGAATGGTTTTGCAAAAGCTTTCGAAAGAGATCTTTAAATCCTTTTTCAAAAGAAAGCAAATTCACTTTCACTCGTTGTTACCATTTAGTCTATGCTAAGTTTGTTACATAAATCTGAACTGATAAAACAAGCCGATTACACACCGTTCCGAAATATAAGAGTCATTCACAGCCATAAAGTGAAATTAATACCCACTTTACAATTCTAAACAGTACATAAAGCTAACATAAAAGCACGGTATGTGAAAATGCGTTTAATGAAAGAATGCCCACAGTCTGGCAAGTTTCTCGGAAAGGCTTAACTTCTGTGTTAGAATCTCGCTCGGCGATATATCGCGGGATCTCGGGCTCAGTCGAAGCATCGGCCACATTACGAGTTCTGAGTAAACCTTGTCGACACACGATAAATACACGAGTGTATAAATAACGTCTCCTTTGAATACACATAAACTCTTTCTTATTCTTCTTTAATCAGAAGAGATAAAGAAGCTTTTGAATGTCAACAATTTGTTCTTGCTGATCAAACTTTTGTGCCGGAAAAATCCTCAGTTGATCGGCGAACTATTACAAACAGTAAGACGTAGTTACAAATTACCACTTCCGCAACTACACTTTATTCTGGGAACAAACCTGAGGATGTCACGACATAGTTACGTCCCTCGGTTTCCGATGTCATAATAACTTGATCATTACTTTATGCTATGTCAACATTTTACACACGCTGATTGCATATTTACTTATTTAGATTTATATTTAAAACTGGACTTATTAACATAGAAATGTGTAGAATATGTTCAAAAAGTGGGCTAAGCACACAGGCTTTCGTTTTTAGTAATTAGTGGAGATATACAGATAAGTAATGCAGATGTAGGCGACGCCCAGTCTAGTATTAACTGCTCAACCAAAGATAAATGTTTGCCCATTTATTGAGGTGCTCTCTCGGATTTCATTCCACGACTTGTCGCGAGCACCGACTCGGAAACTTGTTTAGTTCTTGAGAAATACGTTAGATGGTGTCGCGTGTCTGTCTTATTTAATGTCTCAACTTATTCTTCTACTCAATTTTCGGGAATTACTCAGCGGTCGTTAAGTAAATATGAAGATTACTTTGTCGTCTATTCGACAACTTTATTCGGGATTGATAAATGACTACTTTTATATCTGCTGGATGTTTATATCTTTTTTTTAACTACAAAACAGCTATCTTATTACGCAACACATTTTCGTAAACGATTCCGACTAATCTGTTTCATTTTGACAGTTCAAGAAAATTCATTGCGTTATTTACGTTGTTGAGCAGATCTTTTTTCGAGTTCTTATGAAGCAATGGATTAGCAATTTGTTTCAAAACGATTCAAATTCTAATTGATTGTGTATTACGTAATTAGGGTACTGGTTCTGGTGAAATAAAGCTGATTAAAAATAAGCATATTTGTCTTCTACCAACATTGTAGTCGTTTTCAAAATGTATTACGAAAGCTCGTATTGTGACGTGAATTGTAAAAACGCCGGAAACACATTAGACACACATTGTCTAGCAGACTTGTGTCAATAAACGCCTGTCTGTCGGTAGCTTTATATCGGTCGTAATCATTTGTTTTATTGGTTACCTTTACTACGCCAGTAATGTTCTTTGTCCACAATCATGACGAGATAATTTCTGACGAACGTCTCGGCTTACATAACATTGGTTAGCGATTCTGTTTATAATTGGCGCAATTTCCAGGAAAATTCTACTATACAAATGTAGTTTTCCACTTGTATTTGAAATGAGAAAGTCATTCACTGAGCTTCCAAAGCAACTATTTCTATGAAACCCACAATTCAATTGATGACGTCTCATGTTAATCTGAAGAATGGAAGTAAAATAGAGCGTATCGGCACATCTTGCTTCACATGAGATATGGGTCAGCGCCGGTACTCGAAAGCGGCCTTTATCCTACCACAATGTGTAAGTATGTGGCATTGGACGGCCACCATACTTATTTTTACCACTCGACACAGAAAATCCTGGAATAAATGTTACGTAAGTTGCGTGGAGAAGCTTCATAAACTCAAGTTTTTACGTCTAGAATTTATGACGTAGGTGAATGCTGACGTCATAACAAAGCGAAGGACTAACTTGGACACTTTGTCGTTAAATGCTCTAACGATCAACCTAGCCGGTCAGTGTAAACAATATTATCTGAGTTCGGAAGTTTGCCTTGCTATTCACCCGCAGCATTACCATTTCTAAAGGAATCTAGAAACGGAAATGAAAATTGTGGAGACTAGTCCAGGTTGGAATCTCAGAGGACAGAACTGTAGCGATGCTTATCCAACAATCTGGGAACGATTGTAATAATCGGATAAACTTTTTCAACAGGATTCCATATATATTGTCTTCTCTTTACCACCAAGATGACTGAAAATGAAAGCTATTCCTAAATTGAGCTGATAGCCGAATAACTAGTAATCTAAAACATCCGGGCTAAGGAACTGCTCTACCACAATCACTAACAACTTGCCGCTGATCAAAAACAGCTGATTGTCAGTATCATGTCAGGCAAAAGAAAGTGGAGTCACGTTTGAACGAAGAACTTCCTCATAATAATAAGAATATTGCCATAATCTCCAAGCCCGAGACCGGTTTGAGATCCCACAAACTTTAATGACTTGCTTTTATTCATAGATCGTCACGGAACTAAAAACAATCTTCCTTGATAATGATAATTATCATATAACGGAAGTTTGTCTTGCTCTAATCATCACGTTCCGTTGACTCGCCATATTGGAATTGCTCAAATACTTTCTTTCATATATCATCACTCGAATAGTAGAAATATTCCAGTTTTGTTTTAACAAAAATATAATCACCACCTACGAGCAAGACCGGTTAGTGACCCCCAAACAGCTGACATACTACTTTCATTCATCGATTCCGGTTTACAAAAACCACTGTTACAAAATCTGTGCCGGAAGAAGAATGAAACTGAACAGCACTTAAGGCGAATGCTGGCGACTTTACTGATGACATGAATCAATAATCATAGAAATCATCGAAATATATATGTTTCATAAGATATTTATGGCTATTTCATAAAAACCTGACGTCTCCTATTAAATAATAACCTAGAGGTTTGATGATTGTATTTGTAGTTAGTGCTAAAGTATATTATCCTATTATTAGGAGGAGAGTAATTTGGAATGGAACACATGTGACTGTAACTAAAAGAACAGTGAATATAGATGTCGATAAATGGAGAGTGAGAGGAAAACCAAACTAGAGATAGATGTTATGAATGAAAAGGCAGTGAATGAAAACGTGACAGGGATGAATGGAAGAGGAAAACGTTTTATAGACGGCCAGATATAGAGCTGCAATTAGCAAAAAAATTAAGAAATCTTGCATTTCGAGGGCTAGAGCATCCACTTAAAGAAAACAAGTGTCAGAAAATCAGTATTGTCCAGGAAGAATGAGATCATTCAGCATCGGCACGCTTCGCAATTGGCTGCGATGATTGATGTTGTCGTGTGAGTGTGACGTACGAGTCCGTACGAGGCCGGATGACGCGCACCGTATCCGGCGATGCACGCGTACCGTTATGCGGTTGCGTGTACGCAACGTTGTGTAGCGCGATTGTAGGCTAATGCTTGGGAGCTTCTTCATTGTTTTTGTTTATGGATGACCTTTTTGGGCCTGTAAATGACACTATGATTTCTGATAACCTGGATGTATCATGGCCGTTCAAAGAACTGATGACTGTTTTGAATTTTGGAAAATTTAAGGAGTAAGTACTGGAAAGAAAATAATTTCTGCTTCCCTTTTCCAGTATGCTTGCAGACATTGAAATTACAAGGGGTTCACAACAAGGATAGGGATACCCCTATTAGTATCTTTATCTCCTCAAACTAATTCAATGCTTTATCAAGGCCTGTTGAAAAGCATGTCAGGTGTTGCCATTTTGGGCCTTCCGCATCCATCTTTGTCAGATCGTCCGGCCCTATATGAACGAGAATCATTACCTACCAATTCAAGTTGTACTTAAGCTACACTAAACCCGTTTGCGGTGGTAACTGGGTTACAAATCTAATCTTATCGATGTCGACGATGTCCCACAGCTGGGAACACTCATCCCCTTGTCGCCACGCTCCCCGATTCCTTTAATTTTGTTCTAACTACAATATAATTGTGTTGCTAGGAGAAAAAAACAGGATGTCCTCGATCAGCTGATTACAGTCCCGCGCAAATGTGACTGACTATAAAATAGGTTACTATGGTGGTCGTAGGCGAGCAGCGAGTTGATGTTACTTAAGTACTAATGCGGTTTTTGAACCCAGTGTGTGCTGTAATTGGCTCCAGGCGGTGAGAACTGCCTCGCTGCCATTAGCTTGCTTTGGAGTACTACTCGGCCTGCAAGGAAACAAACGCGATCATTGATATGGCAAAGGCTTTCAATCAAGTTTCACTGATTACTAAATAAAAATTGTTCTTTTTATTTTCCACAATTAAACGACTGTTTGAATGTTATGTTTCATTAATCATTCGAAAACTCTCGAAGCAGATTTATAATTATGATTAAACTAAAGTATTGGCACATTTAAGTGGAATATTTCAATTATAAAACAAAATAAAGGTAGTTAACAATTCGTCTCCGCCGTCATGAATTCACAATTATTTCGACATCTGTTTATCATTCGCTGTCGAGAGTTCGAAACTCGTAGTTCAAAAACGGTAGTGATACTATTGTTTCACAAGCTATGCCCGTGCGCAATCATGTATCAGGTAACTTAGTGATCGATCGACTCATGATGTGGCTCACGATTCTAACACGAGTTAATAAACATCAATTATGATGCTAATGTTCTTGGACTTGGGCCTCATTTAACGAACACTCAAAATATTAATCGTTTGATTTGCTTTTATAGTTATCACTACTGAGCCTAACCGAACGATTGTATTCAGTAGAGTCATATTTTGATCGATGGTTAAAATGGCCTCAATAAAACTGCACACACTAGCTGCTATTGACTCAACTAAAAGATAGTCTCCCTTCATACGATAAGTGCGCCATCAAAGGCGTATGTGTTGCGAGAAGGCCACTTCGTATTTAATCGGCTTTGTTCGTGTATAATCGGGTTCTAGTACTAGGCTTGCAGTGGGCAATAGGAAGCCAGCAAGAGTTCGCAGGTCAAGGCGGTTTGCGCCGCCGTCGCCGCCGCCGCTGGCGCGGGTCGAGGACCGCGACGCGCCGGCCGCCACTCACACTGGGTTCCGTTACTCCTCACTGCGATATTATCCTGGTACATACAATTTGAAGTTAGTAGCCTTGCCTCACTAAAGTAATTCAATCAATAGGTACGATGTACTATACGATTCCGATAAAGATTAACGAGTGTTCTACAGTTCTGAACAAACTGTTAAATCACTTAATCAATGTTTGTAGGTCAACTTTGATGGAATGGACAAGTTGCTCCATTGCGTTACACTGTTTACTTCGTAGAAGTTTAATGTACAATAAATTCACGCGCACGTCCTCCAATTTGAAGTGGCTCATTTTATAAATGATTCGGTAATGTTGTGTGTTGTTATTTGTTGCGTGGCCGCGTGGGAACGGAACACAGGAGCGAAGCGTACGGCCAAGAAGCTTATCTTGAAATATCGCCGCTGACAGCACGAGTCGCGACAGACCCGCCGCCCCTGGAAAATTGTTACCGTTTACAACCATTAATTTTATTTAACCATCAACGAATGCCACGCAGTTTTTATGACAAATTTTAATTATAACAATAAATCTTTTAATTTCAAGTCCACCTAAGGAGTTGGTATTAATTCTGCCAATCTCGAGCAAGTTATTTTACTGCCGCAATTGCGTAACGTTTTAGTGGGAACGCAGCCGGGCCGTACAAACTGACAATAATAGCCTAAGTCGGAATGATAATTATTAAAATACCATATTTAGCCGTTGCTTTTGTGTTTATGGCAACACTGGCTTTTATAGTGCATGCTTGATTCGCTATAGGCTATAGTCAGGTGACATCATCGCCGGTTACCGATATAAGGCGTATAAGTAATCATTGTAAGTACAAATATAATTACAAATACATATGTAGGATTGTACATGATTAGTCAAATTGTAATTATGAAAGTTTCGTAACAGGCTTGCTCAATATCGCGTTTTTACAGCCTATATAACGTAGCGTCAAATGACACCTTATCATGACAGTTAATCGAGAAATGAGTTTATATTGCGTGTTTGTATACATTGCTTAATAAAATAGTTGAAATGCATTAAACATTGAAGTAGGTAGAGTTGTTGGCTCACGTCCAGGGCGCCCTGAGCGGCCTACGAGACGCATTCTCCACGAAATTTGAAAGCGTTGCGAATTTGCTACATGTTTAATAAACTCCATTATTGTCATGGCCGCCGATCGCCATGATTGATGGACTTCACGCTCCAATCGTTATGCTCAAGATAATTGCTATTTTCGTTACAAGACAAATATTCTGCCCATACGATAACTTGCCTAAGCCTCCAGCCTTGGAATTTAGATTTATAATGTCATAAAAATGTCACATGAAGGTTTATGCCAGTCGTCATCGATCTATATTTTATTTTCCTTGTGTGCATGAGAATTTCCATATTGGCAGTCAATAAGGACAGAAGTTTTGAATAACCCAATTCAAAAGACCATGACCATCTTGTTCTTAAAATGTTTCGAGATTCTAAATAAAAACTCTACACGAGAAAGCTGATGCGGATTTTGTTACGGTTGACCTGATTTCAAATAAATATTGTTGACGATAAGGAACTCGAATTCGCGGTCCACTCGGCACTCGTTCTATGATGCCACCACAGACTGCCACAGACGAACTTAAACTAACTGATGAAGTTTTCAATTCAATTTTAACATAATGTTTACCAGTCAGATCCTAAGAAGAAAATATAAACGTAGAAAATACTATAAAAGCAGGAAGAATCGTCAAGTTCTTATCTCTTCCTGTGTCATCAGAACTTCAAGCCGTGCCAACACTATTCGTAAGTACATTGGCACTGCTCAACCCGAAGAGACATACTGCAAAGCTGTACAGTTCAACGGCCGCTACAGTGCAAATAATCGTATGGTCTAAGATCACCAGAGTAAAAATTATAATTGGACGTAACCATTTTTTCTACAGTCTGTTGAAATGTCAATAGATATATTTTTACTCTGTGGTTTTATAGTTTTATTCGCTGAGTAATTTCTGTCAGTTTGTACGGTATTTATGGTAGTGGGCACAAATGATATGATAATAAAGGAAGGAGTATGTCGTCTGCGCCGATGACAAGTGGACGTCGCTCGACGCAAATTTACGTTATGATTGCATCTGATGTGTCATGGGTATGTGAGCTGATATTACGGCTAGTTTAACTTGTAATTTGCACGTAATGTTTCAAACAAACAGATCTTGGAACTTCCTAGTAATTACATTTAGTTAGTAATTTTATCTGTTATTTTTGTAAACAGGATTCAAGGGTTTATGCTGAAAAACAACGCTTAGCAAGCCGCTGGGGACCTAAGAATAATACTGTCGCTTAAACCTTTTGGTTCCGGTATTATAGTTTTGTCCATAATATGTAATGTGCCACTACTACTAGCTGTAATTATAGGGCACAATAAACGTTATTCTATTGTAGTAATTATTATAGTCAGCTATGTGGCTGTATTGTAAATAGGCCATTTGTCAAATTGTTTTAGTGCTCCAATTGAGCTAAGACGTGAATCATTAGTTTTGCTGATAATTATTTAAGGCAATAAAATATCATATTCAACTGAAAGGTCATAGTCAACTTACCCGACTTATTTTGTAAATGTTCAGTCTCAAAAATTTGATTGCGAAAACGATATATAAAACCGGCTATTAAATAAGTAGTAACTTGCTGTTGTGAGTGCGGAAGTGCAATAAATTTGACAAATCGCCTCTGTTATGGCAATAACTGTTTCAGAACTTACCGAGTAAAAAATGTCCGTATACAGAATGTAGTCGCGATTGTCGCCTACTCTGCACTTAAGAAATATTGTAATGAAGAGACCGATACAATACGTTTCACCTCACTCCAAGTTCCTGCCGACAAATGAATGGATGAATGTAAAATAGTTGGGTTGAAATTTACATTTTGATTGGAAATTCTATGAATCTGCTCCTCGATTGTGCTCGTGTGGTGGGTCGGGAAAAGTTAATTCACAGTTGGGACACGGTAACGAAGTAGGGAATCGATAGCTTTGCGCACAAAAGGTGTAATGCGACTTGGTAACAATGACGTGCCTGATGCCGCGCTCAACATGTATCCTTATCCCATCCTTAATTATGTGTTGTTACATAACTTCTGTTGCCAACATTGGATCAACAATTGCTACAAATAATCCGTCTTTAAATTCAGGACGATTTCCTTTGTTCGTATTCTGAATCTCCTTGAGATTCATTGGGTATAGTGGTCAAAGGTCATTTATCATTGATCTTTTATCAATATCGGTACCCTATTCATCAGCGTTACCTACAAAACATACCTCCACACATATTTCATTACAAAAAACAAGTAAATAAACATGTAAGCAACTCGTATTAACACTGAGCAGTATTTCACCGCCTCGCAGACGCACATTTATTCAAGTTAAAAGTATTTCGCTTAATAAAAACAAATCGAAACGCCATAGTTATGTAAATGAACACTTTAATCGATCGTAAATCCATTGGATCTTATTTCTCGAATTGCTTTCAGATGTAATTCTGGGGATGCGGTGGACAAACAATATTATTTTACTACATAAACTAGTTTTGTCGCAGGATTTATTATTAGGTGCCCATTAATGTAAGAATCTATCACTTGTGTAAGTATGTCAGTAAGCATAATGGTAATTTAAATAACATGCTTAGATATGAAGAAACTGCATTCCGCTAAGATTAATAATAGAAATTGCATTAATCTGACCAAATATTTGTAAAGCGCGGTGTTTAAAAAATAAGAACTTAATTAATATAATTAAGACTAAAGTTAGATGAGAAAAGAATACAGTGTTTTATTTAGGTCAAAAACCTTTGCGTGTTAGTTGCGTACGTAATCCCAAAATTCTCAGACTTTAATCTAAAACTATTTTCGTAATCGTATATTCCTTACAATTTTCATATTATTATAACAAACGTAATCATCATTGGTTAAAGTTATTTCAAATATAATCGCGTCCATAATGGAATTCAATCACAGCGTAATTGCGCCGTTTGATGTCCCAGAATTGTATTACAGAATGATATTAAAATTGTAAACGATATGGGAAACGATATTGAATACAATGGCGGTAGGAAAAAGATTGAGGTTCATCATGGAATTGTTGAATGTAATGCATAAGAACATCCTCTTACTGTCACATAACAACAAAACCCGATCGACGAATCCAATCCGTTTGCAAATCTCGATATTGATGGCAATTACTCACTCGTTAGTGCTCCATGTAGGCAGCAGTATTTTTAGAGACCTAGGAAATAGTCATTCGAATGAACAAATCAAACTGACTGATATACATCAGCTGACTCCCAGTGAAAGTTTAGCATAAAGTGAATTGGTAGCAAAATTTATAATGGTAGTTAATCGATAGTGTGCAGAATCGAAAGCTGCAAGGTCGACGAAGGCAACCAGTCTGGGCGGACCGGGTGGTCGCTCGCGGTACCAGTTCCAGCAACGCTTGCACGCGCACGTCCAAACTGATTAATTAACATTTAAATATTGTTGTGATTTTCGCACTGTATCTAGTTTCATTCATAATTATGTGCGTGCTTGTTATCATTCATCGCGTTTTAATAATGGAGGATTTAGAACTTTTCATATTCCGGTTTTGCCATCATGTCTTTTGTCACTACTTATTCTTTTACAATTTGACGCAGCAGCTTGCGCAAAATGAGCTATAAACATGTCTTCTTAAACTTGTTTTGATGCTCCGACACAAACGTTAAACTCACCTTCTTTTAGACAAAATATACAATAGAAAACTAGTTTATCTAGCACTAGTGCAGTGACAAGTACATTGTTATCTAGGACGGCTTCACACGTTAGCACACATTAAAGCCTGAGCGCACGCATCCAACTGGTAATCTCGACGAGTCATTACTGTTTGCTCTATGATTTACATGACGACTGTGTATCTGAAGCCGGGTTATATGTTTGGAACCGATTGGTTGCCCGCACACGCACTAATTGCACTACTCCACTCGGATATGAAATTAGCGAAGTTTGTCATAAATTGTGCCGACAGAGTACAACCCCCCTGCTCCTACGACGCGTGCAGGCATCACTTTGATACGCGTCGCTGAACAACACACACACAATTATACAATAATTATTATGATTACCTATTTGTACACAACTGCTTTCCGCATTCGATGCAATGTTGGGTAAAAAGCTTACTCGTTCAGAATTCAGCGAGCTCTCCGTCTCCGTGCTATTTGTTTGCTTTGTTCTAAGACGGTGCGTTCATGTTCAAAAGTTTGCCCGGCTTCTTTTCAGCTGCTCGTTTACTACGTTGATTTTATTACATGGTCGTTACAGGAGGACTTCGTCTATCTTCCTTAGTTTGATTAGTAAAATGTTATTGTCTACCTTAGAGTAGCATTCTCTAAAGTTTATTAACTTGAACAAAGAGCTGACATTTAATCCATGATAGGTATGTACTTTTACAGCGTAGACCACTCCAACATTAACAAATAGACAAAACACCCATCCGCTTACTAATAAGGCCCTTCTTCCCGAGAAGTGCTGTTCGGTGCGACTGTCTCCCTAACCGCAGCATGCCTCGCTCGCTTTGCTAATGAGACCCTAGAGATATTCTTTCCATTGCCATCTCAGAGAGTTTCTATCGCGCCGACGTCGACCATACCACATTTACAACTGCATTTTTTATTATCTTATCATTGACCTCAATTTTAATTGCTCTGTTGATTTTGATTATTTTCCTTCTTCCCGCTGTAAAAAGGTTTGAATGGCACTAGAAACATTTAAAAAAGTGCTTTTACTTTTACTTGTGACCATTCGTTCCTGTTGTTTGAATGTTAGATCCACATTACTAGAAGAACAGAGAGACACAAAGCCATGCAATAAAAGTCGAATAAAAAGTTGAGTGGATTCCTGGCTGGTGTGTCTTGAAAACTTTCGGAAGAAAGTTCGTTGTCAGTTACTATACGCAGTTCTTCGACATCTAAACGTCAAGGTCGGCAACGCGATCAAGCGAACAATGAACTCCCTCTTCCGAAAATTCCATATTTTTGTTTGCAAAAAGCTTTCGATACATCCGCTATAAATTCGAGGGCTCGAAGCTTGAACGGTTTCGGCGTTGTCTGTCCATCCTCAATTATTAGTATCCCGTCGTTTGGCTAATTCATCAAAACAAAATTACAGACCATTGAGCCGACTGACGATGTAAAAAGGCTCTTAACTTGAGTAAAATGGGAATTGTGAATTGAGATAATTCGGAGGAAAGGCAAAGGTTTTTTTAATAATTGAAAGCATGAGATGTAAACATTCCTATATCTCGAATTAAATAACTATGAGTGATGTGAAATGCCTGTTGAATCAAAAGATTCAAGGTATTTGCGAGCTTCTTCAAATAATAAGGTTTTACGGAAGGTCTAACCGAAATCGATTTTGTGGCTATCGTCGCGTGAAATTATAGACAAAACATTTCATGAGAATGAAAACAATTCACACGGAGTTTATTTAAACCCTTTTTTACTTTCATTGTACTACCTACGTACGTATCACCTGTTCACCTGTATATTTCAGTGAACACCGCTGCTTTTCAGTGTGTTTTATGTCAGTACGTTATAAATCGTTCATTTGCAATTCATATGCGAATGTTAATTCAATTGCACCTTCTTCAACAGCCTTGGCGCTTTAACTTTTTTTATAACCTGACAATAGAACGAAACAATGGAATATTTTGTATGAGAACAGTTTTTCCTTCCGTAACAGCAGCAGTTGATAGTTATGATATGTTACAATATTAAACATTCATTTACAAAACAATAATTTCTCAATGATATTCAGATTTTTTGCAGATCCCAGTTTTGCCTTTCAAACAGTTTTTTTCCCTTTGTGGAATACCGACATCCTCACTCATAATCATAAGCCGGCCCGATTCCAATGCACAACACTCTTTATCGTTTTGGGTTGTATAGTGCAGATTAGCTTGGCCTCTATATTTTTTTAGATGGGCGATGCTAAGTTATGGCGGTACTGAGAAGGTCGAAAATAGCTTGAACCTTTTTGGAGCAACTTGTCCGAAGAGAGTTCAGGCAATTGCAATCTTACCTGCTCAACGCCTAACAGGATGTCAGATAGCCACCGATGACTCGGCGATTGTTGCGTTTTCTATTGCCAACATATTTATTGTAGTGCAGTTCTGCAATTAATATATATGAGGTTAATGTTATGAATATGATTGAGTGCCATGTGTCTTATGTTAATTTGATGAAGCTTGTGAAATATTATACTTTTAATTTCATATGAAACAGACGCGCAAATCTGAATCTGAATAATGCTTCAAATATTTTTATTATATTCTCAACCCAAAACTGCCCAATTGTGTTTCATTCGTACATTTTATTTCTGTTTTATGGCTCATATGTGATTTTATAGTTACCGGCAGCCGTTGAGTGAAAAATGTTGGAAGTTTAGATGGCTTTTGTGATTTGAAAGTAAATATTTCGTGTGGCGTAGACTCGACCGCACAACTGGATGACAGGATGCGGTCAAAAGTGATAGGTGCTATGACGGTAGCGACTGGTTCCCAGTCCCCAGGAACCAATTGTTCCTGTGCTGTCATTCATATTTTCCGCAGTGGTTTTATAGAATTTGCATTTAAGAATTTACGCCGTTGACCCGGCTTGCAGCAATCAATATTACCTATCCACTGCGCTTATTAACATTATTTATTAAAGGTTCGACATTTAAAACATCGGCTTCGAAGGAAGCAATAATGAAAGAGATAATCACCGGAAAACTATGATTTATTTATGGTAAATCTATTTTCCGCATTGCAGTAGGAATAAATATAGCATCAGTCATTTCGGAACTGAAAGAAAAGAATCATGTAATATCTGATAACATTAACAAACTGCAGAGGTTAAGCCTCCAAAATTATCGCAAATTGATAAAAGATAAGGCTGTGTATGGAACGGGACAGGCGTTGCCATTGGAGTCAACAATACAATGACCTTCGCGACCTTGACGATGTTCGCGAGGTTATACATGGTGAGTGGAATATCCCTCGCATGTCATGATTGTCAGATATGCGTGTTACTTTCCCGCAGTGTCAGATTTCTCATATTAAATGTTACTTTTTATGGATTATTTGTTTTTTGTGCATCTTATCTATTGTAGTATTGATAGTGGATAGTATTTGTTTGTTACTGTTGTAGACCGTAGTTAAAAAGTTACTGTAATGTTTTGGTATAATATCTTGATGATATCTTCGTTTTTTGGTAACTGTAGTGGAAATAAATGTTGTTAAGTAGTTTACTAACAGCATGTTTACTTTCATTCTCTTGATTTGTTGAACAAATTAATGAGAGTTTAGTTGCAGGTTAGGTACAAATAAAATAGTTCAAGCGAAAATTAAAAACTGCTACTGGCAACCTTGAAGGAATTGTATAAAAACAAAGTATTATTTAGGTCGACAGCTTTAGTGAAGACGTTGAAAGGAGGTTTTCATAGCGCACCGCTTAGTTCATATCGCGTCAACCTTGGACTAACCACATAATTAGCGTACCAGGGAATTCAACCTTGTTCACCATACCACGAAGATGATTTGCTAAACACGATCCCAAGAAACTGAAACACCTCACAAAGCAAACGCACTTTCAAAATAAGATATGCCATCATAAAATAATCCATCTGAAAGATTGCCTCTATAAAATACACTTTGGGTTATACAAAATGTAATAAATATTCTCCCTGAGGTGATCGCTTAATACCTGATGGTTAAACGTCTGCAACCTTTTCCAGATTATTACTGATCGCTAGGTCGTCGTACTAACATTTTCATAAAACATGATTTACTTTTGCTAATGATCTATTGTTTTCGCACACATGCTCAATGCCCACGTTCCAATACGATTACGCATCCAAGTGTGTATTCTCATTATTTACATACAAATGTGTGCCATGTATGTAATTTAGTTGGTAATTGTCTCCCTTTGTTAAAGTGTTTATTTTTCTGTTTACAGGCCACACAAAATGATGCTCGAGTCGAGCCGGTAAGTCAACTCCGCCACCAATATCTGTTTAACGTAATTCGTTCACATCTATTAGTGTTACATGATTAAAACACTTTTCATTGGCACATTTGTCCGTTTTTCTGTGGCTGTTGACCCGTCAAACTATTGGAAAATATTTAACAACTTTTCTTATTTTATTAGCCCTTAAAGGCGATTTATTTCGTCTAGGTAATTTAGTTGGCGTCCCTTTAAATTGGTCGTTTCTTTTAAAAGTATCAGCTACATTGTTTTATGTATCGATCAATGAACTGTATAGCAAAGATTTCTTCGTAAATTGTCCGTGTATTGCAGTTGTCGGCTCATAATTAGTTTCGCTTATTCACTCACCGACACAGGTGCGTACTATAGGAGCATCAATTACGTGAAAGTTGCGCGTTTTCTAATTTCTAATTTAATTGCGATGTACGACCGTGCAATACCTTTACTAGATCATTTGCAATTAATACTTCGCACTGATTTGTGGGGCTTGTCAGCTTGTGTTATATGCAACTAGAAACATGAATACTATTTTGATCTTTAGGGTGATAAGCGGAGCCTTCACGAGTTCCGTTTCGATTGAGAGATCTAAATAAATCCATGAGAATATGCTCCTGTATTTCCATGTCATGGTTCCTTGCTTTTCATAAATGTTTCTGTTATGTTCGGCAGTTTATTATATCCAACTGGTGTCTAAAGGAAACTAAAGTTTCAAAGTACAAACAATACAAATTATTTTGTTCTTCCCAAAGACTATTAGATTACGGCATATTATACGCTCATTAACCCCTACATTTGACTAAATAAGTAAAGTTTGAAAACTCGTCCACGATAAGCCATGCAAACGAGATAAAATAATTATTTTATGGCGTCATAATCATGATAAACGGACTGGCACTAGCACAACATGTAGTAAGTAGCCGCCGCGGTTATGTAAAGCTTCAGTTACTATAAATCACCACCAGAAAGAGACAGAGTAACAAGTCCTAAATGGAAATCGTAACAGGCAAGACTGAGACGACGCGAGTACGTGCGTACCGATACTTATTGCGGCCGTGAACTGTGAAAGTAAACATAGGGCATTATAGAGTTTAATTTATTTACAGCTATATTCTTTTATTTCTCCTTAAGATGTTTATGTAACTAAATACAAACGTCACGTGTTGCATTAGAATTTGTAATTTTTCTACCATTGATATTGCTATCGCAAATGGTCATTGCCAAACAATTGTACACATGCTCTGTTAGGACGATAGATGGAGCCACGTGTAGACGTTTGTTTGAATGCTAATGAGTTTTCAACTTATTGCCTTATAATAAAATTGAAGTTAAAGCAAATTACCATTTATATAGATCTGTATAACTTTGACCCCACAGACATAATTATGAATGTAGACAGACAGACCATATTCCTCGAGAATTTCTGGTGTAGCATCCAGACAGCGCGCTATCATCAAATACTCGCATTATGAGTCCAGTACAAGAATTTATGTGCGCGCACTAAGTTTACGATGTATTTATTGCTCCATCGTCCAGCAAAAGGAGAACCATTGTAATAATGTGAAGCCATGTCGAAACGGACAAACAATAGGGGCGAGCAGACTCGTCCGATTCCAAGTAAACGCCGATTCCAGAAGAAGAAGGTGCATCTAATCAATCACTGCGAGTCGCCACAGTGAGTCAAATGGTCGTTTTTTCCAGCGGCTCATTTGCATTGACGTTTGTCTCGCTTGCACTTTTAACAAAAACGAAAAGACGGAAAGAGACAACGATTTTGTCGCAATGACCTTAGGAGGAATTTTTGTACGGTTTAGCCTCTCAGCTGACAATATTGTAATCTCATTTTTATGCAGATCTGGGTTTATGTAACTAAAATAGTTTTACAGTTTTTTGGTTTCGCTCCTAATGCCTAGACTTGGTTTTTTAAAATTTAATGACTAATTTAAAACTATAAAAACCAATAACACGGGTATTTTGCTTATTTGTCATCCGACGCGAAAACGTGCCAAACTGACATCATATTTAATTTAAATAGCACAATCAATATTGATTCCTGGCATTAGCGTAATCGTTGGGAGGATAGATCACGAAGTTTATTATAAATGCTACAGTACGTTAATTGGAACGATATGCGCAAGCAAAGCATCAGAGTTAATACAACGTAATGCGTTAAGGAAATCGTGATCGCCCTACATTACTAATGATTTTAATAGAACGACATGTGTGTCACATCTCACGTCAGACATTTAACAAATGATACTACTCCTTACGTCGCGGCGTCGGGAGTGTCTTCATATTTTTATTCGGAGTTTTCCTAAGATGGCGTTGAAATGCGTGAGTAAATCGCACTAAATCTTCGATGATAAAAAAAAATCTCCGATAGAATGTACCTGGTTTAACAACGCGGACTGGCTTGATTTACGGTTCGCCTTTAATGAAATTGCCCTCATTTGCACGTCCGAGCATATCATAAAGTTTCTCGTTTTCTAGTTCTACTGTTCTTCCATCTTTTTTATTGTGTGTTTTGTCTATTTTATTTGTAAGATTAAGTCCATTAGTCCTTGTGCCGTATCCGTATGCCGTCCGTACTTCTGACCTACTTAATCTTAAACTAACTAAACCATAAAGCACTTTGAAATCAACACTCGTAAATCACACTAGTAATCTTCGATTCTTGGATCCAAATAACACAGCAAAGAAGACTCAGCCAAATGAACCGGTCGGTCATCAAATTGTTTAACTAATTAGATAAATCACGTTTGTTGATAATGGGCCATCGATAACGCTTACATCGCGCAACCGTTGAATACACACACCGACCTCTTTAAACATTCATTCGGGCCTAATCTGTTTAGACAATGCCCTTAAGCGAATTTATTTTTTGTTGTGATCAAGAGGCATAGAAGGAACAATAGTTGTCCTGAGCAACTTTCCATTTAGTATTGAGTTGTTCTCTTAAACAATGGTTTCAATACGTTTACATTGCACGCCGACATTTAGATACGCCATGTTGACGAAAAATTTAATAATAATCCAACGCTTTCACTTACTAATGTATTCGTGACGTCAACTTCGTGATGAACCGATGACATAAGTATTAAGTTATTGTATAAAAGGCAGCTCGAAATAGTCGAATGGGGATGTTCATGGCTTATTAAATACGATGACAAATTCATTTTGGACTAAGGAATACCATTAAGATATGTTTTGCTGATTCATGGTCGTGTAGAAATAATGGAGAAATGTAGAGTGTGTTAGCTTGTCTTTCGGTTGAAGACATTTGAGGAAAACGGGTCATTATGTTGTTAAAGAAATAAGAGGTCATTATAGTTGACCTGGTTCCACTCAGGGTTGCGGAGGTGCAATAGTAGTTCCGCTTAAGTACGGAAACTTGGCATATCGTTAACGGAAACTAGTCCAATACACTTTAATGAAGCAAGCTATTATATTGGTCTCAATTGTATTATTATTGATGATAAAATAATCGTAGTATTGGTAAAACGAAAACACACAAAGCTGTTGACTTAACTGTGTTTCACATGGTAACATATCCGATTCAAATCAAACAATATGTAAATTAGACAACGCGATACGGTACCGTGTCTCATGTAAAAAACACATGCGATAAAAAGTTTGATTATTTTCCTATACGTTTCACATTTTAAATATAGCTTCGAGTGCACGTGCCTCCTGCAAACTGATTAAAATGTATGAACCCCTGTAATCTCTGATGTATTCGCCTGAAAGATACCAATATTTTGTCGTGATTTTTATTTTAAGTACTGTACCTGTGTTGTTATTGCATGCTCAAGTAGATGCCAAAACTGGTATTCAAGTAAATGTTGACCACAATGATATGCATATCTATACTTCAAGGTGAGAAATCTAAAGGTTTTTTTCTCCAAATAAAAAAGTTGTCTTTTTTGTAAGCAGACGATTCTTTTTTTTTTTTTTTCATGTGAATAATGTTAAATGTAGTAGCATATTTACGGAGTTAGTAGTGTCTAAGGTCAAGTTGAGCTGAATTCAAAATTCTATACTAGTTTTCCTTGACATTGGACAATTGCATTTGATATTTTAACGACTGACCGGGAAATAAACGCATTTTCTAGCTAAGTTTTTGTTGAATTATCCCGGAAGCATATAACTACTAAAGTTACTATGTTAAACTTATAAAAGTAACAGGATTTTCCTTTGCGCTATCTTTAAATGCACGAAGTAAATATTGAACCATTGACGAGGACACCTTGTTTTATTTGCCTTATCCATTTTATCTCATAAGCGGACTTTATGACAATAAACTAAGATTTAGGACAAGCACATAAACTTCTTATTTAAAATTAAAAGCGGGCCGAAGATAGTCCCTTGCGGCATTCCTTTTAAAGGATGACACGCAAGGATATATGCGTCCATAAAACTGGATTGACTGGACACGTCATCAATTTGCAATTCAAAGTCTGGTACGTTATCAACTAATGAGTACCATTTAAATTAATTAGGAATGCGATGCTTGCATTATTTGCCATCTCTAGCCGCACTTCATTTATTGCGATGTGACAATAACCCTTTTCTTTTATCTTGTTGCTAGATTCTTTTTAGATACTGTATCTTACGGAAAACGATTCTGTATTTCTTTATGTCTCTTTTCTTTTAATAGTAATATTGATAACGGTATTTTTACTTGTTTTATGTTGCTAATGTTATGCTATCGATATTATTATTTGGAAAATCTACTATATTTTCCTCCTTTTCCTAAATAGCGCAATTTTGGTGGAATCGGTTGCTAAATTAAAAAATTAATGTTGATTAGTATTTTTAATTCCTCCATTTTAAGTAATTCAGAATCTGAATGACTGAAAAAGATATCTGAATTTCAGATAGATATCACTTTTTAAATTTAAGTAAGTTAATAAGTCAAGTTTATTATAATATCAATTTAGAAAGCCTAATTTTTTTCCATAATATACTTTTTAATACAAACGTAGAGTCCATGGCAATAATTGTACACAAAGAAAAGAAACTCGTCGCTTCTTTGCTACAACGAGTTGAAAAATATTGCCTTTAATGAAAAGTCTAGACAACGTTGTATAAACGGCATACAATTTTGCTCAAGTGTATGTCTGTCACTCCTAAATGTATGAAGCGTTCATGCAGATACAAATTAGAGCATTATGTACGCAAACATGATCCAGTAAGTTTAAACGATGATGTCATTGTCTGTTTGTTGTCTTAGGTAAATATTGTATGTCCAGCGGCATCGCGTGCGCATCAAATATGTATCACACGCCGAATTCGCTGGCTTATGCATACACCTACATACTTATATAATTGCATTGCTAGTGGTCTAATCGGTGTGGCTTTAATCATTAGGTGGTTTTGAGTTTATAACCTTCTAGTTCTTCTGACAAGGTGAGTAACTGAAACTCTAGGTCAAATGGTCCACAACTTCAGTTATTTTTATGACTGGTAATGATATAAGCATTGAGTTTATCCAAAAGATTTCAAGGTATATAATATGATTACATATATTTTTTGAAGATCCCTGTATGGGAAAAAACATGGCTTGACTTTAAAAAAGAAGGCTGGTTGCATAAAAGCCCATCAAAAAAGTCTTATGAACTAAGATAATCCTGGGACTTGCACAAAGCTATCAGTTATGGAGTTCCAAGTTTTAATAAAGGTTAACTTAATCCAATTACGTTTACAGTATACCGATGATACCCTATAAATCCGTCTTATTGCTGCATAAATCTTCGACGGAATTGAAATGTTGAATTCCTCACATAACATACACAATTTAATTAACTTTAGAATGGCTTCTAATTTAAAACACCACTTTAACGTACTGGAGGAATTAAATATTATGATTTTTATATTTTTGTTTTTTACTACAGGTCAAAAGTTTGTATAAATCAAATGCTTATTAATATTAGAAGGACTGCTACGATACAATTAAATAATTGTAAGTAATGAGTACTTTATGGTTCTATGGTTTTAAAAGGATGATGATGTTCAAACTCACGCTACAATAACAATAGCTACACACAAACTCATTAATGACCAAATACATAACCACAAAACATTTTCAGCACCGCTTGATGTACCTGCCAATCCAACCGATATCACCCCTTTGCCACCTCATGACGCGGTGAACCCATATAAAACAACAAAAATATTCAGTATTTATCTTATACCTTTGCTGGTGTATATTGTATGTAACCCGCTTAGCTAGTGGCTACACTCTGTTTTGCTAGCCCAGCTATGAGATTTTTAAATGGTTCGGTAAAATAAAAGTCCTTTTACTCTTTTCTATTTCGCTTTAGCCGCTTCGGATCAATAGTGAAATTATTTTCCGTGGCGCTGGTTTTATCCTGAATTAGTTTTATTTGGTTTGGCTAGCTTAATCTTTTTTACTTTTATTTGAGATCCTTAATTTCTTTTCTAGAGACATTATCACTAACGTAATTACTCACGAGCTAATAAGAATATGGTTTTATTACTATATACTTACCTTATATAGCCCAGCTCGTAGTTTTAAAACTGCAAACTCACCGCTTGTTAGCAATCTCCATTTTAGTGTTCAATATTATCCTTAAGTTCTTCATTCTTCCATTATTAATACCGGTCTTATTTCCAATTACATCTTCAAAGTTATCACGACCTTTTGCATCTTCAATTATTAATCTGATGTTTCATTATTCAGTGTAATATAGGACAGCATTAAGGAATCAACAGGTTTACATTAGTGGTTTACGTCAGCCAGCATAGCGGTAGACAGTACTTGATTAATCTAGACCTCGCCGTAGCTATACCATTGCGTTGTCTGCAATAGAGATGCGCCCGTCTAATAGCTCATGGTTACTTTGAATTGAGCTGAACAGCTGTACATGTGTCTTGTCTAGACGTGTATTCATTGCAACGTTATTAAAACAATTTGTTTTATTTCGCCATTTTGAGGAGGGCGTTGCATTTAGTAGAAACATTGAAGAGCGTTTTAAGATTCTGTAGACAAATAGAAATGCAAGTTTTATTGGCAGCGTCTGGGTTTTGTTATTTTATTCAAAATTTGGTCCTTCGGTGAGAATTCTCCAGGTCTCTAAGGGTCCTTTATTTCATTCAGAATTTTTGTTGGTATGATGAATTCTTAAATCAGATGCAAAGCATCTCACAAACGTGCTTAATAAAGAAAAAAACATTCCCATTGCGTGTCATTACGGCCAATTAAACAGAACTGAATGAATTGCGTTCGGTATTACGTGACATTCCTTAGTATAAACATAACTCCGAGTATTATCATAGCGGCAATATCGAATTACAGTACAATATTATGTACAATACGTGCTCGGGCTGCGTTGGCTCCGAACCGCGTTGAATAGAACGGGGAATAAAAACAACGAGTGTTTGAAAAGTCGTCTCATATGAAATATCATCTCGTTCTTGGTCCTGTCACAATACGGACATAGGACAGTAGTTTAGTATTGCATGGCTTAAAGACGCGAACTATGAAGAATGACCAGGTTTTATACACATAGCGGTTGTTATAGTAAGTATGGGTTATTATCGACGCTAATGCGGTTAAAGTGGAGCGTTCACTGCACTGCTGTCATCCGATCATTTGTATTGTGAATGATTCCACTATACATGGTAAATAACTTAATCGGTTTAATTGTCAAGTGTCAACTCAGTTTATATGTTGTCATCTGTCACTGTGTTGAATGAGAGTAATTTTTTGCTCTTAAATTGTTCCTATTAGTTCAGTTTTTCTTTAAATTTCATAACATGAACATGAATTTATTTTGAAAAACTACTTTTAAAATCACGTTTATATGAATGAATGAATGAAATGCACCGACCCCAGCGTGGTTTAACCGGACTCGATAAATCAAATGAACCCCAAGATTTTCACTAGCCCATGAAGTCTCATGTTTCATGGGACTTCAAAAGCCATTGCATTTCAGGGAGTAGACCAGGTGGCGTGGTAATGGTAGGGAAGACGTGCCCTGAGGATAAGAAAGGATTGCGAGCCGTACCGGATATGCATCCTAGAGTAGGCATTGTAATATTGGAGAGACAGGTGTTATTCATCATTGTATACTTTTTAAAATCACGTTTATAATGCAAAAATTATAGTCATGGTTTTCGAGAAGAACCATTTCAAAATTACCTTTACAACAAAAAACATGTTTCGAATGCGATATTGTAAGATCTGCAGAAGGTTACACAATGTCACCGTAAGCGGAAGTGATATGCACAACATTTATTTAAAAAACAAGTTATAAATTGGCTGTCATAACAAAAAAACGCACGACACCAAGTCAAGGAAACCTAGTAGTAGTTGTAAAGAAAACCGTTAAATCATGACAAACATTTCATCAAAATGTTGACGTTAGATAGCAGTGCGGCGCTCCCGCACCCAATCCTGTCTCCCGTGACTGCCGTCAGGTATTTCAATTATCCGGCGTTCTGTCGGACGCGATGCCAGGCCAGCCGCGCGCTCTAAAGAATCGATTGCGGGACATTCCTCTTTCGAATCTCGCCCTTGTCACCCTAGTCATGCATCGGCGGAAACTACTCCACTCTGTGTGCGCTCCACACTAATGCATTTTGTGCTATTCCATTGTTGCGATGCCGAGAATTGGAGACAGACAGATAAACCGAGAAATTAAGTTAACTCCTTCAATTCTAAAGATGTAAGTGCTAACCATTTTACACACAATGATGGCCCCGAAAATTTTGGATAAGTGTCACAACTGTTCTACATTGTAGAATATAGGCCGTGTAACGCAACATTACATATTCAACAAATTTTCACGCGAAAACCTGACACTGATAAAGCAACAAGTCCCTTTTTACCGCATTTGTGGCGACGTTTTGTCGACGCCTCGCCACCTTCTAGTCTAGGGGGTCGGAGATTGGAGACGAGGACGATCGGCTGATGGGTTGAGGGGGGCGGAGGACGTGGGGCGGGGGGAGGGATACCGACATGTCGCGCACTCTCACCGCCATAATTATTTCATACTTTGCATTTCGCGTTCCGGACAGGGAAACAATCGGCAACGATGTATTTTTCCGTCTGACTAGATGGGGTAGAAAAAGCATTTTTTTCTCCTTCGCTCTCTCGATAAATGCAAGCCCCTGATACGTCTTTGTTCTGGGTCTATATCGCGGGTACATTGTGACGTTGATATCTATCCACCTGTCTGTTACTTTAGGGTACGATGGTACGCAGTTTTTATTCCGTCATAAATATTTCAGTTCATGCTAAAATCAACCTTATCATACTAACAGGACAACATAACCAAAGCATACACAATGAATAGTGTTGTGGAATAAGTGATTGACTAGTTCAGCAGGATCAATTTCATATATTGAGTATATTCGACCGGTTGGCCGCCCTACTTAATTTGTTTCGGGGACTCTGTTTACTAGGGCACATTCTGCCATAGATAGAGGGTTTCGTAAAGCTTCATTTGACATTGAATTTGGGCGTGACCACTGTGCGTATACATAGATATTAATTTAATTAGCAATATACACGTAGCTAAGTATTATCGGAAACAATAATGCTTATCTACAAGATTGGCAATATCGTGATAAAACAGATAAGTACTATCAGTATATGCTACAAAGATTTATAGCGTGTCGATTTGTGTGTGGTAATAGATATTGATTGTTTTATTTTTATTTCCTATTTTATTCCTCTATCAATCTACGAAATAGTGTAACAATTAATAGTCAGCTGTCATAGCGGTCTTTTTCTTGTTGCATTTCCATTTATTGGCGTTTGGAGCGTTAGTGTAACTCACCCCCTATCCGAGGGTGGTGCAAGCTACGACTAAAGGATTGGCCGGCCCGAAAACATCCATATAGCCTGAAATATCACCGCCAATATATAGAGACGTTAAACCAACAAAACATTGGCCAAACGACAGATATTTTTACCGAACCACATGTCATATATTGATATATAAATTATAAACTACTCCGACCATTGTAACACACCATGTTTGAAATAAAGCAAGTTTATAAACAGAGCGAGACATTGCCTTGAAATTCGCGTTAATACATTCGGAAACGTTTCGTTTAAACGTCGCGAGCCGGCAAGATAACGAGCACGCGATAAGGGCCGACGAATGTTTGGGACTCGCCAACCGCTAATGATATTGCGAATTTTACACCAACAATTGATTATGTATATTCTTTTGCGCTTACTGCGCGTTTCGGGGACGGCAAATAATTTGATTTCAATCTCCTTGGTATTCGTTTAATTTATATTCCTTCCTTTGGTATTAGAAAAGGTCGCTTTAGGATTCGATGTGAAGTCTTCACGTGAAAGTTGTTCCAGGTCCTTTTGATCTCGAGGTCCTTAGAAGCTCTTAACGATATCGCTTCGACAACTGTTGAGTTAGGTTAGCTCCCGAAATAACACAGCGAAAGTCTCCATCTTTACGCGGATAGCATTTAATAACACCGTTATTACCGCAGAGAATATACTTTTAAATTAAACTAAAAGACCAGTGTTGCAGAAAACTGTGTTTTCTTTCGTAAGTTTGTCTCAAGGTAGGTACACAGTTTTATAGACAAGAGGCAACAGAGATTTCATTCTCATTATATCGCACACTTTATAACAAGAAAGGTGCATTTCCTTCAGCCTTGAAGCAGTAGTTAAACTAGTTTCGTACTTATAAACTTATTGGAATTATAACGCGGTTTTGAAGACTTTCTACGATCAATCTACAGTATCCCTCCTTGTAAAAGTAAAGATAGGAGCACACGGAACGCTATTGCAGTGAATATCGACGATTTGAATACAGCCTGCCATTCAATCTGCAATTTTAATGCAAATTCTCAATACACGAGCAGGCAGGATTTATGCTCCAAGGAATTTAGCTGCCTCAGGCGTTCATGTTATCGAATGTTCGGGGATGCGCTCTTTGTCATTAAGTAAGGTAAACGGTATTGGCATCATCTACACAGCCGAGAGTTACTTTTCTTTGTTGCAGCTTTACTTTGGTGAATTACATTAATGACTCAAATATACTAAATATATCTAATACCTTTAATCGAGCAATATAATCTGAATCTCGGAAACGGCGCCAACGATTTCGTTGCAATTTAGGGATTTACGGGGGTGAAAAATTGATCTAGCTAGGTCACATATCTGGGAAAAATAGTTTTCTTTATTTTCACAGCCTTGGAAATCGGATGAAACGTTGGGTGTACCTGGACGATATGTTTATATTTTCACCGCGAGCAGAGCTCGGATGGCCAGATATAATCCTTAGATAGCTGTAGCTTTGAATAAGTAATTTCAAGACTATTATTCTGTAAAATTTGTTGAACTAACTCCAACTGTTTCAGTGATTGCGTTGCTATTCTTATTTTTGACACTGTAAAAGTAAAATCAGTTAAATGACTTAGCATATGTCCTACAGTTCCACTCAACAACCAGCTACGAAATCTTTACCAGTCCGTGTGCCACCATTCTAACTTAAACGCCATTTGATTTCAAACGATCTGTTGTTTATGTATTCAGTGTAAATAGACAGCCCCACGTGTTGGTACTCGATGTAATTACATTAAGGAGAACTACATTCAGTATCGTTCTTTACTAGAGTGCCAATTTCCGAAGAGGTAGGTCGTTTGCGTGCATATTTAACCAAGATGGTGGGGTGGAAACCCACCTCTTGCTTTCATACCAGAGTTTGGAACAATCTTGAATTTGACCTATCAAAAGCTCTTTGTGTGCTATGACCGTTAGAGCGGCTAGGAGGTTGAGGTTTTACTCTCATTTAGTTTCGAATAATAGTCATGATTTCTGGAAGTAAGTACCTACCTTTGGTATTGTTTTGGTCCTTTAGTCTGAGTAAGAGAAAAATTGGTCTTTAGATAAGTACTGCCAGTCGCACAGATCATTAAGACCAATAAAGGGCGAAAAAAAAAAACGAAAGCCAAACAAATTCATGTTATGTATCTCTTTGTGTTTATCTGTGTTAATTCAAAGCTCTTCAGAATTCTCCTGTTATAAATATCCCAGTGACACAAGAAATGGGTCGACCGTACGTTGACAATAAAACACTAAACGATTGTCACAGGTGACATTATATGAAGAAATAAGCGTTAAACGTTGGTTCTTCCAATATTCTGCCAGGTACACAAGATAACTACGCTTAACCTAGACACAAAGCTAGCTTTGTTATGCAAATGTTTCCCTACAAAGTGAGTTAAGTAAGTCTTAATGTTTAATAACCGCAGAATTAACCGTTTCGAATCAATCATGAGCTATTAGCCCTGCGTCTCTTTCGCGACGGCTTGGCAATTGGCAAACATTTGTTAGAGAAACCTAAGTAAGAGTAGAAAGTGGTTGCTGATCCACGGGAATGTTCCCTTCGAGGCCCTAAACTTGGCTCTCCCCTCCCTCCCCCGGGATGATCCGCCTAGTTGCGCTACGGCCGTCGCAGGCGCGCTCCGCTTGTCACACCAAATTGGGTCAACGAATTAGTTATCCGTGTGCAATTCACTTAATGGTCAATATAGTACTATTTTCAGTTACCACATAACTCCCTCCCTGCTATTTGAACGTGACTAATAATTGGTCGCGATGGAATAGTTTGGCTGGAGACCGTACTAGTATGTGCTAATTGGTGTCAGTGTTTATTTTTGTATAAACTTGCCATACTGTATAGTAATAAACGGTACGTAGCGAATGCCGGGTTAATTAGAAGCTTTGATGTCGATTCGAACGAAATTGGTTGTGTAGGAGTTAAACTGTTTAACTCATGTAGATTATGTTCATGTTCATTTTAAATGTCTCCGCGTTAGGGCAGTGTTTATCGAAATTCTCGATAAGCACCAAGAAGTAAGAACACAATTTTCCGTTCTCCACGACACGGCTGTTTCGCGAAATCCTCCGCAAAAACCTCAACTGGCTTAAACATCCATCAAACGAAGCTCCCTTCTTAATACGACCAAAATATAGAGGAACAGAACTAAATGGAAAAGGCAGCGGTCACCTTCTGGCCGATTCGAAAACAACCTTATTACCGCAAACAATACGGCTAGATTTAAAAGCCATGTGCTAACCGATGAAATCCAATAATGCGAAATGTATCATCTACATTAATGTGAGCATTCCGATAAAGACTCCAATACAATCACGATACGGTACACATTCGGAGGATGTTCAAAATATCAACATTATTCGATTTGACTAATACTTTGCGGGCTGCAGCGGTGTTAAGCGATTTTTTGTCTTGTTGTTTTGAGACAAGAATCAGATTAGTTTAACGAGTCGGGCAGCGTGGGACAATAAAAATTACGGCCGGTGTTTTGCGCCGGGCGCGCGCTCACTTCGATGAGTGATATTCCCCGCTAATACTTCTTTGTTGGTGATTTTCAGAGGCGTGGCAAGACTTTTTTCAGCAGCGAAAGCGCTACAAATATTTGCTTATTTCATTAATATTCAGCACACAGTTTTTATACAGGACGAAAACTTATCTGACACAAAGGATCAGTACGCTCGGAACCCATGACTCAAAGGACCAAAAGCTAATAAAACAAGATAACGATCCAAAACTATTTCGAACAATAATCGGACTGATACTCAGTTAATTAAACTGGAAAATGGTATTGATATTAACTGATAGGAAGTAAACATAATTGATCGGATCATTAACATAACAACAATAGTGATCATAGTGCGAGAGAGATTATAAAAAAATCTGGGCGATAAGAATTGATCAATGGAGATCTTATGGAATCGGACGTATGTGCAACATTCGGCACCGGGGCCTCGGCTTTGGGTATGCGGAGCGTTTACAATATACTAGAGAGCATTAGTCCGATCCACTTTTGACATCATTATCTGTGTAGTCGACTCACGATAACCTGCGAGCGTCGTCGGTCGGTCCCGCCCCGCGTCGAACGGCAGTCGCGCGCGTCCTCGCCTGCCGTTTGGTCGTGTACGCTTGTGCGGCGCATGCCTATTGCTCAGATACCTCATAAAAGGTACTCGGGGAACTCGCTTTTGGCGGGTTTTCGCAGACGTGAGCGGTGATCGTGATGCGCTTTGCATTCGGACACGGAATGCGTGCGTGTTGTCAGCGCGCTCCACCTCTCTGTGTGTTTGTGCGCCGTCACAGTGAAATCTGTGGCGAGGACCACCAGTGATCACTTGGATTGCAGTGTTGGATCGTAGGATTGACTTTGACGACGCAACCGCATCAGCTTTTTGTAAGAAATGAACCGCTCCGACGGATGTTATGTCCATGATGTTGACTCATGCATGACGCACTTGATTGCTGGAACTGGGAATTTATGATTTACGATACCTTTTCAAAACTGTAACCAATTATAAATTAGAAACCGTTGTCCATACGATGTTGGAAAGTGCTTTGTTTATGTTGGCGTTCAACTTAAACTTTTAAATTAAATTGTCTTTGTATTTTTATTACAATCACGCTCTTGAAGTCAATGACAAGGTTAAAACTGTATGAATTTTAATTTAAATACAGTCGTAAAGTCAAATCTTTTGCATTGTTGTATTTTATATCTTTGCCAGTAACCTAGTAGTAGGTAGCTGAAATGTACATCCTGCTGAAATAAATTTTTCATATACCATATACCTACATTGTATTTTTGATAACAATATGCATGAGCGTTACAAATATTACAATTTTTATGAAAACAATATGATCAGTGTTGATCACATCATATTAGTACTACATAAGCTATTCAATTATTCATAATCTCATTCCATACATATTTTTTACACAAAGTAAATAAAATTAGTACCTGGTTCATTAGTTAATTCAGGTACAATTATGTAGGTAGGTACAGTTGTCCGCACATTATTATCCACTTTAGTTCCACATTGAGCCGCAATGTCGCTTTACGACATTACTCATCCTCACAGACTTGAATTTATTTGAGCACTCTTTAATTAACTAATTACTTTAATGTTTTGACTATACAACTGGACGAAATCAAATACAGCCAGAAGGTATTGATGTTACTCTACGTCAAAAAATATTGGCGATGGTTAAATCAGAATATGCAACGCTCTTTCCTTCTATTGTGTAATTAATGCATATTTTTCCTTCTCATTATTCTATAACTTGTTCAAAAGAAACATTGAATAAAATATCATTGCCTTCTCACGATCAATAGACTTTAAATTACCATTTTTATATGCAACATCAATTTTAAACTACGTATCAATATCTTCATCATTTATATAATATTGTAAGTACACTAGTTGCCTTTAATTTATATTTTAAATCGTCATCTACAATAAATATTGTGAATTATTTACATCATATCCCGTCTTCAATACATAAACTTGGCTTCCAGAAGTATCGCTTTCAACTTTGGTTATTTCACCAACAGAATCAAAACAGTCTTAAATGAATATCAATTTGTTGGTATTAATTATTCATTGCTTTAAATACAATTTAATATCCTTTACTTGGCAAGGACTGAATATTAATAGGGTGTAATCTAAATGAGTCCGATGGTCAGTGCGCGAGACACTTATCTTTAGATAAACTGAGGCTTTCCCACAGGGACTCGAAGAGGGTTCTAACGTCTCAAGGGTTATCTTGAATAGTCTTGTAAAAGCTGAATAACTATCCAGCAGAATGTGTCCGCTCTACAACATTATTTATCCCTTTTCGGGGCGCTTATTTCACCGCATTACGGCCAACGGATACAGATAAAGGAATTATATATTTTGCCCAAACTTTTAACGATATCACCAAAATTAAGGCAGCGAGATTTTGATGAGCGAACACTTTGTCACCTCATTGTCTGCTCGGTAGATTGTTTCGCTAGCAAATCCCAGTGACGAAGTGACCATACTATGACCTCGACTTTAAACTAGGTTAATGTTTCTCAGATGTAGGACACTCACTATTTGGCTCGTATAGAAAATTAACTAGTTCTGAACCGCCGAAATATTTGCTGTCACGACCTTGACAGACATTCATAGCAGTGTGTATAATATTGTTATGCACCCGCATATTGGTAGCTCCGGCATTACCTGTTATTGTCAGTATTTGACCATCTGTTCTATTGTCATTCAAATCAAGTTAATTCTATCTGTCTATACTGAAAAGAGTACGTAACATGACGAACTAGCTTTTCCCACGCCCTGTCCGAGAAAGGGTCGTTTGAACGAGAATCTATTAAGTAAAATGTAAATTTTGTGACAGTCGCATAATAATGTCGTTACAATTATAGAGTGTCAAAGCCATTGAACTGACGCGAAGCTTCATTAGAATAAACCATTTTCTCACAGATGAGGAATAGACTCAAGCTCGTGTAGATACGGGTTTATTGGTGTGGATACCGTTATCCATAAACACGCCGTTTCCCGGAGTAGGGGTGGAAGCTCCAGTGTTCCTTTAGAGCGGCGGGACGCAGATCAATCACACGAGAAAACACCCGCGTAATGGCTCCTCATGACCCTCGGCGAAAAAATACCCGCCACATTCTATTTACCCGATGTTCGCTAAATAAGGCAAAAAGTATCCGCCACGCTGCCTCCCAATTAATCATCTGACCGGGACGCAATTCCCGTAATCACCGTTTCTTTAAATTAAGATTATCCGGACGTCCCGGAAAATGTAATCCATTATCGCCACTTTTGACAGACGATAGCTGTCTCAGTTTGTATAAATTGGAAGACTCTTCGACACCCTTTAAGGCTATAAGCTATTTTTCATTACCTGTCTCAATAAGGGACCTTTGCCTATTATTCTCCAATTCTATTACAGGTATGAAATATTAATACGTTCATGTATCTTATTAGGTTTGTAATTAGCAATTTCTGCAAGGTCAGATAAGCTTTGACAAGGTTACATGTAAACTGTATAGCCATATCATCTGTATTTTACCAAACTACGTCAGCTAAATAATATGACGTAGTCGTAACATACATAGTTTTCCTTTTCATACAATGTTTTACTTAACGCCATAAGTTATTAGACGGCGTCAAGATAATTAAAATGAATAATAGACTATTAAGATTGTTCGTCGCGACTTAGCTCCTTATTTGTTTTGTATACTATTCGACCTGTGGATTGGCTTCTATCAAATACTTGCCAACGTCAGCAATTGTTCCATGAGTTCCTAGCAATTGTTAATTCGTTGTAAATATCAATCGATTACGGCAATCGAGTGTTACATGACATGAATCGATTAAATCGCAATGGACCTGTGCTGATCTACATTTGGCGTAACTAATAATTTTGTTTCGCAGTAGCCAAACTATCGGTGTGAGTTGATGGATGAAACTTTCAATCAAAAATGTTCGTTCGTGGAGTGGATTAATTGGTAACATTGTGTTGTGTAGTGTGAAACAGTGATATAAAATACTATCAGTATTGATAAGTGTACAGCAGACATTGCTGGTATGCATATGTGCTATGAGCGGCCACCTGTCACCGCCCTGAACGGAAGCGTTGGGTAAGCTCCTTCCACCAATATACAATGTTTTAGACCATCTAAGAAAATCGTGAATTGCTATGAAGTCACGTCAACAAATTTTGGTAATGGCTGTATGAAAGGTTCTATAATCATCAGGGATCGTGTTAGCTAACATATCTAATGTCTAAAGTTTAACTTAAAAACGACGGGGTCACCAACGGGGGCGACCATTTTGTATTTTTTTAATTTCCTGCGAACTCGTCGTGTTGTCGTTATTTATTACTTGCTAGGAACCCACCCTGGCTGTGCTTATGCGCCAGTTATATTTTACACAATGTATTTTGGTTAAAGTTGCTTATGGTCTTTAGTTTTGTTAGTTCTGAATATTGTCAAGGATCATAATCTCATTAAGTATCATGCTATAAATTGTTTTACATGAAAAGGTTTATCAAAGAGCTCGTTTTCTAGATTGCTTAACCAAAATCCAACTATGTAGTTGTGTTTGAGATAAGAACCAAACACAGGCAGGAATTTCGTTTAATGTGTAGTGATTGTTTGTTAAAAATAGTGGTTCTCCACAACAAAGTATGCACATAATTAGTACGAGACCAAGACAATAAACCGCGAGTTTGAGATTTTATTCACTTTTATGGCGGGACAAATGTAAATTTTAGCAGCAATAGCAACCCTTTAAAAAAATTATGATGCCTTCACTTCTGGAGTAGGGTTGTCTGAAGCAAGTGCATTAACAAAACGACTTTGTTTACAGCTCTATATGAAAGAGATTAACTTGTAACAGTCAATTTTGAACGTTTTTATCAAGTTCTTAAAACAGAATTTGTAATCTCTGTGACGAAGGACATATTTATTAGAACGGTTCATAACTAATGAGAATTTCCACGCATTTCTACGCCAGTAATCTCTGCCAATTTTTGTTCATACCATATAAATTACGATTTTGACTTCCAGAAAGATTTTTGGCGCATGAACTGCATCTTACAAAAACGAGAAAAATAATTCAATTACTCAGATTGATAAACTTAATACAGAAAATATATCATTACTATTCTCATTATATTAGGTAATTACTTCAACAACAAATCTATATAATTATTGCACGACTCTTAATGCGAAGCATTAGAGTGTGCTCTACGATCGAAAAATTTTTTTTGCCCCATTTCTGTAACTGTTTTTATTGTTACACTCCTGCTAGTACACAGAACCTACTTAATTTATATACCATTGTATAGATGATTAAATGGAGATTAATACTGTACTTGTTAACAATTGATTTAATGCAGCACAAATGGAAAAAGCATCAAAATAGTTGAAAAAAAAATCCTGTCCGTCAATTTATGAACCCTGAAAACATTGTAGCTTGCGATAAAATCAATTAATTGAGTCATTTTTTTTTTGTACGTTTGTTTCAGCCCTAGAAGGAACCCTATTGAAAATGGCTCTTTTATTCAAAGTAGTTTAATTATAATTAATAAAATACTAACTAAAATATAATATCTCTATCTAAATATTTCCAACCTTTGACTTAAGTTGCCTAGCAACCGCCAAGTAAATATCTTTGTCAGTCTTTGACATTACGACTTCATGAAAAGTTATAAATTGTTCATTTTTAAACTATGTTTTGAATTTCTTTTTCGTTTATGAATGAGTGTTATTTATGAGGCGTGCACTTTTGGATTTTCCAAACTATGTATCTTTATGTTATGTTCCCGGCAGTCACACGTATTTGTGCATAATAGTTGTTAACTTGTTACCAATAATGTACAACCACAAACGTTAAATAATACTAATAACTGTCCATAAAATATACGTGTAGCGAAGAAACAATGCATGTTCCCAACGCATTAACTTAAGATCCGGCTTTATACACCCGTATCATGCGATAAGTACCACGGAATCAATTAAACGAAACTTAAATATGCTAGCTTTTGCTCAGCGATGCGTCGTAAGTGAAGTTAACTAAGTTTTTGCTGGTAACATCATCTGAGGTTGATATATCGTTACGATTTGACCTTTACTCAATGAGGACGGATATTAATTTGAATTTTGATGTTTATGTTCAAAGAAACTGTGACAGGAATTTTAACGATGTAATTAGCGGCTTGTAAGATAGAATATGATGGAGGTACTCTATACTCTTTCTATATATTCCTTTTCTTTGTAAAAAGTTTTTAAATTCGCGCTATCGTCTATGGGTGTAGAATGTTCTCTCACATCCTGTTTTCTCTGCTCGATTGCATATTATTCTCTCTCTAGGTAAAACTGTTCACATCTTCGGATATTTCCGGTTTAGCGCCTCCTACGCTGACATTATATTTCGAACTCGAGAAAAGGTGTTCTTTTATGTTCTAAGTTACCTTTACTCTTTTTAGATTTCTGTGAATCTCTATCACATCTATTTATCAATTCCCGAGTCACAGCTACACTCCAATCATTATTCGTACAGAATTTTCCATTGCTTTACCTTCTTTCGATTGTTGAGGTAGTCTAACAAATGAAAAATATTCCAACATTGCGTGGAGTTGATTCGAGATAATTATTTATGTATATGTTGTTGTTGCTAATGTCACGTCGTCTAAACGTTTGGCTTACGTATTAGCGTGAATATAAGTCTTAAGTCATAATACGGCGTTCGGTGTTCACTGTCAACAGTGGCGACTAGTGCAAGCAGCTCGCAACCTAAACGCCGTACTGTCGACAAATTGATTAACATACATACGTACTTAGTTTGTGTTGCATGTATTTATTTACTTGCCGCTAAGTACTGTTTGACTAAGGTTTCTTTTGCTCATGTTTGGCTCGGGAGTTTGTTGTTTGTAAGCGCTGAAGCAATTTCGAAGTTCATTATTATTTGTGTTGGGATAGGTTGTGGTTGATTAGCAACATGTTTTATTGATATTTTATCTAATGTTATTTCATTTTCTAGTTTCGCATTTAGTTTTGCTTCTCTATCGTTGCCTAGTGGTTCGCTTTCTATATTTTCTTCACGTTTCCATCACGTACGTCCCCGATAGATAGTTGTCTCCCGTATCATCTTACACAACATCCTATTCGCGTTTCTCGGGACTGCCACCGACTGCCACGTAGGTTAGTGGCTTGTGATATCAATTACAAACTGATTAGCATAAGCACGGTTAACGTTGCATTTGTAGTATCTTTCTACTGTGTGCTTGGTTGGAGTTAGTTTTTGAAGCAGGAGTAAATTATTTAAGAGAATCAAGTGTACTACGTTCTCGTTTATCTTACTTGGCTGGTTGTAAGAATCAATTAACTGGATCATTACTGTTACGCATTGCGATCGTGCATTTTTCTTGAAATCTGTTATCAGCGCACAAGTTTATGATGCTGCTCTTTCATCCGATGTTATCTCTTAATCGCCGTGTGCGATAGCCACGGCATGAGATATGCTGCTTTTTGTTGTAATTATTACATTTTCCAACTACTTGTATACATACGTATAATAATTCTTCTCTGTTCGTTTCTAGTGTCTATAAAACACGTTTTTAGTACTTTTTAGCAAAAACAGAATGCTGTATTTTGTTTTATAACTGCCTGCATTCACCCTCTTTGTTCTCGAACTCTACCCTATACACGCGACGGTAAGCTCGCGATAATCCAATAAGCTGAATTGGAAGTGGCAAGAATTAACCTTCTTAGTTCTATATGAATACGCTGTAACTCAATGCTAAGAACTCTATACCAACAATTGTGGGACTGACGCGAGTTAGTGCCACACGACGAACAAACAGGAAATTGATTAATGGAACAATTAAATTCAAGGCTTTGAAGAATTTTGGTACTTCTACAAAGATCAAGATCAAGAATGTTTTCAATCGAAACGATATTGAGATAAGCGAATGCAATGTTGCAGGTCGAACAGAATGAGATGTAATATATAGAACTATGACTGACGATGGGTAATGGTTAGTTCATTTTACGTATTAAGCAATTAGTGCATAATAAGAAAAATATAATTCAGTTCAACCAGAACGATGCACTAATTAGTCTGGAAATCATTATTTAAATCCTACTTAAATTGTCTGGGTAGTTATGATAAACACTATTAAAAATAGACTGAGCTCATCAAGAGAACTTTAATTATAATTAGTCGTCTCAAGACTGAGATCTCTTATAAACCAGCTATTAAGAATCGATTGTATTGAGTTAATTTATGCAAATCTTTGCGATTATTATCTGTAGAACAGAGGAGGCAATTTAACTAGTTAGCATGTTGAGTAAGCTCAGCAGACGACATCATCCCACAATAACTACTAGTGTATATTTACTTTAATATGATTTTATTCCTGAGAATTCATGAGCATCGCGGAACTGTGAGATTATTACAACAATATTCGTATATTCTACTTCTCTGACGTAAACAATGTTGGGTTAAATATTTTGTTTGTAAGTGTCACATAGCCGCAACATTATTACCTTACCCAGTGTTTCCCACAATACTTGTGTGATAATTAAATATGCTGAATTCATAATTTACAACCTTTCGTCCTCGTAACATTCCAGCAAATTGACATCTGTCATAATGTTTATTCCACTCTTTCCATTTGCCCAAACTCGTTCCCCGAAACAAAATATTTAGACCAATAAGGTTTCTCTACCTTGGCAAATTAAATTTTACGTTCAAAGAAACTGGGGAACATTTCGTTTAATAAATTTTTGAAGACTACTCCAATATTCATGATGAAAAAGGGAAACGGAATCAGTGGGAACAACTTTTTGGAGCATTACCTTAGCACCATTGTTTAGTAAGTGTACTTACACACACAAATCTTCGTAGAGTAGGAGCCACCATTCATATTTTATCTGATTATGTGATCTGCACACAATTTTTCGAAATAACAATGCGATGTATTTCAAATCCGATGTTTGTGTTCACGGGTCTGAATGAATGTTTCACGTAATAATTCTCCTACTGTGAGATTGCTTCACAAGTGCTTGTACGCTTGAATTAGATGATTATGTAACTGTTTTTGAACCCAAATGAGTTCAGAAAGTATGTCTTTTTATTAGTATGTCACACAACGTTACAACTAAAACCTTTCTTCAGAGGGTAGAAAACGCATTATAGGAATAACAGACATAAGTCTCTACGACATGTTAATATTATGATAATTGCAGATAAGTTAGATAAGTAAGTTGAGCATGAATTAAGTACGTAAGTAGGTTTTGTTATTTATAATGTTTTGAATAAACAACAAGACATAACTAAGCTTCAGTTACAATAAACAGTCTGCACAATAAATTAGACGCGACAGATTTGCTATATTAAACATTTCGCGTTTATATCCACATTTAAATGCATACATGTATCTTATTTCGCGCCGTTTTATCCATTCCGAATGTGGCATTAACTCAGGTTATCTGTATAATAAGGTATCGAGTGTCGACTCCTAGCTCCTAGGCGCACACGTGACCAACTTATCCAATAAAATCGCTAAACAGATTGTGAAATGACTACAATTAATGCATCCTGTATATATAGTCGTGCTCACACCGGCTCGCGCATATTCGTACATTCGGTGCTTGTTACCTCGTTTACTGCTGTCTCGGATACTTAGTTGTCAGGTTATTACGCAACGCTACTACCAGCCGTTAATTATTTGCCAGCGAACACTTAACTATGCTGTTGACAAATGTAGCTATGCTTAGCAATGCTCATTTAGTTTACATTTTCGATGTAAAACGAGAAACAGCTAACGTTTGCGATAGCTGCGCTTCCCTTTGAGCTGAATTTCTCTTTATCTTTGACAGTTTTATTAGTATCGTCAGATATAAAATTGTGTCTCTTAATAAAGTTGCTCTTGTGATGTAGTTAGCCGCCCACCTTCTGCAGCGGGTGATGGGGCTGGTGCATTACAGTTAAAAGTTAAAGGGTAATAAAACAGAGATTATTCTGGGTCATAAAATGTTTACTTTATAGAACAGTTCAAATAATGAATGAATGTATATTAAATCCTGAGTAGACAGTTAGCAAGTTGTTCAACTCTACCACAAAAAGTAACGAATGATGTTAAAAAGCGACGGTACAATTAGCTTTTCATTTTTCTTTGGTGTTAAATGGTGGAAACCTGAAGCTCAATGTGTTCATCTATTTAGCTACAGGCACTTTCGCGGCTTCAAGCCTCGTGTAGACTGGTGCGACGCGACACCGGTAATTGTTCTACCGTGCAGTTTTCTTAGAAATTGCATTGTTAAAATCGCGTCGCGCCGGTCTGCACGTGGCTTCATGGAAATTCACCGTTCTTAAATTGCCTATAATTTTTTTTCTTTTATACTTATTGAAAAACTATTTCAGGATAAATAACTGAATGAATGAATGTTAGACTGTTATTAAATTATCTTCGAAAAGTAAATAGTTCTTGAATTCAGTACATATACCGAATAGGAAAATGAATTAAGTAAAATATCTAAAGTATATGTTGTGTGTACATTTTCCTAACAACAAAATGGACTTTAAAGTAGAATTAAGCTCAACAAAATCTTTGGCAATGATTACAAAGTAAATGCTTCGTTCCACCAAATGTACAATACAGCTGTTGTTGTCAAAATTCTTAGTAACATAACAAGTCATAACAGATCCCTTCTTTTCTTATTCGTTGCTGTCTCTAAAGATTCTACATCTTATGAAAAAGACCAAGCGCTATGAATTTCCTGGCAGCTAGCATGATGTAGGTCCGATTCGCCTTAATTTTTCAGAATCCTCCACAACGCCTCGACTAAACAGTATATCTTCGTATTCTTCAAAAGTTTTCTTCACTCGTCAAAAATTTAAAGAAGCAATAAAACTAAATGTGGTAGTGTTAGTATGTTTAGAATTGTTCGCCGCAAGTTTTAAGAATTCGTTCTCAGACTTAGGTCATACGTTTCGGAGCTTTCAAACGGCGAAACTAAAATACTTTTGAGTATCGAGGTTAGTTGCTTCCTCGTATTTTTCATAAATCCGCTTCTGAATGCATGTTATCTTTCATCTTAATGGTGTAATGCCTACATTAAATGCTAACAGTATTTTTCCGTAGAAAGTCCGTGGGAATTTTCTAAAGCTTATTCTCCCTTCGATTTTACCAATGTGTTGCGATTCGATCATTGAATAGACGAATGTATGATTGTCATTTTTTTTTCTAAGGTATGGAGCAGTTAAATGCATTGATTTTTTATACACGGTGCACCTGACTGACTTTATTTATTTCACATTTTTATTTCACCGCAAGGATTCACATTACAAGATTGTAATACTTGCTTTTACATGTATTCTTCTATTGTAGACTTTCCACACTAACTTAAGAGTTTATTTTATGTTAGCTAAATTACTTAACCAACAATTGCTAAGCCTAACCAAGACCAAGCTATTCATAGGAGACCAGCACCCTAATTGCGTAATATGCGATCAATCAAAATCTGAATCGTTTTGAAATAGATTGATCCAGTTTTTCATAAGTTCGAAAAATATCTGCTCAACAACTTAAATAACGCAATGAATGTTGTTGAACTGTCAAAATGAAACGGATTAGTCGTAATCGTTTACGAGAATATGATACGTAATTAGATAGCTGATTATCTTCAAATCTATACAATATCAAACCAATATTAATATACTCCACTCGCATTTATGAGTTCATCTAAAAATAAAACGTCTAGAACATTTGAAAATAACATTCTTGTATCAATTTGCGAAACGATCGTACTCCACTTTAATCGGCTAGCCTATCTATACAAATGGTTTTATAATTACTATGGCGGGTGCACAAGGGCGGGATCCCCATTCAGTAACACTACAATGTCTGTATGACGCCCACGAATAGCAACACTGAATTTTTCTATTGTGAGAATTTCAATTCCCGCTAAGCGTCCGCGTGGGCCGGTGACGGTGAGCTAGTTTACTCACAATTTACGTGTTTTGCAGTAAATACTGCCTTTGAGCTTTATCAGAATAACAATGGCGTCTGTACTTATCAGCCAGTGATAATGTCCTCTGAAAAATAACCGTGTCAACGACCCAGCTACCTCGCAACCTATGACACGGAGTCGCCCGCGTTAGGCGTGGCACCGGTTTGTTATAAGTAACTAATCGAATTATCTTTTCACCGAAAGGTAAAAGGGATTTTTTGTAGACTTACTTTTTCGCCTTTTAATACGTAATAAGGTTTTTATGTTCGGCGAAAAATGAACTGTAAATCTTTATGACGTCAATCAGCGAATTAACGAGCTGTAGATTATTAATGCAAATCGTTTCCGTGTTATATATACTTATTATGAACTGGTTTTATTAAATGCGTTTCCACGTGGTATTGCTCGCTCGGGACTGATTGGACAACAAAGGGAAGTAATAATTTGTTTATAACCCAAGGGAACTACCTGTCCTGCCGGGATAAAAATAGTTTGTCCTTTCCTATGACGAGGGCTGTTTTAAACAAAGTTTCGTCATCAAGATTTAAGTCGTGGGTTACGTAATATAAACGGTCCTGCTTTATTTAGACTTTAATTTAATAGTTAGCTACAAATGAGAGAACGAATGCTCTTAGTTAATTAATTGACGCAAATAGATTTTACTGTTCAATTAAGATAATTGAAAAGCAGTTATTATAACTGCTTTTAAACTGTGTTATAACTTATTTGTCGAAACACAAATAGCTTACGTGTGAGATTTTATGGATTTCCGCTTTTGTTTGAGGCGATAAGTTAGCGTCTATGTTCATAGATATTTCTAAATAATCTGTTAGCCTTGTGCAACGTTGACTTTTCCCATTACGTATGCAAGTATGTCGGCTGGTAAAAGCACTGGCTCTGATGTACTGTTTGTTCTTCTTATCTTGGTGGCAGGCGACTAAATGGCGCTTCGGTGGTTACACTGCGCGCGGGTAGCGGTCTGTTGTGTTATACAGGGTTGTTTAATTAATAGAAATATTTATTTTCGGAGGCTTTGAATATTTTACTGTTATAAGGTATAGGTAACTATAGTAGTATTACTTTACTATACCAGTAATATTAGATGACGAAGCTCTATATAAATAAAAGCAAGTTCAAAGTTGTAATTTGAAATCTGTTGTGAATTTTGTATGGGTGTATTCCTGAATAAAAAATTATTTGAATTTTGAATTCGAAAGTCATTATTTTGGTTTAGAGATACTCGTATAGGTATAATACATAAACTCACGCGTTCTTCCCAGGGGGAAAGCAGAAACTGCGCCACCTGCTACGATCCTACATAATTATCAACCACACTACACAAACATTGTGAACTTAGTGTTATAATTATGCCAATATATCCAAAAGACCTTTAACAACCCTAGATTATACCGCACTCATGAAAACGACACGTCCGATAAATCGGTCATTCACCCTGATAAGCCAGTAAGTAGGTACTGCGAAAACGCAACGGAAACAGTTCTTGTTTTAATTTAATATCGGAAATTTTATGATATTTTACGGTTACCTACGTTGCGATGCCGAATTACAAAAGAGCTGAGTGCAAATGGAAAGTATTTATTGAAACGTAAAAAGGTATTCATGATTTTTGTGTCTCGTTTTGTTTGCTTTAATAGTATCAGCGGGTATGACTTTCTTTTTAATGGAGTTGTTTTTATCAACTCTTACTTTGTTGCCTTTGTGACTCTTCCAATATTGACATATCGTATTGAACTATTTAGTGTCATTGTTCTAAATATACACAGTTTTTTTCGTCCTACTGCCATTCTTCCCTATTTGGTTTGTGCCCATTTGATCTTGTTCGAGTCTTCTCTCATATTTACCGTAGGGTCTGAGTTCTTGGATGGCTTAGTATTTTTGGACTCTTTTCTTTTGTTTTAAGCCTCCGCTTGTCGCTGTCTCTGCGACCCTGGTCTAATCGTACCACAACCTAAGTGTGTTCTAAGACAAACTCAACGAAATGTTTGCTAGTTTGTATTGAGCATTGTTGAACCACTTCGTTACCTATTACCGGGTGGTCGTATGACACCTCACCTTCATTCATAAGTAGATACACTGGCGTCTTTTGTTTTCCCGAGTATCTGAATGTTGAATGCGTGAGTGCTCAATTTAATGGTCCCATAATTGTATTTGGTCGATGTTCTGCTGAGTCACTAAAGGAAGATATTAGTTGTAATAGTTTTATCATTGTATCTTGTTTATTTTCAAAGTTTAAGGAAGGAAGTGACAATTATTAAATATGGTGTCATTTGGGGGGCCTATGTTCACGTTGCGTACATAGTTTATTTTATAGGTAAATCTGCATTTGCTTTTAGTACACAGTTTGTTTGCTACGCTTAGCTAATGTTTGTATTCATTAACAGTAATTATTTCATTCACTCGTGCACGGCGGTCAGTTCCTTAATCGATCATATCAGCATCGAGTGTATTACAGAAAATTTTACAATTATTATTGAGTGCAACTTGTCAGTAATTATAATTAATATTGTAATGTATCTTTAAGAGCGTTTTTCAATTATTCGTCGTGTTCCGGCACGGACGTCCGATGTGTCATCATGATTTATTCATTATCATCCGTGCTAGTTTATAATGTGACGAATATCCCTCATGACATTATCGTCAGGTTAAAATGAATTTCGTGTGAACTGAAAATTATACACACCCTCTGTACAAACAATGTATACAGAGGGTTTAAATTTTTTTTTTTTAATATATTGAATTCTGATTATTGTGCTTGTGTTGTTCTTTTATTTGGTTGTGAAACAAAAAGGATAACTTAATCGGACCTCTCAACACTCAACCTTGACCGAGAGTTTCTCAGAATATTTCGTTGGAACTTACGCAATAAGTGTCTTTGACATAATTTTCTTTCGTCTCATGTTACTTTTCAACTTCACTTAAGAACGCGGCGACCTTTGAATTGTCCATACAAACGTAATACCTAAATCATTTCCAATTCGAGCATATTTCCACCAAATAAATTTGATATTCGGATTGAGACAATAATTATCTAGGCTTCCAATTCTTTTTTTTTTCAAAAACCTACCTCTACATGAAGTTTAAGCGAATTGCATTTCGTACATTTTTACAGCGTAAATGACTTGTTTTCATATTGTTTTTTCTTTATTATAAACAACAATATTTGTAATATTGTTTCATCACAAGCATAGCTTATATTATCAAGTTACAAATTATAGAAAAAAAATTGGAAAAACATTAAGTTTTCATTCATCATTTTTGGTATTACGGAACACATCCAAATTTCTCATAATTTCAGACAGCTAGTAGTGCTATCGCGTCAAGCAATAATTGTCAATGTGTGTGTGCTCTCTGTAGGTGTTTATCGCTCCGACAGGCACAAGGCACACTAACGCAACGTTCTTGGTTGGAGTTCGTTCATATAGTATTTTTTGTCAACTTTAGACGATTAGGTACTTTACAGTGTGCTGTACCTGTACGCGCGTATTATTTTTTTATCAGAAAGGGTATACTTCACAGGTGGTCCCATTGTCATCAAGTCAGGATTGGATGATTGAATCCTGGAGAAGTCGAAGGAACTCTTGAAATATTACAGGCGCACCTATAGCGATTTAGGTATTTTTTATAGTTACTCTTGAATTTGATCTCGGAAAGCACCATTTAGTGAAGTGGAAGTGATGATGAAGACCACAAATGGCCACCGGAACTTATCAATAATACGTATTTCACGGGTTGCGATTAGAGAAGATTACTTTAATATGGTTGCCAAGCAATTTATGCCTGTCACAATACATAGGGTGAAGTGGAGCTAATGGTGAAGTACCAGGAGAACTCCTCAACAATGAACGTCCCTGCATCGGGAAAAGCAATATTTTGTAAAAGGTGATGAGCAGTTGACATTAGGCTATTGTAACTTAGATAAATTACAAACCGACCAACTAAAAAGGAAGAAATAAAAACTTTTTCACTCTTCTTGCTCAAAAAATCCGTCATTGTAGCGTACCAAAGCGGAGATAAAATAGCATATCATCCTCTAGGGGAAAAAGTTCTTTTTTTTAATTTTTGTCTGTTTCCAACGAGCCTACCACCCATAAACGAAAAAGTCTGTTTGATCTATATATATTTTATAAAAAAGAATTGAACACTATTTCCTTGATCACGGCATCACGCGTGAACGGCTGGACCAATTTCGCTAATTCTTTTTACCCGACTGCCTCAGAAGGAGGGTATTACCCGACTGCCCCAGAAGGAGGGTAATGTTTTTCGAGAGTAGGTATGTATGTATGTATGTATGTCCATTTCTTTGGCACGCTCTGTAGCCTAAACGGCTTGATGGATTTTGACATAAGAGGTGTCGTTAGATTCGTCTTAATTGTAGAAGTGTCATAGGCTATATAATATTTATATATTGCATCTGCAAATACAAAAAAAAAGGGACGGGAAGGTTTAAAAAAAAAAATTATAACAATATTGGTATCAAATAAAAGCTAGTAACGAGACAATGCCAAATTTTGATTTTTATTAATAAAACTAAAAAGCTTGAAATAAAGAAAATTATTCAAAAAACAAAAAACCCGACTGCAAAAACACATAACTGAAAAGAGAAAAACAAGCATTATAATCTATAGAATTTTGGTATCGCAGGCGGGGCAAACAAAACTTACACCATACGTATATCCAGAGCTGGGCAAAATACATGCTTTGCTTTAATTAAAATACAAATTACAAAATACTATCTCGCACTTATTTAAAATACAAATTACAAAATATTTTTAAGTCGTGTATTTGAAATATAAAATACAAAATACAGTATTTTGACTAGTTTTATTTAAAATACAAAATACAAATTACAAAATACAGTCTGGTGTTAGGTTAGGTATATAAATAGAATAGAACTAATCCAGCCCAGCCGAAGGCAAAGGGAATATATTCTTACCATCATATTTTACAAAATGGCGACCGCTAAATATGTCACAGCATTCACAGGATTCACTCCATCGCCGAATGAAAATTACAATTGACAAGTTATGTAATTGACAATTTTACGTATGTACCTGCAGACTATAGTACAGTTTAAGTGCAGTGTTGCCAACTTTAAAGATATTACATATTTAGCGGTCGCCATTTTGCTTACGAAAGCTATCGAGCGCTATTTTCTGCAGATCGCACCCATTCATAAGATCGCTAAATGTATTTATGTTCAAATGTATTTTGGAGCCATAAGTATTTGAAATACTAACTACAAAATACCTCAGCGTCAGGTATTTGAAATACTAATTACAAATTACATTTATAAGAAGTAATTGAAATACAAATACCAATTACGTATTTGTATTTCAATTACGTATTTCAATTACAAGTAATTCAAATACTGCCCAACCCTGCGTATATCCGGTTATTAGTTTGTCCCCGCCTGCGATACCAAAATTCTATAGATTATAATGCTTATTTTTCTCTTTTCAGTTATGTGTTTTTGCAGTCGGGTTTTTTGTTTTTTGAATAATTTTCTTTGTTTTGTTGTGTTTGTTATCTAGTAAGGACATGGTTCTTAGGATAGGTTGGTGAAGGTAGGGTAGGTAGGTAGGTAGGTATGTATCTTGGTAAAGTGGGTATGTAGGTAAGGTAGGTAGGTATGTATGTATGTAGGTAAGTAGGTACCTACCTACTTACCTACATACATACATAAATACATACCTACCTACCTTCCTACTTACCTACCGAGGTAGGTAAGTAGGAAGGTAGGTAGGATAGGTTGGTAGGTAGGATAGGTAGGTAGGTATGTATGTAGGTAGGTGTAGTTAGGGTAGGTAGGCGAACCGTAGATGAGTGCATACCCGTGCGAAGCCAGGGCGGGCAGCTAGTTACTAATATTATTCGATAGGTACCTACTTATGTGTCTAAAGAGCCTCAGCTATGGCCTCAGCGAGTATTTTGTAGTTTGTAAGTTACACAATTGACATAAAGTTCATTATGCTTTGACCCAATTTCGTGCCAAAAACTCGCTTCCATTCCGTTCTGCGCCAATGTAATATGAGCCGTAGCGTGGTGAGTATTGGCCGAGACGGTATAAGCTAGTTGCTCTCCGTACGCGACGAAGCCATAGCCACCCACCACCAAGTTGTAGTATTGTAAGTACCTACCTACTTATCATAACGCGGTTGTACGAAGTTTTGTCATGTCACTGTTCCTTTTCTTTACTTATGTGACCGAGCGGGCGTAATTATTGTCTCAAGGACACTATTGAGAACACTGCTCGCTCTAAATTGAGTTCGCAATGTATTTGCCAAACATGTAAACAAACACGAGTTTTCCACTTAGACAAATATGAACTTTATGCTAGTGTAAATAAAGTTGATTTTAGACTGACTAGTAATGTTGAAAAAGTCATAAAAAAAAAATGAAGTTGTAGCGCAAACTGAACCTTATGTGTAGTCCATTACAGTTATTTTTCCAAAAACTCGTGTTTGTTTAGATGTTTGGCAAATGAACTGTGAACGCAGATTTTTATTTCTCGGTGCAGCAGCGGTGCGACATCAGTATGTTCGGATGATGAAAATATACCGCCACCACGTGTCGCTTGCACTTACGCACATGTCGGTAAAAAATTATGCAGAGCTGCTTGTGCCGTCGCAAAATAGTGTTGAGTTCGCCCAGGTTCGCACCGCACGGGCTGTTATTTTCCGCGGGATGTTTTTTTCGCACACTGGATTTTCAACGCGTGTTTTTTCAACGCGCTAGGACGAGAGTGTCCCAGCGCGTTGGATTCTCAACGCTCGGCTCAACATGGAGAGTTTAAAATCCAGTGCGAGACCACCAATAAGAAGTGGAGACCACTCTAAAGGAAATAAATAAACACAAACAGACTTAAAATAAATAATGACAATAATAATAGATATTTATCCCAATAATTTATATTTACGCGACGTGCGTAATGACTACTCTAGCGTCGTCCGTCGGTCCGCCGATTTACCCACAAGTCCATGCTCGATAACGAAGTATAGGTACACTTCGCGTCAAATAACTTTGCCGCTCTGAAGTTAGGTTGCGCATGCGTACCTACTGGCATGCGCGCTACTGTTTTATAAGACAGATTGACTACTCCGCAGTCATATAGAGTCTACTTCAGAGCGGCAAAGTTATTTGACGCGAACTGTTGGTACCTATCTACCTTATTTGTATGACGTATCTACTAGCTAGGTTTTCTCTACAAGGCCTTCTATCGTGAGATTAGTCGAGATATCCTAAAATATTGAGACATCGGCATGGTAAAGAAATTTCCAAAAAACGCATTACTAGTCTGTACATTCACTAGCGATTCCCCAAATTAGTCAACAAAAATAAAGCAAATAATGAACATACCTAATTATTACTCATAATAAATATTTATGCTGTCGACTCGCTATGAATGAATGGCAGTACCTACATCTATACACACACACTGCGAAGCGCGCCCGTAATCTGTGGCCCCGCCTTCTTTTGTCGAACAGAGATAGCGATATTCCAAACGCATTTTGCTATCGTCTCGAGTTTGCATTTCGTGCCGTAGTACGTCGGCCCCTTAATATGGAACTTTCCTACTTGTGGCATTTTAACAGACAAGTGTATAAATAGTCAGCTTTGCATACATGTACTTAATTACCACTAAGTAAGCGTATCTTCAGTTTTTATTTGAGTGAACATATTAATTGACGCCTCGGGCTAAATCGAGTGAGGCCGCGGTAATAAATCTCTCAACTAACTACTGACACCGGGAACACGGCGAAAGTGAAATTATTCACTTGTTCTATTTCATAAATTATACCTGTATAAAAACTTTATAGGTACAGCCGCCAGCACATCAACCTACTCCAATCTGTCAAATTTTCCCAATCATCATTGAACCTTATTCCTTAGCCATAAAGTTGAATATCTATTAAATAAATTTGACAGATTGTAGTAACTTGATGTGCTGGCGTCTGTACTTAACTTTTTTTCAACGTTTTCATTATAACTGTCTATAATTACGTGTTACACACAATTTTACTCAGTTAAACTGTTAATAGGTGTTACTTACTCACCACTTAGAACGCAAAAAAAGCGAAATTAAATAGAAACACAAACCATTTTCCGTTTGCATTATAATGACGAGTTTGTATGTATATCTGTCGCAGTAAGATGGTTGAAGCTGTGATATAGTTATATCCCTAGGGATATAGCTGTAAACCGTCATAGATAGATAGATAGATAGAATATTCTTTATTATGTACACCATAAAAAGTACAGGTATAAATGTAGAAATTTTACATAGGGTGACACAATGGGCGGTCTTATCGCATAAAGTTATATGAACGCGGTTCATTACTGTCGGAGTGCTCTAATTTTGATACTGCGAGTCTGCGACCAATTTCGACGAAGCGCTCGTTCGCTCGCTCGTTGTTGGTCACTGTTCTAACCTAACCTAACCTATTTGGTCGGAGTGCCTTAATAGTTATAATTATTACTATCGTGCTCGTATTATAGTTATATTCCTTGTAAGACAGTTATGAAAAGCTTTCATATAATTATTACGGTATACAGGTATATCTCTAGATATCCCTAGGGATATAATATATCTATATCACGGCTTCAACCATTTTACAGCGACATATCCACATGAAGCTTAGTATTCACTATTTAGAGACCTATTTACGTGTTAGTGTTCAATAGCACGTCGATCACGGTTACGTAAGGGCAGGACACTTATCGGCACATGTAACCGGTTTCAGAACACAGCACAATGTTAAATACAATATGAACAATGGCAGGCGGTCGCACACTCATTGCACTCAATCCCGCGCAGTAATACCTCAATCGGTGTCATAATAAATCGATGTGAAAACTCGTTCCGTAGTACAGGCACCCGTCAAGGACGCTCTTGAGACGCACAAACAAGTCGGTCACATATACAGCGTATGTTCCATTTTAATGGCTGCGGGGATCTTATTGCTGTCGTGTGTTTTCGTACCGGTCCATTGCGCTTTATATTAAAAACTGCAATATCCAGTATCGCATAATGCAATCCACGAACAAGCTGCAGCCGGCTAACCATCCTATTATTGTTGTTTTACGACCTGCTACTGAGCCGACCACTATTGTTTTATTGTTAAACTAACCGTAATGTAATAGATAACGCTTCATAGAACTGTATCGGTAAATAAATAAATACGTTATCTAAAATAGTGTTTTATAAATATTCACTTTGAGCGTTGTGCTAACAAGTGCTCGATAAAACGAGGAAAATGGATTCGCTCGGTTCGCCTAATGACTTTCATATACATTATTGTTGTTTGTTTAGATCATATGTTTTTCTATAACTCCGTCTGTGGCAAGTAACTAAATCGATTGTATTATGTCATTACTTTAATCAAAAAAAGGGATGTATTGAATAATTCACTTTTAATTTGATGCAAACAGCTATAAAATTGTATATCAGCACTTTAAAATAATAATACATCCATAATTTAATATTATCACTTTACTAAACATGAACCTGATTTCTGCGAGCAACTTGGAAGTAGCGCTCGCCAGCCGCTCCCACGGCACCGCTCGCTTCGCTCGCGGTCGGTCACTGTTCTAACCTAACATAACCTATATCACCCAGTTCAATATGACGAATCATACAATCTGCCTGCCTCTAGATAATTAGACAATCCTACGACATAGTAATAAGCTAAGCGTATTTATAGTGGAAACCATTTTTATAGTTCATTCTATTAATTTTAAAGCAAAACATTTTAAAGTGTAATAAAATCAATAAAAATCAAGTAAGTAAAGTGACTAGTAGACTAGACCTTAAATATAAAATCCTAAAACAATGTTCCTAAAGAAAAATCTAAACGGCAAACAATTTTCCGTGTAGTGGACGCAATGAGTAGGACGAGCGAAGACAAAGGACTGAAATTAGGACTTCTTAATAACATAATCCGTTTCTTGATGATAGAAAGAAAATTGTATAAGTACCTACAAACACATGATTTCCTATCTGAATAGTTTATTATTTCATCAGAGGTTTTCCCTTTATGCGGACGTGCTATTTGAAACTTATGCATCCATATTATAAACAGTGCGGATTAGTCATCCTATTTGCCAGAACATACTTTTTAATCGACATTCAATTTAACATAATATTTCTTCTAACTCCATGAATCATCAACCAATAGCTTTCTGGAATTCTTCATACATTCGATCCAGCACTTTACACAACCGCTTTTCCATTGTAAACGGTAATAATAACCTAATTTACAATTTGTATGGTTTTGTTTTGATTGTAATGTTAGAATTTCATAGTCTTCAGCACCCATAGAAGTCTTTTTTAGACTTCGCAAACAGTTCTTGGAAAGTAAGTTCAACGATAGTAGAAGTTTGTTCACCACAATCACAATGGGCTATTCGTAATAATAAACAATGTTATTGTTTTTAAACACGTATGGGAATATAAGAAAAACAGGGTGTCAGCTGTTTATCTTTTTGTACGGGTTGTAACATCGGACGGAGGGAAAGGAGGATCACTTGTGTTTATACACTGTTCGAACTATTCCGAAAAATACAGCTTTTTGTTAGCCGCTTCTTTCTAGCTTTGCGATATACGTTGATCCAGCTCCTGCCTCGGGCCAGGGATTAAAAAGCGTTACGTAAATACTATCCTCATTCTTTATTTTGGCTAGTACGTGATATATCCTGATATCGCTATTGATCAAGTAGATTTGTGAAAAATACCTTTGTAGGATTCTCTTGGGGATAAGCCTGAACGTGTATAGCTTTTGTGTCAAGAGTTACGTGGTACGTGGTTTAATATAAATTTTGCTCAGCTCAACGCTACAAGTGTGAGTAATTCTGTAATTGTGTCAGGCGCGGGATAACATGTCGGTTTAGATTAATTTCGCAGCGGTATATTTTTTAGGTTAGTCTACAGATGTGTTACTTAATTAGTAGTACTTGCAAATATAAATTAGGTGCCACGAAGCTTCTTGGCCTTTTTTCCATAGCGATGCCTCTTGAAAGGCGTCAGCGTTAACTTCCGTCAGAGAATTCCTGTAACGAACGGTTCAAAGTGACTGCATCAGTATATCCGTACATTCCCATAGCAAGCTTTTTTCATGACGCGGTTTATGCAAGACGCTGCATGTCACCGATGACTTATAGGATACTTCACCTCAAGCATACTTTTCCTATGACAAAAGTGCTAATTATCTAATGTGTCATGTTCGATTGTTTCAGGTACGACAAGTGGGACCGGGACAGGGGCGGGGGGAGCGGCGGCGGAGGCGGCGGGTCAGGCGCGTGGGCCGGCCGCGACCGCGAACGCGACCGCGAGCGCGAGCGACAGGCGCGCGCGCACCAGATGTCGCAGGCGCACGCCGCCGAGCCCGACGCATCGTCGCTCTTCCCGGCGCCGTTCAGGGTTAGTACTACTCCATCCGACACAGAATACAATACAAACCAGAAGGCACATGCGATCATAGTGCCATGCCGCAAACTGTGTAAAATTGGTATTGGTGATGTATATTATTCCATGCTGCACACTGTCTCCGTAATTAATATTCCTGATGCCCATAGGCGGCGATGACCACTTACCACTAGGTGAGCCGCCAGCTTGTTCACCACTCTATGGCTTAAAAAAAACAAAACAATTATTCCCCAATCCCCACCTGCCTCTCTTCCATCACCCTCGTGTCCTTATCCTAATTTATTTGGGTTTGGCCCAGAACCTCTTTCTCTTTCATACATTTTTATAAGCCGTCATATCTGAAGTCACTTCCTTCCTTTTCATATAATTATTCACTTAGAGAGAGAGACAGGTCAAAGAAAAGGTGAATGGATGGAGCCATTCACCTTTTCTTTGACCTGTCTCTCTCTCTTCCCACCCGCGACTATCCCTATCTTAAGAACATTTACCATTTCATCATTCTCCTGCCCTTATCCCAATTTATTTGTGGTCGGCGCAACATGTCCCTTTCTTCCATACTTACTTCTCTATTAGTCGTCATCTTGGTAGTCACCCCCCTTTCTAGCCATATCATCTTTAACACAGTCCATCTATCGTTTCTTTGGTCTTCCCCTACTCTTATAGCCATCGACATTTATACTCAAAACTTTCCTCACGACATTTTACCATTTATGGGAAATATTGTTTTCTTTTTCCGTCACACGCAGCAATTAATATAAAACAAACCATACTACAGATTATTTTCTGTTGCTTCAGCTCTATACGCGGTTACGCCTTCTGGTTGATCTGTATTCTGAGTTTCCCGACATACTGACGCTTGCACACTTTGTGTAATACATGGCCACGGTCACACGTAAGGCCAGGCACACGTGAAAGAATCTTCCTTGCTAATGGAGCATTCCTAAAGTCGGCCCTTCGTGCTTAGGATGAGTTCTTGCTAACCATGGATGATATTCGATTCGAACTTGTCCACATTTTCAACGGTTGTTGGTATTTTACAATAACACGTATCGTTATGCTGTACAGCCTACAGCCCCTTATCTGAATATGGAAAACCAATTATCTTGATTAAAATTTCGACGTTTCAGTTTATTTTTTATTTTTTACCAGTCTATAGCTGACAGGTATTGCTTCCAAATCTGACTGTTTATACAACAAATTTTGATATGTGTTTTCGTTTACATTTACTTACTGAAATTACAATAACACCTACGCCAGCGAATTATTCGTAAAAAGAACATAACACGTAGACCAGTACCACACAAATCCTCTGACCATTTCTGCGTAGGTATCCTTTTGTGTTTTTCTGTGCAACCCATAAGCCCATATAAAGTGCACAGAATGTTCTCTGGCGCATTTTTGCAAGCGTGGCGTTGTTTAGCTTTCTGCCAACCTTAGCACAGGACAGCACAGTGGACCCATTATGTTGTTGTAGTTAGAAATAGTTGCACTTTTAGGTCCTTTTAGGACCTTTCGTCGATATCTATAAGACAAAAATCTGGCCATAATTATGTGTAGCTTTTACCCATCCCTCAGGAACATACTGCCGCGATCAAAAGTATACTACAGTGTTAATCCAGGTTATAAACTATCTGTGTGCCAAGTTTCATCCTTTGTTTCGCCGTTTTTGCGTGATTCAGACATACATCCAAACATACGAACTTTCACATTTATATATTTTTTAATTAATGTGGTTATTAAAACAGATTGTAATATAAATTATTATAAAGCCAATTAAATCCCCGTAATAGGAGTGCAACTTCGTTAGCAACCGATCTGAATGTAAAATATTCATTAAAATGTCCTTTTTAGTCGTCATTCGATGCTAATTAATGACTAATTAGAGTTTATAATTATTGCTTTGTAGACTATGTTTTTCTACTATACCATATAGTCAACAAAAAACCAACTAATTAACTAAAAGAGTTATGAATTAAATTGATCGTTTAATTTCATAATCATAATAACAAACGAAAAAGCAGAAACATAAAAAAAACTGTACATTGGAGCTCTGCGTTAGAGGTGATTAAAAAGGATTAAATTGGTTGGAAAGGCAACTTCCTGTAAATTAATATAACACCTTGAAATCTTAGTTACTGTGGAAACTAGTCATGTCACAATCCTGGGGGCCAAGTCTACTAATTTACAAACGTCACAATGGTCTCTCCATTGTTAGTATTTGACAGATTTGCCATACAAAATCTGTCAAAAACTCACCATCGAGAGACCATTGTGACGCGGACGTTTGTAAATTATAAGACTTAGCCCCCTGGTTGGTCCCCAAACACATATATATCTACTCTGATAATATGGTCGAACACGCTAGAAGGAAAAAATTCAACAGCAAGTCCTTTTAACTTATCAATGTTGATTAACAACGTGACAAGGCCAGAAAAATGGTTATATGTTTTCTATTTTGCTCTTGTGAAGAGCAGTCCAAAGGATATGTATTCCGAAGCGCGAAGGACGACCCACGCGCAACCTTCAACGTTTGTGCACTATTGCACACTTGAAACTAATATCATACTACTACCTACAGCTCCCACTTCTATGTACTATAAAGTATATAAAGGAAAAGAGAACACGTTTCAGAATCATGACGTACATGCATCTACAATATTTATTCAGTGAAAGAGATTTAAAGTCAAACCGTAATAAATCTCAGCGGGAACTTAATTTGCAGAATTGAGACTGATTCTAATTAGGGGTTTATTCATTAAACGACAATTACTTTATATACCAGCCTTGAACAGAATACAACGAAGTTTAAATTTTTGCCAACATTAGTATTCAGCGACGTCGTCAAATGTATACAAAAATACATTTAAATTGAGTGTCCCGAATCGCTCTGCGTTCTGCGAATCATAGCCGGTGAAAAATTTATTCCGGGGTTTAGCAACGCCATTCACTGATATAGAAATCGCAATATGTCAAATAATCCCGCATAAATCCAATACTGATTACATTGGAAAAGTTACTCGGAAAGGATGTGTTGTAAAGACCCAAAAACGCACGTTTGCGATTAAACAAAGTTATGTTTGTTTTATTTACATTAAGAAGTTGAGGCGATGTTTGCTTCTGCGAATCGTGTGTAATGTTTGAATTCAAATGTTACACACGATTCGTGAAGCGAAACAAATATGGCCGAACATCTTATGTAAATACAACAAACATAACGGTGCTTTATCACAAAGCTGCTCTCATTCACAAACTGGCTCATCTTTTTCCTTTCATAATCCATAAATGTTATATTCTTTAAGTCCTTATGCTAAAGAAAATAATGTCAAACAACTCATTTCCATTCACAAAGTGGAACTTTCCGGAAAAACCTCCAATGTTAATATGCCAATTGTTATTCGGATATAGTAAATGCATGTGCATATTGAGGTAGTCGAGTCTAAACTATAGTGTGTCTGGTTAGTGCATTCCTTTGTTCTCGTCGAAGCATGCGCGCCGCAATCACGTGTCGATATTGTGCTTGCGCGTGTCACATTACAATGTCATAGCACGAAAATTCCACAGGTCCAAGTATGTGAAAAGATGAACGTTATTCGGTTACTACTCTTGTATGATCAATTTAAATGTAATTAGTTGTAACGATAGATTCGGAACATTTTCTGTTGTCAATTGATTTACAGAGGCCCACAAACTAGGCGGATACAGAACGTTGTTCTTAACTTTTACTTTCCAGATCAATATTCGTATAAATCTGGGCGTGAATTTTATAGTCCTGATATCAAATTCTCAAATAGTGAAAATGTTCTCAAATCTAGATCAGTTGCCAAACTAGTTTGAGCAGACAGGCATAGCACAGACGGTACCTTTTATACGAGGTTGGCAAGGAACAATAGTATAAGTGCAGTCTGAGCAGACGGGGCCAGTCACGATGATACCGCAAACAAAAGTTTTCACTTTAAACTTACTGTCGTTTTACCATCTCAGCGTTAGATCACTGAAATGAACAGAGATAATGCACGCCACGCATGCAAACTGGACAAGACACGTAACTTTAAATACTCAAAGCGGTTGCACAAATAACAGTTTCCACGAAGCCTATCTACTTCTTGCGATATGAGTGTCTCCACAGATCGCGTGATCGGCCGCAGTAAAAGTGAAGTATGTGGTTTTATTGCCACCCGCACGTGCCGTGTTCAGATCTAGTCGTCGTAGATACTGACTAGCGACTACCTACCTTAAACTGATAGCCGGCGCTCGACCACTTGGAGTAGGTCCCTGATAACGCGCAAACACCCCTCGTCAATCATTAGTGGTGTTAAATGGGCATCGGGTCGAGGGAGATCAAGTGTGTTTGGACGCGACCAGTGTCAAGCGGGTTCGAGGTCGTCCGCTGTTTACGTGTAGACTTCGGTAATTACGTTGATACGTTCTGTTGGAGCGCTATGTAAATTGCTGCCAAAATGATTTTAAAGTGCTCAAATGGAACAACAAAATTAAGATAATGGCCGTTGTTTGCCTATAAGACTTATGTTTATTTGTCTAAAGTTTGTTAGAAGTTCTTTTGGACACGTAATTTGTGTTTTAAAATGTTTGAACTTCCTAACTTTTTGCATGTTGTTGCTCAATTGTGGTGTAGCGATTACGAAATCTGGTTCAAGAAAGATTACGTAATAAAGGAGGATATATTTGACTTTAGAAGTAGTTTCCCTGGAATGCAGAATGAACGAACTGTAAACTATGTCTGAAATAGTCGTGTCGGTCGTTGTAAAACAAACCGAACGTTATGAAGCTAACGTAGTCCCGAAGTATTTGTAGCAATTCTAAAGTAATTAAATTAAATTAATGTTCTGAAAATGCACACTGTAATTCATACTTCATGAAATACGATCAGCAAATACATTTCCTTTTCTGGATTTTCTTTAGTACTCCGTAACTTCTCCTCGCCGCGCGGTTCTCAATCGTATCTATCGATTTCACTTAATAACTTGACGCCTGAGGTACTATTTAATCATCTTCCATCGCATCTGGGCCTTGATACTATAGCAGAAAGTAAATTATTCTTGATTTTAAACTTAGCACAGTTCCTTATAACATTTTGATCATGTTTAAGAGTCTGACGTAAAGTGTCGTCGAAACTGCGCCAAAACGAAGTAGAGTTATAATAAGTTTTTAAAAGCGGTCGGCTTATCTGAGCCGACGGGTGCACTCGCACGACCCACTTTATGACATACAGTACATATGTGCATAAACACAAATACAACTGTAATTAAAGCTCCCTCGCCTCCCGCTCACCCTAGGAAATGGAGCCGATAGGGGGACGACGCTAGGCACCCGTGTTTCTGGACATGTGGAACTAACTCACATGTGTGGAACTGTGGAACACAGCCATATGCATCGCAATATCATATGTTTACACACGATAATACTCTTGCGGAATGAACAGTTTATTCAAATGGCGACGTCATTATTGTCATTGGCAACGTTGACTTATTTTAATTTCACTTTCGTAGCGTCGTATTTATCAATTTGTTTTTTGTTTACATCATTATTTTTATCGGCATGTTTACCGTGCTTGTAGTAAAGTCAGTTGGTGAAGTTTTAATGAGAATAATTTGATTGACTCTTAGCTGATCGTGGTCGATAATGAGCGCAGGAACATTAAAGCAAGGCAGACCTTGGAATATATTTCAGAAACTGTTAAAATAAATGTACCTGTTCGGAAGTTTGCTTCGTGAATTGTAAATATACTAACAGTTTCTATAATTTATTCTCTAAATAACTTTGATGTCGCATTGTCAAGGCCGCAAATGTAAATATAAATGGCGAGGTGCTGAACGTGACTGTATGATAGCACATTTCTCCATAACTCATCCCACTCCAACTGTAAACGCGCGAGATAGAGGTTACTTTAGAAGTAACATCTATTTCCGTACCTCCTTATTTTTATACGTTCGTGGATATTCTCATTTCTTTGTGTGTAAAGTTTGTTATATTACGTTGAGGATGTTAATGTGATTTGTTTCCTTTTCGCCGAAATATGCTTTCATTGTTATTGCCAGTTTCTTCGTTTGATTTCTTACCATTCTTTTGCTTCTTTGTTATTGTAATTTAATTGATTAGTTTGGTGAGTTGTTTAGCATCATTAGAATATTAACCGACGAATCTTTCGGACTGTTGTTGCCCTGTTATTTTGTAATCTCCAATGTGATCGGCCACAATGAGCAGTCCTGGGTGGTGTTCTATAATAATCTTCATTGTCAGGAGGGTCGGGAAATCCAATAGCTATGATGTCTGTAGAACAAAGGAAAACGTACCTGCCAATTCTCCGTAAACCTTGAGGTCACCTTTCGGCAACCACAATACCAACATGGCGTATTAAAATTTGTATTATGTTGTTAAACCCACAATAAACGAAAAGTGGAATATTTATATAGAAACGTGAGTTGGTCCTGTATTGAACACAATTCTCCAGTAAAATCAATGGAGCTTTAGTGTCGATCGGGGCTCGTGGCTCGTGGCTCGTTCTCTTAAGTTACGTTGCGCGGCGCCCGGTGGTTTAGGTCCAACGTGACGCTCGAATACAGCCTGTCAACAGCGCACACATGTGGAAACTCATTTATCATCAGCACACATTAACACGATTCAAAAGCTTTGCTGAATATGAATATGTTAGTGATAAGTGGCTTGTTATTTTAACATAGAGTTTTAATCTGTCACACAAGTCATATTATCTGTGCACAAGTTAAGGTGTATCCGCTTCTGCAGCCCGCGAAATTCAAGTTTTCTTACGTTTTTTGCAATTTGTAGTTCAGTGTCAGGTTGTATCTTGATTAAAATATGATTCGCGATAAATATATCCTACCTGATTCCTGTTATAGTCGCGTACCATATTTCATCAAAAGACAACCCGACACTGACCTGTAAATTGCAAAAAAACGTAAGAAAATTTGAATTTCGCGGGCTGCTACTGTGGATTCATCTTAAGTATCGGATTTAGGAATCAATGTTCCGCAATCAGAAGCAAAAGCTCAAAGAAAAAGCTTCAGATCATTTGGAAGTAACCTATTCAAAAGAGGAATCTTGAAGTCTTCTTATCGGGAGACAAGTCAGAAGAAGTCACATTAAAAGTAAAACACGAGCCATCAATAATGTAGTGTTCGCCTTCAATCTTCAAGCCCATATATACAAACAATAATAAATCATTAAACTAGCAGGTTTCGTTTCAATAATGTTCGGTTGACAATGTAAACGTAGTTAATCATCGGCGCGCCGCAGACCCACAGTTCAATAAGGACAAGTCGACGACCGCTCGGACACATCTCGTCTATGAATAAATAATCTATTGAAATTATATTAACCAACTCGACGCAGAATGCCAGAATTACACCTGTGACCTAGCTTAATTCGTTCTCTCATTATTCATTAATGTAAACGATAAGTTAAGTGGCAATGTACAATGTTGTGAAGTACAATAGGAGCTCGGTACAAGTACAATGTAGTATTGCGGAGCGTCTAGACGGCCTTATTACAACCCGCCGCCCATCTCCGGCGCGCGCCCTATCCCACCCCACAAATATCAAATGAAAATATGCCTTTTTAATCATACGAATACACGCATTTCCACTAAACCACGTAACAAAACCAACATTTATCTGTTAACAAACGCTTCAATATCCATCAATCTGGTAAAGAGATTATCCCCGTTGATCCTCGCTGCGTAACGTGGGAACGATATGGAAACTCGTTCCAAGTTCAGAAGAATTGTTTGTAGTTCGGGAGGCCTATCATCTTACAAGTTATAGATAAATTAAGCGCGCCTACCAGATAATGTCGTTGACTCGATTTGGGTCGATGACTTGTCATAGTAACCAAGTTTGGGACGTTATTCATGTACCCTGTCCTACCAGGTGGTACATATTTGTATGTCGGCTATTGCCTATGCCTACCCCATCTTGTTCTAATGTAAGTAATAAAACGCCGACCCCTCTGAGCGCGTCCTTTTTGTACTTATTTTGCACCCTTCTTGTGAACTCTAGGCCGTTGACTCCCCGAATATTTTTCTTTATTGTGTCGTAAAATCTCTGAGTATCTACTATTGTTGTTACCTGTAATGATTCCTCTTTTACTTCTTTGAAATCCTTAGAATTTACGAAATGAAATTCTGTTTTACTGATTTGTAATTTTGTTATTTTAGTCTGAGTGCTGTTGTAACTTGTAATGTTGCTTGTTTAATTCCCGACCATTAATCGCTTATGATTAAAGGAATTCACATTCATATTCTTTTGGTGCGAGATTGCAAATCAAATAATATGCAAGATAGCAATAAAAAGAAAAAATGTCTTCCTATTATGTTCACGACGTGCTGGTATTTTCCTCAGTGTGGATGCCAAATTGAAGATATACTGCGTGCGTCATCTTTCCTCGAGGAAATGATCGTTGTTTCATCGGTAATTTCAAGGAACAGGAAACATCCGAGAATGGAAACTGCATAATTATTGCCACTATCATAAGATTAATAATAACTACAATATTGATGCCAATCCGGTTGAGTTGCGTTCTCGGTATTGACACACTAATTTATATCATGTCAAGGGCGGAATTTCCAAAGATATCGAGTTATTTCGCAATTATTTGTCGTTCTAGATTGACAAAGGAGATGAATGTCCTGATAAGCGATAAATCTATTTCCTCGTACTGTTTTTTTGACCCTCTGTAGCCGAAACACTTTGAATGGCAGACAGATGCTTCAATGGAATGAATGATTTATTAATTGAAACCAATTCATCTTGCAACCATATCCTTTCAAAATGCGTCCCCAATTTCATAACACCCACCATATTTAAGACAGGTTGTCTTCTCCCAAGAATAGATAGCCAAAATTAAAGATGGCCGAACTTATTCAGAGGCATGGCACACTTGTGGTTACTTGATGCAACCGGCCCCTGAAGTACGTCCTTTCGTCCGGGCGGGCGCGGGCGGCGCCGGACGCCCCACAGCAGTCGCGGGGCGTTGACTCCTCAATACCACCCGTACCACCGCACGTACGGGATTTATGATAGTCACAGATACGAATAACACGTGGTGAAATTCACTTGTTCACCTTAATGGGAAGATTTATATGACGAGGTGCCAGGCGTTCTAGATTGTTAATTCCGTGCGATGATGTGCTATCGGAAGGAGTTTGCGAGACGGATCGACTTGTTGCTTCGACCAATTTAGATTTGGAGTCGGAAGATAGCATATATCTTAGCTATGTTTGTTCAACTTTAAGCTCTTTTGCACTGATTTGTTACTCAAATATGCCCTATATTGCGCGCAGAGCTCCAAATTAGAAGCAAGAATGTGGCGAATCTAAAATTACGCTTCTATTATTTTCATAGAAATCTATTCTTACTTTACGTTTACAGTCGCAACACATACTTTGTATTTCCGTAGTTGTCAGAATGATTGTTTTTATGCGCCTATTGACCTACATCTCACTTCATCTGTGAACATCGTACGAAACGAGAGAGTAAACAGTTTTATAAATTTAAACAGAGACGTATTAGCCATTTGTACATATTTGGAGTTCGTGATATCGGTACTGAACGTGTTTAGAAAATGTTGACTTCTACGTTTGAGAACACAACCCATGTTTACTTGAATTTCGTTAGCAAATATTAAAAATATTCAATTAAAACTTCGTCAATGTTTACCTAATGCCTTACACATCCAAGTTCATATATAAATTTTATGCACAAGTGTATAATGGAAGCCATGACGACCTTTTTATGTCTGTTAATTATAGACACACCGTTGTAATTAACGATCATATCAAGACCATCGATGTTATCAACAATATGAAGCACTTTATTGATACTCTGAGCCCTGATCCTTGAGGGTTAACGTTAGAATTCTTACTCGAAAAAGGTCACTTTAGGAAGAAAGCGTAACATACGCTTACTGAATTCCAAAGACCTTTATCGGAGATTATATTAGATCCGAAATCGAATCATTCCTTACAAAGACATACACGTGAAATGTGGAAACCTACTGCTAAAATAAAGATTAGTCTTCGACGGTACTCTGTAGGATTATGTGAATACAATACATAAATAAAAGGGACGTAAAAGGTACTTTAGTAAATAGCCGTGCGGAAAATACCCCAGTGAAACAGGCCCCGTAAATGATTTGCCGTTTCAATCAAATCTCTGCACATTCAACGGCAAACTCGAATACGTTTACCTTATTCCATTTCGAACTCTGTTCCCATTGTGTTAAAAACTATATGGATTTGCTATTTTTATTTTTTTTATACCGGTGTGCTCTGAAATTGAATCAGATGCTCAGATTATTTTGATGTGAACTCGTTTGTGAAGATCGAACAATTTGTGTGGTCAGTTGTGGTAGATCCTGCCGGAAGCTGTTGAATCTGTTGAGATTGTTTATTTTTTAGATATAAGATTTACTCCTACCACTTCTGGATACAGTCATTGCGGGATATGGTTCTCTTTATTAATATTTATAGATTTAGAAATTGCATTATCGTCTCTTACGTATCTATGTTATAGCATTGTAAAAAGTCCACTGTCAGACTTGAAATTGCTATCTTCCGACCTTGTCCCAAATGATCGCCCTCTTTTGATTATTGCATCTAATCAAATTTCCCCTTTCCAAAACTCGCAATAATATTTAAATCAATGGAGTCTAGAGTCCGATTATTAAATAAAGCTTAAACAATCATTGTGAGCGGTTCCGGCGGGCCCATTTCGTGGAGCGATTTAATTAATCATATTCTTGTTATAGTAACAAAACTGGCGTTATCAATTTGCCGCTCCGATTTTCAATCAATAAATCATCACAACGAAATTGGTTTGATATATTTCAGGCCGTATTTATCAAGCCGCATTCAGTGAATTCCATTCCTACCAAAATTTTGTATACCCAAAAATATATGAGGCAGGAAAAATTATGGACCTGCAATTTGCCATCAGTTTCTGCATAATAGCAGTTTTGAAATTCATCACGTGTCACGCCATCAATCTTGAAAGCACTTAGCGGGTAGGGGCTGAACCCTATAATAAAACCATAAAAGCCTGATCTGCCGAAACGCTCAATAACGGGAGATTATGGCAGAAATTGTGGTATTATTTGCATGTATCCCCAATAAGCGTGCGCTGTGAATCACATTGGTCGACAGTGAGCCGGTTTATTTAGGCCGAGACGACACATGCCGGCCACACGGTCGCGGCCTCGCGATGATACATACGCTATTTACGATTGTATTACCATTTATAAGCTTACCAGTTCTCTTTCTATAGGACGACGCATTGCTTTTGGTTCTTTTTGACTTTTACCCGCACTTGAAGTATGGGCATTCAATACAAAGGGCACGTGTCAGAGCTCGAGTTAATACAACGTCAAGCTTTTCTTAAACCGATTCTTATGATTCTTAAGTGTTTAACTTGGGTAAGAAAAATAACGCTTCTGAAGTACTGGCCACGTTTGCAAAAAACTTAACAACAGTGACAGTTAAAACCTTCAAATACATTGTTGAAGAAGTCAAAGATCTCAAAACATAATTATTTACAATGATGTTGAGTTATTTGCGAAGAATAATATAAACAACTATTTAAAGAAGTAACTAATGATTCTTCATATTAGTGAAATGATATGGAATCCATTGCCAACGCTAAGTATTAAATCAGCTAGGCTACAAAATGACAGATAGAGTTGAGTGTAACATAAAGACACACGATTGATGATGATTTATCGTTTTAAACGATATATCACAAGATAAACTGACAACCTAATCACAATACAACAGACGAAATTGGAACTTTTTGTCATAAATATTTAAATGTTATCTGTGATGATGATGATGACGATATCATTGATAGCTTACATCATGACATAGTAATTAATAACAATTAAAATGTTTTTTTGGATATCAAGGGATATAATTTACTTTTTAAGACAAAACTTAATGTAAAAGTTGAAATTGATGAAGCGACTTTAATCTATATTGACAATGTTGAGGATTTAATAGATGTTCATATTTGATCCACATTTGCGGACAAGTTAAAGTCAATTCAATTAATGCTTCAAGTTACTATACAAACCTGACACTGTAGAGACAGATGCCTAGACATTTTCAAGGCTGGGAAACTAGGTTATAGAACGAGGTCAAAAATTTGGCGTGCTAGTAAATGTGAAGGAATAGGTTTAACTTTAAACCTTAAAGCAAACTGAGCTTTGTCAAATGTTTTATTGGCCTTGCTTGTTGATATGCTATCTTATCGTTCCTTGGTATTCAAATATACGAATACAGAAATACTACCATCTGTACTTATTAACTTAAACTTCCTCGTGTTATTAATTCTCGTCAGGGATGTAACGATTCCGATTCCGATGCCGATATATCGGCCGATACATCGACATCGCCGATTACATACAACCGATGTTAAACAGTGCCCGAAATACAAAAAACAAAATACATACAAAGGCTTGAAGTACATAATTCATTATTTATTTGATTTATTATCTACTAAGCCATCGATTGGTATCGCCGAATATTTACAACATGACGATGATACAATAATCGGTATCGGTATCGTACAGGAAAAATTATGTATCCTAACATCCCAAATTTTCGGTAATATTAATATCTATTTTATCTACAACTTCCCAGACCAAATAAATCTTTACTTTATTATCTTCCTAATTCGATCAATCTAGAGATTTCTTTTAATTTCCTTGAAAGAAAACGGTTCCTGTTAATTTATAAAAGGACGTCGGCGTCGCTGCCTTGTACTGTAATATCTTAATCGGTCCTAACGACACCCACTTAATGAACTTGACCGGCATTGGAAGCGCAGCTCTTTTGACCCACATAGTTACTGATGACGTTATTGAAGACTAATAGGTTCTTTTGCCTTACAGGTGTCAGGCAGGCAGGATCGCGTGAGCCAGCAGATCCAGACCAAGCTTGGCGACTACCACCTCGCGCAGTGGTTTATCGACGACCCCAGCAAATCCATCGGGATTTGTGCTGAACCACCAAGTCCTGCACCATGTGAGTACCTACCCTTGAAGATACCAATTTATGAGTTAGGACAGCTTATTCCGTTGCAGGTTGCACCTGGTGCACCATGTTATGTAGTTCTAACCTGTTACCGTGCAGTGCATACGTCAATTTGTTTATGAATCTACCTATCGTAGTATATAGTCGCAGTAAGATGATTATAGCCGTGATTATAGCGTAAAATGGTTTTATGAAAGCGGTTCATAAATGTTGGAGTGCCCTAATTTTGGTACTACGACCAATTTCGACTTAGTAGACGTAGTTGGTCACAGTTCTAACCTAACCTATTTGGTCGGAGAGCCCTAATAATTATATTACTAGATCGTGCTCATATCATAGTTATATTCCTAGAAATACAGCTATATCCCTAGGGATATAAACTATATCACGGCTATAACCATCTTACTGCGACGTATACACTGCTGCATTTGGGCCTTCCTTGTATAATAATAGACGCCCGCTGTAAGCGATTTGGGTATTTACAGTTTGCCTGATGTGATGTGAGTTGTTGACTTGTCAATACAGAGCAGCTGAAATGGATAGAGCAAAAATATCCACTGCATTACCATCTCGCACAAGTTGTATGTCAACCCGGGTCATAGTCATCTATCTACAAACGTATACAAACGTTCTGTATACGTTTGTAGATAGATCAGAGGCTGGCAACCTGCCACTACATTGTTATCAACTCCTAAGCTCCTATGTTTATTAAACCTGGTTTCATAGTCCTTCGGTACCATTTCAACTGTGTTGCCTGTTAACCCGTCGGTGATGAGAATTGGGATATTACCTATGTATGTAGGTAAAGGATTCTGATTAAGTCCAATCGCAATTTGGTTACAGGCTTGTCTCGTGTGATGATAGGAGTAGAGTACCGAACGCATACTGATTACGCGTTTGTTTCTTATCATCTGTTACTTTGAACTAGGCTGCAGGTTGAACGTGATATGCTGCAATAAAATTGTGGGGGTTTAAGTTAGTTTTAGAAACCAAAGCAAAAGCTCTTGTTTCTTAAATTGAAGATATTATAAACTGTGGGTTTTAATTGATAGGAACGCCATACATTTCTAGTTTCTTAGACATGCACTTACTCTTTTTCAATTATAAGGAAGCAATGTGGATGATTAGTTACTAATAAATCGCTTTTTTATTGGCATCTTTTATATTTCTCATTATAGTTCTCAAGGCATTTTGAGTATACAAACAAAACTCAACAATACTATTTATGCATATATTTATGTCAAGACCATGAGAAGTAAAGTATTTTCACCATGAACTTTATTAAACAAATGCTTGCAATGAATTTCAGTCAAAGTTACTTTGAAGATATTAACTAGTACTTCATACGTAGCTTAGTCCACTTCTGAAATTCCTCGGAGAACGTAGTTTGAGTTTCAAGAGCTTCCAACTCGTTATTACTTAATAACTTTGAAAGATTTAAACCTACCAAACTAGTTTTAATAAATAGCTAAAATGGTGAAGGCTCTTTTTAATCGGCTGATGAGGATGAGTCAAGATCTAAGACTTCCTTTAAAATTGATTCCCAGGTCGGGGTCTTTTTTTATCACATATCTATTGGTACGCAAGAATGAAATCTATCTATTACCGCCATAAACTCATCCTTTTGCTAACAACATAATATAAAATTGAATTGATTTCGACTTTTCGACATTTACCTCTCTCTCGATAAATGGTGACCTAAATGTTTGACATACAATTTTAAACGAAATTAAGTCAAAGAGCAACGGACTATTCCATCAACATTCTCTTGACCAAATCTTTGTAATATTCGTGACGCAGGCCATATCGTTTGATCACAGCTCCTTGCCGTGCCTCCGGAAAAGGCTTCAGATCTCCGCAAATCATTGGCGTGGAAATTCCATTTAATTTCGTATAGATTTCGTCTTGGCCCCGATCCGGTGACGTTTCTGTAGAATGAAAATATTCTGTACCTATTTCGTGCATAATGGTTGTGAACTCGAGGAGGTTTAGCAGTAATATAGACTTGAGTGTTTCGTACATGACGGTGAGCAATGGGTAGCTCGCCGTCCGATAAGGACCAGGCCCGGGTCTACGGCACGTAGTGTTCCACGCGCGCCTCAAAGAGATGTCAGCAAAATTGACGGGGTCCGCTAGGACCGATGCCTACCGGGGTTGCGGGATGTCCTAAGGGGAAACCGTGGCCCCCGGCACAGGCAAGGGAAGGAACACGGGTGGGTTTTAGTCAGTAAGAGTCTGACACGCCCAGAGCGGAAGAAGTCATTTGATGACTTCCCACCCAAAAAAATAAAGTTTTTCGTACATTCTTTCGTATATTTAGGACAAAGTAAACATACACTTTATTACATCTATCTTCAACACAGGAGAAAGCGCGACCGATACACCCGTTGGTAACTAGCAGTAACAAAACCGTATCAAAACATTTACAGTATGTAGAACATTGCACGCCCACTTCCACTTTGAATTCAAATATGTACAACAATAATGTTTACCTCGCCAAATATTGTATAATATCCGCTAAATTAACATTACGTAACTACGAAATTGTAATCATATTTACATTAATCGCAATATTGTTTCAATCAGCGTCGGTCAAGTTACCAAACAATAAGGAAAACAAACTCCTTATAAACGCAGCAAAAAGTTTTTATTCCTCTCAAGACTCAAGATTATACCCAGTTGGGATAATTTCGGGGGTGGACATTACCATAACAAAAGAGGATAAAGTTATTTGATACGCGGTTGCGCCGTTTCTCCCTACTTTACAGAATCTACAATTTTTCAGGTGAACCTGAGTGGATATCTGATATTTTTTTCCCGTTTAAACGGATAATATTTGCGTTACAGCTAATTTGGACCAATTTGTATACCTACCCCACGTTCATGCATGGACGATGGACTTTTTAAGAAGTCAATTCTCTGTAAACAGTATAATCACGACAAAGATAATATGATGCCACACGGATAACATCTTTCAAAAACGGCTTTTCCTTGCAAAAGAATACAATTTACTTTAAATTGTTAACGTGAGTTTGTTAATCAAGCGTGACACAACATCCTTGATACGTCCATTAAATAAATTGTTAAAATTACCAACCATTATGAAATTAATTTCATAATTTCTATTAGTGCGGTGGTGAGGTGAGAAAATTGTAAGTTGCACGGTACGGCACAAAATGGTGGGGTGTTATAAACATTACAATGCTTTGTTTGCGATCGACGGTTTCCGTTGTCCGCTGGCTTATACTAAATGATTCAGTGGTGTCCACGGGTTTCGGACTCGGGATCACGGCCGGCCGGTCACTCTGTCACGCTGACGTCAGAGCGGGGCCGTGACAGCGTGACGCGTCGCCCGACACGGCACTAGCGACGTGACGAAAGATTTGCAGATGCATTCACATGCCCTCTATGAGCTAACTTTGCGTTGTGGTCTAATGAGCTATAAACGCTGTCAAGTTTAAAGCATATACAGCATGATGTTTAACGCTTTGCTGACGGAGATGCAAGCATGCGTAACTTGACGGTTTTGTTTTAAGTTTTTAACTTATTAACAGTACTTCTCGTTCGTTTCGCTTTATCGGCTCCTTTATATAAAGTATTGTTGCAGTTTTTGTGTGCAAATTGGTGTGAAATTAGATTTAATGATATCAAATCAAACACGAGTAGTAATTTAGCGTGGATCATTATTGTGGTATTTTGTTTAACTACGTACGTCGGTAAACAAGGAAATGTACGTAGAAATACTAGATGAAATAAACCTTTTATTGAGTACACACTGTACACAGAACAGATAAAATTGAGTACATGCTTACAAAACTGCTCCTTCAAAATAGGGTAACTTATATCATTACACACTTCATGAACAATTTTATTCAAAACTCCGGGATTTATCCGAAAGAATGAACCGCTATAAAACGTCACCGCCATAAAAAGAAGTAATTTATAATAATGATATTCCTCCAGAAGGAAATAATTGTAAGACATCGCATAAAGCCGAGCCAACTATCGTAGCGTTTTACGATCAGTCGGATACTCTGCTCGGTAGAGTCGGTAGCTCTTAATTAAACCGGTTAGAACAATGTACCTAACCTTAATCCAGACCTTTGATGTCCTATAAATTATACATGCAAAACACATACGCCAAACAGATTGCTGGAAAGTTCAGAGATAAATATGTAGCAAGATTACTTGCGAACGCTCCTATATACGTGTTATATTTATGCGAGAACCTTTCTGCAACTGCATATTATAGACATTGACTGCCTTACTTGCATGCGACGACTGCATTGTGAAAGTCACTCTCCATTGCGACTAGCTCTTTAACTATGCCTGTTTAAAACGCGCTATCATGCAACGTGATTAGTTACCAACTTAATGTCATTTTATGTGATTGTTATCTCTTTGATATTCGATCTTTATTGACCCTTGTCAATATCGTAATGGAATAGTGTCCCGTCACGCGAGACAAATTAAACGTTAAAGTGTATAAGCGATTGTGGAAATCAATGAATTGACTTGTGCGTTTGTGGTTGTAATGAAGAATGACCCAGTTTTTGCGCGGCCGTTGAAACCGGTCGCAGAAGCGTAAAGCAGAGTAAACAAGCGGTTGATAAATGATTCAAAAATCGCGAGCGACGCCTGTGTCGCGTGACAAACATTCGAGTCGTGTGACGCGACGTGTTCGTTGTCGCCCGCAGACGCGACATAGCGCCGCGCCCCCGCGCACTACGCCTAATGACTGAAACCAAGCACTTGTTTGTGATCAATGCCTTTCACTATTTTCTCTGGGAAAGTTCCAAACAATTATCTAATATCCTAATTCTATTATTTACTCAACCCGCCTCTGCAGCGTCTGTAGTATTCCAATGACTAAGAAAAAACCCAGTACATGCAATAATTAGCGCGTAATAACAAACACACGTCTTTACCATAATAATTTATAGCTTAGAAATATATTTTGTATTTTACGATACTCGCTACTAGTTGAATGATCACTTTATTGCCACGAAAGCGACGCAAGTCTGCATGGGAATTTTAATTAAAAACTCTTATATTCAGGTTGAGTAATATGATCGATGACGTCACCCGTGCTTTCTGCATGCAATACGTGTGTAAACAATTAATGTCCGAAGAACAATGAGCAAAGTCATTAAAACATAATTCCCATTGTAACGCTGCAGGTAAACCGTAACTAACTCGACTGGCCGCCTTATCACGTAAACCGATGGTTTATTGGCTTGAACACTTTGTCACGCGACAAGCCTAATTTGTACCTAGTGACGTACAAGAATGTCATCCAGCAGTTTTTGTTAACCACGCCTTGATATTGACAAACAGTGTCGAAACATGCTCGTGTAGCACACAGAAGTCTGTTCGGTGTAAGAAAACACATTTCACTGATGCAGGCGTCTCATAACTTACCAACGGCGATGTACTGAACCGCCGAGTTAGCTATTGCTTGACTTCCAACTGAGTTATTGACTTGCAGGCGTGTATCGCTTGGATTTCTTATTCTAAGAATATTCTACAGATTATTGAGGTCGACTAGATTTACATTGAATACGCCGTATAAAATCTTAAATCAAATTGGCGTGTAGAATGCTTCGGATTTTATATGGATCGTAATCAAAGAGAATAAAAATGCTGGCTCAGATTTTACAAGATAGGAATTTTAGATAGTCGTATAACTGAAAATAAATTCCTATATCGAAGAGACGGAGGAAATGGTACAAAAGTTTCTACGAAGCAAAATAAACCTGTTCTCATCCCGGGAGATAGAGTGTTCCACGTAAAGGGTAATTTGTATTTTAACCGTGATTATATTGACATTGCGGGCAACAGCAACAAGAGCATGCGATTGGACGTGCATTGGTTTAATTCCGTTAACGACTTATCTCGTCACAACATGTTCTCTGTCCATTACATTCCGATGGTGATTTGATGTGCCGCCATGATAAATGATGGGCATCGGTCAGCGATGACAACCACGGACGGTACGCCTCTGCGACACACGCTCGCAAATTGACTTGTCACTACATTATTGCGGCCCTAATATCCTGCTGTGAACTGCACAACAGTCTCCTCAGCTTATGGAAATGTAGTCAGGTTCAGATGAAGATGTATGAGCGGTCGCTTCACGATGAAACGCTCATTAGCGACGTCGACGCTTGGGAAGTGTTAAATACGTGTTCTGTTTTGCTAAACGGACAAAGTTTATGAGTAAATCTGAGACTAATCAGCTGTTATACCAGCTCTATAATACCTGATTAGAGTGTTTATAGTCATGGTCGAACGAATCTTACAACTGACGGCACGGGCTGTTTAAAAAGATCTTCATATAGGAGAAACATGAAAGTCGACAACAAAGAAACACATCTATTCAAAGACTAATCCTTCCTAAGAAGGATACAACGTTCCAAACGGTAATTCAATAACCTTAAAGTTCTCATAATTATTGCAGTAGACTTCACGAACATTTTGAAGGCGTAATTTATTAAAGTTGAAAGGCTTTCGGTATCTCGGCGAAAATAACGGTAAGGCTGAGGCTACATTAGGCCGCAACGCGACCTGCGACACATGAGCGATTAAAACAAATAAATGAATGCTCACGAATATGGTTACATCGTACATCAAATATTCTCTTTGATTTCTTTATGCGATATGAACAATATTACTGTAATCACGGCATCGGCTATATCAACATAGCGAAATTGAAGCGAATTTATTAGAAAATTTCTCACTTGCACGACTAGTTCAATAGTGCTATTAAATATCCGTGTGGCTACATTATTCAAATAGAAAACCGCGATTAATGATTTGATCGCATTCATTGCATGTGTACTGTAGCCACGTCATCGCCGAATATACGCCGATTTTCGCTTATAATGTAGCCATACCATGTTTATCTCGTTTCGCTCTTCCAGTCGCATCGCAAATCGCTGCCTACTGTAGCCTCAGCCTCAAATACTCTTCTAAATATTGGGTTATGATCGCATTATCGTGAAAGAGGTCTGTAAACGAGCTAGAAAGACTGACGGACTGATAAATAAGAGGTATTAGGTCAGCTACGGGTTATAAAAAAGTCGTTATATATAGATCGTTTGCCTCAGCTTGCGCGTTTATGTAATGTACCTATACTTGTAATGTGATTGTAATTGAGTAAGCTCTCAGAATATCTTGATCAAGAAAAATATCTCAATCATACGTTGGATATATGGAATCTGTTTTCGTAGTTGCAAAGAGCGTAATGAGAAATCAACGTGAATAGAATTTATTAAAGTATATTTGCTTTCATAAGGGTGAACAATTTTGTACAAAATTCTCAGGGGTATCGATAAAGCTCCGATGTAATGTCGGCGACAAGGTGAGCCGTGTGACACTTCCGGCTGTTTTTATTTGAAAGGACGTGTTTCCTTTGACATATCAACCAGACCCAGCCCCTTATACCCTGAGGGTTGCAGAAAGACGCCCATTATAATAACAGCAATATTCCATTCTATAAACTTCTATCCTGCTATTTGTAACCCTCTGTAGTCTTGCAGTTTGCAGATTGTAAATTGCCCTACAAGTTTCAAATCTAATACCTTTAAACGAGCTTGTATATCTTTTAATTATATAATTCTTCGTTACATGTGTTTGTCACCTAATTCCTCCTAAATGGCTGGATCGATTCGGATGAAATTTTGTGTGGGTCTCCGGATGGTATGAAAATACAATTGGACCCGGAAGCTGCTCGAGCTGGACAACGTCTGCCAAGTATATATATATATATAATATCTGAATCTCGGAAACTGCTACATCGATTTCGATTAAAGTTGCAATTTGGGGATTTACGGGGGTGAAAAATCGATCTAGCTAGGTCCCATATCTGAGAAAAGTCGTTTTTTCTATATTCACAGCCTCGGTAATGTGATAAAACGTTGGTGTATCTGGATGATATTTTAATATTTTCACCCGAGCAGAGCTCGGCTTGACCAGATATTTAATGATAAAAAGAGCAATTATAATACTCCTCTCTTAATTAGGACCAACAGTTTCAATATGTCGACACGCCATCTCTTCCATCAAAATAACTTTAATTTTGAGCCGAGATCTTCGTAAAATTTTAACCGGTGGCATGTTGAATTTGACAAGTTACCTCTTAACGGGGACCCGAGGGGGGCATTCAAACGAATTGGGTGGAGTTTAATGTTCCTGATTGTCCCATCTAGCGTTTAATATTTTAATGAATTTAAGATTTAAAAAGTCGAAAGGGTTTTCTCTTATCTGTAACAACCTTTTGTAATACCATTGTTTTGTATTTAAAGATTATTTATGCAAGCTTACCTGCATACTTCATACATGAGAAAGGTACCGTAAGGAGAAATTGCTTAATGACGCATATATACGAGCATGCAATTTTTCCTTAAGGTATAAAATATAAATAATGATTGAGCGGTACCCACTTGCGGTATATTATCGCTCGAAGTGACGCAGAAAAAGCATGTTTTGTTTTTAATAACCGTATTAATAACAGTGCAGCCTTTATATAGTGACGTTTATTTTAATTGAAGTGCATATTAGCTGACGTTTCTAATTTATTAACCTATATTTTGCAAACGTTTAAAAAAAAATAATCTTCTTTGAGCTGTATTATAGTTTAAAGGTAGATAACACTGAAAACACCATCCGTTTAATGAAAACCACATAATACCATAGAAATAAGCTGTAAAGTGAAAACAAAAAAAAAATCTTTAAAAGCTTATTCGAAAGCTTTCAAAAGTAGCGCAATGCAACGCAATAATAAGTCTGGTAATAAAAAGTGAGGTAGTTATGAAGCGTTTCAGGAGCTGCTTGTTTTATTTACTCGTATAACGTGTTGGCAGAACGCGGGCCGCGAGGAATTAAGGGTTCGGTGGTACACTTAGTGGGTGGTGTACAGCGGACATGATTCCAATAGCGAATAAGCGTTCATGTGCTTAAGATTTTGTATTTATTTTTGATATCAAAGAAGTCTGTGAATTTTAATTAAACGTATGGGACGTGTATGTTTAATGATCCCTTGGATAAACCCACAAAGAACTGTTTCTTATCATGTTACATTTGATACGCTAACTTTGGTAAATCATGTCCCCCTTGTTCGGCATAAAATATATTGTCTATGTCATCAAAAGTCGGTATCTGCCCTACGGCACTTTGTTTCTTTCTCACCTAAATGTTATTCCGTTGTTTTCTTGTCTATTGCTTTCCTTTCTCTTTATGAAGACACCAAAGCTATTAAGGGCGAAAAAGAATGGTTTGTAAAATTCATGGCATTCCTCAAAGAAAAATTACGTGCGTTAATCATTGAACGACGTAAGGGGACCAGCAGATAGTGAAAGCGTGGGAAGCATTTAAGATACGTCACAAATTCTAACTAAATGTCAAGGTCCGAGATGACTCAGTGGCTTTTCACCAGTAAAACAAAAGCCTCACTTTTACTAGTGACAGTGACACAGAATAGAATAGACGCAGAGGAATCACTCTTGATGACGCGCGAAAAGAAGCTTTAGAACTTATTAAAGATACAATTGACGCTGGATTGAGTGGCATCAGCAATTATAGTGGTTCAGGAATAAATGGATGAAGCGTAGCTAATAGAGCGTGATCAAGATTAAGGCCTAGGAGTCTTTACACTGGAACTATATAAAAAACTGCAGTAAACTCTTACAAGTAAGGCTAAGTTTGACGGATAAGATTCTAATTAGGTTAACATTCCTTATCTACCGGATCATACATAATAGAGTGGGCATACTGTACAGTTACTTCATAGTCATGAATAGTACAAGATGTATTCGACCTAGTTGCGAAGTCAAGGTTCAATTTACCAATCATGGCCGTGGAAGGCAGTGTGGCCCGTAGTGGTCTACTATTGTTCTCACCATTCATTACTAATGGCTGCCTAGACGTCTACGAATGGTTTACGGGAACTGGTGTGGTCTTAATTGTCTTATGGTCACGGTGGACAAATAGTGTCGACTCTATCGGATTGTTTTGCGTACCTTCGTTGGTATTGGTTGTTTATGTAACACTCTCTTTCTCTCTCTCTCTTTCAAATCTCGTCTCTGCAAAAGTTTTGTCCTGTGAAGTATCAATATTTTTGGATAACAAGTCGCAGTTTGAAACTATTATCCTGATTATCCATGACATCATTACCTATAATATGGTTTTAAGAAAATTGGAGACTATTTTAAAGGTCATTCTCCAAGTTCTTTAAACCATGAGTCACTTGTTAAAGGTAGTGTAGGCAGAGATGTCACACGCCCACATTTAGCCAAAAGGTTTGATTTGATTGGCGGTGAGCCTATTGCTAATATTGAAGGTCAGCTTTCGACTTATTGTCTAGACCGAAGTAAATTAAACTGTCCTCAAATAGGATATATTACATCTAAATGTCATCAGAGGCAGATAGAAAAGCTCGTATATCATTCAACCACCAAGTTGTGAGGGAGGATGGTAAAAAGGTGACAGAGATAAACTGTCTACGTATGTCTACGGTTATTTAGGTTTCTATAAACCCTAAACGTTATTGCTTTACGCCCCGAGTACTACCGACGTGCCTGTTTTACCGCTAGCGTTACTATATCCTAATAAAATAAAATTCCCCCTTCTTTTCGCCATCGCCTCCCCAAAACCGCACTCCGCAGCTCTTATACGTACTTTTCATATTACGCCTCAGTTTCATCTGGCTTTGTATATTACTCTACTTTTCGCAGTCATTTTTGCATGTTGCACTTTGTGCTCCACAAAATTTTCGTTAATTCTCGTTACTACCCGCTTTACTTCCAATGTTGGCGGTAATAACGTGGTTTATAGACAGAAATGTTAAACTAAGTATTTAGAAATGTTATGCAAATCTGTCCTCGAATTATTACTCTCTAGTGGAAGATATTCCTCCGGTTAACAGACTCATTGTCGTAATTACTTTAACTATAATTGGAATTTATAGCAACTTACAATGGGATACTGCTTGCATAACAAGTAGATATACTACTGGTACGCTTTATAGAAGAAAGAAATGAACGTGGAAAATTAATTCACCAACATTTCTCCGACCTAAGGCTGTGATAAATGTAACTTCCGCACTTTTCCTTATCATCGTGTTATTTTCATTAGAGAATGCAAATTACGTAACATTTCGCAGCTCCACACTATGTGGCAAGCGGTGGCCTTTGATCCGTCTCGTCTATCAGTCATCATTTATACATCCATAAACGCGGATGTTTTATTATAAACCGTGGTGTTCACCCTTGACATTCATTCAGGCTCCCCGGCCTTATTACACGGTAACACGGCCCTCGCAAATATAATTTACATTTGTAATCGAGATTACAATGTACGTATTGTTTAAATGGGATACGGATTTTGGGGTAATATTGGGATTTACGAAGTAACGACGGTAAACCGTCGCGTATAGAGTTCAGGATTATTTTAATAAGTGAGTAGCTGAACTGGCGCGCGAATGAAAGATTTATGAGGGTAATTCTTCGGAGGTGGTAAAGCCGACATGAATGCTGAATTACTCTTATTATTTCTGTTAGTTCACTCTTTTATTTTGCTCACCTCTTTGTACGGCCGCTGTGAAATATGCATGCATGGAAATATGATAAATGTACAGGAAGCTGTGTGCGCCAATGGAGTTTATTCTTCACTGCCTGCCGTCGTTAGTCGTTCCCGCTTTCTAGCCACATCATTATACACTTATTACCTACGGCTGTTAGAGGATTAAGCCTCATTAGTTCTTCATTCTTATTCTCACCCAATGGGGGCTTAAAACCCTTGAAACGCGTGCCGCAAAATTCTTATAATCGTCGTGGAAATTACAGCGACATAATAACATGTTTATTTGCGGGTTATATCGCGTGTAACAAACAACATGAGCCGTTTTTTTTTGGTGTGCGCACTGTCTACAAAGTATATTGGCATGAGGCACGGCTCTCAGGACACCGATATGAGGTATTGCCCCCGAGGGACAGCTGGGAATTGATTCCGACGCCAGCCGAGAAAAATGAACAACATACAAAATATATTATATTGTGTGTATCGGGTTAGGAGTTGTGGTGTTCATAAAGTAGCGTGTAGGTCGCCGACTGGACAATTTATGGCCGTTTGACACTGGACGCGTGTTATGCGTTTCGCTACTCCTATCTCCACCAGTTACCCACTTATAATCTATTTTCATTGTGCGAGTTGGGGGACCGCACCGGGCGGGTTGGGGACTTGGGGTGTGCGCCGCTTCTGTTCGCGAATTTTCTGTAATCTTCAACGTGTCTCTTATTCGGAAAATATTCGCCCACCCTTTGATACAAATATCAAAGCCCGACATTTGACTTCTTTATACTCAGTTTGTTTAACATTTGATTAAGTAAACATCGCATGTTCTTTAGAGCTAAGTTTAATAATTGTTACGAAATTGTTTTTATAAAATGGCTTTTGTTTATGAAAGCGAGATCGTGCCACGCACGACTGCAATCTTTAAATCTAGCTCCTATTGCTCCATACGACTTCAGCCGTGTGTTTTAATCATAAGCATCCATTGCGTTGAGGGTTTTGTTTATCCGTCTGAAGGGAGAATGCAACAGATACCTGAATTGCAGAGTTTTTGTTCGAAATAAGCAGTATGACTTATAAACATACGTTTGTTAGTGAGTTGCGTCTGAAATCCGCCGGAGCGTGATGTGCATACAAATGGGCCGAGTGTTGTCGGCAGACGTCGAACGTGCCCCGCCAGACCTCGAATAGACGTTGATTATATGTAAATTTCGAGAATTACTTGTATTTTGTGCTGCGATGCCATTTTTGATGTAACATACTCTTACATGTCGCAACGCGGCTGTCTCGTTGAACTTCAGCGTCAAACATTTATATTTATCTCGTTGCATATCGTAGTGTCAATTGTTACCACATTATTATACGCATTTATATTTTGTAACCAATGATTTTTAAATGTCAACATTTGAGCTCAACGGTCAACTTAAATTTTATTTATTTTTCTAGCGTTTCCAAAATCACAGTAAATAATTAAACAAGTTCCATCTTCTAATATTTGTATAGTACTCGTCGTGACCTTTAGTAACAAAACCACAACATTTTGATTACAGACGTAAATTAAACATGACTTGTTAGACCTTCTGCGAAACCCATTACCGCAGATATTTACCGCAAGTTCCTGCATAATGTCCAAAAGTCCGTAATACTGTCCGTAAAAGATTATGACAAATGACTTACTGATTTGGTAACAAAACGTAATAGTGAACAGTAACGCACGATGATTCGGATCCATAGTCTGTTCTAAAAGTATGTGACGAAAGTGTAAACAACGACGCTGTACCGGTAAAAAAAAAAAACATATTGTTTTTCACTTAGGGTAGGGGGTTCCAAGTTTATATTGTCATCACTTGATTTCAAATTAAAGAATTTATAATATATTTTTAAATAGCAAACCTTGTTATAGCAGCAAGAAATTGTGTTAAGTATAAATGTATTTTAAAATGTTGTATGTTCTTATAAATAAATTTCAGGATTATCTACAGAACTTGGCACTCATTTTGATATCAATTCGTTTGTCGGCGCAGTCGACAACCACGCTTATTCTTAATATTGAACTTGGCTACAATTTTCACATTTGTTTTTGATGGGATAAAGTTAACATCAAATTATCAAATGAAAAATTAGAATTCCGATTTCCGGGTTTAGGTATTCAAATAATCAAATCAAAGCACTCAATTTGTAAGTGGTACTACAAATTAGCATCATTACATCATACATTTGTTTACATTTTGATTATATACTTTCGGAACAGACCATGTACAGAAACCTTTTAGTACTTTCCTCCGAAAGGCCTTTTCCACGATACAAGGAAACTCGCCAACTCGGGTTTATTAAGATTATTTGCAAGCTAACATAAACTGAATGCCAACCTAAAAAACTTTACTACCTCATCCACGTAAAGGTTAACCTAGAGACTCGCATTCGGTTTCCCCGTTGTTGTAAATGGTAGATTATTCTCGGACAGGATTATTGCTCGGAGGGAGTCTAAATCGTGGCGATATCGCGTATGTAATAACGTCGTACTCGTCCTAATATTCATTAAGGACACAACCCAAAACGTTCAGCCTCCGAAATTATGACGCGAATTATCTCCTTTTTATAGCAAGAGTTGTAAGAAAAGATTCCTCTGCGTAAAAAGGAATGAAATATGTTAGTGCTAGGATCAACGTGAAACTTAGTTATTTATTGACAAGGAAACTGTGAGGGGCTAAGGTATTGCGAATTACCTCAAGATTACTGAAGTTGCTACGAAAATGTTCTTTTCTAACTCATTTAATCCGTTTGCGAACCGCAATAGATATACATCACCCCATAAGATTGGTTTTACTCTGTGTTTTATGTGGTTGTGGCAAGTTTTTTTGGTCTCTCTTCATCAGTTTTCCCTTTATTCTATCTATAATGATAACTTACATTCTTTCCGAAGTCTTTTCTTCTTGTGATAGGACAACTTCCGTTCGCTATTGATTTGTTTCCTTACTAAAGATGTTACTCATATTTCCTTTGTCCTAACGTAATTTCCCGTCGCCCAAACCAAAACTATGTTGTCCTCGTGCAAATGTCCAATAATACACATACCTCTTTGTGTCTGAGGTACTCCATTGATTGTGTCTGTGTGTTCTCTGTTTATGCAGTCGGTCGTCTGCATACAAAATACAGCGTCGTTCGCCACCGCGCCATATCCGACGTACTGTGATAGAAAACATATAAAAATAACTCCTCAAAATAAATCCTTTTGTTTAGCAAGTGGTTTATGTTCTTGAATGATTTGCTTCTTGTACCTTTCAGTCGTAAAAGGAGAATGCAATGCGCTTGTTGATCATTTTGCGCAGATTTTAGTGCGTTTTAACAGTAGCAAAATGAGCCCTTTTTAAGTGCAGAACATTTTGTACCTTTTGTTATGTATTGGCTTTAAGAGTACTTAGGTTTCGTAAGTATATTTCGCTGTTGAAACAGCAATTGGACAAGGTATCCAAATAAATGCCAAACAAATTCAATAGGCAGCAACAATCACGATAATTTAAGTGTTATCCAATTTAGAAAGTGGTGATAGAAAACAGTTTTTCTCTGTCAAAGGTCGTTGGAGACGGAAGCAAGTGATGCTCCGTGTATCTAAGCACTTTTATAAATTGTGTATAACAGGGACAAGTGTCGCTGTTGTGAATAAATCGTATTGACTTCCTTATAGCGGAGGGAAAGGCCTCGAAACGTGTCGTCGCAGATCGCATTGACCCGCTTACGTTACGTTTCGCGGTGAGCTGCGACCTCGAGCTGAACAAAGACGACGCGTGCCCCGCATTCTGCTCATAATGCTCATCATTCTGCATCATAAGGACCTTTTATAGTTTATACAACATTTACGGTGATCCTGATATCCCAACACTATTATGACAGCACTCCATCTATTCAATTCCTCGCCTATCCTTCAAAATCATTAAGACTGCGATCCATTGCTTCATAAGTTCGAAAAATCTGTCTGCTCAACAACGTGTGCTCAATAATTGTTGTTAAAATGAAACCTATTGCTATTGTATGTTACGCAATTACCCCGCTGTGGATAAATTCGCTCTCTGCAGTCATTAACGCCTACAAAAGTCAATGAAATGTTTGTTGACACGACTGAGATAGAGAATCGGAAAAGCAATCAAAGGCACAGGGATCCAAAGTCAATACTACGAATTGAATGGTGCCAACAATCGTAGATCGTCAATCAAGAGAACGTGACTTTTCTCAAAGTTAAGACAATTGTCAATCCCATATATTATATTATCATCATCGTCATCTTTCAATTACCCATAACTATAAACGTTGACAATTGTCAAAGCTTCACTGTCAAGGCTAAAAATACGCTTCCCAACTTGCGTGTTTAGGTGACAGATTTCGTTTCATTCGATTCCAATATAAATATGCAAATCAGAGCTATGAATTACACTACACTACGTTGCTATATTACCGTTTTTAATATTCAATTACGCTCAAAGAGCGGAACGAACGTGGTATAAACATTATCTGTTATTCCAGTTAGTGGGATAATGCCCCGAGGGTAGGCCAAAAATAGTGGTTCGGAAATTGTATTTAGTTTGAACTTATTTACGAAAATATTTCGTCACGATAGTAGCTATATCGGGCCGTCTTTTGATACGCGTGGGTGTAAGGTTAACTCCTGTATCGATCTTGTCTCTAAAGACACTGAAACAGCTTATAGTCAAATTGACATTTTAATTCCATCAACCACTATGAGTGCCTTATAAAACCAAACTTTCCAGTATGATACTAATATAATCGCTTGCGGAAATATAATTCATGTAATTATCAACAAAGCAGTGCGAGTCGCCGAGAACGCGTGCGCACGTGTCAACGGCCGCAGGTGCTCGCGTCATTGGCCAGCAGTGGCCATTGTTCTCACTGCGCCCCCCACACCCCGCCACCAGCCCGCTCATATAAAACTACCCTACAAGCAATCAGGGCTGCCACCGATGGCAGCTGATCGGTTCTTAATCTTTTGCTTTACTTAACTTTGGTCGCAAAGATATAAAAGGCTTTTACACTGGATATGGACTTACACCGTACGACACGTCGACACCTGGTGTCTTTTATTTGTTAACTATGAAACTACAAGCATATTATTCATCGGCCATGTATAAAAGATTAGCTATGTATTTATTTATTCACAGGTGCGTAGCGAACACTGGAGCCAATGATAGAAGGAAAACTTATTAACATTGAATACATAGAGGACGTGGCTAGCTAATCTATCGCTAAAACTACTCCATACTAAAAATAACCAGAATTTTCTAATCATCAGAAGAATGCAATGATTAAGATAATAATTACAAAATGGAACCCACGTTTGCGGTCTTTGACCTGCAATAAAACCCTCATAATGAGCTTCCTTTAGCAAATAACAAAAAGGCAAATAAAGCCAAATTATTAATGAGGCCTGATAGTACTAAACATGATGACGGTAATGACAGTGCCAAAGGACTTGAAAAACGCAGCGTAAATAATGACGGGTTAGAAAGTGATCAAATTGCACTCATTGTAGTGGCAAGTTGACAGCCAACGATTTGTGGACATCAGTCACAATTTCCCTTCGTTACGTTGAAGGGGAATCGTTAGCAGCTAATCAATTTTATGACACTAATAATAAAGCTAAATGCGAATACATCAATCATGTTGCTGCAGATAGGTTTACTGTAGATATAGAGCGTTTCTGTGAGAAGCTGCCAGGAATTCTTATGCCGGAAATCCAAGAAGTATTAATGAACATCGGAATTGCCATAACTAGGATCTTCATTGATTTACTATATTGAATTAGGGAGAAATATTCCAAATTGCTTTGATTTCTCACAAGATCATAAGGTGAGGTATCGGATTTGAATCAACAATGGACACAATAAGGTAACGGTGTGTATTTGTTGGGTGAATTCGACACGCGCGCCGATCCGCCGTGGTCGCTCCCGACTTGCATTGTGTGCCCGTCTTCTTTTGTCGAGGGTCTACTCCTCAATATTCTGTTACCAATGTTACCATTCTTACTTGGATATTGAGGATACAGGTTGAGAGCTTAGCTGATAACTGAATTTGTTGCTCTCCGCAGAATGATGCGATGCTGAAGTTTGGTCTTTGTTTAGAAGCGTGTAAGTTTCTGATACTCATACATAAGTTTGTGAGCTGCGAATAAAGTTACGATGCACGTGTAATCTCTGCTTAATCTTACTTCATACATATATTTAGGTGTGAGATATGAATGCAAAAGTTGCTCCAATTATTTTGTACGTTTTGTAACACAATTTCAGAAGTTTTCTGAACAGCTTCGTTCCTATCTATAATGGATATAACAAAAAAAAATCCAGTCATCATGTTTTTATCATGTCTGGAACAAAGAACACCCACGCAAAGCCAAGATTAAAAAATAGCAGATAAAGTAACCAAGCGAAGATTTCTTTCACACGGTGCCCGTTCCCATAAAAATAAATATACAGTTAAAATATCAGCTTCCGAAAAAATACTCGAGTTATTGCCGACAAGATTATCGTGCGGTGTTTTTGCCTCTAATCCAATAAGATCGTCGAATTGCATTGATACGTGTATTGAGGTTGCGAGTTTTAAAGCGGTGCCTGGGATAAAGTGTGTGACATACTGTGGAGGTATGATGTTAAATGATATTGAAACTTCCTGAAGTTATAAAAATAAATCTAACAATTTTAAGATACTCTACATTTTTATCTTGATTCCATCAATAAGCTATATCAGTTTAAAGTTCATTATTGTCATCGATATTATCAGCAAATATATCGTCAACATAAGTGACGCACACAAATATTGTTTAAAAATTCTTATCTTAAGAGCTAAATTCTCGTACAATGCAACATTTATTTGAAAGTAGCTTCACCGTACGTTCTCCTTTACACGTCGTTTTATCGCTAAATGAGATTCAGTTATGAATGTTATGATCAGCTATTGTTAGTGAATCGCATTAGCGGTTGTAAACTGGTAGCGGGTAATGGGAAATAGTAAATTGACCAATCACATGTAAGCATTACGTGCGTGCAAGTAATTGAAGATATTCTGCACTCGCGCGCACTCAGTTAAGAGGTGGCCTCAAAATAACCAAATCATCTTATTTATTGAATGTTATCGTAATCAAATTACGTTGTGAAGAGCATGAGATTTCTTCCCATGCATTCTTTAGAAAATACTTGAGTATGTTTGATATAGTTTCGGTAGAGTGTTTTAATTCCTCATACATTCCATTTAAAACTTTGAATTCTTGTGCTGTTCGATCTATTCAGATGTAAACTACATAATTGGAATAATGTTGAGTCAGTTAGTTACCCAAATATTATATTATTCCCTATTATTATGATGGGTCGCATTCCTCCATTAACCTCCCATAATAGCGGGATTAAGTTAACGATATCCGTCCCAATAATACCCGTGGAAACACAAAGAACTCCATTATTCCCTACACATCTTGCACATAATACAAACACTGTAAAACTCATTCTATAACTTTCTGATAGAAAAAAGGTGAGGTAGCTATCTATTTAGAGGGGACTATATGGATCAGTGCGCAATCTAGGCGTCGTAACTTGGACTCCTTTGTCCTGATCGCAATCTCCATAAACCAGCTAAACACCTAGCCGAGATTCCCCTCACGAGTCCCGGGGGTGGCAGGGGGAACGGGGAACCCACCCCCTTCTTTTAGTTATACGGGAGTTAAAGTGCCTTATGATTTCGAGACTTGGTGATGTCGGTCTTTTATTAATCCATAAAAATCTCGGGAAGCCGTAAACGTTGACACCAAACAATAATTACTTAGTCTCTTGGAGATTGATGTTTGTACGAAACAGAATAAGCTATTAAGATAAATTAAACAACATTAATATCTCACTTATAGAATCTCCAATTTTTGTTTGGGCGATGGGCCAAAAATATCAGCAGTGTGCTTACATTAGGCTTAGTTGATGTTATTATCGACAAAACTATGAGTACTAATAAATATGTTTCCTTTGTCCATAGGCCCACCATCGCGGCGAGAGAGCGAGTTCAAGAAGCCGTCACACGCCCCACAGAACGGCGTGCGCCATCACCGCCCCCATATCCCACACAACAAGGTAAACACTTTCAACTATATCTATAAACTATATGCTTTAAAGCCACAGCCACCCTGCAACCTGCCAATGTATTATATGCGGCGCGACGGGATTTTATATGTTGCCCTTTAGGTGTTATGCGACCCGAATGAAGTTACTGTCTTAATAGAGTCTTATCTGTCTATAGAGTGTAAATTTTATTGTATTAGCTAAGCTGATAAAAACTATTTTGAGCAGCTCGTGCAAGGTAGCCAGAATATGATTATCGTCTAATGAGTGAATGGCCCTTAACCGCATTTATTTCTTTAGAAAAAGCCGGTTTAAGTCTTCCACATACATGTGGAAAAAACTAGGACACAATAATGTTCTAAGCTTATGATAAATATAAAGCGACACGTGTCTCGCGTTCAAACGTGCCAGATATACTCGTTATTGCGCTCCTTGCGAGAATCGAGAAAAATTTCGTTACAACTGCTTATCGGTACACAATGGTGTTTACTGTCAAGCTGTACGCTTTACAAAGCAATATCAACCAGGAAAATGTTGTGTTATCATGAAACTTTTTAAATTCTCCACCAAACTCCGTCGCTTCGTGCTCCACCATCATTTGTGCTGGATCGCTTTCCTCCTCTGATATATGCTTAACGACAATACAACTTTTTCCTGGTTTAACCCTTTAAAAACTCGTTTTATTATTGTGATGCTTTATCTAAGCTTTTGTTTAGATTTAGAACAGAACCAAGAGCGTGTTAGGAGTCACATTAATACTTATGGTTGTAGTCGTAGGGCTGATTAAGGGGGTCACACGATGCGTGACCGGCCTTTTCACGTCTCATTTGAAACTTCTCATGCCGTAACAGAGCCACATCTTGGACTAGTTAATTCCTGGCTGAATTATTCATCAGGCGTACATTGTAATTAAGTTTAATGTGGTTAACTCCAAAACGGCGCCAGCAACTTCGATCACTCGGGGAAACTGTAAACTGCTACATACGTTAATGAATGGCAAAATACATTTGATACACAGAACTTGTGAGTTAGGAAATCAGACGATACCTTCGCAAGTCTATTGTTACCTTACAATGTAAACCTTCAAACGATAATAAAACCTATGCAGTATAGAACCTTCTAACTAAGCACAATTTAGACGAGTAACGAGCCCAGATCTCGTCCACAAAACGAAACAAATCCAATTCGGAGACGTCGTTTAAGAAATCCCAAAACGTAATTCTATTAAGAGGGGAGGTGAATAGAATATTAATGTATATTTTTTGGTGCAGAGCGACGGTTCCGGATCAACGGGTGCCCCGCACAGACCGCCTCCAATCAGGATACCCAACGGTATTCAGTCACAGGTCAGTTCGATAAGGAGTCCTTAGCTCACCTCGAAATATTCATTGCTTCATTCATATTAAGATCTCTCATTCGTTGCTTCGACATACAGTCTCATGATAGCTCTGCCGTGATCACCGGTATTATCATAACATCCTTCTTCATTATCTTCAATCAAAGCTTACCTTCTCATGATCATTGATGCTTTGATATCTTAATATATATAAATCTCGTGTCACAATGTTTGTCCTCAATGGACTCCTAAACCACTTAACCGATTATAATAAAATTCGCACACCATGTGCAGTTCGATCCAACTTGAGAGATAGGATAGTTTAAATCTCAAATTATAGTCGCAATTTTAATTTATTGCAAATTAAGGCTACCCATGCGAAGCTGGGGCGGGCAGCTAGTAATTATATAAGACTTAAGTCCATTAAACATCTACATTCCCTTTATCCATTGCCTCGTCTGAGTGATGTCGACAACTGTCAATTAGACCAAAAATCGTGGTCACGACATCGACACAGCAGTCCGGTCAATGAAATATAGTCAACCTGAAACGCCTATATTGCAGTATAGTGATTTTAAATTTTCCATTTGTTTGTAAAGTATTGTAAACACTAGGGTAAAGGGTTATATTAACGACCGTCGCGTGCTTTTCCGTCCCTCGGCTAACGTCAATGTTGTCAATAATTAAGCGATCGTCAACTGTTTAAGTTTTTTCAAAACTGTATTTTTTTTCTTCATAATTTATTATGAGAACTTCTCAGGAATTTAGTTATGCAGTTCTTATTATGCCTACTATACGGTTGTTTGTAAAAAGTTGTTGCCGGGGAACATTCTATTAATTAGTGAAGCCTGTTCTCTGATAAAGTCATATTCCCAGGGATCCGTTCACAAAATCGAGTGTCCTATGTTCTATGTTATAGGGTTTAGTTTCCGCACTTAGTCCTTCAAGTGGACCATTGTGCGTGGGCCATAGCGGCCGTTGGTGTTTATTCCAACCAGCACACCAGAAGTTAATTAAAACTCCTGGTCTGTTCAGAACGTCTGTGAAAGATCTGGGTGACCCAAGGGTTTCTTCTGTTCTAATCTTGGTGAGGCCTGTGCATTAAAAAAGCACGTGCGCGACGGTCCTCAGCTTCCATGCATCGAGGGTCCTATTAGCAATTTTCTTTTAATATTTCTCCTACATCAAGTCCTTCATCGACTAATCTCATCCGATTGCTACAATGTTATTTTACGGTAATGGTTATTGGATTAGATAGCCACAAACAGGGAGTCCAGAAGCCTATCCATATAATGTTGAACATGTTGAACTTTGAAGTTCACACCCACACGTTCGCCGCAGGTATTGTTCGCTCCTCCAACACCAGATAGGTCAACAAGTGGGTGTAGCACACTATAGTGACAAAAAGTCTTTTATAACTTAAGTAATTTGACTTATAAAGCGCTTATGGCATTTAATTGGTTTTTGGTGAGGTGTAAACAGGGTCATGGTATTGGTTACAAGATAAGGGGTTCTTGCGTGACTTGAATTTTGATCAAAGTATATGAAGTAAATGAAAATGTTGCGATTGCTTTTACTGTTGTCGTAGGTCGACAGTTTTTGAATGAATGACTCGTTTTATTAGGCAACCCTATTTGGATGAATTCCAAAGCTTAGCTGTAATGGCATACTTACACTGCAATTATTTTTTTATCCAACTTGCGAATTGTGCTTAATATCCTTAGTTATGTTTTAAAGGACATTATATCAGTGTTATTTTATTTGAGCCGAAATGAACCGAGAATTCTGGTAACAATGTAATATGAGAGATTTTTAATACAAAAGCCTTTTCAGTCCCTTTTCTTTTGTAGTTTGTACCGGCGTTCTTCGCAGAAGACAATTATTTATCTTCGATGATATTCTGTGTACATAAAAAGAATATTTAACCTTTCTTTCTAACAATCCACCGTCGAGTTCTTCAGAAACGATTGACACTATCCAATAAACATTCTCTCTCTCTTTTTCCAATTGATTTGGCGCTGTGTTACAAAAGGACGGAATAAGTTTGTCGAATTGAATATTTAAGGTCCCCGGCAGATTCCTTCAACAGCAACAATACAATACATTTATTGCCGTAAAGTCGTAAATCATACAAACATAGTCGACCGTAAACGGGCCCTAAATTTAATCGCCCCGCTTCGCTAAGGAGGCATAATGTATTCTCGTAAAAGTAGTTTTATTCTTGCCAGTGCAAATTTGTCCAATGTTTTATGTGAGCAACGCGCCTTATCTCGTTACGCGTATGACTATGTATCGTGTTGACTACCCCTGTTTTTCGCCCACGATATAAATTATAAAGCGTAAAACGTTAACGGGTCATTTGTGATGTCACAATATTTCGTCCGTCCACATTTCCCCCTGCGCAGCGAGCATGGCCTGTTGTGAGATAGCTCGAGTCACACATTTTATCACAATTTGGGTGATAAAACAGTTTTGTCACAAATGCTAGCATGGCCGGCGTGAGATAATCTCTTGACTTGTGACATATCTTCTTGACATTTATTTGGGACTCAGTACGTCTTATTTGCTACTATGGGCGCACCAATTTTGTCACAAATGCCACAAATGACTGTCGTCCGTACGTCAAAAATGAATTAGTTCACAACAAAATTAAAAAGTTGTAATCCTGTATTAACCTGCACTATAAAAACGGATTATTTTATTTGGTCGTGTATTCAGATAATCATAGACATTTTAATTTTTTAAACTTACTGTGTCACACTATGAACTTAGCAACAAGAAAGGCATGTTGCTCCTCAGATTATATCACATGGTTGACCCGTGCTAGCATTTAAGACAAATTGTAAGACATGATAAAATTTATCATGTCTTGTCACAAACGTGCGCCCTGTGCTAGCCCGGCAGGGCGTGCGGTTCTGCCGTAGATTTAAATGCTGTACGGAATCCGGACAACAATTTTATTATATACCTTTGTCTGCATCTGACAGCACTGCACATATCGAACGGTTTAAAAATAAAATGTGCTCGGAAGTCGGTACAAAATGTACTGGGGTTTTCAGATACATGATATCACAATGAATTCTAAAATAAATAAGTAATCATTTTGTTGTTTCCTTTACAGAATGCTATCGATAGCAGTCAACCGCCAATAGAAAGTATTTTAAAGGTGCGTATAATTCACTCAAGACAAGAATGCATTGAATCAGTGTTATTTCAGCAATGACGAGTAACATTGTTTGTTTTTGTAGGAGATGAAGTCTCTACCGACGCCGTTGTCAGTGATAGCTGCGACGCCGAGGAAGGAATTGGAGAACAAATTCATCTTCAACCCTTATACAAATAAGGTAAGACACGTTACAGTACCTAGTAAGGGTATAAGCAGGCCTCCCTCACTCGTTCGAGGTCACGCACTAACATTCCTACGGCTCGCGTTTCCCCGGGGCAACAAAAATCCAGTCGGTACTCTCGGGCGTTCGCGTAAGGTACATTTTAGCGCACACGAAACGCCTGTAATATTTTTGTAGATAAATATAGCGTTAGCTATCTATAGAAGTGAAGTATCTGTCTTAATCTGTGCTATAAGGCTCAGTTCACATGGTCATGATGCCTCATGGCGACATCCGACAAGTACCTGTCTGAACTTAGCCTTAACTGCGAAAACAAGGCCAGCAAACCTTGACACTGATACGTAAAAAAATTACATAAAAATAAATTGCACATTCTCTCACAACAATCGCTTACATAATCGTAGGGAAATAGTAATAAATCTACGCTAACAAAATTAATTAACAACTTCTATGAAAAATTTACAAATTCGCACAACAGTCGGAAAATATGAAAACAATTATAAATGCTAATTTCAAGTTCATGACTACGCTTAAAACGTGTGTGTACGCTTGTTTGTATGCTTACCGCGCAAGGTCGCGCCTCGACAAACGCGCGAAAAATACGCGCAAGCGGCCATGATTTATGGTGACAAAAGACAATTGATGCCACGCTCTGATATCGCCGGAAATATCTCGAGAATATTCCTTACGTTGCTAACTGGATAAATGTGACTTTATATTTTATGCCTATATGAAGTTTTCGCCGGAACGCTAGTCTACGAAAAATATGATTGGATGCGTTTGCGTAGGCATGGACATTTTATTGGCGTAGCCGCGTAGCAACGGTAAGTGGTACTTACTAGAAGTACGGTACGACCATGAAATGAAAACACTTTTTTCCATATTATTATTAGATATTCGATTTTATTTACGAATACACCTAATTTAAAAATGTAGCTGTGTAATGAAAAAAAAATCCTCAGCGTAGCAAGAATGCTAATTGCGATCTGAAAAATATTATAAAGGAATGGGACGTTTGATAAGCAACAGACAATTTTGAAACAGTGACAGTCCTTTTAATCTATTTTAGGGTTCCGTACATGAAGAGTGCCAGACGGAACCCTATTACTAAGCCTCCGCTGTCCGTCTGTCTGTCAGCGGCCTGTATCTCATGAACCGTATTAAGTAAATAAGTTGAAATTTTCACAGATTGTGTATTTCTATTGCCTTTATAACAACTAATAATAAAAACAAAAAGGGGGCCATACAAGAAATGTGCGTTTTACGGCTTGTTTGTCTAAATGTAACGATACGAGTCCGACTCGCACTTTTTTTAATAATGAACTTTTCTCCAATAAATTTAGCGATTCTTTAATAAAATAATAACTGTACTTATGTCTATAACATTTACAGTACTTACTACTTACCTATAACAGTTTTCGTCATACTTCCTCATGTATGAGTAGGTATGAACAGATGTCCCTATTTATGCAAAAGTCGTAACGAAAAAATTAATGACCTAAATAGGCTTAGGGGTTATATTACGGACAGCAATACTGCCAAAATGTATGTGTAATCCTCATCATGACGATAAAAAATATTCGGGGAGAAGGGCCATAAATACCACTGAAACCTTCAAGCTAAAGGAACTCTTAAGCAACAGAAGGAAGAGTCGAAAATCCAATGAATAGTCTTGATAGAATTCTGGAAGTGGAGACATTTTTCGGCATATTGTCAAAGAAATATGATCAAGTCTGTTTCATATCACTTTTAGTACATAACGTTTGTGTTGCGTTAACTTGAATTAGTATGTATGGGGAAGATAATAAAGTCTTACTTTGTAGTGAGAAAACAATAATACCTACTTTGTCTTGAATATTAAGTTTTTATGAGGATAAAGGTAAATTGAGCATTTCATGACTAGTGGCGCCATCTATCGCCGAATCAAAGATTTAATTAAATGTTCTGGAATATTTACGTATACTATAATAGTAACGTTTATGGAATCGATTGAGTTCTCTGTAGAGCATCTGGTTTTAAAACTAGATCCAGAATGTAGGTAATGGTAAACATTGACGCAACGCAGAAAAAATGCATATTTCCAATATTTTTATAAGCTATGGCCACTCGTAAATCTTTCTAAGAATAAACTTTATTAGAAGCGCATCAATATTGTAAAGAATTGTACACACTGACGGAATAAAATGAAGCGTTCCTTTTTATAGGATACTAGCTGCGCTCCGTGGTTTCACCCTCATAAGTCTTGATCCCGTGGGAATGTCGGGATAAATAGTATCCTATGTCCTAACCCAGGTCATGGTCTACCCATGTGCCAAATTTCATCCAAATCCGTTCCCCCGTTTCAGCGTGAAAGCGTAACAAACAAACCAACTCACTTTCGCATTTATAATATTAGTTAGGTTAGGATGAACGTTTTTAATAAGTTAAGCGTTATAATCAATGTGGAGACTACCATACAACAAAAAATTAAAATACTGGCACTACTAATCCTCAAGAGTATTTTGGAACTGTTAAATAAATCCTAGCTTCAAAATAAAAAAAATGAGATTTTCAAACAAATTAAATGTAATGTATGCCGGATCCACCCTAAGCCTATAAATTCCGTTTATCCAACTAGGCCTTGGGTGAATTCTCCGGCATACATTTCAGAATATCCACCTTAGGGTGGATTTTTGGTCTCCACCTTGTATAACGTTACAACGTTATAACTTGGTATCTTATTTCCTTATCAACTACTAGTTAACTGAATATATTTACACAGTTAACAAATAACACTTTTTCAGGTCCAAGAGAACCCTCAGTTGGCCGCCAACGATCTCAAAGCACCCCTACCTAAGCCCGGTAAGTGTCAGTCATTAGAACTTTCAAGATAGGGTTGCCAAATCAAAAAAAAATACTTAGTGAAATTCCTTATTCTTTACCGATTAATTATCAATGCTGCATTACAAAATGTAGAGATGTTTGTATACTTATTTAATTTAGATCCGGCAACCCTAATACAAAATACTCGTTATTTGTCTCTTTTAACTAGATATCCTCTGCGGTCAATTTTGTAGATTATCGGTTATTCACAAGCTTCTTGGGGTTATCCAACCGTTTCGCGCGTTTTCCTGTTTGGCCTTTAGATTACATGCATATTTAATTCATAGCCCGGTTTTCCCTCTTCCGGCATTCGGTGCCATCTTTATTTTTCTTTTTTTTTATCGGACTGTGTGGTCGTGACGTCAAAGTTAAAACCTTTCAGTTAATCGACATTTTCTTTCATAAATATTTACGCGCGTTGTATTCAGTGAATGCTTTCCGATATTCTCATTATTTTCAATCGATTACTGGTATGGAATGTTATGATTATGATTCTTATGATAAACAACGCGCCAGACATCAAACGAACGGATATCCTGTTGGATGTTTAGAAAATACTTATTAGATATTAATTATAAGGTTTATTAATGGAATTAACTCTGATAAAATGGGTGATCTATTGATGGAGATATGAGGCAAACAGATCGATCCGAGATGTCACGGATAAGTGGAATGGCTTCGCGTATAAATGATTGCAGGTACAAAAAGGTTCTATTAGCGATAAAGGACGGCGTGAAGGCACGATGTGAAGTAGTTTATAGTGACGATAACCTCAGACTTGTTCCTCGTCCGCCCACCGCTATGCCTAAAATGTCGCTCCTCAAACGCGCGATAAAAACCCTATTTTATCCTAGCAGCTCGCTAATTGGCTCATAACTTCACCGACTCACTCAACGACCAATGAAAAACTACTCGGAAAAAGTAAATTCCAACCGCTTCGGTATTTGTTGTGTAAATAAGACTCGTAAGAAAAGATTCGGTCCGACTCGAGTGTTACTTGTTAATTAGATGAATAATGTAGAACTCAAACATGGCGCGGCATAAATAGTAGTAGCTGCGATACTGTTAAGTGTAGTGCAATCAGCTCTGGATTTACGCCTAGGCACACAAGGCACTGGCCTAGGGGCCCGCCCAGCCTAGGGGCCCCACCCAGCTACCCAGCTAGCTTGATTATTAATAGTGACATACTTAGCATAGACTGCGAGGAGCTCGTGGCTAAGTAATAACAAGCCGCACGGGTCGATCCATCAGGTTAAGCTACGCTTGCCGGGGTTGGTCAGTGGATGGGTGACCATCTTTACATACCGAGACTCCTCCGTGCCTCGGAAAGCACGTTAAGTCGTTGGTCTAGGCTGTCATTTGTGGATCTTTGACAGTCGTTACGAGTCGTCAGAAGCCCGAAAGTCTGACACCAGTCTTACCAAGGGGTATCGTATTACCCAGTTACTGGGTTGTGGAGGTCAGATAGGCAGTCGCTCCATGTAAAATACTGGTATTCAGCTGCATCCGGTTAGACTGGAAGCCGACCCCAAGATAGTTGGGAAAAAGGCTAGGAAGATTGATTTATTGACTTAGCATAGACTGCATTATTTCGGAAGTTTATTTATTAAGTACTTAATTAGAGTCAGAAAATAATTATACAGGGTGGCAGGGACATCGACGCGAAGCCGGTTACCATGGATTCAGTACATGATTCTGAAACCCCCTGCGTTGGAATTTTTCGTCGGTTATTAAAAAAAAAATCTGCTGCTCCATACATTTTGACCGCGTAGGTATTGCACTTTTCTATGAAACAGCTGATTTTTTTTCTAATAACCGACGAAAAATTTCAACGCAGGGGGGTTCAGAATGATGTACTGAATCCATGGAAACCGGCTTCGCGTCGATGTCCCTGCCACCCCGTATACTAATAATTGTTAAAAATTTCCCCTACTAGTGCATTTTATTTACTAAATTTCCAAAATGGCCTCGGAATGAGGCGCCTCAATAGTCGAAGTGCCTAGGGGCCCTATGTCTGCAAGTCCGGGCCTGTGCAATCAATTGTCTGGTGATATATTTTTATTAAATTGTATATCTTCCACCTCAAACAATACGGTCGTACATCGTAGTTACAGCTTGCGCGCTTAAAGGTTCACTGCGCCTGAATAAAATGTGGAATGAAATATTAAGAGCCAGTTTACACGTATCGCGGGCCCAGATCGCCCGGCAGCGCCACCTGTCGGCGACGTGAATAAATAAATTGTGAAAAAAGCACAAAACGCAAACGTGTAAACTGCACACATGGGCGCGTCTGCACACACATACCCGCTCATAAAACAAGACTGCAAGCGAAAATATTTGCGCTTGCTAACTGAATAATAATGAATATGACCGAACCGGACGTAACCGGAATCGCTTCAATGTAATTTCTACTGCTTTGTGTAACTCATTTGCTATTGCTGTTAATATACACGTTATTAATATTTTATGTCTTGGCTTCAAAATAAGTGGTTTTATAATTACAGGTTTACGAAAATAATCGTAGCTTCACTTCATTATCGCGTCTGTATTTACAAAATGTTATGTTATTCAGAAAGTGTTATGTTCATTCGCATTTCATTTTTACGATATGCTATAACACCATTCTTGTAGCATAACGTGCACGCAATAATCACGAATTGGGTACTTCTTTCGCACCATGGAAGTTTAAAAACCCCTGTCTTTTTTCTATGCCGCACCGCGCACGTAATTGTCCAAAAGGAAAAAAAACGAACTTAGCTAACCACTAACTAAACGTGTTATATTCTCGAAATGCCATTTTTACTGTCGACATTCCTATTAACATGGCTTAAAGTTGAGGTCTCGTTAAATCGTCGCAGTTTTATATTCGTGCACGTTCAGCGAGTACGTATGCATCACCTGCCAACGGTGAGCGGTCGCGACTCGCGAATAGAGCTACGAAATGTAAAATAAAAACTGTGCGAAGTGCAGATTAAAATCGCACGGTTTGTAGATTTGTAGGTACATTCGTACGCGCAGCGATAACGCAGAACGCTTTCAGAATAACAGCTTAGTTTTTAAAATTAACAGCGATAGGCGATAACAGTGTTGCATTCTAACTATTACTGCCGCTTTATCGTTCCAAGTAATACTTGTAATACTCATTTAACATTCGTTTTTTTATTTCCGCAACCAAGAAATTAATTCAACGTGAACTCTTTTGTAATTTATGTTTATCTGCCCTTAACAATTGCCCGCTAAAAGTGGCTAGATTTGTGCTACGTTAACGTGGCTAAAAGTGGCTAGATTTGTGCTACGTTAACGTGGCTAAAAGTGGCTAGATTTGTGCTACGTTAACGTGGCTAAAAGTGGCTAGATTTGTGCTACGTTAACGTGGCTAAAAGTGGCTAGATTTGTGCTACGTTAACGTGGCTAAAAGTGGCTAGATTTGTGCTACGTTGTTAACTTAAAATAGTATTTGTTCATAAAGTTCTCCTGTAGACAATTACTGAGCTTTTTGCAGTTGTTTTGTATACTATTCACAAAGCTGACAAATAGCCGCTTCTAAAATATAATTGCTACTTGTGAAAAAGCATTTTTAGGATTCAGTTTATTTAATTGAGAAGCACATTCCCGTATAGAGAATTCGTTCTGCTAAATGTCCCCGTGGCCCAAAGGCTCGTCTATCGATAGTTCAATCGTTTAGATCGTTTCAGCGCACAGAATCAGCGTCCCTGTCTGTGACACGGACATGGGAGTCAGTTTCGCGGATTAGATTCCTCTTTTTTTCTATCCAATGAAAACTGACTGAACCGTCCTTTTCTGTCTGTAAATTGAACCGTTGTAAAATAGATTTTTTATCATCGCCAACGAGTGATTCTTTTGTCTGTCTTTTTGCCGTTATATGCGTCTATTGATTCAGGTTAACGTTATGTCAGGTATTCAATGAAATGCCTACACTATGGTGGGTATAGAGCATTGAGATATAAGCTATGGAGATGGTATATTCTTCTATATGTAGAGTAGTTATACAAATGTCTATCATATCATGTCAAAAAGCGTTTTGCTTCTTTTTAACTAATCAAGAGTTGCTTAAGAAAAGAGAGACATATATGTTTGTCAAGGACTAAATTTGGCAAAACTTTTGAGTTATGTCTATGCGTAACCGGTCGCCATGTTTAGTGCCGGAGTTTTGTGGTAGGTCTGAGAGAGAAAGTGTTACTTGCTCTCTCTCTTGCACTCGCAGAGAGAACCATAAGAAAGGCGGCCATTTTATGTGCCCGATTTTTGTAGGTATGCACGCTAATTTTGTAGGTATGGCCAGTCCATAGGTTTATAAGTCATTGATATAGAGTATCAGTTACTTATCTCTTAAGTTAATTGAGAACGGGAACCGTAATGGCCGCCATAAGCGATGCACTAGTTAAATATCTCGATGTTTATAGGAACCATACGTTATACTTGTTTGTAGCCAAACGGTATTAGCTTACCTTATTGAGCGTCGCCTGGGATTCCGCTCAACCTTTTAGGAAAACACGTGACCAACCCTTTTATGAACGTATTTACTCCTATGCATCTAGTGGGTTAATAACTTTTTCCTGTGGTCTATAAAAGCTGTATATCACATGGGCGGAACCTTTTGTTCGTATTTCAATCTCCACGGGGGCCTTCCGCCAATTTCCCTCTATATCCTCGACACATCTGGGTGCCGATAGCATATTTTATTTTTTGAATTATTTCCTTATTATTCGGGTCGACTGTACCTCTTGGAGTGCGGATTTTTCTTATTGCTTCATTATTCTGGAAATCCGTCAATTTCTTTGAATAATATATTTCAAATCATATTACGATACGTTGTTATTTTTCAAAGATTTAAGTAAAATCTTGCTATACGCACAAATAAGAATTGAATTGAATCGTCATATCAGTGTATGATGTAAAAGACACCGATTTGCCAGCAGATTATTCCTTCTTCAATTTAATAACTGAAGCAGCGTGAGCGGACTATTAACCGAAACTCGTGTAATTAAGAGAACAAAATAAAAGATGTCCACAAGCCCCCCATTATGGCGTCTCCCTGCGACAGATCGGTTCACCAATCCACAATATACATGATAGAATGGCACATTGCAAATTTTCTAACTGTTAGGGCCTATTTCACGATGTCCGAATAGCCACTACTTACCGAATAAATTCAAAAATGGAACAGAATTTGTATGAAATTATCTGCCAGGTAAGTTAATAGGAACTTAATCGTAGGTGGTGAAACAGGCCCTTAGTCTAATTAACATTTATTTATAAACGTTTCCTTTGAACCGTCTTACATAATCCGTATCGAGCAACTAATATGAGCCGTTGACGACGCATTTACGACCACACTGCGTTATTTATTTCCCCGGATAATACGGAATTACGGATCTGCGAAACCTGACATTATCTCAGGACTAAGCTTTGATGTCTCCCTCCTTTATGAAATAGTTTTTCTACTCAATATACAACCTCTATTTAGGAGTGGCTCAGTCCGAGTCATACAGAAAATTGCTAAATAAAACTGGTTTTCGTAGAAAATGTATAGGTAGGAATTTTCTTCGAATCCCAGACGTACTCAACCTTTTCTAGTCGGTGAATGAACAGTGAATGCGAATTTGTGAATATTTTTATAAAATTGTATTTTAAGGTGAATCTTTTTATTATTCTTTGTTTGGAGATAAACTCATACATTATTTTGTGTTGACTTATGTTTTAGGCATTCAATTTTATGGTTTTTCAGCTATACCGCTACCGATAAAAACAGATTTGATTTAATTAACATACCAATTTCCAATAAAACAAGGAAAATAAAACGTTCGGGAAAAATATAGATAGCTTTACCTTCTAATATAACGTATTCAAGAGAATTGTTTCCAAGTTTTACGATTGTCGAATCGTAAAACCGTTGCCGTTCGCATCTTCGCATTCCTCCCTTACCCCCTATGAGTTATGTCGAGGGTTCAGTGCTGATAAATAAATCAGTATTTAGGTCATTGAAAAGGTGTAGCTTTTATTGGACGATGTATACGTGTGCTCTGCAATAAATAACGGACCATTATGTGATTAAACTCGGCCGCGTTTAATATGACAATGGCGGTCATTATCTTGTTACAGTATGTACTTATGTCCATTACTTTTTGCGTTGTACATTTCATTGTTTTTTGAGCTGCAGTTTGTTGATGGATTATGCAAAGGTTTTCTCATTTTAATTAATGATAGTTGCAATGCTGTATTTTAACAATTTCACTTCATCAATTAGGAAAGAAAGATTCAAAATCAGCCATGAATGAATGCTATGAAACTGTACAAACTTTCAAAGTTGGGAACAGCTGAATTAAATCTACGCTCTAACAAAGTCAATAAGCTCATCTTGTTCGAAGATCAGTTCTCTCTTCTTCGAAGATCTAAAAAGTTACTTATACTTAATTATTTTCTCTTAATGTAATGAGTATTCGTGCATGAATAATATCATTGTACGTATCGTCACTCTCTCACGACGCGAGCACTCACTCTGAATAAAAGATGAACACCAAAGATTGGCGACACCTGAATTGTTGAGACGTTGAAAAATCTAATAGTCGTTCTCGGCCTCAAATAATCAAACATGTTTACTAATATTTTATCGATAAATATTCACGTACTTATTTCTAATAAAAAAAAAAGAAAAATAATTGCTGCTTTCCTCAATATTGTTTGTACTTACATTAATCTCACGCGCAATCAAAATGGTGTTCTCATTGTGGAGCAGCCATTATAACTGGGCACGTTAAATACCGACATGCAGGCCTAAACGAGGGTAGTTCAACATGTTGGAGTAAACTCCTAAATATGTTCGATAAATAAGAGTTTTCATGTAGTTCGCGACCGAAGTTAGACGGAGCATTAATGAACGAGACGACTAATTAAATATTAATCGACACGCGTAATACGTTCCGAATAATCGATTCTAAGTAATTAATCGGTAAGTTTATACCGCTACCGAGTGAATTTCATTGACTAGTTTGTGTCTTAATGTAGTTTATTGTTATTAGCCTTCCTTTAGTACATTTCGATACGGAATTAATTGTGTTGATTAGGAAATTCCGTAGTTTTAGTGTGGTAGGTTATTATTCCTAAACAGCATTAATGTAGGTTTTACAGTACAAGTGTGGTTAATTATTTTGACATTGACGTCAAATGACATATTTTTGCTTTTTGGGACTTTCCTTATGTACTTAAATATAGCAGCTTCATATACAATAATGTAGATATAACATTGGAATTCCAAAACGAAAAGCGTTAGTTTTTCCCCTAAATTAAAATTGATTCCAACACTAAGTAATAAGAGAATCAAAAATTTGTAGGCAAAAATGTTAAAAAATATATTCTGCCGTAAAATATGGTTCAAACTACCATTACATTTTAAGCTACGTGATAAAGCGGCGAACACAGTATTCCTTTCATCCTCCCCGTGGAACGTGGTAGTCGTAAACCAAATGCCATCAATATTAGAATGAATATCACCTACGAGATGTTGCATAAGCGACCCGCCCTGTGCAACACTGTACATGGAGTATGGAGGAAATGGAGACATCATCTGCGAGAGTACAGTATCGATATTTGCATTCAGCTTTAATATAGGGTCCATTACAGCTGGTTCCAGCGAGAAACGCTATTTGGAAATAGATGATAGCAGTATTTTAGTTTAATTATCATATCATAATCAGCTTATTAATGTTCCCACTGCTGTGACATAGGCCTCCTCTCTGTGAGAGGGAGTGCGGGTTGGTAGATGTCAAATGTGTTCGAATTTTTGGTTCTGCCGGTTAGTTTAATCAATCATGTAATTATCTAATTTCTGCAATTTTCTCTTCCATGCAATACTTCTAACAAATTAATAGAGTTACAGAGAGAAGAGATGACGATAACTTTTTCTTGTTTCCCTCTCTAGACGGTGTTTGCCCTCCATTTCTTACATACTTCAAGTCCCTGTCCATTTGTAATGTATTTATGCTTGTCTACTTTGTCGCGAGCATAATTTAACACGTTCATTAAGTAACATTAGTCTTCATGAGTGCCGATGTCGCTGCGATTACCATAGACCCCGTTACAAAACGTTTGGAATGGTCGACAATAGAGGGAAATGGAAATCTAACAAAAGACGGCTTTATAAATGCGTGAATATCTAAGTTACATTGCATATCAACCTATATGTAGACATTCTTTGCCGGACATTGTGAAATGCTTTATCAATAAGCAAAATGGCGATTTACATGTAAGCCTGACAAAGGGATTATAAATCATTATTAACTAATACAATATCTAAAGGTTTTTGCAGTCATTAAAAGTTTTATTGGTGCCATATTGTGAGGAATGCGATTTGTACGCGACGACAGCCAAGCTTGACTGATAAAATCATAACTTACGACTCTGTATGGAATTTTCATTCGTTATTTTTATTGTGTTAAAATTCTTAAGACTTTTTTATGATTAGGTGCTTTTACATTCCACAAGACGGTTACAGTGAATTTAAGCTATAGTTTGACTTTAGTAAGAGCTACATAGACCATCTATACTATATAATAATACGTGAAGCAAAAACTTTGTACCCCTTTTTACGAAAATTACACGGACGGAGGAATATGATATGCACAGTTAAAGTTTATAGGTATTGAGACGGAGTGCAGAAAGCTGATATTTTATATTATAATATGTTTTAGAAATAAATAAAATTAATAAAAACACATTACACACACTACAATGCGTTTGACACACACACTCTTTTGTTTATGTTTAAAGATGACCTTAGAAATGATATGGCAGCATGTAATTAGTATGTACTACCATGACAGCATGGAATTAGTATGTACTATCATGGCAGCATGGAATTAGTATGTACTATCATGGCAGCATGGAATTAGTATGTACTATCATGGCAGCATGGATTTAGTATGAATTATCCTATCAAACTTTAAATTTTAATTAATTATGGTCGAATTTCGACCACTGGGCGACGACTAGTTCCAATTAATAACTTCCTTAAGTTTTTTGTCGTCTTACTGAACCAATCAACTAGTGTTAGATTATACGGTTCGCCTTACCCTCAAGTTTTATTATGTAAAGTTTGAAACTCCACAAGTTACTGCACTCGGGTCGCGAACTCGCGACTCGCGAAGGAGTGCTGGAGTTAAGAATATTCAATCGCTTTATCGATATTTTATTGCACTTGAATATTAAACCTGGTACACGGTAAGAACGAATTTTATAAAAACTACCGACTCCCTTCTGTTCCTTCCTCGCATGGTTTACAGAATAAAAACATGTACAAGAAAATTTAAATATAAAAGTTGAGTCTCCGTGAAGAAACACACGTTAATAATGAATTCTAGCCGTGTGTGGAAGTTGACGATAGAAAGGACATTGCCAAGTATTGACGACGATCAGCGATGATTAACAAACCCTGTGTAAAAGTATTAGGAACAGGGTGTTAAATTCACTCATCCTCTATAGAAGAGGGAGGATCCTCCGACCTGACGGGTGTCATGTCTGGTGGGCAACTGCCCAACGATTGATGTTGGGAAGTTATATAAACGATTATCGCGCGGTAAACACTGCATGCGCGATGCAGGACTTCACATGACGTCAGTGTGGTGCGTAGTTCGCTTGTGGCGCTGGCGATGTAGATTTCGCCACTTCTGGTTGTCAACAAAGTGCAGATGTACAAGGAGGCTAGCGTGACTGCGGCATGTTCAACTTTACAATGCAAGAGCTCGCCTTATATCTGTTTAAAGTTAGAATTTTTGATTTGCAAACTCTATTGTTCCACGAGGATATTGAATTCCGTGGTGCAAGTTCGAGTAGTAGCTTCGTAAAAGCTTCTTTGTTCTAACTTTTAAACTAGCGAAATCGGAATCATTCGCATTTCTGTTTGATATCAATAGATACTTTAGATTGCTTATCGTTGACAAGCATTTACTTTCACATAATGTCGAGCAACGTAGCGTCGTACGTGACGCCTCAAGCATGTTGATATTAGTCTGTATCTGTAATCTATTCGCTATCATTATAATTAATAATCAGCACTTCATGATAGTAATACCTTCCTTTTTTAATCGATGATATCTTTTAATAATCTATTGCACGCCTCATAACGCGAAGGCCTTGAAGTAGTTAGTGCATTACTCTCAACTTGCCAAAATCAAGTGCTGTCTTGAACTTGGATTGCCGCCTATATATGCATATCGTATTATATATACTTTAATATGAGTACACTGATATGTAGAAAAACTATCATTTTAACACAACTATAATAACAAATTAACATTTATTGCGTATTATATTAAAGAAAAACCTGATTAAAAGAAAAAATCTAGGGACGTCCGTGTGTCTGTACGTATGAATCCCGTGTGTGGTCACGATAACATCCGAAATACTCCACATATCGAGATATTTTTTTAAAATTCACTATATACTTGCTCTCCCTGATTTCTTATTGAAAATGGCTATTTAATTCAACGTCCTTTAATTGGTATTAATACCAAAGAATTTTTTTTGTTGAGGCGTGCGAGGCATATTTGGATCTTCCAAACTTTTTGTAAATAGCTACTACAGCTTATAATTCTTCAGGGATTTCTTTTGTGAAAAAGAACATTGTTGGAATGAGTATCTTTATAGCGATAAAAGGTCGTGAGGGGAATATAACATACGTAGGTACTTAAATTACCATGGTTGACAAATGGATGTTTTGACATAATCCCTTATTCGTGTGTCATGACACTTTTGGGATGAATCCCTCTCTTTCTCTGGAAAAAATTCATACCTTTTTGAAAATGGTAACATATTAACTTTCTGTGAAAATTATTGTTCAACACAAACACACAAACTTGGACAGCATAATTGACTATAGTTTTGTTGTTAGGTTTAATCTTCTTAGATTGCTCTCAGTTTTCAAGCACATAATTGATTGCAAAATTCTCATAACTAATATTCATTCATTCATTTATAATTCTACATAAATGATTGAGTATTTTGAAATAGGCTGATAAATGTGAATAAATAAGAGGGGTGACAGACGGGTCGACGTAACAATTTAGAGTTTCGTCGTACCGCGCACAGTTGCGGGATTTCATTGGCGGCTGTTTACCAATATCTGGCGGATTCTAGAACAGGGATTTACTTCGGTATCTGCTTCCATGCCCCGGATCTAGATATGACGAGATACGAATACAATTTGTAGCTTTCATTATAGGGAACGTATGAGCAATGGTTGACGTGAATGTCATAATTTATTGCAATGATATTGAAATTGTAGCATGTTTTGTTGGTTTTACACGCGTAGTTCTGAGAAGTTACACGTTTGAAGTGGTCTATAAGTTAGCAATTTGATGTGTAGCAATAAATATCTTAATAAAACAATATTGCTCATCTTCGATATTGTTGTTTATTCGATCTAAGTTCTAGTCGGCTTCAGTTATTAATCTGTGCGATAAGTTTGAGGAGGAGTAGAGCTGTGGAGCACGCGGACGGGCGGATCAGAACGAACTTTTCATTTTCCGAGTTTCGCCCGCTAAAAAGGCGCCAATCCACACCAACTGGAACCGTTCATTTCCCTCTGCAGACATTTAAACGGACGTTTTATTTATTCAATAACAAAGTTGTCTTATCTTTCTGTAACTTTTAATTAACGCGTACAGTTTGCGGACGCAGCTTGGAACTTCTTACTTACTAGTTTATGAGCATGTTATTATTATTGATAGGTACTCGTGCTTATCATAGCGCAATTAAATTAAAATTCTACGGTAATACTTAATGTTATATTCGCGACGGCTTGAATTAACATCTGCAACGTTGTTTGCATGGTTAAGCAGCTTGAAATGACTATTTGTTTTAAAAAACGACTCTTTAAGTAGTAGAATATATTGTGACGTCCAATTGCGTTTCGCACGTGCAGTGAATTTTATATTGCTGCAGAATTTGACAGAGAATTGCGTTAAATAAATAGAAGCGACCGTTTTCCAATAAATAATATATTAGCGTAGTTGCGAATAGTTTGCACCGTGCAACCCCTGACTTGCGGAGAATTGAGAAGTTAAAGAAATGTAGGGTTTCAAACCAAGCCGATACACTCGTTCAGCAACTCCGCATCGCGACGCGCCGTCGGAAATTGAAGAATTCCGCTATCTTAAACAGAATCTATTACTTGACGATAAGCGTTATAAGATGAGATGTAGAGACTTTATTTTTTTTATTTCACTCGACGGAGTAATGTTTCATTTCGATCGGTGAGCGAAATAAATCGTGTATCCGATATGCCAATTTAATCTCGGGGCGCCATCTATCGTCGGCATAGGTAGGTCGGCGGGGTGGTCGGGGCCGAGTGGTGCGGGGCCCACCCCGGCCTCGGCCGTGACGCCCATACTACGCGTACTACGTTATACGAGAACGTAGCTACAGCTATTTCGAGAGCAGACACTACTTTACTACTGATAGCACTACTACTGTATTGATGTGCACCGATTTAGATTATATTGACCGCTGCAGCATCAACCGCTCCGGTCAATGAGAAATAGAGAATATTTAAAGTGGCTGGCGCAATGGCTAACGACTCCTTTCTCATTCAAAGTTATGCTCTAGCTCCGTGCCCTAACGAAGTGTAAACTGTAGATTTGTAACAATATCCCTTAATCCTTCCGAAGATAAATGATAATTTGCAACACTAATTCAAGGCTGCCCGTTGCTCCTGTCTAGGCGTTTATGAACAGTTTAAACCTTGTAGAGCTCATTTAATTCTCCGGTAGACTTGAATAAACGTCAATTAGGTTTTATTCCATTTGGAGTGGTTTATTTATTAGATAAAGGGTATTAAGGATAAGTGATGTTCTGTCCCAAATTCGCAATTTATATATTTGTTTATCGTTATTAAGAGGCCGAAAGTACTATGAAAATAAAGTAACGTTCACACGTTCCATACGAACTCTTTAATAAATAAGATGGAAACGAACGCCCTGTGTGACTCATTTCACCGAATCTTGGGAACAAAGGGATTGAAGAGGTGAATTCCGGAAGGTGTATGCCACAGTACAATGTTATGTTTTATAGGCGGGTGACTCGGTGATAAAACGCCTATCGTAATGTGGGTGGGGATCGACAACCATGGGTTCTCGGGTTTTTAACACGTTCTTGAACTTTTTGTGAAGATGTACCGTGTAAGTGCAGTATCATGGAAACGATAAACTGTCTAGTACAGCCATATACTCCCACGGAAATACTGATATACGTTGTGCGACTCGATGCGACCGACTTTTATTTGAACAAAACTGGATTAGGAAGTCCAAGCTCGGTTGTAGTCGTTACTCCTGAAGTTTATTTTATTTATTAGATGATGATACACATAATTTGTAATACTCAGTTCAGTGACAAGTCTTTAACACTGGCATATAAATAAAGAAACTAGGACGTCTCGATTGTGACCCGTATTCCCGATTTCTAACAGTAACAACAATAATTTCGTGTCAGAAATAGAATTAATACTGAGTTTTGACTGGTATTAGCAGAATTTTGGAATTAGAAATGGATTTGTAGAACCGGCATTGTTTTCTTAAATCTTACCGCAGTCAGATCGAGGTTAGAAACGACAGGACCTACCTGACTTTTGAAATTAAACCGGTACTTTCAAAATGAGGTTGGAATATTCTGAAAATACATCATGTAAGATAAGTCTTTTACAAAACCTAGATATGACAAAGAATGTAATACTCAGCCACGTTGGTTAGTATTCTAGCCTAGCCCAGCAGCTTTATGATAAACAGCTGACACACATCCGACTAGAAGACATTTAAAACAAAGAGATATGAGATGTACGTGTAATCGTATTGCAATCGTAGGGGCACCGCTGGATACGGGACACAGCATTAAAATGCAGCTCGCGTGTGCTCTGCCCCAGCCATACACTTCCTCAGCTCCACGAACAGCCATCATTCTGTTACGCAATGTCCACGCACACACAAACACTCATAGATTTTTATCTACATATAATTTTTCTCAGGCTACTGTTTTATAGCGCACTAATTTGAGGCCGCTCGCTTCGTTGGCGATGCATTTTATAGTTATTTTTTAATTTTAGGTTCTCGGACATTCATAAGCCACGGTATAAAAGTAGGTTTTATTACAGCCAAACTGTTTTCATCATAGTAAAATGTAATAAGAGAGCTTATTACTTTTTACTGTGATGAAAACAGTTTTCCTTTTCATTTGTAAACGTACTCTTAAATTAAAAGACAGTTCTGTCGTAGGCTCAGAGCATTTGCTCTGATTCTACAGTTCTATCAATATTTAAAGACCGTTGCAAACCACTTCCGTGCATTCAATAATAACGTCAACAAAGAATATTAGGTGGAGCGAGGCTTACCTCGCACGGTGCAGCCCACCAACGTCGACCTCATGGAAAATTCACTACAATCAAAAGTATAAACAGTCTCGTGCCGTGCATTCTGCACAATCTCTGTAAGCCCCAATACGAAAGATGAATCGCATCCACAAGGACGACTGTACCGCGAAATGAAATGTCTCAACTACACATTTATCTAGGAATCAATATTACACCCTATTGTCTTCAACCAGAAGAGACTTGCGAACCTCCGCAGAACAGGACCCATGTAATGTAAAAACAATGCGACCCCGATGAAAATTGAACTCTACAGTATCGTTGTCAAGTTATATTTCACATTAAAAAGATGGTGGCTGTTACGAAATATTTCCCGACTCAATACCGGATGAAATAATGGCGTCTGAAAGCTGAAGGCGAGGCGTCGCACTTTCCGCTTCCCGGTCGAGAGCTAATTTTTTTTTCTTCGAGTTTGTCACTGCTCTGCTTTTTAGGCGATTTCTGTCGCGTCTTTAAACGCTTGCGGTTTAGAACTTGCCATAGATGGAATTTTTAAAATGCTGTTCACACTGATTTGTAGCCACATGTGTGATTTTAAATTCTGTTGTGTATGACTTTGGTATAGGAATGTTCGTTGACTGTTATTATTATGATATCATGTAATCCTATACTATTAAATGAGCAATATTTGTATATATTTGTAATCATGTTCTCGAAAACGGCTCTAACGATTTCGATGAAAGTTGCATTATAGAAGTTTACGGGGGCGAAAAATCGATCGATCTAGCAAGGTCTCTTATCTGGGAACATTCGTTTTCTCTATTTTCAGTATTTTCACCCGAGCAGAACTCGATCGAAACTTTGATAAACAAGATGGCTACCTTAGTATGTACTATCATGGCAGCATGGAATTAGTATGTACTATCATGGCAGCATGGAATTAGTATGTACTATCATGGCAGCATGGAATTAGTATGTACTATCATGGCAGCATGGAATAAATATGTACTATCATGGCAGCATGGAATAAATATGTACTATCATGGCAGCATGGAATAAATATGTACTATCATGGCAGCATGGAATTAGTATCTACTATCATGGCAGCATGGAATAAATATGTACTATCATGGCAGCATGGAATTAGTATGTACTATCATGGCAGAATGGAATAAATATGTACTATCATGGCAGCATGGAATAAATATGTACTATCATGGCAGCATGGAATTAGTATGTACTATCATGGCAGCATGGAATAAATATGTACTATCATGGCAGCATGGAATAAATATGTACTATCAGGGCAGCATGCAATTAGTATGTACTATCATGGCAGCATGGAATAAATATGTACTATCATGGCAGCATGGAATTAGTATTAACTAACTATACTATTAAATACTATTATATACTAATACTAGCTGCCCTCCCCGGCTTCGCACGGGTAGCAGTAAGTACTGATCTACGGCGCACCTACCTATCTACCTACCCTACCCTGCCCGACCTACCTACCTACCCTACCCTGCCCGACCAACCTACCTACCTACCCTACCTACCTGCCCTACCTACCTACCCTACCTACCTATCTACCCTATCTACACCGGAAGACGCCTGACGGGAATAACTGATCGAGTGGTAACTGTTCAATTATCGACCGCCAAGAGTAGAAAATTATTAAAGTACTAATATCGCTATTCAAAAATAGGGGTTGATGGTAGAAAGATGAAAATTTAGGGTTGTATGTATTTTTTAATGTTGAATCATAAAAAAAATACAATAAAAAAAATTGACCAAAAAAATAAAAAATAAAATTTGGTGTGGACCACCCTTATCACTTAGGGGTACGAAAAATAGTTTACATCCTATTCTCATACCTACCTAATCTAGACAAAAAATTTCATAAAAATCGGTCAAGCCGTTTCGGAGGAGTTTGGCAACAAACACCGTGACACGAGAATTTTATATATTAGATAGCATGAATGTCAGTGTCATGAGTTCATGACATATTTATTTGCACATTTGAATCATACAGTTTTACTAGTCTTTACGTAAACAAAACGCGTTATTGTTCACGCCTCGGTGGGATCAAGCCGTGTCTTGTATTGATTGTTCTCGTGATTTATTGCCGCCTGATTCGAGCAGGGGATCCTCCTATAAGGGTTTTGTTTCAAGTTTTTAAAGGAATTTTCGGGTAAAGGCCTTATTTAAATTAACACGTGCCCTATTCACAGAGTTTGGAAGTCATCTCTAAAGTTTAATCCTGATCGATGTCCGACGTCGTCTCTTAACCCTTTTCTCACGATAAACCGTCCGCCGAGTTTTGTATTAAAAGCAGTTATAAATTATATAATTTCTGCTCTAGGGCGGGGAACGTCTATGTTTGTAGCGACCTTGCACCATCCCCTGTTAAACACCGGATGAGGGGCGCAAGGTGAATGTGTACACTAACACAATAATACCAACTGCCCGACGCAATACATAGTTGTAGCGTATAAACAATTAACATCTTTACTTGTTCGTATTACACCCATTAAACTATTGAAGGGGAATGATATTAGCCGACCGATTTGAGTGGCGCACTAAAGTGTAGCGAGGTAGCGGCGAACTCCGCTTATCTTATTTTGCAGAGTTTGTGCGAGGGTCAGTGCCAATGTGGCCAAGTTAGATATGCATATGAATTAGAGCCTGAAGCTTCGTAGGAGCGGTCCGTTTAATTTTCCAGCGTGATATTAATTTTAGGGTAGTGATTTCGCCGCTGTATTCATGCGAGAACAACCCCTCTATTGTAGATGAACGTTGATGATAATGTGGATCACTTTGTTATGAAATTGTTGTAATAATTTATCAGGTGAGAGCTCGGTTGCGGTGTTTCTTTTGTGCTTTAGGTACAAAGTTCACCATTTTAATGTACTGCTCTGTCACTGTGGTTTTGCGATGAGCGATAAGGGGCTATAATGTAAACCAACATACTCTGTTTATCAACGAAAATGATGTCACACGGTCCAGTGGCTACGAGCTACGTACTCTGGCTAGTAGTAGCAAGTTTGCCAATTAATTGAAAGCAGGGTGGATTATGCGAGCGCGAGTCGTTGTCGCGTCGGTATCTTAAAATAATTGCGCGCCACAATCGCTGGCTAGTTTGCATTAGCTTTAATTGATTGCATTTATTATACTTACTTGAAAGATTGTAACTCAATAACTCAAGTCTTAAATTTTTCCTGATTAATTATGAAAACGTTCAATCAAATAACGTTGAGCGTCAAATCCAGAAGTGGTAGCAGTAATTTTGCCCCGCAACAAAAGTTTTCACCCTGTCGACCTCGTGCCCGGTTATCCGGTATTTCAGAAAATGTTAGACTTAATCTGATCCGTATTTAGATATTTATTTACATTGGAAGCCATTAAACTGATCGCTTTCTCGTTAGTTTTGTCTTGGGCTTTACCGCTAAACTGCTCGAGATTTTCATATCGTGCCGTTTCGTTACGCTCAAATAAGATTAGTAATTTTGTTTCAATTGTTATTAAAATGAGCTGGAAGCTGAAATTGCATCATTTCTTTGGCATTTAAACATCAGCTGTGCAGCGTGTGACGTATGGGAGAATGAAAAACGTAACATTTTGAATAATTATGTGTTAACATTGCGTCATTGGGAAGTTTTTTCCGAGATAATGTTTTACGCGTCAATGCCTTTTTAAAGGTAAAATAAAGAATTGGCTCGACGTCGTGGAATTAGGAGAACCGAATAGGATATTTGAAAGCGTCCGTTGGCCTTGTTCCTAAGGGCTCGTGAATCTTTTGTCTTCCTTTGGGAGTCCGCTCCCTCACTTCGTATTGTGGCAGGTTCTGAGGCTTCGGTATAATAAAAACGGCCCTTTCTCTAATTATGCAACACTTTGACAATGAAATTTCATTGTTTTTAATACTTTGTTTCACAATTATTTTAGAAGTTAGGTCTGGTTGGTTTGTTTGATGAGGGAGTGATAAAATTATTATGATTTGCGTCAGCCATTGTTACATTCATGTTGCTGATACGAGTTCTTCCTTATACATAATTGTATAAAAAACCCATGCAAATAAAATTACTTAATTAGAAAAACTTGCGGTTGACAAAGCACACAGGAAAATACTTAAATTGACCAAGTTGTTGTAAACATAATATATCGTCTGAAGTCAAGCCAAGATAATATGGAAATATTTATTATATAATGAAGCAAAATAGGTACCTACAAACATTTTATTAATATTTTCCTCTCAAGTACTTAACATCAAACGTTTGTTTCACTATTTAAGTACTTATTTTGCTAGTCGATGAGCAAGTAGAATAGCTTAAATACTTGTCGGGAACGGAAATAGATGGGGTTTGTCTGTGACTCCATGCACGTATACATACATAGGTACATGTCCACACAATAATATGTCGGTATGTGCGACCGCTGTCGATGCGTTAAACGCCTTTTCTCTGGATGAAATATTTATAACGCTCGTCGCGACGCGCGCCGCATTATCACCTCTAAATGTCGGGGATTTCCAGTCGTATGTCGCGTTGTCTTCATGAAAGGGTAATGTAATGATAGGTTAATTCATCTGTTTATACATCAGCGTCAGTTGCTGTTTTGGTTGATCATAAAGTCACGAATGTGTAGTCAAAACTACACCTTAAATTCTAAGTGCAGTCAATAAAATTTATAAACTCTTCAATTTGCATGTTAACTACTCCTTATCAAAGAATTAATCAACAAAATTACTGTTTACTGCGTCATCATAATTACCCATAAAGTTAATTCTATTAACTACCGGCCCATGTCCTTACTATTCTAACCCCTTATGCACAATAGTGCAACGAATGACGCGCGTCCGAAACTCGCGCGGTCAGTACACTCGCGTGCGTCGGTGCGTCGCGACGTTCCCGCCCGAAGCGTTCCGAGCGCGACGGTACCCACGTGCCGCGCAGACAAAAATAAATAAACGCGTCGCGTGCTCCATCCGCCACCTATACACCGGTAGCTTTATCTCACTTATCTTTTACCATCCAATATGCTTCAACGATTATAAAGCCTCCGGTAATTACCGATCGTGCGATGAGTATACAGTATTTCGAAACGTTTTTTTGTGTCCGAAAGTGCCCTGTCGGCTTGTTCTCAGACGAAATCGATGAAATGCAAACATGTTGATGTGCGAATAATCAAACCCCGATTCAACCACCCTCGTACGATGCGAGTAATAATAGCAGAGGGGCGCGGGTGGGTCGTGCACCCGCTCACGTACGCCCGTGCATGCATGCACTTAGCCAATTCCAATTGGGTTATTCGGAATTCCCATTGATCCGGAAGTTTCATACATCAAAAATATTGGAAGTTGTGACGTACTTATTGGTTTTTGGCGCTGGATTACATTTAAAATTTGTAATCATTGAGAGGGATTATTTTGCTTTAAAACATGGAAACGCAAAAAGGAATAACCTTGTAAATTCATTAGTTTCTAAAAGACAACAATTTGACTAATGAGTTTCTCATTTCAATCTGTTAAAAATTCAGAGCGATACGAGGTAAAGCCTTAATAATTGCCATTTCTCCAACAAGACCGTTAAATTTTTTATTAATTAATTTCCTAAGTTAGATATTATAATCAAACCTAAAGAATAGCCCTTGGACAAGTCGCACGATCAATCGGGCGACTAGTCGCAGAGCTTTGAAGAGGGGAAGTAGGGACTCCTTTGTCACCACCTGTCCGTTTTGTAATAGCTTTCGGAAGACGCAACGCAGTCGCAACTGGCGCGCGCCGCAAGCGCATCTGTCTTGCTTTCGCGCCAAAACAACATGTGTTTGTGATATTACATTTAAATTAAAACAATGAACCGTGGATAAAGTATGCAGTGAGCAATAGTACCTTGAACAGTATAAAGAGTTTTTATGGTTGTGCTTCGTGTAAAAGAAAAATGTGACACAATGTTGGGATTGCTTACGTCGGATTTCGGTTACCAGAACCGCTTAACTCTACTGCAGCAGCTAATTGAGTGCGGCGATGTACTCTTGGGCCGAGATTTAGTTTACGGTACGTTTCCATCATTTATTGCGACTTACATTATGACGTAATCATTTTCGCTTGAAAACCACCATATCTGACGTTTGCATAGCAATTTTAAACGATAATGATTCGCGTCTGATTCAGTTTATTACTGTGATAACTGATAATATTTATTTATCAAATGAAGTGGCCTTCTTCCATGATTATTATAGGGGTATCAATAAATTATGATGGAGGAATAGGCACTTCATTCAGTTTCTTTATCAACAGATATCCAAGTAAGAAGAACTGATTGAAAACATTTGTGAAGAGATAATTCTTTTGAAAAGTAATCAAAGGGCCCATACTTTTCGTACGTTTTATTACGTATCCTAATCCTAAATAAATAAATAACCAACTTTATAATATCATAAATGCGAAAGTGAGTTTATTTGTTTGTTTGTTTATTACGCTTTCACGCTAAAACGCCTGAACGGATTTGGATAAAATTTGGCACACGGGTAGACCATGTCCTGGGTTAGGTTATAGGATACTTTTTATCCCGATCTTTCCACGGGATCGAGACTTATGCGGGCTTATTAAAAAAAAGGTATTTACTTTAAAAGTAGGTACCTACTTCGACTCGATTAAACTTAAAGATCTTACAAATATGAGTGAGTTTATCTGTCTAGTTGTATCGTTATGACTACTGCAAACTCCTTGCTTAAATATTGACATCATTTATTTATTTTTTATTGTACCTAATTGCAATAATGGCGTCTACAACATCGTCACAGAAAATTGTGTTGTTTTCCCACAACACGAACGAAGTGAAATTGCTACCTCGCTTGTTATTACAAGTTTTTTACTGTGTTACAAATCTCATAAGCTTTAAATTAAACATTTCATTAGCAGGTTTTGCTTTTATGTTTACTTTATAAAAACCTTGCCTTATGACTATGAGTAATTTAATTATTTATTTTATAGGTACCTAGAATTATTTTATAGATGACTAGGTACAAACAATTGATATTTGGTTTGTAAAAATTATTTAAATTATAATAAATTTTTTTCCTCAACCTATGATGATGTGTGTAATGTGTGTGATGTATGACATTGAGGAAAATGTAAATATTTTATCCGTAATGTCATACATTAAGGATAAAATATTTTTGCAGAAATACTAAAAAAAACAACTAAAGGTCAAGCAGTCATAATAAGGTGAATGAATCTGAATTTATTGTATCAAACATGATATAATCACACTGAATCTCCAATCAACTGTTAGGTCAAAGTCAGGTCTTCAAGCTATGCTTATAAGGAGCCACTATAAGCTAATAATACGACTATTATAATACCGCGAATCGTCTCAATATGCAGAAGTGGAACGGCGATAATAACGCGGCACACCGTTTGACAGGCGCAGTGCGCACGCGTCGATCGTATCAATTCATTATTTATTGTCGCATTGTCCTCACATATTGCCTTTCTGCTTTAATTAACTTCCTTTTACCTGCCTTTAGAAGATTTATTCGATTTTATACATTATTTTTTCTAACTTTCCTCTGTTTACATCTTTTTAACAAAGTTAGGAATAATTACTTACTAATTTAATCTAGGAAAATCTTATTTCGAATGTTTCTATCCTTCAAGTAAGAGGCAAAATTGCGAATTTCGTTTAATTTAGGAAATACAACGTTGATTACATCATAAGAGTGTTTATTCTGAAAGTGGGCAACGTCGCAAATAGATGTCAAATATTTCGCTGTTTTAATTAATTTGGTAATATTACTGTATGGAAATAAGAAATGTGGCTAACTAGCGAACTAAAATATTGCTTATGAAATGCAATAATTAATATCTTTACACCGAATATTTAGTTTTAGATGTAAAAAAAGTATTTGGAAACTTTCCAAATGCCTTTTTTACACCTAAAACGGTTACAACATCAAATTCAGTGTTATAATTCCAATTCATTATTAATATTCTAGTTCACTACTTAGTTACATTTCGTATTTCCATACAATAATATTGTCAAATTCATGAAAACAGCGAAATGTTTGACATCTTTTTGCGACGTTGCCAACTTTCAGAATAAACGCCTATAGGCTTCCTTACACGTGTGTCTCCTAAGGAAAATCGGTTTGTACAGTAATTACTATTTAATTGTTTTCAAGAAAACATTCTATAATAACTAATAATAAGTGTGGTAGAGCCAACAATTTATCTGCTTAATTACATATACTACAATCTACACTTGCATAGTATATGCAAACTAATTAGAACAAGTCAATAAAAATCAATGAAGTACTACAACGCGTACATCCTTTTTATTATTATTGTACTTAATAATAGTTATAAATGCAATAGTAAATTGAGATTTATTATCGAAACACCCCGCTATTAATAGTTAACAGTTTTTGTGGGTTGTAAATTGCACATGTGTTGTTAACTGGTGTGCCTTTTATAGCTCTGATGGCATTTGTAAATGAAATTATTTATCCGGACGTGGAAATAGGACACAAAGGTTTTCAATGAGGTCTGATTGAAAAAAGACGATAGTGTAACACCACCTGTATCACTGACTTGGAAGTATTATTTTTTCGTTGTGAATCGGACAATAGCCACCTGTCTGGCTGCACTTACAAATTTACAATATACAGCGTGGGGTGGGTTAATTATACCCGCTCTCCCCCACCTTCATCGCGCTCTCGCTATCTCTTTTGATTCATGTCTATGTCTTGAAAGTCGGAAGTCCTTATGTGTTGTACAATAATAACATGTAAAACATATTCCTCTCGCATTGACAATGAAACATCTACCTATACTTCTATACTAATATTTTAAATAGGTAATATTTGTGAGTTTATATGTAGGGGGTCATCTTCGGAACTATACTGATCCGATTCCAAAAATTCACTAAAAGAAAGAAAGAATAGAATAAAAGAAACTAATAGGAAGCTACGTCGCATTATGCTGAAATAACTTTTGGCCTTGCACAGGTCGTTATAATTTTGTTTGTTTTTAAATACTTACTCCTTTTTTATAATTTTTTATTATTTAATTATTATTTTTTTATTTTTTATTATTTTGTATTATTACTGTTTGTATTTCCTGTGCGTGTCCCATATAAAATATTTTTCTTTCTTTCTTACGGAGTGTCATAGGATATATTTTATGTTAAAACAAGAAATTTCACGGAGAGGAAATCGCGGGCAGAAGCTAGTAATCTATAGTCATCATTAGTCGTAGATACACGGATATAAATAAAATTGAAGTGTCTGTTTGTAATTTCAAAATAAAAGCTTTTTACTAAATGCATATGAAAATACATATTTTACGCCGTTCCGGTACTTATAAAAAAAAATTTTTTTTTAAATTTCCGTCTGTTTGTTCCGGCCAATCTCCGAAACGGCTGGACAGATTTTGACGGGACTTTCACTGACAGATAGCTGATATTATAAAGAGTAACATAGACATTTTTGAAAAAGAAAAAAGACTTAAGAAGGGCGAAGCGGATGGTAGCAGCTAGTAATAACTATAAGCGCCTTAAGCGCCTACTACATAAAAGAATGTAATATGTGTGCAATAGAAGCAATCAAAATGATAATTTAGTGTTGATTTCACCAATGAATATGAAACTGAATGCGATCAGCATTTCTAAAACGCGTTCAAGAGCTGTCAGTGTCAAAATTTTTATGGAATATTGTACACTGACAGCTCTTGAACGCGGTTAGTTAGATGTGCTGAACGCGTTCAATTTCATTGGTGAAATCCGCACCTAGTGCTATTTAAGTGAACAGCGTTTGTTATATGAATATAATAAATAAAGTGTCAGCAGTATTGTAAAGCTGCAAACAGTTTGTATCGCTTTTGCCGAATACGGGTTAAATTAAATCAATGTAACATTTCACGAAGTGCGGCTTTTTCAGCTACATTTTTAGCTCCCGCAGACACGATGCTAGTGCGATGTGATTTTGTTAGAACAATTCCCATCATGTTTTCATAAAAATAGTTCTACTAGACTTGAGTGGCGCTGCCGCGTCGCGCATGTACGCAAAAGCCTTTATATGGGCCCGACATTCCTCCATTTAGCGGACACAATTTAGTGGTAGTTCCGAATTTTATTATTCCATGTTGAGTTGATTGAAATATAGGACACTGCAGCGATTTGTACCGGGAATTTAGCTATAAAAAGAGTAAACGGGACGTGTTTCCTAAATATTTAGCGTCGACTCTTTTGCATTTCCAATTGATCAACATCACAATTGTTTAACTGGTATGAAAGAGATATGTTTCAATGCCAGCATTATTTTAGTCTCGCGTTTTGTAACTAATTGGTTAACAGTAAACAGTAAACAATGAGACCCAAAAGGGCCTTGTTAATATTTCACCCTTTTTTTGCGCAACTAAGTCCAATTTCTAAAGACACATTTCTTATGCTGTTTTTTTAAATAAAATTTTTGTTTTCTCTTTTTGTTTTCTCAAATACCCAGTGTTTATTTATTCGGGACATTATTTACTTCTGATTTTGCATTCTATCCTTTTCTACGTTTATTTTAAAAAAAAAAGGCATTGTAAATAATTCCATTCCAGTCAAATGTCCTTTGTTTAAGAGCATGCATTTTAAAAGTTGGCAACGTCGCAAATAGCTATCAAATATTTACCTGTTTTTATTAAATTGGTAATATTACTGTATAGAAACATTTATCGCTCTATAAGGGACTAAAATATTAATAATATAACACTGTATTAGATTTTGTAACCGTTTTAGGAATCACAGTTTTTTACATTTAAATCTAAATTATTCAGTGTTACGATATTATTTTTTGCATTTCATAATCAATATTTTAGTTCACTATAGCGCGATATTTTATATTTTCATACAGTAATATTGCCAAATTAATCAAAACAGCGAAATTTTTGACAGCTATTTGCGACTTTCAGAATGCACGCTCTTAAGCGGGGTTTACATTATGAAATTAGTGTGGTGAAACAGTAGCTTGACTGTTCTGTTTCGGTCTAAAGCAAACTAATACCCGGTGTTTTAAAAGCTGATAAATTCAACTAACACGCAGATTCCTTGACTGAAATAATTATTACCTGTAAGTGAATTTATCATCTTTTTCAGTTTTGTTACTTAGCTATAACCCGAAACAGAACAGGCAAGTTACCGTCTCACGACACTAGTGTCATAATGTGAACCGTGCTTTAGCAACATGGTGGCATTAAAGTAATTTATGCAATTCATTTAAAAGTGAATCTACATTTGCACTTGGAACAACAGAGGAAACTACCTTGACATTGGATAACATTGCGAAACAAGGTTGTAACAGTTGAAACTCCTCAGACGTGATTCACGTCTGAGGAGTTTCGCTAGCTATTTTATGAAAAAAAAAAACAGAATGACCCATTGCCCGATAGAAATAATTTGTGGCCATATAAAACGACCACTAGAATTTTAGAGCTAACCAATAAAGTAACAAACATGGTTTTTGTTCTAAAAACATGATAATAAATATAAAAAGCGGTCAAATGCGAGTCGTATACTAGCACACCAAGGGTTCTGTATCACCGTTCAATATTTAACACACCCCCTTTAATTTTTACCTTCATTCTATTTTGTTATTGTTATAGCGGCCATAGTAGTACACACTCTGTTAAAATGTCAAGTGTATTACGGTTCAATAGATACAGCCTTGTGATTGTGACAGACGGACTGACGGACAGCACCCTTTGGGTACGGCACCCTAAAAAGTACAGTTTCAATTAAATTCAAAATGTTTGCTTGACATTGAAATGTGTAATATCCTTTTAATGACATTTCTAACTCATTGCCAGTAATTAAAAGGTCAACATTCTACATTATGACGTCACTGTAATGTTCAGCTGTTAAAAGCGTTCTCATACTTGATTCTGGCGACATTATTAAATTGGAAATAAAAGCAGATTCTAGGCTTTACTTTGACCTTTTTATTTTAACAAACGACAGGGTATCGAATCTCCAAAGTACTTGAGTAAGTACATAATTAAGTGGGTAGCTCACATGAAGCTTATTAAACATGAACAACGTTTTAGAAAAGATGAGCGAGCCTTACAGCAGTCGCTTATGATGTGTAACATCTGAAATCTTGGCTGACAGTACCAACCTCTCGGAATATAGGTTGGTACCATCTGACGGCCAACTCTAGCACCGCGCGCGATCATTGCTCAAATCATAGCCCGCGCTTCCCCGGCTTCCTGTTACACACTTCCGTCCCTTTTAACGAAATCGCTCCCACAATTTGCAGGAAAGCAAGAGGAAAAAATAGAAATTATGTTCTTAGAACATGGTGAAAACGTAACACGTTCAAACGAACATAAAGTGGGTTTGTAGTTTATATTTTGCAGTGGGATAACTTTATTATAAGAGCACTAACATCAGTAACATCCGCTCGCCCACTATCGTACTCAAAGTTAAAAATTGCCCGTACCTATATCCAGAATGTCATCTATCTAATAGCCAGAGAATTTTTAACTTTACTGCACTTTCCGAGTTCTGACGAAGAGGTTAAATATATTTTTCTGTACTTATATAGAATGGCTGTGCGGAACGGAAGTGGCGATATAGAGGAACTCGTTGTTAAGTAATAACAGCCGCACGGGTCAATCCATCAAGTAAAGCTACGCTTGTCGGGGTTGGGCCGTGGATGGGTGACCATCTTTACATAACGTGACTCCTCCGTGTCTCGAAAAGCACGTTAAGCCGTTGGTCCCGGCTGTCATGCTTTGTTTGACAGTCATTACAGAGTCGTTGTCAGAAGCTCGAATACTGACCACACTTACCAAGGTGTATCGTATTAAGCTTCATTCAGACTAGCGCGACGCTACAGCGCGACGCGACACCGGCTATTGTTAGTGTGAAATTTTCTTGGAAATTGTATTGATCGTGTCACGTCGCGCCATCGAGTCACACTGGTCTGCACGAGCCTTTACCGTACCGAGTTACTGGGTTGTATAGGTCAGAAAGGCAGTGTCGCTTCATGTAAAAAATACTGGTATTCAGCTGCATCCGGTTAGAATGGAAGCCGACCCCAACATAGTTGGAAAAATGCTAGTCAGATTGATTTACTGATATAGAACAACATTTTTAAATACAGGGTGACAGGGAAATTCGACCTATTCCTTGAAAGGGGTTATACTAGAGGTCATTAGCAACAAATTAAGTCCAATGAAGTAGGGGTCCAAACTGGATGGTTCTCGAGCTGTGACGGTTCTTCGATTTTGTAGAAATTTTCTGACTTGTTACCAAAAACAATTAATTATGAAAAAAATACTCCACTCTAAACATTTCATTGATACTTTTCTGAAAGCTGAAAAAGGAGTGATTATTGTAAAAAAAAATGCTTGCCTAAAACTTACATAATCTCAGAAATAGAAGGTCTTTAGTAGCAATAATTTTTAATGATTGTATTATTCCCGAACATTGAAGTAAGCTACTGGAAAAAAAATTGTATGATAGTTGGCGTACAAATGTGTAAAATGACTAACTGGTTTCATAAGCTTTCCAAAAAGGTAGAATTGTCATTAACTTTCCCAGCGGTTTTTCAAAAATCAGCAAAAGGGCACTATAGGTCAAATTTTTAATTTTGATTTGTTTATTGAATTCAGCTCGAAAAGTCAACAGAGGCCCTAGTGCGAGTTTCATTTAACCTTCTCGATCAAACGCATCGAGCGCGTTTGGCGTTCCGATTGGCCCTTCACCTGTGAAGGCCGGCCGGCTGCCAATCGGAGCGCCAAACGCGATCGATGCGTTTGATCGAGATGGTAAAATGAAACTCGCACTAAGCCCTCAGTGTAGAGTAGTGAATAAAAAATAAATGTAATTTGATAAGGCTTAATACAAAAAAAAGAAGTTAATAAAAATTACACATCCTCTTCGAATTGCCTGCCATTGTTGCGTATGCAAACACGCAGCCTACGACGTACTTCACTCACTGGCACTCGCGTTGAAAGTGAGGTTTTCATGTGTTCAGCAGCTGCCAAAATCCTCTCCCTCAACTCTTTAATGTATGTCATTGATGTAGGGTACACAAAGTCTTTCATGTAACCCCAAAGATTAAAGTCGCATGGTGTTAAATCTGGACTTTCTAAGACTTCAAAGGGCCCACCAGAGAAGATTTTTGTAAAATGTTTGGATGGGGATTGGCCATGATAAGTTGATCGGCCCATTCTTCTTGCCCCGAAAGAACATCGGTCACGGCCCATACATGCTGTGACCTGACTTTAAAATATCGCGACCATGAATAGTGTAAAGCTTAATTCGTTCTCCTAAGCACAACCATCAACCCTGAATTGAAAATATATTATTTAAAAGCCGAGGATCATAGAACTTTACACATAAGTATTTTAAGGTTATGATGTAATAAGTCTGCAGCCATGATTACAATCTCAGCTAAAACCGCAAAAATCTTATCTTTTCACTGTTATGTAGGTATCTAAGACACAGGTGAAGCGCAATGAGCATGAATCAGGGTATGATTTTAAGATGAAACCAGTTTTCATTGTGTATAATTAATTGTCATGCAACTGACAGAAAAAAATAAGTACTTAAGTACCTATAATACAATCTAATCTTTGTCGTAAGCTACGATGATCACCACTAGTAAATATATCCGTCTTATCTCAAAGGTCGTTAGAATAAAGATAATAAAGGGCACCTTAAATAAAACACCAATATGGTTTTATTAATTTATTCAATGTCTTCCCTGACAACAACTGAATCTAAATACTCAGCAGGAGCCGAAATGTTTGACTGGAATCGAGCCCATCCAAGGTACCACACAATCGTCATAACATGAGCACAACATCCAACTGTGCGTCGCCCTACCAAACAGTTGCAACAATACTCTGCTATACCCTCTCTCCCTGATACATCATTTTCTGTTAAAATATATACATAGTATTGCTTTCTTGATATATGTCTAGACTTTATTTTCCCCCGTATCAGAGTATTGTTGCCACTTCCTCTCAAATTGTACTCTGAAGTATCAATGCTCTCACTTGTTATTTCTATTGTATACCCGCCATGAAATCTTACGTGCTCCCCATAATATGACCGTGCTTGTCGTATTTGATAGGTTCCTAACGCAAAAAGAATTAATTCACTCATTTCCATTCTGGGAAATGTTATTAGGTTATCCCTATCAGCCGTTATACTAATAAAGTTAGATGACCGTCTGTTCATATTTGTTCTTTCAATCAATTGGGACAAATTATTTCCTAAAGAAATCCTTTCCCTGATAATGTTTAACATTTCCCCTGCATCATCTCTATTTCTCAGGCGAACACCAAACCTGTTCAGAAGACTAGCCGCTATTGAAAAATGTTGCATCATATGCGGCACAGTCTTATTAAAATAGTCTTGTCGTAATAACTTGAAATCTCTTTTGAAATATCCATTTGTCACTTCTACCACCCAACGACAAATTGTAACGCATCTACTTCTATTGGCTTGCTCTGTGGTCAGTTGATGTTCGCCTTCTAAAAGAGATTCTGGCATGTAGGCTTTGTAATTGCAGTCTTCTAACAGGCTGATAGAGTCTCTGAAACCCCTATCTAAAATAAAGATATCATTAGCTTGGAGATACAATCTGAGAGGAGAATTCTCATTTCTAAATAGAGATGTCATAATCTCAGCATCAGATGTGGTAGCCTTGTATGGACCAAAACAGTCAACAATATAACCATCACATGATACCATTAAAAACGGTTTAAGTAGATTTCTATACTTATGCAGCGAGTAAGTATCCTTTTGAAACATGTAATTTGAGCTTTTGTTAATATAAATGTAAGTGCCATCACAAATCAAAATGGCTTGGTTATTATTATTGTTATCATATATGCCATTAGGCAACAGCATATTGTGCTGTAGCAAATTCTCCCTAGAAATATGATTGATTCCAAGATTATTGGGAACAAAGTCTTGCACTAGCAATTCTCTTATACTGTGCATTAACCTTTCAAGGGTGCGACGAGGCACTCCTAAAAGTTTTGATAATCTGTCATCAGATTCTCCAGTTCTCAATTTCATTAACAAAGCAGACAAGCCTAAAATGCCTCTATGAGCTTCTTGGATCCTAGGAACCTCATTTAACAATGAAATAAATTCCTCTTTTGATCTTCCAATCCAATAGAAAAATAAATTGTCATCAATATCTTGAATTGCTTCAATACTGCTTAGGTTGAAATAAGATTTGGATGAATTTACAAATGAGAACACATGCTCTATTTGTTGCACATTAAAAGTACTGATACTGTTTGGCAAATTGTACAAACTATCCCAGTTATTGCTAAATAAATGTTCCACACAAACTCGTGCCAGTGCTGGTAAATAAAAATTATTATTACTTAAGACAGTTGCTCTCAAAGAATCAGTAATTATCCGCAAATCTCCATTAGTACAGCCAAAGAATAAACAATGAGAAGCAGTGTTTGCAGCCCGTTTGTAGTTTGGTAATACAATTTCTGTTACTGGTGGAACAGGAATTATTGAGATTTCAGCGCTATCTTCCTCAGCCTCAATTTGTTGTTCTACACCTTGATCGGTGAGATTCGGTTCTTGTAAAACATTATCATCAGGATTAACAGATCGTGCATCATCAATTTGCTGTGTTCGAAGTGCAGATCGTCTGTATCTCAGCCAACATGGATGACAAACACGATCTGTTGATGTAATCTATAAAAGAAACATTTTGGTATAAAGCACAATATGACACATGGGCTAAATGCATTGATAAATCTGAATGACACGAGTCACTCATGGTATTACAACTAGTACTGACCTGACGTGGTGCAATGCTGGTTTCAATGAGATTGGTAATGTTTCTATCCAAATCAGAGGCATTTTCTTTCAAAATGATGTCACTCCGTCTCCTTAATATGGATAGACCACAGAGAACACACACTTGTCTATGGCCTTGGTGAGAGGATCCAGCTGCTTGTTGTGTATCGCTGTTGTCGAGGGCTAATGCTTCATTAACTGAATGCATTGCAATATCCCAACAAGCCTCACAAATGTAATCATTTTCAGTGATCTGAAAAAGAGGAAGTAAATATTACTACATAGGAAACCAAAAGAATATCTGCCTAGCTTTTCCTAACTATGTTGGTTGTGGTTTATTTCTATTACTATAGGGTTTATTATTATTACGGCTGAATATCACTATTTTACATGGAGCCACTGCCAGCAGACCTCCACAGCTGAATCAATGGAATATATACTGATACTCTTACATGATTAACAGATTTTATAAGCTTTTTAATGGATAATTATGAAAGATGGTAAATGTATGGCAAATAGACCAACAGCTTATGCTTGCGAAGCACAAAGGAGTCTCAATGAGTAATGAAACTGTCACCCATCTACAGACTGTCTGCGAAAAACGTAGCTTAACCTCGCAAATCAATCAATCTTCTCGGTACCCACATTATACTCGTGATCATGGAGCATAAAAAACACAACATTTGATTAATATTGTAATACCTACTGTCATTAGCTCATAACATAGTTAACTAAATCATATGAGTAATGTACTTACGAGTATTGGGGCGATCCAATTGCTGATTAACGATATGACTCTGGTGTCAAGTTCCAAGACAACAAAGCGCCGGAGTGTATCAACAACGATATTGCAATTAATACACTGTAGATGTCGACGAGTTGCTCGGTCTTTCGGGTTCATCGTGGCACTCCGAGACGTTACTCAGCACTCTGAACCAATTCTTAAAGCGCAATCTGTGTCCAGGGATCAATAGCAGAAGGTCGTCAGGTGTAAGCGTTATCGGTGTCCAGTGAGCAATATCAGAGGGTCGTCAGGAGTTGAAAGATAAATCGGAGTCCGTAATAGTAGCCAAGTCACAAATAACACACTAAAACCACAAGAAATCGCACAGTACGCAACGACGCAAGAACAACGAACGAAGGACTGCGCGGTAAACGGGTAAACGCTTTGACAGCTGTCATTTCATTTTACGTTCCGTTCTAAGTATTAGTGCATTCTATGTTTACTGTCAATCTATCATTTGCTACTCATTTTGGAATACTTAATCCAAATCCCCAACTAAAAATGAAGATAATGTCAATACACTATAAAATAAATAAATAAATCTACAGTAAACTCTAGTAATAAAAAAAAAGTAAATGCTGATTGGTAGTATTGTAATGAAACGTGTACCATAGATAAAATCGGTACGGGTTTAGATGCGTTCAAAACCTATAATGTAAGAAGGAAATGAGGTTTTTTATTAAAATGCTAAATTATTTTACCGGCTCCAATAAAATAAGCTAGACCCCGTAATTTTATATACACATATATCACTATTTTTTGACGTATCAATCATTGCTGGTCGTTTCATTTTTTGGTCAGGTCGTTTTTGACCAATGTTCTTTGAGTTGCATAACGTACCTACGAAAACTTTTTAAGAGAAGAAATGAACACGGTTTTGGAAGATATGCCTCTAGCTACGAGAAGAGATATGGTGTACCAGCACAATGGAAGCCCAGCTCACTTTTACCGAGGTGTGCGACAATGGCTGGATGACAATTATCCGCTGAGATGGATCAGTCGAAGTTGCCCAACGTCATGGCCGGTGAGAAGTCCATATTTCTCTACATTGTTGACTTTTCGAGCTGAATCCAATAAACAAATCAAAATTAAAAATTTGACCTATTGTGCCCTTTTGCTGATTTTTGAAAAACCGCTGGGAAAGTTAATGACAATTCTACCTTTTTGGAAAGCTTATGAAACCAGTTAGTTATTTTACACATTTGTACGCCAACTATCATACAATTTTTTTCCAATAGCTTACTTCAATGTTCGGGAATAATACAATCATTAAAAATTATTGCTACTAAAGACCTTCTATTTCTGAGATTATGTAAGTTTTGGGCAAACATTTTTTTTTCAATGATCACTCCTTTTTCAGCTTTCAGAAAAGTATCAATTAAATGTTTAGAGTGGAGTATTTTTTTCATAATTAATTGTTTTTGGTAACAAGTCAGAAAATTTCTACAAAATCGAAGAACCGTCACAGCTCGAGAACCATCCAGTTTGGACCCCTACTTCATTGGACTTAATTTGTTGCTAATGACCTCTAGTATAACCCCTTTCAAGGAATAGGTCGAATTTCCCTGTCACCCTGTATATGTAGTTCTTCAGAAAATTTAGCAAACCTACACGATTATGGAAAGCTTAAACACTTTTTGTCTCCCTCCCTTCTCATAATAAAGAAGCGTAAAAAAAACCAGAATACAAGAAAATAAACATATGTAAATTTTTATGAAAACCTTGTTTCATAAATGGATGACTCCATTTGTATAAAGCACCTCTAAAACTATGAAAATTTCATGTTTCACGAAAACAACAAATGCGGGGTCGTCGGTGCGGAGTTGCGGACTGAGAAAACTCAGCAACAGATGCCATGTTTAGCATATCTGCCTTACCATCCCTGCTCTTATTCCCGGCTTGTCGCAGTCGCAAACTGCACTCTCTGGGACATGATTTATGTATGCGTCCCTGTATCTTCTTCCTTTACTTGTAAATTTTTAAATAGTATATGCAAAATAAAGCTATACAAAAATTTGCTTTAAATATTATCTATTTAAATACTTCTTACTTATTTAAAAAGCACAAGTTTGGCGTATAATCTTTTAGGGGTATGAGGAACAGGGTGTAAAGTTCACTCATCCTCTATTGAAAAGGGAGGATCCTCCAGCCAGACGGGTGTTATGTCTGGCGGGCAACTGCCCCTATGTTGATTTCGGATAGTCTTATCTATGTTATTCGCTCAGTAAACTCTAACTGCGTGTAGGAATTGTGTGACGTCATGTCTTTTTGTTTCGTAGTTTTTGTATGTGGCGGTCTAACCGCTACATCACTCGCCTCCGGAGACCGGAGGTCGATAGTGGGCTGAGTCTTGGATCTTGCGATGCTTCACAGTGCCAGCTGTGGTTCCAGTGAGTCGAACCGGGTGCCGCTCAGTTCACAGTGGGTCGGAACTGTCTGCAGTGATTGCGGCGATGGTGATTGTGGTTCCAGTGAGTCGGAACCGGGTGCCGCACAGTTCACGGTGGGTCGAAACTGTTTGCGGTGATTGCGGCGATTGCGGTGATTGAGGTGATTGCGGTGATTGAGGTGATTGCGGTGATTGCGGTGATTCCCCATTGAGTCGGGGTGATGTGGCTGAGGGTGATGACCAGGAATGCGCGTTCGCTGCATGCTGGTGGTCAGGATAACCGTTGAAGCCGTGGGTGCTGGCTGGCTGTGTGATTCGCCTCACGAAAGCTTGCGGGAGTGATGATGATGACGTCACGCTGAAGTAGTTGCACGAAGGCTGCGTTGACGTTCATTCTCGGGGTCACCAATTTAGGGGTATGAGGAACAGGGTGTAAAGTTCACTCATCCTCTATTGAAAAGGGAGGATCCTCCAACCAGACGGGTGTTATGTCTGGCGGGCAACTGCCCATATGTTGATTTCGGATAGTCTTATCTATGTTATTCGCTCAGTAAACTCTAACTGCGAGATGTAGGAATTGTGTGACGTCATGTCTTTTTGTTTCGTAGTTTTTGTATGTGGCGGTCTAACCGCTACAATCTAAAGTAATATTATAAATGCGATACGACTTTGTTTGTTTATTTATGCTTTAACGCTAAAACGGCTGAACGGATTTGGATGAAATTTGGCACATCGATAGACCATGACCTGGGTTAGGAGGACGAAGGATACTTTTTATCCCGATATTTCCACGGGATCCAGACTTACTACTGTGAACACTTTTTTTTCAGCAATTTTCATAATATTAATACCCGTTTTCACGAGTGTTACTAGGGCGGGGGCGAGCTATAATGTTGTTTTAGAATCTAAAGGAATATTAGGTCAGCTCCGCCCTTCTTCGCTCACATCACTAATTTAGTTTCCAATATTATTAGCGCTAAAGATAGATACAATAAACGTTCGAAAATGAGCATTACGCAATTTCATACAAAAAATATAGGACAAAGGTCGCATAAAATATTTTCCATTTCCCTCTCATACATTACGTTTCATAGGCTACTCATGTTGAATACTGCTATAAACGTGAAAATGTACGCGATGTAAACAAATATTTAGTGGCTGTTGACCGGTGGTCCGGTGGAGGCGCGGCCATGCGTGACGTCTGTGCGATTTGTAACGCTGCATAGCTATCTCGATGGACCGCTACGCACTTTGTTACTAGAGCTGCGACTAATCGTCGTTGGTGAGACGATTTTTAATCCTCACCATAGATATGTTTCTATGATCCTTATCTTTATTATGAAAATTAATGTCTCGACTTACTTAGTCTGTTTTTTTAGTATGGTTATATAAATACATCCTACCTATTCGATTTGTTGATGTTATTGATCATATTAGTTTTCTGAGTCTACCTATATTTTGATACGTTAAGTATGAGCCTACCTTCTGTTACTTTAATTACTCTTTCGCGGGTTATACGGCTTTTCCGCATCCCGTCTACTAAGGAAAAATTCTTTTTCTCATAGTTACAAATATTTGATGCTCGGTTTCCAATACTTTCCAATGACATCAGAGTCCTTGTTATTGATACTTACAAAAAAAGGCGCCGTTGAGCATATATTTTTATTCATTATACCCAATACGACAAATTCTATCTTGTTACGCAAGTGTATAGAAAAAGGAGAGAAGTTTTCTACAAAACATATCTGCTGAAGACATAGATTAGAAAATGTATAAAAATAAACATATTTTCTAGAGCTCAATTTAGACCACGATACATATTATGTATTTGTAGACCTTTATTAAGTACTTGGGACTTGTGACGTACATAGACGTAATAACTTTTAGATGACGCGATGTGACGGCAAAAGCACTGAAAGACGGAAATTCTGTAATCTGTAGGTACCTTTAGAATGTGTCCCTGACATCTGTCAGTTGGACAATTGGAAATAAAATCCTTGACCGATTTTGACGGGACTTTTACTAGCAGGTAGATGATATTATAAGGAGTAACTTAGGTTTTTATTTTAGAAAAAGTATTTGGGTCCACGGGGGGACTCCAGCTTAGTTGAAAATACAGTGAATATTCATAGTATTTTCAATTAAGCTGATGTTCGCAGCTTCGCCCGCGTATTTCAACCGCCTTTGTGATCTAGTGGTTTAACCACAGTTCTCAGAATGAGAGGTCCCGGGTTTGATTCACAGTGGCAGCAAAATTTTCTGCTCGGTTTGGTTGGTGGTAGGGCTTGTTCTAAATCCGCCTGGCTATCTACCACCATCTTATCTAAGTCTGTCGCCATAACAAGAATGTTAACAGCATTGTTGTGTTTCGGCAGTTAGAGGTAAGATAGCCAGTTCCTCTGTGGTTGAGGATTCCGGGTGAAGCTCGCTTCCACCTTCGGCCTGATCATCACTTACCATCAGGTGAGATGCAGGCCAACAGCTTTCACGTTGTGGGTTTAAAAAATAATTGCCATTATCAACTAGCCCTTTATACACACCAACGGTGAAGTAATACACGCATAAATTCGTTAGCAGTTTTGTTGTGTAGTGTGCTAAGTGCTAAAACGTACTCGATATTAAGTGGTTTGCTCAACGAGCCGGATGTTGTCGTAAGAACAGCATAACACCAACTATAACAAAGGATATTGACTTGTTTACTATTTTGTTTCAATTGTACTGCACTGCACTGAACATGGGTGACTGTAACCGTGGCCCTATTGGGAATATGAAATTAATATAAGTTTATACGTTACTAGCTTTAGCCAGCGGTTTCGTCCGCGTGCATGTAGAAAATTATCCCACGGGGACGTACGCACGGCTACACATCAAGCTAATACATTTCCAGTATAAGCTGAGCTCGCAATGTACGAAAATCCTTTACGACGCGAGATCAGCATAAACTGGAAATGTATAGCTTGATGTGTAGCTGTGTGTACTACCGGAATAAAAAGTATCCTATGTCCTAATCCAGGTCATCTTAATACGTGTTTAAAAATTTTATCCAAATTCGTTCAGCCGTTTTAGCGTGAAAGTTTAACAAACAAACAAATTCACTTTCGCATTTATAATATTAGTTAGGATCATAGAAAAATAAGAAATAAATATAAAAAAACGTCATAGAAATATAAAAAAACTTATTTCGTATAATATCGATGGTTACGATTATATGTTATTTTATGTAATGCGTTCGAAAAGGGGTGATTCTCAGACTAGTTTGAATAAATGACTATTGATTTTGAATAATATTGATGTAGGACCTTTTGTCAAAACCGAGAGCAGGGTTTGATTACTTCAACATAACGACAAAAATCTACGAAAAAATTATTACAACAATTCTGTCGCAATAAGTTTGGAAAATTACTTAAACATTCGAAGAATGCCAACAACTTCTTTGAAGCCCTACAAAGTACAATTGCCAACATAGCCGAAGCCTATTAGGAAAATTTTCCAGACCCCCCAAAAAACCCTTTATTTGAACGTGACATGGTGATGTCACCATGTCACGTTCTTCAACGCGCATTTGTAACATCAAAACAAGAATTTAACAATTCGCCTTAATTTACATGATGGATTTGCAACGGTAACTTGTATACGTCACAAGATAAACTATCGGCACGCATGCGGCTCGCCATATACAGCTGCAGCGCTTATGAGGCGCTTATACAGCGGTGGTAATAAGGCCGCGATGAAATAACGCCCACTGGCCCGCCCTGAGGAAAATAAACAAAATTATTTTATTGCTTCTTGTAATTAGTTAGCTTTTGAATTTATTATTGATGTAGGTATTGATGTATTGATGTAGGTTTTTGTTGATTAGTAAAAAACGTTTGTTTTTGGGCGTTTTTGCCGTTATGGAGAACTGCTTAGCCTTACACTACACTATGTAAAAAAACCCTGTCCGATCTGAAACACAACGGTACTGCAATAACATCCAAAAAGTAAAACAAACAATAATTTGCAAAATAAAAAGGTTGTTGCTATTTAAAATTGACATTTTTAGAACCAGAAATTATCCCAATCCATAAAATAAAAATAAAAAATATTAACAGGTTTCATAAGTTATGACTTTATGACTTGTAGACATCTGCTAAAGGGCGGCCGCCCGCGCCCCATGAAATTCCCCGGAAAAAAATCCCCATTGAAAAAGAAAACAACGGGTTGCACTCCGGGAGTGCCGGCAGAAGTGGAAAACTTGAACATTAACGTGGTGCATTTTTGAATATTTTGGAATGGTTAGGGAATAATTTCGCACGAATTGCTTTATTGATCAGTACAAAAGTACTATAATTTATGTGGTTAAATACAATATTCATTAGTAGTATATTTATTTATTTTCAAAATATAGTCTAACAAAAATAAACAATTTATTTAAACACTTTTCATGAAGTACGTTTTGACTGCTTTTTTTTACCCATCAATATGGATAAAATTTATATCTTTACGTAATGTCAAAGACTATTTATTTTGATATTTACTTTGTCGGTTGCTAGGCAATGGATCGCCGCCGACGCCGCTAAAGAAGTTTTCACTTCAAAAAAAAATCTGGATTAAATCAGCTAAGTAAACAAATCGTAGCTTTCTTTGTCGAAAACTGAAGTAGGTAAGCGTCAGATTCATTTTTAAACTTAACTATCACTATCGTGCCCTCCTTGCCCTCCTATCTCTTGTTTATAAAACGTCAGGTAATATTAAATCCAACAATCCCACACAATTATAAGCAAGCACACGTGTACTCACGTTCAAGGCACATCCACGTGCAAGAAACTTTAAGAAACGTGGGTGGTCAACTGGCAATTCATTACGCAAGTTAGTGCATGTCGCAGCACAGTACCGTCAGTACCCTAGCTTCCGCACTAAAGAGTACAAATAACACGAGAGCACACACGAACTTCCGATAGGCGATGTCGATGAAGTACATCAAGGATTGTAACTCCATTAGCTTTATACTCCTTGTGCCATGTCTGTAATGGTACGGACAGACGTGCTCAAAAAACAGCATGCTCATAAGCTTGCTTAAAATGAGCATGCTCTGCAACTGTTCACATTTGCCAGCAATAAGCATTCTTGTTTGCAGGGACCAGGGAGCATGGTCGAAAATCAAACGTCGTCGCGTTGCGTCGGTTGATTTTTGAGCACGCTCAAAATAAGCATGCTCATTACTAGCAAAGATGCGACACACGTGCTACTAATGAGCACTTGCTCAATATAAGCATGCTAGGAGTGGGCGTTGCGACGACGAACCGTTTCCAAAGACCGTTTTATGTTCTGCGACGATGGAACCGTTTTACGTCCTGGGTTCAAACAGTCTTCGTTGCACAAACCAGTCTTCGAATTATTCAGTGCGATTCTTTATTTTACGTCTTTGAAAATACAGTCGAGAACGCAATGATAAATGATTCAACGAACGGAACAACACGAGTAGACGAGTCGTCGTCTTCGAACGACCGAACGGAACGCGACAAGTAGTAGACGGACGGACGACGAGTCACTCGTCGTTCGTCGTCGTCGTTTACAAAACAGTCCTTGCAATAAAAAGTGAACTTTATACCAATGATATAGAGTCGATAATATATTACCAGTTGTCAATGCGTCTCGTTCCGTTTGTTTGCAAAACAGTCCTTACAATAAAAAGTGAACTTTATATCACTGATATAAAGTTCACTTTTTACATACTACGAAACTAAGAAACTGCAACTATTTCACTCGACGAGAACGTCGGGAACGTCGAAAAGACGACAACGACGAGAACGTCGAAAAGACGGCAACGCAATTATTCTTCGTCTTCAAACCAGTTGCAACGACGACCGTTTCTTGCAACCGTTTTCATCGTCTCGAAAACGGTTGCGTTTCGTCCGCGAAAAATTCGACAACGACCCACCACTAAAGCATGCTTTCGTGCTAGTAATGGGCACGTCTGTCCGTACCTTGAAGCAGTAGAGTACAATGACGTCACTCGCCCCGTTCCGCGCTATGACGTTACAAACAACGTTACTAGTTTCAACCTATTTATAGCGGACAAAGTTTGATGACTGTGTTTTTAGTTGCTTCGGATTTGAGTGTGGGATCTATGAATGAGATGTCGTCAGATAATTATGTTTCTAAGTTTTCGTTACTAGGTTGTGACATTCGACTTTGACATTGAATCAAGCACGTTTCGCTCCTGAAATTACATTAAACAAATACATTACAAAATGTAAAAAGAACTAGGCATTCATTTTCAAGTTCACGGGTTCAGCCGAGTTCAAGGGTAGCAATACTTATATTGAAGTAAAAACGCCCTATATCGCCTAAGTTTCGTAACCGAATGCCCCGAATGGGCCGTGGGTTCGGCCGTCTGACACTGGCAAGTCACCGCAACCCTAAAGGTCGGTGACCCTGAAGGACTGTCGGTCATAGTCCTCGTGTAACGTCATCGTTCTCGGAGTAAATTACCTATAGTATTCACTCCAGTCTACCCGTTATGTATTATACCCTCTGTTCTCAATCCTGATTGGCGGGATAAGCCGCGAATGAGTGAGTGAATGATTTTGATCGACGGCATCCATTGACATTATTGATGGGATTTACAGGTGTTTACGTGGAAAATAAATGCGTAGTTTCAATCTTTTTGTATGCTGTTTATGAGTGTTCATATTTTTGTTAGATTGATTGTACTTTAGCTGTCTGGCTTTTTATAGATCTTGGAAATGTTAAAAGATCAATATATTTGTCTAGAAGCGTACCTACATGAAACAAGTTTTCGTCAGTTTCAGAATTGTAGTTATCAAATTGAAGTTTAATTTCACACTTAACTTTTACGTACAACGAACGAACGTACAGTTCTGACTTCTGTAAGTTCAAATCATTCCAAGTATTTAGACGAGGGATCCGTGAGAATTGTGAGAAGTGTAATGTTTACACTAAACATAATTATGTGCACCGTAGAGTTCAAGGCACTTTTATAGGTTGTTTAAAGTCGGCAGGGTATCGGCTCGGCACCGAACCCGCTACCATCTACATGTTTACATTTCTCTACGCCTAAGTAAACACCGTCCGCTCTTCGCTGTGCGATGCACTTGTACAGCGTGTATGTACTGCAGCAGTCAAACCACACAACTGAACTCTTTAGCAAATTACTCCTCTGCAATGAGGGAAGTATTCAGTTTTTTCTGATGCCACACTGTACTTTTTACCGACGGGCTTTAATGCATCATTGGACAGGAGGAATTCTCTTATGTATTAGATTAGGCAGCTTATATACGATTTAATTGTGTAGCTTTAAAATGCAACCTTAGTATAATAGCACAGGTATTTTTTTATCCGTGTTCTGTAAAAAAATAAGATAATTTGATGTTATGCGTGACCAATCGAAAATTATTTTATACAAGCATTGAAATAAATAAATAATGGCCAGATTCGAGGTTAGCTGTAGGTTGTTACAATAACATCCTATTTAGATGCATTATTAAATTTGCATACATTCGTCATTGAAAAATAAAAGCTAAAATTTTAACGGAAACACATGCATTGAATGTGTCACTTCGTTCTTCAATAGCCAAGTGCACGAGTCTAGCCGTTTTGAATAATTTTAATTAATCGAAGTAGCCGCTACTTGTATAGTGGCATTTATTATGCATAGGGTTATTTGTGAGCCTTGTCGCAGCTAATGAATACTCACTGCGGATTCTGTGCCACACAATCTGAGCCACCTACGTCCGCATAACCAACCTTAAAGCCCTCACCGGGAGCATTCGCCTGTAATTAACGTTACAGATTCGATTTTTAGCATTACGTTACAATACTGCCTCCCTGACTGACAAGCATTCGCTCTTAATGTTACATTTCAGATTCGATTTTGAGCATTACGTTACAATTCAGCCTCCTTGACTGACGAGCATTCGCTTGTAATGTAACATTACAGATATGATTTTGAGCATTACGTTACAATACTTAGTTGCCTCCCTGACTGACAAGCATTCGCTCTTAATGTTACATTTCAGATTCGATTTTGAGCATTACGTTACAATTCAGCCTCCTTGACTGACGAGCATTCGCTTGTAATGTAACATTACAGATTTGATTTTGAGCATTACGTTACAATACTTAGTCGCCTCCCTGACCGACGAGCATTCGCTTGTAATGTAACATTTCAGATTCGATTTTGAGCATTACATTACAATACTGCTTCCCTGACTTGAGATCGGCGTCTAGTCTAACCAGATGCAGCTGAATGCCAGCATTTTATCTGACTTTCATAATCCAGCAACTGTGTAATACGATACCCCTTGGTAAGACAGGTTGTCAGACTTTCGGGCTCCTGACGACCCGTAACGACTGTCAAAGATCCACGAATGACAGCCGAGACCAACGGTTTAGCGTGCTTTCCGAGGCACGAAGGAGTCTCGGTATGTAAAGATGGTCACCTAACCACGGACCAAACCCGGCAAGCGTAGCTTAACCTGATGTATCGACCCGTGCGCCTTTTATTTTACGAACTATGACAGCAAATGAAAAGCTCTTAGCTTTAATATTCGAAAGTACTCCGCTGTGATTGTTCTCGATGTTGATAGAACTCGACGTAATAACATTGATTTACTTATTCAGTTTCACATTATCTAGCACTTAGTAGGCAATCTGCTTCGCGCAAATAATCAGTAAAGTTTTTAAGAGATTACTTAGAACAATAATCGCAAATCGTAGTTAAATATGGTTTGTATTTGTCGGGTAATGGAGTCGGCGGCAGAATTTACAGTTGCTTAATACTGTAAAGACTAATGTAATGTAGCCTTGGGGTTCAGAGCCTGGGACGACCTATGGACACAGCGACGACAAACGATCACACAAACACATACACGACGCTAATTGGCAAGAACCGCAAGAACTCCTTAATTGCACCTCTTTATTACAAAATAACATTTTTTCACCAATAAAAACATCGACAGATTAATTACGTTTTTTAATGAGAATATATTGTTCGTTGAACGGTACATAGTTATTAATTTGTGTGTTTAAGTCAAATGAGCCCAGACGATTTACATAATTGGGAACTTTACGAGCATTTTACGATGTTTGAAGTTATGAAGCCTTTATTCATATTTATTTTTGTTTGTTACAGGTTTGGACAACCGGATATCGAACTCAAGGAGTTCAGTGTCGCCGTAAGTATCTCATTTTAAAAGGGCTACTCGTAAATTACAGAGTAATAGATAAACATTGAGTGTAGCAGCTGCCTTACTTTCGAGTTGTGGGATCGATAAAGGGATATCGTTATTCGTTAAGTTGTTTGTTGGGTTTTCTAATAATAGACTAACTATTGGAGACCTATTATTAGACAAAGGTGGCCTACTAAGTACCCCTTGACTTTCAGCTCATCTTGATAGACTGGACCTTCATAAAAGCTTGATACTGTTTTCAATCCTTGCTTCCAGCATACACTTTGTTAATTTCAATACATTTCCTCCTTGCTAAAATGTCTCTGGAGACCTCATCCCTTTTTTCAATCTTCCTAAGTTTAAGCCCATCAAGGGTCATCTCACTTTAGGCTAGTTCTACACGTTTTAGAGCTTACAGACTATCCGACATAGTGACGGAGCCCAAACAATTCACTCCGTGAGTTTCGGTGGGCCGTACTACGAACAGACAGCCCACTAACTCCTGCATGTAAATGAAAGGTCCTTCGGCTATGTAAGATAGGAATACGCACACGAATGACTAGCACTTATACAAATATACATGAGTGTTTCATGTGGCTAATATTGCATGTTAGAGTTAGGCTTATGTCATTCATGTGTTTTAAAAATAACTGTGGGTCATGTCACCTATTGCATTTTGGCGTTAGAAAAATATGTCTCAGTTTAAAACTGAGTGTAATGGTGTTATAATAAATAACTCATCCTTTGTAGAACAATATACCAGTACTTAATTGCGTAATACACGATCAATCAGAATCTGAATCGTTTTGAAACAGATTGCTAAATCATCGCTCCATTAGTTCTAAAAAAAATCTGCCCAACAACGTAAATAACGCAATGAATGTTGTTGAACTGTCAGACTAAAGACTGCCCCGCGTGTTTTTTTTTAAGGTTAATTGTATGTTTATTTCTGTTTTCAGTGACGTGGTGAACAAGGACCTCGGCTTATCGGAGAGCGACGACGAGGTCCCGAACACACACGCGATAGGACCGTAAGTTCATTCTGCTTACCAAATTACGCGACGACTGCACTACCCTTTGTAAGCGCTAAGTTTTTAATTGATTTTTATCTCGAGTGAAAACTCTGTAAGTTTTAAGTACGCGACGGAAATTGAATTAATTTCAACAAGTCCAAGAGCCAAGCGGACGGAAGTTTATTTGATTTGAAAGGGTTGCAGTTTTAGGTATTACGTATTGTTCTAATGTTTCAATGCGACAAATGAAAAAAATCACAAATCTTAGCGCTAAACATAATTAAAACATAATTCTGTCTCCATAATTTTCAAGCGATTAAAAGAATCAGAAAGATGTTCTATATTCGGTCAGCGCTAACCGTCGATAGAGATTTGTGGTGTAAATGGTGTGCATTACATATACATAATTGCATACTTATATGTAGGAGAATTATAATGTATACTGCAAAATACAATAGACGTATAGTTAACTATAGCGTATAGCTAACCTAATCCGTTTAACTATTCTTAAAGAGCCATAAAGATACCTGTAAGAAATCGACACGTTTTTCACCCCACAACGTCCAATCCTCAGGATGACGATTGACTTGTTGCGAAGCGAACCCGGACACGACGTGTTGCCACGACAAGCGCCGAACGTACGACTACTACTTTGGTACAGTACGACACAACTTAGATGTAGCATAGATTTGAAAATTTTCATTCATTCATTTCAATTTTACGAATGTATTTGGCTATTTGACTTTACAAGTTATTGCGTTTTCGAAAGATGATTTTCACCTAAAGCAGTAATAGCGATTGGTGATTTTGAAGGCGCAGTCAGTTCGGATGGTGATCGGTTTTACGAATTTTGCCGATGCTACATCTAAGTTGTGTCGTACTATACAGGGTTATTTATGACTCTTTAATGACTGCTACACATGCCATGCCGCACAAAGCCGCAGAAAGAAACACAAAGAAAATGAAGGCGCAAAAACCGGAAGCACGTGCCGCGCGGCAAAAGCCGGCGGCCACGCCGCCGGCACTGTATGTAGGAGCCAAACGAACAGTTAAGCAGATTAGGTTACTAAATATACGTCGTGTATTTTATTTTATAATGGATTTCCGTAAAGTCACGCCTGAGTCAATTAACTATGTATACTGCAGTCCTTGATGATGGCTCTACCAATTGTGTCAAAAATAGACTTTCATTTAAATAAAAATCATTTTATATTTACAGGCCTATATCACCAATCGGGTCAGGCAGTCCTACCTCAGGCAGTTCATCACCCTCCGAGGATTCCGAATCCGAGTCCTCTTCCGCGGAGTCCACGGCCCCTGCGCCGGCGCCGACGGCCGCAGCGCCCACGCCCGCGCCGGCCGCGGCGGCGGCGCCGGCCCCCGCGCAGCGCTCGTCGTGGGGCCTGTCCAATTTCGTCCCGCCCTCCGCGAACCCGCCTGACCAGACCTATGAATCAGGGAAAGATGTCAGACATGCCCTTGCTGATATTAAAGGGAAACCGGTGAGTTGAATAACTTTAGTGAATTTTTCTGGCAGATTTTTTAACAGGTAACCGTCAATCAATCTATTCAGTCTTCTGCTTGACATAAATGGTTCTCTCAAGTTGAGCTTCAACACCCAGTTCTTCACCTCCCGCATCCAGCCGTTTCCAGTCGCTTTTTAGGGTTCCGTATCTCAAAAGGGTAAAACGGAACTCTTATAGAATCACTTCGTTGTCCGTCCGTCAGTCTGTCAAGACCCATTTTCACAGGAACGCGTGGAGGTATCAAGATAAAATTAATATCAAATAAGATCTATTTTCTCTTGGAGCTCTAAAAATATCAAGCTTCATAATCAACGCAATAAAATATACGGCCATTTATGTGACATATTATTTTGATAGTCGCAAATAAATGAAAACTTTCAGGGCAACTACTTCCCGTTGACCCTAATCATGAAATTTGGCAAAAAGCAAGGTCTCACAGCACAAGTAAAGGAAAAAGTCAGAAAATTAATCATTTGTAGTTTTATGACATAAATAAATATCTTTTTGCGTTTAAAAACTTACATTTGCAGTTGGAGAATTGACCGTGACGTATATCGGTGTATGGGAGAACATGTTTCTCAACTACAAAGTTATGTTTGTTTTTGGGATAAATTCATCATCGCTACGGAACCCTTCATTATGCGTGGTCCAACACGTATTTGGCCAGTTTTTTTAAGGTCTTCGGTCCACTCGGGGACAACCTGAAATGCCAACTTAATTTAACTCCCAATAATGCAGAGAATGATGACTAAGTGTGGCTTTGTATCCTGCAGTGGAAAAACAGTAGAAAATGAATCATCTATCAATTATCTAATTATAATACTACCAGAAGGTACCACACAGCTTAGGACTGTGATATTCTAAGTATAAACATGTGCCCTATTTAGCAAGCCAACGTGTTGAAGATCGGATGACAAGTCGGTATTTCAAGAAGCTGTCGCCAACCTGTCACATGTCTAAATACTGAAAGTTCAGCAGGTGGTGACAAGAACTGTCAACAATTTACACTCGGGTGGCCATACACCTTATAAAGACAGTAGGCTAAACTTGTACCATAAACAAAATGCTGATGTGCTGTATCCTTCATTCGTAATTTAGTTTCCAAGCATGTAAACAAATATAAAGTTTTAGAAAAATAGCTTTAGTACCCACAGATAAGTTCATTTTACGCTACAACTTATTTTCTTATGACTTTTTGAATAGTACTATAATACTCCATTTGAAATAAGATTAGACATTAAAATAAACCTTTTTTACAGTCCGTTCAACCGATTTTGACTTCTATTGCGATGGCATGACAAAATGGCAGCTGCAGTAAACAGTTGGTTTTCTAACCACTTTTTATGCGTTTAATGCCATCCTTATGCCTACGGGATAAAAGTCAAAATCGGTTGAGCGGACTGTTAAAAAGGTTTATTTAGATGTCTAATTTTATTTCAAATGGAGTCTAATCATTCTTAAACCAACTTAATTTGCACTAGTATTAAGTTGATATTTGTTTCACAATCACATCAATTTGGAAACTAGAATTTGAATATAGAATAGGTACAGTACATTTGCGTCTCTCACGGTCAAGAATGACCTACCCAGCATTTTCCATATTTAGCTGGTAATGCAATAGTATCCCGACTATATTAAGCGACCCTTTCTCAGGTGTTATGTTCCAAAAGATAAACAGTTCTTGGAAACAAAGTGGCCATACATTTCTTAGTAAGAATACTTAGTAAGCGTTCGTTACAATCTAGTTGTAAGCTCGCGGTTGATTCTCGGATCGCGTTGAGTACGAACCACTTGTGTTTTGAGTTATAAGACGTTTTGCAACTGAATCTTCTTGCAAAAGAAAAATAGAAGGGCCATCCAAATTAATGAACCGGTAAATCATTCGAAAAAATTGTAAACTCATGATTACAATTTTTTCACCGCAAGAAAAAGCCATATAATAATAATTAACAACCAGATGCAAAGTGATGATAGTACAAAATGGATATTGACTTCGACGTATTCAACAATCTGCTTCATCACATAATGGCTGAACCTGTAGCGGAAGTTACACAGAAATGGATCAATCTTTCCTTACTAAAGAGTTTCCTTCGCTATGGACTGATGAACTTTGAAAGCAGTATTAGTGATGTGCCTTTTGAACACCGGGAGAGGATTTGGTACCAGTTCCTGAAGTTAAAGGATTTGTTGTGGCAAGCTGTGGGGGCGATCCATGGAAATATTGCGTCTACGACTCTGCATAGTGCTATTGAGGTGAAATCAGTGTGAATGACTTAAATGTTCTGGAAATTACTTAGGTTAAAATTATGACTGAGCTGCAAGCAGATTTTGTATAAAGGCACAGATTAAAACAGATGGAACACTCCGCAGTTTAGGTATAGTTACCGGCACGTAAGTTGGCAACAATTTTCGTAGTGGTTGAAATTCGCGCATACAATTTCATACATTTTTACATGCGCGAACTTCGCCCACTACCCCAAAACCTTGCCAAGTTACGTGCCGGCGATTGTATGAAGCTACAAGTACGTGGCGGGTCCGTCTTGCTGGGCCAATTGTGTGAGTGTAACGTAGTCAGAAGATCTAAGAGTCACGCGATAGAAAGAGAGGCAACTTCTAGGTGAATATAACTGTGTGCGACTTGAATTGCACTTTATTGTGTCGTAGCATGAGTCGCTTTTTATTTAAATGATTTTGCGGAGTGTCCCATCTGTATTATGCTGTGAAAAAGGTCGTGGGAATTCGCTGGATGCGGGCAACATAGAACCGGTTTTTGTGGTGATGCTTGATGTCCAGCAATTGATGTCTTTCGCCAGAGATGATGATGAAGATCAAGGAAAACTGAAGAGAAGAAAGCCACAATCATCTGAACAGTAATGATGCTGGAATATTGACTCTGCAGTGTACAAAAGCATAGAAGAAACAGTCGTATGTCTATTGGATGCTGAACATTTTCCACAACCTGATCAGTTTAAAGACTAATGTATCTTTATGATGTTGTTTCAGAGTCCGATCTCGGAGATGTCAGACTCGGAGGCGTCGTCGCCGTCGCCCGGCGTCGTGCGGCGCAGGCGCTCCATACCCACCCGGGTGTCGGCCGCGTCGAGTGACGAGGAAACGTCCAGGCATACGGTAAGACTTTTCTAATATCTGTGCAACTACTATACTATATGACGTCTATATCCTCGCAAGATACGAGACAAATGAGTATACGAACGAAATAGATCTGTCATCTATTTCGTTCGTATACTCATTTGTCTCGTATCTTGTCTCTTGTCTCATTCCCTACTAATTATTTATTTATTTTACTTTAGATAAAACGGCTAAGGGCCGTACTAAACAAGATCAGTAATTCTATACAATAGCCTGACCTCTTAAAAATTCGCAGTGTGTGTGGATTTTCGATGTCAAGACTTGCGCACAACCACTTGAAGCTGCCAAGCCTTTCCCCAACTATGTTGACGTTGACTTCCAGTCTAACCGGATGCAGCTGAATACCAGTATTTTACATGGAGCGATTGTCTATCTGACCTCTACAATCCAGTAACTGGGTAATACGATACCCCTTGACCTTGATCAGACATACGAGTAATGTCCATCGAACTTTTATGTACCAGGAAAGACCAGAAAATTTCATAAACATAAGCTTTAATTAGAATATTTCTTCCCTAGACATCACCCCGCGTGATTCCCACCGCGCCTACTGGAGCGGTAAAACGCGGGCGGCCGCCCAAAGCCAGACCTTCGGAAGAGCGGCCCGTGAAGAAGCGCCGCGGCCGGCCGCCCAAGTCGCGCGCGCCCTCCCCGCCCGCGCCCCCGCACGCGCCCCCCGCGCCCCCCGCGCCCCCCGCGCCCCCCGCGCCCCCGCCGCCCGACAGCGACGCGGAGCCCGACCCGCCGCACCATCGCCCCCTACAAGACACCAAGACGCATATCTTTCGCAGGGTTAGTATCGGAATTAATTAAAAAACTATGCAGTTTTTTTTTCATTAGTTGGCCAATCTTCAAAGACATGATGGGTATCGGCATATAAACAAAAAAAATCTTTAGTGTCTTCTTGAATAAATTATCCTTGCTCAGAAGGAAATGTATTCACTTTGAACACCGTGTATTTTTTTGTCGTTTTAGATAAGAAACATTTTTAAGCTTCACCAATGAATTAAAAAAGGCTGTGTTTTTAAAGTGTGACTGCATCTTATCAATTTTTATTTCCTCAGGTTTTTACCCCGAAAAAGAGCGACGAATGCGGTGGCAAGGGCGGTAAAGGCGGCAAGGGGAAAGGAGGCAAAGGCAAGGGGCAGGTGACCATCATCGAGGTCACGGCGCCCGAAGCCGACGAGGAGGAGCGGCGGCGCGAGCGGTCCGCCGAGCGACGCACCGAGGAGGCGCTGGCCCGCCTGGCGCCGCACGAGCCCGAGCGGAGGCGGGACACCGACCGCCTGTCCGTCGAGCGACACGACCGATCCGACCGACGTCGCTCCGCCGACCGAGTACCCGTCGAACGACCCCTCAGCGATCGAACGATGGACCGGATACCCGAACGGACCTCTTACGAGAGAATACCCTCCGATCGGATACCGACCGAACGTACCTCCAACGACCGGATACCCGAGCGACCTGTCGATCGGATATCGACGGAACGAACGTCGACATCAGACCGGTCTTCATCGGCTAGCGAACGCCTTTCAGTTGACAGGCTATCCGGTGTGTCGTCAGACCGGCTCAACGACCGGCGGTCAACTGAACGGGTACCGAGCGAGAAGTCGCTAGATCGGTTGCCGAGAGAACGGTCTCACGATCGACTCGCGGAGAGGAACGAACGGATAGCGGGAGAGAAGATATCGCACGACCGCCTTCCAGACACGAAGCCTCGGTTGTCCGACAGCAAGTTGTCGTTGCTTGAGAGTAAAGTTCTCGACAAGCCGGTGGAACGTGTTGAACGGATCGCGACGGAGCGGTACGTGCGCGCGGAGGCCGATGTTGGGTCGGGACTCAAGTCCGGCCGCGGGTCGGAGAGACTCGAGGAAGCGTCTTCCAATGGTGAGTGTTTATACGTTACTGTATTTATTTTGTGTAATGATATAACTTATTTTCAATAATATTAGCAATCGCGCGTGCTCCGAAATCACCCGGACGCGCGTTTTCGAAGCACGCGCTAAAGTCTTCTCTATAGCCATATAACTGGTATGATACAACAGTTTGAATGACTGCACAACCCGCGTTGATGTGTACCGTTTACATATAGCTTGTGCTTACGTGTTTTTTTTGTGGGTGGGAAATCATCGAATAACTTCTCTCGCTCTGGGCGGAGCGGAAGGGGCGTGTCAGACTCTTACTGACTAAAACCCTCCGTGTCCCTTCAGTTGCCTGTACGTTGCCGGGGGCCACGGTAACCCTGTAGGACTATCCCTTGACGCCGGCAGGCATCGGCCCTAGCGGACCCCGGCAGTTGTGCTGACATCTCTTTGAGGCGCGCGTGGGACACAACGCGCCGTCAACCCCCGGGCCCGGTCCGTCTGCCGAAACATGTATATATGAGTACATATCCTGTAACGATACCTCTCTCCGCCAGTAGCCCCGCGGCCGCGCGCGCGGCTGGTCGTGCGCGTGTCGCTGTCCCGCCTGCGCGCCGACACGGTGCGCGCGCTGCAGCGCCCGCCGCGCCGCAACGTGCCCAAGCGGCCGCACACGCCGCACCCCGAACAGGTAACATGCTACACTACACAGTACACATGCTACACTACACAGTACACATGCTACACTACACAGTACACATGCTACACTACACAGTACATACTGTCCCGCCTGCGCGCCGACCGTTAATTCCATTTAAATAAACATCAACTTTATGCAAGTGTAAATAAAGTTGATTTTAGACTGACTAGTACTATCAAAAACGTCCAAACCGCAAACCGAACCTTATGTGTAGCCATTTCAGTTGTTTTTCCTAAAATTCGTGCGAACGCAGATTAACTAACCTTTACTTCCCCAAGGGTGGCGAGGTGGCGGCGACGAACCACGAGCGGACGGACACATACGCGGGCCAGACACCCATCTACTTCTCCTACTTCGAGCGGCTGCCGGCCGACGCGCTCTCGGACGAGGAGAGGGATCACAAGTGAGTTTCTAAATTATTTTGTCACTATCAATATCATGTTGTTATTATCAATATCATGTTGTCATTATCATGTTGTCATTATCAATATCATGTTGTCATTATCATGTTGTCATTATCAATATCATGTTGTCATTTTCAATATCATGTTGTCATTATCAATATCATGTTGTCATTATCAAAGTCATGTTCTCATTATCAAAGTCATGTTCTCATTATCAATATCACGTTGGTTATTATCAATATCACATTCTTATTATCAATATCATATTGTTATTATCAATATCATGTTGTCATTCTTAATCCTTAAAACTCCCATCCTCCTTCCCTCCACAACGCTTCCTAAAATGAACTTGCTAAGAAGTTTTCGATGTCCTGTAATTTTTGGTCAAAATACTTAGGAAATAAATCTTTTAAAATTAGGGATGTCGACTGGGGAAAAAAATAAATTTAGTCCGTCAATCAGATAATAAAAAAAAATATTAGGCACGCATTTTTTGCTTTATCATATTAATAAAAAATGGTTTAGATAAAACGCATTAAAGTGGGGGCTCGCTACGTTACAAGTCAGTATAAAATCTACCGGGGAGTGACGTCATGCTACATTTTAACGTATTGCCTACTCAATGTATTGCCGTAATCTTTTGATTATGTAAAAAAAGAAAAAATACGTGTCCATCATCACATCCTATTTGTATTTTGATCGAAACTCCAACCCCCGCCCGTATCTACGCTCGCACTCATCGAAATTTATACAGAGCAATGTCGCCCATGCGCATGTGACCGTCCGTAATTTTCTGAATATTCATGAAAAAATATCGAAAATAAACTTCAAAAGGGGGGGTCTATTTATAACATTTTTCATGTTATTCAATTTTTAATTTTTTAAAGATTTGCTTTCTGTTTTTTGACACATCTCCGAAGTTTATGGGTCGATTTGGATTCTGTTTATTATTTCCAAAAGCTTATGAGTTATTTTAACAGGTTAATTAAAATTTTTACAAAAAATTATCGACTACGAAAAAAAAAACGGAAACGAAGTCTTTTTTCGGTAAAAAATTGTGTATTTATTTTAAAAAAACTAGTGAAAAATGTTATAGATAGAAGTTTATGTTCGATATTTTTTCATGAATATTCAGAAAATTACGGGCGGTTACATGCGCATGGGCGACATTGTATATGCGAAAGAGCCGCATGCGGCTCGCGAGCCGCGGTTTTCCGACCACTGTACTAGACCAACGAAGCAGTCAAACGCATGAATTACCAAACGATTTTAGCAGCTTACTTTCCTCACATGACACACTCATTTCCATCATACTAATCATTCCATTGTTGTTACTAGCCGTAACGCCAACATTTCCCTCGACAGATACTACCTAGAGGAGGCCACGCGCCTGCGCACTGCCGCCGAGAAGGAACAGGAGCCGCTCCCCCGCGTCATGTTGTACCTCGAGTCAGTACTGTGCTTCGTTCTAACCGGGCGAGTGCTGGAGCTAGAACTCGACACTAAAGGCGCGTTCACTATCTACCGAGAAACGATCGAGTATATAAAGAGTATACACTCGATGCCGCAACGGTTTAGGGCGTCGCCACACGACACTTTCAATAAGCTTGATATACTCAGGTAATTATTTGTTTTAGATTTTTATGTTAGTGTCAAAACTATCCGTTTTCTATTCCATTGCTATCATGCTAATTTGGTTTATACTCAAGTAAGTATGTGATCATTGATATCATACATTTCACCTTCAGCTGTCATTAACGAGACACAATAGAATTTTAATTGTTATGCCCACCTGATGTCCACTGTAACGGTCAAGCGGTGGTTGAATTCCTATATCAGAAGTGCTCTGTAGTCTTGTCTCTGAAAACAAATAAATAAATTATAATATTTCGGGTGGCAAACTGACACTATGTCAAATCGATGGTATCGATTTCCATCGATAGACTTACGCCAGTATCACACCTCCACCGCGAAACCGTAGTAGTTCAATTCTACTGGCTCGCGTCATGTTCCGCTACGCGAAATTTGAGTAGCGGAACATGACGCGACCCAGTTTCGCTGCTATGGTTTCGCGGTGGAGGTGTTAATAATCGATTGTTGATAAATCGGGCTTACGATTTCTACCATTGATTGAGCGACGATTGATCCAGCATTGATCTAGTACAAAATCAAACTATCATTTCTCATAGTTTTTGTAAAATAATATATTCTAACATATTCCCGCTATATTTCCAGCCTAAGAGTGCAAGCGCTTCTGTACCTGCGCATGTTCAAGATGTACAACCGAGAGGTGAAGGAGTACAACAAGATCGTTCACGAGTACCAACAGAAGGTACGTTCTGATGTCTGTATCAATTTGTCTTTTATTTTTATCATATAGTGTGTTTCTGTTTATTTATCCAATTTGGTAAACACGGTATGAAAATCATAAGTTGTCAATCACTTTAAAATGAAGTTTAACGTTTTGATTTATATAAGAATACACATTTTTATTAAAAAAAAACTACTACAAATACTCTATTAAAACTTTATGTTTTTTCGAAATTAGAATCTCTATACGCTATTTTTGTTTACCAAATCAGTAAAGTAAAGAAAAACACACTTTAGATATAATATTACTTATATTGGCAATGCGAATAACAATGACGATTATGATTGACGTATATTATATGTAATTTTTATTTTTCATATTTATTTTAAATTTTACACATAATGAAGACGTGTGCAGCGTTTATGTGTTGCTCAAATATTTAGAAAGCTCGCAAACTTTACGTTATTACATATTGTTTGTTTTTGGTTTCGTTTTGTTACCGTTGCCAATATATACAATAATATATCTATATGTCTTTTGTTGCTCAGTTTTTGTAGTTGATAGTCGGTTTTGCTTTTATATAAGTGATAAATGAGTAATCCAGTCGTTTAGGGATGTGGCGCACTAGGCGGCTATAACCACGACCAGGTAAACTATAGCAACCGATACGAATTGCGAAATTGTTCGCAACGGCCAACTAGCCCCAGACCATAATATAATACCACTGGTCCGTCTACTGCGCAAGATCCCTAATAGTATACATTTGTTGATGATAGGGTTCGATTCCCGTCGATAAGAATAACTTACGTGAAATTTTATACAGAATTTAGTCCTTTCACATTATTAAACTTAAGTCTTCTAATTTATAAATGATAAAAAAGGAATGAAAACCATACGTACAGATCAAATACGTATTGCACCAATAGTGTTGTCTCGGTCATAGAAATTATATCATATCACTGGGTTTGTTTAGTTTCTGTCCAGAGTATTCAATTAAGTGCTAAATTGTTAGATATATGATATTAAGGAGATTCTTTTATTCAATTAGTTAATTGACTCAGGCGTGAATTTGCGGTAATCCATAATAAAATACAATAGATGACGTTTATTTAGTAACCAACCTAATCCGCTTAACTGTTCTTAAAGTGTCATAAAGAACCCTGTAAGAAATCGACATGTGTTTCACGACAAGAGATTTTGCGTTCGGCTCTTGTCGTGGCAACACGTCGTGTTCCGGTTCGCAACAAGTCAATCGTTATCCTGAGGATGCCTCGTTGAGAGGTGAAACGTCGTCTATTGTTGTCGTCTTTATTCATTTTTTTTTACAAATACTGCAGTTCAATTTTCGATCACCATAGTTTTAAGTAGCTATCCCACCTCCCATACTACAACCCGCCCTCTCCGCTTGTTGCAGCCGGCGCTGGCCGAGTCGGTGTCCCCGCTGTCCCCGACCCCGTCGCCCGCGGGGTCCGTGGGGTCCGTGGGGTCGGGCTCGGCGTCGTCGGGCTACTGCTCGCTGGCGCACTCGGTGCCGGCGCACGCGCACCAGGCGCTGCTGCTGCTCAACAAGTACTACGCCTTCCTGTACGTCGCGCACGACCTGTGGGAGCAAGCCGACTCCTTGTGCAGGCTTCGGGCGAATAGAGGTATGTACTGCTCCATAATGATTCTTCTTCTTCTTAGCGTGTCAATGGCAATCTAAATAGACTCGGCCCAGAATTCGGCCACGTGTTTGACGCCATCACTAGCGTCCATCAGTTCCTGTAACGTGTAGCTGACAGGACACGCAGATAATGATTATGACGATAATGATTTGTTTGTTTATTTATTTTGATAAAAGAGGTCCTGCCCTTGGCCAGGCCTACATGCCCCCCCCCCAATGAACGTGCCCGTATGAACGTGCCCGTATTAGACTGCGGGGTAAAAGGGCCATGCCCATAACCCGCCTACGCGCCCACTGAAGAGGACCTAGCGACTACCCACAGTCATCTTTAAGGCAAATTCGTACAAAGCCCACCCTAGACGATCAATTTTATTGTTAGTTAAAAGTTCGTATTAAAGATCGTTTAGGCGGCAATAAATTGTACAATATTATTGTTGGTTTCGGGCCGAAATGAATTGGATTAAGATTGGAAGAATAATTCTTTACTCGGTATTCGGGAATATCCTGAATGCATAACTTAAATAACAATAGAGCTCTTTGTCAAGGTGCTCGTCGGGAAAAATGTACCATTAATCCTACAACAGTTTTGCTGTGTTCCGTTTAGAAATACACGCATATCTGAACACCTTAAGGACTATTCTTGCTTGCAGCGCTCGGCCGCTATAGTAACGCTTACCTACAAAAAAAAGGGGCGACAAAAAGATTTGTGGTCAAAATACAATAGACAACGTAATAATCTTCATAATATTTTTTTTATTTGTGTAACATAGGTAGTGAATACAGTTCTTAAATTAAAGTTCATCCTATGTAAAATTTCTAAACCTATGTCTGTAATTTTTATGGTGTACATAATAAAGAGTATTCTATTCTATTGTTCATAGGTCGATAGGTTATGCCAAGAGGCGTCAAATATGGTTACATGCGAAATAAAAACAATATGGAATTGTTTCTACAGTCAATGCATAAATAAATAATCATAAATTACAATTAGTCAATATATTCGTATATTTACGTTAATATACGTCGTCTATTGTATTTTATAATTAATTTCCGCAAAGTCCTGGGTCCCTAGAAACATTTTCAACTAAGTAATACCGTCTTGTCCTCTTCCAGATCTGTTCATCGCCGTGGACCGCAAGTGCGGACCGCTGTCGCTGTCGTCCACGTTCCGGCACCTCGTGCAGTACGTGCGGCACGCCATCTCGCTCCTCAAGAACGCGCCGCGCGAGTGACGACGCGCCAGACACTGGGACTTTATACGTCGCTGCTTCTAGTGACGTGACGTGACGTGACGTGACGTGACGTGACGTGACGTCAGTGACTGTGCTAGGGGTGATGTTGTGTTGTCGTGTGTACAGTATGTGATCATTTGGGTTGTAAAGTATGTTGTTTTTAAGTGTTTGACTAAAGGTTAAGAAAGCGCTTTTTGGTGAAAAATGTAAATTGAATTTTTATTTTGAATGTCTAAAAGGGCTTGTCTATGTTTAGTTAAGTACTTAAGAAAGTGGGAATTTGTCTGTCTGAATATGAATCAATAGTTTTTGGTACGTTTTAGCACAGTATAATAAAGTATCAGTATTACACATCGACAGTGACCTTAAAATAATTACCTACGGCTGCTCGGTAGATAAACCTACCGCGTCCGTGCGTAACTGCCGCGCACTCGACACTGTCGCGTACTGGTATTCACTGAGATTTTGAAGCGCCTCGTTTCGTTGAAGATGTAATACTGTTACTTATTTATACTGTGGGTTTGGCATGTATTAATAAACCGCTTTCAAGTTTGGTTTTTAAAGTTGAATGGAAAAATGCTGATTTGATTAATGAACATATCCTTCGTTGACACGAGTATGAGAAGATGGCGTTGATATTTTGACAGCAATATTCAGAAAGAAATTTATTAAAACAGGCCAAAAAAATATAATTCCTGATTCGTCACATACTGTAAAATGGTTGTAGCGATTTAACTGTGCAAATATGTAGTTATAGTTTCATTGAACGAATGAGAATGATACTCACTCATGTCGTTCAATGGAAATAGTATGCATGCTTCGATCGCTATGATTAGTGTAGTCGCTTGGTGTACGCATTTATTGGAAGATCACCAGTTGTTGGTCGGCGTCTTCTGATATAAGTTTTTAAACTCAGCAATATTGAACGAAGAGAGGTATGTTGGCACAACGTTATCCCCACAACGCTTTAGAAGTTATCCCAATATTAAAAAACGTGCGGTTTTGATGCATTGGTTACCTCGCATTGTCAGACAGAAATCACGGATGAAAACGATGCGCAAACCAACCGAACCGACTCTAAACACAATCAAAACAAGCGACAGAAGAACGCGAGAGTTATCTGTGTGATGGTAGCTTCCAGTTAGCCGGTCCCAGCGATACACTTATCGCCACGATATCGCTAAACTCAACGTCTTCGCATTTCGTTCTCTTCCCAAATTGATGACCAAAAAGCAAAGTGTAAAAATTTGTAAGAAATTTGTAAATAAGGCATCGTTGCGTAGCAACGGGCGGCGACGAGTCCGATTTAATTACCGACTCTGTATTACATAAGTGATAGACTAATCATATCTTAAGTGTTTTTCGTTGTAGTTTTACTTCCCTATCAATGGAAATGTTTTACTGTCGGGAACACATATACGAATTGCTCGTTTCTTAGTGTAAAGGGAGTTATACGACAAAAATAATATTTTGATCGCATGTGGGCCAATCGAGTATATTATTAATATCTCAACATGTATGGGATCACTTGTAGCTCTTCGCAATAATTTACAGATTTATACTTTCGCTATTGTTAATTTACGCGAGTGAATTACGTGTAATTTGATTTATAATTTAGTTTAGATGTATTATTATAGTGCAACGGCGACGAAAAATAATCACTCGATGATATAACGGGGCGATCCAACAAACTTAAATCCAATATTGAAATATATCAATTATTATAATATTGTGCGGCGCTGAGACGAGACGTGTTGAACAATAGTTAGACGAATACAACACCAATTAGTTTAGATAAATTATGATAATTACTTAAAAGGCAAAAAGATTTAAGGTGCAACGTAAATTGGTGAGTTACCACCACAGAATGGTACAGAATGCAGCTACAAGTACGCGGCGGGCTCGTCTTATGAGCCAATTCAGTGAGGCTAACGTAGTCAGAAGATATAAGAGTTATGCGATAGAAAGAGAGGCAACTTCTAGGTGAATATAACTGTAGTTAATTAGCGCTGTGTGACCTGTACCCTAATTACGTAATACACGATCAATCGGAATTTGAATCGTTTTGAAACAGATTGCTAACCCATTGCTTCATAAGTTCGTCAAAAAAATCTGCTCAACAACGTAAATAACGCAATGAATATTGTTGAAATATCAAAATTAAACAGATTAGTCGGAATCGTTTACGAAAATGTGTTGCGTAATTAGATAGCTGAATTACACTTTATTGTGTCGTAACAGAGTTGCTTTTTAGTTAATTGAGTTTGGAGTGAACCATCTGTTCTAATCTGTGATGCAACGTAAATTGGTGAGCACCAAACTGTATATTTTATCAAAATTGACTGTGACTATGAAATGACGTGATATTTCATCTACCTCATGAAACGTTAAGGTGGCTACTTACATAGAGTTGATACTTAACGCAGAAATACTTCCGCACTTAAATACTTCCATACGGATTGGTATAGAACAATGACTGCACGTGGAAAGGGGTCTTAAAACCAGAGCCTCGACTCGTAGGCGATTACATCAAGCAGCACATTAAAGATCAAATTTGTATGATGTAAAACCATTAGTACGTCATTGGAATGTAGCTCTTATGTCATTGTAATAAAGTATAAATTAGAATGAAAACCGTGAATTTAAAAACTTCGGCAATCATTGTAATTCGATCGTGAATGTCCTCCACCACATCTTATTCCAGTAATATTTTAAAATAACTTCACAGTGGGAAAGAGATGGAGCTATATGACGTGTATAGCTTCATCTCTTTCTTACACTGAAGTAATATAAAAATAATACTGCTTGAGGTGGTGGTACAGTCACTGAAATCGTTCGTTGAAAAAAAGCCGAATACTTAAAAAATAGGCTGTTTTATTGGATAAAAGTCATTGTTGCTACGCAGTTTCTTTGCATTTAAATAATGTTAGGTACAGTCGTAGACCAGTGCTTGGCATTCGGAAACAAATGCATTTTTGATTCAATCAATACCAAAATATGAAATCTTTCATGAAGGCATACATTTATGGGTCTATGCCTAACATTATGTATTGCATGAAGATTTGAAAAAAAAAACTCCATTTTGAATAAGGACTTAAGTTTAAATAATATAGTTGCGAGTAGTACACGATTTGCCTCCGCGCCGCACAATGTAACGCAGCGTCTAGCGAACAACTCCAGGAAAAGTGTTCCTTCGTCATAGATAACTGAATAATTACAGAACAATGATTGAGCAAAACCCTGTTTATTGTCATGTCTTAATATAAAAACATTTTTTCGTATACATATCAAATAATTTGGGGACAAATCAGGTAGTTTCATTACGAATGTAATCAAGGGCGATCTATATAATTTTTTACGCTTAGAAATTATTAAAGTACGCGATCAAGACAGTCTTTGATCTCTGATCATCGCATTCTTAACATTTTTTGGAGTGACAATAAATACTCTGTTAGGGGAGCTAGATTCGTTTATATGTAAATTCCACACTGCCCTTCGAAACACGATGGAGGATGAAAATCATTAAAAATAATTGTTTCGGTCGTGAAGCGCAACTCTGAACAAATCAAAATAAATAATTCCTTTCGTTTAATAATAAAAAAAAGTTCAAATATATTTTAATGAATACTTTTAAAGAGTACAATATAACTTGACATGAACAGATTTGACTCTGCAACAAAGTGTCCGTAACACCAATATATTACCTATTTCTCTCGGTTGTTTATCAAATTTATGTTGTGATTGTATATACATAATATTATTATATTATACATTTTGTAATGAATATACATGTTAGTGCCAGATAGGTTTTTGTATGAACGTTTATAGTAAGTGAGGTGAGGGCGCAGGGCCGCGCGCGGCCACATGTTGTTAATAAGGAGCGACAAGAGATGCCTTGTACATAGTATATTGTAAGAAATGTGTAGTTTTCACTCTATATTTTAATTTATATTATGTAAACTATATTTATAGCTAAGCGGACAAGGAGAAATTAACATAATAATGTTTGTATAATGGTGCGTGTTTCGGATGTGAGGCCTGGCGTGAGAGCGTTAGTCCACGGGATCCAGTTCAATGAACACACCATTTGTTTATTTTTAAATGAAGTGGTTATTGTAAATGTTTGTAGATGAGCTTGCAGCGTTCAGTTATTAGTATATTATAGTTTAGGTGTTAACGCGTTCGGTCCCCTGAAGAAATCTCTCGGTACCGTCATACCCTACGCTAGTTACCCGCTGTTGAGTCGCACGAGCCAGCGCAGACCTTCTCTACTTAATATTTGTTTATTTGTTGATCCGTACGTTCAGCGTACACACTGCAGTGTTCTCGACCCACGTTATTGTAGACAATCGGTACTCAAAATAGCAATAATACAAAACTTATGAGCACCGACCTACGTTTCGTACCTTACGTTCCAGTACCCTCTCAGTTGCATTTCACACGTTCCAAGTCTAGTTGAAAACATCACATTAATAGTGCCGGGATATATTCCAGTTAGAGATAGTTTAAATTAGTTTTATAGTTGTAATTTTGTCACTTGTCAGAACTTAGTTATGGAGAATGTTAGAGCATTCGCTGTACCCAAGTACTCGATTGTCAAATGTGGTAAAACATGTAAGTTAGTTAAGGTTTCGCCCGTTTAAAAAGGTGAGATAAATCTTAAGATGCAACTGGATAGTACTGTAGCTGTTTGGACACTACAGTGTGAGAAATAAGAATTTGAAGTCCAGAGTATACGTCGCACACTTAGACATAATCATTACGAAAACTGCTAGATACCATGGACGACTGAACGAACGGATTTATTATTTAACGTTACGTAAATTTTGTTGGTCGTAATTCGAAATATTCGCAGCAACACTTGACACTGTCTCGTCACCATCGGTACTTACTATCCGCACAAATGTTTTATTTTAAATTTTAGTTATTTTATTTATTATTGTGGCATTGTATTACTTTTAATTTTATTGCACATGAAGCGAAGGTTACTTAAATTGTAGGAGTTATTGCGAGGCATTTTAACAAAGATCTGGCATTATCGAGTCTTGCAAACAATTGGCATTAGTTAATCGTTTGGACCCGTTTACGAACATTTTTAATTTATTATTATTTTAATTAATCCAACAATCGTTAAATTAAATGCATCTCGTTTGGAAACTCGCGTCTATGTACTTGGTTTTTGTTATCGTTCTAGTTCATAATGAGTTATAATACAATTATTATTTTGTTTTGTTGCTTATTTTTTGTGATTAAGCTATTATTTTGGCCTTATTATTAAAAGTATCACAAAATTACCATTGACAAAAGAACTGTGATCGAGTAACTTACGAATCCACAAATTATTAATCTATTATGAAAATTAATAATTACTTAATGGACCCAATTTTCAATTTTTTGTTGAATTTATCAAATATCTGACTCGTATGAAGTACAGAATCAGCCGACCGGCTTAACTTTTAAATTATTTATCAATACTATGGTTCGCACATAGCTATGTAATAGAGTTCCTCTTCCTACCCTACCATGTCAATGGATTACTTAATTACATTAATTTTCCCTCGCATGTGTAGTATTTTCTGACCATCTTGAGGTGAATCCTAAATCTCAATTAAATAAGCCCTAAAATCGAAACCAAATTGACAATTATTATGCTAAGTTGATGAACAAGTGAGCGCTGGTTAGAAAGCATTAGGCGATTGTTTTTAGGAAATTGTAAAATACTGTTTTCTTTTTTTTAATAGCATTCTTGTGTTGATAGCATGTATAATTTGTTTTTTTTATTCGCGTTAAGATTATGTATAAATTTGTTTTCCTCTAATTTTATTATTTTGTGTAACTCTACCTTATGTTATTGATAATAGAATACATTAATTTTTATGTATGGATTCATATTTGTTTCTTTATTTTACCTTTTCCTGTTTGTTTTGCGAGGGGTGTGTGGCTAGCAGATGTTTTAGACATTACAGTCAATTCGGATCTTTGAAAATATTAGTTATAATGAATGGAAGCTTGTGTCGCAGTGAGTTTGGATCGTGGTTTTTATGATACGGACGCTTTAATTAAGTGATAGTGTAATACAAAATGCCTTTCGTCAATTTTGCCATTTCGAGACACCTTACGGCCACAGCTCGCGTGTGGTCTCCAAGCTATCGTCGCAAGAATATTGTCGTTCAGCACAGATGTGATCGTCAGTAATGCCTTATAGCAAGTGTCTTTTCAGCTGCCGATTTTAGAGTAATTTTGAAGCACTATTATACAGTATAGTTACTGCGGACTCGGTACAGTAGCTCGAGTGTGAGTCGATCTATGTGAGCCGGGATACACGCATTACTTTAGTATAGAAGTAGTATATTATAGAGCTCTGTTCAACTGTACTTAAGTAGGATACATAACTTTAATACGATGTATACCTGTATAAAACACCAATCGAAACAAATGCCTACTTATTGCAGAACTATTTATAGATCAAAATCCTATATACAATGTCGTTCATGGGCATGTTAAATTAAGCAAAATTACATTATGCAAAATTAACTTTAAAAGGGGGGGTCTATCTTTCATACTTTTCATGTTATTCAATTTTTATATTTTGAGTAGAGTTTGATCTCCGATGTCATTGGCTCGATTTGGATTCTGTTTATTATTTCTAAAAGCTTATGGGTTATTTTATCAGATTAACAAAATTTTTTTGTTAAAATTGGTCGACTATGAAAAAAAAAACGAAGGTGAAGACGTTTTTTTCTAAAATAAAACAGTATTTATTTTAAAAAACATAAAATAATAGTGGGATAAAAAGAGTAAAAGAAATAAATAAGGTAAGTCCAAATGATCGAATATTAACATTAAAAGGGGGGGGGATTAAAAGGCCTTTTTTTAATTTTCGATCATTTGTCATGAATATTCAGAAAAATACATTTGTTTTAAATACATCGGGTCACATGCCCATGGGCGGCAATGTATCTATCTCTGCTTCCTCAGATTTTTTTAATACAACGACCAGAGTTACGTTCAAAGATTATTAACTGATTGTATGCATTTATTAATAAGATTTTAATACATAATATTGATGTTAGAATAGGTTAAAAGATACAGAAGTACAATGGTATGTAGTTACTGAAATAGTAAATGAAAGCAATACTACTTTAGTCACCTTAACTGGGAGAGACAAGCACTGTACGACGTTGTCGCTTCCAGTACCTAAATACCGGGGATATGCGCTCGAATATGCTTCCACTCCACTAAGTAAGCGTCAAGGGAAAGGTTCAAACAATCGGAGTTATAAAGGAATGCCAAAATGTTATGTTAAACTGCCTACGACCATCTCTACTGTACCGAGTCCACAGTATAACAAACACCAGTATGCAAAGATTATATCAATTAAAAAGCTCTATATGAAGCTCGTATATTTGTAATTCTAGTAGTCTGTGTGTCGTCATTAGATTCGTGTTGGACCGCTGCAAGCTCCCACGCTGTGGGCCGCGCACGCGCCGCTTGAGTGCGTCGGCCTAACGCAACGCGCTTTTGTATACGATAGATAATAATAGTTTTGCGATAAATATGTTTACGCAGCGATCGATATATTGATAAATTAGATACTATTTATAGAGATCATTCACTTGCACTTATATTTATAGTTGACGTTAATACATTAGCATAGGATTACTTGAGGTGCTGTGGTTATCTGAGTAGATACGTTATTATATTTTGGCCACCTAACTTGGCACGGGTGGCGATACGTCATGCGTCTGGTATCATCATTCTTTCGCTCGTGTTCTCGTTACACCTCATAATAACTGTCATGTGACTGGGATAAGCACAGCATTAGGCGTACCACCATCACCATCTTTAAAACAGTATAATTTTAATCGTACTTCAGTGGGCGAAAGAGATGGAGCTATACGTCCTGTAGAGCTTCATCTCTTTCCCACACTAAAGTAATATGAAAATAATGCTGCTTTAGAGTTGGTGGTAGGCCAACAGCGTTACTAAGGCAGCATTCGCAATTTTATGATGATAATGTGGCAACCAGAAGTTTGCTTGTGATGTTTAGGTATATGAACAATGTTATACAAGCCACACATGAGTCGATAAAACTCCAGATTAATGTCGGTAAGCTCGTAGCTCGTTTTGATTCCAGGTCGATAAATGTTAGAATTCGTGTCCTTAAATTTTTCGCTAGTGTCCTTTGGGTTTTCGTATGAAATCTTCTAGTTCCTCTGTCACCTGAAGCTCAACTATAGATATAAGTTTAAGACAAAATTTTGCTACTTCCAAACTTTCATTAATGCCCTTTGAAGTCAAGCGTTATTTTGCGAGAAATTATATTTTTATACTTATTGAATTTAGTACCCTCAGTTAGAACACCAATATTAAAATTGAACTTAATTAAGAGCGTTCATCCAAAAAGTTGGCAACGTCGCAAATGGCTGTCAAATATTTACCGGTTTTTATTAATTTGGCAATTGGCTAACTAGAGAACTAGAACATTAATAATGAATTGCAATCATAACACTGAATCTGTAACCTTTTTAGGTGCAAAAAAGGCATTTGGAACATTTCCAAATACTTTTTTTACATCTAAAACAAAATATTCGGTGTTACGATATTAATTATTACATTTCACAATCAATATTTTAGTTCACTAGTTAGCCACATTTCATATTTCCATACAGTAATATTGCCAAATTAATCAAAACTGGTAAATATTTGTACACCTATTTGCGACGTTGCCAACTTTTAGAAAAAGCGCTCTTAACTTTTAACTAAAAGTTTTATACTCAAGTAGTGGTTCTTACTTAGTATCCAAGAGCTTCAAACACAGTCAACTCATTTACTTAGTCAAATATTTAAAGTTATGCCTGTTAAAACATTATTATACTGTTATAACTTTGCTTAACTTAATTAAAAGTTTGTTGTCATCTCTCCTTTGCCCTACCAACGCAAAGGTATATAGATGTTACAATAAGATAATAACAAAACTGCGACAGAAGCCAGCAATTTTATACACCAAGCAATTATATTATAAGTTACCAGTAAGCATACCATTAAAACATTAACGTTGTATATTCTAAACTATAGACGCGATTCTAAACTGAATGTCGTACATAGTAAGCGAATAAGTCGCACACGCACATTGAATATTTTTGCAGTGATTTTGATACGCGTTGATCTGTATAGATGTGGTACCGAGTGGCTCAGGGTGGCTAGCGATGGCCACGCCACCGCCACGCGTCTACACAGCCTTTGTGCGAGAAGGGGAATTGAATTCGTTTATTTTAGAGTTAAATAAAGTTCAAATGGGAAATTTAAATTGTGCCTTAGTGACAAATCGTTTAGCTCCAATTTCGTTTGGAATCTCTCGATCTTGAGACGCGGTTAAGAGATGTGTAACGTTATTTTCATCGATGTCGATTTGAAGTATTAACTTCGCAGTATTTCTGGTATTCACTGCACTGTACACTACTCGCACTAATGTAAAGAGATTATACAGTGGTTTAACTGAGAACCCCTTCCGAGTTATAGTTGAACTTAATTAATGCAATAATATTTAAACAATATTTTTGTTTTATTGGATGTTGTGATTGATTATTGATTATATTTACAATTATATATGATACGTAGAGCGGTATGTATATGTCGTAGCAATAACTTTAAGTGTGGCAATAAGGTCTAGTACATTTGCTTTTGTGTCTCTCGAGTAAATAAATCAAATGATGTATAAGTATAGAGTACCCAGTGGCGACTAGTCGAGCCGACGCTGTACACTGCTTACATCATCATGTACGTACAATAAGTTCAAATTCTTGACGTTTTAAAAGTATATTTATATTTTATAATATATTATCTCAAGTGAAAGTAATTAGTTACGTAGTGAATCGAATGTATCGAGTATTGTGTGTTTGGTCAATGTTCATGTTATGTTCTAGTGTCGCGCACGCACCACGCATACAGTGTTCACTACACGGCTCACCGCTTCTACTCGCCAGCGAGCGGTCGCGTGACGCTCAACATAATACTGAACTACTTTCTCAAGTCTATCGCTTTCCATCGCACGTTTCCTCACTGTCCTATCTCTTGAGTTACTCTACATGTCCGAGACAAGTTATTAGCGTAAGTCAAAGTGCCAAGAGTCGCGAATCCTTCCTAAGTGCAATTCCTTCTCAATTACTCTGTACCTATGTATCTACGTCTGGTAGTCTCACGCGCACGCCGCGGTGTCGTCTCGCTTAGCCAAAGTTATCTACTACGGGATACTTTTAATCATAAACACCAATATTAATATAAGAACATTCTATTTTAAGCGTCCTAGCTTTAGCAAGATTGTGTGTTTCTACAAACCGTTATACTTGTCTGTTATATTTGTATCGTTTCTCTTACTCCCTTACTTCTTTCACTTCCCTCAACTTTTGAAAGTGTCCCGCAAGTCAAAGTGAGAAAATAATAGTGTATAAATAACGAAACCCATAACGTTTAACTTTAACGATACTAGCAGCTAATGTTAATGATATTCTAAATTATGTTTTGTAGTGGATGTTTTTATTCTCGATATGATAGCGTAAAGTACGGAGGTGGTCTTCGTATGTTAACAAATATTAGAGCAAATGTAAGTGGCGGCCTCTCGCGGCGGGGTTGTGGGGAATGAGTTGGAGTTGAGGAGAATCCGCCGGGGGAGGCCGGAGCTCGCGTATGACTGCGATATGTTGCGAAGTGTTCCATCAGCGGCACACGTACCGCAGACGCGAGCCAGCAGACCGACGTCGGGCCTTCGCTGAACACTCATAGCGGCACGAGTCGATGTTACGTACATTTGTAACGAGTAGAACGCGTGTATTAAAATAAGGGACAAACAAATTATAGTATAAAATTGTTTACCAGACGCCCCGTATCGGGTGTTAGACGAAAATATTATTTTTCTTAGATCACATTATATTGTAATAAAATGGTATAGAAGTATGCGTGCGGCGGCGCGGCAGGGGCGGCGACGCGCGCGCACGGTCGGATTAAAAAATGATATTTTTTTACGAGCGCGGCTACCCCGCCCCGGCCGCGTCGCAGGCACTCGTATTTGTTATGTTTAAGAGGAAATATCTATTGTCTATTCCAAGGGTTGAATAACTACCAACACTTTTTTATATTACAATAATTATAGAAATTATTATTGAACCTGTCGTTTTCTTCATCTGTCCTTGTATACCTTTCTAAGTATAATATCACCGGTTCGACGCGACGATGACAATCTAAACAAATACGTTTTAATAAGTTTTAGGAAAACTCGTGTTTGTATACAACTGTAATGCCTACACATAAGGTTCAGTTTGCGCTATAACTTAATATTTTTTACTTTTTCAACATAACTAGTCAGTCTAAAATAAACTTTATTTACACTGTCATAAAGTTGATGTTTGTTTAGGTGGAAATAACATCAATTGGAAACAGGGATTTAAATACACTTTACATCAAGCCGATTCGAGCTGCGCACAGGAGCGTAGGGCAATGGATCATGTAGAAGTAAGTATATACCTACCTAGGTGTGTGTGTAAGAAGGGTCTGAACTCGAAAAAACTTACCAGCAGGCGCGGTCCGAGGAGGGGGGGGGGGGTGTACTAGGGGTCATGACGGCCCCCAAAATCATACACGTCAAATCGAAATCAATTCATTTCTCATAAGTTTTTTGTGCCATAAAGTCTTAATTTTTTACTATCAATAAGTTGTATTTGTCTGTGTTACCCCCCAAAGTCTTTGACTGCGATTGTGCCTGCTTACCAGAACCTCCCATCTAAACCTACCACTTTTTACTTATTATATATAAATATAAAAAAAATATAAAAAAAAAAAATTTCTTTTTACTTATAATAATATGATTGGGTGGAAACTACTAAAGGAAAAATCTAAAATTATTATATAAAGAAATCCTTTTGATTGGAATGGTTGGAACGTAACACTAGGTAAGAGTAGACTGCACAATGCGCTAGTGTTCCCGATGAAAGTATAAAGCTACAACAATTCATCTTCTGCCTTGCCTTTTATCAATTATGCAAGGGTCAGCTTCCAGTCTAACTATTTTACACGGAGAAACTGCCTATCTACCCTCCAGAACTCAGTTACTGGGTAATAAGATACCTAAACCTACAAAAAATCATCATTTGCCTAACCTTTTATCAATTAAGCAAGAGTCAGCTTCTAGTCTAACCAGATGCAGGTGAATATCACTATTTTACATGTAGCGAGCGACTGCCGACTGCCTCTCAGACTTCCAAAACTCAGTTACTGGGTAATAAGAAAACCTTCCTTCGGAAAACTGGTTGTCAGAATTTCAGGCTTCTGATTACCCGTTTCTTCTGCCAAAGATCTACAAAAATGACAGCCAGGACCAACGGCTTGGTGTTGTTTTAAAGCTACAACAAATAAAACATACCAAATAAAAGTTTAACAGTTTATTACACTTGGTTTCGTACATGCTTCTTTTTCTTCTTCTTCTTCTCCGAGTGCGCTTCTATGAGGTCGTCGATCTCTTTGCTGTCGTCACCCAGACGCTTCTCGCCGCTGGAAATTAAAGGTAATTATTATTTTAGGAATCAATTCTGAATTTGACGTTTTTCACCTAAAAATTTGGTGTATCTAACTAAATCTGACTATTTTTAAACGCGATTAAAAAGGAGTGGAATAAAATTTGTTGTCAGGAACTAAAATTCGCACTGGAACCTTCGACTTCAGGTGTAAAAACAGTACTGTATTTTTTTTCTTTTGCTTATATCTCGATTCTCATAGGCAAAAGTAAGGAATTTGAGTTTAGTTCGGTGTACTTTGTTCTAAGAGAATCGGCACCTTTATTAAGTATTTGGTTTGGCCAATTGGACAGTTGGATACAGGGAAATAATTGTTTATGAAGCACGCTATATTTAGGCGCTGATTGGGGTGTTTATGGGACGAATATATTGATATCATATCAGACTATTAATCGCAGGTTCTAAGTTAGCGCAGAAGGAAGGGCCAGTGATAACACAAATCTCGAGGAGCTTATATTCGAAAATGTGTATATTTAATGGTATGAAGATTCTTATTTGATAAGGACTCTGATCATTCATTCAATAAAAGTACAGTAATACCACAGATAATATAATACTACGTACAGATACCCAATCCCTTAGAAAGAAATGCGACCTCCCTAAGTCGGGCTATTGTCTGGCTACAGCATAATGTGGTACAGTGATGTAAAACGCCATCTATTGCAAAGAGCCCTAAACAAAAAGGTTTTATCTTTTTTTGTTGAAAATACGAGATTTATGAGTTACAATAGATAAATCAGCATTAAACAAGGAAGTTTTGATTTTTACTAATCTTACTTCAGTCAAAATATTCCGTTTATCGCTTTTTACTGACTGTTAATTTCATAATTGTTACTTAAGCTGCCATCTATGATCTTTTTTCAAGACTAATTATAATTTGTTCGAATTGGTACCCCATGGTAATACGTACCTCTTCACAGACACTAGTTGTTTCTGCTTGGCGCCTGAGAGCGCCTGTCCCCAGTCGAGGTCGCTTCCCTTGATGCGGTACTGCGCGAGATCTTCGCCCATCAGACGAGACAGCTCTTTACGTTGTTTGCGGTCCAAGTCCTGAACACCATGCAAGAAATAATTATTATAGCCTTTTTCTATACTATTTATCGGTACTAATATTATAAGAATTAGTTTCTTTGCAAGTTTGTATGTACCACATCTCCGTAACAACCAGTCGGATTTCAAAAATCTGTTTTGAATTGCATAGCTCAATTTTTATGGAAGGTTATAGGCTCGCGGAAGAAGTCGCGCGCGCGATATTTTAAATGTAAAAGTTTGTATGTTTGTTAGTTAATCACGTAAAAACGGCTGAACGGATTTGGATGAAATTTGGCACACAGATAGTTTATAACCTGGATTAACGCATATGATACTTTTTATCCCGGTATTTCGTTCCCGTGGCATAATTTCCGACCACCACGCGGGTGAACACTAGTATTCTATAAAATGTTAATAGTCTAATTAATTTTGGTAATAATCAAAAGCAACATTAAAGGGGCGGGCCCTCGTCAAGGCCGTTTCTACCGGCCAGTTCTAGCACAGCGCGCGCTCATTGGTCAAATCAAATAACGGCCGGTTCTAGCACAGCGCGCGCTCATTGGTCAAATCAAATATTCCCCGGCTTCCTGTTACACACTTCCGTCCCTTTTCACGAAATCACTCCCACAGATTTTAAGGCGAGAGGAAAGATGTTACACATCAAAAACTTGTTACTACGACTAATCTAAAGTCCTGAATAAAAACTTAAATTATTGGTATAAAAAAAATATGTGCACGTTATCATTACACATATTTACTACAAAGTAAAACCTGCTGTGGAGGCAGATACTTCCTCGGCCATAATAAGGCAATTTGTGAGAAGACTTATACCCTAGTTTCCATTTCTCGTTGTCTAGTTGATGGGTGGTCTTCTCATTAATTCATCTTTAGTTTTAGTTAATAACAATAGTGTTTTAAGTGCGTATCTGTTACTAACAATTTATGTGTCTCTTACTTGTCTGAATTAAAATTATTTTGTTTATTTATTTTTTATTTAAAAAACAAGGAATTTCTCTAAACTAAATAAAACACCCAAAAACTAAAAAAAACAGCAATTATTTATTTCTAAACCATAAAACAACAGCTACAACAAATACACCAAAATAAATTACCTTAGCTGCTTTCGTCAATTCATCCTGCAAGCTCTGTTTCACAGGTCCCATATTAACATCATCAGTATTCTTATCTTCTATACCAATTTCTTTGGCTACGGAATCTTCTAGAACGGCGTTTAGGGATGCGTTGATTTTCTTGCATGCTTCGAAGAACTTCGCCAGAATCTGGGAGCCTGGTAGGCCTAGTTCGGATGCTATATCATCTACGTCTTTCATTTGGAAGCCCATTGCTATGAATAGGACCTGTGGATGAGATAGATTTGATTAGAAATTGGTATTTTTGTGGTAAGGATTGTCTTGGAATGAGACAGCCATATTCATTTACATTATGTAAATGTTAAAAGAACTAACTTTATCACTAGGAATATGTGTTTTAGCCATCCTTTATAACACAATTTCTATTGGAAATGTCACAAGTCAGAGTCCCAAAAACCTCAGACTTTTCGGATTCATGTGCGTAGTGTATATTATCATTTGATTAAAAAACGGTGAAGGCAAACATCGTGAGGAAACCGGCAAGCTCATAGGCGGCATAAAAACTCTGACACCAAATTAGTCATTCAATCAATCACTAACCACATGAAAAAGAAAGATTGTGGTTAAAGTCAACTCATGAGATCCAATATCATCCTATTATTATTCGCAAATGATCAATTCGGTCTTAAAGGGGCACGACAGATACATGTTACTCTTTCTTTCATTAGATAGACTGTGTCCAGATTAACACAACTGCCAAAAAAAAAACAGTAAGAAAGAGGTAATAAAAAAATTGAAACCAATTGGCAGCATACATTGCATTGAATTATACAGTCGTCGTCGTCGAGAGCAGTGGTGGCAGAGCGGTATAAAAAAAAAAAAAAAAATAGGCCCAGTGGTATCGGCCCCGAATTACGAGTTGTAGCTCGTGGGTTTGAACTCAAGCAGGCGCTTTACTTTGTGTAAATAATTTCATCACCACTGCTGCGAATTTTTGGTTCCTAATACATGCCGGTTTCCTCACGATGTTTCCCTTCATCAACCCGCACTGGGCCCGCGTGGTAGTTTACGGCCCACTCCCTCTCACAGAGAGGAGGCCTGTGTCCCAGCAGTGGGAACATATTAATAGACTGATTGTATGTTGTTGTATGTACAGTCGTCCGGCACCCTAATTGCGTAACACACGATCAATCACAGTCTGTTTAATTTTGACAGTTCAACAACATTCATTACGTTATTTACGTTGTTGAGCAGACAAATTTTTCAAACATCGATTGATCGTGCGCGATTTTGAAAACAGTATTAAGCGCATTTTCACCTTCACTAAGTGACACTTAAATGAATCCCTAAATAAAAGTGCACTGTTGGATTTTCAACTCTCAGCGCTGAAGCCTAGCGTTGAAAATCCAATAGTGAACTTTTATTTAGGGATTCATTTAAGTGCTACTTAGTGGAGGTGAAAATGGGCATTAGCCTCCTTAAGTTCAATATCGGCTGTTTCGTTTTTTTTGTGAATGATGTACGAGTTACTTACGCCGTAAAAATATCATAAAAAAATGGCAGTGTATAGAGTGCCACCATTGGCACTCTATCCCTATCGGATAAAGCGCCACAACAGGCACCCTAGTAACACCGCCTCGGCCCGGCTAAAGTGCCGCAAGCATTGGATTGTCATTGTCACTGTCACTAAGTCACGTCACTTAGTATTTTGTTTGATTGTCGAGGTTAGATCGCTGTAAAACACCACATTCCCAAAACATTACATTCTCTTGTGCCTAAACGGACCCTGGCACTTCGCCGGCCGCTACCGCGGCACCGCTCGCTCGGCTCGTGCGTTGTGTGGTCACAGTTCTAACCTAACCTAACCTAAATAACAAGTGACAGTGACAATGCAACGCTCACGGCACCCTAGCCGGGCCGAGGCAGTGACACTAGAGTGCCACAAGAAACTCGCGGCACTCTATACACTTCGTAAAAAAATTGTTTTTATCAGGAAAACGTAATACTACTCACCTGTTGTATAGCATCTAACTTCGCCGACGTCTTGGTATGGAACACGAGGTTGGCAAGCGGCGCCAACAGATCCGCGATGAGTCTGTAGTCAGCTTGTTGTCGACAGTACGCTTCTAGTCGAGCGAGGTCGTGTCCAGAGAGATGCTGTTCTATTAGTTGCCTTGTTACAGCTGTAAGGAAGATACATTTTTGTGGATTTTTTCTCGCATGGCGTCTATTGTTACCATTCAGATTGTCTAAGGGTGGTGATTGTGGTCACACCACCCCAGAATTGACTACGTTTAGCATTAAAGTTTAGCAAACATTTTTTGAACGCGCTTATATCTGGAACTAGACTGGAGTCGGATTTGAAAAAAAAAAATTTGCATTTGGTAGTCCAATTCTTCAGGAAGATTATAGAATATTTAACATCATTCTACGACCAATAGCAGCCGAGCAAAATAAACAAAAAAGTCACAAAGAATGAAGTAAAAGCGCGTGCGGGCGAGGCGATGTGATGCGACGGGGTGGGTCGGGGGAAGAGTTTTATGCGGACGAATTCACGAGGAGAAGTTAGTATTATACATATTAACCTAGTTATAAGTTAACTTGCTACGCTATAACAGGGCCATGAACTACTCATTAGTTTAGCCTAGCCTTGTAACTTTAACAACACAACAACAACTTTTGCGATAAATGAATAAATAATTGAGTAGTAAGTCAGTCTCCCATAACTAATAAGTAATAACACTGTTATTTAAAAATATTGTAAAAGCCAATTATTTTTAAAAGAGTAACCGTGGAGTTTCTTTCCGGCTCTTCTCCATAGGAAACAACCAATTGGAACCGTGCACCTAGCTTCTGACGTTTCATAAGTGCCCATGTAGGTTTATGGGAAATAAAATATTTTGAATTTTGAGTACACTTACCAGGTTTGTCCACCTTCACGTTATCATTTACAAGTGTTGTTAAAGCGAGTGAAGCAGGCATTTTCCTGAGCGCTCGCGCCAGTAACCGGGACAGTCGACGGCGGAAGTCGGCGCTGTATGCACTCAACCATGCACTGTCGCGGAGTGAACGAAGCATAATGCAGGAGTGCTCGCCTGTTAACTCGTTTGTTTTCTGGCTGTGGAAATGAAATAACATGAGATATTTATCACAAACGCAAGGCAACGAGCAATGGAGCGCAGTATACTAGGCGTTAAATTAACGGATCGTGTTCGAAAACAATACTGAGCTCCAAAACAAAGATAGCTGACGTGGCTCAACTCAAAAGGCTGCCCAACTTAAATGGGACTGGGCAGGACATGGCTGCCGCGTGTCGGACAAACTGTGGGCTCAAATAGCACAGAACTGGTGCCCTGAGACAGTGAGGCGGGGTCGCGGGAGACCACGTAGGAGATGGCGGGACGAGCTGGATAGGTTCCGTCTAAACTGGGAGGAGGACGCGCGGGCTTGCGAAAGATGGAAGGAGTGGAGGGAGGTCTTTGCCTAGGAGAGGGAACGCGTACGCTAGCAAAAAAAAATATATCTCGCTTGTATTTCCTGAACGGGTAGGCAAATTAGTATGGCCCACATTTCGCTATCGGTGTACAGATTTTATGTATATAATAATAATTAAAACAAGGCGTAGTGCTGACTAGCAACTAATGAAGTTGCAAAAAAAACCTTTTTTGTAGAAATACTCATGCACATATATGACGGATCCGGAAGTTCTGATATAGCGAACCTTTAGCCGAATTACGAGTTTAATTTTTATTAGAAGTTAATACAGCCTTTTATTTAATAAATACCAATATTAACTTACCTGAGATACACAGGCACGTATTTCTGCGACTTCCAGAACTTGAGAAGCTCTTCGGTGAGTCCAAAGCTGGTGCCGAGGTAGTCCAGATGTTCTGCTCTCACTTCTGTTAGACGCTTTAATAATGTTGGCGGTTTAGCTCTGGAAATTTTAACAAATACAGGAATTACTTAGTTGAAATAAGAACTTGAAAATAGCGCTCGGTCGGCTCGCACGGTTGGTCACAGTTCTAACCTAACCTATTTCAACCAAGTTGCTCGCAGAAATGTTTTCACCATTTTCAATTATTTGTTTTCGTAATATCTGTAGGGTATTCACGAAAATTTTAATTATCAAATCATCCTACGACTTAGACATATTAAAAAGTAGATTTTCGTGACTGATTGTGTGACAGCGTGGTGACAGCATTGTTTTTCAAAATTATTTTTTTTGCAGGATTTTGATGCAGTTTTAATTCTATAAGTGATGGTCACTTATAGAATTTATTATTTGTTTTGTATAATTATTTAATCTTATTTGTTAAATTAAAAAAGTTTATTTGTAGTTAGCTCTAATGTATTTTAGTTAGTCAAATGATTGTATGTACTGTTGACTCTGCTCTAATTGGTCGTATAACCGGCTGAGTATTCAGAATCATCTAAAATTCTAAATCAATGCATAATTGGCGGAGTAATCGCGTAACAAACAAACAAAAAAAAATACATACAGACGAATTGAGAACCACCTCCTTTTTGAAGTCGGTTAAATATAAAACATTATTAATACTTAATTTGAGGTGTATGATTTCATTACAGTTTGTATAGTCAATGTTCTAACCTCGGCACAATATTTTCTGTCTGCAACGTATTACTGTTACCGTTAGCACCCGTATCATCGTCGTCCGAATGATCTTCGTCTAAGCACGGCACGTCGCCCGAGTAATAGGCGGCTAGCTGTTGCAAGGCACGCTTGCCGTAACCCATCTGTTGGAGGAAAATGAGCTTTAGAATTACGTACTTAAAGAAGAATGTTGCAAAAGCAAGTTTTAATACTATACGTATTTGAAGGCGTAGATCTGGTGATGAACTAGCACGATTTTCGCTGCTCGAAATGTCAACCTTACATACATTAAAATAAAGTCGAAAATAAACAAACTAACCACTTAGTCTACGAGAGCATCAAAGCGGGCAACCCCGCGCGGTTAAGTCTGTTTATTTTCGACTTTATTTTAAAGTACGCAAGGATGATTGTTTTAAAAGATTGTCCAATGAAGCAAGCATTCTAATCATGGATATAATCTTCTAATTTATAATATGCTTGTTTATAAAATTCGATTTTGAGCGTGCGTCACTGGCTGACGAGCATTCGCCTGTAATGTAACAATCCAAGATTCGATAAGATTCGCATTCATGTTACATGTATTACGGGTGCTCCCACTCACCACTGTTACATTACAGGTGAATAGTGCCGACGAATATAATGTTACAAATTTTATAATTACAGGTTGCGCACTGTAATGCTAAGCTCGCCTCACTCACTGATGTAATGCTCGAATCTGAACTGTTACATTACAGACTAGTGGTCCCGATGAATGTACTGTTACAAATTGTATCATTACAGGTTGCGCACTGTAATGCTAGGCTCGCCTCACTCACTGATGTAATGCTCGAATCTGAACTGTTACATTACAGACTAGTGGTCCCGATGAATGTACTGTTACAAATTGTATCATTACAGGTTGCGCACTGTAATGCTAGGCTCGCCTCACTCACTGATGTAATGCTCGAATCTAAACTGTTACATTACAGGCGAATGCTCCCGGTTTATGCACAACGACCTAACTTAACATTAGAATTCCATAAATCACTCACCCGTTGATAAGAAGGATGCGTGGCTATCCTCACGATTCTAGCTCCAGACAGTTTGGGGAAGTCCTTATCCCCGAACTGTTCACAAATGTTCCAGGGGATCAGGTCGCCGGCTGCCTTGCGCCCGCGACCTAGACTGTCGCGGACTGACCTGTAAAGTAAATCGACTTGAAAACTGCCATAAATCATTGTTCTATGGTTATTGGGTTTCGGTTTAAGAGAGGGCTTAGAGGGCGTAGAGGGAAAGGGATTTTGTAGTGCCCCTAGCACCTAATACTGTGACAAGACATTTCACGGATTTTTTCGAATACAGGGTGGATTTTTGAGATGGGGCAGCAAGGACAGCTACCTTAACCGTTGCAGCTACAGGAAAACGGTCTTAGGAGACTGTCCATAACTTTTAGAAACATTTTGATCTGCATTCACAGATTTTGAAAAAAATGTACAGTCAACAAGAAAATGGGCAGTTTTCACAAAAACTTTTTTTGATGCTAATCAATCCTGTTTCATATAAGGATCAAAAACTTCTATTGGACCAACTAAGGTTTGAGTACTAGAAAAGTCAGAAATCACAAAAAACTTTTCCCATACATTTTGTAGGCAATATGACCAAAATGTTTCAAAAAGTTATAGACAGTCTCCTAGGACCGTTTTCCTGTAGCTGCAACGGTTAAGGTAGCTGTCCTTGCTGCCACATCTCAAAAATCCACCCTGTATACTTCACTCCGGACCCACCCTTCACTTCACTTCTTCTTTAGCAAGATTTATGATATTTTCTAATAACTTCAGCTTTAATCATAAACCTATACTTACTTGTCAGATATGTTGCCTTCCAGACACATCTGTATGACGCACAGTATCTCCGGCATGGCCGTACTGTTGGGCGGCGTGGGCGCTAGCAGCACGAACAGGCAGTGCGCCGGCGCGTCCGCGAGGAGCTGGATGTCGTTCGGACTGTTCTGTGAATGAGAAATACATATATGTTTAGATGGCAAAAATATAAGGCGAGTTCATTTTAATTAATATCTACAAAAATATTTAATTTTATCTATTTTTATATTAAGTTTTGCCCGCTTGGCTGTCGGAAAATATCCCACGGGAACGTACTACCGGGATTACAAACCTTATAGCCAAGGAAAAGGTTATTGACTCTTAGCGCTGCGCCTGCCACCATCAACCATAATTATTTTGTTACGCAAAATTTTAAATCTGTGATATCTTTTAAAGTATTCATTTAAATTATATGTCAAGGCATATTTTAATCAAAATTACCACCTTCATAACTACAAATCCTCACCTTATAATGACTAGCCACATAAATAGCGACCAGTCTGTGCAGGAACGCCTCAGCCGCCTTATGGTAACAGAACAAGGCGTCCCTGTTGACGCGGTACAGCTCGCAGGCCGCGGGGGGCGGAGCGCCCGCGCCGGCGCCCGGGGGCGGCGCGTCCAGGCACAGGAGGGAGTTCAGCCACGACTCTATGGAGTCGCCGGCACGGTAACGGATTGGCTCTTCTAGTTTTATCTGTGGGAATAAAAAAGTGATTTAATGTAAGAGATTTTTGTTCATGGAAATAAATGTGTTCGTAAAGCCATGGTAAATAAAAATTGCTCAGTATCATTTTGTTGCTGGCGACATGTTTCACACTCAAATTTAAAGAAAAATTAAAATGTAATAAAAAAAAAACGTTATTTTAATGTATAATTGTTTGTGAGGGCGTAGGGGGTAATCTCTGGATCTACTGAACCGATTTTAAAAATTATTTTACCAATCATGTCATAGGCTATATATTTATGTTTACTGCCCAACGAAGTGGGCAGAGGTCAGCAAATTTTTATAAAATTCTCGTTACAGTCTATATTAAGATACACATAACTGGAATTAGATCTTGAAGATTATTATTATTACTCACGGGAGGGGGCGCGTTGTACTGTGTTTGAAGCTGAGCGAACAGTTTCAGCGATAGTGCTCGTCCAGTGCCTTCGTATCCTGACACCGTTGAAGATAGGAGAGCTAAGGGCGCTTTTTGTGCGGCTGCGGATACATGGACGAGAGGAATGGCAGCTGCTTCATCTACTAGGACGAGATCAGCGGCTGAGAGGAGCGAGTGGTCGTCTGGAGTTATGTACTGGAAGAGAGAATATTGAATGTGTGAATGACATTAGAAAACTGTATTTAAAATGAGATTGTTTAAAGCATTAAGCGGTAGTTTATTGTATAACAATGTTTTCAGGATGATGTTGAAACTCCCTCGTTTCTGTAGTGCCTCGGGGATGTTTGCCCAATCGTGTACGGATGGTTTCCATGCTATCATCAGGAAAAAGGTAGCATCGCTTGTGAAGACGATTCGGGGGAGTAGCAATAGCACCCTGAAAGTCGTGGCTGAGGGCCCGAGAGCTCCTGTGCTGAGACATCTCATGCGGAATCATTGTCCGCATGAAATGTCTCATAACATGACACACTAAATTATATGTTCCTAAAATTGTTACTAATCCTAGCGTATAAGTTGTAGTATCTAAGGTGTGTACTAACAGAAATGGTTCCTATGTTGTCCCAAAAAAACATTTTTTTTTTAAACCAAGTGTAGTATTCAAGTATTCATGCTAATTACCCGACTACGGCGAAGCAAAAAGGAGGGTTATGATTTTGACCGGTATGTATGTATGTATGTTCATCTGTAACCTCATAACGTCTAAACCACTGATCATAATTTGACAAATGAGATATCGTTGGAAGCGTCGTGATCGTTCGCTGGTTATAGGCTATGTGATGTTACATTAAATTCAATATGGCGCCCTCTACAGGACATAAAAAGACGAACGAAAAAAAAAATTTTTTTTTAATCATACCATCTTTGGTATCAAATGAAAGGGCTTGATGAGCACATTACAAATATGTATAAAATAAACAAGAAAATATTTCGGACAGAAATCAAGACATAGGTACAAAAATGGTCAAAGTAAAGCCGTAGTCGCATGTCGCCTGTCGGCTACAAAATTATAATGGCATGCGACTACGGCTTTACTTTGACCATTTTTGTACCTATGTCTTGATTTCTGTCCGAAATATTTTCTTGTTTCATAATTTTTAGTGTAATTTTTCAGTAGTCGGGTTTTAGTTTTTAAACTTACTTTTTTTTCATAACAATGATGATACATGCAGTTTAGCATCATAATATGTATGTTTAATTTTTTTAATGTGATTTAAATTCTAACCCCGCGTCCTATTTAAAAACGATCGTTGCGCGAATACACGATCGTAACTTACGATAACTAACTTAAGGAAGAGACCAGATAAGGGACTAAGGACCTACCGGGTCTGACAATTTGGACAGAGCTTTTATTTCGTCGCAGTAAGGACGATTTTCATAGATCAAGTTTTCCTACTAAACCGCAATTAAAATGTAGAGTATAAACATATATTTACCTGCACAGTCTGCCTCGAATTCCTCGCAATATTGACCTTTACGATCGCCTTCTTAAAATCCGGGTTGGTCGACCTCACAATATTGTAATCAATATGTTCTTGATATAAACACGCGTCCAACCCTTTCAGTAGGAACTCGAACAGAGTGATCAAGTTCTCAGGGTGGGGGGACGTGACGTATATGTTGACGTAGCCTAGGGCGACGGCTGCAGCTATTGAGAGTCCTAGGGTAGCTGATTTGCCGCGACCTCGGGCAGCGGTTAGGCAGTGAGGTGGTCTGAGGAAGAAAACATATATGATTGTAATGAAATTGTTTATTCTGTAAATAGGATATTGGAATCACTTTTACACGTCATATTAAAAACGAAAAAAAAAAAATTGCTAGATGAATTCGGCGTTTCCTATCTGACTGAAACAAACTCAGAGGTCACAGTCACTTTTTAAAGTCCAGACATAATCTTGGTCAGGCCATATGAGGACCATGTAGATTAGTGTCTCAAATGGTCTTTTGAGGAAAGAACCACACAGATTTGAGTGGACCTGTCCAGTCAGTGCAAGCATTTGTCAGTAATCGTGTGTTTAAGAGTTATGAAGGTTGATGATGGTTGGTCGGCGGTTCTATGGTTGTTTTATGGTTGGTTGGTGTGGGTGTACACCTCTGCCTAACCCTTCGGGGAAAACAGGCGTGATGTGTGCGTTTTGAAGGTTTATTGTCATCACATCATTTAATGTCATACAAGCAAACACACACGCTTTTTCTTGGCGATTTCTCGGCAAGACAAGATCGCGACGAGCGCTTGCTTGCTTGAGTAATCGTCAATAAAACACTAGTGTATGCTTTATCTGAATTTAACACTTGAACAACAAAGCCCTTACGACACAATGATTGCCAGTTAGCCTTTTAATACAATTATTAAAGCCATCCTCTCCCACTTTCCAGTGCCCGACTGCCCGACCATGTGCACAATGTTCATGTCTTTAATAAACCTAAGTTAAAAAATACATTATATTGAGTACTAGATGACCCTGTACTTCGCACCACGTAAGACAAAATAAAGATTTTTTCTATTTTTAGGCTGTTTCTTTGTAATTTTTTCTAATTGATTTTTTTCCAAAACCAGCCCAGTATTGAGACAAAAACAAAAACAAATCGGTCGAGCCATTTTCGAGTGTTTGCGAGAGTAACGCACGGCAATTTTTTTGTATATATTTAGATTGTGTGCAATAAAATATTGATTATTGAAAAGTTTTCATCTCATATTTTCTAAGGAGCCGATTTCACGCACCTATTCAAATTCAAATTCAAAATATTTTATTTCACATAAACCTACATGGGCACTTATGAAACGTCAGAAGCTACGCACGGTTCCAATTGGTCGTTTCCTATGGAGAAGAGCCGGCAAGAAACTCCACGGTTACTCTTTTAAAAATAATTGGGTTTTACAATATTTACAACAAAAAAAAAAAAAAAAAAACAGTATTATTAGGTATGCGAGGACAGTGTAGGTCTTTCAACAAGTACCAAGTATGTACTTAACAAAATAGAAGATGGTCAACAAGTGTACAGTCCACTAAGCCTACAGCGTTCTCACATTCACAAAATAGAAAAGAATCTAAATAAAAGATAAATAAATTAATAAAAATAAAAACTATTTTAAACGAAATGACATGATTGCTATTACAACTGTAACAAATCTGAATAATTAACATGTCCACAAAAGTCACTAATAAAGAGTTGAAAATTAAATAGTAGGTATATAATGTCAAATAAAATTATGATTATGTCAAGGAAGAATGTAAATAAAACAAAAATATAAACATGGTAATTTGAGAGCAGTTAATAGAATCTTACATATTTTGCCGTTAATGAGGTAAAGAGAAGGCAGAGTCAGTATATCAATTTCTTTGAATTTGTTTCTAAGAGACTCGCGAGGACCCATTTTATAGATAGCGCGTATTGCCCTCTTTTGTAAAATGAAAATTGAATCTACGTCGGCTGCCGATCCCCACAACAGAACGCCATAAGACATAATACTGTGGAAATAAGCAAAGTATACTAACCTAGCTGTAGCTATATCAGTCAACTGCCTTATTTTTCTTACTGCATATGCAGCTGAACTTAATCTACCTGAAAGAGTTCTAATGTGGGCGCCCCATTGCAATTTTGAATCTAAAGTAATTCCTAAAAATACAGTTTCCGTTATTGCATCTAGTTTTTTGCCATCAAGTTTTAGATTTAGACCCACTTGAGGTACATTTGGTAATGAGAACCTAATACATTTAGTTTTGTTCGCATTAAGTAAAAGATTATTAGCTGCGAACCATTTCGAAAGAACAGCCAGACTATCGTTGACGTGTAAGACATCTGTATCTTTTCTATCTATTTTAAAAATAAGAGAAGTGTCATCAGCAAATAGAATTATATTCGATAAGTTAGCCATCATGTAAGGAAGGTCATTTATATAAACGAGAAATAAAAAAGGGCCGAGAATTGAACCTTGAGGCACGCTCATTTTAACTAGAGACCCCGAGGACGTCGCCCCATTAACGTTTACTTTTTGCCGTCGATTTGATAGATAGGAAAGAACAAGGTCAGCAGCTTGGCCACGAATTCCGTAGTGGTGTAATTTACAGATCAGTGTGTTGTGGTCAACGCAGTCAAACGCTTTTGAGAGGTCACAGAACCTATTCACTACCTTTTGACAGAAGACTAAAAGAGAACTTACCTGGACTGTTTGTCAGCGAGCGTATTGATAAGCGCGACGAGTGCGGTCGCTTGGTCGTACGTGCGACATAGCGCGACCAATGGACCTGCTGGAGGAGAATCTGATAAGGATGATATCAATTCTGTCAGTTTTGGGTTGACGCGCTGAAACAAATAACGCATATTGTGTAAATAATTATAACAAAAACCTGTTTTTTAATACATGCAGCAACATATTGGGGCCCAAGTCTACTAATTTACAAACGTCACAATGGTCTCTCGATGGCGAGTTTTTGACAGATTTTGTATGGCAAATCTGTCAAAAACTCACCATCGAGAGACCATTGTGACGTTTGTAAATTAGTAGACTTGGCCCCTTGGACATACATTTTGTCCTTTAACTTTACAAAAAGACATTTTTATTTGCTTCATATTATGGTGAAGAAAACTGCACATTTTCTCTTATTCTTCAAATAAATTTTTGACAGACTAACATACTTTGAAATAGATAAAAAGCGAAAAAAAAATACTTTAGTTTTATAGCCTGGCCTACACTGTTTTTTTTTATGACGATATATTTCAGTATTCTTTCAAATCTATCTAGATATTATTTTACCTCCGGTGCAACATCAACAGGCTCAACTTGCGCAGTCTTGGACGATATAGGTAACACAGTGAGCGAGTCATCCAAGACCAAGCAACGAGGATTATCAGCTAGTGACAGCAGGAATCTCTCGTTGAAACGATTGACTACTGTATCGTATGCTTCTGTCTTGAATCTGAAAATAAAATAATAGTCACATTGATTGTATTTTTTTATCAATATAGCTTTGAGTTTGAGCTTTGAGTAGCTGTTGCCCGCTGCATCGCCTGCAACTTCTCCCATGTGGACCTTAATATTTTTCTAAAATAGAAGAAGCTTAAGTTACTCCTTATAACTGTTGGATAAGAAACGAAACTTCGGCTCTGAAAGTGCTGAAAATCGCGCATATATCGCCTTCAGCTTTGGGGCAGCAAGTATCATTTCTTTTTCAATGATATCGCTGTTCTAAAAGGTATATTGCCGCCCGGCTGTGCCGAACCTGGCCGACCTGAACATTTGTGTGTGTAGCAACTCTTAAAATTGTTTTTTAAGTAATAGATCCACTTTACCTGGAGTGAACATCCATAGTGATGGAATGCAACTGTCTCAAAGAATCCATGGATTTGAGCAGGAACACAATCAAACCTCCTCCTTCCACTGTCTCTACCGTGCGCGCCATCAAGTTAGGGGTGAGGGCTTCGAAATCCTGCATGAAATTATTACATTTAAAACTTTTTCTCCAAAGGTAATCTTTATTTAATCATAAACTTTCTTAATGTAGGAAAAAAAATATTGTTTAGGAAAAACTACTAATTTTATCCTAAACAATATTTAAAACTAAATCCTTTACTAAAATGTTGCTCACGATAAGTCGGTGGTCAGTGCGTGATGTTTACAAATAGATTGCAGAATTAAATTGACATACTGCCTGAAAATTTTATACTGGGCACTGGTCAGTCTTCCTTTTTTATTATTTTCTGTTTTAGTCAATTTCCCATAATTAAAATAACAATATGAAATCAAATTATTAAGGGTTTTAAACCATGTTGGTTTCATATCTTAGATAGGAGTTACGAACTATGTATGGCTGTGTACTTGATATTAACAATTTAATTTTTTAAGTAAGTCATTCATTTTACTCAAATATGGGTATCTAATCTAAATAATATATTTTAGAAATCACTACATTACCTGTAATACACACATTCCATATGTCTGACCGAGCATAGTGTGACTCTCAGAGTAATAACGTCCGTGTATTGTGGTGGCTACTCTGAACGCATCAAATAGAGATTCTTCTGACACTTCCAACTTGCCTGCGGCTATCTTCTTTGCTCTTTTGCGGCCATGACTTAAAGCAAACATTTTTTTTATTTTTTTATATAATTACATAAAATTATTGTGGTAAAATTTTACAAATGAGTACTAGACTATTTTAATAGGATGATAAAAAAAATTGTAGTTGCTCAGGATATTCGACATGTACAAACTAATCAAACAATGCAAATGTTAATAAATAAAAAAAACAGCACAAGTCCAAAAAAGGCTTCTCAAGGCCAAAAGAAATACCAGCACCACATATGGCATTTAAATGCTGGATTTAAAGTATATTCTATTTATGTAAGGACAAGGTAAAACATTTATTTCAACTTACTTGCTAATAGCTTCATCTTTATTTTTATAGCACCAAAGAACTGTCGGCCTGGCTTTCACAGTAGATTTTACTAACATATCATATAAAATGGGAACCTGCAAAGAAAACAGAATATTGAATGTAAAAAAATAGTATAAGTAGGCAAGACTAGGAAATAAACTTTAAATAAGGAGTATCTTTTATTATGTTTAACAGTGGATTACGGTAAACTTGGTTGATTAGTGGACGAAACCATCCAATCTTGGTGTTGAAAACCTTAGGTTGCCATGCTAACGCTTCCAACACCATTCTTTATAATTATTTACTTAGTCCTATAAATGAGCAAGGAGGTTCTGCTGGAAATTCTGTTCCTCTTCTAAATAAGGGCTTAGGGTATCGGTCAAAGGGTCATCGTAGCGCTTGTTTTTAGACCAAATAAGAGGATGGTCGTGGTAGTTAAAAAACAAAACAATGTGCTTACTTGATCTCTACTTTTGTCCCCCACAAGAAGGATCATAGTACGATGTCCCAACTTAACACCATTTTCTATCATTACCCTGATACGGTTATCTATTTTCTTTTTCACCATTTTGTTAGCTTATTTCACAAATACAACAAATAAAAAGGGGTCTGTTACACTATATAACCTAAAATTACAAATAATCACACGACTTCAGCATGTTAATGTTTATTGCAAGCTGTCAATGTCAATCTCATCTCATCAGTGTTGCCGCTGATCATTTGTAGGGTTACCGTACGCAAGAGATGAAATTACCGTATTGAAACAAAAATTGCCGTACATTTTTTAATTTTATTATTTACATGAATAATACAAAATTATGTCAAACAAATTAACCCCCTAATGGTAATTGACGACAAGTTGTCGTCAATTACCTCATTCTTAACTCTGTGTTGATAGCTGTAAGCCGCCCAAAGATAATAAAATAAAATAAAATACCAAAGACAATACAATAATGAAAAGTTGCGTTCAATTTTACGCAAACGATAATTACGTTTCATTTACAATTTATTTAATTTTGTTTGAATTTGAAGTAAATCTTACTGCATTTCGTAATTATAGTAGCTAGTGGTATAACCAATGCCTCTTTAAGCTCTGATTTCCTGATTGCCGTATTTTAGCGTACGGCAATAACCACTCTGCCGTATACCGTACAATTCGTCTTAAAAAAGCCTGATTGCCGTACGAAACGGCAATTGCCGTACAAACGGCAACACTGCATCTCATAAATTCTCATACTACTGTCGGTCCTTAGTCTGTGTGTCGGTCACACACACACCTCCCTCTCTTGTCATGTCATGTCAAATCTGTCCTGTCAACTGAGCATTTACGGAGAATGTTATATTTTTGTCCGATGATGCTGTTGTTCACGATTTACTTCCAAAAAGAAACCTACAAACCAACGTATGAGTCGCAACAAAAAGATAAATTCCTAAATTAACGAACAAAAAAGCTAATCTAAATTGAACTGACAGATAACGTAACGAATTGGTTTACCCTCCCAGAAGATAATTAGATAACACTTCAAAAATCGAGACGGCCGGGCGGCCTGAACCACAGATTTCTAATAGCACCTGAACCTACGACCCTGAACTGGGGGCTTACTATGAGCTTTTAAAAAACCATTCCATTTCCAGTCAGTTCAAAAGCAGGCCTGCTTCTGAATTGTTACTAATCGTACTATGACCCTACTAAAGGTGAAGGACTAGTGAACGAAGTTTGACGAAGTTGAATGGTAATGCTTGTCTATGGCTTACCTGTAATGCTCAGGTCATTTTCGTTTTAGTAGGTAACGTTCAAAAACTTAAATCCTATTCTTTTTTCACTTTACCGGTTTTTTTAAATTAATTGAAATGTGTTTTCCTTTGGAATATACATTGTTTAAATATGATTATGTATAACAAGTTACCTTGATATATTATCTAAATGCACTAAAAAGCTCAATTTCCTGTTCAAAACAATTTTGTAACTTTGAAAGATTCAACGTGATTTAGAACGTGTGTTGGATTATGAAGACGTCATGTAACAATGCTGTCAGATGACGCCAAATAAATATTTGTATTTTTTAATCATATTTTATGTCAATATCAATAGTGCTCTGTGTTTTATGTGTTAGCCAATTGTAGTCTGTGGTGTTAGCGCGAGACGAAGGTGTCAGTCACACCTCCGCTAAGGCTGGCTTTTCACCAGAGATGTGGTATGCAGCTATGCTGCGAGGATGTGGAAGTTCTACGAAACTATGTGACCGTTTCCACATGCATCGACAGTAGGGAAGGCACAGGGAGCGGCTGCGGCTGCTCTGCATATAGCTACACCCTTCGCGCATCCATAGCTCTCATCTTTCCATACAAAAAAACTTAGCAGTTGAACCAGTTTCCACCAGTGCTATGTGGTCCATTTTGGTGGATATCAAACGCATCCTGTCTATAGCAACGTAGCATAGCACATCTCTGGTGGAAAGGCACCCTAACTCTCAAGATCACGATGGTCTTCGTTAGCGCGCAGAGCTTATTGATATAAAAGAATGAATAATTGTTTCCTATAGGAAAGGCGATGAACCTTATCGCGTCGATCGTGGCTGGGGGTCGGCTTGGTAATTGGTTGACAAATTCTACAATTATTTGCCTTTCCCTGTCCATTTCCTGATTTCTCTGTTAGTCCGGGCAGTGGGTCATCTTAGGGAAGTTATTCTATATTAAAATAGCATTTCGTTAAGATTTTTTATTGTAAATCCTCTTCACAATATCACAAGTTTGTTAACTTACGAGTACATGAAAATATCATAGTGGTGTCTTATTATACAAATTTTTAATTGGAAAATGTGGCATAATTGGACATTCAAAGAGTGATAATTTTGCCTACAAAAATACCTTTCTTCATGTTCATTAGGTCTTACTATAGCTATGTGAGTCCCATCAATGCAACCTATTACACCTGGGATACCAAACTTTTCATAAAATCAGCAAATAAATCATTGGTATCATTTAATGACTATTTTATAGTATAAATAATATCTTATCACCATTTTTATATTTAGTTATTATACTAAGTACCTTAACTTATTTGCATTCCGTTCAGCTGCAGTTTGAGGAAATTTTATAAAAGTATTTGTTTTACATTTCTATGTGGTTTATGGCAGCAGTAACCTCTGCCAATACCGCAGACACTGTTTGCTGGGCAACTTGTTGAGCACTCCTAGTGGGTTTCTGATAGGACCCATGTGCATAAATATATATTGCAGTTAAAACCTGTAAACATTTATAAGTAAGTAACCTATTTTTAAGGAAAGTAATCGCATATTTAGTGTTCATGGTAAAACACAATAAATTCTGACTGGTGAAATGTGGGTGTACTATAGGTACAGCACTGCTCAAACCTTTGGGGAAACAAAGTGTGACGGTATGATAATTACCTATTAAGTACCTAGGAACCTACATAGTGTTGGTACTTAACACATTTGTGTGGAATTCATTTAAAAAAACCACTCACCTTTGTCTATATGCTTAAGTCACTAGACTTCTGAGGATTTGTTTTCATTATAGGTTCCAAATCAAATCCTCACACAAACCACGGACTAAATCTTTTGATAACCTAAAATAAAAATAAGAAAGTATTGTAGTGTGAATTTAGTTAGTACATTATACCTACTTAATAAATAAAATAGGTTATTTTATATGCTTTTATCTATACTTATTGATTTATAAATTCAAATCCGCCCCTAAGGCTACCCACCGACCATAAATTCCCTTTCATTCATTTCAAAAGGGTTATTTCTTAGAATAATAACGCATGCGTTATTATTTATTTTTTATGTTATTTATTTCCCTTGTGTGACGCCGTCGGTTTATTTTTTCTATTCGATGTTCACTCTCCAAATATTCAAATATTTCATACTCGTCGCACATCTTTGGGAAATATTATAAAAGCTTTGTTTGTTGTCTAAATATAGATATATTCCTTTGGTAGGCACCTATGCACTTATGTTATCTTTTTTTTACATAAACCAACAGTGGGTCGTCCTCAGTCCTTCACAACAACTTACCTCGAACCTGGAGTAAAATTAACAATGTTGTGTAAAATAAAAAATTTAACAATTATCAAGTTTTCAACAAAACAATGTTGAAAAAGCTTGTGTATTATTAACTTTTTCAAGATGGTTTATTTTGACGTTACAGACGTTCAATACTCGTTTTGCTGCTGTCAAATAAAGCGTCATGGTATGAAAAGTCTATACAAAAAAAAAGGTGAACGATTTTCGTAAACGTCAACGCAACAAGCCTGCTGCAGGCCTGCTATAAGGATGTCATACAGTCATAGTACAAAAAAGCAGGACAGTTCAACTTCTGTCCTGCTTTAAGAGCTCATGGTTAGCCCCCTGGGGGCTTACTATGAGCTTTTAAAAAACCATTCCATTTCCAGTCAGTTCAAAAGCAGGCCTGCTTCTGAATTGTTACTAATCGTACTATGACCCTACTAAAGGTGAACGACTAGTGAACGAAGTTTGACGAAGTTGAATGGTAATGCTTGTCTATGGCTTACCTGTAATGTCATTTTCGTTTTAGTAGGTAACGTTCAAAAACTTAAATCCTATTCTTTTTTCACTTTACCGGTTTTTTTAAATTAATTGAAATGTGTTTTTTTTTGGAATATACATTGTTTAAATATGATTATGTATAACAAGTTACCTTGATATATTATCTAAATGCACTAAAAAGCTCAATTTTCTGTTCAAAACAATTTTGTAACTTTGAAAGATTCAACGTGATTTAGAACGTGTGTTGGATTATGAACACGTCATGCAACAATGCTGTCAGATGACGCCAAATAAATATTTGTATTTTTTAATCATATTTTATGTCAATAGTGCTCTGTGTCCTTAGTATATATAGTAGTCTATGCTCTGTGTTTTATGTGTTAGCGCGAGACGAAGGTGTCAGTCACACCTCCGCTAAGGCTGGCTTTTCACCAGAGATGTGGTATGCAGCTATGCTGCGAGGATGTAGAAGTTCTACGAAACTATGTGACCGTTTCCACATGCATCGACAGTAGGGAAGGCACAGGGAGCGGCTGCGGCTGCTCTGCATATAGCTACACCCTTCGCGCATCCATAGCTCTCATCTTTCCATACAAAAAAACTTAGCAGTTGAACCAGTTTCCACCAGTGCTATGTGGTCCATTTTGGTGGATATCAAACGCATCCTGTCTATAGCAACGTAGCATAGCACATCTCTGGTGGAAAGGCACCCTAACTCTCAAGATCACGATGGTCTTCGTTAGCGCGCAGAGCTTATTGATATAAAAGAATGAATAATTGTTTCCTATAGGAAAGGCGATGAACCTTATCGCGTCGATCGTGGCTGGGGGTCGGCTTGGTAATTGGTTGACAAATTCTACAATTATTTGCCTTTCCCTGTCCATTTCCTGATTTCTCTGTTAGTCCGGGCAGTGGGTCATCTTAGGGAAGTTATTCTATATTAAAATAGCATTTCGTTAAGATTTTTTATTGTAAATCCTCTTCACAATATCACAAGTTTGTTAACTTACATGAAAATATCATAGTGGTGTCTTATTATACAAATTTTTAATTGGAAAATGTGGCATAATTGGACATTCAAAGAGTGATAATTTTGCCTACAAAAATACCTTTCTTCATGTTCATTAGGTCTTACTATAGCTATGTGAGTCCCATCAATGCAACCTATTACACCTGGGATACCAAACTTTTCATAAAATCTGCAAATAAATCATTGGTATCATTTAATGACTATTTTATAGTATAAATAATATCTTATCACCATTTTTATATTTAGTTATTATACTAAGTACCTTAACTTATTTGCATTCCGTTCAGCTGCAGTTTGAGGAAATTTTATAAAAGTATTTGTTTTACATTTCTATGTGGTTTATGGCAGCAGTAACCTCTGCCAATACCGCAGACACTGTTTGCTGGGCAACTTGTTGAGCACTCCTAGTGGGTTTCTGATAGGACCCATGTGCATAAATATATATTGCAGTTAAAACCGGTAAACATTTATAAGTAAGTAACCTATTTTTAAGGAAAGTAATCGCATATTTAGTGTTCATGGTAAAACACAATAAATTCTGACTGGTGAAATGTGGGTGTACTATAGGTACAGCACTGCTCAAACCTTTGGGGAAACAAAGTGTGACGGTATGATAATTACCTATTAAGTACCTAGGAACCTACATAGTGTTGGTACTTAACACATTTGTGTGGAATTCATTTAAAAAAACCACTCACCTTTGTCTATATGCTTAAGTCACTAGACTTCTGAGGATTTGTTTTCATTATAGGTTCCAAATCAAATCCTCACACAAACCACGGACTAAATCTTTTGATAACCTAAAATAAAAATAAGAAAGTATTGTAGTGTGAATTTAGTTAGTACATTATACCTACTTAATAAATAAAATAGGTTATTTTATATGCTTTTATCTATACTTATTGATTTATAAATTCAAATCCGCCCCTAAGGCTACCCACCGACCATAAATTCCCTTTCATTCATTTCAAAAGGGTTATTTCGTAGAATAATAACGCATGCGTTATTATTTATTTTTTATGTTATTTATTTCCCTTGTGTGACGCCGTCGGTTTATTTTTTCTATTCGATGTTCACTCTCCAAATATTCAAATATTTCATACTCGTCGCACATCTTTGGGAAATATTATAAAAGCTTTGTTTGTTGTCTAAATATAGATATATTCCTTTGGTAGGCACTTATGCACTTATGTTATCTTTTTTTTACATAAACCAACAGTGGGTCGTCCTCAGTCCTTCACAACAACTTACCTCGAACCTGGAGTAAAATTAACAATGTTGTGTAAAATAAAAAATTTAACAATTATCAAGTTTTCAACAAAACAATGTTGAAAAAGCTTGTGTATTAGTAACTTTTTCAAGATGGTTTATTTTGACGTTACAGACGTTCAATACTCGTTTTGCTGCTGTCAAATAAAGCGTCATGGTATGAAAAGTCTATACAAAAAAAAAGGTGAACGATTTTCGTAAACGTCAACGCAACAAGCCTGCTGCAGGCCTGCTATAAGGATGTCATAGTACAAAAAAGCAGGACAGTTCAACTTCTGTCCTGCTTTAAGAGCTCATGGTTAGCCCCCAGAGCTCATATTGCTCACAAAGTCATAAAGCTCAGTAGAAAAAAACGCTCTATCTAAACGTTGCTCTATGCGTCCAACCTTGCCTCCTCGATACTGAATAGTACCCCACAATGACGATGACGATTGTCGATTGACAACAAAATCAGCAGAACTAGTGGTTCCCCTTCCCTTGGTACGGGTCAAAATAAGTATACATTAAAATTATCGCCAAAGGGCAGGTGCCGTAATTTTCTAAAATATGTGTGTGGTAAAACTAACGAGAATATCTGCTGTAAACAAACAGGTTTTGATTTTTCTACTGGCAACAAACAAGCGTCGCTACTCGCTCGTCCGGCTTGCTGTCAATGTCAAAGAAAACCAAGCAAACTGTTCACATTATTGAAAAATTGCGTTTTCTTTAATAATTATGAGATAAAATACATCAATGAGCTAATTATGTGACATGAGTGTTCTTCTGTAAACACTATCATCTCGTGACACCATCCACAAGTGTCGGTATTTTGTGTGCTAAGTGTGTGTTAAAAACCGTTTGCTTATACTGTTATAATGGCAAAAGCACAAATAAATACTAAATCCAGCAACTATATAAAAGACCGGGAAGGTTTTATCAAGGAGTTGAAGCAATTCAACGAGAGTAAAAAGTAAGTATGTCGTTTTTACAGCACCATTTGCTAGTACTTATTTACAGTACATAATCGGGCACCTATGTGGGTATGTATTGATCTACTATGCAATTTATGCCGTAATATCTAATGGGTTGGTCGTTTTTCGGAAACTGTTATGAGATAAGGCGACCCACCGCCCGTCTTTATTCTTACAATTAGCACAGGCACCTATTATTAAAAAAAAAACTGCTTACTGAAAACTGTTTGTGTACATATTGCAGCTAACCTAAAAACTTTAACAGTAACCACTTCCTGGATTTTTTAAATCATATAATCCTGTGGAAAAAAAAACTAGGTATGTAAAATAATATTTTATTTTTCAGCCTACCTACAAAAGTGCCAATAGTGAATGGCATAGAAATAGATCTGTATCTGTTCTACACATTAGTTCAACAGCGAGGGGGACTTGGCAAGGTAAGTCATGTTCTAAAGTTTATTGTTAGGAAGCCTTTGAAATTTTGGTCTCGAAATACACATCAATAAAATAGCGTAAATGGAACAAGATACCTAAATATATAATATCTCTTGATATATCTTAACCTGTTCGGCCGCACTTTTGAGGGTATTGCGAATTTTTGACTCATCCACACTGCAGTGCGGTCGGACCAGTTAAATGCAGAGATTCATTTCTTATTACAGTTCGCGTCAAATAACTTTGCCGCTCTGAAGTTAGGTTGCACATGCGCGCTACTGTTTTATTACTAAGATTGACTACTGCGCCCGTGCAGTCATTTGTAGTCTACTTCAGAGCGGCAAAGTTATTTGACGCGAACTGTAGAGTTCTTATTGTAAAAGTTGTAGGTTAGCCCAAATTGTTTGAATTTAAAAATACCTAAACCACTTGTTGCGTTTTTTTAAAAATCCTTACAAGTAAACAAAGTGCTTTATATTTATACATTTGTGACCACTTTCTTAACCATGTCAAGATGAGATGTGATTATCACCAATATTTAATTACAGGTCAATCAGAATGACACATGGGAGTCATTCCTGCGGCCGTTGAGACTACCACATCCGTGTATCAATGGATCCACGCTGCTTAGAAGAATATATGGATCATATTTGGAAAAGTAAGATTTCATATTATTATAAAATAATAGTCATGTGATGGCCAGATCATGAACACTAAAACAATGTAAAAAATTAAAACAGATTGAATCTTTAACTTCTCTCTCTCTCTTCCTCCCCCCACCCTCCTTCCCTCCTCTATCTTTCTTCCTTCTTTTCTTCTCTTTTCTTTCTTTCTTCTTCTCTTCTTTCTTTTTATCTTTTTCTTTATTCAATGGTTAACTTACTAAGAAGCTTCTCAGACTGAATTTAAGTCAAACTGACTGATTCATACTCACCCGCAAGTTGTGTTTCTGCAACCAACTTAGTTTGGGTAGCATGGGGTTCCAAGTGTGAGCAAATCTTGTATTTGCTCACACTGGAACCCCCACTCTGGACCTGACAAAATTGATTTTTTACTATTGAACTGATTTTTTTATTAACAACTAACGTCTGCCTTCCTCATGAATTGAGCTATCCAATGCAAAAAGAATTTTTCAAATCTGACTGGTAGTACCGGAGATTACCCCCTATATACAAACTTAATTACGATATTTCGATTGTCCATGGAGTTTCTTGCTCATTCTTCTCTATAGGTATCCACAATATGGCTGATATAACTTGGCAGGACGGAACGTAGGCTCTGCGGACCTTCGCGCATGTTCTCTCACTCACACTCGCCTCATGTCACCATTTGGTTCCAAAAAAATGTTATTGAGCAGCCTTCTGCGAAGTTCGAAACTGCCCACAATACAATACGGCCGATTTAATCGGCCGTATTGTATTGTACTATGCTTTGGAATGGGCAACTAGCTTCATCTTTTTGACTGACCGCCTTTTTATACAATTTAAAACTGCCTATAATTGGTTTAACTGAAATAATTTCTTTGAATTTGAGTGTCTCTATGACCCCAGAAATTGTAGAAAATATTATATTCCTTTTATGTGCTATGTTATAGTGTTTGGTTTCCGCACTTAGTCCGTCAGGTGGACCATTGTGCGTGGGCCATGGCGGCCGTTTGGGGGGTTATTCGAACCAGCTCACTTACCCCCAGAAGTTAATTAAAACTTGTTTAGAACATCTGTGAAAGATCTGGGTGACCCGAGGGTTTCTAATCTGGGTGACGCCTGTGCATTCAAAGAGCATGTGGATTATGCCTATTGTGTGGAAGTGTTTGTTTAGCGAGCAGTGGCTCGCGCATTCACGGGACACTTCCCGTGATGGTCCCCGTCACCAGGCGCAGGCCGTTCCTGTCCAGGCGTAATAAACGCCTGGTCAGCCTGCTATTTATCTATTATATCCCTTTTTAATTTTACCAGGTATGAGAGAGCAAAAGGTCCACCAGGCAGAGATGACGACAACGACATGGATGAAGACCCGCGTCGCGGGCGCGGCGGTGCCATGCCACGTATATCCTTTGGAGGGGGTACGTACATATCAGGTATGTTTCAAACGGAAACATAATGATATCTGTGCTTATTCTTCTCTCTTTTATTTATTCTAAAGTAGTTCCGATTTTAATAAAATCATCAGAGAACTGCTGACCAAGCCTTTTTTCAATAATAATTAATTTAAAAAATTCAAACTTTTATGATTATTATTTTAGATATTAAGGACTATGCTAAAAAAGGTCTGACAAAAGTTATCCGATGATTTAAAATTGGACCCTATTGTTTTGGTGTTAGTGATTTTTATACTTTGCAATTTATTATAAGTTTCATTTTAATTCGAAAACTTCTATTAACTTATAAATGTAAAAAAAAAGTTATCATTTAAATTGACAACCAAAGCTCGCAATTTAATCAGGAATAATTGAATTTTTTAATCTACAAACCTTTAAATACAGGAAAAGAAATTTTGTTCCAATATTTTATTAACAATAACTATTTTTCCGCTATTAACAACCAACACAAACTTCCACAACTTTACCAGTTGTTAGGCAATATTATTTATCGTCATCTAAGCATCAGGTGAGGCGCTCCGCACCAACACCCGCGTCGCCGCACCATCGGAACGACTAGCCCTCTCTCTCTTATCGCCGATGCCGAACGAGCAGGACTTCGCCGTCAATGTGTGTACCGTGCTTGCTGCCGACCATTCGAATCGACTGCCTTTGAGTACTACGCCGCATATATTGGATTTCTTGTTGGCGCATGCTGGGGTTTATAATCATTGTGAGTATAAAATTTTATAGATCATATTTTTAATCACTTAGACCCGGTTTTGGGATTTCTAATTTGAAGTTTAGAATTTGTTAAACTCTACATTAACTTATGGAACCGCTCCTTTAATTTAGCTCGAGAAAAACTTAAGAAACCGAGTGGTAATGCTGGATTTCTGAAACTCTGTTAAAGTCGCTGATCAAATCCGAGATCTCGAGAAAACAACAACCAATCAAATGACTTGGCTTTGTTGATATGACAAATCAAACTGGCTTTCAGAAACTGTGGGTAAATAAATATTAGCAAACTTTAGAGGTATGAGGAACGGTGTAAAGTTCACTCATCCACCATAGAAAAGGGAGGATCCTCCGACGGTGTTGTGTCTGGCGGGCAACTGCCCGTAAGTTGATTTCGGATAGTTTTTATTTATGTCGTCCGCGCGGTAAACTCTAACTGCGCTATGCAGGAATTGTGTGAAGTCATGTCTTTGCTGCGTAGTTCGTATGTGGCGGTGTAACCGCTACAAACTAAAAAAAAAACTGGTTTGGTAGAATTTGTAAAATATTTAACTAATACAATATTTTTGCTGAAAAATTTCTAAAATACACTTTTTATTTCTAAAAAATCTTGTGTATTATTATTAAGATAACAGTCCTGAAGGAAAAGATCTTGTTCCCCAACACCCGTTAACCTTCTATCACCCGCAGCAAGCCTTCGCGACACAATCGGCCGTTCCTACTTCGAAGCGCGAGGTCGTTACCCCGACGATTTCTGGAGCCTTAGGGCAGGAGGGGGCGGGGCCAAGGAGTTAGCTGACGAAACCAAGTTTATGCAGCCAGGGGTTGAACAACCAGACTTCATAGTGCAGGCTAGGGCGGCTTATAATACGCTGACTGATTGTCTGCTGAATGGAGCTGAAGAAGAAGAGCTGGTAGTGGAGAAGATTTATGAGGATGTGAGTTTTCTTTTGTTTTTGTGTCGATTTTTTTTGTTAATTAGTCAGTTGCGGGCGAAAGCTCGTCGGTGATGGACGTGTGATTTTATCGGTTGATAGTACGTTTTCTGAAACTTGCTTTACTCAGCGGAGTTTCATCTATACAATTCTAAAATTAAAAATTAAAATAAGTCTTATCTTCTTGCCCTAGGATGTATTAGAAGACTGGGTAACAGAACCATCGGAAGAGAATCAACTCTTCGCTCCAGAACTACCGGGCGGCGCCTCCTGTGTTTACTCGCAGCGAGTATTGCAGATAGCCTCCATAGTTCGTTCGCTGTCCTTCCACGATGAAAACGTGCAGTATTTAGCTAAGAATACTACGCTTATCAGGTACGATAGTGAACAAGTGGATTTAACATGTAGAGAATAGTTTGTGATGCCTCTAAAATAGTTGAGCCGCTCACTTTCAATGTTAGTAAAATGTATAAATGATCGTCGATAGAGAAAATATTCAATTTTTTTTTGAGATCTGGTTCCAACCAAATCTTTAAAATAAAAACAATGCAAAGAAGAGAGTTTTGCTTTGAAAAGAGGAAATTGTATGGTAATATATAATAATAATATTAAGTATATATTTTTCAGGTTTTTATTGTTATGTGCAAACTCTTGGGTAGGCACGCTACGGCAATCTGGTCTTGATACACTTGGCAACGTATCTACTGAACTTATTATCAAGGTAAATAATTAAGTAAAACACACGTATGACTCTTAGGCTAAGAACTCACGGTGCGATTTTCACCCGCGCCCGCCGCGGTGGCGGCACCGCAAACACTCGTACGAACACGTAGTACATGGAAATTTAGATGTTAATTTTCACGACGCGGTTTATGAACGCGGCTTGCGCCATTGTTTTGCACCCGCTGCCGCGGCGGGCGCGGTTGAAAACCGCTCCGTGATATCTTAGCCTTAGAGTTATTTATCATACAAAACACTTGTTTTAACTATAAAGAGTGGTTAGTATTATAAATATATTTTTCCCCTTTTTTTAGGATCCAGCTACATGTTTGATATCCCGCCACGTGCTATCTACAATTCAGTCAGCATTAGTATCACAGGACCGTGCTAGAGTGCTTGCAGCGCTTGAGTTGCTGAACAAACTCGCTCAGAATGAGGTCAATGAAGATGCACTGCTTAAAGCGCTGGAATCTAAGGTATGAGAACTGAAACCCATTTTTAAACTATCTGTCATTTGTATTTTGTGTCTTGATGGAGGGTTCGGTAAAAAAAAAACAATTTATTCATGTATTTAAAAATAATACATATTATAAAATAGCGCTATTGGTAATGTGTGTATGTGTGTGCTCTGTTAATTTAAGCATATTATGTCGTCATATAAGGGTTTAACAGTAAAGAATTTCGCTCTGTAAATACTGAAAACACGCAGCAAGAAAGAAAGAGATGAAAAATAAAATCTTAATATTTTTTTCTTGTTGCATGTTCCATTTGAAGTGCCTTGGGAGTAACATTTTATTTGCAACTCTTTTAGTTCCTCGATAATATTTCAGATTCGCTTTTGTTCTCACACATTCTTTTATTTGATTACAGGTGTACCACGAAGTCTGTGCCCTACTGACCCTCCGCGACATAATGGTGCTAGTGTGCACGTTAGAGTGCGTGTACGCGCTGACGTCACTGGGCGACCGCGCCAGCGAGTCCGTCGCGAGGGTGCCCGGACTTATACACACACTCGTGTCCCTCGTTACTGTCGAGGTATACTCAAATATAACATCACCATCTTCTTAGTCTTTTTCCAACTATGTTGGGGTCGGCTTCCAGTCGTCTAACTGGATGCAACTGAATACCACTATCTTACATGCAGCGACTGCCTATCAGACCTCCACATCCCAGTTACAGGTTTGTGGAGGTCAGATAGGCAGTCCTTGGCAACTGAAATAAACAATTGTAACGAATATATGGTCATATAATCGTGGTCCAATAATAATAAAAGGTTTTATTTACACACTAAGCTTCTGTCCGCGAACCTTCGGAAGTTCGGAGGAATATATAACCTATAAGAATTGGGCTATCCAATTCAAAATATTTTTTTTCAAAACCGACTGGTTTTTCCGGAGATTTGAAGTAGGAATATTTTTGTAACTATATAACTATAACACTTGAGAGACACATTTTAATAAAAGATTATAATTTTTCAGGCTCAAAGCTACGGTCCCCGTGCTTGTATCCTCATGCGGGTGGTAGAAACAGTGAGTGGACCTAGCGCCATTGCAGCGCAGGCGGAGCGGGACGCGCAGGACAGGCAAACGCAGCTACAACCAACGGTAAGAGGATTAGAGAGCATCCATTAATTACGTGAGCCATTTAAGGGGGATGCGCCAAGGTAGCCCGCGAAATTCAAATTTTCTTAGGTTTTTTTGCAATTTGCAGGTCAGTGTCAGGTTGTATCTTGATTAAAATATGATTTGCGCACACAACATATTGTACTACAAGTAAAAAATAAAGAAAACAAAAAGTGTAAAGTTTAACAGGAATGTGTCTCGCGGCTGCGCTAGTGCTTGACGCTGGTTTTCAACTGGACCTGAAGTGTGAGCTGGAGGAGTTCATGCGCAAGTCCAGCTTGCACTTGGCCGGCTTTCTAATAGTTTATCTTATTCTTCACTCAAGGATGGTTCAACTATTTCATTTATTTATGTACCTCCGCTGAAGTCCCACTATGGCCACGCGACCACAAAAAATGCGCCGCCCTTAAAATCCCACCGTGGCCACAACAGATTCACGCGGCTTAAATCACTATTTTTACTGCTAAATAATGACTAATATCGTCTGTGGGCCGTTTTTCTCTATGGATTGACGGATATTCTCGTCAATTAGCTAAATTAGCAAAAAATGACAGGTAACACCGAAAAATTCTGAAAAATTTCAAAAGTGACATAATGCGCGCGTCAGTGTCAAACTGCGGGGCTTGAAGGTTAAAACGGTGTATTATCATCCGACTGTCAGCGGTTAAGCAATTTTTACTTGATGTCCCGTTGAATGCGTCCCCACAGACCGTGACCCCCACGAAGGCGGCCCCCTCGCCCCCCCCGAGCGCGCCCCCCCCGCCGGGCGCGGCGCCCCCGCTGGCGCCGGTGTCGTCCATACAACAGTCGCATCTGCAGCAGCGGACTGTGCAGGTGAGTGATAGTAAGGTGAGGGACTCTTTTTTTTTTTACTTTTTTTGCTTACTTTTTTTTGGGTTGAAACATTGCATGCATTGCATTGTTGATGCATTGCGTTAGAACGTGCGTTTCGGTATAGCGCGCCTGGGAGACCTTTTATATGGGTAACATACGGATGTCTAAAGTGATAAATTATATTTATCTCTGTAAGTAGGATTATACAAACACACTTTTGAAGTGAAAACTTCTTTAGCGGCGTTGTGAACTTTTTTTGGGATGGGTAAAAAATGTTAAACTCGCGTCAGGACGTGACCGTAAGATCCGTTGCCTAGCAACCGACAAAGTAAATATCAAAATAAATAGTCTTTGACATTACGTAAAGATTGCGAGGTAAGAATTTTTACCCATATTGATGGGTAAAAAAAAACAGTCAAAACATACTTCATGAAAAGTGTTTAAATAAATAATTGTTTATTTTTGTTAAACTAGATTTTGAAAATAAATAAATATACTACTACTAATGAATATTGTATTTAAGCACATAAATTACAATACTTTTATACTGATAAATAAAGCAATTCGTGCGAAATTATTCCCTAACCATTCCAAAATATTAAAAAATGCACAACGTTAATATTCAAGTTTTCACTTCTGCCGGCACTCCCGGAGTGCAATCTGTTGTTTTTTTTTTTAAATTATTATTTACTCACGAAATAATATCTCTCATGAAGCCGTAAAGAAGCCGTATCACTGTCCATTCCAAGGTTGCCTGGAGATCGCAATAAACTATAAGGCCGCCAATTGTGTTTTGTAGTTTATAATTTATTTTTATGTAGTGTATAATCTGGTGTACAATAAAGTATATATAAATAAAGCAACACGCAACAGCAAGTACTTAAGGCTCCGTGCACGAAAAAAACCATTTTCGTCAATAACTTATTTTAATTGTAAGAAAGCTTAGAATAATTGAAACATTAAGTCTGTGTACGTATAAAAGTACAGTTTACGTAGTGCTAAACCATTCGTGTCAGTCACAGCACCTTTTAATAGTTGCATCACTTCTGCGCTCTCGAAAATACGGTTTATTTGGCCTTTGATTTACTTAATGAAGATATTGTATAATCATAAAATAAACTTTTGATTTTATTTCAAGGATAGCTGAAGACTAATGTGTGTTTTTTAAATTTCTTGATATGGTTTGCTAAATAATAGGAAAAAAAAACATTACTGAAAGGGTTTTAAAAAAAATATGGCTATATTTTGTATCGAGGTTGAAAAAAGTGGTTCCGCTACATGCAAGTAGACCATATAACGATGTAGATGATATTTTTAAATGTTCAAAATCAAAAGTAGTTTCTTGTAAAATAGTGATCAAACGTCAGTCTCGCGTCAAGTTTCGAAAAACTTGTTGCGAATATTTGTGATTTTCCATGAATACTTAATTTATTTAAATCCCTTTCCACCACATGCTAAACAAAGAACTCAACTTTTCAAATCACAAATACTTTTGTTTAAATTCTTCTTCCTTTTCTCAGAACGAATTAACAAAATTGATCAAAATCAGTCGATTTCGTGCATGGCCCCTTTAAACATGATCGTAAAATAAATAAAGTACAAAGCAAGGAACACACAATAGCCTTATACATGGTCATTACAAAATTATAAATGGTAAACACATTCCGTCTTATTACAAAACACGGTCTTAATTTGGTCCAAGCTTAATCCTTCCAGTCAGTTGTTTTATTTCGAACATTATTCCGACTGGTTTAAAGTTCTTAATTCAAAATTGACAACTTAGACTCAGATTTAAAATCAGTTTTTGTATTTAGAACTTTAACGATGTCAAAATAAATTTCGAAATTCAAAAATGGCTCATTGGGTTAAACCTGGTTCTAAAGATAAACCTTGTTTTGTAATAAGGCCGATTAGGTTTGAATATAAAAAAAAACACAATTCTTTAACAGGAAAACGAGCACTTCGCTCAAGCATGGCTTCGCTCGGCCTACGAAGTTCTACCCGCGAACGACAACAGCGCTTGCGACGCCAACGATATGTACCGGCAGTACGTCGCGTGCTGCACCAAAATGTCGAGGAAGGGAGTCATCGCGCCTGCGCACTTCCCTAGACTAGTCAGGTAAGATTATGGAAAGGTTCCTAAGAATTCTTCCTACCAAAATCGGTGGGTGTTGGATCAGTAAGTCTGCTGACACATCTTGTTCAGGGCTCGGATAACGGTATATTTTACAAACGGTTTCGTCTTAAAAACTTAAAGAACGATTTGTTTCGGTTACGTTCGAACGGAACGTTATTAAAATGTTTTTGAACAAGAACGAAACTTAAAACGTTCTCGGTTAATAAAACATTTTTAACAGTATTTAACCATTTTTGGGTTGATCGATAGGAAACTTGCAACACAAACCTAATCAATACGTACGCGGGAAGCGCATTGGAATCAATGATGTAATGAAATGAAGATAAGGTACAATTTAACTAAACAAGTTTATGCTTGTCGGCGCACGCACCGTGCGCGGCTGCATCCTGCGGAATAAACCGGTTTTTCAAAACGTGCTCATTTCGTTTTCGTTCAAAACAAATGATGTTGTACTAAGAAGAGCGAGAACTGTTAAAAACGTTATTTTAAATAACGTTTCCGAGCCCTGATCTTGTTTTCTGTTTTATTTGGTGGCCAACATGCTAAATATAAAGGTATGATTCCGAACAACGCTGCACGCGGCAAAGCTGCCGCGTTACTACTGTTGTGTGTCGTCAGTACTGGTCTCTATACATCTCCTATAGGTTCACTTCGTTGAGCGATAAACATAAATATATAGGCTACGACACAGACAAATAACGTGGCTTTCTATTGGTAAAATAATTTTCTAAATAGGTTCAGTATATCGAGATATTACCCCCTACAACCTCACAAACTTCTCCTCTTTATAATATTAGTATAGATTACATTCCGAGCACGGCAGCAATGCTGCGCGACAATGCTGCGTCACATCGCTGCGGCAGCACAGCGTGCACCGTTTGGGAATCATACCTTAAAGTTTGTGCTATACTGTTCGGTGCTTGCTTCGAGAGCAGTGGTGGCTCAGTGGTAACGGCCCCGACTTACGAGTTGTAGGTCGTGGGTTTGAACCCAAGCAGGCGCTTTACTTTGTGTTAATAATTTCATCACCACTGCTCTCAAAACAGTGAAGGAAAACATCGTGAGGAAACCGGCATGTCTTAGAACCAAAAAATTCGAAGACATGTGACATCTACCAACCCGCACTGGGCCCGCGTGGTAGATTACAGCCCACTCCCTCTCACATAGAGGAGGCCTGTGTCCCAGTAGTGGGAACATTAATAGGCTGATGATGATGATGTTTGATGCTTAATGTCATTTCGGTCAAATATCTGACTTAAAAATAAGCATCGAGAGTAAACCTAGACTGCTGTAAAATTGCCCACTGGTATGTACTGATCAAGTGCTGCTCGTACGTTTTCTGTATGAAAAAAAAACCATTGTCCTGCAACAGTACAGCTGACGCCTGGTATAATATTATTCTCGATGATATTTCGGTCAAGTGCAACAGCCTAACTTAAAAAAAAACTGGATTATGATTGTATTTTTTTTACCAAAGGCGTCTTCTCATACAGAGAAGGCATGATCATTGATCACCACATTTGCTAAAGACGGGTTGGCGATTTCATACGTCTATTAACGATAAGTCCTGCCTTCCTCACGATGTTTTCCTTCACCGATGTCAATACTGTCCAAGATAAACTCAAAAAGTACATGAATTGAAAAAGTCTTTTAAAAGATTTTTTTCTATTGTCATTTATTTACCCTAGAACGGTGTTCGGCGGCACAGTGGGACCAAACACAGTAACGTTATCGACGGGCGAGACTCAACAGGCGTATATCGGCATCAGATCCAGAACTGTGCAGAACAGGACTAATCCTACTGCAGGTAAGTTGGCTCTGTAAGAAATTATATCTGTATTTAAAAATAATTATCTTTTATATTAAAATCATAGCAAGAAAAAAAAGTTTATGTGTCGCAGAAAGTCGTACGTATATAGAAGGTAAGTTCACTTGAATAGAAAAACAAACAAGATCTACAGTATGTTAACTAACAGAGGGCGTTCCCGTTAACCCGCAATAGTATAGCGTCCATACATGCTAGAAAAAAAATTATAATAAAAAAATAATTTTTTATTTTTATTTTTTTGTCATAAAATATTCACAACAATGATTAATTTCATACGTAAAACGAACACTCTGTACACGCGCACTTGTCGCACTTGTCTTTTCATGTTAAAAGACAAGTGCGCGTGTACAGAGTGTTACATTTACGTATCAATTAAAAAAAAAATTAGAAGATTTAATTAAAAAAAAAAAAAAAATTTTTTTTAATTGTTTAAGTTTTTTCTAGCATGTATGGACGCTATACTATTGAGGGTTAACGGGAACGCCCTCTGTTAGTTAACATACTGTATAATCCCGACCGCAGAACAGAAATAGTCGGTCGGCATTGAAACATGTTTAATAGACTATTAACTTGTTGACCTTAACGCCAGTAGCACACCGCCGCGAAACGGTAGCACCGAAACCGCAGTAGTTCAATACAACCGGCTCGCGTCACGTTCCGCTGCTCGAATTTCGCGCAGCGGAACATGACGCGAGCCGGTGGGGTAACTGTGCGTTTTGCACTGGCGAAACATTCACAATAAAACATGTTGAATCAATCATACATTTTCTGTCAATGTTCCATAAAAATTTTGATAGGAACTAGAGATTAGTGAGATACGTGTTTTGTTGTGAATGTTTCGCCAGTGCAAACGCATAGTTAGTAGACATTAAAGTTCAACTAACATGTTTATACCTAACTTTATATTTATTTAGGACCTTCGTCGCCGATACTGAAAGCGCAGCTCACGAATAAGGCAGCAGCTGAAGCGAAAGCCATTGCATCTCAACCGCAAGTACAGGTAACAATCTGAAAGATTTAAATTATCCAGTTAAAATATAAATGGAACATATTTTGAAGATGACGTCGGCTAATTAACTTGAGCATTCATTTGTAATGAGCATTCTAGCGAATGATACATTACAGAAAAATAAACGGGAGCATTTCAGCAAGCGTTCTAGCGCTTCCTCCGTTTCCATCTTCGTAAAGAATTTTTTTTTGTCAAGCATTGACTAGAGCGTTCGCTAGAATGATCGTGAAAATGTTCGTAGCGATGTTTGGCTCTATGCTTGGCTCTGTTCATTGTTCAGTTCGACAAATTTAAAAACAGCGAATGCTCGATGTTCTGTTACAAGTGAATGCTCAAGTCTGTCAGTACCTTAAGGGGTTACCTTACTACATAGATGGATCGGTCCTACTATTAATGTCATTCAACCGAAATAATATTTAAAATTTAAAATATCGTAGGTACTGTAATACTAGTCATCAAAATATCTACATTCAATACTTAACAGGTCATGGGGTACCAATTCGAACAAATTATAATTAGTCTTGAAAAAAGATCATAGATGGCAGCATAGGTAACAATTATGAAATTAACAGTCACTAAAAAGCGATAAACGGAAGATTTTGACTGAAGTAAGATTAGTAAAAATCAAAACTTCCTTGTTTAATGCTGATTTATCTATTGTAACTCATAAATCTCGTATTTTCAACAAAAATAGATAAAAAAAATTTGTTTAGGGCTCTTTGCAATAGATGGCGTTTTACATCACTGTACCACATTTATGCTGTAGCCAGACAATAGCCCGACTTAGGGAGGTCGCATTTCTTTGTATGGGATTGGGTATCTGTACGTAGTATTATATTATCTGTGTAACAGGTATTCATTCATAAATGTCTCATGAAACACTAGCTCCTGCTCGCGGCTTCGCCCGCGTGAACCCTAATTATTTTTCTAAAATAAAAGTAGCCTAAGTTACTCCTTATAACATCAGCTATTTGCCAGTGAAAGTCCCGTCTAAATCGGTCCAGCCTTTTCGGAGCTTAGCTGGAATAAATAAAGACAATTTTTTTTTGTATAAGTACCGTATATGCATTGACAAACAGACACTTAAATTTTATTTATTTATATTGTATAGAGTACGAATTGGATAGTATTACCTTGCTTAGTTTTAGACTGTTCCAGCTATTTACTCTTTAAATATTTCCCCAGAGCCAACAACAGCCGCCAACATCCCACCCGCACCTCTCTCAAGCGCTAGAGTCCAGTCCATCAAACACGACGCTCATCAAACACTTGTTAGCACACAAAGTAAGCCCCGCACTACCAACAGCGCAAGTAAGTGATACTAACCGTACTAACTTCAACCACTGTTTATTGTTGTAGGGATGTGTATGAATGAGTTGTTGATACGATAAGACTTTATTCGATACAAATAATTTATTTTCTCATCAAAAACAATGACATCTTATAATTTAGACAAGCTTGAAGAACTATGTGTCACTAGTTTGTGAGATACTGGTGTCTGCACTAGGAATAACTGTATAGCAGATACACCAAAAGAGTGAGTGATTGATGAGTTGTTGACGAGAATGTGTGTTCACTTGTTCAGTCATGTTTTTCTTTCTCTTTCAAATTATTTATGTGTGAACGAGTGTGTTACGAGCCGAGAAAAAAAAAAAAAAAATTGTGAACATTGTTTCATATTTCAACTTTTTTATACTTTCGTGGAAAGGCCGATAAAATGATATTACTGAATGATCGTTCTTTAAATGATTAGAACTTAGAATTTAAGAGCATTAATTATTAGAAAATGATATTGATCCTAACTCAGTATATATTTTTCCAATCCATTTTCATCAATTCTGTTCTTTTACTTTATTTCTGCTATAATTTACTTTAGAACAAAGAAGGTGACGTGCATATCACGAAGAGAGGTATAAATCTACAAAAATACAGTGAAAAATTAACAAATTGCATGTAACTTTGAGTTTTTGAACGTTATCACAAAGATTTGGTAGTTCTGTTCTGAACTATTAGATCTAGCATGTATTGCACCAAAGTATTTTTAAATAAATGCTTGAAATCAAGGCCGTGGTAAGGAAAATACCCTTTATTTCAGAAAAAAAAAACTCATCTGTCTGGCCGAAATTATAATGAGACCAACAATTTTTGTGTATGGCAACATTGTCGAGTAGTGGCAGTAAAAAGCGACGTAGAAAGGCATGCCAAGTATCACTAGTTAATAAACTAACATAATTGAATAACTGGATTGAAATGGCATGAGTATTCTGCTAGCTTATTTGTTGAGCATGGATTTATTATTGTTATTTTTTAGGAGTTATGCCAATTTTAAAGGAGACTTAGGATTAATTTAATGGTATTATTTTAATATATTTTAGCTGCAAATTCTATAATACCAAAATAGAAAGTTCGTTTTAAAATAAAAAGTAAAAACTTCAGCATCATTTAATTACAAATATTATTTTTCTTTTTTTTCTACAATTTTTATTTTTCAAACATAATGTTTCGGTTTTAATTTTCATTTCTTATCCATTCGTTTATCATTTCTTTTTCTTTAATAAGTAGGGTCAGGGACACAAAACATTTCTGAACAATTTAATTTAATATTTATAATGAATTTAGGTTGCGCAAAGACAACAAAGTCAGCAAAGAGGACCAGCCAATCCCAGCACTGTTGTGGTGCAAACTAATCAGGTATTTATAATAATACTTCATATTTCTTCATTTATTCATTTAAATACAAACAATTTTTTTTTATATAAGAGTGAAAAATATTTGAAAAAAAAAAACAAGGGGGTCAGTTGGTCTCCAGAGAGAGGAACCTCGAAACAATACAAGCCGTGTCCATAATAATTCATTATTATTCTTAATTTTTTTCATAAATGTGGGAGCTACAGCTCTGCTTATTCCCTTCGGGGAAGCAGACATGATGTTTTGATATGTGTTCATTATTTTCAATACCCTGAGCAACTGTATCAGTGCGAATTTTTTACCTGAAAATTATTGACTATTAAAAAATAAAATGAATAATTATATTTATTTATATCCACAAATTACATTCCTAATTAAACTAGTTATACATAATAAGTTGACAGATATTTTGACAAAATGTTGTAATTTGTGGGAGATCTGAAGTCTAAACTAAGCCTAGGCCTGTATTATTTGGATACTCATCTGAGAACTCAGTTGGATGCTAGCTAAAGCAGAGGGTTCTGGACCAAATGTCATCTGACCGATTTTTTTAATGCTGGGTGTGCTAGCAGGCTTTCCAGAGTATAATTTCGTTTATTTGATACGATAATCAAGGATAAACGTAATTATCCTCTCATTAGAGGTGACATCAGTGAGAATCTCGTGCCTAAGTAATACTTGTCAAGGTGTATCGTATTACCCAGTTACTGGGTTGTGGAGGTCAGATAGGCAGTCACTCCATATAAAATACTAGTATTCAGCTGCATTCGGTTAGAATGGAAGCCGACCCCAACATAGTTGGGAAAAGGCTAGGCAGATTGATAGAGGTTACATCGAGATTTAAATTAAAACACATTTTCATCTTATTAATATTTCCCATATAGGTAATGGACGTTGACCCAGAAGCCTTGATCAAATGTACGACGATTACACCAGGTGGTGTTGCCAGTAGCACGCCCACAGATAAGGTAAAGATTTTTTTCCAACAAATCTATAAGACCATAAAGGACTAGACTCTATTTAGAACTATTTGTATTATAATTTACTGTATGATACTTTTATTTGCAGATCCACATACATCAACAAGAGGATCTACTTGGTAAATATTTATTAAGAACTTTTATTTCAGTTATTACTACTAATTTATGCCCCGACTATACCTAAAATGTATTATTTGTAATATTTTTAGTACCGAAAGAAGAACCAGTACAAATTCAGATAGACGAGCAAACACAACTGACTATTGTGAGTAACCTTTTCTTCTACAAAATATAAAACTAGACACAATTTTCCAATAATTATTTACGTTAATTAATACTATTTTTCCAGAAATCAGCCCAAAACAAAATGCTAGCAGACTTACTAAAGAAAAACTCGAACCCCCCACTGCAAGTCGTGCAAATGGGCCCCCAAATCAACGCTCCAACAATCCAAATCACAGAAACGGGTCAAATCGTTCAGGTCAAGTCCGACTCAACCCCAGTCATTCAAATAAACGCTGACTCAGGCTTAGTGTCCCAAGGAAACCAATACTTTCAAATAAAGAACGAACAGGGCCAGCTAATTCAAATAAAGAACGAACAAGGTCAAATCATTCAGTTGAAGAGTGACCAATTACAAGCGCCGATTCTTCAGTACAAGAATGAACAAGGTCAGTTGATTCAGGTGAAGACTGAAGGTCAGATTCAGATTAAAACTGATAAGGATGTGACTGAAACTGTGGTTATTGATCACTCGTATACCGAGCCGCCTGCTAAGAAGATTAAGGTGGAAGAAAAGGTAAGTTTTTGTGTATGATTATTACAAAAATGTTAGGAAAAATCATATTGTTTTTTGGCTAAACAGGCTAAAAAGGCTAAGCAGATTTGGATTTGGACTTATTTATAACCTTGAACAGAGAATCATTATTATCTCCTTTATTTCATTTGAATCTTTGTTACTGACATTTTTAAATATTAGAATATAAAAAAATAAAAATAAAACAACGGGTTGCACTCCGGGAGTGCAGAAGTGAAAACTTGAACATTAACATTGTGCATTTTTGAATATTTTGGAATGGTTAGGGAATGATTTCGCACGAATTGTTTTATTTATCAGTATAAAAGTACTATTATTTATGTGGTTAAATACAATATTCAATAATAGTAGTAGTATATTTATTTATTTTCAAAATATAGTCTAACAAAAATAAACAATTTATTGAAACAGTTTTCATGAAGTATGTTTTGACTGCTTTTTTTTACCCATCAATATGGGTAAAATTTCTTACCTCGCAATCTTTACGTAATGTCAGACTATTTATTTTGATATTTACTTTGTCGGTTGCTAGGCAACGGAACTTACGGTCACATCCTGACGCGGGTTAAACATTTTTACCCATCCCAAAAAAAAAATGAACAACGCCGCTAAAGAAGGTTAAAGTAAAGTTAAAAAACATTTAAAAATGAAATAATATAGTAGCCCACCGGTATCGGGAACAGGGTCCAAGCTACCGGCGGTCAGGGCTCCAGAGAGAGGAACCTCCTGACAATGCGAGCCGTGTGTACGGGAGTACCGCTTTCTGAATCAAGCCCTTGATCCAGCTGCCCAACGAGAGCCTCCTTATGTGTTGGTCGAGGTTATTGGCAATTAAGCCATTGGCTGATACGACTATCGGCACAACGATCGCTGAGTCCACATCCCACATGTCGACAACCTCGCGAGCCAAGTCAAGATACTTGATTTGTTTTATCTTTCTCGGCTTTCACGAGTTTTCGTCATGCGGGACCGTTATGACAATGATCATTGTGCGCCGCTCTACTCGGTCCACCACCACTATATCAGGGAGCCAAGTCTACCGATTTACAAACGTCACAATGGTCTCTCGATGATGAGTTTTTGACAGATTTTGTATGGAAAATCTGTCAAAAACTCACCATCGAGAGACCACGGTTTATTGGCAACAATAGTCCTTGAACAGATACATAATTATTATTATATTAATTCTAAAACGTTTTTTAGAACATGGGGCCACAAGAAAGCGTATCAAAAACAGCAGCGAATCTGTATGCAGCACTTGCAGCCTCAGCATTGGAAGATGAAGAGGATTTGGTAAATATAATAATATAGACATATTTGTTTTTTTATAATGTTGCACTAACCTTCATATTTTCCTTGATACATGTGTGATTTTACTTACAAAAAAAAAATGAGCGAGCTTTACAGTGGTCGCATATGAAGTGTCACATCTGACATCTGGGCTGACATTATCAAACTCTCAGGAAATGGGTTGGTACCATCTGACGGCATACAAGCACCGCGCGCGCTCTTTGGTCAAGTCAAATAGCGCGCGCTTCCCCGGCTTCCTGTTACACACTTCCGTCCCTTTTCACGAAACCACTCCCACAGATTGCAGGAAAGAGAGAGGAACTATGTTACACATCAATAACTTTTTACCATATCTTCTACGAAACTATTGTATGGCGAACTTCGATCAACAATAGCACTAGATTAAGGATGAGAACAAAAATGCATCGCTCTAGTGGCCAAGATTGCATTGATCATAAACCTTAAGACTCAAAACATAAAGATTACTATCGTTTGCAATATATTTACTACTTCGATTAAAAAGCTAACTTACTTATTTTTAAAATAAGAACAATAATATTTATGGAAAAATAAAACATAATTTCGAAGCAATAAGGTTGAAAAAACTATGTTGCAAAATAAGACCACAACATTATTTGTGGTCTTATTGTTCTGGCTGTTTTTGATGCGCTCATCGGAAATCTAGTACCTACTATTGTTGATGGCGAATAATAAAGGCTTATATTCGTTGGCAACAAAAGTTGCACAACATGGTGTCAGTAAGGGGCTACAAACATGTTCGGATCGGCATGATTCAATAGCAAAATCGAATCTATGGAGATATATGTTCGGTAAAAAGCCGTTCGGCTTCGCTCGAAACTATGCTGAACCGACCCGAACATGAATAGGTCAGGGTAGATGCCGATCGGCACGAGCCGAATAAAAGCCGAGTATGTGTAGTAATTGCTTCGGGTCGGCTTAGTTGTATGTAGACACAAATAGATGTTGCTACATCAATGTTGCTCAACTTTTGTTAACCATGAATATGGGATTTACAACTTGTGATTGGCACAGTAAGTATTTATTCGGTTCTTCATATTACTAACACTCGGTTTCTGCATTGAGAATTTGAAGTTAAAAACTTTTCAAACTACTTAAGGGGGATGCGCTAAGCTACTCCGCGAAATACAAATATTCTTAAGTTTTTTGCAATTTACAGATCATTGTCAGGTTGTATGTTGATTAAAATATGATTCGCAGCCGTAACAAAACAACTCCATAACTGAAAATTGATTTAGTAATTCAATAGTGTAATATGAACTTATAGAGTTGTATTGATGATTTTTATGATTATAATTCTACAAATAAATATTTGATAAAGCCGTGAATTAAATTAAGATCAATATACAACCTGATACTGACCTACAAATTTAAAAAAACGAAAGAAATTTGAATTTCGTTCGATTTCGCTCCAAGCAATTCAGAAACCGGGCTAAAGTCAGATGTGGCCTCTTTATTTCATGTCTGTTCATTCTGGCGTATTTTAGCGCCCCCACGCCGCCTCCATGCTATTGGGAGCACTTCGAGCTAAGGTCTTGACCCTAACATATTTTATTTTATAAATACAAAATTTTTATGTTTATTGTATGCACAGATTTGTACGAATAAGAGAGAAGAGATATCACAAACTTCAAACCAAAGTAGATTTGAAAAACTAAACCTACACCAAACTCACATAAATATTAACCTTTACAACATTCAGCATATATGTATCGTGAGTCGGCTTTCAGTTTTGTTTTTGTAGTTAGAAATAATGGATTTTTCTTCAAGGTTGGTTATTAGAATAAAAAGTAGGAAGTGTATAAAGTGCCGCAAGAATTCTTGCGGCACTCTAGTGGTGCTGACTCGGCCCGGCTAAAGTGCCGTAATCATTGCATTGTCACTGTCGCTTGTTATTTTGTTTGATTGTTGAGGTAAGTTTCTTTCATCTATAGCCGGCTAAACTTAAGTGCCAAAATCCCCAAAAAATAAAATTTTTTTTTACTTGTGCATATAAATAAATAACCCCTTGGCTTAGCAAATGAAAATGTCTGAAAGGTAGGTTAAGTTAGAACTGTGACCACGAGCCGAGCGAGCGGTGTCGAGGCAGCGGCCGGCTAGTGCCAGGGTCCGTTTAGGCACAAGAGAATGTAATGTTTTGGGAATGTGGTGTTTTACAGCGATCTAACCTCGACAATCGAACAAAATACCAAGTGACGTGACTTAGTGACAGTGAAAATGACAATGCAATATTTACGGCACTTTAACCGGGCCGAGGCGGTATTAATAAAGTGCCGGTACCGGCACTTTATTCCATAGGGATAGAGTGCCGCTAGTGGCACTCTATACACTGCCTAAAAAGTAGCATACCTGTTGTTTAAAGAGAGTAGCTATTCGTATTAGCGTATTTTTATTTATATAGTAACATTATTAGTAACATGATTATGATAAGTCAGTGACAATCATATTAATAATGTACATAACTTAGAACCTTTTCTTATACTGATGGGTATTAGATATCTTAGAAGTAGTACACTCCCGGACTCGTAAATCGAGCCACCGTGAAATTCCATGTGAGGTAAAACTGTGGGGCCTTTGCCTTTGCCCCACAGTGGCCCAAAGTGGCCTTTCCTTTTTCTACTCAATAAAAAAAATTGTCTACATCCCGGTGTGAGTCTATCTGGCAGGCCCCAACGAGATTTATCAACAGGTGATAGGTTTACATAAGGACATTATTTTGTACCTATAGAAAATAAATAAGATATATTTTGTACCTCGACAGTTTTTGATTAAATGACGTTTCTATGAAGTGTCTAGCTAGCGGGCCCCTTATGATTATTTTTATTGTTATTATACTTTCAGATCGCCCAGTAGTGCTCGGAGTTAGAAAATATTATGTACCTTACAAATCCGAAATTTCGAGTTTCTGTGAGCTATACTTTAGGAGATATTCGTTACTTAGACAAACGTCCAGCCAGCGGGCCACTTTTTAAATACTACTCTTTTATATCATACAATAGCAGAAGAAGCTTGATCCTATTATGTACCTTACAAATCCAAAATTTCGACCTTCTGTGACCTATACTTTAGAAGATATTCGTTACTTAGACAAACGTCCAGCCAGCGGGCCACTTTTTAAATACTACTCTTTTATATCATACAATAGCAGAAGAAGCTTGATCCTATTATGTACCTTACAAATCCAAAATTTCGACTTTCTGTGACCTATACTTTAGAAGATATTCGTTACTTAGACAAACGTCCAGCCAGCGGGCCACTTTTTAAATACTACTCTTTTATATCATACAATAGCAGAAGAAGCTTGATCCTATTATGTACCTTACAAATCCAAAATTTCGACTTTCTGTGACCTATACTTTAGAAGATATTCGTTACTTAGACAAACGTCCAGCCAGCGGGCCACTTTTTAAATACTACTCTTTTGTAACATACAATAGCATTAGGAGCTTGATCCTATTATGTACCTTACAAATCCAAAATTTCGACTTTCTGTGAGCTATACTTTAGAAGATATTCGTTACTTAGACAAACGTCCAGCCAGCGGGCCCCTTTTTAAATACTACTCTTTTATATCATACAATAGCATAAGGAACTTGATACTATTATGTACCTTACAAATCCAAAATTTCGACTTTCTGTGAGCTATACTTTAGAAGTTATTCCATTCTCCCATGTCATGCTATTTGTCATCTTCAAGCTATCATTTACTCATTAAAGATTATAATTACTAGGTATTACATTTTCTCTTTTAATCAGTTAAATAGCGCCCTACTTAAAAGAACTACTCTTTTTCTTAATCCCAGTTTTGTTGTAGCACTGTTGAGTGATTATGAAAGCAGGTATAATGTTTGAAAACGGGTTTGCCAGCTAGGCGCTTATTTTATTAACGAATACCTTATGAAGTCCATAGGAAGTTGAAATTTTGGATATGTAAGGTACAGACGCCAGCATATCAAGTTACTACAATCTGTCAAATTTCTTTAATAGATTTTTAACTTTATCGCTAAAGAATAAGGTTCAATGTTGATTGGGAAAATTTCACAGATTGGAGTAGGTTGATGTGCTGGCGTCTGTACATAATAGTATTACCCAGTTACTGGGTTGTGGAGGTGAGATAGGCAGTCGCTCTATATAAAATACTGGTATTTAGCTGCATTCGGTTAGACTGGAAGCCGACCCCAACATGGTTGGGTAAAGGCTAGGCAGATTGAAGGTACATAATAGCACAGTATAAAAAGATACAGTAGGATGACGCCTTTGATCTCGTGGTAAATGCAGACAACGTGTAGGCATTGTCACGACAGCTTGGGTTGTCCCAAGTTAACAATATTTATTCTAGATCAACATGGGCATCAACATTATTATAAACAATAATTAACAATTATCAAAAATATCGTCTTTTTGTGTACCAGCCACTCATCTATAAAACTGTAGGTATCTTTATAAATGGGCGACTGAGAAATATTAGATTTACTAGATTAATGTATTAGATTTTTGGTTTTTAGATTTACTCGATTCTGTTGTTGAACTTAATTATATAAAAAATCCTCATCCTAATACAAAAAAAATATTGGGAAGCATGAACATGGTTAGGTATTGAATTGTATTTGACTCAAATGCTCAAACAATTTAGACCCAATGTTGTTTCCAGAAAAATTAAAAATCGACATCAATTTTGTTTCCAAGCTATGGATGTAATCCACAAAATCATCCTGAGGGACTTGTAGTCCTCCGAAGCGATCACGGCTAGTATTATAAGCTGAAATTGATGCAATCGCAACACACGTCGTATGCACCATTATAATATTATACATAAATTAAAACAATATTAAATTCAACACGATAGCCCTGAAAGTTATTTCCCGAACTACTAACACGGTAGCGTAAGCAGTCCGGGAGCGCGCTTCCCCCGTCTCGCCCCTCACGCCCCGCAAGATTACCCTGTCTTAGACGTCTTCATCGGACGACTGTATGATGTATAGACTGATGGGTGATAACAGTATCAAGCTTCTTATTCTATGTATGATATAAATGAGTAGTATTTAGAAACAAACCCACTGGCTGGACCTTTGTCTAAGTAACGAATATCTTCTAAAGGTCACAAAAGTCGAAATTTTGGATTTGTAAGGTACATAATAGGATTAAGCTCCTACTGCTATTGTATGATATAAAAGAGTAGTATTTAAAAAGTGGCCCGCTGGCTGGACGTTTGTCTAAGTAACGAATATCTCCTAAAGTATAGCTCACAGAAAGTCGAAATTTTGGATTTGTAAGGTACATAATAGGATCAAGCTCCTAATGCTATTGTATGTTACAAAAGAGTAGTATTTAAAAAGTGGCCCGCTGGCTGGACGTTTGTCTAAGTAACGAATATCTTCTAAAGTATAGGTCACAGAAAGTCGAAATTTTGGATTTGTAAGGTACATAATAGGATCAAGCTTCTTTTGCTATTGTATGATATAAAAGAGTAGTATTTAAAAAGTGGCCCGCTGGCTGGACGTTTGTCTAAGTAACGAATATCTCCTAAAGTATAGCTCACAGAAAGTTGAAATTTCTGATTTGTAAGGTACATAATATTATCTAACTCCGAGCACTACTGGGCGATCTGAAAGTATAATAACAATAAAAATAATCATAAGGGGCCCGCTAGCTAGACACTTCATAGAAACGTCATTTAATCAAAAACTGTCGAGGTACAAAATATATCTTATTTATTTTCTATAGGTACAAAATAATGTCCATATGTAAACCTATCACCTGTTGATAAATCTCGTTGGGGCCTGCCAGATAGACTCACACTACATCCCGTAGGCAAAGTTTTTTTTGTCCATCAGATATATTTGTAAAAAATTGGACACGTAGTTTTTATTTTTTTACGTAATCAAAAGATTACGGCAATTTATTGAGTTAAAATGTGGCATGACGTCAATCCCTGGTAGATTTTATACTGAATTGTGAAGTAGCGAGCTCCCACTCCCCAACTTTAATGCGTTTAATCAAAATATAAAAAATACGTGTATAATATTTTTTTTATTATCTGACTGACTAAATAAATAGTTTTTTTCCCCCGTCAACATTCCTATTCGATCCTGCGCCAATATTTACCAATAGTTCGTCCGTTCGTCCCGCCATTGACACTTGGGTCTTCCATGACGCCGTTGGACGTTTAAAAAAAAAGATTCATAGACAAATCTTTTTTGCTCTTTTAAAGCCGACATACTGGCCATCATTTTGGTGTCGTCATTGTTCCGAATTTGAATTCACGATAATTTAAAAAGGTGTATAACTTTATACAAGTAATTAATTATTTTATTAAAATATGTATTAACTAAACATGTAAAATTTGCATGCCGAAATTAAAGGCATAATAAGAGATCAATATAAATTATCTAAAGAACTTTCTGTACCTTATTTATGCAAATAAAATATTTTGAATTTGAATTTTGAATTCACAACAATGAAGGGTGCCTCGATTTAGGAGTTCGGGAATTTTTGTAGGAATAGTCTATGTAGTATTGCTTTTCTAGCAATGTTAGTAATTCTTGACGAAATATATTAATGAATTTTGTTGTAACCAGTTGCCACCGAAACAAGAGTCCGTTGAAATTATTCAACCGTCGGTTTTGATGGCAGCTGGTGAAAATTCTGTCATCATACAAGAACCTATCCTACAGGTAAGACTTATCGGTTTATCGAGAATCTATATTACAATGTTAAACAAGTACGTTTAAATTAACTATCAATTAATTGATTACAAATTACAATAGTCGATACTTAGCAAAAATGATACTTTCTCTACTCTAAAAACTTTGTGGTGCGTTGCATCTTAGCTTAAGCTCAATACACACAGAAAGCAGAAGCGTGTCGGGCGCGGGTCGCGACGGGAGTACGGCGGACTTGTATATATTGTAATTCCTTATACAGGGTGGCAGGGACATCGACGCGAAGCCGGTTACCATGGATTTAGTACATGGTTCTGAACCCCCCTGCGTTGAAATTTTTCGTCGGTTATTAAAAAAAAAATCTGCTGTTTCATAGAAAAGTGCAATACCTACGCGGTCAAAATGTATGGAGCAGCTGATTTTTTTTTAAATAACCGACGAAAAATTTCAACGCAGGGGGGTTCAGAATCATGTACTGAATCCATGGTATTCAGTACAGGCTTCGCGTCGATGTCCCGGACACCCCGTATGGATGTCAGAAAATGAAAAGCGTGCGTGGGTCGGGCGCGGAGCGGGTCGGGAGCGGGACACGCACCCGCTTTCTGTGTGTATTGAGCTTTGAACTAAACTAAACTGCGGAAGCAAAATCAAATCAAATTAAAATCCTAACTAATATTATATACAAGTGAGTTTGTTTTCACGCTTTAACGGGTAAACGGATTCGGATGAAATTTGGCTCGTGGGTAGACCATGACCTGCAGGTCATGGTCTACCCACGAGCCTAGGCATTAGGCTGCAGCCTAATTACGTAATGCACGATCAATAAGAAATTGAAACAGATTGCTAGTCCATTGCTTCATAAGTTCGAAAAAATAAATTAAGCAGATTTTTTTTTCGAACTTATGAAGCAATGGATTAGCAATCAGTTTCAATTCATTTCAATTTCTTATTGATCGTGCATTACGTAATTAGGCTGCAGCCTAATGCCTAGGCTCGTGGGTAGACCATGACCTGCAGGTCATGGTCTACCCACGAGCCAAATTTCATCCGAATCCGTTTACCCGTTAAAGCGTGAAAACAAACTCACTTGTATATAATATTAGTTAGGATTTTAATTTGATTTGATTTTGCTTCCGCAGTTTAGTTTAGTTCAAAGCTCAATACACACAGAAAGCGGGTGCGTGTCCCGCTCCCGACCCGCTCCGCGCCCGACCGGTACGGAGGGTACTGGATTAGGACATAGGATACTTTTTGTCTCGATAATTCCGCGGGTGAAACCATGGGGCCCAGCTAGTAGTCTATAATTCAAAGGTCAATTCTATCGGTCACTGAAAAACTCTAAATAATGAAAATGTACTCTATTGTATTAGCAATAAGTTTTACAACTCAACCGCGTGATAACGAGTTTTACTCTATCAGGTTCAACAACCGACGATGTCGGTGCAACAGCCTACCATGCAAGTGCAACAGCCAACACTCCAGGTTCAACAACCTACGTTACAAGTTCAGGGAGCTACGATGCAGGTATTACTATTGTCTAATAATTAATTACAGTCTCCGGGCGTTTATGATACATCGTACTTTAGGACGAAATTGTCACTTAGGTGACCGAAAAGACGAAGAAATTGTCACTTTGGTGACCGAGAAGACGCGCTACAAAGCCGTACGTTTTCTAAACCTAGATGTGCCAATTTTTCATCACAGAGTACGGAGACGCTTCGGCGGCCGCAGCTAATCTGCGTTCGCAATAAACAAACACGGGTTTTAGGAAAAAAAACTGTAATGCTTATGTATGTGTAGGCATTACAGTTTTCTTTCCTAAAACCGTTGGTTCAGTTTTTGCTACAACTTCATTATTTTGACTTGACTATGACTTTTTCAACAGTACTAGTCAGTCTAAAATCAACATTATTTACACTTGCCTAAAGTTGATGTTTGTTTAAGTGGAAATAACATCAATTGGATACAAGGATTTAAATAGACTATAGAGGCGGCGTTTTCAAGATTTTCCATACAAACCATGTGACGGTTTTGAAGGCGGCCCGTGACAAGTTTTGCGCTGTAAGCGCTTTCGCTGCTATGAATTTGATTAGTACTGCCTACAGATGACCTATGATCTAACTAGATGATCTAACTAGATGACGCTATTGTATGTACTTCGCGTGTTAGAAAACGGAGTAAAAAAAATTACGATCAATGTTCGTAATCTGAGCTTTTCATTTAGCATTATCGGCACCGGTCAAGTCATGTCAAGTCCACCGAAATCTAGAAAAATGCCTTTTTATGCCATATTGAGCTGTAAAGACTGTATAGAAAATGTTGGCCGAGGCATTGGAAATGTTTTCTATCACTAACGATTAAATTTATTTTTAAATTTTGTGTGAAAAAGTGGCACGCTTGGTTTTCATACAGTTGGACTTTCGTTATCTAGTTAGATTTATATCTGTGGTACTGCCGTCTTTAGCCGCTACCTGCGCGGCGAATCACTGTACTTTGTTCTGAAATGAAGTCTTACAGAATCATCTTCTTGTTTATTCAGCAAACGTTACAAATGCAACAACCAATGCTGCAAGTGCAACCCATGGATGTTCAGAACATCATTGCTTCGCAGGCCGGACAGCTTATACTACAAGGTAAATAATAATTTATAATTGGATCTCGTAGTTAATTTGATCAAAATATTATGATTTCTAATGTATTAAATCAACTGCATCCTTGTAACCTTGGCTAATTTATTTTCTGATTAGCCAGTTTTTTTTTTTTCAAATTCTTTATAGGATTTCGCAGGTTTAAGAGCGTGCATTCTGAAAGTGGGCAACGTCGCAAATAGATGTCACATATTTTGCTGTTTTGATTAATTTGGCAATATTACTTACTGTATGGAAATAAGAAATGTGACAAACTAGCGAACTAGAATATTAATAATGAATTGCAATTGTAACATTGAATTTGATGTTGTACCCGATTTAGGTGTAAAAAAACGTATTTGGAAAGTTTCCAAATACTTTTTTTACATCTAAACCTAAATATTCGGTGTTACGTTATTAATTATTGCAGTTCTTAATTAATAATCTAATTTGCTAGTTAGCCACATTCCTTATTTCCATACAGTATTATTTCCAAATTAATCAAAACAGGTAAATATTTGACTCCTATTTACGACGTTGCCAACTTTTAGGATGCATGCTCTTAATGAAATTGTATTTCGATATTTTTGTGTTTGGCTTGCAGAGAAAACAATATCAACACAACCCACGCAGTACATGCAGCAACCAATGCAGATCATAGCAACACCAAGCAATGCTCAAGGTACTGTCTAACAGCCCTTTCACACGGCAGTCCAGTTTTGCAGGATCGGCTTTTTACGGTATCCTGCTAAACTGGACGCTGTGTTCACATGGCAGTTCAGTTTTGCAGGATTCAGTAAAAAGTCCAGCAGCAACAGTGTCCAGCAAAAAACCGCACGCAGTAAGCCGTGTGAACACTGCTATTGAAATATATGTGTGATTAAACGGGATCCCGCTTTTTACTGGACTTCGGATCCAGTTTCTAGTGACAAAACCGAACGGCACAATTCGACCGGATCGGTTTTTTGCAGGATCCCGCATGCGGGATGCTCGTGTGAACGCTAGCATATAAACACATTCGCCATCAAACGGGATCCTGCAGAAAACGGGATCCTGTTAAAAACTGGACTGCCGTGTGAAAGGGCTGTTACTGTTCTTTTTGTCATAATTGACAGGTGTCATCTCATCAGTCAATGACAGCATCATCTCTATGAGATCGAAGGTGGTGTGAATTCGTTTTAGTTAAAATCTCATAGCAAATTTTGTTTGGGATTTTGGTGTGTGTGCTGTACACTGTCATACTGTTTTTAACATTACTTGATCGTATTCTGAAATGACATGACTAGGTGGCAGCGCTGAGACGTCAGGTCCGGGCACCTGTCAAATGTATCAAAGCGCCTATATTTCCTTTAGTCTGAATGATGAACGAATGAATGAAACGAATGATTAACGTCAACATTTATATTTTAAATGCATTGTCGAAATGGAAGACATCATGTCAGTGGCGACAAAAGGTGGCGTGAATTTTCATGAAAACCCTCATTGATGTGCTAATTAAAAGTTGTTTTATTACAGGTGGTATAAGTTACATCGCCCAGAATATCCCAGGGAACATGATGCAGAAAACTATTATAATAGTTCAAGGACCAACCGGTGGGGGACCTCTTACTTTGACGGTATGTTCATCCCAAATCTATTATTATGTATAATGTTCTATATTAAAAGAATAACGGCCGAAAATGGTCGGGGATTCGTAAAAGTCAAAGTAAAATGTGATTTTATTTGTATGTAGATATTTGTCTTGTGGATAAGAGACGCTAAAGCCTCGTATTTATGGTAAACAAAACTTGCCAACGTGTTTTTGTGTTTCATGCAACATGTTTTTGTGTTTCTGCAACATGTTGCAGAGAACATTACATGCAAAATGTGTGTGGCTCATGTTTCCAGCAACTCAAAATCTTGTTGCTGCAACTTTTGTTTTCTATAAATCCGGAGTTGAACTTCGACGCTTTTAACGTTGAAGACTTAAATGAATTCACTAAAGGCACTGGCGAGTTTTTACATAAAAAACATGATGTGCTTAGCGTCAGTCTCAATCAACAAGAAAGGTTTTAAAACAAAAATGTTATGACAAAAAGGTGAACAACCCAGGCGGCCTGGACGAGGCGACGCTTAACAGCCTTATTACGCAGGCAACAGAGGCGATAACCCAACAGCAAATTATACAGGTTACACTCAAATCAAGTAGCTAACACCCACAGTTTTAATCTTACTCCATATAGTCGGTCTTTGAGTTCAAAGGGAGGAAGCGGTGGCTACTAGTGTTCTAAGTTGCTTTACTGTAACTTGGGATCAGTCATTTATATTTGGAACATGAGATATGAGACGATAATTTATAATGATGTCATAGATCTCAACGACAGAACTCGCAGCAGTTGCGGTCATTAACGCCGGAAGCACACCTGCGCCGCGCAACCATAGCAGCGAAACCGCAGTAGGTCGATTCAAAAGACTCGCATCATTTTCCGGTACTCGAATCGGATGGGGGGAGCGGAACATGACGCAAGTCAGTTCAATTGAATTACTGCGGTTTCGCTGCTATGGTTTCACGGCGGACGTGTACTATCGGCGTAAACGTGCGAGCAGGACGGTGATTATTTTGTCTCGTGTCGTCTCGCTTCCACGTTTGACGACCTCGCCGCTCGCGAAAATTTTTGTTTTGTATAACTTGTGAACGGCTGTATGGAGTAGATTGTTATACTGTGCTAATAATCTTGGCTTCAACTCATACTAATAGTTCCGGATGATGCCTAATAGTAACTTTTGGGTTCTCATATTAATAATAATTATCATTTCCTTTCTGTTTTGCTTCTTTGTATCTAACAATCGTCTACAGGTGAAGTGGGTATTCTCGTTTTGAATAGGGATCTTGATTCTATTAATTTGTTGTATTGTCTACATTTCTTATTAGCGTATATTACGTGTTCGACAGCTATAAAGGGTCTTTATTACTGTCGCAGAGTCCGCTCTGCTACCGCAATAAAGGCCCCGCATTGGCGTTTTAACGAGGTATGGGTCTGAAAGATAAATAAAGACAACACGAAAAATCAATGGTTTTTCAAACCAAACCCTAAAAGTAGATTCAGGGATTGATTGCTTAAAAAATTATAAAATAAAAATAAAAACAAAATTTACGGGGATTGCACGTTTTTTATTATGTTGCGTGTAAATTCGGCTCATTTATTATTAATATAACAATCGTTGCTTTACTAACTTATGGGTTATTAAACTAAATGTAGATTAAAACTATTTATATCAACAGTGACAAAATTATATTAAAATTGTTCACAAATCTTTGGTAAGTTTATTAATATTTATGTGTGAGCACTGCGAAAAAAGGCCCCGGAGGGTCATTTTCAAGTTCATACAAGTAAATACTAAAAGCAGTACTCACATATAATGACAAAACCCGTGCACGGTAATAATATATATATAATTATAATAATATATTAATGGTGAAAATGCAGTGCTGCCACTCCGAATATAATTTAATCCATGTAACTTTACAATTCAAACTAAAATCAGTCTAAAAGTGTTCACACAATTAATCGAACGGCCCGCAGTGCATCTACACCCTATACATTTTAATTCCTCTAGATCCGCACATAGAACAAGTAGAATAAGAACGAATTTTGAACTTTACGTTGTTGAAATAAAGTTGGTTATCGCAGAACTCGGGTGTGATTCAGTCGACCCAGAGGGTGTTGTCTCAGCCTACGTTAGTGAGTACTTCGCAGGCCATCACGATGGTGAAGAATGCCCTCGCTCAGGTTTCATGCACAGAATATTATAGGCTTTAGCTTTTGGGACAGGTTTTGGGTTTAAGTACGGTTAAGAACTCAACGAAACGCCTCAACTTCGCCAATAAAAAAAAAGTTGTAATTAACTGCCTGAGTCGTTGTTATTATAATATTAGGTTACTCTACAGACATTGTCCTTTTCAAATTTCAATAATTTATGCAAAATTTTCGTAGTAAATGCTTTCGGTTTTCCCCAATTTTCCAATTTTCCCGGCAACTGCCCGCGTGGACCCTTTTAATTTTTCTGAAACAAAAGTAGCCTTAGTTACTCCCTATAACATCAGCTATCGCCCAGTGAAAGTCGCGTCAAAATCGGTCCAACCGTTTCGGTGATTTGCCGGAACAAACAGACAGACAGAGTGACAGAACGACAGACAAAAATTTTAGAGATTGTTTTTTTTAATAAGTATCGTTACCGTAGGTATACATACTTTCGTATGCATTTAGTAAAAAACTGTTATTTTGACATTATAATTACAAACAGACATTTCAATTTTATTTATTTGTATAGACAAGTCAAAAAGATTTGCAGATGCAATTTTGAAAATTAGGTACCTTAAATTATGTTCATTTAATATTTTTGTTTGCAACTAGGCCGTCTCGACGGTCGGTTGCCAGAGAAAAGTATCCACCGTACCAAGCAGTTTACTTGGCCAGGTGGGTACTAACCTTGCGCCGACTGTACCTAATACCTGTCCTAAGTAGGTTGTTGTTATTGTCAATGTGCATGAGTACTTTGAGTATCATAAAGTGCGTCATAATATCCAGTACTTATTATATTGTAGAATAAATATAATATATTATTGGAAAAAGATTCTATGCCGAGTATTATTACTTCTATGTTTTGAATGCTCTTTGCCAGGCATGACATGCTGTTTTAGACTTTGTGGCTTTAGATTTAAAGTTCAAAAAGCATAAACTACGTGATTTTTGGGCCATAGAGAAATTGAGAGTCGTCGTGATGGTAGCTTGGTTATTGGTCTATGCTAATTTATACAATGTTTCATGTTATTTTGGTAATTTTACATTTTACTCTTTGGATGTGGGCTATTGTTATGCTTACGGTATACATAATTGTTTCGCAATGTACTAGTGAAACAATTAGTGTATGTAAATATTTAAATCCAAAGCAAGCTTGAAATTGTGTGGCCCATTTACACGGACAAAAATTGTCATATTGCCAAAATAAAGGAGGAAGTTTATTTCAATTTCAACAAAATGAATCTGTGTAAATGGGACATTTATTGGATTGCTCTTGATTATTGTGTTATATTTTTATAAGTATATTCATCGGACATTTACTCAGCAAGTAAATTAGTATGTATGCTTAGGTAAGCCCCACTTTCACCACAAGTTACTGAATGAGTTTAGCGCTAAACATATTTAAACCATACGAGGAAATATAGTGACCTTATTGGTAATGATCTTCAGAAAGGTCAGGTGCGTAGTACTCGCAACTGGCGTGCGTGTATGACCAGATGTATGAACGTCAACGAGGAAAAAGGAGTATGTGATCGTAGCAGGTGGTGTTCTGTAGTGTCTGCCTACCTCCATGGGAAGAAGGCGTGAGTTTATGTATGTGATTATGTAAATTTAAAACATTCTGTCTCTGTCATCTTCAAACGAGTGACAGAAACAGAACGATGTTTTAAAAGCAATTAGTGTTAGTGCTAAACGTATTTGGTGATTTATGGTGTAAGCGCCAGCTGGCCTTAAGCTCAAAACACACACAAGGTGGGTGCGTGTCGGGCCGGCAGTACGGCGTTCTTGTATATATGTCGTAGCCAAATCATAGAATTGACCATTTCATGAAATGGCCAACTGACATTGGCCATATCATTTAAACGCCAACGTTTAATGATATGTCAGTCGACGTTTGGCCATATTATGGCCAAACGTCGACTTTTTTCATACACCTTACACCATGGATACCCTACATAAATGATAATATCATTTATGTAGGGTATCCATGGTGTAAGGAGGATACCCTACATAAATGATATTATCATTTATGTAGGGTATCCATGGTGTAAGGTGTATGAAAAATAGCCAAGTAACTGCGACCAACTTGAAAGTAGCGCTCGTCGGCCGCTACCGCGGCACCGCTCGTCGGCCGCTACCGCGGCACCGCTCGCTGTGACTAACCACGCGCGAGCCGAGCGAGCGTATCGCTCGGCTCGCGCGTGGTTGGTCACAGTTCTAACCTAACCTAACCCATTTGGTCGGAGTGCCACATAAGCGGAGTACATTTTTAATTTTTTAAACTAATTTTAATTGCTATGTTGCATTTCGTTGCGACATCAACGCCTCTACCGGTGGATAATCTAACTATTTTACGATATGATCAGTAATGTTTGGCCACATCATGAAGTAGTCGTGCGTTTAACTGTTCATATCGTTAAACGTTGAGCATCCAATGATCTGGCCAGGCCACATCATGATGTGACCAGTGGTCGATGTTCATTTCATGAAATGATCAATTTTAAGATCTGGCCACGACATATATAAGGTGTTAAAAATTAACTTTAGAAACTTTAAGAGGTGCTTTAGACCATGAAACTGAATAATTTTTACCACGGGACCAATATTGAAATCACGAAAAAAAAACAGCTGTCCCATACATTTAGAGCAGTAGGTATTAAACTTTACTATGGAACAGCTGATTTATTTTTCGCAATTTCAATGTTTGTCCCATAGTAAAAGTTATTCAGATTGATGGTCTAAAGCACCTCTAAAAGTTTTTAAAGTTAATTTTTTAACACCTTATATTGTAATTCCTTGTATTATTTATTATGGACAGCACACGAAACGCGTGCGCGGGTCGGGCGCAGAGCGGGTCGGGAGCGGGAGACGCGCACGCGTTTTGAGCTTTAATGTTTTCGGTTCAAGTTTGCTTCGGAATCAAAAAGCGTGTTTTGTTAGGAGCAAGCATGTTCTATATTGTATTACATTCTTTCTTATAGTTACATAGTTCTATTTTAAACGTTGTAGCTTCATGTAATTATTTATGTACAAATATTTCTTCATCATAAACATATAGTTTTTGTGGTTTGTGTAGTGTTCATTTTTATAAATTTTGAGTATTTTAAATCGATATTTACTTGTGTAGCTTATCGATGTTGTTTAAAAAAATCAATTCAACTACTAAATCTACGATCAATGAATAAATCCACAGAACGCCCCTCAAATAACGCCAAGCCAGCAACCGATAATAACCAACCAACCACAGCCGCATAAGGCTCAGATCATGAACCAACAGCAACCACAACAGATCATGGTTACTCAAAAGCAACCACCGGCTCTTATAAGTACTTCGACTAGCAGTCAGATTGTAACCAGTAATGCTCAACTAATACAAGGTAATTTTTTATTTAGAAGTTTTTGTTCTTATAATACTAACGCAAATTTTTTAACTATTAGGTATGGCTACTGTCTACTTTCTTTAACATTGGTAATTTTGTTAATATTATGTTCAAGGCTTCGTATTAATAGTAAAAAAAGTTGAGCAGCAATTGCTAAACATCGCTGATACCAACATAAAATGTTGCTAAAAAAATGGTGACATCAACCTTTCAGCTCTGTGTTGCCCGCTGCACAAAATACAATATGTTGCTGCAATAATGTCACGCAACTTTTGTTTACTATAAATACAAGGCTTCAAGGTCTTCGACTTACATAATTTTTAAGGGAGAATTTCCGTATATTATGCCACTTCACATATCTAAAGAAAAAAATAAAGGATTTATTTGGACACAGTTCGTGAAACACAAAATACAAACAAAATAAAAAAGTGAAAATAATCTTTTGAGTATCTTGATCTGCTTTCTAGGCAACCAACAGCTCCTCCAAGGCAATCAGCAAATAATAACCGTATCCAACAACCAGCCGATCATAATGAACGCGCCAATGAAAAGCAACGTGCATAGAGTGGTCCAGCAACCACAGAGAAGCCCCGTGGTTACCAGCGTGCAGAGCAACCAGGTTTCCGTTGTTAGTGAGGCGAAAACCAGCGTTATACAATCTTGTCCGGTAAGTGATCAATTACAATACATTTTTAGTATGTCCTAACATTGTTAAGGCCAGGCACGCACTAGCGGCCACGCCGCAGCGGCCAGAGAATAGTCGGTGGGGCCGCTGGTCGCGTACTACATAATAATTTTCAGGAATTTAAGGTGCCCAGCGTTCTTACATACTTAGTCCGTGAACTTCAATATCTTTCAAAATAAAAATAAACTATTTGAATTGCGCAACATTTTAGGGAACTGATACACGCATACGCATTAACGGTCCTATCATTAACCGACTTCCAAAAAGGAGGAGGTTCTATGTTCGACTTCATGTATGTTTTTTTTTTTTTTTTTATGTATGTTCACCGATATCTCCGCCATTTGTGGACCGATTTTGAAAATTATTTTTTTGTTTGAAAGGGTAAGCTCCCGAGGTGGTCCCATATAAATTTTATTGACTTTGCTTAGATAGTTTTTGAGTTAGCTTCAATAATACATATTTTTCCCACTTTATATGGACGATGTGATGATAACTTCCTGTCACTGTTATTTATTGCAGTTAGTGGTATTGGATATTGTGTGGGGTAGGTACCACAACTAAAAAGTGAAAAATAAAAACTTTTTACAAAAAAAAATAAAACCGACTTCCAAAAAAAACCACTACAAAGTGAAAAATAACTTTAATTTCGGAAGTCGGTGGCAAAAAACGAAAATTAAAAAACAAAGACACCGACTTCCGAAATTAAAGTTATTTTTCACTTTGTAGTGGTTTTTTTTGGAAGTCGGTTTTTTTTTTTTTTGTAAAAAGTTTTTTTATATTATAAAACTCAAAGAAAACGCAGAACTGAAATGCACTTTTGAATTGTCAATGGAGTCGGTCAGTCAGAAAGATGAAATAAGTTGCCCATTCCTAAGCGTAGTAGCCTAGGTCCTATGGAGAAAAACGAACAAGAAACTCCATGGAAACTTTTTAAAATCAATTGTTACAAAATATTGGTTACGATATAATTAGAATTATCCGCTGCTGAGCTAAAGCAACCCTTCATGTGTTAAGTGTTATTCATCCGTTTTTGCAGTAAAAATGTAACTCCCTAACTTTGCGCTCTTTCTGAACAGTGAACGAAACTGAACCGTCACGCTCGGTTCGGTGACTGAATCGGGTAAACTCGGCTCCAGTCGGTTCGGTATGGCTGAATCGCCTATACTCGGCTCACATAAGTATTCACTTCTATCGTGTAGTCATACGAAGATATGAAGATTCTATTCTCCTCGGAACCGGCGTGCGTGTATGACCAGATGTGTGAACGTAAACGAGGCAAAAGAAGTATGTAAGAATCGTAGCAGGTGGCTTTCTGTAGTTTCTGCCTACCCCGTTGGGATAAAGCGTGAGTTTATGTATGTGTATGTAGATTCTGTTATACTAGATGCGGGCTTTATCACACTATTTTTACAGAAGGCCACAACACAGCCGGTGATGAGACAAGTGATCACCCGCCAGCCAGTCATGGTGGGCAACACCAAGATCGGCGATAAAGAACTTGTGGTCAACCAACCTATCACTGAGGTAAAATATGTCTGTCTACCAAATTCTTCTCAAGAAATAAATAGACTTTAATAAATTTTATTTAAAATCCTAACTTGAATGACAAGTTATTTTCCGTGTCGGAGTGGTGCTGTTATAATAAGCGATGTCCTTGTCTGCCTCATACAAAAAAACCCTTTAATAAAGTTTTGATAATTTTTTATCAAAACTTTATTAAAATGTGAGTTCTTTACACTACTTAACTATATATTTTAGCCGCAGAAGCCGCCTACGCCGAAACCGTCCGCGACGCCACCTCCCGCACTAACGCCGACACCGATCCAAGCCACCAGCCCACAGGACGAGACGCCGTGGATATGTCACTGGCGAGGGTGTGGCAAGTAAGTGATGCCCACTGTGACAAGAAGGTATAGCCTCTAAGTCACAAAAAAAAAACAAATTCATGTGCTTAGTACAGTTCCCAAACCTGTATCGCAACTAGGGCATGCAATTATCCGCCCATTTTACTATTCGGATATTTCGGATACTGCCAGACAACTATTCGAATATATCCGGATAATATGGATATTTTGGATAACACTGTAAAAGAGGTAAATCAAACTTATAATCGTTTACAATCGACATTTTTATTACAAAAACTCGCCAACATCGTTTATTAAAGTTTTTCAGTTCGTACTAAAAGCAAAATCTGTCCGATCAGAGTTGACAGAGAGAAAAGCTATCATCCACGGGTTGTCTACCAATATGGTATAATAGATCGTGAGCTGGTCAAATGCTATCTTTTTTAAGATGGCTAGAACAATTGAAAGCACATTAGATGAAGACTGGAAATCTTACAAAGTAGTGCTTGGTAATAAATGAGACAAAGTCACATTACTGAAATTGCTTGATGTCAAAGTATCTGATGTATAAGTTGGATCAGCACAAACTAGTAGCCGCGAATGACATGTACTTTCATCGATTCCCTGAATATGAACTATCTTCTGTGCGTTTCGGGTCTTTCAGTTCTCGTTATCGCGATTGTGCAGTCCTATCTTCCGTTGGACAAATATGTGAAACTTTGGGTATTCCTAAAGAGGACTTTCCGGATTGGGTTTTTACTGTCCAGGCAGGAAACAAATTAATGCAAATCATGAATGATGAGAATCATAATGAGGCTCTGCTCCACATTCCTACTTCCCATATCAACTTGATTTTGGGTTGGTTACCAAAACAGCTTATTCAAGTGTAGCAAATCTTAGGATTTGCTACACTTGAATAAGCTGTTTTGGTAACCTCCTAAAGAAGTTCCTGCTAAATGCAACATAAAGAAAAGGTTAGCCTTTTCTTTATGTTGCATTTAGCAGGAACTCTATTTTGGTTCTGTGAGATCTCGTCAAGCAAGACACAATATCGAGATGAATCTAGAGAACAACACTACTAATCAAAGCCATCATTCCTGCCAATGCCTTTAAAGAAAATGTCATGCTTGTCAAAGCATTCACTGTTGATGGTCAACCAGAGTCCTTCCGATCTCTTTGCTTATTTTTCTCTGTTAAAGTAAATGATATTTCAGTTTCTGCTGCTTGTAATCACTGGGTGCTACGTCATCACCATCGCTGTCGTCAACTGAAGTCGAGCTCTGTGCAACAGCACTTTTAAATTTTCCCTATGATGAATCTACATAGTAATTGTCTCATTAGATGATTTTTTGAAGATATAGCATGAATTGTCACGATTGTGAATACCTATTTTATTAAAACACAACGTAAAATGTTATATTATCAAAAGGAAAATGGAACAAGAGTAACTATCCGTATTATCCGTTTTATCCGGATAGTAGAACAAATTTTATTCGGATAATATTTTCGACGGATATCCGGATAATTCGGATATCCGGATATCCGAATAATATGCCCTAATCGCAACTAATATCGTTGTGCGGACGGAGTTTAGAAAGTAAGAATAACGTGTATTTGGACACAGTTCTTGAAACACAAAATCATCATCATGATCATCATCAGCCTATTAATGTTCCCACTGCTGGGACAGGCCTCCTCTCTGTGAGAGTGAGTGGACCGTAATCTACCACGCGGGCCCAGTGCGGGTTGGTAGATGTCACATGTCTTCGAATTTTTTGGTCCTAAGACATGCCGGTTTCCTCACGATGTTTTCCTTCACCGTTTTGAGAGCAGTGGTGATGAAATTATTTACACAAAGTAAAGCGCCTGCTTGGGCTCGAACCCACGACCTACAACTCGTAAGTCGGGGTCGATACCACTGGGCCACCACTGCTCACCACACACACACAAACACAAAATGAAAAAGTGAAAATAATGTTATAAAAACAATAGTGTGTGCCTCACGGCTGCGCCAAAAAGGTTCATTCAGCATTAATGCCAGTCAAATGCTGTCTGACGCTGGTATTCTAATGAACCGTGGAAAAGTAACGGGGAGTACAAATAGTTTCAACATACCTAATACATAATGTTTATACTTCATTCATCATTCTCCTGCCCTTATCCCAATTTATTTGGGGTCGGCGCAACATGTCCCTTTTTTCCATACTTCTCTATTTGTCGTCATCTCAGTAGTCACCCCCTTTCTAGCCATATCATCTTTCACACAGTCCATCCATCGTTTCTTTGGTCTTCCCCTACTCTTATAGCCATCGAAATTCATACTCAAAGCCTTCTTCACGACATTTTCCTCATTCCTCCGCATCACATGCCCATACCATGACATTTTTATACTTCTAAATAAATAAATAAGCTAGTAAATTAGCTAGATGGATCCGTGCACCTGCACCGCTGGACTCACAGAGCGCCACAGGCCGCCGACCGTGGCGGACAGATACACAGATACACGCGGTTTAGTGAGTGAGCCTGTGAGCTTGCCATGTAAACGATTTAGTGCAGATAAATTATACAAGAACTTATACATGTTTCAATCCAACGGACTAAATCCTGGACAAGACTGTTGTTAAATTGTATTTTGATGCGATCACAAAGTTTTGCCAGCACAGTGAAATTAAATGTTTTTACTCTGCAATAAAGAACTTCGTACAGCATGAAAACTAGCAATTCGTTGCTTATTACCCGACTACGGCGAAGCGAAAAACATTGTTATGATTTTGACCGGTATGTATGAATGTATGTGGGTATGTATGTTCATCTTTTCCCTCATAACTTCTAAACTACTTATCATAATTTGACAAATGACACAGACAATAAATTAAAAATCCGGACTCACGTAATCTGTTCAATTTATGCCCTAACACGACGTGTGACTCCGAATTTTTAATTTGTTTGTCTGTGAGCTCTTATTTATATCATTTTAATTGGCGTTTAGTCGTAGTTGAGTTTTTTAATTACTTTTTTGTTTTTTAGTCTTCATAGTGTGATTTCCAATGAGAAGAACAATCAGAAACTGTCTAATTACATTATTTTTGTATCAGATCGTTCGCCAACGCAGCGGACGTATTCACGCACGCAGCTCGCACGCACTGCCCGCCCTCCGCCGGCGGGGAAGCGCCCTGCATGTGGCTCGACTGCGACCGAGTGCCGAGGAAGACCTTCGCGCTACTCAACCATCTCACTGACAAGCATTGCACTGCACCAGTAAGTATAACGCTATAAGGCACACATACGCACACATTTTACAAACAAACACACTCACACACTGTCTCAGATTATTTGATAAATCGAGAAGATTTGGCACAAAACTTCACTGAGTACTCACTAAGTCGTCGGGTCATAAATAAAAATGTGTAGCGCCTTGCGTCTTATCGACAGTTTGCCACCTACTCCATAAGCTCCATAAGTGCGAGAGAGACAGACTAATATACAGGATTTTTTTTTACTAGTGCGCCAACGTAAACACGTGACTTTACTCATCATTATGAACAACTTTTACAACGGGACCAAACCGGAAATAAAGTCACGTGTTTAAGTTTGCGCCCTAGTAAATTTTTTTTCCTGTAAAATAAAATAATGTTTATTATCTCCACAAATTACATTCTTATACTAGATAATTAGATATATGTAATAAGTTGCCAGATATTATGAAAAATTAAAATTGTAAGTTGTGGGAGATCTGAAGTCTTAAGCTTGTATGTTAGAAATACAGATCCCCTATTGTAACACATAGTAAAGATTGTCAACGTGGTACAATTGCGAGTGGTTGACGGTGTGTCTGAGTGCATGTTGTTTTAATAAATAAATGTTTGTTTGTTTGTGTGTGTGCGAGCGTGTATGCCTAATACCTAATATAAATGATTTGTGACCCGACGACTCAGTTCTTAAGCGGCGAGTATAGTAAGTTATATAACATATTATTATCAACCGAACAGGCTCTGAAAGCGATCTACAACTCCCGTCGGCACGCGGCCGCAGAAGGAGCGGACGGCAAGCCCGTCACGCTCGGGTACCCGCCGAACGCCGCGTTAGCTGCCCTTAACAAACATGCGGCTGACATGTTCAACCCGAGGGAGCTTATGGTAAGGATACTCTATAATAAAACTTACCCCAATAATTATAGAGTAATTAAAATTTTGAAGAAGAAATAATTGAAAAGACGCATAGGCTAAAGCCGCATCCCTAAAATTCCTAGCAAGAATCGAGCAGTACCTCCCGTACTATTAACGCTTTTGCGGAAGGTAAACGTCATAATAATAAAACTTCTATTGTGTCTCGTTCATAAAATAACATAACGCTAGTAATCCCCGACGGTCTAGACAGGTGTGTACCTACCTATTATAGTATACCCACATTTCACCAGTTACGTTTAAGTAATAGGGGACGAGCCTATTGCCAACAACCGGGCACAAATCCAGACTCCGGTGTCTCGTTCAGTGTCCGCGAAAGCGTTAATACAATTATTTTATAGGAGAATACAAAAATAAAATATAAGAAATACAAAAAAAGTGTGTTGGTTCTCAAGTCATATTTTCAACACTATATTCTTTCATTAACTGACTTGTTGGGATGCAGAGAGCTTATCATAGTCATTATATCCATTCTCAGGCTGCGTCCTATTTAAAGCGAACATCGCGTGAATACGCGATCGGTCGCGGTCATATGTCAGTTTTGTTCGGAAAACCGGAAAGCGCCCTATGTCGGCGCTGTCACGCGTTCAGGTTAACCGAATAAAAAGTGACATGAACAAGTCAATCGCGTATTTGCGGGGCGATCGCTTTTAATTAGGACGCGGGGTCATTTTACTTTAAATCAATCTCATATGGCTATGGTCTTGCTTATGTATATGACAACGATTGTGGAGTCAGACAAAAATAACTCTTATACTCTAGATATCATTATCAAAAAAAAAAAAAAAATGCTCGCGATATTGTGTATTTCGTCCAATACCTATACAGCCAAACTGTATTACTTTTAAATAATTATTTTGTCATAGTATATTTTCTAGTTACTCCTGCGTATTTTATGGAAATCAAATTGCGAGGTACTATCTTTAATCATATACAGAAATACTAAAGATCTACCCCCATATTCATAAACGTTGCTTAAAGCTAAGTCATGATTAGCGCTATTTCCCTACATTTTTGACGTTTAAACATCACTTAAGTTTATGAATAAGAGGGATTTCTTGAATGAAATTATTTTTACGGGGTGGCAAGGACATCAACGCTCAACCTGTTATCAAACCGAACGTAAAAAAAAATTTGCTGTTCCAAACATTTTGAACGCGTAGGTATTGCACTTTTCTATGAAACCGCTTGTTTTTTTATAACCGGCGAAATATTTCTACGGTTACTGTTTCCGCGTTCACGTCCCTGCCACCCTGTAGAAATAATTTCAACAAAGAATTAACTCTTTAGATACGTAATCTACGCTTGCATATTGGACTAGGTAATTGTTCATCAGAGTCAAATCGAACGTCGCAATTTGATAAACCTATACCTGCATACAACGCTACCAGGTTCTTTTGAGGTAAACGGTACTAACGTTGTCAACTTGTTTTGTCAATACAATTTCTGTGTCAATTTCACAAATGCGCCAACAACGCTTCCTGTCAATGTCTGTCAGTCATCAAAAGAGCCTTGTATCACTCTAGTCACAACCACTAATAGTGTCACGCTGCGTGTGACGTCACTAACGTGTCTATGTGTTTGTGCACGCGCAGCACAGGGCCGAACTCAGTCGCACGCCGGAACAACTGGTGAGACTCACACCTAAAAGTGCAACCAGACTGCGGTCGATCGACTTCGAACAGTCGATATTGTCAGTCAAATCATTTATGTCAATTGCACTTTTGAATGTCAAGATTTCAGGAAAATAGAATTTATTCTCCTTTCGATTGATCGCCTTATTCAGTATTTTATTTCGATCGATGAGCGATACAAGTTAATTCCATATCATCGATCGAATGAAGATTGTCGACGTCAAATGAAAGCAATTGATAGAGTCGATAGACCGTGATGGGGTTGTTTTCTGGAAGCTACACCGCGAGAGAGCGCTGTATGTACTTGTCAAAGTGATCTTGAAAAGCGACCAATCGACGACAAGACAAAACATTTTATTAACTAAGAACAAAGTCAAAGTCAAATAATTTATTTCCATTAGGCACATAAAAGGCACTTTTGAATGGCAATGATTCACAAAAACTAAAAACTGGTAGCTAAATGAAAGTAAAAAACACTTAGCGCCATCTACGCGGAACTAATTTGACAGTTTTCTTCCCCATTCTGCGGCCATGCGGCACAATGCCAATATTGTGCCGCATGTCCTGAACGGTTGATTTCATCGGTCGACCGCAGTTTGGTTGCACCTAACACCTGTGTTGTTTTAGCTTGTGTGTATGTCAGTGTGTTTGTTTGTATGGTCTGTTCTAAAAGTATTTGATAAAAGTGTATACAAACCCTGTTCAGGTATAATTATTTCGTAATCACTCACCAAAGTGAATTATTTTGTAACAAATTCATCTGTATATAAAAGGTTTCAACTTTATCTGTCACTACTTTTCCTACAATTTGATTATTCCTTGAATAACATTATTAAATTATGATTGAAAAATCATTGATGAAAATTAAGGTTATAAAACTTTATACAAAAAAAAAACATCCGACTTCGGAAGGCATCTTTGGTTTTGTATTTTCGTTTTTTGCCACCAATTTCTGAAATTAAAGTTATTTATCACGTTTTAGTGTTTTTTTTTTAAGTCTGTCGTTTTTTTTTCATTTCATAATTAATTTATGATTGGCGGAGTAATCGCGTAACATACATACTTACAAAAAAATGGAAAAAAAAACATAACAGTCGAATTGAGAACCTCCTCCTTTTTGAAGTCAGTTAAAAATTAACCTCAATTACGAAATGAAAAACATCATTGATCGGTGATTTAAAATTATAATTTCGGGTTTAAGTATTCCAATAATCAAATCAAAGCACTCAATTTGTAAGTGGTACTACAAATTGGCATCCACAGGTACGTTTTCTGATCCATTTGTTTACATTTTAATCATATACTTTTCGAACAGACTATAATCTATTATGTAGAAAAAGAACTCAGTCGCACGCCGGATCAACTGATGACATTCGCACATACCACCCGTCTTTGTAGCTTGTGTTAATGTCAATGTATGCGTTATTTTTTGTAGTGTCTGTAATTTTTGTCGTTTTATCACGTTATTGTTTTTTTTTTTATATCCATTTATCAGTTCTTTGAAGTTGTGTAATTATTATTAGGCACTGGGTAGATTTTGATGCACAAAGTTACTTCTAGTGCATGAAAGAAAGGGGTGTTTTCTCGTGGACCAACTTTTTGTCCTATCAGTAGGTTCACGAGGGTATGTTATTACTGTAGGTCCTACTGAAGTGTTAAAACCAAAATTTACCTCATGTATAAAGAAATTAGACAATAATACGCATTCATAGAAGATAATACAAAAAAAAAAAAAACATAATAATTATTGCATCTTAACTTCTCTTCTAGAGGTTCTCTCTTGGTTTAATAAAAAAACTTAACATTTAATTAATATGTCAATAATGACTTATTTATGACATGTTTTGCAATAGTCCTGCACCAAACGAGGGTTGTCCTTGGGTGCACTTCAAGTTGCAATCCATATTTATTATGGATAATCGTCGGTTGATGCCTCAACACTTGAAATTGTCTAAGGGATCTCTGCGAGTTGGCTTCGATCCCTCGTACGCCTTCCAAAGGTCCGGGACCCTAGACATGACAAAGACTTGTTTAGATAAAACGTTTCAACACTTCAGTAGGACCAGCAGCAATAACATCATTGTGGACCTATTAGTTGGACAAAAAAGTTGATCCACGAGAAAACACCCCAAGTTTGTTTTTTACTATCACATGTAACCGTTGTTTTTCGTGTATCCGTTATTGTGTATGTCCTAGTATGTTAAATAAACAGTATGCATGTTATTTGTCCACGTCTGCTACGCTTCGATGCCACTAGAAACTCTCATTATATATTACAGTTTCATATATTATGTGCATTTCTAAAAAAAGGGGTAATAGGTCGACTATTTAGCGATGGCACGTACGAGTGAGATAGCGATATAAAACATCAATGCTACAGAAAGAGAGAGGGAGAGTAAAGGTTTTTGGTATTGCTTAGCTATCGCTAAATAGTCTGCCTGTATATATTAAATAAGTGGGTTTTTTATTGATTATAATGTTATCCGTTTGACAGGATGAGAACGAGGGACCAGTTACGAAGAGCATACGGTTGACAGCAGCGCTCATATTGAGAAATATTGTCATTTACTCCAATACTGGACGGAGGTAAGAAACACACAATTTTGATCAAATTTAATCTTAAGGCAACTTGGTGGTGTATTCTGCTCAGTTATCGCTCAATAGAACTGAGCAGAATACACCACCAAGTTGCCTACAAGCCATAAATATACAGTTTGAGGTTAGCCTAGTCATAAGTTCGTTGGTTACATGACCTTCGACGATGACGCGACCACACTTATCGACGCCGACCACGTATAGCGACCACATTTGTCGCATTTAGTTCGACGTGGTCGCGAGTCGCGTTGTTCGAACCGAAACAAGGCGACCGGCGTCATTGCATGGACATTTTTTGACCGGCTGAAGAATATTCTGCGTTGACAAGTGTGGTCAGTGCTTAACTAGTCTTGAGCGTCAGCAATAATCGATCATTACCTAGCAGTTATAGTCCGTGCGCGACTGCTAGTCACCGCCTGACGTATGTAAGCGGTAAGACGGGGAGGGCGCCATTAACAAAACTGGCAGACAGAGGTATCTTGGCCTTCGTCGACCTCCGCCGTCTCTCCTCTCCCATGACTCATGCGGTGACTAGCAGTCGCGCAAGGACTATACAAAAGAAAAAAAAAATTAATATCGAATATGCGTTCTATATAATGTTTTTGTTACAGACAACTCCGGTCCTACGAGGCTCACCTAGCAACGATCGCGCTAAGCAGCGTGGAGGCTTCTCGAACTATCGCGCAGGTTCTATACGACATGAACAACATTTGAGAGTCGCTCAATGGGCATGCGGCCCAAGACTAGCGTTTACAGTACATACCGCTGCTGTAAATAGATACAAAGAGATGGCATATAGACTGAATAGAACGAGGTTTTCTCTTTTCTGGGAAGCCGAAGATTTTTTGAAACACAAATAGAAAAAAGGTTGAATATCGAACGTCAATTATTCTCATTCTAGTTTGACTGAGTTTGTACTGCGCCTTAGTTATTTGTGCGGGGAGACGGGGCAGTGCATGTCGTTCATTCTACAAACTATAGTTAAAATGTATCTATGACATATATTTTCACCAATCACAAGACGGCTTTTACAGGAAGAGAAAACTTGGTTTAATTCTGTCAGAGGCAAATTTGTGAAGACTTAAAAAAGTGGTAATATTAAAAAGTGGAATGCTTCCTTAGACAATGACAAAGTTGTGATTGCAAATATATAACAGCAAATTGTAAGTTTTGTATGTGATTCGTTAAGTGCATTTCTCGGGACGTTAACCGACTTTAAAAAACAAGGTGCAATTCTTTGTTGTCTATCTTTTTATAGTTAAGTGATGATCTGAGTTAAGATACGGAAAATAATTATGATTAAAACTATTATAATAAGAAAGAAATGTGTGCAAATTAGCTTTTCACTAATATTTAGATTTAATTTAATACTGATTATGACAGCTTTTGAGCGTTTTAAGTACCGGTGTTGAGAGAGGTTAACCTATTCACCGCTTGGTTTTATATTAATTGCCGTGCCCCCAGCGCCCAGCTAATACATCGACAAAGAAATATCTACGGCGAATAGGTTGTGTAATCAAATAAAAACGAACCCTTTGCATCCCTGTCTGTGTAGTTTACTGTGTGTACATAAATAACATAATAATATGTTAAAAGATTGTCTTCAATGATACCTCATTTATTACAACTAACAATTTAATTTGTAAAATCACACGCGAAAATCTAACGCCATTCAAACCCAACCTAGCTGCCATTCTGGCAGATCACCATGGCCGACACGCATGCGGGTCATTCGCGCGCATGGCACGGAAGCTTTGAAGCGCTGAGGAGCGCGCTGGCACGTTACACATATGTTTTTAGTCATATACGACTGAAAACCTATGTTATTTATTTATTTGGCGGCACGGGCACGAAAACATTTGTCGTATTAATCCGACTTGGGCGGTGAATATGTTAAAACCTTTGTTATGTAACCTATCTTTTTGTAACCTTATTATTGCATGCGACTCACAAAGTGGCGCTGTTAAAATTGTTTATGATATTTACACTACGTTTGCATTGACGCTACGTGACGTACGTACTGTCATTTACATTGACGCTACGACATTTACATATTAATGCACATTAAATTTTTCAACCGGATAGTTTGACGATAACCTTATTATCGCTTCCATATTCGCGCCTTTATTACTGAACTATCATATATTATTATCACCTTATCACGAGCTGTTATCGCGTCACGTTCTAAATACTTTTTCGCATATAATTCTTTTAAAAATGTTCCTTAGTAAATTGGAATGAGCCACTGTTTAAAGAGCCATTTGTAATAGGTACCAGTATAACTCGCATTATTAACATAAGTATGTAAGTTTTGTACTACGAATTAATTAAATAATAATTATACATTTTAATAACCACAGGTTGTTGTCAAGTACTTATGCATTTCAATCATTGAAGGTGTGCGTTGCAAGACTACAGACCGAACATGTCCCTTACCGTCATGTTGGCACAATTGCTTGTCAAGCTTAGTTTCAATTTCAATACTAATAGAGTTCAAAATGGCCACTAACTGAACAGAGCTACCAATCGCGTCACGGGAAAAATTATTATGAACGCACTGTTAGGCCTTGTTCCCACTATGTCATTTTCAACAGATTATCCTGTCATTTAAAGCGACGCGCGTTGTGGCCTTTATATTTAAATGGAGGTGTTCACAAATAGGACGTCACGATTAACTGTACATCCAACGATAAATTTATCGTCACGACATAGTGGGAACGTACCCTAAGGGCCAGTTTCTCGAACGAAAAGTATCTAAAAATAAATGTGACAAATTGTCAAGCGCGCGTAAATTGTTGCGATTGGCTGTTGATAAAGCATTCAACCAATCACTCTAGAAACTGGCTCTAAGCATTTGTTTTAAGAGCGCACCGAGCGTTTGCTTTTGTCTCGTCTTTTTCTTTATGTGTAAAGAGTAAAGAAAACAACCACACTTGCACTTTTCAATGTTTTTCGTTGTTATTTTCATCATATTGCTCTTAAATAAAACACTCGCGTATAAACGCTTCAGTGAATAAACTTTATTTGGGTAAATGAATCATAACATAAAATTATAATGATTAAATTGCTTATCTATATTAAAAAAGAAAAACTTTGCGAATTTATTCTATTGAGCCAACTTTATCAAATCGTGTTTCCATCACATAAACTGCCTTGTATATCCCCAATAATACAAATATATTTCCCTACATTTAAATTTAATTGTTTACTACTTCAAAAAAGGGTTATAAAAACGTGTGTGTGTGTATAAAAAGCTCGGTACCACCAGTGTTGGCTTGTGCAGGATCACGAACCAATAACATTACATGCTCTGTGACCAATAAGACAAAATTATTTTTGTACTTTGTTCGGTATCATTATTTGCGCTTGTATTTAAAAACGAACGATTCTAATAATATTCGGGCCATATACATTGATTTTCACGTGAGTTTCGTTTCATTCTCGCATGTCAAAATTGTACGAGGAAAGGAAAATGCTTTATCATTATTATATTGAGAAGACTTTTATGGCATTAAATATGATTTTGCTGTGTTGTATTGCTATTGTATACATTACTGCCGAAATAGTTTTTTGGACTTTCAAGGTTGACAAAATTCTAATAAGTAATATTTTTTATTACTATTAATAAGCTAAGGTTTCCTAGAAACCGTTTGTGTACTTTCACCTTTTTGTAAAAATATCTCAAGTGTACATTACTGTGTAGATTTAAAATAGTCTAAAAAAAATCTAGGTTAAAAAGTGGATGACAAGTATTATTTTTGCATGTCCGCATGAATGGTTTAAACTAATTTAATTTAATAACAATGGGAGACTGTAACAATGAGGACAGTGAATCGATTTAAGTGCAACGGAAAATACATAATTTTTCGATAATTTTCAGTGTTTTATTTTAGTAAAAATACAAATAAATACTTATTTTATTTCAGACTTTGATCCATATGGTAATAATACATTATATAATGCTCATTTTAGGCTATTATCAGCAACAAACGTAATACAAGATTTTAATTCATTTATTTATTTAATACTTAAAGCACAGAAATGTACAGAGGCGGACTTAATAATGCCATAGGCATTTAAATTCGTACATTTGTTGCGCTCACCTGATGCACCAAGTACACTCGTCCCAACACGTCGTGTACATGTGGGGTACATGTACACGACGTGTTGGGACGAGTCGTCGAGTATACGTCATAATAATAATAATTCAAATTATTTTATTATAATTATAATATATTATTAATAAAAATAAACTCATAATATACAAGGTGGAGACAATACAAAAAAATATTAAACGGCGTGTCCATAATGACGTTCCCATTCTGTATTCAAAAATTCAATTGAATATATTCAATAGTTTAGTCATTATACACTCGAGAGCAATGAATCCGGGTCACTTAAAGAATGTTAAAAATCTCGGAAACTAAAAATGATAGGTTAATGCAATAAATTGTATTTAATAGACAATGTAATACTCCTTAAATGAAAGTAAAAAAAATATGAGTCACCATACATTTTATTAACACAAAATTACATAAAGAAAAAAACTGCTGATCTCTCCTTAAAACAAAAATAGGAAACATGAAATTTTTGAACTTTATTACGATTTTCTTGAATTTTAATACTTCGTATTGCCTCCTCGTGCTTCCATTACTGCGTTTACGCGGTTTGGCATGCTGTACACCAAGTTCCTTATACGATTTTGGGGAATATTCTCCCATTCCTCTGTGAGAGCAATTTTGAGCTCACGAAGCGTGATTGGGGGAGGGTTTCGTTGTTTTACGCATCTGCCTAGCTCGTCCCAAGCATGCTCGATCGGGTTGATATCCGGGCTGCGCGCTGGCCACTCCATACGAGTAATGTTGATCTCTTGAAGGTAGTCATTCACAATCCTACCTGTATGAGGTCGGGCATTGTCATGCATAAATATAGCATCCTCACCTAAATTGACCATAAATGGACCAACGTGATCATTGAGGATTTCTTCCACATATCTTACGCTAGTTAAAGAGCCGTTTTCTATGATCACCAGCTCTGTGCGACTTTCAGAAGAAATTCCGGCCCACACAAGTACAGACCCACCACCGTAGGCTACTTTTTCTTCGATGCATGCTTGCTTGAATCTTTCCCCTGGTCTTCGATACACTCTGTGTCTGCCATCGTGCTTGTAGAGCATAAATTTTGATTCGTCGGAGAACATAACTTTTGACCAATCTTCAATACTCCAATTTACGTGGCTCTGGGCATATCTTAGTCTTGAAATACGATGTCCACGCTCCAGTTTAGGGCCGTTTGCAGGTCTAAGGGGTTTTAAGTTAGATTCAGCAAGCCGACGTCTTACTGTCCATGCACTTGGGTTACTTCCTCCGAGGCGTCGAAACTGATTTGTGAGTTCAGTTCCTGTGAGAAAGCGATTTCGAAGCATGGTGTTCACCAAGTATCGGTCTTCTCGTGCTGTGGTACACCTGGTTCTGCCCGTTCCTGGTCTGCGTAGGTTAGAACCAGTTTCTTCGTAACGTCGGAGAACTCGTTGTACTGTTGACAGCGACACACCGACAGTCCTGGCTGTATCGCGCTGACTCCGGCCGGTTTCCAGCATTGTAAGTATTCTGGTGCATTCTTCAGGTGTAAGCGACATAATTTCAGCTTGAATAATGAATATAGAGCACTATCAACATGGTTTATGTACCCACATAAATTACAGATTACAAACAAAAGCAAAACCAAATGCTGTAATTTCGCAGTTCCATCTTCGAAAGTGGCCCTTTTTCAAATTTGATTTTTTTATGATATAACTTTACAATAACTAAGAAGTTTTAATACCTTCATTTAAGGAGTATTACATTGTCTATTAAATACAATTTATTGCATTAACCTAGCATTTTTAGTTTCCGAGATTTTTAGGATTCTTTAAGTGACCCGGATTCATTGCTCTCGAGTGTAGCTCGGCAAAATCCACGGTCGGCTCGGGCTATTCCGTTTATCTACCCCAAAAATCCACCCTAAGGTGGATATTCTGAAATGTATGCCCGAGAATTCACCCATGGCCTAGTTGGATAAACGGAATTTATAGGCTTATGGTGGATCTAATTATACATTACATTTAATTCGTTTGAAAAACATTTTTTTTTTCGAAGCTAGGATTTATTTGACAGTTCCAAAATACTGTCTGCATTAGTAGTGCCAGTATTTAAATTTTTTGTTGTATGGTTGTCTCCACATTACAAATGTTTTTTTTTTTATATTTAAATTTAATTACAATCAAAATTCATTAAAAAATTCGTATTAAAATTTAAAAAACAATTTGATTACAATGTAATTGTTCGTCAAAGAAAGAAAGAAAACGACACGTAGCACGCTTGTAAATATAAATGTTATACCTCCAAGCGCGCTACGTGTCGTTTACAGGCAGCAGTGAGTTATGTATGATGGCACAATCAAGCCTTTCCCGCGAGTGCGGTCAGCATGCAGTTGGCTGGCACTTCCCCGCACTAATGGCGCGACACGGCTTCACTGATGACCTCCAGAATTTCGTTTACGCTACCACGCACCCGTTTTCGTAGGGTGGTATTGAAACCATCAGAAGAGCCTACAGAAACTACTAGTTAGAGAAAATGTTAGCAGAACCCCTTCGCGTATTTCCTTTTCAGTGTTCAATTCCAGACATTTCGCAAAATTCAATCGCAGAATGATGAAGTTAATTAAACAGTTATTGGACAAAGGTCATCCATGAAACTGTAGTCATCAACAATACACAAAAAAAAAAACAACGGGTTGCACTCCGGGAGTGGCGGCAGAAGTGAAAACTTAAATATTTTGGAATGGTTAGGGAATAATTTCGTACGAATTGTTTTATTTATCAGTATAAAAGTACTTTGTGTTTAAATACAATATTCATTAGACAAAAATAAACAATTTATTTAAACACTTTTCATGAAGTATGTTTTGACTGCTTTTTTTACCCATCAATATGGGTAAAATTTCTTACCTCGAAATCTTTATGAAGACTATTTATTTTGTTATTTACTTTTTCGGTTGCTAGGCAAGGGATCTTACGGTCACGTCCTGACGCGAGTTTAAAATTGTTTACCTATCCCAAAAAAAGTGCACAACGCCGCTAAATAAGTTTTCACTTAAAAAAAAAACTGTTTGTTCCGGCTAATCTCCGAAACAGCTGGACCGATCTTGACGGGACTTTCACTGGTAGATAAAACAGATAACCGATGTTTTACGGAGTTAGGCTACTTTTATTTAAGAAAATTTATTTTTATTTTTTATTAACCAATTTTTTATTGTTGAATATTCCAATATTTAATAATGATTTTCTTTCTTTTTGATAGTAGGTATAATACATTGCAAACTATAGTTTTGTATAATTTAGAAGCATTTTTTCAGTTTTTGTAAATGTGAGTACCATGGGGCTGTTTATTCTGTTATTATAATATGTTTTATGTTGACTTGAAAGAGCATGGCAGTTGAGACTGTCATGCTTACTTAAATGTCTCGCCGATGGTGGCGAGTGTGTTGGATCATTCGGTTCCCTACAAAATGGTTGAGCTGGATGGTGCTGATCCACGCGTCATGTTCGTGAACACCCTGCCGTCGGTTGAGACTGGTCATCTCTTTTCTGCCAAGGCTTATTTTAAATCTTATACCTACTTTGAATTGTCTCTATTTTATTTTTTTCACATTGTTCTTACATGTAGAAGCAACAAGAATAATGTACCCAGGATTTTGTAATGACTTTATTTAAAAGCGTGTCCTGGGAGTTTCTTGCCCGTTCTTCTCCACAGAGATCTACTTTTTGGAATGGGCGACTAGCTTCAACTTTCTGACTAACTGACCGACTCTTTGACAATTCAAAAGTGCCTGTACCTAAATGGTTTAACTGAAATAAATGCTTTGAGTTTGAAAAAACCACGCGGGCGGCAGCTAGTGTTCAATATTTTATTTGTTTAATAATTGTGTTCATTTGACGACGTTGGAACCAGAGTGATCTAGGGCACAAAAGTATGTATTCGAGAAAAATAAGGAAACGCGTTAGGCTTTGTTGTAAGAAATGTATGAGGCTTATATTATTATATTTTAGTTGAATGTAACTCTGATGAGTTTAAAATAAAAAGGGAACACCTTTTATCAATTTAATTTATTTAATAAAGCGATTTTTTTTATTTTACGGGAAAAAAATCACTTAGATCACTATGGCAGTTCACGTATTTGAAAAATATATTAACAATGTAGGTAGAAACTTTAATAATCAAAACCACCACTAAAAATCACGAAAAAAATTATCTTTTAATCATCACCTAACACAGCAGGCAACAAGTCTTCATCAACCAGTGCTTCCTGATTGCCTCTTCTTTTAGGATCATGTGGTAATGTCAAGTAAAACTGATGATGAATGGGAGGAACGAATTTTAGAATTTTTCTTAGTCTTGTATTTTTTTATATGTTATTGGTCTTGTTTCGGGGGCTTTTTCTGGTATACCTATAACTCTTTAGGTTTATAAAGAATGTTTCAAAATCCATATGATTTGGTTTCAAATCAACAGTTTCATGTTTCTCGCACTTAGATCAGTGTGGCATGGCTTCACTTTGCAGACCGTACCAATTCTATAGTGACATGTTGTGATCCCTCAAGGAATAAAGCCACTGAAGAGCGCTTAGATCAGTGTGGCATGGAAGAATTATGGTTTTTCTATGCCACTGTGTAAAAACTAAACCAAACCTAAACCTCTCATAACTAAACCTCAGTATTGGTAAAAATGCCACTTAGATCACTCTGGTTCCAACGTCGTCATTTGTAGGTTGAAAAGTCTATTGAAATTAGTGTCTTGTTTATTAATATTTGCGTGATTTTGGCCAAAATGTGCAAACAAGTTCTGTAGGTACCAGTACCACATCTTTTGTACCTACCACATTAGGAGCAAATAATGTTCTTCAATCCAGCGCTGGATAGGTACTGGACTAGGATTGAAAAGTGTTGGTTGGTCAGTACCAGGATGACCTACCAACCTAATCCAGTGGGATTGTGTTTGTGGACCAAGTGAGCCACCACTGGATTGAAACACTGGATCACGTAGCACAAGCTAAGTGTCACAACTTTAATTGTAAGTTATTCAACGTTCAAATGATATTAGTGGGAAAAGTGGAGAGATTGAAAGTTCTATTCATACAGATGAATGTGTTAACGGGATCACTTTCATGAAATGCTTTTTGATAACGCCTATGTGTAGATGAGTAGACTGTATTGCACTCAAAATATATTTACCTTACCTTCATAAGTACTTCTTTTAGAATCCATGCATACAATTTGTCACCAGTCCAGATAAACAGATGGTCAGTAGGTCATCTTGGGCGAGGAGTTGCTGGCTGTTGTTGAAAAATAATGGTGCTCATTTCCACACCACCCTAGAGGTAGAGCACAAGGTGCGTTTTTTTATAGTGGTGTCCCCGGTAGGCCTAATCCACTCGCAACAATTACTTTACCTGGTATGGCGGCATCGAACCCTCCATATTGTTGCATTTAACAAACAAGGTTGACTTCAAATCGTGAAGCGCTACTCTTCGTGTAGCCCTAACATTTCCCTACACTTAATACTAGTATTGATTCAAAGCGGAACTCGCGTTCCGCTCGGTATGCATTACAAAAGCCCAGACTTCAGCGATTTTAATTTGAAAAACAATTTTATTGTGTTATCAGGTAGGTCACTTTTTTTTTTGTAAAAAACATATTTGGCTTCTTGTGTAACCTTAATTTCAAGTGAAATTAAGTAACGCTGGACGATTGGAATGCATAGAATTTATAAAACATGGTGAACAAAGCTAAACTGCAACGTGTCAGTTACACTTCGTTCTACTGGACCTGGATTATACCTTATACCCTTATCTGGGCATTTATTCGTCTAGTCCTCATCTCATCATTGATTATGGCCTGTCACAGGAACTCAGGAACAGCGTGGTCCTTCGGTAACCGCGCCTCTTCAAATTGCATCATCATTTTCTAGAAGCTTCGACTCGCATCCTTCCATTGTTTCTTGATAACCTTGAAAGTTAAAAGGTTCGAAATAGTATAAACTAGTTTTAACAGTACACGAATTTATCAATTTAAGACTCGATTGACTAGTAAAAACTCACAGGGCTTCATTTTTCCAAAGATTTTGAGATGGATACCACGATCAATGATCAACCAAAGGACAGCCATTGCATTGCGCGTTACGAAAATGAATGAATGAATGGAAAAAAATGCGATGAAATGACAATCGTTTGTTTGACAATGAAATTACAGTGTTCCAAACTTTCAAGTTTGAATTAAATAGTGCTGCACGCCAATGGAAAAATGATGATACTTATCGATAGTATCGATGTTTAAAAGGAAGTATTATTGAAGTCTGTGGCCCGAACTAATCGACATGGTGCATAGTCTGTCTCCTCTAAAGCCTCCACCCACAGGCGCGTTATTATCTCGCGATAATAATGCAAGCGCTAGGAAGCGTTATTGCGATATCTGACTATTTGCGATTACACACGGCTGCTATTATAACGACACAATAGAAGTAGGACGCTTGCGTTCCTCCGTCCTGCAATATTCCAATGTTTTCTTAGAAGATTTTGTAGTAGGACGCGTGCGATCTTACACACACCTGCGTTAGCAACTACGTTAAAACGGTGTAGGCGGGCGGGGGGCCTGTAGTGTAGGTTATACGCAGACGTTAAAAATATCGGACGATTAAAACGCGCCTGTGGGGGACAGGCTGGGGATGTTAGGCTCAATGATACCAATCAAAATTACCTACACATTCATTGCTCGCAACAACAACTCCCAAATTACTTCGTACCTTAACTAAGGAGGTTAATGATTCTCTTCATTTTCTTTCATCGGTGATCGCGTTTTTTTTATACTTCGCAGATTTTTTCTGCACATTTCACGGTAAACTGCCTACTTCGATTAAAAACGAACAGTTACCACTGGTTCAAAATTGATTGTTTCTTTCAATCATCATTTAAATAATAACAGTGAAAAGGTGGCAAATCTTACTTTCATTTTTTGGCTTTCAAATAGCCAAAAAATGAAAGTAAGATTTGCAGCAATCCCCGCTAGCTCGACAGTACTAAGACTGCAGTTATGCAAGTGTATTTACGGGCGATTACCTGTAAATCAATAAACGTACGCAGCCGCCGTTGCATACTTAGTTATTGTTGCATTTTATGATGAGTTGATGACGTAAGTTATCTATCGGTGCATTCTAGATCAATAAGAAACTATAAGATGGGGATGGGATGCTAGATTTATTTTCCCAAACTTTAACTAGCTAACGGTAACATGTCATTGACAATCAGCAGATAAAATATAGCCATCCAATGCCATTCAATGGCACCTAAAAGCAACCCATGAATAATTTAAAAATAAACGAAGCCTTTTGCATGACCTTATGGATTAATAATGCTGTAAGTTTTCATGAAAGTTAACCGGTCGGGTAGTGTAGTATTAAAATTGTGAGGAAAATGGCACTAAACTACGTCTTAAATCCTCATTTTATACATTGAAGCGTTTACCTTTTATCCTTATTTTAATTTGTTCATATAGAATGACCAGCATATCTTGACGGGTGGTGAAATTGGGAACTGTTTGTTATAAATGTTATCTAAATGGGTAGGATAGAAGACAGTAGGCCAACTATTCCATACCAGTCGCTGTCATGTTAATAAACGGTACGCGCAGGTATCGATGTATTTTACTTATTAAAACATAATTATTTAAATATTTTCTTATAATAGTCAATTATTAGACAGTTTAGCATTAAAAAATTATACAGGCTCTATTACACATCAATGAGAGATCCATAAAAACGAATTCTGGAATATTCAATACAGTCAGTCGTAAATAAATATGGGGAACTTTTAAATATTTATTCATTAAAGTAATAAAATACTGTAAAATAATCTTGTGAATGATTACATCGATATTTCAAAATCGATAGCCGTGCAGCACTAGCCTGAGTTGCCGTATCAATCAATAAAAATAAAACAAATACTGGCCGACACGACATAACAAAACTATTATTTCCAGGTAACTAATGGCAAAAAGAGCAATTAGTTATAATTACAAAATTATTGTTTGTTTTATTTTTGAGTGTCCTAAAGGTTTTTTGACCGCACAGTTGATTCGTCTGTTGCGAACTCGAAGGCTTTGTAGTTGAACATCGTTATCAGAGATGGCGTTGTTTTCAACAAAAAGTAGTTTCATTATCCGAATGTCACTATTGCGTAGGAGCGTCATCAATTCAGCCGAAAGACTTCACTGCTGGACATAATGCTTCCCCCATGGGCGTCGCCAAGGGGGGGGGGGGGGGGCAGATTCAAAAACATATCTATAAAGCCAATTCTCAAACTCGCATCATGCTTTTTCTATCCTCCATATATCAACTTGCCCCCCCCTGGGCGATAGGCTGGCGACGCCCTTGGCCTCCCCCATGCACCACCATTGCGACCGGCATATAATACACGCGACCGGTTCTGTGGATTGTGCTTCTCGCATCCAGCGGATTCCTGCGGCCTTCACCAGGTCATCGGTCTACCTGTGGTATTCCAACGCTACGTCTTCCGACGCGCGCGTAGGAACGTAAATAAAGACAATAATAATATTCCGGATTTTCAGTAGCATACCAAATCAATGAAAAATTGGCTTAGGGTTATTAAAATTATTTTCTGCTTTCACTATCACTAGTTTAGATCCCAATGCGTACATTTGGCGTGGCGTTGCTACTCTGTCTTATCAGTGAGGTACATATTTAAAAAAACACATACAAAACTTTACAAAACCGTAAGTTTTGAAATCCTCTATTATTCCACGAGCAATATATTTTGTAATCACGTTCTCAAAAACGGCTCTAACGATTTCGATGAAAGTTGGAATATACAGGTTTACGGGGTCTAATAAAAATCGATCTAGCAAGGTCTCATATCTGGGAAAATTCGTTTTCTCTATTTTCACAGCATGTCAGGAATGTGACCAGTGGCGTAGGTAACCAAAGATCCTGGGGCAAAAATATTTACTAGGGCCCCAACTAAACTGTTTAAAATCGTTTGTTCCGTATTCGTCGTGTTCCGAATTCGACGTTTTTCGGCAAACATAAATAAGTTGCCATATTAAAGTCGCGTTCCTGGAATCTGGTTTATTTATATTCCGAGTGTGGGATAAATTTTCACTAGGTACTCCAATTTATAGTTTGTAAGTCAGAATCCGAGGGGCTTTGCTGAGCTTTGGGGCCCCGGGGCGCTGCCCCGTCTAGCCCTCCGGTAGCTACGCCACTGAATGTGACACAACGTTGGTGTTACCTGTTCACCCCAGTAGAGCGCTCGTTCGACCAGCACCCTCATTACGTTAAATTACGTAATGCACAATCAATTTTAATCATTGCTTCATAAGTTCGACAAAAAAAATTGAGCAGATTTTTTTTTGTCGAACTTATGAAGCAATGGACTGGCAATCTTTTTCAATTGGTTTCAATTTAAAATTGATCGTGCATTGCGTAATTGGGGGGCAGGTAGTGTGATTGATGTATATATTACTAATATACATCAATCACACAGTTTTTAATTTAAATATGTAACATTATTTTTGCGTGCCACACATATTAAATTCTCAGTAGAAAAATATAAATGAAACCGCAACAGGAGTTTCACATTATAGTCATAAAGTGGAATTTTGATGTGTCGAGCGACCACCATTTCTCATTTGAAACCTTGGTACAGTACGACACAACTTAGATGTAGCATAGATTTGAAAATTTTCATTCATTCATTTCAATTTTACGAATGTATTTGGCTATAAGACTTAACAAGTTATTGCGTTTTCGAAAGATCATTTTCACCTGAAGCAGTAATAAAGATTGGTGATTTTGAAGGCGCACTCAGTTCGGATGGTGATAGGTTTTACGAATTTTGCCGATGCTACATCTAAGTTGTGTCGTACTGTATTAAAATGAAGATATCAAATTCCCGTTGTGGCTAGAAATGTCTATTGCTAGGGATGTCACTTAGGGTTGCCAACTCTACTTTAAAATATAGTATAGGTACTGCTATAAAAATACTTTTCAACACAGTTGCTCGTAAAGTGGCTCTTATTTAACCGCTTTTAGGTTCATAATGCAGTGTATTATAGACACGTGCTTTTTTCTTTACATAATCGCACTAGTGCGGTAATGTGCGGCATAGATAACTATTTACTAGTCGGAGTAATGACATGGCAGTCTGGCAGTATGGAATTAGTAAGTACTATCAAGGCACGACATGTCTTTCGTATTGCGACTTAATATAGTGTGACAAAGTAAACAGGTTTTTGGAACGAAGTTCTTTAACGCGGCTTCATTCTTGCGTCTGTCTTTTTCTAATTCGATAGAGAGAGAAAGAGAAAGTGTGAATTTCGTCAAAATGGAAATCTAAGATGGCGGCTGCGAAAATTTTCTCATTTTTCGTCATGGGTATCGTTTTCGTGTTTTCGATGGTTCTAAAGCCGATAGTGAGGTCAAAATGGAAATCCAAGATGGCGGCTCCGAAATTTTTCTCATTTTTCGTCATGGGTGTCGTTTTCTTTATTCTATACATAAATGACATTATAAAAATAACCAAGCATAAATGCATATTATTTGCCGATGACATATCTATTTTAGTGACATCTGATAAAAAGAAGAGTACCATTACAGATCATGAGTTGGATATTAATAATACAATAGATACATTATTGGATTGGCTTGACATGAACCATTTGAAAATAAATTTAGACAAATCTGTTTACATTCAATTTAATCAATCGAATAATAATAAATACAATATCAAAATGAATATAAATAAAATCAATGAAGTGACACATACAAAGTTCTTAGGCGTAATAATAGATAAAGATATTAACTGGAAAGAACACGTAGATAATGTTAGCAGTAGAATTAATAAATTCGTATATGCACTAAAACAAGTAAAAAATGTAACGAACGTAAAAACTGCTATTATATCATACCACGCGTACGTCGAATCTTTACTACGCTATGGTCTTGTAATGTGGGGTAATAGTACTGATCTAAACAGAGCATTTGTCGCTCAAAAAAAGTGCATAAGAGCAATATGTGGCCTTCGACCTGATGACCCATGTCGGCCAGTGTTTGAAAAGCTTGGTTTGTTACCGTTGCCATCTCTGTATATTTATGAAATATGTGTGTTCGTAGTTAGGAATAAAAATTTATTTAAAACAGCAAATGATGTTAATCCTCGGAATAGACGAGATCCTTATAAATTAGTGCTGAATGATTTGCCAAGACTTGCCAAATACAATAAGAACTGCCTAGCAATGTGCGTGCGTATTTACAACAAGATACCAAGTCAATTAAAAACATTAAATTCTAGATTATTTAAGATAAAGTTGTACAAGTGGTTGAATCAGTGTAATTTCTATTGTTTAAAGGAATTTATGGATAAAAAATGTTGATGTAGGTACTTTGTAACATTTGCAAATACCCTAAAATTTTGCATGCTATGTTTTATTTAGCTAAACATGTTTGTGCCATTATTATGTTATTTCAACACCTTTGTATACCGTGTTTTATGCGAATAAATGATTGAATTGATTGAATTGAATTGAATTTCGTAGGTTTCGATGGTTCTAAAGCCGATAGTGAGGTCAAAATGGAAATCCAAGATGGCGGCTCCGAAAATTTTCTCATTTTTCGTCATGGGTATCGTTTTCGTAGCTTTTAATGGTTCTAAGGCTGATAGTGAGGTCAAAATGGAAATCCAAGATGGCGGCTGCAAAATTTTTCTCATTTTCGTCATGGGTGTCGTTTTCGTAGTTTTCGATGGTTCTCTTGAACATGGTGGATCACTTGGAACATGTACATTTAATAACACCATTTTAACAGTGTTTTCTGCAAAAATAAAGAATTTGAATTTGAATTTGAATTTAGAACCATCGAAAACTACGAAAACGAGACCAATGACGAAAATTTTCACAGCCGCCATCTTGGATTAACATTTTGACCTCACTATCGGTTTTAGCATGATCGAAAATTACGAAAACGCCACCCATGACGAAAAATGAGAAAATTTTCACAATCGCCATACTGTATTTTCCATTTGACCAAATTCGCACTTTCTCTCTCACTCTCTCTCGATAGAGAATAATTAGTAATAATTAGCAGCGAAATCTAATTTTTTCAAGTTTCAAATTTTGTCTCCACCTCCGACCGAACGTGATGGTAGGCTGTTCAGCGGTTTTGTCAGTGCCTTGCGCGCGCATCGCTACCCGAAAAAAAATCCAGCGCGCCATTTTTCATAAATATTTGATATCGTATATTATATATTGTGTGGTTACTGCAGGTTACAATTATTAAGAAAAATACGAACCGACGTAGAAACGTTTTTACAGGAAGTGGATAGTCAGTACCTGGCAACAAAGGTCAGTTGAACTTTATAAATCTAAATGTATCATTTCTCTAAAGTTACGTTATTGTAGCATAAGTTCTTACAACAAGACGGTTTCTTTCCTCGCAAATGTGTTGAAAAACGTCGTATGAAACGCGTGCGCATTGTTCATTACCCACTCGGCTAAATTATCGCGCTCGCCTATGGCTCGCGCGAATAATACCGCCTCATGGGTAATGACCAATACAGCACACTCGTATCATAATGTACTATTAATAAAAATATAGGTAGTAGGCGAACCTACTATATTTTCATGTCAATACAAATTGGCGAAATGATCGCAATAGGGCCAGTATTAATCTCATAAAAGCTGAATTTTGTAACCTGTAGAGTGTAATTATAGTTAGGTACCTATAGGATAAAATTAAATAGTAGGTGGTACCTACTTGAAAAACAATGTGCAATTGTAACATCAATCAATCTACCCAACTGTATTTTTGGGTCAGATTCCAGTCTAACCGGTTGCCGGATGCAGCTGAATACGAATACTTTATTTACATGGAGTGTGCCTATCTGACCTCCACAACCCAGTTACTGGGTAACACGATACCCCTTGGTAAGACTAGTGTCAGACTTTTTGGGCTTGTGACTTACCGTAACGACGACTACGGGACCAAACCAACGGCTTAACGTGCTTTTTGTGTTCCGTGTTTCCGAGGCACAGAGAGATCTCGATTATGTAAAGGCGAAAATACACATGCCTGTAAAATGGAGCAGTAGTTTGCAACTGTGCAATTAAATGTCATACTGTTTACAGTCACGAGCACCAATATGTATAGATACACTTAGCAACTTTTAAAAGTGATTTGCTCCTACTGTGTTGATTGTTATATTATGTTTGTATTTTGGAACCAATTTTAATATGAAATAGACTTTATCTCAAAATTGCAGTCAATATTCCACGAGAAAATCCCTTTTGAATTTTGCTAAGTGGATACGTAGATGCTCAACTGTTGGAAAGACTGATGCAGCTCGATAACAATTAAAATTTTATTGTGTCTCATTAGTGACAGTCAAGCGGATATTGGTGCTCGTGACTGTACATTTAATGTATCCACGGTGTGACATTTATTTTGCACAGTGTAGGTAACTGGCATTAATGTAAATGTCACACTGTACATTTAATGTATCCGCAGTCTAACCCTGCAGCCTGTGGGGGAGAGGCTTTATGGTTTATATTCTCTGCATATTTATTATGAGCATTACAATAGTTTTAATTAGCTAGTTGTTAAAAATTAAATTTTAATGAAAGAAAGCTGACCTAATTTTTAAACATTATGATTTTATTCTGCTTGAAACTTTTGGCTGTTGTTTACGATGCTCTGCTATGACTTACACACATTGCGTGTGTTCGCGTCAAGGTACAGCCGATAATATTACCAATTTAACGACTTATGTGTACTGCATAAACGAGTTGATGGCACTATTTTGCCTACAAGTGCTAGTAGGTTGATTTGAGTCACACACAAGCAGCGTTTTTGTTGCACGTTTATTTTAACAATTTATTTCCCATTCGTAGTGACCTAAATGCGATAGTGGCGCCCTCATTTTCATTTTACTCTTTTTGCCAAGCTGTAGGTACTGCCGCTACGCTTGTAACGGTCGTAGCAGATTAAGCAGACTAGGCAAGGCAAACTTATCTCGAATTATGATATTAATTACAAAAAAATATAAATTTTATTAATATTCTGAATTTATTGATGACCTCAATGACCGCTCTCACATTTCTAATGGTTATCACTAAATATTAAAACTATTGTGTAAACAATAATATCTTTGAAAGTATGTTCCTACACCTAAGTCTTGTAAATAAACCAAGCAATACAAGCTTATAAAACTGCCACATTCTCAGTACAAGTGCAGGAAGTTAATCCCCGAGACAGCCCTGAGAGAGAGTGAGAGAGAGCAGATTTAAAAGGCATTGCTTAGTCGGCAAGAATTGCAGCCGCTGCATATTAGATGAAGGTGCCTACCATAGCTCCACCTAACAACAGAGTAATGACAAAATGGAGTGCCAAATGGATGTTTGTATTCCTAATTTTGACGAGGAACTTGTGTGCAACGTACAGTACAGTCAGTTTGGTCAATAAACGATTTTTTTTTTATTAATATAATTTTTCACACAGTCCATTCATCGTTTCTTTTGTTTTCCCTACTCTACTCTTAATAGCCATTCACATTCAAACTCAAAATATTGCTTACGACATTTTCCTCACTCCTCCGCGTTATCTACGCATGTAACGCGGAGGAGTGAGGAAAATGTTGTAAGTATATACCATGACAAGCACATAATGAAATGCTAGTAATAACCAGAAACAAACAAATCCCATAAGAAAGTTTTTCAATCATGTTTGTGTATGGGACATTAGCATTCCATTAGTTTAAGTCTCTGTGTCACTTCGTAATTTGAACTAAGAGACATAGTCACAGTTGTCATTATACGAGTTTACATTCAGCTCTCTATCTCTTTACCAGGATATCGGGCGGAATGCTTCGCTTGCAATCTACTCCTCTAATCTCTAATTTGACATAGTGCTTTAGTTACAACTATTGATAGAATAGTTTGGAGTGATTAGTTTCTAACCATAATGGGCAGTATTCAATGCGTTTTCGAACTTAACGACTGTGGTGACAGCTTTTCAAATAGTGACTTCCTGTTAATATTATTATCTGTAGTAAATATAAAACTACTAACTTCCGGTTGTCAAAAATGACACCTTTGGAAAAATTTTGTTATTTATCAGTGTTTTGTATACGTATAGAGTGCGTTTCAACAAATAGTTCCTATGCCGTAATGTTGACTCCACTGTTGTAGGACCAATACGAATAAGCTACGCCGCTACCTAATAGGTCCTTTTTTTATTTAACAGTGGCGCCAACATTAATTAAAATTCAAAAGTCATTTATTCAAACTAGGCTGCGAATCAGCACTTTTCGAACGTTAAAATTACATAAGACAGTCCCCCAAAAACGCCCGCCCTTCCTTCCTAGTGCTTTTGTTGGGAAGAAGTGGCGCGACAAACTCCTCAGCAGCACAGCTGTATATTCAGTTAGAAAAAACTTGATTCTATATAATATTATGCAAATAATTTACATTACTCAACACAAAACAATAAATAAACGAAGTGTATAGAGTGCCGCGAGTTTCTTGTGGCACTCTAGTGTCACTGCCTCGGCCCGGCTAGGGTGCCATGAGCGATGCATTGTCACTGTCACTTGTTATTTAGGTTAGGTTAGGTTAGAACTGTGACCACACAACGCACGAGCCGAGCGAGCGTAGCGAGCGGTGCCGCGGAAGCGGCCGGCGAAGTGCCAGGGTCCGTTTAGGCACAAGAGAATGTAATGTTTTGGGAATATGGTGTTTTACAGCGATTTAACCTCGACAATCAAACAAAATACCAAGTGACGTGACTTAGTGACAGTGACAATGACAATCCAATGCTTGCGGCACTTTGGCCGGGCCGAGGCGGTGTTACTAGGGTGCCTGTAGTGGCACTTTATTCGATAGGGATAGAGTGCCACTGGTGGCACTCTATACACTGCCATAAATAAAATATATTTGGCATAATGACAGCTAGCACACGCCAATATACCAACAAAAACATCGAAATCTATACTCAAGCGAAAATAAAAACTAAAAACGTAAACAGAACTTATTACCCGAATTATAAAGCCTCCAGGCATAAAGGGCGTGCCCGCTTACATAGCTAATAAAGCTATAACTGGAAGTCACATAATTATGATAAACTAGGACCATCGAAGGAAAAATAAATCAACAGTTAGGCAAGAATAATATAATGACCAATTGTCGAGGTCGCTAGCTAACCACATAATGCTCTGCAACTCAATTGTAATGAGTAGGTTAGTCAATAATAAATGAAGATTAAAATAAAAATAAATTGACATTTATTACGGCATACGACCTATTTGTTGAAACGTACTCTAGATATCATTGGATCCATACCCAGTATTTCAAAAAAGCACCACATACCCACTTAAAAGTGATACTCCACAATTATTTACAGTACGCTCATATTTTACCAAGTGGAGTACCTACATCTGACCCAATTCGAAGCTCGGGCAAGCGAACTCGAACATTTTAGCTGAAAAAATATTGACACAACACCCTCACAGTAAGAAGGGAAGGTGTGAAGATGCTGAAAGGATGGCATTTACTGAAGATTTGGTATAGATAGTATAATCTTGTTTGGGAAAAAAATATTGATTGATTTCTAGGATGGTACAGATCGCGGCGCGTAAGTTGAACCAAAATGGCGGTTGTCCGCGCAGGTAAAACTATGATTATACTTCGGTTGAGACCCGAAAATGTGTTACAGACTTTATTCTATTCTAGTTGTACCTGAGTGCGCGGACAACCGACATTTTGATTCAACTCCACGATGTAAGTCGATGTAAGTGGTATTTTGGGAGGCTCGAGATTTTCTTCGTGTTTTGAGGTTTTTAACTTTTTTGGACTGAAATGATTGAGCTTTTTGATTTTTTATTACGAGCTACGCTACGTCCCACTCAGCTTCCGTTTCAAATGGTCCTTAATTTAAGGCACAGATATAAGCGATATCGCTATCGCGCTCGGTAGCGATACAAAGTGGCTAACCAACACTTTTTACAAAAAAAAAAACAACCGACTTCCAAAAACGACACTAAAAAGTCAAAAATAACTTTAATTTCGGAAGTCGGTGTTAAATTAAAGTTATTTTTGTAGTGTCTAAAAAAGACACTACAAAAATAACTTTAATTTCGGAAGTCGGTGGCACAAAATGAAAATTCAAAACCAAAGACACCGACTTCCGAAATTAAAGTTATTTTTGACTTTTTAGTGTCGTTTTTGGAAGTCGGTTGTTTTTTTTTTTGTAAAATGTTTTTATTTTTCACGTTTTAGTTGTGGTACCTACCCCACACAAATTTGAATGCCAATACCTGTTATGTAAACAACAGTGACAGGAACTTATCATCATATCATCCACATATGCTAAGTGGGACAAATAGGTACGTATTACTGAAGCTAACTCACAAACTACCCATGCAAAGTTAATAAAATTTATATGGGACCACCTCTGAAGCTACCAAACCAAAAAATTATCATCAAAATCAATTCATAATTGGCGGAGTAATCGTGTTACAAACACAAAAAAAACTGTCTAATTGAGAACCTCCTCCTCTTTGAAGTCGGTTAAAAAGGCGGATCGGTACGCTACCGAACGCGACAGCGATATCGCTTATACTGAACCCTTTATAATCGTGAAAATACTGTCGGCCAAAGCGTTATTCGTTTTTTCCCTATGGAATTTTGCAGTATCTGCCCGGAGTCTGGATTTGTGCCCGATTGATGATTTAGGGGCTTGAGGAACAGTGTGTAAAGTTCACTCATACCCTATAGAAAAGGGAGGATCCTCCAACCAGACGGGTTGTTATGTCTGGCGGGCAACTGCCCATAATATGTTGATTTCGGATAGTCTTATCTATGTTATTCGCTCAGTAAACTCGTAACTGCGAGATGTAGGAATTGTGTGACGTCATGTCTTTTTGTTTCGTAGTTTTTGTATGTGGCGGTCTAACCGCTACATCACTCCCCTCCGGAGACCGGAGGTCGAAAGTGGGCTGAGTCTTGGATCTTGCGATGCTTCATAGTGCCAGCTGTGGTTCCAGTGAGTCGGAACCGGGTGCCGCATAGTTCACGGTGAGTCGGAACTGTCTGCGGTGATTCCCCAGTGAGTCGGGGAGGCGCTGCGTCGTCATCCAGTGAGTCGGATGTGGTACAGCGCCGGGTTTTTGGCTGACTGCTTGCGTCGACCAGGAGAGGGTAGAATAGGCTCTGCTTGTGAGACCGGCCGGAAGTGCAGGTGCTGTGCCAAGGTTGCTGATGAGGCTGAGGGTGATGACCAGGAATGCGCGTTCGCTGCATGCTGGTGGTCAGGATACCCGTTGAAGCCGTGGGTGCTGGCTGGCTGTGTGACTCGCCTCACGAAAGCTTGCGGGAGTGATGATGATGACGTCACGCTGAAGTTGTTGCACGAAGGCTGCGTTGACGTTCATACTCGGGGTCACCAATTTAGGGGTATGAGGAACAGGGTGTAAAGTTCACTCATCCACCATAGAAAAGGGAGGATCCTCCAACCAGACGGGTTGTTATGTCTGGCGGGCAACTGCCCATATGTTGATTTCGGATAGTCTTATCTATGTTATTCGCTCAGTAAACTCTAACTGCGAGATGTAGGAATTGTGTGACGTCATGTCTTTTTGTTTCGTAGTTTTTGTATGTGGCGGTCTAACCGCTACAATGACAATACGTTCGCCCCCTTAATAGGGGACATTTCGCCTGTTATGTTGAAGTCCTATGTAATCATAGGACTTCAACATAACAGGCGAAATGTGGGTGTACTATAGGTACACCTCTGCCTAACCCTTTGGGGAATACAGGCGTGATGTTATGTTATTGTGATTTTATTATTTTCTGGAACATTTTATATTAATCATTCTGCGTAGCCTTTTCCCAACTATGTTGGGGTCGGCTTCCAGTCTAACTGGATGCAGCTGAATACCAATATTTTACATGGAGCGATAACCTATCTGACCTCCACAGCCCAGTAACTGAGTACTACGTTACCCCTTGGTAAGACTGGTGTCAGACTTTCGGGCTTCTGACGACTCGTAACGACTGTCAAAGATTCACGAATGACAGCCGGGACCAACGGCTTAGCTAGCTTTCTGAAGCACGGAGGAGTCTCGGTATGTATAGATCACCGATCCACTGACCAACCCCGGCAAGCGTAGCTTAACCAGATGGATCGACGCGTGCGGGTGTTATTACTTAGCCACGAGCTCTGGCACATTTTTTATCATGTCCGTTATTTTGTTATATAAAAAAAAAAACATCGAATGGAAAGGTGAGCACCTGGTAGCACCTGGTTGTTGTGTAAAAATAACGTCAAGTTACGAATATTCTTCGGCTTTTTTCTGGGTCAAGCGAGTCCATGCATATTTTAGCGTTGCTGGCCGCGAGCGGGTCCCAACAATATTGTGGAAAAAGTAAAGAACGGGGAATATGTAGGTAGTTTTTAGGGTTTCGCACCCGAAAGGTGCCATACGGAACCCTATTACTAAGCCTCCGCTGTCCGTCCGTCTGTCTGTCAGCGGGCTGTATCTCATGAACTGTCATAGGTAGACAGTTGAAATTTTTACATGTTGTTTATTCCCATTGTCGCTATAACAACAGATAATAAAAAAATTAAAAAAGTTACACACAACACTACGTAAAGAACATAGTGTTCAATATTGTACGGTTGTACGGAACCTTCGTGTGCGAGTCCGACTCGCACTTGGCCGGTTTTCTTTTGTTTTTTCTCTAAAATCGCAGTAAAGATTTTACTGCGAGTTTAAGTAGTAGAAGTCAATGAAAATATATTACAAAGCAGCAATTCGTTAATCTTTGCATTTGATCAGTTTTACCTTCAGATCAACCTAAAACAAATCAATCAATCTTCAATCTTCCTAGCCTTTTCCCAACTATCTTGGGGTCGGCTTCCAGTCTAACCGGATGCAGCTGAATACCAGTATTTTACATGGAGCGACTGCCTATCTGACCTCCACAACCCAGTTACTGAATACACCCCTTGGTAGGACTGGTTGTCAAACTTTCAAAATTCTCAAATTCGCAAATAGCTGTCAAATATTTCGCTGTTTGGCAATATTACTCTATGGTAATAAGAAATATGGCTTACTAGTGAACTAGAATATTAATAATGAATTGCAATTATAAAACTGAATTTGATGTTAGCTACAAATCATAAACACATTCGTACGCCGACACAGCTAACGCTTCACTGACTGTTGAGGTAGGAGTCCCTGATAATGTTGGGAACTTGGGAGTGTCTGGAGTGGAAGGCGATTGAGATACGAATGATCTTTATTGCTAAACTTAACCTATTATATACAAAAATGTTTACGAAATAATTAGCGACTACCTACATCCATAATTATATTAATAAAATAAATCAAACCATATGTCCGTATGTAGAAAATAGTTGAAGCATGTTGTAACCGTTTTAGGTGTAAAAAAGGCATTTGGAAAGTTTCCTAATACCAAATTTTTTAGATCTAAAACTAAATATTCGGAGTTAAGATATTAATTATTGCATTTCATAATCAATATTCTAGTTTGCTAGTTAGCCACATTTCTTATTTCCATACATAGTAATATTGCCAAATTAATCAAAACCGGTAAAAATTTGACAGTTATTTGCCACGTTGCGAACTTTTAGGATAAGCGCTCATGCAGATGAATTTGTCTTACCTATGAAACGATGGATAACGAATTTTCTTCATTTTGATTGAAAGTGTATAACGCAATTAGCGTGCAAAACAATTACTAATGGAAAAAAGGGAACCAGTAAATCATATTGTCCTTGAAAACTTAGCCGTCATAGCCATGGCTCATCACTATGAATGGACTAGATGAGTCACGCAATGCGGGCTTGTCCCATCCCTAGAGAAATCTGGAATTGAACCGCGCCACATAAGTAGAGAAGACGTGACAGGCCAAACTTGGCAATGAAAATCATTACACGTTGGTAACAGTTGATGTTAGAAACACCGGGACTTATGCCCAGTACCGCGCAGTTGGCAGCTCTTCGGGGGTTAAAAGTTTTAATAGTAAAACGATTTTAGTGGTCAAAATAGGGGAGTTGACTTAAAAATTTTTTTTGAAGTGAAAACTTCATTTGCGGAATTGTGCACTTTTAAAAAAAAAATGTTAAGCTCGCGTCAGGACACGTGACCTGATCGAAAATTCGTAAGACGGAGGGAGAGTAGAAATGTTGTTGACAGCGACTCTGTCTTTTTTTTTGTGGAGCTACAGCTTTAATTCTTGTACTGACAGAAAGCCACATACATTCCTGACATTTTCGTTAGATGGTATTACGTTGTATCAAAAAGTTACTTAGTTTTCACTTCTCGTAAGTTCAGTTTTCGTAATTTGTTTTTTGTCGGTATGGTAAATTATAAAAAAAAAAAACTGGACACGTATTTTTTCTTTTTTTACGTAATCAAAAGATTACGGCAATACATTGAGTTAAAATGTGGCATGACGTCACTCTGACTTGTGGTTGTGACGTAGCGAGCCCCCACTCCCCAACTTGAATGCGTTTTATCTAAACCATTTTTTATTAATATGATAAAGCAAAAAATACGTGTCTAATATTTTTCTATTATCTGACTGACGGACTAATTAGTTTTTTTCTTTTATCCCCAGTAAAGTAGTCAACATCCCTAATGTTTGTCATATCATACGGAACCTCTACCTCTGACTGCTTCGTGGGTCTAGTGGTTCAAACGCTACAGCTGAGCATGAGGTCCTGAGTTCGATTCCTAGGTTGGGCAAAGTGTTATCAATGGGTTTTTCTATCTGGAATTTCTCGGTAGCAGCGCGGATTCTGGGTTTGTGCCCGGTTGATGGCAATAGTCTCGCCCCCTATTACATGGGACTAAAAGATAACTAGCGAAATGAAGGTGTACTGTAGGAACACCTAGGGTTGTCAACTTTTTGTACAAGAAATAAAGTATTATTATGGTCAAAGTGGGTAAATAAACAGTAGGTATTTCGGAAAAATAAACAGTATACCGGAAAAAAATACTTGTTTACAAAAAACAATACAACCGACTTCCACAAAAACACTATACAAAGTGAAAAATAGGTACAGACGCCAGCACATCAACCTACTCCAATCTGTCAAATTTTCCCAATCAAGATTGAACCTTATTCTTTAGCGATAAAGTTGAAAATCTATTAAAGTAATTTGACAGATTGTGATAACTTGATGTGCTGGCGTCTGTACTTACCTAACTCTCATTTCGGAAGTCGGTGTCTTTAGTTTTGTAATTTACGTTTTTTGTCACCGACTTCCTTTTTATTTAGGTAAAGCTCTGGATATCAGTGAAAACAGTATATTCGTATACTTTATTTTGTTGAACAGTAAACAGTATTTTAGAGTGAAAAACAGTATTATACTGTTTACTGTCTAGGTACACCTCTGGCTAACCCTTTGGGTAAACAAGGCGTGATGTTTTGTGTTGTTTGTCATCCGACCGAGGCACACTCAAATAAACAGGTATAATTTTGAGAGCCGGCAATAATTGATGGCCCAATTCCATCTTTATTTAATTTCATTTTACGAACGGGGCGGACAGATTTGTTTAATTGAACTGGCATTAAGCGCTGGATTTACTCAATTGATGGCAATTAAGCCTACCATACGTGGAAAGAACAATGAAAATTGATGAACCTGTGTCAGATCGGTCTGACTTGCAGTATAGGTAAGTATTCTAAACGAAGTAACCTTCTTTCTTATATCTATGGAAGTAACAGTCTCAACAGATAGAACTGCACCCTAATTACGTAATGCATTTTCAATTGAAACCAATTGAAAAAGATTGCCAGTCCATTGACGTCGAACTTATGAAGCAATGGACTGGCAATCTTTTTCATCATCAGCCTATTAATGTTCCCACTGCTGGGACACAGGCCTCCTCTCTGTGAGAGGGAGTGGGCCGTAATCTACCACGCGGGCCCAGTGCGGGTTGGTAGATGTCACATGTCTTCGAATTTTTTGGTTCTAAGACATGCCGGTTTCCTCACGATGTTTTCCTTCACCGGTTTGAGAGCAGTGGTGATGAAATTATTTACACAAAGTAAAGCGCCTGCTTGGGTTCGAACCCACGACCTACAACTCGTAAGTCGGGGTCGATACCACTGGGCCACCACTGCTCACAGTCGGGGTCGATACCACTGGGCCACCACTGCTCACCACTGCTCAATCTTTTTCAATTGGTTTCAAATTAGAATTGATCGTGCATTGCGTAATTGGGGGGCTGAGCAGTTTAAGTATTAGCTTGTGTGCGGCCATCTACATCGCCACACGTGGACTAAGCATCAAAGACCTGACGTCACACAAAATCCATATGTCACACAAATACTGCATCACGCAATTAGTGTTTACTGCGCGAACGACATATATAAGATTATCTGACATCAACCGTTGGGCAGTTGCCCGCCAGACACGACACCCGTCTTGTCGGAGGATCCTCCCTTTTCTATAGAGGATGAGTGAACTTTACACCCTTTTCCTCATACCTCTAAAAGCTAATAGGCTAGATAAACTAGATTGCAGTGTAAATAAAGTATCACCAATATTGTGATATTTTACGCCGGCCACATACATAATATGGAATTCCGTTTCGAATTATCGATCCGGCATTTTGAAGGCAGTAAATCAATACAAAAGGAATATCGTCGCTTATATTACAACACCGCGAACATGCATTTTGTTCCGCTTGACTGTCACTAATGAGACACAATAAAATTTTAATTGTTATCCAGCTGCATCAATCTTTCGGACATTTTTGAGCTCTTATTCATTTTTTAATATCATTGGATACAGAAAAAATTCACGCGTTGATTGCACCAATCGCATTCAAGGTAACTCGCCAATCATAGGCTAGAATTCAAAATTTGTATCACCACGAATGCCTGGTCATTGGCTATTTTGATTATTTTAGTGTAGCGGCACACCTGCGGAACGTTCGGCGCCGACACTTCAGCGACGGAATTATCGGTCGTAGTATTCGGTTGGCATGACACACCAAACGTGCCGAACGGTCGGCGGCGTTTACTTCAGCGCGTTACGCGACGTAACTTTCGGCTGATGTGTCATAGCCTCATAGGTAACTTGTAAAACACTATGAGCGTATTCAACCGAACCTTCAGCGCCGAACGTTCGGCAGGCGTGTCGCGACCCTTAGACTGCCTGTCCACTAGAGCGGAGAAGAGAAAAGAGGAGCGGAGATGTGCTAATATTAACCCAAAGAATCTTGACTCCGCCCCTGAGTTTAGATTTGATTGGTTAATAATGGCACATCTCCGCTCCTCTCCTCTCCGCTCCGCTCCAGTGGACAGGCAGCCTTAAAGTTAAGAAAAAGGCATATCGCGGTGTTGTAATATTAAAGCGACGATATGTTTGAAATTTTGTATGGTAAAAGGCTCAAAGCTTTACTAGTACTACCGATGCTCGCAAAAAGCATCTACAAAAACATACACAGTCATCAATCGATTAACCTAGAAACACCGCGTTAATAAATTTCCATTCTCACATTACATCATTTATATCCATTTGTTGGGTAATTAATGACAAGTATATAAGTAGGTTAGTCACGGCCCCGGCCTGGATACGTTCACCAAGCGAAAATTGAAACTCATGTAAACGTGTCTACGCTTTTTTTGGTTTTGTTTTACCTGCCCCCCAATTACGCAATGCACGATCAATTTTAAATTGAAACCAATTGATAAAGATTGCCAGTCCATTGCTTCATAAGTTCGACAAAAAAATCTGCTCAATTGTTTTTGTCGAACTTATGAAGCAATGGACTGGCAATCTTTTTCAATTGGTTTCAATTTAAAATTGATCTTGCATTACGTAATTAGGGTGCTGTTAAGACGCAGATATATGCCAGTGATCTTAAGTGGTTAGCTTGCGTGTTCTGTACTGAGCTCACGCAACGCGTCGTACCTCCAGCCAGTAATAGGAGTCGCCCATCAAGGAGCGCTCTCCCAAATTAGACGCATTATTAATTTATTATACATAAAACAGAAGGTATTTTAATAAAACACGTACTTACACTAAAAGATCAATAATTAAATTATATTTAAAATGGTGAAGGTTTTAGATAGATTTTGCGTGATTCTCAGTTTTTTATCCGACATAACTTTACCAATTAATTTCACTATGCACTATAAACATAATCTAAAATATTCATAAATTTAGTTAATAAGAACTTTCTTAATGTAACATAATTTTCCAAATCATTAATACTACTCATTTAGAAGTGATCTTCTAATCATGTATTATTATAAAGAGATTTTATAAAATTTCCTCCCATGAAAGTTTGGCTTTCGGAGAACTTGAAGTAGTTCCTAGTTTATTACCGTATTTACCCGACTATGGCAAAGCCAAAATGAAGGGTTATGATTTTAGTCGTCTTATGTATGTATGTATGTTTTTTTACGTGTGTTCCACCGTAGCGCCTAAATTACTGACCCATTTTGATAAATGAGGTATCAATAGGTTCGTAATAATGGTCCGGGTGACATAGGCTATATAAATTCTCCTTATATAATCATGTGGGTGTCAGGTACACCTACAAAATTATAGTGGCATGCGACCACGGCTTTACCCTGACTATTTTTGTACCTGTATCTTGATTTCTGTCTGAAATATTTTCTTGTTTCGTACTTTTAAGATCACTTTTATTTTCCCGTAGCCGGGTAACAGTTTTTAAAACTACTTTTTTTATTTTCCGTTTTTTTGAACGAAAAACCATGACTGATGCTGCAATCAACGTAAAACAAAAACAAAGTGCCATCGCCCCAAACAAAGAAGAACGAAAGCACATTAGGTACCCTTTGCGACGCGCAGTCAGGTAAAAAGATGATTTTGATTTCTGGTCAACACTTTAGATGTGGCAGGAAGTATCAATAACACGAATAACACGTGCGAATAAAATAAAGGTCTTTGGGCAAAAAAAGAACCGGATCTAAATAAAATCCTACACACGTTTCGGTTCACTCGACTGAATTCATACATAGAATTGAAACGCCATAATCCGTTTTAGACCGTAACTTTGCCACGGTACGAAAGTGCCCGCAAATATTTAACCCTGCACTCACGAATGCAAATTAAATACAGGATCGTGTCGCAACTCTTTTTTGATAGCCCGGTATCCATCGGCTTAACGTGCCCGCCTAACTGCTGGTGTAGGTTTCATCAATTCCAATTTTAGACGTGGAGTTTTTTTTGTACGAGCATTGGAGGGTTAAAATGTTTTCATTCGGGTTATTGGGGGAGCTGAAATGAAATGTGGCAATATGTCATCAAATATGATGTTTTGGCAAATAAAATGCTATATGAATGCGATGTGTGTTTTGTGAATGAGTTTCGTTGGAGTGTAGGAGGGAATTCTAAAATTAGCTTTTTAAGAGCGTGCATTCAAAAAGTTGGCAACGTCACAAATAGCTGTCAAATATTTACCTGTTTTGATTAATGTGGCAATATTATGGCAATAGTATGGAAATATGAAATATCGCTGACTAGTGAACTAAATTACGCTCCATGTAAAACACTGGTATTCAACTGCATCCGGTTAGACTGGAAGCTGACCCCAACATAGCAAGGAAAAGGCTAGGTATGATGAAGGAACTAAAGCTTTCAACCGCCTCTGTGGTCCAGTGGTTAGCCCATCTGTCTCAGACCCAGAGGTCCCGGGTTCGATTCCCAGTGGGGGCAAAATTTTCTGTTTGGTTGTTGGTAGGGCTTGTTCTAAGTCCGCCTGGCTAGCTATCACCATCTTATCTAAGTCTGTAACTATAACAACAATGTTAACAGCATTGTTGTGTTTCGGCAGTTAGAGGTAAGTTAGTCAGTTCCTCTGTGTTTGAGGATGCCGGATGGAGCTCGCTTCCACCTTCGGCCTGCTGATCACTTACCATCAGGTGAGATACAGGCCAAGAGCTTCCCCGAGGTAGAAAAATAATAATAGAGAAATTGCAGTTGCTCGCAACTGGATTACTAGTGAACGATACTTTATCTTCAGTATCAAACAGAGATATACGTAATCCTTTGTCACCCAACCTTCCTACTATAAATAAATTTAAATACGTCGCGTCGTACCTACCTAAGGGCCGGCGTAGACCTGGCGCAGCGTGATTTTCATTACCAAATAAATATGTACAGACGCCAGCACATAAAGTTACTACAATCTGTCAAATTTATTTAATAGATTTTCAACTTTATCGCTGAAGAATAAGGTTCAATGTTCATTGGGAAAATTTGACAGATTGGAGTAGGTTGATGTGCTGGCGTCTGTATGTATCAGCATTGCGTTTCCCGCAAAATTAAATTTTCTTAGGTTTTTGCAATTTTCAGGTCTGTGCCAGGTTGTATGGAGGAAGCAATTCACCAGATGGGAAGAGGATATAAAAAAATAGCTGGAACACAATTGCAACCAATAGCCCAGACCGAGCGAAATGGAAAACTTTGGAGAAGGCCTTCACCTGAGCGGGGTTCCAGTGAAATAATAAATTAGTGTCTCCGTAGTTAAAATAAAAATGAATTTAAAATAATAAAAAAAAAACTACCTACGTAGATATAAATTTTCTTGCTAAGTATAAAGGTAGATAAGTTGTTTTTTATTTTTCCATGTATTTTGGAAACTGCTGCTTTTTATTTTTCCATGTATTTTGGAAACTGCTGCTGTTTATTTTATTTTATTATTTATTTTATCAGGTTGTTTGTTGATTCGCGGCCGTATCAAATGTTTATTTTATAGAATTATAACCATAAAAAAATATTAATACAACTCTCTAAGTTCATGTAATCCTATTGAATGAATATTTCGTGAAATCATAACATTTTACGATTATGCTAATTTAATGAGTCGTAAGTATTGCTTGTTGTAATGATTATAATTCTGTAAGTAAAGCCATATTATTTCTTGCGGTCGCGAATCATATTTTAATCAACATACAACCTGAAACTGACCTGCAAATTGCACAACATGTAAGGAAATTTTAATTTCGTGAGCTACCTTAGCGCAAAATAGACAACTTGAGACGCCCACCTGTGTCCGCTTTGAAGCGCTCTCGAACGCATGTTTATTATTATCAACTTAATTTTGATACCTATAATTGCAAACTTAACATAAAACGTTTATTGACGAATCTGCAATATAATGCCTATACAATTATTATATTATGTACAAGTATGTAAAGAAAAAAAATAAAAATAAAGGAATGAGCTCATTGGGTATCAAAAAATTCATCCGCATCGCTGTCACTGGAAAAAGCGCCCAAAAAACTAGCAGCGTTACCGTTGGATGACAAATTGACAATGGTGATTCTTTGACCTAAAAATTGGCCAGCCCTCTGGTCACGTGAAGAGTCGACCAACCACTCCATGAGCAATCGGACCCCATGGCCCTAGTGTTTCAACCCCAAACGGCTCAAAAATATAGCTACCAATAACGTTGTTGTATATGCGCCGTTTGAGGTTTTCTGCACCTGCAGTAGCCGTCCCAGAACTGCAAGGTTGATACATTTTTAAGATAGTAAATAGACTCAGGCGTGACTTTGCGGAAATCCATTATAAAATACAATAGACGATGTATATTTAGTAAAGAGAACCCTGTAAGAAATCGACACGTGTTTCGCCTCTCAACGAGGCATCCTCAGGATGACGATTGACTTGTTGCGAACTCGGACACGAAGTGTTGCCAGTGTTGCGTTCGGCTCTTGTCGTGGCAACACTTCGTTTCTTACAGGGTTCTCTAACTCTGTAAGAACAGTTAAGCGGATTAAGTTACTAAATATACATCGTCTATTGTATTTTTTGATAATTTTTTGTTAGTATAAGCCGCGCTTCGCCAGATCTGCGCTCCCCCTAACACAATTCCTTGTTGTGTGTTCTCTGAAGTCTGTAATATTGTTCTACGAGCAAATGAAACCGCGTACAAAATGGAACTCGGAGCGCTGTACAACCTTGTGGTACAGTTTCAAGAAGGAAGAGCATAAATTCTCGTGTGATGTCATTTATATTGTTTGGAGAATTTGTGAATGTTCTCAAAGGATTTCGCTAAGTATCCATGTACTAGACAATTACCTAATCCTGATAAGAGTACCTATAACTAGGTGCTAGCTAATAGGCAATTAATCTATACTCTAGATAATACTCATAATGAAGTGGAAGAGTTTGTTATTTTGTTTGTTTATTGTTTGAACGCGCAAATCTCTGGAACTACCAGACGGATTTGAAAAATTCGTTTTGCATTTGATAGCCCAATTCTTGAGGCCGTTTATAGGCTATTTAACAGCACGTTAAGACCTTTAGGAGCCGAGCAAAAAATGTCAGAAAGAACGTTAAGGGAAAACGGAGTAATATCGCTCCATATGAACTACGCATCAAAGACATGATGTCACACAAATCCTGAATCGCGCTATTAGAGTTTACCGCGCGATTGACATTATAAGACTATCTGAAATCAACTTACGGGCAGTTGCCCGCCAGACACAACACCCGTCTGGTCGGAGGATCCTCCATTTTCAATGGTGGACGAGTGAAATTTACACCCTGTTCCTCATACCACCAAACACCATTTCTAGAAGCCATTTTCGACCAACTGTAACTTCGTTGTGGAAATGTGGATAAAGCTAGAAGCCTGAATGTTCAGTGACCAAGAGGGATTATATAATTTGTAAGACTACATTCATCGGGACCATTCGCCTGTAATGTAACAGTGCAAGTCGTGAGTGGGAGCACCCATGAATCTTGGATTGTAACATTATAGGCGAATGCTCGTCAGTAAAGTGATGTAGTATTGTAACTTAAGAGCGTGCATCCCAAAATTAGGCAACGTCGCACATAACTGTCAAATATTAATATTCTAGTTCGCTATAGTTAGCCACATTTCTTATTTCGATACAGTATTATTTCCAAATTAATCAAAACAGGTAAATATTTGACAGCTATTTACGACGTTGCCAACTTTTAGGATAAGACTAACGCTCTTAATGCTCAAATCGAATCTTGGATTGTTACATTGCCAGCGAATGCTCCGGTAATGAAGCGCCTAGTTTTCCAAAATAAAAAGTATCCAAAAAACACTAATTATAAAGAAGACAACACACACCCACCCAACGCAATTTAAGTAAACTGCGTTTGCGATTTCGTTTCCAAACATGTAAACAAATATGAGTTGTTCAATAAATAACTTTAGTACTCATACTTATTGTTCAATTTGGGCTAGAACTTCAAACATTCTTATGACTTTTTCAATAATAGTAGTCATTCTGAAATCAAACTTTATTTACACTAGCATAAAGTTAATATTCGTGGAAAAAACATCAATTAGAAGCCAGCCCCGGATTATGCCTAGGCACACAATGCGCTGGGGCCCACCCACCCAGCTACCCTGACCTAGCTAGCATAACGGTAGCCTAGTTAGTTAGCGGTAGCTTGACTATAGTGAGTTTAGTGACATACTCAGCACAGACTGCATTGTTTCTGATGTTTATTTATAGTGACAAGGCGTGATGTTATGTGTTGCGTGTGTTTATTTATAGTAAGTACTTAATTAGTCAGATAAAAATTAGTAGCTTTTTTAATTTTGGTGCTTTTATTTACTATTTCCAAAATGGCTTCGGAATGGGGGGCCTCAAAAGTCGAAGTGTCTAGGGGCCCTGGGTGTTTAAGTCCGGCCTGTTGGAAGCAAGGATTTCAACAGACTATAGGTACCTACTGTCGCACTTTGTAATCGACAAACAGGGCGACTTTATCCCCTCTGACAGGCGACTATCAATAAATCCGGATCAGAGCGACGATCCGTGAAACTGCGACCCTTATCAAGTGTAAACTGAGCCTTTAGTGTGTATTATACTTCGGGGATTGGTCAGCTGAAGGATTTTAGAAGCGATTTTTTTTTGCGGAAATTGTGTACTGTGAACTTGCTTTTGATGAGAGGGCTAGAAGGACCCAGATAAGGGGGGGATAAGGTCAGGACCTATTTTAAAGTCTGGACATTTTGCCAGAATTGGTTGTATCTAATAATGTAGGGCGACCCCAGATTGTATGATGTAGACCTCAGATGTTTCACTCCGCAGAATCATTTAAATAAAAAGCGACCTTTGCTACGACACAATAAAATGCAATTTAGGTTGCACACGACGCGAGTCGGCGGTTGCAGTTGCCTCTACCGTTGACGCCACTCGTGTGTAGTGTGTGCACTTAATAGTATAATCATTTTATTTCGGAATAAAAGATCCATAATTTGTTAGTAAACATTAACCTTAATAACTATGTTAGTAAACATGCAGGTTGGGCAAATAATGGACGAGCGGGCAATCAAATTTCCCCGCAATGACATTCAGGAGAGTGTTCGAGCTGCCCCGCACCCTCTGTAGCAGCGACGCGGCACGCTAACGTCTGATCGCTGCGAAGCCATCAGTGTGCGGATCAGCAAACATTCCCGATTCATAGCTTCCGGGGCTACGGGAAGTCCTAAGGGGAAATCGTGGCCCCTGACAACGTGCAGGCAAGGGAAGGAACATGGGTGGGTTTTAGTCAGTAATAGTCTGACACGCCCTTCCGCTCCGCCCAGAGCGGGAGAAGTCATTTGACGATTGCCCACTCAAAAAAAAAAGGCAGTTGGGTTTATCTTTGTCTTGAATGCAAAAACAAACCATTTTCTTTCTTCTTTCTTTAGAGCTATCATAGGCTAATATAGTTTGTGTTGTCCTCGGCAAGAATTCAATGATCACTTGTTCTTTCAATTTAAACAAAATCGTGTCTAAAAAGGCGGTCAGGGAGAGTTTGTATTTATGTCACGGGCTTTTTCTCAAAGACTATTTATTCCAGGCGTCGCCCTACATTACACCTAATTTTGGTAAAATGTCTAGACTTTAAAATGGACCCTGACCTTTTGATTAAACGTTGCTCTTCAGTGATCTATCGGTGAGAAACGCCAGCACCATTTTGAAAGTGTGCTTATATACAGGGTGTCAAGGACATCGACGCGATCGCGAATCATATTTAGATTAACATACAACCTGATACTGACCTGCAAATTGCAAAAAAACGTAAGAAAATTTGAATTTCGCGGGCTACCTTGGCGCATCCCCCTTAAAATGCTATACTTACTTAACTTTTTAAATACCTCCGCGTCCCCGGTATCCGAAAGTTGTGCTTATCACAATGTTTTGCGCTGCATTACGCGCTGCCGTAAACAGCGATTTTTCACACCAATAATTAAAGTAGTTGCCCAGAAATTATATTTGTATAATATAATGTTACTAAATTGGATGTACAGAATGCGTAGACGACGACTAAGTGATGAGTCTTTTTACAAAGTGTTTAAGTAATTACTTAAACACTCAAAAGCGACCCTTGCTACCACACAATAATGTGCAATTTAGGTTGCACACGCCGCGTGTCAGCGATTGCAGTTGCATCTACCGTTGACGCCACTCGTGTGTCATGTGTGCACTTAATAATAATCATTTTATTTCGGAATAAAAGATCCATAATTTGTTAGTAAACATTAACCTTAATAACTATGTTAGTAAACATGCAGGTTGGGCAAATAATGGACGAGCGGGCAATCAAATTTCCCCGCAATGACATTCAGGAGAGTGTTCGAGCTGCCCCGGACCCTCTGTAGCAGCGACGCGGCACGCTAACGTCTGATCGCTGCGAAGCCATCAGTGTGCGCATCAGCAAACATTCCCGATTCATAGCTTCCGGGGCTACGGGAAGTCCTAAGGGGAAATCGTGGCCCCTGACAACGTGCAGGCAAGGGAAGGAACATGGGTGGGTTTTAGTCAGTAATAGTCTGACACGCCCTTCCGCTCCGCCCAGAGCGGGAGAAGTCATTTGACGATTGCCCACCCAAAAAAAAAAAGGCAGTTGGGTTTATCTTTGTCTTGAATGCAAAAACAAACCATTTTCTTTCTTCTTTCTTTAGAGCTATCATAGGCTAATATAGTTTGTGTTGTCCTCGGCAAGAATTCAATGATCACTTGTTCTTTCAATTTAAACAAAATCGTGTCTAAAAAGGCGGTCAGGGAGAGTTTGTATTTATGTCACGGGCTTTTTCTCAAAGACTATTTATTCCAGGCGTCGCCCTACATTACACCTAATTTTGGTAAAATGTCTAGACTTTAAAATGGACCCTGACCTTTTGATTAAACGTTGCTCTTCAGTGATCTATCGGTGAGAAACGCCAGCACCATTTTGAAAGTGTGCTTATATACAGGGTGTCAGGGACATCGACGCGATCGCGAATCATATTTAGATTAACACCTGATACTGACCTGCAAATTGCAAAAAAACGTAAGAAAATTTGAATTTCGCGGGCTACCTTGGCGCATCCCCCTTAACCGGTCAAGCCGGACCGAAGCCCCAGGCGCACGAAAACTCCCAATACCGTCAAGCCTCGTTGTGTCCCCGGGAACACGGTACGTTCATGCAGATTGCAGCTCTATTTATATGTAATATACGGGCTGATATGGTCTGTGGTTGGTTTTGATTTATGGTAGGATAATATACCTGTCGAATAAATCGACCATAACGTCAAAATATGCAGAAACAACTCTAAAAAAAAGTAAAAATTGAACATTTTTGGTACGGCAAAATGGCGTCCGCGCATGCGTGCCGTGCACTGCACTCCGCGTTCTATTTATTCATTTTCTATTGTTTTTTAAGTGTAAATCGACGGGAAATGGTGTTATTTCAATAATTAAGTAGTGTCGTCATCGTATATAGATAAAATTTGCACAAAATAACATCGTAATTACCTATTACGGACCCATCAAAAAATGTAAACAAACTCGGTAGTGAAAAAAGGTGTTGATGTGAAATTTTGAGTTTTGTGTGTGTTTTGTGTATGTAATCGCTGGTAAGTCATTTATTTTATATTCTTGAATAACTAATAAATAATAAAAATGCATAATACAGAAAGAAAAAGAGTTCAATATTTTTTTGTCAACTAAATAATGTTACGTAATGATACGGTTAACGATTTATTGAACTTTTTTATTTATATGTGTTTTTATTTATTATTATTGTCCGTAAATAATGGTTTTGACCGATAGTATATGTATTCATAATGTATCCTGCGAAGTTTCATGTGAATCGAACCAATAGTTTTATTATAAATAATCAAAACAATGAACAAAGGAATTTCTTATAAGAATCTTATTAGAATGTTAATTTATCAATACTAGCGTTCGCTTACAAAGATTCTAAGTATTATAAAAAATCCTTTGTCTAATCAGGAACCCAAAACCATTAACGATAAGACTATTTACTTAACAAAAAGCTCTCAGTTTTTGTTTATATTAGCGAGCTCTTATCTCTGACGCGCCGCGATCGTGTCGCGCGGCTTGACGGGTGTCGCAAAATCGCGTCGCGCGGCTTAACCGGTTAAAATGCTATACTTACTTAACTTTTTAAATACATCCGCGTCCCCGGTATCCGAAAGTTGTGCTTATCACAATATTTTGCGCTGCATTACGCGCTGCCGTAAACAGCGATTTTTCACACCAATAATTAAAGTAGTTTCCCAGAAATTATATTTGTATAATATAATGTTACTAAATTGGATGTACAGAATGCGTAGACGACGACTAAGTGATGAGTCTTTTTACAAAGTGTTTAAGTAATTAATGATGGATTTCTATGAAACGGCCTATTATAATATTTTCGCTTATTTCCAGATCAGAATTTACAGTAACCCACAACGCTAATTTATAATAAAAAACCATCTTCCACTACCTCTGTTTTCCTATCTAAAATATGAAACAGGGAAAATTGTAAAATACGCAGAAGAAAATGTAAAACTGAACATAAACTCAAGTTTGTACATTATAAGTTTGTTTAAAAACCAACGCTATTAGGTACGTATTGAGATGGAGTGTATAAAGTTTCGGTATCGTAATCAACTAAAAGCACAGCTTTTCAACGTTGCTTGTGTACATTTTAGGAGGTACGAAGTGTCTTAGTAAAGGTTGTCGCGTGCGGTCGGCTACGGAACTGTTTCCGTAGCCGACCGCACGCGACAACTGCAGGCGAAGTGTCGTCGCGACACGACTGGTTTTTATACAAGGTGGAGACGACAATACAACAAAAAATTATACGGCGTGTCCATAATGACGTTCCCATTCTGTATACGAAAATTCAATTGAATATATTCAATAGTTTAGTCATTATAGCTCGGCAAAATCCATAGTCGGTTCGGGCTATTCCGTTTATCCACCCCAAAAATCTACCTACCGAGAATTTTCGGGCATACATTCCAGGCTTAGGGTGGATCTGGCATACATTACATTTAATTTGTTTGAAAAACTCATTTTTGTTTTCGAAGCTAGGGTTTATTTGACAATTCCAAAATACTCTTGAGCATTAGTAGTGCCAGTATTTAATTTTTTTGTTGTATGGTAGTCTCCACAATGTATATTCTTAATTCTTATGTATAACGGAGGTGGTTATGTGTCTCTTTCGTTATTATCAGGTATATTTTAACTACTGTGAGCGTACTATGGGTAGCGTTAGTTATTGCGCAATAGAAAAACCGTTTGCAGTTCAGATCAAATTATAATTCACGATCACGTTAACACACTAGCATTTCACACACTGTAGGTACACGACACAACTATTCGAAACACTCGACAGTTTCTAAACGTGTTCACTGCTTGACCGCCACCCATGAACTCTGCTTAGCTCCAGCCGGTCCGAGGGTTATAATGTAGACTCTGTCGAGCGCCGCTGGCATCCCGATTTGTCAACTCAGTAACGTATTTCTGACATGTCGCTAGCTACGGAAGGTCAATCAACTCAGCCTATCGCAGTCCACTGCTGGACATATGCCTCTCCCAGGCTGCGCCACAACACCCTGTCCTCCGCCTTCCGCATCCAGTCTGTCCCGGCCACATTCTTAAGGTCCTCGGTCCATCTAGCTGGGGGGCGTCCCACACTACGCTTGCCGATACTCGGTCTCCACTCTAGGACTCGTCTGCTCCACCGGCCATCGGTCCTTCGACAGACATGGCCAGCCCACTGCCACTTCAGTGCCACACGGAAGGTATTTCATAGAAATTCATAAACACCAGTCTTGTCGAGGCAACACCTCGCCTGCAGTTGCCGCTTGCGGTCGGCTACAGAATTGTACCTTTATCTGGGGAAGAATGACACATAATGATACACAGTTTTCAATTTCAGTTTTGCATAAGGAGGTTGGAAACTTTCCCCTATGCTTAGCAAATAATAAGTTACTATTGTCCGAACCAATGGAATTTGGCACAGAAAGTGGAGCTGGTGGTTTTAAAAACGCTATAGCCAAAACCTCCTCTTTAGTAGACTAATACCCAGTTGTACGAGTACAAAGACACACATTACGTAACGAATCATTAACGCTAATGATTTCATTAATTTGTTTTTTCTGCAACAATGGAAGATTAGCATTTAATGACAGCTTTAAAAGTTAAAGTTCGTTTTTGCAACTGGGGGTAGGGTATGTAAGCTATGGGCTGTGCCTGCAAACGCTCATAACATTATTGACAGCAAGTTCTTTGCGGAAGTCGCAGACAGAGTGCTTATTATGTGCCACAAGTAAGGTGGGATAATAAGTTAAATAAAAAACAATATCGTTTTTATAAAAATAAGCTGTTCTTTTTTATCCATATTAATTTAAATGCTTCATAAATAAAACTTTTTACAAAAAAAAATTAAACCGACTTCCAAAAAAAACCACTACAAAGTGAAAAATAACTTTAATTTCGGAAGTCGGTGTCTTTGTTTTTTCATTTTCGTTTTTGGCCACCGACTTCCGAAATTAAAGTTATTTTTCACTTTGTAGTGGTTTTTTTTGGAAGTCGGTTTAATTTTTTTTTGTAAAAAGTTTTATTTTTCACTTTTTAGTTGTGGTACCTACCCCACACAATATCCAATATCATTAACTGCAATAAATAACAGTGACAGGAAGTTATCATCATATCATCCATATAAACTAAGTGGGAAAAATATGTATTATTGAAGCTAACTCAAAAACTATCTAAGCAAAGTTAATAAAATTTATATGGGACCACCTCGGGAGCTTACCCTTTCAAACAAAAAAATAATTTTCAAAATCGGTCCACAATTGGCGGAGATATCGGTGAACATACATAAAAAAAAAAAAAAAAAAAAAAAAAAAAAAACACATAAAGTCGAACATAGAACCTCCTCCTTTTTGGAAGTCGGTTAAAAATGGACAATGCAAACACGCGCTGTTACTAAGTAAGACCTCTAAAATGCCGGCGTGCATAACTTAAATTGTTTGTTCTTTCCCTATTTGCAAAGTAATTTAAATTTTTAACTCCCCGTCCGAGTAAGATTTTCCAGCTGTATTTTTATCCTTGCACAGACTCTCAGGGGATGTTTCGGAAAACAGATATGGGAATTTGGGATTTGCATTCAATGACTGAAATGGCATTGGGGTACATCTGCCAAACGAAAGAGGATTATGAAGGGAGGAAAAGGTAAGAAATGTATTGGATTCAATGAAGATTAGAAATGTTTTTGTTGTGTTGATTTTTTTAACTGACCGAGCGAGCGAAGCTTCTGCTTCAAGTCTGACATTTGCTTTCGTGTGTCTGTTTGTTCGTACTCCTCTACAGGGGCTGTTTATTTTTAAGGAAGATACGAATGGAATGAGCTTTTAGGGGTATGAGGAACAGGGTGTAAAGTTCACTCATCCACCATAGAAAAGGGAGGATCCTCCAACAAGACGGGTTGTTAAGTCTGGCGGGCAACTGCCCGTAAGTTGATTTCGGATAGTCTTATCTATGTTTATTGCTCGGTAAACTCTAACTGCGCGATGCAGGAATTGAGTGACGTCATGTCTTCGTTGCGTAGTTCGTATGTGGCGGTGTAACCACTACGCTATATTTGTCGGGATATCTAGTCCAGACCAGTTAGTAGTTTGGGTTGGCTTTTACAGAAATTTTTCCTCGTGATGTTTCCTTTATTGTGAGTCATAAGAAACCATATTTAGGAACGTACACGTGATAATAGATTCTTGTCAGCACAACTTCGTGCTTGTCATGCGACATGAATCATCGTAAAATTCGGTTTGGTGATTGATTCAAATATATCAATGTGCCTAGTCTTTTCCCAACTACGTTGGGGTCAGCTCCCAGTCTAACCGAATACAACTGAATACCAGTATTTTACATGGAGCGAATGCCTATCTGACCTACACAACCCTAACTGGGTTATGTAGGTCAGATAGGCAGTCGGTGGGGAACACGATATTAGACACGTTGTCAGAGTTTCGGGCTTCTGACGGCCCGTAACAACTGTCAAAGATCCATGAATCCCATGCGGCTATTATTACTAAGCCACGGTATTGATTATTAATTATTATTATTAAAAGTCTGTGATGTCCCACTGCACTGGTCGTCTGACATGCAGCAGATAATTATGTCCGACCAAATAGGGATGTCGTCAAAATTTTTTTGTCCGTCAGGTATATAGAAAAAAAAATACATTATTAAAAATATTGGAAACGTATTTTTTCTTTTTTTACGTAATCAAAACATTACGGCAATATATTGAGTTAAAATGTGGTATAACGTCACTCCCCGGTAGATTTTATACTGACTTGTGACGAAGCGAACCGCCACTCCAACTTCAATGCGTTTTATCTAAACCATTTTTTATTAATATGATAAAGCACGAAATACGTGTCTAATATTTTTTTATTATCTGACTGACGGACTATAGTTATTTGTTATACAAGAGTGCAAAGTTGCTTTTTAACCGCGTGTTCAATTTTGATGACCGAGCAAGCGAAGGATTCTAAAATTGAATCACGAGCGCAGCGAGTGATTCAAAATTAGAAGCCTGAGCGTTAGCGAGGGAATCAAAAGAGCACGAGGTGAAAAATCTTTGCACTCGAGTGCAACACGTAACTTTTCATTCCACCTCAGCGAGGAAATGACTAAATGCAAAAAAAAAAACGTTTACAATCACAAGATAGGTACTTTTATTTCAGTTTAGGTATTAATTACTACATTATAACAGGTAAGTATTACAGAATAATCTTTAAATTATAACAAAATAATACTAAGGTATAATTAAGAAAATTTTAAAGTAACGTTGCTACAGTTATTTAAATTGAGTGTAATATTTTTGTTTGGTACTGTAATATTGGTGTTAGTCACTTGTGTACTGTTTTTCGGTAAACTATCTGTCATACTTAATAGTTGTACCGATTCATCGGATTCCCTTGGCGTGAATGTTGGAGAGAGAGGGAGATGGTTAGGTGTTTCATAACGGCTTATTTTTGATGTAGAAGGGCCAGTCCAAGGATCCGATTGAGGCTCTTTCAGTGTAATGGCTCCTACGATGCCTTCACATATTTTAGACTTATTTTGGATGGAATCCTCTATGTATCCCTCTACAACTGCATTGGACTTCCAGCCTCCGTGGCGCTTAAGGGACAGGAGATCAGCTCCGGAATCAGCCAAAAGTGTGGCTGAAGTTCGTCGGAAACAATGACCCGTGTACAACAGGGGTTCTGGAAGTTCAAGAAATGTTGCTATTTCTCGTGGGATACTGCCAATTTTATTAGTACCCATAGGCTGTCTAACACACTTTCCATTGCGATACTGTAGAAAAAATCGATTGATTGGAGTGTTAGGCGGGCGTAAGGCTTGATATTTCTCAACAATCGTTACGTATTCCTTGCGAATGACGAAGTTGCGGTCTCTTTTTGTCTTTGTATTAGGTAAATTAATTAATAGTAAGTCATCTGAATGTTTCTCAATGTTTTTGACATTAAGTTGTGTTAGTTCATTAGTTCGACATGCTCCGTTTATTCCAATAATAAGAACAACCTGTAACGTAAAGAGTATTGTAGTAGATAAATGAATAAAATTGATATGAACGCATAATTATGCCTATCAACATCTACTAAGTATACTATTTAATTGAGATTAATATACTTAAGTAGATACTGAATGTGCAACTGACTTACTTTTGCCGCCAAATATACGGAATCGGGTGCTTCGTTAAGAAACTTTTCAATATCAGATACTGTGAAAACCTTCGATTTTTTTGGTTGATGACCAGATGAGGCTCTTTTTAAAAATGCCACTAATTTAGGATAGGTATCGATATGTTTGTCTTTTTTCATCTTTATTGTTGCTTTTAGCATCGAATACGTACTCCATAGAGTGCTTGCTTTCTTGTTCTCGGATAATTCTATAAAATATGCCAGCAAAACGTTTTCTGAGAAAGTTTTGGCTCCTTTTGCTAGTCGCCACGTGTTGAACATATCGTACTGTTTTAAATACTTCTCGCGTGATTGTTGAGGGAGAAAGCTCATTTGCGCATTATTAACAGTTTCAGTCAATTCTGTTGGCGTCAAGCAAACTTCCTCGTCGCTAGAATCACTCATTTTAGTTTTTTCACTTGTTTTCAAGTTTCTTGTTTTTAATAAAAGGTTTAACAATGACGTGAAAAAATGCCGCGTAAAGAACCGCGTACAAAGCAAATTGAAAAAAGAACACCAAGAAGGTTCCGAGTCTGAGTTTTTAAAAAAATTAAAAAAAAGTTGTATGATATATTCGGCACCATAGAGGTAGCAGTAAATAGGTTTAATGTTTTTTTTAATTCACAAACTTAGTGCACACGATGTTCTAAATTCAATTTACTTTATCCTCTAGACAATAAAAACGGCTTTTCCACTCAGATATTGAAGATTAAAAATACTCTTTCCGAGATGGTGGGATGAAAAATAGTTTTTTATTTCGCCTGTCAACATCCCTATTCTATTTTAGCTTTTAGATTGATTACGAGTATACAGTTCCCGTCAAATAACTTTGCACCTCTGAAGTTAGTTTGCGCATTCGTGCTGCCATGCGCTCTACTGATTTTTAAGCAGGATTGACTACTGCGCAGTTATTTGTAGTCTACTTCAGAGCGGCAAAGTTATTTGACGTGAACTGTACGTAGAATATTTTCCTGACCCAGCCCCAGGAACATACCACCTCCGTCGTACTTCTGACCTCCAGGCAGGTGTCTAGTCTACAAATTACTCGACTACGTGAGTCGAAAGTGTATCGTTCACAGTAAATAGAGAACGGTGCACGTTCTTGGAACCCGGTTCTAGTAAACAGTGGGTGGGAAAAACGAGCTGTGTATGGTAATGGGTGGTGGAAGGACTTGATTAATATGAACGTTCTACTAGGCCTCCTCTGTATTTGCTTAAGGAGTAGGCCGTGTGGCGTATTTCCAATCTACAGGGTGACTTGTATTTTGACGTATTCCTTCCAGGACGTGAAAGTGTGACCTATTTGCAACAATTAAGCACCCCATAAACCCTAGGCGAAAATACATGGGATTCGAGAAAATACAAATTTTAAGAATTTTTGAAAATATCCTAGAATTCGTCACTAAATATCATTTTTCTCCAATCTCTCAAATTGAATGGCCTTTATTACTAGTCCATTGGATACCTAATACGTCAACGAACATTTCAATGTAACCAAATTTTCTAAAACATCAAACACTTAAAAGTTAGAGGAAGAATTTTATTAACAATTTTCAACAATTATCTACGTACATGAACTTTGACACCAGGTATCTCAAAATTTTACTGGGGCATTAAGCATACAAATTACGGGGAAGACATCTTCATTTAATTAGCTATCTAACGAGGTACAAAAGTTAAAAAAGAATTTAGAGGTGCCCATGAAACAGTCGATAATGCTGGCAAAGGTTGAATTAGCAAATTGTTGAAATATTAAAATATTGTGTGATAATCGAATTAAATAACTGGATTATGCCATCCTACTACTTTCTAACCTACCAGCAGTCCATTGCACGTTAAACACCCAGGTCATCATGACCAGGTCACAAATCGTGGAACGGCTTTGGAGTTTTAATCATGACTCGCGGTCTACTCGTTGGTCACGGTTCACTTGTCACTTAGTTTGCGTGTATTTAAACTTACAGGCCAGAACGCAGCCATAGGAAACTGCTCTTGTAATGCAATTTTTTTAAATTGATTACAATGTATACACGAATTTTGCGTACTGCTCGTGTATAGTATAGTTTGTAACGTGGCCTGATTTCAAACGAAGTACACTACTTATGCCTGACAAGAGTTTTAAAGATATAGTTCGTTAAAACCAACAAGAAAAAATTACAAAAATGTGAACTGGGTGAAATGGGTTAGGTTAGGGTAGAACTGTGAACGATCGCGCGCGAGCCGAGCGAGCGATACTTCCAAGTTGCTCGCAGTCATGCAGGCTATTTAGTATTAGCGCAAGGTGCATTACGTTGCAAACAAGTTGGATACCAGTTCACAATTTGTCGCAATCTATGCACGATTAGTCCGTACGCGTACTGGCACTATACATGTTATTATGGAATAAGGTAGCTACGATGTATACGCGAGGATTTGTGTACTACTCTTGTATAGATTAGAAGACATTAGGACATTAGTAAAAAAGTTATTTCCAATCTATACGCGATTAGTTTCACACCCTTGCGTTCTGGCCTTGAATAGAATGGAAAGACGCGGCTGTGTGCTGTGCTAAGTTTCTAAGGTGACCATGTAAGGCACTTGACTCACTGCCGACGAGGAAGCGACTAGCTACCAACGATTTTCTCGCTCGAGGAACGTGCAAAAGATTGTATGGGGGACCTAGTGTAAGTACGAGATACATTAATAGTTGATCGATGACTGTTCACACTGCCGCCCCGGCACCGACGAGTAATCATTTATCGCAGCGCCAAGAGTTATCAAAGAGAGTACTCGCTCAGCGACGCTCGCTTGGCGCGCACGCATAGGTACCGCACGCTGCTCGACAACTCGTTTTTAGTTGCTAGCTCTACTAGATTGTCGTTAATCACCGGCTATGGGACAGGCTGCGTTTCCACCAAAGATGAGCGAGGATGCGTAGCGAGGAATGTCCGTAGAACTAACCAATAACAACGCCAGCTTAGCTCAAGCTATGACAGTGAAGTGATGTTATTGGTTAGTTTCACACACATCCCTCGCTACGCATTCTCGCTCATCTAATAGACACTTTTTCGCGTGACTCAATACTAATGACTTATAAACCTAAAGACTGGCCATACCTACGAAATTAGCGTGCCTACCTACAAAAATCGGGCACATAAAATGGCTGCCTTTCGTAGGGTTCTATCTGCGAGTGCAAGAGAGAGAGCAAGTAACCGTTTGACAGCCTATCTACCACAAATTCGGCACGAAACATGGCGACCGGTCACGCATAGACATAACTTTGACGTTACACAAAAGTTTTGCCAAATTTAGTCGTTGACAAACACCTCGTCTCTCTTTTCTTAAGCAACTCTTGATTAGTTCAAAAGAAGCAAAACGCTTCATGACATGTGTATGTCGATATGATAGATATTTGTATAACTATCCTACCTACAGTAGAATATGTATCTACATAGCTTTTTTACCTCAATGCTCATACGGTGACGGCAAATCTAACGATTTGAATCTTTGCTCGAAACGATCATCTATAAGTATAATGATATCATAGCAGTTCACACACAATACATATACCAAATCCTCAATAAGACATCAATGGACAATAGAAAATAGGTCAAGATCTTCGGCATAGAACTTCGTGCGTGGGTTATTTAATGCATTTCTCCTCTACATGCAAAGAATATGTAATATTCGCTGGCAAAAGTATGAATAAATGTTTATTTTATTCATAGGAGCATATTTAGTGCCTATTCTGTATGGTTTAATAAAGAGAATAGTGTTTGGAATATATATAGGTACAGTGTGGGAAGTAATTACCTACCTAAGTATTCATGCTACCAATTTTTTACTCAAAGAAGTCATTCAATTTTTTTTTTAAGTAAGTAAATCTGCATTCAAAATATTTTTGTAAAATCGTTTGCCTAAACCTGGATTCAAGCCAACTCAAATGCGGAGATTAGGTATCAATCAATCAATCTTCCTAGCCTTTTTCCCAACTATCTTGGGGTCGGCTTCCAGTCTAACCGGATGCAGCTGAATACCAGTATTTTACATGGAGCGACTGCCTATGTGACCTCCACAACCCAGTAACTGGGTAATACGATACCCCTTGTTAAGACTGGTGTCAGAGATTAGGTATGAAAACTCAATAAAAATAACCTATGAATAATTTGTATTAGGCTCGCCTTGGCGGTAACTAGCGATCCACCCCCTTCTTTCATTTTCGTATGGTTAGCGACTAACCTGCCCCCCAATTACGCAATGCACGATCAATTTTAAATTGAAACCAATTGAAAAAGATTGCCAGTCCATTGCTTCATAAGTTCGACAAAAAAATTGAGCAGATTTTTTTTGTCGAACTTATGAAGCAATGGACTTATAATTAGGGTGCCGGTGTCAGAGTTTTTATGCCGCCCATGGGCCTCTGATTTGGCTTCACATACCGTCGAGACAATATCTCTCAGGCATGCCGGTTTCCTCACGATGTTTTCCTTCACCGTTTTGAAGTAAATAGCACCACTAGGCTATCACTGCTGTCCCGCCTCTGCTTCGCACTGTTTGAAGAACATGAGAAAACGTTGAGATTCCTTTATTATATTTAAGTTTAATATTAATATATTATATACTCATAAACTTTCCAGTATAAATTATATAAATGATGGTGAAAACTACATTAAAAACTGTTGCGAAGAGAAGAATAATGCAGTCACACAGAAAGTGACTTTAATTTATAATATGTATAGATATAGTAGTTCCTTAAACTTAAGATACTATGTTTAATAGAAAGTTTTGATCCTTAGACTGTTCATGACGCCGGAGCCGCACTGGCGGGCGCATGTTTGTGAATACGAATGAGTATCGCCCATGCGCCGCAGCCCGCACCGCAGCGCGAATAACTACGCGTTCTGAGACATTCTGAAAACATTTCATCTAGCGGTTCGGCGCCATGTTCAGGAAGCCTTAACGTTGACCCTTTCGGATGGGTTCATAAAATTTAAAGCCAATGAAAAAAGCTTCTAAACTACTTTTAAAGCTTTCTCAGCCGTTTGTTACAGAAGTTCCCAATTCAAAAATATAGTGCAAAAGCAATAAAGGCTGTACTAAATAAATGTTGTAAGTGCGCGCACTCATGAATCGGAAGGCAATAAAATGCAATGAAGCGACTACCCTACTTCGTAACTTTTGTTTCAACAGACATCTTCCTGAGTGCTTGCAGTAAGTCGTAGTTCAAACTTCCTCGATATTACAGAAGTGTCGATAACTTCAATCTTGATTTTCTTTGACCTAAAAAGTAGATAATAACGTCGGTGTTTAGGCTGCCTGTCCACTGAAGCGGAGAGGAGAGGAGCGGAGATGTGCCATTATTAACCAATCAAATCTAAACTCAGGGGCAGAGTCAAGATTCTATTGGTTAATATTGACACATTTCCGCTCCTCTTTTCTCCTCTCCGCTCCAGTGGACAGGCAGCCTTATAGTTGACAAAGTGTATTTTTACTTTTGCTTCGTAAGAGGGTGCATTCTTAAAAGGCAGTGTATAGAGTGATGAGGGGCACGCACTCTATCCCTATCGGATAAAGTGCCACTACAGGCACCCTAGTAACACCGCCTCGGCCCGGCCAAAGTGCCGCAAGAATTGGATTGTCATTGTCACTGTCACTAAGTCACGTCACTTGGTATTTTGTTTGATTGTCGAGGTTAGATCGCTGTAAAACACCACATTCCCAAAACATTACATTCTCTTGTGCCTAAACTGGACAAATAAATGATCTTTATCTTTATCTTTATCTTTAAACGGACCCTGGCACTTCGCCGGCCGCTACCGCGGCACCGCTCGCTACGCTCGCTCGGCTCGTGCGTTGTGTGGTCACAGTTCTAACCTAACCTAACCTAAATAACAAGTGACAGTGACAATGCAACGCTCACGGCACCCTAGCCGGGCCGAGGCAGTGACACTAGAGTGCCACAAGAAACTCGCGGCACTCTATACACTTCGTTCTTAAAAATGGGCAACGTCACGTAATAGCTGTCAATTATTTGGCTGTTTTGATTAATTTATTTACAACACATAACTCAGTGTTATTACTACAATTCATAAACGTAGCTAATTGTGAATTTACCTGTTTTGTTTATTTTGGCAATATTCAATTATAATTAATCAATATCCTAGTTCGCTAGTTAGCCAAATTTCTTATTTCCATACAGTAATATTGCCAAATTATCAAAACAGCGAAATATTTGACATCTATTTGCGACGTTGCCTACTTTCAGAATAGACGCTCAGGCTGTGCACAAAACAATTTCACAAATAACGACAAACGTCCACATCCACAAACACCGCCTCCCTGTCAATGTCATTCGTGTGCCAAAATATCCTTGTAATACTGTAGGTACGTCTACGTATCTGTAATGCATAAAGATGAAAGCCTTTTTTTTATTTCATGGATTCCCTTCGAGGGTTATTTCGAACTACCGATCAAAACTGTTCGTAATCATGGTCGTTTAGCAAGAAATTCAAAGTTGTTAACAGATGGCGCCACCAACCACCGTTACGTAATAATAGTTTAGACTTTAATGAGAGGCTATGATTGTGGATTAGCCAGATGACAGTAATTTAACAAGGAACTATTAAGTTTTGAAACAGAAATCAAAGTAATCACAAGTAAGTTTAACTAGGTTTAACTGGTAAACTATAAATAAGCAGTTCTTGAAAACCATAGTTGAGGCAGTTGCTTGATAGTATGATCTATAAATCTATACATTTATAATAAAATTGTAACGAAGAATTTTTGTACATTTGTCTGTTTGTCTGGATGTATGTTCCGGATTGACTCAAAAATGGCTGAATAGATTTGGATGAAATTTGGCACACAGATAGTTTATAACTTGGATTAATATATAGGGTACTTTTTATCCCGGTAGTACGTTCCCGTGGGATATTTTCCGACATCCGACCGATTCCGAAGCCGCGGGTAAAAGCTACTTTATTGATATCCTAGAAGTCATAATTCTAATCATATAAAATATTGATTACGAAATGCAATAATTAATATCGTAACACCAAATATTTCGTTTTAATAAAAAAAAAGTATTTGGTAAGTTTCCAAATGACTTTTTTACACCTAAAACGGTTACAACATCAAATTCAGTGTTGTAATTGCAATATATTATTAATATTCTAGTTTCCTAGCTAGCCACATTTCATATTTCCATACAGTAATATTGCCAAATTAATCAAAACACGTAAATATTTGACAGCTATTTGTTTTGTTTTTGTTTGTGTTTGTGTTTATTTGTTTGTTTGTCTATTTGTTTGCGAATAATACCAACATTATTTGCATGCATGTGTTTTCTTAAACACTTGCATGCAAATAATGTTGGTATTATTCGCAAACATTGAAAAGGCACTTAGATCATTGTTGCATTCGTAGATAAATACAATAAGTAATAAGTATTTTGACGCAAATAAGAAAGAAAAATTGTTTCTTCTCCACAAAAAAAAAATACATAAAATACACACAAACAAAGTATTTTGAAGATATTTGAGTAAAAAACATCAGTAGAATATTAAAACATGAAAAGTCTCTTGGAATAAGGGTGAGGGCGCAAAATTGCACTTTTTTTATTTTTACGTTTTATATTGACAATAAGGAAAAAGAGGCACGGTAAGGAAATGAGCCCCAGATTTTTTTGGGAAAGGAAAGTTATTTTCTGAAGATTAAATGACAAACAAAAAGCGGTTAGATACTGAAGCTTGCATGCAACGCTCTTCAAGTTACTCTTAGTAATGTTTTAGGATCCATAATGATGATTAATGATTATGAAAAGTAATATTCACGAGTCTGTGTATCTACTCGTGAATATTACGTTTCATAACGAAGATAGAAAAACGTGTTATACTTTAAAAAAGGCCATGTTTTTCTATCTTCTATCTAACGACTGGAACACGGGCTGCTACCGCCTGCCTGCGGTCGGGTTCGTAATCATGACTGCAGCGACATGGCGCCGCGACACGTTCGCCTGCAGTTGCCGCCTATAGTCGGGTACGGAAACCATTCCGACATTTCCAAATTTTAAAGTAGGTACCAACCTACCTTAAAATTTTCTTTACGTGGCTGTCCCAACATTTTTTGAAATGAGAATCATTTTCATACAACCTAAACTCCGCAAAATCTTATACCATCTTAAACCCAACTATTTAAGGCCAATTAAATCCGAGAGAACAATTTTAAAGCCACTGGTCAGGGTACTAATTTCCTTGGAGTGTCCTAATTACTCACAGAAAAGGAACACCTTTCGTTTCACGTTAACAGGTGATAAATTAGGGTGCCGCATGCCGTCAGGATTTCATAAATCATTCAGCTGACTGCGTGCCACAAGGTTTACTACTGGTTTTTATTTGGAAAATTATTTATTGAAGGATGAAGTAAATGTTGGGATTAAGAGGGTGCATTCTAAAAGTTGGCAACGTCGCAAATAGATGTCAAATATTTCGCTGTTTTGATTAATTTGGCAATATAACTGAATGTAAATATGAAATGTGGCTAATTAGCCAACTAAAATATTGATTACGAAATGCAATAATTAAAATCGTAACACCGAATATTTAGTTTTAGCCTTGCCTTGCCTTTTATGCCTTTTTTACACCTAAAACAACTTCAAATTCAGTGTTTTAATTGCAATTCATTATTCAATCTTCCTAGCCTTTTTCCCAACTATCTTGGGGTCGGCTTCCAGTCTTACCGGTTGCAGCTGAATACCAGTATTTTACATGGAGCGACTGCCTATCTGACCTCCACAACCCAGTTACTGGGTAATACGATACCCCTTGGTAAGACTGGTGTCAGACTTTCGGGCTTCTGACGACTCGTAACGACTGTCAAAGATCCACAAATGACAGCCGGGACCAACGACTTAACGTGCTTTCCGAGGCACGGAGGAGTCTCGGTACGTAAAGATGGTCACCCATCCACTGACCAACCCTGGCAAGCGTAGCTTAACCTGATGGATCGATCCGTGCGGCTTGTTATTACTTAGCCACGAGCTCCTCATTGAATTGCAATTCATTATTAATATGCTATATATCGCTAGTTAGCCACATTTCATATTTCCATACAGTAATATTGCCAAATTAATCAAACCAGCGAAATATTTGACATCTATTTGCGACGTTGCCAACTTTCAGAATAAAGGGGAAATTGGACATTATCGTTATAGATACTCCATAATCAGCCTATAATAATTCCCACTGGTATCCTCACGAAGTTTTCCTTCACCGTTGTGATGAAATAATTTATACAAAGTAAAACGCCCAAAGTACTGAAACCCAGGACCTCATGAACCACTAGAAGGACTATGGGAACTCATCTAGCTTATTTTTAATATGACGTTAAAGTAATTCCAATATCCTATTTACAGAATAAAAAACAACGGGTTGCTCTCCGGGAGTGCCGGCAGAAGTGAAAACTTGAACGTTAACGTTGTGCATTTTTGAATATTCATTAGTAGTAGTAGTATAGTTATTTATTTATTCTCAAAATATAATCTAACAAAAATAAATAATTTATTTAAACACTTTTTATGAAGTATGTTTGGACTGCTTTTCTTTATCCATCAATATGGGTAAAATTTCTTACCTCGCAATCTTTACGTAATATCAAAGACTATTTATTTTGATATTAACTTTTAGTCAGTTGCTAGGCAACGGATCTTACGGCAAAATCTGACGCGAGTTTAAAATTTTTACCCATCGCAAAAAAAGTGCACAACGCCGCTAAAGGTTTCACTTCAAAAATTTAATTTCAGAAAACGACTACCCAACAACACACACAACACCAGAAGAACGTTAATAATGATTACAAATTAATGTCCATATCCCTGGCAATTTCTTATAAATCTCATTATCCTAATAAATAGGGCCCAATCCCATTCATTACGAAGGTAATCCAATATCGGGCTATTAATATCTTTGTAGCAATAATTGGCGCAGGCGACGGCGGCTCATGAAGACTGATGTGCGCAAGGACATCGATCACTGTACAGAGCTTTTCTTTGTCGTTTCAGGGACACGAGAGATGTGTTACAGAAGGTAAAGAAGTATTATTTTTTAAATTTTCTTGACAACCTCTAGTGAGGTCTGAGGAACAGGGTGTAAAATTCAATCCTCCTCTATACTCTATAGAAAAGGGAGGATCCACCGTCCAGACAGATGTGACTGGTGGGCTACTGCCCGACAATTGTTGCTGGGACGTTGTATATGTGCCAATCGCTCGGTAAACACTGCTTGCGCGATGCAGGATTTTGTGTGACGTCAGTGTGATGCGTAGTTCGCATAGGTGATGTAGATTATTGACGAAATAATAAATAAATGTATAATAATAAATAAGTGATTTAGTATATTCCCCTACAAATTTTAGCCCTCCTTGAAATGATTTTTCAAATTTACTTTTTTTCAAGTTACCAAAAATACAACAACAGTAGAAGACGATACAGACTTACCCTTCTATTCAATACCTACTCACTGTTATGGCGCGGTGGCGTGTCAAGGATGTCTTGCACGTCCCACGTTAGAGAATTCTCTGGGGTACACAATTTCGTTTAGTGTGAGCATGTACACCTAATCTGTTATATTCCTAATCCTGGAGATAAACTGTCTGTCTCCGAGTTAGTTGTTAATAAAGATCAGTTATTATTAACTGTAGCATATAAAAATCAGGATACCATTAACATAGTGGTGAAAGAAAACATTGTGAGGAAATCTGAACCCTAATTGCGTAATCACTCAGAACCTGAATCGTTTTTTAAAACAAATTGGTAATCCATTGCTTCTGTAGTTCGAAAAAATATCTGTTCAACAACTTTAATAACGCAGTGAATGTTGGACTGTCAAAATGAAACAGATTTCGTTTACGTAATTAGTTATTGGACTTTGAAAAACATTAAAAGTCCCGATTGCACCACAAATCACTAATACAAGGAGCCAAGTCTACTAATTTACAAACGTCATAATGGTCTCTCCATCGTTAGTTTTTGACAGATTTGCTATACAAAATCTGTCAAAAACTCACCATCGAGAGATCATTGTGACGTTTGTAAATTAGTAGACTTGGCCCCCAGGTGGCAGGAATATAGAGGCGCAACGTATCAGCATTGACACAGTACATGATTCAACGCAAGCCGCCCACCCCCTGAAATTATTCGACGGTTTCAGACTAACTAAAACTACTTTCTAAAAGAGCGGTGACCGCCAAATAGTCCACAATAGAGATGTTGACGAACAAATTGTTTTTGACTGTCAGTAAATTGCTAAAAAAATATTGGATTATGTATTTTTTCTTTTTTTACGTAAACTACATTTTAGGGCAATACATTGAGTAGGCAATTCGTTTAAATGTGACATGACGTCACTCCCCGGTAGATTTTATACAGATTTTTTTTATATTAAGAGGGAACAGGGCCTGCGATTCTCCATACAAATATATTCCCCTTCTTTCTGTCTAAATAATGCCTCTAGGGCATTTTTTTTTTTTTTTTATAAAATCAGGGTCGTTGAAAGTTTTTAACGATATCTAATGATTCTTGCGCGCCTCCCAAAAAGAAGTAAAGAAAATATAAAAGACTTCAAAAATATAATAGCGACTGGGAGTCCGACTACCAAATGGTGCTAAAATGTTAATAAAAAACTGTGTGTGTGCTTGATTCCTTAGATTCCTATATCATTTTAAAAATAATGAAATATAATGACCAAAGCGCAGAGTAAATAAAATAGAAATGGAAAAATAAATAATGATTAAAAATAAATGTGTACTATTTATTTTCCCTACATTTTACAATAATACTATATTTTTACAAGTTTTCTTTTTCTTCAAAAAAAGGTGGCAGCCCTATCTCATACCTATCCTATTAACACTTTAATTTGAAAACATTGTAAAAACCATTTATTTTTAAAAGAGTAAGTGAAGTTCCTTGCCGGCTCTTCTCCAGAAACGACCAATTGCAACCGTGCACCTAGCTTCTGACATTTCATAAACTAAGTGCTACATGGGTGGTGAAATAAAATAAGAATTTGAATTTGAAACTGACACTTAATTACATAACAAAATTCAAAGTTATGATTTTCTGTCCACTCGTCGTCGGTAACTAATTAGGAGTAACATACGGTTTAAATAAAACGAGTAATTTTAAATAAATACGTTTTTAGTCTAGTTTTAAAGCCGAAGTAAACAGTAAGTAAAAAGTAAAAATCGTTTATCGGTACCGTTGGTCCCAAACTAGGCACAGCCTGTATCATGGGCACCATTACTTATAAAATAAAATATTATACAATATTTTATATAGGTTTTAATAAATAAAAGTTGAAATTGGCGACAGTTAAACTAATTAGCCTCTTCGAGACTGCAAAACTAAAATGAAAAAATGAAAAAAAAATAAAAAAAAACTAATTCAGGTTGGAAAACTAAAATAAAAACTAAAATTTACACTACAAACATTACAGGGAAGTGCAACTTCCGTCGCATACGTCAACCGCGGGCCACATTTAGTTAAAATTGTAAATAAAATTATGCTAATTTCGTACTGAATTAAGAATAAAGGCTTTTGCAGACCAGCGAGACTTGTCGCGCGACGCGACAAGAACAATACAATTTCTAAGCAAACTTCACGGTCTAACAATAACCGGTTTCGCGTCGCGCGACAAGTCGCGCTGGTCTGCACAATGCTTAAGAGTCAAGTTTAATTTTAGGTAGTTCTTCTCTGTGCCACTTTTAATTATTAGAACTAGCTGACTCGACGGATGTTGCCCTGTCCAGAAAGGTTGAAGGTTTCAGAAAAATACGTTTGATAGATATTGCGTGATTCTCAGTTTTTTATGAACTAACATTCAGGTTCATGAGATACAGCCCGCTGACAGACAGACGGTCCGTCCGTCTGAACAATCGACGGACAACGGAGGCTTACTTTAGGGTTACGTTTGAGAAGGCAGTGTATAGAGTGCCACCATTGGCACTCTATCCCTATCGGATAAAGTGCCACTACAGGCACCCTAGTAACACCGCCTCGGCCCGGCTCAAGTGCCGCAAGCATTGGATTGTCATTGTCACTGTCACTAAGTCACGTCACTTGGTATTTTGTTTGATTGTCGAGGTTAGATCGCTGTAAAACACCACATTCCCAAAACATTACATTCTCTTGTGCCTAAACGGACCCTGGCACTTCGCCGGCCGCTACCGCGGCACCGCTCGCTACGCTCGCTCGGCTCGTGCGTTGTGTGGTCACAGTTCTAACCTAACCTAACCTAAATAACAAGTGACAGTGACAATGCAACGCTCACGGCACCCTAGCCGGGCCGAGGCAGTGACACTAGAGTACCACAAGAAACTCGCGGCACTCTATACACTTCGTAAATTAAATTATTTGCTAAATGCTAGCCCACGTATAAAAAAAACATCGACATCTCTACTCAAGCGAAAAAAAAACAAAAACATGCGGGGCAGTCTGTTGAGACTGCCGATGGAAGTGAAAACTAAGTAACGCCATCTAACGAAAATCTCAGGAATTTATGTGGCTTGCTGTCAGTACAAGAACGAAAGCTGTAGCTCCATTAAAACAAAAACAAAAAAATAAAACAGAGTCCGCTGTGAGTGCACTGTCTTACGAATTTTCGATCAGGTCACGTGTCCTGTGTCCGCGAGTTTAACATTTTTTACTTATCCCAAAAAAACTGCACAACGCCGCTAAAGAAGTTTTCACTTCAAAAAGTAAACAGAACTTAAGAGTGTTTATTCTGAAAGTTGGCAACGTCGCAAATAGATGTCAAATATTTCGCTGTTTTGATTAATTTGATAATATTTCTGTATGTAAATAAAAATGTGGCTAACTAGCGAACTAGAATATTGATTATGAAATGCAATAATTAATATCGTAACACCGAATAGTTAGTTTTAGATGTAAAAAAAGTATTTGGAAACTTTCCAAATGCCTTTTTTTCACCTAAAACGGGTACAACATCAAATTCAATGTTATAATTGCAATTCATTATTAATATTCTAGTCAATTGGTTAGCCTCATTTCTTATTTCCATACAGTATTATTTCCAAATTAATCGAAACAGGTAAATATTTGACAGCTATTTACGACGTTGCCAACTTTTAGGATGCACCCTCTTAATACCACAATGAAAGCCTCCAGGCAAGGGCGTGACATATAGCTATTAAAGCATAAATCGAAGTCACAAATTAATGATAAACTCCATCGAAGTAAAATAAATAAACAGTTAATTACTAATAATAACAAATCCACGGTCAGCAAGATTGGTATTAGTGTTGTCAGACTTTTCCATAATCTGTATTAATCAAGTATTCTAACAGTACCTATATAAGAATACTAGCTTCTGCCCGCGACTTCGTTCGCGTGGAAGTCGTAAGATACCACAATGTACTACAATAACAGCCACATTTTTATAAAACTTCCCTGTATACCACGTTTGTAGATTTGTTCTCAGCATCCAAAATATAAAGAGAGTCAGGACTGGTGACGCGGAAGCAAGCGACGTACAGTTATCCGTGTGAGAAGCAGCTTGTCCTGAGGAAGACACCCGCAGCCTTTAGTCTTCAGTGTCGACCCCTATGACTTATTGATAATCATCGCAAAGGATAAGCTTACAGGGAACTGCACGCACTTTAACTGGTAATTGAGGGGAGTTAGTGGTATACGCGGTGTAAAAACTGTCTCGCCAACGCAACAACTTGTTAGAATTTTCACCTCGATGACGTTTCCCTGCAAAGACACGAGTTTGAGCCGAATTCCGTGACACAGCTTTGGCGGAGTTAAGTTCCGAAGGAGCATATAAGCATATTAAGAATTGTCCGAATGTCCTAAGAAGAATTTGGGCGTCACCGCATTTACTTAGCGCCACGAAGCAAGTTTGATTTTGGCAAAAAACATCTTTTGTATCTATGGAATAAAGGTCCCAACGATCCCACCGAACAAACTAAAGAAAAGCAACTCTATTCATTCCTAAAAAGTGTTCAAACTCCGTTGATAAATGTGATGATATTGTCAGTTAAAAGTTTGTGGCGTCATGTAGAATCAATACATCAGTTTGTATGATTAATGGCGTTGAGGACTGATTGATGGGTTCCCAGCTAAGATATTTCATTCGCCCTTATTCAAGGTCAAGGTCTCTTGTTGCCAACCAAGAAAAATATATGACAAGCTACGAGTAAGAGTAGTTTGCCGACTCCGTGGCCATATCATTATATTACTTTATTATATTAAGTAGGAAAATGAACAGGATTATAATATTTTAACGCACACAAACCACTCAAGAGCATGCATGCACTAAATGTGCTCTACGATCGAAAAAAATTTTTGCCCCATTTCTGCAACTGTTTTTATTGTTACACTCCTGCTAGTACACATAACCTACTTAATTTATATACCATTGTATAGATGATTAAATGGAGATTAATACTGTATTAATACTATATTGTATTAATACTATATTTTAACAATTGATATAATGCAGCAGAAATGAAAAAACATCAAAATAGTTGAAAAAAAATTACTGTCCGTCAATTTATGAAACTTGAAAACATTGTAATGGTAGCTTGCGATTAAGGGTCCTCACCCACGGCGACTTTTTGTAGCGATGCAGTAGCGATGCTGTCGCGCATGTGTATCGATACAGTCGCGATGCTGTAATTATGTATGAAGAATCCTGCGCGATAGTAGCGATGCAGAAGCGCGTTTTGAAAATGCGCGACAACATCGCTACAAAAAGTCGCCGTGGGCGAGGGCCCAAAATCAATTAAAAGAGTAAATTTTTTTTTTATACATTCGTTTCAGCCATAGAAGGAACCCTATTGAAAATGGCTCTTTTATTCAAAGTAGTTTAATTATAATTAATAAAATACTTACTAAAATATAATATCTTTATCTAATTATTTCCAACCTTGATTTGACGTGTTGCCTAGCAACCCACAACGTAAATTTAATTTGAAGCCCTGACTGGCTTCAAATTAAAATGTAACAACTTTTCATATGTCAATAAAATATTTTTATTCATTTGATTTATTATTTAATCAAGCAATTTTTTTTTATTTTTTATTTAAAAGAACCAGGTTCTTAATAATGAATTACAATCTAGCCTACAAGACTAATAAGCAATTTTAATCTAACTTAATTTTCTACGTGATAATTATTTTAAAACTTAGAATAGTGCTGATTGTACTTTACACAAGTCCGTTCCACTTTCTTAGAGTCTGATATAATATTATAAACACTTTGTTCATGTGTTTTATGTATTTAATCAAGCAATGCCCAATGGTATTATTTAGGTATTTCGTGTGGCTGACACTGGCATGGCCACCATCAGGGATTTTAATTTTGATAACACAAAAAATAAGTCGATAATTAATTTGTCGAAATTTGTCGCCAAATATCAGAATTTGTCGGTCACTGGTTCAAAAGTTATAAGGGCATGGCCCCATGAAGTTAGGGCACCTAGCGAAGATCTGTTTTGTCCCAAATTTAGTCGATAATTAATTGTCGAAATCAGTCGCCAATTCACAGATTTTGTCGGATCTTAGTTTAGAAGATAATAATGAATTCCATTTTTAAGGTATAGTCCAAGAGCTAGATCGAAGAGTTTACGAAAAATTGCCAATAAAAAATATTTATATTAATTTGTGTAACATACTTCTACTTTTTATCGGTCTAAAGTCCTTAGAAATGTCAGACAGAGATAAATTCTCAATTTAATACATGTTTTGCTGTTTTAAGAGTAGGTTAGATTGGGTTAAACTTTTTTGAAAACATTAAACCTTGCTCTTGGTCTCAAGATGAAGTTTGGTATCAAAATGTACAGTCGCATGCAACTGTTTTACGAAATTATAACGTTAGTAGTTATAGTAAGTAGTTATTTTAAAATTTCTGTTGCCAAAATAACAACTTCGGGCGGTACTTCACGCGATTGCATGTCATTGACATCATGGACATCCTTGTAGTCCACGTGGACACTTTATAACTCTTAGTTTTCACAGATTTTGTCGGTGTGTAATTAAAAAGATATCAAAGAAATCAATTTCTCCATACATTGTTACAAGCAAGTACAACATACTTTATACATATAGTTTTTTGATAGTATCTATGATGTTATATGGTAGAATGTTTGTTTCGAAATATATAAATATAAAATTATTCTATAATTTTACCACCAAAGGAAAGCTGTATTCATTACCTAAATAAATAACTGTAATTTTTTCGAAAAAATGTGCATTTCGTTGCTGGCATATAGATCGCTGCGCTCCGTTTCATTTGCGGTAAGTAAGAAAGATATAGGTAGATGCGCGTGTACAGACGAGCTACTTAGAGCAAGTTGCCAAATTAGAACGCTGTTTCGCCGGACGCTTTTTCACTCAGGCCACGCACTTACTCATTAAAAATAATCTTTGTAAAAACGGTAGGTAATATATATTTCGTCTTTTTCACACAATTCAATCACGAAACAGAACAAAATAGAAGAAGAATAGTAGTACTTAGTTACGCAATGAGCTGATTGCACGCTATGCACGTCCTCCCGCCTGTGTCGTGAGTTTACTGCCTGCTTGCACGTCTTCCCCTTCCTCGCTTTCCTCTTTTTCACACATTGCCGGCTGCGCATTTTTTTTTTTTTTATGCTGGCTGTATAGAATGCCTAAATAATATTTCATACATTACCTAAACGTTTTAGGTATTCTACATTGCCTAGCTATTGTGTAGACTACCGGTTTATACAGATTGCCGGTAACATATTATATTAACATCATGTTTAGAGACCGCGCCACCACTTTTGATGCGGCGTTAGTGTCTATGTCATTGCATCATATTGCATTTTCACTATTTTCTGCCGGCCTCTTTTCTTGGCCCTCACTCTACCAATAGTGTCAAAGTATTGTGTCAATTGTTAAAGTGGTATTATCTATGGTGTCAATTTCTAAGGCTACAAATGTGAGGTTAGTAAAAAGCAGAAATTCATGTATTTTTATTATAATTCCTATGCATTATAAAATATAAATATACATAAATCCAAAGCCTTAATGTAATAAAATGCGTGATAATTTTCCGCGTCTATAACCTTATTCATACATATTATAAAACAAAGTCCCCACCGCGTCTGTCTGTCTGTCTGAACGCGGTAAACTCAAAAACTACCGAACGGATTTTCAAACGGTTTTCACCAATGGACGGAGTAATTCATGAGGAAGGTTTAAATTCATTTAGAAAGGTTAAAATTCATTGAGGTTTTGCGAAAATTGGCTTAAGTATGATGATAATTATTGAAGATGTCGGAAAAATCATGCCGAGTTACTGACTTGCACCGCGTAAACCGTAAGAGATAAATAAAAATGATGTTTTACAGAATTATACGTCTTAGATTTTCATCATTATTATGGCAAACATATTTTATTTAATGTTTTGTGTTGAGTAATGTAAATTATTTTGCATAAGTACTATTGTATAGAATCAATCGCTGCGATATTATCGTCGTGCCACGTATTTCTATACACTCTCTTAGAGGCCATCTCCACGAACGAGAGAATCGCGGCGATGCGACGAGTGGCTGAGTGCGAGTGAAACTTCGTATCGCCGTGCGCTTGTCGCTACTGGCAGCGCGCCCACCGCGCTCTCGCCACGGAACGTGGCGCGTCGAGTGACGTAATACGTGTGTGTGTGTGTGTGTGTGTAGTATGTGTGTGGGTATAAGTGTGAGTAATAGTAAGTATAATAAGTCTTATGTTACTCAAACGTGTTCAAACATTAACCGTAACATCAAAGTTCTCATCGCGGTAGCAATATGTTAGGTATTCAACCTACCACATCGCTACCGCGATGAAAACTAAGAGATAAAAAGTGTCCACGTGGACTACAAGGATGTCCATGATGTCAATGACATGCAATCGCGTGAAGTACCGCCCGTAGTTGTTATTTTGGCAACAGAAATTTTAATATAACTACTTACTATAACTACTAACGTTATAATTTCGTAAAACAGTTGCATGCGACTGTACATTTTGACACCAAACTTCATCTTGAGACCAAGAGCAAGGTTAAATGTTTTCAAAGAAGTTTTAGCCAATCTAACCTACTCATTTAAAACAGCAAAACATGTATTAAATTGAGAATTTATCTCTGTCTGACATTTCTAAGGACTTTAGACCGATAAAAAGTAGAAGTATGTTACACAAATTAATATAAATATTTTTTATTGGCAATTTTTCGTAAACTCTTCGATCTAGCTCTTGGACTATACCTTAAAAATGGAATTCATTATATCTTCTAAACTAAGACCCGACAAAATCGGCGACTGATTTCGACAAATTATCGACTAAATTTGGGAGAAAACAGATCTTCGCTAGGTGCCCTAACTTAATGGGACCAAGCTGGGGAGATTCTCCCCAGCTCGGCCACCTTGAAATGCTTATAATTTCTGAACCCGTGACAAACAGATTCTGAAATTTGGCGACAAATTTCGACAAATTATCGACTAAATTTGGGAGAAAACAGATCTTCGCTAGGTGCCCTAACTTCATGGGGCCATGCTGGGGAGACTCTATCCAGCTTGGCCACCTAGAAACCCTTATAACTTTTGAACCAGTGACCGACAAATTCTGATATTTGGCGACAAATTATCGACTTATTTTTTGTGTTATCAAAATTAAAATCCCTGATGGTGGCCATGCCAGTGTCAGCCACACAGGTACTTCCAAAGATTTCATCTTGGTATGTAGGTCTAGGCACCTACATACCAAGATGAAATCTTTGGAAGTACCTTGAAAAATAAAACTGAAACAATAATACTTTAAGCTACGTATTAAAGTAAGAATCGAACCTCTGCTGCCCGCAACACGAGAGCCAGGCGGTCACTTCACTAACTGTGATAGTGCTTTTCTGATTTACCTTCTCCACTATTATCATCGTACTGCCCACCATAGACTACAGAGCTGTATGAATTTATTTGGAGAGGAAGAGTAAAGAGGAAGCCTAAAGAACAAGAACGGGAGGAAATGCGAAAGGCCAAAATGGCGCGCAATGCAGCCAAAACGATTACAATATACAAGACTTGGACAGAAAAAATTGAAAGGTAAAAAACTCATATTATTTCAATTATAGATAAAATATATTAGAGTTTATTTTAACAAATTAAATAAGAAATATACAATATAAGATAGTTTAAAATAGGTATATGAACATACAAATTTATTATTTACTACGGCTTTTGGATTTTTGGAGACATGCGTCTAAGCCGCCGCCGCCGTCGCCGCCACCGCCTGTTATATCTCCCAAGGGATCCATTTGAGGCTTGGGTTTCTTGTCTAGTCCAGTGATTAACCTCTTTAATTTAGCAATAGCTAGACCTGGGTTCAGGAACTTAGGACACGCTAAGGCGCAGTTCAGAATGGTGTGACAGCGGAAAGCTTTAAAGTCGTCACGTAAGTCGAATAACCGTTGCGCTGTGTCCTCATCTCTGGGATCCATGACCCATCTGTACGCATGCAGCAATGACGCAGGACCCAGGAACCGCCGGCCATTCCACCAATAGCTGGGGCACGAAGTTGAACAACAGGCACATAATACACATTCGTAAAGACCCACGAACACTTGCCAGTCTGGATCACTCATTAGTAACTGATACTCCCCTATTCTCGATGGTCCACTCTTCCTCACAAGATATGGTCGGATGCTGTCGTACTGATTGAGGAAGTGCGTCATATCCACGACCAAGTCTCTTAAGACGTACATGTGCGGTATCGGATATAGAGTGATGGTCTTCGCCGGAGGAATCGCCGTGATGCAGGCGAGGCAGTTGTGTCCTTGGAGGCATATCGCGCAAGAGCCACAGATCCCTTCTCTGCAAGATCTCCTGAAAGTGACTGTTGGGTCCATATCTTTTAGTTTTATCATCACATCGAGAACCATTGGGCCGCATTTGCTGATGTCAAGTTCATAACTTTGAATCTTTGGTTGTGATCTTGCTTGTATTCCTGCAAAGCGATATAATTTAAATACTCTTCGAGGATCTATCTGCTTTTTTGGTGGTGCTGGTGCTGGTGCTGGTGCTGACACTTTTTTCTCCTCGGCGTAATATCTTGATGGAATACGAAAAGCTACATTTTGATTTAGAGATAATAACATCACAGCCAGTCGCGATACGGAACGACATAGTTTATAATCAGTAAATAACTTTAAAGCCATTAATAAAAAAATTCAGGATTAGGTAAAAATCAGAATAATACATAGATTAAATACACGTCAAAATATGTTTTTTCGTAATATTTTGATGGAACGGTCATGAACGAAAATGTCATAAAGAAAAAGTATGGTTGTGATTTAACCTTTTTTTTTTTACCTGACTTCAAAATAAGGAGTTTGTGCTATGTCTATGTTAAGGGGTTTGGTTTCCGTTCAGGTTAAGCTACGCTTGCCGGGGTTAGTCCGTGGATGGGTCTAACAACGACGTATCTTTACATAACGAGACTCCTCTGTGCCTCGGAAAGCACGTTAAGCCGTTGGTCCCGGCTGTCTTTCGTAGATCTTTGACAGTCGTTACGAGTCGTCAAAAGCCCGAAAGTCTGACACCAGTCTTAGTAAGAAGGGGTATCGTATTACCCAGTTACTGGGTTGTGCAGGTCAGATAGGCAGGCGCTCCATATAAAATACTGGTATTCAGCTGCATCCGGTTAGACTGGAAGCCGACCCCAACATAGTTGGGAAAAAGGCAAGGCAGATTGATTGATTGATTAACCTTTTTTTTTTTGTGTCTGGGAAATCATCAAATGACTTCTCCCGCTCTGGGCGGAGCGGAAGGGCGTGTCAGACTCTTACTGACTAAAACCCACCCGTGTACCTTCCCTTGCCTTGCCAGGGGCCACAGTTTCCACTTAGGACTTCCCGCAACCCTGGTAGTGATTGATTAACCTGAGAGCCAGAACTGCAAACTTGACAGCAGAGTAACTACCCAAATACAACCAATTGCAGGTCTAGCAACCGTAGTTTTAGCTTAGCGATAATAACGTTAGCGTACGGAGAAATTATGATTGGTCATTTCGACATCGGAAAAACTCGGACCCACGATTTTATCCGAACGCGTAGTTTCCAAGATAATTAATGTTAAGGGGGATGCGCCAAGTTAGCCCGCCAAATTCAAATTTTCTTACGTTTTTTGTTTGCAGCTCAGTGTCAGGTTGTATGTTCATTAAAATATGATTCGCGACCGTAACAAATATGGCTTTACAGAATTATAATCATTAGAATTAGCAATACAACTTCTTAAGTTAGCAAAGGTGTAAAATGTCATGATTGAATGAAATAGTCATTCAATACACTTTCATGAACTTAGAGACTTGTATTGATGACTTTTATGATTATAATTCTATAAATAAACATTTGATACGGCCGCGAATCCTATTTAGATCAACATACAACCTGATACTGACCTGCAAATTGCAAAAAACATAAGAAAGAAGAATGGGCGAAAGTGGTCCAAGAGCCTCCACTGATGAGACTTGGGGGAAATGGAAGTGCTCATTTGTCTTATGATTTTGGCAAAATTCTATTAGATTCTGTCCCGGGGTTCTCTTGTTATGGTCATGTTTGTCCTGAACTCCTGACTATAATTAATAAGATTTTACGTATCATAAAGAAAGGCCGGTTAAGCAGCTGACAACCTCCTAGGTTGACCAGCGAGATGCCATCCTACTTAAAAATAAAAATATTTGTGTTGTAATCTTCGATTAAAAAAAATACCGACATTGCTTTTGAATGGATTTTGTTTCTGCCGCTATATAACCGAACTGACTTATGCTTATTATAGGATACTTACTATTTTTCTTTAATATTGGACATAGTGAGTTGTATAATTATAAATATGTATCAACCTTCAGCGGGAGTTCATTGTCTACTATGTAACCATTCTGTGTTACGTAAAAGACGAATGACAATTACCCAAAGACTTTTTAATGAAAATCCAGGAGTTGCTGTGATTATCACAGAAAATCTGCAACCATATCAGGTATGGAGAATAATCATTAATCTCGCGATAATCTAAGAAGCCAGTTTGACGTTTCTCATACATGCCGCGATAACTTTGTAATGAACGTCTACGTAAGAAATCGAAAAATCAAATTCATAATCCTAATTAATTACTATGTTATCCATACATGCTAAGACCCTGCACAACCGTGAGGTATGCAGTCTCAGGGAATACTTCTTAGAGACCGACGTGGGGATGCACCGAGATGTGGTCTCAGTGGACAAGGGCCTCACTCCGCTATCCTTGGCTAACGAGAACTGGCGCAAACCTATAGTATTAGATACTAATGACCGCGGGGAGGTATGGCAGAGCAAAGAGCTTCACGGGCGCTTTTACCGAGCCTTGCATGGGCCCGATGTAGACCTGTTAGTATCCGTATCCTGGTTGCGATTCGGTGATCTCTTTGGGGAAACCGAAGGTTTTGTGTTTGCGATTATGGACGAAGTTATGATGACGAACAACTACCGGAAATATATTGTGAAGGACGGCACGGTTGACATCTGTCGGGCATGCCACCGTCCGGGGGAATCAATCCGACACATTATTTCTGGCTGTTCTCGTCTGGCTAACGGAGTCTACTTGCATAGGCACAACCTTGTAGCCAGGATTATCCACCAGCAACTTGCTCTGAAATACAGTCTTGTGGAATCGGAGGTACCGAACTTTAGGTATGTGCCCGACCCAGTTCTCGAAAATTGCTATATCACGTTGTACTGGGATCGATCTATCATCACTGACAGGACTATTGTTGCCAATAAGCCAGATATAGTGGTGATAGATCGATTAGAGCGCCGCACAATGATTATTGATATAACGGTCCCGCATGATGAGAACCTCGTGAAAGCTGAAAAAGATAAGCAGACTAAGTATCTTGATCTGGCACACGAGGTTGTCGACATGTGGGATGTGGATACAGCAGTCATTGTGCCGATAGTTGTGACGGCCAATGCCATAATAGCCCAGAGCCTCGATCAACACCTGAGGAGGCTCTTGTTAGGCAGCTGGATCAAGGGCTTGATCCAGAAAGCGGTACTTCTGAACACGGCGCGTATCGTTAGGAGATTCCTCTCTCAGGAGCCCTGACCACAGGTAGCTTGGACCCTGTTCCCGATACCGGTGGGCTACTATTTTTTATATTTTTAAATGTTTTTGTTTCTTTTTTGTTTTTATAAAAATATAATCAATATGTGTATAGAATGAATAAACGAAATAAAGAAAGAAAGAAAGTGTCCAGAAAGCGGTATTTCTGAATACGGCGCGTATCGTTAGGAGATTCCTCTCTCAAGAGCCCTGACCACCGGTAGCATGGACCTAGTTGCTAATGCAGATGGGCATTTTTTTTCTTTGTGTTTTTATACAAATATTAAACAATGTAAGCAATATGTATTGAAAATTAAATATAAGATTAATAAAATGTTATTTGTTCCTCCAATATCTTGTTTTTTTAATCCAGCACCTACCTACGTTGAGCTTATTATAATCTTTAGTCTTCGCAATGCATCGCTATGCTTAATCACAACAGGCGGGGGTGCATGGAGGAAGGTGATATTTACGTTAAACTTAAAATCATAATTATTTACTATCACGACAAACATGACCATAACAAGAGAACCCCAGGACAGAATCTAATAGAATTTTGCCAGAATCATAAGACACATAAGCACTTGTATTTCCCACAAGTCTCATCAGTGGAGGCTCTTGGACCAACTTCCTAACATCTTTGCCCATTGTCCTTTGAATTTCGCGGGCTACCTTGGCGCATCCCCCTTAACTGTTACTGTTGTACAGTTATTAAACTCTTTGGTCTTCATATAGGTTTTCAGAAATAACGAGTATTTAATGAGCTCTAATTCAAAGGAGGTCAATATCAAATAGATTGGATAAACGTATGCAAAATTGTACTGATTTATCATTGGCAACTTATAAGTCAACCTTCAACCTCTATGGATAAGACTATTTCGACTATTTCCGGGAATCGAGTAATTTGTCATCTTGTTGACGAGCATGGTTTGAGTTCCTGTGTAAAAGCTCGAAAAAAATCGCTAGTTTTAAACTCATTTAAAAATAAATAATATTATACAATATCTAGCTATTTTCGTGTCCTTCACCACACAATCCTCACTTTTGAAAACTTCATGAAATTCAATTTTGAAAACGCCAAAAAATAGTCAAGAAATAGTCATAAATAGTCACCAAAGTTAAAAAAATAGTCGCATTAAGATTCCGAAGATATAGCTATAAGTTGGTGAGGATTGTGGGGTGAACGTCTCTACTATTCGACTATTTCTTGACTATTTTTTGACACCAATTTCAAATGAAAAAACGTAAGCATTCCGCGGTAATCAGGTGAGGATTGTGGCGAGAAAGGCTCACCACGTAATCCTCACCAAGACACCTTTATATCTCTGGAACCTCTTAATGACTATTTTCGAGATTTGGCATAGCGTTACGACTATTTATTGACTATTTTTTGAAATTGAAACTAAGTCGATACTCCCAGCCGTTTGCTTAAACTGAGGTGAGGATAGTGTGGAGACGTTCACCCCACAATCCTCACCAACTTATAGCTATAACTTTGGAATCTTAATGCGACTATTTTTTTAACTTTGGTGACTATTTATGACTATTCCTTGACTATTTTTTGGCGTTTTCAAAATTCAATTTCATGAAGTTTTCAAAAGTGAGGATTGTGTGGTGAAGGACACCTATTTTCTGATGATGTAAATAAAATCTGTTAGCAGATGACAAATGATTAGGTAGTATATCTATTTTATTAAATTCTCTCCAAATTATGGATTCTCCCCTTCTTTACAAATTATGGATAGTGTTATATGTTCGTAATTTTATGAAAAATGGGCGTTGGTAATGCGACCTAACTCTTTGGTTTGTTATACTTTTTAAATAAAATACGCTTTTGAAGGTTTCATGCACGTTCCATTCAAACCGGGAACGATGGATAACATTTGTGCAAAAATGTACGTGGTTGCCAAGTGAACAATCTCACATGCGTCTCATCATTTGCATTTCGCTATCCATTACTATCCATCACCAGACGACGACGTGAAAACTGAACGACGAAATTACAAGAAAAATCTGTTTACTCCCTTAAACAGATTTTTCTTGTAATTTCGTTGTTCAGTTTTCCGTCGGTTTGCGACCGGTTGCCGGCAGGTACCTACGTGTGAAAGATAACGTACATACACCATATAACTGCCCATACACCACGGTGAGTCCAGCCGCCGGCTAGCCGGCACCAGCTAGCCGGCACCGGCTAGCCGGCAACCGGGACGTGTGAAAAGGCACTTAGACAACTCTTGCGGGTTGAGTGCGGGTTGCTAGCAATAGATTTAAAAAGTTTACTCCGAAATTGATTTGAAAAACCGGAAAAACCACAGACATTAATATGTCAAAAATGTAGATTTCGAAGCATACAGCTTTGCAGTTCACGGTGGCGCTACTTGTCAAGGAAAAATGCAACAGCATGACAAGTTCGGTACATACATTTTTAGTTCTGTGTTTTACCGCCTGCACAGATAAGTAGGACGCGCTGTACGAGTTGCCTGCTGTATGGAATGCATGCATACTATTCTCCGTCAACATCCGTCAACACAGAGAATAGAGTCGGCGCGAAAGCACCACCACTCAAGTCCGATAGACGCGGCGCTGGTGTCTATGTCATTAGATCAAAGAGGATCAAATTGCATTTAAAATAATGTACAAAAAACATAAAAAACGAAAAATAAAACGAACAGACAAAAAAAAAAAGAAAAAAACTAAAAAAAAAATTAAGAAAAGAGCGACGAAAAGACGACGACAACAACGACGACGACGAAGTAAAGATTTTGAACGATTTTATATACGCGAATTGGCCTTGGAAAAACTTTTGCAAATACAGAAACATTTTGTACAAAAGTCCTACACGATCAAGTTGTATGGAACTACTGCCCATGGTTTCACGGGCACTGACCCATTTTTTTTTCTTTTTCTAAAATAAGCCTCACTTATTCCTTATAACATCAGCTATCTTCCAATGAAAGTCCTGTCAAAATCGGTCCAGCCGTTTCGGAGATTATTTTAATCATTTAATAGGGATGATGCCTGGGTCAAAAAAAAAAAGAAATTCTATTTAGTCCGTCAGTCAGAAAAAAAAAAAATTATCGACACGTATTTTTTGCTTTATCATATTAATAAAAATTACTTAGATAAAACCCATTAAAGTTGGGGAGTGGGGGTCGCCGGTCGCTACGTCACAAGTACGTATAGAATCTACATACTCGTGACGTCATGGCACATTTTAACTCAATGTATCGCCGTAATCTTTTGTTATCGTAAAAAAAGAACAAATATGTGTCCAATATTTTTTAATAATCTACAAGACGGACAAGAAATAAATTTTTAGTCATCATCTCTATTCAAGAAAAAAGACTCATAGTGTTAGTCAACAAAAACTAACAAAATATGTTAGTAAAACATTACTGAAACAATTGGTGACGTCACTGCTGTAAGGTGACAGACCCAGCCGATACCTTGCAGTAGTGGCTCAGTGGCAGTGGAACAATCTAGCCTGCTTGCTACCGTAGACAGGATGCTGTTGGTGTTGCCCCGCACCTTACTAACCAGGGATGCGCACCGCTACCGCATCACAGTGTAGAAGCAGTCAACGCGAGCTTCAGCAAACATCCCTGATGCACTGCAGTATCGTAGTATTAGCCGGAACAAACAGACAGAAAGACAGACTAAACATTTGCATTTCGAGGATTGACCGTGACGTATATCGATGTAAGGGAAGAATATGTTTTAAAAATTATTGAGAGTAACCATGAGACTCATACAGTGTTAGTAACAATAAAATAAACTTACAACTGTTAGTGATACAATTACAATAGCAATTACACAAACACACACAACAAAATAATCATTTCTTCAGCATTCCAGCTGAGATACTGGAGCAACGATTTAAAAAACAGTAGTCCAGCTTATCAGCAATAATAAAATGCACTGGGCCGGTTTTTTTCGTTGTTCAAAAGGTCTTCGGAAAAAACAATCTACATCGTAACCGAACTGACTTATTTGGTACTTTCAGTTCAATACCTTTCAAATCCATTTGTATTTTTTTTTCTTTTTAATTAAAAAGTTAATTAACTTTTAGAAAAACATTTAGAGACATTCAACTTTTGCCACGGTCAACACTGTTTTAGGCGAAGCTATTTCTTTTTTTTTTACTTAAATTGGTTATTTGGTCCCCTGGGAGGTCGGTTAATTTCGTCGCGAAATCGGTTCGGAATTTAAACTGTAATTAAATCTTTCAATTTTGTAGGAATTTAGGTCGATTTAAAGCAGGAAGGAAACGCCTGAATAATTTACATGAGTACTCTTTTTTCCGCAGTTTTTTTTATTTGTAAACTTAAAGTTAATTGTTAAGCAAAGAGTTCACTTCATGCAGCGCTATTGTCTATGTTATTGCATGACAATACAGAAAAAAAAGTAGTTCCATAATTTTCCGCCGGCCTTTTTTCGTGGCGCGCATTTTTCATAAACTGTCAAAGAATGAGGGTTTAGGGCCGATTTCACCAATAAAACTGAACACAGCATTTCTAAAACGCGTTCAAGAGCTGTCAGTGTCAAAATTGATGGAATTTTATTGACTTGAAATTAAACGCAAAAAACTAAACAAACCCACCACAGAATAAGTATTATGTCCTGTGGTGATGGTAGTCAATTTGCTTAACAATGAATTTCCCTAATTTTACGTATTCAAATTCTGCATGATTATTGGTGTGTGAGTGCGTCTGTTTATGAGTGACTGAGCCACAGTCAACAGACTTTCTATCGGCCGATAGTTAGATCAGTTTCTTAATCAGTATGAAGACGTATGCCAATGCGCACAATACAACGATTAAGTATCGGCCGATAAAAAAGTTTGATAGGCTACAAGATTGCCTTCATCCTGAACTGTCAGCTAACTATCGGCCGACTGCTAAATCAGTATGGCGCTCTTCCACATGCGCACACTAACCGATTATTTAGTCATCCGACCCTGCTAATCGGGCTTAAAGTTCAGTTTGCTCCGAGCTCTGGCACCGCATAGTCAGGCATATCTGCTTGTCAAAACATCGATCGTAAAGATAGAAGTTTGAAAAAAGACCCGCGCTTAATAAAAAATCTTGAAAAATTTGAGAGCAGTCGTCCCACTGTTGTCTGAGTGTACGCGCACTCACCACCAACCCGACTGTTTAGTTGGCCCAGTGTGCTAGTAGCCTAATCAATGGCCAAACCAAACTATCGGCTAATAGAAATTCTTTAGTCTGCGAGGGCTCTTAGTGTTCGCATGCCATATTCCTTTGCGTGGGGTCCTGGATTCTTGGGTCGAACAAAGTTATTAGAACATTCTTAGCAGCAGCCCAAAACGTGGGTTTGTTCCCCATTACTGGCTGAACGCCCTTAATACTAGAGATTTACACATAGCTGGCGAAATGCGTCCACGCCCGTCGGGAAATAAATATGTGTTTTTATGAAGACAATTAGTTGGCAACTGGTACAGGATCAATCAATCTCCCTAGCCTTTTCCCAACTATTTTGGGGTCGGCTTCCTGTCTAACCGGATGCAGCTGAATACCAGTATTTTACAAGGAGCGACTGCCTATCTGACCTCCACAATCCAGTAACTGGATAATACGATGCCCCTTGGTAAGTCTGGTTGTCAGACTTTCGGGCTTCTGACGACCCGTAACGACTGTCAGAGATCCACGAATGACAACCGGGATCAACGGCCTAACGTGCTTTCCTAGGCACGGAGGAGTCTCGGTATGTAAAGATGGGCACCCATCCACTGACCAAAGACACATTACGAGCACCTCAACGGGTAGGTACAGGAATCATTGATAAAATAATTCTTTTCCATAAAATTTCTTGTCGTGATAGTCACCCTACATTCCACAGAGCACGTCATCTTTCGAAACATTTTTACAATGCATCTGCACTATGTTACCCTCATATTCAAATCCAAGAAAATTGTACTTCCCTTTATGTAAGATATTGGATTTTAAAAGAAGTGTTTAAACTTTTGTATGTAGCGTTTCTAAATACAGCTTGAGTTTCATGTTTTATCGAGGGAAATTAATGGGATACGTACGTCCGGCTTACCCTAGAAAGACAGTTACTGCTTCTACTACAGCATAGGGGCTCGTAGTTAAATGATAGCCGCCAGACGGGTCAATGGAAAGTTAAGCTACGCGTGCCTCGGAAACCACGATAAGCTGTTGGTCCCGGCTGTCATTCGTAGATCTTTGACTGGTCAGTCGTTTCGGGTAGTCAAAAGCCCAAAACTCTGACAACCATTGCAGTCTTACCAAGGGGTATCGTGTTACTCAGCAACATCTGTTGTGGAGGTCAGATAGGCAGTCGGTCCATGTAAAATACTTGTTTTCAGCTGCATCCGGTTAGACTGGAAGCCGACCCTAACAAAGATTATTTATTTTTCAAACTATTTAATAAAAAAAAAATGCATTTTTTTTGACGTTACAATAACGCTCAATCTTTTATATAAAGATTATGTGCGCTATCAAAAAATAATGCGTTACTCACAAGCACAGACTACAATTACAACTCACAAGCGACTTTTGCCGGTAGTGGACCCACTCGTAGGCCCCTCCTCCATTCTAAACTTTGATGCGACAAGGCTAGGCAGATTTCAGCTTCAAGTGGTGGTACACTTTGTGTTGTCATCTGACATTATGCTGAGCTGAGGCCCTTTTGGCATTATAATCATTATTTTCTGTTTTTATAGTTTTAAGGAGTATCTTTCTGCTGTAAGACCAATAATAGTTATTTTCATCACACCTATTCAAAAAACGACAATTGCCTATAGAGGATAGCGGGAGCAAAATTCAAGTTTGCTCCCTAGGGAGTTTGGGGTTTCTCTCTTCTGATTGGTCCACTCCGTGCTTTTGATAGCGTACTGATTTGTGTAGTTGGGTTGGAGGCGCTCGCGTGAACGTTTAATGTAAAAAAAATCGAGTCGCTTTTTATTTTTCTCATAGGTAGTGATGAAAAATAGTGTGTATCACTCGGGGACAAAATATTTTGTTCTCGGGCGGCGTATATTGAATCCTTCGTTTAGCTCTGAATTCAAAATAACGCCCTGGAAGAACAAAATATTACTTTGTCCCCATGTAACACAAATAACTATTGTGTTACAAGGGGACAAAGTAATATTTTGTTCTTCCAGTGCATTATTTTGAATTCAGAGCGAAGCGAAAGATTCTTAAGTAGATTAGAGGAGTAAAGGAGATTAGATTAGAAAGAGATTCAATTATACGCTGTCCGATAACAAAATATTTTGTCCCCGAGTGATAGGTACACACTATTTTTCATCACTATAAGAAAAATAAAAAGCTACTTACTCGATTTTTTTTTTACATTAAACCTTCACGCGAGCGCCTCCAACCTAACTTCGCAAATCAGTACGCTATCCAAAGCACGGAGCGGACCAATCAGAAGAGAGAAACCTCAAACTCCCATGAGAGCAAAATTGAATTTTGCTCCCGCTATCCTCTATAATAGGCAATTGTCGTTTTTCGAATAGGTGTGATGAAAACGCTTTTTACTTTCATTTCCTTCTTTCTTTCTTTTCTATACTTCTTTCTTCATTTCACTTCTACTTCAGCATGAGGGACTCGTCTGCTCCACCGGCCATCGGTCCTTCGACAAACATGACCAACCCACTTCCTTTGCAAGCTATGTGGGTAACTCCGGTTCTTTTCCGGATAGTTGAATTCCTGATTTTGTCCTTCAAAGAAACTCCGAGCTTACCTCGCTCCATAGCGCTCTACAAAACTGAAGTTTATCCCCAACTCAACGGCTGGGTACCTACTGTACCGAAGATCAACCCATAACAGTAATTACTCGGCAGTATATTAATATCACAGTTCCAATTAAACCTAGCATCAGTAACGCTATCAAATCTTGTTGGTGTAATCAAGATAGGTTAGTAGGTGAGTGAGCGGAGCGTAAATTCACAGGAATGGAGCGTGAATGTATTACAATGACTTATAAACCTATGGACTGGCCATACTTACAAAATTAGCGTGCATACCTGCAAAAATCCGGCACTTAAAATGGCCGCCTTTCGTAGGGTTCTCTCTGCGAGTGCAAGAGAGAGAGCAAGTAACAGTTTCTCTCTCACACCTACGACAAAACTCGGTACTAAACATGGCGACTGGTCACGCATAGACATATCTTTGGCGTCACACAAAAGTTTTGCCACATTTAGTCTTTGACAAACATTTAAATGTCTCTCTTTTCTTAAGCAACTCTTGATTAGTTAAAAAGAAGCAAAACGCTTTTTGACATTTGTGTGTCGATATGATAGATATTTATGTAGAATAACTATTCTACGTATAGTAGAATATTATGCCATCTCCATAGCCTTTCTACCTCAATGATGTATTCACACAGCTGTCATACGGAAAATGATCGGCGGTAAATTGGTAGGTTTAGATTATCAAGTCGCACGGTATGTGCGAGTTAAGGTAGGATATTCACGACCGACATAAAACTACGAGTATTAGTAAGACATTGCAGTGTGACTTGTAAGGTATAAATTTGAATAATTGTAAGAGTGTTATCTAACGCATGACGATAAGCCGGCGTTCGCACGGACGTAATAAAAGCGCGGCGATTTTTTTTCGCGTAAGTATTGCATTTTCGACGCTCTGCTTAGCACCAAGAGTTAAATATCATATAATAAATTTTAGAGCCGCAGGCGCGCAGACGGGACAGCCTCGGATGTGTTTTATAAGGAATTTTTCACTTATTGTTTGGAAAATTATTACCAACATGTTGAGTTATAGGGGTTTAAGAGTTTTATAAAGGGGTCGAAATTTTCATTATTTTTGCGATAGGATACACAATTTTCGAGATATAATCATATAAGCAAAAGAAAAAACAGATACAGTAGGTACTGTTTTTACACCTGAAGTCGAAGTGTTGGTGTGAATTTTAGTTCATGACAACTAATTTTATTCTACTCCTTTTTAATCGCGTTTATTACTACACACATCAAAAGTGTCTAGGGATCAAGCATTTTTATGCGGATTTCTTGAGATTGAGATGTGGCTTTGTAATAAATTTATGATTTTATAAATTTATATGGATCCTTTTTGGTGCATTTCATAATTTGAATCAGGAACTGTGAATCAAATTCGAGTAAAAGATGAAAATCAGCTGTCAATATTTTCCCTTTAAAAACATACAACGCATTGAAGACATTATTAGTGCTACTGTTTCCCTACTACTGATTAAAACCAACGTTATTATGGAGCAGCGACGTCATTTAAGCAGGGAAGAAATGCTCAGAGCCGTGGGAATGATAGAAGCTGGTTCCCGGCAACGTACTGTGGCTTTAGCTCTGAATACAAGTCAGAGTGTTATCAGTCGACTTTGGACACGTTACCGAAGCACTGGTACCGTGGCTGAGCGCCATGGAGGACGGTATCGCTGCACCACACGGAGACAAGACCGATACATTCAAATCTTAGCTCGAAGAGCTCCAACAATAACCGCCATGATGTTAGCCGTGAGGCTTCATCACTCTTCAGGGAACTTAATTAGCGACCAAACAGTCAGAAACCGCTTGCATGAAGTGAACCTTCATTCCCGAAGACCGCTACGGGTACCACCTATAGCAATGCACAATCGTAGGATTCGATATCAATGGGCTCTTGAACACAGAAATTGGGCAGAAGAACAATGGCGTTTCGTGTGCTTTTCTGATGAGTCTCGTTTTGGTATGAGACCGGATACAAGACGTATACGACACTGGAGAACCCCTGGACGCCAACAGCGATTAAAATCCTGCCAGGAAGTCCATCCTTATAGTGGTGGAACCATCATGGTATGGGCGGGTATTTGGATCGGCGGAAGAACTGAGTTGATTTGGATTAGAGGCAACCTCAACGCTCAAATTTATGCTGAGACGATTGTATCAGACGTCATCGTTCCTCTACAAGTGCAAATCGGTCCCTTATTTCAGTTAATGCATGATAATGCACGACCGCACACCGCAAGAGTTGTAAGACAGACTCTCGCCGCAGCTAACATCAATGTCCTGCCCTGGCCTGCTCAGTCGCCAGACTTGAACCCGATTGAGCATGCATGGGATATGCTACAGAGAAGAGCTCTGCCGAATATGGAGGGTATCCAGTCGCAAGAAGACCTTTTTTTGTTGTTGCAACGAACATGGGCGGCCATTCCACAGCGTGATTTGGATGAACTCATTTTGAGTATGCCAAACCGATGTTCTTGTGTTGTTAGTGTTCGCGGTAGAAACACGGATTATTAATTGTTTAAGTTACCCAATAAAATTTTAAAGAAAACTGTTATTTCAGTCTTTTTTTCGAACTTTAATGTTAGTGGTTCAAATGTCAAAAATCCCTTTATTAGGAAAATGCCAAATTTCTTTATTAATGCAAAGGTGACTTGGTTTATCGTTACTGTGACAAACGAAAACACTTTATTTGATGAATCCTTAAAGAAAATTTTAATTAATATCAATCAGGAGAAAAGTTATTGCAAAAATATATGTTGATCCCTAGACACTTTTGATGTGGATTTTAGTTGGATAATCAAAATTTTTAGGTGAAAAACGTCAAATTGAGAATAGCAATATTGTCATTTTCACTAAACTAAAAACTCAGTGTCATCTTAGTGCTGTCAAACTAAATTATAGGTTGTGTCACTGTAGTCTATTTCAGAATGGGAAATCCTCGTTTGACAGGACTAAACTATATTTTGGTGATTTTTAGGCTGCTTGTCCATCAGAGCGGAGAGGAGAGGAGAGGAGCGGAGATGTGTCAATATTAACCAATAGAATCAAAATTCCGCTCCAGAGGTGCGATTCTATTGGTTAATTTTGGCGCATCTCCGCTCCTCACCTCTCCTCTCCGCTCCAGTGGACAGGCAGCCTTAGTCTAGTTTAGAGGCATTTGTGACAAGAGAATCGGCACCACTTTCGCATATAAAAACAGTTGAGATTTTGTGCGCATTATAAGGCTATATCTATAATAAAGACGGGGTATAAACAAAGGAATATTTTTACGGAAAATTCCGTTTTATGATGAAGAAGCGAAATATTTCAGGAGCTCATTATTTGGGCTTATTGTGAATATGTGTTTGCATATCTTCTTTAAATAAAGTTCACTGAATATTATAATCGTATTCTTTTAATAATACAAAGATTGTTACAGCAATATTATTTTCGTAACTAAGGTGATACTTTAGGGGTATGAGGAACAGGGTGTAAAGTTCACTCATCCACCATAGAAAAGGGAGGATCCTCCTACCAGACGGGTATTATGTCTGGCGGGCAACTGCCCATATGTTGATTTCGGATAGTCTTATCTATGTTATTCGCTCAGTAAACTCTAACTGCGAGATGTAGGAATTGTGTGACGTCATGTCTTTTTGTTTCGTAGTTTTTGTATGTGGCGGTCTAACCGCTACATCACTCCCCTCCGGAGACCGGAGGTCGATAGTGGGCTGAGTCTTGGATCTTGCGATGCTTCACAGTGCCAGCTGTGGTTCCAGTGAGTCGGAACCGGGTGCCGCTCAGTTCACAGTGGGTCGGAACTGTCTGCAGTGATTGCGGCGATGGTGATTGTGGTTCCAGTGAGTCGGAACCGGGTGCCGCACAGTTCACGGTGGGTCGGAACTGTTTGCGGTGATTGCGGCGATTGTGGTGATTGCGGTGATTGAGGTGATTGCGGTGATTGAGGTGATTGCGGTGATTCCCCAGTGAGTCGGGGTGATGTGGCTGAGGGTGATGACCAGGAATGCGCGTTCGCTGCATGCTGGTGGTCAGGATACCCGTTGAAGCCGTGGGTGCTGGCTGGCTGTGTGACTCGCCTCACGAAAGCTTGCGGGAGTGATGATGATGACGTCACGCTGAAGTAGTTGCACGAAGGCTGCGTTGACGTTCATTCTCGGGGTCACCAATTTAGGGTATGAGGAACAGGGTGTAAAGTTCACTCATCCACCATAGAAAAGGGAGGATCCTCCTACCAGACGGGTATTATGTCTGGCGGGCAACTGCCCATATGCTGATTTCGGATAGTCTTATCTATGTTATTCGCTCAGTAAACTCTAACTGCGAGATGTAGGAATTGTGTGACGTCATGTCTTTTTGTTTCGTAGTTTTTGTATGTGGCGGTCTAACCGCTACAATACTATAGACAAAACATCAAGGAGGTACAATCTTTACACCCACACTTCTTTTATGAATTTGCTCGAAGACCAATTCCACGAGACAGGTCGTTAAATCTTGGACCGTATAGAGGTTTTGTAAACATGTCTGCTAGTTGCACTTGTGCTGCAACTTGCTTAACAACTAGTTCTCCTTTTGATACACATTCTCTAATGTAGAAGTGTCTCAAACGAATATGCTTTGTTCGACGGTGACACTCATAAGGCGGATTATATGATAATTTCACAGCAGACTCATTATCAATACATAGCGTAACTTTTAAAAATTCTGTTTTAGATAGGTCTGCCAAAAGCCTCTTCAACCATACTATTTCTTGCGTGGTTTCGCTTGCTGCTACAAGTTCAGCCTCTGTTGTTGACAGAGCAACTGACGTTTGCTTCTGACTCTTCCAGGCAATAGCAGTGCCGGCATAAAGGCACACCATGCCCGTGGTCGAGTGCCCAGTTTCTGAATCTCCTCCATGATCAGCATCTGAGTAGCACATAAGGTCACCTGCTTTGGATTTACTCATTGGATAAAATGTTAGACCTTTATCCAGAGTTCCTTTAAGAAAGCGAAGAATTCGCTTTACAGCCACAATATCCCCTTTATCAGGTTTTTCTAAATGCCTTGATGCGACTGACACTGCATAACAGATGTCGGGTCTTGTTGCGACCATCAGGTAAGCCAGTGCTCCGACACAATTTCGATATGGAAATTTCATATCTGCATTTTCATTAGTCTCTTCCATTTTTGACATCTTAATTGTCGGAGATGTAACTGGATTGCAGTTTTCCATGCCGAATCGTTTTAGGACCTTTTTAGCATACGCTGTTTGTCTTAAGTTTATTGATCCGTCTTTATTTTTATTTATTTCCATACCAAGGAAATCGACGCTGGCTTCGTTGTTATTTTGAAGTTGGTTTCAAGTTCATTTAAAAACTCTTGACCAGCGCCGTCAGTGGAGGCTACCAAACCGTCATCGACATAAAGTCCTACAATAACTTTTGAGTTTCCCTTGATTCTTACATATAAGCAAGGATCTGCCTCACTTCTCTGAAATTTGGCATCTATCAAAAATTTATGTATGCACTCATTCCAGCATCGAGGTGCCTGTTTTAAGCCATAGAGGCTTCTCAAAAGTCGACATACTTTTCCTTTAGGTACATCAAGTCCATTCGGTGGTGCCATATAAATTTCTTCTTCCACTGTACCGTTCAGGAATGCAGTTGTGACATCGAATTGTTGTAAATTCAGATTTTCGTTAGCTGCAATTCCCAGTATTGCTCTGATGGTTGTAAGTCGTGCAACTGGACTAAAAGTTTTATCATAGTCAATACCTTCGCGTTGAGAGAAACCTTTGATGACTAGTCTCGCCTTGAAACGTTCTATGGTTCCATCAGGGTTTCTCTTTATTTTGTATATCCATTTGCTTGGTAAAGCTTTTCTACCTTTTGGTAATGTGGCAAGTTTTCAGGTATTATTTTTCTGAAGTGAATTCATCTCGCTTTGCATAGCTTCTTCCCATTTTTCTTTGTTTTCCGATAACATTGCTTCGTTATATGTTTTGGGCTCAGTATAACTGTCATCTAACTCTGCCACAGCGTTCATAACAAAATCATCAAAACGTATGGGCTTGCGTAATAATGAATGATCACGCAAAACTCTGGTTTCTGGTCGCTCTTCGGTGATTTCATTCTGAGGTGGCATTGGAAGTTCTTCTTCTTCTGCAGACTGAATTTCATTTTCTTCAGAAATTGAATTACTATTTGTTTGCATTTCGGCTTCAGCCCAAATGTCTTCTTCTGTTTCTTGATATTCTTGTATTTCTCTATTTATATTATCTTCTAGAAATTCGATCTCGACATATTCTTTTTCTTTTCTTGTTTCATCTTTGTTATTTTTACTAAGATTCTCTCCTTCCTTTATGTCGTAGTAGAATTTCTTCATTATGTTTACATCTTTGGTTACAATTACTTTCTGCGTTGATGGTATCCAAATCCGGAAAGCCTTGGATATTTCAGAGTATCCAATGAAGACTCCAGGTATTGCTTTGGCATCAAACTTATTTAACTTTTGTCTTCCTTTTACGAGAACGAATGCTTTTGCTCCAAATCTATTAAGGTGCGCAACACATGGTTTTCTGCCAACCCATTTTTCAAATGGTGTTGCATTTCCAATTATGCTGTTTGGACTTCTGTTTGACAGGTAGTTTGCTGTGTAGATGGCTTCGCCCCACAGATACATCGGTGCGTTAGACTCAATCATTAGGCTCCTTGCTTTTTCCAATAAAGTTCTGTTTTTCCTTTCCGCAATTCCGTTTTGATGCGGTGTATAAGGTGCAGATAATCTTCTGGTTATCCCATTTTCTTTTAAGAAATTGTTGAACTCATTGTTACAATATTCCGTGCCGTTGTCGGATTGTAGGCATTTAATTTTCTTTTCCATGAAATTCTCTACTTCAGCTTTATAGACTTTGAACATATCTATTACTTCATTTTTAGTCTTTAAGCAATATACCCGACTGTATCTGGTGAAGTCGTCAATAAATGTGACAAAGTATTTGTTTCCGGCACAAGAAGCTTTTGGTATCGGGCCACACACATCACTGTGTACAATCTGAAGTGGTTCAGAAGTGCGAGCTTCAGTTCTTGGTTTTCCGATCGTAGCTTTCATTTTGGCTTTAATACAAACTTCACATTCTTCCGGCAGTTCATCTATTTTGAAATCAAGTCCAATCAAACTTTCATTCTTAAGTGCTAGTTTCATATCCATATAGTTCATATGTCCCAGCTTTGAATGCCATTCAGAAATATTATTATTTTTAGCAAAATTGACTTGTTCATCTTTTGCGTTTATCACAGTCTTGGGAAAAATCGCATAGAGACCATCTTCAGTTCTCTCCGCTTTCATCACAATTCCATATTTTGGATTTTTTACTGTAGCTATATCCTTTTTGAAGAGTACTGTATTACCAGCATCTGTTATCTTCCCAATAGATAGAAGATTAGTACAAAGGTCTGGAATGAATAGCGTATTATGTAGATTTATTTCTTTATTTGTATTTAGTAAGAGATCAACTCTTCCTTTTCCCAGTATGTTTGTGTTGTGATCTTTAGAAGCTAATTTCAGTGTTTTATTAGTTTTTTCTATTTCACTGAAATATTCTTTGCTATAGCACATATGGGATGTACACCCACTGTCCAAAATCCATTGTTTCTGGATTGCTTCATCTTTTGCTAATAATGCAAAGCTATTGAATTCCTTTTGGTTATCTCTATTCCCTTTATTGTTGGGATTATTCTTGTTCTTATTTTTGTAATTTTTCCAGCAGTTCTTAGTCATATGCCCCTTTTTGTTGCATATTTTGCAGTAAAAATTTGTTTTCCCATAGAACGATTCTTGTTCGCTTGAGCTTGTACTCGGCTGGGTTTCTTGAGTGTTTTTCCGCGCTTGAAATTCCTCAATGATTTTTATTTTTAGTTCATCAGGTGTCGGAAGGTTATCACGGGATTCAATTGCAACTCTAAAGGTTTCAAATTCTGAGGAAAGACTGTATAGCATCATAATACTTAATAGATCTTCATGAATCGCGACATTCATTTGTTCCAGTTTGTCTACAACGTCCATAAAGTTGTTTAGATGTTCCCTGATGTCGTTTCCTTTTTCATATTTTGCCAGAATAAGTTGCTTCAGTAGCGTTGCTTTCCTCGCAGGACATTTGCTAGCGTGAGTTTCGTTTAGCTTTTTCCAAATTTCATGAGCTGTTTTGCAGTTTTTAATTTGCGTAATTTCAGACGGCGATATTATGAGTATTAATTCGCTAATAGCCAGCATGTTACCTTCTATGTCCGTCTCAACTGATTTAGTTAAATCAATTGATTTCTCTGCGTATTTCCATAATTTTGCTTTTACTAAAACGGCTTTGGCCTGTATTGCCCATGTGTCATAATTTTCTTTGTTTAAATTTTCAATTCGGTTCGACATCTTTGCTTTTATTTTAGTTTCCTTTTAAATTATTTAATCATTATGAACGCTCTGCTACCATGTGAATATGTGTTTGCATATCTTCTTTAAATAAAGTTCACTGAATATTATAATCGTATTCTTTTAATAATACAAAGATTGTTACAGCAATATTATTTTCGTAACTAAGGTGATACTATAGACAAAACATCAAGGAGGTACAATCTTTACACTTATGGATTTTTATGTAGAAATAAACGGAGATGTTTAGGTGAAGGAAACTAAAATATTTTCGAAACTAAAGTAATTGACAAAAGACTGAATATAATAGACTCCGCTTGAAGAGAGCGTCATGTTGTAAAATGAGTAGCATGAGTTCTAGAAATAATTATACAAATTATGTTATAAGCCCACCTTTCATTTGATAATCCCGATAAGTACCTAATATATAGGCGCGAAGCCCTTTCAAAGAGAAAACAAAGATCGGTTCCAAGAAAAAAAAAATGGCTCAGAAACAATGAAAAACGAGAATTAAGCTAATAAATGATCTTAGAGTAGAGTTACTTTATTAAAAATCATAGCGACAAATGCAATTCCGTATTAAAAGACCAAAATTACAAACTAAATCTTGGCCAAGTTCCCAATTATTTGGTCTTTAGCTCCGTCCGTTCTATTGAGATTCACGAACATTGGAAAAAAAAAATGAAAATAAACGGTTCGTTCTCGTTGCTATCAAATCAAACCATAATTGTGAGTATACTGGGTATAAAAATACCATTTACAAAGCTGTCCTCCACGCATACTGTACATCAAACTAAGTTACTTTACTCATTTTTGCTGTGAAAATTAAATTAAATAGCTGTCAATGTAGCGCACGCAAAACATCGTGTTCATGCATACAGGGGGCTTACCACCACCTCTAAAAGCAGTATTATTTTAATATTACTTTAGTGTGGGAAAGAGATGAAGCTCTACAGGACGTATAGCACCATCTCTTTCCCCCACTGAAGTAAGATTAAAATAATACTACTTTTAGTGGTTGTGGTAGGCCCCCAGGGGGCCAAGTCTACTAATTTACAAACGTCACAATGGTCTCTCGATGGTGAGTTTTTGATAGATTTTGTATGGCAAATCTGTCAAAAACTCGAGAGACCATTGTGACGTTTGTAAATTAGTAGACTTTTGGCCCCCTGGAAGCATGTGAGTCAAATTCAAACTCAAAATCAAATCATTGGCCCTTGTAAGGCACTTTTGAACGTCAAAATCGAGTATTTAAAGTTAAGTTTTAACATCTTAAAAACTTATTTACGTGTTCATAAAAAAGTTGGAACTTTGACCTTAACCTAAAGGTTCCAGAACAAAAAAAAAATCGGGCAGGCTTTGGGGACTGCCAATAGAAGTGAAAACTAAGTAACTTTTTGATTCTCGCGTTGATGTCTTTCGTTAAGTAACTTTTTGATTCTCGTGTTGATGTCTTTCGTTCGAGTGTTAGGTGACGATGACGCGAGTTCCATGATTTTTGTTTACCCAAAAAGTGTTCAACGCGTCTAAAGAAGTTTTCACTTCAAAAAATATCATAATAACGGGAAGAACGAGTGACTTGGCTGCGTTAAGGATATTAAATCTACCATGTCATTGTATAGTATGCATCGCTTGAACCAGTTACCGCGTTTAAGGGAACACTTGAAGATAAAGCGATTTAATTGCTAAAAGTTCAATTTGCGTATTAATTTAAATAATCGTTACATTTTCGGTACTGGCTCTCAGTACCGAAAATGTAACGATTATTTAAATTAATACGCAAATTGAACTTTTCGCGCGTCGCAAAAAGTTTTAATTTGGTCGTATTGTTATCAGGAAAAGTTAGGACGGAAAACTCGCAACATCATGCAGCACATACAGGGTGGAACCGTGGAAAGTAGAAGCGGGCCCCGGAGGAGAAGTATGTTAATTACTGTTGCTAAGTCAGTGCCGATTTTTACTTAAGGTGAAACACTTTGATATTTTTTCCATACAAACTTCGGAGGGTTTTTACTCCACTGTTTGACATCGTACATTCAAAGTTTAACATGGTATAGTTAGGTCTCATTATTAAAATTGTCTGTACGGAAGCAGAATAGTAAAATAAAAAGCCATTAAAAAGTTATGAGCCAACAAAGATTCGTTTTTCTTGCTAATTTTAACGCAACTTTGGGCGTAAATAAGTAATACAAGAAGTGTGAAATCTCGAAAACGAAATCCGTACCGACACAGCAAAATTATCGAAGATTTCAATAAATTTTATTTGTAATTGATTTATGCAGTGGTTTTTTCAGAAAAACCTTTTTACCAAAGGCCTTTTCGTAATTTTTGACGCGCTCGTTTTACTATAAACTATTGTGCGTTTCACTCAATAATGTTCCCCCGGCGCGGGTGGCGCGGTGCGGAGGGTGACGCTCGCGCACACATGCACGAAATGTCACACGCCTGAAGCTCTTTCGTTTGATTCAGGCACACACGTGCGTGTTGTAGTGTTTCCACTTTTACCTACTTTATCTGTTTGACTTCGCCCTGAGAAAATTATCGTAGGTATCGTTTGAAATTAGAATAAAATTGTTGGTTTGAGTGGACGCTGCTGTGTCAGTGAATTTGTGTTGGTTGATTGAAGAACAGTACCTACCTACCAATCAATCTTCCTAGCCTTTTCCCAACTATCTTGGGGTCGGCTTCCAGTCTAACCGGATGCAGCTGAATACTTACCAGTATTTTACATGGAGCGACTGCCTATTTGACCTCGGTACCGATAACCCTTGGTAAGACTGATGTCAGACTTTCGGGCTTCTGACGACTCGTAACGACTGTCGTCAAAGATCCACAAATGACAGCCGGGAGCCCGGGACCAACGGCTTACGTGCTTTCCGAGGCACGGAGTCTCGGTATGTAAAGATGGTCACCCATCCACTGACTAACCCCGGCAAGCGTAGCTTAACCTGATGGATGGACCCGTGCGGCTTGTTATTACTTAGCCACGAGCTCCTCAGAAGATTGAAGAACAGTACCGTAATTACGTAATACACGATCCATCAAAATTTGAATCGTTTTGAAACATATTACTAATCCATTGCTTCCTATGTTCGGAAAAAGATCTGCTCAACAACGTAAATAACGCAATGAATATTATTGAACGGTCAAAATGAAACTGATTAGTCGGAATCGTTTACAAAAATGTGTTGTGTAACAGACGCCAGCACACCAACCTACTCCAATCTGTCAAATTTTCTCAATCAACATTGAACCTTATTCTTTAGACATAAAGTTGAAAATCTATTAAAGAAATTTGACAGATTGTAGTAACTTGATGTGCTGGGGCGTCTGTACAATTTATTATACGTAATCTATTTTCGTAGGTACCTACCTACCTCCTCGAGCATATTTTCTGTTATAAATTATAATATAATTATATCTTCTTTTGGCCAATACCTACAATAGGTACCTACATTTTCTACCTTACTGCTCGGCCACGACTTGCTTGAGGCTAAAGTGCCTGCTACACGGTTGCCAACCACGTCCCTGACAGAGGTGACCTTGGTTAGCGACCCGCAAAGTTGTTTCAACGTTTGGTCGTATAAACATCATCTTCACGGTTGTAAGCCACCAAGGTCACCGCTGTCGGGTCGCGGTAGGCGACCGTGTAGCAGGCGTTTTAGCGACCGGCGCGGCGCGGCGTTGCCGCGATGTGTAGGTACGTTGGTACCCTATGTAGGCAAGAGAAGACGTACGCTCTTTGCATTCACACTCTTTACCGACGCCGACGACGGCGCGCTATGGCTTTTATTTTGTGGTCGTGGAAATGGGGGGGAGTGCTCGAGTAGTAGGTATTTAGTAGGTACCTATCTCTATCTGGATTTAAAAAAATATTTTTGCATTGGTTAGCTCCATTCTTGAGAAAGACTGTAGGCCACCACGCAACAACACGCTAACATCACGCTACAACCCTTAGGAGCCGAGCAAAAAGAAAAAAGTCAGAAAGAACGCTAAGCGATAACGAAGTAAAAGCGCGGGCGGGGCGATAGGATGCGATGCGGTGGGTCGGGGGACGAAATTTCACACGGACGAAGTCGCGGGCAGAAGCTACTGTATATGTATTATAAAGGTTTATGTAGGTACTTATAACATTTATCGTAAATCAATATTACAACGATATGAAAAAAAAAATATATATAGGTAAGCCTCCTCTGGCAGTCGGGTAAAACTTTATTCTATTGATAACTTATGTAGGTATGTACTATATGTAGGTAGGTACATACTTATACCAACTGTTCCCCACGCTTTTACCCGCGTTCCCGTAGGAACCTATCCTACTGCTCGGCTCCCATGAGCAGCAGTGTGATGTTTTATAGCCTAAAACATAACCAAAGGCTACAAAAAAATGATTAAACTGGTAGGTACCTACCTAGTTTGTGAGATTAGCGCATTCAAACATCAAACTAATAAACTGTACAGCTTTATAATATTAGTATTTTTAGATAAACCTAGTATAGTACCTATCTATAGATTACTAAATCAACAAATTGGCAGCAGCTGATTATGAGGTAGGAAAATACCTACGCCGCGTCGCGTCGCGTCTTCGCCTCGCGCTTTCGTTCGAGCTGCGTGATAGCGTCTTCGTAAGCCGACGCGACGTTCGCGATTGGATTTTCGACACTCTGCTTAGCGTCGAGAGTTGAATATCCAACAGTGTATTTTCTTGACGCACTGGGATACGCGCTGAATGCGCTCTGTTGGATATTCAACTCTCGGCGCTAAGCAGAGCGTCGAAAATCTGATACGCGAAAAAAAATTGCGAATAGGTTTGCTGTTTTAATTATTGTCCTCATAGCTTCCGTGGTCGAGCGGTGTAATGTGGCACTTGCGAAATCAGAGGGTCTAAGTTCGCACCTGGTTAGTCTATAATCTATCTGTCGTTTTTTTTAATCTCTTTGGTTTTTTTTTTAAATCTTATCAAAAACAAAACAGTTTCGTCACATTTGCATTCTGCTTAGTAGGTACCTAATGAAATAATTACCTCGACTGTTTGTGATAATTTTGCTTGTATGAAGGTTAGGTATACAAGCAAAAATATCACAAACAGTCGTGAACACTAAAATGTAGGTAAGTAGGTACCTACCTACCTTATGCGTACGTCCATGAATAGGTAACTAAGTAAGTAGGTACCTACTTACCTAGAAATAAGAAGATAGTAGTAATTTTGTAAACAATTTATAGACCGTAGTCAACTATAACAATTAGGTACACATAGGTACATATCTATAATTCTCGTCGGCGCGGCGGCGAGCGACACAGCGGCGGCGGCGGTATCTTATAAAGTACTCTGTGGCGGCGCGCGGCGGGGCGGTGCACTATTGTGTGCTTCGTATAACATCGTTTCAGTTCGGAACGGTGTTTGTGTGCGCGCTAACTAGACGTGCGGCTAGACTAGCGTCTAACTGCTCATCACTGATACTATCTCTGTCGCACAGATGCCAGATGAGATAGCGTGCTTTTTGGCCGCGCCCACCAGTGAGTTCGAGCCCGCGACTTGTCGGTTCTTAAAGAAAACATTCGATTTTTTTCCAAAATTTGCGTCAGAACGTGACTGTAAGATCCGTTGCCTAGCAACCGACAAAGTAAATATCAAAATAAATAGTCTTTGACATTACGTAAAGATTCCGAGGTATGAAATTTTACCCATATTGATGGGTAAAAAAAGCACTCAAAACATATTTCATGAAAAGTGTTTAAATAAATTGTTAATTTTTGTTGGACTATATTTTGAAAATAATGAATATTGTATTTAAGTGCCGGCAGAAGTGAAAACTTGAGCATTAACGTCCCGGAGTGCAACCCGTTGTTTTTTTTAAGTTTCTTGTCAATCGAACTAACTCAAATGCGAAAAAAAATCCTACACCTGTATGTTTATGGCACTAATAGATACGGTCAATCATAATGATACAATCTTTCTAAAGCTGGCGCCAGACTTAGCTTCACATGTTTGAACACATGTTTGATTGCTAAGTGTGGCATGGGACTTTGGGTATGTGTTCAAAGTTTGAACAAAGATTTGCACTTTGCCATGCGGTGTCGGTCTTTTTCGACACATCAAAGCGTTCAAAGTTGAATGTGTTCAAATGTTTGCGTAGCTTGCCACACTTGTTCAGTGTTCAGTTGCTCGAGCGTTGTTGAGCGGATTGGTTGTGTGCTTGTGTGTGAACTTCTTCTCTACAGGCACACTGAGTCTACGAAATCGTCGTCCATCTTGTTTGTTGTCTACCAACATACTGTGGAGAAAAATGTTTGCGAAGCAAGTCGAGCAGGTTACGTCAATATGTGTTCAAATGCTTTGCAAAGTCGTCAAAGATATGTGAAAATCTTTGAATCTATGTCTGGCGCCCGCATAAAGCTACAGTTTACTAGAAGAGCAGTGGCCGCTACATAACGTCTGCAATTTGCCGGGGAATGACGTCACTGACCCCAGTAGCACACCTCTGCCGCGAAACCGTAGAAGCGAAACCGCAGTAGTTCGATTCAATTGGCTCGCGTCATGTTCCGCTACTTGAATTTCGCGTAGCAGAACATGGTTCGAGCCAGTTGAATTGAACTACTGCGGTTTCGCGGCGGAGGTGAGCTACTGGCGTGAAACGTTATATATGAAAGTAAGCTAGTATGTTTTCCTAGAGTATAGTCCTGCAGACCGTATTTCGGCGGCGGCCAATCTCAACGGAGCCTAGCCTTCGGCGCGGGAGATATTAAAGTGCACAAGTGTGTGCGCAGACACAGGTGCACTCTCCCTTCCCTCACTCTCATAGTCCGATGGGACGGCAATCCGGCACGACCGGAGAGAGATCAGGCGCAGTACCAACCGCTTAACGTGCTTTCCGAGGCACGGGGGGATCACATCACTAACTTCCAAACTCCGGGCTGTTACTAAGAAATTCCAAATGGAAAAACCGATTTCAGTCACAAGTCGTATCGTAACGATAATCTGGACTAGACAAACCGATTTCACAAAACCACGGCAAAAACTACATCGACCTCACGCGATATGAGAGTAGATTTGCGTAAGAAAGTATTATATATAAGTATATGTTTGGATAGTTTTGATCGATGAGACTATTGAGCCGACGATGCTCCTGAAACCGATTTCTAAAAACCGATTTTGTAAACGATTTCAAAATTAGGAAATCGGATATTTATCCGTTTGCGTAATGTCTTAAGGCCCTTGCCCACGGCGACTTTTTGTAGCGATGCTGTCGCGCGTTTTGTAAATGCACTTCTGCATCGCTACTATCGCGCAGGATTGTTCATACATAATTACAGCATCGCGACTGTATCGATACACCTGCGCGACAGCATCGCTACTGCATAGCTACAAAAAGTCCCCGTGGGCAAGGGGCCTAATAGAGAGCGTTTTTGACACCGTTAAGTTACACACTTACACCCCGCTGTCAACATCTTCATGACAGCTGTCACTGCGGCCGTTATGTGGCGGCCATCGTTCTTCCAGTGAACCGTAGCTTCACAAACATTTCAGGCTCATGAACGTATAAATTTTTAAAGAGTTTCATTGATAGAGAAGTTCTTCCGGCTAGAGAACAGTAAGGGCCTTATCATACTAGCGGATTGCGAGCGGAGCGGGCGCGCAGCGAACACGCGGCGCAATGCGGACAAAATAACTGATTATTTGAGATTTATATCCTATTAATAAAACCTATCTGTTTATATTTGTACGCCGTTAAGGCAAAACATGACTGTTCTGTAATTTTATTTAACATCTTGCATGCAATATGTGTGTATACTTATGTTTTGAACAAATAAATTATCTTATCTTATCTTAATGCGACAGTGAGACGTGCGAGTGTGGTGTCAGTGTGTCAGTGTGTCGCGACGTATTCGCTGCGCGCCCGCTCCGCTCGCAAACCGCTAGTGTGATAAGAGCCTTACTTAAAAAAAAAAACAAAAAAAAAGAAGGGTGGTTTACATTCTTTTTTTTTTTTCAGAATTCTGAGTCAAAGCCAATTTTTTTTTTCTTTTATGCACAAAGAAGGCACTCTTGAACGTCAAAATTTACAATAAAATTGAATTGATTCTTATCGCCCCTTCCAACAGGTAGTTTTCGTATGGTGAAGAATGGGCAAGAAACTCCACCTCTTTCTTCAATCATCTTTTAAAATGTTTTACAATATTTTGTATTTATGTTACCGGCCAAACCCGATTTTAGGATGAACTAGTTTCGCCTAGGCCAAACCAGTTTTCCCTACACGCGATAGGACAAACCAGTATTGCCTAGGCCAAACTCGTTCATCCTGTTACCGATAGGATAAACCAGTTTAGCCTAGGTCAAATCGGTTTATCCTAGTTAGAATTTACATGCATTAGGATAAACTGGTACGTACTAGTCTGAACTAATTTTGCCTAGTCGGACTCGGAACTAGGGCATGCTATCCGGATATCCGTCGAAAATATTATCCGAATATCATTTGTTTTACTATCCGGATAAAACGGATAATACGGATAGTTACTTTTGTTCCATTTTCATTTTGATAATTAACATTTAACGTTGTGTTTTAATAAAATTGGTATTTGCAATCGTGACAATTCATGCTATATCTTCAAAAATCCATTTAATGACACAATTACTATGTAGATTCATCATAGAGAAAATTTAAAAGTGCTTTTGCACAGAGCTCGACTTCAGTTGACGACAGCGATGGTGATGACGTAGCACTCAGTGATTACAAGCAGCAGAAACTGAAATATCATTTACTTTAACAGAAAATAAGCAAAGAGACCGAAAGGACTCTGCAGGTTGTTTCCCTGAGAGAATCCCCCTCAGGGGGAAAACGGGACAATGTACCTAGAATAAGATTACTATACCACAATAGGTAAAAATAATAAAAAATGAAGCAATTACGTTATATTAAGTCATTTGATAGATACATAGTGCTTGACATATTTACAAACATTGTAAAATCGTATATTTTTACAAGTAACACTAATAAGCCAGTGTGTGAGTTCAAGTAAACCAGTAACATAATATAATATCAATGTCATAAAAATAATAAATTATACAATTAAATTAGCAAGCAGTTTGATTTTATCTAGACTAAATAAGACACTTCGTATAAGATTATGTAGATTAGATTCCGTCTCAAAACTCTGACAATATGAGTCGCTAATTTTGAATGGTATTAAGTTTTCTCTTAATAGTAGATTAGCAATTCGCGGGTAAAAGACAATGTTTTCTTGACGAATCAAAAGAATTAAGGGTCTTGGTTGCGAAATTCCCTAACTATGGGGTTTATTGAAAATATTTTTTGGTAAAAATTTGACAGTAATTATTACCGACAGTAATTATTATTTTATTCACACCTACGCCACTATAATTAATTATTCATTTATCACTATATATAATCAAGTACATATCAAACACACAATCACCATCGAACAAGAACGTTTCCAATGCTAAACTTTACATACATTATTCAAAATATTCTGTCATTTTTAAATTGCGGGTATACTTACGTAATTTCATTCTGCACATTCCACTTTACACAACACTAATTATTCGCATATATCTCATCTGCTCGACGTCCGTATGTCACTGCAGGGATCCAGGAGAATATCAGCGTCAGGTATATCTGCCTGGCACATGCTGAGTTGAACTCCCATTTGGTGCAACCTTGAGACGCACACCGCACTTTGTTTGTTGCATTTTAAAGTGTTTTAGCCAATAGTGTCATAACAATGTCTTGTTTTCTTTATTTATTTTTTGTATATTGGCACTTTGCATATTCATGTATTTAGTTATTATTTAATCGTGTTTTTGTATGTTGTGCTATTTCTTTTGTGTGCACCAAATAAACGATTTATCTATCTATCTATCTATCTATCTACCGGGTAATAATTTTTACAACCCCCATCCACCTGCTACCAGCCACCCTTCGATGATCATCGCTCCACCTAACCTGGGGGCCAAGTCTACTAAATTACAAACGTCACAGTGGTCTCTCCATCACCATTGTGACGTTTGTAAATTAGTAGACTTGGCTCCCTGAGGGCATGGCTTCATAATCATCATCATTTTAGCCGAAAAACGGTGACTGGTGGACCACTTCGACCGGTTCTGTGCTTCTGCATCCAGTGGATTCCTGGATACCTTACGTTTGTCGATATGCGATCTCTACTCAAGAACACGTCTGCCCCAACGCCATTGCATCGTTATAATGAATAAATTGGTTCCTAAAAAAGTTATGGCCACTTTTACTTGAGTTGTAGCATACTCCCCTCTTTATTGGTCAATTTTTTTTGCCATTGTCAAGGTATCGAGACGGATCAAGTTTTTGGGCAGTACATCATATTTTTAAATTTTTTTAACCACTTCGGCAAAGCTTTTGGCCTGCATCTCACCTGATGGTAAGTGATGATCAGGCTGAAGGTGGAAGCAAGCTTCACCTCGCGAATCCTCAACCACAGAGGACCTGGCTATCTTACCTCTACTGCCGAAACACAAAAATGCTGTTAACATTGCTGTTATAGCGACAGACTTAGAGAAGATGGTGGTAGCTAGCCAGGCGGACTTAGAACAAGCCCTGTCACCAACCAAACAAAAAGAAAATTTTGCCACCAATGGGAATCGAACCCCGGGCCCTTTGGGTCTGATACAGGTGGTCTAACCACTAAACCCCAGAGGTGGTTAAAATAGAAATATAAATAAGTATTTATAAAGTAAGATACTTTATACACGGATACGATGCGTTGAGAATGTGGTCGGGGATAACAAACAATCTTCAAACAGATACGTTTCAATGAAGTAAAAAGAAAAAACACCGAGTCAGTAACTAGTATTAATTTCAGCCTGAAGTTTCGAAAGCTGGTATAGCAAACGGTAAACAACTTAAATAGTTTAAATTTCACTTCAGTATCGCATCTTGTTGCCGTTCCAATTAATATCTGAATGCAGGGCTGCCCGTTGCTTACTTTGTACATTTTTAATTTTATTCCAATTTATGAGAAAGTTTCTTTAGACTACCTCGTTGGTCTAGTAGTCGCAGGCGCTACTGCTGAGCATGAGGTCATGAATTCGATTCCCGGGTCGGGCAAAGTGTTATTGGGTTTTTCCATCTGGAATTTCTGAGTAGCAGCCTGGAGTCTTGATTTGTGCCCGGTTGATGGCAATAGGCTCGCCCCCTATTCCATGGGACTTAAGGCGACGACAAGCTTGTCGTCGCCTTAAGTCCCATGGAATAGAATCATCCCGGTCCCGGTCCCGGTATAAAATCATTAAAAGTAGTTACTTTTAATGATTTTATACCGGAAATTACGTCTAAACGAGTGGAGTTAATGATTTGGAAAAAAATTATGTTAAATTAGAGCATTTTCTTAATAATTGAATGTACGAATGTTTTAGATTATTTTTACATTACATAGTGAAATTAATTTGTAAAGTTGTGTCTAACACGGATAAAAAACTAATAATTATTCAAAAGCTGTCAAGCGTATTTTTCTGAAATCTTCACCATTTTAAGGATAATTAAAATATTAGTATTTTAATCTACGAGTTTTATTAAAATACCTTCTGTTTTTTGTATAATAAATTAATAATGCGTCAAATTGGTGACAGCGATCCTTGATGCGCGAGTTCTATTACTGGCTGGATGTACGACGCGTTGCGTGAGCTCAGTACAGAACACGCAAGCTAACCACTCAATGTCACTGGCATGTATCTGTCTCTTAAACATATCTGGCGAAATGTGGGTGTACTATAGGTACTCCTCTGTCTAAACTTCGGGGGAACACAGGTGATGTTACGTTATAATATTAACGTGCTACGCTTGTCGCCATCATTAAACATCTACGATGATTGTTCACTGGTTCACATAAATGGAGAAATCCGTGCAATAGAACAATATATTCACACTGTAATATAATATTCGCAGTATTAAAACAATCAGTCTGCCGCATGCTGGCCATTCGACGTACCGTAGCCATGTTGGAATGGCCAGCCGTAGCCATTCTGTGGTCATCGAATTGCCAGTGTATGTACAGTACATTACACTAGACATGTCGAGTGTAAAGCGTTTGTAAGGATGAATAAACACTAGAATAATATTCTCCAAGTCGGTCATGGAGAATGTTGAATTAAGTAAATTAACATCCATCTGATTGTGAATTTGCAGCAACGAGCATATATAATTCAATCAACTGGGCACAAATCCAGACTCTGGGCTGCTACTGCTAAATTCCAGATGGAAAGACCCAATAACACTTTGCCCGCTCTGGGAAACGAACCCAGCACCCTAATTACGTAATGCACGATCAATTTTAAATTGAAACCAATTGAAAAAGATTGCCAGTCCATTGCTTCATAAGTTCGACAAAAAAATCTGCTCAATTGTTTTTGTCGAGCTTATGAAGCTATGGACTGGCAATCTTTTTCAATTGGTTTCAATTTAAAATTGATCGTGCATTGCGTAATTGGGGGGCTGGACCTCATGCTCAGCAGTAACTAGCGCGACTAGTTGGCCGCTCATCTCATCACAAATCATCTCACTATTGCAATCTCATGTGCGTTTTGTCTAAACTAGCCGGTACTTTCAACGCGTGTTGCCGTCGCGAAGTGAAAGTTCCGGCTAACTAGTTCCGCGCGCACTATAGACCAACAAGGCAGACGTAGATAATATTCGTACGTTAAGGGGACGCTAGTCGGTCATTTTTCCATACAAAAGTACTATGGCGATTTCTCGTCTGTTTACGGTGTACGTTCAAAACTAAATATTGTATCAATTTGTCATGTCAATATCTAGCCCAGAATATCTAGTATGCAGAAGCTCATGAACACAGACTTCATCATCACGTGAATGTTGTGGCGATCCAACTCCTTGACAACACTGAATGAGTGTGAAGGCTAAAAAGGGTAAAACCTTTTGAGTTAGTTTAGTGCAGTGTAAGTGAGCTTAAACTGTAGTGCAAGTGCTGACTTTTATAAAGAACACGTGAATCAAGTGTCTTCCCCTTAACTTCTAGTGAACAAGAAAGACGTTATTGGACTACTTCTAATTTTATAGTTACTTAGCAGTTTAAGTTATATTTAAATTATTTTTTAGCTAATAGGCTAGATTGTAATGTGAATAAAATATCACCAACTGTGAAACTTTATGAGGAAATAAAAATCTAGCCCTGTATAGAAGCAGAATTGGAAAAAAATAATTATTTAGGAAGTTATGAGTGTCAAAACTTCCATATTTAAACACTAACTTTGGGCGTAAATAAATAACTTATTAGTAAGAAAATGGCAAAATATAAACCGTACAGGGATAGATAATTTATTCAATAATTCCAATAATTTTATTTTAAGTAAATACAACTAGTATTTTTTTCATAATATCTATACGCCCAAAGGTCTGTTTATGAAATTTTACGCGCTCGTTTTCGTTGTAAATCATCGTCTATTTCACTAAATAAATATATAATATATTAGTCACGCCCATCAACGAGATCGAACCGTCGGTCGCGGTCGTCGACTAATGTACCCTTAGTTTTTTTTTAAATTTTATTGGGAGATTATTAAATACCTTCTCCTGATTTGTTTCTTTTTAATATCTTTTACTTGTAGTACAATATGTTTTGTTGTGTGCCTTTGTCTGTGTCTGTGCTAAATAAATTTAATTTCTTACTTTCTTTCTTTATTTTGATCTGGGCGGAATGTACCCTTGAATCATTAATCGTATAACGTACCTAGTTCAAGCGTATCAAAAATATTTGACGCGACAAAAAACGTTTCAGTACTTATGTAACAGTTGACTAAGACCACAGTTTGTACAGATGGTTTGTAAAGAACGATTCTTGCTACGACACAATAAGTCTCACATCACTAATTACCTACAGTTTTATTGCTGACTACGTAACGCCTACGGAATTCGACAAGTCAAGCCCGCCGCGTACCCACTTGTAGCTTTATCCTCAAAATGCGGATTGAACGATCTGTGTTCATCTGTGATTCATTTACAATTTATAAAAATCTTTGGCTTTTTTGGAATTTACCAAGAATATCGAGCACTCTACTCCTACAAAGGTCAAGTTACTATACTCCCACCAAAAAGTCACAGACTTTAAGATTTTACAAACCTCATCCGAATATTTGCCAACCCTACTTCTGCGAAGTGCTCCGAGAGCCTCCAGCCGCCATTACATCAGTAATGACCAATTGAAAGTCGAAATTTTAAAGTACCAGTTACGTCAACGAAGTGCAGCTGCAAGAAACGGTCGTTTAAGAAGAAGTCCAATCACGGAAAATTCGAAAACTTGACTCAGGAAGTTTAAAGTTATTTTAGTTTGTGTGGTTACATCGTTTGCGAATAAGTTTGTTGGATTTTGTGTTGGAATATTTTAGATGTAGTTTCATATTTTTTTACGTTCTGCTGTCAATGTCCACACTTTCCAAAACTAATGGCAGCCCTACACCTTACGATATACTAGCACATGCTGCGTGATACCGAATGAATCGGAAACTTGAGCTAATTCATCCCACACTCGTTAATGTATACTTGTGCAAGTTCAATTTTGCGCAAGTATATCGTGTGTGGCCTGCGCTAGGGCCGATTTTTCAATATTTAACGTAATTTTTTAATTACAAATTGCTGTTTGATATTTATTTATATAATATAAACCGCCATGTAAGTTATCTGACGTTTTGTTATAAAAGTTACGAGTATCTGAAGATAAAAAATTCGGGCCCAATATATATAATTAATTACCTTTGATTCCTCACCGAGTTTTCTCGTACCTACCTCATTGGGTTTTGGAACAACAGAAATCCCTTTATATGTTTCCTCTAATGTGTATCGAGAAACAAACTGAAATGTCTCAATATCGCACATAACCCACCTATTGTTATTATCAAACAATATGTCTCAATTAAATTACAATAAATATCAGTCACAAAGAGAACAATTTTTCACATCAAAAGATAAAAATAAAATGGTAATTTCCATCCGATGAAAATAAAATACCGAGGAATATTTAAAATTTCAAACGATCGTTTGTAATATCCGTTCTTTTCAAAGTCTCCGACGATAATCGTGTAGCTCGTCTGATTTTCACTCGCAGTTTAGGGTTGCCTGTCGAAAAATAGGACAGACGTTTTCCTGCAGTTGTCGTTCTCGCAAATTGATGTGGATCGTAATATACTGTCTTGATAAACCACGTGTACACATTATCTTACTTTTCAGCTACATCGTGTATGGTGAACACTACTTTTGCTGATCTGTATTATATAATCAACCTATGTGTTCTCACTGCTGGGACACAGGCCTCCTCTCCGTGACAGGGAGTGGGCCGTAATCCGCCACGCAGCAGGCCCAGTGCAGTTTGGTGGAAGTCACATGTTTCCGATTTTTTTGTTCTAGGACATGCCGGCTTCTTCAAGATATTTTTCTTCACCGGTTTGAGAGCAGTGGCAGTAGCAGAGCTGAAGGAGCTGAATTGTAAATTCAAAGCCAAATCATTTATTTAAACTTTTTCTTTACAGGTTACCGAATATGGGGAGTTACACCCACAGGAACCTAATTTATATGGGACTAATCTGAAAGTACTCAGATTGGTCCCATATAAATATGGTCAATTTCTGATGAGTGGCTATTGAGTAAGCTTCAATAATACGTATTTTTTCACTTACATAGTATGTTGATGATGTTTTAACTTCTTTTGCAAGCAGTGGTACGAATACATACGAATTTATGTGGCGTAGGTACCAGTAAAACTTAACAAAAAAGTGAAATATAATTAAAACAAAAGCCGCACTGTTGGACTTACATTTTGACCTCACAATCGGCTTCAGCACCCTCGAAAACTATGAAAACGACAACCATGACGTAAAATGTGAAAAGTTTCGCAGCCTCATGGTTTTTTAATTTGACCAAATTCACACTTGCTCTCTCTATCGAATTAAAAGAAAACAGTCGCAACTTTGCAAGTATGAACGCTTTTTTGCAGGACGATTTCCGCAAGCAGCTTTAAAGAACTTCGTTCCAGAAAAGTTTTTACAACAAATAAAACGACTACTTCCGGTTTAAAGTTCGATGTGTCATAGTATGAACGCTCGCTCGGCTCCTGTACTAATAAAATTGCGATTGCCAGTATGTACACCATGCAACATATAGCTATTTCCCTAGCGATCGGACATACTAACGTTTTGTTGCCTCATGTCGGTTTACGGTCTATGTAGCCGTCTGAAATTTTATGGAAATGTAGGCCATTATCGTAATTGTTATAGTAATAACTGGCTCACACTGGTGGACTTGGTACTATAGTGTAGAACTTAAATAAATTGCAAAGTACGACGGGTACTGTGACTTTAAATAAAAAAAAAACCGTCGACAAATTTTTTTTTGCCTGGTTGTTTATTATAAAAAATATTGGTCACGTATTTTTTCTTTTTTTACATAAGTAATCAAAAGATTTCGGCAATACATTGAGTTAAAATGTAGCATGACGTCACTCCCCGGTAGACTTTATACTGACTGGTGACGTAGCGAGCCCCCTATTGCCCAACTTTAATGCGTTTTATCTAAACCATTATTTATTAATATGATAAAGCAAAACACGTATCTAACATATTTTTTTTATTATCTGACTGACAGTTTTTTTTTATTACTACGTCTAAACCCTTGCAATGAACGGGATTGCGACGCGATTCAATTGACGTTTCAGACTTTCACACGTCATTGTGATTCAAATTGGTTGAAGGTGAATAAACACCCTACATATCGTGGGTTGGTGATCAATTCAAGGATTATTGCTTGGATGAAATGTGCAAAGCGCAGGCCACGCTGGGAACGAAGCGAAACGAAGCTAAAATTGTTAGTTCTGAAGTTAATCTCCGCGTCTTTTATTACTTCGGTTTTCACCGCGAACTATATGAACGGAAGTATGAAAAGACGTGAAGAAAGCTATCAAGCTATTTTTTTGGCAGCCTAAATGACTTATGGTACTGACGCATTCTACTTTTCACTAGGCACAATTCAATTTCAATTTCATTTCCGTGTCATAATCACCATGTTAGGCAAAAGATTTGTGGTTGATTTTGTGGATATAAGACCAAGATACTGTACCCATAATATTTACATTATAATATTAAAATAAATTACCTTATTTTTACCGGAAATTAAACGTTTTGTACGGTCAAATAAATGAGATAAATAACGGGGAGATTTGTTATGCAATCTTTTTTAACGCTGACAACCCTATTCTCGATTTCATCGAAAGCATTTTTATTTTGACGCCATTTTATGTATCATTTCGATTACACGGTTGAGTGTGGATAGCTTTGAAATTGAAATATGAATTTGCTTTGCATTTTACATTTACTATTTGTTGTTGTCACTTCTATGTGAAGGGCAATGACCTATGAGCGATGTCGTTTGTTTTCTGTTTAAGAGCGCTGCAACGCGCGAAAGTTGGCAACGTCGCAAATAGATGTCAAATATTTCGCTTATTGATCGCCATCCCTGTCGTAGAACTTAAGAGCGTTTATTCTAAAAGTTGGCAACGTATTTATGTACGTAACGTATAACGTAATAGCTGTCAAATATTTACGTGTTTTGATTAATTTGGCAATGTTACTACTGTATGGAAATATGAAATATGGCTAACTAGTGAACTAAAATGTTGATTATGAAATGCAATAATTAATATCGTAACACTGAATATTTAGATTTAGATGTAAAAAAGCTTTTGGAAACTTTCCAAAAGGCTTTTTTACACCTAAAACGGTAACAACATCAAATTCAGTTTTATAATTGCAATTCATTATTAATATGCTCACTAGTTAGCGATATTTCATATTTCCATACAGTAATATTGTCAAATTAATAAAAACACGTAAATTATTGATAGCTATTTGCGACGTTGCCAACTTTTATAATAAACGCTCTTATGTTCTACGACAGGGATGGCGAACCAATGGCACGCGACAAAATATTTTGGGCCACAAGTGCCACAACCAATCGAAACGGTTTGTATTTTAGTTGTTGAAGAATTTGAAATAATGCTGATTCATTTCCAGTCTAGTTCAATATGGATAAAATGAAATATTGAAATAAGGAAAGAGTTGGAATTGATTGAAACAGAAAGATTGACAAGCAATATAAGTAAAAAATGAACTAAAAAGTCAAAAACAAGCTGTATTAATTAATCTGTATATAAAGCGAAAAGTCACTCATTTACTCGCTGACTAAACAGAATAAAATTGTTATTGCAGTCGGGGGACCTCTTAGATTAAAAAGTGTTCCACAGAATGGTCCCCCGACTGCAATAACAATTGTATTCTGTTTAGTCAGCGAGTAAATGAGTGACTTTTCGCTTTATATACAGATTAATTAATACAGCTTGTTTTTGACTTTTTAGTTAATTTTTTGACAAGGCAGTCGTGTTTTTTAATTTTTAAAATTATTTATTTTTATTTTATGCTTTTCAGTGTCATAAGTCATAAGTCATTTATTTCATAACAAAATACATTGTGTTGAAAATATTACAGTGATGATAAATAAATAATAATTTAAAAAAGCATAAACATTACATTCATATTTAAACTTCATTACGCATTTAGAATATATCAATAATACTTACTAAAAATAATTTTATGTCAATAATTCAATAACAATTACCAACATTCCGTATAATTTTAAAATTTCATTTCCCAGTATTAAAATAAAATAAAATAAAGTGAGTAGTTTTATTAAAATAAAACATGTTAGGTGGCTTTATTTTTAAGCACTAAAAGTAGTTTTATACTCTCACGGCGAGGCGAGGCGTGGATGGGATTAACGATGACGACGACGGCTCCCCCTTGGTCACGCCGACTCGCACTGGGTCATGCGGTTGCGCTTGCTCACACAGGTCGCATCGAGTCGCATTGAATCAGGCCGGCTCGCTCTGGGTTGCGGCTGCTCATACTGGGTTGCGCCGGCTCGCACTCGGTTGCGCAGGCATAGCCTACTAAATCATTATTAGGGCGCTCTACCAGATTTCTCCGACGATTTGGTTCTTCTAGAGACTTTTTATCATGTGGCTGGTGGATACATTTTCGTGGATCCAAAACGCTGATTGCCAAACCTTCTAGCTGTCTGACTAAGCGCAACATAAGCCCGGGCTTTTGGCAGTAATTTTAGGACCAAGATCCACGACGGCTTTGTCCAGTGCTATCCCTTGCAGCTTGTACACTGTCACGGCTCAACATAATATTTTTATTATAAGTGGTAGCACGTGCCGCTCAACTTTACCATGACCCCATAACGCGTCGAATTCGACTTTGCTGGGTTCAACTTTGACACCCACGCGGCCTGTGTTTCCACATATTGTTTTGTCATCGAATTCTACGGAGACATTCTCCGGATTCAAGTTTATCTCGGCGTAGTGAAGGCCATTCGAATTTTCGGATGTTCCCCATCATAGCTTGATTTACTAAGCCGTGTTCAACGTTAATGTTCTTTCGTAACATAACTCTACACCACTTAAATCTACACCCCCAAAATTTTTTTTAAACGTAACTATACCACCTGTATATTACCACTAACTATACCACCTGTTATTGGGATTGGAAGGAATGAAGTCCACTTTCGGCGGTTGTCTGTAGGTCTTGGCTTCTACAGATATATCCACTGCCTTTATTTCGTACATCCGGCATATTGTCGAGAGCTCGTTGTTCATGCCGGTGGTGTATTCATACACTTGTATTGTTGTGGGAAATATGCCCATACACTCACCATTTGCAAATGGACCAGTCAGTGGGACACGACGACGATCCAGTATAAATAGTTGCTGCATATTAGTTGACCGACCCGCTAATTATTTAAAATGTCCACAAAAGTAGTGTCATCTGTTTGTCTCATGTTTTGCGGCCGTTTGCAGAAGCTAAACAGCATCCATAAGTCCACTTCAGCGTCTAAATGCGACGGTTGCTTGAAGCAATACGCGCCTGCAGATTTAGCTACTGGTGGAAATTGCATCAGGTCTTTAAAGAGCAAAACGTTGACACCTCCAAAATAAGTGTCGCGCACTTTCATTTGTTGGATTCTAATGTGCACATTTCTGAGAGTCGTATATGGTACCATTGAAATCTCATCAATGATGAGCCACGTTTAATTTGGTTTTCCACTTTTGCCATTCTCTTTGAAGGCGCTCGCCGTTCAACAGACGCATGTTTTCTGTCCTGCCCTTTTTATTAGGAAGGCCAAAAGTCGAATGTAAGGTAGAACTCCCAATCAGTTGAGCTGCTACGTCAGTTGGCGCTGCTACCACTACGACTTTGCCGCTGGTATTATAACTGAGGCGGCGCGGACGTATTTGATCCACCACAAGTTTTAAGTTTTAGGGTAAACGTTTTACCCGTCCCACCGTCTCCTGTTAAAAACACTCGCCATGCGCATAATTATGTTACTCATGTGATGATGAAAGAATTATAATAATTATAATAATAACTCAAACATCTACGAAACCATTCACTAGTTACTGATTAAAGCGTTTGCAGCCAAAGATGAAATGTTTGTTTTGCATGAACGGTAGTACATGCAAAACAGGTAGGGATACCTATGTCAAATTTATGTCAATAAATTATATAGTTTTGGAATGTGCTCATCAAGGCCTTCAATTGAATACCCATATTGTAAGAAATAATTGACATTTCATTTCTTTACCTTTTGAAAATGGACCCATACTACCGCCGCGAGGATTTTTTTCAAATAAAATATAGCCTATGTTACTCGGAAGGATGTAAGGATTCTAACGATACCCCATACATCCAAATCTGTTCAGGCATTTAAAAGTTATGGTGGAACAAAGAAACTCACATACATACACGAACCCTGAACACATTACACTCCTTTTGGGCAGTCGTGTAAAAATGCCAATAACAAATGATATTGTAGATAGTTACCGATATTACTCTTTATATGATTATCATCACGCTATACTTTTACGAAGGAACAAGAGCACGATGCAGATCGCCCATGTGATGTACCGACCAGATTAAATCCGCAGTGGGCTGCCCATTACAGGAATGCACGTATATTACAGGCAACAGAGAAGGATGGCGTCGCATCGTAAGGCAAATCACGGCTGTCCGAATGCTTTCAGCAACGTGATGACCAAGACCGCTCTGTCAAGAGTGCACCGAGCAAGAAAAAGAAGATACTTTTACGAAACTAAGCAGATAATCATGAAATATATAAGAACAGGTAACTTTCGACAAAGCAAATAACTAAGTGATTGATGGACGATTGCTTTGTAAACCTGTGGTTGTAATTTCGATTTTATCAACTACATAATATTCAATTTTGCTGCACTGCTGGCTGTGCAGAATCATACTGAGCCGAACGAGAACCACCTCTTACGGATTAATCTTACATTATCACAAAACTAATTCACTTTCTTACATCAAAAAGTTAGAACGAAACTCACTCATACATAATTCCGTTCCCTGATCTATTTCTCTCCAAGTATTTCTCAGAATTCTTCGTATATTGCTTTCTTGGGATTGAGAACTCGGAAAAAGGCGTCGAGGTAACTAATAAATAAGTTTCGATGTCAAAACTTTGTGGTGGATCCATTAATATGACCATTGCATCTCGTGAAATAGGGACTTGACCCAGAATATTGGCAGACTTCCGATAAAACTTGATTTATTACTCGTATCCACTTATTCTATAAGTAAGAAATACGAAGTTGTGAGTGGAAACGCCCTAGGAGGACATATAGTGACCTTATTGGTGATGTACTTCAGAAAGGTCAGGTGCGTAGTACTCGCAACCGGCGCACTCTGGAACGAAAAAAGTCTCTCGAAGACACATAAGCTTTAATAAAGTGTCGGTTTTTTGCTTGAAATGGCTTCTAATAGCCAATATTATGCATGCATTTATCATAGGATACAATCTGGAAGGCAAATTGGCACATAATATATTTTTGCAAAAAAAATGTATGGAGGTAATGCTATATCTCCGGAACGGAGAGAATGACCGTTATATCCTTACACACGGTGATGGAACTATTTATTTATGATTTTTTGACGTACTTGTATTTTTCAGATTAGCTGCGGTTTTTTTCGAAACTACCGCACTAAATTTCGTTATATAAAGTGTGTCAAAAAATCTTTACAGTAAGGTTGCGGTAGGGTTGTTGCCACTGACAAGTCTGTCTTTCCTTCCTTTTTACCCTCCAAAAGCTTGGTCACTGCTCTCAGTGTAAAGTTTAAAAGCTCCTTTGTCATCGTCCAGACGTCGCTGAATGATTGATTGTAATACGAGTTGATTATCTTACTTTCTGTTACCTTCGAGAAAAGTCCTGAAAGAGTAAAACCTTTTGGGTTACCCCCGAAATGGAGTAAGCTGATTATGGAGCTAAATATAGAACTCGGAGATGTCTACGTTAATTTTTTATGTAGATTTGTTACTTGATTCCGAAGATCGTGTTCTAGGACAATATTCGGTATTGAAACTCGATTTATAATTAGTATTTGAGTGGGGAATATTTTGTGGCAATTATTATAATCTGTCAGTTTTAAATCGAGCTTAGTCTGGGCATCTTTTTAGAATTTGGTAGAAAAGGTACGCTACATGTAAAACGAGTGACATCTGCAAAAACGTAATTATTCGAACGCAGAAACCACATTTCAAATTCAAGTCACATCCTATTCAGAATAACTGTTTGAAGACAGACTTACAATTGCACATAATAATATCATTTTGAAAAAAGTGAAAAAAAAGTCCCCAAAAAAACTGGAATATTAAATACGTTACGTTTCAGAAATTCTTCTCCCTAGCGTAAAAAAAAACAAATGACTACGTGATGGATCAAAATTAAGAATTAAACGGTAAATGTCCTGTCCTTCTCGGTGTCACGAGAATCACCAGGGTAATAAATTACCCGTACCATTTATAAATAAACACATAAAAGGGCCATTTTAGCGTTCCCAAGCCAAATAAATGGCTCCGAACGTAATTTGTTACGTCGCACTTATGCGATGCGAAAATGTATCAAGGACCTACGTCACACACTGTCCTAGATGAGATACAAATGCGATGGAACGCGATGATATGAAAAACATGAAATAGTCAGAAGAAAAACATGAAATAGTCAGAAGATTTTTAATGATTTTATACTGAAGATCACGTCTAAACGAGTAGTGACTTATTAACTTATTATAGGCATATTTTAGATTATGTTTATGTCATAGTGAAATTAATTTTAGCAGGATTAGCAATCTGTTTCAACGATTCAGATTCTGATTGATTGTGTATTACGCAATTAAGGTACTGGTTAGCTAACTAGCCAAGTATTAACGTGCTACTTGCGGAGCTCGTATTATTACTTACTATTACTTTTTTTCTCGCATTTATCTCTCACCTAGGACAATCGGTAACATTACGTCAGGGCGTCACAGATAATACAATTGCCCTCTCTCTCCTGCCTAGTCCCGTTACATATAACATTTATTCTAATACTATAAATGGGGTAATATGTCAGTCTGTTTGTACGACTGTCGTAGTGGGACGTGTAAGATGTACCTACGTCACATAAATATTCGCTGATGTAGACCAGGGTTAGGAACTAGCTGCTTAGATATTTAGACGGAGGGCGAAAATTGATTAAAATTTCTGGACGGTTTGAAGGGAGCGTAGAATAGTAAATATTGCGAGGTCTAATCTGTATTGTAACATAGAATGTAGAAGATTTTAGCAACTACGTCATCATATCTATCCAGGCTTCCCATTCATTAAGGGGGATGCGCCAAGGTAGCCCGCGAAATTCAAATTTTCTTACGTTTTTTGCAATTTGCAGGTCAGTATCAGAGGGGCAATTCCCGTAATTTTTTTAAGATCATTCGCATTCGCATCTCATTCGCAATCTGTCAAAAATACAATCAATTGACCAACATTTTTGACAAGTTTGACAGATTGCGACTTGAATGTGAACGTTTTTTAAGTACGAGAATTGGCCTTCTGGTTGTATGTTGATCTAAATATGATTAGCGGTCGTATTAAATGTTTATTTATAGAATTATAATCATAAAAGTCATCAATACAACTCTCTAAGTTCATGAAAGTGTATTGAATGACTATTTCATGAAATCATGACATTTGACACTTTTGCTAACTTAAGAAGTTGTATTGCTAATTCTAATGATTATAATTCTGTAAAGCGATATTTGTGACGGTCGTGAATCATATTTTAATCAACATACAACCTGACACTAAGCTGCAAATTGCAAAAAACGTTAGAAAATTTGAATTTTGCGGGCTACCTTGGCGCATCCCTCTTAAGAGGAAAATGTTAGGTCATTAATTCATCATGGTCCTGCCCGAAGCATGTCTCACTCTTCTCTTCTAAAAGTGTTTAAAGCAGCAAGAAAGCAACATTTCTGTTTATTGTCTCTGAATAAATAAAATAAAATAAAACTTTTATAACATAAATAAACAAAAAAGATTGATTTTTGTTTAAGGAATTCCCTTTTGAAGGGGTTTAGAAAAGATAACAAGCAGTTATAATAAAATAGTAACCAAGTCAAAACTGCACATTGAATAATTTTGAATAAAATAATTACTACGAGTTGCTTGGATTCGAACTCACGACGGGTTCGAACCCAGGCAGGCGCTTTACTTTGTGTAAATAATTTCATCACCACTGCTCTCAAAACGGTGAAGGAAAATATCGTGAGGAAACCGGCATGTCCTAGAACCAAAATATCGAAGACATTTGACAGATGTCAAGTGATACCAATCCGCACTGGGGCTTTTTTTTCGCAATTTGAAGTTCAGTGTCAGGTCGTGTATGTTGATCAAAATATGATTCGCGACCGTAACAAACTATTTACAGAATTATAACAATTAGAATCATCTTGTAGGTACAACTTTGTTAGCCAGAATTGGCCCTATTCTCATGATATCGTGAAACAGTCATTCAATAGGTTAGGTAATATGAACTTAGATTGATAATTGTAATGATAACTCAGCCTGTAATGTTCCCACTGCTGGGACACAGGCCTCCTCTCTTCGAGACGAAGTGGGCTGTAATTCACCACGCGGGCCCAGTGTGATTTGGTAGATGTCACATGTGTTCGAATTTTTGGTTTTAGAACTGCTGGTTTTCTCACGATGTTTTCCTTCGCTGTTTTGAGAGCAGAGGTGATGCCATAGATATCTGTGGGTGATGCAATAATTAAACAAAGTCTGGGCTCGAACCTATGACTTAGGTACATCTCTTAACTCGCGGCTGTTAGTTAAATTATAATGATTTAATTCTGTAAATACAATCGGTTCTGAAGAATATCCGACAAGAGCATTCCCTTAAATACCTACATACATCGTAGGCACGAAGCCAGCTCCTGCAAGTATTACATGCCATTTTAAAAGCAGGATTAGGAATGAAGGCAGACGATGCATGTAAGTGAAATTCCTCGTTCTCAGTAAGTATATGTGCCTAGATTCTGAAAGAAACAGGATTATTGTCTTCTAATCTTTTCATGTGCATACCTGATTTCTATTTAATCTTTATGATTCTGTTAGCAATACAAACATAATGCAATATTGCCTCCGTAGCAAATAGCATAATTATCTTCTATAAATACATATACATACATAAATACAAATATATGTATACATACATACATACATACAAATAAATAAAATTGAAGTGTCTGTTTGTAATGTCAAAATAACAGCTTTTAACTAAATGCAATTTTAAGAAAATATATACGATCCATAAAACAAAAACACAATGATTTTTTTGTCTGTCGGTCTGTCTGTCTGTTTGTTCGTTCCCGTTAATCTCCGAAACGGCTGGGCCGATTTTGATGGGACTTCTACTGGAAGATAGCTTATGTTATAAGGAGTAAAATAGGCTACTTTTATTTCAGAAAAAGCGCGCAAAAAAACGAAAACCCATGAAATCTGTATCTACATAATATCTTCTTACATTTTAAATATCTCCATCTATCCACCATCCAAACCATCCATCCATCCATCATTCATCATCCATTCCATCTTATTTCTGTCTGTTTGTTTCGGCTAATCTCCGAAACGGCTGGACTGATTTTGACGGGAGTTTCACTGGAAGCTATACAAATAAATAAAGTTGATGTATAGAATTCCACGCGGACGAAATCGCGAGTAACAGCTAGTAGGGAATATGTTTTCAAAATGAACAGAATCTTTACGGTAGTATTTGCGTGTTGCTGGAACATTCGTTATTTTTCCCATTCACAGACCAAGAAACACTGGACAAACCGAATGAAACGCGTGGGTGTAAAGAAAAGCTCAATAAAGATAAAGCAGGTACAAAGAAAGAAAGAAAAGTACCTCAATCCATTTGGTGGATTTGTTGCGGACAACGAGACAATTTCTATTCGGATCCGCTTGAAATTCTTCAGACCGCACCTTTTTGCACTATAGAAGTATAAATAGTCCCATGAATTTTATGAAGTGAAAGAATTGAAGGTGTTGATTAAATCAGGTACCTCTCACCCACGCAATGGGAGCTGTGACGTAGGCGAGCGCTTTAATGAATGAAAGTATTTTTGTTTCTATCTTATTTTTGTTCATTCATTCTGTAATGGTGGTCTTTATAGGATTGAGGAATGTCACCTTTTTTTATCTTATCATCATCATTTGCCTAGCTTTTTCCCCAACTACGTTGGGGTCGGCTTCCAGTCTAACCGGACGCAGCTGAATACCAGTATTTTACATGGAGCGATAGCTTATCTGACCAACTTAGTTACTATTTAACACGATACCCCTTGGTAAGACTGATTGTCAGACTATTGGCTTCTAAGTTCTAACTACCCGTATCGACTGTCAAAGGTCTACAAATGACAGCCGGGACCAACGGCTTAACAAGCTTTCCGAGACTTAAAAAAAAATCTAAAACGGGAAAACTCTTGTCCTGCATCTCACCTGATGGTAAGTGATGCTCAGGCCGAAGCAGGAAACGACCTTCACCCGGAATCCTCAACCACAGAGGAACTGGCTTTCTCTAACTACCGAAACACAACAATGCTGTTAACATTGTTGTTATGGCGATGGACTTAGATAAGATGGTAGTGGACGTGGCGCACGTGGATGGCGAGGCGTCACCGTGCGGACGGCGAGGCGTCACCGCGCGGACGGCGAGGCGCCGGCGATTGTGCTCCTCGCTTGAAGCGCGCTGTCGACCCGACGTGTGACGGCTCGTGGGCTGCTTACTGCCTGCGAGCCGTCCACTATTCTGTATAGCCATCGTAAAATAGACTTTAATGGATTAGACTTAAAATCCTAACTTGAATGACAATATATTTGCCGTGTCGGAGCCGTGCTGCTATAATGAGCGATGACCTTTATACCGCCAACTTTCAAGCTCCGGGCTGTTGCGAAGAAATTCCTGATGGATAAACCCAATAACACTTAGCCCGACCCGGGAATTGAACCTAAGACCCCACGCTCAGCAGTCACACTTGCGACCACAAGACCAACGGGGCTTTATTTACTGGCTCGGCCAAGCATAAATCTTCCTTCAAACATAACTAACTTAACATACTCGTACTCACTTTACATACAGAAATTGAATGGAAATACATTTTATCCCGAAGTCTGACCCACTTCCGATTCTCCATAATATGGCAGTAGCCACTAGCTACTAGCCGTCACTCCAAATTTATTTCCGTGCAAACTCGTCCGGCCGATCTCTGGTAATAAATAAAACATTGGAGCTAGCAAAGATTTAAATCGTTAGATTTGCCGACACCGTACTAAGGTACGTACGAAAAAGTGTTCATACTAAGAAGAGTGAGCTCAAACATTCTGCATTGAAGGAGTAGATATGATAATATAAAAGTGAGCGAGACATGTACTTCAAATGTCATTGCCAAAGAAAGAGAAACGTGACCATATTTTGACCCGGTCGGCGCGATTCCACCAGGCGTGCGGCACTGTTCCATCCGGGATTGTTCCAGCAAACATGTTGCTGTACCAGTGTTGAAGTTATGATAATTATAAATTTTATTGTTTAACCGACGTTGTTTATTTTGATTTAATTTAATTTGATATATATGGTGTAATTTGATTTGATTTTCTTTGACATTATTTGTTTTAGTTTTAATTGTATTTAATCTTGTATGATTTTATCTGTCTTTCTATTAATTTATGTTTCGCAATGGATGTTATTTACCTGCAATATACGAATTTATTTCCTTTATTTCATATTATATACATATCGTTTACATTTTTAAATATTTTTTATTAAAACAAAAAATAAATAAAAACATTTTAAAATATAAAAAAAATTGTAGCCCACCGGTCTCGGGAACAGGGTCCAAGCTACCGACGGTCAGGGCTCTTGAGAGAGGAATCTCCTGACGATACGCGCCGTGTCCAGAAGTACCGCTTTCTGGATCAAGCCTTTGATCCAGCTGCCTAACGACAGCCTCCTCAGGTGTTGGTCGAGGCTCTTGGCTATTATGCCAGTCATTGTGCCGATAGTCGTGACGGCCAATGGCATAATAGCCAAGAGCGACACTGTACTGCACAGTATACGGCACAAATGTTTCTACGTGGAGGTTCATGGACGGCTCAGATCTTCGGTGTGTATGCAGCGTTTCTCTACAGACAACTGCTCACCTCCCATCTTGCTCCGCATGCCCTGTCACCTGCACACGTGAGGACCTAATGGCAGCGTCAGCGAACGGTATCCGCGTTGCTGAGTTTTGGGCCAAACACATTTTAAAAACTAAGAAAATATATTTTCGTGTTATTTTTGCCGACACGCTAAGAAGAATGTTTCTTTCGGTGGACTCACTCAAGTAAACATTTATAAATGTGCTGCACTGCACGCTTACAAAAGGCACACACAGCTTTGCCGTTGGAAACAGAGACTAACAAATCTGCAGCTCAGTACACATGCACTGTTGGAGTTCTGCACAAAATGTTTGTAAATATTGTACTGAACACAATTTTGGTAAAATCGCGCCTCACGATTTAAATCTTTGGGAGCTAGTCTCGCCTTCGGAATAAACTAAAAGAATCTAGAGCTTGCAAAAGAGCTGCAGTACAACTTATTTATTCTCTTTCGTCTAAAATTGCTCGTAAAACGTTTATCATTCGACGTCTCTCGTTATGTAATAGTTGTGGTGGTTTTAAATTTTGCATTTTGCTCTTTCATTTTAAATATTCTAAAATAAATATGTAGTAGAAACATCATGTCAAGGAATTTTATTTACACACATAACACCACGCTAGTATTTCCCCGAAGGGTTCGGCAGAGCTGTACCTATAGTGCACCCACATTTCGCCAGTTATGTTTAAGTCCCATGTAATAGGGGGCGAGCCTATTGCCATCAACCGGGCACAAGTCTAGACTCCGGGCTGTTACTGAGAAATTCCAGATGGAAAACACAATAACACTTTGGCCGACCCGGGAATCTAACCCGGGATCACGTGCCCAGCAGTAGTGCTTGCGACCAACGAGGTGGAATGTGATTTAATGTTATTATTATATTGTTTGCGAAATATTGGTGTTTAGCAGCATCTTGTTAGACTGGAAGCCGACACCAACATAGAAAAGGTTAGGGAGATCATAATTATTATATTTTTCAACCCATCACAGCACCACAGTTGAGTGTAAAACTGTGACAGCATATAAAATGAGATTTGGGATATTTTTAACCGACTTCCAAAAAGGAGGAGGTTCTATGTTCGACTTTATGTATGTTTTTTTTTTTTTTTTTATGTATGTTCACCGATATCTCCGCCAATTGTGGACCGATTTTGAAAATTATTTTTTTGTTTGAAAGAGTAAGCTCCCGAGGTGGTCCCATATAAATTTTATTAACTTTGCTTAGATAGTTTTTGAGTTAGCTTCAATAATACATATTTTTCCCACTTAGTTTATATGGACGATATGATGATAACTTCCTGTCACTGTTATTTATTGCAGTTAGTGGTATTGGATATTGTGTGGGGTAGGTACCACAACTAAAAAGTGAAAAATAAAAACTTTTTACAAAAAAAAAAAAAACCGACTTCCAAAAAAAGTCTTTTGGAAGTCGGTTTTAATTTTTTTTGTAAAAAGTTTTTTTTATGTGTTGATCAGCTTTTCTGAAACGGGCGTGATGAATTTTATGGCATTAGGCAAAGGTAGGTTAGGTCCACTCCTCATGGTTGGTCATAGAACAGGGGTGGCGAACCTTTATGGAACAACGTGCCATTTTTCTAAAGAAACGTTTACTGAGGCGATAGACGTACCGTCAAATAATGTTGACTTTGTGATTATTGGGAAAATAATAATACTAAATACTATCAACTCAAAACTTTTAATTAGCTAGGGACAAAAAAAAAATTGCACTAGTAATCATTTAAATTAACATTAGTGTGCCTTCTTTGTTGCAGATTAGATGACAAATAACTTATATTAGGGTTGTAAGATGTTACAGCAGAATGCATGCTGAACTGGAGTCATCTGCCAAACTATTTCCAAGCGAGTTTTTAATATTATTCATCTCTGAAAATAATGACTCGCAAGTTCTTCAAACAGTTAAATCTGTCTGAAATCGAATGTCATGTTTCTACAATTTTGTTACCGACATTTTAAATTAGTTTGTTATTCTTTCTATTTCAATAAATTCCAAATGTTTCCTTATTTCAATAGATTTTTGAATCCATATTGAAGTACTTTAGACTAGAAATCAAACAGCTGCATTTCAAATTCTTCAACGACTAAAATGCAAACCGTTTGGATCGGTGACGTGCCCAAATTATTTTGTCGCGTGCCATCACGGGCACGCGTGCCATTGGTTCGCCACCCCTGTCATAGAATGTAGTTTAAAGGCAAAAATAGGCAATTTTGGTTTAGTCTAGGAATGACTAATTCGCGAAATGCCTACAGAGTCTATAATTGACCAATTCTTGGAATGTACAATTCTATAAATGACTGATTCTACAAATGACCGATTCTTAAATTGACTGATTCTATAAATGACCGATTCTATAAATGACCGATTCTACAATTGACTGATTCCAAAGATACATAATCTGATATAATTATTGTATCATCTTATAGACAGAATACCTGCTCTTTATTATGTATACCGTAAAATATTATTTACACTGATCATAATGACATTGATTTTACATTCGGTGATTACTTACTACGAAGTAATCACAGAATGTATTGATTACTGACGACTTATTAACAGTAAAATTTAAGGAAAATCGTCTTCTTTTACAATGTTTGTAAATATGTGTACACAATGTATCTATCACATAATTAATTTATCTATAGTTGCTTCGTTTTTAATTATTTTTACCTATCGTGGTAAAGTAATTTTATTCTAGGTGCATCGACTTCACATTATAATTATGTATAAATAATGTACCTATACAAAATATTGTAAAACATTTTAAAAGAGTAAGTAGTTTTGGAAATTGGTTGTTTTTTTTTTTTTGTAAAAAGTTTTTTGTGTTTAGATAATATGATGTTTACGTTATTCTTTAATTCTAATGAATACTGTTTGAAATAAATGATTCGCCATACCCATTGCATTTTATTAACTAGATAATTAATTCCTAATCAACGTACTACTGTCAGTTCATATAATAAAAAAAATCAGTCAATTGTAGAATCGGTCATTTATAGAATCGGTCATTTATAGAATCAGTCAATTTAAGAATCGGTCATTTGTAGAATCAGTCATTTATAGAATTGTACATTCCAAGAATTGGTCAATTATAGACTCTGTAGGCATTTCGCGAATTAGTCATTCCTAGACTAAACCGCAATTTTAAACGTCAAACTGTTGGACATAGATATATTTATCAACATCTGAATAACTAGAAATGTACTTACCTACAATTTTATTGGCCCGAGTAAATAATTATTTTGCCAACTTTAATTAAATAAAGTCGTGCTATCAATTTAACAGAAAACTAAGAAAGTAAGTTGAAGAGGAAAACATTAATAGAGAGAAACTTGATAAAATAAAATCTTTGATATCATTTCTTGAAACTAAAGTAGGTATTGAATTGGTTGGTACTCGTTATAATAAATACTCGTCATAATATAATAAAGATTGGTCAAAAGATCATAGTGCTTATGTAATTTATTACGGGAAGGCCGGCTGAGACACAGGCCTCCTCTTTGTGAGAGGGAGTGGGCTGTAATCTACCACGCGGGCCCAGTGCGGGTTAATACATGTCACATGTCTTCGAATTTTTTGTTCTAAGACATGCCGGTTTCCTCACGATGTTTTCCTTCACCTTTTTGAGAGCAGAGTGCGGCTGGTAGTGTCATTGCCAACAAATGGAAATAATTTACATAAAGTAAGTGCCTGTCAGAGTTCGAACCTACGATCTACAACTCGTAAGTCGCGGCCGTTATCACAGGGCCATCACTGCTCTAATAATAAATATAATTTATTCGGGTTTACTTAAATTAAGTTCAATTTTAGTCTTCCCGATTATTATTGGTACCTAACTAACCCGACTAATAATGGTTGTATCTCAACTATCGCGAGACGCAAATATATTTTTATTTTCCGAAGGGCAGCACATAATTATCACCACTACACCAATTTCACACAGACCTGAAAAATAATCGCTTATATCATTCCCAGACATTGCCGATTCTTAAAAAAATACAATAGACGACATATATACAGTAACCTAATCCACTTAACTATTCTTATAGAGTCATAAAGACCCCTGTAAGAAATCGATACCTTCTCTGCGTTCGGCGCTTGGCGTGGCAACATGTCGTGTCGTGTACGGGTTAGCAACAAATCAACCGTCATTCTAAGGATGCCTCCTTGAGAGGTGAAACACGTGGCGATTTCTTACAGGGTTCTTTATGACTCTTCAAGAACAGTTAATCGGATTAGGTTACTAAATATACGTCGTCTATTGTATTTTATAATGGATTTCCGCAAAGTCACGCCTGAGTCAATTGACTATCTTGTCGATTCTAAGTAAAAATATCACGCTATTTCTCAATGCCCTGAATTCCTTTATACAAGGAACTTGGTAGGAATATAAAGAGGTCTTGTGAGGGTACGCTACTGACCTACTGACATGCCGCCATTTTTATTAATATTAACGTACTTGTAAGTACCTACATAAATTAGAATGAATGAACTTAGTACCTACATAAATTGAGGAAGAATTTTTTTTTATATAGGGTGTTTTTTTGTGCTCTGGGTTTGGTACAGAGTGGTTTGTTTTTGAAATGAGGAATTACTACATAAAGTAATGATTTTGATGATTTGATTAGGTAAGAGGAGCTCGTGGCTAAGTAATAACAAGCCGCACGGGTCGATCCATCAGGTTAAGCTAGGCTTGCCGGGGTTGGTCAGTGGATGGGTGACCATATTCACATACCGAGACTCCTCCGTGCCTCGGAAAGCACGTTAAGCCGTTGGTCCCGGCTGTCATTCGTGGATCTTTGACAGTTGTTACGAGTCGTCAGAAGCCCGAAAGTCTGACACCAGTCTTACCAAGGGGTATCGTATTACCAGTTACTGGGTTGTGGAGGTCAGATAGGCAGTCGCTCTATGTAAAATACTGGTATTCAGCTGCATCCGGTTAGACTGGAAGCCGAGCCCAAGATAGTTGGGAAAAAAGGCTAGGAAGATTGAAGATTGATTAGGTAAATAGTAATAATTATATTATCTCAGTCTTAACGATTTTCACTGAATAAATAAAATTGAAAATAAGCCAAAGTAATCTCAATTCGAGACTTTGTTACCCGTCTTCTGACCTTTTCGTGAAATGTCAAGATAACCAATTTCTTGTCATAAACAAACATTGAAGTTACATTACAGCCCACTTAAACTTGATTTTTCTACTTTTGTTTGCCTGAATTTTCTTAACGAAATAAAAAGCAAAGATCATTTGAAATAAATGTTATAGCAAATATTGATATTCTATGTTACGATTTTGCTGAGGATTGACCGTACTCAGTAAAATCGTTGAATCTAGCGTAAAATTATCTGGTTGTTTATCAGGCGAATAAATATTTTTAATCTTTCAAACGTAACTGAAGAATAGTTATCTGTGGTCTTTGTAAACAATTTCACACTATCTATGTACAAGCTAGATGCACAGATGCAGTATTTAACGTGTTAGACAGGAATAGAAACAAAACGTATGTTTGACATTATTTTGATGAGATTTCTTATCTTTTGTTTAGACCCACAGTTGGTCAGCAATTGTGGCGAGCTTTTAGTTTTAGCTAAGTTATAGTTGATAGGAGTGGGCACGTATTTAGCAAAAAAGGATCAGTTACGAATAAACTTTCTGTGTGTTAACTGTTTTTTGACTTGGTACTAAAAGTTGACCCTAGTGGTTTTAAATTGTATATAATGGCAGCCCAAATACGTAAGAAAAGTGATATTTGGAGACATTAAAAAAAATCTCGTAAATTGAATCAAAAACATGCATGTTTTCAACAATACAAGAGCATGAACCAAGCCCAAGCACATTAAAACCCCAAACAAATAAACGTCAAAGAGTATATTATGCAACTAATGAATAAAGGACGGATTTAAAGCGAGGGCCATAGATGAATCACGATCAAGTGAAGGATTCTAACGACTGAATCACGACCGTAGGGAGTGATTCAAGTGTTTGAATCCTGAGCGACGCGAGTGATTCATGGCCCTCGATATAAATCCGTTTTATTCAAGAGTTGCATACTATACTTTATACCATGACTACGAGCAAAAGCGAAAATAGACATTTAGTAAAAGGTTAACACGTTCAGTGTCGGGAGCCCTCCTGGAGGATTCACCTACTTGGATATGGGATGCCGGGAGCCCTCGCGGAGGGCTCATTTTAAATGTAAACGTTCAGTGTCGGGAAGCCCTCCTGGAGGATTCACCTAATAGGATATGGGATACCGGGAGCCCTCGCGGAGGGCTCATTTTAAATGTAGATGTTCAGTGTCTTGAACCCTCCTGCAGGGTTCACCTACTTGGATATGGGATGCCGGGAGCCCTCGCGGAGGGCTCATTTTAAATGTAGACGTTCAGTGTCGGGAGCCCTCCTGGAGGGTTCACCTACTTGGATATGGGATGCCGGGAGCCCTCGCGGAGGGCTCATTTCAAATGTAGACGTGCAGTGGTGGGAGCCCTCCTGGAGGGTTCACCTAGTCGCATATGGAATGCCGGGAGCCCTCGCCGAAGGTTCATTTTAAATGAAGGTTTTTCTTAGGGAATACAGATTATAAACCGTGAAAATAAAATCTGATGTATATTTTAACAAAACGTATTGCCGGCAACCCTCCCGGAGGTTTCACTTCCAACTACGAATAATAAAAGTCGTAGACTTCCAATATGTATGGCGGCATGGCGTATGAGTTCTATGAAAATGGGTGGAGTCGAAAGAGTTAAGGAGGTTGTATAGCATTGAAATAGCGGTCGAATATATTGACGTGTTCTAAATTCAAACACCAAAATAGTGATTAAAAGAGCTTTTTATTCACTGTTTTCAGTGAATAAAATAAGCTTTTAAGAGGGGGAATGGTATAATAGTATATTATGCAACTAATGAATAAAGGACGGATTTAAAGCGAGGGCCATAGATGAATCACGATCAAGTGAAGGATTCTAACGACTGAATCACGAGCGCAGCGAGTGATTCAAGTGTTAGAATCCTGAACGACGCGAGTGATTCATGGCCCTCGATATAAATCCGTTTTATTCAAGAGTTGCATACTATACTTTATACCATGACTACGAGAAAAAGAAAGATTTAAGCGAAAATAGACATTTAATAAAAGGTTAACACGTTCAGTGTCGGGAGCCCTCCTGAAGGGTTCACCTACTTGGATATGGGATGTCGGGAGCCCTCGCGGAGGGCTCATTTTAAATGTAGACATTCAGTGTCGGGAGCCCTCCTGGAGGGTTCACCTACTTGGATATGGGATGTCGGGAGCCCTCGCGGAGGACTCGTGTTAAATGTAGACATTCAGGGTCGGGAGCCCTCCTAGAGGGTTCACCTACTTGGATATGGGATGTCGGGAGCCCTCGCGGAGGGCTCATTTTAAATGTAGACATTCAGTGTCGGGAGCCCTCCTGGAGGGTTCACCTACTTGGATATGGGATGTCGGGAGCCCTCGCGGAGGGCTCATTTTAAATGTAGACGTTCAGTGTCGGGAGCCCTCCTGGAGGGTTCACCTACTTGGATATGGAATGCCGGGAACCCTCGCGGAGGGCTCATTTTAAATGTAGACGTTCAGTGTCGGGAGCCCTCCTGGAGGGTTCACCTACTTGGGTATGGGATGCCGGGAGCCCTCGTGGACGTTGGAAGTGAAACCTCCCGGAGGTTTCACTTCCAACTACGAATAATAAAAGTCATAGACTTTTATGGCGGAATGATGAGTTATGAGTTCTATGAAAATGGGTGGAGTCGAAAGTGTTAAGGAGGTTGTATAGCATTGAGATAGAGGTCGAATACATTGGTGTGTTCTAAATTCAAACACCAGAATAGTGATTAAAAGAGCTTTTTATTCACTGTTTTCAGTGAATAAAATAAGCGTTTTAAAGGGGGAATGGTATAAACATTATTTAATCTCTAGAATAAGGTAGTAACTGAGGCTTGAAGGGACAGTTTGCTCAAAGGGGTACTTTATTCCTCAGTACTTTAATCGTCAGGTACTGACTATCTGACTATTAAAAAATCCAGAATCATGCTATCCATGAAATAAACGCTGTTCGATTCTTTATCAGAGGATTGAAAATCGGCCCTAATACAAATAATTGTAAATATTTATTTTATTTAATAAAAAATCTTTATTGGCATATAAAATGAGTACATACAAACAAAGTGAAGCCCTGACTCCTGCGCTAGGTACACAGAGGGCTACACATCAAGCTATACATTTCCAGTTTATACTGATCTCGCATTGTATAGTCTTTTCCCAATCAGTCGGTTCTGGATTTTATGCAATATATACAGGGTGTTAAAGTAATTGCGTGCCATAGCTTCAGGGTGAGTTCAGTACCGATAAAGGAGCCCATAAAAAATAAAAATAAAATATCTTTAAAAAAAGTTTAAAAAAACCGAAAATTATCATAAGATGAACCTAATGTAGTACCTACTAATTAAACAGCGATCGTTTAGAATTGACTGGAAAATTGCTTAAAATATGTTTTTATTTTGTTTAAATGCTAATTCATAATTTCCTAGAGTTACCTACTTACCTACTATCGAACGCAATGAAATACCTACGCCTGAACACTTCGATAACGCCGAGTGAAGGATAGGTAAATAGGTACGTAAATATTACAATTCCAAGTATTTTTTCTTCCTACTTTAGCGTGCTTATCTCCTTCAAAATGAAAACCTACATATTAAAAAAGTTGATCTTGCAATATTTTTTTGTTTATTTTTTTATTATATTTTTATTTTTCCTCGGTTCCTTTATCGATACTGAACCTACCCTGAAGCTATGGTACGCAATCACTTTAACACCCGGTTTAGTAAGTGCATCGATATTTTCGTCAATTCTCGACCGATTAAAAAAAAAAAATCGTTTGGTAGAGGAAGCTTGTGTAATTTTTGAGTTAGCTTCAATTATACATATTTTTCTCAATTAGTGTCTATGTATGAGGTTATAATAATTGCTTCCTGTCACTGTTATTTACATAGCAGGTGTGGTATTTCAATTTGTGTGGGGTAGGAACCAAAACAAAAAGTGAAAAATATAAACTTTTTACATAAAAAACAACCGTCTACCAATCTAGAATCTATAATATCCTTTTCGTATTTGAAATTGTCGCAAAGCAAAATGAGATTTAGCTCCTGTCGGCCATTAAAATCGTGTCGACAACAAGATTAGTACGTAACTTGTTAAGCTCTCCTTTGAATCATAAAAGAGACAAACAATAACATAAAAGATTGTCCAAGTTTTAACAGATTTCACAAAACAGAAAAGAAACGTTAATAGGATGGGAAAACGCGAATTAGTCAAAGAGAATTTAATCTATTATATTGCCACCCTCAAAACTTGACCACAGAGTAGATTGGTACAGAAGGTCGGCTACAAAAAATGGCCGAAAATGCACGCACACATAGGTTCTCACATTATGTGTGAGTGCGTTCACAGAGCGCACTTTGACTTAACTTTACTTAGTAAAGTTAACGTTTCATATGTATATGAACCATATTGTTACAAATAAGGTCCATATTTGTATTTGTATACAACCATTGCTCATATTACTTAATAAAACCACTTTACTTAACGCTTAGCTTAACCATAGGGTCATATCATATCATACTGGCGTTTTGTGAATGTGTTTCCAGCGAGGCAATTGTTTATCGACCTCGGTGAGTGTGCGTAGCGCAGACGCCACGTGTGCGCAACGAGTTCGTTGCATTTGCGGAACGAGAGCGATTGACCTGAGTACACAAAAGAAAGCGAGACAAGCGAGTGTACAATTTAGTGAAAACGCGGCGAACTCGTCGCGTGGTTGCGGCTTGCTTCGCTTCGTACTCGCCGAGATCACGGTTGCAAATCGCTTCGCTGCCGCTGGTAACACAACGCTCTAACGTCTATTTAGTGCAAGCGCATATTTTTAGATCCGCGTACGTACGCGACTGTGTGCGTGCGCCTGTTGTCATTCGTTGTATGGAGCCGATCTTCTGCATCTATCTATTCTGTGCCCCGAGCCAGTGTGCGGGTACTTTTAATTTCATCATCTCCTGAAACGTTCCAAATGAATTATTCAATGGAGTCAGAATTCGGGAGTAACGCGAAAGGAATTCAGAATAACATTGTCTTTGAATATTTTGGCTTTGCTTTAGTATTGTAAATTGAAAAAAAAAATGTGTTCCTTTGATGTTTTCTGATAATTAGGAATTAAAGAAAATTGTTGTATCTATGCGCTGTTTCCGGGTAAAAGTTAGTACCTACTAACGTTTACTTTAAGTACTTCTACAGTACCTACTGTAGAAGTACTTAAGGTACACACGGCTACACATCAAGCTATACAATTGCACTATAAGCTGACCGCGCATTGTACAGAAATCCTATACAATGTGAGATCAGCATACACTGGAAATGTATAGCTTGATGTGTCGCCGTGTGTACTTCAGGTACTTATAACATAAAACTCACCTGGTATTTTCATATGCATTTAGTAAAAAGCTTCAATATTATTTATTTGTATAGAAGAAAAACGGTAGGGGTTAGCTGAAGAGGGAACATTGCGTTGCGTATGTCATGAATGAAAAAACGACGATTTCGTAATAATTATTTATTTTATGGGAAAGATATGTTTTGAAGTACCCTCCCACAGTACGTAGTTTTTGTTTAATTTTAAACTGAAAACCTTATGAAACTCCATCAAAAACTGTCCATCCCTTTGGGAGCTACGATTCCACAGGCAATTATTGGCTACAAAAGGCAATAACGCCTTTCTTTTCGCGTCATTGGTAAATTACATTTTGAACTGAACATCAATCATGACATAGCATTACGCTTTGTTTCCCCGAAGGGCTGGGCAGTATTGATAGTAGACGCACATTTCGCCAGTTATTTTTAAGTTCCATGTAAAAAAAACTCAATAAGGCTTTTCAGAGCCGGGAATCGAACCCAGGACTTCATGCTCAGTAGTAGCGATTGCGATCATTACCTACACCCATCCTAACTATCCTAACTAATATTATAAATGCGAAAGTGAGTTTGTTTGTCACGTTTTCACGCTAAAACGGCTGAACCGATTTGGATGAAATTTGGCACATGAGCAGACCATGGAAAGACCTGGATTACGACATAGGATACTTTTTATGGAGCAGTGGTGGCCCAGTGGGAACGGCCCCGACTTACGAGTAGTAGGTCGTGGGTTCGAACCCAGGCAGGCGCTTTACTTTGTGTAAATAATTTCATCACCACTGCTCTCAAAACGGTGAAGGAAAACTTAGTGAGGAAACCGGCATGTCTTAGAACCAAAAAATTGACAGACATGTGACATCTACCAACCCGCACTGGGCCAGCGTGGTAGATTACAGCCCACTCCCTCTTACAGAGAGGAGGCCTGTATCCCAGCAGTGGGAACATTAATAGGCTGATGATGATGATGATAGTTTTTGTACTGACATTCCCACGGAGACTTATGCGGGTGAAACCGCATGGCGCAGTTTTAAAATAAAAATGACGAAGAAGAAAAATCCTAGAGGTACTTTTACAAAATGTATAAATTGACCGTGAATCTAAAAAAAGCGCGATCTTTTATCTCATCAATTACCCATAATCAATATTCCATTTGAGCCGTAATAAGCTTTCAAAATCCTCAATTCTTGCATACCATTAGGCAATATAGCCCCATTTCTTCGCTTCCTTTCGTCCCAATTCGAAGCCGTCCCGTTTTGAAGTCTTAATATCGGTGCACATCTTTGAAGTCGTTTCATCAAAAGCTATTGTTTCGCCCTCGCCGCGGCACTAATTGGAGTTTTTAGCCCCATTCTCCGAGGCGGCGTCGGCTTAAATTATGGATTTTGCTTTGTGTCATAATTATCTTCGTGGATTAATTGTCCCTGGTGATAGAAATTTCTGATATTAATTATGATTTATGGAGAAATTGTAGGGATTTTATACTCCGCTTGTTATGTAACATGTAAAGACACATTAATATTATACATGGACTATGAAATAACATTCTTCTTTATCTTTTGTGGTTAAGTGAATAACTAATCTGGTGTCAGAGGATTTATGCCGCCCATGGGCTTCACATGCCGTCGAGAAATATCTATATATTTTATGCAAGTGATAATTGTACAAGAATATAAAAATTATTCAAAAAACAAAAAACCCGACTGCAAAAACACATAACTGATGAAAAGAGAAAAACAAGCATTATAATCTATAGAATTTTGGTATCGCAGGCCACAAACTAATAACGGGATATATGGTGTAAGTTTAGTTTGTCCCCGCCTGCGATACCAAAATTCTATAGATTATAATGCTTGTTTTTCTCTTTTCAGTTATGTGTTTTTGCAGTCGGGTTTTTTGTTTTTTGAATAATTTTCTTTATTTCAAGCTTTTTAGTTTTATTAATATATCTAATTAGGGCATTGACTCGTTACTAGCTTTTATTTGATGCCAATATTGTTTTTTTTTTTTAAACCTTCTCCTCCCTTTTTTTGTATTTGCAGATGCAATATATAAATATTATACAGCCTATGACACTTCTACAATTAAGACGAATCTAACGACACCTCATATGTTAAAATCCATCAAGCCGTTTAGGCTACAGAGCGTGCCAAAGAAATAGACATACATACATACATACATACTCTCGAAAAACATTACCCTCCTTCTGGGGCAGTCGGGTAAAAAGAAAATAGATAGAATAAAATTGTGAAAAGATCCTTACCTAAAATGAATCAGGTAGCTGATTTCCCTCACTCCCTCTGGAAGAGAAACCAGTGTCCCAGCAGTGGGATCATTAACACTGATTATGTTGTTTGACTCAGAATGATGTTTTAAATAAGTTTAGCACTAAACACATTTAATTAGTTATTGCAATCGGGCTGTAACCAATTCTCAGACCAGCACATACTGTTCCATTGGACCAACAAAATTATTTCCCTATGCTGTTTATGGTATTTATCGATCAAGGGATGCATTTACAATGCACGAGTAAAACACCCACGTGTCGATTTCAAATACTTTTTCTTTTTTTCACTGATGAAGTTTAGGTGATCTTTTCATTTAAAAAATTAAAATAAATTCTGAAAACGTAACTGTCCAAGATATTTATTTTATATAAATAATTATAATACCACTGTCGCAGTATTTAAAAGAAGAGTGAAGGAACACTATCTTTCCACTATGTCATAGTTGCGTAGGTATTTATTTTGTATTTTTCTTTTTTTTGTTACATTTCAATTAACATCATCTTAGTGATATTTATTTTAGTAGTATGTATTTATGTATGTAAGTATGTAAGTAAGTATTATCTCATATTATGTGTTTTATTTTATTAAGTAATGAATTGTTTTAATTTTAAGTATTTTACTTTCTCTCTACTCTTACACACGGTGTCTACATCTCTTTTTATCCCCCTGTCCTATCGCAGGTAGGTATGCTGGAAGAGATTTCTTTAGAAATAAGCATCACCTTTGTACGTATTTTTCTGTTCTTTTCTTCTTGTCTGTTGTTAAATGTGTGTGCATAAATGGTTAAATAAAATAAATAAATAAATAATCTGATAGAGCATCTTTGGGCGCACATTTTCCAGTTATTATTTTTGGAAAATCACCTCTGGATACAGACAGAGTAATTTCTTGTCGTGGGTGTTTTACTCATACATTATAAATGCATACCTTGATCGTTAAATACCATAAACAGCAGAGGGAATTTTTTTTGGTCCAATGGAACACTCCGACTGTGCAGCATTCAAACATGAGAAAATAACAACACTTTTACATTTATGCCGTAGCGGTTAAGTTGAAATAGCGTCAGATTAGTCACTGTCCTACCGTCCCAGTCTCTCACACGAATGCAATATAACGTTAAAAGCTTCAGAAGCTGCAGCCGCATATATCCTTGTCTGCGGCGACGCGTCAGGACTTAATGAGCTGAAGGTCTGAATGAACGAGGGATCACGAAAATATATTGTTGAGTTAAGTGATGAAATGAGGAGTTTGGCAGTGTTTATTGATGGCGTTGAACAGTAATTTTGTCGCTAGTGGTATTCTGAGAAATTCACATCGAAACTCATTTAAGAGATCGCACACAATTCGAAAGCGAACTCAATCATTTTAAAGTAGATTTGCGCGGATTTACCCCTCGATTTTGGTGTGATGTTTGATGAATAGCATTAAATGAAAAATACGTACCTACAAAGGTAATGCTTATGTCTAAAAAGATTTCACTTCCAGCTCACTTCCAGCATTACCTGAGACAGGAAATTAGATAAAAAGAGATGTAGACAACGTGTGTACGAATAGGTAGAAGAGAAAACAAAATACATAAAATAATAAAACAATTCACTAATCAATCTTCCTAGCCTTTTTCCCAACTATCTTGGGGTCGGCTTCCAGTCTAACCGGATGCAGCTGAATACCCAGTACTCCACAACCCAGTAACTGGGTAATACGATATCCGTTGGTAAGACTGGTGTCAGACTTTCGGGCTTCTGACGACTCATAACGACTGTCAAAGATCCACAAATGACAGCCGGGACCAATGGCTTAACGTGCTTTCCGAGGCACGGAGGAGTCTCGGTATGTAAAGATGGTCACCCATCCACTGACCAACCCCGGCAAGCGTAGCTTAACCTGATGGATCGACCCGTGCGGCTTGTTATTACTTAGCCACGAGCTCCTCACACAATTCACTAATCAATGTATTTATTATTAGCTACGTCCTGCGGGCTCGATCCCCTGGGAATGTTGGGTCAAAAGTATCTTATGTCCAAATCCAGATTATCATCCAAATCTGTTCAGCCGTTTTAGCGCGAAAGCGTTACAAACAAACAACCTCACTTTCGCATTAATAATATGAGTTAGGATTCTATATAGGTATACATAATCAGTCTATTAATGTTCCCACTCGGATACAAGTCTCCTCTCTGTGAGAAGGAGTGGGCCGTAATCCCGTTCCGTTCCGTTTTTACCTTTTGAGTTACGGAACCTTAAAAACAATATGTGAATATACTTACATACAAACTTCTATTTTCATACAGTTCCTCTTACCGACGTATATTTAGTAGCAACAAGACCTACACTGTTTATATTATTTCAACCAACTAAAATTCTAAGAGGGATAGTCTTGCTAATATTCTCCTTTGACAAGCTGCTGGGTTGAATACCGAATGCACTTCGACATAATAGATTTGCATAGCAAAGATCTGCAGTACCGTTATGTAATATCAGTTCTATAGGGGCCTTTGATATTATAAATTTATGGTTGAATGGATATCGATTCGAATGATATGAGTAGAGTAGGTACTGTTATGTCTAATACTTTGTGTGTACTTCATTGTGAATAAGAATAACAGTTAAAATTTATTTAGAATGAAATTATAATAGTCAGTTTTTAGGTACAAATGTACTTACAACTGTAAGTACATTTGTACCTAAATAAAATACAGTACAAGAAAAGAAAACAAAATGCATTTATAAATCTAACTTAGCAGTACCTAGCCATCTAACCTAGGGCTGATGCCCTATATAATATATTATTATATACGAGTAAATATAGCTACTAATGATTTAGTAGCTTGATTTACTCGAATAAAGAAATAATATCTGGGTACGAGCTTTGCTCGGTTTTTTTTTGGTACATTTCTAAAAATGAAACCTAGCTAGATCGATTTACCGCCCCCGAAACTCCCTGCATACAAAATTTCATGAAAATCGTTGAAGCCGTTTCCGAGATTCAGATTATATAATATATACATGAATACAAGAATTGCTCGTTTAAAGATATTTTCTCTTTATAATATTAGTTTAGATTAAATTGAGTATGTGGATAATTATGCATACCTGCTTCTTTTTATTTATTTATATTTATATACTTTATTGTACACCAGATAATATATTACAAGAAGAAAAAGTAATACACTACAAAATATACAATGGGCGGCCTGGGCTTTTTCTTCTTCTTGAAGAAGGAGATCTTGTCTGTTACCGTTATCGGAGCTGAAAATGTAAGTAGTGGTGCCGATTCTCTTGTACAATGGACTAAATAAACTATCACTAAAATTCCTTACTTTTGGCTATGAGAATCTTAAAGCTATTCTGACAAAAAAAATCTCTAAACTAAAAAATTATTTTGACGAATTTGACAAGCGCGTGACGACTCCACGTGGTACTTGTTTGCTCTACTCCGTGTATTTTTTTAGAGACGGAGGTGCGCAGGGGGGGCTGCCTCGACGTGTTTTATATGGAATTTTTCGCTTTTTGTATGGAAAATATGAAAAATTATTACCAACATGTCGGGTGATAGGGTTTTAAGGGTTTCCTATAAGGGGTCGAAAATTTAATTATTTTTGCGATAGGACGCACCATTTTCGAGATTATAAGCAAAAGAAAAAAATATATATAGTACTGTTTTTGCACTGAAGTCGAAGTGTTAGTGTGAATTTTAGTTCATGCCAACTAATTTTATTCCACTCGTTTTTAATCGCGTTTAAAAATAATCAGATTTAGTTGGATACACGAAATTTTTAGGTGAAAAACGTCAAATTCAGAATAGCAAATACTTATGCCATTTTCACTAAACTATTATCTCAGTGCAATCTTAGTGCTGTCAAACTAAAATATAGTTAAGTTGTGTCACTTTAGTCTATTTCAGAATGAGAAATCCTCGTTTGACAGGACTAAATTAAATTTTAGTGATTTTTAGTCTAGTTTAAAGGCATTTGTGACAAGAGAATTGGCACCAGTATCTACTTTTAACACGCCTAAATTAAAAAAAGCCGTTATTTTTAGGCTTAGGCTGCTCTCTCATTTGTCAGTGTGGTTTAGGTATCGGTATCGATTTATATCAGTCTCTATCTTTCGCGATTTATGGAGAGTTTAGGTACGTAGACATTATTCTAGAAAACTAAAGAATATAAATGCTTGGCGAGTTCGGTACCGAAAGGATACCGGGAAACTGAGAAATATGAGGGAGTAGCCGTCGGAACTCTCGACTCCAAAGTTAGTTTTAGTTCACACAAGAGTTATAAATTTAATTAAAACTGTTATTTATTTCTCAACTTCCATAGTTTCGGAAAGTTTTTAAATCATTGATTACGGTTCGCTGGTTTACTCTGAGTTTATTAGTTTAGTTGTGTTTATTAATTTTATTGCGGTTCCGTGGAGTGGAATGTATAAGTTTACAATTATTAGTTGTTGGTTTATTTATTTTTCACTATACTAATTAAAACGAAAGTTTATATAGTAATAAGTGCGAGTCGTACTCGTACACGAAGTTCTGTACCACTGTACAATATTTTTTATTTACTTTAGTAAACATACATAAATACGTTTCTTGTCTTCACACTTCAAACACGTCCTCTCTCCTTAAACATCATCATTACATATAGTTCCTTGCTCTTGTTTCATGTTAATAGTCTTATATATATCTATGTATATATATTTATTATAGGACTATAGATACATTTATGCTGTATGTATGTATTTATTGTATATGTAAATAGTACACCACTGACTACCTGCAGTATTGTCTCTCCTTCTTACTTTAATCTATCCAAAGGTTGTCTGTAAAAGATCGCGATAAGAACGCCCATTGTGTCACCCTATGTAAAATTTCTAAAGGCTATAATTTTTATGATGAACATAATAAAGAGTATTCTATTTATATATCTATCTTGTATCTTGTTTTATTATTTGTTGTTATAACGGTAATAGAAATACACAATCTGTAATAAATTCCTCTTTTTTATTCTACCTATTACAGGTCATGCGAAACAGCCCGCTGACAAACAACGAAAAAAAAATAGACGGACGGATAGCGGAGGCTTAGTAATAAGGTTCCATTCGGCCCCCGTTCGGGTACAGAACCCTAAAAAGTAGTTAAATGATTATTTTTTTGATGTTTTCAGGACTTGAGCCCCCTAGCCCCCCCCCCCCCCTGGATCCGATACTGCATGTAGGATTGTGGGTAGACCATGGCCGCCTGGGTTACGACACTTTTTGCGCTGGGGCTCTGTCTCGCATAGGGTTGCAGCATTATGCTGAGCGCTGGCCGTTTTGCGTGGATGTGACGCATATTTTCTTTTTCCCCCAATTTGTTAGTTATCGGGTTTCTTTTTTTTCTTTCCTTGCGTCATGTTTACCGCAAATAAACGTATTTTCTTTCTTTTCTTTTCTTTCTTTTTTATGTCATAGGTCTCGAGTTCGAACCCAAGGCACGCAACAATTGAGTTTTCGATTCATGTGCGTATTGTATAATTATCACTTGCTTCAAAAGCGGTGAAGGAAAACATCGTGAGGAAACCGGCATGCCTGAGAGATATTTCTCGACGTCATGTGAAGTCAAGTCAGAGGCCCATTAGTATTCAAATACACTTCGAATAAACTGGATTTTGGCGATTGGACTGAACTCTGAAAATAGGCCCAAAATACGCTACAATACTCCCGAAGAAGAAAACAGGAAAATTTCCCCCAACCCTTACAAGATCGCTTTAAAATCTTAACCGGACTTCACTCTAAGTACCTACAAAGGGCGCGTCCACACAGACGGCTAACGACCAATTTCCGGCCAACATGACGCTAGCCGGCCAATATCCGACGGCGCATTCAACGCCAGTCGCCTTTAAAAATAGTGTAAATTGTGTTTTCAGGGTATGAGGATAGTGGAAGAAGGGTCTTTTTGGAATATGCTACCTTTTTGTAAGTATGTGTAGCTATTTAGGGGATTTGACGCGGAAAGAGGACTTAAGGAATAAAAGGGCCCCTTTTTTTCAAATCATGTCTTAGAATCAAGAGTCTTTCGCCCGTTGAACCCTTTGTTCGCTAAAGGGCAACTTCTCAAAACGGCAAATTCTCAAATGGGCAAATACACGGTACGGTTTCGCTACGGTACTGCGCGCTAAGAATATTTCGTGGGCTTGTATATGACTCGGCAAACCACCGGACGAGCGACGCATACGGTGAGACGGTACCGTGCCGTAGTGCCGCCGTGTCTAAATGCTTCCATAGTGACCCGTACAACACTGACGACCGTGCCTACACACGGCGAATCAACCGTAGAAATGGGCCAATGTGTGTGTACAATGAGCCTTATTATGCCGTTTGCACATCACTGCGTTACATAGTGGTAGATACTTAGATAGCACAAAAACTTGGACCCTCGTGTCTTGATAGTGTATGGTAGGCGCATAGACGCATAGTGTGGTAATAAAATCAGTATGAGCTGGCCTCTTAAGATATGATTCGGATCCCCGCTGCAGGCAGCAGTGCTGCCGCGGCGTTGCTGACGCGATAGTACTGCATTGCAGTGCTGCCGCGGCGTTGCTGACGCGATAGTACTGCATTGCAGTGCTGCCTGCCGCTGCCGCTGGCCGCTGATTCCAAGTGCCTGTTGTTCGAAGTGTCTCGCTGTTTTGCTGCCAATTTACTAGTCAACATGCACTTGTTATCGCTGTGATAAACCCCACACTACTGGTCTAACCTGGCGGCAGGGCGACACTGCCGCGCAGCAGTGCTGTCGCAGCAGACTCAGTGCTGCCGCAACATTGCTGCTGTGCTCGGGATTTTATCTCATATAAACCTATAGGAAATGCACTGCCGCAGCAGTTCTGCCGCGGTCCCATACATTTTCTATAGGTTTATATGAGATTTATACACTCCGAGCTCGGTAGCACTGCCGCGAGCAGCAGGATTCGGAATCATACCTCTATTCTCTTTTGAAACACTGTACTTCGTTAGGCCAGCTCAAGCTCAAATTTTATTACTGATTTGGAGCCTACTGTAGTTATAAAAGTGTTTATCCTAAAACTTGACAACGTCGCAAATTGCTGTCAAATATTTACCTGTTTCCAAACAGGTAAAAATTTGACAGCAATTTGTGATGTTGCCCACTTTCACAATAAACTCTCTTAAAATGAAATCGTAAAAACACGTCAAATATTTCACGGATGTGTAATGTGTACCTATACATAGTGCTCTCCAAGAATACGCGCCTCACTCTTCTTCCTAATCGCTTACAGTACAAGTGTGTAACATACTACTAGTGTTTCATTCATTCGATTTGTATTTCAAAGGGATCCCGGATAACGGTCCCTCCGGTTTGCAGTTGAACCACATACCACTGAGTATCAGCAGTGCACAATATCCGGCTGCATGCAACATAAATTGTATTACAGCTATGTCTATTTAGGAAAACCTATTTGATGTGACTTGCACTATGCAGTGACGTTACTATGTTGACACTTGCAAACCTCTGAAGGGTAGGCAGCGCTGTATAGTTACCCCACATTTCATCTGCTATGTTTAAGGCTGAGTTTCCACCAAAGATGAGCGAGGATGCGTAGCGAGGAATGTGTGTGAAATTAACCAATAACATCGCTTCACTGTCATAGTTTGAGATAAGCTAGCGTTGTTATTGGTTAGTTTCACATACATTCCTCGCTACGCATCCTCGCTCATCTCTGGTGGAAACGCAGCAAGAAACTAACCAATAACTTATCTCAAGCTATGACAGTGAAGCGATGTAATTGGTTAGTTGCACACACATCCCTCGCTACGCATCCTCGCTCATCTCTGGTGGAAACGCAGCCTTAGTCCTATAATAATAGTGATAAGTAGTAATAACTAGTAGTAATAGTAATAACCGGGCACAAATTTAAAATCGGAGAAAATCGTAATGGAAAAACAAATAACACTTTGGTTGACTTGAGGTTCGACCCCAGGCCTCTCTGCTCAGGAGCACATGTGTCTTTGAAGTAACAGTTTTTAAATTCAAGCTGATTCAGTTTGGTTAAGAGCGTTCATCCAAAAAGTTGCCAACGTCCCAAATAGCTGTCAAATATTTATTCGACAATAATTTGGCAATATAACTAACTGTATGGAAAAAAGAAAAGTGGCTAACTAGTGAACTAGAAATTAATAATGAATTCCAATTATAACATTGAATTTGATGTTTTAACCGTTTAAGGCGTAAAAAAGGCATTTGGAAAGTTAAAAAAAACTTTTTTTACATTTAAAACGAAATACTCGGTGTTACGAAATTAGTTTTCGTTTTTTAGTTCTCTAGTTAGCCATATTTTTTATTACCATACAGTAATATTGTCAAATTAATCAAAACAGCGAAATATTGGACAGTTATTTGCGACGTTGCCCACTTTCTGTATAAACGCTGTGAAGAGTTCTAAAAATGTCACCATGAATACTTAGGAGCTTGAGACACTATTAGGCTGCGTTTCCACCAGAGATGAGCGAGGATGCGTAGCGAGGGATGTGTGTGAAACTAACCAATAACATCGCTTCAATGTCATAACTTGAGCTAAGTTATTGGTTAGTTTCACACGCATCCCTCGCTACGCATCCTCGCTCATCTCTGGTGGAAACGCAGCCTTAACAGGTTACCTGTTAATAGTGTCAATTTCTAAGAAGGTGGAATGATAGCTCTCCTCACCTAAATAGAGCGGCTGTACCACCGTTGACTGCGACGGTTATCATAGAAGAATTTACATTTTAAACCAAGGAATTACCAAAATTTATTCTCCTTTGACACTTAAAACGTCAAAACTCATTGTCTTCAGCGAGATACCCTGAATACAGTGAATTTTTATAGCCCAGAACCTTATTATAATAAACTGTGGAATGATAAAATCACCATTAAATTCGGGCCAATGGTTTCCAAGATTATTCTTTGGGGATAGGGAACATATAGACCCTCAATTTCACACCTAATCTGTGTAGCACAATATCACAGGATTGAATTAGATCAGAGATAACCATGTTTCGTCCGGTCGTCTGTATTGGATAAGATTAGATCGTGGTTATAGGCACGAGAGACGGTAGAAGGAGCATTGGCAGAAGAACGGCCAGGTGGGTGGATGACGTAGAGAAGATCGCGGAGAGGACCTGTATGAGGATGACCTATATATAACAGTGGGTGGAACAAGGCTGCAAAGGTGATGATAGGTATTCAAATACAAATTCAAAATATTTTATTTACACACCAAGGGCACTAAACAACAAGGGCACTTATGAAACGTCAGAAGCTAGGTGCACGGTTCCAAATGGTCGTTTCCTATGGAGAAGAGCCGGCAAGAAACTCCACGGTTACTCTTTTAAAAATAAGTGGTTTTTACAAAGGATTTTTTGTGTACTGTATCAATTACAGTGATAATAGGTATGAGAGGACAGTGTAGGCCTATCAAAAAGTACCAGATACTTAGCAAAATAGAAAATGGACCACAGATGTACAGTCTGTTAAGCCTACAAGGTTCTCACATTCACAAAATCTAGAGGAAAAGAATCTACCCATATAAAAGATAAATAAAATAATAAAAATCTATTTAAACCAAATGCATGATTGTAGCTACAGCTATAACAAAATACAATTGAAAAAAGATTAATCTATATATTGAAGGTATATAATGTCAAATAATAAAAGGATTATGTCAAGGTATGTGGCGGCACCTACGTCGACACATGCGAACTATGTATCAAAGACCTGACGTCACACAAATCCTGCATCGCGCAATTAGAGTTTACCGCGCGAACAACATATACAAGGTGGAAACGACAATACAGCAAAAAATTAAACAGCGTGTCCCTAATGACATTCACATTCTGCATACAAAAATTCAATTGAATATATTCAATAGTTTAGTCAATATAGCTGGGCAAAATTTTAAGTCGGCTCGGGTTATTCCGTTTATACACCCCAAAAATCCACCCTAAGGTTGATATTCGGAAACGTATGCCTGAGAATCCACCCTAGGCCTAGTTGGATAAACGGAATTTATAGGCTTAGGGTGGATAAACTACATTTAATTTGTTTCAAAAAGCATTTTTTTATTTCGAAGCTAGGATTTATTTGACAGTGACAAAATACTCATATGCATAAGTAGTGCCATTATTTACATTTATTGTTGTATTGTAGTCTCCAAATTGTATTTAACTTCCCCGGCATCAATCTTGGGGCAGTTGCCCGCAAGACACGACACCTGTCTGGTCGGAGGAGTTGTATATTATGTAAATATTATCTTGTTTGACCATTATATGGATGAATTTCCAAACAACGTACTGCTTGGATGCCAATAATTGCACTAACCAGTTTCTTCCAATACAGAAGTACAGTCACGTCCTCAAGACAGACTGATATCAAAGTTCCGATTTCTATTATTTGGTTTATAACAGTTCGCTAATGAAGAAAGTTGTAAGCTTCATACCGAGGGGAGGATTACATGGAGCTTTCTTAATGCTATGTTATTATCTTTTGTTTAAGGGTCCGGCGAACACGGCTCGCAACTGCAAGTCGAGATGGGAGGAAAATGCGTTTGGAATATTGTTATCAACAACAACACAACACAACAACAACACAACAACACAACAGAACAGAGGTTCTGTTGTGTTGTTGTGTTGTTGTTGTTGTCTGTGTCTGTTGTGTGTTATGTGCGTTGTGTGTTGTTAGCGTTGTTGTTACGAGCTATCGGAATTTATGATAAATTTGGATGTGTTCCGTAATACCAAAAATTATGAATGAAAACTTAATATTCTTCCATAATTTTTTCTATACTTTATAACTTGATAATATAAGCTATGCTCCTGCCGAAAAAATATTCCAAATATTGTTGTTTATAATACAGAAAAAACAGTATGAAAACATGTCATTTTGCTATAAAAATGTGCGAAATTCAATTCACTTAAACTTCATTTTAGGTAAGATTTTGGAAAAAAAAAGATGTACAAGCCTAGACAAATACTGTCTAAATCCGAATATTAACATAATATGATGGAAATATGCTCAAATTGCAAATGATTTAGGTATTACGTTTGTATGGACAATTCAAGGGTCGCCGCCGTCTTAATACTCAATGTTCATTTAAAGTTTTGTTCGATGTATCTCAAGTTTCCTTAGCAGAAATCTGTCTTACTTAGGCTAGGCGCGCACTAGCGGCCAGGCCGCTGCGGCCAGGTCGCGAGATACATAATTAGTATGAAATCGCCATGGAGCACGCGCACCTGGCCGTACGCGACCAGCGGCCCCACCGACTATTCTCTGGCCGCTGCAGCCTGGCCGCTAGTGCGCGCCTGGCCTTACTTATTTCATTACTAGCTTTCGTCCGCAGCTTCGCCCGCGTGAATTACCCGTGACACGATGCCAAGTTGCCAGTCTGAAAAAACAGTGCGATGCCACGATGCCAGTCTGAAAAAACAGTGCGGTGCATCAGTAAGTATTGTTTATATGCAGTAAGAAATAAATTGAGAGCTAAGGCGTGCATTCTTGGCTGACCTTGCGATATCTTTTTAGGTTCTCAATAGGATATTGTAGTACCTAAAATTTGGCAGATCTTGCAGGATTAAACATAAATCAGATAGTTAATTGAAATACTGGTACTGACAGACAGCAAACAACAGCCAAAACTTTTATATGTTATGAAACTTGAATACGAGGCTTTTGGCTAACTTATATAGGAGTCATAAATGTATTTTTTGAAATGTGCGTTTAGTTTGTGCAGAATAAACAATTTTTCTTTCTTTCTTCTTTTTCTAAATAGGTAAGTGTTTACTGAAAACAAATAATAAACAATTTAAAAAAATCGTTTTATGTGTCAATAATGTTTCACTGCTTTTTTCACATCTACACAATATCCAAAATAAAATAAAATATTGGTAATAACATCACGCCTCTATTTCCCGACAGGTTAGGTGTATTACCAAAGTGTAGTATACCCACGTTTCGCTAGATTAATAGGTACCAGGGGCCGTACTGTGACGTGTTATAGCCATTACTGTTCCGCTGTGAAAATGGGATAACGCTATTTATACTGTATACTTCCGTCTTTCTCTCACACTGGAACAATGATGGTTTTATCACGTCATAGTACAGTCCCTGTGCTAGCCGGTAGTATGACAGTCAGACTGCTAAGTCATAGGTCTTGAGTTCTATACGCAAGGCACGCACCTCTGACTTTTTGGATTCATGTGCGTATCTTGCTTCAATACAGTGAAGGAAAACATCGCGGGGAAATTGGCATGCCTTTTTTTTTTTTTTTTGTGTTGGGTAATCATCCAATGACTTCTCCCGCTCTGGGCGGAGCGGAAGGGCGTGTCAGACTTTTACTGACTAAAACCCACCCGTGTTCCTTCCCTTGCCATGCCAGGGGCCACGGTTTCCCCTTGAGACTACCCGCAACCCCGGAAATTGGCATGCCTGAGAGATATTTCTCGACGGCATAAAAAAAAAATCTCACACCAGGTTAGTCATTAACAACAAGGAAAAGAAAGTGGGTGCCGAAAATAAACTCAACAATAAATCAACCTCCATTTTCATTCACGAAAATCAACTCCCCCGAAATTCGATCCCCAACATTCGTCATACTAAAACCGACAATATCATATACATTCCCTCAAATCTGCGATATGCATACTTCCATAAAACTAGTTTCGTAAATAAAATTCATATATAGGAAACTCAATCCGGTACGTATTTCACGGTTCGCCTGACACCCGGTTATATTTTAACGGGATAATCCGGAGTCGGTGGACCGGAACTTATGCCCGGGTTACACAAGGCTAGTTTTTTAAGCTAGGATAGCAAGCAAGTAATATCCTGGCTTGGCATCAAGATAGAGCTGATTACACGATGCTAGTAATTTTTTTAAGCCATTTCATTGCATTGAAAGATTGTCTGTAAAAGATCGCTTTTAGCGATAAGACCGCCCATTGTGTCACCCTATGTAAAATTTCTACGTTTATATCAGTACTTTTTTGGTGTACATTATTAAAAATATTCTATTCTATTCTATTGCGGTGACTTATGTCCTTTTTCACCTTAACTAAGTGACACTGTTGGATTTTCAACGCTAGGCTCAGCGCTGAGAGTTGAAAATATAACAGAGCACTTTTATTTGGGGATTTAATTAAGACAGTGTCACTTAGTTGTCGGTGAAAACGGGCATTAGTCCATAAAGTAAAATAATCTTTGCCGGCCACATGAGGCAAGTACATAAGCCAGGAAAGTAAAATTGGTGGTGGGGGGCGCTACTAGCTCAAAAATAGAACCCCATCCTATTAAACTACAGTAAACAAACAACAACAACAGTTTTTTAACAGTATTTTAGCTACACAAGGTTGATGGACCACTTAACAGGCTCTGGGCTGCAGACATGTGCGTGCTCATGTAGCCAATTTTGAGTTTACTAACATAGTCTAAGTTCATAGTAACACTATATGGATCTCTTGGTCAGATTTTTTTAAAATTTTAATTAAATACATATTTCGCTAGCTTATATCACTATCTTCCTCACTTGCTTACTAGCCTAAAAATGAAATAATGAAGAAATTAATGAATGAATGAATTATGAATGCATGAATTATGAATGAATGAATTATGAATGAATAAATTATGAGTGAATGAATTATGAATGAATGAATTATAAATGAATGAATTATGAATGAATGAATTATGAATGAATGAATGAATGAATGAAGGATAGTTCTGTGTGCTAGCTTGCTAGCTTACTAGCACTATCTTGTTATACTAGCTGCAAAAACTAACCTCATGTAACCCGGGCATTACTGCAAGAATATCCTTTATCCGGACCGGGTATTCCCAGGGATTAAGATAGGATTAAAACATATTGGTAGTTGTGGAGATTGGATATACAATGTACCATGAAATACTTGTTTTAGTTGTATGTTAGGCAAAGCCATGGTATCTATATACATCCTATAACTATCCTTATTAACTAATATTTTGAAATGCGAAAACATTGATGTATTAAAAGCGGTAGATACGGGACTTAGTAACAGCGCCTGGCCCTATCAAACTACGTGATGGCCCGTAGTCGGCACTCAGTCGCGCACGGGATTTCGTTGAGCAAACTGCTCCATAATTACAGTTTGCGCGAAGGGCTTCGTATGCTTTTTGGGTGTGATTCACCCACAGGCTGCACGTGTACAAGGAGGTACAATAAGTTCTAAAAAGTGTTTGCTTGACCGACCTGGAATAGCGTGCAAACCTGCGAGCTATCATATTAGCTCTAATTGACAGTGCCTTCCGCTCCCTCTCGTCTCTGAGACCGTCAGTAACTAAATGCGTATTTGAAATGGCTCACTTTTACCAAGGGAACCCCGTACAGTTTGATGGGTGGTACTGTTATAGGACATTTAGAAAGCTAAAACAGCTGAATTTGGATGAAATTTGGCACATAGGTAGACCATGACCTGCGTTAGGACATAAGATACTTTATATCCTGGTACTCCCACGGGATCGAGACTTATGCGGGTGAAACCGCGAGGCACAGCTAGTAATATTACAAATGTGAAAGTTTGTATGTTTGTTACTATAATAATGTTATTTTTAGTTTTTATAAAAGAAAATATTTTCATTTCATCAACACTATGTCGTAATTTTTATCATCAGCCTACAGTAGTCCACTGCTGGACATAGGCCTCTCCAATTGCACGCCATTCAGCTCGATTCTCAGCAACTCTCATCCAGCTGCTACCAGCCACCCTGCAAAGATCGTCACTTCACCTAGCCTGAGGGAGGTCTTACGTTTGCCGATTCACGGTTTCCACTCGTCTACCCCAACGGTCATCGGTTCTACGTCTAATATGGCTGGCCCATTGCCACTTCAGCTTGCTTATTCTGTGAGATATGTCGACCACTTTGGTTCTCTGCCCGATTACCTCGTTCTGATTCTATCCGTCAGAGAGATTCCAAGAATAACCCGTTCTATAGCTCGCTGAGCAACCTTAAATTTATGGATCAGCCATACCGTGAGTAGGCCGTAGGCAGGAGGGAGGGTTTTGGAGGTTCAAACCCCTCCGAAATGTGAGAAACCAGAATCTTATTCCAGAGAGATACATCTGAAAGTTGTAATCTATTTCGCATAGACTTAATAATCTGCAAAAGCAAGAGTATTTATCGAATTCGTGCAACTAGGTTAATTAGACTCTCTGAGAATGCTGCTTTTCTGAGAGAGTCTAATTAACCCATCCCAAGCGGGGTGCTACAATATCTTGTATCCTATATTCTCTTAATTCTCAAACGTATCTGCATAAGTCGATAAACTTACTTATCATGTATGGTCAAAGAGAAAAAAAAACTTATTCGAAGCGCGCTTGAAAGCAAAACACACACCAACTAACTACATCAGAAATTCGCATTTCGCACTGTCCTCAAACCGACAGTGGTATCCATTGTCGGTGTAGATACACATCCTGTTACCCGCTTGCATACAAATGCGATCTTCAACTGTAAGATATGGTGCGCACTCTGCGACATGCGACTGTGACAGCTCGGCGACTAATGCAATGACAAGTTTTTTTTTGTGAATGGCATCTCGTAGGTGAACTTAAGAGGTTTTCGGGTGTTTAACACTTAGCTTACCACGTTCCGGTGGGTGCCTCAATAAATTCGGCCTCCAGTCAGGGCATAAAACTTACAAACTAAGCGACTACACACTAAGAGTACCCCCTGTGGGGTATGGACCTCGGCTCACGCCGTCGCTGGGGGAGCACGACAACGTAACGACAGGCTGCGGCCCCCAGTATTTATACAATGTGGAGACTACCATACAACAAAAAATTTAAATACTGGCACTACTAATGCTTAAGGTGCAACTAGTCGCGGGCTCGAACTCAATGGTGGGCCTGGCCAAAAACCACACTGTCTCACCTGGCATCGTGTCCGACAGAGATAGTATCAGTGATGAGCAGTTAGAAGCTGATCTACATGGACAACGTATAGTTCGCACGCACGGAAACACCGTACCGACCAATTTTAGTAAAACGAGCGCGTCAAAAATTACGAAAAGGCCTTTGGAAAAAAGGTTTTTCTGAAATAACCACTGCATAAATCAATTACAAATAAAATTTATTGAAATCTTCGTTAATTTTTCTGTGTCGGTACGGATTTTGTTTTCGAGATTTCACACTTCTTGTATTACTTATTTACGCCCAAAGTTGCGTTAAAATTAGCAAGAAAAACGAATCTTTGTTGGCTCATAACTTTTTAATGGCTTTTTATTAGGGTTCCGTACCCGAAGGGTGACAAACGGAACCCTATTCATAAGCCTCCGCTGTCCGTCTGTCTGTCAGCGAGCTCTATCTCATGAACCGTAATAGGTAGGCAGTTGAAAATTTCACAGATTGAGCATTTCTATTGCCGCAAGAGCAACAAATAATAAAATTAAAAATTAAAGGGGGGTCGCCATACAATAAAATTAAATTTTGAAAAAAAAATAATCTGACCCTGGCATGTGGGGTATCATTTTCTAGAGCTCATCGAGTAGAGAATAAATATAATTTTTATTTGTTTTTATCTTCAAAAATGATGAATTAGGGGGCCGTAGAAGTTGTCTGTTTTAGACCATTTTTGTACGAGCTCTATCTCAACAACTAAACAAATTAGGAATTTGTAACTTGTGTGTATTATGTAACATTATACTGTTTATAATCAACAAATACTAAAAACGCCGATTCATAACGTATTTTATATAATATGGGCGATTTTCAGCAACTTAAAAAATAATTTTGTATTTCATGCTAATATTATGCGATATAAATTCCACAGATAACTATTTAATAGTCGGAGTAATGACATGGAATTAGTAAGTACCTACTATCATGGCAGCATATACTATTTCGATCATTTAAATTTCGATCATCCAAAAAGGTCTACAAAATAAACTTTCTTCACAAGATTTTAAAACCGGCCAGTATTTTTTGAGTTTAAGAACTTTATCGACTTTTTTCAAAGTATCCCTAGACGGTGTTGATACACGGTGACGGTGTGTGTACATGAGGTACACATACCTCATGTTAAAACTACACTCCAATAGACAATATATTCAGTAACATTGAAATGAATGCTGGCACATACAGTGTACTATTCAGTTACCTTAAACCCAGTGGCGTAGCGTGCCTTGGCGGGGCCCCGTATACAAAAATATTTGGGGGCCCTTATGAAGGGTAAAGATTACTCACAAAATACTAAAAAAAAAGATTACATAAAATTAAAAGAAATATTTATTCAGCATTATTATCTATCTGTCACTTTTTCCAAAATTTTTATGTAAGTAATGTATAATATAATGCACAATTAAATAAAACGTGTCAATAAACACTGCTCTCCGTGGTTTATCATCGTACTACACACATACATCGATTATTGTGGGATTCCCCCGTTGAAGTAAATGACTTAAACGGGGAAATCCCGCTGCCCGCGATAACTAGAGTGTTGCCAACTTTTTTAGTAAAGTTCAATTTCAAAGTGCAAAGTGCAATTTCTTTTATACCCGCGTAAACGCGGGTATAAAAGAAATTGCTATTTTAGACTTTAGTCATTTCTGAAAAAAAAAAAAATTTGGCAAGTTATTATTAAGTTTTGCTTACGCACGTCGGGGCCCTTGTGGCCCGGGGGCCCCGTATAATTGATACGGCAGATACGGCGGTAGCTACGCCCCTGCTTAAACCGTTGTGGATACAATTTCATATTGAGAAAAATTATTGGTGTAAACATATTCTGCCACGGCGGCCAATCTCAACGGAGACTGGCCTTCGGCGCGAGATATTATAGTGCACAAGTGTGTGCGCAGACACGAGTGCACTCTCTTTTCCCTCACTCTCAAAGTCCAATGGGATGTGTAAAAATAATAAGTACGAAATAATAGATTTCTGTATGACTATCAAATAAAACCGGTCAAGTGCGAGTTGAACTCGCGTGGAGAGGGTTCCGTACGATGAATATGTACCGCCGCCGGCAAGCTGCGGTGGTGAGCGTTAAAACCACCTGCTCCACAGCTCGCAGGCCGCCTATACCATGTTTTTTTTTTTTTTATCTGACCTTTTGTTTGTAGTAACTAAAATAACTATGTATGGTACCGGATTGTAGAGGGAAATTTCTGAATATTATTGTATAGACAAGATAGAATTACATACATTACAATACAATAGTGTTGAATTCTGTCTTGTCGTATATTCTTGAATACGTGGGCTAAGGCCGAGTGATAGAAGGTATTCCGATATTTAATTTTTTGATTTGTCCTTAAAATTTATATTGTAGTCTCCCGCTATGATAATCTTTTCGTGTGCACTGATAGAATTCTTAATGCATTCGACGGCAATGTTAAGCTGAATATCAATCATTGTCATTCATATGTCATTCATATTACCAGTTGCCATATTATTTAATGTAGTAGCAAAATTCAGATCATCATAATTCATAAATCATTTATTTCTTTGCAAACATGGGTAATTTTTACATTGATGTTTTATTATGAAAGTCCTCCATGTTCTACCGTCACAAAGGCATGCAAATCATGTTTAATTTACACAAATTTAAAGACATTATAATTTTAAATAACAATTTATAACAATACATAATTATACTTAATGTCAAATCGTTTGAATTACAGTCAATGTCAAATTAATTTAAAAATGTCAACAATTTTGCAGTAATAAACAATAAAATAATAAAATGTCAAATGGATCATCCCTCTGACGCATTATTTTGCTCATTAGAAACAGGCTAAATGCTTCCCACAATGGTGCACGAGTTAAAACTGCAGTCGGATTACGTCCTGTATTAGGCTGAATAAAATATAAGTAAAAATATTTTTTAAACAAGCTTTTATTAAACTAAAAAGAACAAAATAAGACTTACGTAAACAGATAAGTTTAATGTTTTCTTAAAAGATTGAGGCTTATCTTTGTTTAAGAAAACCGTTCACGCCTCAAGCTTTTGAAACAAAACAAATCCAAACGGCCGAAACACAACGGGGCTATCTTGTCTAGTTAAGGAGTTCGTATGGTGACCTTCCAGATCTCTCATGAGGGCCTGGACTACACCTTAGGCTACAGTACTTTGTAAGACAAAACCAACGACCGCAAACACAATGATACTATTATGTTTGGTTGAGAAGTTTCTTTGATCACTTTTCAGCTCTATCATCAGACCCTGGATGCTACTTTGGGCTATAGTTCTTTTCAGGACAAAACGAACCGGTCCAATTTCGATGGTACTATCTCGTTTATTTTAGAAGTTCCTATGGTCATCTTCCGGCTCTATCATCAGACCCTAGTCCTATCTAGTTTATTAGCACAATACATATCCATATACAATATAAAATTTCGTGTCTGTACTGTGAACCATTCAGGAGTTCTCTCTTCTGAAGCCAATCCTGGATGCAGCAGTCAGATCATGGTGGACTTTAGAATGTTCTATCACAATTAAAGCATATATAATATTTCGTGTCTGTTATGTTGACCGTTGAGGAGTTTCCTCGTCTGGAGCCAATCCTGGGTGCAGCAGCCAGATCATGGTGGAATTTAGAAAAGAATATCATAATTAAATGCATATATAAATCGTGTCTGTCCTGTGTACCGTTCAGAAGTTCTCTCGTCTCAAGTCAATCCTGGGTGCAGCAGCAAGGTCCTTGTGAACTTTAGAACGGGCCATGATAATTCAACCGTATATTAAATTTCGTGTCTGTACTGTTGATCGTTGAAGAGTTCCCTCGCCTGAAGCCAATCCTGGGTGCAACAGCCAGATCTTAGTGACATTTAGAATGGTCTACCACAATTAAAGCGTACATTATATTTCGAGTTTGTACTGTGTACCGTTCAGGAGTTCCCTCATCTGAAACGAATCTTGCGTGCAGCAGTCAGATCATGGTGGACTTTAGAACAGACTATCATAATTAAAGAGTACATAAAATTTCGTGCCTGCACTGTTGATCGTTGAGGAGTTACCTAGCCTGAAGCCAATCCTGGGTGCAACAGCCATAAATGATGGAATTTAGAACGGACTATGATAATTAAAGCGTATATAAAATTTGCTGTTTGTACTGTTGACCGTTGAGGAGTTCCCTCGTCTGAAGACAATCCTGGATGCAGTAGCCAAATCATGGTAGAATTTAGAACAGACTGTTATAATTAAAGCTAATGTGTTAGCAGTGCTTGCCGACAATGCGTACTATGAAATCGGCAAACAGAATGCTTCGCGGAAGGTACGAGAAGTAACGGATGCCTTGCCTTAGTACACGTGGGGCGAGACCGTTGAACGTGTACTGGGGGATTTAGTCGAACTAGCAGTAGCAATAAATTATCCCAAGAACTAACTTAACATTGTAGTTGAAAAACCTATTTTCCCATACATTCCAACCGCAAATGTAAGTTTGTAAGCACAATATTGAGAGATTTTCCATGTTATTTTAAGACCATAGACTTCTTATAGGTTTTCCTATAATCTATGAGTAAGGAACCATTCTCTGAATTTTTTTCATAATTTTAGGCTCAGTAGTTTCGGAGATAAGGGGGGGGGAATGGTCAATTTTCATCTATTTTCGTAAATATCTCAAAAAATATTTGTTTAAAAATTATTTTAAAATAATATTTGAGATTCTTGTAACAATTCCTTTCATTTGATATGTCACACGGTACAATTTGCAAAACTTTTTTTTAATATTTTCTTCTTTGCCCCCCAAAAGTGACCCCCATATTCAAAAATCATTTATTTTCGTTTCACATTCGTGTTTGGGTCACAGAAATACATATATGTATCAAATTTCAAGTTAATCGGCCCATTAGATTCGGAGCAAATTGGCTGTGACAGACGGACAGACAGACAGACACACGAGTGATCCTATAAGGGTTCCGTTTTTGCCTTTTGAGGTACGGAACCCTAATAACGTAAATAAATACCTGTATTGACCCGTGCGTTTGCACTGGCGAAACATCACGACAAAACATGTTGAAATCTCTAGTTCCTGTCAAACATTGTATGAAACATTGACAGAAAATAGAGATTCCAACATGTTTTGTTGTGAATGTTTCGCCAGTGCAAACTTAGCAAGAGAAATCCTTTAATTTATAAGTAACTAGCTTTACCCGGCCCGGCTTCGCACGGTTAGCACTAAGTACTTATCTACGGCGCACCTACCTTTCCTAATTACTTATTTCTACCTAATTACCTACCCTACCTACCTACCCTACCATACTTACTAGGGTAGGTAGGTACCTAACCTACCCTACCTACCCTACATATCTACCTGCTTACCTACCATATATACCTATTTATACCTACTAATACTATGTTAGTAGCAAGTAAATAACTTTGACTTTAGTTAATGCATGTTACTGGATAAAGTTAACTTAATATTTTTCTCTTAAAATAAATGAAATATACTCCTACACCTATATTTTAACACAACAACATTTTTTCATTAAAATTAGACAATTTCTTTACAAATCTTTGTTTTTTTTATAGCGCCTCTGTTGTTACCTTTACGAAAGTATTACAAAAATTCTTAGTGTTAAATCTTGTACGACATGGTATGGAACCCTTCGTGTGCGAGTCCGACTCGCACTTGACAGATTTTATTTTACTATTCTGCTTCCGCACAGACAATTTTAATAATGAGACCTAACGATATCATGTTTAACTTTGAATGTACGATGTCAAATAGTGGAGTAAAACCCCTCCGAAGTTTGTATGGAAAAAATATCAAATTGTTTCACCTTAAGAGTATTTTGGAACTGGCAAATAAATCCTAGCATCCAAATAAAAAAATGAGTTTTTCAAACAAATTAAATGTAATGTATGCCTGATCCACCCTCAATCTTCCTAGCCTTTTTCCCAACTATCTTGGGGTCGGCTTCCAGTCTTACCGGTTGCAGCTGAATACCAGTATTTTACATGGAGCGACTGCCTATCTGACCTCCACAACCCAGTAACTGGGTAATACGATACCCCTTGGTAAGACTGGTGTCAGACTTTCGGGCTTCTGACGACTCGTAACGACTGTCAAAGATCCACAAATGACAGCCGGGACCAACGGCTTAACGTGCTTTCCGAGGCACGGAGGAGTCTCGGTATGTGAAGATGGTCACCCATCCACTGACCAACCCTGGCAAGCGTAGCTTAACCTGATAGATCGACCCGTGCGGCTTGTTATTACTTAGCCACGAGCTCCTCCCTAAACCCACCTGATCCACCCTAAACCTATAAATTCCGTTTATTCAACTAGGCCTTGGGTGAATTCTCGGGCATACATTTCCGAATATCCACCTTAGCGTGGATTTTTGGGGTGGATAAACGGAATAGCCCGAGCCGACTATGGATTTTGCCTAGCTATAATGACTAAACTATTGAATAAATTTAATTGAATTTTTGTATACAGAATGGGAACGTCATTATGGACACGCCGTTTAATTTTTTGTTGTATTGTCGTCTCTACCTTGTATATTTTGTTCAAATATCCGCACATTTGCACTTGCCGTCGAGTTGCAGAGTCGCAACAACAGGCTGGGGGAGTCGCACGCTCTTGTTGCATGTGTCTTGTTGTAGCAACTATACGCAGCGAAAACTCGCACAGTTTGCGCTGGCACTTAAGGCCTTGTTTGATTGCTGTTTGGTTTTAATCAAATGGTACTTGTATTAAGAGTACTTGTCTAAAGGAGTGGTTGTCAGAATTCAAGGGTTAGGTAGGATGATCGTCTTGTTGTTGAGATGTGGATACCTACGTAATGGGATTCGGAAGGTGTTGTCTTGTTCTTGAGCTTGTGGCAAAGAAAGACGGATTTGCAACTCTGATGCTGCATCTGTAGGAGTCAGGTTATTGGTTAGTATAGAATCTCATTGTGATAAGAATAGTGCCGCTATAGAATGACATAACATACCATAACGTCACGTCTGTATACCCCGAGGGTTCGGCAGAGGTGCACCTATAGTACACCCACATTTTATAACTTATGTTTAGGTCCGATGTAACAGGGGGCCAGGGTATTGACTTCAACCGTATACAAATCCAGACCCCGCGCTGCTATTGAGAAATTCCAGATGGAAAAACCTAATAATACTTTTCCTGACCCGCTCACCTCGTGCTCAGTAGCGCTTGCGACCATTAGATCAACCAGGCAGTATATAAGGTCCCATTAGACTAGATGGACAAACTTTTAGTAATCATTCGGACCACCCAAATAAGGACAACGGTAAAAAAAAATAAGAAAAACGCATTAGATACTTACAAGAAAAATAAATCGGCTAACAAAATAACGAAAATACACAAAAAATGTTGGTTACCCAATGCCATTTATTATTTTTGATCAAAATAAAATCCCTTTTTTTGCTTGGATATCTTTGGTTAGACGTAGGGGAGACCGGGGCTACAATTAACAGAGGTAAGTATTAACAAGTGATTTTCTCCAAAACTATAAACACTACACCTACAGCGCGTGCTTCAATATGCCGACCAGATCACGCCGCATGGCTCGGGGTTGGTCAGCTGCGGTCTGCACATCATCTGAATGCGTTATATACCGGACGACATTTTCACGCACGTAACGAACTTTTTTAACTTTTAAATTTTTTGATTTATTCTTGAAATATACGGTGTAATGATTATGTTTTTTGTTTTCCTAGAAGCATATTTCATACTTAATGATGCTACATTGCTGTATTGGTGTAATCATTTACCAATATTTTGTTATGTAATTTAATACAAAAAATGTAACTTTGGGGTTATAATTAACAAATCGGCGGGGTCAGTATTAACGTGTTAATACCTACCCCAGATGTGATTATAGCGCAAATATCTTATGAACCAATATGCAGAAATATGCTAGTGATTTCTTGGTCCAAAACCATAAGACCTCTGCTAAAAGCTCTAGCAGGAGCTCAGTGAAAACGTATAAACGCATTAAAAATGTAGTATCTGTATATATTTTACTGTGTACATAAATAATAAAATACATCCATAAATATTTTTGTATTTTTTAGGGCGTCTGCTGTAATAAAGATACATCGTGCTGACTAGATCAATATACCTATCTCTTGCAATGATTGGGCCTAAGCTAGGTCAAAGGTGACATCACATCATACATTTGCCTGAATTGTATTTGATATGTATTATATATTAATAAGAAAATGTGTTCCATACAATTCTGTATTCATTTCACTTTTATTAATACCAAAAAATATGCTTATACATATATTTTCTTCTACGATATACATACATACACATATATTTTTTTCTTGACATATAAGATATTGTTGCCCCTTCTGTTAATACAGCCTCAGAGCTGTTAATTCTAGCCCCGAAGGTGAGGTAAGAATTAACAACTGACTGTTTGGAGAAAAAGTGTTCTATTTAAGACATCATTTCTTTTATGTTGCATTTATGTTAATAACATGATACCTGAATAATTAAAGCATCATTTAATAAAAAAATCAAGTCTAAATGTTGAATCATTTCGAAGATACAACTAAAAGTATTTTTTTTGTTAATTGTGGCCCCTGTCTCCCTGAACGCTGTGTTAAAATTTGTCCATCTATTTTAATGGGACCTTGTATAGAATGCTATTCCGATATCTTGAAGTTATGAAAGAATAAATCGAGCTGTTAAGCTTTAGTTAGTTCATGTAATTTGTGTCTTTAAATGTACCTAACCGCATACATACCTATTCAAAGTCTTTCTGAAGCTAAAAAAACGCCAAAAAAAAATCTATCCATAACACACACAAACACTACACATACACACAAACACATACACACGAACACTTGACTTACTTCAAAGCTCTTTAAAGAAAAAAAAACATTAGGTACACATTATGTACAGTGTTTTTACTTGAAAGCCAAATCTAGTTCCTTCTAAGAAATTGTTATCACGCCTTTGAATTGGTAAACTTGTGTTGTTTGTAGGGTTTTCGTCTGGCCCTTAAGGCGACGATAGCCAACTTTTAATTATTTTATACTGAAGATCACGTCTTTAAACGAGTAGTGTTAATGATTTGGAAAAAATGTATGTTAAATTAGAGCACTTTCTTAATAATTTATGAATATTTTAGATTTGATGTTACATAGTGAAAAGAGATTGACCAAGCGACTAAGGAACCTAGTATCGCTACGAAACATGCTGTGACTCAAAGATTTATGGTTTAATTTAGAGAATGATCTGAGGGCTTTCAAATGTAATTTACCATTTTATCATAAAATCTCGGCATTACACGGTAATTAGGTCTCAAAATCTAGGTTTAGTATCGAATCTCTTACTGACTTTTGGTCATTGTATGCTGGTAAATTCAAAATACGAATTTGACAAAATGACGTTTTAGTATTTTGAATGATCGTCAATTGCGACCTCAATTCCGACAGATCAAGTTTGATTTAGGAACTTTAGAAGTAAGTAAAACCTTGAGAATTGTCGACTTACCGGTGTTGGAGAAATCCAAAAAGCCAGAGTATTGTAGACATTTTCACTAACTTCTCTCAATGACTGCCAACGTAAATACCGCAGAAGAATCGAACAGTTAATACACCGACGAACTGAGTCTCCCATAGTGAGCAACTTTCAAATGTAACGCAATTATAATGATTATTTATTGCTCAAGAAAATTAAATTAATCAAAAAATTCAAATATTCACAAAAACAAACAAATGCACAATCGGTGGAAAGAATACAAGAAGTTAGTCACAGAGTAGAACCTGCGCATTCAAAAATTGGCGCCAATAATTGGCGCACGTACAGTCGCATAAAAAGAGCAATGGATGTTTTTCTACCACATATTGGTTTCTGCCCGCAGATTCACCCGCACCCATTTTATTTTAATTGATATGGGTACTTGTTTACGCTTATGTAAATATACTATAATCCAGACCAGACCTTATCTTTATGCAAAATGTGTTCACGTTAGTTATTTCTTTAGTGGTTAATTAAACTCGGATGGGTTTACAATATTTACTTGTCTATCGAGACAAGCAAAAAGTTAAAGTGAATCAGAATATTCTTATTCTTTATTCTTTAACTTTATTTTTTTTATTTTTTATATATAGGTATATAGGTACCTACATTTATATTTGCCGTAAGTAAGTGTTGGGACAATTTCAGTCTTCACTTAAAAAATAATCTATGCGACATAGAAACATAACATAAGTTATTAAATTAAATCGAAATTGCAAAATAATAATGGCCTATGTCATTCAAAACATAAAATGAAATCATTAAATTAATTATACAATAAAAATAAACTATTATTAAAGACCTACCGTTCGAGACTGTACTCAAAACTAAACGAATGGGACGTGCATACATGCTAGAAAGAGAAAACTCGCCGGACGCCAGCGTATTTTGCTCAGGATGCGCGCGCATAGAATCTTATGGCGCGCGTTTGTTCTTTTTTGAAAGAGTTTCTATTGATGAATGAAACAGGCAAAGGTATCTCAATACATTCTGCCTTTGTCATAACCATAAGGTACTTTTAACACCTACAGATTATTATTACAATGTCATAATAATAATTAGTTGTTATTAATATCTTTTGTTACTAATTATTGAACTATAATTTCAATAGTTCGATGCGTAAATAAATTATTTTGCGTAAGTCAAGAAGGTTTTATTGTTTACATACATACTCTTTGAAGCCAATGACATGTGACATTACTTACGTGAAAAAAAAACTATGTATGGGTAAAATAGGAAATCGAAATAAAAACTAATACTTTTATGGTGTTTTTTTATCTGGAGAATTTAAGGATTCGCATTACCAGATAAAATTATTATAATTAAAAACAAGATTTATCAACATTATAAACTTAAGTCACAGCAGAGTAAATAGCGATACTACATTTGGTCAATGTCTTTTATTTGTAAAGAGAGAAAGACGAGAGAATAGAGATAAGAGAGAATCACGCAAAATCCATCAAGCGTACTTTTCTGAAACTTTCACCATTTTAAAAGATAATTTAATTATTGATCTTTTAGAAATACTTACGTGTTTTATTAAAATACCTTTTGTTTTATGTATAATAACATTAATAGTGCGTCTAATTTGGGAATAATGAATTGCAATTATAACACTGAATTTGATGTAACCCTTTTAGGTGTAAAAAAGGCATTTCCATGCAAATACATTTTTTACATCTAAAACTAAATATTCGGTATTAAGATATTAATTATCGCATTTCATAATCAATATTCTAGGTACTTAGTTAGCCACATTTCTTACTTCCATACAGTAATATTGCCTAATTAATCAAAACAGGTAAATATTTGACAGCTATTTGCGACGTTGCCAACTTTCAGCGTAAACGCTCTTAAGGACTTGTATTTCTGATTCTAATAATAATAATTTTGTAAAACAAGATTTGTTAGAATAAAATTTTGATTAAGACCTTACTGAAAATGGGTTTCATAATATTCTGATTTAAATCAAATATGTACGGGCGAATAAAGTTTAATTTCCGTTTCTGTATCCTCAGTTCTGAATTCAAATCGATTTCAAACTATGTATAGATTCGATTTTAGATTAGTATCAAAACGGCAATACATGAGTCAGTATCGTGCCGAACATGGGCTTAAAATGACCTCCAATTGACTCATCCCGGTTTAATAAAACGACCGAAAAAAAATACATCCATGTTCAAAAAAACGAGCGAACCTAACAGTAGTTATAAAGATGTGTAATTGAATTTACGATCTCGTCAAGGTCGCTTCTGACGACCAACTCTGGCACCGCGCACGCTCATTCGTCGAATCAAATAGCGCGCGCTTCCCCGGCTTCCTGTTACACACTTCCGTCCCTTTTCACCAAATGACTCCTCCATCGATGTTACACATCAAAAAACTCGCTGTCAAACAGCATCCTAATTTGTCTCAAGCCCCGTCTAATTGCAAAATCTACCGCACTGCGTAAGCTCCTTACTCTTATTTATTCTCTCAATTAACTCCGTGAATAAACAAGACGGTACAAGAGTAAATAGTACTACCTAAGCCCATTGGCATGCTACTTGACTAAAATTAGTAGTGGTATGAGCACAACTGAACTTAATTTAGCAGATTCTTGGGACATAATGAATTAGGGTCATTCGTTTTTCGGGCCTTGGCTTGCTAGAAAGTGCCTTTTGTTAAAGGATTGGTGAATTTCTTCCTCTTTATTTGTAGGGGCTTGTTAGTTTTTGTTTACTTTGGGATAAGATCATGGTTTCTGGTTATTATTTATTAGTATAAGCCTGTGTTGTCCCACTGCAGGGTAAAGGCCTCCCTTCCCTCTTACCACTTTTCCCAGTCTACTGCGATTGAGGGCCAATCCTTTAAGAATTAGTCCAACTCATCCCGCCATCTCTTTCTGGGCCTGCCACGTAGTCGTTTCCTGCTATTTGGGATCTTTTGAGTGGTGATTTATGCGTATTGCTGCTCCGACATGCGATGGTTGTGGTCAGCCCAGTTCCACTTTAGTCCAGCAACTGTGCAGCCAGCGTCCGCTATTTGTGTTTTGAAACGAAGTATAGAGTTCCTGTTGCGGTCTGTGAGTTTGACACCTAGTATACTTCGTTCCATAGCCCGTCCGCAGACTTCAAGTGCCGATTTCTGGTTCCTGTCGAATAATAAGAAAGTATCTTTTTACGTACCTGCAATGTCAAAAACGAAAGATAGATTCTTTAGTATAGTTTTGCGACCAACGTGTCTGTGATCAATAATTTGGCAACGAAACGTGGAAGTCAATGCATGCCCTATTCTATAACCCACTGTAATAGATAATAATTCGTCTATCTAGTGTGGTGATTAATATAATAAGTACCTGGGTGACCCAGTTCTGCTGTGTTGAAAACAAAGAATGCTCAATAGTATAGGATAGTTCGATTTATCGTACGTACTAATTCCATGCTGCCATGATAGTAGGTACTTACTAATTCCATTCTGCCATGTCATTATTATAAGGTAGCCATCTTGTTCTAAACTTTAGACGACGAAAATACGGAGAAATCGAATTTCCCAGATATGAGACGTAGTAAGCCCCTATATTGCAAGTTTCATCGAAATCGTTATAGCCATTTTCGAGAACGCGATTAAAAATATAAATATATGTATACAAATATTGTTCATTTGATAGTATAGTATAAACCTTTCGAACGTACATTTCTGTGATGTGATCATGCGAAGGTTCGTCGCGTATTCCACAGAGCCTAAAGACGAAGAGTCAAGAAAGAAAGAAAGAAAGAAAAAGTATTTATTGGGACTCGCACTGGAGATCACAAATAATAATAAACTTATCATAAAACAACTAAGTAACTAAACTTAAATAAAAACATAAAAAAAAACAAGTAAAATAAAAGAAATTATATCAAATGAAGTATGTCAAAGTAGTATGTTTAATTGATGTGTTGATGAGCTGGTGGTTAAATAATAACAGCCGCATGGGTCCATCGGAGGTTAAGCTACGCTTGCCGCGGTCGTTTCGTGGATGGATGACCATCCATTACACATCAAGACCCCTCCGTGCCTCGGAAGACACATAAACCCGTTGGACCCTGCTATCATTCGCAGATCTTTGACAATCGTTATGGGTAGTCTGAAGTCCAAAAGTCTGACAACCCATCTTACCAAGGGGTAAGACGGGTTGTCAAAAGGCTAGGCAGACTGATTGATGTTCAATCAACAAAGATTGGCATTTTGGGGCAGTTTGCAGGACTAAATTAACTTATAATTTATTATTCTGTCTAAAATGTTGACGAAAATGAACTTTAATGAGTTTTTAAGGACCGATTCGTAATATTCAGGTAATTAAGTCTGACGATTATAAATGAGTGCATGCAAATTCACAGTGTTGATATTAGATTTGAAAAGTGATTATGCGAGCAAACATTTATCATTACTTTCTTAGGGCAATATCACACTGGCGGCCTGGCTGTGCGGCCATGACGTGCGACCTGGCCGCAAGGGTCGCGACCTAGCAACGCGGCCGTTGCAAATACAGCTCGCTTAGTCCGGCCGGCCGCCGCGGCTAGTGCGCGTAGTTTGTTTCTTTTGGTCTCAGTGGCCCCAGCGGCCAGCGACCGACCACGGGCCGCAGAGCGTCGCTTCGATTTCGTTGGCCGCCACGGCTCGGTGGGGCCGCTGGCCGCGTACTGTCCGCGGTGCGCGTACTCCATGGCGATTTCATACTAATTTATCAATCTCGTTGGCCGCTGCGATCTGGCTAGTTCGTTATTGCCCTTAATTACTGTTTGTATAATAATAATATAATGACTTTGTTAGGGTGACAAAACATAATTATGATTCTTTTACCTTTCATTATTTATACGAAGTGTATAGAGTGCCGAGAGTATTCTTGTGGCACTCTAGTGTCGCTGCATCGGCCCGGCTAGGGTGCCGTGAGCGTTGCATTGTCACTGTCACTTGTTATTTAGGTTAGGTTAGGTTAGAACTGTGACCACACAACGCACGAGCCGAGCGAGCGTAGCGAGCGGTGCCGCGGTAGCGGCCGGCGAAGTGCCAGGGTCCGTTTAGGCACAAGAGAATGTAATGTTTTGGGAATGTGGTGTTTTACAGCGATCTAACCTCGACAATCAAACAAAATACCAAGTGACGTGACTTAGTGACAGTGACAATGACAATCCGATGCTTGCGGCACTTTGGCCGGGCCGAGGCGGTGTTACTAGGGTGCCTGTAGTGGCACTTTATCCGATAGGGATAGAGTGCCACTGGTGGCACTCTATACACTGCCTTATTTATATGTAGTTAGAGTTTTGCACTGGGAAAGAACTAAACTAACTTTGCATGGAATTCCGTTATTTTGGCCAATGCGAATTAATCCCGTCGGGATATGGCTTGTGTATATAAATACATTACAAACAGGGTTCAACCAATCTTATATCTGTGTTTAATTTAACAAAGAAGTATATTTAGCACTATACATACATTGTATAGTTATAATAATTTACAGGGGTGTAAAGGGAAGGTTATCGCTCTCCAACTCAGGCCGAGATTCACAAATCGCACTTTCACTTTTCTTTGCCGAGTAACATTATGAATATAAGTCTTATTTTTGGATAAATAAGATTTATACTCTTTTGTACAATGTTTGAAGACTGTCCGCATACGGTGCCGAAACGTGGACACTGACAGTAGGGTTCATTCACAAATCCGAGGTCGCTCAGCGCACTATGGAGCGGGCTATGCTCGGAGTTTCTTTGAAGGATAAAATCAGAAACGAAATTATCCGGAAAAGAACCGGAGTTACCGACATAGCTTGCAGAGTAAGCAAACTGAAGTGGCAGTGGGCTGGCCATGTTTGTCGAAGGACCGATGGCCGGTGGGTGGAGCAGATGAGTCCTAGAGTGGAGACCGTGTATTGGCAAGCGTAGCTTGGGACGCTCACCGCGTTGATGATACTCGTTAGAAACACTTGCTCAAATTCGCTTATACGAATATGAATGTTATTATTCACTTAAAATAAGGTTCATATTCGTTTCAAACGTTAACTAGTCAAAGTGCGAACTGTGAACTTTGCCCTTTACATGTGCTACCAAAGTTATTTCTTCGTAGGTAGGTAAAATAATTATGTGGGCTTTGAAATTCATACGAGGAAATATAATTAATACTATCGATTGAATCGAGGGTGGAAAGTAGGTATTATGGGGAATTCTGGATGTGTGATTTTGAGAAGTAAGTAATTTTTAAGTAAAACCTCTTAGACGGCGACTAGATCAGGACGAGAATTGAGAGTGAGGACGCGTCATGTTTATGCACATTTCTTTACATGAGAGAGAAAGAAAAGAAAGAAAGAAAGAAAGAAAGAACGAAAGAAAGAAAGAAAAAAGAAAGAAAGAAAGAAAGAACGAAAGAAAGAAAGAAAGAAAGAAAGAAAATAAAATTTGACCCAGGTGACCCAGGAGAGAAGAAAGAAATACCGAGCATTTTTTTTTGTAACCCGTACGGGGAGCCTCTTGGCCTGCATCTCACCTGATGGTAAGTGATGATCATACCGAAGGTGGAAGCGAGCTTCACTCGGAATCTTCAACCACAGAGGAACTGGCTATCGTGCCTCTATTTGTCGAAACACAATAATGCTATTAACATTGTTGTTATGGCGTCAGACTTAGATAAGATGGTGGTAGCTAGCCAGGCGGACTTAGAATAAGCCCTACCACCTACCAAACCGAGCAGAAAATAAAATTTTGTTTTGTTAAATATTTTCAATGTCATGTTGGTTCTGATTTTACTTCGTGGTTCTGATGATTACACTGGCTAAGTATCAAAACTCCTACCAATTCCTGTAGGACTTTTGATACATTATAGCTCTAAAAGACAATATTTTGCTAATGGCAAGAAAAAAAATCGAATGAGTTTAGATTTTAAAGACAAGTTTTTAGGATTTCGTGCGCCCAAATGGAAAAAAAGGAATTCTTACCTCCTCCTGGGTCCTTAGATCACTCGTGTGTCTGTCTGTCCATCTGTCAAAGCCAATTTGCTTCGTATCTAATGGACCGATTAAGTTGAAAGGTACACACATAAACATTTCTGAATGTCATTGAGTATTGTTTGGTATTTTCAGTGGAATAACCCCATCTTATAACTCAATGCCTAAGATTTGAATGATGTGTACTTTAAAATTGGTCTTTTTAAATAGTACATAGATGAATAGATATTCATAATTGATAATTTCTTGTCACAGTTAAGTTTGGAACAATGTGATATGTATCCTATGTTTTGATGGGCGTTGATAATTGCGACAGTTTTTGCACGACTCGTAGAGTGTGCTCTACGATCGAAAAATATTTTTTGCCCCATTTCTGTAACTGTTTTTATTGTTACACTCCTGCTAGTACACAGAACCTACTTAATTTATATACCATTGTATAGATGATTAAATGGAGATTAATACTGTACTTTTTAACAATTGATTTAATGCAGCAGAAATGGAAAAAGCATAAAAATAGTTGAAAAAAAATTCCTGTCCGTCAATTTATGAACCCTGAAAACATTGTAGCTTGCGATAAAATCAATTAATTGAGTCAATTTTTTTTTTATACATTCGTTTCAGCCGTAGAAGGAACCCTATTGAAAATGGCTCTTTTATTCAAAGTAGTTTAATTATGATTAATAAAATACTAACTAAAATATAATATCTTTAACTAAATATTTCCAACCATTAACTTGAAGTTGCCTAGCAACCGCAAAGTAAATATCTTTGTCAGTCGTTGACATTACGACTTCATGAAAAGTGATAAATTGTTCATTTTTAAACAAAGATATTAAATTATTATAGTATCTTAAATCTCTTTGTTTTTAAACTATGTTTTGAATTTCTTTTTCGTTTATGAATGAGTGATAAGTATGAGGCGTGCACTTTTGGATTTTCCAAACTATTTTTTTTTTTTTTTTTCAGGTTAGGTACCTGACCAAACGCCGCCAGAGACGTGTTTGGGACACGGACGTTAAACGTAAATAAATGAATTCTGAATATTTTGGTCACTTTTGGGGGGCAAATAAGAAAATTATAAAAAAGTTTTGCAAACTGTACCGTGTGATATATCAAATGAAAGGCCTTGCTGTGAGTGTCTCAAGTTTATTTTTATCGGTATAGGTACGTTTAATTAGTATACTTAAGAAATTAAGTATTAATTTCTTACCTAATACATTACCTAATTATTCCTTCAATCTTGAATCAAAACGCGAACACTGCCAAGATCTACTGATGCTGAAACAAGAGCCAAGTATTAAACTAGTACCTACTGTAAATGCATTAAGTCTCTGTTAGTGGGCTTTATCATAGGGTCATTGTCTTCCAGATTGCTCCAAGGCACACTAATTCTGCCTGCTATCTGATGCCAATTTGCATATACTAATTTGCTTATTGTTTCACAAACGAACGAATGTTGAGGTAATTATATGGGACATAGCTTCTCTGAAATCAATGAAAGAATGTTTTAAATCGGGTAGTTTTGGGAGATTACCTCCTGCCGTCGAGTGCGTTCTTGACACTTGTTAGTTTCATACTAACGAATATGTGTTTTGCGAATTTGATACTTAATACTACTAGAAATCGTGCAAGACAGGTGTCAGGAACGCATTCTCTCGACTGTAGACAAACTTACACACTAACTTTACTTTTTATAATATTAGTGTAGAATTATTTAATTTGTGTCTGGTCTGACCACATTTGTGTATTGTTTTAGTCTGACTTTCACACTCGTGATGATTTAAAAAACCCCTTTTATGCAACAGTTTTGCAGAGAGTAAGGGAAGTGAGTGCACCTGTGTCTGCGCACACACTTGTGCACTATAATATCTCCTGCACCGAAGGCTGGTCTCCGCTGAGGTTGGCCGCCATGGCCGAAATATGACATGTAAACGTTTCATAAACTTCTAAATATTTACCGAGCGTTTTCATAGCTTTATTTTTTAAATATATCAGCATTCTACATGGGACGACTGCTTATCTAACCTCCAAAAACCAGCCATTCTTTTTCGGTCGTGTGAAATGACTATTACACGGCAAATACGGATGCGGATTGTTGTCAAAATGATCAACAATCTACTACCCTGACTGTATACATGTTAAATATTGTCGCGAAGCTATTTAATGGCAATGCTGAAACTTTCTCAAGCTTCGTTAAAAACAGGAGCAAATAATTTTCTGTGTAATATTTGGAAGTTTTAAAACTTCGAAGTTTTAAAACTTCCAAGTTTTACTTACTTAGGAGCATATACGTTATAGGTTTCGTACAGTTCAATAATTAATTTAGTTACTTTTAATTAAATTTGTTAGAATTCGTTTACAATATCGTGAGTTTTGTTGTACTTAGGTAGTTGTTTCAAAATCACGATGTTCAGGCAAACTTTGTCGTGATCGAAATTATTTTATAAGAGAAGAGATTTTCCTATGGTTTCTTTTAAACATTATTTACATAACGCCTGTAATTCTCCTAATGGTTAGGCAGAGGTGTACCTATACTTAGGACTTAGAATATATTAAAATCTGTGATTGTAGATATAATTTGGTTTAATAATTTTTGTTTTATTAGTTGATTTGTGTAAATTGAAGATTGATTTACTATAATTTCATGTTAAATATTTTCAACGTAAGTTATGGATAATTGGTTATTTTAAATACCTTATTATTAACTAATATTTGCATGCCAAAATAATGGCGAAATGTGTCATCGTACAATAACTATAAATTAACACCTTTGTAACCGCATTTAAAGCAAATAAATGACTTTGACACCCACATTTTGTCAGTTGTGTTTAAGTCCCATGTAATAGGATGAGTCTATTGCCATCAACCGGGCACAAATACTGACTTCAGGCTGCTACTGAGGAATTCCAGATAGAAAAAACACAGGAGCTCATGCTCAGCATTAACGCTTGCGACCAACAAACCAGACGAGGTTTCTTTGAAATTACCTACATTTGTCTTAATTTTGAGACTGTTTCGTAATTATACCAGTCCACTTTTGATTTACAGCTTTTAGTATTCTTCTTTAATGACGTTATTAAACAGATTTTTGTCAGGCTTGGATATAACTTTAAACACAGATTTCACGATTTCAAAGTCAGGGGTATATTGTTTGTCGATGATAGTGGTATCTATTGTGTAGGAAAGTGTCTTGCCATAGGGGCGATCTAATGTGATTTGTTCGGAACTATTGTGACGACATCTACCACATGCGAACATACATCAAAGACCTGACTTCACACAAATCCTGCATCGCACGAGCAGGGTTTACCGCGCGATCAGCATATATATAACTTCCCGACATCAATCGTCGGGCAGTTGCCTACAAGACACGACACCCGTCTGTACGGAGGATCCACCCTTTTCTTTATAGGAGGAGTGAACTTTACACCCTGTTCCTCATAAGTTCACTGTACTTCTGCCGTAAAGCGAATCTGTCTTAAATCGAATCTGTCGTAATGCGAATCTGTCTTAAAGCGAATCTGTCCTTAAGCGGACAAGGGCCTAAACACTATCATGAGCACTACTCTATTTCATCATCATCATCATTTCAGCCAAAAGACGTTCACTGCTGAACATAGGCCTCCCCCAAGCACCGCCACTCGACCGATTCTGTGCTTCCCGCATCCAACGGATTCCTGCGGCCTTCACAAGGTCATCAGTCCATCTTGTGGGATGCCTTCCAACGCTTCGTCTTCCGGTACGCGGTCGCCACTCCACTGTACCCTCTTTGATTATAATTGAATCTCTAATAATTTAATTTAATGTCTGCTAGAAGTTGACATTTCTCTACCTGGCAATGGCAAAATGAAAAACAATAATTAAAATCAAATGTTATTTAATCAAACTAGGCTGAGAATCATCACTTTTTTTTTTACGACAAAATTACATAAGACCGTCCCCAAAAATGCCCGCCCATCATCACTTCGTAGTGCTTTAGTTGGAAAGAACAATAATTGGTACAACAAACTTCCCCGCAGCACAGCTGTTAAGTTAAGTTAGAAAAACTAGAAAAATAAAAAGTGGCCAAGTGCGTGTCGGACCTCCCACAATCAAGGGTTCCGTGGTTGGGATGAATTTATTCCAAGAAAAGTTAAAAACATGTTCTCTCATACTTTCCACCTGCAAATACAAGTTTGTATGCGCAATATTGAGAGATTTACAATATTATTTTAAGAACACAGACTGCTTATAGGTTTTCGTGTAGGTAATCTATAATTAAAGATTATTTTTTTGTATTTTTTTCAAAATTGTAGGCCCAGTAGATTCGGAGATAAGGGCAGTCAATTTTCATCTATTTCTTAAATAACTTTAAAACTATTCATTTCAAAATTTTAAAAGAAAAATTGATGAGACCGACACAGTAAGCCCTTTCATTTGATATGTCATACGGTACAGTATGCTTTTTTTAAATTATCTAATTTGCTTCCCAAAAGTGACCCTCAAATTCAAAATTCATGTATTTACGTTACACGTCCGTATTTGGGTTACAGAAATTCGTATCTGTACTAAGTTTCAACTTAATCTGTTCATTTGTAGCAAAGCTGTGACAGACGGACAGACAGACAGACACACGAGTGATCCTATAAGATAAAAGGTTCCGTTTTTTTTATTCGGACGTACGGATCTCTAAGCATAATGGCCAAATATAGAGAGAGTTCTAACAAAAATAAAGCTATCGAATCCCATTACCGATCAATCCAAACATTCTCAAGTATTTATGAGCATTAGACAACTTATCATTTTTTCAGATCAAAGTCTACCAACTTTGACATCTACGTGTATTGGCAAAATATCAAGGGTGGAGTTTCGACAACTTATAACTCACCTCATCCAAAATATAAATTCCTTTACTCAATATACGTTCACACAAAAATCAATTTTAGTACTCGAACTTAAGGTATAATGTTTTATGACAGCACATTCGTGAATGGCTTCAGAAACTGGGTTTTACAATAGCCTAGTTTGGAATATTGCCAAAACGAACATGAAAAATTCAGACAAGAATATTGTAGGAGCTTCAATGTCTAGATAGAGGAAATATTTTTCAGTTATCAGACTTTTGTGTGCTGGCCATGTATAAAATCACACTTTACTTTTCATAAGGTTTTGTGAAATTTAAGCGATCCAATCTAACGAATTGGAATCTGTACCAGCTTAGCTACCTGTACGTATTCATAAAGAGATGGTCATGATCAGAACAGACGCGAGATTCGATTTTGTTTAGCTAAGAATATAGCTATGGTTTTTTAGAAGGGTGTGGTTGATAGTCAAAACCTCGGTCACACGCAGCGAATATTCGAGGCATTCGCAGCGATAACTCGCTGTATGTGACAGGCTATTCGCTGCGACTAGATTCATTCGCCGTGAGTTGAATTCGCCGCGATTAGAATTGAGCATTTTCAATTTTACTCGCGGCGAATACAACTCGCCGCGAGCATTCGCTGCGAGTAGCCATTCCGCTCAGCGTGCCGCTCTGTCGAAATTTTCGTGCTCGCTGCGAGTATAAGGGTTCCTGTCCATTGACGCGGAGCGAGGAAGCGGTAAAAGTTGCGGACTGTGTCTGTCCATTGATGCGGAGCGGTGTTGCGGACTGTGCGGATCTAGGACGAGTTCGATCGACGAGTAATTTGAGAGGGCTGCAATACCCCGCGGCCGGGTTTTTCCGCTCCACTTCCCCGGTCTGCTTCTTCATTGGTTAATATTGGCACAGCTCCGCTCCGCTCCTTTCCTCTCCGCTTCTGTGGACAGTCAGCCTAATTCGCAGCGAAATCGCTCGACAGCTAGTATTCGCTATTATATGTGACCGAGGCTATAATGTCCGCAATTTACCGGCTAATAACGTCAGTGAAACGTTATTTATTTCTGAAATTAAGTTGGTGTGTGATCCTTGAGAGGGTTTTTGGCACGTAAAATCAAAGCCCGCTGCCATCATTTTTATGACAGCTGTCATAATTTCTCTTTAAAGCGCAGGCCACACCGCCAGCCAGCGGGCGGACCTGGCGGAGCGAACGAAGGAAACTATACAAACTACGCGAAATATTGTAGCTCGCGGTGTGAACCGAAGTATGTAAAGAGGTGAAACGATGTTCGCCCGCCCGCCTGCTAGCTGGCGGTGTGGCCTGCGCTTCAATATTTTGCAAGATTAACTTTACAGATTTTCCATTTGTATAATCTTAATTGAAAATTTTGAAAAGATTATGTCTATTGACTCCCGTGATTATTGTTACACTAGCTGCACGCCGCGATTTCACCCCCATAAGTCTCGAACCCGTAGGAATATCGTGATAAAAGATATGCTATGCCCTTCTCCAGGTCAGAGTCTACCCACGTGCCCAATTTCATCCAAATCCATTCAGCCGTTTTAGCGTGAAAGCGTAACAAACAAACGACTGAACAAAAACACTTTCGCATTTATAATATTAGTTATAGAATTTCTATCCTACAAGCCGGCCACATACGTTATTCTACACAAAACGGCGAAAAACCAATATGTCAGTCAATAGTAACATAAATTCTAGTCACTCAAAACAGCCCACCATAAATAAATCACAGCTCCATTTAATTTATAGCTTGTAACTGTTTACCACAGAGTAAAAAACCTGATTGATACATATACCACGCGCAAAGCGAAAGCGCTCACGAAGCGAAAAATCGGCCACAGCTAGAAAATTTATAGCCTACGAGCAAAACGGTTTTACTATGCTTGTAGACAGTTTTATAACCCTGTAGTTATTCTGTTTTGAACGTCTAGGTTAGCTTGATTATTTTATAAAGGAATTACAACTTTTGTTAACACTGCGAAAATTTTAATGTTTGTTTTTTCCGTGTAAAAAATGTAAGGTTTATGATTTTTAATAGCAATTAATAAAACATTGTAAATATAAAATGAAATAAACCGAATAACGGTAGGTATAATGAATTTGAGGAATTGATATGATAAGTAGACAACACTCGGCGAGTATGGGAACTATAATCTTGAAGTCTGCTTGCTGATGCTGTCAAGATACTGCCACTGGCATTGCAGTCTGTGTGGCTTATACGGACGTGTGCTGACTGTATTTTGCTGTGTAACATTGGTTGTGCAATAAAATAGTAATACAACATAATGTCGTGATTTCTTTAATTTAATTTGAAAAAACTATGTATGATTTTAATATCGATTTATAATATCCACTGTGGCAACACTGTCAAAGCACAAATGATTAATATTGTAAGAAAACTTTTAAATGTATTTCCATTATGGCAACTGAATGTATTATTTTACTTTGACAACACTTAGAAATAACGGTTATGATATTATCGTTATTTCTGGGTGGGGTCGAAAGTCGTTTTAAATGGTAAAATGTAATGGATAGTCAGTCTTCGTTTGATTGTGAAGTAGTACAGTTGTGTGCATTAAAAGTATTAGCAAGAAAAGAGCGTTTTCTTAACAAGTCAGAAGTGGGATAAGAACCACGAGCTAGCTGTTGGTGAAATCGTAAGTAGTTTTATGAATTCTATATACATTATACGTTCTTTTTATCCCAGTTATGTTCAGTGAGCATTAAGTATGGTTATTATGTAGTCTCATGATTCGGTAGCAATCATTGTGGCGTATTTCCCAGATGGTTAATATTTAAATCATAGTTAAAAGTAATTGGGCCGATGCACGTGCTACCTTTGGTCGAGGCAACTCCTCGATAAGGTTATCGTTGCGATGGACTAATTTAAAATAATATAATGAGTAAATGGTTGGGCCGACGCACGTGCTACCTTTGGTCGAGGCAACTCCTCGATAGGGTTATCGTTGCGTTGGACTAATTATAAACAATAAGTAAAATAGTTGGACCAGTGCACGTGGTACTCTTGGTCGAGGCAACTCCTCGATAGATCTATCATTGCATTGGACAGCTTGGAAAATAAATAAATTAAAAATTGTACGAGTGAATGTTGGGAATTTCGCCACAAGATTTCACTTTGAATAGTATTTTAAGTCTGCTCCGTTCACTGAATTTTCTGAGCAGCTTTATAGTTTGTTGATGGTACGGTGGTATGGTAGTTTGGTTATGTTTTGTTTGCTGGTTTGTTTAAGCAGCAGCTTAGATTTTGTTGATTGCGGTTATGACTAATGACTGCATGAGATATTGTATTATAAAATGTAATATACTGTAGTCTCCTATGCGGCGTGCACTCGGGTTCAGCCATGTAGGTGAGCTGTTCAGAGATGTACGAGTATAGTGTAGATAGACTCCTATGCGGCGTGCACTCGGGTTCAGCCATGTAGGTGAGCTGTTCAGAGATGTACGAGTATAGTGTAGTCCCATGCGGCGTGCACTCGGGTTCAGCCATGTAGGTGAGCTGTTCAGAGATGTACGAGTATGGTGTAGATTCCTATGCGGCGTGCACTCGGGTTCAGCCATGTAGGTGAGCTGTTCAGAGATGTACGAGTATAGTAGACCCATGCGGCGTGCACTCGGGTTCAGCCATGTAGGTGAGCTGTTCAGAGATGTACGAGTATGGTGTAGACTCCTATGCGGCGTGCACTCGGGTTCAGACATGTAGGTGATCTGTTCAGAGATGTACGAGTATAGTGTAGATTCCTATGCGGCGTGCACTCGGGTTCAGCCATGTAGGTGAGCTGTTCAGAGATGTACGAGTATAGTAGACCCATGCGGCGTGCACTCGGGTTCAGCCATGTAGGTGAGCTGTTCAGAGATGTACGAGTATGGTGTAGACTCCTATGCGGCGTGCACTCGGGTTCAGCCATGTAGGTGATCTGTTCAGAGATGTACGAGTATAGTGTAGACTGCTATGCGGCGTGCACTCGGGTTCAGCCATGTAGGTGAGCTGTTCAGAGATGTACGAGTATGGTGTAGATTCCTATGCGGCGTGCACTCGGGTTCAGCCATGTAGGTGAGCTGTTCAGAGATGTACGAGTATAGTAGACCCATGCGGCGTGCACTCGGGTTCAGCCATGTAGGTGAGCTGTTCAGAGATGTACGAGTATGGTGTAGATTCCTATGCGGCGTGCACTCGGGTTCAGCCATGTAGGTGAGCTGTTCAGAGATGTACGAGTATAGTAGACCCATGCGGCGTGCACTCGGGTTCAGCCATGTAGGTGAGCTGTTCAGAGATGTACGAGTATGGTGTAGACTCCTATGCGGCGTGCACTCGGGTTCAGACATGTAGGTGATCTGTTCAGAGATGTACGAGTATAGTGTAGAGTGCTATGCGGCGTGCACTCGGGTTCAGCCATGTAGGTGAGCTGTTCAGAGATGTACGAGTATAGTAGACCCATGCGGCGTGCACTCGGGTTCAGCCATGTAGGTGAGCTGTTCAGAGATGTACGAGTATGGTGTAGATTCCTATGCGGCGTGCACTCGGGTTCAGCCATGTAGGTGAGCTGTTCAGAGATGTACGAGTATAGTAGACCCATGCGGCGTGCACTCGGGTTCAGCCATGTAGGTGAGCTGTTCAGAGATGTACGAGTATGGTGTAGATTCCTATGCGGCGTGCACTCGGGTTCAGCCATGTAGGTGAGCTGTTCAGAGATGTACGAGTATAGTAGACCCATGCGGCGTGCACTCGGGTTCAGCCATGTAGGTGAGCTGTTCAGAGATGTACGAGTATGGTGTAGACTCCTATGCGGCGTGCACTCGGGTTCAGACATGTAGGTGATCTGTTCAGAGATGTACGAGTATAGTGTAGAGTGCTATGCGGCGTGCACTCGGGTTCAGCCATGTAGGTGAGCTGTTCAGAGATGTACGAGTATAGCGTAGACCCATGCGGCGTGCACTCGGGTTCAGCCATGTAGGTGAGCTGTTCAGAGATGTACGAGTATGGTGTAGACTCCTTGCGGGGTGCACTCGGGTTCAGCCATGTAGGTGAGCTGTTCAAAAATGTTCGAGTATAGTGTAGATCCCTATACGGCGTGCACTGTGGTTATGCCATGTGGGCGACCTATGATGTACGAGTATAGTGTAGATAGACCCTGTAAAGTTTAAGAGTTCTTTACGGCTTACACTCTAGTTTAGCCATGTAGGTGAGCTTTATGGAGATGTATGCGTACAGATTATTACAGCCATGTAGGCGAGCTGTACTTCAGTTTAAAAATAAAGATGTACGAGTATAACTTCTAGTTCCTTACGGCTTACACTCTAGTTCAGCCATGTAGGTGAGCTTTAGAGATGTATGCGTATAGTTTATTACAGTCATGTAGGCGAGCTGTAGTTCAGAGTTTAAAAATAAGATGTACGAGTATAACTTATAGTTCTTTACGGCTTACACTCTAGTTTAGCCATGTAGGTGAGCTTTATGGAGATGTATGCGTACAGATTATTACAGCCATGTAGGCGAGCTGTACTTCAGTTTAAAAATAAAGATGTACGAGTATAACTTCTAGTTCCTTACGGCTTACACTCTAGTTCAGCCATGTAGGTGAGCTTTAGAGATGTATGCGTATAGTTTATTACAGTCATGTAGGCGAGCTGTAGTTCAGAGTTTAAAAATAAGATGTACGAGTATAACTTATAGTTCTTTACGGCTTACACTCTAGTTTAGCCATGTAGGTGAGCTTTATGGAGATGTATGCGTACAGATTATTACAGCCATGTAGGCGAGCTGTACTTCAGTTTAAAAATAAAGATGAACGAGTATAACTTCTAGTTCCTTACGGCTTACACTCTAGTTCAGCCATATGGGTGAGCTTTAGAGATGTATGCGTATAGTTTATTACAGTCATGTAGGCGAGCTGTAGTTCAGAATTTAAAAATAAAGATGTACGAGTATAACTTATAGTTCTTTACGGCTTGCACTCATTATTACAGCCATGTAGGCGAGCTGTACTTCAGTTTAAAAATAAAGATGTACGAGTATAACTTCTAGTTCCTTACGGCTTACACTCTAGTTCAGCCATGTAGGTGAGCTTTAGAGATGTATGCGTATAGTTTATTACAGTCATGTAGGCGAGCTGTAGTTCAGAGTTTAAAAATAAAGATGTACGAGTATAACTTATAGTTCTTTACGGCTTACACTCTAGTTTAGCCATGTAGGTGAGCTTTATGGAGATGTATGCGTACAGATTATTACAGCCATGTAGGCGAGCTGTACTTCAGTTTAAAAATAAAGATGTACGAGTATAACTTCTAGTTCCTTACGGCTTACACTCTAGTTCGGTCATGTGGGTGAGCTTTAGAGATGTATGCGTATAGTTTATTAGTCATGTAGGCGAGCTGTAGTTCAGAGTTTAAAAATAAAGATGTACGAGTATAACTTATAGTTCTTTACGGCTTGCACTCTAGTTTAGCCATGTGGGTGAGCTTTATGGAGATGTACGCGTATAGTTTATTGCAGCCATGTAGGTGAGCTGAAGTGCAAAGCCTTGTTATCTTAAGCAGCCATGTAGGTGAGCTGTAGTTCAAAGTTTAACGAAGGCACTTATGTTATTCTATGCAGCCATGTGTGCTGTTAGTAAGTCATGTAGGTGTGAAAATGATGGCCGAAAGGCAGTAGATTGTATAAATTATGGAATGCTAGAAAGCAAAAGAACTGTCTTGAAGAAAGAACAATGGCAGCTTGTTACACACATTGTATTATTTGAAATTAGATTACTGCGTCTTTAAATGAAAAATATCCTATTTAGCTCTGCGTCATTTTCTGAACTAGTTTGTGCAATATTTTTATTAGAGAAAGCAGAGATTAATATTTAGTAACGCAAGCATCTGGTCAAGAGTTGTAAACTGTCAATGGTTGACAATGTCCAACCGAGCTACATATTTTTTTAGGACTCTAATCCTATTTCAAAATTATTATTACATTTTTGACATTTTTCCTAGTTTTTGCAATATTCTTAGGTAAGGAAGAACACACAGAGACCTAGATAGTCAATTCTTTCGAATAAGTGTCACTTTTCAGATGTTTCAAATAAGATTTCGCCATTGTTTTGTATTAAGATCTGCCAAACATAAACGGTTCTGGAAGTTCTATTACCAAACCGAAATTTCAGAGTTGATATTGAAACTGAATCAGTGATTTATTGAACTACTGTTATGAAGGATAATGAATTTTCTATACCCTTCAAATAAAGTGACCGATATATATTTAATATCAATTGGAACTTTACGTCTATAATTATGTTGAGGTAGAGTCTACCATAGGAGCATTACTCGGGCAATATTACTAACTCGACTTGAAGTACACGAATTAATCCAAATCAAGAATATCGTTTACATCAAGGCTTTTATAAAATAATTAATACTCAATACTTTAATTGCATTCCACAATGTGTACTTAGGTGGTAAGTTAAAATTATGTGATCATTATGGACCCTGTCGGGCACAGCAAAATAGTCTTAGTCTTATCATCAATCTTCCGAACCAAATCTAATATTATTATATTAGGTTATTTTTTATTCCTTTTATTTTACACAAATCATAGAAATATAAAAGAAATATAAACTTATATCTATGACAAACCTTTAAACGAATTCAAAATCAATATTGGTTTCCTAAAGGACGTTATGTAAAAATATGAATATATCTAATAATTATGTGACATCTTGTAGAGATGGTGCATATTTCAAAGATAATGCGCCAACAACGCGTAATGGGCTATTTATTGCATCATGTGTCCATGCCATATACTTAGACCATTTACTTTTCCAATTATAATAATTTATCCATAGTCAAATCAAATCGAGTCAAAAAGATTTATTTGCTAGAACATGGTACAATAGATGTTACAGTAATTTTATCCTGCCATGATATGGCGTGCAAATACATTAATACTGTCGGAATTTGGTAAATGGATAGATATTATAACAGACATGCAGTATACATTTCTCTTAAATAATTTTATTGGTGGGAACTGGAGTGTCTTTATGGCATATCCGGCTATTTACCTTGTCACCAATAAATACTATCTAATAAATTTTACGTAAAACTGATTTATTGATGCATTTACAAAATATCTCATTGGTAGACCAACTCAAAAGTGTCGAAAATTTACAAGCACCGACTAGAATCATTTTAATTTCAGATCATGGCATAGTTTTCCCTTCGAAACAGCTTAAAGACTTTGTGCTAGGGAAGTTAAAAATTTACTAAACGCTTAATCGCTTACTTGTCCTGGAGGAAATTGCCAAGCCTATAGGTTCAACCAGACGATTCTGACGACCTTGTCTACTCAAAAGTTTGAGTTTGCGTTCGTTCGCATCTTGAACCAGCAACTGGTTAAAGTGCGATGGGTCATCATCATCAACGCCATTATCGCGACAATAAATAAATAATAAAGTGCATCAGAATTGTTTATTCGACATTAGGTTTAAAGGGTCGTCTGAAAACAATTTCCAGAATAATGAGCCTAATCTGTAGGTAGAAGATTTAGTCCCACCCATTCCTTCAAATATTGACGAAATATAAGAATTAAAGCCTGTAATTAAATCTTGTTTAATGCTAATTATATTTGAATCATTTTGCAATTCGGTTAAATATACAAAAACCAAAGACGTATAAAAGATTATTTATTTCAACAAAGATGGAATAAAGTAATATGCCAGACTTAAATTAAATAAATAGGTGTTTCATTCATTTCATTTCTTGACACCGTGGATCAACATCAAATCGTTAGGAATTCAAAAATCCTCTGGTTCATTATTGATTTGTCAGACTTTTAATAAATCGTTAATTTATTTATAATATAAAATGGTTGTTAAAATTAGTTTCAACCCCGTCGGTTTCGTGTCGCGAGTGCGGTTGCTGAGCGTGGGGTCGTGGGTTCGATTCCCAGGTTGGGCAGGGTGTTCTTTGATTTTTCCACTAGGAATTACATAGTAGCAGCCTGGCGATTGGACGTTGGACACCCCGTGCCTCGCAAAGCACGTGAAGCTGGTGGTCCTGCGCCTGATCTCTACCCGGTCGTGTTGGGTTGCTGTCCCGTCGGACTGTAGGAGAGCAGGAGAGCAGAGTGCATCTGTTTACGCACACACACTTATGCACTATGCCTCCTGCTTGCTTGGCTGGTCACTGTTGAGATTGGCCGCCCCGTGGCTGGTCTCTGGTGAGATTGGCCGCCTCGTGGCCGGGAGGATTCGTTCAAGAGGATTTATACAAGTGAAGTGAAGTGATGTGATGTGAAGTGCATACTCGTTTCTCTTTTATCAGGTATAGATAGGTTAGGCATAGGTACTGCCTGTCACAAATGTCTATTGTATAGTATATTATATTGTATTTATTTATTTCTGAGTACATGGTACATTAAGGTCTTACATTAAAATACTGTTTCACATATACTACCATTGCTGGTGTAGAATTGGAAGGAACAAAGAATAAATCATAATGTCAAAATAATGTCAAAATAAAAATTACAATGTCCAAGAATTCATAATGTCAAAGTACTAATGTCATTATTAAGGTTTTAATTACATTATCAAAAGCTATGTTTTGAAAATTTATTGACGGAATATTAATTGGTAACATTCTCAGGGCAGGTATTCTGTACATAATTATCTTGATTCTATATTTTTTGTATAGTTACTTATTTGTTATTTGATGTATTGCCTCAGTGTCGTGATTATTGCGTGCTTCGGAGTTAGCACGCCGTCGGATGGCCGAGTGTCGTGATTTCTTTAATTTAATTTGAAAAAACTATGTATGATTTTAATATCGATTTATAATATCCACTGTGGCAACACTGTCAAAGCACAAATGATTAATATTGTAAGAAAACTTTTAAATGTATTTCCATTATGGCAACTGAATGTATTATTTTACTTTGACAACACTTAGAAATAACGGTTATGATATTATCGTTATTTCTGGGTGGGGTCGAAAGTCGTTTTAAATGGTAAAATGTAATGGATAGTCAGTCTTCGTTTGATTGTGAAGTAGTACAGTTGTGTGCATTAAAAGTATTAGCAAGAAAAGAGCGTTTTCTTAACAATAATGACCTGAGTTTTACTACAAAAACTATCGTAGTACATTTAATAAAAAAATACATTATGTTGTTGGCAAGATAACATCATCAGATTTAGAATTTTTAATTATTTTTAAAGTTTTTTGTTTTTTAATTTTTTAATATGTTTTTTTTTAACTCTTAGTACAATTATGTTGTGTTGTGTGCCTTATAGTCTGTGCTAAATGTATTTTCTTTCTTTCTTTCTATTAGTCAGTCTTTACGATTGGCTATCACTACTTGTCGTTACCTAGATAAAGATGTGTGAAACACATATAGACAACCATCGGAGTATATACTTACATACAACAAACAAATAATGAGAATATTCTCATATGATTTGTTTTCGAATTTGGGTATTTTATTTTCTTTTCTACTCGTACACCCGGTGTCTATATTTTTTATTATATACTTTCCTATCGCAGGTATGCTGGAAGAGACGTCTTCAGAAATAAGATTAACCTTTGTAGGGGAACCCGGGGCATTGCGTGCCCCTGGGGTAAGACGAATACCCCCTCTACTTAACCAAATAATAAACCGAGACGTCCGATACGTTATAAATTCACGAGGTTACGTTACCGTTATTGTGAGCAGTTCAAACATTTAAAACTAGAATTTTAAATCACCATGTTACATTACAGCTGAAGTGGACAAAAATGTCAACTAACTTTTGGAGGGCACTGTATTAGGTTCTGAGTTGAGCTCCACGATTACTGGCAAATGCTTGCACTGACTGGACAGATCCACTCAAATCTGTGTGGTTCTTTCCTCAAAAGACCATTTCAGACACTAATCTACATGGTTCTCATATGGCTTGACCAAGATTATGTCTGGACTTTAAAAGAAACTGCGACCTCTGAGTTTGTTTCGGCCTTTCTTCTCAGAGTAGTCAGCTCATCTAGTATATTTTTAATGTTTTTTTTTAAATATGGCGTGTAAAAGTGATTCCGATATCCTATTTACAGAATAAACAATTTCATTTCATTTCATTATAAACATAATATGTGTACATAATCTATACATATAATAAAATTGTAGAAAAGTGGTGTCTGTACAATGGAACTATATGAAAAAAAAGTAGCAGGGGTTGTTATTATATCGATGCTGAACCCGAGATTGTAATTAATTTTTTTTTTGTCTGTTTGTCTGTTTGTCTGTTTGTCGGTTTGTCTGTTTGTCTGTGTGTTTGTGCACGCTAATATCAGAAACGGCTTATTCGATTTAGATGCGGTTTTCACTAATATATTGTAGTAAGCTTCACTTAACATTTAGTGTTTATTTCATGTCAATCGGTTCATAAATAAAAAAGTTATGCCAATTTAAAGAATCACGGCGAACATTTGTTATAGGTTAGGCATTTCTTTCCTTGATTTTCGGTATACTTATCTTAATTTTTATTTAGGGTTTGTATATAAATATTATAAGTATTTGGTATAGGTTAGGCATTTCTTTTCTTGATTTTCTTTATTAAGTATAAGTTTATTAGCTCAGGTTAGTAATTAATTTTTCTAGCAATTCTTTTGTTTTCTAAAGTTAGTTAAGACGTGTAAACCAAACGTACTAAACGTTTGGTTTACACGTCACTTATTACTTAAACTGTGATAATTTTAGACTGTATAATAATCTGTAAGTATTTATAATTTTATTGTTTACGATAGTACGTGTTTACTAAATAACTGTGTGTTAAGTAGTAAGTACTATTTTATTGTAAGAATGCTTCGAAGAAGATCCAACCTCTCCCAATGTAGCAGAAATGCTAAAAGGATGAGATTAGATCGATCACAGGAATCTGAGGAAGGTCGTGAGGGAAGGCTCTCTGCAACTCGGGAACATCAGGCTAGGTTTCGTGCTGCAGAAACTTCGACTCGGCGGGAATCTCGACTGAGTTCAAATCGTTCTCGAATGGTCGAGGTCGCGAAAAATTTTTTATACTAAGGGGGTCGAGTCATGAAAAAGGTTGAAAAACACTGCCCTACATTAATCCTACTAATATTATAAATACGAAAGTTTGTGAGGATGGATGGATGGATGGATGGATGTTTGTTACTCTTTCACACAAAAACTACTGAACGGATTTTGATGAAACTTTACAATAATGTAGCTTATACATTAGAATAACACATAGGCTACAATTTATAAAGATTTTATGTGATTTGACCATAACATAACGATAAGTATCAAGTAAGTCGGAAAAATTCCTGCCCTCTGAGATCTATCTTTGCGTGCGCTGCCTTTTTTTTTTTGTGGTTGGTAAATCATCCAATGATTTCTGGGCGTTTCAGTCTCTTACTGACTAAAACCCACCCGTGTTCCTTCCCTTGCCTTGCCTGAGGCCACGGTTTCCCCTTGGGACTACCCGCAACCCCGGCAGGCATCGGCCCTAGCGGACCCCGTCAGTTTTGCTGATATCTCTTCGAGGTGCGCGTGGAACACGATGCGCCGTCGATCCGGGCCTGGTCTTTATCGGACGGTGAGCTGCCCGTTGCTCTCCGTCCGCAGGCCCGCGCTTACGGTGGCCGGAAATCGGCTATCAATCCCCGACGCCCGGGACGTCTCCTACGGCGGCGGCGGCTAGGGCTGGTAGGGCGCGGCCTTTGCCACTCCCTCGCGCGCTCCACCTTCTCCTTCGCGAGCATTACTGCTTTGCAGAAGGAGGTGACGGCTTGCCATGCCCTCTCGCTCCGCACCAGGGCCGTACGCGAGAGGTCACCGCCGCCGATCGCCTCCACGAGGACACGGCGATGGTCCACCTAAGCCGGGCAGACCTCCACCGTGTGCTGCGTGCGCTGCCTAAACCGTTAGAGTTACATGAAGAAAATGTATTGTGGGATTGTTTGTCTTAAAGAGTTCTAAATAAAAGTCCGCGACAGCATATCCGCGACACCTTTTATGTGGAAGCCTTTATAACCAAAATAGTGAGCAATAAATACAGTTAAATTGAATACTTTTTTTACATTGCATATTTTAGAGTATTTAGTCAATTCTTATCAAAATAAATACCTTCATCGCTTTTGGTATTTAATATAAAGTTTGTCTTTTACACTAAGTAATTTGGACAAATAGTTTAAAAGTTAGAACGATAAGAATGACCTGCGATATTGAGTCGACGGCGCTCAGAACGAGGGTGGAGGGGCGGGCCAGCCAGGGGATGACGCGTCAGAGCGCCGAGTGGAATAATTATGTTCGAGAAATAACGTAAATAACGCAATTAATTGTTGAACTGTCAAAATGAAACCCATTGCTATTGTAAGTCCGACATCCACGCGGGCGAAGCCGCGGGCAGAAGCTAGTGGTTAAATAAATAGGCACAGGTACAATCTAAAAAATCGTTTTATTTTTTTAATAAAGCCTTTATCCTACAATACGCCTATCTCAACCATAGTAAAAACGCAGAAAATATAATCAAGGAACAAGAAAATTGTTCATAACATTTTAAAATTAGCAATATACCTTGTAGAGAGAAACGTTTTTTCTTTTTTAAGCGGTGTGTAATAAGGGAAGCGCAGTGCGATAATGAAGTTATGGACTGTACTGCGGCCCCGGTTGCGCTTAGCCTTATTTCTTTACGCGGCCATTTTTGTTCGCTATAGTGCTGGGAAAATGTTTTTTACTTTTTTTAAAGTAAATAATTTTTGTATTTTTTTAATGATAGTTTGTTGAGTTTTTTGTCTTGTGATATGGAAATTGTTTTTGACATACTACACAGGTAAAAAAAAATCATAAAAATATGCCAAAACATAAATAACATACATACATGGTCATATTATGTAAAAAATAACTTGAGAAGAAAGTATGTTTTGAGCTAGTTTATAAATAGTGGTAATCTAACAACATGATGACACATTATTTTCCAGGAAAAAAGTAAAACAAAAAATAAATCTTATAAAATAACAAAGAGTTGTAATTAGGTTCTCAATGTAAAAGAATTGATAAAAAAACCTGTCAATTAAAACAACTAGCAATTATTTTAATAAGCTACGCTAACTGCATGGTATGAATTTATTATTCATAACTACGGAACGGTGATTTATAACCTCGTTATGGAAACCGACAACAATATTACAGAGCACCCTGATTAAGGGATTTTATTTATATAATTAGCAAACCGCTAATTGTAATATAAATAATACCGGCTGTTAAAATTAAAACATCTCTGGGTTATTTGTTATTAAAACCGTATTAGGCAAATTAGGGGTTGTTAAAGAAATTAGGAATTATTAGACTAATGGAAGGGATTAAATTGTGTTTAAGTATTTTTGCAAATATGAGCATACGTAGATGATGCCACGGTATCATCATTTATTTATTTGCTAGCTATTATCCCACGGGAACGTACTGCCTGGATTAAAAATACCCTATGTATCCAGGTTAAAACCTACCTGTGTGACAAATTTCATTCCAATAAATTCAGCCGTTTATGCGCCGAGAAACGGACAAAAATTCTAAAAACTATTTCATCATCAGACTCGTTCCCACACCTCGTAGCAATTACTTTTTTTTTAATATTCTATACAGTGTTGAGTTCGTCACTATTTTATTATATGTATAGATTTAGATATAGATTTGGGAAAAACATATACAACATTGCAGACATAAATTCAAGTAGCCGGCTAAAGATGAAAGAAATTAACATTTTTCTTTCTTCCAAGGGGTTATGGCGCCACTTAAGTTTAGCCGGCTAACGACTAAACTTAAGTGGCACCATAACCCCTTGGCTTAGCAAATAAAAATGGCTGAAATGGACAAAATTAGACATGTTAACTCGCCAAGAAAAATTGTTTTACCATTTTCATGCTGTTTTACAATAAGATATTTTTTTACAGATCACCAAAATCTTTCCTACGTAAAAAAAAATGATTTTATCCTAGAATGTACGTTGACTCTGAAAAATAAAAAGCCTTGTTCCATCTTTTACATAATTCTTAGGGTTCATAAACCAATTACTGGTTGAGACTTTCGTTTCAAATTGAATTTTATATTCGATATTATCCTAAGATTTAGCGACCTGGTTATGTTTCTTTTTCAATTTTCGTGGGCGTTTTTACCTACTTCACTTTGGCAATTTCGAAAATGTCTTTTGCAGGTGTTAACAATGTTATTTTGTTAACCCTCATTCTCGTCATTGTAATTTGATTGGTTTCGAAGCAAGTAAACGGACCGACTATTAAAAGAGCTGAGATATTCAAACAAAACAACCATAAACCTTTTTACTTACACTGTTTGGCGTCATACTCGTAGGTATATGAATTTCTATAAATTTTGTTTTACAGGCCAAGACCACCGTGTATAAAATCAGTCTAAAATGTTCCCACTGCTGGAACATTTTTATTCCTCAACCCTATTTTTGGTTGGATTAAATATTTGGAAGCCTTACGATTTAAATATTTGGGATTTGGTCACACCTTCGGAACAAACTAAAAGAATCTAAAAGCTGCAGTAGGTACCTTATTTATTCTCTAAGGTCTAAAATTGTTCGTAAAACGTTTATCGTTCGACGGCTCTTTCGAAAACATCCTTATATACCATAAAAAACTAATATTTTTACACTACACTTATACAAAAATAGAAGAGAAATGATAATTGTAGGCAGCATGGTGGGATCGGTAATCGGTATGATAGGACCTCAATTTCGAATGCTCTCACGTAGCATCTAGTCCTTGGTCCTTTCGGAATAGGTACCTACGAGTAGTACGTGGGTTCCTTTCATTCCTTATTGGTAAGGGACGATCGCTGTTTAAGGCTATCAATTTCTGGAATATTCTATGGATCGAAGAGAATGGGTGATTAATTTCATACAGGATTATTTTAAATTAAGAGTGCTTATTCTGAAAGTGGGCAACGTCGCAAATATATGTCAAATATGTTGCTGTTTTGCATTAATTTGGCAGTATTGCCGCTATCGTTATTTAAATAAAAAAGGCTTCGAAGTTTCTTGATAGCCAAAGCATAGTATAGCGTAAAAGAATTTTAAGTGAAAAAAAATTTGGTCTTTACTGTTATAATGTTTGAAAATAAGAATTATGTTTGGTTTTTGTGTTGTGTTTTGGTCTATTAATTTTGTTAAAATTTAGTGGCTTAGTTTAGTCAGCCCCGGATCTAGAATTTTTTCAAGGCGGGGCAAAACCTGCCGCCTGCCGCCCGCCCCCTCGAATCCTTTTTGTTTCTTGCCGGTATTTTTTTTTAAATACGCTAGTACGTGTCGGACATATATTTTTATTAGGCCTGTTAGGCGGTCCAATTTTCGATTTGCAAGAGCGAGCGAAAGCGAGAGCGAAAATTTTAGCGCTCTCCTTTTTTTTTTTTTTTTTTTTTTTTTTCTCCTGAGATAAGTTTTATTTTCTTTTGATTTAGGAGTTACTTAGCTGCAAGAGCGAGCGTAGCGAGCTCGAAAATTTAGGCATATAAACATATTAATCAATATCGATCAAAAATGCGCCAATCCAACAGGGCCACCAAAACTGTGGTAAAAGTTAAAGGAAGTCGTGTCGCCTTTGCACAGTCAGGCGTCCATGCGGGACGCCCGGCACCCCCACTACGCAACGTAATACTTAAAAAATAGCCCACAGGAACGCTCATCGAGTTCCTGGTAGAAGATAAGTGAAGAATAATTCCAGAGAAAGATTATAAATATAAGTGCTGCGCGTCTCACTTGTTCCAAAGTTGCGGTACGCTGGGTGGTGCACTAATTGTCAGCCATGCTTGAATTTGGCGCCCCTTAACGGTGCCGCCCAGGGCAAGCGCCTGGTTTGCCCCCCTAGATCCGGGGTTGAGTTTAGTGGATTTAGTTTATAATTTTTTTTTTTATTTAGTGGCTTAGTTTATAATTTTTTTTATAGTTTTTGCATGCCTACTGGTAAAATATGGCTGAACCTATTCCCTATATCACCATGTATTGTACACATATTTGCAAAATAAAATATCTTTATCTTTATCTTACTGTATGGAAATAAGAAATGTGGCTAACTAGCGAAGTTGAAACTTTGACCTTCAAAATCTCTTCGGAAAGAACAAGTGACAGGCTTCATTAAGGCTCCAGCAGACAGGTGCCGGCGCGTCACCGGTAATACAATTTCCGTGAAGTTTTCATAGAAGTTGGTCCACCAGAGTCGCGCTGATCTGCAGGAGCCATTAAGCGTTTTTTTCCACCCCTTATTTATGCATTTTATACATTTTTGAAGATAATTCAGCGCATATTATTCATGAGAATTTTTTCATAATAATTTAAGAATAGTCTGAGGGTAAAAACTGGGAACTCATAGTACTTTTCCAGTGAGAACACATTACGCCTTGTCACGTTCTAGGTAATGGCGGCAACAATACCGCGCTGTCATCTATGCATTAATATTATATAACCAAGAGGAAAGGAAATTAGAGAGTTCTTCCACTATGAAGAATAAAAATATAATTCCAAGGTTGCCTGGAAGAGATTGCAGTAAGCGATAAGGCCGCCTATTGAATATTTTGTAGTATATTACTTTTTCTTTTTGTAATGTATATTTTGATGTACAATTTAAGTATATATAAATAAATAATTATAGGAGACTAGCTAAAATTACTCATTACTGTACTAGATTAGCTGAAGCGGTCAAAAAGTTTCAAAGTCAAAGTTTAGGTCATTTATTTGTTTTAAATGCGGTAATACAAAGGTAAAGTAAAGGTAAGCTAAATAAATATTCTTCTGCGATGACACATTTCGCCATATTTTGGCATGTAAACATGAATATTTAAGTGCTTATTTAAATAAGCAATTATCTGTACATACAGTTGAGTTTTCTAAACATAAAATTATTTTAAATAAAACAATCTTCAATTTTCACAACGAATTTAAAAAAAAAGAGCTCCAGAAATAGGAAAACTTTCTTCTCTAGGTAGAAGGATGGGGTGCATTCTGAGTTTCATTCTATAGTCATCATCTGCCTAGCCAACTATATTGGGGCAGCTTCCAGTCTAACCGGATGCTGCTGAATACCAGTATTTTACGTAGAGCTACTGACGTCCACAACCTAGTTACTTGGTAACAAGGTATGAAAGGGAAACGTAACTCGTTCATTTTTGTTTAGTTCTTGAAAGCTTTGTCCATATTAATAACTCTTTTATAAAACTTAGAACGCCCATTACCTTTGTAACTGTATTTAAATTTTTACTCCGCTGAATTCTCCAGGTTTTCTTTGAAACTTTTATTTTAATATTATTTTTAAACATCTTCCGTATTTCCCTTTTCCGATTCTAACTAATAATGTAAAGTGACTTAGTTTGTTTTTTTTTAAATGGTATTAATAAATTCTAGTTACCCTTCAAAAGGTAGTTTTTGTATGGAGAAGAATGGGCAAGAAACTCCACTGTTACTCTTTTAAACTGTTTTACAATATTTTGTATAGGTACATTAGTTATATAATTATACATAATTATGCGAAGACGATGCACCTAGAATAAAATGAACAAAAAGGATATTAAACGTTTCCCTCTTATAATAATATACTGCGATCAAATCGAATCCGTTGTAATTGCAATTTCCTCTGAAAAATACCTACGTACATTAGCCGCCATTTTTAACCGACTTGTAAGAAAAAGGAGGAAAAAGGAGGTGGCCATTTGGCATTATATGGCAAAGCTAGCGACTTCTAAAACAAAAAGGATATATACAACCTTATACTACCCAGTTTCTCTATAACCCATATTTTCCACCAATCTCGTACAATATAGGTCTTCTTAACGGGTTAAACCACAGGCAACACATAGTATGTTATAACAGTCTTCGGTTAGTCCCAGACGTACCACAAAGGCTGTAATCTGCATCCCACAATTGCCTCTGCCCGTGTAGGTACACTTGCATATTAGCATATGAACAGCTCTCCGCACAAGTCTTGTTGCACTACATACGCTTTTGTTGAAAGTTGAGAGCGAAACTTTTGTGGTAGAGTGTTCTGAACTGAGAGTTTTGATGGATTATGTTGGTAAAAAGTTAAACTTGTTTCTGAGTAATTACCATCAGTAGGTATGCGAATATCATCGTAATTTTATTGGTGTTGGTACAGTCTACCTCGTTGGTCTAGTGGTCGCAAGCGCTACTGCTGAGCATGAGGTCCAGGGTTCGATTCCTGGGTCGTGCAGTGTTATTGAGTTTTTTCATCTCCAATTTCTCAGTAGTTATCAATCCGGAGTCTAGATTTGTGCCCGGATGATGGCAATAGGCCTGTATTCCATGGGACTTGAACATAACTGGCGAAATGAGGGTGTACAATAGGTACACCTCTGCCAAACCCTTGAGGGAAACTAGGCGTGATGTTATGTGTTGTATGAAGATAGTTTGAAACACATTGTTCATAGTATTTTATTTTGTATCATAAAATTTTGCTTATCAAATTGTTAATGTACAGACGCCAGCACACCAACCTACTCCAATCTGTCAAATTTTCCCAACCAACATTGAACCTTATTCTTTAGCGATAAAGTTGAAAATCTATTAAAGAAATTTGACAGATTATAGTAACTTGATGTGCTGGCGTCTGTACTAGAATACCCGCGAAATTTCGCGGATTTATTATGTATATATGTTAACGGAAAAGTGTGTAATCCGTCATTGTATACAATTCCTAGGAAATGTGTACAATTCCTAAAATAGATAGTAAATCTATGATACATTTTGTATTATGCACTTTTCCTAGGAAATCTATACATTTCCTAAATAGCAATCGGAAATGTGTTACATTCTTGATGTTTGTAAGTACAGCAGGGATAGTGGAGCGAGGGTTGGGTATTGCGTCATCCGATCAGGGGATCGCGCGAGCAAATTTCAAGTCTTCAATCAACGATTCAAAAAGTGCCTTTTCAAGAAGAATTGTAGGAGGTACATCAAGATGCCTGTGCTCTAAAAATAAACTATTGTGTTCTTTAAAGTGCCACTCCAACTTACTCTGCAAAAATAAATAAGTTCTTCAGCTGAAGTACTAGTGGGCCTCACATGCAGCTGGACACTGTGCCGCCAGAAGCTACTTTGCTGTCATATGATAGAGTGTAATTGTATGTAGCCACATGTGCGGGTTCTTAAAACTATTGTTAAAAAATAATATAAATACTTCTACTCTTATATTGTGATGACATAGAATTACTTAAATGTCAGACTGATTACTTAAACCAAAACCAAATGAAAGTTTTTAAACGTATTAAATTACACTTCGATTTTTACACGGAATAAATAGTTGATTTTTGAAATTTAATTAGTAATAAGCTCTATGAATATTTAATAGTTTACGATGTGAATGTTACAGCTGATTATGTCAACGAGATCCATAATAAAAATTCTGATTTCAGTTTACAAACGTGTTTTATTTCTTTTAGGGTGGCGCCACACCTGCCGAACGTTCCGTCGCGGAAGGTTCGGCGACGGAACTATCGGTCGTAGATTCGGTTGGCATGACACACTATACGCGCCGAACGGTCGGCGGCGTTTAGTTCGGCGCGTTACGCGACGGAAAATTACGTTCCGTCGTCGTCACAGTGTTTCCACTTTTTGGGATTTCTCCCTTTTTTAGGGAAAAATGCCAATAATAAGCATGATTTAGGGATATTTTATTTAAAAAAATTGAACTTGAGTTGGTAGCCCTTTGTTTATAGTAGGTAGCACCCAATGTACTAGGTACCTACTCAAGCGTATGGCACCACCGATTGATTAAAGGGGATTCCCTAAAACTCGTAAGGTCGTAATGAATGTAATTCGTCTAATTTTAGTTTACATTTGGTGCCGATTCTCTTGTCAAAAATGCCGCTAAACTAGACTAAAAATAACCAAAATTTAGTTTAGTCCTGTCAAACGAGGATTTCCCATTCTGAAATAGACTAAAGTGACACAACGGGAATGCGCCAAGGTAGCCCGCGAAATTCAATTTGCAGGTCAGTGGTGCCGATTCTCTTGTACACCGAACTAAACTAACTAAACTATCACTAAAATTCCTTACTTTTGTCTATGAGAATCTAAAAGCTATTCTGCGGAAAAATATCTCTAAATAAAAATAAAAAATTGACACATCTAAAATCGAATTTGACAATCGCGTCGCGACACCATGGTACTTGTTTGCTCTACTCCGTGAATTTTTATAGAGCCAGAGGCGCGCTGGGGGGCAGCCTTGACGTGTTTTGTATGGAATTTTTAACTTTTTGTACGGAAAATATAAAAAAATATTACCTATGTGTAGAGGTACATGGGTTTACGGGTAGCAACGGGGGTTGAAATTTCCATTATTTTTGCGCTAGGACGCACCGTTTTCGAGATATAAGCAATTGTATGGAATTTTTAACTTTTTATACGGAAAATATAAAAAAATATAACCTATGTGTACATAGGTTTCCCGGTTGCAAAGGGGGTCGAAATTTCCATTATTTTTGCGCTAGGACGCACCGTTTTCGAGATATAAGCAAAATAAAAAAGTACTGTTTTTGCAGCTGAAGTGTGTGAATTTTAGTTCATGCCAACTAATTTTATTCCACTCCTTTTTAATCGCGTTAGCGCGCAGGGCCACGCCAGGGCGGAGGGCCGGCGGCGCCGGGCAGGCAGGTAGGCAGGAACGCGATGTTGCCGCTCTTCTCTTGCCACGCCGCGCCGCGCCGCCGCCGAGATCAGTGTCGTTTTTAATTTTTCCCCAGTTTCTTAATGAATTATCCCTCAAATTCCCAAAAAAAAATGGTTTAAGAATTTTTTTCAATTTTATAGCACGAAACACCTACAAAACTTCCATTAATTGACGAGATTACAAAATATTCATTAATTTCCGATGTCGTTTTTAGCCACGGTAAAAGTACAATTAACGATGACATGGTAAACTAAAATTAGACGAATTACATTCATTACGACTTTGAGGGAATCCCCTTTAATCAATCGGTGAAGCCATAGAGTTAAGTAGTAGGTATATTGGTTGCTACTATAAACAAAGGGCTATCAACTCAAGTTTAATTTTTCCCCAAAATTCCCAAAATCCCTGTCAAAAAAAAATATCCCTAAACCATATTTATTGTTTGCAATTTTTTTCTAAAAATGGGTCAAAATTCCTTTATAGTGGAAACACTGGCCGAGATCCACCGACCGAACGTTCCACTACGCCCGCGGAACTTTCCGTCGCCGAACTTTCGGTCGCGTTCCGTCGCGTCTTGTGACGCTTGCCCATGAACCGACGTAACGTTCGGCTGATGTGTCATAGGTAACTTGAAAAACGTTAGGAGCGTATCAACCGAACGTTCTGCCGCGGAACGTTCGGCAAGTGTGCCCCGACCCTTAGTCACAGAAAACGTTACTTTTTTATATATTTCCTAGTATCATCTCGGAATTGCATACAATTCCTAGGAAATACATACATTTCACAGGAAATGTGTGTATTAAAGAATCTTTGAAAGATTATTTTACACATTTCCTAAGTAGGCTCGGAATTGCATATATTTCCTAGGAATTGTGTACAATTCCTAGGTTTCATACATTTCCGGTAACATATATATTTTTTTTATTTTTAGTTCATATTCTTTATGACTCGCTTTTAAGTCATGACTCATGAGCTATACGAATATCAAAAAGTATTTGGCTTAGGCCTTGAGGGGGAGACGTGAAGATTGATTCTAGATATTATGTATAGATATTCAATGTAGATATTATGCTTGTATTATCATCAGTGATCGAATATTCGGATGCATATTTACCTAAAGTTGAGGTGCTGGCTATTATGGGAAGCACTTTTGTATCCAAAAATTCCCGGGATTCAGGGATCGACAAATTTTGAGTTCTGATTATAGAATCGAATGTATATTTACTTACGTGCAGGTGTTGGCTAATATGGATTGCTCTTTTGTATCGAACGCAAAAATCTATCTCGATTCCGGAATAGATGTGTTTAGTACTTTTTGATTATAGAAATGCTAGCTAATGTTGTCAAGTAGTTTGCCAAATTGGCATAGCACATAGCCACAAACAATTTGGAGCCTTGAGTTTCGTTAAAAAATGTTTACAGTAGGTATATCAATTTTTATGTTAACACCGCACAGGTAACCTTCATAAGAGGGCTGATAAGTCGTTTCCATACCATGTATCTCATCCCAGAATTCAATAAAATCCGGGATTTATATAAAGATTTTTTTTAAATTTAAAGCCACTTCCATAATTTCTTAACCAATACGTAACTTTAGGGAATATTTCCCTCCGCATCCGAATATCCGATCTCTAATTATCATTCTTCACACATGTTCAACAAAAATATATATAATGCGTACAGTTAAATGTGCAAATGACAGCTTTAAAGATCCCTATATTCATTCCTAATGACATACATACATAGCTATTGTGTCAGACGCCCGGCGCAGGTGCGTAATTCAAATGTTACAAGATTTAATGGCGAAGATTAAACATCTTCAAAGCGTTTTTAACAAGCTTTAGGTGTATGTTGTATACATTTACTTTAATTCTGTAAGTATGTGTTGTTAAAGGTAACAAAATGTCTACGAGAGTCAGAGGGAACAGATACAAGTTACATTTTCCTTTTGCTGTCTTCAATTTTCATGAAAATCTGGTGCCTGTGAAACGAGTAAGGGACCTCGGACGTTTAATGGTCACCACTCCGGCTAGTTGTGGCCGTCTATTTGTATTAAGGTGGTCGCACATTTGTTAACAACGTACGCTCTGCACGCGCCGTACGCGCCGCATTTTAGGATTTGTTACATGAAATTATGTGAAACCGCTTCGTACGAGCCGCCGTGGAGAGCAGTAGTGGCCCAGTGGTAACGGTCCCGACTTACGAGTCAACGGGGTCGGGGTCGGGGTCGTGGGTTCGAACTCAAGCAGGCACTTTACTTTGTGTAAATAATTTTATCACCACTGCTCTCAAAACGGCGAAGGAAAACATCGTGAGGAAACCGGCATGGCTTAGAACCAAATAATTCGAAGACATGTGACATCTACCAACCCGCACTGGGCCCGCGTGGTAGATTACAGCCCACTCCCTCACACAGAGAGGAAAGTCAAAGTCTAATAATTTATTTTAAATAGGCCCTTTTATGGCACTTTTGAACGTCAAAATTTACAAAAAAACTAGTAATGATTCTAGTCACCCCTTCCAAAAGGTAGTTTTCGTATGGAGAAGAATGGGGACGAAATTCCACCGTTACTCTTTTAAAATGTTTTACAATATTTTGTATAGGTATATGTATTAGTTTATATAATTATATGTGAAGACTATGACACAATAGTTAAAAAGAATTTAAAAAAAATGAAGCAACGACAAATAAATTAATTATGTGATAGATACAGGAGCCCTGTATCCCAGCAGTCCACATTAATAGGCTGATTATTTTATGTTTTGTACGCGCCGCATTTCGTAAAATGCTGTAGGCATCTGAATATTGAAAGAAGCATTCTGATGACATCATAGAATACGGCACGTACGGCGCCTTCGTAACCAAAGGTTGAAAAGACTGCATAAGTTGTTGGCAATACCTAAAGATTTACGTACGGTACGTTCGGCGCGTACTGCGCGAATGTGCGACCATCTTTATATGGTGTGCGGCTAGTTGGCCTTGGCGAGTACCATTACGAATCGATTAATCGATTTCTATAGTTCAATTTAAAACCACCATACAACTTTTTCAACTACTTATTTAAAGTAGGTAAGGTAGATCTCTGAATGACTGGCACATACTGGAATAAAAGAAAGACAATGAAAGTCAGATGATAAATTAATTAAGTCACTTTATGAGGCCGATTCACCTTTCAAAACATAAATTATATATCTCATAATTTATGTTTTGAAAGGTGAATCGGCAAATTTCGGGGGATTTTTTAACTATTAGCAACATAAACTTAAAACACAATTTTTTTATTCTTTTAATAAATTTAGTAATAAGCATAACACTCCTTTGTTATTTTTTGGATTCAGTTACCACGAAAAAACATTTATAAACACTTTTGACAGCTGTCAGAACCGTGTTTTTCCCCCACAGGCATCACAACATCAATTAAAGATGTATAAAAAAGGTTGCCAGAGTAATTAATAATCCGTTGATTTAGGCGTGATACTGGAAAAAATGTTATGCCTCTTCTTTTTAACATTTTATTTACATTGTAATAAATAATATTTATGGGTTTAGGCGGTTTTACCTTTTCGTTAATCAATTATATTGTGTGAATTCAAGTTGATCAAAATTTATGAGACCTATTGCGAGACGAGTGATCGTGACTTTATTTTAAATGGAAATAATAGTGATATCTGGGAAAAAAAAAGAAAAACTCCTAATTAATATTCTTAACATTGTAAGTTACGAGCGCTTATACAGAAAATGGGCATCGTCGCAAATAGCTGTCAAATATTTCGCTGTTCTAATTAATTAAGCAATATTAGGAAATAAGAAATATCTCATCATTCTCCTGCACTTATCCCAATTTATTTGGGGTCGGCGCAACATGTCCATTTTTTCCATACTAGTCGTCATCTCAGTAGTTACCCCCTTTCTAGCCATATCATCTTTCACACAGTCCATCCATCATTTCTTTGGTCTTCCCCTACTCTTATAGCCATCGACATTCATATTCAAAACTTTCTTCACGACATTTTCCTCATTCCTCCGCATCACATGCCCATACCATGATAACCGATTTCCGCACATCTTTTCGGTCACTGGTGTCACTTTCAGACTTCCTCTTATGTACTCATTTCTTACTCAAAAATATGGCTAACTAGTGAACTAAATATTGATTATGAAATGCAATAATATTAATATCGTATCACTGAATATTTAGTTTTAGATGTAAAAAAGTATTTGGGAACTCTCCAAAATGCTTTTTTTACTTCTAAAACGGTAACAACATCCAAATCAGTGTTAAAATAGCAATTCATTATTATATTAATATTCTACTTCACTAGTTAGCCATATTTCTTATTTCCATACAGTACTATTGCCAAATTAATGCGATGTTGCCAACTTCTTGGATGAACGGTCTTAACATCATCATATTCCTGCGCTTGTCTGCACTTGTGGTCGGCGCAACACGTTTTCCTTCTCCACTCTCCCTGTCAACCGTCACGCTGTCATTTTCTCCCTTCTCTTTCATATCATTCCTCACACAATCCATCCATCTTTTCTCTGGCCTCCCTCTCCCGCTCCATCCGTCAACATATTCATCACTCTTTTAGTCACATGCGTTTCCTCTCTCCTCATCACATGCCCATACCAGGCCGAAAGATTTCCTTTCAACTTTTCTGTCACTGGCGCCACTTTTATACTTCCCCTTATGTACTCATTTCTTACTTTATCAGTTTTCGATGAACGCTCTTAACAGCTGAAATAGGTATATAAAATCTACATAAACTGCTTTACCTTGGTGACTGCCAATTTTTCGCCATAGCATGAGCCATTTATGTAACTACAGTTCGTGCCACACGTCAGGAAAAGGGGCGACTCACAATGCTTATAAACCAGTACTACGCCTTTAAAACATTAAACCTTAACTTGGTATTTTGATATGTTTGGTCCATATAATCATAGTACAAAATAAACAGCATACCAATTTCTTTCCCTAAAATAAAACCTTACGACACAAATATTGGAAACCATTTAGCAAGAACAGAATCCCCAGTCTCACGATATGTCAAAACAAACAATTTGTGCTCAATCGTGTGACGATCCCTACTGAATGACAAACATCAATCAAACGACGAACACAATCCCGAAGATTTCCGGAGATTGCCGAACCATTCGGAGCAATAGGGATCTTCCATTTTCGAATAAACCGGTATAAACAGTGAATACGTCATGCACAAAATTCATTTCGCCGGTTTGAGGACGTGGAGAGATAGCGTAAGGACTTGTACACAGTTTTCAATGGGTTGCTCGCTTTTTTATGAGGTTGGTAGAACTGGAAAGCATTATTGAGCTGTGTTCATTAAAATGGTTGAAAGTTTATTTGATTTTCGAGTGGTACTCGAATTTTTGGTAGTAGTAGTTTACTAGCGTACTGGCGTAGCAGATTCGTAGCAAACCACGATATTCGTAGCACTCGTAGCAAAATTCGTAGTCAAACTTGCAATGCTCGTAGCTGCGTAGCAAGTTCGTAGAGGTTCCTTTTTTAGTCACACCTTTAATTACAAAGTGACACCAACAATGTTTGCGAGCTCTCATAAATAAATTAAATGTTAATTCATTTTAAGGTCGCACAAAAAGGTCAAAACTGATACAAAATCCCTTTTCACTCCCACGTGTAACAAAGAACCAACTGAAACCTAAAACTTTACCTTTTATTTCAGTAAATACGGGTATTTAGTTACTGCTGGAGAGGTACTCACACGGCCCTTATGTATACAGGGCCTAAGGCAAGAATCGCTATTTTATCTGTCTGACCCGATTACACAAATCCTTCGTGAACAAAATACTGAAACGAGGGAATAATGATGTACAGTCTGCAAAAATCAATATCAAAATATTTTTGCTAATATAATAATATTATAAAGAGGTAAAATTTGTTTATAAGTTTGTATGTAGTGGGTAATCTCCAGTCGGATTTGAAAATTCTTTTTGCATTGGATAGCCAAATTCTTTAGGATGGTTATAGGCTCGTGAACGAAGTCGCGGGCTGACGCTAGTTTCATATAAATCTACATGGGCACTTAAGAAAGGTCAGAAGCTGGGTGCACGGTTCCAATTGGTCGTTTCCTATGGAGAAGAAACTCCACGGTTTCTCTTTTTATGATTGACTATTGCAATATTTTCAAATAACAGTGTTAATAGATATGTGAGTACAGCGTAGGCCTACAATCGAGTGTAGGCTTTTCAACAAATACCAGGTATTTAACAAAATTGAAAATGGTCAACAAAACTACAGTCTACTAGGCCTACGACGTTCTCACATTCACAAAATGGAAAAGAATCAATATAAAAGATAAAATAAAATAATAGAGATAAAACACATTTAAACCAAATGATATGATTGCCATTACAACTGAAAATCTGAATAAATATCAAGTTGATTTGAGCAGTCTTTGACGACACTCGTCTATGCTATGTTTAAATGAAATATAATAGACGATGTGTATATAGTAACTTAATCCGCTTAACAGTTCTTAAAGAGTCTTAAGAGAACCCTGTAAGAAATCGAGGTCACCTTTGTCGCCACTGTTTGCTTATCGCACTGATAACGATTCTAGCCGAGGTGGGCCGATAAGCGATCCTATATAAGTGGGGTTGTCGGGCGGTTGTAGCTCACGTTGCGTTCGGCTCTTGTCGTGGCAACACGTCGTGTCCGAGTTCACAACAAGTCAATCGTCATCCTGAGGATGCCTCGTTGGGAGGCGAAACTCGTGTCGATTTCTTACAGGGTTCTCTAGTCTTAGAGAACCCTCTTTCAGATCAGTTAAGCGGATTAAGTTACTAAAATATACATCATCTATAATTTTATAATGGATTTCCGCAAAGTCACGCCTGAGTCTATAAGCTATCTTATGTTTAAATGATCATAAGGCCACACTAGAGACGCGAATTTGTAATTGGAGCGTTCCTAAAAACTCTTGCGACACCCGGGAGTAAAAAAACGGCTAATTAGGATTCCGTACTTGGTTCCGTACTTTTGAGAGCAGTGGTGGCCCAGTGGTATCGGCCCCGACTTACGAGTTGTAGGTCGTGGGTTCGAACCCAAGCAGGCGCTTTACTTTGTGTTAATAATTTCATCACCACTGCTCTCAAAACGGTGAAGGAAAACATTGTGAGGAAACCGGCATGTCTTAGAACCAAAAATTCGAAGACATGTGACATCTACCAACCCGCACTGGGCCCGCGTGGTGGATTACGGCCCACTCCCTCTCACTGAGAGGAGGCGTGTCCCAGCAGTGGGAACATTAATAGGCTGATGATGATGATGATGACTTGGAGGAAATGTACGAAGTGGAGCCCTAATACTAAGCCTCCGTTGTCCGTCTGTCTGTCAGCGGGTGTCATGAACCGTAATAGGTAGACTGTTGAACTCACAGATTGTGTATTTCTATTCTAAAAGCTTTTTCACAATAAACATTTGCGTTGCAGCGTATGCTGTAAGAATGAATCAATTCTGGAGGAACCCAACATTACCAAGTGGCTATCTACAATATGCCAGGCGCGTGGTCTCAGCTTTTTCGGACATATATGCGTTAACCTAAGCATGGTCTGGAAAGGCATATGCTACTAGGCCAGGTGGAAGCAAAATGCGATCAAGGCAGAGTACCGGCAAGATGGTCAGACGCGATGGAGAAGGCTGTTGGAGGCAGCATTTACCGAGCGGTCCACACTGCAGAAGACCGCATAACTTGGAGACACATTGTAGGTATGTGGTCGAAATTCTCAGCATTGAGGGAATGACGGAGAAGAAGAAGAAGTATGCTATAATGAGCCCCTTTTTTGACTTGTAAGATTTTCATAGAACTTTTCATTTATTTAGGGTTTAAAAAAATAGTTCGTCGTTCAATAACAATTATTTTGCCAGCGTAAGGAAAATAAATGTTTATTTATGTCCACACCAATGTATTCTGCTGACTGTACAATATCGAGAACATTAGGCCAGACGTGGAATATACGTAGTTTCTTGATAACGAACCGTTTTATTGCCTCGTAAATTAATAAATGGGCGGTATATCTTTATTTGCTGTACTGTTAAGGAATTTGATGGTATAGAAATAAAAGTAAATCAAGGTATTGATCGTTGCCCAATTTCTATCTTAATGTTCTAGATGGCGAAGGAAAAGCTTTCAAAATTGCCTTAGAGTAATCTAAGGCCCAATTGCACCACAAATCACCAAACACGTCTAACGCAATAAAAAAAAAAAGACGTGTGACACTCGGGGACTGCCCCGGCGAAGTTATTGCATAGCATTTTTTATCAACTTACGCAATTGTAAAATATTAACCCGAATACAAGAAATAGACATTTATAGTTTTTAAAACTTGACACAACGTAATGGCCGGGAACATCAAACTAATAAAAAGGTTTTAATTTAACTATTAATAGTCAAGGATCATTCGTCTAAGTAAATTTGAACTTTATTGTCAAACAGTTAAACATAATTTTCAATACAACACTCTCGTATCATTCGTCTAAGTAAATTTGAACTTTGTTGTCAAACAGTTAAACATAATTTTCAATACAAAACACTCTTTTCTTAGGTAGTATTTTCGTTACGAAATTTCTGGATTAGGTCTCCACGCTCAAGGCCCGCGATAGAAGCTATGCAATAGCTTAAAAATACATCGTACTGTCTCTGTCATCTTCAAACATTTGACAGAAACAGATTTGTGTTTTAACTAGTTTAGCGCTAATGCTCCAGTTACATGAGGCTTTTAAATGGTAGGATAGCAAACTAGAACCTCGGTAAACTATCCTGGTTTGGCACATGTTAGTGCTGTTTACAGATGCTAGTAAATTTAAGCAAATAACATTGCGGCGACTGACTTCTTGGAGTAAAATGATCCGATGAGGTACTAGCTTCGCCGGCCACACGAGCCTGGTACACAGGGGAGGGAGAGCTCAAAAATAGAACCCCATACTATCTCACTAGCTTACTAGCCTAAAAATGAGTTATATGAGATAGTTCTGTATACACGAGACTAAAGTGACTAGCTTGCTAGATTACTAGCACTATCTTGCTATCCTAGATTTAAAAACTAGCTTCGTATAGATAGTCGTATGATATGAGTTGGCCGGTGGGCAGATAAAACAATGGTTATTTTACCTCCACAAAGGTGCCTTTGAACCTCCAGAAGGACTGAAACAGGTTAATATTACATGACTTGTATCCCCCACGATAAAGTGTTTTTTTTTACTCGTGCTATTAGTAAGCAAAATATAACGTACAGAGATATAGATTTTGATGAAGTTAATGCTTTTCTATGTTTAAATTAGAGCAGTTTTTGGTGTAATTGATTCCGAATATGTTACTTACAAAGATAAACACGTTCATGCCTTACTTAATATTAATGATTGATGCGAAAACGCGTGATGTTCGTACTGTGTTTGTTTACTAAATATGACATGTAAGATATAACACACTCTATAGGGATGTGAAATGCTTTAAACAAAGTTACAACCGTGTCACGAGCGCTAACACTGCTCAAGTATGAATATGAGTGTATAAACTGAAAATAGAATAATTCAATTATCAGTTTGTTTTAATTAATTATTAATTACGGAAGTCGGTGTCTTTGGTTTGTAGTGCTTTTTTTGATGTCGTTTTTTTTTAAACGTTTATTTTTTACTTTTTCGTTGTGGTACGTACGGCTACACATCAAGCTATACATTTCCAGTATAAGCTGAGCTCGCATTGTACGAAAATACTATACGACGCGAGATCAGCAAAAACTAGAAATGTATAGCTTGATGTGTAGCTGTGTGTATACTACCCCACACAAATACGAATACGAAAGCCTGATATATAAATAACAGTGACAGGAACTTGATTATAACATCATCCTTAGAGACTAGTTGAGAAAAATACGTATTTTTAAGTTAGCTTCAACTAACTTAAAAATTACTCAAGCAAAGTTAATATATATAAATGGGAATGGGAATATTTAATTAGTTTCAAGACTTTATTCATATCTGATAACACAAATTGTGCTTGCCGTATACATTTACACCAAATTGTTACTAGAGTCTGGCTAACGAAAGTTGGCCCTGGAATTATTTGCGAACTTTTTATATAGCAACTCTGTATGAACGTGAACGTCAATTTGACAAGGTTGTCGTTCGGTATCTCTGGTGTATTTAGTGTTGTCATGCATGTATTTTTTAAATTTGCCGCCAATATTCTGGGGCCAACTTTCGTTAGCCAGACTCTACCTAGTATTTTTCATTCAAAAATCGAATTCATTTTACGTTACGTATACTTCGCGCGTTCGTGGTACGGCCCCCGGGGCCATGTCAGATTGACTGGCAGTCTGGAAGCAGCTGTCAGATTTCTAAAATCGCCTGGCTGCACAGGTTTTGTGCCTTCGTCATTTACTGCCCTGCTTTATGTTTCAATTGTAGTTTCTTGGTTTTGTTTTCGAGAATAAAAACTCGTATTTAACACATGATCTATTTTTGGGTAGTTCAAGACGTCACAATCATAATAATACCGAAGTCATTAAACCTAGTAGAAGAATTTATAGTAGGGCAGAAAATTTGGTACAAATCGTAAAAAATACTCTACAAAAAAGTATCATCATCATCACCTGCCTAGCCTTTTCCCAACTATGTTGGGGTCGGCTTCCAGTCTAACCGGATGCAGCTGAATACCAGTATTTTACATGGAGCGACTGCCTATCTGACTTACACAATTCAGTTACTGGGTAACACGATACTCCTTGGTAAGACTGGTTGTCAGATTTTTGGACTTCTGACGACCGGTATCAACTGTCAAAGATCTAAAAATGACAGCTGGGACCAATGGCTTAACATGCTTTCCGAGGCACTGAAGTCTTGGTTTGTAAAGGTAGTCCCCCATACACGGCCCAACCGCAACAAGCTTAGTTTAACCTGATGGATCGACCCGTGCGGCTTGTTATTACTTAGCCACAAGCCCCTCAAAAAAGTATATTTAACTTTATTTTTACCCTTAACAAAGTTTACTTCCCCTCAAAACCTGCAGTCAACGTCAATCATAAATACAGTTACAAAAATGTTTCCATTCAAGCCACGTAGTCGCAACTGAATTCCTCACGGCTCGGCACGGGATTGAATCCCGATTGTATCGAACGGAGCAAAGCCTCTACTCGATATACTTTCATTGTGTAGCGATAGGTCGCGATATGTGAGATTAGAGATCAAGTTAGGGGAGGCGGTTTGTTATCGTTCTATTTTCGAATATTTTTCTTCTTTTTTTCTGATGGTTTTGTAAGCTGTTGTTGTGAAATGAGGTTTTTGTTGTGCCCGTGCTGATTTGCGGGTTATGTCATGCAAGAATTATGTTGTTTCATGCTGTGAGCTTCTTTGAAAGATATGAGATGAAAGACGTCCACTGCTGGACATAACAATCTGCAAGAATCGTCACACCGAGCATAACAAAATAATAGTGGGTGATATTTCCTTTATGATAAATGATAAATTATTGTATTTCTGTAAGTAGGTTCTTGAGGAGCTCGTGGCTAAGTAATAACAAGCCGCACGGGTCGATCCATCAGGTTAAGCTACGCTTGCCAGGGTTGGTCAGTGGATGGGTGACCATCTTTACATACCGAGACTCCTCCGTGCCTTGGAAAGCACGTTAAGCCGTTGGTCCCGGCAGTCGTTTGTGGATCTTTGACAGTCGTTACGAGTCGTCAGAAGCCCGAAAGTCTGACACCAGTTTTACCAAGGGGTATCGTATTCATTACCCACTTACTGGGTTGTGGAGGTCAGATAGGCAGTCGCTCCATGTAAAATACTGGTATTCAGCTGCATCCGGTTAGACTGGAAGCCGACCCCAAGATAGTTGGGAAAAGGCTAGGAAGATTGATTTTTGTAAGTAGGTTGTAGTAGATTTGACTTGACACATGTCCAGGATGGACCTTTACCAAGAATTGGTATGTACAGTTAGCTATTTAGCGTTTGTATAACGGACTGTGTTCAAGAAAATTCATATTATTTTCAGTTTTGGCCTTTGAGAGATTTCTTTTGAAGTGGATGTTATTGCAAAAATGTAAACCGCGTTTTCTTATATAGTTGCTTTAACCCTTATTTCCATCAAAAGCAACACCTTTATTTATGTTTATTTCCTTTTTTACCCACCAACCCGCACATGGCCCGCGTGGTGGATCACCGCCCACTCCCTATTACAGAGAGGAGGCCTGTGTCCCAGCAGTGGGTAAATTCAAGGCCGATTATGCTATGATTGCTTTATGCTAACCTTTAGTCCCATTTCTCATAGTTTAGAAAGTTTTCCCCGAAATTACGTCTCAGAACTCAATCTCACCGACCCTAGCTTTATAGCAAGGATCGAAATCGTGTCCCCGCTTTCAACCATTGTCTTAAACCACATCCAAAAGTGAAAACAGCTGCTTTTATCGTGTCTTCTCCCGCCTAAACCTTTCTTGTGGAGCTCTTGACCCACCCAATGTCTCATAAATCGAGTAAACTTTTATCTTAACGGCTCAACTGCGGTTTTTATACATTTTCGTGCTCCTACAAGATGTTCCCGGGAATTTTAATGAAAAAGTTTTTGTTGAATTCTCGGAACGGAATGTTGATTTGAATTATGAATGTTTTCAAGCTGTGACGTAATTATTTAAATTGTTGTTTGTGTTTTAAAACGTTTAACGTTTAGGTGAATTGTGATCTTAATTTTTTACTCTTTATTTTCATGAGTCTTAAGTTTTCTCTATTTATATCAGAGGACCAGTAAAGCTAGTAGATTTTTCTAACATTTAGTAAACATTTCCTGAAAAAAGTATAATCCAGTTTCCTGCACAGTTATTAAAGGTTCCATTTTATTTTTTATCCGAAACAATTTCAATTGTACGTTTCTTAAACTAGATAGCCCGTGAAACGCCTTATTTTTGCATAATAAAGTAATGTAGATAAACATTTCATTAAGCTCTCTCATTTACGCTGAAAATATACTGATATTCTGAAAGCTCTAACATTATTTGTGTAATAAGATTTATATAATTCTCAGGACTTTATACTAATCTTGTAGGAAAAAAAGCCGGCTTTTTTTGTGACTACAGATTTATGACGATTGTTGCTATAGATTTTTTAATTGTTTGTGTTTTTCTATTTTCAGTGACTAGGTAGTTTTTTGGCGCCTCCAGAGACCAGTGTTCATTCAATAATCAACTGCTAATAGGTTAGGGTGCTTGCATAAAAACCCGGGTTGCCTGTAAAGATATGTCAGTCTCGATACGAGCGCGCAAAAATTTAATTAAATGAAATTGTTTATTCTGTAAATAGGATATCGAAATCTCTTTTACACATCATAGGTCCAAACAATCAATTAATCAGTTTATTTGTGAAACATACGGTGTTTACATAAATATGTGCGCTATGTTTTGTCATAATTGAGACGTACAAATTTATAAGTGGCACATATGTATCATTAGACTATGAAAAAAAAAAAAAAAACAAATACATGCATATAATATGTAGAAAAGAAACATCACATACAATAAAATCAATAAAAAAGTCATAGTACTTATTAACAAAAGGTTAAAATGCAATATTATAACAATTGGTCGTTCAAAAATTCGTCTACAGTATTATAACATAAAAAAAAAAAAAAAAAACTAGATGCAGTCGACATTTCCTATCTGAAGAAATGGAAAAATTGCTCCTTGTTTACTAAAGCGCTCACACATAAAGAAAAATGTAAAACATTGTAACCATTACTTGCCGTAGATCAACCTGCAGCAATCTGTACCGGAAAACCTCCCTGGTCTATATAACTTCGCTAAGGTAAGTTGATTAATTGCTGCTGGCAAACTGACGTTTATCGCCGTAACCGCATCGAGACGCGATAGATTTTTACTTTTTATTTTACCACCGCCATGACTTTATCGCAGACCGCAGCGATAGTGTGCAAGAGGCATAAATGGAATGCTATAAATATTCGAATTCATGCACAAACGTTTGAATTTGGACTCTATGTGTAGGCAGCGTTTGTATTACTTAATAAAAACTGTAGATATTTGAGCCTTAAACAGAGGGATGTGTGGTGTTACGCGAATGGATAGAATAAGAAATGAGTACATAAGAGGAAAGTTCAAAAGTGACACCGGCAACTGAAAAGTTGTGTGGAAATCGGTTGTCATGGTAAGGGCATGAGGCGGAGGAATGAGGAAAATGTCGTGAGGAAAGTTTTGAGTATGTATGTAGATGTAGATGGCTATGAGTTGGGGACGACCACTGAAACGATGTGAAACATGATATGGCTGGAAGGGGGCTGACTACCGAGATGACGACTAATGGAGAAGTATGGATGAAAAATACATGTTGCGCTAACGGGTTATGGGCAGGAGAATGCTGCTAATGCTTTGAGCTTAAAACCCGGCTCATGTTTTGTAGAATTTACAGGATAATAATATCGTTGATTCCTAGTATAGTGTGTACCAATGATAACCTCAGACACAGTATAATAAAGTAACAGTATTACGTCGCCGCAGTGACCTTGAAATAATTACTTACGGCCGCTCGGTGGATAAACTTTCCGCGTCTGTGCGTAAGGCTGTGCGCACTTTGGACGCGTTTTCGTACGAATTTTATTCGTAAGAGCACCCACGAACGATCCCGACCTTCCAAGAACTAAGGGAGCGCACAGACTGAGTGCGAGTTAGTCGTACGTATAAGTACGTATAGTTCAGACATGCATTCAATGCGATATCACCGGAACAGAACGTACGGACGGACGGTATTTGACGGAGAAAAACGTATTCAGTGTGCGCACTCCATTGGTGCGACCACGATCATATGTTTACGTACGATACAAATTCGTATGCAAAGTGCGCGCGACCTAACTGCCGCGTACTCGAGACTGTTGCATACTGGTATACACTGGAATTTCGAAGCGCGTCGTTTCGGCCATTTTCTATGAAGACGTAATACTGTTACTTATTCATACTGTGCCTATGTAAAGCAATGAAAAATTACGGATTTTGAATAACGTGTGTCCTACTTCTCAAGTAACTACTATAACTCACCTACTAAAGTCCGGTCGCGAAGCAGAAAGAATTTCGTACAATGACCCCTTATTATTTATCTCTATCACTCGCGCTCAAATGTATTGCCGTCGCGCTCACACATTAGAAAGACCGCCCTAAGGCTGCCTGTCCACTGGAGCGGAGAGGAGAAAAGAGGAGCGGAGATGTGCCAATATTAACCAATAGAATCTTGACTCAGGATCACTGATCTAAACTCAGGGGCGGAGTCAAGATTCTATTGGTTAATATTGGCACATCTCCGCTCCTCTTTTCTCCTCTCCGCTCCGGTGGACAGGCAGCCTTATCGCGGGGTCATTGTACGAAATTCTTTCTGCTCCGCGACCGGACTATAACATAAAATAATTCACCTCAATTAATTATTTACTTATAAGATTTTCAACATTATTGTCTACATTTCGGTGTCCATATTATAGTTACAGATTTGGCTTTATTATTCCATTCTACGTATATCCCGGACACGAAAAATAAAACCTCAATAAGTACCAATGACGGGATCTACGTTTATGCCCGCCTATGTTTACGTTCAGTCGTATGAAAGGGGACGTGAAAGGTCTTAAAACGTCGAATGTGTTTCGGCTGGATGCCAGGAGAGACGATTTATGTGTACTAGTTTTTAGTTTTGTTGCTAGGCCAGTAAAATAACTTTGCTGAGTATGTTTGTTGCTATGCTGGCGTTGAAAACTAAATGAATTTTTACAAAATATATTTGTAGGTAAGTTATGTTCAAGTTTTCATGAATAAGTAAGTAAAATTAGTCTATTTTTAAAGATGGATACTATGGTGTAAATGTATAATAATTATAATTTTAGGGCAAAAAAAAATTATTGTACAGTGTAACTAAATAAATTACTTGCTCCTATTTATTGTTGTCGTATTTTACAATCGATTTGTACTACCTAGGATATTATTAATTCCCAAAATTATCAAAAGAGACTTTATTAGTTAGTTGCCTAATAAGACGAATGAGGGGATGTGCTTATAGTTTATTTATTTGATGATCATCGGTCTATTTGTATAAGGTCGTTAAGGCACTGACAAGAAGCAAAACGATATAAGTAGGCCCGTCTTAAAAAAAAATTGCCGAATCTATACTCTAGTTTGTGGTAGTGGATATTTATGTTAATCTTGAACGTACTTCTCAGAACTTAGTTGTTACAAAAACAGTAAAAAAATAGAACTCAATACAAATTATTATTAACGGTAAACTAAACTTTTACCTTGAGTTCCAATCCAAAAGATCTGTATTAATTAATATCAACGCACGTTGGTATTTAATTAATAATTACAAGAGTGTCATACTTGAATGTAGAACTTGGTTGTTTTTATTCTCGATTACCCAACTCATTTTTGAATAAATATTTAATTATTTAATATTTTGCAATAAATTACAAGCGTTGATTCATCGCGCTTCTATTTTTTTTCTAGGCATTCCGATATTGACCGCACTTAGCTCTTGTCATCGTCTTAAAAATGCAGAATAACAAACGAAACCCATTAAAATACCAACTACTCCAAGTTCCTAGGGAAATGCACCACATTTATATTTATTCTAAAACGTATATTTTACTGCAGCTTATTACTACAATGCTTCCTTTGTGAAACGGAACCATCTCTTCCCTGCTCGTCTCCTGAGGTTGCTTGCGCTGGCTGCGGTATTTATTATGACTTTAGTTTATGTAGATTTCAACCTTATGTAAAAATAGCAATATATTTTATTCGGTGCTAATAATGCGCTAAGGTACAAGGCTATAACGGAAAACGGATTAAATGAAGTAAGTACTTTCAGAGTAACATTAACTGCCTAACCTTTTTTTATAGTTTGACTGAGTTACCAAGCCTTACGAATGCGCGGCGACGCAGGAGGCAGCATTGACGAATGAGTGAAAGGACGCCGTGAGCGTTGATGAATGAGCGGCCTCTACTGCTTCGCGTCTCGCTGCGTACACACCTAAGCCGACGTACGCACGGACGTAATAAAATCTCGGCGATTTTTTTTCTCATATTGGATTTTCAACGCTCTGCTTAGCCCCCAGAGTTTAATATCCAACAGTGTATTTTCTTGACGCGCTGGGATACGCACTGAATGCGCTCTGTTGGATATTCAACTCTCGGCTAGCGCCGAATATCGTCGAAAATCCAATACGCGAAAAAAAATCGCCGAGATTTTATTACGTCCGTGCGAACGTCTGTCAGCTAAGACGCGGTGCAGCGGTCTCGGTCAAACTATAACTAAGGTCTATTTATAAGCTTGTTGCCATTTGATGTTATTTACACTTAAATAAAACATCAATTTTGTGGTAGTGGAAATAAAGTTCATTTTAGACTGACTAGTACAGTAAAAAATCTTAAAAAAATATGAAGTTGTAGCGCAAACTGAACCTTATGTGTAGGCATTACATTTACATCCTATCAGTCACTCTAAGATTTCACAAAACCTCCATGTGCACTTGTATCCTGTCAAGTCGAAGGGTTCAATGGGAAAAGGTTCGATGCCGTAAAACAATCGGTAGAAGGTCGTACGGTTTTATGGGTCCGCACATTTACTCGAAACTCAATAACCGACTCAAAATTCTAAAACTTACTCAAACTAAATGTAAAATTACGGTTACAAAATGGCTTCTTACTCTGGACTATGATATGACTGAAAACTTCTTAATCTAAAAAAATAAGTTGATAGGTTCTGAATTGCGGATACATATCACTTTTTATATATTTATTATTCTATATCACAAACATCCACATAATTATACACATCCTCAGGTACATTCAGACACACTCTCAACACCAACACAAATATCTTAATTCATACACCCACACAAACTCACCATATCTCACATACACACACAACATCACAATCACACACAACATACATACATAAATGTTTAAGTATAAGTTTTCTTTGTTTTTTTTTTTTCTAGTAGATTAATTTGAAATTAAGAAAGGACCCCGCACAAAATGTTTGGAAAAAGCCGTTCGGCTAATTTGGCTGAAATTTTGGTACAATATAGCCTGTAATGTGCTGAGTAAAAGTCTATATGGGCGCAAAAAAAAATAATGGCCAGTTTTAGAGTTATAGCCATTTTTATGTTGAAGTCAGGAATATGATTTTTATGTTATAGTTGCTGCTAAAGAATAAACAAAAAGCCATCACATCATTCACAACATGTTCCAATTCATATATACTCTGAAGGGGTAGGTAGAGGTGTAATACACACATTTCGCATAGTAGACAAGTCGGCCGATTTTACTGAAACTTTGGGATCTTGTATTGAAAGACTTTTTTATTTCCATGGAGTATTTTTATTTGGAGATTTTACAATAAATATACAACATAAAACAATAAAGTCGCTTTTCATGTCTGTCTGTTGTAATTGTGGCCACAATGGATTTCACCCTCATTTTATAGAATATCAATATATTTATGAGGGAGTTGTATGTGTTCCTAGGTAGGTTACCTATAATACATTAATATCTAACTTAGGTGTAAAATGACCCATCACATAGCCGTTATCTACGTATACATTCTGTACATCAAACTAAGTAACATTAAGCAAAAATTATTACTGGAAAACGACTTTTGGTGTGAAACATAGCTGTTTACGCAGCAGGCAATGTAACGTACGCATAACATTATGCTATTGGGTAACGCCACGAAGTATAAGTTAGAACATTGAAAACTTGGTTTTTCACCTTTGGCCTTCAATATCTCCGTAACCAGAAGGTTCCCAGGTAGGTACGGTCTAGAACAAAAAAAATTTCACAAGTGTGGGGAGTACAATTGACTGTCGGCTTCGTTTAGCGTCTTTCTTTTCACACCCGTTATAGCACAGAGCACAGGTATCTCGATGTTTTGACATGTTGCCACATCAGCATATTGCACCTGAACGAAGCAGGGGCGGGTTGCTAGTCTGATGTAAAACTAAAATAATAATAATATAATAATATCCCCACCGTCGTATCTCTCCGTTGCGTTGACGTCGTGGTGGGGCGCGCTTCAAAGTCTAGGTCTGTGCCGGTACAGTTTACTTTGCCGGAGCGGGTCTAAAATGAGGAGCCAGACCAAGAAAGATACAGAAGCCAGCAGGGCAGCATGTGGCGAGCTGTTGGGCAGTTGCGACCCCACGAACCCTATCTCCTGGGAGAAATCTTATTCCTCATCTCTGGCTTGCCTTTATTGACCGGCTGGAGTGAACACTGATGAGGAACACAGCTTCCACCTCATTCTTGCCTTAATAATTTTTGCCTCATTCTTGGCTTGAGTGGAGATTCGCAAGAGCCAACGTGCTCGGAGGAACGAAGTATTCCAGTAAGTGCTCGTAGGGATCTTGACCATCTTCTAGGCTCTGGGTTTGTTCTGAAAGCCTAGGAATACCTCTCCACTCCTCAAGCACCTCAGGATATGTTGCCCCCTTGTCGCTACGTCATTAAGTATGTGTTAGCGATAGTTTTCGGGGGCTCCCCCCCCAGGCATTTTATCCGTGTACCTACTTATAAAACATTGATCAGGCAGGGGCCATAGTCCTTCCATAGTTCCAGGTCACCAGTAATCTTTGTATCGTGCAATAGTCCCGTATCAACCTGGGGTTGTCCTTGGGTGCACTTGCATAGTACATACATACAGGGATAATAGTCGGTTGGGGCCTCATTTCATTAAAAACGTCTAACGGGCCACGCGCGACTTGGCTTCGGCCCCTCCTATACCTTCCAAAGGTCCGGGACCACAGGGTACCGAGAAATGTAAAAGACCCTAAATAATAATATTAATAATACCAGCCTATTATTGTCCCACTGCAGACCAAAGGCCTCTTCTCATACAGAGAAGGCACGAGCATTGATCACCACGCTTGCTCAAGACGGGTTAGCGATTTCAGACTTTTAAAGCTATAAGTCCAGGTTTCCTCACGATGTTTTACCTTCACCGATATCAGTAATTGGTACTACTGTTCTGTCAGTCGGCATTTTGAGTTCTATTAGTATTGAAACTATGACTACAAAATTCAGTCCTACCAATCGCGTCAAGGGACAAGTTATAATGAACGCGCTGTAGTGCATCGATACCCATACATAAGTCAACACGTCATTCAAGTTTCTTTCACGTAATAATTATTTAAAAAGAAAAAAACATGATTGTATAACTGGGCAGTATGTTATCTATAAAAGGAGATCATCTATGTAACTGCAACATCTATACATACGAGTATAATAAAATTGCAGCGATGTTCAAAATGTACATTAATTAAATAAAGATACAATTGTTTTAAATTATATGTAATAAACAGTTTTACAGAAAACTGGTCATTATTTAACCTGGTGTTCAAATAAACTTTCAGTAAAAGGTTACAGACTGTAATTATTTTCCTAAAGTTGAAACTTTGCACGGCCGAACGACTTGTCTACTATGCGAAATGTGTGTATTACACCTCTGCCTACCCCTTCAGAGTATACAGACAAAGAGTTAATATGAATTGGAACATCTTGTGATTGATGTGATTGTTTTTTGTTTATTCTTTAGCAGCAACTATACCATAAAAATCATCTTCCTGACTTCAACATAAAAATGGCTATATCTCTAAAACTGGCCATTATTTTTTTTTGCGCCAATATAGACTTTTACTCAGCATATTACAGGCTATATTGTACCAAAATTTCAGCCAAATTGGCCGAACGGCTTTTTCCAAACATTTTGTGCGGGGTTCTTTATTGTAAGTTATATAATATGGCTACCTATTACACGCATATCAATATGTAAACGGAACGAAGGAGCCTGGATCTCACGACACAGGGAATCCTAGTGTGAGTTCCAGGAATCAACGCATTGAATGTAATTACTTATACAATAAATTATTCTTATTCATTACAGCAGTTTTTCCTAAAACTCGTGTTTGTTTACATGTTCGGCAAATATATTGCGAACGATGTATGTTGTGGTCAGCTTTCAGTATAACCGGGTACAGCAGACCACCAGTATTTTACATGGAGCTACTGCCTATGTAACCTCCACAACCCAGTAACTGGGTTACAAGGTTCTTATATGAAACATAAACGTAACTTGTTCCTTTTTATTTAGTTCTTGAATGTTTCTTCTTTTCGTGTGGTTAGTGACTAACCTTGTGTCAAAATTCAAAAATTCAAAATTCAAAAGTCATTTATTCAAACTAGGCTGAGAATCAGCACTTTTCGAACGTCAAAATTACATAAGACAGTCCCCCAAAAACGCCCGCCCTTCACCACTTCCTAGTGCTTTTGCTGGAGAGAAGAAGTGGCGCAACAAACTCCCCAGCAGCACAGCTGTCTGTTCAGTTAGAAAAAAAATTGATTCTATACAATAGTATGCAAATCATTTACATTACTCAACACAAATCATTAAATAAAAAAAAATATTTGCCATAATGACAGCTAGCACACGCCAATGTACCAACAAAAAAAAAAAAAAAAAAAAAATATCGAAAGCTAAACTCAAGCGAAAATGAATACTAAAAAAACTAAAAACGTAAACAGAACTTAATACCCGAATTATAAAGCCTCCAGGTATAAAGGGCGTGCCCGCTTACATATAGCTAATAAAACTGTAACTCGAAGTCACATAATTATGATAAACTAGGACCATCGAAGTAAAATAAATCAACAGTTAGGCAAGAATAATATAATGATCTTCTGTCGAGGTCGCTAGCTAACCACATATTGCAATACAACTCATTAAACAAAAACATTGTAATGAGTCGATTATGTCAATAATAAATGAATGTAAATGAAAATAAATTTACTTATACAGTCACTTAAAATAACAATTATATAACTCATATGACCTGTCAGTAGGTAAGCTAATTCTGGAGAAAGAACGTAAATATTGTCTTGAGTTAATCACAGCGACCAACTATTTTTATCGTTTAAGTAGTCGTTGATAGAGTAGTATGCCTTTGAACAAAGGTTGGATTTTACTTTAGCTTTAAACGCATTATAAGGCAAATCTAGCAGAGAAGTGGGTAGCTTGTTATAAAAAGTTATACCAAGCCCAACAAATGAATTATGAACCTTATGAAGCCGGTGAAAAGGAGCTCGTAATTTGTCCTTATTTCTGGTGTTAATATTGTGAATATCACTGTTCTTAGTATATAAGTGTATATTTTGCCTAATATATAGGATATTGGCGAAGATGAATTGTGATGCCACTGTGAGAATACCAATATCCTTAAAAAAATCTCTTAGAGAAACTCTGGCACCTAGCTGGTAAATTGCTCGAACAGCTCGTTTTTGAAGAACAAATATATTTTGAATGTCAGCGGCTTTGCCCCACAGCAGAATGCCATAGGACATAATGCTATGGAAATAACTAAAATAGACTAATCTAGCAGTATCAACGTCAGTGTATTGTCTTACTTTCCTGACAGCGTAGGCGGCCGAGCTAAGCCTTCCCGCTAGACTTGAAATATGTAGGCCCCACTGAAGTTTAGCATCTACTGTTATGCCCAGAAAAACTGCCGAGCCCACAGTTTCAAGCACCTCTTTATCTAAGACGATGTTGGGTCCTAGATTTCTAACATTGGGTAAAGCGAATTTTATACATTTCGTTTTCTTGGAATTGAGAACTAAGTTATTTGTTGTAAACCAATCCGTAACCATTGAGAGTGCACTGTTTACATCGTCAAAATCATGTCTATTCCTGTCTACTTTAAAAATAAGAGAGGTATCATCTGCAAACAGTACAACTTCACAGATACCCTTTAAAAAGAATGGTAAGTCATTGATATACACTAAGAACAAGAATGGACCCAGTATTGAGCCTTGAGGTACACCTAACTGAACTGGTAACCCGGAAGATTTCACACCATCAACATCTACACATTGGGACCTATTGTGTAAATAAGAATTAAGAACATCGAGAGCTTCGTTTTGCACACCGTAATGACGCAGTTTACGCAAAAGCGTGTCATGGTGCACGCAATCAAAAGCTTTGGAGAGATCACAGAAAACTCCAATAGCATTTTGCGAGTTCTCCCATGCGTTAAATATGTGTTTCAGCAGAGCAACACCCGCATCTGTAGTCGAACGACCTTTTGTAAAGCCATATTGTTCATTATGAAGGAGGTTATTTGAATTAAAATGTCTTAGCAACTGCTTGAGTATTAACTTTTCAAATATTTTACTAAATGCAGGTAAGATAGAAATAGGCCTGAAATTACCAACATCATTTTTATTACCGGATTTAAATAATGGTATGACTTTACTACTCTTCATGAGGTCAGGAAAAGTTCCTAAGTCAACACATTTATTAAAAGTAACAGCTAGATAGGGGGCTACGATGTCTATTATATTACTTAAAAGTTTAATGGAGATGCCCCAGTAATCACCAGTGTTTTTGGATTTGAGTGTATTAAAAACATTAATTACATCACGAGGCGTTACATGTTCGAAGCTAAATAAACGACTACTTTTAGACACACTACTAAGCAATAGGTTTTCAGCTTTAGACGGGGACGAATTTAAGGAGCGAGTCGTAGTTATAGGTATGTTGGCAAAAAACTCATTAAACGCCTCAGCTACGTCAGCTGCTTTAGTAACTAATTTATTGTCGACCATAATCTCAAGTTCTTTATCTTGTTCAACCGACTTACCAGTTTCATTGTTAATAATTTTCCAAGTGGTTTTTACTTTATTATTGGAATTTTTAATTTTATCGCTTAAAAATTTTGATTTAGCATAAACACTAACCTTTTTAAATAATTTTGAATAATTTTTGACATACTCTAGGAAAGGAGTATCAAACCTGTATTTTTTCAAACCATATAACTCGTATAGTCTCGCTCTACTTTTATAAATACCTGGAGTGGCCCATTGGTTAAAGTCAACGGTGGTGCCATTAATTTCAAGAGTTTTGGTCTTGAAAGTAGATTGGTACTCTTTTTGCACGACATCAAAAAGGGCTCCATAAATTTCATTAGGACACTCGTGTTCTACTATAGATGGTGTAATTCTATGAGCTATATTATTTTTAAACTTATTGCAACGACTAACTGTATAGGGCCTGCATTCTATTTTACGCGGCTTTTTATGTAATGGCATGGGGAAGCTAGCTAATAAACCGCAGTGGTCTGAAGTTAAGTCACTTAACACACATTTATTTTTGGCATCACAATCACTAAATATATTATCAAGACAAGTTGACGAAGATGCCGTGATCCTAGTAGGTTCAAAAAACAAGTTAATTAAATTATAAGACTTAAACAGATTAAGAAGTCTAATACTTAATGGAGTAACATCTAAAACATTAATATTAAAATCTCCACATAAAATTATACACTTATTACTTGATTTTAACCTATTGAGTGAATCCTCCATTACCGATTCAAAACTAGTAAAATCACCAGAGGGGGGTCGATAAACGCAAATTATAACGTATCGCTCGAGTTCAACACAAGACAACTCAATAGTGCGCTCGATGGAAAGATTAACTAAATCTAAACGTTGTTTACATTTCAACTTGTTTGAAACAAGAACTAAAGATCCACCGCGAATGGCGTTTTTTCTCACAAACGCACTTTGTACTGTAAAATTATCATCATTGATAAACACTACTTCATGTTCTTTCAACCAGTGTTCAGTCAAACATAACACCTGAACATCATAGTGCTCCATAAATAAACTTAACTCTAGCTCTTTGCCGGACAGACCCTGCATATTTTGATGTACAACATTGAACATATGCGGCTTATCCGTTGTCACACCTAATAGTTTAAACTACAAGGCGTATCAATAGTAGTGTAAGTACCACTACTAACAGTAATCGATGGTACACTACAAGTACCAGTGTCACTGTGTATATTGTATGCTAAAAGATTAGCAATTTGTCTCCTACAACTAGGTGGCAAGTACATGGTATAATTTGTCAGTTTGTAATCATTAATAAATTGATTACAATCAAAATATAAAATAGAGTCACTGTGGCGACAAGTCCTATTATAAATTAACATATTTAATTTGTAAATGTGCCTATTTTCCTCGTTAGACAAATATTTAGAATAAGGCAAGGCACAGATCAGAGTTTTAAAACCGCCCATGAGCCTCTAACTTGACTTCACATACCGTCAAAGCTGTGTCCATATTAATTCCTCTTCCATAAAACTTAGAAAGCTCATTACCTTTGTAACTATATTTAAATTTTCACTCTCAAAATAGAAGTACCTATGTGTTTTAATGAGCAATTCGTCAATAATTAATAGGTATGTGTGATCATCAATTTCTTCTATTCATGGTAGTGGTTAGATTATGTGTCTCAGAGTCAGAGATTCCCAGTGGGGGATATGTGCTCGGGTTTGGTTGGGTTGGTAGGGCTCGTTCTAATTCCGCCTCGCTAGCTACCACCATCGTATCTAAGTCTGTCGCCATAATATCAATGTTAACAGCATTGCTGTGTTTCGGCAGTTAGAGTTAAGATAGCCAGTAAAGTTCTTCTGTGGTTGAGGATTCCGTGAACCTCGCTTCCACCTTCGCCTGATCATCACTTACCATCAGGTGAGATGCAGGCTAAGAATTTCCCCGTTGTGAATTAAAAAAAAAGTATTTTAAAAGCGCTTTAGTAAGCCGCTGAAGCGGATGAATAGTCATAAACCGTTTGAATCACTTCAACAACCTAGTAGTTACTTATCAGGTATTCAGTATTCAGGAATCTACATTATTCTCACATGAGCTTAATATTCGCTGTGGCACGGGGGAGCTACTGCTCCCCCGTGCCGTCCCGTGAAGCTGACGCCCCCACTACTGTGGGGGCGTCAGCTTCACATAATTTAATTCATTGGAGAGGTATTCCAATAGTTATGATTGGCAGGATTAGGTCGCGTTTACACTGGAGATGTGTTGACGAAGAGAACTTAGTATATGTATAATAATATAATAATGTCATCTCTTAGGTTTTGGAGTGTTCCCTAGAGGACACAGGATCCAGGACCAGAAACGAATGGAATATCTAAAAGAAACTAAGACTGTAGAAAGATATGTTCAAAATATTGTTAATTGAAGGATATTATTTTTAGCTTTGAATTTGCTTGTCATTTAATTTTAGCAAAAATTCTGTTAAATTTTGCTTTATTTTGTATGTACGCCGTTAACGGCAAAACATAGAGATCTCTGTAACTATTTTATTTATAACATCTATTTTTATACATTTATTTATTTATGTTTAACAAAATACACCTTTTGAGAATGGGACATTTTGCGAATAGGACATTTCGCGAATGGGACATTCTGCGTCAAGACCCATAAAAACTATGACTTTGACTCTGACCGTCTTATTACAAAACACGGACTAAGTAATGGTTTAAACCAAGACTGAAAGGTCTAGGATTGTTACGGTAATAAAGATAGTAACAGGCTCAAAATATTTGATAAGACTAGTAGACTACCTAGTCTACTAGTCTTATCAAATATTTGGCAAAGATTACTTTTTGAATACCAAAAATATAGACGGTTGTCAATAGCGGGTATGATGTTCTTTACTTAACAAACGGTTACTACAGATTTTAGTTTAAATACACACAAACCGCACTTACCAACATAGACGTCCTTTATCTTACCAATATTAGTACCAGTCCCAACCATATGCAATTAACATTCAAATTCATCTTCAAAATCCATAGGTATGCTAATAACAAATTCCAGCCGTGTGGGTTCCGATAACCTCTGAGACCGGCACCCAGGATGACAATAGTCCTATTGTCATTTCGGCCACGCTCGGGTATGGTCAAGTACGCTCGGGAGTGATCGGTAATTATCGGGTACGATTCGATAGTCACGTCTCTGTATAGTAATGAGTGACTCGAATAATGCGTTTACGTTCATCATGTGTTGTTATTGGGTTTTGTTAAGTGTGAACGTGTCAATTGATGTTATTTGAGAAAAAATGGTGGAGTCATCACTCTACTGTCTACTGCATGTCTTCTTGTTCCATACTTCTCTACCTCCGTATCTTTTTGCGGATACTTACCGTAAATGGACACTCTGGAAACATATAATAACGTCACCCATATGTCTAAACAGCGTGAAACAAATTCGAGTTTACTGCTTACTAATCCTTCACCACTCTTGTCAGCTATCAACGTTAATAACTTCTTTGATAATGGTGGAAAACTCTTACTGAATAGATTCTGAAACGATATTATGACCAACCACCTTTTCAAAAATCAAGTAATCGCTGTAATCTGAAATATTTTTATATGCAGAACACAAAGACGAAATAACCCGAATAATTTCTGGACTAAAAGATAAATTAATGTGCAGTTGAACGGGACAATATAGCAATAAGATCCGTAAACTCTTTAATATAATTGGCATATATTTCGAATCTGTCTATCCTAAGAAATTTTCCCTAGCTGTCCTAAAAAGGCAGATGTAATCCTTGTCTTTAAATCTGGTAGTTAAGGCTTAATAAATAATTATAGGCCAATATCCTTACTCCCCTCAATATCAAAAATTATAAACATCTACTGTTTATCTATCTAAGAAAACCAATGTGTTAGAATAGATAATATCACGAGCGATGAGAAGAAAAGTACTGGTTTTTTGTGTTCCCCAGGGAAGTATTCTGGGCCCTACGCTATTCCTGATTTATATTAACGACATGTATAATTTGAATATTAAAGACAGCAAAATTATATCATATGCCAACGACAGGGTGTTAATGTTTAGCTCTAAAACCAGTAGCAAACTGTTTGTAATTGCTCAACTAGGTTTTAATTTCATTTCTAAAAAAGTATTATTGCGAAGTCTTCTGCGCAAACATCGGACTTGCCATGATCCATCGGCCATATTGTGGAAACATCAATAAACGCCACATGAGAACTACGCATCACCATGACGACACGCAAAATCCTGCATCGCGCAAGCAGAGTTTACCACGTGACGAGTATTACAACGTCCCGACTTTAATCGTTGGGCAGTTGCCTGCCAGACTCAACACCCGTCTGATCTAAGGATAATCCCTTTTCTATAGAGGATGAGTGAACTTTACACCCTGTTTCTCATACCTCTGTACTGGACCCCGACTTGACGTAATTGTACACCAAGCTTTACAATCAATATTGGATGAACATCTCACGTATGCTCTATTAGATTACGGCCGATAATTAAATATTGGTAGACGTGCATGTAAGGATCAATTTGGTAGACAAATACCGTGATAAGACGGCTTATCTAGGTGAACAGTTGGAAGTCACTTTCTTTCTTTTTCGTGTGGTTAGTGATTAACCTGATGTTTTTAGGCCATCCATGGGCCTCTGACTTGGTTTCATTTACCGTCGAGAAATATCTCTCAGGCATGCCGATTTCATCACGATGTTTTCCTTCGCCGTTTTTGAAGCAAAGTGACAATTATACAATAGCCACATAAATCTTAAAAGTCAGAGGTGCGTGCCTTGAATTCGAACTTGACACCTATGACTTGGTAGTTTGACGGTTACACCACTAGGCTATCACTAGGTCATTAGAGCAGTGGTGGCCCAGTGGTAACGGCCCCGACTTACGAGTTGTAGGTCGTGGGTTCGAACCCAAGCAGGCGCTTTACTTTGTGTAAATAATTTCATCACCACTGCTCTCAAAACGGTGAAGGAAAACATCGTGAGGAAACCGGCATGTCTTAGAACCAAAAAAATCGAAGACATGTGACTACAGCAGACTACATAGATTACAGCCCACTCCCTCTCACAGAGAGGAGGCCTGTGTCCCACCAGTGAGAACATTGATGGGCTGATGATGATGATGATGAGGTCATTAGAAGCTTTATATTAACTTGCTTCGTTCGTATTTGTTTTTTTTTGTGTCTTCCTTCACTCTTATAGTCCGATGGGACGGCAATCCGACACGACCAATCAGGCGCAGGGCCAAAAGCTTTTCGAGGCACGGGGGTATTATTATTAGACACCGCCAACTCTCAAACTCCGGGCTGTTACTAAAAAAATCCAATCGAACTCATCTCATTCTCAGCAGTAGCGCTCTCGACTACTAGACCAGCAACGAGGCCGGTGAGTCTGAGATTTTCGCCTCCAAAAAGCTGTTAAAATAATAAAATTGAGTTTTTCAGTAATATCAGTAATTTAGGAGCATATTTTCCATATGAAATTACTCAGTAGCAGCCCGGAATCTGGATTTGTGTCCATCGGTGGTTGATGGCAATCGGCTCGCCCCCTATTACATGGGACTCAAACATAATTGGCAATATGTAGATGCACTATAGGTACACCTCTGCCTAACCCTTCGGGGAACACAAGCGTGATGCTATTCAGATGCCATGTTAAGATTGTGTGCTAACCATCAGGTTCTCGTATCAAATGTTCAGAACCAAGCATAATAACGCCAGTTGCAAACAAGTTGATCAACTTTCGAAGTTAACTGTGCTCCTGGTTCGAACCAACTTGTCTATAACTAACCGTAATAGGTGTATAATTAAACCTAACCAAGATTTAACGAGGTAATGCTGTAACTAATTCAGATGCTAAAACAATGGAGAATGGAAAGAAGATATCTTAAGAGGGTGCATCCTAAAAGTTGGCAACGTCGTAAATAGCTGTCAAATATTTACCTGTTTCGATTAATTTGGAAATAATACTGTATGGAAATAAAAAATGTGGCTAACTAATTGACTAGAATATTAATAATGAATTGCAATTATAACATTGAATTTGATGTTGTACCCGTTTTAGGTGAAAAAAAGGCATTTGGAAAGTTTCCAAATACTTTTTTTACATCTAAAACTAGGGTCCATATTGGCTCACCTAAAGTTCTTTACCCGAAATTGTTCTTCCTAACGATTTGTAATCCGAATGATCACTCTCCCTAAAATGTTTCACCCTAAAGTTGTCATTCATACTATTTGTAGTGCTACCGGCGATGTTCATAACACTCATGTTTCCGAAAATTTTAAGAAATAATATCATTAATGTAAAAATATTTAAACTCCTACTGTTTTTTATCATAAAACGCTTTTATGCTACTGAGAGAACATAATCATGAACCAGATGCTTTGAAGGAAAAAGTTTGTTTTTAAACTATTTCTTGTGATTACAATACAACTGCATTATGCTGAGGTAGTGGCCTTTTTGGCCTCGCACAGGTCGTTTTTATTTAATTTTAATTTTTGGTTAGTTTGAACTCGTTTAATTGTTAGTTTTAGATGCTCCTTTTAGTTTATTTTTTATTTTTTTATAACTGTTTGTATTTCCTGTGCGTGTCCCAAATAAAATATTTTTCTTCTTCTTTCTTCTTTCTTCTAACTGTTCACATTTTTACATTTAGCCATTTTATTTTTGGTTATTCAATCAATCTTCCTAGCCTTTTTCCCAACTATTATGGGGTCGGCTTCCAGTCTTACCGGTTGCAGCTGAATACCAGTATTTTACATGGAGCGACTGCCTATCTGACCTCCACAACCCAATAACTGCGTAATACGATACCCCTTGGTAAGACTGGTGTCAGACTTTCGGGCTTCTGACGACTCGTAACGACTGTCAAAGATCCACAAATGACAGCCGGGACCAACGGCTTAACGTGCTTTCCGAGGCACGGAGGAGTCTCGGTATGTGAAGATGGTCACCCATCCACTGACCAACCCCGGCAAGCGTAGCTTAACCTGATGGATCGATCCGTGCGGCTTGTTATTACTTAGCCACGAGCTCCTCTTTTATTTTTGGTTATTGTTGTTACAATATATTTATTACTCTAACTATACCTGAGATAATTATGTCTAAAAACCAACTGTTTAGAATGATTAAAGGTCGTTTCACTGATTTTTGTCTTAAATGAATGAAATTCAGGTCAAAGTGTCGTCTTGGGGGCACTATGAAAAAAAAACGTAGAAAAATTTCGCGACCAATTTCGAGGTAACGCTCGCCGGCCGCTGCCGCGGCACCGCTCGCTTCGCTCGCTCGGCTCGCGCGTAGTTGGTCACAGTTCTAACCTAACCTAACCTAATCCTAATCTAAACAAAAAAGATATGACTTTGAATAATAGTGTAAAAGATGGTTATGTTGAGAAAATATAGGAAAACAAATAAAAGTATAATAGATGTTTATTGCTACTGACATTATGAAGTTGAATGCTTCGGAATTATGAACATTAGAGACAGAGTAGTTAGGAATTGTGATTGTTAGGATGAAAAATGTTAGGAAGAACATTTTCGGATTTCCAATTATCGGAGTTGAAAATTTAGGTGAACTTTGGCGCACCCCTAAAACTAACTATTCAGTGTTACTATATTAATTATTGCATTTCATAATCAATATTCTAGTTCGCTAGTTAGCCACATTTTTTATTTCCATACAGAAATATTATCAAATTAATAAAAACAGCGAAATATTTGACATCTATTTGCGACGTTGCCAACTTTCAGAATAAACCCTCTTAAGACGCTGATATTATGCCAGTGAGTTTGAGTGGTTAGCTTGCGTGGTCTGTACTGACTAGACGTCGTACGACCAGTAAGAGGACTCGCCCACCAATTAGCGCTGTCCCAAATTAGACGCATTATTAATCCTACTAATATTATAAATGTGAAAGTTGTAGTTGTAGTGTTGTTGTTTGTATGTTTGTTACTTAATCACGAAAAAACGGCTGAACGGATTAGAATTCAATTTGGCACACAAATAGTTTATAACTCGAATTAACACCTTAGTTCAAATTCAAAAGTCATTTATTCAAAGTAGGCTGAGAATCAGCACTTTTCGAACGTCACAATTACATAATATTATGTAATTTATGATAAATGACAATCCCCCAAAAACGCCCGCCCTTCACCACTTCCTAGTGCTTTAGCTGGGAAGAAGAAGTGGCGCAACAAACTCCCCAGCAGCACAGATGTCTGTTCAGTTAGAAAAACTTGATTCTTGATCATTTCCGACTTCCACGCGAGCGAAGCCGTGGGAAAAAGCTAGTTATACATAAAACAAAAAGTATTTTTATAAAACACGTATACAAAAAGATGAATAATTAAATTATGTTTAAAATGGTGAAGGTTTCAGAAAAATACGCTTGATAGATTTTGCGTGATTCTCAGTTTTTTATCCGCGTTAGACATAGCTTTACAAATTAATTTCACTAGGTATCTCACCGCTGCATGATAAGCCTGTAACTAGTAACTGCTAACTACTGACCTTAACACTAAACTAATCCATTCTCACCTGGTTCCAGAACGTATTAATTGAATTGTCCGGGTGTGGCGCGTGATTAATTAGTGGTAATTGACATGCGCAGTTCATAGCTACCTACGTATGAAATACTTGTTAGTTATTATAGGTTAGCTGGTGAAGGCCGTAGGAATCCGTTGGATGCGAAACTCAAAACTCAAAGCATTTATTTCAAATAAACCAATTACAGGTACATTCGAATAATTGTCAAAGGGTCGGTTAGTCAGAAAGATGAAGGTAGTTGGCCATTCCAAAGCGTAGTTCCTATGGAGAAGAACGGGCAAGAAACCCCGCAAACGCTCTTTTCGAAAATATTGGTTACATCATTAATGTTCAAATTATAAATGTGAGAACAATGTAGAAAGACGTGCACGTTAAAGCTGTTTTCAGTCCAGCGCGATTTGTCGCGCGACGCGACACGAACAATACAAACAAGACAAATCGCGCTGGTCTGAAAACAGGTTAAAAGCGTCCGTAATAAAAATATAATTACAAAAGCAATTCTAAAATTAATATAAGCCGTGGCAGCTAAGAGCAAAAAGCACAGAACGGAGTGGCGATGCTGGGGGACCTATGGGCCACTGCTGGCAGTCGACGTCTTTCGGCTGATATGCAAATTCTCAATTCTTTATTGCATTCCACAATGTATGTTCTTAGGTGGTAAACATTTGCTTGAGGAACAATCGTGGACCCTGCAAAAGAAAGATAGTAGGTAGAGATGAGGACTTATCGTATAACTTCTAAATCTTAAAATCTTATTCTAAAAAAAAAAAAAAAAAAGATGTGTGGCACTCGGGGACTGCCGCGGCGAAGCTATTGCATAGCATTTTTTATCAACTTATGCAATTGTAAAATATTAACCCGAATACAAGAAATAGCAATGATGACATTGACAGGAACTGTTATTCACATTTATAGTTTTTAAAACTTGACACAACGTAATGGGAACATCAAACTAATAAAAAGGTTTTAATTTAACTATTAATAGTCAAGGATCATTCGTCTAAGTAAATTTGAACTTTATTGTCAAACAGTTAAACATAATTTTCAATACAACACTCTCGTATCATTCATCTAAGTTAATTTGAACTTTGTTGTCAAACAGTTAAACATAGTTTTCAATACAACACTCTCGTATCATTCGTCTAAGTAAATTTGAACTTTGTTGTCAAGCAGTTAAACATAATTTTCAATACAAAACACTAATTACGTTTGCTGCGATCAGAGGACTGAAGAAAAACCGAAATGATCTTAAATGAATTTAATACTACTTAATATTACAAAATTAACCCTATGAGTGATGATTCCACCTCGAAGTAGGAGAATAGAATGATCTCTCTTACAATTCATTGAACCAATTTAAACAGGCACTCGCGGAAGCGATTGATGTCACAGCCCGTGCATCAGCGATGCTAGAAATTAGCGAGGTCGGCACGGATGCAACATCAGCGACCTTCAATAAACAGGCACTCGCGGAAGCGACTGATGTCACAGCCCGTGCATCAGCGATGTTAGAAATTAGCAAGGTCGGCACGGATGCAACATCAGCGAACTTCAATATAGTGGCGCTATGCAATTAAGGTCGACGCGGATGTAACGTCAGCGACCTTCACATAGTAGCGCTACGTAATTCCTCCCCTCTGAGAACGGCGACTATTTTAGCACGTTGAGTGAAAATGTTGCCGGAAGTTCGTCGGGGGTTTCCTTCTGTACCAAGGTTGCGACGGGTGGTTGCTGCCCCTTTTCCATAGTGTTAGTACATCTGCATAGGTAGCGCCGGATCATTGCAGTGATAACGAGTACGCTCGCAACTAATAGTACTCCATAGAATGGGATTGTAGTGTGGTAAAGAGCGTCAGTCTGCACGTTCTCAAGTTGAACGGGATTTTGTATCATAATTTGGTCCTGGATGCTGTGAAGTCCTTGTAGATCAATAGAGTTCAGATTGACGTGGGTGGCTGTGGTGGTCTGTTTCTCAGCGTCGTAGGGTATTTTCATTAACATCAATGGTTGGCCATTAATTTCGTCGTAAATGTTTGCAATTGTGAACTCTTCGGATTTCAGATAGCATCCAATAGGAATCGTAGCAAGGTAACTACCCTGAAGCGATGTGTAGTCTTTTTGGTTACAGGTTAATTGTACCTTCGTTTCTTGAGGAAAGGATACGACGTAATGTTGGTCGTCGAGCTCCTCCATGGCTTCTCTTGTCAAGGTGACTGTGGTAAACTTGCAGGAGCCTTGAAGAGCTTGGTTGGTGATTAACTCCTGGACGCGGTCAGTTTTGGTGCGAGTCTGATGAGTAATGTCCTTCTCGCAGAGGTACCAGTCTTTCAGCTTCGGGCATTCAGCCTCTATGTACACATGTAACATCTCGTTAGTTGCAAGGAAAGGAAAGGGTGGAATAAGAGCTTGTGCGTGTTTATTAGGAACCACGGAGAGTCTATAAAAATCGTAACTATTTTTAGAAGAGATGGAAATTTAAATACGAATACTATCTGGTTATCTACACAGTATGATCCCGGTTTTATAATGTCATAATTATCTCTAGGTTCTAGATCTAAAATTTGCTCTTCGGCGTAAGTAGTCTTAGGTTTTTTTTTCCCATTGGCTCTAGCATTTCTACGTCTATCATAGAGTGTAGTGTATACTACTCGCACGAACAAAAGCTAAACTATCTTCTATCCTAATTAGTCCCTGAGTTAAGTCTTCTACATTATCGCTTAGAACTTCTAGTAGTTGGGCAAAATGAGCATGTTTTATTAAACTATTTTCTCTTAGTGCACAGCTTTGTAATATGGTCTCTAAGGTAGTGTTAATTTTAATCTGGTACTATCTGTGTAATTACGCTGTTATATTTAGACATCTACTCTTTACTTATACTAATGTGATCATTGAATTCGGTCCCTTGATTACGTTCTAAGATTTGAATTGCCTGATTATAGCTTACCGCATTCTCGTGATCTAGGTTCCCGGTTAGGCTTTTTATTGTTGAACCTAGCCCGTCTGCGAGACCTCTTTTAGTTCTATTGGGTTCTAAAGATCGTAATGGTTTTAGGACATTGCCAAGTTTGCTAGCAAGATGCTCCAATTGGATTTCGTATAACGCGTAGGTGTCAAATGGCTCGGTAACTACAGGTCGTGTCTTTACGTCATTTACAATAGTGAAACATATCTGTCTGCTAAACTTATTTAATAGCTCGTCAGTTATAAGAATTTCTAGCATGGGGTTCGCAACGCTTATATGTACTGTTTCGGTCGGGGAGTTTGGTTTGCCAGGGGTGGTTTCTGATTGATTACCCATTAAGAAGTTGAGTTCATCAGTTTCCTCTGTTAAGGACATGGCTTCTTTGGTGTGAATCTTAAATTTAAATTTACGTCCAAATAGGTAGGGTCTGAGATATTTCGCAGCCCGAAGTATTGCAAGTAATTCCTTCCCTACAGTGCCATAGTTCATCCCGCTTTCATTTAAAGTTCGGGATGCATAACGGATAGGCTTATCTGAATTTATAGGTCTTTGGGATAAAGCAGCGCCGATGGCTACATTAGAAGCGTCTGTCGTCAAGTTAAATTCTTTACTGAAATCTGGATACTGTAGGATGGGGTTTATCGCGGATCGAGTTACCAATGTATTTTCTTTCAAGTCTATGCGAGTTTCCCAGTTATTTAATAGATCTGAACCGATGAGGCCGTCGAAATAATTATGAAACCGATAGATGAACAACTTCATGCTATTGGCGTCATTAAACTCCGCGAAACATGGCAAGGTTATGGAATAGTCGTTCCTGCTTGTTGCGTGTATGTTGGTTATCTCAAATGGATCGAAATTCAGAGGATACTCGGCGAAATATTTTTCGACAGCTTCGGGGCTAATGAAAGATTGATTGGCACCTGTGTCTATTAAAAGTTTTAAAGGTGGGTCTCTAATTTGTATGTAGGGAAGTTGCCTCTGTGTCTGAAGGTTCAGTTCTACTTTGGTTTTTGTGACGTCGAAGCGTCCTTGAACATCCTGCTGAGCATGATTAGTCGTACTCTTTTGCGATTCATCAAATACCTGGGCGTCCGTTGTTACATTGTAATAAGTCGAGTCAGCGGCTAGACTCGGGTCAATGTCACTGCTGTCGTAATCAGTATAGTAATTGTATTCTGGTTCGTAGTAATAGTTGTAATTTGAGCCGTCATATGTCATGCACTCATTCATATTCACTTCCCGGGATTTAAAGTAATTTGAGGGTGGTGGATTGCCAAACCTGTTCCAGTCATGGACCGCTGGCGTATTCATTGGGGGTAAAGGTCTGGGGGTAAAACGTTGAACCCCACTCATTGGCTGAGGGCCTTGAGGTACATTATCTCGGGGTGGTAATATAAGTGTGTTACTACGGTGGTTGTAGCCAGGAGGTGCCACACTGAACTCTCTTGGTGTGTTCGTTGGCATACGTTGTTGGTGTTGTGCCGGTGCAGGGAATTTAAAAGGTTGGGGTGCAGGTCCCGCTGGACGCTGTTCCATGGGTAATGGCCAATTAGGTACTGGTGTCAGGAAGTTGTGAGGTCGTGGGTTAAACGCGACAGGTGTCAGAGTGGGATGAGTGACTTTAGAGGGAACTTGGGCTTCAGGGGTCTCACGTTGTTGCAAGTACATTACATTGAGTTCTTCTTGTATGAACTCAAGCGCCTTTTCTATCGTTGGTGGGCGCATGCAACGTATACGGGATCCTAAGGGTTCTTTTAATCCTCGAACATATGCCTGCACGGTAGCCTTTTTATACAAGTCACGTTTCGCTGCTATAGTCGTCGATACAGTCTCATGTAAAGTCACGTATGTCATGATCGTACTAAACAACGTTTGGCAATGATCATAGAATTCTTGTGGTGTTCTATTACCCTGAGTAGTTAGAGAGAGGTCGTGGTACAATGCGATTTCATCACGTTGATCCGAAAAGTTATTAATCAAGGCAGTTCGAATCCCTAGCCAACTCTCTGGTATTCCATTGGCGTTAATAATACATGCCGCGGTCCCGGTTACCTTATTAAGTATACCGTTCAGTAAGCATAGATTGAAAAATTCGCTGCCGGGTTCATTACTTAAATACTGCGCAGCTAACGAATCGCAAATCCTAATAAAACGGGTAAGGATATTTGGGTTGCCGTCAAACTCTGGAACAAGGCGAAGGGCCTTGAAAATGGTATCTGGGTCACATTGAGCCATATTGTCTAATCCTAATTTATCTAAAGTTATAAGTTATATCCCTATTTACATCTACTGCACGTTGGCGAGTCTGTCGATTCAGACTCCCGCGCACTGGAAGCCCTTGGATGGCAATCTTGAGGGTTAAGATTTAAAGGGGTGCAACACGAGAATGATTCAAGTGTACTTACAGGTATTTCATTTCTGATTCCTCGCTGTGAATCGATGGCTGGATTCTCCTTCTGGTCTGCAGCAGGTCCGTAGATTCAGGATACCCGGAACGGTGCTTGACAGCCACCCGAGTGACTCGCGACGCGACTATCGATGTGAGATAGATAAGAGTCCCGATATCTCTCGCGGATATCCTACCGACTGCGCCAATTACGTTTGCTGCGATCAGAGGACTGAAGAAAAACCGAAATGATCTTAAATGAATTTAATACTACTTAATATTACAAAATTAACCCTATGAGTGATGATTCCACCTCGAAGTAGGAGAATAGAATGATCTCTCTTACAATTCATTGAACCAATTTAAACAGGCACTCGCGGAAGCGATTGATGTCACAGCCCGTGCATCAGCGATGCTAGAAATTAGCGAGGTCGGCACGGATGCAACATCAGCGACCTTCAATAAACAGGCACTCGCGGAAGCGACTGATGTCACAGCCCGTGCATCAGCGATGTTAGAAATTAGCAAGGTCGGCACGGATGCAACATCAGCGACCTTCAATAAACAGGCACTCGCGGAAGCGACTGATGTCACAGCCCGTGCAACAGCGATGTTAGAAATTAGCAAGGTCGGCACGGATGCAACATCAGCGACCTTCAATAAACAGGCACTCGCGGAAGCGATTGATGTCACAGCCCGTGCATCAGCGATGCTAGAAATTAGCGAGGTCGGCACGGATGCAACATCAGCGACCTTCAATAAACAGGCACTCGCGGAAGCGACTGATGTCACAGCCCGTGCATCAGCGATGTTAGAAATTAGCAAGGTCGGCACGGATGCAACATCAGCGAACTTCAATATAGTGGCGCTATGCAATTAAGGTCGACGCGGATGTAACGTCAGCGACCTTCACATAGTAGCGCTACGTAATTCACTCTCCTTAGGTACTCGTATTTTTGTTACGGAATTTCTGGATTAGGTCTCCACGCTCAAGGCCCGCGATAGAAGCTATGCAATAGCTTAAAACATTTTTTGTGTATTTCATATGAGTTTCAGAGATTGATCATTTAGATATTCATTTACACTTTAATAACATTAACATAATAATATTTTTTTTAATTTATTTGTGAATAGATGGAACTTTTTTACATTTCTAATTAATTCGGGTAATTTATTAAATATTTTTGTTGACATAACTGATGATGATGATTATGGTTTCTATACTAGCCGGTAGGTACAATATTTGGCATAATGGTGACTCGCCCGAATCCGGGCGAATCGACCATTTTAATATTTTGGTTATAGTGTTGTTTTGGGTATAAAGTGCCTTTTTTATGCTATTAAAACTGATTTGCGTGTCAGCCTCGTTGGTCTAGTGGTTGCAAGCGCTACTGCTGAGCATGAGGCCCTGGATTCGATTCCCAAGTCGGGTAAAGTGTTATTGGGTTATACTATCAGGAATTTCTCAGTAGCAGTCCAGGGTCTGAATTTGTGGCCGGTCATCAAAGTCATCGAACTTAACACGTTCAGTGCCACATATGGGATGCTGGGAGCCCTCACAGAGGGCTCATTTTAAATGTAGGTTTTTCTTAGCATATACAGCATTATAAACGGTGAAAATAAAATCTGACGTATATTTAAACAAACGTTTTAAAATCCAAGTTTCTGTACCTATAAACCCTTTTTGGATCGGACAGGTCTTTTTTTACATATTGTATATACCAATAACCTGAAATATGGTGTAACTTTTATTTTTGGGGAGAAACAAAAGTGGTATCGTAGGGGATACCATACAAAAAACAAAGTTCAATAGAAAATAATACTTGTTTTTCTCTTTTCAGTTATGTGTTGCAGTCGGGTTTTTTGTTCTTAACTGACTAGCACTAGTATGTTATCATCGTGCAATAATGAGAATAAGTTTTTAAATGAAAAACGTGAAATGATGATAATGAAAAGTGATCTTGAAGAACATAACCCCAAATGTCTTCTTATGATAATCATATTATAACACAACTGATTTCACAATCTCTTCACGACATCAGAATACATTGTCCTTTTGTCTTAACAAGTTGTCGGCAAATACGCAATTAACATAGACAAAGCAAGTCAAATAGCTCAATGACTAACTTTGCGACGACAGACAAAGACATGTTCTCTTACTGAACAGTGTACACAAGCCAACAATGTCTCTCTGTTCATTACGTACCTAGCTGTTTACAAGAAAATACGTAACATTGGATAACAACAGATGAGGAGTATTGAGAAGATCCGGCAGTTTTATTTATTAAAACTTTACGCAAGTGAAAAAATATAGTACAAAAGCGTACCTACCAGTCAACTTTAATGTACCATTTCAACTTTAATCTTCGTGCAGACAAGCGCCACGCGAAGGTGCGACGGCTACACCGGCTATTGTTATCCGTGAAGTTTTCTTAGAAATTGTATTGTTAGTGTCGCGTAGCGCGACAAGTCGCGCTGGTCTGCACAAGCCTTTAAAGGACACGACTGGATTCTATCTATTTCTATGAAACCAACGACGTGTCGTTAGCTACGGAAGGTATTTTATTTGTTGGTAATTTTAATTGTTGATAGAGCGTTTACGTCGTACGGCATTTCATACCAACGTTCAAGCCCTTATTTTTCGAAATGAAAGAACCGATTTTAATGAAACTTCATACACATATGCAGGATACAAAGGTTTAAAAACTTAGTTAAGTTATTGGAAGATTTGTATTTAATGACAGCTTTAAAAGTTAAAGTTCGCTTCTACAACTGGCTGTTAGTCAGTTTTGACAACTATATTTCTATTGTTTGATAGAGGAAACCACTAACAATAACATAACATCACGTCTCTTTTACAAAACAACTAACTATATGGAACGTTGATTCGACGCATAGGATTTTGGTTTCTACTACTACGTTGTTGTTTGTTGTTATTGTTGTGTTGTGTTGTCGTATACGAAACTCAAAACTACGCGTCAGATGCTACGACGTAGTTCTTACTACGCCGTAGCATCAGCGTAGATCTCATCTTAAAACTTGTTGATATTTTGTAAAGCATCAAAATAATAAATGTTTTTTTAAGGTTCATAATTTTTCTTTTAGCCCTACAAAGTTCTGGACATGTTGCAGGTTCTTAAGAAAAAATACACCATCGAAAATTCTGTAAAACATGATCTCAGAGTAAAAGTATAACTAAGCCCTTTTTGATTTACGTGGAGAAATATAATAGAATTTTTCCGATATTCGTTCACCACGTTCTAAAAGACCTTCAGCGTAGACAATTTCGTCTCCTATTTTCAACAGCAGATGAAGCGATCAGAACTTTTCACGTGAAATCGCGTTTGCTATCAAACAAAATTGATATTCGGCACCATATCGCTCTAAGTGTGCTGTCTCGACAGAATTCTTCTAAATTATTACCACTTAGTTCAATGTTCTGTATTTTATAGGCACCTGAACGTCTTTGCAATTTTATACATGAGATTCTTTTATAAAAGCAGAAGGTCTAATTCGTACAATGCATTATTGCTTACATATAGCTCATTAGTCAAAGAGCGAGCGAGAACTTATAATGCAATATGCAAGCGATTATATTTCGGTCAACTCGTATGCATTCTTTTGTCTACTATAATAATTTATATATTATAATTATAATATTAGCTTGGACCCTGCTCCTGATACTGGTGGGCTATTATTTTTTATATGTTTAATTTTTTGTTAATGATTATTATAAAAATATTTAAAAATATATTTAACTAGCTTCTGCCCGCGGCTTCGCCCGCGTGGATGTCGGAAATTATCCCACAGGAACGTGTAACATGTCCTAAATCAGCGGGGTAATTGCGTAGCACTTACAATAGCAATGGGTTTCATTTTGACAGTTCAACAATTAATTGCGTTATTTACGTTATTTCTCGAACATAATTATTAAGCAATAGCTTCCACTTGGCGCTCTGGCGCGTCATCCCCTGGCTGGCCCGCCCCTCCACCCTCGTTCTGTGCGCCGTCGACTCAATATCGCAGGTCATTCTTATCGTTCTAACTTTTAAACTATTTGTCCAAATTACTTAGTGTAAAAGACAAACATTATCTACATTAAATACCAAAAGCGATGAAGGTATTTATTTTGATAAGAATTAACTAAATACTCTAAAATATGCAATGTAAAAAAAGTATTCAACTTAACTGAATTTATTGCTCACTATTTTGGTTATAAAGGCTTCCACATAAAAGGTAGATAGATGCTGTCGCGGACTTTTATTTAGAACTCTTTAAGACAAACAATCCCACAATACATTTTCTTCATGTAACTCTAACGGTTTAGGCAGCACACGCAGCATACGGTGGAGGTCTGCCCGGCTTGGGTGGACCACCGCCGTGTCCTCGTGGAGGCGATCGGCGGCGGTGGCCTCTCGCGTACGGCCCTGGTTCAGGCCATGGTGCGGAGCGAGAGGGCATGGCAAGCCGTCACCTCCTTCTGCAAAGCAGTAATGCTCGCGAAGGAGAAGGTGGAGCGCGCGAGGGAGTGGCAAAGGCCACGCCCTACCAGCCCTAGCCGCCGCCGCCGTAGGAGACGTCCCGGGCGTCGGGAATTGATAGCCGATTTCCGGCCACCGTAGGCGCGGGCCTGCGGACGGAGAGCAACGGGCAGCTCGCCGTCCGATAAGGAACAGGCCCGGGTCGACGGCGCATCGTGTTCCACGCGCGCCTCAAAGAGATATCAAGGATCGAAGGAACACGACCGTGTGGGTTTTAGTCAGTAAGAGTCTGACACGCCCTTCCGCTCCGCCCAGAGCGGGAGAAGTCATTGGATGATTAACCACCCAAAAAAAAAAAAAAAGGCAGCGCACGCAAAGATAGATCTCAGAGGGCAGGAATTTTTCCCACTTACTTGATACTTATCGTTATATTATGGCCAAATCACATAAAATCTTTATAAATTGTAGCCTATGTGTTATTCTAATGTATAAGCTACATTATTGTAAAGTTTTATCAAAATCCGTTCAGTAGTTTTTGTGTGAAAGAGTAACAAACAAACATCCATCCATCCATCCATCCATCCTCACAAAATTTCGCATTTATAATATTAGTTTATAATATTAGTAGGATTAATGTAGGGCAGTGTTTTTCAACCTTTTTCATGACTTGACCAAAAAATTTTCGCGACCTCGACCATTCGAGAACAATTTGAACTCAGTCGAGATTCCCGCTGAGTCGAAGTTTCTGCAGCATGAAACCTAGCCTGATGTTCCCGAGTTGCAGAGAGCCTTGCCTCACGACCTTCCTCAGATTCCTGTGATCGAACTAATCTCATCCTTTTAGCATTTCTGCTACATTGGGAGAGGTTGGATCTTCTTCGAGGCATTCTTACAATAAAATAGTACTTACTACTTAACACACAGTTATTTAGTAAACACGTACTATCGTAAACAATTAAATTATAAATACTTACAGATTATTATACAGTCTAAAATTATCACAGTTTAAGTAATAAGTGTTAAGACGTGTAAACCAAACGTACTAACTTTATAAAACAAAATAATTGCTAGAAAAATTAATTACTAACCTGAGCTAATAAACTTATAGTTAATAAAGAAAATCAAGAAAAGAAATGCCTAACCTATACCAAATACTTATATTATTTATATACAAACCCTAAATAAAAATTAAGATAAGTATACCGAAAATCAAGGAAAGAAATGCCTAACCCTTATAACAAATGTTCGATGTGATTCTTTAAATTGACATAACTTTTTTATTTATGAACCGATTGACATGAAATAAACACTAAATGTTAAGTGAAGCTTACTACAATATATTAGTGAAAACCGCATCTAAATCGAATAAGCCGTTTCTGATATTAGCGTGCACAAACACACAGACAAACAGACAAACAGACAAACAGACAAACCGACAAACAGACAAACAGACAAAAAAAAAATTAATTACAATCTCGGGTTCAGCATCGATATAATAACAACCCCTGCTACTTTTTTTTCATATATTTCCATTGTACAGACACCACTTTTCTACAATTTTATTATATGTATAGATAAGTATAAAAATGAATAAACGAAATAACAATATTATAAAGAGGTAAAAGTTTGTTTGTTAGATTGTAAGTTTATTTGTTTGTAGGGTAGGTAATCTCCAGAACTACCAGTTGGATATGATATATAATTTTTGCTTTGGAAAGCCTAATTTCTGAGGAAGGTTATAGGCTCACGGATGAAGTCGCAGGCAGAAACTAGAAAGTGATATTTTGGAACGTGAAAACTCACACGGTACCAACGGGTTTTGAAATGCATAATTTTGTCTCATATTCCTTTAAATCTTAAGTTGGATGTAACTATCAATTGCTTATCAACACAAACTAACTTTTTATAGATGTTGCAGTTTGTGTATAGTTGTAGGTATTTCTAAAGGTGGCTGCATACGGCATGATTTTATGGACGACAGACATTTCAATAGCGAATTTTGACTGTATTGCTATCCTTATAAAGATCAAAATCGAAGTTGGCACAGCTGTGGTTTTAAGACCCACATCATGCTATTTTGATTTTTATGTTGTTGGCAATCCAGTACAAATTCTCTTTTTAAATTTATGGGCGATCGTATCTGTGGATTCACTCGCCGCCTCTCAGAGTGCGTTTGCATAACACAAATCTCACATGAACTCAGAAAAAAACGTGCAAAAAGAAGTAAACCTACGGTTGAAATGAAATGATTTTATTTTCTATAAATAGGGTTGTACAAAAAATACTTTTATACGTTAATAATATTTTAAAAACTAAACGAGGTCGGCGTTTCCTATACGACTACTCTGAGAAGAAAGGACGAAACAAACTCAGAGGTCACAGTCTCTTTTAAAATCCAGACATAATCTTGGTCAGATCATGTGAAGACCATGTAGATTGGTATCTTCTTTTGAGGAAAGAACCATAGAGATTGAGTGGACCTGTCCAATCAGTGCACGCATTTATCAGTAATCGTGCAGATTCGCAGGATTCAAGATAATCGCTCAACCAGAACAAATAAAACTTTTTACAAATGACACTTTTGTAATTTCTTTCCTTAATCAGACTGAACTAAAGTAATCTTAGCTCGTAAAGCAAAAGTGTTTGTCTGTGGCTGGACTTAGAACTTTTCAAAAGATATTATTCTTCAGGATCGTTTGCCGTGATTTGATTTTTTCATAAGATTAAGAGGATTCTGAAAGTGGGCATCGTCGTAAATAGATGTCAATTAATTCGTTGTTTTGATTAATTTTGCAATAGTTAGCCACATTTCTTATTTCCATACAGTAATGTATGGAAATAAGAAATGTGGCTAACTAGCCAAATAGAAAATTGATTATGGAATGCAACAGTTAATACTCGTATCGTAACACCGAATGTTTAGTTTAAGATATAAAAAAAAGTTTTTGGAAACTTTCCAAACGCCTTTTTTACACCAAAAACGGGTACAACATTAAATTCGATGTTATAATTGCAATTCATTATTTATAATTATTTTCACTAATTAGCCACATTTTTTATTACTATCATCATATCATAACAGCCGAAAGACGTCCACTGCTGGACATAGGCCTCCCCCAAGCACCGCCACTTCGACCGATTCTATGCTTCCCGCATCCAGCGAACTCCTGCGGCCTTTACCAAGTCATCGGTCCATCTTGTGGGAGCCCTTCCGACGCTACGTCTTCCGGTACGTGGTCGCCACTCCAGAACCTTTCGGCCCCATCGGCCATCTGTTCTGCGAGCAATATGTCCTGCCCATTGCCACTTAAGTTTGGCAATTCTTCGGGCTATGTCGGTTACCTTGGTTCTCCTGCGGATCTCTTCATTTCTGATTCGATCACGTAGGGAAACTCCAAGCATAGCCCTCTCCATTGCTCTTTGGGTGACTTTTAGCCTTCGGATAAGGCCCATTGTGAGCGACCACGTTTCAGTGCCATAAGTCATCACTGGCAACACGCACTGGTCAAAGACTTTCGTCTTGAGACACTGTGGCATGTGGGACGAAAAGATATTGCGTAGCTTCCCGAACGCTGCCCAGCCGAGTCGGATTCCACGATTGACCTCTTTCTCGAAGTTGGACCTACCTAGCTGGACAGTTTGTCCAGCTAGGTGTTGTGTTTTTTGACAGCTATTTGCGACGTTGCTAACATTTGGGATAAATGCTCTCGAATCTTCTGAAATAAAATTGTAGGCTGTTTGTGTTTTTAAAATATTTTGTGAGAGGAAATATTTTTTACATAGGGGTATAAGTCACGCCTGAAGAGGAAAATATTTGCATAAAAAGAAATTGCCACGTGCAAGAATTTTAGGATATATTGTTACCTTTTATATGTTATCCTTCTCAGTCATAAAATATTGACGTCAATAAACGGAGGGGATTTTTTTCCGCTTTTGTCATTTTCTTTTAAAATAAAGGAGTAACAAAAAAAAAAACTATATATACTATAATATTATTATAATGGGTGTAAATGGGTGGATTGGGTAGTGTGGTAACTGTAGTGCCCAAGGAATGATAGGCTCACTATTTCGCACTAATTTTAAAGGCTACTTACACACAGTGCCGGCGGCGGGACCGCTGGCTTTTGCCCGGCAGCGGCACTACTTTGTGCGGCTCCCGGCGGCCTTAAAGTTTCCCAGTCTTACTCCAGTTTACTAGACACCTAAGCATTCAATAGTAAGTAGGTAATCATTTATTTATCAAAAACTTAGCCTAGGTATTTTTTTTTTTTTTTTGCATTGCCTAATTCTTGAGGAAGGTTATAGGCTCACGGACGAAGTCGCGGGCAGAAGCTAGTATTTCTATAAAATTTAACGGTATGAAATAATCTGTGTCTTTTTTGAGCTATCCAAAACACTTCCATTCATTGAGTAAAAGGTCAAATATTAGAACAAAAATACAATTATTTTATGTTCCTTTGAAGTTTTCTTACACTCAGCGCTTCTACCTTATTTACTGCTATTATTCTACACTAAATTAAGGCGGCAATATTAGCTGTTTGTAAGCTATATAACAACCAAAATATGTGCAGTAATCACTTTACAAACTACCTTGTAATAAAATTGTAATACGATAAATATTACTCCAGCCAAACAAAATTGCCCCATAAAACGATGGAGGTAAGATTGAGATTCGAATTAAGGAGGTTATGATAAGAAGTTTAGTCGAAGGCATGTTTTGAGAGGCGATGATTGATGACTGTGGAAGCTATTTTGATGCCTACAAACCCCATGTTATGGTGAAATATTAATGATAGGGTGAAAACAAAATATGCAGGGGATGGAGGGTAGATAATGACCGCGCTAAAGGATATTGGACTAGTGCCTAAGGTCATGGTCACTTACCGTATCTTTCAAGCGGTTTGGAGCTTCATTTACACGTGTTCAGTTTTTAGTAAAGAAAGAAAGAAAAAATATACATTTATTTAGCACAGACTAAAAGGCACACAACACAAGAGAATTCTTGTGTGTGAATGGGCCATTTTAATGCCCAAAAATGATAAAACTGCAGCGATCAACCGCAGTATTCTCTCGCAAATTGAAGGGACTGAAGTGATACACACCTCCATTAACAATGTTGTGGAGCATGATGATGCCACACTTCACCCCGTAGAATTTCCGAATTCGCTAACGGCAAGTGCACTTCCGGCGCATCTCATCCAGCTGAAGGTCGGTGTCCCGATAACTCCGCCGAAGCTGTGTAACGGAACCCGGCTCAAAGTCGTGTCTTTGCAGCAAAACGTCATCGAGGCGGAAATTTTAACAGGTTATGGCGTTAGCGAGACAGTGTTTATACCGCGTATACCACTAATTTCCCACAATTACCCACTTCCAGTTGAAGCGCGGCCCTGTGAGCGCTTTGCGAGGATTATCAACAAGTCACAGGGGCGGACACTGAAGGCTGCGGGTGTCGACCTCAGGGCAAGCTGCTTCTCACACGGACAACTGAACGTCGCTTGCTCCCTCCCGCGTCCCGCTGTCCACGTCACCAGTCCTGACTCTCTGCATATTTTGGCTGCTGACACCAAAACTACAAATGTACGTAGTATACATGGAAGTTTTATAAAAATGTGGCTGTTATTGTAGTATATTGTGGTATCTTACGACTTCCACGTGCACGAAGTCGCGGGCACAAGCTAGTAATTCTAATAAAAGGAAACAAATAAAAAGTGTAAAGTATAAAGTACAGGAAAGTGTGCCTCGCGGTTCAGCAAAAATGCCAGACAACTAGTGCCTTGCGCTAGTTTTCGACTGGACCTGTAGTAGGATAGGGTAGACACTAATTACAGCGATTAGTGATAAGTCGACTTGGTATTTATTTAAATGATTTTCTGTGTCTTACATTATGTTTCAAATGGTCCATTACAATTTTTTATGTTAAATAGTTCGGATATAACGAACTTAAGCTGGGCATTCACGGTCAGTCCAGTCCAGACCAGTAACTCTCTGAACATTTATTTCAATACTAAATTATCAATGTTTAATTTCACCAAAACCTTATTCAAAATAAGCCAAACGCAAATTGCCTAAAGCTTATCTAGGAAAAGCCCTACAAAAGCGACAGTGACAGTGCAAATTATATTGTAACGCAAATTCAAGGTGTTTCACATGAGGCACATGAGGCACATGAGGCACATGAGGCACAAACGCCTGTCAAAACATATTGCACTTGATAAGGGTAGAACGCAAGAATGGGGAGGTTTCAACGTAGCTATAAGGATTAAAGGAAATACAACAAAAAAATATTGGTTGCTATGTTGTTGATAACTACATCTACAGCTACAAAAACTCACGCCTTCTCTGGGCATAGAGGGTATAGGGGTAGGCAGATACTACAGAACGCCACCTACTACGATGAATGAATGAATGGATGAATGAAATGCACCGACCCCAGCGTTGTTTAACCAGACTCGATAAATCGAATGAACCCCAAGATTTGCACTAGCCCCTGGAGCTTCATGCTTGGGGCTACAAATGCCATTGCATATCAAGGCGTAGACCGGGGGGCGCGGTAATGGTAAGGAAGACGTGTCCTTAGGATATGGAAGGATTTGCGAGCCGTACCAGATATGCATTCTAGAGTATCCAGAACGCCACCTGCTACGATCCTTATGAACTAATTTTGCTTCTTTTACGTTCATACATCTGGTCATACATGCCCGCCGGTTGCGAATACTACGCACCTGACCTTTCTGAAGAAACTTCTAATAACTATTCAAAAGGGATATAGGGTTCAAGCTAGATAAATTAGCTTTGTCGTGTACTGACAGTAACAAAAGTCCTTTGACCAGACAAAACACCTTGTCACATTTAAATAATTATTATCATCAAAATTGACACACAATGATTAGATAAGAATTTTGATTCTGTAATCTTTACTTTTGTTCTGATTTTAATTAAATATTTTGCGATCGACACTTGTTACACTGACTGTATCAAAGTCTTAAGCTTTCTGAAGCTTGATCATGTTTATTTTTAGTAAACAATATCTACTGACTGTTGGCTGGAACTGGCTCAAACGTTGGTCAGTTTGTTCCATCAATACAAACATTTGGTTCAAACTAATAGTCCCAATAATTATGTGGCGCCGCGGTAGGTACTTAGTACCGCATAAAATTAATTTGTTAAAATATTATGCTTTAATTTTATAAACCTGTTTCCGTGAGATAACGCGCGGATTTTGTAAAATTGTGTGAATATAATAGTTAATTAGTTTGTTAATTATCAATGGCTGTGTAAGTTTTATGTGAAAATTGTATTTTCAAAGAATAATAACATTATAACTAAGGTCGGTGTTGATGAGTTTTTTTTTTGTGTACATCGGGTAGTTCTTGGCCTGCATCTCACCTGATGGTAAGTGGTGATCAGGTTGAAGGTGGAAGCAAGCTTCACCCGGAATCCTAGTCATCGACAGAGGAACTGGCTATCTTACCTTTATCTGACGAAACATAATAATGCTGTAGCCAGCCAAGCGTACTTAACACAAGACCAACCAAACCGAGCAGTAAATTTTGCTCCCACTGGGAATAGTCTTACCAATGGACCACGGAGGCGGTTTAAATTCTAACTAGATATTATAAATGCGAAAGTGGGTTTGTTTATTACGCTTTCACGCTAAAACGGCTAAACAGATTTGGATGAAATTTGGCGCATGGGTAGACCATGACCTATATTAGGACATAGAATATTTTTATTCCGATATTTTAACGGGATCGACACTTATGCGGGTGAAACCGCGGGGCGCAGATAGTTTATAATATTTTTTTGTAATCTAATAGCTTTAAACGAGCAATTCTTGTATATACCTATACAGGTTGAAATTTAATTAATGCGACACCTCTTAAGGGGTCATTTTACTCATCATTATGACCAACTTTCACTATGAGACCAACCCAGAAATAGCAAAAAAATAAAACAGCTGTTCCCTACATTTTGACGAGATATGCAAACATAAATGTAGGGAACAGCTGTTTTTTTTTTCGCGATTTCAGGGTTGGTCCCATAGTGAAAGTTGGTCATAATGATGAGTAAAATGACCCCTTAAGAGGTGTCGCATGAATTCAATTTCATCCTGTATATAATAAGCTGAATCTCGGAAACGGCTCCAACGATTTCGATGAAAGTTGCAATTTAGGAGTTTACGGGGGCGAAAAATTTATCTAGCTAGGTCTCATGTCTGGGAAAAATCGTTTTCTTTATTTTCACAGCCTCGGAAATCTGATAAAACGTTGTTGTACGAGTACATGGACGATATGTTTATATTTTCACCCGAGCAGAGTTCTGTTGGCCAGATATTGTAATAAAACCGAGGATCAACAATTGCAAGAATTTCTAATGAAGATCACGAACGCGATACCGCGTTTACGCTTTGATATCAAACAATTGTAGAGAACTAAAACTGGCTATGTAACCAATTCTATCACAATTATAACACATTTCTCCAATTCAGAAACACCTGAATCTTTAATCTCCGTCTGGCGTCGAAATAATCTCCATTTTGGAAATGAAATTTTAACCGAAACATTTGATGTAACAAATGCAAATTGAGTCGAGTAATTCATCCATTTGGTTTGATTTTAATTCAAATACCGTTGGTTGCGAGCTTTACATAATTCTAGTTATTAATTCCTCTGGGAAGACTCACTTATAGACTTGACATTTCGACCACATTTAAATAATAGGTACTAAAATATAAATTAAAAGCAAGTATTTATTCGATCCCCAAATAATTTCCATTTTGATTTACTAAGTAATAACAGCCGCACGAGTCGATCGACCAGGTTAAGCTACGCTTGCAGCGGTTGATTCGTGGGTGGGTGACCATCTTTACATACCAAGACCCCTCCGTGCCTCGGAAAGCACGTTAAGCCGTTGATTACGGCTGTTAATCGTGGATCTTTGACGGTCGTTACGGGTCGTCAGACGCTCGAAAGTCTGACAACCAATCTTACCAAAGGGGTATTGTATTACCCAGTAACTGGGTTGTGGAGGTCAGATAGGCAGTCGCTCGATATAGAGTACTGATATTTCGCTGCATCCGGTTAGACTGGAAGCCAACCCCAAAAGCGTTGGGATAAGGCTAGACAGATGAGGCAAATGATGACTAATTGACACGTTAATTTATGTGATGATATTTTGCTAATTTATGCGCTGATATTTAGCTAATTTATGCGCTGATATTTTTTATTATGTGCTTCAGTCTAGTAACTGCGAACAACTTTTACAACAAGACAGTTAACAAGAAAGTTAAAATAAGATCAGTGAGTAAAAAAGTCGAACACAGTGAAAATCTCACAATACTTTTTTGAGTATCAATTAAATATTCCTCACAATTAAGTGCCTAAGTATATTTTATCTACCTATTATAAGTATAAATATCTATCTATCTGCTTTGCAATTCCTTGTTTTTTGCGATCCACAACGGCGAAGTACATAATATGTACGCCAACGCAACGATATGGTACAGTCAACAATGTAACGCAAACGGTACGCAAACGTAAACACTGCAAGTTCAGTCATGCATTTAAAACGTTACGGACTGAACAATACAACAGCTGCAATGCTGTAGAGAAAAGCAGTGACCCATGAAACGTCATCCAGCGCATGGTGTGTATTCACCGTAATAACATAACATCACGCCTTTATTCCCCGAAGGGCTCGGCAGAGGTACCTATAGCACATCCTTTCGACGGTAATGTTTAACTCCCACGTAATCTAAGCTCGCCCCTTGTCGAGCCTGTTACCATTAACCCGGAAAAAATCCAGATTCCTGGCTGCTACTGAGAAATTCCAAATGGAAAAACACAATAATACTTTTCCCGACCCGGGTGTCGAAGCCAGGTACCCATGCTCAGCAGTACCGCGCTATATTGCCTTGATAGTTTTAGTTTTTATGACACAGATATTGGGTATTTATTTATTTATTTTTGTTTCTTATTCACTTCACAACACACCACACACACGTCTGTCGCAACATTTTATTTGATTTTGTCTGATGATCTTTTACTACATAAGACTACATTTAATTTATAATGTAATTCATTAGATCGGACACGCACTTCCCTGCCTGTCTTTCAGATTCAAGCGTATGGCACTCGTGGGTTGCAGCTGAAAATCAGCGTCAGGTGGCACACTTTGTGCAGCCATCTGACATTATGCTGAGCTGAGGCCCTTTTGGCATTATAATAATCGTTTTCTGTTTTTGTTCTTTTTTAGTTATAAGGTGTTTTGTTTTTTATTGTAATGCCAATAAACGCATTTTTTCTTTCTTTCTTTCTTTACCGCTTGCGACCACCAAATCAACGAGGGAGTCGTCTTAATATAAGCAACAAATTATGAAGACAAACAGATTCAGAATAAACATTAGGCTGTTTGTTTGCAGAATGTGTTTGTTAAACCGACCAAATAATAAGTTATGCTTCCAAGTCTATTTTCAATATTTTACAGGTAGCGGTCCTCTGACCTCTTCAACCCTACTGGGAATCGATATGCGAAGGTTATGGTCAGTCAAGTGAAATTATAAAGGAATAGACATGTTTGCTCTTTACTTGTTTGTCGCTCCTCTGTCACCATCGCTCGGCCGCCGCTAATTTCGTGCCCGCAGACTAAGACATACGGTGCCGTAGACATACGATATCCGTTATGACATACGGATCGAAACGTGGTCATTGACTGTCGAGCTGTCCACAAATTTAAGGTCACCCAGCGCGCTATGGAGCGGGCTATGCTCGGAGTTTCTTTGAAGGATAAAATCAGAAATTAAATTATGTAGAAAAGGACCGGAGTTACTGACATAGCTTGTAGAGTTAGTAAACTGAAGTGGCACTGGACTGGGCTGGCCATGTTTGTCAAAGTCTAACTTAGAGAATTTGAATTTGGTGGGCTACCTCTCCGGATCCACCTTAAAATGTTTTCCAAGAAGTTTAATAAATGCTTTGAGTTTGAGTTTTAAAAATAGTATAATGAGAAGTCCAATCTTTTGAAACTAAGTTATTTTGAAGAAAGCTCTTTATGTTTTTTTTAAGATAAAAAATAAGGAGAAAGAACAAATCCTTTTCCGAGTATTTTCAGGAATTCTCAACAATGATCAGATTGATAATAAGGCTTTGTACGATTATTATCATTTACAAAGATTGTGTAGGTACATTCTTATTCTACCAAAACATCGGATAGCAGGTGTGGCCTAGATTAGAATGAAACAATTTTATAGGAGAAAGAATTGAAAATCTTTGAATTGCACCTGCGTCGATTGACTGGAGAATTTATTTGCGTCATCCTGTTCAGCTATCCGTGATACAAAGTTATCACTAAACAAGGAAATTCTGTCATCATCTACATTACCTTACAGTGTGTTCGGTGTTTTCACCGAACACCTTAGTTAGCAATATCGGCGTGACGCGTTGACCTAATTTTATATAACTTATTAAGTATTATTTTATAATGTATTTAGTGCACTTTTGTCCACCGCGTTAGCCGGGTGTATTCTTCAACATTTTACTAACATTTTAGCATTAAGAACAGTTTGAGCGTGAGTGATTAAATAGTGTTCAACATTAACATTTGTTTCTCCTCAAAAACACCGACACCTTGCTACGTACCCCGACACAGTGAATAATAAAATTAATTAAGTCCCCCCGCCGCGTTTGTATGTATTTTTGAACGCGATAAACTCTAAAACTACTGATCGAATTTTAAACGGTTTTCACCAATGGACGGAGTGATTCATGAAGGTGTATTGTAAATTGAAGTACCTAAGACGATTTTGGCTGAAGATGCCGGAAAAAACATGCCGACTGGTAGCTTTATCTGGCGTGCGCCGCGTAAGGGATACATAAAATTAATGTTCTGCAGGATTGTACAACATAAAAAGTTCTGTTCATCTTTTATGGATGACCCACAGTAACTATTTAGGTATACCTTTCAGAATTTGATAAAAATTATTATTTTCGAAGCCATTTTGACGGATATTATATTAATCCTTATCTAATAAAATATGTTATATAAATTTTCGGATCTAATTAAAATTAAAATATGCATCATATCATTTAATTATGGTTGACGGCGGCGCAGCGCTAGGACAAGAGTCAATGACCTTTTCGTCGGTTATTAGGTATGCATGATCGCATACCTAATAACCGCTTCGCTTCCTTTTAATCCCGATAGTACGTTCCAGTAGGATATTTTCGGACATTCACGCTGGCGAGGCCGCGGGCAAAAGCTAGTACATATAATAAAATAGTAATGAAGTTAAAACTGTATATTATATTGCCATGCCATTACCAGCAATAAGAGTAATATAAATCTACTAAACGAAAAGATCTCTCTTTTCTTGACATTCAAATATAAATTTTCTTCTTCATCTAAAAAAGTCTTAAAGGTGATCATTTAAGGCGAGTATTTCTGAGTTCTACCTTCATTTTATTTCATATCGCGATCAAACGTCAGACTTGTACAAACCTATCTAAATTACGCCTTTGTATTAAGCTTAGGAGAATGGAAAACCTTTATTTGTTCTAGCATAAGGTTCATTTTAGCCCGCATGATATTTATCTTCATATGAAGGTACCGAATGAAATATCCGAGACTTTCCTTCTGTTATTCGGTTTTATGTATTTCTATAGGATATCCTTTTCATGTTTTAGAGCGAAATGTCTGTCTATCTTAGAATGAGACAATGCGGGAAACTAAGCTTTTATTAGAACGAAGAACTGTTTTAAAACTTGTAAAGTTGTATAAAGAATCAAGATTCCGGAAATGTACTACCGAAATATTTATGTTTATCTACTTTCAAGCGGATTTGTGCCGGTGAAAAAACAGACATAAAAGGTGTCATGCCTGTTTTATATAGCTACCTATATTGTTTGTTTGTTTTTGTTTTGTAAGTATTTTGAATCTAAAGTTGGCAAACTCCTTTGTAAAACCGGTTTTTTATTCCGCGTACTTCGTTTCGACAAGTCTTATAAAATACTTGTCAAAAACATAATTATCGTGTTTAAAACATTATCATATATGTATTAAAGTTGTTTCAGACATGTATTGTTAACTATTTTGTTCATCTTTTTGTTATTTTTACAAGTTTTCTAGACAACTAGTCTTTACAACTTGTTTTACGTGTAGGTAAAGGATAAACGGAAACAGTAAAATAACCGAGTTAACTTATCTTTTTTATGTGCATGTGTTTCTGTCACAAACAAACCAATTTTTCTTTATTTCTTTCTTTTAGACAGAACTTTTAGAATACATGTTTTATAACTTGGTGTAAAAGCGGGATTAGTCTGTGGTCCGCATGAGATATTTCAATTTTGCCTCTATGGTTGGCAAGGCAAATCACCACAGTTAACTTATATCGGGGTAATTGCATAATAACAATAATTGTTGTCCTGTTCATTTTGACAATTCGACAACACTCATTGCGTTATTTACGTTTTTGAGTTCGAAAGAATTTTTGAAACGTACAGGGTTATGTTGAATTGGCTAGCTAAACTCCGCAGACGCGATGGGTATTTATAAAAAAATTAATGACTCAATGTCTTTTTTTTGGGAGGTCAACGACCGTTGTTAGTGTTTTTACTTGAAGTGAGTTGGGAAAAACTGTTTTCTTATCTTTTATCTTGTTTAGATATCAGTACCTAACCATCAAGGCGGTGAATATTTCACAAAAAAAAAAAAACAATTTTTTACTATTATTTTCCAGTGACTACAATAACTGCGGTCGATGACCCTACAAAAAAAACATCAAATTAATATATATCGATACCCATCGCATCTGTGGAGTTTAGCTAGCTGATTTAATTAAACCCTGTATGAAGCAAGCTGCGCCCCGCGGTTTAACGCGCATAAGTCTCGATCCTGTGAGAATATTGGAATAAAAGGTATCGTATAGACTTTTCCAGGTCATGGTCTACCCATGTGCCAAATTTCATCCCAATCTATTCAGCAGTTTTAGCGTGAAAGCGTAACAAATAAAACAACATACAAACTCACTTTCGCATTTATAATATTAGGTTACGATGGATTAGAATTTCCTTCAAAATCCTTTGTTTTGGGAAAGAAAATGTGTTACGCTACATACATACATAAACTCACGCCTTCTTCCCATGGGGGTAGGCAGAAACTACAGAACGCCACTTGCTACGATCCTTACATACTCCTTTTGCCTCGTTTACGATCATACACGCTCGCCGTGTTACGCTATTGGGGTGAAAATAGACAACATTTTCGCCAACGTTAATAAAAGAAAGCCGCTTTGATTGCCATCCCTACTCAATTACTCGCCTAACAATCATACCTCCACAATATTCCTTTATTCACCGTCTATATTGCTTCTTATTTCTTACAATAAGTAATGTAAAAGCCGAGCCTGCTCAGCGGTGCATCTCATCATGAGAACAAATTGTATTAGATGCGCATCAGCGGTCATAGTGAAGACGCTTCCATAAAATAGAAAGGTACAGAAGGTTGGCTCTATACAACGAGCGAAAAACGCATATAGACATGTACGTACGATGCGGCGATCTGAGGCCCTAGCACGAACTTACTTAATCAGCCTATAATGTTTCCTCTGCTGGGATACAAGCCTCCTCTCGGTAAGCAATGGGTCTACCACGCGGGCCCAGTACGGGTTGGTGGGTGCTACAAAGTGTGGCCCCGTGGTAATAGCCCTGACTTTGTTCGTTCGTGCGTACACGCCTTTACGTTGCGCCCACGAACGCGCAGGGCCTCTGAAACAAGTATACAAGTCCGAGTGCGCTTGCACTCGGACTTGTATACTTGTTTCAGAGGCCCTGCGCATGCCCACTTGTACGTGAAGCGTGTCTATGGCCGAGTTCTATTTAAGGCGACGATAAACTACTTTTAATGATTTTATACCGAAAATTACGTCTAAACGAGTGGTGTTAAAGATTTGGAAAAAAAAAAATGTTTTTCTTAATAATTTAATATACGAATATTGATTATTTTACATTACATAGTGAAATTAATTTGTAAAGTTGTGTCTAACGCGGATAAATAAATCGGTCAAGTGCGAGTCGGACTCGCACACGAAGGGTTCCATACCATGTCGTACAAGATTTAACACTATGCATTTTTGTAATACTCTCGTAAAGGTAACAACAGAGGCGCTATAAAATAAATCGGTCAAGTGCGAGTCGGACTCGCACACGAAAGGTTCCATACCATGTCGTACAAGATTTAACACTATTTTTGTAATACGAAAGTATAAAGGTAACAACAGAGGCGCTATAAAAAAACAAAGATTTGTAAAGAAATTGTCTAATTTTAATGAAAAAATGTTGTTGTGTTAAATTATTATAGGTGTAGAAGTTTATTTCATTTATTTTAGTAACATGCATTAACTAAATTCAAAGTTATTTATTTGCTACTAACATAGTATTAGTAGGTATAAATAGGTATATGTGTTGTAACAGTAACTGGGTTGTGGAGGTCAGATAGGCAGTCGCTACATGTAAAATACTGGTATTCAGCTGCAACCGGTAAGACTGGAAGCCGACCCCAAGATAGTTGGGAAAAAGGCTAGGAAGATTGATTGATTGAAATAGGTATATGTGGTAGGTAAGCAGGTAGATACGTAGGGTAGGTAGGTTAGGTTAGGTAGCAGTTAGGGTAGGTAGGTTAGGTTAGGTAGCAGTTAGGGTAGGTAGGTAGGGTAGGTAATTAGGTAGAAATATGGAATTAGGAAAGGTAGGTGCGCCGTAGATAAGTACTTAGTGCTAACCGTGCGAAGCCGGGCCGGGTAAGCTAGTTACTTATAAATAAAAGGATTTCTCTTGCTACATTAGACTATATTGTACAAAATAGAATGTAAGTAGTACGCCAAATTTTAATTACAACATTCCGTCAATACAGGTATTACGTTATTTTTGATAGTCATAATTCAAATTCAAAAGTCATTTATTCAAACTAGGCTGAGAATCAGCACTTTTCGAACGTCAAAATTACATAAGACAGTCCCCCAAAAACGCCCGCCCTTCACCACTTCCTAGTGCTTTTGCTGGAAAGAAGAAGTGGCGCAACAAACTCGCCAGCAGCGCAGCTGTCTGTTCAGTTACGAAAAAAAACTTGATTCTATACAATAGTATGCAAATATTTTACATTACTCAACACGAAACATTAAATAAAATATATTTGCCATAATGACAGCTAGCACACGCCAATGTGCCAACAAAAAAAAATATCGAAATCTAAACTCAAGCGAAAATAAAAATTATTTTTACACATCCCATCGGACTATGAGAGTGAGGGAAGAGAGAGTGCACTCGTGTCTGCGCATACACTTGTGCACTATAATATCTCCCACGCCGAAGGCTAGTCTCCATTGAGATTGGCCGCCGTGGCTGAATATTTTTACACAAATAAGTTTTCTCAATATGAAATTGTATCCACAACGGTTTAAGGTAACTGAATACTACCCTGTATGTACCACCATTCATTTCAATGTTACTGAATATTATTGTCTATTGGAGTGTAGTTTTAACATGAGGTACGAGTACACACATCAACACCGTCTAGGGATACTTTGAAAAAAGTCGATAAAGTTCTTAAACTCAAAAAATACTGGCCGGTTTTAAAATCTTTTGAAGAGAGCTTATTTTGTAGACCTTTTTGGATGATCGAAATTTAAATGATCGAAATAGTATATGCTGCCATGATAGTAGGTACTTACTAATTCCATGTCATTACTCCGACTAGTAAATAGTTTTCTATGGAATTTATATCGCATAATATTAGCATGAAATACAAAATATTATTTTTAAGTTGCAGTAAATCGCCCTTATTATATAAAATACGTTATTAATCGACGTTTTTAGTATTTGTTGATTATAAACAGTATATGGTACATGATACACACAAGTTTCAAATTCCTAATTTGTTTAGTTGTTGAGATAGAGCTCGTACAAAAATGGTCTAAAACAGACAACTTCTACGGCCCCATAATTCATCATTTTTGAAGATAAAAACAAATAAAAATTATATTTATTTTCTACTTGATGAGCTCTAGACAATGATACCCCACATGCCAGGGACAGATTATTTTTTTTTCAAAATTTAATTTTATTGTATGGCGACCCCCCTTTATTTTTTAATTTTATTATTTGTTGCTCTTGCGGCAATAGAAATGCTCAATCTGTGAAATTTACAACTGCCTACCTTTTACGGTTCATGAGATAGAGCTCGCTGACAGACAGACGGACAGCAGAGGCTTATGAATAGGGTTCCGTTTGTCACCCTTCGGGTACGGAACCCTAAAAAACAAAAAGATTTGTAAAGAAATTGTCTAATTTTAATGAAAAAATGTTGTTGTGTTAAATTATAGGTGTAGAAGTTTATTTCATTTATTTTAGTAACATGCATTAACTAAAGTCAAAGTTATTTATTTGCTACTAACATAGTATTAGTAGGTATAAATAGGTATATGTGGTAGGTAAGCAGGTAGATATGTAGGGTAGGTAGGTTAGGTTAGGTAGCAGTTAGGGTAGGTAATTAGGTAGAAATAGGTAATTAGGAAAGGTAGGTGCGCCGTAGATAAGTACTTAGTGCTAACCGTGCGAAGCCGGGCCGGGTAAAGCTAGTTACTTATAAATAAAAGGATTTCTCTTGCTACATCAGACTATATTGTACAAAATAGAATGTAAGTAGTACGCCAAATTTTAATTACAACATTCCGTCAATACAGGTATTTATTTACGTTATTTTTGATAGTCATAATTCAAATTCAAAAGTCATTTATTCAAACTAGGCTGAGAATCAGCACTTTTCGAACGTCAAAATTACATAAGACAGTCCCCCAAAAACGCCCGCCCTTCACCACTTCCTAGTGCTTTTGCTGGAAAGAAGAAGTGGCGCAACAAACTCCCCAGCAGCGCAGCTGTCTGTTCAGTTACGAAAAAAAACTTGATTCTATACAATAGTATGCAAATATTTTACAATACTCAATACAAAACATTAAATAAAATATACATTTTTGCCATAATGACAGCTAGCACACGCCAATGTACCAACAAAAAAAAAAAAGGCAGTGTATAGAGTGTCACCATTGGCACTCTATCCCTATCGGATAAAGTGCCACTACAGGCACTCTTGTAACACCGCCTCGGCCCGGCTAAAGTGCCGCAAGCATTGGATTGTCATTGTCGCTGTCACTAAGTCACGTCACTTGGTATTTTGTTTGATTGTCGAGGTTAGATCGCTGTAAAACACCACATTCCCAAAACATTACATTCTCTTGTGCCTAAACGGACCCTTGCACTTCGCCGGCCGCTACCGCGGCACCGCTCGCTACGCTCGCTCGGCTCGTGCGTTGTGTGGTCACAGTTCTAACCTAACCTAACCTAAATAACAAGTGACAGTGACAATGCAACGCTCACGGCACCGTAGCCGGGCCGAGGCAGTGACACTAGAGTGCCACAAGAAACTCGCGGCACTCTATACACTTCGAAAAAAAAATCGAAATCTAAACTCAAGCGAAAATAAAAACTAAAAACGTAAACAGAACTTAATACCCGAATTATAAAGCCTCCTGGCATAAAGGGCGTGCCCATCTTCCGTGCCATCCATTTTACATATCCCATCGGACTATGAGAGTGAGGGAAGAGAGAGTGCACTCGTGTCTGCGCATACACTTGTGCACTATAATATCTCCCACGCCGAAGGCTAGTCTCCATTGAGATTGGCCGCCGTAGCAATATTTTTACACAAATAAGTTTTCTCAATATGAAATTGTATCCACAACGGTTTAAGGTAACTGAATAGTACCCTGTATGTACCACCATTCATTTCTATGTTACTGAATATTATTGTCTATTGGAGTGTAGTTTTAACATGAGGTATCACATCAACACCGTCTAGGGATACTTTGAAAAAAGTCGATAAAGTTCTTAAACTCAAAAAATACTGGCCGGTTTTAAAATCTTTTGAAGAGAGCTTATTTGGTAGACCTTTTTGGATGATCGAAATTTAAATGATCGAAATAGTATATGCTGCCATGGTAGTAGGTACTTACTAATTCCATGTCATTACTCCGACTAGTAAATAGTTATCTGTGGAATTTATATCGCATAATATTAGCATGAAATACAAAATATTATTTTTAAGTTGCAGTAAATCGCCCATATTATATAAAATACGTTATTAATCGGCGTTTTTAGTATTTGTTGATTATAAACAGTATATGGTACATGATACACACAAGTTTCAAATTCCTAATTTGTTTAGTTGTTGAGATAGAGCTCGTACAAAAATGGTCTAAAACAGACAACTTCTACGGCCCCCTAATTCATCATTTTTGAAGATAAAAACAAATAAAAATTATATTTATTTTCTACTTGATGAGCTCTAGACAATGATACCCCACATGCCAGGGTCAGATTAATTTTTTTTCAAAATTTAATTTTATTGTATGGCGACCCCCCTTTAATTTTTAATTTTATTATTTGTTGCTCTTGCGGCAATAGAAATGCTCAATCTGTGAAATTTTCAACTGCCTACCTATTACGGTTCATGAGATAGAGCTCGCTGACAGACAGACGGACAGCAGAGGCTTATGAATAGGGTTCCGTTTGTCACCCTTCGGGTACGGAACCCTAAAAACTGAGCGTATTTTTCTGAAACCTTCACCATTTTAAGGATAATTAAAATGTTAATCTTTTATTATACGAGTTTTATTAAAATACCTTTTGTTTTATGTATAATAAATTACTAATGCGTCAAAGTGGTGACAGCGCTCCTTGATGCGCCAGTTCTATTACTGGCTGGACGTACGACGCGTTGCGTGAGCTCAGTACAGAACACGCAAGCTAACCACTCAAGGTCACATTCAATGTCTTAAAAGCGATAATCGCGCGAACACACGTTCGGTGGCGTGCAAATGTTACTTTTCGTTCGGAAAACCGATAAACGCCCTCTGTCGGCGCGACCACGCGTTCAGGTTCACCGAACAAAAAGTTCGAACGATCGTGTATTCGCAGGACAATGGTTTTTAAATAGGACACGGCGTATGTGTGCGTGCGTATTGCTCGTTATATGGAGTTGACTTTCTGTACTACCTACTTTGTGGTCAAAGTGAACATGATTTTACAGAGCAAGCGTGGTCGCTTTGTTTTTGAGTGCTATTGTTATTTATTGCGTCTTTGAATATGTTGTAATGAGAATTTGCAATTTTCGCTCTACGTAGTTTGATGGTTTGATGCGCTTTTGTTTTGATACAACCGCGAAGTATTCATTACTTTGAATAAAACTTTAATGAGTATAATTATTCGCTGATTTGAACAGTAGTTAGTGTTAGGTTTTTTGACTATGGCAATTCCCAAATGCGTATTGTCACATTTTCATTTATTAGACCAGATTTCAGGACTGCATCGTTGGTCTAGTGGTCACAAACGCTACTACTAAGCGTAAGGTCCTGGGATCGATTCCTAGGTCGGGCAAAGTGTTATTGGGTTTTTAATTCGAAATTTCTCAGTAGCAGCCCGGAGTCAGGATTTGTGCACGGTTGATGGCAATAGGCTCGCCACCTATTACATGGGACTTAAACATAACTGGAGAAATGTGGGTGTACTGTAGGTACACCTCTGTCTAACCCTTTGGGGATTACAGGCGTGATGTTATGTTATGTTTAAAAAAAAAAGAAAAAAAAAAAAAAAAACCTTTCTTATTTTTTCGAGTTGAAACCGAATAATAAGTATACTATATTTTGTAAATTTTGACGTTCAAAAGTGCCTCCAAGGGCCTATTTAAAATAAATGATTTGACTTTGACTTTGTCAAAGTCGCAAGAAAAAAAAAAATCCGCAAATCTATTTTAGCGATAAAACCACCGTACTTATCAATACAATAAAGCATTTTCTTTCCACCTATCCCTGTCGTGAATCATACCTACAACGACAACGGAGTTCCACGTTTCACGGTCCAAAATACGGCGTCAATGAATCATTACTATGTCCTCTATCCGCCATAATCCGGTGGCCATATTTTCCGCACAAAAGTATCGGCTCTTTTGAGCAGCCTATTTGTATTCTGTCCGGCTTGCGGATGCTTCAGAAGTTGAGGGTCGAGGGTTGACCCTAGACTACTGATCGTCTGGATGGACAACCCTTTTGCGTTTATTAGTAGTTATTTAGAAAATATAGATGAGGAGATATGGTATAAGGTAGTAAAAGAAAAGGTAAAAGAATAAATAAATAATTTAGCTTACCAACCCGTTTCGTAAGAGCAATATTATGACTATAAAATATATGTATTATCATTAATAATCTATGATAAGATTAATACAGATGGGACACTACGATAAATCATTTAAATAAAAAGCGACTTGCTACGACACAATAAAGTGCAATTCAAGTCGCACAGCGCGAATTATTTACAGTTATAATCACCTAGAAGTGGTCTCTCCTTCCATCGCGTAACTCTTAGATCTTTTGACTACGTTACACTCACTGAATTGGCCCGACAAGTGGAGCCCGCCGAGTTTTTTTTTCTAGCTAGCTATTAGCTTCATATCTAAACTGCGGAGTGTGTATTCATCTGTGGTATTATGCTAAAATGAATATAAAAGTCTCGTAATATTTCAAAAAGCTAGAGCATCTCACCATGTTCAGATACCTGCTTATTGACACCAATCTGTACCGCTAAAGTCCCACCGAAGCCATTTAGCTTCGGCAAAGTTTAAGTCAATGTCAAATATTTTATTGCACTCATGTGGTAAGTATTTCGCTAGATGGACCGACGAAGGCTCGATCCGGAAGGCAGAGGACAGGGTGCCGTGACGCGGCAGAGGACAGGGTGCCGTGACGCAGCCGGGGACAGGGCTATGTCCAGCAGTGGACTATGGTAGGCTGAGTTGATTGATTGATGTGGTAAATCAATCAACAGTTGTGTCTGCTTTAAGGTAAGCCAGATAAAACTGCAAATTATGATGGTGACGATGAGAGCCGTACGGGTTGATCGAAACGAAGGTTAAGCTACGCTTGCCGCAGACGGTTCGTGGATGGGCGACCATTCATTACATATCGAGATCCCTCTGTGCCTCGGAAAGCACGTTAAGCCGTTGGTCGGGGCTACGATCCTGGGGTAGGCGCTAATAACTGCGACACAGTTACTAAACTAACGCAGTATTAACGAACACAAAAATTGTCACATGTTTTTGTTCCAATAAATATTTGTATTTGTATTTGGTTCCAGCTGTCACTCATAGATCTTTGACAGTCGTTACGGTTATGCAGAAGCCCAAAAGTCTGACTACCAGTTTTACCAAAGGGTAGCATGTTACCCAGTCACTGGGTTGTGGAGGTCAGATAGTTAGTCACTCCATGTAAAATTTTGGTATTCAGCTGCATTCAGTTAGACTTGAAGCCGACCCCAAAATAGTTGAGAAAAGACTAGGCAGATTGTTTTGTAATAATGCGGAAATGAGTTTCCATCTTACATTGGTATTCAAAGAAACAAATAATATCACGGCGTACTACTACAGAGTTCGTTCACCCGCTCAAATCCATCAGAGAAATAATTTAATCTAAGGAAATATCAGAGAGATGTAATAAGTAGACACAAAGCAAGTTAAGCCTCAAGAACACGTGAACCGTATTATTAATCTATAGTAATACAATAAACCTGAGGAGTCTGTTTGGGTTTTTGTTTGAACGCGTTAATCTAATAAGGACCTTAGAACTACCAGTTGGATTTGAAAACATCTTTTTAGCATTTGATAGCCAAATTCTCAAGAATTAAAAGGTTACAGGCGATTTAGTATTAAGCTGCGACCCTTAGGAGCCGAGAAAAAATAAAAAAAAGTCAGAAAGAACGCTAAGCGAAAATGAAGTAATGGCTCGGGTGGGCGATGCGATGCTATATTTTATGTTAAAACAAGGACAAAGTAGCTGGTACCAGCTAGTCTATACTAATATTAAAAAGAGAAAAGATTTGTATTTTTGCTTGTCTAAAATATATTCAAAAGGAGAAATTGACTGGCTGACTGACATATCACTGCAGAGCCGAAACTACTTGGATTAGGAACGTGAAATTTTGCACACAGCTTTCTTTTATAATGTGGGGGATCACTAAGAAGGGGTCATTGAAAACTCAACCTTTAAGGGGGTGAAAGGGGGGATTTCGTTTCTATGAAATTCCTTGAGTAAATTAACTTAAAACTAGGCACAAAAATGCTTGCATGAATTCAAGATAGTAGTAGTATTTCAATCATTAGACGTTGTGCACACTTTCTGAGCAGTAACCTAACAAAAAGTACTATAGGCTTGCATAAATTCACGATAGTATTCAATCATTAAGTTATGCTACTAATAGGATTTGGATGAGGTACACGTAGGATGCTTTTGTCCCGGTAGTACGTTTCCATGGGATAATTTCTGACTTCCACGCATGCAAAGCCGCGGGAAAAAGCTAGTAATGAGTAAACTCAGAAACTAATACACCGATTAAAAAGAAAAATCACCAGTATAATGCTATATTGTCACTGAGTAACATATGCTTTAATTTATAAAGATATCACGCGGGCGGAGCCGCTGGCGGATGCTAGTAGTTAATAAGTCGATAGGCGGAAATTGCTTCTTCGGATAATAATGAGATTTTTGTCTATTGGGCATATCTTTATTGTATATTTTCATGTACTTTTACCTGATTATAGCCAAAGGCTGAGATTGCTATTACTTGTTCTGTAGGAATATTATTTTATCACTACATATTATAAAACACAGTCCCCTCGCCCGCCGTCTGTCTGTCTGAACGCAATAATAAACTCAAAAACTATCGAACGGATTTTCATACGGATTTCACCAATGGACGGAGTGATTAATGAGGAAGGTTTAGGTGCGTAATTCATTAAGGTTTTGTGTAAATTGGACGTAATAGACGATGACAGTTGAAGATGTCGGAAAAAATCATGCTGATTTAGCTTTACTGGGGTGCGCCGCGTAAACAATAGAGTTATATGAAAACATATACGGCTTGTATTTTTATTCTAAGCACCTATCTTTTCCTGATAACAATAAGTAAACGGAATAAAACTCGTTCAATCTTGTGAACATGGCAATACGCAGAACATGGTAAACGACAAAGAATTCAATTTGGCTGCGTGTTGTACCAAATTGAACATTTGTATGTTACGCCATACTGTGCGGTTAGGTACGGCATTTTAGCTGTATGGTATGGTCAGTGAACAAGGCGGAAAATTAAAAACCATGTTACGTGGCGTTTGATATTTTTGATCAGCCCATAATTCGTTTGGTTTCCAATATATTGGTCATATAAAATGAATGAGAATCTTTCAATAAACATGACGAAAACAGCGGAGGCTTAATAATAGAGTTCCGTTTGGCATTCCTTGGTTACGGAACCCTAAAAATTTACTAAAGTATTTACACACATTGCCTCGATTAGCTAGGTTACCTTGAAAACAGCGGACCTAACATTGAGGCGGTAGGTAAAATACCTTTTGCAAAAACCTGAATTTTATGAAAACCCTCGCCTTTTTTGCCAACCTTACTTATTCTCATTTTCATAAAGTCGGTCCCCAAATTCATTATTCAGTACTATGGCAGAAGCTTGCATCTAAATAGTTCAATGTCATTTTATTTCATTTGGAGCAACATTCGGTCGTTTTGTTTTGTATTTCAATTAGATTCTTGTTTTCAATTTCGTATTCAATTTGTTTTCGAGCCACTTTACTGATGAAATTATTTATATTGGGTTGGAATGAATTAAATTAGATCCTGTGAAAAAAAAAGTATGCTCAAATTCTGTATTTAACTATTACTCTGTTTTTTTTTGAAAATGAAAATACAATTATATTTACACTTGGCATGCGACTCCTCGATGATCATAGAATTTATAAATGTAAAATCGCACTTATCAGAAATGTTCTGCTCACTGTGTTCCAATTTACATTTATCTAGTAATTACCTTTCACAACACTTACAAGAAGAGGAGGAGGGGGGGTTTATGTTCGTTAACAATCATTTGTTAGTGAAGCTGTCACGGCAATTAACAGTACAGTGGATAAAAGAGATTAGTATTAAGATAGCAAACAATATCTGGCTCTGGAGCGGTTTTATCTTTTTCCTGGTTTTGAAAAGCCTGATCTAATCTCTTATCAGTGAGTCTGTTGTTACAGCTCATTCAAAAGAGATATGAAAGTCGGCCAATCACGTCTTAATTGTTTGACTACACAATTTATAGCGCTGCCAGGTTCTTTTGGCATGTGGCCAAAATCGGAACTAAAGGCGCCGTCTTGTTTTTCTAGTATATTTCACAAAATACTTGTACAAAAATGTTTACCAACAGCGCCCCCCTGTCAACGTCATTCGAGCGCCAAAAAATCCTTCAAGAATATCAACACCTCATGTTAAGAGGGTGCATCCTAAAAGTTGGCAACGTCGTAAATATCTGTCAAATAGTTACCTGTTTTGATTAATTTGGAAATAATACTGTATGGAAATAAGAAATGTGGCTAACTAACTAACTAGAATATTAATAACGAATTGCAATTATAACATTGAATTTGATGTTGTACCCGTTTTAGGTGTAAAAAAGGCATTTGGAAAGTTTCCAAATACTTTTTTTACATCTAAAACTAACTATTCGGTGCTACGATATTAATTGTTGCATTTCTTAATCAATATTCTAGTTCGCTAGTTAGCCACATTTTTAATTTCCATACAGAAATATTATCAAATTAATCAAAACAGCGAAATATTTGACATCTATTTGCGACGTTGCCAACATTCAGAATAAACCCTCTTAATGACAGACCTAAATACCATAACATCACGCCTGTATTCTCGAAGGGTCAGGCAATGGTGTACCTATAGAGTCTGGCTAACGAAAGTTGGCCCTGGAATTATTTGCGAACTTTTTATATAGCAACTCTGTATGAACGTGAACGTCAATTTGACAAGGTTGTCGTTCGGTATCTCTGGTGTATTTAGTGTTGTCATGCATGTATTTTTTAAATTTGCCGCCAATATTCTGGGGCCAACTTTCGTTAGCCAGACTCTAGTACACCCACATTTCGCCAGTTATGTTCAAGGCCCATGTAATAGGGGGCGAGGCTATTGCCATCAATCTTGCACACATCCAGACTCCGGGCTGCTATTGAGAAACTCAGATGGAAAACTCAATAACACTTTGCCCGACCCGGGAATCGAACCCGGGACCTCATGCTCAGCAGCAGCACTGGCGACCACTAGACCAATAAAGCAGTCCCCCATCACTGTCATTAATAACATTAATGAGGCATTAATGACAGTTGCCTCCATAATGACAGTTGTTACTGTGCATACATAACTCTTTTGCCATTTGTACCAACATTAGAAAGCTGACCCTGAAAATTCGCTAGGGGTAAGACAAGAACTACAAATAAAGATTTATGGGTCTCTGCTGATCCCATTATGGACAGTCGTCTTTATCAAGATAGATTACAGTTGAAAGCATTTTATAGAGAAATAGGTCGAAGAAAAACTCCCATTAGCTATCAAACTAGTACAAAGTAAAGTGAATGGGTTTACTGAAACTATCTTAGATTTAAAGATTAATATCGTGGAGGCATGTGATCGTTTCTCAATGTCTTGGAATTAGAGAATTTAAGCTTAAGTTAAGAGTTTTCACCTGGTATTCAGCTACATCCGGTTAGGCTGGAAGCCGACCCCAACACTGTTGAGAGTGATCGGTAGATGAAGAGTTCTGTACCCTCAGTGAAAAGTAGTACAAGTCAGAAATGCTCATTTTGAGAAAGGGGTTTGAAGATTTTTGTATGGAGGGTGGCCCTAACATGATGCCGCCATTTTTATTTTTTTTCAGAATCGCAGTGAAAATTGAAAGTTATATATTTAGTTAGAGGACACATAAACAAACAAAAAATGTTATATGACATAATATCCTAAAGCGTCAGGTTTCGGAGTTATTCACCGAAATATAAATCAAAAACTGAACCCTGAAACAAGGATATTTTTGTTTTTTTTCCCTTCAGGTATTGGTCTTCAGTATATTGAACTATAAAAACATAATTGCATCATGTATAGGTAATATTTTAGGTAAGAGCGAAAGAGACAAAAATATATGTATACCCTCCGCCGAATGAGGACGTGTGTTATATGGTATATGTATTATAGGGTGCATGGCAATGGCGCGATACTAAGAAAATCCTATTCAGCCTCCCGCTGCCTTCTTGGATGAGATTATTTATACTGAATATGATTAAAAAATCGTATGTTTTATCCACTAGGTGTAGTCAATTAATTCATGTGTAAATAACTTAATCAACATGAAGTAACTACAACATAAATAAATAAATTCGTTATAACAATTGTTATTTTTATCTTTGAATATCTCAGAAACGTGACGCTTTATGATGGTATTGTATATGAAGTTTTATGTTTGTATAAGTGTCCGCTATCCAAATATATGACATTTATTGTGCACCTCGATTTTGAAAAAAAATCAAAATGGTGGCTGATTTTAGGGCCAAAATCTTCAAACCCCTTTAATAAAAAGTTTTGAATTTTTTAAATGGCTACAACTTTTTTAGTAGGTACTGATATTTTTCCTGACGTTTTGACTTTTATTAATTAGAAATTGTTATTATTATTTTGGATATGCTTTGATTGTGTTCATTCATTAGAATATGAGATTATATCAACATATAAGTCCCAGTTTAAACTGTTTAAATTAAGAGTTTCGATAAAAATCTTTGTTGCAGGTAGGTTAAATTATAATAATGTAAGTAGTTCAAAAATAAGTATACGGTTTTTCTCAATATAATACGAACTGCTTATAACTAATGAGTATCTACTCAGTCTTTAGAATAACTAGTGAATTTGTGAAATTATTTAAATAAAAGAGAGATCATCATCTGCCTAACCCACCAACCAACGTCTTAACGTGCGTTTTGAGGCACTGAAGGATGGGTCTTGTTATGTAAAGATGATCACCCATCCACGGACCAACCCCGGATGGCGTAGGTTAACCTGATGGATCGACCCGTGCGGCTGTTATTACTTTGCCACGAGCCCCTCTTTTTATAATAATTTTAATTAACATGTAATGTAAATTTTTCGTTTTTACAATATATATTTTATTTATTAAATACCAACGTATACTCACAGTAATAATGAACCTTAAGTTTAAAAATAGGTATATGGTTTTCTTCAAGTAATGTGAACATTTTTTCGGACTGCTTATAACTAATATGATTTAAATAAAATAATAAAATTCTCAATTTTATCAAATTGAGTTTTATTTCTTTCAATAAAATTTCCACGAAACAAATCGAAACGTTTGCCAAACCTTACAAATAAATGGAATATTTAAAAGTATCCATCCTCATTTCGTTTAGTAATTTATAAATATTTAGATGCCCAGAGTCTTACCAACAGAACTTTGCCGCGATCCGATAAAACATTAATAACATGCTGATTTAGCTTCAAACTTTAATTAAAAACAATTTATTTGGGCTTTGTCGCTTGTCTATAAAATATTACGTGAACTTTTTTGGGTGTCGTAATAAAATGATGTTCTCTATTGGTTAATTCGCACGAACTGTCTCGCTCAAAACGGGCGAATTGTCACTTAAACAATATTGTTTTTTTCTGAATGCGAACGAAGTTAATTTATTTGTGGGTGAATCGACAACTATAGCGCCGTACAATATGTACCTATTAAACAATTGGAATATTGTGAATTTAATTAATCATTATTTCAGAATAAAAAGATTCCATAAATTGTTAGTAAATAGTACTAACAATTAAAAAAAAAAAAAAAAAAAAAGAAAAAAAATAATGTTATAAATAAATTTTTAACTATTTTTATAAAAATAATTGAAAAAAGTTATCAATTACCACAGTAAAATCTTGGTGCCATTACTTTCATGACAGCTGTCACTGCAGCCCTTATGTGGCAGCCACCGTTGTCGTAGGAAACAGGATCCCTAAAACCTTCAATAATGAATAAACGAAGTTCTATATGACTTAACAATAAACACATAATCAGGCTATTAATGTTCCCACTGCTGGGACACAGGCCTCCTCTCTGTGAGAGGGAGTGGGCCGTAATCTACCACGCGGGCCCAGTGCGGGTTGGTAGATGTCACATTTCTTCGATTTTTTTATTCTAAGACATGCCGGTTTCCTCACGATGTTTTCCTTCACCGTTTTGAGAGCAGTGGTGATGAAATTATTTACACAAAGTAAAGCGCCTGCTTGGGTTCGAACCCACGACCTACAACTCGTAAGTCGGGGCCGATACCACTGGGCCACCACTACTCTCAACAATAAACACAGAAAGATAAATAAATTATTTTTAGCTTCCAGCAAAAAAAACTAGGGCCTTAATATTTATTATTAGCGAACCAGATCAAACAAACGGCACCCATCTTTTATTTTTTCTATTAAATAAAACAGACGCAAAAACAAATGACGATATTTCAATAAAATAAATAAAAAGCCTTGTAATTTCTTCCATTAAATAGAACAGACGAAAACAAAAGACGATATTACAATAAAATAAATAATATTAAAATGAACGAAACTCAATCTTAGAATTGATTCAGATAGCAGTCACTATCTCCGCTTTGGTTTTGTTTGTTTTATCAAGACCCATTTTCTCAGGAAGTTAAAGATATCAAATACGGTCTAAAAATATCAAGCTTCTAAGTCAACGCAATTAAAAACACGAACATTGTTGCGACATATTTTGATACTCCTAAATAAATAAAAACCGTACTGCCCGTTGACTTAACCATGAAAGAAAAAAATTATCACATTGTTTTTTATTGCGTTTAAAAACTTACATTTGCAGTTGGAAAATTGTCCATGACGTAAGTATATCGCTATACGGTAGAACATGTTTTTCAACTACATTATTAAGTTTGTTTTTAATATGGAACCACCACGCTCAGAAATCGGTGTACAATTGAACATCATGAAAAACAAAACTCGCCGATTGCATAACCTCCTCTTCTTTTAAGTCGGTTAGAGACGATATTACCTTCAATAAAATAAATAATATTAAAGCCTGATGAACGACAATTAATCTTAGTTGATTGTGACTTCAGTCGAATTAATCCATCTTCATGAATAATTGGGCGTTTTGAAAATAACTCCTGACATTTGTATCCTCCCGTTCGTAAGAATAACATCAAAGTATTAAGAGATGAATTATTCAACCATTGGATTTGTCAGATGAATTTATTCTCGTGATTGGATGATTTTATTTTTGGTATTTATGGACGCGACGTTCTCCTCTAATGCCTATAATGGATTCTGGTTCTGATCTATTGATAAAAAAATCATGCGAATACCATGATCCGCCAATAAGCAAATAAAACAACACATATTTAATTCTATTTTTTTTTTATGTTTTACACAACTATTTTATGGCCTATTTTATTATGCCTACTAAGTTCAATCAATCAACCTGCCTAGCCTTTTCCAAACTATGTAGGTATGTCAACTTCTAGTCTAACCGGATGCAGCTGAATACTAGTATTTTACATGGAGCTACTGCCTATCTGACCTCCACAACTCAGTTACTGGGTAACATAATACACCTTGGTAAGACTGGTTGTCAAACTTTTGGACTTTTAACTACCCGTAAGGGTCAGTTCACACCAAGACGTGACGCGAAGCGACGCTGCGCGAACTTTTGAAGATAGAGATACAAAATATAACTTTAATTACTAGTTAGTACACAAAAAAAAATACACATTTAATTGAGATAATTCGAAAATCGCTCTACGCTGCGTGACGCAGGGCGACGACGCCGTGAGCCGGGAGGCGCAGCCTGTAGCTATCGTGGCAACTTGTCGCCCCGCTAGCTAATAGTAGACTATTAGCTAGCGGGGCGGGAGCTCGCGGCGACTACACGTTTCGCTGCGCCGCGATGCGCCTCACGACGCGCGACGTCGCGATGCGTCTCGCGGCGCCGCGCTGCGCAGCGCGAAACACAGGCCTCTTCAAACATCGTTGCGTCGCGTCACGTCTCGCTGTCAACTGACCCTAACGATAATTTTTATCCAAATTATGATTTTACGTCCTAAATGTTACTAGCTAAACGGGACTAGAACCACTTCTACATAATTTATTATTCCAACAAAAAAATAAACCAATACTAAACATCATTCGTCGTAAACTAAATTCGAGTCGTGTTGTCAGCGGAACGTAATTTATTTAGTCGCTGGCTACTACAAAATTGACAACGCGGGCGGCAGGTAAAATATTCAGGACGGCCAACTATGAGCGCACCGGCCCAATATAAGGTATGGCCAGTACAACTTGAATAATGTAGTAGTGCTGATATCTCTCCGGTAATGGTAGGAAAAACGTGAGGCAAAAATGTAGAGAAAAATAGGGGTTTTTTAAGTACATTCGATATAGCGTAGTTGCAGACAAACTGCGGATAGAAAGGGCCTGTGCCCAGTAGAAAAATGTGATAGAATCTGTGAAAAGAACCTGGAGGTGGTGACTCAAATAGATAAATAATATTGTGTTTGTCACTTTTTGTAATGCATACTTTATGTTATAATATGTCAGTAGAATAGATAGAATACTCTTTATTATGTAAATCATAAATATTACAGATATAAATGTAGAAATTTTACAAGGGGTGAGACAATGGGCGGTCTTATCGCTAAAAGTGATCTTTTAAAGACAACCTTTGGATGGATTAGCCTTTGGAGAAAGGAGATTTAATACTACAGGTAGTCTGTGGTGTACCATTTACAAAATAATATATACAATAACTATACAGTAGGATGTATCTCAATAGTGTCATTGGGTACATTCGTTAAGGTTGAATAAATAAATTGTTAAAAGTGATGATTTTTGGTAACAGTCGTGTTATGATTTTGTGAGTGTTCTTTGATTTAAATTATATGAATATCATCTATACATAACCGGCAGACCTATTTTCAGTTTGTAGGTGTTCATAAACAGTTTCCAACCACAACAATATGCAAGTACCAGGAGGACAATTCCCGTAATTAAAAACGTTCAAAATCTATTTGCAATGTCATCTTAGGAAAAATTTTATTTTATGAATATAAAAAATCCTATAAGTTTCTTTTATAGATTGTAAGAATATAGAATAGAATAAAACCGTTCTTAAAAAATACAGGAATTGATACCATACCATGCGGTTGATCAACTGTTCACGTGACCAGAGGGCTGACCAATTCTTAGGCAAAAGAATCAGCATTGTCATCCAACGCGGCAACGCTGCCAGCCTTCTGGGCTCTTTTCCCGCTGGCAGCGATGCGGACAATTTTTTTTATGCCCAATGATGTCTTCCCTTTATTTATTTTTATTTTTTTGCTTTACATAACATATAATAATAGTTAGTTGTATAATACATAGTTTACATAATATAATCAAATATTATTAAAATAAATTAAATCACATATCTACGTTAAAAACTATATATTTTTTAGTTTTTTATTTAATTTTCATCATAAATATTATTTTGCTGACGCTACGACCTTTAGAGACGTCTATAAGAATTTAGTCCGGCGTTGTTTGTCCCCAAAATTATTTGCACTGCCATTTATTTGGGCCGAGTGCCGAATAGGGAATTTTCGGCTTTAACGTAATGGTTTCGGCCGAACCTATGAACGAATGAAAATAAATGTCCTCCTAGAGGAATTTTGTAAGCCACGCAGTTTTTTGTTGTTCAATATTTTATGTTGTGGTGCTATTTCTGTGCGGAAACGGATTTATTTCATCTGTATTTTTTAGAGGGAGCGCCGGTTATTGTTGTATTCGGGCATGAAATCGTTGATAATATACAACATGTCAAAAGAAACCCGGTCCGATTCGTGAGGGTGTTGTTAGGTATCGTACTGAGAGTCTATTTATGTGGTAATTTTCAGGAAAATGAAAAAAAAAATGGCCATATTTTTTTTCACTGGGGATTTTTACATGGGGTGCGGACGGCCGTCATTTAGCGGGTGTGGTGATTTGTGGTAATTTTGGTACAAAAAATGTGAATTTTAAGTAGCAATAACTTTTATTTTCAATAATAATAAAAACTAAAAACTTTTTGGTCATGTTATTGCGGTACATATGTGCCCCTTTCGGAACCGACAGGTTTTTTTTTACATATTTTATTTCTGTATGACTTTTTTTAAACACCTAACTATTTTTTAAAGAATGACTCGTTGCAAAATGAAGATAGTTTTCGCTACTAAGTTCGAATATCAAGTAAAAGCTTTTGTGAACATTTTTTTCTCATTCTTATTTATTAAACCATTTTTTTTCTTTTAAGCTTAACTATGCAGTTAAAAAAGAAAAAAATATCATACTTTTTAAAGAAAAAGCCAGTTGGGGCATAAGCTGGGGGTGTTACAGTGTAGTTATTACAATCTCGCGCTTGCTGCATTCTTGGAAGCAACAACAGTAAGATTACAAAGAAACGTTGTTTTTCTATTATCATTATTACTAGAAGAAATTTTCTTGGGTGTAAATTGAAGAATATGTATTAATATTATGCTTGATTTCTGAAGCAATTTGTGTACAACTGTAACTGTTTAGTGCGGACTTCACCAATGAAATTGAACGCGTTCAGCACATCTAATCTCGTTCAAGAGCTGTCAGTGTACAATATTCGACAACAATTTACTGACAGCTCTTGAACACGTTTTAGAAATACTAATCGCGTTCAGTTTCATTGCTGAAATCAGCCCTTAGTTATTGTGTGAGCAATTTCATTTTAATAATTTTAGTGAAACTGTGAAACAGTAATTGGAACGGACAAAATGGAAATGATGCTTAGACGACATTGATTTAAATGTGCGTATTGACTGTTATACACATATTACGTGTAGATCGCCAATTACTAATTACAAAATATTTTTTTACCATATTATTTCAAAATACCTAACTAACTAATAACCTAACCTAACTAATATCAGCAGTGGTGGCCCAGTGGTAACCACCCCGACTTAAAAGTTGTAAGTCGTGGGTTCGACCCTAGGCAGGCGCTTTAAATTGTGTAAATACTTTCATCACCACTGCTCTCAAAATGGTGAAGGAAAACATCATGAGTCAAACCGGCATGTCCTAGAACCAAAAGACATGTGACATCTACCAACTGGCACTGGGCCCGCGTCGTAGATTACAGCCTGAAGAGAGGAGGCCTCTGTCCCAGCAGTGGGAACATTATAGGCTGGTTATAATCCTAACTAATAATAGAAATGCGAAAGTGAGTTTTTTTTTTTAATTGTTTGTTACGCTTTAAAGCTAAAACGGCTGAACAGATTTGGATGATATTTGGCACATGGGTAGACCATACCCTGGATTAGGTCTTGGATTACTTTTTATCCCAATATTCCCACGGGATCGACACTTATACGGGTGAAACCGCGGGGCGCACCTAGTTATCTATTTATTTCTCGGTTGTCCTAAAATCCAAATACTGGACAAAGACCTCCCTTTTTAACCAACTTCCACAAAGAAGGAGGTTCTATGTTCGACTTTATGCATGTTTTTTTAATGTTTGTTCACCGATTTCTCCGATTTTGAAAATTATATTTTTGTTTGAATGGGTAAGCTCCCGAGTTGGTCCCATTAAATTTTATTAACTTTGCTTGGATAGTTTTTGAGTTAGCTTCAATATTACATTTTTTTTTTCACTGGATGATATTATGATCATAACTTCCTGTCACTGTTATTTACATATCAGGTAGTGATATTCAAATTTGTGTGGGGTAGGCGGCAAAGTATTTTGGCGCGGCGCGTCTTTCAAGACTTTCAGTTTCAGATTTGTCAATGAATTTGATATTGAAGCGATGAAAACTTTTGATAATTACCTACATGTACTAAATAAACAAATGGAATCAATACCGGAGACTAGTTCCAATTAAAGGCTAAGAAGTGCAACTTGGTTGGAGGAGGATAAGGTTTGTACTGTTACAGCTAGAATAAATGTTGTTTAGTAAACATTCTCAATTTCTCATAGTTACATGCTTGCTTTTGCTTCTGTTCCTTACATTGTTTTGAAAGAATTGGTCAGGAGAGGGTCTTCTTAAATGGAAAATCTAAATACGGACGTAAACTCCAACGCGAAGAAGGTGGCGGCCTGGCATGATTTACGAATTAGACCTACCTATCCAATTTACTTTTACGTTACAAAGTTCATAAGAAGGCATGTCAAGAATTTTGTTTGCCTATACAAAACTCATAATATTACTTAGTTATTCTTATGCCTCTACAGATTTAATTAATTTGGTATAACTATAATTTGCAAAAAAAATATTACATTTATTTTGTATTTCAGGTTAGTAGGACTAGTAAGGATGGCGCTACACTACAAATAGCAGAAACTGAAACAGCCTGCAGAAAAGAATTACATGAGGCACAGAGGGCAAACAAACTAGATATACAAGGTGGAGATGACAATAGAACAAAAAATTAAACGGCGTGTCCATAATGACGTTCCTATTCAGTATACAAAAATTCAATTGAATATATTCAATAGTTTAGTCATTATAGCTCGGCGAAATCCATAGTCGGCTCGGGCTATTCCGTTTATCCACCCCAAAAATCCACCCTAAGGTGGATATTCTGAAATGTATGCCCGAGAATTCACCCAAGGCCTAGTTGGATAAACGGAATTTATAGGCTTAGGGTGGATCCGGCCATACATTACATACATTTATTTGAAAAACTCATTTTTTTATTTCGAAGCTAGGATTTATTTGACAGTTCCAAAATACTCTTATGCATTAGTAGTGCCAGTATTTAATTTTTTTGTTGTATGGTAGTCTCCACATTGTATATGTTTGTTCTAAGAACAAGTTCTAAAAGTCAAATTAGAGTATTATAAAATAAATTAAACTGATAGAATAGACATGTTTTTTTATTAATGAACTACTCGCTAAAATATCTTATAAAAGTTTGAAAAATAGCATTTGCATTTCCCTTGCAACTTCTTGAGTTGCTTCTCTTGTATGATATTCATTGATATTACTGGGTACCCTCTAACTGCATCTCTCCATGGTGAATTGCAATGTTGTGAAGCACTGCCACTATGGTTGTTTTCACATTTTCTAGTTTGCATGTAATGGTCATAGGTTGTGCCATTTAAAAGGCATTGAAAGCTTTGTTTCCACACACCAAAGCACCGTTCCACAGTATATGTCGAAAGTAAAGTAAACAAAGCCAAAAGAGGTATTATATCCTCACACAAGTCCTCAAAAATGTTCTTGTGTGAGCCTATAGTTCCCAACGAACTCAACGTCGGAAATACTCGCCAACCGAAAGTTTCGGCGGAACTATAACCGGCGTCGCCGCCGCTCTTCCTGTAGAGTTTTATCGAGCAATTCCAGCATTAAAAAAGCAGCCATCGTTTGGATTATTTAAAAAAAAAATACTTTCGTCGACAGCACGACAACTATTGTGATGATATGTCGTATCAACTGACATATATCTCCGTCAAAACAAGTGTCAAATTCAACTTTTCGGACGGGCAAAAACACATCGGGAGTAGGGACAACTGTCAAATCGTATCGTCATTCATTCTTAGGTCGGGCTTCCAACTAATCGTATGTCCGTAGGTGTTAGGGAGTAGGAAACGCCCGTAACTAAGCCCGAAATGACGGACCTCGTGCTTAGGGAGTAGACCCCCAGACGCGGTGGACGCTTAGCTTAAAAGTATTCTACGTCTTAACCCAGGTCCTGGTCTTCTCGTGTGTCAAATCCGTTCAGACGATTTAGCGTCAAAGCGTAACAAAAAAACACACCAACACACTTTCGCATTTTTAATATTAGTAAGGATATAAATTTATTATTCGCAGCTCATTATTTTCTTCTTCCAAAAATGTTTCCAGCATTCTACATCAAATTGAAAATTTTCGTCCACCTCTAACTTTATCAGGCAAAGTTACCCACAAAAAGGGCAAACAATATTATACGGAACATTATTTTCCAACACCAGTCCAAACAACAGTTCTTCACGGGTTTAGGTCCAGAATTCTCGCCTTTCATCTAGCACTTAATTTACCGCCTGAAGAGATCAAAATGAAAATTTTGCGGGTTTTAAACCTTCGTAGTATAAAATATTTTGCACCTTATTTGCGTATATTTTAGAAAATATTCTCGAAATTTTGGAAAAGGTATTAAGTTGTGGATGTTGACAAGTTCGTTAATTTGTGTTTTGTGTTTGTTTACTATGTGGGGTAGGTACTCAATATTTCAGGCAAATTAAATATGTTTGACAGACACAAAATCTACTTCGAGTCTTTTTATTTTCAGATTACTTACAGTTTTTTTTTTAAGTGAAAACTTCTTTAGGTACTTTTTGGGTGAACAAAAATCATCACCGAACGCTTTCCATGAGCCTACTGTGTAAATATGTGTACTTTTTGGGTGAACAAAAAGCGTGAAACACGCGTCATCGTCACCGCACGCTACGTTTTCACTTATATCGGCAGTCCCCAAAGACTGTCCCGCATGTTTTTGTTATTATTAACGCATTTTATTTACTAAATCATAGTATGGGTATTTTTATTTTACAATGTTCGTACAACGTTCTGGCTAGATAGAAAAACGAATTTAACACATAATAATCTACTACAAAGAACACATTCAACAAAAAGTGTAGAGGTTTTTCTTCATATTTTAGTTCACATTCCAAAAAAAAAAAAAACATATTCAAATAGCTAAACTAAATCCTAATATAAAACTCACAAATAAAAAATTAATAGGTCTTCACAGATCAAACAAGACGTTCAGACTTTTCTATTACATGTACTTGAGCAGAAATTGAGCGTCTGACAAAGCCTCAAAGAAATTGTTTTCTGAACAATCTAAGGGTCCATAGAGTGGTAACTTTATTTTTTAGGGTTCAGTATCCAAAGCTACAGGGTCCAATTACTAAGCGCTGTTTCAATGTCTGTTAATCTGACACAGGGCTGTATTCTTTATAACCATAATAGCTAGTCACTTGCAAGAAAAAAAGGATGTAGTCCATTATCTTGGCAAATAACAATAAAATAAAAAGTTCAAACTTGTATGGACTTTGGGTTAACCCCATTTTTTTCATAACCTTTTTTGTGTGTTGCTCGTTTTTGAAAGCGGTTCTACTTGTAAACGTAAAACGTGACTGATTGTAGTGATAGTACAGTCAAGTCGGTACAGTCAATATCTTTGTCAGTTTCAAATTATTTCCTTTATTCTTTTCATTGGACAAAACAATGCCTTTTGAAGTTACGACACTGATGACTATTGCATGGAAAACTATATTTAATTACTTGATAACAAAGAATAAAATAACATAACCAAAGTCGAGTAGACATCAACCAAAAACCTTTTTAATGGCCTGGAATAGCGAGTCTGTCAGTGGCACATTTTTCATGACTGAATGACAGTCAGTGGTCAATCTCAAAGCATTTATTTCAAATAAACCAATTACAGGCACTTTTGAATTGTCAAGGGGTCGGTCAGTGAGAAAGATAAACCTAGTTGCCCATTCCAAAGCGTAGTAGGTGTCTATAGGGAAGAACGGGCAAGAAACTCCACGGACTCGCTTTTAAATCAAATTATTGTTTCAAAATAATGGTTACATCACTCATGTTGAAATTAAACCTGTGAGAACAATGTAGAAAGACGTGCACGTTAAAAGCCAAATAGATCATTCTGTTTTATTGACATTACGATGCAATAATTATAATGTATAACAGCTGAGTCGGTAAAGCAGTTCAATCGTGCAATGAACAAACAAAATTAGTCCCTAAAGGAGTCACCTTTAGGGACTAATTTTATCTAAATATACCTAGTCTTTCTAAATATACCTAGTAGTCGCATACGATGTGTAACATCTGACATCCCACCTTGGTAATAAGCAACATTAAAGGGGCGGGGCCTTTTAAGGTCGTTTCATTGGTCAACTCAAATAGCGCGTGCTTCTCCGGCTTCCTGTTACACACTTCCGTCCCTTTTCACGAAATCACTCCCACAGATTTGATTATTTCAATTTTTTAGATTTAGATTTTGATGGCAGGAAAGCGTGAGGAAAGATGTTGCACATATTATGAAGAAGGATAACCATAATCAAATCATACCATTCATCTTGTATTTATTTCGTTTGTATGTGATTGATTTCTGTTATGGGTTATGATAGGTTATGGTACCTGAAATAAATGTTTTTTTTTTTTTATAATAATAATTTTGGTGGTACGGAACTCTTAGTACGCGAGTCCGATTCCCACCTGACCAGTTTTTTTTTTCCAATAAACTTGAAGGCGGTAGTGCTAAGGAAACTGTCAAGATTCTAATAACGACACGGGGTGTTTCCTTTTTCCCGAAGGTTGAACGCACCTTTCACGGTTGAGTACTTGAAAAATGAAGTTAGCTTCATAAAAACCCGGCTCTATTTGGGATGGTGGAATGAACCTCGGATTCCGAACGTTTTTGATATACAATGTAGCTTGATTTAATATTAATTTTGTTTATCAGGTATGCCTTTTGTAGTTAAATTTTTTTATCAAATGAATTTAGGAATTGTAGCACTTTGGGTTTCAATGAGGATACGACACTTTGTGCTAGCGACCGTTTTCGGGGGCCCATTATTGAGTGTGCAAGTCACCCCCTGCCATTTTATCTGTGTACATTATAAAACATTGATCAGGCAGGGGCTATAGACCTTTTATAGTTCTAGGTCACCAGTCAACTTAAGCCACCCAAACCCATAGTCCAATGTTTTGTTTCCATGTTCTGCAATAGTCCTGCACCAACCGGGGGTTGTCCTTGGGTGCACTTGCATAGTGCATAGAGGGATAACCGTCGGTTAGTGCCTCATAGGGGCCTCTGCGAGTTGGCTTCGGCCCCTCGTACGCCTTCCAAAAGACCGGGATCCCTATGGTCCCGAGATAAGTAGACGATATAAAAATAATAATACCATTTATTTCAGGTGACACAGGCCCATAGAAAAATACCTTAATCTAAACATACATATTTTAATATAAAACAAAGTGTTAATAAGGCTTAGACTATGTTAGTAGCACTTCACTTTGCACTAGCTTGACTTTGTGCTGTCTTGTGGAACTTGTCCGCGGAAGCGACGGAACACCACGTCCTGCGGCCAAAAGTCTTCTTTCATGACAAGGGGCAGATAAACGTTCGGTACAAGCACGAGGAACGCCTTGAAGTTGACGTTCCGGTGCGATTCCAGTAACTGCACCCTCGGCGCGTACCTCGTCTTTTGGCGCACGTACTCCACGATGTCCTCCACCTTAGTGGTGTAGTGCAGGCGGGAGATGTACACCGGTGTGTTCGGCTTTGCGGCACGCAGACTCATTTCGGGGTCCTGAAGAGCTTTGCCGCAGCGGTTCTTGTTCGTTCGGGATCGGCGCTTCCTCCTTTGCACCGTCACGAAACCGTCATCATTATCAGCCCTATTCGGCGCCTTTTCAGGCATGGGCTTGATACTAGGAGCGCCAGGGGCACTCGCGGTAACGCTAGCGAAATCCCTTTGTTGGGATTTCGCCAGGGCTGCAGACACTGGCAGCGGGATCTAAATCGCCACATGCAGACTACGCATCAAATACCTGACGTCACACAAAATCTTGACGTCACACGAATCCTGCATCACGCAGTTAGAGTTTACCGTGCGAAGGACATAAGACTATCCGACATCAACCATTGGGCAGTTGCCCGCCAGACACAACAGCCGTCTGGTCGGAGGGTCCTACCTTTTCAATAGAGGTTAAGCTAACTTAACACCCTGCATTATAATGGATTTCGATGCTTGATAATGATGATGAAGCATCGTTGTATCGACACAACAAACATTTCTATAATTTTTTGTTACTAATAGCAGGTAAGAAAAAATGTGAAAAAACTAAATTACTAAGTACTTTCGTTTATAAATGCTTTTATTGGCAAGATAACCTATTGTCCGATTTTTCTTTGTGTAATTATTAATTATACTATATCTGCAATGTTTGACAAATGGAAGACCAAAGAAACGATGGATGGACTGTGTGAAGGATGATATGGCTAGAAAGGGGGTAACTACTGAGATGACGACTAATAGAGAAGTATGGAAAAAAGGGACATGTTGCGCCGACCCCAAATAAAATTGGGATAAGGGCAGGAGAATGATGACTATAGCTGCAATGTTTGTCGAGCGAAAATTGTGTCGCGCTATCGTCCGTCGATCAAATTTTTCGTCGTCCCATCGATGGTCGTGAAAACAATCAGTCGCACTAACGTTCGTCGATCAAACGTTTCGTCATGCCATCGTTTGTCGTGAAAACAATCAGTCGCACTAACGTTCGTCGAGTTGATGATTGTGCTGTCGCACCGCTAATGGTCGCCCTAGCATTTGTCGCGTTTTTGTTGATCGCAACTATGATACGGAGACGCCTGGAGGACTATAATATAATAATATATACATATATTGTGATAAAAAAATGGCTTACAGACATTCGCACATTCTGTTATCTATGTTCACTTCAAATTTACCCAATCGGAAACAATCGAAACAAGTTAATAATAGCTTTTTTTCAAACAATCGTCGACGAAGTTATTCAGCCTGGCTCGACCATTCGGAATTATTCAAACGGATTTGAGCAAACCTTTTAAAAAAGTTATTTTTAACGCGAACGGACTTTGTAGTTCATTATTTTGGGATTAGTTCCATTTCGTTTAACGATACATTTATTCACGGTACTTTTATAATTGAATTAACGGAAACCAATTTATGGAATCAATTGTAATTGATTTTGATTTTATTCGCTTTGTTCACATCAATGCAAAATTGAGAATGAAATGTGGAAATCTGTAAAAAAGGTTTCGGATGAATTTTTGTGTATTAAGTACTTTCTAATTTAGACTTTTAAGTAAAATCGGGGAAACTAATAGTTAAGCAAACTGACCACCAACTTAATTTCTTCGTTATTTATTCATGGCTTCTTCTGTCTTTCTTCTTTTTAGTGTAGTTAGTGACTAACCTGGTATCAGTGTTTTAATGCCCCTCATGGGTGTCTGACTTGGTTTCACATGACTTCGAGAAATATCTCTTAGGCATGGCCGGTTTCCTCACGATGTTTTCCCTCATCGTTTTTGAAGCAAGTGGTAATCATACAATACACACATGAATCCTAAAAGTCAGAGGTGCATGCCATGGGCAGTCTGACACTCACACGACTAGGCTATCAATGGATAGTCAGTCATTGATAGCCCATTGCTACAATTTAAAATTTTCAATTTGTCGTGTCACACATATCACGAACGACATATTGACGAAGGGTGTCAATTTGCATAACAATTTATTTTCCTGGCTGTACCTATTTTCATCACACACTGTAATTTTCTTAAGCGGTGAACTAATAAAAATTACTTAGTTAATTCGCTTCCAACTTAGTACTTGTATCTGATCTGTAAAAAGAACTCACTAACTCAACAACAAGATAGGTACCTAACTCATAAAATATGCCATAAACTAAATATTTTACTAATCGTAAATAGCAATTCCGCAGTTTATGATATCTGTCGTAAAGTGGCTGTCATAAATTTTGTATCACCTTAACCTGATAATAAGCTCAGCGGAAAAAAGAGGTTCTATTTTATTTTCTTGCAGATATTTATTTTGTGATTAATAACTAGCAACCCGCCTCTGCTTGGCACGAGTGCAATCTACTGACGCGGCGATTTGTCAAAGCATCAAGATTTCACACATGAACCTTCCGGAATAGATTCTCTGAATGATGGTCAAAACCAGTATTAAAACCCGTTGCGTAGTTTAAAAGAACAAGAAAAATGTTGAACTGCTACTTATTAACCCATCAATAAGGGTGATAAGTCCTTGAACCTTCGTAACGGGATGAATCTTAAACATATAAACTCAAGGTAGCGATAAAGCTAGTGTAAACATGCCAACAATAAATAACATTCAGTTTATTTGTTTAATTCATTCTCTCATCCCGCTACGCTGCTACGAGCTACGGCGTAGCCACTCGTAGCACTCGTAGCAAGATCTCCAAACATTTTTGAGTGATATTTTTGTGGTTTGTCAGCCATCTTGCTTTTATTTATCCACTTTATCACACGTGAAGATGGATCCTCTATTACTATGCGATATCACGCTCGTTTCAAAATACGTGCTCTTGTCCGCTTTTCGTTATAGTTACAATTTTGTCCCACGTTACATGGAGGAAAAAAAAAAAAAAAATGTATCTTAATATCACAAAAGTATGTTTATCAGCTGTTTAGTAGCGTTGAAAATTGCGAAATATCTTTAAATAATAATTATTTATTTTGTTCTTTTCGAAACTTTGTATCTTTCCTATAATATACAGGTAATTTTTGAAAGAAACAAATTTGACGTTCCTCTGAAAAATACAATCATTAACGTATAATACTTGTTTTATACCTTGATTGATAAAAAAAAAATGCGCTAAGACCCAGAGTGTTTGAGAATTTGCGAAACATAACTGGTAAGTACTGGTAAATATTATATTTCATTGTGTAAGCTAAATAAAACTTAATAAAGTGCGAGTCGCACTCGTACACAAAGGGTTCTGTACCACCGTACAATATTTAGCAAATAAATGAAAATACTAAACGAAGAATATTTTTATTTTTCACCTTAAATTATAAAAATCGCATAGATTTTTTTCATAATGATACTACGATTTACAAAGTTATTTTTTGCAATTGCAGAACATCACTCAAAATGAATTTATATTATGAATCGGCGTTTTTAGAATTTGTTGTTTATACAGTATATGGTACGTGATACAGAAATTTCAAATTTTGTACAAAAATGATCTAAAACTGACAACTTTTACGGTGACCTATTTCTTCATTTTTTAATTTAAAAAAAAAATTCTCTTCTCGATGAGCTCTAGACAATGATACCTCCCACATGCCAGAATATGTTTTATTTTTTCTGGGCTTTGGGTTTTATGTTTTATTTTAATGGGGGCTTTTAATTTTTAACTTTATTTATTTTTATTTTTTGTTGTTATAGCGGCAATAGAAATACATGATCTCTCACCGACAGACAGACGGACAGCTGAGCCTTAGCAATATAAAAAAAAAAAAACTTAAAGTCGGGTGCTCCGCTCAAGCTTAATAAATAAGTCCTAACCAAATAATTGTTAATCTTAATCGTTTAAAAACCAATTAGAGAGGAACCGGGAGGATGTCTAATTACCTTCTAATGTAGTCAGAGAGCCAGTGAGCTGTAAAGGCTTTGTACTGCAACTCAGCCTTTGATCCGACACGTGCTTTCAACATCCCTTGCTCTTTGACTACGTATAAAGGTGGTAGCCACGATTCTTCTTGTCTGATAAACTGAATTTACTGCAAGTCAAAGTCAGAGTCAATAATTTTGTTGATTTTATAACTTAAAATGTTCGATTTAAATCATAACTATCATTGACAGTTGTATACAATGGCTATAACACGGAAAATTTTGTTGGTGTGTCAATTTGATAACGGTGTGCTGTGGATCTTGCTTCTTACCAAATTTCATGATTCTAGGTCAACGGGAAATACCCTATGGGTTTTGATTTATTTGCGAATATCAAAATATGTCGCATAAATGGCCGTCTTTAGGGTTCCGTACCTCAATCGGCCGTTTATAGGAAAAAAACTGAACCCTTATAGGATCACTCGTGTGTCTGTCTGTCTGTCTATCACAGCCAATTTGTCCGAATCTACTGGACCAATTTAGTTGTTTGGTAAATATAATATGAATTTCTGTGACCCAAACACAGACGTATAACGTAAATAAATGAATTTTGAATATGGGGTCACTTTTCGGGGCCAATAGGAAAATCAAATGAAAAGGCTTGTTGTAAGGATATCAAATCCTTCTTTTTTCTTTTTTTAAAATAAATAATTTTAGAGATATTTAAGAAAATTTATGAAAATTGACCATCCCCCACTTATCTCCAAAAGTAACGACCATAATTTAATTTAAAATAGTTCTATACTTAAAATAACATGGAGAATCTCCCAATATTGTGCGTACAAACGTGCGTACACTTGCAGTTGGAATGTATGGGACAACATGTTTTTCAACTACAGTGTTAAGTTTATCCTTGGGATAAGTTCATCTCAAGTACGGAACCCTACATTGTGCGTGGTCCGTCACGCTCTTGGCCGGTTTTTTTTCATTGCGTTGACTTAAAAGCTTGTTTTTTTTAGAGCTCCAAGGGATCGTAGACTTACGTATTCGATATAAATTTCAACTTGATAATTCCACAGATGGAGTCCGGACGGACAACGAAGTGATCCTATAAATAAGGTTTCCGTTTTCCTTTAGAAGTACGGAACCCTAAAAACCATGCAAATAAATCGAACAAAAGAATAAACGAAATAAACCTAGATCAAACAGTGAATAAAGAGCAACAAAAACCAATAACAGAATCTTGTGAAGGGACCAAACGCCTAGTTTCACCATATATTTTAATGCCAGCGGCCATGTATTTCACTCACCACCGCCCTTACAACTTTTGTGTCCTGTCCCTAAGGCAATATACGCAGGGGTGTCGAGCTTCTAGTTTATACATTTAGATTTGGGCACTTTTAAGAAATAAATACCTACATTGAGTAGGTATTTGAGTTTTCTGTATTGTGGGTGGTGAGTTTATAAACACGACCTTGGTGTGGTAATGGCATGAAAAGAATCCGGTAATTATATATTTTAAACCGTTTATGACAACATTTTCGTGTTTTTTTTAATGTTTATTTTTTGTGCGATGGTCCCCACTTTAAGAAATTGTACATTATATTTTTCTTTAAATCATATATTCATAATTAAAATTTTACCTTAACTCAAGTATATTTTTTATCTCTTGTTGCACCATATAAATGTTTTATATATCAAGCAAACGTCTCGAAAAAGATAAGCACCCTCCACTCTGGGATACGCCACGTTAATAAATAAATTCTTCTATATATTCAAATAAATAATATGTATACCTACTTACTGTCAAGTCACCTTAATAAAAACGTGTGGCTCACAACAGTTAGATCACTGATTAAAATAAATTCACAAACCATATTATTACGGACAATTCGTTTATTTCTCAACAACTACAGTACAATAACACTTCTGCTTATCTCACTGCAAAGAATAAGGCATAGTGCAACCTTTCAATAGGAACACACGAACAAAACTAAATGTACCTAATGTTAAAAATCATAAAAACAAACAAACAAACAGCATAAATCTTCGCATCTTAGATAAGTTAAAAAAAAAAAAAAAAAAATTTTTTTTGCAACGTTGCAAAAAAAATACAAATCTTCATATGAAGAAATTAACATAAACAAGATTTATTATTGCTTGGTATATGTATGGCTATTCAATTTTTTTTTAATGGTTAGTAAAGCCGATGTCTGTATTATTTGACACAAGCATTTTAACACAACAAAGCATTGTCTCCTTTGAGTTTTTGACGCGACAGCCCTAGGAGACGAGTTAGTAGGACTTATCAGTGCGTTTCCACGATACGGTCCGATGACGTAGAGCCCGTTTGTGAGAGAATGAGTGATAAGGGTAGCGCGTGGATAAAGAACAGTTGAATATTTGTGTGTTAAGGCCAGGGCTAGGCAGAAAAGTATATTCATGTACAGTGCTACCCAACTGATAAGGCGCGTCGTGAATCTTCGTTCGCACAGAAAAGAAAATATGACCCCGAAGATTAACGAAAGAATGCTTAAAACTTACAATCAGCCTTAGTTCACTATTATAAGGTTCATAATACACTGCAGCTGTTAGTTCTGTCTCACTTGCAAGCCACGCCCCTCCGCACAATTTCACCTCGTGCCAATTTTATCGGGCCACCAGTTTTCACAAATATATATTTAATTAAAAATACAGGTTATTTAAAATGTACGATTTATTTAATAAACAACCATTTATTTTGTAAACAATAGAAAAAACTTAATCTAAAGGTCGCACTCCTGCTATCCCAATATCACTCTGAGCGTCGCTACTATTCGTTCGGTCAACTATTTTCAAAAATCGATCTTTTACAAATGTTGTGTTCTTAGACTCCTGAGCTTCTTTCTTCATAAACTCGTGCACATTGAAAATTATTTCCCGAGCTTGACTTTTGAGTGGTTGCCTCCTTTTTAAAGAACTCATTTTAAATCATAAAAAATAAAACAATTTTGTTGCCACTACGTGTACTTTTGCCTGCTGCGCGTACACTCGATCAGAAGTATGGCGGCTGACTAACATGCCACGCAGCATGCGCTAACATGGCGGCAGCTGCCGACCAATAGCGGTACAGGAAAAAGAAGCGCGGTGCGTGGAGCGTGCCGATTGGTCAATAGCATTTCCCGCGCTTTGAAAATTCGTCTTCTGCGCAGGTACATCGGTAAGCCATATCAGTTGGGTACTACTGTAAGACTTTATGGTTCTGTTTAAAAGTGCCCGGATAGACACCATCTATTGTATATGTCGTACGTAATTCAATTTTTTGCGAAAACCTTAGGGATAATAGAAAATGGTGAAAATATTTCTGCGAACAACTTGGTTGAAATAGGTTAGGTTAAAACTGTGACCAACCGCGCACGAGCCGAGCGAGCAAAGCTAGCGGTGCCGCGGCAGCGGCCGGCGAGCGCTACTCCCAAGTTGCTCGCAGAAATGTTTTCACCATTTTCTAAATATCCGTGTTTTTGCAATATTCCTAGGGTTTTCGAGAAAATTCGAATTGTCAAATCATTCTATGACATGTATTATAATTATAAATTAAAGTTGCATTTTGTGTCTGTCAGTGTGACCGCGTTGTTTTTCTAAACTGCTAAAATAAAATCAATTCTGTTTTCTTGCAAAAGCGCCTTTTGAAACGCCACTTGAAATTAATTATTAAAATTTGACTTTGACATTATTGTTCTCATAATCAGCAGTTTAGATTGTGTCACCCATTAATCTATACCTCTTACATACAGAAGAAGAAGAAGGCGTGACTTTATGTATGTATATAATTATGTATGTTTTACATACAGCACAAAAAAAAAAACAGAAATCAACAGTCTGATTAGTTAATAAGGATTAATTAATTCCAAAATAGTTAATTTAAATTCTCATTATAATGAGGATGCTCGGGAAAAATGGAGCATGTCAATTTTGTCGTTTATCATTTGCTTTTTGAAGCTAATACTGTCTATCAAAACAATTATTGGAAAATTTATGAAAATTAATATCGACGTAGTTCCTTCAAAAGAAAATTGATAAATGTAATCAAAGATATTTTGTCATGAGAGTTAATATTTTATTAAAGTTAGAAGCTGTGTACCAGATAAGATTTCCAATTGGCACAAATAACTGACACTATTCCCTATTATAGGTATACGTGGGCCGTCAGTGAATGAATGAATTTAAGATTTTTATTAAGTAGATTATTCATTAATATTATCTAATATTCATAGCTTTTTAAAATGTTAATTATATTAGATTTTTTTATTCTTGTCCATAGAGAGAGGTTTTTTAAAGGTGAGTAAGATGTAAAGGTAGTTGAAAGGTAGTTTTGTTTTTTGGGTAGATATTTTAGTACCTATTTCATGGAAAAGTAAAAATACATAATGTAAAAGCTAAAGAAGACCAACTACTCGTAGCTCAAACAACTATTTCATTAAAGTCTCAACACAAACTTTTCGGATAACTAGCTAGAGAAACCCACTCACAAGAACAAAACACAAACACCGTACTGAAAACACTCGGAATTTAAATTCAAAAAACCAAATTGCAGATTTCAAAGGAAAACTCGTTTGAAAAACAAAACAGCCAAATCTCGTAAAGCTGAGATGAAACTGGGATGCAAATGGGAACATAAATAGCGATGAATTTATATCCAGAAACGGATGTGGCAGACTGATGGATAATTGCGCCTTGACTCGACGATAAAAAAAGTAGCGCCGTAAATTTTCGAACATTACCGATGGTTGCCGAGTCTTGATTAAAGTGTTCCATGCTGGGTTTTTTCTGATTCGGTTGACGAAAAATATTTGTAATGAGCGGAAAATATTCCTGTGCTGATATTTTTGTGTGAAAATATTATTTTTGAAGGAGTAGGAAACGACCCGAAGAATTGTCAAACTTTAGTGGCAGTGGGCAGCACATTGCTCGCAGAACAGATGTCCAATGGGGCTGAAAGGTTATGGAGTGGCGACCGCGTACCGGAAGACGTAGCGTTGGAAGGCCTCCTGGATGCGGAAAGCACAGAACCGGTAGAAGTGGTAGTGCTTCGGGGAGAACTGTGTCCAGCAGTGGACGTGTTTTGGCTGAAACGATGATGATCAGGAAACGAAACTCTTTTTACCCGACTACGGCGAAACGAAAAGGAGGGTTATGATTTTGACCGATATATATGTTTTATGTTCATCTGTTCCCTCATAACTTCTAAACTTTTTAGTTGACCTTTTTGTCATATTTTTGGGTTTTAGTTTTTATAACTTTTTTATTCCTTATTTTGCTCTGATTAAAAGTATTTGCTTCATAAGGGCAGTTGATGTATTTTTATTTTGTAAATCCGTTTTTTTTAAATAATGTCTTTTGAATTTTTATTATTGTTCTACCACAGCTTAAAAATAGAAAACTAGAATAATAATATAAAGCAGTCTCAAATTACCATCGCTATAAGAAAATACCAACAGTTGCTAATCGTAGATCTAGGCATTCTAAATCTATTATAAGATCTTAATCCTAAGTTAAAGCTTAAAACTCTAAGAAACTAACTGTATTCTGAATAGAACTTCTCCTAGATACTTAGCATTGTATTAACTAACCCATTAGGCTTATAATATAATTAAGTAGGTGTATTACAATAACATGAGCAGTGGTGGCCCAGTGGTACTGGCCTTTAGTTGAGATTATTTAGAATGTAGATGGCAGTCATGAGATCACATAGTGTAATTCAATGGCATATTTTTTACGGATTTTCTCCAATATTACAAATTCTATTGGACAATACTGATAGGTATCCTAAGTGGTGCCTGGTGGAATTTCAAAATTTTCAGGGTATGCTGACTTCTAGGACGGAGACGGACTTCAATAGCTGTGGTGGCCTAGTGATAACAGCCTCGACTTACGAGTTGTAGGTCGTGAGTTCGAACCTAAGCAGGCACTTTACCTTGTGTAACGTATTTAATCACCACTGATCCCAAAAAGACATGTGATATCCGCCAACCTGCTCTGAGCCACAGTCGTAAGTCCGTGGTGGATTACGGCCCACTCCCTCTCACAGAGAGAGGAGGCATGTGTCCTAGCAGTGGGAACATTATAGGCTGATTATTTTATTGCAATGACTTCAGAAATCAAACATTGTAATCTCGTTAAACTTTAAAGATATTTTGTACGGATTTTAGCACGATAATGAAAATGGTACCTTCATGGGATACATTCATGATTTCTTACAAAATAATTATAAACTTTTTGTGTTGATCTGACTTCAGTAAATTCGGGTGACTTCTACCAATATGAAACTGGATCACAATCCGCACATCCAAATCGCTTTCAGGAGTTGACAGTGTCAATATTCCACAACAATGACGTCACTGAAAGCTCTTGAACGTGGTTTTTTGCTGATCGCGTTCAGTTTTATTGGTGAATCATAACATAACATTACGCATGTAATCCCCAAGGGGCTAGGCAGCGGTCAAATTCGCCCATAATGGATCAAGGATCAAATCCAACTGATACAAGAGGAACACTGTACAGAAATGATGTGTCATAAAATATTCTCTTGTAAGTACCTAATTCTTGAAGAATTTCCAATTGTAGAATAACAAAGAATAAAAAGTTAAGTTTAAAAAACTGTGTCTCGACTACGGGAAAATAAAAGTGATCTAAAAAGTACGAAACCAGAACATATTTCAGATAGAAATCAAGATATAGTTACAAAAATGGTCTGGTTAAAGCCGTGGTCGCATGCCTGTAACCATGTGGGTGACAGGAACACCTACAAAATTATAATGGCATGCGACGACGGCTTTACCCTTCCTTTTCGCTTTGCCGTAGTCGGGTAAAAATACTAACAAGCTTCAAACTCCCAACTGATATATTTACGTACCTTTTTGAGGAGTTAAAACTCGTGCAATAAAAGTTAAACGGACAAAAACCTTTTTTCTACGTAAACAGCTTTAAGCCATGTCTAAAAATCGTTGGCCTCCATTATTTGGGATTAGGGAGCAACCCTCAGAATCTCTTTTGAATGGTATACAAGATAAGCAGTAATTTATTAGCTCCTGAGCCTCTGGCGTATTAGGGCACCGACACACAGCCGACTGTCCACCGACACAAGTTGTCATGTTTATGAGAAGGTGCCGCACCAACTTAAGGTATCTGCACGCAGCGGGCGTGGCGTGGCGGGGCGGAGACGTGGCGCTGCTGGCGTGACGGCAGCGGTCACACTGCGGGCGCGAACACGTCCCGTCCCGCCGCGATTGAGAGAGAAAGAATGAAAATAAAGTAAACAGTTATAACTTATAAGTTAAAAGTAACTAAGTTGTAACTTATTCGTTACAGTTAACGTTTAAGCTTTAATACAATCTCTCAATTCTGAATGTAACTGTCGCGCCGCGCCCCGCCGCTTCTGACATCTATTCACGCTCGGCGCGGCGGCGGCGTGGCGTGATGGCTCTGTGTGGAGTCGTCCGTAGTATCTAGTACATTACAACTGCTCAGCGTCACGTAGCCGTCCCGTCCCGCCACGTCACGCCCGCTGTGTGCAGTACCTTTAGTTTTCAATGGTAAGGCCAGTGTATGCTGAGACGCAGGTGACGCAGCGCTGAGCAGAGCAGATTTTCTAATGCATGAACGTACTGACACGCACGCGTACGCTGCGGCGCAGGCACGTTCGACGCAGACATGTGTCTGTCCTGCTCTGCGTCTCGTTGTAGAGCCGGCACAGATATCTGCGCGGCGTGCAGGCCTTACGGTTGCGGCCGACCGACAATGCTGATAAAGTAAACTACACTATTACAACTTCACTGGACCAATAGTGGTCGCAAGTGCTATTGCTGAACTTGATGTTTTGGGTTCGATGCCCAGGTCGCACAGTGTTTTTGGTTTTTCTTCTATCAGAAATGTCTCAGTAGTGTGGCGGCATTTACATCGCCACACATGCAAACTACGAATTAAAGACCTGACGTCACACAAATCCTGCATCGCGCAATTAGTTTACTGTGCGCACTACATATATAAGACTATCCGACATCAATCGTAGGGCAGTTGCCCGCTAGAAACAACATCCGTCTGGTCGGAGGATCCTCCCTTTTCTATAGAGGGTGAGTGAACTTTACACTCTGTTCCTCATGCCTCTAAAGTAACAACCCGTAGTCTGGATCAGTGCTCGGCTGATGGCAATATGCCCCCTATTACAATTATTGCAATCGTAGACGATTTTTTCCTAATTGAACCTATTTGAAAATGCAATCCGCTGTCTGTGGGAACCCTTATAGGGGCTCTGTAGCTGAATTATTTGAAGAACATTCTGTTAAATGTCCGAAGATTCAAAGGTAAGTTTAAGGAAGCAAAGTTTTTCAAAGTCTTTGGTGGAGAAAGTTGGTTCTTATCAGATTTTTAGGGAAGCATCGGAAGTAACGGGTGTTGAATCGGTAGACTGTTCTGATAAATTGTGCAAGTTTTATTTGGAAATTGATTCAAAGTTAATTTTAATTAATTTCTGTTAATAAGTTTATGAAATTAATTATGTTGCTGTTAACATTTTGCTTAAAAAAGCGGATTCTGACTTCAGGATTTCATTTTAATGTTAGGGTGCATTAAAAATACCTCAAGCAGGTACCATTCTATGCAATATAAAAGAAAGAAACTTTTATTTGCCAACAGTTCATGAACAATGCAATACAGAAAAATGTGAAATGCTTTCTGTGCCTCACGGCTGTGCCATAAATGCCATTAATGATAGTCAGATTATATCTGACGCTTGTTTTATAACAAACCAATTAGGGACGACTCACAAAATTACAACAAATAGTTTGAAATATAAATCCATAGTTCTGGTTCCAAGGAATCGACACCGCAACCCGTATAGAGCAAAAGGCTCAATTGCTCCACCGTTGTACCAGTTGTGCTCACGCCCCTCATTTTTAATAATCAGGAAGCAGGTGTGTATTTTGTATATTGAAATATAACAAAGGCATCTCTTTTAAAGATGAAAGGAGAATAAAAAAATGAATGTCATAAAATCTGCCTGCCTGCCTTGCCTTTTTCCAAATATATTGGGGTCGGCTTCCAGTCTAACCGGATGCAGCTGAATACCAGTATTTTACATGGAACGAATGCCTATCTGACCTCCACAACCCAGTAAGGCTGCCTGTCCACTGGAGCGGAGAGGAGAGGAGAGGAGAGGAGCGGAGATGTGCCATTATTAACCAATTAAATCTAAACTCAGGGACGGAGTCAAGATTCTATTGGTTAATATTGGCACATCTCCGCTCCTCTTTTCTCCGCTCCGCTCCAGTGGACAGGCAGCCTAAGCCGGGACCAACGAATAACGTGCTTTCCGAGGCATGGAGTATTCTCGGTACGTAAAGATGGTCACCCATCCACGGATCAACCCCGGCAAGCGTAGCTTAACCTGATGGATCGACCCGTGCGGCTGTTATTACTTAGCCATGAGCTCCTCTCTAAGCATATTTGAGCAGTATATTAAATAGCCTGTGTTGTTTTTAACCATTACTGTGCATTTTCCAAGTTAACCACATTATGTGACATGATTGACGTGATTTCGAGTTATGCTATGTTCAGTACGCCTCTTGTGTGTACTAGCTAGTCATATTACCTAGACTACTAGCAGGTGGAGAATTGTATGTAATTTTTTAATTTTTTTATTTCATTAAAGTACATTATTATTTACATTTTTAAATATTTCTTAAAAAACAGATATAAAAAAAAACATTTAAAAATGTAAAAAATAGTCGCCCATCGGCATCAGGAACAGGGTCAAAGATGCCGGTGGTCAGGGCTCTAGAGAGAGGAACCTCCTCACTATGCGTGCCGTGTCTAGGAGTACTGCTTTCTGAATCAAGCCCTTGACTTAGCCGCGCAATGAGAGCCTCCTGAGGTGTTGGTCGAGGCTCTCCGCTATTAGGCCATTAACCGTAACGATTATCGGTACAATGATTGCAGAGTCCACGTCCCACATGTCGACAACCTCGTGTGCTTTAATTTATTGTTATAATTATATTACTCCTTTTGTCTATTACTAGCTCGCTAGATTGTCTAGACTACAAAGTAGGATGAGAATACATAATTTACCTTTACAATTTTACACTAGTTTTGCCCGCGAGTTGGCCCGTGTGGATGTCGGAACATATCCCACGAGAACGTACTTCCCGGATTAAAAGTACCGTATGTGTTAATCCAGGTTATAAAATATATGTATGCCAGACTTCACCCACATTTGTTAAGTCGTTTTTGCGCCAATTCTGAACATACATGATAACAAATAGATAAACGGACGAAAATTCTAAAGATTATATTTTGGGCATCAGAATCGTTCCCACCCACACCTCTTAGCAATTACTTTTTTTCAAAAATATTCATTGTTCAGTTTTGGCTTCGTTACTATATTATTATAATAAATACACACACACATATATAAACTCACGCCTATATTCATATTCATTTATTTGCGCTCCACAAGGTAAAACAAGATGTTAACAAAAGGCTTCTAAGAGCCGTTGTAGACCCTGTCAGGGCACAGCAAAATTATTTTTAAATACATTGCTATTACTTACAAATTAAAAATTCAAGTCGTAGAAAAATAATAAAAATTAAATTAAATTAAAAACTGAATAATAACATATATACAAATTAAAAATTCAAGTCGTAGAAAAATAATAAAAATTAAATTAAATTAAAAACTGATTATAACATTTACAAATTAAAAATTCAAGTCGTAGAAAAATAATAAAAATTAAATTAAATTAAAAACTGAATAGTAACATTGGCATAAAAAGTCAATAACAATAACATAAATAATTCTATTATTAGTAAATACGCAGCTATTTTCTTAAAATACTATTATTACATTTAGATAAATATAACTATTTACTTAGGTAATATTATCACAACTCTTATATTATTATATTATATACGCCACGCGCACGCACCACGCGCTACGCTATATATATAATGTATAAATAAATTAATAATAACAAATAAATAATCGTTATAAAACGCTTGAATATCTCTATGTTGATTTCTAATTTAAAAAATGTATGAAGGTAACCATGGACTCCTAAAGGTGATCCTTTTCCGAAGTTTTTAACTAAATTAGCTTTTTCAATATTTATAGCTAAACGCTATGTAAGTTAAGCGAGGCATTTCCCTGTTTTCTAATATAGAAGGCAAAGAAAATAAACAACGTACCTATAATACTTCGTACTTAAATAAAGTACCATCCTATTTCAGTGACTTGCTTGATTAATGATCAACTAGCACGACAGTCATTATTCATTCAGTCATTATTATTTCATGTTTATTATTGTATACATTTACGTATATAAGTATATATTTTATGTATATTAGGTATTTATTATATATTTAAATGGTACACCACTGACTACCTGCAGCATTGTCTCTCCTTCTCCCTTTAGTCCATCCAAATGTTGTCTGCTAAAGATCGCTTTTAGCGATTAAACTACTCATTGAGTCATCCTACATAATTAGAAGGCTAAAAGTCACCCAAAGGGCAATGTGTCATGGCTATCCTTGGAGTTTCCCTACGTGATCGAATCAGAAATGAAGAGATCCGTAGGAGAACCCAGGTAACCGACCGCGACGTAGCGCGAAGAATTGCCAAACTTAAGAGGCAATGGGCAGGGCACATTGCTCGCAGGACAGATGGCCGATGGGGCCGAAAGGTTCTGGAGTGACGACCGCGTACCGGAAAACGTAGCGTTGGAAGGCCTCCCACAAGACGAACCGATGACCTTGTGAAGGCCGCAGGAATCCGGCGGATGCGGGAAGCACAGAATCGTTCTAAGAGGCGGTGCTTGGGGCAGACCTATGTTCACCAGTGGAGGTCTCTCGGATGAGTGATGATGTAAAATGTCTACATTTTTATGTGTAATTTTATGGTGTACATAATAAGGAGTAGGTAATAGGTAATATGGGCTGGTATCCGCAACTCCGCGCCAAAGCGGGTATTTTGCGTATGGGAATAAGAAGTATTTATATATTCTTCAAAATCAAAATAAATAATAATCAGTCACTGGTACAAACAAATGGAAGGCAAGTAGCTCGAACAAAGCCAAGTAGCCGTGAGAAGAGACCATATATACTTCGTTCACTGGGGCAGTAATTACGATTACCGAACCACTAACGATAATGAAACGTTATTAAAACGATAATATCTTTCGGTCATTATGGTTTAGCCATTTCTGTTATACAGGGTGTTTGGTGCAACGTGTGCCAAATTGAAATGGTCGACTGAAGGGGTCATCTGCTATCCTTTCAAACCCCTTAACATCTTTCATGCCTTGTGGAATTTGTTTTATCGACTTTTTATGGTTTTATTAAAAAAGACCCAAAGGAGATGTTTCAAAATGTATGGAGCCTGGGCCAGGTCCTTGTACACTATACAAAAAAATAGGGAAATTCATTTAAAACAGTTCTTAATTGTCCAATTACTTTAAAATGGCTTGGTTTGCTGGTAAACACAAGAAATTACACTTGAAATTGCAACACAACAAAAACCCGTCATGGCGGTAAGCTGTCATTTTGATTGACGTTTGTCACGTTTGACATGTTTATTTCACACTGTTGTGACAGCTGACAGTTCTGTTTCTATGATCTGCTGTCATTTTGATTGACGTTTGTCACGTTTGACATGTTTATTTCACACTGTTGTGACAGCTGACAGTTCTGTTTCTATGATCTATGGTTTACTGTCAATGTTTTTAAGCATAGAGTAACTAAATCCGTGAGACGCCATGTTGAAAGTCGATAAAAATTGATAATAAATATCAATTTACTACCACAACAGTAAACATTTAATTGAATTATCTGTATTTTTCCTGAATTCTACGGATTTTTCTCTTTTTTTTGAGATACTGTACATAGACCTGGCCCATTTTGAAACATCTCCTTTTACATTCCAATACAATTTTTTTTTAAGTATTTGGTGCGGACTCCGAATTTTAATTTTATTTAGATGTGTATTGTTTTAGAGTACTTTTAAATACAAAATTAGTGACATTAGTCATCTAGTTTATTTTTATTTACTCGTAAAGGTAAAACTTAAATTAAAGCTGTACATGTTACAGTTGTTTACATGGCTATAAAAAAAAAACAAAAGCGACCGGGATCTTCCAATTCCCTCAAAAATTTTCTACTTTATCCTCTTGCTAATGATGTGCCACTTGCCATAAAAATCTCGTAACAACTTTGTGAATTCGCTACAATTGTGAATTGAGTCACATAAGGCTAATATTAAAAATTTTAATTTAAAAAATCTTTTTGCATTACTGTTACTAGAGAAATAGGTAAAATTTGCTTTTTCACTCTTGCGAAGTAAAATCTATCTTCTATCTCTATCTTGCATAGCGTGAACCGGGTGGAAACAAATAATTTTTTTTTGTCGAGACAAAAAGTCGATAAAAAATCCACAGGGCATGAGAGATGTTAAGGGGTCTGAAAGGATAGCAGATGACCCCTTCAGTCGACCATTTCAATTTGGCACACGATGCACCAAACACCCTGTATTATACGTATTACCTTCTGACTGCGATTTCGTCCGTGTTAAATTTCCTGTTCGCCCAAACCACCGCGTATCACCCCATCGCCGCCTGCGCTATTACTTCGTTTTCGCTTAGTGTTCTTTTTGATTTTTTTCTTTTCGCTCGGCTCCTAAGTGTCGTAGAGATGTTGTTGTTAAAGAGCCTATTTACCTTCTTCAAGAATTATCAAATACAAAAGATTTTTTTCAAATCCGCCTGGTAGTTAGTAGAGATTAGCGAGTTCAAACAAAAAAACGAACTCTTAAGCTTTATTATAGATAATTGCTATTTCTTATTTTTGTGTTTTCTTTAATGCAGCTGAAGCTTCGGGTTCCTAGAAAAGCGGCTCCGTCATATTATAACGGTGGTTATGAAAATCTGTAATTTTCTCTAGTAGATGTCAAAAAATGCTTTGTGTTTGGACAGCTGTTATTGTGTGACCGTTCGCGCCTTCCTCACGAATCCATAGGTTTACGCGAAATAGTTGACTAGTACACAATTCAATTTAAATAAATAATAAACTTTGTTTTGAATTCTTTTTTCATTTTTATTTATGTACCTACATAGAAAACTAAAAATATGTAATAAAACCTTAGCCTAACTAAAACTACTAACAAACTAGTACATAATAGTTAAATTAGAATTTTCAATTTTAGGTTATGCCTTCATTCAACTACATTGGTTGAAATTGAACAACTTAAAATGATGAAATAATCGTGTTGCATTTTATTATGTGGTTTAAATTGAATGGCTAGCTACTGATGTGGTCTGTATTAAATTAGGTGTTAATTATTGGTTGTATTTTGTAACGAGGTGTTGAAATACGTCAAGTACGTGTCATTAAAATTAATGGGAAATTGGGAAGGTAAATGTAATTTTATTAATTAAATAATGTAATGTATTTTGTAATGTTTCAACTTGTTGATATGTACTATGTGTATGTGTGTGTATGTGTTGATAAGCTTAAGTTTTTTCAATAAAGTGGAAATAATGTAACTTTAATATATGTAATATCGAAGGAAGAATACGCGTAGTGTTGACAAATATGGAGGAGAGGGAAGCCTTTGCCAAGAGTGGTTAAGCACAGGCTAGTAAAAAAATATACAACATGTTCTGGAATTAACGCACACCACACACACACACACACACACTGAATTTTACTTTTATGTATAAAACATTGTTTATTTATTTTTATTAAACTGATTGTGGGAGCAAATTGTGGTCACAGGTCAGTGGTTTGGTTTATTTTGACTGTACAGCAGAGGTGTGACTGTAATAAAAAAAAAATTGCAGCCGGCATTTTGTTTAGATTGTTTGTTTTAATTTGATAATGTCGCAACATATTATGCAATTATATGTAAATCACAGACTATACGGATTGTAAATTGTCTTTGGTATTAGTTAGTTTAGTTTGTGCAGAATAAACAATTTTTCTTTCTGTTTTTTCTTTTTATTCACGTAGTTTCAATTATATTTGGGATAAAAAAATTACCTGTAATAAAAATTACATAAATCGATTCAGTAAACGATTCTGAGGAAACTACTTTCATAATTTTCATAAATTCAGTTACACATTGTATTTACCTAATATCTTTATTATTTATAGTCGTTGGATCTAAATAGGTCACACGTCTCTTGTCATTAACTGTGATGATACTGCTCAACATTGTCTTGAGTAAGAAAGCATATTGCCATGATTAATGTTTTATGATAATATTGATAACACATACGAGGTACCGGCGGCCTACAGGGTGTTATTATGACACTGGATCTTGTAAATAAATTCGTGGATCTTTGACAGTCGTTAGGAGTCGTCAGAAGCCCGAAAGTCTGACATCAGTCTTACCAAGGGGTATCGTATTACCCAGTTACTGGGTTGTGGAGGTCCGATAGGCAGTCGCTCCATGTAAAATACTGGTATTCAGCTGCATCCGGATAGACTGGAAGCCGACCCCAAGATAGTTGGGAAAAGGCTAGGAAGATTTGATCTTGTAAATAAATATGTTTTCCATTAGGAAAGTTTTCGAGTTTTACAAATAGATGAGTTGGCTAAAGGTTTTACTTTTTAATCGACTTCCAAAAGGAGGAGGTTCTCAATTCGTCTGTATGTTTTTTTTTTTTTTATGTTTGTTGTGTGGACCGATTTATAAAATTGTTTTTTTGTTTGAATGGGTATGCTTCCGAGGTGGTCCCATATAAATTTTATTAACTTTACTTGGATAGTTTTTAAGTTAGCTTCAATAATACGTATTTTTCCCACTTAGTTTATATGGATGATATTATGATGATAACTTCGAATCACCGCTATTTACATAGCAGGTTAGTTGTATTTGAATTTGTATGGGGTAGGTACCACAACTAAAAAGTGCAAAATAAAAACTTTTATAAAAAAAGAACAACCGACTTCCAAAAAAGACACAACAAAGTCAAAAATAACTTTAATTTCGGAAGTCGGTGGCAAAAAACGAAAGTTCAAAACCAAATAAATACACCGACTTCCGAAATTAAAGTTAGTTTTGACTTTGTAGTGTCTTTTTTGGAAGTCGGTTGTTCTTTTTTTATAAAAAAATATATTATTTTATCCGACTGTTAAATTCAAAGAAGTTAAGTTAAGTCCTTACTAAACTGTACTTCATAAGAATGCCTCGCTTGTGAAGGTAAAGCGGACCAAATAGAGTTTAAAATAATCATCCTAATGATTTCGAAAATGTTAGAAAAAAAACATTTTTTTTTACTACATTAGTTCTTAATTAATTAATCCGTTCTACCTTTCCCCCCCCCTTTGATACATTTTACACATCCGAATGTTAAAGTTATAAAAGTTTTTCACCTTAACTCATGAAACCAGAAGACGAGTGCAAAATGCAATTGTATAAACATAGAACTGAAAATTCTCTCCCCCTCTCCCTTGAAACCATTAATAACCCTTACAAGCACCTGGCAACGATACAACCCAATATTGTCCGAGACAATGGAAGCAATAAGAAACGAAAAAGAAAAAGATTACGCTTCGTTATTTATTGGAACTGATATAAGATTGCGATAGTAAGGTAGACCGATAGTTACTATTAATGAATTGTGATAACCGATATCGGGATATTGGTTTTTGGAGTTGACTTCTTTCCAGTTCAGTTATTTGATGTTATGTAATTAGGTGTTATGGATAAGAATTTGCTTATAACGTTGCCAAATTGTTGAATCAGCTTATTGGCAACTTCACCAAACTTTCGTTTTGGCAAATTTTTACCTGACTGCAGCGAAGGCCAAAAGGAAGTTAATGTTTTTAGCCTGTATGTTTGTCATGGTAATGACAAAAACATCGTGAGGAAACTCAACTTTGGCATGCCTGAGAGATATTTCTCAACGGCATGTGAAGCAAAGGTAGATGCCCATGGGCGGCATAAAAACTCTAACACCAGGTTAGTAACTAACCACACGAAAAGTAAAGGCAATGGCAATGGTGGCTTTCATGACCGTAGGTGTGATAAAAGGCTACAAAGGTAATCTAACTCAATAGGCAGCCACATTCAATCTCCCATCCGAAGGGCTATATGAACAACACTACATAATTATACTAAAACCGCCGCCTCTGTGGTCTAGTGGTTATGCCACCTGTCTCAGAGCCAGAGGTCCCGGGTTCGATTCCCAGTGGGAGCAAAATTTTCTGCTCGGTTTGGTTCGTGGTAGGGCTTGTTCTAAGTCCGCCTGGCTAGCTACCACCATCTTATCTAAGTCTGTCGCGTTAACAGCATTGTAGTGTTTCGGCAGTTAGAGATAAGATAGCCAGATCCTCTGTGGTTGAGGATTCCGGGTGAAGCTCGCTTCCACCTTCGGCCTGATCATCATTTACCATCAGGTGAGATACAGGCCAAGAGCTTCCCCGTAGTGAGTAATAAAACAAAAAATTGCTTGTTTGATAACAAATAATAAAATTAACAATACAATTATCTAATTAGCCTGTATTGTCCCACTGCAGGGCAAAGGCCTCCCTTTGCCCTGCAGTGGGACAATACACAGAATTGTGTGGAAGAGGGTTCCACACAATTCTGTCTGTTGCTAGTATCAATATAACAAGAATAGGTACAACAAGAATAGTGTAATCTTTTTTCTGGTTTTATATAACTTACCGAATTTATGTCCGAGTGCATAATATAAAAATACATGGAAACCTGACATACAGGTCTTATGCCTAGCTAAGGCAACAGTCTCCCCACAGTTTAATTAAAAAGTACATTTTCAAATGATCAAGAAGAATACGTTCTTGATCATTTGGAAATGTACTTTTATATTGTGGTGAAAGATAAAATCTAATCTTACTATAATTTCATATGAGTTGGGTTGGTTTCATCAATTTCCACATAGCACTTACAAAACCATACGAGTAGAAAAAATAAAACACTCCAGTCCAATTTCTTTGTACTAAAAGATGCTGATTTATGGCCTGATGGCCATCCTCTTCCTTATAACGCGTCCCTCTTTTTGTGGCCAGGCCTTGACCTTGTACAGCGGCCTGGCAGTAATGTGGCCTTAGCGTAATCACTTTTCTTACCTTTCGAGAAACGAATAAAAATATATTGGAATCTTCGATTGTCTTTTGTCTTTTTTCGTTTGATTTGGGCCCGAGTTTCCGGAGATGTAGAACTTACGTAGAAATTTTTCTTTAAGAGAATATCTATATTGAAAAGTTAGCTATCTGAATTTGAAAAGTTAGCTACGAAATTCAGATAACCAGTCGCTCCGTGCCTCGGAAAGCACGTTAAGCTGTTGTTCCCGGCTTTCATTCATGGATCTTTGACAGTCGTTACGAGTCGTCAGAAGCCCGACAGTCTGACACCATCTTACCAAGGGGTATCGTATTACCCAATTACTGGATTGTTGAGGTCAAATAGGCAGTCGCTTCATGTAAAATACTGGTATTCAGCTGCATCCAGTTAGACTGGAAGCCGACCCCAAGATAGTTGGGGAAAGGCTAGGAGGATTGATTCAGTCTATGACCAGCATTCGACTAACATAACATAATCAGCCTATAATGTTCCCGCTGCTGGGACCCAGGCTCTCGGTGAGAAGGCGAGTGGGCCGTAATGCACCACGCGGACTCAGTGCGGGTTGGTAGATGTCACATGTTTACGAATTTTAGGTTCTAGGACTAGAGCAACTAGAGTGGCATAAACTGTATCAACTGATGTTCTTTTTTTTTGCCACGTAAGGGCGGTGCTAACGGTTACGTTGCGTCGTCGCAACGTAATGATTTTATTGATGCGTTAACGCCTTCAATATGCTATTAAATACTGTGCTGCCACTCCTTCGTTTCAACGCAGCTCCCTTCCCTACCTCGTCTCCCTCTTATCCTTGTGCGTTGCGTTGCCATCCAACATTTTAACGCATCGTGTGGCATGTCGTTCAGATTTATAATATGTAGAACGACGGCGCGTCACCGCTCAGTTGACGCAGCGCCAACGCAACGCACAGACAACGCCCGTGTAGCACCGCCCTAAAGGACATGACCAGTTTTAGCCTTCGAATTCGGGAACATGCGCAGCATTACAACTTTTACACTAAGATTTAAAAATAAAGATCTAATTTATCATGGTTATATTATTCCGAGTAAAGCCCAGATTAAATTATCTGAAAAATAAGTGTATTCATTGCTTCCGTTTCTCTCTTTTATGCACTTCCTGATTTTGACGTTCCATTGTATCTATATTCACCCGGTAACCAAAATAAGCTACACATAATATGGAAAAAAATAAACTAAAAACGAGCTATTTTCGATCAAGTGAATTTTAATGACATGGAATATACATGTTTTGTTTATAATTACTTATTTATTGATACGCCTACGGGTTATGTTAGGTTTTATTGACACGTGTGAAGTTCGAACACCATATTTTTTTTAATAATCACTGCGTATATAGGAGTGTTACTTCGTTGACAATGCATCTGACATTAGCAGACACCTGTGTAGGGAGGGACCAAAGGGGTAGTAGTTTTTTTCATAAAATTGATAATTCAATCGATTCGAGTCAAAGCATGAAAAATCGATTCACATAAAATGGATTTTGAATTGATATTTTCTTTGACCGTTTTGAACTACTTATATTTAATTTGGATGAATAATAACATAACACCTTCATTTCGCCAGTCCCGTGTAATGCGGGGCGAGCGTTTTACCATTAACCGGATACAAATCTGGACTCCGGGCTGCTATTGAGAAATTCCAGATGGAAAAACCCAATAACACTTTGCCCGACCCGGGAATCGCACCCAGGACCTCATGCTCAGCTGTAGCGCTTGCCACCACTAGACCAACGAGGCAGTCAAATGTTTTCGAATTTTATGTGTTAGGTTCGAGAAAAAAGCAATTGACAGTTTATCGATTTCAGATCGCCATTCACCATCCCTACTTGCACATTCAATCTTGGCGTCACGTCAGGTATAATTATATATTATATCTGTACTTTTTATGGTGTACATAATAAAGAATCTTCTATCTATCATTGCAGTTCGCGACCCACGTTGTGTTTACGCGTTCGTTGTGTACTGTGCGATTATTGTGTTCTATTTCTACGCCCCTAAGACGACCCACTGACCACGACCATTGCTATTCTTTACGGACTGACATCTTCAAAACCCGATTACCATTGCTATTCATAAAGGATTCATCTGTTTTGCTCTACGATTCGGATAAACGGATATTATGATGAGGTGCCTAAACTATGGCATATCTGTAAGGCGGGTTAAAAGGCATATTATGAAGATTTATCAGGGAAATGGTGTTGTTATTTTCTTGTCAAAACCCATTTTCCCTCAAGAATCTAGGACAGCCGCTCGGTTAGTATTGAAGTATCCAGATCCCTAGGTGCAGGACGTCACCGCTGCTTGGACTGGGATAGCTTTACATCCTGCATAATCTACGCGTCCAGCGATCACGCCCGTCCGGCACAGTTCGTCTTTCCTACATATTTTATTTTATTAAAGAATATTAAAATAATTAATTCGTTCAAATAATAGTTTTATTTAAATCCTCATGCCTTCACAAATAATAATAACAATAGCCTTATTTTTATTTCCCGAGCCACGTAGAGCCTAGTTGTAGTCAATAGCTGACTGTAACTCTTAATTGGGTTGGCTCGGCCGGGGAGGTACCACACTCTTACAGAATACCAACGTAAAGTACCAACATTATGTTGCTCCGCTTCGAATAGTGAGTGAGAGAATCGGAAGCCCAGGGTTTTGGGGTGGGAAAAGGGTGGCAGCGCATCGGCAGTAACCCTGGTGTTGTAGACTTCTATAGGCGGCGGTTATTGCTTATTAACATCAGGTGATCAGCATGCCAGTTTGCGCCCTTGATGGTATAAAAAAAAAACCTAGCGCCTCGATGGATGGCGTGTCGAATAGTAGAAAATCATTCTTTAACTCGATTACCACAACGCCTAGCGCCATCTCTTAACGAAAAGCAGAGCTATTTAGTGAAAACTTATCTTTATTTTTCTCAGTTTCCTGATATTTTGGAGTCGTGAAAGTTTTTTACCTGTAAACTGTAGAATACAACAATTGCAAAAATAAAACAATTTTTGCTGCACATTGATTTTTAACTCGATTACCACAACGCCTAGCGCCATCTCTTAACGAAAAGCAGAGCTATTTAGTGAAAACTTATCTTTATTTTTCTCAGTTTCCTGATCTTTTGGAGTCGTGAAAGTTTTTTACCTGTAAACTGTAGAATACAACAATTGCAAAAATAAAACAATTTTTGCTGCACATTGATTTTTACACCTAAGCAGGCGCCCATCGCCCCACTGGTCATGTCCTTGAAAATCGCCGCAGACGACACGCTTTAAGTTGACTAAACCCTTCTCAAGTACATTTAAACAAAAAAAAATCATGCATTTTCGTCCCATTAAAACAAAGGAATTTTCCAAAGACGCCATTTTCTCCACCCCTATCTCCAAGGACATGGCCTGTTTACATTTCTCTAATAATATAATATGTGTACCATATAAAGAATCGTTTATTGCGATACGGCACCATGTTCGCCGTCGTTACGGTTTTATTGCCGATGCTAACCCCCGGATTGATGCAAAGTTCACGTATCAAAAGTTATCGTTGTGTGATGAGGATTTATGACAAAAATATTCTTCTAGTGTGTGAATTTTTATGGTTGTGTTATGTTCAAGAGGAAGAGAGAAAGATTTTGATAATAATAAGATAGTGGTAAGTAGTTGTTATTTATTTGTGTTTATTTTCGGCGCCCTTTTGACGTGAAACGTCTTTTTGCTCGGAGTACTGGTGGTAAGTTCAATATTTCTGACCGTCAAAAACATGTAAGAATTCAATCACTAATAACTACAAGACTTTTAATGCTAGAGTAATACTTGAGTAATCAAAGGATAGGTCCAAATATACTAAATAGTGCAAACCGTGTTCAGTTAGAACGGCGATTCTGGTAGCGTTCCCAAAAGTTGACAAATGACTACCAGTACCTAGAGAGATACAATAAAAATATTTTGTAAAATAGGGGCAAAAATGCATATGAAGTTGACAATACCAAAATAATTTCTCATTCGGGCGTAAATCTGCTAAGAAATTAAAAAAATGCAATAATTAATATCGTAACACCAAATATTTAGTTTTAGATGTAAATAAAGTATTTGGAAATTTTTCAAATGCCTTTTTTACACCTAAGGCCGCTTGCCCACTGGTCGGTAAGTGTGCGGGGCGATATCGTTTCGGTACTGCGTGACGTCACGCATTTTACTGCATCGGTACTGGAAGCTTACCGCGCAGTGTATCCACTTTTAGGGATTTCTCCCTGTTTTAGGGAAAAAATACCAATATTAAGTTTGGTTTAGGGATATTTTATTTTGACAGGGATTTGGGGAATTTAGGGGTTAATATGAATTTAAGTTGGTAACCTTATTGTTTATAGTAGGCATCACCCAATATATTACTTGACTCTATGGCACCACCAATTTATTAAAGGATTTTATTTATTCAACCACCGATTTATTCCCTCAACCCAAACTCATAATGAATGCAATTCATCAAATTTTAATTTACCATGTTAATTGTGCCATTACCTTATTATTTATAATCATGCTCCCTAAACCAAGGAAATTTGAAGATTTTTTAGGGAAATTTAGGGATAATTCATTCAGAAACTGGGGAAAATCCAAAAACAAGTGAATTATATAGTACGAGAGCCCATGACCAAAACCATGTCACATCGTTTTACGGGAATAATTGTAAAAAAATCTTTACGGTTTGATGATTCTGAACCCGACTCGGTGGGCAGTACCGGTCAGAAACGTTACAGTTTTATGGGAGCCTATTTCTGCTATGTCAAAAAAAAATGGCAGACGGTTTCATCACAATGTGTCTGATAATAAAAATATACAAAGATTTCGTAATTTTATTACTAAAAAGTTAGTTTTCAGATATTTCCGTTGCGTCACTTTGCGTGTCAAACGTGGCCTGAGCACATTTCCAAAAATGACGTATTCGAATCAACTGACCAATGTTCACCAGAAAACAAGATTTTCAGATGGATTGCTATGGGTTTTATTGTTTGCCTCAAATTTAATTTTCTCAAATGGTCTCTTGGGTACGTACTCGAAGCTACTGGTTTCTGAAAATGGTGTTTTCGGTATGTAAAATCTATCATTTTTAAACATGATAAAAAAGAATTATCGACATATTTAAAAATGCGGTCAGGTCAGAAGATGTGACGCGGAAAATTTCTGAAAATAGGATTTTTGAATTTAAGAATAACCAAATCTATCGTTTTTATACGATTTTGTTCGTAAAACGATAAGGCAAAAATGTTGGTCATGCTCTCTCGTACTAATTGAATTAATTTGAATTTGGAATTCTAGATGAAAGCAGTGCAGTACACAGATATAGATATATAATAATACCTAGATAAGGCAAGTATCACGATCTGTATGAAAACCATGCGTGGCATTTTTGAAAAATGATCAAAGCGCCTATACCATGAAACTGAAGCGATATACGATAGTATCACTTGTTTCGATTGTCATAACCTGTTAACACTCAACGTCACATCAACCGTTCCTATTAAAAAGCTATAAAGTATTACGAATATAGGCATTTTCTATTTTATTATTTATGTCCGACTAACGCGGCGGACAGGCGCAGACCATATACTATATTATATAAAATGAGACACACTGAGCCACGTTCGGGCACGCGAAGTAGATGCTCTTGCACTATCTAGGTATATCTATATCTGTGTGCAGTACCGATTCGGTACAGAGTGCTTACCGACCAGTGAGTAAACATAAGCAGTACCGCGCAGTACTGTACAGTACTGCGCGGTAAAATACCGACCAATGGGCAAGCGGCCTAAAACAGTTACAACATCAAATTCAATGTTATAATTGCAATTCATTATTAATATTCTAGTTCGCTAGTTAGGTATATTTCTTATTTCTATTACAGTAATATTGCCAAATTAATCAAAACAGTGCAATATTTGACATGTATTTGCGACGTTGCCAACTTTCAGAATAAACGTTCTTAATATGTTTTTTTTTTCTCATAGCAATGCTGCAATGGCAGATTCTCCTTTTACGAGCATCATAAATTATTGTAAGTGCGTGTTATAGTATTGCATGGTATTCTCCATACCAACACGTTCAGGATCGTCTGGCGTGCGTTTAGTGGCACGCTAAGGTATTTGGCAACTGGCACGGTCGAAATGTTAGTAGTGACATGTTACGGTGGTTGTTTTATCGGAACCGGAGACGGATTCGGAGGTTTTAAATTTGATTGATCGGAGTCGGAACCGGAGCCGAAATCGGAGGCGGAGGTAGAAGAAAAATGTTCCACATAACACTTTTTTTTTCTTCGTATTGAGATTAACTAACTTATCACAACAATTAAACTACTTAATACACCGCCCTTAACACACAAAACACAAACTATAAACACTTCCTCTCTCCTTAAAAATCATCATTACGTATATAGTTCCTTGATCTTGTTCCAAGTTTATAACTTTATATATTATATATATTATCTATGTATATTTATATAGATAAGTTTATGCTTTGCAGGTCCAGTTGAAAACCAGCGTCAGGCACCTATAGTTGTCTGGCATTTTTTGCTGAACTGGGCCTTTTTAGCGCAGCCGTGAGGCACACTACCCTGCTAATTTCAATCGCATTTTACACTTTTTGTTAGATTTTATTTTTATCTTTACTGTTTGATTTATTTTTATCTTTATTGTTTGTTTTTTTTATATGCTGTATAAATTGTGTGCTTTTTGGTCTGTGTTAAATAAATTTATTTTCTTTCTTTCTTTCTTTCTTTATGTATGTATGTATTTATTGTGTATGTAAATGGTACACCACTGACTACCTGCAGTATTGTCTTTCCTTCTTACTTTAATCCATCCAAAGGTTGTCTGTAAAAGATCGCTTTTAGCGATAAGACCGCCCATTGTGTCACCCTATGTAAAATGTCTAAACCTATGTCTGTAATTTTTATGGTGTACATAATAAAGAGTATTCTATTCTATTCTATTCTTAACTTAAATTAACGTGACATGTCTGATATACACAACACTACAATAAACTTATATTATACCAGTTTTATATAAACATTGACATTGTTGAATATTACATACAAAATGACATGATTACTTTGTAAAGTATTATATTATTTTAATTATTGTGAATGTGAGGACTATGTGGATATTTTTTTTTTCTCTTCTCTATTTTCTTTTCTTTCTCAGTTAGTTTTAATTTAATGATGGTCTGGCAGTTTGAGTAGTTTATGCGGCCTACCCAAATGTCCTTTCTTTGGTACTGTTCGTCGAGTTGAGCTCCTTAAGTTCAGAGTTGAGCTCCGCGATTACTGACAAATGCTTGCACTGACTGGACAGGTCCACTCAAAGCTGTATGGTTCTTTCCTCAAAAGACCATTTCAGACATTAGTCTACATGGTCCTCATATGGCCTGACCAAGATTATGTCTGGACTTTAAAAGAGACTGTGACCTCTGGATTTGTTTCAGCCTTTCTTCTCAGAGTAGTCAGATAGGAAACGCCGAACTCATCTAGCTAATTTTTAACATACATTTTAATATGACGTGTAAAAGTGATTCCAATATCCTATTTACAGAATAAACAATTTCATTTCATTTCATTTCATTTCACTGAGACTTCGAGCGCGAGCGTGTATAAAAATTATCCGGGCGACAAGTTAAAATTGTTTGTACGCGCTCTAGTCACATGAATCGCTGCGTTTCGATCTTCGGTAACTCCGATTCAAAATTATCGGAGCCGAAGTCGGAGTCGGAAGTGTAATATTAATCGGAAGTTCCGATCTTTCGGAGTCGAAATCGAAGCTTTGTAACATCTCTGGTTAGCACATTACTGTACTGACCACTTATTTTTCTAATGTTTACATTTAGTACTTGGCATTGTTTTCAAGGCTGAACAAGCTTTCACTGCGATATTTTCAATACGAAATAATATTTATTATAATAAAATTCTACGAAAACCAAAATAAGTTTAGCGACCCTGCCAGGATTCGAACCTGGAATCTTCTGATCCGTAGTCAGACGCGTTATCCATTGCGCCACAGGGCCTGGTTGCTTGCAGGCAAAATTTTCTGACCTTTTCTTGTGAAAATCGATTTTAACAGTAAGAAGTTTTTACTTACCGTTCCTTCTAACGATCGAACCCAAAAACCTATCTGTTATACAAGTTTTGGCTTACTGGAGATAGAAAAACCTATCATCTATTGTTTTAACGTCCCAGTAATCTGTCAGCGAATGAGATAAACCTTACGAAATTCAATGACCGATAGAAATATTGTCTACCATCAATAGCGATCTGTCTTTTACGGAAAATAGGTTATTGGGTTAAGCCGTAAGACGCGCCCTACTCCAAAATTACTGTACTGTAAGCGGTACGGAGCGAAGCGGAACGGAGCGGAACGGAGCGGAGTGGGGCCAGTCTTTGTGGATGGCACTTTCTATGCCTAGGTAGTTTTTACAGTCTCTTCAGTATAATATGACTAACATCTAAAAAAAAATAAAAAAAAAATATTGTAACCAGCCTTTTTTTCGCGTAAGTATGTAGTACAAAAAGTTCAGATTACATAAAAACTCACTAAACAAATGTTACATGTACTAATATAAAGAATTCTACTTAGGCTCAATTTACATTGCCGCGAAATGGAAGGGAATCGAATTTTTATGCCGAAATTAGATCAAGGCATAATGAACTTTAGGTCAACTGTGTAACGTACAAACTAGATATGAGCAGAAGAACACGCGCGTCTTCCGGAGAATTCTTACACATTCTCGGAAATCCCCTCAGCTGCAGCTCGAATTTATTTTGTACGTTAAACAATTATTGACATAAAGTTAATTATGCTTTACACAATTTCATGACAAAAATTCGCTTCCATTCCGTTCCGCAGCAATGTAAATTGAGCCTTAGCTACCTAAGTACTTACATCCTTTTCAGTCAATTTATTCAGTTCCTCCAACCTTTTACACTACGCAAAAGGGGTAAGTGACATCACACAGTTCAAACACGTAGCCAATAAATCATTGACGATCCTAATCAATGTCACAAGTGACAAAATTTGTCACAACCCCCATTTTTGACAAAGGTCTTGACTACCTTAACGTATCGATGGATAAGTGGGATAAAATGAGAAAACGTTATTAAAAAAGTTTTTTTGGTAAGTTCCTCAAGTACGTAAAATTCGTGCCTACATTAATATGGGCACGGTTTTTCATCAAAGTTCGACAAAGTTAGCAGGAAGAAGTTTCCGTATGTTTACAAGTTGTTATATTTTAAGAAGAAGATAATTTCTTGTTCCAATTTAAAAGATTTTGTTTTATCGCTTCGAGAAGCACCAACGGAGTCTGGATTAGGGAAACTAATCTTTTATTTTCCTTTTTATATTTTTATTGGTATTGGTGGAGGTACTCTCAGACCTAATAAAAAAACAAAGACAGAGCGCTGTCAACAGTGACGTGAGACTGGTGGGTCCGTGGCTTAGGCCCCCAGTGGTCAAGGCACCTGTGGCCGACTCCCCCGATTCGTTTTATTTTTTGGTAAACATGTGTGCACTTAGGTCCGTATTACAGAACCTCGCTCAAAACTCAAGCACTACTTAAAACTCGTTTAAAGCCTTTTGATTGGTTGAAACTAGTTTTAAGTAATGCTTAAGCGAGGTTCTGTAATACGGGCCTTAGTGAGGCGTAGTTTGATTGTAAATGTGTGCGTGTGAGCGTGTATGCACATTGTTCGCAGCGCTTTGTCTTGATATTATAATTTGGTCCGAGGACGCACCATGTTGCTGCATAAATACATAAATACACTACAAACTTATCCAATTATGATCGTTAAGCCAGTACTTAGTGAGTAATGGGCATAAGTGAAAGTATTTTACACGTAATGATAAATTCCTGAAACTGCGTGTTGCCGTTTATAAAAAAACTTGGCAAAAACGATAATAATATTGAAGTTATATTATATTTAAAATTGTCTAAGGGGCTTCTGCTAGTTAGTTTCGGCCCCTCGTACTACTTCCAAAGGTCCGGGGGACTCCGCATCATAGTTGCGACAAACAAATACGCGACAAATGCTAGGGCGAACAGATGATTGATCGGGCCGAAAGATTCTGGAGTGGCTACCGCGTATGGGAAGACGTAGCGTTGGAAAGCCTCCCTCCCACAAGGTGGACCGATGATTTTGTGAAGGCCGCAGGAATCCGCTGGATGTGGGAAGCACAGAACCAGTCGAAGTGGCGGTGCTTGGGGGAGGCCTATGTTCAGCAGTGGACATCTTTCGGCTGAAATGATAATGGTGATGAATTATGTTTATTATGTATTGTGGTGATTATAGGTTACTACCCCATAATCACCACGTTTGGCGAACAAATTGGTGATCACAGTTCCTTATTATTGGTCTAAAAGACGACGCTGCTGCCTATCCTGACACTATCCCTCATTTACTTTTGAATATTTTCTTCTTTTTCGTTTCGCTCTTGACAGAGCGGTCGTGGTCACAATGAACTGTGTCCAATCGCAGGTGTAGTCGTTGCCCGCCTCACGATCTCCCTCCATCTGGTTTATTTATTTATTTAAACTTTTCCCACAACCACAATATCGTACAAAGGCGGACTTAATGCCTTAGGCATTCTCTACCCTTCATCTGGTTCTGTTACATGACAGTCTGGCGCATTCATTGACAGGGCCTTCAACCGCGGATTTTATTTGATCGGTCCACCTCATCGGTGACCTCCCGCGTGGCCCATTACCTTCCACTTTGCCTTGCATGTGGCAAGGCAAAGTGGAAGACTAGACGTCACTAGACGCGTGACGCTTTGGAGTCACGTTGCCGCCTGGAGACATTACCAAAAAACTTCAGTATTCGAGACTGTTCTAGTGCTGATAGACGCTGTTTGATGCCGAGTTCTTGGAGTATGGGGACGTTTGTGCGGAATTCTGTCCATGATAGGTACCCCAAGCTTTCTATATATATAAATGTTTAATATAAGGTTTAATATAACCCAACGAAAAGATACAGGCTGGTGTATTTCACCAACCAATTTAAATACCAAAACAACACAACGAAATTCTCTTCAATATTCCCAAACGCTGCATGCGATTATCTATAAAGGCACACGTGTTGAAAGACATTTGTATAGCGGGTGTTATCTAGAGGCATTGTTTTAAAGCGAGTATAATATCCGGGGCTGACCCGGTAGGGTTGTGATAGCTTACAAATCTAATTCCGGGTATCTCGCGGGGTCACCGCTGCACACGGCGTCTGTCGAGCGCGTAGGGATGGGACATGTACGATGAAATGGGATTATATTTTATGTGATTTTGTTTTGTCGATAAATTGGGCATTGTTTATGAGAGTTGTGTCACTGCGTTTGAGAATATTGCAAAAGCATGCCATTATACATCGTTGGGACCGACCTAAGTGATTTTCAGGGTTCCGTACCTCAACAGGAAAAAAACGGAACCCTTATTTTTTTGTAATGTTACTTGTTTACGATCTAAGTATCCTACTAAACTGCTATCATGAAATCAGCCGCATAGAAAAATCATGAGCTAAATAGTTAACAGTAAAAGTTTTAGAACTATGTCTAAAATATTGTATAAGAATGTCGTAAATTAATTGATAATTAGGAGCAGTTATAGCTATAAAAGTCTATTTAGTAAAATTAATACCTATAGAGACAAAGATTTTCTGTGTAAATCTGTAAGTGTTTGAAGATAACACGAATTTTACTGTGGTTCCTCATTTCAACAATAAGACTTTAAAGGAAACGTATAGGAATTAGTACCACCATTTAAACGAGACTTCTTTTTTTATTTACCTGAAAGAAATCCTTTACAAAAAAAAAAAACTTGCACAATCAGTACAAATTGTCGTCGTTACTCTCTTGTGGACTGTGACAATACCGTCCCTTTGAATTCTGCTGACTCCGTGACAAAAGAGGAGGATGATCAATAGATTTGATAAAGGAGACGATCAGGCTCGCACTGTGTGATCAAGGATATTATGGGCCATTGCACAAAGGCGTTGATTAAGAGATTGGAAATCGTCTTTAAGCGCAGGTGATTTTACTTTGACATGTATCTTTCTACCTTTACGGGTACCCTACAATGGAATTAATGATTATTTGTACTCATTATAGCGTTAATTGGTTCTGTGGAACTGTTTGTTTTTGCTATTGAATTTTCTCAGAGCCACTATGAAAAGGTATCCCCCCTTTTTCCTATATACCATCTATTATAGGAAAAAGGGGCTCGTGAGTAAGTAATAACTGCCGCACGGGTCGATCAATCAGGTTAATTGTGATTACGGTCGTTCCATGGATGGGTACACGGTTTTTTCATACCGGGACACCTCCGTGCCTCGGAAGCTGTTGATCCCAGCTGTCATTCGTGGATCTTTGTCAGTCGTTACGGGTCGTCAGAAGCCCGAAATTTTGACAACCAGTTCTTACTAAGGGGTATTGTGTTACCTAGTTACTGGGTCGTGGAGGCCAGATAGGCAGTCACTCCATATAAAAAACTGGTGTTCAGCTGATTCCGGTTAGACTGGAAAAAACAATTAAAATTGTTGGGAAAAGGCTAGGCAGATGTTATAGGAATTTTAACATAACATTATGTCTTTCAATATGTCTGTCTTTTTAACTTATGTACATTTAGTTTATAAAATAGCCACCTATAAAAATAAAAGGTAAATGGTAATGGTAATTGGTAAATGGAGTTCTATCACCCCGTATTTTTTATACTTAATTGCATCGTGTTTAAAGATAAATCAGGAATGCACGCAACCCTAATTCAGAACATTTACAAAATGGACGCATACATTCCTTTAATATAAATTGTTTTCATTAAGAAAATTAGTCGCACACTTGCTAATGAATGCACTAGCCAGATATTAGTTTCTCTAATGCAAAGTGGAAGTCTGGCAACGTGCCAAGAAAGCATTGCTAAATGGAAAAAAAGCAATTTTGTTAGACAATATGTGGTACTCTGCTATCTAAGCGCGGGAACTTGCCCTGTGGCGCAATACATAACGCGTCTGACTACGGATCAGAAGATTCCAGGATCGAATCCTAGCAGGATGGCAAATTAAAAATATTGCGTTATATTTTATATTTTTTTCACAAACCCATTTGACTTTTAGCAAAAGATAAACCACCAGGCTACACACTCCGGGTGGTGTATTAAATTATTGTGTCAAGAAGATGGTGAGCAGCATGCTCTTTTCTGCTAAATTACATTAAATTTATTGTTTTCAACAGCTTATCACCAAAGCATCATAATTGTATTCTATCAAAATGTTCTTTGACCGTATATTGTAGCGGTTATTGAGAGGTCGGAACGGTTATTTGCGAAAAAAGACATTGCCTAATTTTGTATGGAAGTTGGACCAAGTGCTGCCTAGAATACTCACATAGTGCATTTTGTTCCTCAGACCATCACTAACCTGTATTTCAAAGCGCATAAAAATCTATCCCAGGAGTCCAAAGAAAAACAGTCTCTTGTTTTGAATATTTTTATTGGAAAAAATTAACTTAGTAGCAACAAATGTACAAAATCAACTATTAAACAGTTATGGTGCATTCAATTATAATTGTAGTAATTGTATTTTGATGTTGTAGTTGGATTTGGACGTCGGAACCACCGGGGTAACCTACTGGCCAGTTTTATGGAGAAGGAAGGCCTCTTTATGATGAACTCCTTTTTCAAAAAACGTGAGCACAGAAAGTGGACCTGGTAGAGCCCTGATGGGGCAACAAAAAATGAGATTGACTTCATTATGTCGACGAAGAAGCAAGTATTCAATGATGTCTCTGTGATCAACGTGGTGAAAACCGGAAGCGATCACCGCATGGTAAGAGGCACATTGAACTTAATTATCCAGCTGGAAAGATCTCGACTGATGAAGTCTACGCTCCGTCCAGCACCAATCCAAGTCCAAAACCCCGAGAGCTTTCAGCTCGAACTTCAGAATCATTTCGAGTGCCTAGGGAGCTCCGTGGACGATTTTAACGATGGGTTCGTGGAAACTGTCCATACGGTCGGGTCCAAGATCTTTAAGACCCGTCGTACAAATAGAAACAAGAAGCTCTCTGATCCTACTATTCAGCTCATGAAGGAGAGGCGCGAGATGATCCTCCAATCTTTAGACGATGCGGTCAAGTACCGGCAGCTCAATAGACGGATCTCTAAGTCCTTGAAAAGCGACCTTCACCGCTTTAGTGCAGACCGCATTAAGGATGCGATATTGGGCAGAGCCAGCTTGCAAAACTGAAGACCGATGATGGCAGGATCGTATCCGCCAAACTTGAACTATTGAGAGGTTCTATGGACAGTTATATACGTCAACCAGTAACCCCGTTACGAATGTGGCAAACGACCCAAGAGCTAGATTAACCCGACACTATACCGAAGATATCCCGGACGTCAGCTTGTACGAGATTAGGATGGCTCTAAAGCAGCTTAAAAACAACAAGGCGCCGGGTGATGACGGAATTACGGCGGAACTCCTAAAGGCCGGTGGGAAACCCGTTCTTAAGGCCCTCGAGAAGCTGTTTGATTCCGTCATACTCGGGGTAAAACGCCACACGCATGGAACAGAGGTGTGGTAGTACTCTTCTTTAAAAAGGTGTGTGAGTATGTCAGTCCGACTCTACGACCAGACCTCGAAACCTATCCTTCTGCAGCGAGGTGTGAGACAAGGAGACGTTATCTCTCCGAAATTATTCACCGCTGCCCTGGAGGTTGTCTTCAAGGTTCTGGACTGGAAAGGGCTAGGCATCGACATCAATGGCGAGTATATCACTAACCTTCGGTTTGCCGATGACATAGTTGTAATGGCTGAGACCATGGAGGAACTCAGTACAATGCTCGACGACCTTTGTAGAGCCTCCGAAAGTTGGGTCTTTAAATGAACATGGACAAGACAAAGGTCATGTCAAATACCCATGTAACACCCACTCTCATGAAAATCGGAGTGGCTGCGCTCGAAGTTGTGGACGAGTATGTTTACCTAGGACAAACTGTCCAGCTAGGTAGGTCCAACTTCGAGAAAGAGGTCAATCGTCGAATCCGACTCGGCTGGGCATCGTTCGGGAAACTACGCAATATCTTCTCGTCCCACATACCACAGTGTCTCAAGACGAAAGTCTTTGACCAGTGCGTGTTGCCAGTGATGACTTATGGCACTGAAACATGGTCGCTCACAATGGGCCTTATCAGAAGGCTAAAAGTCACCCAAAGAGCAATGAAGAAGGCTATGGATCACCAAAATGGATCACAAGTGACGTAAGACAGCAAAAAGTAGTCGGTTTTTTTTTATTCTGGCATCTCGCAGCTGACCACTAAGGTCCTGGCTGGTTAACCGAACTTTCCTGTGGCTGCCTTTAGCTACCTAAAAGTCTCCATCCAGGGGCATAAACTATTCTAAATTGAAATTAGGCGAACGCTCGCTAAAGGCACGGGAGGGGGGGGGGGGGGGCGCGGTTGCTGGGTCTATAAGGGAGTATAGGGGAGTATTTATAAATACATTTTTGAGAAAAAAATATATCAAAAACGTTGTTTAATGCAAGATTAGTCATTATCACAAAAACTGGATTTATTTATTTTTCCTGGGACCAATTTTTTTTTTTTAAATTTTTTATAGTTCGTGTGTATGCTACAGTACCACTAGACCAACTCACATTCCTAGGCAGCACTTGGTCCAAACCTAGGCAATATCCTTTTAATGTAATATCGATAGTTTTTTTATTCACTCCGTCACTGTCCCAGCCCTATATCTCATGTCTCCGGGCACTGCAGTCTGAAATGCGCCTCACTGAAGCGCCATCTACCGGGATTTGGAACTTTTATTTATTTTGCTATGATATCCCGACGGCAAACGGGATGCCTTTGTTTTGATACAAGTTACATATTTGGATTATGGCATGCTCGTTCTGCTGTTTCGAAAGCTTGTTTAACTTTCTACTTTGAAAAAAGAACGCGCTTTGGAAAGGTGTTGTTATTTTTGTAATGTTGTATCGTTTGATATCGATATTCGTTTTTTGAAACTGTGATTTGAAACACAATTTGTTTACAGTGTTTTGCATCGCTTTTTTTATCTATCGTATTTTTGTTTGTCATCGATATTCGATTTTATGGACGGTGTTGGAATACAATTGGTTTATTTAAGTCTTTTGTTTTTGGTAAACGCCCCTAAAACTAATAAAAAGTTTCACTACTTCGACACGTACGTATTTAATTTTTATCACAGAATCTCTCAAATATGGTTTTGAATTATAAGAGTACTTATACAGTGAAGATGGTAGGCACCAAACCAGAAAGGAGTAGAAAAATACATGCGGGGCAGTCTTTGGAGACTGCCGATGGAAGTGAAAACCAAGTAACTCCATCTAACGAAAATGTTAGGAATTTATGTGGCTTGCTGTCAGTACAAGAAGGAAAGCTGTAGCTCCATTAAAACAATTCCAAAAAAATAAAACAGAGTGCGCTGTCAACAAATTCTACTCTACCTCCGTCTTACGAATTTTCGATCAGGTCACGTGGCCTGAGGTCTGACGCCTCACGCGAGTTTAACATTTTTTACCCATCCCAAAAAGTTTTCACTTCAAACAATGAACACTTACCTTTGATAACCACCTCCTTCGAAACGAACTAACAAATCTATGAATCCTATTTCTTGGTGTGAATGATGGTTTTCTCTTTGGCCACGCCATTTATAGAAAAAAAAAACCGGTCAAGTGCGAGTTGAACTCGCGTGGACAGGGTTCCGTACGATGAATATGTTATATATCAGGGTTATTTGTAAGACACCAGCAACCTCTTAAGGGGTCATTGTACTCATCATTATGAACAATTTTTACTATGGGACCAAACCTGAAATCGCGCAATAAAAATCAGCTGTCCCACACATTTTGACAAGATATATGAGAACATAAATGTAGGGAACAGCAGATTTTTTTTTTCGCGATTTTAACTTTGGTCCCATAGTGAAAGTTGTTCATAATGATGAGTACAATAACCCCTTAAGAGGTTGCTGGTGTTTTACAAATAACCCTGTTTATATAACATATTCATCGTACAGAACCCTCTCCACGCGAGTTCAACTCGCACTCGACCGGTTTTTTTTTTAACTAAGTAAGTACTATTTTATTTTGTACTTTTAAGTCTAGTAGGTATATTCATTTAATTAAAAATAAAACAACGAAGTTTTGACTTGCCCGGTTTACTATAAAGAGCCACTAAAGAAATCAGCTATCCACCTCCTAGCTCAATAATCAGACCCACAACACCAAGTGGATATTGGACTCATCAAACCGAATTATATGACTTAAAACTCGAAGAGATTACTAATAGCCACTTAAGAGTTCTAACTATCCACATCCTAGCTCCATCATCAGACCCTCGACACCAAGTGCAATATATTGGACTCATCAAACCGAATTATATGACATAAAACTCGAAGAGTTCACTAATATCCACTTAAGAGTTCTAACTATCCGCCTCTTGGCTCCATCATCGGGCACTCGACATCAAGTGTACTATATTGGACTCTTCAAACCGAATCATACGAGCCCAAATTCCAGGGGTTTACTAATACCACTAAAGAGTTCCACTATACACCTTCTGGCTCCATCACCAGACCCTCGATACCAAGTGCAATATATTGGACTCGTCAAACCGAATCATATGAGCTCAAACTCGAGGGGTTTACTAGTAACCATTGAAGAGTTCCACTATCCACTTCCTGGCTCAATCATCAGGCCCTCGAGACCAAGTGCAATATATTGGACTCGACAAACCAAATCATATGAGGTCAAACTTGAAAGGTTAACTAGTAGCCACTGAAGAGTTCTACTGTCCACCTGCTGGCTCCATCATCAGACCCTCGAAACCAAATTGCAATATATTTGACTCGTCAAACCAAATCATATGAACCCAAACTCGAGGGGTTTACTAGAAGCCGCTGAAGAGTTCCACTATCCATCTTCTGGCTTCATAATCAGATCAGCTCCAAGAGATACTAAATTATTGTATTGTCATCGAACCTTGATAAATCTATAAAGTTTGAATGAAACGTTTACCTAGGACAAACTGTCCAGTGAGGTAGGTTCAATTTCGAGAATGGGGTCAATCGTGGAATCCGGCTCCACTGGGCAGTGTTCGCAAAGCTACGCAATATCTTCTCGTCTCACATACCGCAGTCGGGACCTATGGAGCAGAAACACGACGTAATAGCTCGCAATGGGCCTCATTAGAAGGCTGAAAGTCGCCCAAAGGGCAATGGTGCTGTGCTTAGAGTTTCCATGACGTCGTGATCTAATCAGAAATTAAGAGATCGGCAGGAGAACCAAGGTAGCCGACATAACCCGAAGAATTGCCAAACTTATATGGCAGTGGGCAGGGCACATTGCTCGCAGAACAGATGGCCGATAGGCCTGGGGCCGAAACGTTTTGGAGTGGCAACCGCGTACCGGAAGAGGAAGAGGAACTGATAACTGGAAATCTCTGTTTCTATGAAAATCGGTCTAATTTGGCTGTAACACTATTTTTGAAAAATGTTCTTAACGAAATTTTTAGACCTTTGTATCTTTGAAATAAAGGAAATAAAATAATTAAATGTCGAATGAATCATCCCTCTGACGCACTATTTTGCTCATTGGAAACAGGCTACATGGTTCCCACAATGGTGCACCAGCTAAAACTGCCATCGGATTACGTCCTGTTTTAGGCTGAAAAATCCAGTTGTCTCCAACTGGCGGCAATTGGTTAAAATCGCCTACAGAAATAATAGATATGTCGCAGGCATATTGTATGATTCGTCATTTTACAAACGGCGCCGTCCGTTTACAAACGATTGCTGTTTTGCAAAATGCATAAGGCAAATTGGCAACTCGTTCAATAGTTATAATTTCGACATTCATTGTTATTGTAGGGCGACCATAACAAAAACACAGCTTGGACAAAACAGATATTATACGAGAAATCAGGTACCTACAATAACTACATATTATGAAGACTAACGTAAGAGTAAATTATAATATGTGCTTAATAATTTAGAGGTATGAGGAACAGGGTGTAAAGTTCACTCATCCACCATAGAAAAGGGAGGATCCTCCGACCAGGCAGGTGTTGTGTCTGGCGGGCAACTGCCCGAAAGTTGATGTCGAATATTCTTATATATGTCGTTCGCGCGGTAAACTCTAATTGCGCGATGTAAGATTTGTGTGACGTCATGTCTTTGATGCGTCGTTCATATGTGGCAGTATAACCGCTACAGGTACTTGTAAAGTATTTAAGTAACAAAAATACTCTCATACTGTTTGTACTAATAATATTCCGCATTAGTCCTGCGAGCACCAGATTCCATGGACACCTGAGCGTTTTTTACGAGCCGGATAACCTCAAAAACTTCGTTATTTGTCCACGGCATTTTCCACTGTTCCCGTTCGTGAATCGTATAATTTTCTTAATAAATGTTTATAAAATATATTCTTTTTGTGGAAAGTCCTTTGCACACGTAGAATTGCACTGTTTTCAATATTTTTCACTGTCACAAAACCACAGCTCGACGCCATTTTTCTTGTTTTGATTAGCAGCGACGCGCGTGGTAAAAAATAGAACTAAATTCTTCAATTTGCCGCGGCATTTTGTAAACGGCGTTTGAATTGTCCATCAAATGTTGCGGCATATTGTATAGTGACTAGGCAATTTACATTTTGCCTTAGGCATTTTGCAAAACCGCAAGCGTTTGTAAACGGACGGCGCCGTTTGTAAAATGACGAATCATACAATATGCCTGCGACAGATATACCAGCAAATGGGATGTCTGTATGGAAAATTTGCTGTAATCTGCGATAAATATGATTGAATGTCCTACTTCCCAACATAGATATTTCGTCTAAAATGGTTAATTGAACTTTACATAGCTCACTGGCTAATGTGTTAGCAGTGCCTACCGACAATGCCGGCATAGTACTAGCGCACCGTGAAATCGGCAAACAGAATGCATCGCAGAAGGTACGAGAAGTGAAGGATGCCTCGCCTAAGTACACGTTGGGCGAGCTCGTTGAACGTGTACTGGGGCCTTAGTCGAACTAGCAGTAGCAATAAATTATCCTAAGAACTAACTTAACATTGTAGTTGCAAAACATATTTTCCCATACATTCCAACCGCAAATACAATATTTACCATGTTATTTTAAGACCATAGACTTCTTATAGGTTTTCCTGTAATTTACGAGTAAAGAACTATTCTCTGTATTTTTTTCATAATTTTAGGCTCAGTAGTTTCGTAGATAAGGGGGGGGGAATGGTAAATTTTCATCTATTTTCGTAAATATCTCTAAAAACGTATATTAAATAATTATAAAAAAAAATTATTTGAGATCCTTGTAACAATTCCTTTCATTTGATATGTCACACGGTACAATTTGCAAAACTTTTTTTTTAATTTTCTTCTCTGCCCCACAAAAGTGAACCCCATATTCAAAATTATTTTATTTTCGTTACACGTTCGTGTTTGGGTCACAGAAAAAAGTTAATCGGTCCATTAGATTCGGAGCAAATTGGCTGTGACAGACGGACAGACAGACAGACAGACAGACACACGAGTGATCCTATAAGGGTTCCGTTTTTACATTTTGAGGTACGGAACCCTAAAAACGATCGAGACTTACAGTAGTCGCATATGATGTTTAACATCAGACATCTCACCTTGGTAATAAGCAACATAAAGGGGCGGGGCCTCGTCAAGGTCGTTTCTGACTGCCAACTTTAGCACGGAGCGCGTTCATTGGTAAAATCAAACAGCGCGCGCTTTTCCGGCTTCCTGTGACACACTTCCGTCCCTTTTAACGAAATCACTCCTAAAGAAAGAAAGTAAGAAAAATATTTTATTTGGGACACGCATAGGAAATACAAACTAATAAAAAACTATAAGGAGCATCTAATACTAATAATAAAAATAGTTCGTAGAACCAAAAATAAAGAAAAATTTTAAACTATTAACGACCTGTGCGAGGCGAAAAAGGCCACTATCTCAGCAGCTCCTACAGATATGATTATTTAGATTTATTTACATTTAGATTTAGATTGCAGGAAAGCGAAAGGAAAGATGTTACACATTAAAATAAAACAAAAGCAAGTCGATTTATTTAGGGTTCCTTATCCGTAAAAGGTAAAAAAGGAACCCTTATAAGATCACTCTCTTGTCCGTCTGTCTGTGCGTGTGTCACCACTGATTTTCCTTGATTTTCTCAGGAACGGGTGGACCTAGCAAGGTCCACCCGTTCCTGAGAAAATCAAGGTCCTGAGTCAACACGATAAAAAGATATGGGCTAGATTTTCGCGAAAACTTGTAAGTAGACCTTGCTTTTAACAAAAATTGACAATTCTAGGTCAACCGGAAGTACCCTATAGGTTTTGGGTCGAAAACCCGGGTAGTACCCGTTGACCTAGAATCACGAAATGTGGCAAAAAGCGAGGTCTTACAGCACAAATAAAGTAACAATTCCAAAAAACAATAAAAGTTGAAAATTAAAGGGTGTCTAGTTGACGCCATTTAAGATAGTCCTCTGAGTTCTATAGTTTCTAGGCTCAGAACTATTTAGATACTTGTACGAATGAACCTCCTTAAAGAACCCTCGGTGGGTGAGTCCAACTCGCTCTTAACCGGTGTTTTTCATCAATTGTTCTCCATTAATACACAGTTACACACAAGTATAATATCCCCTAACAACAGAGATATGTTCCTACATACATTAATTCAGGCCACGCCACGCACAGTGCAACAGCCGAACAGCTGGTTCCGTATATAATATCTTTGTAACGAGCTTGTGCTCGTATCTTTAATCCATCAAAGTCGGGCACAGTGGCGGCGTCATGTACCCACTTAAGTAACGGGCTTTAGGGCAGCGATTTTGGTCACAAATGTCCTTGAATGATCACTTGGGTCGAAAATGGCTTGGTATCGAAATATTTATTTATTTAACACTTTAAGCACACAAATGTACAGAGGCGGACTTAATGCCATAGGCATTTTCTACCAGTCAACCTTTGGGTTATGCAGAAACAAACAGTGGTAGGTGCAATATCGAAAATTGTGGAATAAATATTTATTTAAATCTAAGGATATACTTATACCTATTAAAACTATTGTGATGGATTGGGTTTACGTGGGGTAGAAATAAGACCACGTAACCTTGTCAGCATAAAAGTATATTAATAAATGGGGTAGGTAGGTCTATGGTCACAAGATTCTTTCAACTCCCTTGGGAGTAGCGCAGTACTCTCCTGGCTCAGCCTGGCGCGACGATGACCCCAGCGGGTGTGCCACGCTGCAGACGCCAGGAACGGTGTAGGTCGGCAGATGGTCGTGCCCGACCCGTAGACAGCTCGACGGCCACGCGGGTAAATATGAACCCGGCGCGGAACTTGTGCAGTATATGAGGTATCGGAAGCGTAGCCGGAAGTCGGACTTGCTAGCCGGAATTTTGGACCCTGGAACGTAACGTCCAGCGTGTCACAAAATGACTAAAATTGTCATCTCCGCTGATTGTGACACCAAAGCATAAGCAAAGCGAGATGTACTAGTGCGCTTAATGAAGGTGGTGTGTGGATGTCACAAATCAGTGCGGAGTTACAAAGATGGAAGTGAAAATACATGACATGACTTGCACATTTTGAGCGAATGAACATAGTATAAAAAAATGTGCAGAGCTAATGGCAAATAGTTTGCATGATAAGCTGAAGGCAATTAATTTAATACATAATGAAATGAGCAAAAAGGCACACGTCTTAAGTTGACCTAAATAGGTAGGTACACACAATATAAAACATAGTTAGCTGTTCAACACTTACCCAGTATGGGGTTACGAAAACACAGAATTTAATAGGGTTGACTACTATGAGTCAATTAAAACTGTTGCCTGCTTTAGGCTTTGAAAAATTGCGAAGAACACGTATGGTCACATGTGATCTAGGATCAAGTGAACGTGTGTCTTCGCCCGTAGCAGGAATTCGAATCTGCTGGTCATCCTGAGTGAAAATCACTGCGGTGTCGCTAAGGTTAAGCCAAGGTCAGCAATCCTCACTCACGCGTTCGGATACGCCGACCGCGCACATCACTATTGCGTTATCAGCTAACTAATTACGTTTAGTAACTTAAGACATCCCTAATATTATTACGTCTGTGGTTTGACTTGACGTTTTATTGTTGTGAATATGTTGGAACTTGATAATTTCGTTTTAAATATGTAAACAAATATAAAAATGCCTAGAAGGAGCTTAGTTTAACGTTTAAATATGTGATTTATGAATAATTAAAAAGAAAAGGGAACGTTACAACGTTACACTATATATATAATATACCTAAAATATATATAAATATAATAAACATATAAATACATGAATATACTTAAAAAAAATAAGACAAACAATGGGAAAAAATGACCGTTGTGATGATACTGCCAGCTTCTTACGAATGTGCTCACGAACTTTAACTTTAAAGGATAATCGGTTGGTTGCCATCCTGATTTCTTGGGGGAGCGCATTCCACAGAGATAGACTGAACGAAGAAGGAAGAGTAAATGAAGTCAGTGCGGTGAGTGGGACACAGAAGAAGACGATTGTGTGATGAAAGTAGAGTTCTATTGTGGTTTGCGCAAATGTATTGAAATATTATTGTAACGAAGTTCCATAATGCACGATATAACGTAACAAAATTGTCGTGACATTCAAACTGTTATAGTTTTTTCGGTATAGCTCTCATTCTCATTCGACCAGTGGTGGCCTAGTGGTAATGGCCCCGACTTACGAGTTGCAGGTCATGGGTTGTTTTGTGTAAATAATTTCATCACCACTACTCTCAAAACAGTGAAGGAAAACATCGTGAGGAAACTCTTAGAACCAAAAATTCGAAGACATGTGACGGGGCTTGCGTGGTAGATTACAGCCCACTCCCTCTCACAGAGAGAAATCCTGTGTCTTAGCAGTAGGAACATTAATGCTGATTATGTATGTATGTAGCTCTCATTCACCAAGTCTGCAAAAGCGAAAGGAAATACGTTCCAATCGGGGTTTCACACGACACCTCGGTTTCGGTTCAATTCGGTTATCCAAATTTCGGTGGGTTAGATAGAATCCATACAGGACTATCATGAGAATTTCACATACAGGCTCTGAAATGAGGATTTGGTCTGTTCTTTGGTAAAAAAGACTGCGAAGTCATTTGCGATAAGGAAGTTAAAAAAAAACACAAATGCTTCAATCATAACTGGCAGAAAAAAAAAGTATGATCGATATTAATTTCGGGCGATATAATTATTTCCTAACACAATTCCGCTCACTTTAGGACCCAACTAAGATTTCAACTCATACTGAGGACATGGCAACAGTCGAGATTCTGACGTCATCATAATTTTGTGCGTTGTCACTTATTAGCTGGCACATAACACCCTTCATCTATACTTAATACATCATCAGTCTGTAGCTTGCTATCCAATTTCTGCCGGTCTATTGTGTAAAACTCTTACCGTGAAAACTGAGGTAAAGTCAGCAGGGAAGTTGTGGATGTTCGATGATCTGCATCCGCAATCACAGAGCATGACTTGTGGCGAAGTAATGACAGCCACACGAGTCGATCGATCAGGTTAAGCTACGCTTGCCGCGGTTGGTTCGTGGATGAGTGACCCTCTTTACATACCAAGACCTCTCCGTGCCTCGGAAAGCACGTTAAGCTGTTAGTCCTGGCTGTCATTTGTAGATCTTTGGCAGTCGTTACGGGTAGTTAGAAGCCCATAAGTCTGACGACCAGTCTTACAAAGGGGTAAGTTGTGGAGGTCAGATAGGCAGGCACTCCATGAAATATACTGGTATTCAGCTGCATCCGGTTAGACTTGAAGCCGACCCCAACATGGTTACCCTTGGTAAGACTGGTAGTGTGGTGATGAAATTATCAGTAAGTAATGCGCCTGCCTGGGTTCAAACCCACGACCTACAATCGTAAGTCGCGGTCGTCACCACTGGGCCATCTCTCATTACTGCTCTGTAAGTTCCTATTATGAGAAATTATTCGTATATTCATAAGTTTTACATCAATTTCCTTGTCATGGGGCGGAGTACAAACGCATTAAATTACTAAATTACACTTAATTACTTCAATCGTACTTAGGTAAACTGTTTTAACTTTTTTTACACAAATATGTTCGAATTGCCAAATTAAAAACGCGAATCGATAACTTCAGGATCCTATTTTAGATAAAATGCAAAAACAGGAAACGAGAATGAACATTTTGACGGCGTTACAAAATAAATGGCTTTTGAAAAAGAGGAAAGCAGAACGGTATGTCGTGTCGTGTGCAATACGAAAAACTCTGTTTAGTTGAAATAATAATATCATCATAATCAGCCTATTAATGTTCCCACTGTTGGGACACAGACAGGCCACCTCTCTATAAGAGGGAGTGGCCTGTAATCTACCACGCCAGCCCAGTTTTTGGTTCTAGGACATGCCGGTTTCCTCACGATGTTTTCCTTCACCGTTTTGAGAGCAGTAGTGATGTAATTATGTACAGAAAGTTAAGCGCCTGCTTGGGTAAAATAATTAATATACAGTATGTTAACTAACAGAGGGCGTTCCCGTTAACCCGCAATAGTATAGCGTCCATACATGCCAGAAAAAATATTAAAATTGAAAAAAAAAAAAGTTTTTTTATTTATTTTTTATAAAATTTTCTCATTTTTTTTTAAATTGATGCTTAATTGTAACACTCTGTACACGGGCACTTGTCTTTCAACGTGGAAAGACAAGTGCGACAAGTGCGCGTGTACAGAGTGTTTGTTTTACGTATGAAATAAAAAAAAAATGTGAATATTTTACGATAAATTTTTTTTTTATTTTTTTTATTTTTCGTTTTTTTTTTTTTTTCTAGCATGTATGGACACTATACTATTGCGGGTTAACGGGAACGCCCTCTGTTAGTTAACATACTGTATTTTATATTACGTATGTGTTACTCTCATGAAACTATTTTCTTATGGTTTTGTTTATGCTTTTAGTCACGTATCTTTTAAAACGTGGATGTCACTCATATTTTTAACAAAGAATTTATTTAAACAATTAAATCCTTAATACGTGTTTTGGTAAGATACGTGATACGATTCCATTACAATATAATATATAATTTTAATTTTCCATGTACATTGTTTGTATATATTATTTAAAAATAGATTATTCTTTAACACGAAAGGTCAACATGCATTGAGAGAAAGAACATAACATCACGCCTTGTTTTCCCTGAGGGTTGGGTAGAGGTGTACCCGGGTACATTAAGCCAGTTTTTTTTAAGTCCCATGTAATAAGGGGCGAACTTATTGTGATAAACCGGGTACAAATCCAGACTCCAAGCTGCCACTGCAAAATTCCTAATAGGAAAACCTAGTAACACTTTGCCCGACCTAGGAATCGAACACAGAACCTCATGCTCAGGAGTAGCACTTGCGACCACTAAACCAACGAAACAGTTACATGCATTGAGAGGAAGAAAGAACGAAAAAATATTTTATTGTCACAGAAACACGTAAGATATATTATAAAAACATGGGGAAATCTTTAAGGACTTCCGATAGAAATAAAAACTAGGTAGCTTTTTGATTCTCGCGTTGATGTTTTACGTTCGATACATATTGCCTTCGGTGATTCTCGCGTTGATGTCTTTCGTTCGATACATTTAGCCTTCGGTGACGATACCGCGAGTTCTATGATTTTTGTTCACCCAAAAAGTGCTAAAGTTAAAGAAGTTTTCACTTCAAAAACGAGTTAGCTCGAATAGCTACTACCATAGTCATACCCATCCGCCACCATTCCGTTCTTACCATTGGTGAAGTTAATCTCTTAAACCCCCTCTACAGTACTCGCGAAGTTGCTTCGACGAAGTACTCGTCGAAGTTGACCGAAGTCGAAGTACGTGACTACATACTCGTGCGAAGAACTACAGGACGCTTCAAGTCCTTTGACTCGGGCGCAAAAACCGACAACGGTTGGAAGTTGCCCGAAGCTAGCGGAGGTTGCACGAAGCGAACCGAAGTGCCCTTCTACACTCTCGTATTCGCTTAACTTCTTAACTTAGTAGTGTAGTGAAGGCTTTATACTAGGTAAAACGAAAACTCAGCGTTCTCAAAAGTAATTCAAAACTAAATAAGCATCACAAATGAGGTAACTAGGTAAAATGACGTTGTGAATCCAAGATTGCATGTGCCTTTGACAAGTTTAAGATGACATGAATGCAGTGGACCTAAAGCTGGGCATTCACGGTCAGTCTATCGCGCCAAATGGCGTGATGCACATTCAAAATTTGATCGTGAGTTTACATTAGTTTACATTCTTCAATCCATATTTTGGCGCGACGTCTAATCACTTATTTTCCGTGCGCACTGCAATCCACAGCCTCACGCCGATTGGCATCACATAATTTGTCTGTGAGTGCAAAATCCCTCGGCTGTGGCATTATTTTGCGTTCAGTATGTTCAAAGTAACAAAATAACAACCGCAGAAAGTAAAAATTCTTCTTCAGAGTCTGAATCCATTTTCTACTACCTTCATCATATGTCTGGAGGTATGCGTCCCCGTCGATCGAGAAATAAAAGTCAAGTCAAGTGAGTGATGAATGAAAATGATGCTTAAGGCATGAAGTCTGCCTCTGTACCTTTTTTGAGTGCGAAAAGTTTAAATAAATAAATAATAAATAAAGTCATTTGGACTGAAGCCATGAATGGCCTAAACTAGTGGCGTCCATCCATTTGATTTAATCCAAATGGACTGACCGTGAATGCCCAGCTTTAGCCGGCACGAGGTTAGACGGCATTTGGCATGCTCACTCGTTATACGTACTTATGTACTTAGAAAGGAGGTACCGTATTCTTGTTATGTAAAGTAGTTAAAAAGCTGGATGAATTTTCATTTTACCTTTGTGAATCGTGATGCATATTATATAAATTCACAATAATTATAATTACACGAACAACCTCATGAGGAGAAAGGAAAAAAAATAGTTTGTTTAGTTATTATGCAAAGTTTCATGATCTAATTGGAACGTTTTTTTTTACCCTACTACGGCAATCCCAAAAGGAAGGGTTATGATTTTTTTCAATTATAGTACTCCTCAACTTCACCATATATTTATTTCAAAATAAAATTATTGCTCCAGTATTTTCGGTAAAACGGAGAATCGTGTTAAGCAATTTGAGGTTTTATACAGCGTACACTGTCAGTTGTTCTATACATGCAGTCTGTGGGTCAACTACACGCAGAGGGCATACCTACAGCACCCTGCGCGTACAATACAATAATGCTTTCAGGGTGTTGATGGGGTTACCACGCTACTGCAGTGCTTCTGGTATGTTCGCAAAAGCAAGAATAGATGGCTTTCACGACATCATGCGCAAGCGTTGCGCTTCCGTAATGCGCAGAGTACGCGCCAGCCCCAACAGCATCCTGAAAATTATAGCTGATAGATGGCCAGCCCCATACTGGGACATTGGATACGCCTACCTGCCACTGTGGCGTATAATTAATGAATATGTAGTTTGTGTTGTTTTTTCTGATAGATGTAAGTACTAACACTAGTTTCTAAGGCGTGTGTATTATACTAACCAAATGGACTATATTTATGGGTCTGAAATAAAAGATTTTAATTATTTAATTTGAATTAATTATTATTAGACTCGAAACCAGTGAGACTGTTTATTATAATGTATATACATAATAACATAAGGATTTTTAAAAGGACGTCTTGATGTGTAAACACAACTTTTTACTACAACCGAAAATACTATCTTTGCATCAAATACAAACAGTTTTATGTGCTTACCCATAATATGGATGTTAACTAGGAAAAAAAAACTATTTAGTCCATCAGTCAGATAATGAAAAAATATTACTCACGAATTTTTTGCTTCATCATATAAAAAAAAAATTGTTTAGATAAAACGCATTAAAGTTGGGTTCGCTACGTCACAAGTCAGTATAATATCTACCGGGGAGTGACGTCATGCCATATTTTAACGTATTGCCTTCTCAATGTATTGTCTTTTTATTACGAAAAAATAGAAAAAATATGTGTCCAATATTTTTTAATAATCTACCTGACGGACAAAAAAAAATTTTGTCAATATTTCTGGTGCCTGAAAATATTGAACCGAATTGTGTTTACAGTCATTTAATTTAATCTATTCGACTACACCCTGTACGCAATACTACAGTTGAGTAAATTCACCTCGTACACTGCATTATTACTGTTACCCTCTTCAGTGTAAACTGTGGAGGACGACGACAACTTGCAACAATTTGTAGCAATTGTGTTCCACACAAAGCACTTTACAAGGGGCACAAAATAACTAAAGTTACCCACGTTAGTTTAGCAGTAAACTGGACATGTTCGTAAGTCCGGCTGCATACGACACTAAGGGTAAGTTAGGGTAACGTTTATAATTTATGGAGTGGCATGGAGTATTGAGAATGGAGTGCTCAGATGCATTTGGTTTTACAGTCAAAAAGAAGTTAATTAAATAGTTTATTAAAAAAAATATCTCGGATATGAGGAGCTCGTGGCTAAGTAATAACAGTCGCACTGGTCGATCGTTCAGGTTAAGCTACGCTTGCCGGGGTTGGTCCGTGGATTGGAGACCATATCAAGATTCTTCCGTGCTTCGGAAAGCACGTTCAGCCGTTGGTCCCGGCTGTCATTCTTGAACCTTTGACAATCGTTACGGGTAGTCGGAAGCCAAAAAGTCTGACTACCAGTCTTACAAAGGGGAATCGTATTACCCAGTTAACGGGTTGTGGAGGTCAGATAGACAGTCGCTCCATGTAAAATACTGGTATTCAGCTGAATACCAGTATTTTAACCAGATGCAGCTGCATCTGGTTAGCCTGGAGGCCGATCCCAACATAGTTGGGAAAAGGCTAGGCAGATTGATTGATTTTCGATCCTTGGAGTGTGACAATAAAAGTGCAGAAAAATTAACTGTATCATGTTTATCTTCAATGGTGTTCAACTATTACTGTTCATGTTATTTTTTTTATTGCAGTTGCCTTCAGTTTTTTACAGGATAATAAATAATAGCTGTTTCAAAACTAATCCTTTGTGAAACACAGGTTAGAGAGTAACTATTGAGTATTATATCCTCAGAAAGGGAGCTGAAAGATTCTCTAAATAAAAATCCCTGAAAGAATTTCCCTGCCAAGACGGCGCGCGGCGACGACGCATACATTGTATATGTCGAAGATGGCTTTCACTCCATTTTTACTTACTCCATATTTACGCCATTGCACATGTAGCTAGTTTCCAAGACTTTCAACGCTGAAATAACTTCATACATTTTAATTGGTTTACGCCTTGCAAAAGTGAAGCAGCTCTTTCATCTCGAAGAAGCAGGTCTTGCACTTAAAACTGGTGGAGTTAATATTGTGATTTTCCACAAACATAAGAATTTTTCAAATAAAAACATAACACCGTACCATACCATCACGCCTGTATTTCCCCGAAGGGTAAGGCAGAGGTGAACCTACTTACACCACACATTTCACCAGTTATGTTAAAGTCTCATGTAATAGAGGGCGAGCCTATTGCCATCAACCGGGCACAAATCCAGTATAAAAACAGTTATGATATTATTAGGTATAAATCTCATTATAGTAATGAGTCCTGAAATCTTGTATTATAGACTAGCTGACCCGTCAGACGTTGGTCTGTCAAAATTTCAATTTCGATTCGTCGGCTGTTCCTTTGGTTTTATCCAAAAAAGAAAATCCGAAACACCCTGTATTGTGGCGAACAAAACAAAAAAATAATTGTTCAAATCGGTCGTACCACTTTCGATTTTTTGCTAGACTATGCACGGCAATTGATTTAATATATTTTAAGTAGATAGTTTTACTTTTACAAGAATAATTGAGAAAATGACAGTTTTGTTATTCTTCTTGAAGAAAATTAATGTTACAGATCTTATTATTTTCTGGAGGTAAAATACTTAAATTAGTTCAAGAAAAACACAGATTAGATACTTCATACACGAAATTCCTGGATATATTTTGCCCTCACAAAATTAAGTCCCAAGAGGTATACAAAAAGTTTCTTAAAAACTTTTTAAGATAAAATATTTATTTAATGGATTCCTAATGCTTACAGTTTAGCGTACTTTTTAGTTTAAAATTTTTTTCGTTTCTACATAAATTAGATTTTTACGACTGCGTTTCGCGAGTCTGTTTTAGAATGTTTTTCGAGAATGTTTTTAGAGCTTTTTGGTCTGGTTCTTATTATTTAATAAATTATTATGTTTTCTTATTATTAGTACTAGCAGCACCCCGTGGTTTCACTCACATAAGTCTTGATCCCGTGGGAATATCAGCATAAAATGCATCCATATCTTTTAGTCAATAAAACTTGAGTAATCAAATAAAATTTGAACTAAACCAGACACGGTACAGAAAGTAGAACGACCTTAGTTTTAGTACAATTTTATGCTCTTGTCTTGCAACGTAGGTTGCCGTTTTCATAAAAATATTTAGTGCTGTGCTGCATTTTTACCCGACTGCCCCAGAAGGAGGGTAATGTTTTTCGAGAGTATGTATGTATGTATGTATGTTTGTATGTATGTATGTATGTCTATATCTTTGGCACGCTCTGTAGCCTAAACGGCTTGATGGATTTTAACATATGAGGTGTCGTTAGATTCGTCTTAATTGTAGGACTGTCATAGGCTATATTTATATATTGCGCCTGCAAATACAAAAAAAAGGGAGGGGAAGGTTTATTTACAAATAAATTATAACAATATATCAGATAAAAGCTAGTAATGAGTCAATTCCAAATTTAGATATATTAATAAAATTAAAAAGCTTGAAATAAAGAAAATTATTCAAAAAACAAAAAACCCGACTGCAAAAACATATAACTGAAAAGAGAAAAACAAGCATTATAATTATATGTGTTTTTGCAGTCGGGTTTTTTGTTTTTTGAATAATTCATGCACATTTTAGCGTTGAGGTGAGTTCTTGAATTTATATAAATAGACAAAACTTGTTGAAAAGTTTTAAGCTTAGTAAGACCGGTACATGACGTGTAAACCGCCGTTTAACCATCTCTGTCGCCATTTAACCGTTTAGCCGCCTCTGTGGTCTCAGACGCAGAGGTTGCGGGTTCGATTTCCAGTGGGAGCAAAATTTTCTGCTCGGTTTGGTTGGTGGTAGGGCTTGTTTTGTAGCCGTCTGGCTAGCTACCACCATCTTATCTAAGTCTGTCGCCATAACAACAATGTTAACAGATTTGTTGTGTTTCGGCAGTTAGAGGTAAGATAGCCAGTTCCTCTGTGGTTGAGGATTCCGGGTGAAGCTCGCTTGCACCTTCGGCCTGATCATCTCTTACCATCAGGTGAGATGCAAACCAAGAGCTTCCCCATTGTGTAGCATTAGAGTATTAAAATTTTGATTCTAAGAGAACCTGTTTTATGTAAAAAAGAATATTAATCTAAATTCTAAACACAGCGACATTCATAGCATAAATACTAGAAACAAGATTTACTTATTGTGCCCACGAGAAGACTCCAAAAAATTTGTAATTCATTTAAGTGCCAAAGTATACGTTTTTAAAGCAAACTCCTAAGCCATGTTAAATAACTGAGCCTCAATTAATTTAAATCACTTATTAAACAGAAACTCTGTCAAAAAGGTTTCTATAAAGTTAAAGATTACTTGAACAACACAAAGGCTTGGGACTAATTAAGCTACTCCAATGGTACCCCAAGCATCAAACTATTTTTTACTAATCGTTTTAGAATTAGTATTGACATTTTTATTTTTATTGATTTATATGACACATAGGTACGTGAGGTCGAAGATTATGTGGGTCATAAAATATATTTGATGAACTTTTTCTCAGCTAGTTTTAATGATAATCGCGAATAAAGAACTCAAACTGTGGCGATTACCCAAATGTTTCTTTTCTCAGTTAGTTAGTTAGTTTTAATCATGGTCTGGCAGTTTGAGTAATTAGTGCGGCCTATTAAAATGTCCCTTCTTTGGTATTGTTTGTCGAATCGTTGACCTCCTTAAGTTATAAGTTGAGCTGCATGATTACCTACTGACAAATGCGTGCACTGAACGGACAGGTCCACAAAATCTGTGTTCCCTAAAAATACCATTTAATACATCAATCTACGTGGTCTTCATATGATATGATCTGACCAAGCTTTTGTCTGGACTTTAAAAGTGACTGTGACGTCTGAGTCTGTTACGGCCTTTCTTCTCAGAGTAGTCAAATAGGAAATGCCGACCTAATCTAGTTTTTTAAAATATGATTGACGTGTAAAAGTGTTTGTACAGACCTTTATATAGAAATACAATTATGTATCATTTAGAGAAGTAGGAGAGTGTAAAGGACGTACCTAAGTGCTAATGACTTTTACGCCCTATAAGCTCCAAGGCACAATTGATGACGATCATCAATTATTAACATGAGTCACCTACATCTACAATATCTAGATTAATATCTCGCCCAGTCATGGCGTCCCTGACAGGGGGATTACTGGATGCAGTACGATGTTATTAATTCATGGAGAGGAATACTGGCCCATTGTCTAAACACCTTGTGTAATCTCTGCGTCTTATCTTGGCACACAGAAGTAATGAGCTGGATGTATTAAGACTGAAATTTATTTATTTATTGACACACCAACGACTTATTCACTAAATCACTGCCTACATTAAAAATATATTGTATTTCGACAGTTTTGCGGTGAATTCGTTACATATAGGCGTGCACAGCACTTGTATAATATAATCAATAGTAAAAAACTAAAATGGAAATTAATGGATTATGATAATAACAAAATTAAAAGCAACATTGAATTTAGAATTGCAAAAAACATCAATTAAATTGGAATAGAAAAACAATTATAAATTAAAACTATAAAAATAACAAATAAATTAGGACATTACATTAATTACAATTAAAATCAAAACTTGAGTTCAAAAATTAAATTCAACTAAATTAAATTGTACCTTGAATGGAGTCACACAAATACACAATTTAACATTTTGTAACAGTAATTAACAAACAAATCGATCAAGAACTGAGGACGTAGCGTCTGAATTCATTCAGACTGTTCGAAAATATGTCCAAGTTGTCAAAGGTTTGAGCAGAAGTATAAACAAAGCAGAGGTATACACAAGTACACTGGTAGCATGTCGAAGTGGGTTTATGTAGGATACGAATAGCTGTGACTGTGGTAGCCTAGTGATGTGACCACAGATATAGGATGTGACCGTTGGACTGCCAGTTGATCTTGAGTTAGAACCCAAGGCACGCCCGTCTTTTTTTTTTTTTTTTGGTGGGAAATCATCTTCACTTCTCCCGCTCTGGGCGGAGCGGAAGGGCGTGTCAGACTCTTACTGACTAAAACCCACCCGTTTTCCTTCCCTTGCCTTGCCAGGGGCCGCGTTTTCCCCTTAGGACTACCCGCAACCCCGGTAGGCATCGGCCCTAGCGGACCCCGTCAGTTTTGCTGACATCTCTTTGAGGCGCGCGTGAAATACGACGCGCCGTCGACCCGGGCCTGGTCCTTATCGGACGGAGAGCTGCCCGTTGCTCTACGTCCGCAAGCCCGCACCTACGGTGGCCGGAAATCTGCTACCATTTCCCGACGCCCCGGGCGTCTCCTACGGCGGCGGCGGCTAGGGCTGCTAGGGCGAGGCATTTGCCTCTCCCTCTCGCGCTCCGCCTCCTCCTTCGCGAGCATTACTACTTCGCAGAAGGAGGTAGGCACGCACGTCTGACTCTTCGGATTCATGTGCGTATTGTTTATTATCACTTGCTTCAAAACCGGTGAAGGAAAACATCGTGAGAAAACCGATGAACAGACATAAAAGAAAAATAATATCTTTATACATCGTGTCATTTTAGTCGTCTTACAAAAGCAACCCAGGTTCATGTATCCAATTACTACAAAACATAAATTTAAAAAAATGATATCCTACACCGTGACATTAAAGGTTCGTGCAGACTAGTGCGACTTGTCGTACGACGCGACACCGGTAATTGTTCTTCCATGAAGTTTTCTTAGAAATTGTTTTGTTAGAATCGCGTCGCGCTGTCGCTTCGCGCCGGTCTGCACGACGCTTTAATTGTCGTACAAAGGGCCACTCAATGTACCTGACATAGATTACCTCTAGGAGCAATAAAAAAATTCGAACAATATAATCATTTTTTTGTTGAACTACTGTTCAATTCAACTGGCTCGCGATATGTTTCGCTGCGGAGGTGTGCTATTGGGGTTAGTGCACACAATGCACATATTATGAAACCGCCCCTCACGTCACTGTTGGCAGCACTATGTCTAGACTTTTTATTTGGTCTGAGATAACTTTAATTTCGGAAGTCGGTGGCAAAAAACTTAAATACAAATCCAAAAACACCGACTTCAGAAATTAAAGTATTTTTTTACTTTGTAGTGTTTTTTGGTAATCGGTTGTTTTAGAGAAATTTGTTTGTTTGTTTATGAGGTAATCTCTGGTAGTACAGATCCGTTTACATAAAATATTTGCTGATAGAAAGCTTCACTATTGCCAAGTGTCATATATCATGTAATACTCGCTAAAGTTGACTTCTACGCAGACAATATCGCTGGCTGAAGCTAGTCTATTCGTTGACTATTCGTTTCAAACATTTATTTAGCAGAATAACTATCCTTCGCAATACAACTCCTAGACAACACAGACAATAATGCTTAACTAATAGGTATAATACGAAACTTAAGATAATTTACAGCAATATTATCACAAGTTATGGACATTAAATAGCCATCCCAGACCTCGCATACAAACCCTAGCTTATGGTTGGGTAATTACAAACAAGAAGACAAAACATATGTACCTAACCGTAAAGACACCAAATAATAGGTACAGAAGGTCAGCTCCATACAACGAGCGAAAACGCGCGTACAAAGAGTGCGAGCGCACTCGCGACTGGTATTTGTTTGAGATCGCCGCGCGCCGTACGTACAAGTCGGTTTACGTCGTACGGCATTTTATACAAACTTTCAAGCACTTATTTTTCGAAATGATTGAATCGAATTTAATTAAACTTCATACGCATATATGCAGGATACTAAGGTTTAAAAATTTTGTCAAGAAAATTTTCGAAAAATAGTGTTACAGCCAAATTAGACCGATTTTGAATTTTCCATAGAAACAGAGATTTCCAGTTATCTGCTTCAGTTATAAGACATTTCGAAAATGTTCTGAACTAAGTTTTTAGACCTTTGTATCCTGCATATGCGTATGAAGTTTCATTAAAATCCGATTAGTCGCCGACAGCAACGTTAAACGAATTTATTAGGCTTGAGCGTGCACAACGGGCGGTCTTAAAGGTTTATTCGGTCTCGATCTCGAAGATATTCCACAACACAAGTATATGCTGAATGTGAAGTTTTAATCGTCAGGCAGCTCTATGTTCTCCATACGGTAATCCGTAAACACTCTTCCCGTCCCCTCGAAGAACCAACAGGCAGAAATAAGCACAACATCTTTCCACAAGAATATCACAGAACAACGTTTGCCAGGCGCCAGTATTACATCACCAGCACAAAATTATATAACACTTTAAACAAAGTATTAAAATTATCCACAAAATCAAAATATCAATGCAAACACACGTTACATAATTACCTATTAACATTGACACATCAAAACACAGAGGATCTTCTTTTAGGCAACCTATAAAGTTTAAGTTAAATATAGAGCTAATTCCAATTTTCAACACCCACATTTATACACACACTCTTACATACAACACACACATACACACCTCAATCACACATACTTCCACTTCTTTTGATTTGTCATTGTCATAGTATAACATAAATTCATATTTTTTTTTTTTGCGATGTTTTAGTAGTTGTCCTAGAGCTGTAAAAATTTCTGGCCTGTAACAATGTTGCGGAGGGACACTGATCTTCTAAGATACAGGTACTAACCTAGTTTAGAGGTCAGGGTTTCAATGTATTACTACCTAGCATAAGCCTCTCAATGTATGTACTTCTACTATACCATTGTAATAGTTATTTAGGCTTAGTAGTTCAATAAAGATTTTATTTATTTATTTATTTATTTAGTCATTTCGAAAAACAAGGGCTTGAAAGTTTGTATGAAATGCCGTACGACGTAAACGCTTTTAAAGTTGAGACTTGACCGCGCCTCGCGCAGCTCTTTACGCCACCCCGATGTAGCCCAAGCGGGGGGTCCTCGTACCGCTAAAGAGACCCATATATCGTCTATTATGCAAGTCAATCCATGTGGTGAGTCAAGTCTCAAATTGAATGGCACGAACTGTACGTACGTCTTTCTAGGCACCTGTCACATCGCGGAGGAAGCAACTAGCTATCATAGTGCTCTTTTATCGCAACGACAAGAGCTATTAAGTAGATTACTCGTTCAGCGACGCTCGCTAGGTAAGCTGAACACTCGCCGAGAGACTCACGCTTGGAGTACCAAGTGTTAGTCTCTCGACGAGTGTGAGCGACGTGCGATTAGTCGCTGTCGCGTACTGCTCATTCCTAGTAGCTCTACTTGCTTCTCGTTGATCGCTGGCGGCGGGAGAGGTGCTTCAGTGTACGTGCGCCGGTTGTCGCTCGTTGTATGAATCCGACCTTCTGTACCAATCTATTTCGTGGTAAGGATTACAAAACCATTTGTAGGGTTGCCCATTATTCGAAACCTTTTCGCATTAACCAGCAGTTATACCAAACTGAACAAGTTCGTGATTTATTTGGAGGCCTAGTTGGGATAAGGACTACATTCGTTGTGAAATAGATTATGTATGTAGAATGTAGATGGCATGTGCTTTACATTAACATCAACCTACTCTGACCTGATATTGGGATTGATTTTTAAGCTAACTCAACGTGGCATATTTTTGACAGAGTTCCTGCTTTATTATAAATTCTATTGGATCGGTATCCTAGGTGGTTTCCTGGTAGGATTTAAAGATTTTCAGGTATGCGAGAGTTTTAGGACGGAGACGGACTTCTAGAGTAGTGGTGGCTAGTGGAATCGGCTCCAACTTATGAGTAGTTCGCCTTAACAGGCGCTTTAATGTATGTGTATATATGGAACGATACGATACTGAACGTTATTTTATGTATAATATTTCATCACCACAGCTCTTAAAACGCAGAAGGAAAATATCGTGAGGAAACCGGCATGTCCTAGAACCAAAAAATCGAAGACATGACTGTGACATCTACCGGCCGGCTGTCGCTAAAAACCAGCGCTGGGGCTCTGTTTCGCTTAGGGTCGCAGCATTATACTGGGCGATGGCCGTTTTGCGTGGATGTGACTCATGTTTTCCCCCAAATTGTTATTGTGGCGTTTTTATTTCTTTTCTTTATTTTTTCTTATCTACCAACCCGCACTGGGCCCGCGTGGTGGAATACGGCCTACTTCCTCCCACAGAGAGGAGGCCTGTGTCCCAGCAGTGGGAACATTATAGGCTGATTACGTATGTATGACCAATTACAGCGGAGACTAGCCATTGACGCGGAATACTATTTTAGTGCGCAATAAGTGTGTGCGCAGACAGGTGCGTGTTTGATTGCCGTCCCGTCGGACTATGAGAGTGACAGAAGATAATGATGAGAGTCTCTAAACCATAGACTGGTGAGATAGATAAGACCGTTGCAATTGCAGTTCTGATTTGATCAACGAGAACCTTCAAACACCGTTACGCAATAAAAAAAAAACAACGGTTTGCACTACGGGAGTGCCAGACGTTGTGCATTTTTGAATATTTTGGAATAGTTAGAGAATAATTTTGCAAGAATTGCTTTATTTATCAGTATAAAAGTATTATAATTTATGTGGTTAAATACAATATTCATTAGTAGTAGTAGTATATTAATTTATTTTCAAAATTATAGTCTATTAAAAATAAACAAATTATTTAAACACTTTTCATGAAGTATGTTTTGACTGCTTTTTCTGGTAAAATTTATTACCTCGCAATCTTTACGTAATGTCAAAGACGTATTTATTTTGATATTTACTTTTTCAGTTGCTAGGCAACGGATCTTATGGTCACATATCGTCGTCATCGTACGCAATATTGTCTCTGGTACGTGGCCTTGAGACTTGACATCAACCAATGAACAGCACTGTCAAACTGGTCAAACGATTATTTTATTTATACATATTGGTTGAATACGAGGCTTTTGGCTACTGTTGTGTTTGGATGTCTGTATTTTATGTTTTTTATTATTTAAATGTGCGTTTTGTTTGTGTAAAATAAACAATTTTTCTTTCTTTCTTCTTTCTGTATCCTGACGCGAGTTTAACATTTTGTACCCATCCCAAAAAAAGTGCACTACGCCGCTAAAGAAGTTTTCACTTCAAAAAAGAATTTCCCAGTTAATCAAATACTAATAATATAGAATTTTCCCCTATACTAAATCTCCCTAAGCGATTTATTACCTCGTGAAGTACGTATATAATGGCTCCTCTGCGTTTTGAATCCCCGAGGTATCTACAGCGAATGTTCGCGAATTAATGGTGATTTATGTTACTCATGTTGAAGTGCCTACAATTATTAGTTTTATTTGCTCTGGAAAATACCTACGTGAAGGTAAATAAAGATAATTCTATGTTTAAGACTGGACCTTGTGTTTTATGATTTTTAGGGTTCCTAAAAAGGAGAGGAGGATGGTTAATTATATGTTTTATTTTAGTAAGTGAATTGTTTTGATTTTATGTATTTTACTTTCTCTCTACTCTTACACACGGTGTCTACATCTCTTTGTATCTCTATCGCAGGTATTCTGGAAGAGATTTATTTAGAAATAAGCATCACCTTTGTACGTATTTTTTTGTTCTTTTCTTCTTGTCTGTTTTTAAATGTGTGTAGATATATGGTTAAATAAATAAGACCCTTTTTCTCAGGAACGCGTGGAGGTCTCAAGTTGAAATTAATATCAAATGCGAAGGTCTATGATTCCTTGTGTTTCTGAATCAACGTAATAAAAAAACATAACCGTCCTTTTGGGGTAGTCAAATAAAAATACGGCCATTTATGCGACATATTCTGGTACTTCCCGTTGACCTAGAATCATGAAATTTAGTAGGAAGCAAGGTCTCACAGCACATGTAAATAAAAAGTTCGAAAATCGTTAAAAATTATAATTTTATTTTACCATACAATTTTTCTTGCAGTTGGAGAATCGACCGTGACATATATCGAGGTATGGGAGAACATATATTTCAACTACAATGTTAAGGTTTTTTGTTTAAAAAATGGTGAAGATAAACATCGTGAGGAAACCGGCATGCCTGAGAGATATTTCTCGACGGCATATGAGCTCAAGTTTGAGGCCCATGAGTGGCATAAAAACTCTGACACCAGGTTAGTCACTAACTACCGTGGCCCCTGGAAACGTACAGGCAACTGAAGGTTAGTCACAATCACACGAAAAAGAAAGATTCGTTTTTAAGAATAAAAGACGAAAATCAATCTGCCAAGCCTTTTCCCAACTATGCTATAAATAACAGAGATCAAAGAGCTTGCAGACCATAATAATCTTTTATAGTAAAACATCATAATTAGAGGGAAAATAAATGTTTTCATACAACGTAGGTAACCTATCTCGTTTAAAATACGGTTGGTATTAAAATTTACAAAACACGAGCGTGATATAACGTTTAATTAAAAATATTATGAAGTTTCATAAGATGAAATATGGTAGCTATATTAATTTGAACTTAATTATGAACGTGATAAAGTGTATTTTCCAAAAATAATACGTGTCTCCTGTGAAATATTTTGGGAAAAACATGTTTTGTAGTCAGTAAATTATTTTAACGACTTATGCTTTGTTGCTTGTTTTTAACAGATTATTTTTAAAATACTGAACTCGGGAGTTACAATAGTTGTAGTAAGTGCGTACGGTGGAATCTTTTACAAGAATTTCTACTATGTAGAAAAAAAAAGACATAAAATAAAGATATAATAATAGTAGGTATTCTTAAAAAGTTGTCGACAGTCACTCCATGTAAAATATTGGTATTTAACTGCACCCGGTAAGACTGGAAGCTGACCCCAATTATGTTGGGAAATGGCTAGGCAGATGATGACATGACAGAGAGACAGAAAGACAGACAGAGTTACTTTAACATTTATAATATCAGTATGTAAGCATGGATTGATGTTACCATTCTGCCCTCTCATTTTTATAATCGACTATAAATCCGTAGTTTTTATGGAGAACAAGTTTATTTAATGCAAGCACAAAATAAAACATTCAGGCTACAAGCTACAGCAGTCGCGAGCGACTCCTTACTTAGTAGAAAAAGTATCAACTAGAGTGAACAAAATAAAAGCCTGTGAGTTTAATCTTAAGAAGGCACTCAAACATTTGACACTTGAGGAAGAGTTTTAAAACTACAGCCTGGATTTACAGGCTTACTTGGAAAGCCTTTCCATTTTCCGGACACGATTAAATATTCCGGACTAACTACTACTGTTAGTCATATGTGCCATTGGGAGATTTAAGGTCATAGCTCATTATAGCAGCACGACTCCGACATGGCAAATAACTTGTAAATCAAGTAAGGACTTTAAGTCAAATGTATTAAAGTCTATTTTACGATGGCTATACAAAATAGTGGACGGCTCGCCGGCGCCTCGCCGTCCGCGCGTTGACGCCTAGCAGTCCATACGGTGACGCCTAGCCGGCCGCGCGGTGACACCTCGCTTATGAATGAACAACAAGCTTTCACCTCACCGGTGGCGTGCCGTCAGCGGGCGGTCGCCTTGCTGACGGCGCGTTGGCAACTAGCCGTCGCCTCGCTTATGGCGCGTTGACGACTAGATATTTCGAGGCGGTGCCGGGGCGTATACTGTGCTGGAGCAGTGCTGTCTTAATGGACGATGACCTTTTTAGTCGGAACACCCAATAAAATAACTTCAATTGTTTTGGAAAACCCTTATTATTCACCTCATAGTGTTGTCCAAATAAGGCAATTAGGAACGTACTTTTTCTAGCTTCTTGACAAAAAAAACGCATACTAATATAATGTCAGAAATGCGTTACTGAGTTGACTAATCGGGACGTCAGCGCTGCGTAGAGGCGGCGATCGACAGAGTCTATAATATGCTCGGAACGACCGGCGGCGCTGAGCAGAGTTCATGGGTGGCGGTCAAGCAGTGAACACGTTTAGAAATTGTCGCACGTTTCGAATAGTGTGTGAAATGCTAGTGTGATTAATGTGATCGTTAATTATAATTTGACATGAAATTTTGATTTTCTATTGCGTGACCCATAGTACGCCCACAGTAGTTAAAATGGCTCATTCGAAAAATGTCGCTTTATGCCTGATATTAACGAAAGAGCCATACGTCCGTGATATATACAACGTTATTTTTTGTTTATACTAAGCCTCTTAAGGGGTCTTTGTACTCATCATTATGAACAACTTTCATTAAGGGATCAAAGCAGAAAAAATTAAAAAAAAATCTGCTGTGCCCTACATTTTTACGAGTTTAGAACGTAAATGTAGGGAACAGCAAATTTTTTTTTTTCTCGATTTCGACTTTGGTCCCTTAGTGAAAGTTGATGATAGTTGATAATGATGAATACAATGAGCCCTTAAGAGGTTTAGTATAAACAAAAAATAACGTTGTATAATAATATAATTAAAGGTAATGTCGAACTAATCCTTTGCAAATACTGTTAATAGAAGCTTCTTTGGTATTACAATAGCTGCTCCTCCAAGTTCTTTACTTTGCTAATTTGGAAACAACTCAAAACTCTATACAATGCTTGCACCACATACAAACTAAAAGTCCTGCAACAAAGAAACTGTTGATGAGTAACATGCATTATTTACACCATCTGCATGACAAGCGCTAGTTCCACGAATACCACACAAAGTTGTGCAGAGCAAGTAGATAGGAACAGAAGGTTGGGTTCATATAATTATAAATATCGAACATATCCGCACATTTTCCCACTGTATGAATACATTTCTAAATAAGAGTTGATAAAAGGAGCCCAAATAAATTACTTGCACCTAGCCAGATACCAGGTACATTTGTATAGCAGGAATTACAATTGCATGGCAATCAAAATCTTCAACAATTTACCCCCAGGCATCAGAGTGTTGCCCATTAATAAATTCAGTAAAACAATATTTGCCTGGCTTTAGACAACTCAGTTAATGGATTTTTAATTATAAATTTTAATTATTTTACTACATTACTTACATTTTATCAATATTTTGTGTGTAGGTATTCTGCCATAGTAAATGTACTGTCGCTACTTCGGCGTCGTCATCTCGTTCTTGTTGACGACCCGTTCACGGTGCGGTGGACAAACTGCTTTATTAAGGTGATTTAAAATTACAATTACAGGTTTAAGTATTCCAATAATCAAATCGAAGCAACCAACTTTTAAGTGGTACTATAAATTGGTATACGCTTTCTGGACTATTTGTTTACATTTTAGCCAGATACTTTTGTGGCAGACCATAGCGTCTATTTGCGCGTGTGCCCGTTTTCAATCGTTGTTTTGAGTCGACCTTCTTTACTAATCTGTATTCTTCAGAGTTAATAAAATATTTTATACTCCAAAGTGCAGTTCAAAGTTCCGGGATTTTCTCGGAAACTTCACCTATGTAAGTAGGGTACCTATTGTTTGCAGTTGACACTGTACGTCTTACGGTATATGGTTTGACTAAGTTAACGTTGAGAAGGTATGTTATAAGCAGGTTGAATGCAATGTAACATACAAATATATACAATGAGACAATCTAGGCGAATACAATAATATATATTTTCAATAATTGCCCGACGACGCGAGAAATAACTCAACCAGAATTTCCATTTTTAACCCCCGACGCAAACAGAGGATGATAAAAGTTTGACCGCTATGTGTGTGTGTATCTGTGTCTGTCTGTGGCACCGTACCTCTTAAACGGGTGAACGGATTTGAATGCTGTTTTTTTTATTTGAAAGTAGGTCTTTTAGCGATGGTTCTCAGACATGTTTTTATCAAAATCGTTTCAGCCGTTTGAAGATTATCAGCTCTTTTCTAGTTGATGAATGGATGCGAGCGTCTTCCACAGGTCTGATCGATTTGTTATTTGGTATTCTGTTACTTCAATGATATTAGAAGAACATAGTAAACATGAACTGATGCTGTAGCATCACCTGGAATTTACAGGATACCTCGCTTACCAACTTACAGCACAGGTATCGTGTTTGGGCTCATTGGAATGGTCTCAATAAATAGGTTAGAATGAAAAGGCTAATTTTGTTTGTTTGTAAGTTTGTATGTAGTGGGTAATCTCCGAAACTCCCAATCGGATTTGAAAAATTCTTTTTGCATTGCATAGCCCAATTCTTGAGGAAGGCTATAGGCACGTGGACGAAGTTGCGAGCAGAAGCTAGTGGCAGATATACTTATATGACCAAGGAACAAGCGACAGAAGTATGATAGAAAGGTTAGTAGCATGTGGAGTCTAATAGATTTTGATTCAAAGCATCAACAAGCGGCAAAACAATGTACTCATATTAGAAGCCGTGTGTGGCATATTTTACGACATATTAAATTGTTTATAGCATGCCAAATTTATTCGATAATCGGTCAGATTGTTTAGTTTAGCATATCGTAACTCACGAACACCTAGGATGACCCTACCAATTAGGCATAATGGCTACCTTCCGGTGCTCAATAGATACATTAACAGACCATTATTATATCATTGTCATGTTAATATGTCATTGTTTACAACTACTAAACAATACAATAGCTTACAATCGAACGGATCACGTAATCAGAGCTAAAACTATCGGATATCGGATAAATCGGTAAAGTAACAACTAGGTCGATTCGAATCAGGACGAGCGTCTGTCGAAATGATTGAATTTCGGTATTAATAAACTTCGATGCACCTATTATGATAGGTATCGATACCGGGATGGGAATCGATTTAAATCGGACAGCTTTATCGATAAAATTTTAAATGTGTATGGGAATGCTGCGTGCGGTTCCAACGTGGAATTTTAAAGTCAATTTTAAAATGTAACATTTTTAATTACAAGTCCTGTGCTGATGACATTGCATTGTGACGAGTAGCGTTGTTCTTCTTTTGCAATTTTATATTTGTTAAAATAATATAAAAGTAACGAAAACCGTGTATGACCAGATGTATGAACGTAAACAAGGCAAAAGGAGTATGTCAGGATCGTAGCAAATGGCGTTCTGTAGTTTCTGCCTACCCCCATGGGAAGAAGGCGTAGTATGTATGTTTTATGTAATATTCTTGATGTTACTTTATGTTTGAAAGTTCATATATCTATTTATTAATTGTATCTATCACATAATTTATTTACCGCCCTTTCAGGCTAAGTACATCCGAATAATTGCCAATTTTTACCAGCTTGGTCTTTACCCTCGAGGCGACTGACCTGATTGATGAAGTACTTACTTAATAATTTTAAAGCTTGATATAGGTACTTGGTACAATTTAATTCTCTGTGGAATGCCATAAGTTGAAGTAACATTAAGGCTTCCTGTATATGATGCCGTACCTGCACCAGAAACACACCTGTGCCGGACCGCATGTTTGTGTTTACGACTGAACATCGCCCATGAGCCACGCCGCCTGGTAGATTTTACATTTTTTTAAATCTGAGATGTTCTGAATTTTTTTCAAATTGCGGTTCGGCGCCGGTGCGGCTCCGGCGTCATGTACAGGAACCCTTAAAGCTGCACCGTCTAAACAATGTTAAGACAATGCAAGTAATTTTTTGCTTAAATTTTATTGCCAGCCACGGGCATGCAACCTGCATCGTGTAAATGGGGCTATGTATATATGTATATAAAAGAGTTCCTTTTTAGTAAAAACATGTAACTCATTATCAGAGTTTTATCCAAACCATCTTTACACTCCTTCTGAGACAGTTGGGTAAACACGACGATCAAGTCACGAAAGTTTCTTAAACTTGTCAACCTTGATTTGAGTTGGTATCATTAAATTAGTGGCGAGCTTAGTTTTATGTCAGAGGCCACCATTTTGTTTGTGAACCTACTTCAGAAGTTTGAGGGACGAGGTTTCAAAGAGTAATTTCCTCTCTACTCTTTAGTGCGAGGTCGGGGTTATTAGAAGGGGAAATATTTAACTGGTCCTATGAAACTTATTGATCATCTGACACTTTTTTAAATTTATGAGCTTCTAAAAACTTTATGCACGTCTAGTGATGCACATTTTTTTTTAATAATTGAATCTGTTTTTAAAGTTCTGGCCTTTATTAACAGTTGGTTGCAGGTACCCAAATAAAGGTAAGGTAAGTTTGAAACTGCGACCAACCACGCGCGAGCCGAATTGGTCACAGATACTAGGTTAGGGCACCCCAAGCAAATGGGTTAGGGTAGATAAGAACTGTGACCACTGTTTTCATGGCTTTTGCCCAAAACTTCGCCCGCGTAATACTTTAGCCTCCGACCCAGACCGTGCGTCGCATCGCATCGCCCGCCCGCGCTTGTACTTCGTTTTCGCTTAGCGTTTTTTTATGACCTTTTTTTCGTTTTCCTCGGCTCCTAATTATAGCATAGTTTATAACCTGCCTCAAGAATTGGGCTATCCAAAGCAAGCAAATTTTTCAAATCCTACTAGTAGTTCCAGAGATAAGCGCGTTCAAACAAACAAAAAAAACAAACTATTCAGTTTTATTATTAGTAAAGATACCTATATTCCATTTGAAATGAGATAAGACATTTAATTAAACCTTTTTTACAGTCCGTTCAACCGATTTTAACTTCTATTGCATTGGTGGCACGACAAATGGCAGCTGCAGTAAATAGTTGGTATTATAACCATTTTCTTGCTTTTAATGCCATCCTTGTACCTACGGTATAGAAGTCAAAATCGCTTGAACGAACTGTAAAAAAGATTTGTTAAAATGACTTTTCTTATTTCAAATGAAGTAAGTACTAAAAGAAAAGTTTAATAATTATAGTTCAATGTATCAAAAGTTACGCCAGTTTGGCTCAATGCTCAATACTCTTAAGTAAAATCCATTTGAAGACGAATCCATCTCTCAGAGAGGATGAATATAATTATGGATTCTCGTAAGCTTTTCTACATAATATTATTATATTTTCTAAAAAGCGTTCGTAGACGAATATTCCACTTATTTTATAATAAATATTTCCAACTTCTCGTATTTAATTTACCTTGTTTCTAAGCTAAATCAATGTCACGGTATATTTTCTGCCTAAATTTGCGCCGTCACCTTCGTAATAGCTGCCAAATTGTTAATTTCATCAATTAAAAATTACTTTGTCAATTAAAAGATTTTATATTTCAATCAAGAAAATTAATATTAATTTGATTAAATTGAGTGATGTGCCACACCTTGTCCGGGAATCGAATAATCGGATTTATTTTATTGTTCGCTTTGGTAATAATAAGGTGGCCCGCTACCCGGGATTGATCCCGGGAATATATTATGCGGGATTAACAGATTCAATCGTGTGATATAGTGGTATTATTGGAGCATTTAGACTACTGATTTGTGTATTGTGGATTGAGTTGTAAATAATCATGTTCAGCAATATTTTAATCCCTTGGGGATGTGAATAAACTCGTATTTTAACGTTGGATTGCAGACGGGTAGCTTTTTCATTGACTATGAACAATAAAAGTAGTTTGGATTCAGCAAACTGAATTACCTACGATAATTTTTATCATAACAGCTTATAATAATTTATTCTTATAAAAGACCAAAGGGAAAATTTTCACCACGCTTAGCAAATGGAATGGCGATCATTTTATAAAGTAGTGTTTTACAGCGAGCACTGAGTGGCAAGAGAGCCGTATAGTTTATTCTTCGCTAGGTACCATACTGAGCTTATTCTAAAATAGGTCGAGTCTAAAAGCCTGAAAGTGAAAAATGATCCATTTTTAGGCAGACTGAGAAGTGACCTAATAACCTAATTTCTAACAAATACGGCCTGAGACTGACTTTTTTGTGAAATTAAAAACCTATTCTAGACATAATTATTATCTCAGGTGTTTCTACTCGGAATAAATAAATGAGATGATTGTAGAACAAAGCAGCAACAGCACAAAGAACAGAGTATAATAGTTATTTGTTATACAAGAGTGCAAAGTTGCTTTTTAACCGCGTGTTCAATTTTGATGACCGAGCAAGCGAAGGATTCTAAAATTGAATCACGAGCGCAGCGAGTGATTCAAAATTAGAAGCCTGAGCGTTAGCGAGGGAATCAAAAGAGCACGAGGTGAAAAATCTTTGCACTCGAGTGCAACACGTAACTTTTCATTCCACCTCAGCGAGGAAATGACTAAATGCAAAAAAAAAAACGTTTACAATCACAAGATAGGTACACTTTTATTTCAGTTTAGGTATTAATTACTACATTATAACAGGTAAGTATTACAGAATAATCTTTAAATTATAACAAAATAATACTAAGGTATAATTAAGAAAATTTTAAAGTAACGTTGCTACAGTTATTTAAATTGAGTGTAATATTTTTGTTTGGTACTGTAATATTGGTGTTAGTCACTTGTGTACTGTTTTTCGGTAAACTATCTGTCATACTTAATAGTTGTACCGATTCATCGGATTCCCTTGGCGTGAATGTTGGAGAGAGAGGGAGATGGTTAGGTGTTTCATAACGGCTTATTTTTGATGTAGAAGGGCCAGTCCAAGGATCCGATTGAGGCTCTTTCAGTGTAATGGCTCCTACGATGCCTTCACATATTTTAGACTTATTTTGGATGGAATCCTCTATGTATCCCTCTACAACTGCATTGGACTTCCAGCCTCCGTGGCGCTTAAGGGACAGGAGATCAGCTCCGGAATCAGCCAAAAGTGTGGCTGAAGTTCGTCGGAAACAATGACCCGTGTACAACAGGGGTTCTGGAAGTTCAAGAAATGTTGCTATTTCTCGTGGGATACTGCCAATTTTATTAGTACCCATAGGCTGTCTAACACACTTTCCATTGCGATACTGTAGAAAAAATCGATTGATTGGAGTGTTAGGCGGGCGTAAGGCTTGATATTTCTCAACAATCGTTACGTATTCCTTGCGAATGACGAAGTTGCGGTCTCTTTTTGTCTTTGTATTAGGTAAATTAATTAATAGTAAGTCATCTGAATGTTTCTCAATGTTTTTGACATTAAGTTGTGTTAGTTCATTAGTTCGACATGCTCCGTTTATTCCAATAATAAGAACAACCTGTAACGTAAAGAGTATTGTAGTAGATAAATGAATAAAATTGATATGAACGCATAATTATGCCTATCAACATCTACTAAGTATACTATTTAATTGAGATTAATATACTTAAGTAGATACTGAATGTGCAACTGACTTACTTTTGCCACCAAATATACGGAATCGGGTGCTTCGTTAAGAAACTTTTCAATATCAGATACTGTGAAAACCTTCGATTTTTTTGGTTGATGACCAGATGAGGCTCTTTTTAAAAATGCCACTAATTTAGGATAGGTATCGATATGTTTGTCTTTTTTCATCTTTATTGTTGCTTTTAGCATCGAATACGTACTCCATAGAGTGCTTGCTTTCTTGTTCTCGGATAATTCTATAAAATATGCCAGCAAAACGTTTTCTGAGAAAGTTTTGGCTCCTTTTGCTAGTCGCCACGTGTTGAACATATCGTACTGTTTTAAATACTTCTCGCGTGATTGTTGAGGGAGAAAGCTCATTTGCGCATTATTAACAGTTTCAGTCAATTCTGTTGGCGTCAAGCAAACTTCCTCGTCGCTAGAATCACTCATGTTAGTTTTTTCACTTGTTTTCAAGTTTCTTGTTTTTAATAAAAGGTTTAACAATGACGTGAAAAAATGCCGCGTAAAGAACCGCGTACAAAGCAAATTGAAAAAAGAACACCAAGAAGGTTCCGAGTCTGAGTTTTTAAAAAAATAAAAAAAAAGTTGTATGATATATTCGGCACCATAGAGGTAGCAGTGAATAGGTTTAATGTTTTTAGGGTTCCGTACCCGAAGGGTGACAAACGGAACCCTATTCATAAGCCTCCGCTGTCCGTCTGTCTGTCAGCGAGCTCTATCTCATGAACCGTAATAGGTAGGCAGTTGAAAATTTCACAGATTGAGCATTTCTATTGCCGCAAGAGCAACAAATAATAAAATTAAAAATTAAAGGGGGGTCGCCATACAATAAAATTAAATTTTGAAAAAAATATAATCTGACCCTGGCACGTGGGGTATCATTGTCTAGAGCTCATCAAGTCGAAAATAAATATTATTTTTATTTGTTTTTATCTTCAAAAATGATGAATTAGGGGGCCGTAGAAGTTGTCTGTTTTAGACCATTTTTGTACGAGCTCTATCTCAACAACTAAACAAATTAGGAATTTGAAACTTGTGTGTATCATGTAACATATACTGTTTATAATCAACAAATACTAAAAACGCCGATTCATAACGTATTTTATATAATATGGGCGATTTACTGCAACTTAAAGTAATAATTTTGTATTTCATGCTAATATTATGCGATATAAATTCCACAGATAACTATTTAATAGTCGGAGTAATGACATGGAATTAGTAAGTACCTACTATCATGGCAGCGTATTCTATTTCTATCATTTAAATTTCGATCATCCAAAAAGGTCTACAAAATAAACTTTCTTCACAAGATTTTAAAACCGGCCAGTATTTTTTGAGTTTAAGAACTTTATCGACTTTTTTCAAAGTATCCCTAGACAATGTTGATGTGTGTACCTCGAGTTAAAACTACACTCCAATAGACAATATATTCAGTAACATTGAAATGAATGCTGGCACATACAGTGTACTATACAGTTAGGTACCTTAAACCGTTGTGGATACAATTTCATATTGAGTAAAATTATTGGTGTAAAAATATTCGGTCACGGCGGCCAATCTCAACGGAGACTGGCCTTCGGCGCGGGAGATATTATAGTGCACAAGTGTGTGCGCAGACACGAGTGCACTCTCTCTTCCCTCACTCTCATAGTCCGATGGGATGTGTAAAAATAATAAGTAAGAAATAATAGATTTCTGTATGACTATCAAAAATAACGTAAATAAATACCTGTATTGACTCGTGCGTTTGCACTGGCGAAACATCACGACAAAACATGTTAAAATCTCTAGTTCCTGTCAAACATTGTATGAAAAATTGACAGAAAATAGAGATCCCAACATGTTTTGTTGTGAATGTTTCGCCAGTGCAAACGCACAGTTATAATTAAATTTGGCGTATTATTTACATTCTATTTTGTACAATATAGTCTGATGTAGCAAGAGAAATCCTTTTTTTTATAAGTAACTAGCTTTACCCGGCCTGGCTTCGCACGGTTATCTATCACTTATCTACGGCGCATCTACCTTTCCTAATTACCTACCCTACCTACCTACCCTACCCTTCTTACTAGGGTAGGTAGGTACCTAACCTACCCTACCTACCCTACATCTACCTGCTTACCTACCATATATACCTATTTATACCTACTAATACTATGTTAGTAGCAAATAAATAACTTTGACTTTAGTTAATGCATGTTACTGGATAAAGTTAACTTAATATTTTTCTCTTAAAATAAATGAAATATACTCCTACACCTATATTTTAACACAACAACATTTTTTCATTAAGATTAGACAATTTCTTTACAAATCTTTGTTTTTTTATAGCGCCTCTGTTGTTACCTTTACGAAAGTATTACAAAAATTCACAGTGTTAAATCTTGTACGACATGGTATGGAACCCTTCGTGTGCGAGTCCGACTCGCACTTGACAGATTTTATTTTTAATTCACAAACTTAGTGCACACGATGTTCTAAATTCAATTTACTTTATCCTCTAGCGAATAAAAACGGCTTTTCCACTCAGATATTGAAGATTAAAAATACTCTTTCCGAGATGGTGGGATGAAAATTAAATTATTTGAAATGTGATTTATCACATTTCAAACCCTTGAATTTATACCCTTGAATCCGTGTCCAACAAAATTAGGTTTTAAAGTAAGCTATTTAAGCTCCTATTAAGAAAAACCACCAAAACACGAGCTTTTATCATAATTGTTATACGAGTATAACGTGGATTAGTTTTAATTATCTAATTTCTCAAGTTCTGTAAAGCAAAACGTACGTTACGTCAAATTGCACATAGTTTAAACTACTTTTGGGGATCTGTCGACCTAAATACCAACGTAATTGAATCACCATGTTATTATCTGCATGAAATGGGAGTGATTCATCCGACATAACTCCTGCAAGACGTTAATACGGCCACGTTATAAGTTTGCGTCACTCACCCGTTCCCGGGGGCTCACTTGTATAATTGCTTTGAGTTAACGTCAGCAAACTGGCTTACTCATATTTCAGTCCCGGGGTTAAGCCGGGATTTAAAAATGTGTCCCTGCACATTTATTTTATTTTGAGAATTTAATTCTATGTTTTTTATTTGGTGGCTCCGTTGATGACGGAAAAATGGATTTATAACGATAAAAAAAAACAATATTTTCGAAAATGATGTTCTTCTACTACTTCTTAGATTATCGTTGGCAAAAATAATACGAAAAGATGATCGTTCGTATTTTTTTTTGCCATCGACACGCTTTTGACATCGCAATTTTGGGCCGAACAAAATTAAAGAGATTCATAATACTCTTTAATTTTGCTCGGCCCAAAGTTCAGTAACACGAATACCAATTGCTGACATAGTTCTCACGAGTGTACAGGTGACAGGGCATGCAGTGCAAGATGGAAGGTAAGCCATTGTCTGTGGAGAGAAGCCAAATACGCACCGGAGATCTGCGTCGTCCATGAGCCCTCACTTGTGGAGGTTTTCCTTGCTGCGGCGTACTTGGGTACGAAGCCTATTTAAGGTTTTCCAAGTTGGCCACGGTAACTTGTGCCCGGATGCGCTGTTCTCTGATGGTTCAATAAAGAACTTAGGAGGTTCAAGCAGGATGATGTTTGATGGTTAAGGTTTCGTAGAAAACCTGTAATACTTTAACGTGTTTCAGTAACAAAACCACATCTGAGAATCTCATTATAGCAAAATCGAGGGAAAATTTAATATTGATTATCTCTTGATCTAATTTGAATATATTGAAAAGCGCTATCATTACGACAGAAACCTCAAAATTCAGCGGTTTATTAATAGAGCCTTTAATATTTCATGTGTGTTGAACGTTTTGAACCACTATACTTCAATCAGGAATCGATAGGGTTCTTTTAGATGTACGTAAAAGCAGTGCCACAGAATAAATACGTACAGAAGGTCAGCGTAAGCCCCGCTGCGACCAATTGGTCACAGTCGGCGCACGTGGCGTGAATCACTATTTTCACTGCAAAACGCCGCGTGAGCCGGCGAATAATCGCTAATAATGTCTGTAGGCTGTTTCACTCTCGTCAATAAAATTAGACTTACAATAATCAAAAAATTACAGGTAAAACCTAAAATTCTGAAAAATTTCAAAAGTGACGTAAAATCGTGCGTGGATGTCAAAACGGCGGGGCCTTACCGGTTGCCACAAGCGAAAACATAGACATGATTCATATACAGCGAGTGCAAGCTCTGACTCGACTGCCATAATTTTGACATAGATATGGGTTGAGGCGAGGCTTCGCGAGTCAGTTTAGTCACTGGCCTTTCACTGGTCTCATGGACAAGTTATTTGTAGCCAATTCATTGAGAAGTCTGTAAGAAGTCTTTGCGAGTTAGGTAGGACACTCACTTCCCGGGCGTCGGGAATTGATAGCCGATTTCCGGCCACCGTAGGCGCGGGCCTGCGGACGGAGAGCAGAGGGCAGCTCGCCGTCCGATAAGGACCAGGCCCGGGTCGATGGCGCGTCGTGTTCCACGCGCGCCTCAAAGAGATGTCAGCAAAACTGACGGGGTCCGTTAGGGCCGATGCCTGCCGGGGTTGCGGGTAGTCCCAAGGGGAAACCGTGGCCCCTGGCATGGCAAGGGAAGGAACACGGGTGGGTTTTAGTCAGTAAAAGTCTGACACGCCCTTCCGCTCCGCCCAGAGCGGGAGAAGTCATTGGATGATTTTCCACCCAAAAAAAAAAAAAAAAAAGGTAAGACACTCACGATCGACATTAAACCATTAGTTATTCATTGCAATGTAACTCTTATCTCGGTTAGATATAAAGTTGATTCATTGCCGTGAGTTTGGTAAAACTATCTTCATAACAATCTCTCTTCTTAGAAAAAAATCTTTATAACAATGAGATAAGAGTTTCATTGCAATTACTTACTAATGATTTTACGTCATTCACGCCGGTAGCTCCACCGCGAAACCATAGCAGCGAAACCACAGTAGTTAAATTCAACTGGCTCGCGTCATGTTCCACTAGTTCGCGAGACAGTTGAATTAAACTACTGCGGTTTCACTGTTATGGTTTCGCATCGGAGCTGTGCTACTGGCGTCTAATTTGACCGTAAATGGGTAGCTTTATTTAAATGTTTGGGATCGCAATACGTATCTATATGTGCGTGCGCCTGTTTTCGCTCGTTGTATGGAGCCGAGCTTCTGAACACATCTCTATGGTGGCTGGTCGTAGTGAAGCTAAATTTGTTAACATCCCTTTATCGATCACCGAAGGCCCCTGCGTTGTTTACCAGATTTATTAGATGCGGTGAATATTAAATTTCCTGTATAACGTGATTTTTCCTCCCTGTTCTGGTAATATGAGAACATTGGCGGTATTAACTTCTTAGGTAGGGAGTTTGAAAACAGCTGATAATTTTAATTTGGAAAATGTTAAGGCCCATTTAGACGGGGAGAGTTTCTCGAACGTTTCTTGGCGAGAAATCGTACGCTACTATCGCAAGCAATAATCGCCATAAGACTATCGTATCATAATGTTTACATATAGGCAAGAACTAAATTCTCGCCTACGATTATATCATACGAGATTCGCAAGTAATTTATCGCCTAGCGATAATCTACTGCGACTGTTTACACAGCGAAATATATAGTAAGAAGATTTTTGCTTACGAGTTCTCGACTTTTTTTCTGTTTTCGCATTATTAATTCTTGTCATAAAAGAGCACAAAAACTCGAAATACAATTCTCGCTTTGAAAATCTGTTTACACGGAGACAGATATATTCTATTGCGAGGCAATTGTCGCCCAAGGGGCAGGGCGACAATCGTGAATGTTTACACGAAGAGACATTTTTAATGTTCTTTCGATAATCGTATCTTCGAGTCGAGAAACTCTCCATCTAAATGGCCCTTTAGAGTTAGTTATGTTTTCTCAATAATGATTTGATAACCAGTTGTATTCATAAAAAATAGTAAGTATATTAACGAACTGTCGACGATGCGTATTTCCAATATATACATGGACAGAACTCCCCTATTGGAAACTGCTCGCGTATACATTGTAATGCTATTTTTAATTCTGTGTAAAATGTACACGAGCGCGCTCGTGTACTGCTCGTGTATAGTTTGTAGGGTGGACGTGCGCGTCTAGTTCCAAACTATACTACATCACTTACGCCTGACAAGAGGTTTAAAGAAATAGAAAAAGGAGAAAAAAAAACTACGGGTTGCACTCCGGGAGTGCCGGCAGAAGTGAAAACTTGAACATTAACGTTGTGCATTTTTTTATATTTTGGAATGGTTAGGGAAAAATTTTAAATCTGCATCCGGTTAGACTGGAAGCTGACCCCATGATAGTTGGGAAAAGGCTAGGCAGATTGATTGATATTGGTTAGGGAATAATTTGGCTCGAATTGCTTTATTTATCAGTATAAAAGTACTATAATTTATGTGGTTAAATACAATATTTAATAGTAGTAAGTAGTAGTATAATTATTTATTTTCAAAATATAGTCTAACAAAAATAAACAATTTATTTAAACACTTTTCATGAAGTATGTTTTGGCTGCTTTTTTTACCCATCAATAAGGGTAAAATTTCTTACCTCACAATCTTTACGTTTATTTTGATATATACTTTGTCGGTTGCTAGGCAACGGATCTTACGGTCACATCCTAACGCGAGTTTAAATTTTTTTACCCATCCTAAAAAAAGTGCACAACGCCGCTAAAAAAGTTATCACTTCATAAAGAAAAAACAATTGAACTGGGTGAAATGGGTTAGGTTAGGTTAGGACTGTGATCTACCGCGCGCGATCCGAGCGAGGCCGCGAGGGAAGCGAGCGGTGCCGCGGCAGCGGCCGGCGAGCGCTACTTCCAAGTTGCTCGCAGTCAGGCAGGCTATTTAGTTAATACTTTGGATACCAGTTACCAATTTGTCGTCCGTATGCGTACTGGCACTGTTTATTATGTCACTACGAAATATACGCGAAGATGTGTGGTTTTCTCTTGTAAAGATTCGAAGACCTTCGAAAAAAAGTATTTCCACAATCAACAGGGTTTTTCAACAAAAAACCTGCCAACTTTTTTCAAATATTGTTTGTTTCTGTTAGTACGACTAACTTTTGAATATAGAAGTTTGCCGTCAACCATTTTGTTTGTTGAACAATAATTTCAGAAAGGTTTACAATAATCTGTGAATATTGAAATAAAGTTTATATTTGTTTTCTTTTATTTTATAGTGTTTTGCGAGCTGATATTCTTAGATCAGTAATAGGTTTATTGATTGAACTAGTGATTCAGTAGCCATGATCAATATTCTCTCGACCATTTTAAAATAAAGTTGCTATAGCTGGGTCCACACCGGACGATCCAAATTTGGATCGGCGCTCCACGATCCATTTTAGAAAACCTGCTCCAGTACCGATCCATGTTTTACCTGGATTAAGTTCAGATGAATACACACACAACCGTCCACACCGAGAGCGCCAAAACACTGAGGTGCGTTTGAGCATTGTCAAAAATCCCAAAACCGCTCGGATCGGTCGCTCCACGAAGCGCGCGATCCGAGCACACGCGGTGGAACGCGCGCTTCGTGGAGCGACCGATCCGAGCGGTTTTGGGATTTTTAACGGTATGTCCACACCGACCGGGCATTTGTATTGAGCTCCTGCCACGCCCGATCCAAGCGCACAGGATCGTCCGGAGTGGGCTAGCTATTTAATATTTCTATTGGCCGTTTTCATTATCTTAATAATAAAGTGCAAAACTAATTTACAAGGGGAATCTTTACTATACACAAAGTTTGTCTAGGAATGCAGATTATGATTATGTATATCACCAGCTGAGTACTTTCTACAGCTTTACTGCAACGAAGTTGCATAAACACAAAGTAAAACATAATGCCCGTATCTCCAAAGTCCGTATATCCATTGCAGGCTACATCCAACATAAACTACTATCACAGCACAAGATAATCCTTGTAGTCACGAACCTAGTGTGCGGGAAATAATTGTCATCTGTGTCTCAAGGTCTAATAGAAAATGGTAAAAAAAAAACATCTAGCTGTCTTTGGAGACTGCCGATAGAAGTGAAAGCTAAGTAACTTTTAGATACAACGTAACGCCATCTAACGAAAATGTCAGGAATTTATGTGGCTTTCTGTCAGTACAAGAACGAAAGCTGTAGCTCCATCAAAAAAGTAAAAAAAAAATAAAACAGAGTGCGCTGTCAACAACATTTCTACTCTCCCTCCGTCTTACGAATTTTCCATCAGGTCACGTGTCCTGACGCGAGTTTAAAATTTTTTTACTCATCCCAAAATAAGTGCACAACGCCGCTAAAGAAGTTTTCACTTCAAATAAAAACTTTTTACAAAAAAAGAACAACCGACTTCCAAAAAAGACACTACAAAGTCAAAAATAACTTTAATTTCGGAAGTCGGTGTATTTGGTTTTGAACTTTCGTTTTTTGCCACCGACTTCCGAAATTAAAGTTATTTTTGACTTTGTAGTGTCTTTTTTGGAAGTCGGTTGTTCTTTTTTTGTAAAAAGTTATTATTTTGCACTTTTTAGTTGTGGTACCTACCCCATACAAATTCGAATACCACTAACCTGCTAAAATAACAGTGATTGGAAGTTATCATTATATCATCCATATAAACTAAGTGGGAAAAATACGTATTATTGAAGCTAACTCAAAAACTATCCAAGTAAAGTTAAGAAATCGCGTAAGAAACATACAAAAAAAAAAAAAAAACATACAGACGAATTGAGAACCTCCTCCTTTTGGAAGTCGGTTAAAAATAGAGTGACATAAAATATCTAAGCGCGATTCCATACCTACCCTCTAATGATCTAATGTTTTGGGTAACGATTGTTTTTTTCCTTATTTGGGGCTAACCCCCAGTTGCTCAAAGACAAACATTACGTAATGGATCACGCTAATGATTTCATTAATTTGTTCAAAGAACCATTCAAAGCGAGTCTAATGCTGCTGACTGCAACTAGTTAATCGAAGATTAGTATTTAATGACAGTTTTAAAAGTTTAAGTTCGTTTGTGCAACTGGCGGAAAGTCCAATAAGAGGGATATGTTTTTAACCTGTCAGATTAATGAAAACTACGACTACCTAACTAAAGTCTGCTTAATTTCTGGGGCACTATAACTTATTCAAATAATATTGGTTCAGGTTAAAGGTCAGGTCAGGATCATAATATAGACGCTACCCAGTCTTGCATAGTCATGTTATTGTCAGCCCCATGAAAATATTTTCGTCGTTTCCGTAAGAAGAAAAAAAATGATATAAGTTCTGCTAACATCTCTAGCTCCCCAACTATAACTGCACCGTTCCACCGACAATTTGCAGATAACCCGACCAAGTTTAGATGTTCATAAAACTAAGTGTGGCTCGTTGTGCAAGATAACGTTTTATTAGGCTGGATTATAATGTCTTCGTAGAATACTGATGAAGATAATAAGGATTAATCTATTTTATGTTGTTTTTATGTGTTGAATTAAGATGTGCAGTAAGAAATACAGACTGGCTTTGTAACAAAATGTTGTTGTTGTTTGTTGTTCTTAACAAAAACCAACAAGATCAATCAATCTTCCTAGCCTTTTTCGCAACTATCTTGGGGTCGGCTTTCAGTCTAACCGGATGCAGCTGAATACCAGTATTTTACATGGAGCGACTGCCTATCTGACCTCCACAACCCAGTAACTGGGTAATACGATACCCCTTGGTAAGACTGGTGTCAGACTTTCGGGCTTCTGACGACTCGTAACGACTGTCAAAGATCCACAAATGACAGCCGGGACCAACGGCTTAACGTGCTTTCCGAGGCACGGAGGAGTCTCGGTATGTAAAGATGGTCACCCATCCACTGACCAACCCCGGCAAGCGTAGCTTAGCCGGATGGATCGACCACTGCGGCTTGTAATTACTTAGCTACGAGCTCCTCTAAAAACAAACAAGATCGTGAACTGCAATGTTTATGTATGTTAACGTTAGGCCCGTTAGTTATATATAAATAAATAATTCATTTATTCAAAATACCACTTTATTGGTCCCACAGTAGGTCACATAGTAGATAGTACACGAAAGTATATATTAAAAACTATGCATACATAACATTCAAAATACTATAAAATCAACATACATCATAATCATCATAGTCAGCCTATTAATGTTCCCACTGCTGGGACACAGGCCTCCTCTCTGGGAGAGGGAGTGGGCTGTAATCTACCACGCGGGCCCAAAGCGGGTTGGTAGATGTCACATGTCTTCGAATTTTTTGGTTCTAAGACATGCCGGTTTCCTCACGATGTTTCCCTTCACCGTTTTAAGAGCAGTGGTGATGAAATTATTTACACAAAGTAAAGCGCCTGCTTGGGTTCGAACCCACCACCTACAACTCGTAAGTCGGGGCCATTACCACTGGGCCACCACCATAAAATCAACAATAGTCATAAAATTAAAATATTTATTCATATTTCTTTTTTTTTACATTCTATGATTTTCTGTACGTAGCGCTAGCAACACAATCCACACAGCAGAAAAATCGTGTGAAGATGTATATGACACGGCAAACTACCGGTTGTATGGTTGTATGTACACATTGTACAGTTACTAAAAATAAACAATTTATTTAAACACTTTTCATGAAGTATGTTTTGACTGCTTTTTTTTACCCATCAATATGGGTTACATTTCTTACCTCGCAATCTTTACGTAAGTAATGTCAAAGACTATTTATTTTGATATTTACTTTGTCGGTTGCTAGGCAACGGATCTTACGGTCACAGAAATTATTATTTTTCTTTATTGTTATCTGTTATGTACTTGATGTAGTATCGTAAGATCTGATATGGTATCTGCTTACCCTTCTAAACCACCTTAGTTTCGGATTGAAATCTATATAATCTAATAATAATACGGTCTCAAACTCAAACTCAAAGCATTTATTTCAAATAAACCAATTACAGGCACTTTTGAATTGTCAAGGGGTCGGTCAGTCAGCAAGATAAAGCTAGATGCCCATTCCAAAGCGTAGTAGGTACCAGGCCCGCCGCTAGCTGTTTCGTCGCCCGCGTGCAAAACCGAGTATGCCGCCCTACGACTAAGTACTTACTCTGAGTTTTGTCAAATAAAGGATAAAATTAATGTTTTTTTCATTATGATGGGGAAAAAGAAAAACAACATAACGAAGATAAACATTTATTTCAATTAAGTAGGTACTTATAATTTTTTTTACTGATGTATAAAACTATATAGGTACTTAATTATTTATCTACAAAAATTTAACTCTTCTTGCCTTTACATTTGCGAAATCTTCTATAAATTTTCTTGTATCCAAACTGTATCTGTAAATATCAATAATTAAGCCGAAACCCACCTCAAAAGAACTAGTTATTAACAAAATAATTGCAATTTACGTGCCATCGTTACTATATCTTCCATAGCACTGTTCGAATGCGTATAAGCTTAGGTACTTAACCTGCCAATTGAGAAGGAAGCTCAAAGGGGATTCCCCTAACATCGCCAGTCCTGTTTTTCATAGAGTGACGGACGGACGACGTTTGCTATTGTTGCATCATAATTTTAACGGGTGCCAATAGATGGCGGTGTTATCGTCATTCGGTCGGATTTTTTTCTATGCTATGACATTGATATTATACTTATGGTGGGTTGGGTTACAATGACTTGAATTACGTGATGAGTCGCACGATTTGCCGCCCCCTGGTTGTGCCGCCCTTGTGCGGTGCACGCTTTGCACGCCCGCTTACGGCGGGCCTGGTAGGTACCTATGGAGAAGAACGGGCAAGAAACATCACGGACAATCTTTTAAATAAAAATTTGGTTACAAAATATTGGTTACATCATTCATGTTGAACTTATACAAGTGAGAACGAAGCAAAACGTTAAAAGTGTCCGCAATAAAAAGAGAAAACAACAAAAAATAAATCGGTCAAGTGCGACTCGGACTCGCACACGAAGGGTTCCATACCATGTCGTACAAGATTTAACACTATGCATTTTTGTAATACTTTCGTAAAGGTAACAACAGAGGCGCTTTAAAAAAACATAAAAATTTGTAAAGAAATTGTCTAATTTTAATGAAAAAATGTTGTTGTGTTAAATTATAGGTGTAGAAGTTTATTTCATTTATTTTAGTAACATGCATTAACTAAAGTCAAAGCTATTTATTTGCTACTAACATAGTATTAGTAGGTATAAATAGGTATATGTGGTAGGTAAGCAGGTAGTATATGTAGGGTAGGTAGGTTAGGTTAGGTAGCAGTTAGGGTAGGTAGGTAGGGTAGGTAATTAGGTAGAAATAGATAATTAGGAAAGGTAGGTGCGCCGTAGAGTAAGTAAGTACTAACCATGCGAAGCCGGGCCGGGTAAAGCTAGTTACTTATAAATAAAAGGATTTCTCTTGCTACATCAGACTATATTGTACAAAATAGAATGTAAGTAGTACGCTAAATTTTAATTACAACATTCCGTCAATACAGGTATTTATTTACGTTATTTTTGATAGTCATAATTCAAATTCAAATTCAAAAGTCATTTATTCAAAATAGGCTGAGAATCAGCACTTTTCGAACGTCAAAATTACATAAGACAGTCCCCCAAAAACGCCCGCCCTTTACCACTTCCTAGTGCTTTTGCTGGAAAGAAGAGGTGGCGCAACAAACTTCCCAGCAGCGCAGCTGTCTGTTAGAAAAAAAACTTGATTCTATACAATAGTATGCAAATATTTTACATTACTCAACACAATACTCCATTGAGATTGGCCGCCGTGGCTGAATATTTTTACACAAATAAGTTTTCTCAATATGAAATTGTATCCAGAACGGTTTAAGGTAACTGAATAGTACCCTGTATGTACCACCATTCATTTCAATGTTACTGAATATTATTGTCTATTGGAGTGTAGTTTTAACATGAGGTACACCTCAGAGTAATAACTAAAGCTCTGAGAGGTACACACATCAACACCGTCTAGGGATACTTTGAAAAAAGTCGATAAAGTTCAATACTGGCCGGTTTTAAAATCTTTTGAAGAGAGCTTATTTTGTAGACCTTTTTGGATGATCCAAATTTAAATGATCGAAATAGTATATGCTGCCATGATAGTAGGTACTTACTAATTCCATGTCATTATTCCGACTAGTAAATAGTTATCTGTGGAATTTATATCGCATAATATTAGCATGAAATACAAAATATTATTTTTAAGTTGCAGTAAATCGCCCATATTATATAAAATACGTTATTAATCGGCGTTTTTAGTATTTGTTGATTATAAACAGTATATGGTACATGATACACACAAGTTTCAAATTCCTAATTTGTTTAGTTGTTGAGATAGAGCTCGTACAAAAATGGTCTAAAACAGACAACTTCTACGGCCCCCTAATTCATCATTTTTGAAGATAAAAACCAATAATAATTATATTTATTTTCTACTTGATGAGCTCTAGACAATGATACCCCACATGCCAGGGTCAGATTAGTTTTTTTTCAAAATTTAATTTTATTGTATGGCGACCCCCCTTTAATTTTTAATTTTATTATTTGTTGCTCTTGCGGCAATGGAAATGCTCAATCTGTGAAATTTTCAACTGCCTACCTATTACGGTTCATGAGATAGAGCTCGCTGACAGACAGACGGACAGCGGAGGCTTATGAATAGGGTTCCGTTTGTCACCCTTCGGGTACGGAACCCTAAAAAACAAATAAAAAATTAAATCATATTCCCTGATTCCTCGATTCAGGTCGCATTGTGGCGGTTCCTGTCTTGGAGTCCTAACCACCGGCAGCTTGAAGCCTACTCTCGCCATCGGCAAATCCCTATTTTTTAGATTCGTAAATTGATTTCTTTATATTTTTAGAAAAATTTAAAAATGTAAAATGTGATGAATCATGGAAATATTTTTTACACATTCTAGTACTACCTATTTTTAACATTTATAAATTATATTTATATTGTAGGAAATATTTAAAAATGTGAAATAATATGTCATACAATGCATAAAGAAAATATTTCTATACGTAAATACATCACAGTACTACCAAAAAAGTACGATCTAATTCAACGTAATTCGACTTCCCGATCACCATTCCTATCCTCGCAACATGTTTCCCTAACCGAGTTACCGTGATTGAAAAGATCCGGTGTATCTCAGTGAAACTAGCTATAAAACAGCTCCCTAATGAAATTGCCCAGGACATCTCTCACTTGAGCAATTTGTGTCGATATTGCTCTTGTTGGGGACCTCTAATAGGAGTAGTTTCGGCTTATGGGTTACGGTTTTTTTTATAAGACAGGTGGTACTTTGGTTAGGTTATTTAGGATCGTATTGGAGTGATTGCTTGTCAGACATTTTAAAAATTAAAACCGCTTTTCGTTTTTTCTCAATTTTTTTTGAACCATGCAACATATTTTGATGCTTTTTTTTCACCTCCGTTTATTCCAGAAGGTTACATGTTTAATATTAATATTAACATACATATCTTACTAATGAAATCTTGATGTTTTGACGAGTCGTAAAAACTGCGCGAAGCAGGGGTGGGCTAGTTAAGTAACAAATATTGAAGGCTATTATTAGACGAGTTACAATGAAGAATTTGCAGTTAAAAATAAATATGAAAAATGTAATTGAAAATTACATAGGAGAACATAATAAACGCACTTTAAAAATAATGTTTCACACTGTTTGGCTTTAAAACTAATTGAATGAACTATAAAAATAATGGTTTTCACTATAAATATGCTAAGCTTATTACTATGTCATAGGATTGTCTAATTATCTAGTCGCAGGCAGATTGTACGACTCGTCATTTTGAACTTGGTGATATAGGTTAGAACTGTGATCAACCGCGTGCGAGCCGAGCGAGCGTAGCGAGCGGTGCCGCGGCAGCGGCACGCGAACGCTACTCCCAAGTTGCTCGCAGAAATTTGGTTCATGTTTATTAAAGTGATAATATAAAATTATAGATGTATTATTATTTTAAAGTGATAAACAATTTTATAGCTGTTTTCATCAAAACTGCTATTAAATATGTACATCCCAATTACAAACTAACGTGTTCTTCACAGGGGGGTAGGCAGAAACTATAGAACGCAACCTAACTCTTTTTGCTTCGTTTACGTTCCGGGATACTAAATAAAATAATCAACTTTCTGCTATTCAAGATGAAAAACACAGTATTCAATCTGCTTATAAGCATGTTCACGTTAATTAAAAGGAACGTTGAAACTTGAGAAGATTGTTATCGTAAGTATTGATTACTCTTACAAGTACAAGTAAAGAACTTTCGTTATAGGTACTTACTTCTAAGATACTACGTTCACAGATAATATAATACTACGTTTAACTAAGAGAAGGAACTACGAGATTACTACGACGTAGCTGGCGTAACCTCTACTTCATCAGCTACGCCGTAGCAGGTACTTGATTATTAAGAGGGCGCCCAACGGTACTGTAGCGGTTAGACCGCCACATACAAAAACTACGAAACAAAAAGACATGACGTCACACAATTCCTACATCTCGCAGTTAGAGTTTACTGAGCGAATAACATAGATAAGACTATCCGAAATCAACATATGGGCAGTTGCCCGCCAGACATAACAACCCGTCTGGTTGGAGGATCCTCCCTTTTCTATGGTGGATGAGTGAACTTTACACCCTGTTCCTCATACCTCTAAATTGGTGACCCCGAGTATGAACCTCAACGCAGCCTTCGTGCAACTACTTCAGCGTGACGTCATCATCATCACTCCCGCAAGCTTTCGTGAGGCGAGTCACACAGCCAGCCAGCACCCACGGCTTCAACGGGTATCCTGACCACCAGCATGCAGTGAACGCGCATTCCTGGTCATCACCCTCAGCCACATCACCCCGACTCACTGGGGAATCACCGCATTCACCTCAATCACCGCAATCACCTCAATCACCGCAATCACCTCAATCACCGCAATCACCTCAATCACCGCAATCGCCGCAATCACCGCAAAACAGTTCCGACCCACCGTGAACTGTGCGGCACCCGGTTCCGACTCACTGGAACCACAATCACCATCGCCGCAATCACTGCAGACAGTTCCGAACCACTGTGAACTGAGCGGCACCCGGTTCCGACTCACTGGAACCACAGCTGGCACTGTGAAGCATCGCAAGATCCAAGACTCAGCCCACTATCGACCTCCGGTCTCCGGAGGGGAGTGATGTAGCGGTTAGACCGCCACATACAAAAACTACGAAACAAAAAGACATGACGTCACACAATTCCTACATCTCGCAGTTAGAGTTTACTGAGCGAATAACATAGATAAGACTATCCGAAATCAACATAATATGGGCAGTTGCCCGCCAGACATAACAACCCGTCTGGTTGGAGGATCCTCCCTTTTCTATGGTGGATGAGTGAACTTTACACCCTGTTCCTCATGCCTCTAAAGTACACTAGCGCCACTCCTCTATTTTTTTTTTTATTACGTGACTGAGAAGGAATTGTGAATAACGGCTAATAAAGACCCTCAGTAAGTGTGTCTAGAATTTACTAATACCTTATCAGCCTTTATTCATAATTCCTTCTGAGTCACGAGATAATATTTTTTTAAAGGAATCGCGCTAGTGTACCGTTGGGCGCCCTCTTAAGATGAGATATTCCTAATATATTATTATCTTATAAGTGCCTGCTACACTGCGTATACCACAACGTTAATGTAAACAGACTAATAATAATGTATGTTTTGATGGTACAGTTATAATGTTCTTAATCGACATAGTTGTACTCTATCTTCGATTTTGTCATTATTCATGTCAGTTCATTATATTAGTTTATAATTTTGTAACTTTTACAAGCTTACTAAAATTAACTTTAAAATATAATAAAAATATTGCAAAATAAAATATCTTTATATTTTTCATTCCGGCGAGCTTTGTGATTCCTTCAGAAAACTTTCTGTCCTACGATTGTTGATCAGATACCATCTTGTATGTTCTGTTATTTATATCTTATTCAGGAAACGTCTTTCAAGTGCTATACGGAGTACAAATAAGATGTAGGGTGTCAGTTCCCTGCTAAGTGCTTATATAGTTGGTGTTGACGAAGAGAAATGGATTACTTAATACTTTTCCTCTTTCGTGATTTTCTGTTCCTGGGAGTTAGCAACGAAATGGTTTTCTTGGAATGTGAATAATGTGCTTAAATTTATGTTGGGTTTCTTGTAATTTGTGGGTTTACGTTATACGTGCATTTCATTGGCTGCATGTTATTCAAGATAGATTCACTGCAGGCGAAATGCAAACAGTTTATTTTTTAATAATGTCAGATTTTTTTGTCGTTCAGTTTTTATAACCTGGGAGTAAGATTTATGGAATAAAGTTATCAGGCGTTTGAAAATCAAATTTGTTCTTTTTTCCCCCGCAATCAGATTTTAATATTTAAAATACTTTTTCTCCATGTGTCATGGCGCCGGGACATTGTTTGTACGGATACAAGAGTAGAAGCCAAGTACAAGGTACCTTTTTTTACATTCAACATTATGTTTATCTCCAGCAGAGCTATGGAGTACCTCACTACCTACACAGAACTCTCTTTAACATGAAAACAATCTTTTCAAAAGTGCATTTCAAAGCTTCTTCGGAGAAAATATTACAAGCATCTTAAAAGTATTCTAAGTAAATAAGGTGCCTTATAAAGGGAACTTCGTATTTCAACGCTTTGCTAAGCTAAAGTGGATGGGAGAAATATTACGTTGGCTTTCAGAGGATCGTTGGCTGTGGGACGCTTACCAGTGAGTTTTTTGTACAGAGTTACGATATGTTCTTACTTAATTTTATGAGGAAGTTAGTAATTATTTTGTCTTGGTCTTTAGGGAATCGTGTACTTGGTTTGAACCGGATTCCAAATTGCATTACACACTTTCTACCACAGTTCAAAGGGTGTAAACAAAACTTCCTAATCGCAAAGAATGCTGTTGAATCCTAATTAATATTATAAATGCGAAAGTGAGTTTGCTTGTTACGCTTTTACGCTTACTTTGTTTGTTTTGATTTTTTTGTTTTCATTTGCTAGTGTCGCAACACATTACGCAATCATTGTAAATTGTCTTTGGCCGCTAGCTCTAACATCAAGCAATATACAAAATTTGTCAAACTTTTAAATGATTTGAATAGACGAGGCTTTTGGCTAATTTGTAAAGGAGTAGCAAATGTATTTTTTTTTGTAATATGTGTTTAGTTTGTGCAGAATAAATCATTATTCTTTCTTTTTTTTCTTAAATGGCTGAACAGATTTGGATGAAATTTCGCACAACGGTTGACCTAGATTAGGACATAGGATCGCATTTATTCTGTAGATTTATTTTCCTTCGAATCATAGGTCCAATTATTGAGCCATGAATGTTTTATGTATTTAGTCTTGATTTCATTTGGAAGACAACGAAAATCATACTTTTGATCATCTGTCTGCCGAGTGCGATGAATATGAAACTACTAAAAACCGTTTCAAAAACCATAAACAGCACAGTAGTTAGTATTATAGATGGTATAGATCAAGGAACCTAAAAATAGAAAGAAGTCAAACTCTTTGTCCTTTACGAATCATAAAGTGCTTAAAGATTCAAAATACATACCTTACAGCATTCCAAAATTAGATTACTGAATGAACCGCGGTTCTGAATAAAAAGCTTTATCATCGCACTCCAAGTAACTTAAGAGTTATGAAATATGGTTGAAATAAATCATAGATACCGCCGCCCGGTCACAGTTAAATTTAAAATACATTGGGGCAGATATTGCTGTAATATTTTTGAGAAATGCTTTACTGGAATACGTCTCATTCGGCTTAGACAAGATTAGGTTTTACTCTTAGTCCTTTTGATGTATGGTTTTATTCAACTTCTGCATTTCAATTGTATGTTTCTTTATTTAACAAAGTAGAAAATGTTTTTCTAGTAAGTGTTTTCAGCTTTTTCTAGGTTTTAGAGGATCAGTTAGATATTTCACTATTTAAAATCTGAGCTTATTGCACGACTCATAATGCGAAGCATTAGAGTGTGCTCTACGATCGAAAAATATTTTTTGCCCCATTTCTGCAACTGTTTTTATTGTTACACTCCTGCTAGTACACAGAACCTACTTAATTTATATACCATTGTATAGATGATTAAATGGAGATTAATACTGTACTTTTTACTAATTGATTTAATGCAGCAAAAATGAAAAAAACATCAAAATAGTTGAAAAAAAATTCCTGTCCGTCAATTTATGAAGCTTGAAAACATTGTAGCTTGCGATAAAATCAATTAATTGAGTCAATTTTTTTTTAATACATTGGTTTCGGCCATAGAAGGAACCCTATTGAAAATGGGTCTTTTATTCAAAGTAGTTTAATTATAATTAATAAAATACTAACAAAAATATAATATCTTTATCGAAATATTTTCAACCTTGACTGAACGTGTTGCCTAGCAACCCACAACATAAATATCTAAATAAATAGTCTTTGACATTACGTAAGGTTAGAAATTTACCCATATTGATGGTAAAACAGCAGTCAAAACATACTTCATGAAAAGTGATAAATTGTTAATTTTTGTTAGAAACTATGTTTTGAATTTCTTTTTCGTGCACGTTCAATGAGGCGTGCACTTTTGGAATTTCCAAACTATTTTATTTTATTCCAGCATTTATCAATCACAATTCGTAATTCCAGGTTGCTTCATAGATGTTAGTAGCGAAAGTTCTTGAATTTCACTAGCATCTGGAACCTTCAAACTGGAAAATGCTGCTTGACTAAAGATTATGCAAATATCCTAACTATTAATCTTAATTATATAATACAAATGCGAAAGTGAGTTTGTTACGCTTCACGCTAAAACGGCTGAATAGATTTGGATGAAATTTGGCACACAGATAGTTTATAGCCTGGATTAACACATAGGATACTTTTAATATCGGTAGCACGTTCTTGTGGGATTATTACTGACATGCACGCGGGTGAAACCGCTGGTAAAAGATAGTAGTTTATAATAAAAACAGTTCCTAGCCAAGCAGATGATACGATTCTAGCCCTAGAATATCTTGAACGTTGAACACTAGCGTTTTTGTTAGTACTAAATTATACAGAAGCCTTCTTAGATAATATTCTAAAACACAGGCTACTTACTAAATATTTATGTACGTATGTAAAAAAAATCTTAGGTTATTTTGCGTAAGATTTATGTCCTAAATGGTTATGACACTATTACAGTAGGCTTTTATAGTCTATCTTGATAAGAAAAGGGAACTTAATTCAAATGTAGATATGTAGATAGGTATTGGATTGAAACGTAAGGTCTTCAACAAATGTATACTGCCTTGCATTACTTATGGCAGCGACACTCGGTCTCTCACAAGAGAAATGCTGGCACTTTGCCAAAGATCAATGGAAAGTAGTATGACTGGAATTAAAAAACAAAACAGTATACGAAATACCCCGATTAGGGAAAGGACAAAAGTAACCGATGTTCTTACCAAAAGAGACCATGGAGATGGACAGGCCACATTTTAAGAGGTATTCAAGACAAGTGGAGTAAAGTTGTGACTGAATGGTACCTCAGAGATGGAAAAAGGAACAGGGGAAGACAATATAAGAGATGGGAAGACGAACTGAAGCTTACAGCGGGTCCAAATTAGAGAAGAGTTGCGAGAGATAGGACTTAGTAGAATTTGTTGGAGGAGGCCTTTGCCAAAAGGCACACTGCACTAAGAGACATTCTGTAAACTAAGGAAAATTTAATCATCTGTCATTCAATCATCATCTGAACATCTCTCCACAACGCATAGATGTTCAGGCTAGGATTAAGAAGAAGTACCAGCTAGGTACTTCTTTTTTACTCATATTGAACAAACTATAATGATAAATAGAGAGAATAGCTGCCTTGGTAATTTTAACCAGTCAGCAATTTCGGTTGTAGAACGGTTTGAATCCAAGCAGGCACTTTACTTTGTGTAAATAATTTAATCAACACTTCTTTCAAAACGGTGAAGGAAATCATAGTGAGGAAACCGGCATCTCCTAGAATAAAAAATTCGAAGATATGTGACATCTACCAACCTGCACTGGGCCCGCGTGGTAGATTACAGCCCACTCCCTCTCACAGAGAGGAGGCCTGTGTCCCAGCAGTGGGATCATTATAGGCTGATTTAGCTATGCAAGAAAAAAATACAATTTAATTGCAACTAATCGTTTCGGGTACCCTTTTGAAAGTAGTGAAGTGTATAAGTATATAGTGCAGGGTGAAAGGTTCAGGGACCGAGGCATATTAGTACAGACAGACAGTGATCATTGAACCTGTAGAATAATTCTTACTTTTATAAAATATTGCAGTAACGTATAAGAGAAAAAGAAGTATTAGTAATAGATAAACATTTTAAATAATGCAAAAAAACTTTATTTATTAGACACATTCTATAAAACTGCAAAAAATTCAACCGTCTGTTTGATTCGGCTATCAATTTTAGTAGGTGGTACAAAAGTAGTAACCTACTTTGGAATGAGTATGTACTATATAGGTCTGGTAACCACAACTTTGAGAAAGAATCCGACTGGAGGATCTAGTTTGGTTGCGCAGCGTTTGGAAAACTCCGTCAACTCGCTTATCCCGCAATGATTGAAGACGAAGGACTTCAACCAGTGCATCCTGACTCCTGCCCGTTATGACTTACGGTGCCGAAACGTGCATACTCGGTCGTTCTGGTCCACAAATTTACTGTCACTCAGCCTGCTATGGAGCGGGCTATGGAAGGATACAATCAGGAATTAAATTATCCGGAAAAGAACCGGAGTTACCAACATAGCTTGCAGAGAAGGCAAGCTGAACTGGCAGTGGACTGGCCATGTTAGTCAAAGGACCAATGGCCGGTGGAGCAAACGAGTACTGGAGTGGAGATCGCGTATCGGCAAGCGTAGTATGCGACGCCCCCCAGCTAAATGGACCGATGACCTTAAAAAGCTGGCTGGGACAGACTGGATGCGGAAGGCGGAGGACAGCGTGTTGTGGCGCAGCCTGGGAGAGGCCTTTGTCCAGCAGTGGACTATAGGATGAGTTGATTAATAGGTTCCTACCTACATGTGGAGAGAGATGAATAATGGGTCATCTATAAAAAAATTGATAACACATTCATTTCTCTCCACACACACAAAGAATTAAACATGGCGCCACCGTCGCGCACAAATTAATGAATAAATCCATCCATCTATTGTTTAACACTTTAGCTGACTAACTAAATTATACAGCCTTCAAGTGCCTTGCCAACTATTGTGGACACATTTTCCGACTCATTACCCATTCTTCAAGTCCATTACATGTACAGGCTGTTAGGTTAAACGAGGGACATACTTTATGGTAGTGTTATCTAGTAGTTTCTCACAAAAATTAACTACTTTTACTATAGGACCAACTCTGTAGTAAGAAACAAGAACAGCATTTACAGATTTCATTTTGACGAGCTATGCTAGGTTTTTGAGGGTTTCGTACGTCCGAATGAAAAAACGGAACCCTTATAGGATTACTCGTGACTGTCTGTCCGTCTGTCACGGTTAATTCGCTCCGACTCTAATGAAACAATTAAATTGTTTGGTACACATGTTATATTAATTTCTGTGACCACGGACGAATCAAAATAAATGAATTTTGAATATGGAGGTCGCTAATTGACTCAGGCGTGACCTTGCGGAAATCCATCATAAAACACAATAGACGATGTATATCTAGTAACTTAATCCGCTTAACCGTTCTTAAAGAGTTAGAGAACCCTGTAAGAAATCGACACGTGTTTCGCCTCTCAACGAGGCATCCTCAGGACGACGATTGACCTGTTGCGAACTCGGACACGAAGTGTTATCAACGCGAGCCGAACGCAAAGTGAGCTTCAACCGCCCGTCACCCCCACTTATATAGGATCGCTTATCGGCCCACCTCGGCCGGGATCGTTATCAGTGCGATAAGCGAACAATCGCAACAATGGTGACCTCGGAATATTCGTATTTAATTCGTTCAACAGTGTAACGTTTCCTGTATTATTTTTTGCAATTTCTAAACTCTCTAATACTGACATTTTGAAACCTTTATCACATGTGTGTAAAATTTTGAAAGTGTTATTGTTATTTAACGAATGACCAGAATCTATTAAGTGTTGAGCAAAATGGGATCTTTCTGGACAATATATTGCAGCGTACAGGAATAATTGTCCAGAAAGATCCCATTTTGCTAATAAATATTGTGTGTACAAACTTACATTTGCAGTAAGACTGTATGGGACATTTTTTTCAACTACGTTGTGTTTATTCTTGGGATAAATTCATCCTAACTGCCATAGACCCTTCATTGTACTTTGTCTGACATGCACTTGGCCGGTTTTCTTTCATGATTCCAGGTTTGGTTTGATAGCACCTAAAGTGTAACTACTGTAGTGTGGGTACTACACTCCAGTATGTCCCTCATTTAAGCTAACAGCCTGTATACTCGTTCGTACTACTAAATAAGCTGACGATGTCAAAAGGTCACTTTTTCTGGTAATAAATCTTGTGTTTTGTTACTTTTGTTTCTGCTTCGATCTACATCAAGATAGCGGGTGCTTAGTGTGTCGTGTGTACGATGTATGGCTTTTATGGTCCGTCTGAAAAGAGGAATTCAGTATAACCTAACGTCGCGTTGTATTGTACTTTTTTGGATATACTTACCGGTTTTTTTCTTCATAATCTAACTAAAATTGTAAATGTGAAAGTGACTTTGTTTGTCTGTTTGTTACGCTTTCACGCTAAAAAAGATTATAAATTATATACAAAATTATAAATAAATATATTTCTACGGCATCGAGACTTATGCGGGTACAACCGCGGGACGCAATTAGTAACTTATAAAACCCAACATACAACGTTATTTTTTGTTTATACTAAACCTCTTAAGGGGTCATTGTACTCATCATTATGAACAACTTTTACTATGGGACCAACGCTGAAATCGCGAAAAATAAGATCTGCTGTTCCCTACATTTATGTTCGCATAACTCGTCAAAATGGGTTCTTAGATCAATTTTACTAACTTACTTACTTTACCTTAAAAACAAATCCAAAAAGAAAGAAAGAAAATACATTTATTGAGTACAGACTAAAATGCACACAATATTAAATTCAGCAGTTAAAATCTGTCCTCTAATCTGTCACGCGCCGCGCCGGCGCAAACCCGTTAGCTGTCAAGCTGCGCGTGGGTGGTCGCCGGGGCCACCCACGTCGCAGACCTCTTGAGATTAAAACGACTATATCTCTAAAGTTTCGTATGGGAGCTATTTATAATACTTACGTAGTTGGAATCGGTATAAAATAAGCTAACACAATAAAACTAGATAACTAAATGTTATTTTCCTATTATATTCTTAATTTTAATGTAAAGTCACGAGGAGGGGGCTTTTTCCCCATTACCGTAAAGAAAAAAATAATTGAATTTTATTGAAAATATTTTTATCTATTATTATTATTTTTTTAAATTGATATATTATTTAACGTTAAAGAATTACATAAAAAACTACACGTTTCCACACAATATTCACATAAAAAAATATTTAGTCACTTACCGGCGCAATGACGTCACCTTCCGACGGCCGCCGGCCCGATAACGGAACCTGTTTTTTCTATTGTTCTCTTCAATAATTCACACACAAACACTTTTAAGCTGAAGTTTATCTTTTGTTCGTCATTTATACAATAGCTAACAGAGATTCAACTGATATAATTGTTTATTTTTAACAAAAATAACACCACGTTTGACCACGCCATTAAAAGTTTTAACACGGACGAAAACGAAGCAATTTATTTGGATCACAGTTTTTATTACGTTGCACTATACTCAAATCTGAACGTACATTCGAACTTATGATGTTATTTACTCATGGGAAAACACTACACAAAGGCTTGAGGACTACCGAAAATAACTAAAACAAAATAAAATCGAAATCAAAACACGAGACAAACACCACACGCGCGGCCATTTTGCGCGCAGACCGTATGAACTGAATAAATGTTGAATTTATTCAATGAATTTACTGTCAGATGTCGGTCATGTCATGTTTTATGTCATCGTTGGTTCATAGACTTTAATTATAAACCTGTTCCACCAAAGTAAACACTATTTATAATATAAATAACAGACAAAATTGCCTGGGCCACCCGGGGGGACGCGGGCGACCCCGAGCCAAATCTGTCAGTTTTGACATTGGGGTTATGCGCGACCCAAAAACGTATAAGAGGACAAATAAAAAGTGCAAAGTGTGATGCAAGAAATTAGCAGGAGAGTGTGCCTCACAGCTGCGCCAAAAAGGGCCAGTTCAGGAAACAACAAGCAAACAAGCCAGACAACTAATAAGTTTGTGACACAAACACAAGGAATGGTTCTTTTATTGTCATTGTCACATAAATAATACAATAAGTCATAAAAACAGCAAACAAAGTGATATAAGTCCTTTACATCAACACTACATGATTATGAATACCATAAAAGACATGAAATTCGAAAAAACATAGACCTAATATAAAAACAAGCTTTGCCAATAAACACAATAAAAAAATATTTCTTGTTGATATAAACAGAACAATAAAATTTTATGTCAAACAATGTGTCTTCAAAAACTTCAATAAATACTACATTAATCTCTTCGATTTTTGTCTTCGCGAAAGGGGATCGTACATTTTTCATCCAAATGCTTATCCAAAATCATAGGATTCAAATTGAATTGAGTGCTACATTTTAAAACTAATGTACCTACCTATAAAAAATATAGTAAAACATTTTAAAAGAGTAACGGTGGAGTTTCTTGCCGATTCTTCTGCTACGAAAACTACCTTTTGGAAGAGGCGACTAGAATCAATTTTATTTTTTTTTGTTAATTTTGACGTTCAAAAGTGCTTTCCATTTGAAATAAATGACTTTGACTTTGAATATTTCGATAAATTCGCATAGTGAACGTTTTTATTCCCCACCATTAATACCGTCAACCATTATCACTTTTAAAATAATCTTTCTCTTCTACTAATGAACGTAATTCTCTACAAATTCGACCACAGAAAAATCTGTGTAAAAGTGTTGGAATCGGTGTCCGTTTGGCACTAGAGGTGTTTCCTCAAACACCGGGAGTAACATTGTTTATGGCACAAGCTTGTATCCTGATACTAGTGCGAGTTATTGCGATTCAGTTTCAGTATTCTACAGGTAATGCAGTAGATTTATTGGTAAGTAAACTTGTAATTATACTTGCTAAACTCAAAACAGCTGTAATCGTAAATATCCCATTATCTCGAAACTAGAAGTCTGTGTTTTTGGTTTTGTTTTATTTCTTGCCACCGAATTCCGAAGCAAAAGTTATTTTGCAGTTTGTGTTTCACTTGGAAGTCGGTTGTATATTTTGCAAAAAAAAAGGCACAATTATTTTTCTGTACGCCATCGCCAATCAATGTAATGAATAGGTACTGTTCGTTGCAGAATTCCGTAATCAATCTTCCTAGCCTTTTCCCAACTATCTTGGGGTCGGCTTCCAGTCTAACCGGACGCAGCTGAATATCAGTATTTTTCATGGAGCGATTGCCTATCTGACTTCCACAACCCAATAACTGGGTAATACGATACCCCTTGGTAAGACTGGTGTCAGACTTTCGGGCTTCTGACGACTCGTAACGACTGTCAAAGATCCACAAATGACAGCCGGGACCAACGGCTTAACGTGCTTTCCGAGGCACGGAGGAGTCTCGGTATGTAAAGATGGTCACCCATCCACTGACCAACCCCGGCAAGTGTAGCTTAACCTGATGGATCGACCCGTGCGGCTTGTTATTACTTAACCACGAGCTCCTCTGCAGAATTCCGTAATATATTTTCTAAATCCATTGACCACTGCTAGACCTATCCAGTATCCAGCTACTGCAGATATTTCATCGTCCATACGATGTTCTTTAGCGGCGTTGTGCACTATTTTTGGGATGAGTAAAAAATAATTAAACTCGCGTCAGGACACGTAACCTGAACGAAAATTCGTAAGACGGAGGGACAGTAGAATTTGTTAGTAACCTAACAAAAAGTATGAATTCACGATAGTATTTCAATCATTACACGTTGTGCACAATTTCTGAGCAGTAACCTAACAAAACGTACTAGGCATGCATGAATTCACGATAGTATTTCAATCATTATGTTATGCTACTAATAAGATTTGGATGAGGCAGACAGATAGTTTATTACCTGGATTAACATATTATAATATAATATTATAGGATACTGTTTTCACTTCCATCGGCAGTCGCCAAAGACTGCCCTTTTTTTTTTACTAAACTTTGCCCCATACTAGGAGTTTCACCTGTATTGTGGGTGCGTTTACAAACATTTAAACTTACATACACAAACAGCCAGATCTGGAACAACTACTTGTAGGTCATACAAATATTTGTTCCGCGCGGGAATCGAACCCACGAAATGCAGCGCAGCAGTCAATCGCCAAACGTTTCGTTAAATAATGTTTACTGTTCGTCGATAAGGAGTTTCATGGGTTATCTTCGAAGTACAAGATCACGGAATGATGGAACCATCAATTTTCTTCGCAAGAACAATAACCAAATCACAATACGTGTAGTATTCGTTATTGAGAAGTACCATTGTCAATCTCCAAAGGTTTAATTCATCAGCTCTTCACCAAGTTATTATGGAACAATAGGGTTTGAAAGTATATTCTTTCAAATAAATAGAAAGAATCATTGAATTCAGTTGAGAAATGCCAGTGATATGAAGTAAGTAATTTAAAAAATACATACAGTTTGAAACAGAATTGCGAACCTCCTTGATGCCTAAAATTATTATGAATCATAAATAGTGCAGATGTTTTTATCCTTGACACTGTCATTTTGACGTCTAGTGCTGCAAGGATCTTTTGGCGCTTGAATGACTAATGACATTGATAGAGGGGCGTTGTTGGTAAACTAATGTGAAATTGCCACAGAAATTGTATTGACAAATCAAGATGGCGGCTTTAGTTCCCATGGTGGCCACGCGCCAAAAGAACCTTTTGTGTATTACATATAACGCCCAATTCTCTTAGGCAGACCAGTGGCCGTTTTTGTCTGCTCATTGTAGTTTAGTACATACGGAATCCTAATTGTTGCGCTCATAAAAAACTAAAAAGTAGTTTTGGTTGTTGTTGTTGGTCGTGGTTGTTTGTCGCTGTTGTTTTTTTATTGTTTGTCGTTGTTGGTGTTGTTTATGATATTGTGTTGTCGTTAGAAAAATAGTTGCTTGTTTGATGGTAACATTTTGTAAACTTTCCGCGCTATGGAGACCGAAAATTTGTTCGTAAATGGTGTAGAAACACCGCATATCTTGATTTCAATAGTTGGCGATGGAGCTTGCCTGTTTAGAGCTATCTCTTATCTCTTGCATGAAGATGAAGGTTTCGCTCAAGAGATACGAGAGCAAATTGTGGAACATGTTGTGAGCAACTGGGATGAATTTTCAATACAGACACATGACAGATTTGGAAATAATTATGATAGTGCGAATGACTACTTTGCAGAAATGTCGCTGCAGGATACGTATGGCAGTGCGTGCGAATTAGTCGCAGCGGGGCAAATCTATCCGTACATGTTCGAGGTTTATCGTAATGGCAAATTATATGCAAAGTTTGGAATTGATGGCAATCCCGTTGCGAGACTTCGTTTTAGTCAGGATTTATCTAAAGGTCATTTTGACGTTTATTTACCGATTTTCGAACGTTCAACAAGAAAATGATGTTATTTCTATTTCGAGTCTTTCTCGCAAATGACGTCGTGCCAGATTTAACGAAGTCACGGTCAAAAAACAGCGTGAAAATGTAAATTTATCGTATCACAAAACACAAAGAAGAATTACTTGAACAGTTGAACCCAGGTATTGGATCAGAAACTTACCTTGAAAAGTCAAGCTTTCATACAACATGGTGGGCTAAGATTGCGAAACTGTCCAAAATATAGCTATTGGCACTAGTAAAAAAATTGTTCATTGTAATGAGGAATAGCGTGTAAATATCCTGACCCTCCATTGAAAAATGAGGATCTGAGCGGATAACTCTGAGTGATGCAGGATTTTGCGTGACGTCAAAGTGATGCATAGTTTGCTTGTGGCGTTGCCAGACACTCACCTAGATGAAAGAAAAAAATAATTCTTCTCACATATCACTTAAAACAAAAATAAATCTTGGACTTACATTTTGACCTCACTAACGGCTTTAGAACCCTCGAAAACTATGAAAATGACAACCATGAATAAAATTTCAAAATTTTCACAGTCGTCATCTTGAATTTACATTTTGACCTCACTATCGGCTTTAGCACCCTCGAAAACTATGAAAACGACACCCATGACGAAAAATGAGAAAATTTATGCAGTCGCCAACTTGGATTTTTATTTTGATTAAATTCACACTTTCTCTTTCTCTCTTTGTTAAGTTAGAAGAAGACAGTCGCAAGTATGAACGCTTTTTCGCGTGATGATTTCTGCCAACTTACTACTACCGCAAGCCTCGTTAAAGAAATTCGTTCCAATAATCTGGTATATAAAACGATAAAAGTGACCTAACATCATCCCCTATTCTCCTGCGAAAGAATTTGTTTATTGCTATGATAATTTTGAAAGGCGCTGTTAATAAAAATCGATTGCTTGAAAAATACAAGGTATCATTTGATTAGCAGTCTTTTGGCGTTGCCTGAGCTGGACCCCTTGCAAATAATTATATTTTGTCAGTGAGGATGAAAGAGCGGCAAATGTAAGATGCAGCGTCTCCGGTGTAACAAATTGTTGGTAAAACTTCTACAAGCATGATAACAACTCGTAAGCGTCATAAAAATTTCAATGAAGTAAATACCCCACAATTGTGTCAATTTTCAATTGGTTATATTTGGTATATAAGAAACCAGCCAATGCTCATAAAGGATTTATTATTGTACCTACAATAAGCGAGGTAGCTCTTATGATAGTTGAGCTGCAATTTAAAAAACGTGATGCCCGTAAAACGAGCTAGGTAGATAGATAATGCATTTATTTGATGCACACAAAAGAAATATCATACACAAAAGCACAACTAAATGATAGTTAAGAACATGAAAATAAAGAATAGGAATATACAAAAAAAATACCTTTTACTACGGAAGGGAGATATTTCATAGAAACCAGTCGGGTTGTGGCGACACATCACCTGCGGTCGGCTACGGAATCGTTCCTTTACTGTCAACAATACAACAATATTTTAAAGTCGTCAAATAAAGAACAATACAAAGTGCAGCGTGCTCAAGGTAGCACCAAATGAGAGTCCAGTTCATCATGAGTTAGGCAAAAATGCCTGACGCCAATATTCTGCTGGATTCCTGGAGTGCCATACGGACGATGAGCAGACAAGATAAATATAAGCAAAGTAAATCGGACGATTAATCGATTGTAGGACGCTTTACAGTACCCGTTGCTTTTGTGTTACTGTGAAGATACTAAACGTTACTCCATCGACATCCCTATGAATGATCCGAAAACGAAACTACCGTACCGTCTAATGTTAAGAAAATAGAACTTAATCACTTGCTTTACTATCGCTCTCTTCTGACTCGCAAAAATTGAGACAAAAAGGCTGAACACAACCAGGCACAACTCAGACGTATACTTATGCATGACATTGCTCAGCTTGATCAGATAATCGTACTTCAGTCGAGTTTTACGGAATCAACGAGGTATATTAAAATAAAGACTCAAGACGCCATGAAGTACATTTATCATCATGGCCATCCTGATCTACATCATATTTACCTACAATCCCCGATGGAAAGAAATTTTAGATGGTCATTGCCGGGACAAAAACCCTATGACCGCCATGATGTCAGTTCTAGAGTGTTTCAAGGCAACTATGGCTTGTTAAATAAATGTGATTTATTTAGGAAGGTTCACTACTACATGTACTCCGTGGAATACCAGAAGCATGACTTGTCTATACATGTTTTGGTAAAGCAGATTGGCAGGAACAGCACATGACGTCTGACAAAATTGATAGCATTACTTGTGCGGAAATACCAGACCCTCTTTATAAGATTATAAAGGCGAATATGATCCACGGCTCTTTTGATAATTTATGTCCATTTGTCAATCAAAACATATCATAAAAGCAGGAAGCTGTATGAAAAAGTATCCTCTACCTCTTCTCATAGAAACCCAAACCAGGGATGACGGTTACCTAAAATATCGGCAAAGAGCTTCAAATGATGGTGGTTTCAATATTCAAATTAAAGATGTGAGCCTTGATAATCGCTGGGAAGTATCGTCTAACCCAGTTCTAATACGAATTTTTGGTACACTAATAATATAGTGTTTTAATTCAGTTCAGTCCATAAAATACATCTGAAATATGAAGTCAAGATTTGTGAACTATGAATAGGTGTTTAGTTCAATTGGAAGACATAGTTTTGTATTTGGGAGGGCAATTTTTACAGCATTATTATAATATACGATTTGCCTCAGCCAACCAGACGTGACATTTTACAAATTAGAAATTATCTAATAAAGCTGAGTTACGACTGTTATTTTACAGCAAGTGGTACAAAATCGCGAAAGTGCTTAACATAACGAGTAGTTAGTTTTTAACGTTTAAAATGAGAGAATACGTCAATGGAGGCACTGGAAAAAAAACGTTCCTAATAACTATACTGGCGAAAACACGAAAAGGAATTGCACTGGCTGTTCTTCAGCTGCTACGTTGTTGAAAGGTGCCAAAACCACTCACTCCAAGATGCCTTCAAATCTGTAGCAAGTAGAAAAACCTTTCTGAAATATTTTATCAAAAGAACAACACGACCATGAAACGAGAGTAGGTTGTGCTGCTAGGCAGTTTTTGCGCCACTTCTTCTTCCCAGCTAAAGCACGGAATTGGTGAAGGGCGGGCGTTTTCGGGGAAAAGTGCTATTCTTAGGGGAAAAATGACTTTCGATTTGATATGATTTGATTTCAAATGCTCAACAAATGGGAATGCTGCCAGTCTTCTGGGCACGTTTCCGGATGACAGCGATGCGGACGAGTGCTTCGGTGCCTAAGTGTCATTTTGTTTTTATGTTTATTTGTATAGTTAGTTAGATGTCATTTAATTTAGTGTAAGATTGTAAATTGTATATTGTCATCGATGGTTATAATAAAAAACTCAACAAATATATAATTGAAGCCACGATGACCTCTGGGTATGCTAAAGAAAGAGAAAAAAATAATTGTTTTATTGCCACAGTAACACATGCACATAAAAAGACCAGTTCTCTCGAATACTGAAAAAAACAAAACAAAAATACGAGTAATAATCAAAGAGAAACGAGGAGAAACAGAACTCATTCCAAAGATACCACTAAATCTCTAAGTTTCCTTTTTTATTTAAGAGAATACAGTTTCCTCTGGGTTTTCTTTACGATGACCATCAATAAGACAGTCAGTCATTAAAAATTGCCGGTATCAACTTCACAGATAATGATTCTCTGACTCACTCAATAGTTAGGTTATATTGGCCCCTGAACTTAAAACTACAAACGTGGTTGGTATATAAGGCAGCTATTATAAACCATATTCATGTCGTATTGAAACACATAAGCCCAGAAAGTAGGTATACTCTACGTCATTCAAATTAAAATTCAAACATTCTTTTGTGTTGGCATTTAAAAACTCTTCAATAACGTCAAAGGGTTGACAAACTCTCAAAATGCAGCATCTGTCATGATAGAATCTGTCATCCTCGAGTAATTCTAACTCTCCGAACGAGTCCACCACCATCTTATCTAACATCTTATCTTACTTATCAGCATTGTTGTGTTTTGGCCGAAGGTGGAAGCGAGCATTACCCGGAATCCTCAACCACAGAGGAGCTAGCTATCTTATCTCGGAATCCTCAACCACAGAGGAGCTGGCTATCTTATCTCTAACTGAGATAAGATAGCCAGCTCCTCTGTGGTTGAGGATTCCGGGTAATGCTGTCTTCCACCTTCGGCTTGATTATCACTTACCATCGGGTGAGATGCAGGCCAAGAGCTTCTCAGTTGTGGGTAAAAAAAAAAGAGTTGCGAACCAGGGGTGTAATTGCGTAACACACATAAAAATCAATTGATCGCAATGGGTTTAATTTGATAGTTCACAAACGCTCATTGCATTATTTACGTTGTTGAGCAAACGAACTTTTCAAACCTATGCAGAAATGGATTAGCAATATCCTTCAAAACTATTGGATTGTGATTGAAACTTTCTCCATTATTTATTCAAGCATCTGTTTGAAAAAAAAACGTCTCGTGAATAACGCAATGAATGTTGTTAAATCAAATTGAAAAGCAATGTCATTGTAAATGAGTCAACTTCATAAAAACGAGCAATGATAGATGAACTATTTTGTAATAACAAAACGTTGAAACACGAAAATCACCAAAGCGATTACAATATTTTCACTAACACATATCTTTGCATATCCTTATTTTTGTTGTTTTTCAATGGGCTGATAAAGTTCTCAAATAAGTGAAAGAAATTGCATATCAATCCGTCCTCTTTTTATGACAGGCATACTAGAAAAGAGTACGAATTCCTTTCCAGGAGCCCAGCTAAACCGTGTATTCATATTTTAAGTAAAGCACATTACAATACTCCCAAGTATCGATTCGCCACTCCATCAAAACGCAATTTAGTAGGTTAGTCGGTGATTAGCATTGTTATCCAATTTGGCAATGCTGCCAACTCGGAATTGGGCCATCTGACGAAGTTATCGAGTATCCGAAATGTATATGAATGGAAAATGGTCAAGGCTTAAAATATTGGAACTGTCAATATCTTTATTGGATTTCATATTTTGGTTTCAAGTATTATTTAATTTATTTATTCTCTATGGTATTATAGACGAAATCTTTAAAGGTTTGAAAAATTCTTGGTCGGATAGACCCGCATGATGCGGAACCAGATTTGAAGAGCAATTTTATCTACCATCGAAATGAAAATTAACAAGTTTTAATGTAACAGTACCTGGGGGCCAAGTCTACTAATTTACAAACGTCACAATGGTCTCTCCATAGTTAGTTTTTACAAAAACCCACCATCGAGAGACCATTGTGACGTTTGTAAATTAGTAGACTTGCCCCCTGGTCGACCGAGCTCTGCTCGGGTGAAAATAGTGAAACGAATTTTCCCAGATATGAGACCTAGTTAGATCGATTTTTCACCCTATATTGCAACTTTCATCGAAATCGTTAAAGCCGTTTTCGAGAACGTGATTACAAATATTTAAATATACAAATATTGCTCGTTTCATAGTATAGGATCATAATGTATGACAGAGGGTGAAGGGGTGACTACAGAGATGATGACTAATAGAGAATAGTATGGAAGAAAGGGACATGTTGCGCCGACCCCAAGTAAATTGGGATACGGGCAGGAAAATGATGAATATAATAGAATAGAATAAGAATAATTTACTGTCCTCTTATAATCAAAAACACAGTACAAAGTCAAAGTAGAGACTTGTGTCTGTTGTAGGCAAAACCTGAATTACAGATTACCGGGCTAACCCTCCATCGGACAACTCACTTATGATCTATGACCGTATCTAATGAACATACACAAAGAAAGAAGAAGTGAGTGAGAGTAGGTCGTATGAAAGAAGGTACTTCACAAGAAAAATTTTAGTAACTTTCTACTACCTATTTGTACCAAGCTTGGTATTTATGACAATCCAGTTGCATTAATGAGCATACATTGTAGAAGGCAATAAGCTACCGGTCACGTACCGTACGACGAAAATACACTTTTTAACGTCAAAATCCCGTGGTTTGACACTGACACGCCCCATTACGTCAGTTTTGACATTTTCAGAATTTTTCGGTATAACCTATCATTTTTTGACAATATTTTACTTCTAATCGACGATTTATTATACCTCAGAGAGAAGCAATCCACAGACCAAACGGAATATCCGTCCAGCCCCACCGTGTCTATCAGGCTACGCAGTGACACGCGTATTTCTTCTTCATGTCGTTGCCATGACAGTTATTAATACAGATTTTGTTCGCCTAGAATTTCGCCACTTCCTCGGCGGTATCATAGCGTCCACGCCACCACTGAAGTCCGGCGGAAAATTTTGGAACTACATTTTTTTTATGCAATTTAATGCTATGGCTGACTTGAGTGGTGGCGTGGACTCTAGTTGAACATTGGCAACGAGGATTCTTTTTTAAGCGTTATTTAAGAAGTTTTACGCAAGTGTTCTTTATACCTTTATAACAAAGGTGAGCACCAGGTAGCACTAAGGAAGGATTTTTGAAAATATTTATTGTCCAATAGAACTCAACCTTCTGCATTGAACTTCATCACTCCCTAATAAACTCAGTCTATAGAACAGTGTTGATCAAAATGTACAGCTGTTAGTACCACTTACATTTCAGAATAAACAACTACACGTATAGTGTTTATTCTTGTTTTGTTTATACGTGTTTATCTGATTTTATGTTTATTTTCTACGGAAACAAGTTGCGGTATCTCCGGTGTGTTTGTTTTGATATGTTCCTATGTTCCGTTGCTCATTAATTTGTATCCATTTGCGTAATTTTAGTGTGTTTAATGTTTGTAGTTTTTTTAGTACTATTGAGAATATACTGTGAGTAATTTATTAGCTTCGGGTTGGTCAGTTTTTTATTTCGTATTTGATTGTGTTCTTTTTTTCCGCAGACGAGGAGTTTTCCTGAATGATATGAATAAAGGGTTATAATATTATTATCAACATACTATAAATAGCATAGAAAAATCCATAACAATACTATGCATAAATTGTAAGAAATGTACTGGAAATAAAAGGCTTTTATTTTTTTTTGTTTTATAATTATTATCTACAGGCTTCAAATGGCTAGCTAAACTCCGCAGACATAATAGGTATAGATATTTAAACACGATAAAATAAAATAAATCAAATTGAATGTTTTTTTCGGAGGTCCGCTGTTAAGTGTTGTTACTTGAAGTATGAGTTGAGAAACTGTGTTCCTATGTTATCCTATCTTATCGTGTTTAGATATTGATAAAAAAATTATATCACAAGTGACTTAATAAATGTGGTCGATGACCCCACAAAAAAAGTCAACAAGATAATATTTTGTTTGTTTTATCATGTTTAGTAGTTTGTTTTGGATGGTTCTTGGGTTCTCTTCAATTAAACTAATTAGTGGACTGTATAAATTGTATTATATTGCAAAAGGCAAATTATTTAAAGATATCTTGAAACTATGACCGTTCGCTCGAGATTTTGACGTGAAGTGAAGCGCGGTCCGCGTTGGTCGTCGCTGATTGGCTCGCGCCGCGACGTCGTCCCCCGCGTCTCCCGCACCCCGCCTTGGTCTCCCGCGGCACAGTGTCCGCGCGTGGACATGCTCCCCGGGTTGAAGCGGTGGCTTCAAAAAAATGGTAGTGGGCAGATGTTGTTGAAGGCGCGTCGGATTGTTCCTTTCTTCGTCTTCAACTCGGCGACCCTCACGACGCCGTCGCAGCCCGGGTACACCTGCACGACGCGACCCAGCAACCAGCAGAGAGGTGGAAGCGCCTTATCCTTTACCAGGACGAGGCTCCCCACGTTGATGTCTCCCTTTGTAGTAGACCACTTGGTCTTTTGCTGCAGCAGAGATATGTATTCTGTGTTAAACCTTTTCCAGAAATGCTGCTTGATGTACTCCACCCTTTGGTATCGCTCGAGTCGACTGATGTTTCCGCTGTCAGTCATCTGTGGATGCGGAACGGACGTGAGTGATCTTCCAATTAAAAAATGAGAAGGAGTTAGGGCACAGAAGTCAAGTGGATCAGGAGAACAAGGAGTGAGAGGTCGGGAATTGAGAATAGCCTCTATTTGAGTTAGGCACGTAGCCATCTCTTCGTACGTGAAATGCGTTAGCTTAAGCAGTCTCTTTAAGTGATGTTTTGTAGAGCGCACAGCGGCCTCAGCAACGCCATTGAAATGAGGGGAATAGGCAGGCACAAAGGTGAATTCGATTCCTTCCTGAGCAACATCGTAAGCAATATTTGATTCCTGCAAGAAAACACGTAACTGATTACAAGAACCGACAAAAGTTGTGCCGTTATCGGACAGTACACTACGAGGCTTGCCACGGCGCGCAATGAATCTGTTTAAAGCAGCCATGTATGCCTCTTTTGTGAGGTCCGTGACAAGCTCCAGGTGAACCGCTTTGACAGCAAGGCAGACAAAAATACATATGTACGACTTTATAAGTCTGCAGCCTCTTCCCTTACGGTCAGCGATCAGTATTGGGCCGGCATAGTCGACACTTGAATTTAAGAACGGAAATTCTAAATTGCTTCGTGATTCTGGAAGTTGACCCATTATTGGTTGCACATTTTGTGCTTTATGTCTAAAACACACTACACATTTTTGAGCAGTGACTCTGGATAAATTTCTGCCCCCCAAAGGCCAATAGTTTTGACGAATATTTGCCAAGAGCAACTGAGGTCCCGCATGTAACAGTTTTCTGTGAACAGTTTGAAATAAGATTTTAGTTAAATGATGTTTACTGCACATGAGTATGGGATGTTTCACGTTATATTCATAAGGAGAGTTATTTAGCCTGCCTCCGACACGAATAATATTATCGGAATCTAAAAAAGGAGATAAAGACATGAGTCGGTTTTTATGAGGCAAAGATTTTCCTAATTTTAAAAAAGAATATTCATCCGGAAACATTTCAAATTGTGCATTTCGTAAAATACATTTTAATGATGATTGTATTTCTTGATTAGACAGATAACCTACCGACGTTTTATTTTTATTTTTTAAGTTGTGAATGTACCTTTTAATGTAGGCTACAATTCTTTGTAAGTGGTTAAAATCTGAATATTTATTAATTAATTGTTGTATTACAGTTTGATTAACTGGAATGCGGTGATTATCAGATTGATTTACAAAATAAGTTAGTTCAGGCAAGTCCTGTTTTGCAACATCATTTGGTGACTTCGGCCACAGACATTCATCCTGCGACAAAAATGAGGGACCTGCCCACCATAAGCTAGAATCGCTGATAAGATCAGCCTTCACCCCTCGAGAAACTAGATCCGCGGGATTGTCTCGTGTTGGCACATATTTCCACACAGATCCAAGGGTGGTCTCTTGTATTTCGTTAACACGATGCCTGACGAAAGGCTTAAGTTGAGTTGATGGTGTGGATAACCAGCTCAACACTATTGTTGAGTCACACCAAAAAACGCATCGGCTAATTGGTATGGTAAGGGATTCTTTGACCTTTGTACACAATCTTGCACCTAAAAGCGCCCCACAGAGCTCTAGCCTAGGCATCGTTGTGGGTTTTATCGGAGCTATACGATTTTTAGAAACTAATAAGCGTACCGTGACTGCATTACAGCTATCAATACTGCGTATATAAATACAAGCGCCGTATGCCTTCTCACTGCTATCTGTAAAGGTATGTATTTCAGTAGTGATACAGTTGTCACATAAAACCCATCTGGGAACAATTAAACAATTTAAAAATTTTAGTGCATTTACAAATGTCGACCACTGATCAGCTATATCCTGAGGAACGCCATCGTCCCAGTCACACTTATTGACCCACAATTTTTGCATTATAATTTTTGCTTCAACAACACATGGACCAATTAACCCCAATGGGTCAAAAATTTGGCTGATTATAGACAATATGTGTCTTTTTGTTATTGTTTTGTGAGTGGCAATATTAATGGAAAATGACAAAACATCCGTTTTGCATATCCAGAGTAACCCTAAAGTTTTAGATGTGTAATTATCTGATAAATCTAAATCTAGGCTAGACTCATCTTGTATGTCTACTATTTCTTTTAGAATTTCAGTACTGTTCGACTGCCATTTTCTTAAATTAAATTTTGCTGATGCTAATATTATTTTTATTTGCTGGCAAAGTTCGATTGCGCCTCGCACAGTGTTTGACCCACTCAACAAATCGTCTACATAAAAATCACGCTGGATGCTACTTTTTACGTGCTGATCATCAGTGGCCTCAGCAAGGCTCACAAGGCACTTGGTCGCAAGATAAGGCGCAGACGCTGTCCCATATGTGACTGTTTTTAATGTGTAAGTTTTGAGAGGCTCAGATGAATCTTTCCTAAATATAATGCGTTGCAATGATCTTTGACTAGGATTTAATTCGACGGCTCGATACATTTTTTCGATATCTCCTGAGATTACATATTTATGTTGTCTAACTCTCAGTAAGATTGATAGTAGATCATTCTGTACAGTGGGGCCTACATATTGAATATCATTTAGTGATAATCCTGTAGTTGACTTTGCTGATGCATCAAATACTGTTCGCAACTTCGTCGTTTTACTGGATTCCCGCAAAACCCCATGGTGTGGCAAGAAATAACTAATATTATTTTTATCACTAATTGATAAATCGCTGTCCTCAGTCATATGACCTAACGTTTGATATTCATTCATAAAATCAACATACATGCTTTTGTAAATCGGATCTCGTTCAAAGCGTTTTTCTAACGATAAAAACCTGCGTTTAGCCGCAGCGTATGAGTCACCGAGAACGCTGGGATCCACCTTGAGTGGCATAGTGACAACAAACTGGCCGTTCGAGCCACGGACTGTATTTAATTGAAAACTTTCTTCGCAAGCGCGTTCCTCTAAAGAAAGACAATGCTTAGGTGATATAGTATCAAGTTCCCAAAACTTATTTAAGTCAGGATTAGTGATTGTTTCTGAATAATTGCAAACATGTGTTTGTATACGCGAGTTAGTGGGTACGGCACCCGAAATTAACCACCCTAATTTGCTTTCACACAACTTCGGTAAGTTTTTTCCTAAATTGATATGATTGGCCTGAATAACCTCCCAAAATATTTCGGCTCCCAACAGAATATCAATGTCTGACGGAATATTAAAAGATGGGTCCGCTAAAAATAATCCTGAAGGAATGGGTATGTTATCAGTATTTATATAGGATGCTGGCAATCTTCTAGTAATCTCAGACAGAATGAGACAGTTAATATTAAAAGAATAATATTCATATGAGGACTCAATAGTTAGGTTGCAAGAATGTGTACTGTTACTGGTCAAACTATTTATACCTGTGACCTTGGAGCTGGTACCAACTCGAGACAATCCCAAATCTCCGCAAAGCTTGTCAGTGATGAAGTTGGCCGTGCTACCACTGTCTAGTAGGACTCTTGCATTGTATTTTTCACCTTTGTCACTCACCACCTTCACCACAGCTGTGGACAGTAAAATGTGTCTCTGAGAAGTAGGCTGTATGTCTGCAGAAAGTGATACATTATTAGAGGACGTAGTAGGCATAGGGTTATTTACTACTTGAGTCTCAGGTTTATCTAAATGTAATAAGGTGTTATGACGGTTTTTACAGTACTTACAGCGTGTAAATCTACAACGCTTTTCAACATGGCCAACACGTAAACAATTGATACATACTTTGAATTCCTCTGCTTTCTGTACTCTTTCTTCTACCGTTAATTTTCTAAAAGCTTCACATGAATAAAGAAAATGATTTTGAGAACACAATGGACAAATAATTTTATTTTTATTGTCTTGCTCATTATTATTTGTTTCTTGTTTTTGTGATGTGACAATAAAACTTTTAGATTTATTACTGCTATTTGATTGCACTTTATCAGTTTTCTTATTTTCCTCTAATGTTTCTAATAAATCGGCCTTATTGTTCATAAATGTACAAAACTGATGCAACGTTGGTGAGTCGGGTAAAGTATTACGGTACTCTTCCCAATTCCTACTGGTGATACTGTCTAATTTTAATGTCATTAAATAGATAATGAGAGTATCCCGGGTAGGCTCATTCAACAATGTTAATGCTCGTATATTTTTATTTGTAACATCAACAAGGCGGCGTAAAGCACCACTGGATTCATTGGTAATTGGCTCTGCATTAAATAGTGCCTTGACATGATTGTTTATTAATAGGCGGCTATTATTATACCGCTCGCACAATAAGTCCCAAGCTAACCCATAATTTTCGTTTCTAAAATCTATATTTTTGATAATTTCAGCGGCTTGTCCCTTTAGGGAAGCACGGAGGTAATGAAATTTGTTTATGTTATCAATGTTATTATTATTATGGATCAAGGATAGAAAAGTGTCCCTATATTCCAGCCAACACTGATAGGTGCCATCAAAACGAGGTAAATCTATTTTAGGCAAACGTATAAAGTTGTTTTTCGTCCCACCTGTCACCTCGGAGCCTGATACGGAACCTTCAGAAGTCTTGACCTGATGTTTATGCTCAGCAGCAATAACTTTCCGCGCCGTGGCAACCAAGGTGTGATAACATTCTTCAAACTTGAAGCGATCGGCGTAGGCATCATCAGGATAGTCCGATAACAGCTCAATCTCGGTCTGCAAATTATTAAATTCGTCATACAACTGTTCAAATTTGCTAAATCGACTTTCTAGATCGAGTACCTGCAGGTCGGTTAATCGATCACTGTTTTCCAAAGCGTTGAGATAATTGGTGAAATTAGTAACCTTTGCCTTCATCGAACTGCGCTTTTTAATTAGCTTGTCAGCCATCTTGCAATAGGGAAAGAAGAACAATGAAATTGAAAAGTGAAACTTATATTTAAATAAGCATAGCACACACACACACACTGCTAATGCGGTCTAACAGCTAAACAAATTGAAATGCTATTACCTAGCCGTTATCTGTCCCGCATGTGATGTTCGTGCGAAATTATAATAAGCTATAATTTTGTGCATCAAAATGGCGTCAATGCGACCGCCAATATATAGCCGAGCGAAGTGAAATTACATGCGAAATATGCGAAGTGATTAGCTTAGGCCAACTCAAATAAAGGGAAGATGATTGAATTGGAAAAAAAAAACTAATGCAATTAGCGCACAGAAGTATGGAATAAAGGAAAAATTGGAACGAACTCACAACACGCCCTTGTCCTTATCCAAATAATCCACTGGAGACTCCAATCTCTAGATGACTTAAATTTTCACTCGCAAATAGCGATGTCACGGCACGGCACAATAGATCGGCACACGTGTTAGGACTCGTTTATTCAAAATCTTCACTCGTATATAGCGATGTCACGGCGCAATAGATCGGCGCACGTGTAATCTTCTGGTGACCCCAGTTTTTCAAAATCTTAGCAATTAATGACACGGCACAATAGTTAGGCGCTCGTGTCTCGGGTCAAAGTCCGCGTCGCCGTTTTGCAGTTTTTCTTGGCACGACGATTCTTCTTTGCCGGTGGAAGGACCAATGTTTTGGATGGTTCTTGGGTTCTCTTCAATTAAACTAATTAGTGGACTGTATAAATTGTATTATATTGCAAAAGGCAAATTATTTAAAGATATCTTGAAACTATGACCGTTCGCTCGAGATTTTGACGTGAAGTGAAGCGCGGTCCGCGTTGGTCGTCGCTGATTGGCTCGCGCCGCGACGTCGTCCCCCGCGTCTCCCGCACCCCGCCTTGGTCTCCCGCGGCACAGTGTCCGCGCGTGGACAAGTTTGTTTTATCATGTTTTGTCATTTGTTTTATGATGTTTAGTACTGCTCATCGCGTCTGCGGAGTTTAGTTAGCCAATTTAATTTAAGAGCGTTTATAGATACTGAAAGTTGGCAACGTCGCAAATAGCTGTGAAATATTTCGTTTTTTTTGACTAATTTTGGCAATACAACGAGCTAATAATAATATTTTTTTATAGTTTTAATAACTAAGATAAGTACATTTTACATTATTTCCTCGTTGCACCACTTTAGAAATACAAAAAACCCCATAAATCGAACAAGCCAGTTTCACACGCTACTTTCTTGGTATTTTTAATTATTTTTCAGCGATAACTTACCAGACCTGCCAACGGAGGTGCATTACGACCATAAATTAAAAAGTTAAGTGGCCCATAAAGACGAGACACAGGAAATGGCTATTAAATCATTTTACTGCCAAAGTTACCCCATTACTTTCAAGGAGGTGCGACCAAAAAATGTTTACCTAACCTTACTTAGAAAGTATTTTTATTGAGTGACCCTGACCACGGTATTTTGAAACTAGTCTTGTCCATTTGTTTCTATGATTCTTTCCTTCTCCCCTTTTTATACATGACATGTAGTTACAGTACGACACAATGACACAACTAAGATGTAGCATCGGCAAAATTCGTAAATCACCACCATCCGAACTGACTGCGCCTTCAAAATTACCAATCTTAGATGAAAATGATCTTTACGCAAACGCAATAACTTGTAAAGTCATATAGCCAAATACATTCGTAAAATTTAAATGAATGTATTTTAAATGTTCAAATTCATGCGACATAAAGTTGTGTTCTACTGTACATATTATTATTTCCTTTATTTCATTTTATACAATATGTAAATGTGTAAATGTTTTTATATTCTAAAATATAATTTATATTATAAATTATATCAGTGCCTCCAGTCAAAAACGGCATAAGTCGAGTTATGTCCTTTTGTTTTTATAGCACCATTGTAATCTACGTGTTCTGTTACATAACATATCAAAAGGACATAGCTCTAGCTGCATCCTAACATACTTTTTGGTAATATGTCAAAGGCATAACTCGACTGCGTATATAGGCACATCTATAGATATCAAGTAAATTTCACTGCTTAATAGACATAACTGCAAGAAACCCCAAAACACAATCGAACTAAAAGGCATAAATACAGTTAACTTAATTACAAAAAGACACAACTCATGTAGTTCCAAAGTTTTTTAAATATAGTAAGAAATAAATGTAGATAATCCCTTTGGTAAGCATGTTTGAAAGGGAACAAGTGCATTTGTTGCGTTTGCTTTAGGAAGTCTCAAGCGGTATATCCCCACTAAACACTTTATCGCTATTGGTGGATTAGCGTGTGGTGTACTGTTTTTAGAAATAAGTCGTTTTATTCCTTAATTTGTAATTTGATAATTTCTTTTGTAATAATTAAATTAGTGTTACGCGTATTAATTTTCAAGCTTTTAAAAGTGATATAACATCATTAAGCTAGTATTCAAATATATAATGAGACTTCTACCATCTATATACACAGAATATCTTTATTTCTATAAGAATTTGCTGACTTCAGAACAGCAAAGAGCAGAAGACGATCCTGACTTAAGTTTTGTACCGGGCAATGAAGAGGACAGCGACGACAATTTAAATGTTTTATTTAAACATTATGTATATACATATATAAACTCACTTAGCTTTACATACTCCTTTTGTTTCGTTTACGTTCATACATCTGGTCATACACGCACGAGTTACGAGTACCTGAGCATTCTGAAGAACATCACCAATTAGGTCACTATGTGTCCTTCTAGGGCGTCCCCTTCCGGTATTTCCAGTCACATCTGCTTTGTAAATACCTTTTGTTACTCGCCTTTCATTCATCCTCTCAACATGACCAAACCATCTAAGCATACTCTTTTCAATTTTTGTCACTACATCGTCTTTTAAACCGCACCGTTGCCTTATCACACCATTTTACAATGCATCTTCTGCCACACCCAACATTCACTTCATACATAGGCACCAGCACTCCAGCACCCCATTGTGAACAGCTAATCGAGACCTTTTGGGCATCGACTGGTTGATCGCAATCGCATGTATAGGTATACTACTACTACCACTACTACTATTCACTTTATTTCCCGCATTTACTTTCCTTTCCACATCTTCTTCAATCTTTCCATCCCTTGTAAACTGACTCTCCAAATACATTATTACACTTACTTTCTCCATACTCTTATCATTTATGTTTATATCACACACCGATACATCTTCTTCTGTTTCAAATACCATAAGCTTCGTCTTATTCACATTTATATTCATCCCTTTCAAATTATATGCTTCATCCATCACAGTCACCATGTCTTGCAACTGTTCAGCTCACGATGTAAGTAGAACTTGATCATCTGCGTAGAGAAGGTATTTGACAGGCAAATCATTAATGCTCAATCCGCACTCACCCTCTTTCAAATTTAGCAAAAAACTATCCGTGTGCATGTTGGACATCCACGGTGACGTGACAGCCCTGCGTAACACCTCTTGAGATGCAAAACCAGTCTAAGCATACCCCATTTAACACAAGCATTGGTATCCTTGTGGAAATATTGAAAGTGCCCGTACCAAGCGCCAGTCCACAACGTACACGGATAGTGTTGACCACAGTTCTTCCCTCCACACCATGTAATAGGCCTTCTCCAAGCCAAAGAAAACACACTAGACTTTCTTGTTCTTTGTCAGATGTTTTTCGCCTATGCACCTTAAAGAGATCTGATCCATACAGCCGATTTTCTATCTAAATCCCGCCTGCACATCCAATATTTTCTCATCTATCGCTCTAATCACTCTATTTATTAAAACCTTCGCATAGAATCTGCTGACAACACTCAAAAGACTAATGCCGTGACAGTTTTTGGACTGCTGCTGAGAGTCTTTTCCCTTATAAAGTGGTACGATTACAGCCTTGCACCAAAAAAACCACCGTGTATCCGGCGCACGGCCATTTCTCCAACACATATTAAAGATCCGTCACAACAGGCTTGCTCCCACCCCGTCACATGCCTTCAGTATTTCAGCAGACACTCTGCCATTCCCTGAGCTTCCCAATTTTCATTCCTTTCAACACTATTACAATCTCATCTATTTCTATTTCATTTCCATCACGTGCATCTGAGCTAGAGTCTTCAAAACTTGCTTCTGTCCAGTTACCCACTCCTTGCACACTATCTTGACAACTGAATAAACTTCCAAAGTATCCCTTCTAGTGTTCCAAGACCTTTCATTCTTCGTTTAGTAAACATCCATCTTCTGCTCTTATAATAATCCTTCTCGATGGTCCTGTCACTCCATGAGCCAATCTTATCTGTTTCCAGAACAGCTTAACACATTGGCCCTGTAGTTATCCTTTTACCTGTAGAGAACTTCCTGTTATAGGCACTTTTCTTACTTTCATCCTTTTTCATTTTTACAATCTCTTTTACTGTTAGGTGTTTTATTTAAAGTGTAGATTTAATAAATATTTAAATAAAAGATTTTCTAGACTATTGTTTTAATTATAGATTTTTTGTTCGATCGATAGCAGAAGGAAATAAGTCGTTACTATATTTGTCTTAGCGCCTGTTTCACCACCTACGATTAAGTTCCTATTAACTTACTTAGTAGTTAATTTCATACAAATTCTGTTCCACTTTTGTATTTATTCGGTAAGTAGTGGGTATTCGGACATCGTGATATAGGCCCTTAGGCATTTATAAAATAAGGGAATAACTCGCAATATTACTATAGATACGACCAACCTGACTAGTATAATTAACGTTATTCCCTTAACACTTCGTTAACAAGGGAACAACTCGAGAAAAACTAAAAAAAAATATAGTAGGAGTGACTGAATGTGGAAGTGATTACTATTAAATGAAAGAGCAATTTTTTATCTACAATACTAATTCGAAAGCAATTATGATTTTAATTGCGAAATACTAAAAAACATTAAAAGTGTTGTTTTTTGCCTCTCCTGAAAAGTGACGAATTTGAGTTGTGCCCTTTTTTACTGGAGACACTGATATATTAGAGCATAAAAATATTTAAAAATATAAAAACCTAGCTACGCCCCGCGGTATCACCTGCTAATGTCCTGATCCCGTAAGAGTTTCGGGATAAAAAGTATCATATGTCTTTACCCAGGTCATGCTCTATAATACTCGACTGCAAAATTTCAACCAAATCAATATCAGCCGTTTCAGCGTGAAAGCATCACAAAAAAACAAAGTCACTTTCGCATTTATAATATTACTAACTTTCGCCCGCGGCTTGACCCGCGTGAAGGTCGAAAATTATCTCACGGAAACATACTACCTGGATAAAAGGTATCCTATATGTTAATTCAGGCTATAAACTATCTGTGTGCCAAATTTCATGCAAATCTATTCAGCCATTTTAGCGTGATTGAGCAACAAACATGCAAACATAAAAACTTTCACATTTTGTATTATAAAGTTAGGATACATACATATTACACCAATGTCTTTATTTTGCCCTTATTTTATTAAAGTTATAATAAATGGAGTATAGACATCAACAAGTAACTGTAAAAAGTGAGCAAACCTGCATTTTTTTTTTCTAAAACCGTCTTATTGATTGTTCCTTCGTTGTATGAGAAAAGTATGGTCCCTCTGCATGGTAGATGGGAGATATTTTTCATTTTTTTGTGTAAATGTGGTGCTGTTCCGCAATCGATGAGCCGCCACCAATACTGTCAAAGTGTATAAAATCAGACCGCCATCCTTCCGCCGCTGAGGCCCACCGTGACGCCCCAGTCGATGCCCGCCCCAACCCTTGCTCGAGTCAGCCCGCGCCGCTGACCCTGTAGCTTTAAATTCGTCCCAAATTAATCCGTTCCAGCCTGGCCTTGCTGCCGTCCCCACAGGGGGTGCCCATGCAGACGCTTAGTTTTTAAGAGCGTTTACGTCGTACGGCATTTCATACAAACTTTCAAGCCCTTGTTTTTCGAAATAACTGAACCGATTTTAATGAAACTTCATACGCATATATGTAGGATACAAAGGTCTAAAAACTTAGTTAAGAACATTTTCGTATTGTGTTACAGCCAAATTAGACCGATTTTAAATTTTCCATAGAAACAGAGATTTCCAGTTATCTGTTTTTAAATAAGACACTTTGAGAATGTTCATAACTAAGTTTTTAGACCTTTGTATTTTGCATATGCGTATGAAGTTTCGTTAAAATCTGTTCAGTCATTTCGAAAAATAAGGGCTTGAAAGTTTGTATGAAATGCCGTGCGACGAAAACCCTCTTAAGTTCTATGCTCTGGCTGGAGGCCCTAATTTATTGAGGCACCCACAGGCAAGGCTGAATAAGCAGCTGACAACCGCTTAGGTTGACCTGCGAGATGTCATTTTTAAATATTACAAAAAAAAAAAAACAAACGATGGGTCATTTAATATCGTGTCCTGCGTGGCAGTGGTGGACCAGTGGTAACGGCCGCGACTTACTAGTTGAAAGTCATAGGCTCGAACACAAACCGGTGCTTTACTTTGTGTAAATTATTTCATTACCACTATTCTCAAAACGGTGAAGGAAAACATCGTGAGGTAACCGGCATGTCTTAGAACCAAACATTCGAAGTATTTCGAAGACATGTGACATCTTCCAACCCGCACTGGGCCCGCGTGGTAGGTTACAGCCCACTCCCTCTCACAGAGAGGAGGCCTGTGTCCCAGCAGTGGGAACATTAATAGGCTGATTATGTATGTATGTTTTAAGCAACTATAACACTGAATTTGATGTTGTAACCGTTTTTAGTGTAAAAAAGGCATTTGGAAAGGTTCCAAATACTTTTTTACGTCTAAAACTAAATGTTCGGTGTTAAGATAAAAAAATATAAAATCCGCTAAAAACCGGTCCGTACCCGGTAAGCCCCACCGTTACACGGCTGATACACGCGACTTGAAACACTATTTTTACTGCTAAATAACGACTAATATCGTCTGTGGGCTGTTTCGCTCTATAGCCTGACGGATATTGTTGTCAATTAGAAATAAAATTACCAAAGAATGACAGGTAACACCGAAAAAATCTGAAAAATCTTCAAAGTGACGTATTGCGCGCGTCAGTGTCAAACAGCGGTGCTTGAGCGTTGTAAACTTTTTAAACTTCATAATCAATATTCTAGTTCGCTAGTTAGCCACATGTCTTAGTTCCAGTAATATTGCGAAATTAATCAAAGTAGCGAAATGTTTGACATCTATTTGCGACGTTGCCTACTTTCAGAATAAACACTCTTAAGGTTACGCTCTTAAGGTGAAACAATTTGATATTTTTTCCATACAAACTTCGGAGGGGTTTTACTCCACTGTTTGACATCGTACATTCAAAGTTTAAAATGATATCGTTAGGTTTCATTATTAATTTTGTCTGTACGGAAGCAGAATAGTAAAATAAAAAGCCATTAAAAAGTTATAAGCCAACAAAGATTCGTTTTTCTTGCTAATTTTAACAACTTTGGGCGTAAATAAGTAATACAAGAAGTGTGAAATCTCGAAAACAAAATCCGTACCGACACAGAAAAATTATCGAAGATTTCAATAAATTTTATTTATAATTGATTTATGCAGTGGTTTTTTCAGAAAAACCTTTTTTCCAAAGGCCTTTTCGTGATTTTTGACGCGCTCGTTTTACTAAAATTGGTCGGTATGGTGTTTCTGTGCGTGCGAACTATACGTTGTCCATGTAGACCAGCTTCTAACTGCTCATCACTGATACTATCTCTGTCGGACACGATGCCAGGTGTGACAGCGTGGTTTTTGGCCATGCCCACCATTGAGTTCGAGCCCGCGACTAGTTCCACCTTAAGGTTAACGCTCGGCGGTGGAATAATAATTCCGCCGCCCAAGACCACACATTGTAAAGTTATTGACATAGCTCAGTTTTGTTTTATGAGGGTAGTCAAAAACTTTATGACGACGACTGACATTGTTGTTAGGAGTACATATTGAACTTAATTATTGAAGGTATTGGTCTAGTCTAGATATATTTATGGTGATTAGCTTTAGTTACTGTTTGCTGGATTTGTAGTCCAGTTCAATAGAATGGGACCAGAGAATATTTATTTGGTTGGCATTGCTGATTAATGTTCGTACTCTTCTTTTCAGTTCCAGGAAGAGGCTTCAGGCTTTTCAGTTGGATATTATAATTGTAAGCATTACGGCATTGTATAGACTAGGTAGTGTATAGACTAGTAGGTTTTAATAGCTTACCTTAATTAGCTTAGCTTAGCCTGATTTGAAGTTCTTTTTACCGAATATTTATTGCTAAGAATTTCAATGAATAATTGTTTTTTTTACCTTACTTGTGTAATTTTTTTGAACCAAATCATCACCGAGTAAAATGTTCAACTTTGTATTTTTCATAAACCACACTAATCATATCGCTATCGCTATCGCTATTTATATCTTATTTAAATATAACATCTCGACTGTATTCCCTGGGTTAGATAGAGGACGTGTACCTATAGTAAATCCACATTTCGCCAGTTATGTTTAAGTTCGAAGTAATTAAGTAATTAAGTAGTAATTGAATCAGCATTGTCAGACCACAAACAAGTCTACCTAGAACTAAAACAATACAAACAAACCCTAAAACAAAAAGTTCAATATGATGCGATTGATTACAAAGCTCTGTATGAGAACATGCTAAAATATGATTCGATAGAAGTGGGAAACCACTATGCCATTCTTGAACAATATATAATAAAAAATATAAATGACTCGAAAATTATAAAATACAAAATACTAAACCTACCACAAAAGGACTGGATTAACAAAACAGTAATTAACTATATTAATGAACGAAATCAATTATGGCATAGTTGTTTGGCAAATCAAGAAAATGAACAACTGCAATCTAAATTTAAAGCGGCTAGAAAAAGAGTAGAATGTAAAATAAAAGAAGATAAAAAGAATTACTATTATGACGCATTTTCAAAATGTAGTAAGAACCCCAAAAAAATGTGGAAATTGATAAACACCCTAGCTAAAAATAAAACAACTGATGTATGTGCGCTTCCTAAACTCATGCTTGACGGCAAAGAAATAACAAACGGCACAGAAATCTGTAACGCGTTTAATAACTATTTTGCTACTATTGGCTCTCTGTTGGCCCAGAATATAATACAAACTAACCCTAATCCACAAATTACATTAAATACGCCAGATATAGACCTTCAGCTTACCACTTTAGAACATTGCACTGAGGATGAGATATCGAAAATAATAGATAATTTGGATAATGATACCAGCTGTGGAATTGATGGAATTACAACAAAATCTATAAAATGCATCAAGAATCTAATTTTAACTAACCTAACTAATTGTATAAACAGTTGCTTTGACAGTGGCGTGTTTCCCGACAGTCTTAAAATAGCTAAAGTAACCCCTATATACAAGTCTGGAAGTAGAACTGACCCCGGTAACTACCGACCAATTTCAGTGTTGCCTGTTATTTCCAAAATATTTGAAAAAGTTTTATACACGCGCTTATCTAAACATCTAATCGATACCAACTTTCTTTACTCGCACCAATATGGCTTTCGTCCACACTCTAATACACTTTCGGCAACTGTTGATTTAATTACTAAAATAAAAGATAATATAGACAAAAAACAATTGGCTCTAGGTGTGTTTATTGACCTAAAAAAAGCATTTGATACTGTTAGCCACTCTATTTTTCTAAAAAAGCTAAAAATCATAGGAATTACTTCTACAGCCTACAAAATGTTTGAGTCTTATCTTACTAATCGGCAACAGATCGTCAAACTTGATAAATTTGCAAGTGGCCCGGCTAATATACAGTGTGGAGTACCTCAGGGATCGGTCCTGGGTCCACTGCTCTTCCTCATATACATTAACGACATTAGTACCGCCGGATTGACTGGACACATATCACTGTATGCAGACGACACATGTCTTTTTTATTTTGGCGATTCCATCACTGATATTATCTCAGAAGCACAGAAAGATCTTAATGTCTTGAATACGTGGCTTAGTCAAAACCTTCTGACTATGAACGTTAAAAAAAAAAAAAAAAAAAAAAAATTAAAAAGTCTTTATTACTGAAAGAATGGGTACAGTAAATCTCCTTAAAACAAATTTGGTCTTATACAATGTGCACTTAGATGTCAAAGGAGTGCTTTGGCACTCGTACTAGGATTACCCTGTATCACGAATGCCATCACCTTCCTCCGGACCAACTAGGATAGTTCTTTATACTTACACAATAAAATTTTGAATAAATTCTAAAGAAAAGTACAATTATCCTATATACTTATAAACAGGAAATACACAAAAGGAGCACGTGTGTGTGTGTATGTATGTGTGTGTGTGTCTGTGTGTGTGTGTGTGTGAGTGTGTGTGTGTGTGTGTGTGTGTGTGTGTGTGTGTGTGTGTGTGTGTTGGTAGTGTGTGACCAGAAGTTCAGAAGGTATGAGTGAGTATGAGTTGGTGAAAAAGACAGTTAACCCACTAATTGTATAAGTCTCTCAGATTCATCGTAGGTGAGACCTTTCAGCCAGTTACTTACAGCGTTCCTGCATTGCTGTCGGGTAAGTAAGCAAATATTTAGCGCAGTATTAAGTTTATTGTAAACCCGTGAACCCAGTATCCAATAATGCCGCTGAGCAAGAGCAGTTCTATGTCTCTCTGTGCTACACAGTCTCGTTCTTTTGCGCTTGCCTTCTCGTAGCCGTAGGGAGTGTGTTATAGTGGCATGTTTGCGCAATGTTATTTGGAGCACAAAGAGTTGTCTCACAGTTAAGACCTCACACTCTTTATAGAGAAGTGCGGTAGGATACCTGAAGGGTTTCCTACTCATAACCTTAAGGACCGATCTTTGTGCTCTTTCAATACGTAACATACTAACTGCAAAGGTGCCACCCCAGACAGAGATACAGTAGCCCAGTATAGATTGGGCAAGCGCAAAGTAAACTGTTTTCAGTGTTTTAAAATCTGCCACTGCTCTAAGTTTCTTGAACACAAAAATGAGTTTACGAATACGGGGGACGAGTTCATCAATGTGTTTCTTCCAACTCAGCAAACAATCGACCTGGACTCCAAGGTATTTTAAATTTGATGTCCTCTTAATGCGTAGGCAGTCACAATACGTGTTGGCAGAGTTGCAGCAATGCGCCTGAATGGAATACGTATCTGGTTGAGGTTGGCTTCTTTGCGAAAGGGAGAAAGTTATGAATGATGTTTTGTCTAAGTTAAGTGTTAAGAGATTGCCAGATAGCCAATTCATAACAGTTCTAAAAGTATCTTCCGCATATACTTTAGCCTGCTCCCAGTTCGAACCATCAATGAGCAGTGCTGTGTCATCAGCGTATGACAAAATTTTAGTATGAGGCAGGGATAACGTGCATAAATTGTTTATGTAAATTAAGAACAACGTTGGACCAAGCACGCTGCCCTGGGGCACACCGTAACTGACAAATTGCTCATTGCTGGCAAGAGTACCAATCTTAACAGCCTGACTTCGTTCCGCTAGATAGTTACGAAAAATATCAAGAGCAACTCCTCTTATGCCTATAGATTCTAGTCTATCGACAAGAATGGGTACCGAGACAGTGTCAAAGGCCTTAGACAAATCAAGAAATAGGCCGATGCATTTCTTGCCCTGATCTAGTGTCCTACTGATATGCTCCGTCAGATCAATAATTGCATCTTCAGTCGACTTACCACGTCTGAATCCGAATTGATTTTGTGCTAGAATTTTGTTTTTATTTAGGAAGTTAACCAGACGTGTGTTGAGTGCCTTCTCTATAACTTTAGAAATTGTGGTCAATACTGAAATAGGTCTGTAGTTCGTGACACTGCCTCTGTCCCCATTCTTGAAGATAGGATGCACAAGAGCTCTTTTGAATACCCTTGGAAATTGGCCATGCAAAAAGCACAAATTAATAACATGGGTCAGGGAAGGCAAAATAAACGTGCGTATTTCCTTTAGGAAACTGGCTGATATTCCGTCCCATCCTACGGCACAATCGTTACGAAGTCCCATGACGATGGTCTCAACCTCTCTTTCATCGACACCTAGAAGAGCCATTGAGGTACCTTTCAAATTTGGATCCTGGCTAGTCTTTATCTGGGGGTGGGTAATTTGTGAGGAAATTAAACTACCCTCATTTTGCTTACTCATGATAGAGACAGCTAGATTTTTCCCTATGTTAACAAAGAAGTCATTAACTTTATTTATAGAAGAGGTTGGATCATCTGAAACGTTCAGCAGTTCGTCAGGTGTCGATTTTTGTTGATTAAGCTGGGCAATACTCTTAATTACATCCCACGTAGCCTTAGGATCACCCTTCGCTTTTTCAAATTCGTTCTGCTCATACACTCTCCTTAATTTTTTTAAAAGTTCGTTACAGAAGTTGCGATATCTGGTATTTAATAAGTGACTCTTTTGACCATATTTTTATTATCTTTTTCCGACTCCATGTGCAATTTATCGCGATTTCTTATACATTTTAAAAGGCCTGGTGTTATCCACGGTTTGATAATTCTATTCATATGCGAAATAGTGACATTTTTAGTATTAGTTTTGACTATATCGGATAAAATGGTAACAAGATTTTCGGCCGCGAAATTAGCGTCATTTGATGAAAGAATTGAAGTGAAATCTGTATTTTTAACGTCACCTATTGCGGATTGAATGTCGAGTTTGTTAACAATTTTCTTAGTCTTAGTCTTGTTCAGCTTTAGATCAACACAGAGCAAGGTTGGAAAATGATCAGTAATACACGTGTCCAAAACAAGGACCGTTGAAATATTATTAGTTTTGAGCATTACATGATCGAGACAGCTCTCACCCCGAGTAGGTATCTCATGTGCTGGTAGGAGTCCATGGGAGGCTGTCAAACTAAGGTAGTCATCGGCACGAGAGTCGTTCCTGTTAGGGTTTATGTTGATATTGATATCACCCAGTATAACAACCGTATTGAATGAGCTTAAAGAAGTCAACACATTATTTAGGCTACTCAGAAAGCTGTCAATTTGTTTATACGAGGGCGAACGATACACGGCAACAATAGCAATACTCTGTTGTTTGAGAACCAGACAGTTTCCATCAACAAAGGTAGGTTCAGTACATGAACATGAGTCCAACTTAGAGGATACATAAACAACCACGCCGTCGTTTTGGTTTGAAAATTTTGATTTATATGAGACATAGCCATCAAGTACAGGTAAGTTCATTACTTTACTTAACCAGCACTCTGATAGCACAATTATATCGCAGCTTAAGTCCATTCTCATTAGTAAAACATTGAGCTTATCGTAGTTACAATTAAGACTACGTATGTTCATGTGTAAGATGTTCGTAGTTTCACCATTTCTCAAATGTTTAGAACATTGACCCGGTTCGGTAACAAACGATGTGGCAATATTAATGTTATCAATGTTATTTGCGACTGTATTTAAATTATTGTTTAAAGTGGCCATTGATTAATAGATAAAATGAATATAAGTATCTTTGTGTGTGAACAAAATATGCTAACATAATTCATATTGTTTAAATTATGGATTAACAGGTTGATTGAATTGACATGAGTCAGAAATAAATATAACTTCAAGTACAAACATTTAAAAAATAAATGTATAACATTGCCACAATAGTAAGAGATTATGTGTGTACAAATTGCGTTAATACTCGTATATCTGATTACGGGTTTTTTTATGTGGGTGTTTTGAGTATGTGTCTGGGTGTGTACAGTGGTTGTTTGTGTTTTTTTAGGAATAATGTAATACATGCTTTTGAAGAATAATAAGTTCAATCTAACACTAATTAGTTGCTTATCGTAAACTATGGCATAAATACCATACTTCATGCAGCTTAAAATAATAAGTAATATAAATGAAAAAGGGGTTTGGAATTTGACTAGTCATTGTTTTGATTTGAGCTTCACCAAATCTTCTTCTGCATCAATTCGGGAATAAAGCTCACCTTGTCTCTTTCGCAAGTAAATTCGACCTCGAGATGTCCAACAGAAGTTGTAGTTGTTCTCTGCAGCAAAGTCCCGGGCCATGAAGAATAGTTTTCTTGCCTTGAATGTGAGATTTTCCGATACGTAAATAGGATTTGGTGGTCCATCCAGTTTAAGGTGCTGAGTATTAAGTTTATTGCTTCTGTTTTCGTTATTGAATTTTTTCAGTGACTGGAGAAAGTTTTCTTTCGTTAGGGCAGAGGTAAAATCAACGATTATCGATTTGTTTGAAGTTTTTGTTTGAACTCTATAGATATCTCGTATATCTGTTAACTGTATCGACATATTCAAAATCTTACCAACACTGCTGACCGTATTCGCTAGGTCACTTTTGCTTTCCGAGGTTTTAGCAGGTATATTTCTTATTTCAACACTGGATGCCCTTTGATTTCGCTCCATTGTTTCTACTCTATCCTGGAGATTTTGAATGTAGGCGAGGTTATTTTTCCGCTCAGCTTCTAAATGGTCCAGTTTTATTCTCATCTCCTCATACTGTTTCGACATATCCAACACATTTTTGTAAATATCATTTGTGTTCTCCTTAATTTCATTGATAGTGCCTTGTAGTTCATCGAATTTTTTATCTTGTTCTACTTTAAAATCCGACAACATTTTTCTCATTTCCTTCATAAAATCAGGGCGCTGAGGCTGGGCCATAGATAATACACTTAAAGGCTGGGCGTCATTTTCCATAGAGCCCTCTCGCATGCGTTTATTAGTTCTGGTTGTAGTATTGTCATCATGCTTGATTTCATCGCATAGATTAGGGGCGGATTCCTCTTGAGCAAACGTTCTCGCAGCGCAAACTGGCGGAGGAGTGCGTTTTAACGACATTTGTAAGAATTGTAGTACCAGGCAAGCAGAAGTTATAAGGACAATGCTGTTTATCGATGTTGATGGGTGCACGTAGACTGGTGACAGCGCGGGTTGGATCACCGGTCGATAGGCGGGTCCTTAATTAACTAATGAGGTCATTAACTAATTAGCCCAGTTCTCCAATCGTTTAACGAGGAGGCGTGGCTACTACTGTAGGAAGTGTGCCCACGCAGTAATGAGTAATCAATTGGCCTCTTACGTGTCCTTGGGGGTGGAGTCTTCCCAACTATGAGACAGCTCAGGTACCAGGGGCACACGATCGATGGAGTAATTGTCGATGACTCGCACCCGCGGTATTGTAAGTTGTAGAGAACTCCTCGGTGATGATGCACTCCTATTTTTTTACTTCAATTAAATTTACTAAATGATTTAAATTTGAATTAAAATGCGAAATATACTGGGACACGTCAACACCTTGCGGCGGTCCGGAGGGAAGTTGTGTTGGTAAAACTGCTTACATAATTTTCGCAGCAAAGAATAAAATAATACCATCATTTCCAAATCTTACTATAAATAACCAACCGTTACGAAAATCAATGCATGAAAAGTATTTGGGCCTAATTGTGGACAGCAAATTGTCATTCAGAGCGCACATTGACTACGTAAGATCTCGAATACTCCCACTAACCGGAGCCATACGTAACATTGCAAAATGCGTACCCTACAAGCTAAGACATACTATTTACAACACGCTAGTTAAGACGGCGGCGACCCTTGAATTGTCCATACAAACGTAATACCTAAATCATTTGCAATTTGAGCATATTTCCATCATATTATGTTAATATTCGGATTTAGACAGTATTTATCTAGGCTTGTACATCTTTTTTTTTTTCCAAAATCTTACCTAAAATGAAGTTTAAGCGAATTGAATTTCGCACATTTTTACAGCTAAATGACATGTTTTCATACTGTTTTTTCTGTATTATAAACAATAATATTTGGAATATTGTTTAGTCAGGAGCATAGCTTATATTATCAAGTTACAAACTATAGAAAAAATTATGAAAGCATATTAAGTTTTCATTCATAATTTTTGGTATTACGAAACATATCCAAATTTATCATAAATTCCGATAGCTCGTAACAACGCTAACAACACACAACACACATAACACACAACAGACACAGACAACAACAACAACACCACAACACAACAGAACAGAGATAACAATATTCCAAACGCATTTTCCTCCATCTCGTCTTGCAGTTGCGAGCCGTGTTCGCCGGACCCTTAAGCCACATCTGGAATATTTGATCCAAATATGGGGACAAGCTGCAAAAACAAATCAACAACACCTACAAAGAACACAAAATAAAATCATCAAAGTCCTCTTCAATTATGACTACTATACTCCTACAGAATTACTCTACAAAAAAACAAAACTATTTAACGTACAACAATTGTATACATACCATACATGCATGACTATCCGAAAGATCCTTAAGACCAACATACACACAAATATTTCATTTAAGCAAAAGACTCATAGATATAATACCCGTAATCAAGACGACCTAGAAGTACCAAGAGTGAGAACCCTGTACGGCAGAAAAACTATACAGTATGAGGGGGTCCGCTTGTACAACAAACTACCTAAAAAAGTCAGAGAGTGTACAAGCATACCAACATTTAAAAAAGGCCTAAGGGATTATAATGTATATTAGACACAAAAATTTAGTTCTTTAGGTATATTAGACACATAAGCTTAGCTTGAACAGTTTTGTATCTTATTTAGACTAAGTTATAACATACTTGCTATACTGTATAAATGCAACTATGGTGTTCAATTTCTTGGATGGCTTGAACGTCGCAATGTAAACTACAACCTATAGCTACTTTAGTTAAGTTTCTCTTTAAGTGAACTGTAATTTGTTCTTTGAGAAATAAATGTCTTTAAACCGAAGTAAGAGGAGGCGAGCCTGTTGCCATCAACCGGGCACAAATCCAGACTCCGGGCTGCTACTGAGAAATTCCAGATGGAAAAACCCAATAACACTTTTTCCAACCCGGGAATTGAACTCAGGACCTCATGCACAACAGTAGCTTTTGCGACTACTAGACCAACGAGGTAGTCATCTAATTTAAACAAAGGAAATACACGAACGAGCTAATTTTGCAGTCACAATATTCGCAATTTCCAAATTAAGCCAAAATATGTTCTGACAAACCGTTTCTGAATATAATAACAATTAATATACAAATGAAATGGAATAATTTTAACGGGTATTTACAATAATTAAACGTGAATGAAAACGCAGTAAAGGCGACCGTCCACTGCTAGCTGCGCTTCGGATGTGCACGGAGAACTTTCCGTGCAGTAGGCGGCCTACGATCGAACGTGGAAAACTTTCCCCCGTTATGCCTGGTTTATACGATGGCAGTGACTGGACCCGGTGACTCGAAATTTCAGACCCAGTCAGTGGATTCATGTAGACGAGATCGGCGATAAGTCAATAAGTCAGGCCCGAAGCAACTGGGCCCGAAAATAGACGGGTATTAGTCAACTGCAATGACTTGAGGGCGCGAACGTTATTGAGTGAGTATTATCTTTATGCTACGCTATCTTGTTGCTACGAGAAACGAGTAATCGCCGGCGGTATGAACAATCAGCGATCAACTTTTAATATACATATAACAGAGGAGGGTTAGTCTCTTTCGTTATTATCAGGCATATTTTAACTACAGTGGGCGTACTGTGTGTAGTGTTGTTTATTGCGCAATAGAAAAACCATTTGCAGTTCAGATCAAATTATAATTCACGATCACGTTAATCATACTAGCATTTCACACAGTGTAGGTACACAATACAACTATTCGAAACGCCCGAAAGTTTTTGAACGTTTTCACTGCTTGACCGCCATCCATGAACTCTGCTTAGCTCCGGCCGGTCTGAGCGTTATGTTGTAGACTCAGTCGAGCGCCGCTAGGCGACGCTGGCGTCCCGGTTTGTCAACTCAGTAACGTATTTTCGACTCATAATAATATGTATTTCTTTTACTTACACCGGAGACCTACAAAGTTTTGAGCGAAAAAATCGTTGATAGCTAGTCACTACCTTGTAGGACAGGTGCTTTTAGCTCCACGGTTCATTTAATTACCAGCCACGTATCTGTGCGTAGCGTTGCGTAGTGTCACAGTGGATGAGCCCGCCTACATTTTGATACAAAGCGAAGCTAAGAACACGTGCGTAGCTTAGCCGTGTGTCGCTGTGGACCGGCGCCTTAATTGTCAGTTGGACAGAAACTAATTTCATTGGCGCAAGTTAATTACATTATGGAAATCATTACTGTAACGGATGTACTGGATGTGTTTAATGCATATTTACCGGTCAATTGAAGTAACATTCCATTATGTAGGTACTTTATGTGGTGCTAAGAGGGATGTGTGGTGTTACACAAATAGATAGAATAAGAAATGAGTACATAAGAGGGCTTATTGGTGACTCGCCCGAATTAACTGGTACGAATCCGGACGAATCGACTATTTTAATAAATATTAGTTTTTCTTATGGCGATTCGTACGAATTCAATTAACGCCTGCTACAAGGTCGCCAACCGCGTCGTATGTATTTTCGCTCAAAAAAATGGCTGTGGTAGGTAACCAGTAAGAACATACACCACCAAACATGTTAAGACGCCGATATATGCCAGTGACCTTGAGTGGTTAGCTTGCGTGTTCTGTACTGAGCTCATACAACGCGTCGTACATCCAGCCAGTAATAGAACTCGCGCATCAAGGAGCGCTGTCACCAATTTGACGCATTATTAATTTTTTATACATAAAACAGAAGGTATTTTAATAAAACACGTATATTAAAAATTAATTAATGGTGGTAATTAAAAAATGGTGAAGGTTTCCGAAAAATACGCTTGATAGCTTTTGCGTAATTTTCAGTTTTTTATCCGCGTTAGACATAACTTTACAAATTAATTTCACTATGCTACTATTAGTTTTACTATTTTATAAACATAATGTAAAATATTCGTACCTATATTAAGTTATTAAGAAAATGCTCTAATTTAACATATATTTTTTCCAAATCCTTAACACTACTCGTTTACACGTAATCTTGAGTATAAAATCATTAAAAGTAGGTTATCGTCACCTTAAGTGACTGCAATTGCAGCAATACCCAAGCAGTTAATGTCAATTTTAAGTTGTAGATTTTCTTAATTTTTCATTGTTGATTTTTTGTTTGAATGTTATAATAAGTGACTAATATTGTTAATTTTAGAAGAATTGCAATTTCGATTCTTTTTAACCGACTTAAAAAAGGAGAAGTTTCTGAATTCGACTGTATTTTTTTTTAAATTTTGTTATGCGATTACTCCGCCAATTATGAATTGATTTTGATATTTTTTTTTGGTAGGTAGGTCATACTTCAGAGGTGGTCCTATATAAATTTTATTGACTTTGCTTGGATAGTTTTTGAGTTAGCTTCATTGATACGTATTTTTTCCACTTAGTCTAAGTGGATGAAATGATGATACGTTCATGTCACTGTTATTTCGAGTTTTATTCGAAAACTTTTTGTATTTTTTCGTTTTTTGCCACCGACTTCCGAAGTTTAAGTTATTTTTTACTTAAAAAAAAACAACTGACTTCCAAAAAAGACGTAGTGTCTTTTTTGGAAGTCGGTTGTTTTTTTTTTGTAATTTATTTTATAATTAAAGAAAGAGATTTTTTTTAAATAATAACCGACTTCCAAATGAAAAAAGATATGTCAATAAATAACAAAAAAATCAAATTAATCCGATTTAAATAAAATAATTCAGATTATTTTGATTTCATTGAAAAAGTTTTGATTTTTATCAACCCTGGAATCACCCCCTTGATGGCTGACTGATTAAAATCAGGTGATTAAAATTATCTCAACCATGGGAGATTCTACACGTCATATTAAACAACTTTCGCTATGAAACTTATATCCGACTCGGGAAAATAATTAGAAATTCCTATACAACAGGACTATTTATCATGCCTCCGTCTCATTTTTACAATTTATTTGTACTCTTTTGTTTTGTTTTTGCAAGTTTATGCACATCACACTATTTTATGTACTACCAATTCGTTATATTTTTTTATCTGACACAAATTTATTTTATTTAAGTATGCTTACACACTACATTATACCCCTAATTACGTAATACACATACCTGATTCACATCCGTTACATCACATCACACTCAGGTCCAGTTGAAAACCAGCGTCAGGCACTTATAGTGTCTGGCATTTTTTGCTGAACTGGACCTTTTTAGCGCAGCCGTGAGGCACACTCCCGTGCTAATTTCAATCGCATTTTACACTTTTTGTTAGATTTTATTTGTATCTTTACTGTTTGATTAATTTTTATCTTTATTGTTTGTTTTTTTTGTATCTGCTGTATAAATTGTGTGCTTTTTGGTCTGTGTTAAATAAATTTATTTTCTTTCTTTCTTTCTTTCTATTTCGACGCAATTTTTTTTGACGAGTCTGTTATTAATTTTATATTGAAAGTTGTTCAGTAGGTATGACAAGTAGAATGTCCCCCTTGACGGATGCATGTGAATACATCGCCACCCTGTATTATTTTCACAGTTTCAAGTTAATTATGCTACCTTAAATCTGAATAATAATTTATTCATCTTTTCATCTTGTTTATTTCAATATATTATATTTAAAATTTTACCCTACTTACTTCTGTGCACCAGTGTACTTTACTACTACTACGTATTGCTGTGACCGGCAAAGTTGTGTCAACGTGTGGTCGCGAACCATCATCTGTACGGTTGTAAACCACCATGGTCACCTCTGTTGGGACGCGATTGGCGACCGTGTAGCAGGCGTTTAATGGATTTCGTACGAATCGCCTCAAGAAAAACTAATATTTATTAAAATGGTCGATTCGCCCGGATTCGGACGAGTTAATTCGGGCGAGTCACCAATAAGCCCATAAGAGGAAGTGTCAAAGTGGAACTGGTGACCGAAAAGTTGTGCGGAAACCGGTTGTCAAGTTATGGGCATGTGATGCGGAGAAATGAGGAGGATGTCGTGATTCGGGAGGAAAGTTTTGAGTATGAATGTCGATGGCTTTACGAGTAGGGGAAGACCAAAGCCACGATGGACAGACTGTGTGAAAGATGATATGGCTAGAAAGGGGGACTACCGAAATGACGACTAATAGAGAAGTTTGGAAGAAAGGGACATGTTGCACCGACCACAAATAAATTGGGATAGGGGCAGGAGAATGATGATGAGTAACTTTATAAAGCTAAAAGTAAAAAATTTCAAACAACCCCAGTTCTTGTGCTGTTTGCACACTGACGCATGTTCTTGGGAAGTGAGTTTTTTTTTTCATACAATTTTGTACTGCTGTGTTACTCACCTAGATCAATGTGCAGCTGCCACTAGAGCAGCTAGAACTAAATTAATTTGTAACAGACAGCACACCCTAATCTAACAGTTGGTCGTATTCTCCAAGTTTGTACCAAAGTTCCTTGAAGTTTAGTTGCAGGGGTGTGCAACTACAGGCGGAAATTATTGTGAGTACTTCTCACTGAAAACAGAACTTAGTTTCTTGTTATGAGATACAGGGTGCTATTCAGACTAAAATTTAATTCACTGGCAATATTATAACCACGTATTCTAACCATGATACTTTTTCATTTAGGTCAAGAATATTAAAAAAAAACTTAAATAAATTAAAATACCATATTTTCTTAAATAAACTTGCTTAAATAAAAACGTATGTGTTGTTATTGATTTCAGTTTAATTATCAATATTTTTTTTTTCGATTTTGTTGTCCTAAATGAAGAACTATCATGGTTAGAATACGTGGTCAAAGTATTGCCAGTAAATAAAATTTCAGCCTGTATTACTTGCAGATTAAGTAAATTAAGACTTTGACTCACATAGGACGATGAGACAAGATTTGTTAACATAAGATTGATTATCTATGCATTTTGGGTCTGAAAAGCAATTTATCAGACAAAAACAAAAGCATATCGACAGCACCACGCGGCGCCATTTTTTTCTTTATTTAATTTTGGTCTCATCCGAACACCAATCCCGCTTAGTACCATTACAGGTGCAATAAAAAAGAGCCCCTTTCGATTTCGAACACGTAAACCCCGAAATTACCCTACCTGCGTACTATAAAGGTAGTCATTTTGAGTATTACAACGCAAATGACAACTCGTGACAACCGATGGTGATATTTCGAAATGACACTTGATGAGAAATGGGGCAGATTCGTCAATGACACCTTGCGCACCAACTTAAATTGTCCACCGTCTATGGTAACTTCAACCTTAGGTGTTGAGACATAAAGGTGGAGAAGATTGAAGTTGTAATTTTGTAGAAGCCTAATGACGTCTTCTAAGGCGATTGCAATGACGTCATTTGCGGGGCGGTCAAATTTAAGAGGGCGTAGGATGTTTTGCAAGGGATATCCTTTGTTTCTATTCGAGTTTGGGAATTATTGTTTTGGGTTGGCCGGTTTCTTATTCATAATTTGAGTACAAATATGGAGTTGAAAAAATCTGAAACAATAATATAATTCAAAATAAAATAATTAATGAATAATTATTACCTACATCATTGTGCTACAATTATTGTTCTTTAAACTGTGACGCCTACTATAAAAGTTACTTTGGACTTAAGAATTTTGGGATATTTATTTTAAATCACTTAAAATCTAAATTAGTACTTAAATATTTAAATTATTGTAACTAAATGCTCTTCATCAAAATCCATGATGTGGTTATATTATTCAAAATTAAAAGCGTCATCCATTATCTTATCACTGTGCTTAAATAACTATGTGTAAAATACGGGACTTATTTTAAACTATTCAGGAAATCAAAATTGTAAAATAGATTTTTAATAACAGACTTTTGCAGCATTAAAGTCTCTTTAAACTCTAGAGATTATGCTGAATAGCATCAATATCTGCCTAGCCTTTACCCAACTATGTTGAGGTCGACTTTCAGTCTAACCGGATGCAGCTGAATACCAGTATTTTACATGGAGCGACTGCCTGTCTGACCTCCACAACCCAGTTACTGAGTAACACGATACCCCGACCTGTAACGACTGTCAAAGATCCACGAATGATAGCCGAAACCAACGGTTTAACGTACTTTCCGAGGCACGGAAGGATCTTGGTATGTAAAGATGGTCACCCATTCACGGACCGACCGCGGTATGCTAGATCGAATGACCCGTGCGTTTGACTTAGCAACGAGCTGCATGGTATAATGAACGAAAATACTCTACTAAAATGTCAACAAAAACCCGTTCTTCCTTTCTCTTTGTAATAATCGCGTTATTTAGATTCCTATGCTAATGCTAGGGGGATGAATTCAAAAAGCCTTCTTTGAGTTATGTCGGTCATTATTCATTGACATTGCAGCGTGTACCTTTTGCGTCATCTACGTTTTGATGGTTTTTACACTGCGGCATGGAAATTTTGAGGATCAGGAAGGCAAGGTTTACATAATAATGACATTACCTAGCGAAGATAACCAAATTTAAGCAATTTTAAAGTCGCCTTCCAGTCTAAAAGATGTAACTAAATAATATTAGCATAATCATAATCAGCCCATAATGTTCCCACTGCTGGGGTCTCGTCTCTTCGAGAGGGAGTGGGCTAAAATCACGCTTGGTTTAAAATATTGCTAAATAGTACTTCAGGAATTCCTAGTGCATTTCTGTATTCAGTTTCGACTAAAGTAGTCGAGACTATTATACTGTAAAAAACTAACAGTATTATACCTCGTCCTTTCGAATGGGATTGGGCTGTAATTTACCACGCGTGCCCAGTGCGGGTTGATGTCATGTCTTCAAATTTTATATTCTAAAAACATGCTTTAACAAAATGCTTCTAGATTTGCAGCAGTAAACAGTATTTCCATAATCATCATCATCAGCCTATTAATATTCCCACTGCTGGGACACAGGCCTCCTCTCTGTGAGAGGGAGTGGGCCGTAATCTACCACGCGGGCCCAGTGCGGGTTGGTAGATGTCACATGTCTTCGAATTTTTGGTTCTAAGACATGCCGGTTTCCTCACGATGTTTTCCTTCACCGTTTTGAGAGCAGTGGTGGCCCAGTGGAGAGCAGTGGTGGCCCAGTGGTAACGGCCCCGACTTACGAGTTGTAGGTCGTGGGTTCGAACCCAAGCAGGCGCTTTACTTTGTGTAAATAATTTCCAAAATAGTTTCGTTAATTTTACACAAGACCAAAAGTACATGTCACAGAGGAGATTTTACAAGACTTACGTTTTACGACTCACGGTATACCGGCGGATGCTCCGGTAAGCTGGCGGACGCTCGCGGTATCACAGAGGATTTTCCTTGTCAGTGTGGGCTGGCGGATAGTCGAGGAATCCTCCTCGATGTTCTCCCCTGCCGTTCCCAGTGTGCACAGGCAATTCAAGTTACCAATCCATAATGCAAATAAAATTATTTATGTTTTGATTATTCTTAAACACTTTGTATAGCCCAGTGATAGATAGATAGACGGCACAGGCTTAGTAATAGCACAATATATAGGGTCCCATTGCAATGAAAAAAAAAATACAATGATATGGAATTTCGCGAAACAGAAGCCAACAAACGAAACCCAATTCAATTTTGGTAGGGGAAACAATTAATTCAATTCTATGTAGGATGAAATAAGCTATTTAGGGCGTGAAATTTTATTGACCCATTAAATTCCACTTACATTGGCTAGCGTATTGTTTTGTGTAACAGGAAAAAAGGAGGGTGATTGCATTGTAATGTCTAAATAAACAATTCTATTATGTGTATTTTTTGTTGATTGAAAATGTATTTTATCGTGCGAATCATTGTTGTTAGTTTGATTCAGAGACGATGAAGTAGGGACAAACAACTTTGAATTTACTTAAGTTATTATTTTTCCCTCAATGGATGCCTATACTTTAAGTTTCCCTACGTGATCGAATAAGATATGCGGATCCGCAGGAGAACCAAGGTAATCGACATAGCCCGAAGAATTGCCAAACTTAGGTACTTACAGAACAGAGGGTCGATGGAGTCGAAATTTCTAGACTGGCGACTGCGTACCGGAAGATGTACCGTTGGAAGGCCTCCCACTACGTGGACCGATGACCTTGTGATGGCCGCAGGAATTTGCTAGATGCAGGAAGCACAGAATCGGTCGAAGTGGCGGTGTTTGCTGGAGGCCGACGTCTTTCGGCTGAAATGAATCAGCATTTCAGATGATGATGAAGATGGTGCATTCTGAAACGTTGGCAATTTTGCATATAGCTGTAAAATATGTCGCATTTTTTATTAATATATCAACATTACTAAATGAAATTATGAAATACCTCTCTGTAGTCTATTAAAATATTGAATAGCACTTATCATTTTATATTATTATTCACCTTTTAATCACATTAAGTAAACCTTCATCCAGTCTTAAAAATACAATAATAATAAGGTCAAATAAACCCCTCGGACTAGTTTAATTTCTAAAATCAACAGTATCAAATTATTAAATAAATCGTACCGTACCTACCTGTGTTAACCTTAATAATTTGTATAGGGCGACCAGCTTCTATATATCTCGGTAAACTGTGAGTTACCGACGCAATGCAAGCCACAAGAACACGCCGTAAGACGTAAGGCTTTAATTTTAAAACTTTCTTGTTCCTACCTGGTGATAATTTTGTACCAGACTTTATAACTAATACAATTAGTTTTAATTTTTGTACCAGTTTTTGGAACGAAGGGGGCTAGACGGAAAAAAATGGGACCAAAAGTTGTAACGACACTTTATTTTTTATTATAACGCCATCTGTGAGCGACCACAGGTACTTATTAGTGGCATGCTTTTGTGAGGTTAATTCCATAACTTCGTTCCATCCGGGTGTCCCTTGACACCCTCAGCTTTTTAATTATTGTATCAGTTTTTATTATTTTCCCAGTTTTTATTATTGTACCTACCAGTTTTTATTATTGTACCAGTTTTTATTAATGTACCAGTTTTTATTATTGTAAGGCAATATAAAATCGAGGAAACCGGCCTGTCCTAGAACCAAAAATGCGAAGACATGTGAGATCTACCAACCCGCACTGGGCCTACGTGGTGAATTAATGCCCATTCCATCTCATAGAGAGGAACCCTGTGTCCCAGCAGTGAGAACGTTATAGGCTGATTATGCTAAGTCATTTATTTCATTTATTTACTTCTTAATTACATTTTTAAATATTTTTATAAAAAACATTTTAAAATATAAAAAAATAGTAGCCCAGTGGTATCGTGAACAGGATCCAAGCTGGTCAGGGCTCCAGAGAGAGGAACCTCCTGACAATGCGAGCCGTGTCCAGGAGTGCCGCTTAAAATGTATATATATTTGGTTGCATTACTGGTTCTTTCTTTCTCGTATGATTCTCACTGAAATGTATAGACACTTTATGTGAGTAAGTTTTATATTAAGGCGTCGTCTCCTTCAGTTGTACACATGCGTTAACATAATATAATAACATGCCTGTAGTCCGCGGGGGCTAGGCAGAGGTGTACCTATAGTACACCCACATTTCGCCAGTTATGTTTAAGAGGGTTTACGTCGTACGGCATTTCATACAAACTTTTAAGCCCGTATTTTTCGAAATGACTGAACTGATTTTAATGAAACTTCATACGCATATGCAGGATACAAAGGTCTAAAAACTTAGTTAAGAACATTTTCGAAATGTCTTATTTAAAAACAGATAACTGGAAATGTCTGTTTCTATGAAAAATTTAAAATCGGTCTAATTTGGCTGTAACACTATTTTTCGAAAATGTTCTTAACTAAGTTTTTAGACCTTTGTATCCTGCTTATGCGTATGAAGTTTCATTAAAATCGGTTCAGTCATTTCGAAAAATAAGGGCTTAAAAGTTTGTATGAAATGCCGTACGACGTAAACCCTCTTAAGTCTCATGTAACAGAGGGCGAGCCTTTTGCAACACAAATCCAGATTTCGGGCTGCAGCTGAGTTTCAGATGGAAAACTCTATAACACTTTGGCCGGCCCGAATCTGTCTGACCAGATTTTAGAATGTTTTTATTGTAGCCAAGTTCTCTCTTTAATTCACTACAGTTCGATATTGGTGCCACGGTCTCACTTACTCTTCTCAGCTGATGACGAAAAATAATGCAGTACAATAGACCAAGTGATACACAATCTATTTCTCAAAATTATTCTATCCCAAATACATAGAATAAAAAAATACTGAAATAACGTACTTTCCCACCGTCAGGTCCACGAGTCACGGTCTATGTAAATTCGGCATACTGTATGCACATATATAAACAAAAGCCAGACTTAAATAAACCACTCGTGACCACACGGATCTACATTGGTAATTTATTTTGGCATTGCTATGTTGGTCATAATGTTTTGTATATTTGTTATTGTGTGACATTATTCTCTTTGCATGTTATTGTTCTGTGGGGTAAAGGCCTCTTATAGAGAAGGAACGAGCATTGAACACCACGGTTGCTCATTGTGAATTAACGATTTATCTATTACTAGCTTTCTCAGAATACTGCTTTGTTAACATTTTTGTTTATAGTCCTAAATCATAGGAGTTAAATTATAAAAAAGTGCAAACATCGCACTTATCTCAATGAGATTTCAAGCAGTTTGCTAAGAATAATGTTTATTCACATAGTCAAAAACTTCGCAATTCGAGTTTGCGTTACGTTCCACCAAAAAAACGCAACATAAAAAATTATGAATTGTAAAAGAAATAATGTAATAAAAATGTAAAAAATTGCAATTTCTTTCTTGACTACAATGCATAATATTTAAATAAAGAAAACATTTTGAATTTATGTTTTTAGAATTCCTAAATAATATGATGATTGTCATTTTGTCACTGGAAAACTGAAATCAAGAAAAGCTGAAATCTTTTTACGCAGACAATAGCAAAATCTTCACTACAGGCATTCCAAAAATAAATCCAGATATACACACGTTCACTATACGTTCACAATCTATTTTGATGTCCTAACCACGACAGCCTACAAAGTATCAATTTCTACGATTGTATTGCTCGCAATGGGTCCCGCGGTACACTCGAATGGTGTTCAATAAAGGTTGTGCCATACGAACGGAACTACAGGCGATAACCATAGCAATTTCACAGCGAACGCTTTGGTATAGACAACCTTTATAATGACTTAGTCGCAGAAATCTTTTTATAGGGGTGTCTGTGAAAATATTGGAAATGCTATGTTCTATTTTTTCGTTTCTAACTCTAAAATCCTACTAAAAATAGACGCGAAAGTTTGTGAGGTTATATGGATGGATGTTTTTTACTTTTTCACTCAAAAACCACTAAACGGATTTTGATGAAATCTGGCACACAGATATTTTATAACCTGGATTAACATATAGAATACTTTTTATCCCGATATTACCACGGAGTCGAGACTTATACAGGAGAAACCGCGGGGTGCTGTTAATTCCTCTCTCTAGAGCCCTGTTCACTGGCAGCTTGGACCCTGTTCCTGATGCCGATGGGCGACTATTTTTATATTTTTAAATGCTTTTTATATCTTTTTTTTAAGAAATATTTAAAAATGTAAATTATATGTATTTATATGAAATAAAAATCTTTAAGTTAATTACCTACAGTTAACTTTCGTTTAATTTGATTATGCTATAAGCAGTTACTTTATACAAATAATAGACATTTGTCTGAAAGGGAGTTGGGAACTGAACTCAGAGGCAAAAGTTTGTTATAAATTCAATATTTCATTCATCCATCTGGAAACATCACGTTCTACGTAAAAGATATTGTATTATTTATAGAACAAACTAACTATGTATTAAGGCGATCTACCGATTTTCCTACAAAAATGACTAAGCGGCTTTCACCAGGAAACATATTTCAAAGGAAAAGAAAGAATTTCCGTATAACTGGAATAACTATACATTTAATGAGTCACTCACTATGACTCGAGTATATTGTAAGGGCGTTGTTACACAGTTTCTTTTTTATAATAAAAAAGGTTAAAGGTAAACCTTCTTTGATGTGACGTCACAATTGAAGGCTTTGGTTTTGACATTTCCTAAAATGGCTGTCGTATGTCGATAGCTATTTTGGCAACAAAAGAACAGAAAATACTCTGGCAACAATAGAAGAATAAAACTATTCAAACTAATTCAGGGTTTTGAAGTTACAAAGTTAATAAATGGGATGAGAAGGTTGAAAAGAGGAACAAATTACAGCAATAAGTTTGCCGTAATTGATTCCTCAGAGCATTTCTCCTCATTGTACTAATATTTTAAACGCGAAAGTTTGTGAGAAAGGATGGATGGATGGATGTTCATTACTCTTTCACGCAAAAACTACTGAACGGATTTGGATGAAATTTGGCACACATGAGAAACTCGTGGCTAAAGTAATAACAGACACACGGGTTGATCCATCAGGTTAAACTATGCTTGCCGGGGTTGGTCGGTGGACGGGTGACCATTTTTACATACTGATACTCCGCCGTGCCTCGGAAAGCACATTAAGCCATTGGTCCCGGCTGTCATTCGTGGATTCTTGACAGTCGTTACGAGTCGTCAGAAGCCCGAAGGTCTGACACCAGTGTTATCAAGGGGTATCGTATTACCCAGTTACTGGGTTGTGGAGGTCAGGCAGTCGCTCCATGTAAAATACTGGTATTCAGCTGCATCCGGTTAGACTGGAAGCCGACCCCAACATAGTTGGGAAAAGCTAGGAAGAAGAAGATTAAATCCTACCAATTGTCTCTTCCTACCAATTTGTACGCCATGATATGCGGCTGAACATGTTAGAACTTTTCTGTATCTCATTATTATCCTGCATGCAATGTATCATGTACACCATGTTTCAACAAATAAAATTTACTTACTTACTTACTTAAAATGTCAAAATAAATAAAAATTACTTAACCATTGAGGTATTATTGTACTAACTACCTCAATGTACCTAACCCATTTTTTATCCCTGCTGTTCATTTGTTTATCTGTCATGTTCATCACAGTCAATTCAGCCCCTATTTCATTCATCTAGATAAAGCCCTCACTCCACGTGACTACCCTAGGTCTACTGGCGCGGTTCCAACCCGTTCATGTAGCAACTATGTATTGAGATTACATAATGTAACATGCAGATTTTTTGGCAACCCTCGTGCAGCTTCAATTGATTTTTAAGAGGCCTCCTGTTAGTGGATGCGAATATGGCAGGTTAGGCAAGGGTGTGGGTATATTGGAGCCAATGTTGGCCATACCATACATCCCTGCTTTGTTATTTAGGTGTGTCGGAATAATTTAGTTATTTTTGAATGATTTGTATATTGTAATATTTTTTTCTCAACAAAAATAAACAATGTAATAATAGTTTCCAAAAAAAAAAAATGAAACCATACTTTCAGTATTTTTTGAGGAAAATTTTATTAATAAACTCATTAATCAAATATATTATGCAGTAAGGCCAATATCTCTGACCTAGTTGTACCCGTAATAATACACTGGCCGTCAAAACTTAGTACCACACTTTTGAAATTGCAATTAATATTAAACGTAAAAGTACACAAGATATTTAAAGTTCACTGATGAGTCTCGATTCTTACTATTCAGTTCCGATGGAAGGCGAAGAGTGTACAGGCGACCTGGTGAGCGATACATTCAAGCCTGCTTCTCAGAAAGAGTCCAATACGGTGAAGCCATCTGGCTGGTATCTCTTCAGAACGTCGCACAGAGCTAGTGGTCATAAAAAATGGCACCCTGTCTGGGGAAAAAATGCTCAAGAGATCCATAATGAATATGCAGGGCCATATTTAGTCGATGTGGCTGATCGATCGATACTCATGCACGATAACGCCCGGCCACACACCGTTCGGGTCGTACAACAGTACATTCAGGAGGTTGGTATCAATTATGGCTTGGCCATCACGAAGTCCTGATCTCAGCCCGATCCACCATGGCAATACCAGTTATTACAATGCAAATAAGGCGTAAAACATACTTAAAAATGTTGAGAGTTTTTTGCCAGTAATTTAACAATGGCTATTATTTGGTTTTTATCTTTTTTTAAGTTAAAAACGTTATCGAAAAACGATAAAAAAAGTTATGAAATTTTCCATAAAACGTTCGTTATTTCAAAACTCTATCTTCTATAGTTGAGGAGAACATACAATTTTAAAAGTGTGGTACTTGAAGTTGAAGTTTTGAAGGCCAGTGTAGATATGACTTGATATCCAACAACAAAAAATTTAAATATTTGGCAGCCTATTTCTTCTTTATTTCTAACTAAGCAATTAAATAATATCATGTTATAAGATACTGAAAATAAAAGCTAGTTACGCTTTTGCTCGCAGCTTCGCTCGCGTCACATTATAAATATGGATACTAGGCCTATTTGTTGAAATAATTACCTAGGTTCCATTTTCAAAAAGATCGCAGCGACCACTCGTCTCGCCATGGCACCCGCAACTGACAGAACAGCCGGCAAGGGCGATCGCTTCGGTACCCTAATTACGTAATACACAATCAATTCGTTTTGAAACAGATTACTAATCCATTGCTTGATAAGTTCGAAATTTAATTCTGCTCTGCAACGTAATTATCGCATTGAATGTTGTTGAACTGTCAAAATGAAACAAATGATCGCTATCGCATTGCTTCTGCAAGATAGGTAATAGCCCTGCGGGTCTCGTCAATGAGCGCATCTGTGTGAGTGTCCCGTTTCGAACGTTTACTACTTAGTTTCTGTACTGTCCATATTTATACTGTGCCTCCACGCGAGGAGGTCGGAAATTATCCCACGGGAACGTACTACCGGGATAAAAGTTTAGCTACTCAAGAATTTATTTGTATTCCACAATGTGTAGAGTCGTGAGTGTGATACACACTCACGAGAGTCGGCCGCGCGGCTCGGCCTGACGGAGCCGCTCGGCTTGGCCTCACAGAGCCGCTCGGCTTGGCCGCACGGAGCCGCGCGGCCTCGTACTGAGGTATTCAAAAAGAATAACACACCGGAATCTCGCAATTCTTTATGAATATATTAAAAAGGTGGTTGAAAATATCGCCAATAATATTCATGCGTGTAAAATGTACCGTTTTACATTTATAATGAAAGAACAATTCCGAATAATTGGCTCAGTTGGAACTCTTTTATTGTTGCAGAGTTACATACCTACTGTAAAATTTAAATATGTCGGTGCTTTGTTAACCATACGAAATAAACTTGAAATGTTTTTAGGGTCCTTTATATCCGAATGAAAAAACGGAATCCTTATAGTATCTCTCGTGTGTCTGTCTGTCTGTCACGGCCAATTCGCTCCGAATCTAAAGGACGAAGTGGAAATTTTGTACACATATCAATTTTATTTCAGTGACCTCTACTACAGTGTTACGTAATGACTGAATTTTGAATATGAGGGTCAGTTTTGGGAGACAAATAAGAAAATGCAGTGCGGGTTGGTAGATGTCACATGTCTTCGAATTTTTTGGTTCTAAGACATGCCGGTTTCCTCACGATGTTTTCCTTCACCGTTTTGAGAGCAGTGGTATGAAATTATTTACACAAAGTAAAGCGCCTGCTTGGGTTCGAACCCACGACCTACAACTCGTAAGTCGGGGCCGTTACCACTGGGCCACCACAGCTCTTTGTAAAGTAATAGCATACACCATTAACATAACATACTTCTAATGAGCACTCTCAGCCTAAAGAGTAATCTTCTTCGTTTTATTATTTATTTTTCTTATTTAGTATAAGAAAAATAATTGCGACATTGGCCCGATTGACGCCAGTTCATATAGGACTTTGAAAATACTTATGAGTATGAATAGGATCAGCTTTTGTTCCCGTCGCGTCAGCTGAAAACTTCGCTCTATCCATGAAAGTCATAAAGATGACTAACAACATGTTTTCGTAAGCATCATTGAATGGATTACTTGTGCACAAGTTATATATTCAGTGATGAGAAGTTTTAAATTATATAAAAGAGTCAGCATTGAACGTGAGGGATGTACTATATAGGAGCGCCGAGGTGTCGACTTTGTACGGCGAATTTGAGACATGCTTACTAGGAATACACAAATTGTTACCTCAAAACAAAATTATTATGAAAGACCGAAAAGAGACCAACAAATTGTTTATTTTGGGACTTTCATAATACTCTGACAAAGGTACAGATTCTTAGTGTTACCAACAATGCATGTATTGAACTATTGGTAGTAAATAATAATAGTATTTACAGGCAATTACAGACGTTGTTTTTTTTAAGCTATTGCATAGCTTCTATCGCGGGCCTTGAGCGTGGAGACCTAATCCAGAAATTCCGTAACGAAAATACCTGAACCTAAGGAGAGTGTTTTGTACTGAAAATTATGTTTAACTGCTTGACAACAAAGTTCAAATTTACTTAGACGAATGATACGAGAGTGTTGTATTGAAAATTATGTTTAACTGTTTGACAACAAAGTTCAAATTTACTTAGACGAATGATACGAGAGTGTTGTTTTGAAAATTATGTTTAACTGTTTGACACTATTTCTTGTATTCGGGTTAATATTTTACAATTGCATAAGTTGATAAAAAATGCTATGCAATAGCTTTGCCGCGGCAGTCCCCGAGTGCTACACGTCTTTTTTTTTTTTTTTTTAAACTTAGTATATTTAATAAGTTGTATATCAAAGGTTAGAACCAAAAATTCGAAGACATGTGACATCTACCAACCCGCACTGGGCCCACGTGGTAGATTATAGCCCACTCCCTCTCACAGAGAGGAGGCCTGTGTCCCAGCAGTGGGAACAGCAGTAGGCTGATGATGATGATATCAAAGGTTTAAAAAAATAGATTTTGAAGTTAAACTTATGGTAGTAACTTTAACAAAATAATGGACATTATTCACAAAAAAATATAGCGTGCGTATTTTGACCTTGACAAATGATGTTGTTGTTTGTTTGGCTGGGCAAATCATCGTCTTGTTTGATAAGTTGTCGTGTTAATTTAGTTCCCCGTTTCTCCAATAATAGGTCGATTTTTCAGTGATAGTGTTGAGTTGTATTAATGAGTTGAAGATTCTTACCGAGACGGTGACTTTTTGCGTTTTAGGGCCTGTTTCACCACTTACGATTAAGTTCTTATTAACTTACTTGGCACATAATTTCATAAAAATTTTGTTCCATTTTTGAATTTATTCGTTAAGTAGTGGCTATTCGGATATCGTGAAATAGGCCCTTATTGTTATAGATGTACACGTCTATTTCACCATCATATTTTGTGTTCTTTTTACCCCTATAATCTTACGAATATGGGGGTAATTTAAGTAAACTAGAAACGAATCGAAAAATACAATAGTATTAGTATGTAAAAGTAGCATGCGCTATTTTTCCGTACTAATACTATTGTAGATTCGTTTTTAGTTTCCATTCATTATGAAGGTCCAATCAGAAACCACTTTCAAATCTTTCCGCGTTGAAAAGTGTAGTGGAACTCAGTTGGATGGCAGCATAATCGAATTCAGTCCACACGTTTTTGTATGAAGTTGTCATTCTTCCGTTAGGAAGAAACCGTCCGTCCTTCCGTCCGTCCGTATCGTTGGGGTGTTCTGTGTGCATGAATCAGTACAGCCACCCGGGCAGAAGAAATATTTTTCATCACACCTATTCGAAAAACGATAATTGCCTATAGAGGATAGCGGGAGCAAAATCCAATATTGCTCCCATAGGAGTTTGAGGTTTCTCTCTTCTGATTGGTCCACTCCGTGCTTCTGATAGATTTGCGTAGTTAGGTTGGAGGCGATCGCGTGAATGTTTAGTGTAAAAAAAGTTTCGAGTTGGTAGGTACTCGTAGCTTTTTATTTTTCTCATAGGTAGTGTGGGAGGAAAGTTTTCTAAGTAGTGTGAAAATAATAAAATGTATTACGACTCAATTTGATTGTCAGTTATGCGACAGAAGTCAAAGTAAAAAGATCAAAAACCAAAAGAAACAAAACTTGAGGTTGAGGTGATGAGGTTGCTACAGTAGTGATGAAAAATTGTGTGTATCACTCGGGGACAAAATATTTTGTTCTCGGGTGGCGTATATTGAATTCCTCGCTACGCTCAGGATTCTACTTTAGAATCCTTCGCTTCGCTCTGAATTCAAAATAACGCCCTGGAAGAACAAAATATTACTTTGTCCCCTTGTAACACAAATAACTATTGCCGCCTTATTCGTGCTGAATCATGCCGAGCCGACCAATTGTGGTACGACATATACGGTATCAATGATTATTATTTTAGTCGTCTACTTATACGTTCTATTCATAACCGCTCTACATCATATTCATACTATAACGGGCCTATCACATTGTTTTTCTGACAAAGGAACAAAGAACTTTGCCGAGTCAAAGGCGCGCAAACAGTCGTGTAATGACAACTACGTAAGGGCGAGGGCATGAGGAAGTAGTTTGGCACGATGCCACGCCGATATTATAGTCATAGATAGTTATTAGTAGGTCTATGATCTGCTTGTATACAGGGTGGCAGTGACATCGACGCGAAGCCTGATACCATGGATTCAGTACATGATTCTGAACCCCCTGCGTAAAAATTTTTTGTCGGTTATTTAAAATACCTGTTCATTACATATATTTTGACCGCGTAGGTATTGCACTTTTCTATGAAACAGCAGATATTTTTTTTAATAATTTTTAATAATAATATCAACGTAGGGGGGTTTCAGAATCATGTACTGAATCCATGGTAACAGGCTTCGCGTCGATGTCCCTGACACCCCGTATAGACTGGAAATAATTATTTCGTAGATGCTGTTCTTAACTGTTTTTTTGTCAAAACTAGTGTAAGCTTCTATTTATACAACGTGTTCCTTTTGATATCACATAACTCTAGGCTATTAATGCGACCATGTCAAAGAATCACTAAAGTTGGACTCTTAATATTTTGACATTGAATTTGACATTGTACCTACTATTAATTTGACATAGTATTTATTTGTTGACATTATTTTAAATTAATTGACTCTTGAACTAAAAATTTCACTTCAATTTTAATTAGGCTTTTAAATGTATTGTTTTTGCATGTGATAATTTGTATTTAATATGTAATGTTCAACACAATGCTATTTGTTAATGAATAAACAAATGAAATCAACTGACATTATGAATTGTTTTTTTTATTTTTTCGTTTCCTTTTTTATTCAAAATAATTTGGCAAAATCACAATTATTTATGTAAAACACCCTTATCTGAAATATAAAAAAAACTGTTTTTTTTGTCGATAAAAAAAATTACAACGTCGCATTTTCTTAGCTATACATATGAATGATTGCTTTAAATGGAAATGATTTACTCGTACTTATTAACGAAACTTAGATACACATCGAGAGTCTAGTGTTATGTTATTTTCGAAACTATGTCTTTGGGTAAGCGGCAATGAAAATATTCAGAAAAAAAACTCTCAAATAATAACGGCGAAAGCGTCACTTTACGTAAAAAGATGCTCCTTAATTCGGGCTGTCATAAAAAGCTTTCACATAAACCTGAGGTGTAATAAAAATGATCTATGTAATTGCTTCAGTCCTAAACTCCTAACCTTTTCTTTGCACGAACTTGCCATAGTCTGTGTACTTTTAATCAAAGTGACGTGTCTTTAAGACCATGTGTGTTTACTTCGTTCTACAAGGTAACTATACTCCATTTGAAATAACATTAGACATTTAAACAAACCTTTTTAACCGACTTCCAAAAAGGAGGAGGTTCTATGTTCGACTTTATGTATGTTTATTTTTTTTTTTATATGTACATAGGTTCACCGATTTCTCCGTCATTTGATGACCGATTTTAAAAATATTTTTTTTTGTTTGAAAGGGTAAGCTCCCGTAGTGGTTCCATATAAATTTCATTAACTTTGCTTGGTTAATTTTTGAGTTAGCCTCAATAATACATATTTTTCCCACTTAGTTTAAATGGATGATATGATGATAACTTCTTGTTACTGTTATTTTCATAGCAATTGTGTGGGGTAGGTACCACAACAAAAAATTGAAAAATAAAACTTTTTACAAAAAAATAAAAACCGACTTCCAAAAACAAAACACTACAAAGTGAAAAATAACTTTAATTTCAGAAGTCTGTGGCAGTCTGTGGCGAAAACAAAAATTCAAAACCAGAGACACCGACTTCCGAATTAAAGTTATTTTTCACTTTGTAGTGTTTTTTTTTGGAAGTCGGTTTTTATTATTTGAAAAAGTTTTTATTTACAATTCGTTAAACATTCATTATTATTATTCCAGTTCGCTAGTTAGCCACATTTCATATTTCCATATATTGTATGGAAATATGAAATGTGGCTAACTAGCGAACTATATTACCAAATTAACCAAAACAGCGAGAACAGTGGTGGCCCAGTGGTAACCACTGCTCTCAAAACGGTGAAGGAAAACATCGTGAGGAAACCGGCACGTCTTAGAACCAAACATTTGAAGACATGTGACATCTACCAACCCGCACTGGGCCTGCGTAGTGATTAAAGCTCACTCCCTCTCACAGAGAGGAGGCCTGTGTCCCAGCAGCGGGAACATTAATAGGCTGATTATAAATCAAAACTGAAATATTTGACATCGATGCGACATTCTCACTTTCAGAGTAAACGCTCCTAAGAAGAATAATTATTTTCAAATTCGTTTGGATATAACCCGTTTAAAACGGGTCGGACCTATTATTAGATAGGTATTTTTCAATTAACTTAGTTCCAGGTTTACACCTATCTAACGTAGAATCGAACGTTTTAATCGAATTCTTCCCAGCATTTTATGCAGCAAACATTTTTCGTGCACACGTCGAATTTGTAGAAAAATAAAGGGTGCAAAATGCAAGTCAATTTTTCAACGCCCGTCCACAAATTGTGACAGTATTGTACAGAAAGGCCTCGAAATGGACTAGACGCCGTCAGTTGCGGTCTGGCCTGCCAACAGGCCATTAGGCAGAAAGAGCAACATAACAACTACATGGTGTTGCCAGATGGTTTGGAAATTCGAACACCTTTTGGTGTGTCAGTATTTCAAAGTGTAAAATTCGGCCATATTTTTCACGGTGATGGTGTTTTTTATAGACGCTCGTCATATTTTACTGCTATCAATCGTCAGGTTTGTTGTAGAAACATAACTTTTTATATGTATTATTTTCTACATGGCTTAATCTTTCCGATTAATTTTGGTAAAAATCGACCAGTCTCATAAGTCCGCCAAAGTCAAGTATTCGCATAAAATTGCATGCAAATGATTTACAATTAAACCAATCTTGAAACGATAAAGATCTGGACATCTTTCGTAATCATCACCAGACATCATCATCATCGGAAGTAAAAATCAACACACTCACACACAGTCGTGTGTAAGTATGTTGATTTTTTTTACTTCACAACTCAAATATTTATGTTAAAAGTGTGGTCATCATAGACGTAATTTTATTACCGCCGATTGTATAAAATGGCCTTCTTTTTGAAGTGGAAACTTCTTTAGGCGCGTTGAGCACTTTTTGGGATAGATAAAGCAATTTAAACTCGCGTCAGGCGTCAGGACACGTGACCTGATCGAAAATTACGTACGACGTAAGACGGAGGGAGAGTAGAATTTCTTGACTGCGCACTCTGTTTTTTTTGGAATTGTTTCAATGGAGCTACAGCTTTCGTTCTTGTACTGACAGCAAGCCACGTAAATGCCTTTTTTTTTTTTTTTGGGTGGGAAATCATCCAATGACTTCTCCCGCTCTGGGCGGAGCGGAAGGGCGTGTCAGACTCTTACTGACTAAAACCCACCCGTGTTCCTTCCCTTGCCTTGCCAGGGGCCACGGTTTCCCCTTGGGACTACCCGCAACCCCGGCAGAGCCACATAAATGCCTGACGTTTTCTTCAGATGGCGTTACTTAGTTTTCACTTACATCGGCAGTCTCCAAAGACTGCCTCGCATGTTTTTTTTTTACACAAAGGGGAGTCTCTTAGCCTGCATCTCACCTTATGGTAAGTGATGATCAGGCCGAAGGTGAAAGCGAGCTTCACCCGGAATTGGAAATAAGAACTGGTTATCTTACCTCTAAACAGATTTAGATAAGATAGTGGTAGCTAGCCAGGCAGACTTAGAACAATGCCTACTGCCAACCAAAAAAAAATTTTGGTACCGAACCCGACCTTTAGGTCTGAGACAGATTGTTTAACCACAAGACCACAGAGGTTGTTAAAAATATAACCTTTTTCTTCATCAGCAAAACCAATACATACTTGAAAGTTGACAATGAATTGCATAGCAACTGGCAACGGTTGGAACTGCGCTGTAATCTCTTGCCAACACAAATACATGCCAAAAATCGGGAACATACTGCTGAAGTGTCAAAAACTATTACTTGTATGAATACATTGGAAAATGGCGTTTATATAAACTTTGGCAAAGCCTCAGAATGTAGTGACAGCTTGTTATATTTAAAAAAATTGACACAGGAAATATTTTTCTCGAATAAACGGGTTGCTTATGTATGTAATGAATACTGTTATAACTTTTCAGGTTAGCAAAAAACCAATCTGCCTAGCCTTTTCCCAACTATGTTGGGGTCGGCTTTCAGTCTAATTGGATGCAGGTGAATACCAGTATTTTACATGGAGCGACTGCCTATCTGACCTTCACAACCCAGTAACTGTAATACGATACCCCTTGGTAAGACTGGTTGTCAGACTTTGGGGCTTCTGATGACCCGTGACGACTGTCAAAGATACAAGTGTAGCGGTTACACCGCCACATACGAACTACGCAGCAAAAGATATGACGTCACACAATACCTGCATCGCGCAGTTAGAGTTTACCGCGCGAAAGACATAGATAAGACTATTTGAAATCAACTTACGGGCAGTTGCCCGCCAGACATAACTCCCGTCTGGTTGGAGGATCCTCCCTTTTCTATGGTGGATGAACGAATTTTACACCCTATTCCTCATACCACTAAACAAGATCTACCATCTACGGAATAACCCCGGCAAGCGTAGCTTAACCTGATGGATGGATCCGTGCGGCTCGAGCTCCTCTCTACTAAAAGTGATAACAGCTGCCTATAGTTAGCTCAATACATCATGGTATTGTATTGACGTTGTGCCGACCTTAGAAACATTGTTTAATAGTGTCATGCTCTACTTGTTCTTTTATTGTTCTGTTATTTATGTAATACTACTACTAGTACCACAGTATAAATAAGTAACAGTATTAAATCTTCACAGCCGAAACAAGGCGTTTCGTAATCTCACAGTACGCAACAGTATCGATAGTGCGGCAGTCACGCACGAACGCGGAAGGTTTATCTGCCGTAGGTAATTATTTCAAGAACACTGCCAAGATATAATACTGTTACTTTGTTATACTGTGCTAATACTGAGTAAATCAGAACTGACCTTTATTATTCACCATAATTACCACATTAATTTTCAGCGTACCTAAATAGTGTAACTAGTTTTTCGCCACTATATTTTCAATCTCATAAGTTCATCTAGACGACGACTTAAGCTCATTTGGTCTTTTCATGCTCTTTATTAGTATCTATGTTCTTTTTTAAAACATTAAACAAATAATAATAATAGTTCTCCTGACCGAATTTCGACCATGGCGACCAATCTCAGCGGAGACTAACCTTCAGCGCGTGAGATACTATAATGCACAAATGTGTGCGCAGACACAGGTGCACTCTCTCTTCCCTCACTCTCATAGTCCGATGGGACGGCAATCCGACACGACCGGAGAGAGATCAGGCGCAGGGCCAACGGCTTAACGAGCTTTCCGAGGCACGGGGGTATCATACGAAAACTTACAGGGACTGTTACAAAAACTTTTTTATAGAAAAACCCAATATCACTTTGCCCGACCTGAAATCGAGCCCAGAACTACACACTTAGCCGTCGCGTTTGCCACCACGACACCAACTCAACATATACAAAGAAACTTCGATTTCCTGAAACTTCAGAAAGTGTTTAAACTAATATATCTCGTGGGTTCACACATACGACACCCGAAATTAATTTGCATAATACAAGCGATATCAATCAGGTCAGCCTTCGGGTAGCATTGATTAGGGACCGGTCAAATCAGTGTGTATTGGGTCTCTAGAACAATAGGGATGATTGACACTTGACACCTAAACATATTACTAAGCCACCTACCTGTACCTATAATAAAGCTGTCATTACACGGTTCAATTTTGATGAGGCAACTAAACTCAATCCCGTACATTTATACTCTTTCTCTTTGTTTTCGTGTGGTAAGTGACTAACCTGGTGTCAGAGTTTTTATACCACCCATGGTTTTCTGACTTGGCTTCACATTTATAGTAATAATATTAAAAAGAGGTAAAGTTGTTTGTCTGTTTGTAAAAGGAAGACTCTGAAAATAATCATCCAATAACAAATATTATTTCATTGGTAGAAAGCTGCACTAAAATAAATAAAATAGAATAAAGATTTATATCTCACACTATCCTTATGCTGTTTAGCATTGGTAGAAACTTTATTAAGAAAAATGCACGGTTTCCAGGGGTCAATAAAGCATTGGTTTCCTAGGAAAGTGGTTCCATCTCATCTGTAATTTTCACCAGTATTTAACTTAAAGGTGTCAAAAAACGCTCTTTATTTGGACAGCAGTTATTGAGAGACCGTTCACCGCTTTCTTACGTTACCATAGCTTAAGCAGATGAACGCATAACGTTATAGAGTGAACATAAAAGTGAATCATTCACCTTCATTACTGCGTATTCTACCAAAGTGAATCAAATTGGTAGAACCGTGTAATATTGCCTTACCTAATGTAAACGACACGTGAATATTTAATCAAGGTATCCTGTAACATGTTGAGTTATCGGTCGAGCAGTTGATGTGGTAAAATGGTTTTTGATGTGGTGAAATATTGCCTTTATCTGAAACTTTGTTGGTAACTCAACCTTGCATGATTTTTTTGTCGACTCAATTGAATAATATGTTTTATTTAAATAACAAGTCCAGGTGACTTAGAAACGGTTTCTATGTTTTTCATTTTGAATATTGCCAATGTAATCCCAGTATCTACGCAAAAAAGTTTTAATTATGAAGGTTAGTAGTAAATTTTTTAACCGACTTCCAATAAGGTGGAGGTTCTATGTATTACTCCGTTGAGGTATCTATGTATTCATTTAGTACATGAAGCCTGCGCGGTGGGCCCATTTTAATTTCATTAATTTTGCTTCTGTAGTTTTGAAGTTAGCTTCAATAATAAGTATTTTGCGCACTAACACCCAGTTGCTCAAAGACTAACATTAATGCCCCATTACGTACTGGATCATTAATTTAATCAAATAACCATTAAAATCGTGTCTAATGTTGCTTTCTGTAACAAGTTAATTGAAGATTAGTATTTAATGACAGCTTTACAAGGTAAAGTTCGTTTCTGCAACTTGCTGTTAGTATATAATATGCTCAACTGTCCGAAAGACTGATGCAGCTCGATAACAATTAAAATTGTATTGTGTCTCATTAGTGACAGTCAAGCGGGTGGAAAATCACTTAGTCTAATAACTTCCTGTCACTGTTATTTACATGTATGCAGGTAGTGGTATTAAAATTTTTGTGGGGTAGGAACCACAATTAAAAAGTGAAAAATTAAAACTTATTTAATAAAAACAACAACCGACTTCCAAAAACAACACTACAAAGTGAAATATAACTTTAATTTCGGAAGTGTGGAATTCTAGTCTGGGTTAGAATATTCGTTTTTTGCCACCGACTTCTGAAATTAAAGATTTTTTAAACACCACCTTTAGTTAGTATCCTTATTTCTTTGTAAACAGACGATTGTATATGCTGTTGGTGTCCTTTAATAAATGAATTCAAAATTAAGTTTGGTAAGATATCGGTTAACGCAGCGTCATAAACACACTACACTACAGGTAAGATACAGGTATATTACCACATATTATTCGACGATCTCATCTCATGCGGGTAAGACATTACATAATACAAAGTTTACCCGTCTAACTGTCTTTGAGTATATCCGTAACTATCGAACTAGCAATCTCGATGAACTAACTTCGACAAGATATCGAGATTGATTTTCATTGTGATAGAGATTGCAGTGCAATATAGAATATTGCTTTGTCTTGTGATTCTGTTTTATGAGAGATGAGAATGTATTGCTCTTTGGCTTTGAATGTTGTAGTGATCAGAATAAGTAGTTTCTGATAAACGTGATTTTAAATCAACACTTCCTTTGCATGACAGCGAAATAAATCTTGGTATCTATAAACCTTCAGCTGTCAATAACGAGACACAATAGAATTTTAATTGTTATGCCCACCTGATGTCCACTGTAACCGTCAAGCGTCTAAGACACTACTACAGCGTCTTCTGCAATCTCAAATAAATATTGCTCGTTAATAGTTATAGGATTTAACATCATAATTGAAATAATTACAAACATAAATAGATGCTGCCTATCTCCAAATACCTACATAAATCTTTACACGGAACGAAAAGCTGAATCATTTGAAATATAATTATAAAATATTAATGGATTGAGCTGCATCCTAGTTGCGTAATACACGATCAACCACAATCTGAATAATTTTGAAAGAGATTGCTAATCCATTGCTTCATAAGTACGAAAAAAAATCTGCTCTACAACGTAAATAACGCAATGGATGTTTTTGAACTGTCAAAATGAAACAGATAAGTCTTAATCGTTTACCGAAAATATTTTCGCAATTATATAGCTGAGTCAAACGGTTAATTAAAACAACAAACACAGAAGGTCGATGACGCATTATTAAGATTTTAAATAATAATGATATTAGAGGGAAGTATCAAATTGGTATTAGCGTTGAACACCATTCGTTGTACCTAATTACATTGGAAATCTATTTGTTTTAATCTGGACGCTCTCATTATTGATACCTTTTAGGGATGCAACGTTTTTTGACATGACATACCCCTAATGTTTTAGTCACACTGAAAAATCATCATCGTCAATCGTCATCATCAGCCTACAGTAGTCCACTGCTGGACATAGGCCTCTACAATTGCAAGCCATTCAGCTCGATTCTCGATAACTCTCATTCAGCTGCTACCAGCTATCCTGCGAAGATCATCGCTTCACCTAGCCTGAGGGCGTCCAACTTTACGTTTGCCGATTCGCGGTGTCCACTTAAAAACACGTCTACCCCAATGGTCATCGTAACTAAAAAATACCCGAAAATAAATAAAGATGAAACGTATAATTATATAGTCTTATTTTAGTCTATTTTTAGAAACAAATCGACACCAGCAATTTACACTGGCCTAACTTCAATTTTGGGCAATTTCCGTTTTTAATGCCAAATTATTTATATTATGGACTTCAATTTCAATTCAATTAGAACCAAAACAACAACATTCCTTGTATTGTCAAGAGAACTGACAACAGCGAAAATTTCAATAAATTATCATTATTAATAAAAAAGTTATTACATTTTTTCTTTGAAATGCCTCTGGTGTAAAATCGACTTTTTTCAAGTTAGAATTGTGTTCATTGCTGGTGTAGAAATATGAATTTAATTCCACCCCTTTCTATTTCACAGCTTTTCTGTCAGTTGCCTTGGAGCTGAGAGCACTCTGCAGCTGAGAATATGAATATAATCTTGCATTGCATATTGTATTTTAAATAGAATAGGGGCAAACGAAATACTCTGTTGCTTTGTATATTATGTATTATATAGCCATATACGACTTCAAAATTAAGAGGTGCAAGGGATATTAACACTAAAGTCTATTCAAGTCCTTGTTTCTAATTGATGTTATTTAAAGTTATTTAAAAAAAACAGCTTTGTTTACCTCTTTGGAAATTAAATTGCGAACGCGATATACTGCACGCGTTAGTTTCCAACTATTTGCCAGTATACTATAGCAGTCTTTGCCAACTAACTAAGTTATTTGTTTGTGAGATAATTTATTTGACATTTATAATAGCATATCATCTCGAAAACGTTCACTTTTCACTATACTTGGTAATCAAAATGGATGCTAACTTTTCTCCTGGCATAGTCCTTTTACGACACCAACCAGAAAACCTATTCTGTTCCGACAACCACAGACAAAGCACTCAAGAATCTGTAATAAATAAAAATCAAACCAATAACTTGTATCGATTGACAGCCCTGACAGTAGGTACAATCGAGGCGTGAAATTAGATGAGTGCCATAGTGTTAATAGCGGGGAGTGCGGACCATTTGCCACAGTATTCAATTACATTATGTGTTTTGTATGTGAAAGTACCTTTTGTTTGGCTAAATTAATTCATTCTATTTTGGTGGCGATAAGCCTGGCGTATTTGGTAAAAAGCGTGTGAGGATATAGATCGTAAAGGCTTAAATCTGGTAACCTACATAGGTGGCCACGGTATGGTGCCGTTTCGGGATATGTTTTTTTCTGGAAATAACTGCTGTACTACATTTATGGACACATTAACAGTATGAGCTGTGGCCCCGTCCTGCTGGAACCATGTGATTCGGTTGAAGTATGCAGTATTCTGTTGTTCCAGTCTAAAAAAGTAATTTAATATCTCGGTATATCTCTTCGAATTCACAGTAACAGTTTGGACAAGAAATAAGGCAGAAACCATAACATGTTCAACCATTTCGTCCATGGCTACCGTTAGTGTAGGTCTATGTGCCGATGGGTCCCGGCAAAGTTGATGTAGTGATTTAACTTTAGGTGGTAGGAGGTAATTTTAAAATGTCAAAAATCTATCTGTCTATCGTGCATGGTGATTGTAGACCAATGATTTTACCAGTTATGAATTGTCAAACTCAAACTCAAACTCAAACTCAAAGCATTTATTTCAAATAAACCAATTATAGGCACTTTTGAATTGTCAAGGGGTCGGTCAGTCAGAAAGATGAAGCTAGTTGCCCATTCCAAAGCGTAGTAGGTTCCTATGGAGAAGAACGGGCAAGAAACTCCACGGACACTCTTTTAAATCAAAATATTGTTACAATATATTGGTTACATCATTCATGTTGAAATTAAACATGTGAGAACAATGTAGAAAGACGTGCAAGTTAAAAGCGTCCGTAATAAAAACAATTAAAAAATTAAAAATTAAAATAAGCCATGGCAGCTAAGAGATGACCAGTCCCTACTGACGGCGCCCGTTCACGAACATGACGCATGGATCAGCACCATTTAGCTCAACCATTTTGAAGGGAACTTAATGATCCAACACACACGCCACCACCAGCGAGACATTTAAGTGAGTATGACATACTCTCAGCCATCAGGGCTCATTCAAGTCAATGAAAGACATACCCAGTAAATGGTAGTTTTGTAAAATGGTCACAGTGCTCACACATGTGCTATGCAATTATACAATACTAAGAGATTGAATTTATACAATGCAAAGTTAGTTTTTGCAATCTTCAGTGGCTCCAACAATATTTTCGATGCTAATCAACTAGTTTATGCGCCCTTGTGGAGCTGGACCAGCGTTGAGCCAAGCATTTTTGTCAGCGATGTAATCCCCCAACTTATAATATGCTTGGCAGCATAGTGTGCGTTTTATACAAGATTTAAATTTGGTTTCATTTAGTTCGAGTATGTGAGGAGGTATTTTATTGTAACATTTTAAACAGTACCCCATGAAGGATGAGTTTACTTTAGCCAGTCTGAAACCAGGTTGAACTAATTTGTCCCTATTTCTAGTACTATAATTGTGCCTTTCACCTCTTTTACTGAAAAGATTAAGATTTTTCCTAACGTACATGATGTTTTCGTATATATATTGACAAGCTACTGTCATGATGTTAATATTTTTAAACAGCTCCCTAAGAGAATCGCGCCTACGGAGACCATATATTGCTCTGATGGCTCTTTTCTGCAGAATAAAAATAGAATCGATGTCTGCAGCTCGTCCCCATAGTAAAATACCGTAAGACATGATACTATGAAAGTAACTGAAATAGACTAGCCTCGCGGTATCTACATCAGTAAATTGACGGATCTTTCTTACAGCATATGCTGCTGAACTTAGCCGTCCTGCAAGAGAGGTTAAATGAGGACCCCATTGCAGCCTGGAGTCGAGCGTAATCCCCAGGAAAACAGTTTTATCAACGAATTCTAGTTTCTCCTTATTCAATACTATATCACAATCAGTACTTTTAACATTCGGTAAAGCAAATCTTATGCATTTAGTTTTTTTTCCATTTAACACTAAATTATTAGCAGTGAACCAATTTTGGACCTGCAGTAGGGCGTTATTTACGTCGTCAAAATTTGATGCACGTCTATTTATCTTAAAAATTAGGGAAGTATCGTCAGCAAATAACACCATTTGTGGTTGGTTTTTTAATAAATGGGGTAGATCATTTATATAAACTAAAAAGAGGAAAGGACCCAATATCGAGCCTTGTGGAACACCCATTTTTACTTTTAGACCGAGTGAATTGACACCATTAATTTGAACTTGCTGTTGTCTATCATTTAAATAAGATTTTACTAAACTGAGCGCAAGTTTACCTAGTCCGTAATGCTCAAGTTTCAAGAGTAAGGTTTCATGATTTACGCAGTCAAATGCCTTCGAGAGGTCACAAAAGATTCCTATGGCATCTTGGGCCTCCTCCCACGCTGTAAATATGTGTTTTAATAAGCTGACCCCGGCGTCAGTCGTACAACGTCCTTTGGTGAAACCATATTGCTGATCGTGTAAGATTTGGTTGGTGTTAAAATGATTAAGCATTTGGTTGAGCATTACCTTTTCGAACACCTTGCTGAATACCGGCAACACGGATACTGGTCTATAATTGTTGGTGTCTTTACTGTCCCCAGATTTAAAAAGTGGTATAACCTTACTATATTTCATTAAATCCGGGAAGACTCCTTGGTCCACACATAAATTAAATATTAAAGCCAAATATGGTGCAATAGTCTCGATTATTGATGTACAAACTTTGATAGATAACCCCCATAGATCTTCGGTCAATTTGATTTTAATTTGCCGAAAAGCTTTTATAACGATCATAGGGTTTATATGTTTAAATTGAAATTCAACCGGGCAGCCTGGAACGTTTGCTCTTAATAAATCAATTGAGACCTCGGGTGAAGAATTTAAAGCTTCCGTCGTTTTAGATGGTATATCAGTAAAGAAATGTACAAATTCTTGAGCTACTTCTAAGTTAGAGCTTATGGCACCGCGTGAAGTCTCCAATATGTACTCACTGTTCCGTATTTTTTTCCTATTAGTTTCATTATTTATGACTTTCCAAACTGTTTTTATTTTATTTTCTGCTGATTTGATCTTGTTGCTAATGTACAGGGCTTTAGCTATCTTGCAGGTATTTCTAAAAATTTTGGAATATGTAGCAACATACTTGTTGAAAGTTTCAGTGTTAATGTAAGGTTTAAGGCCGTACAGCTCGAACAGTCTTTCCCTACTTATCCTTATACCTCTTGTTGCCCAGTCACTAAATATAAAATTGGGGCAAATATTTTTTGTTTTCTTTTCAAAGGTTTTATTGAATTCTGTATCCACTACTGAAAAGAAATCCTCATACAATTTATTTACATCGGAACTATTAAGGCCCAGAACGTTTAATTTATTATTTAAGGTACTATTGAATCTATTTAATTTGCCAGTTGTTATTGGTCTAAATTGTATTTGCACTTTTTGCAAAGGTGTTTTAAACTTAAAAGTTACCGTTTGTCCACTGTGATCAGACGGCAAATAATTTACGATGGATTTAGCTAAATAATCACAATCGCAGAAGACATTATCGATACAAGTAGCAGAAGTTGGAGTTACTCTAGTCGGTTCTGTAAAAATATTAGATAAATTGAACGATTTAAAAAGGCTTAGTAATCTACTGCTATTTAAATTATTTTCCAGAATATTAATATTAAAATCACCACAAATAATTGCGGCTTTGTTACTGGATGCAAGTTTTGCTAGGACATCTTCCATTATTGACTCAAATAAAGAAAAGTTCTGATAATTAGGGGGTCTGTACACACACACTACAACATGCTTATCCAGCTCAACACAGGACAGTTCAATGCAATGTTCAACTGATAAATCAACTATGTCATTACGTTGCTTAGATTTTAAACAATTTTTTATTAGGATTAGAGATCCTCCGCGTAGCATAGATTTACGATTAAAACAACTGCCCATACTATAGTTCTCATAATTAATTAGCATTTGGTAATCCTTTAACCAATGTTCAGTAAAACAAACAATGTCATACTTTGTTTTTTCTAAAAACAATTCAATTTCTAATAATTTGGAAGAAATACCTTGAATATTTTGATGAAATATTTTCAAGGCATTCTGCTGATCTCCTTTTTGATAATTATTTATTTTAGAGCCAGAAGACACCTTGTTGTTGTTAGTTATAAGAATATTCTTACTGGTACCTTCTGTTGTCTTACAAACTAGTTTAAATCCGGAGTAGACCCCAAGACTTCAATGTCATCACCAGGCAGTGAGCTCATAGTGAGTGAGGTACATGGAATCTCCTTCGTACAATTTGTATAAATATTTATAGCATTTGAGCTACATTTATTCAGGGTCACAACTTTATCATTAGTACTATTACTAACCATTGTGGTGTTAATAACACAAGACTTAGACATACTACCTATGTCTGAGTTTATATAAAAAGCTAATAGCCTTGCTATTATGTGTCTAAAAATAATAGGCAGATACACAGTACCCCTAGTCGATTTCAACGTTTCCACAAAAATGTTGGTGTCAAGAAATACAAACTTGTCACTATTATGACTAACTAAAAAGTGCATATGGTTATTAAGCATATGAATATAATTATTTTGTCTGTTCGTCAATCTTTCAAAATATGGGAAAGCACACAATATTATTTTACTGCAATTTAACTTTAGCAACTCAGTTACACAGTCAGTAATTTCTTCTTTTTTTACATTAGAACTATTACCTACAAATACAGTAATGTTGGTTTTAGGATTATATACCGTTCCAGTTACTGATGCCATTATTTGTTTGTAGGTTGACCCTGGCATACAATAATTTTGTGTAGAATAATGCAGGTTGTTACTAATTAATTTACCTAATCCTCTTCCTATACTATCTGAGAACATAACTGAATTATAACAATCATTACTACTGAAAGATGGAAAACTATCAATCTCAGGCTGTACCAATTGAGATAGATTGTGTACTAAACCAGATAAATCTTGGTTGAAGATACAATCTTGAGACAAATTCTCAGTCTGGGACGGGTCCTCCGTTTCCTCAGGCTGGACAGCATCAGGGTTTGAAACCTTCTGACAAGTACACTGACACATAACTAACTCATTAGCAGCAAGAATATGTTCTTTAATTTGGTTCTGAGAACCCACATATTTAATGTAAAGGGAACTAAGTCTGCCCTCAAGTACATGTATGTCAGACTGTAAGCGCTGTGTATCAATTTCATAGATTTTTTTGCTGTCTTCTAATTTGATTTGATAATTGCTTAATTTATTGATTAGATCAACACGTTCTTTTCTCTTAGGAATATTCTTGGAAAAGTGTTTCTGTTGTTTTCTAATTCGATTACATTTTCTGATTATTCTATTCAATTTTGCATATTTTTTTATTTTCCTATGACTAACTTTATAACTATAATTCTGTTTTAGCAAAGAATCTTCAGTAAGATCAATAGTTATTATAGGATTAGGATTACAATTAATATTTAATAATTCATTATATAAGTGGTTAGTTTGTTTAACCTGAGAACATTCATTTTCTTTCTCTAACTGAATAATACGACTATTAGCATGAATTAATTCGTCTTCAAGGTCCCTAACTTTGCTTAAAGCCTAATCATATAAATTACTACAATTACTGAAACCATCCGTGACCACCTTCAGTTGATCGCGTTCATCAACAACATTCAGATATTGCTGATGTAGGTCTACCAGCTCCCGTTTAAGGCTTGAGTTTTTGTCGACTATCTTCTTAACTTCCTCCTCACTTTCGTCATTCTCTTGTAACAATTGTTTACATTGGAGGTTCGACGCTTCAAGTTTTTGGAGGGCCGTTCTTAATTTAAGCTCCATATCCTGAGCAGTAGCCTTACGGGTCATCACAGGCATGGTTTCAGGATTTGTTACTGAAATTAGAATAAAGAAACGGTGAGAACAAGTAAGACAGACAATATAAATAAAGGTGGAAATGGAAGGAAAAATGGGAGAAGTAAGAGTTGTTTAGTGGTGAAATAAGGTAGGCTACTGAATTGGTTTGAAGAGCTATTATCAAAGCTATATTATTATCAAATTGAATGTACAATTTTGATGCTTTTATCACTTTAGGATTTTACTTTTCCTTATGTGGGTAGGTTGACTAGATTGTAAAGATATAATTATTTGATTTTAACTTATAACGACAAAGCAAAAAGAAAGATCATGAACGTTTTTATTGTTGAAGTTATAATAAAGATTGATTGAGAATAAAAGAAGCTTCGCTAAGATACGTTTTCTACGATGTAAACAACGCGATTTAGACCCAATGCAGAGTGCTAAATCAGCGAACTATTTATGTTAAGACTTAACGAGGACATGTAACAGAGTTAAAGTGACGATTGTGTGCTATTATATAGTAAAAGTAAAACAATACTCCCCGTTTAAATCCGTAGTTCGATCGTCAGCTGTTGCTTTTAGGTTACCGGCTTGTAACCAAACACAGTTGTACTTCATATATTAACAGGAAAACAATAATCCTGAGTATTTATGCGGTTATATAACGTTTACACATAAAATTACACCTTAATTTTACTTAATTACTAATTAAAATTAATTTTAAAATACGGAACAAAAATTTGACATGTCACTCGGGCAGTGTTGCCACTTTTTTCAATCGGGGTTTTGTGTTTTTGCAGTCGGGGTTTTGTGTTCTAAACTAATATAATAAAGACAAAAGATTTGATTTTTCGTATGTTTGTTTATAATGGATAAACTCAAGAGAGAGATCTTTCTTCCTGGATGTAAAATAATTTTCTGAAGGAACTTAATGTTTCTTTTTTTTTGGGTTCCGCACTTCAACAAGAAAAAACGGAACCCTTATAGGATCACGTGTGTCTGTCTGTCCGTCTGTCACAACCAATATTTCTGTGACCCAAACACGGACGTGTAAACGTAAATAAATTAATTTTGAATATGGGGTCACTTTTGTGGACGGAGCAAACAATAAAAAAAAAAGTGTTATAAACTATACTGCGTGATAGTTAATTAACTCAGGCGTGACTTTGCGGAAATCCATTATAAAATACAATAGACGATGTATATTTAGTAACTTAATCCACTTAACTGTTCTGTGATGTGTGATGTGTGTATGTGTGGTGTGTGTGTGTGGTGTGGTGTGTTGTGTGTGTGTGTGTTGTGCCCGACCACAAATCACGCAATTGATTTTGCTTATTGCACTGATAACGATCCTAGCCGAGGTGGGCCGATAAGCGATCCTATATAAGTGGGGTGGTCCGGCGGTTGAAGCTCACTTTGCGTTCGGCTCGTGTCGTGGCAACACTTTGTGTCCGAGTTTGCAACAAGTCAATCGTCATCCTGAGGATGCCTCGTTGAGAGGCGAAACACGTGTCGATTTCTTACAGGGTTCTCTAAGACTCTTTAAGAACAGTTTAGCGGATTAAGTTACTAAATATACATCGTCTATTGTATTTTATACTGCGTGACATATTAACCGCTCAAGTCCCACCGTGGCCACAAAAAATGCGCCCTCCTTGAAATCCCACCGTAGCCATATGGCCACTACAGGTTCACGCGGCTTATATCACTATTTTTACTGCGAAATAATGACTAATATCATCGGTGGGCTGTTTCTCTCTATGGCCTGACCGATATTCTCGTCAATTAGAAGTAAAATTACCAAAAAATTACAGGTCGCACCGAAAAATTCTGAAAAATGTCAAAAGTGACGTAATGCGCGCGTCAGTGTCAAACCGCGGGGCTGAAGGTTAAAACGGTGTATAATCATCCGACTGTCAGCGGTTAAACTTGATGCGAGGATCCCAATTTAAAATATATTTTTTTAAATAAATTCTTATAAAGATATTTAATCAAATAAATGAAAATTGACCATACCCACGCTTATTTTTGAAACTACTGGGCCAAAAATTTTGAAAAAAAACACAGCATGGTTCTTTACTCATAGATTACAGAAAACTTATAAAAAAATATGGTATTAAAATAACATGGTAAATCTCTCAATATTGCGCGTACAAACTTTTGCAGTTGGAACGTATACGAGAACATCTTTTCAACTACAATGTTAAGTTTGTATTATTTTGGAATAATTTCATCCCAACTACGGAACCCTTCATTGGGCAAGGTTCGACACGCACTTGGACGGTTTTTTAGAGTAAGGTCTGCATGCAATGCGTGCTTTAAACCGGAAACAATACGAGCATAAAATTACAAAGCCTAACCAAAAGTACTTAGAAACATGATGTTATATGAGGTATGCAATTTCTGCATCAAGCCCGTGAGAGCTGTTTGGTGAACCACTCTGCCACATAACAATCAACTTAATTGCTTGAACAACAAAGTTCAAACTCGCTATTCAACCGTAAAAATTTCCGTTCGATGTGACAATACAAATTGTAATAGCGGAACGCCGGTTATGCAAAAAGGGCATAACTGAACAATAACGTTACTGTAATTTGAACTGTAACGTTGTGTGATGTGGTTTATTTTTGTGTGTATAGTTAGATATTTTAATTTTTCTCCGGTAGCTGTGAAAAGTAGCACTTGATGTAGAAATATGAGAAAATGTTCTTGAATGCAGTAGTTTGTTCTGTACAGGGCTTGACGCGGTTATTGCTTGGCTTATTTTAAATGAACTGTAAATATAATATTTGATCAAAATGATAGAATTGTTTTTGTTTATTGGTAGATTGGAAGTAAAAACCTTAGTACACTACGCGATATTCAGGGATGCTTTCCCTAAATCGGGATGGTGTGAAGAAAGGGAGGAAGATAATTAAAAAAGCGGCCAAGTGCGAGTCGGACTCGCCCATGAAGGGTTCCGTAGCAGCAAGTAACATAATATAAAAGTTCTTGTAGTTCGTTAAAGGTAAATTGCGGTTTACGATTTATGACGTATAAAAAAAAACTACTTACTAGATCTCATTCAAACCAATTCTCGGTGGAATTTTACATGGTAATATATATCATTTTTAAGCTATTGCATAGCTTCTATCGCGGGCCTTGAGCGTGGAGACCTAATCCAGAAATTCCGTAACGAAAATACGAGTACCTAAGAAAGAGTGTTTTGTATTGAAAATTATGTTTAACTGCTTGACAACAAAGTTCAAATTTACTTAAACGAATGATACGAGAGTGTTGTATTGAAAATTATGTTTAACTGTTTGACAACAAAGTTCAAATTTACTTAGACGAATGATACGAGAGTGTTGTATTGAAAATTATGTTTAACTGTTTGATAATAAAGTTCAAATTTACTTAGACGAATGATCCTTGACTATTAATAGTTAAATTAAAACCTTTTTATTAGTTTGATGTTCCCATTACGTTGTGTCAAGTTTTAAAAACTATAAATGTGAATAACAGTTCCTGTCAATGTCATCATTGCTATTTCTTGTATTCGGGTTAATATTTTACAATTGCGTAAGTTGATAAAAAATGCTATGCAATAGCTTCGCCGCGGCAGTCCCCGAGTGCCACACGTCTTTTTTTTTTTAGTTTTATCATTCTCTTATTTTAGGAGTTACAGGGAGGGGACACACATTTTACCACTTTGGAAGTGTCTCTCGCGCAAACTATTCAGTTTAGAAAAAATTATATTAGAAACCTAAATATCATTTTTGAAGACCTATCCATAGATATGCCACATAAGTATGCGATTAATGAAAAAAAAAATTGTAGTTTCAGTTCTAAGTATGGGGAACCCCCAAAATTTATTGTTTTTTTTTCTATTTTTGTGTGAAAATCTTATGCGGTTCACAGAATACATCTACTTACCAAGTTTTAACAGTATAGTTTAAGAACTATTCTGTTGAAACTTCTACTAGTTTCGGAAAAAAGTGGCTGTGACAAGTCCGTATGTCACAGATGGACATGTCGAATCCATAAGGGTTCCGTTTCTTGCCATTTGGCTATTGAAACGCTATATTATTTGCGACAATTTAGATAACGAAGACATTTGTATCAGAATTCCTTCTCATTATTTAGTTTTATAATTTAGAAATGGCGTAGTAAATAAAAACGAGACCGCCTCATGTTTCTACTAAGGCGAAGCTGGGCGGTGCAGAGCAGAGAAGACAAGTGAAAAGTGGTGAGTGTTCCCACTGAAGTGGAGCGGAGTGGAGTTTACTGAAGCGGCGTTGAGCGAAGATGCGCCGATTTTACACTCTCTTACAGAGATCAAACGGTACGCTGTCGTTTAAAAAAAAAATGCGGTTTTATATCTTTCTCTACTAGAAGTAAAATTGACTGCCCCGCTGCTTTCCGTTCAACACCGCTTTGCTCTTCTCCGTTTTTTCCCACTCGGGATCGCATGCTCAATTGCTCATATATTTTATACGAAGTCCGCTCAGCTCCGCTCAGCTCAGCTCCACTCCGCATACATTGCTTCTACCGAAGCGGAGCCTAGATTCCGAGCATTGTTATTGGTTAATTCATGCACCGCTAAGCTCCACTCCACCCAGCTCCGCCTCAGTGGAAGCGCACACGTAAACAGCTCAACCTACACCTATCACCAACGATGACAAACTAAAGTATCATATGTAACGTTTTCGCAAAAAACAATTCTCTAACTGAATCACAGGGTGTCGACACGCTCCAGTTTTGCTGACTCAGCGAATTGGTCCACAATGATTGATTGGGAACCGTCCTGAAAACTAATAAACTTGAGCTAGGGGCGCGAGTGATAATATAATAGGACAATGTGTTAGGAACTTAGGAACTTTATGTTGTCTTTTTCTTTAATATTTATAGATTTTATCACGCCTCTATTCTTCAAAGGGTAGGCAGGCAGTTTATGGTTTAAGAGGCCTATCACAAAATTGCATTTTGACAGTTCGAGCAGCCGACGCATCGCAGCATTTAGTAGCAATTTGGCAGTTGTAGTTACGTTTATTTTGAGTTACTTATATAATAATTTTTTTCGTTTTAAGTAGGTATTCAATTTTAATTTCTTATGAAGTAACGTTTATTGTGGTATAAATTTTAGGTAATAATATTAATTTAGTTAGGAGAAATTTACAGTTAATTCTGAGCGTTTTTATTATTATGAATGGGTTTTTTTTCGAATGGCTGCTACACACAGTGCCAGCGGCCTTGCCGCAAAACGGCAAAGCCGCAGAGAGAAACGCAAAGGAAATGAAGGCGCAAAAGCCGGTGGCACGTACCGCGCGGCAAAAGCCGGCGGCTAAGCCGCCGGCACTGCGTGTAGGAGCCATTACGAAAAGAACCGTCAAGAAACACCCAGGTTTACCCAAGTCAATGAACAAAATCCAACCTAATACCCAGAAAATAAACTTGCACAAAAGAAAAAGCATTTTCCTTTCTCTTACAAAAAGAACATTCGCTTCCACTGTAAATCCAACGGGGCAGTTTCAACTGATTTTAATCCTTCAGAGCGAGCTAAATTGATGTATCTTGAGCCCCTTCGCGCCATGTTACTCGTATGTAGGGTAACCAAGCTACCGAGTCGTGTTTGAGTTTGACTGGGAAAAAGAAAATGGAAACGTATGGTCACATTGGTCACTGGAGTTACCTACTTGTAGGATGTGTTACAGTTGGCGCACTTTTTTTATGTTGGCTGTGATAGCTCGAAAACGCCGTACGAGTCGATCCATCAGGTTAAGCTACGCTTGCCGGGGTTGTTCCATAGATGGTTGACCATCTTTACATACCGAGACTCCTCCGTGCCTCGGAAAGAACGTTAAGTTGGTCCCGGCTGTCATTCGTGGATCTTTGATAGTCGTTACGGGTCGTCTCAAGCCCGAAAGTCCGACAACCAGTCTTAGCAACGAGTATCGGGTATCGGGTTACCCAGTTACCGGATTGTGTAGGTCAGAAAGGCTATCGCCCCATGTAAAATACTGGTATTCGGCTGTGTCCGGTTAGACTGGCCCCAAAATAACTGGGAAAAGGTTACACAGATGGATAGCAGAGAAACTAGCTTATCATGGAACTTATAACGTAGATAACTCTCAAATGCCAATCAATCTGCCTAGCCTTTTCCAATGAATGTGTTTTAATATCTTAGCTTACCTACTCCTTTGGGAAATACAGACTTGATGATACGCTATATAGATAATTTACATAGTATTAAGTATAAATTTCATAGCAAGTTATTCTAACTGATCAGAGATTTTACGACGCTTTCCAGAGTGCAGGGTGGTAGATGTCACATGTCTTCAAATTTGTGGTTCTAGGACATGCCGGTTTCCCCACGATGTTTTCTTTCACAGTTTTGAGAGCAGTGGTGATGAAATAAATTACACAAAGTAATGCGCCTGCCCGGGTTCGAACTACGAACTACAACTCGTAAGTCGGGGGCGTTACCACTGGGCCCCCACTGCTCTTCAGCTTTCGCTTTCAATATAAGGAAAAAATATACATTTTTCACAGTTGATCTGATTCATTTTGTTATACGGTAAGAAAGTTTTATATCCAAAAGTTTTTATAACCGAGTGCTAAACGTTTATCTTTGTTTTCGTTGACAAATCTGTAGTTTATTTTGTGATCTATCATTATGTGATAAATGTTATATTAGTGCTATAACTATAAGAAAGCAATATATGTTACTACCTAATAATATTTATTATGGACGAGAATGAATGCTGGTTAACTTTTTAATAGTTTATGTAAGTAACTTTAAACATAGATAGAAAAAGCTAAAAAAATATGTAGTGTAGTGTATGGGTAGGTATCGTATCAAAAGCATATTTTATTTGATGGCGCAGCAAGTGGCACACCACTAAGCCACTAAGTGGGAACACCCACTCTCATGAAGGTTGGAGCCGCTACGCTCGAAGTCGTGGACGAGTATGTTTACCTAGGACAAACTGTCCAGCTAGGTAGGTCCAACTTCGAGAAAGAGGTCAATCGTTGAATCCGACTCGGCTGTGTAGCGTTCTGGAAGCTACGCAATAACTTCGCGTTCCACATACCCCAGTGTCTCTAGACGAACGGCTTTTACCAGGGCGTGTTGCCAGTGATGACCTATGGTACTGAAACGTGGTCGCTCGATTAATGTGTCACCCAAAAGGTAATGGACATGGCTATGCTTTCCCTACGTGATCGAATCAGAAATAAATTAAGAGATCCACAGGAGAACCAAGGTAAACGACATAGCCCGAAGAATTGCCAAACTTAAGTAGCAATGGGCAGGGCATATTGCTCGCAAAACGGAAGACGTAGCGTTGGAACGTCTCCCACAAGATAGAAAGAAAGGAAGAAAGAATAATGATGATGATTTAACAAGTGGAGTCGTCTAGTTTTCTTACGAAGTTACTAGGTAACACTGAAGAGGTCGGATAAGTGTGTCGCTGTCTGATTATAGTCATTCTAGAGCACCGGCTCTCAAACTTTTTTGGCGACGGATCCCTTTTGGAAAACAAAATAGACGGAGACCTAAAATAACTAAAATCTAGTTTTATGTGTATTTTACGACGCGTATAACCACAACGCTACCGCAAGAAGTTACAGCGACACTATTTACACGTAACCACTGTTTGCCCACATTTTGTTGCTGCGATGTGGTACGTGTAAACGTGCCCTAAGTGCAATGTATTGAAAAAAATATATTGCTATGTGATATGGCTTTTGCCTTTCCAAAGATATGACATTCACCTCTTTTTCTATCAATCAATCAATCAACTCATCCTATAGTCCACTGCTGGAAAAAGGCCTCTCCCAGGCTGCGCCACAACACCCTGTCCTCCACCTTCCGCATCCAGTCTGTCCCAGCAAACTTTTTAAGGTCGTCCGTCCATCTAGCTGAGAGTCCCGCACTACGCTTGCCGATACGCGGTCTTTAGATCTGTCTGCACCACCTGCCATCGGTCCTTCGACAAACATGGCCAGCCCACTGCCTATAGCACATATAGCTATAGCACTCATTCCTATAGTAGTTGTATAAAAATAGACTAGATTTTTAAGACAGAATATTAGTCGTTTTGTGAACCTCTAATATAATCAAGGAAGCAATCCAGGATGTTCATACTGTCATACTATATAGCGACGTTTGAATTCGGTACGAACATTAACACAGTTGCTAATAGAATAGAATAGAATAGAATACTTTTATTTCGGAAAAAGTCCATATGGTTAGTAACAATTTCACTTAACATCTAGTGTTAGTGGGAACATACACGAATTAACACAAAATTAAAATTCAGCGTGGAGCTGCATCCACCTCCGCAACATCGGGGAATCCTACCGATCTGCGAACACACTGAGAATACTGTGTTTTAGAGACTTGTGGATTTTTCAATAAAACTTTATATTGCAGCAAATTAGTTGTATTTCTCCAGTTTTAACAATTGTTACTTTCGATAGAATTAGATTTTTATACAGAGCAACGTATGGCGGCGAGGTGGGTGGCTTCCACAAGACTGGCGCTAGCTTAGCTCCGCGCGGTGCGTCGCGTGCGATGGCGGGCGCGCAAACTAGTGTGTGTGCGTCGCCGGCGGCGGTTTACGTTTGTGTGTGTGCGCGCATAGTTTGCTTGAACATACTGTGCTGTGTACTGTGTGTGTACTAATTATTGGCTTGTAATCTAAGGGCCTTAAACACTTTATTTTACCTACACCACACTCACCACTCACTTTAACTTATTTACTTTAAATTTAAATATTCATAATCAGCCTGTAATGTTCCCACTGCTGGGACACAGGCCTCCTCTCTTCGAAAGGGAGTGGGCTGTAATTTACTATGCTCGCCTTAAAATATGGCTAAAACAGAAGTCCAGGAATTCCTAGGAAGTGCATCTCTGCATTAAGTATCGATCTACTAACACAGACAGTGTTCTTTTTCTTTTTTATCGAAAACTTTTCTAGACCCATTGCCGGAACCTGCTTTACATATCGAAATGTCTACCTTATGCAATCTGTTGGGAAGCTAGATAAATTCTTGCTAAAAATGTTGGTGAGCAGCTGATGGCTTGTAATTACATAATTTTGTCGAATTTCTCGTTCAAAATTGAACTTTTTATATTATTCGTATTGCATGTTTTGATTTATTGCACGACTCTTAATGCGAAGCATTAGAGTGTGCTCTACGATCGAAAAATTTTGTACACAGAACCTACTTAATTTATATACTATTGTATAGATGATTAACAACAACAACATAACAACATAATCAGCCTATTAATGTTCCCACTGCTGGGACACAGGCCTCCTCTCAGTGAGAGGGAGTGGGCCATAATCCACCACGCGGGCCCAGTGCGGGTTGGTAGATGTCACATGTCTTCGAATTTTTGGTTCTAAGACATGCCGGTTTCCTCACGATGTTTTCCTTCACCGTTTTGAGAGCAGTGGTGATGAAATTATTTACACAAAGTAAAGCGCCTGCTTGGGTTCGAACCCACGACCTACAACTCGTAAGTCGGGGCCGATACCACTGGGCCACCACTGCTCCTAGATAGATAGATGATTAAATGGAGATTAATACTGTACTTTTTAACAATTGATTTAATGCAGCAGAAATGGAAAAAGCATCAAAACAGTTGAAAAAAAATTCCTGTCCGTCAATTTATGAACCCTGAAAACATTGTAGCTTGCGATAAAATCAATTAATTGAGTCAATTTATTTTTTTTTTATACATTCGTTTGATTTTTATACATTGAAAAAACTTTTTACAAAAAAAATTAAAACCGACTTCCAAAAAAAACCACTACAAAGTGAAAAATAACTTTAATTTAGAAAGTCGGTGTCTTTGTTTTTTAATTTTCGTTTTTTGCCACCGACTTCCGAAATTAAAGTTATTTTTCACTTTGTAGTGGTTTTTTTTGGAAGTCGGTTTTAATTTTTTTTGTAAAAAGTTTTTATTTTTCACTTTTTAGTTGTGGTACCTACCCCACACAATATCCAATACCACTAACTGCAATAAATAACAGTGACAGGAAGTTATCATCATATCGTCCATATAAACTAAGTAGGAAAAATATGTATTATTGAAGCTAACTCAAAAACTATCTAAGCAAAGTCAATAAAATTTATATGGGACCACCTCGGGAGCTTACCCTTTCAAACAAAAAAATAATTTTCAAAATCGGTCCACAATTGGCGGAGATATCGGTGAACATACATAAAAAAAAAAAAAAAAACATACATAGAGTCGAACATAGAACCTCCTCCTTTTTGGAAGTCGGTTAAAAATGGCTCTTTTATTCAAAGTATTATAATTAATAAAATACTAACTAAAATATAATATCTTTATCTAAATATTTCCAACCTTTGACTTAAGTTGCCTAGCAACCGCCAAGTAAATATCTTTGTCAGTCTTTGACATTACGACTTCATGAAAAGTGATAAATTGTTAATTTTTGTTAAAAACTATGTTTTGAATTTCTTTTTCGTTTATGAATGAGTGTTATGTATGAGGCGTACACTTTTGGATTTTCCAAACTATTTTATTATTTGGATATGTCAAACTTACTTTATCTACCTAGATTATAAGAGAAGGATGTGGTCTCCTATAATTGGAAGCGCACAATCCCTGTTCTTGTAAACTTGCTTGAAATTGTGTAGCCTCTGTTGGAGATCCAATAAATAAATAAAAAATAAATCTTGTATTACATGTCATGTCTGATCGTTATAGAATAGAATACATAACATTAGGCCTATATTCCCCGTAGGCATTATCCAGAGATGTACCTATAGTACACCCACATTTCGCCAGTTATGTTAAAGCCCCATGTAGTAGGGGGCGAGCCTATTGCCATCTACCGGGCACAAATCCAGAATAGACTCGTCTAAGAAGATCCCTAGGGTAACATAATCTAAATATTATTTCAGGCCACATTTTCTCAACCCATTGTGCCGCATTTCACCTCCCTGGCCTCTGGAGAATATAATTTATTTAATTTAGCACGCTACAATTGACAGTTTTAGAGGTACGAATGCTTGGTGGTAAGCGATTTATAATAGTGGATATAAAATGTTAAATATTTTTTGGTAATTTTTTGTTCAAATGTTAGTATGAAAAAAGGTCCTTTTGAAATTATAGTTGAAGTAACAACTACGTTTGAGCACTTCAAACTCAAACTCAAAGAATTTATTTCAAATAAACCAATTACAGGCACTTTTGAATTGTCATGGGGACGGTCAGTCAGCAAGATAAAGCTTAGACGCCCATTCCAAAGCGTAGTAGGTAGCTATGGAGAAGAACGGGCAAGAAAACCCACGGACACTCTTTTAAATCAAAATATGGTTACAAAATATTGGATTATGATTCATGTTGAAGTTGGATTCTGGACCCAGATTGGCCGAAGCAAGGAAAACCTGCTCAGGGTGTGATTCAGAGATGACTTCGCCCTGGAGTGTAAATGTGGTATTGTTCCACAAACGATAGAACACTTAATATCGTGTCCTGCGAGTACTGTTGTCTGCAGGTGACTAAAACTGATGATCACTACTGAAGGCGCTAGACTCGTAGCTAAATTTATTCTGGACTAACTCAATTTAGCTTGTCATCGAAGTGCTAACAAGAAGACGACTTTGAGACGACGATGTTGAGTCTGGTTCTTCTGATCTTGCTTGAAAGATTGGGTAAACGTTCAAGAGTACTGGATAAGAACTCATAAAATAACAGTTTGTTACTGCCTCGAAAGTGAGGGGTCAGTATTAATTCACTAATGTAATGTACTCACTACAATTTAAATTAGACTAAATTTAGCACGTTGTCAAACGGCCTAAATTCCCTAATTATATTTATTACTGAAATTACGTGTTGTCATAATTAAGTACCTACATAGGTACATTATACATACATAGCGAAGGTAAATGTTATGGAAAATAACACGAACCGCGGAGGCATAATTTGATTAATAAATGCGTGGCATGAGGATCGTCGAGGACAAAATTGTTTTGAAATACTTTTTGCGAAGCTTGAGTATGTGACCTGGTAACAGTTTATTTTTCGATAGGCAGACGCTGGTATTCAATAATAAGATATTGTGTTCAAAAAAGATGGATTAGTAAAATAAATATTTATTTATGAATGAGTTATTTATAGTATACCTAATATTTACACAATTTAAAAGCTAACAATATTAAAATAATAATAATGTAATATGTACAAATATAAAAAGGGAGGGGAAAGAATCATAAAGCATCAAAAAATTCGTCCGCATCGCTGTCAACAGGAAAAGTAAACAACAGGCTTCTTTGGCCAAAAAATTGGTCAGCCTTCTGGGCACCTGAAGAGTCGAGTAAATAAAAAAGAGTTTTGTGTTGGATTAATAATGTTTGACAGCAAATCTGGGGGTTACGTGCACTCTTATTGTAGGCAAAAACACTTTATTTTTTATTTGCCATGTTGAGAGTTCCCATTGTTCCACGTTGTGTGAAAATGCGGTAGCGTCGGGTGTCGAGTCGCCTCCTTCCCTCTAATATGGCGAGGGCGGTGATGGCTGATCTTTGCGTTATACTCGTGAACGGGTGCTGCTTGTGGTGATTGGTCATCTTGCTGATCATGGTTTTTTTAATGTTATTAGTAATTAACTGTTTACTTATAAAATACTTCGATGGTCCTAGTTTATCATTTATAACATCCAGTTACAGCTATATGTCAGCGGGTACTCCCTGAATGCCTGGAGGCTTTTATTTAGATATTGTTTACATTTAGTTTTTATTTCTGCCTGAGTATAGTTCTAGAATAGAAGAATAGAATAGAATAACGATGTTTTCGATGTTTGTGTGTTTTCTCGATGTTTTTGGTTGGTATATTGGCGTGTGGTAGCTGACTTATGGCTATTAATTTAAATAATGTTTGTGTTGCGTAGTCATTATTTTGCATACTATTATATAAAATAATTTTTTTTCTAACTGAACAGACAGCTGTGCTGCTGGGGAGTTTGTTGCGCCACTTCTTCTTCCCAGCTAAAAGCACTAGGAAGTGGTGAAGGGCGGGCGTTTTTGGGGGACTGTTCTATGTAATTTTGACGTTTGATAAGTGCTGATTCTCAGCCTAGTTTAAATAAATGACTTTTGAATTGCACCTGGGTACCTCTTAAGGTTTTAAAGATACCTACAGTCTTTGATCGACATACATTACATCTTATATTTATTATATAAGATGTAATGTACTTGAATTCTGATTTGAAAGTTATTGTTTTTATTGACTTTTCTAAATCTATTTAATGAACTTTATTTTAATTGCAATTGTATAATGTTATTTATTAATTTTTCAACACAATGTACCTATATTGTTATGAAATAAATTACTTATGACTTACTTATGACTTATGAACAGATATTGTAGGAAGTAGGGTTAGTAAACTTAGTACCTCATAGCGTACCGTTGGTACCGTTTGTACCCCTTCGGTACGGAACTTACATTCTATAATAAAAATCACTGTCATTGAGGTCACAACGAAAAATCAATAAATTGCCCTATGAAAATGTTAAAAATATTAAAACTCGATTATTTCAGGTACCTTAACCCATATTAGATTTTTTTTTTATCACACACAAATAAAACAAACAAATAAATATAACATCGACACACAAATTAAATAATTCAAATTAATAATATTATTTAGCTCACTTTCATTCATTACAATCATTACAGTAGTCTCTTACGTGCGACACTATATTATTATGTAACTTGTCTGTCACAGCTCAGTGTCGCACATAAGGACAGTACCTAATACCCTAATGAGTGAAATTAAATGAAGGTAAACAGTTCTGTCCCCGACTATACGTGGCCATTACAAAATTAACCGGAGACTTCAAACAAATATTATTCTTATGTCGCACTGCGAGCCATTTGTGATGTCATATGACATTGATAATAATATATATACTGCGGTAACAGTTTATTGTTGAATTTACTGGTAACTATGGTGCGTAGTTGCTACGAGAAATAATTTGCTAAGTAGTCTTTTAATTAATTTTTTCACCCTCTGCCTCTGTTTCCAGGGCCACCTAAATGCCGAAAATAAGTTTTTCACCCCTGTAGTTATTGACAGTGGTCAAAAGTTTCAGCCTGTAACGTTCCCACTGCTGGGACACAGGCCTCCTGTCTGTGAGAGGGATTGGGCTATAATTCCCACGCGGGCCCAGTGCGGGTCTCATGTCTTCAAATTTTTGGTTCTAGGACATGCCGGTTTCCTAATGATGTTTTCCTTCCTCCTATAGTTTATGTCAGAGCTTATAGTTTTACGTGCTTTTCGTAGAATGAGTGAGTCTAAAAGATAAGTGTCAATACTAATTGCTACCAATAATAACTAATCACAACCTAAGCAGATTAATCTACGCTGGTCTCGTTTAATCACGAACCCTTTTGAATCCGTAGCCATATTGTTTTATGGACACTTCTTTTTTCTTTTGCTTGGAGTTTTTAATTCCAGCTTTTAAATTCTTTGACCGGCTTACATTATTTTAATTATAAAAAGGCTCAGTGGTTAATTATGCCTAAGTTCAAATACTGTTCCTAACATTATTGGACGAAACATTTTGTTGGTTCCTCTTAATTTAGCTTCGTTGAAGGGTTATGTAAAATTTAAGTAGTAGTAGTATGTTTATCAGTCGTTACGGGTTGTCAGAAGCCCAAAACTATGACAACCAGTCTTACTAAAGGTCATCGTGTTATTCAATAAATAGGTTGTGGAGGTCAGATTGTCAATCGCTGCATGTAAAAAACTGCTATTAAGCCGCATCAGGTTAGACTGGAAGTCGAGTCCAACACAGTTAATCTCGCTACGATCCTTACATACTCCTTTTGCCTCGTTTACGTTCATACATCTGGTCAAACACGCACGCCGGTTGCGAGTACTACGCACCTGTCCTTTCTGAAGAACATCACCAATAAGGTCAGTATATGTCCTCCTAGGGCGTCCCCTCCCGGCGTTTCCAGTCACATCTGCCTTGTAAATACATGTTCTAACTCGCCTTTCATTCATCCTCTCAACATGACCAAACCATTAGATGCAGGATCCATCCATCCATTTAGATTTTTATAATATCCAAATGCATTCAACTAACGGCATTTTTTTGAAGAATGTAATTGAGTGTACTCATTTTCATAACAGGTATCTATAATATTTATCACTGAATGAATGTTTCGTTTCCAATATTCATGTTGAATATACTTAACAAATAAGTATATTATTACTTATTGGTTAAGTTTGACTCCAAGTTGAAAAACTCCATACAATCGCTTATTCTTTGGCGTTTGTTCACGAACTTGATTTTCCTTATTGTGTTTATTTTTTGTGCTGGCATCCCTTGTGACATAATTTGTTTTCATTTCGCGGCAGACAGCTTCCTTTATGCGACAGCTTATGGCTTAAGTTCATATTTTTGGGCGAATCTAGTGTGGGCTTAGAAATGTATATATTTTGATTGAATGACTTGCGTATGATGGGGCTATAGTACATTACTGTCGCTGCCTGCAACAGCGGAAACCACTCATACGTGAGTCCATCAATATATACGTAATAACACGATATGAGATTTCATAGTAATTTATTCGGCCTTAACTGCCGAATAAGTAACTACACGACAGATATGGATTTTCATAATGACATTGCAGGCCACCTACTAGCATGTATTTAACTATGTTTGTCCTTCTTTCACCCAGAAACGGAGTAACTTTTATTCTTAAACTTTACTATCTCTATAGAGATAGAAACAGTATTATGGGACAAAAAGAAACCCAACCACCAATTATGCCGTCAAAATTCACGTTTTCTGTGGGATAGACGACGATAAGTAAAGCCGTGGGTAAAAGCTAGTTCTAATCCGGATGTAATTTATTAATATCCTTAGTATGATAGGTATACATTACCTCTTAATCTAGAAATAGTTCATGGACTCAATCAGAGTTTTGATAAAATAAGCAATAATCATTTACATGTATCAAATTCGATATTAATCAAGGTGGCAGATGTTCCATCATTCTGTTCACCTGCTACCCACAAGTTCATGATATACCTCTTTATAAAACACTTTAGGGATTCATAAATCGATATGGTTTGAATGATGATTATGTGTTTAGCTGTTCAGTACTTATATATCGTATGAATTATTATTAGAACAGCATGCATGTAATTATTCCGCAGTTACCTTTTAACTCAAGAAGGTAGGTAGTTGCATAACAGTGCACATCCCTTGGACGAGAAAGCCAAACAGCTTTCTCGTAAACACGATATGAGATTTCATAGTAATTTATTCGGCCGCTAAACACGAAAAATATGGATTTTTATCGTAACATTGCCGGCCGCCTTCTCGCATAGCCAGCATTTTCGATTTAATCTCGAAAAAGGTTGTCAAAATAATGCTCGAACTTCAACAACTTATTGTTTAGGTAAAAAATATATTTTATTCCTGTACGATATAAAACAATTATTATTATTTAACACACCTATTTATAAAACACTTTAGAGATTCTTAAATCGATATGTTTTGAAAAATGATGAATATGTGTCTAGCTGTTCAGTACCTACCGTAAGAAATATTATAATAGCGTGCATGTAACTATTCCGCCACAGTCTTATTCACCGCAGTTACCTTTTCAGCTCAGGAAGGTAGTTAGTTGCATAATGTTTAGCTTACTCGTCTAAGAGATGTGCACTGTGTGTGTTGGTTCGTTAACAAGGTAAGCGGGTACGGTTGCAGTAATTATGGTTCAGATTTCTTAATTAATGCAAGTTATGTTGCACTATTCATATGATTGTAAGGGCTCTTGAAAATTGAAACTGAAACTTAAAGTATTTATTCCTAATAAACCAATTACAGGCACTTTTGAATTATCAAGGGTTTGGTCAGTCAGAAATATGAAGCTTGTTACCCATTTTAAAGCGGAGTAGATTGAAAAGAACTGGCAAGAAACTCCACGGACTCTCTTTTAAATCAAAATATTGTTTATATATTCCTTCATGTTGAAATTATACATGTCTTGTTGATAATGTGACATTTAGTCATCAAAACCAATCAAATCATTTATTAGTTTGCAATCACGTTTAATTAGTACATAGATGCGCCACTTCTACCCAGCTAAAGCACTAGGAAGTAGTGAAGGGCGGGCATTTTGGGGGCTGTTCCGGTCTTTTGTTTTTAGAACCATTTGCTCATAGGACGATTTGCTAATAGGACATTTTGCTAAAGTGTCGTTTTACTTATGGGTCGTTTTGCTAATAGGTCGATTTGCTTTTAGGACGTTTTGATACGGAGGGATAATTTTGACGTTCAAAAAGCGATGATCTCAGCCTAGAAATAAATGACCTTTGATTTTTTATCTTGATGTTTTTTTTAAATAATTATCCTCCATGTTCTAGCATCACATGGGCATGCACATCATATTTAATCATAAGCACCATCATCTACCAAGCCTTTTCTTGGGTCAATTTTGTTTAGATCGGCTTACAGTCTAACCGGATCCTGTTGAATATCAGTATTTTTAATGGAGTGACTGCCTGTCTGACTTACACAACCCAATGAATGGGTAACATTTTATCATTTTACCCCTTGGTAAGACTGGATGTCAGACTTTCGGGCTATTGACGACCCGTAACTACTGTCGAAATGCGATATTAGAGTCATTTTGTAAATAGGATATTTCGAAAAGGTTTCTGAGTTGGCTAAAACAGATCCGCGGATATTTTAAGTAATCCCCTTGGCCCAACCCTACTTGTAAATGCACCTAACTGGTATAGCTTACAGTTTTATAACTTTGTTACTTTACATTTTTAATCTGAAAGCCTCTCAAACTCCGTCTCAGAAAAGTATTACAGTTTAAAATAACTCGCTAGACTACTGCCTTTAAAAATTCGCTACAGAGAAGCTTCTCCGGTTTATTTTTAGTTTGTAACTTCAAGTTTGTTGTTCAAAGTTCTATTTATACTATGTCAATATAAAGTTTTATTCATCCTAACGTGTTACTTATAGAACACTGCTCTAAATTATAGAGCAGCTGTTTAATGTAATTCTTAGCAAATATCTATTAGGTGCAAAGTTCTTACCGATAATTTTCCCGAATGTTTGTAGGTGTAGGAATATTAATCTTTATTATCTTATATTATATACTTTACATAAAATAACAGCTTTTTACTAAATACATAGCAAGTATAAGGTAAAACATATTTTTTTATATTGTCTGGGTAATCTCCGAAACAGCTGATTTTGAAGGGACTTGGATGACACTCAGACAGCTGATGTTAAAAGACGTAACTTAAGCTACTTTTATTCTAGACAATGAATGATCGTTCACACGGGCGAAGCCACGTGCAGCAACTAGTCCTATTTGTATTTATAGTGATACTACTAATACCTGTGTGACATTGAGACATATTTAAATGACCTTTAAAACCTAAATTTTTGGGACAAACCCTTTACCGATCACCCGTTTAAAGAAAAGAAAGGAAGAAAGCAAAATATTTTATATGGGACACGCACAGGAAATATAAACAGTAATTTAAAAAAATACATTAAAAACAACAACAACAGCTATTGTGAGCCCATAAAAGTATCTATCACTAAAGTAGTAACAGACAGTATTTTAGTTTAAAGTAGCCTACAGAAACTGATTATATTAAAAAGAAACAGGCACAAGAAAAAAAAAAACATTTATCACCAAAATAATAATATACTAAAGAAGATTTTCTCCCCACAACATTGAGGGCGCCATTATTAGAAGACTCCTCACGGAAGGATTAAGCCGCCTTCAATATTGAATATTTCAATAGAAATTCTCAACGTTACTGCGGTTATTAAAATGGCGCATAAATATCGGCAAATAATTATTATAAATATTTTATGCCCCACAAATATTAAGGCTGTAAGCAGATAGGCGACGCGCATTTTTGTGGTCGGCATTTCAGAGTTTTCGGCTAATTACAATATAATGTAGATGACAACCGAACCTTACGAATATAAATACCTGAAGTTACGCAAAATTCAAAAACGATTTTCTATATAACATAATATATAATATTAATTATTCAACATGGAGAAAAACCTATTTCATATATTTTACTTTTTATTACAAGCTTTATATTAGCTTGCTCTGTTCGTATGTTTCCGGTTACACCAATTGTAATCAATTTTTCAAGCCCTTGCTGACATCCGATTGAGATGAAAGTTGGCATAATTATATAACTACCGAGACATTTTGAAAAAATGATGTCATGGAGCTGATCTGATGATGGATCTGGAAGTTGGCCATAGGAACTTCTCAATCAAACAACATAGCCCCATCGTGTTTGGACTCATTGGCTATGTATTAACAAGTACTTTGACACTAGGTGGTGGTCAGGGTCTGATGATGGAACCGGAAGGTGGCAATATGTGTTTCTAGTTACTCCAATTGTCATCCATTTTTCTAGCACTTTCCGGCATCCGATTGAGCTAAAACTTAGCATACTTATACAACTGCCGAGACATTTTGAAAAAATGATACCATGGACCATGATGAATCTAGAAGGTAGTCACGAGCACTCCTCAATCAAACAAGATAGCACCATCGTGTTTGGTCTCATTTGATATGTATTGACAAGTGCTATTACACTAGGTGCCATGGTGTTCAGAGTTTGATGATGAAGATGGAAGGTGGTCACGGGTACTCCTTAAGTAAACTTTATACCCCGTCGTGTTTGGTTTCATTAGATTTGTCTTGATAAATGATATTACAATTGGAAGTGTCCAGGGTCTGATGATGGAGTCGAAAGGTAGTCACGAGCATATGGATAGTTGAACATGTATTCACAAAAACTATAGTCTAGCCCAGGCTGAGATGATGGAGCCGGAAGGTGGCCACAGAAACTCCTTAACTTTACATGTTAGCCCTGCTGTGTTGGGCTCGTTGAATTTATCTTGACCTTCATTTGTAAGATACTTGACCTTACAAATGAAGGTGATAGAACAGATATTTAAACAAATCCTAATGTTAAAAAGTAATAAATAAAATCTAAGTAAAAATCTTTTTAAAAACAAGCTTTTAATGAACTAAAAAGTAGTAAATAAAACTTACGTAAACATAGAACTTAACTATTTTGTTAAAACTTTGAGGCTTATCTTCAAGTTTTTTGGAAGAAGGACATTTACGCCTTAAGCTTTTATATTTTATTTCGTATATTTCTGCGAATGTAAGAGATGACAATGAAATTGTCCATGTTTTAAGCTAAAGCAACTGAGTACAGTGGCACCATGAATTACATGCTGCTTTTCCAAAAGGAGCTGCTAGAATAACGTGAGCTGATTCAATATCTGTACAACTGATTGTTTTTAAATAATAATCAGATGAGACATGAGGTGATATAATTCCCAGTTCCTGCTTGACCAAAAATCAATAAAAAGAATTTGACTGGTCAATTTTTTCAGCATGTAAACAGAGCATAGTTATTTGAAGCTACTGTTCATGGGCTCAATAATTCTAAAATATCATCGCTTTTCATTACTTTTGGGACATTCATTTTATAATCATTTTGCTTGAAACTAGAAGGATCACAGTTTTTATTTTCAATGAAATCATCTGACTGATTTTTTTTAGTAGCAAAATCTTTATTTTCACCTTCATGATCGGCGTCTTCTGCTTCTATTTCTTTGAAAATATCTGCAAGGTAATTCTCATCCATATGATATATCAATGAACGATTTGTACTAATAAGTACTAATTTTATTTCATTAATATCTTTTCGATCTATATTATAAATTTCAATTTCAGTTTTTTCATCACGAAATGGTAAAAACAACAATAACTGTTCGCGCTAATAATTAGATTCATCTTGGTGTGTATTGTAATGACGTGAACTTAGAATGTTTGTTTCTTGCGTTTTTTTGCAGCACCTTCTTGATTAACGCTAGCATTGTCGTCCTCACAATTAGATTCATCATTTTAATTATTTCCAGTTTTAGCTTTCAGTTTATTAGCATCGCTATATCCAGTAGTGAAATCAGCTAAACACATAGACTCATATTGTTTATCACGTCAACAATATTTATCAATAATATTATCTTGGTAAATATCTGTCGAATCAGGTGCTAGATTCATCAAGTCTTTCATACGTTTAAGACCTCTGTGTCTTTCATTCATTGGAACAGTAGGGACAAAAACTTCATTGCGGCTTGCTTTAAACATTGGTATATGAAGTATAATAACAGCAGCGTCCTGAGCTGATAATACTCTTGAGTTAATGAATGTATTTGCAAACTTTTTAACTTTTTCAAGGTTTGTAAAATCTGCAATTTTTTTTAAGTTCTATATAACTTAGCCATATTATTTTTAAACTTGACTTTATAATCAGCCAGATAGTTTACGCAAGTATAAGGATCACAAATGAATTGTATATCCATATTTGATTTTAGAAGGTTTATGATATCAAGACTGGTACGCATTCATGATAATCTCATTGCTTTGACGTTTTAAAAACACTCGTGTTGTTTTTAGAGGATATCTTACAGCATGAAAATATTCAGTTTCAGTCTTTTCAAGCTCTTTTAAGATTTGAGAAAACGGTATTTCTCGGGGCAGTTTACCCAATTCATCAAGATAATTGTTTACTTTTTCAACATCAAGTTTAACTATTTCATTTCGTTCCTCAAGATGTAATCGACCACAAAGGATTATGGAAACGACATGTTTATATATTTTTCGTTCTTTATATGGGTTATTTTTGTCTAATTTACATGTTATAAATTGATCTATAAAATCAACAGATTCTTTTTCAGACTCATTATTTTCCGGATTAAAAAGCTGTGCATCTCGTAACCATGCTACCATAATAATATGATGATGTAAAACTCTTTTTCGTTGGACTTCATCTTTATGACTGTAATCTTCAATATAATTAACATTGAACGGACCAATTTCTTTAGTCATACACTGAATTATTGATGTAAAATAATGATTTATAAAACGTGCGCAATCCACTGGATTGTTACGAATCAACAAGTCTTTTTTGTTACGATCAAGATTAAGTACATCAGGACTACTTATCGTTTTGTCGTATTGTTCTTCATAAAGTTGTTTAAGAATAGGAACATTGTATGTGTGTTACAAGAAAAAGTAAAAACCCATTTGAAGTTCCAATTAGTTCATTGCAGCAATCATATTTATTTTAATCTTCCATATAAGCAGGAGACTCAACGATTGGAGTAAGAAATTTATAAGTTTCATTCTTATTAACCAGTTCATCTTTTAAATTACCTCTAAGAGCATCTTAAGGCCAAGATAAATTTTTCAACCTCTTTGCGTAGCAAAATTTAAAGAATCTATAGTTCGTTTCTGTACAGTCTTTTGACCGAGTAAAAGAACGAAAGTTGGATGATGCCGACAACGTGGATCTTTATGAGTATCCAAAGCTTATGTTTTTCATTGATCGTGAGAACTTGTGACATAAAATTTCATAATGCGGAATGCTATTTATTGGTTTCAGAATTTTATTTTCACCCGGTGCAATGATTCTAGTGACTTCTGCCATTTCACGATTTTGATCAATGACTTTGACGTTATCACTGTCAAAAGTCCATCACATTCATTTATTTCATTATCTTTGTCTTCATCGTCATTTTCATAAAATTTCTCAAATAAGTTGTTGTTAGGATCACAGAGAATTTTTATATTTTTATTAATTTAATTTTTATATAATAGGAAACTTTTCTTGTGTCAATTGCGATAAAACTCTTTATTATTTTTTGTTTAATATCGTATCGATATCGATACCCGAAAAATCCTTAAATCAACATTGTATATACAATGTTAATTTTTGGAGAAATTCTATAGAATCTTTGACATCTTTGGCCACAATGTTTACATCCATTTAACTTTTCTACTCCTTTTTACGTTTAATTTAAATTTGAACTACTTGAGCTCCTTCGGGAGGGCGAGGAAACATTTCATAATTTCTCCTACATTTATTTCAACGTTTACTATATTTCCCTTAAGAGATAATTGTGGATGAGTTGAGTTTTGCTAAAACAGTTTCATATAATTTTGCTGATTTATCTTTTTAATTTTTAGCTTGATATGCAAGTTTGAAAGATTTTTTTTTCATTGTATTTCGTTAATTCATTAATTCTTACTTTTTGCTTTGCTTCTTTTTCAAGCTGACGTGTCCAGAAACTGTATCAAGTCGAGCTTTTTTTGTGAGCAATACTAGAAGTATCGTTACATGATTTACATTTTCCTGAACTTTGAGATGTTTTCTTAACAGTATCGTCAGAACGCAGCTTAGCCATTCTAACTCGATTTTGTTCTCTTTCATTCGTAATTTAATCTTCATTACTGCGATGAATTGAATTATATTCTCTAGTTTTATTATTCTTTTCTAATCGATAACTCTCAGCTCTCTTAATTCTCTGAGATGCCTTAAGATTTTCAGCAAGACGATATTTTTTACTATCTCGCAATGATGTGTATGTACGAGTATGATGTGTAAGTCTTTTGTTTTTGACGCCGTTTTCGAAGAGATTGCTTCATTGGAATTTTTATTAAAATATTTGATAATGAAAACAAATTACATTTTTATAAATGAAACACTATCGATGTTATTTCTTCGGTAGCGTAGTTACTAATTTATATTAAAAAAAATAGACCAATAAAAATAGAATAGAGATTATATTTTTAGTTGTATAGATAATTTAATGGAGATAGATTCTGTACTTTTCAAAAATTTATTTAATGCCGCAGACATGAAAAGAACATCAAAATAGTTTTACATTTTTCCCATCAATCAAGTGTGAAACCTGAAAACATTGTAGCTTGCGAAAAAAACAATTAATTGCGTCTTATTTTTTTATAGATTAATTTCACTCGAGGAACCCTATTGAAAATGGCTCTTTTATTAAAGTAGTTTTATTATACGATCAAATGAGCATTTTGAGTCGTACACTCGTCGTAAAATTTGGAAACACAAAATTTTAATTTTTTTTGTATCGGTTTCAAGTAAAATTGTTGTCATATTTATAAAATGTCAAGTCCTTTGTTTGAATAGAAATTACGGTCGTGTTAATTAATCTCTTTTGTTGCAAGACTGTCAAAAGTTTTTCTAAGAGAGAATTTCTCGTGTATTGTGGGAGGATTTACAAACACAATGAAATAAAATAACTAATATTATTACTAACTTAACTTCTTACTTATAGTCCCACACCTATGCTCGGCAAAAGGCGCTACGACCCCGTCGGCCGGTCCGTTGGTAGACTTAAAACTTGTTCCTCTGAACGATTCTTCTGTTTTCTGGGAGGCTACATCTATATCAAAATAAACAAAGATCACAACATCTTCCCACTCACAAAACACCGGTGCAAGAAAAAACTTAATGCTTGGCTTATGACTCTGGACTATGACTCAACCGAAAGGCTACTTTCTATCCCAAAATAGTCAACACATTCAATCAAATTTCAGCAAACAGTTTAACACGCGCCAACTTCTTCATCACTCACGGTCACTCACCCACACTCACACACCCTCACGCTTACACACCCAAACACTCCACACGAACACTCCTATAAGTAGAATGGACATTATTGTCTAGTTTTAGTTTTCGGGAAATCATAATTATGTATGTATTTGGGGTGGAGACCTGGTGGCCTGAAATACAGGCTTCGGCTTAGCTTAGGCACCAGTCTCCCACAATATTTTTCTTTAAGCCCATAGCTGGACAATGTTGTTTTATTGTTATTATTTTGTAAGGATATTGTGGTGAGAAAATAAAATTATATATTATTATTATTATAACAGCATTATGCATGTAATCCCTGAAGGGTAGCAGTCGTGAACCTAGTACACCTGTATCAGGTCGAGTCTATTGCCATCAGACAGGAAAGAATCTTGACTCCGGGCTGCTACTAATAATTTGTTTGTGTACAATTAATTCTTGATCCAATACCCAATAACACTTTACCCGACCTGGAAATCGAACAAAGGACATCATGCTCAGCAGGAGTGCTTGCTACCACTAGACCAACGAGGGAGTCACACAACTATTTATTTCCTTTAAGAGTTATTTATGGATGAACTGCATATTGTTGAAGGGGTTCAATTTGTAAAAACGATTACCATTGTGATACTAATCTAGCCCTAAGTGGGCCTTGTAACAGCCAAAGTAAAATAACTGAATCTATCAATCTGCCTAGCCTTTTCTGTACTATGTTGGGGACAGCTTCCAGTCTAACCATCTATGCAGCTGAATACTAGTATTTTACATGGAGCGACTGCCTATCTGACCTTCACAACCCAATTACTGGGTAATACGATACCCCTTGGTAAGACTAGTTGTCAGCCTTTTGCGCTTCTGTAATGCACGGAGGAGTCTCGATATGTAATGTGGTCACCCATCCACGGACTGACCCCGGTATGCGTAGCTTAACCTTCGCTCGACCCGTGCGGCTGTTATTATTTATCCACGAGCCTCAAAGTAAAATAACTATAGAGCAAACATATTTTCATAGGCCTTTCACAGTATGTTTAAGCCGTGAGCCGAACACACTACCCATACATACATAGGTTATATCTATGTATGTATTTCTATACAGAAGGCGTATCAATACTCCAATGCCAAACATTTCAGTTCAATACAAAAAGATTTTTCATTCAAAACTGTATTGGCCTTCGACTTAAAAATAAAGTATTAGCACAGATGAACACAGATGGCACACTGCGCATTTTAGGTATGAAGCTATAGCTGGGCCTGCGGGCGGCGAAATTAGGACTGTGTCATCGCACGAGCAGTAACGCTCAAAGAGATCTTCCCTTGTAAACCTTGTATTTTCTTGCAAATAAACAATTTGAATTCAATTTGAAAAAAGAGGTCGCACGCGTTGAATGCGAGCCTTACTGGGAGGACGTGCGGTCGTGGGATGCGGCGGTGAGGTTTTAGTTGGTAGGAGTCCAACATAACTAGCTTTTAGAAAAAGTCAATATTTGTATCCCACGTAGTAGTAGCCGCCTAATTAACCGAAGAACTTTCGCCTTACCTCATTGTCGAACTAATATTGGTAATTTTTCACCCATTTGCCGCATGCTTTCTCTTGCCAACTCCATTCGTGGCGAAATAGATGTCTTCACTGGTTCCGTAGCCTCAATAAGGACTAAACTTAGAGATTTAATTGTATAATTTATTTCATAATTTAATTTTTTCTTTCCGAAACTTTTTCCATTACATTTCTTCAATTAGTAGGATTTGTATAACTTTTTTCTTTGTATTTTTAAATAATAAGTGTCATTTGTAAGTGTTACATAAAATATGCATGCTAGATTCACATCTAGTAGATGTCAATCAGACATATTATCTGTAGCTATTTTATTGCATTTGGTGATTGTACATCAGTTTTGTGAATTATAAATAAAAAAAAAAATAAAAAAAATAACCCTCTGTTCTTCCCAGACGGAAGGTATCCACGAGGACTTCCCCGAGGAAAAAAAAAGGTATGAAGCCACAAGTAGGTACCCAGTGGGCTCGACTTATAACTATAAGTAGTCCGGGCTGTGTGACCTGAATTGCACTTTATTGTGTAGTAGCACGAGTCGATTTTTATTTAAATGATTTTACGGAGTCATCCATCTGTACTAATCTGTGGTATTAGTACGAGTAGGTTACTCGTATATCATTCACTGTCTTCAGATGAATCATAGAATGAGTGTAATCTCTCTATTTATGCTTTATACCCACGCTTTCAGTATGCAAGAATCTAAAGTCTTTGCCATGTGGGTTGCAATGGTATGCGTATTTTTGTTACATCATAATCAACCTATTAATCTTGCCTGCTCCCACTGCTGGGACACAGGCCTCCTCTCTGTGAGAGGTAGTGGGCTGTTAACCACGCGGGCTCAATGCGGGTTGGTATATGTCACAGGTCTTCGAATTTTTGGTTCTAGGACATGCCGGTTTCCTCACGATGTGTTCTTTCCCCGTTTTGAGAGAAGTGGTGACGAAATAATTTACACAAAGTAAAGCACCTGCTTGGGTTCAAACCCACGACCGTAAGTCGGGGCCGTTACCACTGGGCCACCACTGCTCTACATATCTCTCTTTTGTTACATAATCCTAACTATCCTAACTAATATTATAGATGCGAAAGTGAGTTTGCTTGTTGGTTTGTCACGCTTTCACGCTGGGTAGACTCTGACCTGAAAAAGTACGTATGCTACTTTTTATCCTGGATAACAGACGAAGTCGCGGGTTACAAAACATTATAAATGTTTGTTACGCTTTCACGCTAAAACGGCTGAGCGGCTTTGAATGAAATTTGGTACATCCCACGGGATCGAGACTGATCGAGTGGGTGAAACCATGAGACGCCGCAACAAAATAAATGTAGACAGACGGATAGAATGTTTTTACATTAACAGGAAAAACGAAACAAGAAACAGTAAACAAATACTATGCAGCAGTACAATCAGTGGTGTTATCACTTAAAGCAATTAAATTTCAAAGCAATGTTTCTACTCGGTGTAAATAAAAAACATCAATCTAATAAATTATTGAAGTGAAAACTTTATTAGGCACGTTGAGCACTTTATAAGATGGGTAAAAAATTTTAAACTCGCGTGAGGTGTCGGGCGTCAGGACACGTGACCTGATCAAAATTTCGTAAGACGGAGGGAGAGTAGAATTTGTTGACAGCGCACTGTTTTATTTTTTTTGGAATTGTTGGAGCTACAGCTTTCGTTCTTGACAGCAAGCCACATAAATTCCTGACATTTTCGTTAGATGGCGTTACTTAGTTTTCACTTGCATCGGCAGTCTCCAAAGACTGCTCCGCATGTTTTTTATAATAGTAATTTACTAAATCCGTTAGCAAGTAACTCAGATGTTATCACGTAGTTACGAAGTCAATTTGAAGATATCTTTATAATCAACTCAACTTACTGGTCGAATAAATAAAAATGAAATGCTGTTCGGTGGTAGGCGCATCACTTGAGAACGACTGGACCAATTTGGCTTTAAAATATTCGTAATAGTCCAAATATTATAGGATTAATTTTGGGAAGAAAAAACATTTCAGGAAATGACTAGCATTTTCCCGCGGCTTCGCTCGCGTGGATGTCGGAAAACCAAGGAAACGTACTACCGGGATAAAAAGTAATCTTTGTCCAGGTTATAAACTATCTGTCGCCTAATACAAATCCTATTAGTAGCATAACGTAATGATTGTACTTTTTGTTAGGTTACTGTTCAGAAATAGTGCACGATGTCTAATGATTTGATGAATTGATAGAAATTGAGAGAAGAATTGTAGAGGAGCTTGTAACTAAGTAATAACAGCCGCACGGGTCGACCCATCAGGTTAAGCTACGGTTGCCGTGGATGGACTGTGGATGGGTGACCATCTTGACATACCGAGACTCCTCCATGCCTCGGAAAGCATGTTAAGCCGTTGGTCCCGGCTGCCATTCATGGATCTTTAACAGTTGTTACGGGTCGTCAGAAGCCCGAAAGTCTGACAACCAGTCTTACCAAGGGGTATCGTATTACCCAGTAACTCAGTTGTGGAGGTCAGATAGGCAGTCGCTTCATGTAAAATAATGGTATTCAGCTGCATCCGGTTACACAGGAAGCCGACCCTAACATAATTGGGAAAAGGCTAGGCAGATTGATTGTTTAATAATTGAAATACTATATCGTGAATTCATGATTCCTTCCTAGTACTTTTTGTTAGGTTAGTTTAGGTACTGCTCAGAAATTGTGCACGTGTCATGAACAGAATACTGTCTTGAATTTCGATTGCAGCGTCACCTATCGGGCCCAATTGTGAATAGCAAATTCCAAAAAATAGATGTCGTTGCGTGTATCTTGATATAGGTCAGTGCGATGGAAATAAAATATTTCATCCCTTTTCACCCCGATAGGATATATATAGATTGATAGATGATATATAGATTGTTTCCGAAAAATATTGATACACGTTATTCTTTGTTTTCGGTTTTAAGTATAAATACTGAGTTTCGAGTAAATCGGACCTCGCATAAAAAATCTTTCATACAAACTTTGACACCCCCAATCCCCATTTATTACTAAGATAAGTATTCGTACGAAGTACTCTCTATCGGCTTTAGCACCCTCAAAAACTACGAAAGCGACACCCATGACGAAAAATGAGAAATTTGTCGCAGCCGCCATCTTGGATTTACATTTAGACCTCCCTTTCGGCTTAAGCACATTAGAAAACTATGTAAACGACACCCATGTCGATTTTTTTTTAATATTCACATCCGCCATCTTGGATTTACTTTTTGACGTCACTATCGGCTTTAGCACCCTTGAAAACTACGAAAACGACACCAATGACGAAAAATAAAAAAAGAATTCGCAGCCGCCATCTTGGATTTACATTTTGACCTCACTATCGGCTTTAGCACTATCCAAAACTACGAAAACGACACCCATGACGAAAAATTTGAAAATATTCACAGCCGCCATCTTGGATTTACTTTTTGACGTCACTATCGGCTTTAGCACCCTTGAAAACTACCAAAACGACACCAATGACGAAAAATAAAAAAGAATTCGCAGCCGCCATCTTGGATTTACATTTTGACCTCATTATCGGCTTTAGCACCATCGAAAACTACGAAAACGACTCCCATGACGAAAAATAAGAAAACTTTCGCAGCCGCCATCTTGGATTTACATTTTGACCTCACTATCGGCTTTAGCACTATCTAAAACTACGAAAACGACACCCATGACGAAAAATGAGTAAATCGCAGCCGTCATTAAAATATTTTAACCCTTTTCACCCCGTTAGGGGTTGTTTCCGAAAAACCTTGATACGCATTATTCTTTATTTTCGATTTTAAGTATAAATACTGAGTTTCGAGTTATTCGGACCTGGCGTAAAATTTTTTTCATACAAACTTTGACACCCCCAATCCCCTCGTTTAGGGGGTAGCTTAGAAAAACTAAAAATGACAAACTTTATGATTTACATAGATAAGTATTCGTGCCAAGTTTCAAGTCTATTAACTCAAGGAATAAGATTTTGCATACAATCGAAATCCCCCCTTTTCACCCCCTTAAAAGTCGAATTTTCAAAAACCCCTTCTTAGTGCTCCCCTACATTATTAAAGGAAGCTGTGTGGAAAATTTCACATTCCTAGTCCCAGTAGTTTCGGCTGTGCGTTGATATGTCAGTCAGTGAATCAGTTTCTCCTTTTATATATATAGATTTATTATATATATAGATTTATTACAAAATCTGTTAGCAACTAACTCAGATGTTATCACGTAGTTACGCAGTCAATTTGAAGATATCTTTATAATCAACTCAACTTACTGGTCGAATAAATAAAAATGAAATGCTGTTCGGTGGTAGGCGCATCACTTGAGAACGACTGGACCAATTTGGCTTTAAAATATTCGTAATAGTCCAAATTATAGGATTAATTTTGGGAAGAAAAAACATTTCAGGAAATGATCATATTCGGTTAAAAAACCTCCTTTTACGTTTATTATGTCAAAGCCATAACTCACGATTCATATGATAGATAATATACGTTTTTGTTTTGTTTATGGTATTGTTTGGACTTGATAACATGGGTCAGCTAGTAAATTATAATAATTTACTAATGGCAAGAAACTCAGATCTTATCACATAGTTACGCGTAGTCAATTTGAAGAAATCTTGATAACTGACTAACCACTAGTCATTTGTAAAGGACGTAATGAAGATGAAGATATTTTAGAGTCACGCGAGGAAATAGTCTTGGTAGGACGAATTTGTGATTAAAAATCTAGTTCTACAATAATATTTTTTAAATTAAATTAAATTGAAATTCTGTAAATAGTTTAGGGGTATGAGGAACAGGGTGTAAAGCTGTGGTTCCAGTGAGTCGGAACCGGGTGCCGCTCAGTTCACAGTGGGTCGGAACTGTCTGCAGTGATTGCGGCGATGGTGATTGTGGTTCCAGTGAGTCGGAACCGGGTGCCACACAGTTCACGGTGGGTCGGAACTGTTTGCGGTGATTGCGGTGATTGAGGTGATTGCGGTGATTGAGGTGATTGCGGTGATTGAGGTGATTGCGGTGATTCCCCAGTGAGTCGGGGTGATGTGGCTGAGGGTGATGACCAGGAATGCGCGTTCGCTGCATGCTGGTGGTCAGGATACCCGTTGAAGCCGTGGGTGCTGGCTGGCTGTGTGACTCGCCTCACGAAAGCTTGCGGGAGTGATGATGATGACGTCACGCTGAAGTAGTTGCACGAAGGCTGCGTTGACGTTCATTCTCGGGGTCACCAATTTAGGGGTATGAGGAACAGGGTGTAAAGTTCACTCATCCACCATAGAAAAGGGAGGATCCTCCAACCAGACGGGTTGTTATGTCTGGCGGGCAACTGCCCATATGTTGATTTCGGATAGTCTTATCTATGTTTTTCGCTTGGTAAACTCTAACTGCGAGATGCAGGAATTGTGTGACGTCATGTCTTTGCTGCGTAGTTTTGTATGTCGCGGTGTAACCGCTACAATAGGATACCGGAATCACTTTAAGAAAAAAAATATTAAAAAAATTTTAGATGTAGGCGACTACAATTTTTTCGATGTACCATTGTCAGGGAAATTAATTGTTTAGCAAATTGACTACCAACTTAAATTAATCGTAAATATTCTAATCACAACTGACATTCCTTGACAGTTGTGTGATCGGCAGAGATGACTGTAGTGTGTCAATTTCATATACAATTAATTACTCCGAATATAATTAAGTCAATCTAAATACCGGTTCACAAGTGTATACACTGTGGACAGTAATTTTTGTTTTTATATCTGAAATTCTTCAAACCTACGACGCGCGACGTTCGTTTAAAATTCTACAACATCACGAAAATATTTATATGAAATCCTTGTAGGTGTCAAAAACGCTTCACTCTCAAAAAAAATATTTTTCAAAACTCAGTTTATATCAACAAATTGAAACGCCAAAAAAGATTACCCATTTTCCCCAAAACTCCCGACATACGAGATACCTCGCGGCTCAAACCAATCGCACCATCTGTAGCCAACCTAAGCGTGCGCACTTCACATGTAGGTAGGTATAGTCCGCCGTAGCAGCAGTGCCGCGTAGACCCTTGCTACGGACGCTACGTCTTATCGGCTACGAATCGCCCGTTCGCGTACCAATTTTAAATATTTATTATCTGTGTAAATATCTACGTGTAGTGTGTATAATAAAATAGAATTTTAATTATATTAATTTTTTGACAAATTAGTGTTGTGCTTTAGGTGACTATTGTTTTGTTATTTTTTTTCAATTTGTGTGGCTTCTCAAAGTTGCTGATCAGGTTCGTACCTAGTTTTAAATTGGATTATTTATTTACTTTCCTTTCGAGGTTTTCTGAAAGTTAAACTTCGTTGCTAAGTTTATTTTTTAGGTGGGGTGTTGAATACTTGATTTTTGAGTGTTGGATAATTATTCTGCGAAATTCGAGTAGTTTTTTATTTATTTACAAAATAAACAATAATTAAAATAATTGTTAATAAGACAGTGGCTGTAACTGCGTTCCTATTTTCAAATCAATTTCTTATGAATATCACAACGTTTTAATTAGTACAATATTAATTAATTTAAGAAGAGAAAATTTTAATTACAAAATAACAAAACGTTTTCGTATCGGTTTAAACGTTGCAAAAGTTGGCAGTTTTCGTGTATTTTAATTAGTTAAGTTTTTGTCTGTTTTGTTTAGTCTTTTTTCTGTGTTTTTAGTAGGATGATACTTTCAGGCGTCTGAGAATTTTTTTAGAACACAATTTTTTTTCTTCCTTGTCTTTAAAGTATGTCCATAATATTTTACTGGGTGTTTTTTCTTAAAGAAACACTTTTTTTAGATTATACTATTACTAGCGACCGGCTCTGCTTCGCACTGTTTTTACGACTTGAAAAAACATCGATATTTCATTATTATATGAAAGCTTTATATTTAAATTATACAGATAAACCTTTCGGAATAAATTCTCTAAATGTTCGTGAAAACCGCATCAAAATCCGTTGCGTAGTTTAGAAGAACAACGCGGACACAAAGACAGACACGAAAAGCGACTTTAATTTTTAACATGTATAGATTTATAACGATCCAATTTAACAAAGGATCTTCTCTACTACTGGATATTCCATCCTTTCTTGTATCTACTTTGTCTTGAAAAAAAAATAAAAACAAAAGGATATTTCTGTAAAAACTCGCTCTACAATGCAAGCGTACCTTTACGTGCCTGAAACATTGTTGCAGTGAAAATTAAGTCTAGGTTTTGCACGTCTTAGGTACAAAAATAAAATAGAATGTTGCTAAAACCTTGCACTTTGCAACGTTTTTATAGTAGGTACTTTGAGCAAGAAACAAATGAAAGTTTCGATTAATGTACTAAAATTTTTCAAATTCTAACATAGGCCTGTTTTACTATTAGCTAACTATAATGTTATATTTAACAATGGTACAATTATTACCGTTTAATGGTAATAATCTGCTCATCAATGGCTTCCACTAAGACTTCTGGGGATAATTTTTTAAATGACAGATAGCTTTTTCTACGGCTCTTATTAATACGGCGGCTTAACAGCTTTTGTATAAGAAATATATCAGTCTACCATATTTATCCTTAATGAGACAAAAATTATGTGAGGATGAATGGTGAAGGCCGCAGGAATCCGCTGGATGCAAGAAGCACAGAACCGGGCGAAGTTGCGATGCTTGGGGCCTATGTCCAGCAGTGGACGTCTTTCGGCTGAAATAATGAAATTCATATATTAGTTATATGTGGCATAGAAACTTGATGTTGTAAATATATCGCTATTGCATCCGTGCTAAGTAGGGGTGGTTCACTAGTTTGATATAATAATTATGTACTGTATGTACCCTTGATTTAGGTGTCAATTTAGCAAAATGTGTTTTAACAACTGGGGTGTGATTCAGAAATAAGAATATTGTAAGTTGATATCAATTTATTTTATGAATCCCATCAAGGATAACTAAATTGAAAATTAATAGATCAAATAAGTACTGTACATAAATATTATTTAAAAAAATTATAACATGATATCTTGAAGCAATAATTTTCTTCTTTGTTATACCCAATTTTTTTATTGTTAATTTCCTGTACGAGTTCAGAATAAATACAATTTCCTGTTTTTCTATTCTACAGATCAAAACCGTTCTCACAAAAAAGATTCCGATAATTTTCTCCGTCCTTTGTGCTCTAGTTTTCCCGACATTCTCTCTAGCTCGTAAGAGTTTCTACTTTCAGTTTTTTCCTAAAAAATCTATGTAACGTTCTCCAATTTACCGCTGTCGAGAATTCTCGAAAATTTTCCTGCATTGTTCATAATATGATCAATTCAATTTGTTCCTTTTCTTGGACGATTTCTTGTAGTTACGAATGGAGCGTTGCTATTTTGTCAAAGAAATGAGCCAAATATTATGATAAGGGTTTTTGTGTATCACTCGGTAAAATATTTTGCTTTGAAGCAAATTATCTCTCTTTAAAAAAATGGTTCTATAATCCTCGTATCCACTTCTATATAAAATAAGGATTTCGACCTTATCATAAAAGGGTCGTCTTAAAGCTCTTCTATAATCTGTATTAGCTAATACCAACTAATTTAATTCCAAAAAATACATATTAGTTACCTACATATACATAGTAGGTAATAAAACAAAAGGAGTACCTATGCCCAAAAGGAATACAATTTTATTTCATCTGGCTTCAAAAAAGGTTCTACATTCAGTCCGTATATGACTGCAATTTTCTAAAAAACAAACTACTACATGTAGTAAGTACTCAAAAGCAAACAATACAATTCAATATCTCGTTAGAAAGTATACAATAAAAGGTTGTTACCATGTTCAATCAATTCTGAACAATGCCAAGTACCATTCAATGCTATTATGTAGTATACATTCAATGCTAGGTCAAAGCAAATCTTGGAGCGATATCTCGCAGTCTTGGCTACACTTCAAATGACATTCGGTTACTATTGTAATCCTATTTCATCATCAACACAATTTCAGCCGAAAGACGTCCACTGCTGAACATAGGTCTCACCCAAGCACCGCCACTTCGACCGTTTCTGCGCTTCTCGCATCCAGCGCATTCCTGTGGCCTTTACCAGGTCTCACTAGAGTGAGACAGTGATCCTATTTATGATTTGGAAACTAAAACTATAATTGATACTACTGATATACTGAACTGAATGAGGAAAATGACGTGAGGAAAGTTCAGAGTATGAATGTGGATATAATTATGTGGTAGGAGAAGACCAAAGAAACGATGGATGGACTGTGTGAAAGATGATATGGCTAGAGAGGGGGTGACTACCGAGATGACGACTAATGGAGAAGTATGAAAGACAAATGCATGTTGCGCCGACCACAAATAAATTGGTTTAAGGGCCGGAGAATGATGAACTATAACTATTACTTCAATACTATTAAGGGTTAGCAAAAGACTTAAACAAACAGACTTTGAAATAATAAAAAATTAAAAAAAGGCAAGATAAGTCAAACTGGCCTTCCTGATCTGGATCACACCACACCTAAAAGAGATTTTCCATTTTTTCAAAATGATTTTTGATGTGCGATTGAATAACCACGTTCCCATAAATCCCATCTAATATAAAATAAAAATAAAAATATGCAACAAATCATTTATTGACATAATATTAATACCAACCTATTACTGTCCCATTGTAGGGCTAAGGACTCTTCTCATACAGAGAAGGCACGCGCATTGATCACCACGCATGCTCGAGACTAGTTGACGATTTCAGTCTTAAATTAACAATAAGCAAAGGTTTCCTCACGAGGTTTTTCCATCACCGATGACAGTAATGCCCAAGATAAACTCAGAAAGTACATAAATGAATTGAAAAAGTCACATTGGTACAGACGCCAGCACATCAACCGCTGGCGTCTGTACTTGCCCAGTATCTACATACGGCAAAATAATTCGGAATTCGAATAAAGAAACATAGCATATACGTAATATGTGGGCTACCCACATTTTCGTATTTCGAACGCCAAAGTTGTTTATGGTAATTTATATTTCCTGAAGTCTCTGGTTTTGTTTATGATTTGCAATAAAAGTTATAAATGGATGATTTCAGCTCTCGCTGATTAACCTTCATAAATCATTAATATATTTAAAGAATTTTATTAATAAAAGAGTTATTGGGTTCTTCCATCTGGATATTCCCAGAAGCAGACCGGGATTTACTAGGTATGCTATAAATAAATTTTCATGCCATAAATAATCTCGGCCACGAAATAAATATAAAAATGAAATGAAAGTGTTTATTCTGTAAATAAGATATCGGAATCACGTTAACACATCATATTAAAAATTAGCTAGATGAGTTCGGCGTTTCCTATCTGACTATTCTGAGAAGAAAGGCCGATACAAATTCAGAGGTCGCAGTCTCTTATAAAGTCCAGACGTAATCTTGGTCAGGCCATAAGAGGACCATGTAGATTCGTGTCTGAAATGGTCTTCTGAGGAAATAACCACACCGATTTGAGTGGACCTGTCCAGTCAGTGCAAGCATTTGTCAGTAATCGTGAAGCTCAACTTAGTACTTATACTTAAGGAGCTCAATTAGATGAAAAAAGAAAGGGCATTTGGTTAGGCCGCATAAACTAAAACCACTCAAACTGTCAGACCATCATAAAAAGTAACTGACGCTCGACTTCTCTCTGACCAACAGAGAGCGCGCGACGCATAGTTCGCGATAACGCAACAATATAGCCCTAGCATTATAGTCTTTCTATTTTAGCCAAAGTGCATCGAAAATTGCGCTTTACACCCATGCTTTTAGAAAGTTTGTGTTACTTTAGATAACAAACCATCCAGAAATATATTAGTTATGCACTTCATGCATTTGCTACTATAATATTATTCAAATTTCAGTTGAAGTCGCTCCCTAGTGCGGTAATGAGCGCATACCTAGCAGTTCCTGCTACTCCAACGGAATTGTTGGTTTAGAGGAAGAGCATACTTATAATTTGTTTGTTTTAGACCAGTGTTTTTAAACCTGCGGGTCGGTCGGCCCGTGGCTTGTAGAGGTTTCGCGACCCCCGGGGGGTCGCGAAACTTCAACCTTTTTGACTTACCTCTTCGACTTTGGTTTTGTTGGTTTGGATAATTTCCAGCAGATTTTCTTTTAGGTTGGTTTCCAAACTTGCTTTATCTATAGTTGCATTTAAAAACGGAATTACTCTATTGGGAAATTCCTCGTAGCCATGACCCTCATAAATCCATCAATTATACGACATAAAATTAACTTAAAATATTCTTAGGATTTAATTAAGAGGCCCACTCGCCTCTACGTTACGTACGTACGTTGTCCCCACAAATCCATCGTATCGCTTTTCCACGGCGGCGTTTGGCAATGTAATATTATGTCTGTTAATTATGCTATTAGCCGATACGTCATACATTATTTAAAAAAAGAGGTACAGATTACAAACAGTGTACGATAGGGGGTCGCGAAAATATTATTCATACTAAGGGGGTTGCGTCATGAAAAAGGTTGAAAAACACTGTTTTAGACGAAACTGCTACTGACTTTTCCTACACATCCTTGTAAATTCTAGGAATAGTTGAAATTGAAATTATTTTACAGTAGTGTCGGTTTGCCCCAATACAAACATCCCATGATGATTTTCAGGAACGACAAAACATGAAATCGCAAAAACTACCTAATACCTCAGTACTTCTTCTTTTCGTCAGAGTTTTTACGCCACCCATGGGCCTCTGATTTGGCTTCACATGCTATCAAGAAATATCGCTCAGGCATGCCGGTTTCCTCACGATGTTTTCCTTCACCATTTGTGAAGCAAGTGATAATTATACAATACGCACATGAATCCAAAAAGTCAGACTATGACTTGGCAGTCTGATGATCACACCACTGAGCTATCACTGCTGTAGGTACCTCGGTACTTATCTGAAGAGAGAGAATATAATATTTAATTTTACCAAAATGATGTGGGACACACGGCTTCGTATCAAGCTATACATTTCCAGTATAAACTAACCTCTCATTGTACGGAAATCCTACACAATGCGAAATCAGCTTATACTGGAAATTATAGCTTGATATGTAGCCACGTGTACCTACCCTGACAAAAATATTAGTTTTGGTTATTTTGACGCAAACAATAACATAGACCAACAAACAATTAACTATTTAAGTCTTATTTGCGTTCTATTTTATTAACGTTTTGTTAATAATTTTTCAAGCGATACTTTTTCTTTTGATCTATTTATTTTCACAAACAAAAAATTCGTTTTCATGAAAATAAAATATATATTTTTGGGTCGAACAAAGTGATTCAGGGTCTCATCAAAATTCCTGGAATTTTACGAGAAAATTGTTCATTTTCTTGTGAGAATTACGTTGTAGGTTCTTGTCAGTAATAAGTTTCTATTTTTTTTTTATTAAACTCAAAGAGCTCCGAAGTTATTTAACTTGTGTTCAAAGAAGTTCAGCTATATCCTCTATGATAATTTATTTTTATAAAGTACACATGACACGTATGTAATGTATGTACGTGTGCAAATTTATATCTACTTAAATGTTTATGAATATTGACCGCGATTTCGTCCGTGTGTATTTTTCATTACATCATTATTTTTACAAAAATATCCGGGGTGAAAAGTAGCTTATGTTTTTCTCCAGGATCAGGCTACTTCATGACGATCGATTCAGTTGTTTAATCATGAAAAAAAGTCAGACAGAGATGTTTTCGCATTTATAAAATTAGTATGGATTATGATTATTAAAGATAGTTTATTGGTTTATTTTTGTTGTAAAAATCGTGTCTTGGGTTCAAACTCGAGACTTATGACTTGGCAGTTCGACGGTCACACCCACTAAGCTATCACTGCTAATAACACAAAAACAATGGCTGCTGAAAACTTCGTGAGGAAACCGGTATGCCTGAGAGATAGTCATGTCAATTAAAATATATAATAAATTACCAGAATTAATAAAAAATGAACAAAAATTGAATACATTTATAAATAAATTAAAACTATTCCTATTATCTAAATGCTATTATGATATTAATGATTATTTAAATGACAAATTTTAACTTACAAGTTTTATAAAATAATTACATTAAATAGGTACTAATTAAGTAAACCAAATGAAAAGCCCTCTTCCTCTCTCCTACTTTTGCTGTGCCCGACAGGGTCCACAATGATCATATTTTGTTAAACCTACCACCTAAGTTCACATGTGGAAGCAATAAATATATTGAGTATATTGAGTATTGAGATATTTCTCAATGGAATGTGAAGTCAAGAAAGAGACCCATGGGTGGCATAAAGACTCTGATACCAGGTTGATCACTTTTTTTTTTTGGGTGAGAAACCATCCAATGACTTCTCCCGCTCTGGGCGGAGCGGAAGGGCGTGTCAGACTCTTACTGACTAAAACCCACCCGTGTTCCTTTCCTTGCCTTGCCAGGGGCCACGGTTTCCCCTTGGGACTACCCGCAACCCCGGCAGGCATCGGTCCTAGCGGACCCCACTAACCACACGAAAAAGAAACAAAATATAATTTGTTTGACTGTTGTTATTTCTGCCAACTAATCACAACGGCTTACTTAAGATTAGGCAAAAGATTAACCGACTAATCATAAACTTGGTAAGCTTTTCAGAAAACGGAGCTAAAACTGTCTTAAACTTAAATTATTCTTTATTTAAATGTTTAATAATTCTTCAAATTCAAATTCTTTATTGCGAACTAAGTGTACAGTATTTTGAAGATGTTAACAATACATAGGTTCTTAGAATTATGTTGCCTGTTAAGGCATTGCAATTTAAATGGTTATAAATAAAATAAAATAAAATTATGTATCTATACATCGACGGCAGGTGAAGCCAAGTCAGAGGCCCATGGGCGGCTTTAAAACTCTGATACATGGTTATTCACTAACCATATTATGATAAGAAAAGAGAAGATTAGGTTTTTGTAAGAACGTCATTAGATATATTATACGCAGTTTAATATTTATATTGTGTATTGACGTCTCCACCTTGTTCATATACGTAGATATTTCTCCTCTCAAGAGACCTACACGGGAAAAAAGGTTACCTTATTACGTACAAGTATAGCCCTCGTATATTCCCCCTACGACCGTTATTAGAACTCCTAGCCACTCAAATCAAGGAGTGTCGATATCGGAACGGGTCAAGCAGTAACGCAGCGGAGGGTTATTGCAATACCTCGGTATTGACAGGTTGATTACCTATTGCGTACGCGACTGTTAGCTTTATTGCCGTATCTATAAGGACGTAAATTTCCCCTAATTTGTTCTTTTTTGTGTTTGTGTTCTTTCTTTGTGTCCTGTTTACCGCAGATAACCGTATCTATTTTATTTCTTCTTTCTTTTTTTCTTCTAAAACAATAATAACAATCTTTATTGCAGACCACATGATCCATAAAAAAACAAATATGTCATTTCTTTATTTATTTATTAAAAATAACAAACTTAGAATTAAAATTACAATTAAAATATAAATCAAAATTAAAATCTAAAATAAAAAATTCAAAAAAATAATATCAAAATTAAATTAAAATGCAAAAGTGAGTTGTTTATTACGCTTTCACGCTAAAACGATAGAACGGATTTGGATGAAATTTGGCACATGGGTAGACCATGATCTGGAATAGGATATAGGATACTTTTTATGCCGATATTTGTACGGGATCGAGACTTAGGCTGCCTGTCCACTGGAGCGGAGAGAAGAAAAGAGGAGCGGAGATGTGCCAATATTAACCAATAGAATCTTGACTCCGCCCCTGAGTTTAGATCAGTGATCCTGAGTCAAGATTCTATTGGTTAATATTGGCACATCTCCGCTCTTCTTTTCTCCTCTCCGCTTCAGTGGACAGGCAGCCTTATGCGGGTTAAACCGCGGGAGCTATTTATAGTTTTTTATTTCTTATAAAAATAGACATGATTATCCAAAAATATATTATTAACATGCGGTACCTTTGAAAAGGGATCGGACAGAAATGAAAAAGCAACACCAAAACCGCCTGAGGGATCAGTTTGGGTATTAAGACCTAAATAAAATTAGCTTTCTGGTCAACCCTGATATTTGAATATAAAAATAATCAGATCGTTTTCCATTACTTATTATTTTTTTGATCCAGTAGGGCTTCTTATTCTCAAAGTAGTTTTCAAAGTATTATCCACGGTCTCTCACATTTTGTAACTTGGGAAATCATCAAATGACTTCTCCCGCTCTGGGCGGAGCGGAAGGGCGTGTCAGACTCTTACTGACTAAAACCCACCCGTGTTCCTTCAGTTGCCTGTACCAGGGGCCACGGTCACCCCTTAGGACCCTCCCGCAACCCCGACAGGCATCGGCCCTAGCGGACCCCGTCAACCTTGCTACTTCTTTTGCTTCGTTTACGTTCATTCATCTGGTCATACACGCACGCTGGTTGCGAGCCACGGCTTCATTCGTAAAATTCAAATCACGCTCAGGGATAAAAATATTCGAATAACCTATGTTTAATATTATGCATATAGAAAAAACTAATAGAGGTAAAAACAACAAGCGTTGTTTGTCATGGAACTCCTATAAAAGCAAACATTTTACTACCAGAAGATATCGGTAATAAGCTTTTATACTATTGATTTACATACCTACCAAAATCAGCTGAAATATTCAGAACGCGGCTCCTATAAAGATCCTTCCCGTAAAATTGAGCGTAAAATTATGAAAAGCTCTTACGTAAACGCGTAAGTTCACGTAACGGACCGTTATTCACTAAATTCTTCAAGAAGACGTTAAGAAAACATTGTGTATTATAGTTGCTTCTAATTTTAGGTAATCTGTATTATAAGTGGATATTTGAGTGATGAAATATTTAGTAAACAACGCATTGTGTTTAGCAGGATAAGTGTTCCATCAATCAATCAATATGAACTGTTTATATAGGTCCATTACTGGACAATGGTCTTTACACAATGGCGCCACGTTTAGTCCAGTACCTACAGTAGATAAGAAAGGTAACCTAAGTGTTTCTGACAGTCTGATCAAGGGTTTGTAACAGACCTAACTGCTATCTGTAAGCGCGGATATTTTAATCTGGATCGAAACTATCTAGGTTAGGTTACGGTCTCTTTAAAACGTCAGGTGCTACTGACAACTTGCGGTGACGGCACGACGGACGACCGACACGCCGTCGCGTCGGTTATCAAAACGATCATTGCCGCCATCGCAAGCGTCCGTCGCAGGTGGCGAGCGAGCGAGACCGCGCCCGTGTGTTTACGAGCATAGCATTCGTTCGCTGTCGGTGACGAACAGTTACAGTCGTCGGACACGGTCGGCATGTGGTCAGATAGACCGAAGCCTTACCAAATTATATGAAAAAAGCCAGCCTAAATCCGCCACTGAAATAAGATAAATTAATCTAGAAATAGGTGTTAGAACAGCCCCAACAGAATCAATCAATCTGCCTAGCCTTTTCTCAACTATATTGGGGTCGATTTACAGTCTAACTGGATGCATTTTTGAGATTATTTTATACAGAGCGACTGCCTATCTGGCCTCCACAAACCAATTACTGGGTGACACGATATCGTCAGGACCAACGGCTTATCGTGCTTTCCGACGCACGGCGAAGTCTCGACATGTGGCAAGCGTAACTTCACTTTTCATCGACTCCTGCGGCTGGTATACGTAGCCACATGCTATAAAGTGGTGTAAAACATCACATCAACATAAATACATCTTCTTTCATCGTCGTCGTTTCTTCTTTATCTTTCATCGTCGTCATTAATTTTTATAATTTATTTTTTATTACTTGTTTATTTATTTAGAAGTATAAAAATTATGTATTAGGTATGTTGAAACTGTTTTGTACTCACCGTTACATATCCCTGCTCATAGGTTCATTAGAAAACCAGCGTAAGACAGAATTTTTCTGACATTAATGCTGAAATGAAACTTTTTGGCGCAGCCATGAGGCACACACTATTATTGTTAAAATATTATTTTTACTTTTTTTAAATTTGTTGTTTTGTGTTCCACGAACTGTGTTCAAATAAACATTATTCTTTCTTTAGTTCTTTATGTCTGTTGGTCATTGTAGGTAGCCATTTTCTTCATAATTATGAACATCATTGAAGGTACCTACATTACTGAGCAAGTCTCTAAATTAGTTTCAAAAGACGTTGTATAATTTAGAATTGGGACAGCCACGACAAAGGTGCTCCAAAGAAGCCGCGAAACTTCAAGTTTAAGCTAGTATAATGTTATATTTATTCAGTTTAAGTTCTACCTTGAACATTACTTAACTGCTAAAGTAGGTAACAAGTGGCGTGCTTGCAACCACTTCAACGCTTTTGATAAAAGGAAAGCCAACGGTTCCTTTCTTTTTATTTACGTTGATTGGTTAGTTTGTTTTTGTAGTAGGTTAGTACAAATATGTGGTGTATTCTCCTATACTATTAAATGTGCAATATTTAAAATATATATACATAGTATACACACGTGTATACAGGGTGTCAGGGACATCGACGCGAAGCCTGTTACCATGGATTCAGTACATGATTCTGAAACCGCCTGCGTAGAAATTTTTCGTCGGTTATTTAAAAAAAACAGCTGTTCCATACATTTTGACTGCGTGGGAATTGCATTTTTCTAAGAAAATCTTAGAAAAGTAGCGTAGTGAAAAGTACCGCGTAGGTATTGCACTTTTCTAAGTAACTCTTAGAAAAGTGCAATAACTACGCGGTCAAAATTTATGGAACAGCTGTTTTTTTTTTTCATAACCGACGAAAAATTACAGCTCAGGGGTGTTCAGGATCATGTACTGAATCCATGGTAACAGGCTTCGCATCGATGTCCCTGACACCCTGTATACACGTATGTATACTATGTATATATATTTTAAATATTGCACATTTAATAAAATAGGAGAATACACCACATATTTGTATATTTGTGATCACGTTTTCGAAAACAGCTCTGACGATTTCGATGAAAGTTGCAATAAAGATGTTTACTGGGGCAAAAAATCGATCTAGGTAAGTCTCTTAACTGGGAAAATACGTTTTATTGGTACTTATTAGCTACATTCAAATGCCCTATTTCCTCCAAATTCTAGGTCAAAGACACATTTATATTATTAATTTAATAAGTTAATAACCTTTTTCACTAGAACACTCAACTGATATGTAAATATAGTAATTAATTTGAAGTTTCAAGGCCATATTTTTCATTTTAATTAAAAATGTTACATTTTCGTTTCAGTATAACATGTTAAATTAGAAAAATATGTAGCGTGACTACATCGCGTGTTGCAAATAGCCGTTATTTATACTATTATTAAAATTAAAGACAGTGTTAATGTTTCGTTTGTAATTATTTTGCACTGGCGAAGATAAAGTTAGGAAAATTACAGCATATTTATTCTAGAGGGGTTTGCTCCAGCCAAATGTAATTTCTGGAGGACGAAAATAATTGGATATGGTTTATGTAGCAGTTAGTAAGTTGCTTTCGCAATTCATCATAGTGAGCCAACTATTTCTGAAATTATGTAACTGTTTTTTTTATATTTATTTATTTATTATAGTTAATTAAAATGGTACAACACCAATTACCTTAATTAACATAGAAACATAAAAATATTAATATTGACAATGTTTTCTAATTAATATAAGTAGTTTAATTTGAACTAACATGGAACAGTGGATTCCCTAGCATGTCTTTCTCTAACATAACACCAGACATACTCGTCTATGGCACAATTTTACTCCATTCAACCGGAATCACATCACATTCATGGTTGGCAGTCAGAAGGGTGTTGAGCATCTTCAAAGTACGATATAAGGCTTTGTCTCGATTTTTTTGATAAGCATTATTTTCGTAACTAATACTATGTTCAAATAATTTTGTGCAAGTTACCAACATACGAAACGAAGTAAGTTAAATGAGTCTCAAATTATTTTTTTATCCTACTCAGGCACATGAATAAACCAGTACAAAATATCTAAGTTATATTTAGTTTTCATTCGTAAAAAGCGTCAAAATGATACTCCATAACATTGGTTATAGTCAACCCAATTTCACGCTATTGTGAACTTCTTACCCTAGGCCTTGGACTAGAATATGTGGGCCTGGCGCGACACAGAAATGGCCTCGCGGGATTGCATTCCCGCTGGTTCGATAGCAGCGTGACATGAATAATATTAGTATGTGATGGTCACATTATTATTTAGTACGTGACGGTGGGTAATGAATGTTACAATAGTTTAATGCGAAATAATTTTATGTACTCAGTAGATGAGGTCTTGTAACTAGTCTTACCAAGGGGTATCGTGTTACACAATCACTTGGTTATGGAGATTAGATAGGCAGTCGCTCCATGGAATACTGATAATTTAATCAGCTGTAACTGGTCAAACTGGAAACCGACTCCAATATAGCTGGAGAAAAGGCATACGATAAAATTAGGTATTTTATGGACATACTAGCCCGTTTCGCCCGCATGTACCCAATTTATTTTTAGTAAATAAAATAAAAAAACTCAAAAGTCAAAGCATTTATTTCAATTAACCCATTTACAGGCACTTTTGAATTGTCAAAGAGTCGGTCAGTTAGTCAGAAAGTTGAAGCTAGTCGCCCATTCCAAAAAGTAGATCTCTGTGGAGAAGAACGGGCAAGAAACTCCCAGGACACTCTTTTAAATAAAGATACTACAAAATCCTGGGTACATTATTCTTGTTGCTTCTATATGTGAGAAAAATGTGAGAAAAAAAATAGAAACATTTCAAAGTATAAGATTTAAAATAGCCTTGGCAGAAAAGAGAATTAGAAGTAGCCTAAGTTACTCCTTATAACATAAAACTAATAAAAAGTTATATTTATTCAAACTAGGCTGAGAATCAGCATTTTTCGAACATAGCTATCTGCCATTAAAAGTCCTGTCAAAATCGGTCCAGCCGTTTCGGTGATTGTCCAATTTTTTTTTTTGTTAAAAATGCCGTTTGTACTTTCAATACCTATACGTTTAGAAATAAACTGTTATTTTTGGCATTACAAACAGACAATTTTTTTTTTATAAGTAAATAAGTATTTGTATAGATTATGATATTCGTAGTTATGAAGCTTAGGTTGGACTCCTTTCAAGGGAACCATTCTTGGCTATCTTTTATTAATTTAAAGTAAGTAACAGACATTCAATAATTTAAAATTCATTCAAAAATTGTTTGGCATAAGCAGCAGCCACAAAAATAATATAAGTGTCCACAGGCCAAACTTTCATCAGGCCTTGACATAAAACCCAGAACGTTTACTTCTTCGTTCAATTTTCCCTATTTTATACTACACAGTCCTCCACATTTTATCTGGCTGTGTCACTGAACAAATTCCGTCTTTATTGAGTTTTTCGTTGAGGCCTTGGACTCGGCTCGTTGGCGGCGCGATGGTGGCCTCGGGAAAACTGCATCTCCGTAGTTTAACGGTGACGTGACACGAATTCTATGAGAGGGTGATCTTATTCTGTATTCAGAGGACGTTTTAATGTTAATCGTTGCGTGTTTGCTACGTCATACTTTTTATTTTTATTTTCCTAAGTCAAAGTCGTAGTTAAATAATTTATTTCATATTGGCACACAAAAAAGACTTTAGACCGTCAAAATTTCCAAAAAAAGTATATTATATTCTAGTCGCCACTTCCAAAAGGTAGTTTTCGTTTGGAAAAGAATGGGCCGGAAACCTAATACGAGTAGTCTTATAATATTGTTACCTCTGTCAGTAATTTGTTTTTTAAATCTTATTTTAATATTTCTTTTCGTCATTTTATCCACATTTGAAGCAACAAGATCAAGAGCTATAAATAAAAAAATATTTGTCACTTATATAGTTTATTATTTTTTATTTATTTTTATTAAAAATAACCAGGTTCTTATTAATGAATTACAATCTAGCCTACAAGACTAATAAACAATTTTAATCTCAGTTAATTTTCTACGAGATGAATGAAAATCATCAAATAATTTCTCCCGCTCTGGGCGGAGCGGGAGGGCGTGTCAGACTTTTACTGACTAAAACCCACCCATGTCCCTTCAGTTGCCCGTACAAGAGTATGACATTAAAACGGTTGCGTGGATGCATTATCTTTAATTCAACAGTGATGGGCATGAATGTTAATTCAACGTGATCTTTTAACGTAGGTCTGTACAACATTGTGATGCACAGCAATTTGTACGTCCTTCTCTTGATTGTAGGTTAATTTATCCAATCAAGAAAATCAAGCAAAGTACACTGCATTGATTACACGTACATTGTACGATATACTCGTATACTGATTGTTTCTGTTCGATGATGATTTGAGACAATTCAGGCGTCATTTAGTCCATAATTTCCATTCTTCAGTAGAAACATACTTAGCCTATAATGTTCCCACTGCTGGGACACAGGCCTCCTCTCTTCGAGGGGATATGGGCTGTAATCTACCACATGGGCCCAGTGCGGGTTAGTAGATGTTAAGTTAGGGTCTAGGATATGTCGGTTTTCTCACACGTTTTCCTACACCGTTTTGGGAGCTGTAGTGATGAAATTATTTAGACAAACTAAAGCGACTACCTGGGTAAGTCGGGCCGTTACCACTGGGCCACCACTGCTCTATCTATCTGATAGGTTACATTTGAATTGTGTAATCAAGATTCTTTTTCACTCTAATTATCGGATGCTTTGAAACAAGAGTGATGCAAATATTTTAGCCGCATGGACATGAAGACCTGGCTTCTGTACATAGCGCAGGATTCAGAGCTTCACTTTGTTTGTAGAGAAAACTTTTTAGCGTCGTTGTGCACTTTTTTTGGGATGGGTAAAAAATGTTAAACTCGCGTCAGGACGTGACCGTAAGATCCTTTGCCTAGCAACCGACAAAGTAAATATCAAAATAAATAGTCTTTGACATTACGTAAAGATTGCGAGGTAAGAAATTTTAGCCATATTGATGGGTAATAAATTGTTTATTTTTGTTAGCCTAGTTATTTTGAAAATAAATAAATATACTACTACTACTACTAATGAATATTGTATTTAACCACATAAATTATAGTACTTTTATACTGATAAATAAAGCAATTTGTGCGAAATTATTCCCTAACCATAAAAATATTCAAAAATACACAACGTTAATGTTCAAGTTTTCACTTCTGCCGGCACTCCCCCGGAGTGCAACCCGTTGTTTTTTCATTATCAGTCTTATCGTCCCGAATAGATCTTGCCGTCGTTAAACAAAATAAAAACCCGATTTCTACTCTGCTTACTGAAAATGACCCAGTCTGCAATGATAACAAAGCTCCAACTAGTTAAGGCTATTTTATGAAATAAAAAAAGAAAATCTCTGAAAGAGGCTATTAAAATTGCAATCATTCCAAAACTTTCCACTCTCAATGGAAACCACTTCAAACTTGAAGCACCACTTGATCATACAAAAAGTGAGTTGGAAAATTAACTCAGTGTGACTGCATCGTAAATCATCGTGTATTTTCGCCGTTTCTCGGAAAAAATGTTCGGTTTATTAAAGAGAATGATTTGTTAGTAGTTTCAAAGAAAGACGTTCTTGATTTTGCGGTGAAACTTTGAAGTGGTGCGTTATTGTTTATTTTGTTCTTAAACAAGATAGGATGATGATGTGCAGTTGGGTGCCTTGAAGAAATAGAAATCATGTTGGATGTAGTCACAATGTAGTAGTAAAAATACATTTTTGTTTTCTTACATAAATCACGCCTTCTTAACAAAGGGGGTAGGCAAAAACTAGAACGCCACCTACTTAACTCCTTACATACTTTTTCTTCGTTTACGTTCATACATCTGGTTATTTGTTTTCAAATGATGCCAAATCGAGACTTCTTCTAACGAAAAAAATTTTGTTGCCTAATCGGAAGTTCGGAACATCATCATCATCAGCCTATTAATGTTCCCACTGCTGGGACACAGGCCTCCTCTCTATGAGAGGGAGTGGGCTGTAATCTACCACGCAGGCCCGGTGCGGGTTGGTACGAGTAGATGTCATTATGTCTTCGATTTTTTGGTGCTAAGACATGCCGGTTTCCGCACGATGTTTTCCTTTACCGTTTTGAGAGTAGTGGTGATGAAATTATTTACACAAAGTAAAGCACCTGCTTCCTCTTGATGTTAGGTAATTACATCGGACGCGTAAATTGTGAAGAAGACTACTTGCGCCCCGTGGTTTCAGCAGCATAAGTCTCGATCCTGAAGGAATATCGAGATCAAAAGTATCCTATGTCCTAACCCAGCTCATGGTCTACTCATGTGCCAAATTTCATCCAAAACTGTTTAGCCGTTTTAGCGTGAAAGCATACCAAACAAACAAACTCACTTTCCCATTTACAATATTATAGTTAGAATTTACTAAATAAAGAAAGCACACCTATTCCATTTTTTATAAAAGAAAAGTTTCTAATCCTCTTTGTTTCCTGCGTCATAATTCTTCAAAACATCACCCGAAACTAAAAGTTTGATGTTTTTAAAGAAAAAAAAACAACGGGTACTCCGGGAGTGCCGGCAGAAGTGAAAACATGAACATTAACGTTGTGCATTTTTGAATGGTTAGGGAATAATTTCGCACGAATTGCTTTATTGATCAGTATAAAAGTACTAAGAAGTTTTCATTTCAAAAATATGTAGATATCTAACATACTCATTATTACAGTTATACAGGATGGAAGGGTAAACACGGTTGTCACTCAAACTATGGGTTAAATATAAACATAAAAAAGCGAGTAAAAAAAAAAATATGTTATTTTCTTTAACAATATTAAAAAGGTTATTGTCCGACACCGTCCGCAAATTCATGGATATGTGTTCGCCTGAGTGACGTAATCGATCGCCGCCCGTCCTACCTACCTACACAACACATGAATTGTACAATACAACCTTTTCCTGGCTTAAGACAGGCAAAAATACCTACCTTAGGAATTGCGTGATTCTAAATGTACATCTTTAAAAAAAAAAGTTGTGATTTTCCATTGAATTTATGTTCTATAAACGAAACCAAACCACTGGTTTGAAGGATAACGGTGTTTACCCTAACACCGTGAATACTATAAAGTTTACATTATATTATATTAATTATCATTATTCATACATTTTATATCATAGCATACTATAAGTCTTATAATTTATATCACATTATAAAGAAGTTTTCACTTCAAAAACTGAAAAGGGAAACTGCAACAAACAATACTTCTCGACAACAGCGTCTCCATTCTTATATCTCCTTACAAAGCCAATAAACACAATTTTATTTGTAGACCAATGCTGCTCAAAGAGCTGCAACGGGCAATATTGTAGCTTTGTTATATTGACACAGCTCATTTGAGCTCTTATTTGCTTTGTTAAGCTGCTGCAAGTCTTTACGTAAAGTTTAGCTGTTCGTTAAGGATTCATTATCTCTAGCCTGGTTCTCATTAAGATGATTAAACAGACGATAGTACATTATAATGACTGCTGGAAAGCTATCAGGATATATTATAACTCTATAAAGAACTTATTATAAAAACTTCGTTATTAAAAACTATTTGATCCAATTAGTGATGACTTCTTCTGCCTAGTTAAAGCACTAGGATTTGGTGAAGGGCGGTCGTTTTGGGGGACTCTCTTTGAGGCGCGCGTGGAACACAATGCGCGTCGATCCGAGCCTGGTCCTTATCGGACGGCGAGCTACCCATTGCTCTCCGTCCACAAGCCTGCGCCTACGGGTGGCCGGAAATCGGCTACCGATTCCCGACGCCCAGGCCATCTCCTGCGGTGGCTAGGTGCGTGAGGGCGCGAAATTTGCCCCTCCCTCACGCGCTCCGCCTCCTCATTTGCGAGCATTACTGGTTTGCAGAAGGAGGTGACCTTGCCGCGTGAAAGAAAGCATGTAAAGGCCCGGTTGGTACGTAGACAAATGTATATGCGACCGTCTTAGCTCGTTGTATTGAACTGACCTTCTGTACAACCGTATTTATTTTGTGGCACAACTCTAAACTATACTATTAAATTATTTAGGAACTCTGTATCGTCGCATAAGAGCTTTAGAATGTAGAAACTAGAACAGTATTGGAGAAACACATTAAAGCGATTGTTAGTAGAAGATAATGGGAATTTAACTTAGTTTGTCTGCATTTCTAATGTTTTGTTTTAGATCATGAATTTACAATTGTTTTTCTACTGTAAATGTATTTTCTTTTCAAACTCTAACTTACGAGTAGTTTTCTTAGAATTGTAAACACTAAGTAAATAATGTAGGTATATTTTAAAAAGCTGCTATTAGTTTTATGTTAATTAGTGCCTCAACTAAAGTTTCACTGTTTATATATTATATATCTCCCATTCTAACCTTTTACCAACCGTTATAGGAGCGCTCACTAACCGATGTTGATGAGAATTCGCGTCAGATTTATGTGAAGATTCCCGCAAACAGGCGCGCCGCGACACCAGTAGAATAATTTCCGTGAAGTTTTCATAGAAACTGTTTGGCCAGTCGCGTCGCACTTGTCTGCAAAAGCCTTTGTGGATCTATCTGTTTCAACGCGATTACATGAGGTATAATCCTCTTATTTATTTAAGCCATTGTTAAAAATCGTGAGTTACATTATGTGAGAAGACGGCTAGCAGAAGCACATTGGTTTTATATGTCGAAGGATAGGCATACTTACCATTGCACAGATTTCGTCGAAGGATGGCATACCTACCATTGCACAGATTTCGTCGAAGGATGGCATACCTACCATCCTACCATTGCACAGATTTCGTCGAAGGATGGCATACCTACCATCCTACCATTGCACAGATTTCGTCGAAGGATGGCATACCTACCATTGCACAGATTTCGTCGAAGGATGGCATACCTACCATTGCACAGATTCCAGAAAATTTGAACAGATAGGTGCACAACATCAAGTAGGTTCCTTATAATTTCTAAGACGCTCATAATGTATAAGTTGAGGAGCTCGTGGCTAAGTAATAACAGTCGCACGGGTCAATCCATCAGGTTAAGCTACGCTTACCAGGGTTGGTCAGTGGATGAGTGACCATCTTTACATACCGAGACTCCTTCGTGCCTCGGAAAGCACGTTAAGCCATTGGTCCCGGCTGTAATTCCTGGATCTTTTAAACTCTAACACCAGTCCTACCAAGGGGTATCGTATTATCCAGTTACTGTTGTTGTTGTCAGATAGGTCCATGTAAAATACTGATATTCAGCTGCATCCGGTTAGACTGGAAGCCGACCCTAACATAGTTGGGAAAAGGCTAGGCAGATTGACACATAATATACAATGTCCCATTAAAATAGATGGACTAATTTTATCACAGCGTTTAGTACGTCTAACCAAATAACTTACAAGTTTTATAAAATAATTACAATAAATAGGTACTAACTAAATAATAAAATGAAAAGCCCTCTTCCTCTCTCCTACTTTTCGACAGGGTCCACAATGATCATATTTCATAATATTTTGTTAAACCTACCACCTAAGTTCACATGTGGAAGCAATAAATATATTGAGTATTTATTATTAAGATAGCCAAGCCAAAAAAAGTGATTTTATTTTGACCTAAAATTATAAATGGCGTTGGGTAACCAAAATTTTTTGTGTATTTTCGTCAGCAAATTTTTTTTCTTGTAAGTATCTTATACGTTTTACTTTTTTATTTTTTTACATTTTCACTATTTTGGTGGTCTGAATGATTTCTAAAAGATTTTCCTTCTATTTTAATGGGATCTTATATAAGAAACTCATAAATTATGTAGCCTCGAAACTAGACACACAAAACATAAAGACACAGAAATAAAATAACAAGATCGATTCTGGCAAATGTCAGCGATGCGACCTACATTGCAGTCTAAGTTTTAGGCTTGTGGGTAGGCACCTAGGAACTAGGTAGCTATTTTTGGAAATAGGTCGTTCGGCCAGACAATGTGAAGCCAGTGAGTCTTCGGAGGCGTCGCTCATGCTTTATCTTTCAGTAAATGGGAACTGAGTAACGAGGTGCTGTAAAGTTGTGCAAGGTTAGTTTTTGTTAGAGTTGAGGGCTTTATGAGCAATAAGGTTTAATATAGGCTGACTGGGTAAAGAAGAGACTTATAGGAAAGACTATTAAAGACTGTGAGGTTTGTTGAAGAAGAAAGAAAGCCATCAATCCAATCAATGGGTCAAGGCTAGGAACTTGTCCTATACTATGAAATGAGCAATATTTGGATATAATATATAATGTCGGTAAGTACATAATTATATTATATTTATTTGTAATCACGTTGTCAAAAACGGCTCTAACTATTTCGATGACAGTTGCAATACCTAAAGGAGTTTACGGAGGCGAAAAATCGATCTAGATAAGTCTCATATCTAAGAAAATTCGTTTCCTCCGTGTTTTTACCCGAGCAGTGCTCTGTCGCCCAAAGCTTAGCACAAGATGGCTACCTTAGAATATTGACTTAGAATATTATATAATATGTCCCTCGTAACCTGTACCAGTGAAGGTCAGTGATCAGGGGACACCAATACCCATCGATTGAACCCCCATGGATGTTCCGCGATATTTTGTAGTTTTCGAGAAATGATTTTTTAATTTCTCGAAAACTACAAAATATCGCGGAACATACTTGGGGGTTCAATCGATGGGTATTGGTGTCCCCTGATCACAGACCTTCGCTGGTACAGGTTACGAGGGACACCCTGTATATAGAGAGCAGTGGTGGCCCAGTGGTAACGGCCCCGACTTACGAGTTGTAGGTCGTGGGTTCGAACCCAAGCAGGCCCTTACTTTGTGTAAATAATTTCATCACCACTGCTCTCAAAACGGTGAAGGAAAACATCGTGAGGAAACCGGCATGTCTTAGAACCAAACATTCGAAGACATGTGACATTTACCAACCCGCACTGGGCCCGCGTGGTAGGTTACGGCCCACTTCCTCTCACAGAGAGGAGGCCTGTGTCCCAGCAGTGGGAACATTAATAGGCTGATTATGATTATGATGATCTTATAATATTAAATGAGCATTCTCTATTTTCACCACAGCAGAGCTCGGTCATCCAGGTACACACGGCTACACATTAAGCTATACATTTCCAGTTTATGGTGATCTCGCATTGTAAACGATTTCCGTACAATGCGAGGTCAGCTTAAACTGGAGATGTATAGCTTGATGTGTAGCCGTGTATACTAACAACTATAAAAACAATAAGTTTGAGAGTTTGAGTTGAAAAACAATCATTGCCAATCAATTAACGCAGTCTATCACAAAAATACAATAGACGATGTACTATATTTAGTAATTTAATCCGCTTAACTGTTCTTAAAGAGTTAGAGAACCCTGTAAGAAATCACATCGTCACAATCGTGATTTCTTACAGGGTTCTCTAACTCTTTAAGAACAGTTAAGCGGATTAAGTTACTAAATATACATCGTCTATTGTATTTTATAATGGATTTCCGCAAAGTCACGCCTGAGTCAGTTAACTATCCAGTCTATCACAATCCTACAGAGTGTAACAACACCCATCACATAGACGTCAACTACTCATCCTGCATCAAACTAAGTAACATTGCACAAATAATATTATAATTGCTGAGAAACGCCTTTTAATTTAGTGTGAAAAATCACTGTTTACGGTAGCGCTCAATATGTTACGCAAAACAATGTTCTTATGTATGCAACGGTACAGATATCAAAAAAGTTTGACCTTCAATATCTCCATAACCAGAAGCTTCCCAGGTATGGTCCAGCTCAAAAAAATATCACAATGACGGGAAAAACAAGTGACTCCCTGCTCCACTAAGCTTCGTTTTACACTCGTTATTTGCTTTTTAAGCTATTGCATAGCTTCTATCGCGGGCCTTGAGCGTGGAGACCGAATCCAGAAATTTCGAAAATACCTAACACCCCTGTCTCTTTAGTTCAGCAACTCGCCTCTAGGTGGCATTGGTTGTATTATAATTGCATAAGTTGATAAAAACAGCTATGCAATAGCTTTACCGCGGCAGTCTCCGAGTGCCACACATCTTTTTTTTTTTACTTGACATTGTTCGTGGCACTTGTGATGCTATTATAAAATAAAATCACTCTAATTTCGTAAACCATTCCCTAATTCAAATAGTTGTTATCCTGTTAAATTTAATTGATAACAAAGTTACTTACATATCCCATTAAATCATACTTGTACAACACGAATTAGCATTGTATGAAGCAAATGAGACCCAAATTACATTGTCAACACCAATTTACCTTATACGCACCTACCTTTAAATCCGTTTACTCTAAAATATTTTACATCCAAACCAAAACCATCTTTATCTTAAGTAGATAAGGTACAAAATTGTGTGACGGAAAATGACAAAAATTATCAATGAACCACGAAATTTGTTTTGGAGCTGATTCCATCACGAATATCGCGTCGAGTTAATAATCCATTGTCAAAATTTCTGGGAAAATTCGTCTGTATTTTTTTCATATTTTGCCATGTACGAGTATAAGGGAAAAGGCCAGCTATATATCACTGCGATATCGCCGTATTTCTCGGTAACTATACTGGTCCAAAGTGACTCACCAGAAGGTGGACCAGTATCGCTACCGAGCGCGACAACGATATGGCTTATAACTAAATAGGCCTACATAATCAGCCTATTAATGTTCCCACTGCTGGGACACAGGCCTCCTCTCTGTGGGAGGGAGTGGGCCGTAATCCACCACGCGGGCCCAGTGCGGGTTAGTAGATGTCACATGTCTTCGAATTTTTGGTTCTAAGACATGTCAGTTTCCTCACGATGTTTTCTTTCACCGTTTTGAGAGCAAGTGGTGATGAAATTATTTACACAAAGTAAAGCGCCTGCTTGGGTTCGAACCCACGACCTACAACTCGTAAGTCGAGGCCTTTACCACTGGGCCACCACTGCTCTCGAATAGGCCTATAAATGTAAATAATTGTTTACTATTAATGTAACCACATTAATTTGTACATCAGTGATAAACTTCCTCGCTTCGTGCCTCAGAAAGCATGTATAAACCCGGTTGGTCCTGGCTGACATTTGTAAATATTTGACAGTTGTTACGGGTCGTCAGAAGCCCGAAAGTCTGACAACCAGCCGTTCCAAAGGGTGTCGTGTAACCCAGTAATTGGTTTGGGTTGTTAAGGTTGGATAGGCAGTCGCTCCATGTAAAATACTGTAATTCAGCTACATCTGGTTAGACCGGAAGCCGACCTCAACATAGTTGGGAAAAGGATAGGCAGATGATGACAGAAGTGATAACCAGGCACGTCAGACTCTTCTTCAATGACAGGAAACTTCCTTGTGTTTTACGATCCTATAAATCCTATAAACCTCTAGTCCTATAAACATTACCTCAAATAGACTGTCCCCTACTCACCAAAACAAAAAACACCGACATTCCAAACTGTTTCTTATCGAATTAGTTCCACAAAAACTTTCTAACTTTACCAATAAAAGTTCACAAAAACAAGAACGAATCTAACATCAATCACTGACGTAACACGTTGCAAACTACCCTTTTTATTGCCTACAAAAACACCCTAATAGAACCAATCGGTCTCAGCATTTAATCAGTGGAGGAACTGGGGGACATTTAACTCCCCCACTGATTAAATACGAATCGTATAGTGCCAATCGCTGACAGTAAATATTACCTCATCGGCAATAAAAATATATTATCACGATTGAATAGGCCGTCAGATAAAATAGCCTCTTAAAATGATAGCGTTATGGTCCTATTAATGGAGAATCAATGGACTCGTTTTGGGGTTCCGTAAGCGAAACAAAATGGCTTAAGCATGTCTGCTTGTCTGTCACAAGACTGAGTGTCAAGCAACTTTAAGTGAAAATTACTAAAGGAGATATTATGTAGATGATAATTTAAGTGTCTGTCTGTCCTTTTATTAATTTTTTTATTTGTACAGTTAGTTAGTCTTAATACGTAGTATAAATAGTTAATTATATTAATTATAATAGAACGTTTTTAAGAACTGTATTCACTACCTATTATATATATATATATATATAAATCTTTATTTCAGACCAGAGATCCATAACATAATTGAAATTAATACTACTTATCTACTAACTAAATCTAAAATACGTTAACAACATTGCACTTATCATCTCAAATATCTGAATGACGGTCTGTGTGCCGCCATCCAGTGACAGATTATAAGGCCATCCACCCTGCCGGCTACAGTGGCCACGAGGCTGTTGGGGCTGTCGCGCACCCGACGCATCAGTGATGCAATTCGCAGACGCAGCAGCGAGCCGTAATCCGGAACACGCGCATCCGCGAAAATCCCCGACGCACTACAGAAGCGCGGCAGCCCCAGGGCAACCTATGATACACAAATAAAAATGATTATGAATACATGATTTAAACTGTTTTGAATGATTTCATGTGTAGTTTAAAAGGATCGTGAAATTGTCAGCACAGACCAAAATGACCCGGGAAACCACAAAATGGTCACAATTTTAGAAAGTAAAATTTCTACCGTTGATTGTTTTCGAGTCCCGGTACAATATTTTTGAGATTGAATTTTTTATGTAATAATTGTATTCTAACAATAATAATAACTACAGAACCTATAATGACAAATCCAATACACGCTTGGTAGATTTTTTATGAGATGACTGACAAATAGGTGAAAATATAGCCCATAATGGGGGAACAAATAGTCGTAGACTGTTGTGGTATTTCATATATGGGGTAATGATGCATAACGGTATAACGGAGGGGGGGCATACAAAGCCATTGATGTTTTGTAGTCTGTGTTTATTGATCATCAAGGCATTCGCGAGTAAAATTTGTTATTGTATTAATTTTTGGACTGGGTATTTATAACAACGGGTGTAAAAATACCCTTGACGAAGCCGAGTCAATTGTTCTTCCCGATATTACGATTTTATTTATGGTACAAAAAAGCAGGAAGGTTCTCAGGTATTCCTGGGAACCTACTAACTATCGAAATGTTGATGGACAAAGTTCCAACTTTTTTTTCCGAAAACATGTTTATAATGTTATAACTAAACTTTAAATACTCCCGTATCTTTGCACGAAACGAAAAATTTTGTGGTTATAGGTGCATACCTATATAGCACGAAATTTTTCGTGCGTTATATTGAGCACTATTTGTAAATTTACCCCAAATAACATTAAAAATAAAAGTCATTTCCCTGCAATTATTTTTGCACAAAGTTACATATTTTTATATTCAGAATGCGAGGTCATCACAAATGCCCGTGTAATACCTACTCTCATAAAGGTCGGAGACTCACTCTAAGTTATGGACGTGTATGTTTACTCAGGACAAACTGTCCAGTTAGGTAGGTCCAACTTTCGAGAAAGAGGTCAATCGTCTAATCCGACTCGGCTAAGCAGCGTTCGGGAAGCTACGCTATATCTTCTCGTCCCACATACCACAGTGTCTCAAGTGGAAAATCTTTGACCAGTGCTTGTTGCCAGCGATGATGACACTGAAACGTGGGCGCTCACAAAGGGCCTTATTAGAAAGCTAAAAGTTACTCAAAAGGCAATGGAGAAGGCTATACTTGGAGTTTCCCTACGTGATCGAATCAGAAATGAAGAGATCAATGAAGAGAACGAAGGTAACCGACATAGCCCGAAGAATTACCAAATTAAGTGACAATGGGCAGGGCACATTGCTCGCAGAACAGATGGCCGATATGGCCGAAAGGTTCTGGAGTGGCGACCGCATACCTGAAGACATAGCGTTGGAAGGCCTCTCACAAGGTGGACCGATAACCTTGTGAAGGCCCTAGGAATCCGCTGGATGCGGGAAACACCGAATCTGTCGAAGTGGCGGTACTTGGGGGAGGCCTATGTCCAGCAGTGGACGTCTTTCGGATGAAATGGTGAAGAATGATGATGTTCAGAATGTCGTCAGAAGCCTGAAAGTCTGACAACCAGTCGTACCAAGGGTATCTTTTTACCCAGTAACTGAATTGTGGAGATCAGATAGGCAGCCGCTCCATGTAAAATCTGGTATTTAGCTGCATGCGGTTAGACTGGAAGTAGAACCCTACATAGTTGGGGAAGGGCTAGGCAGATTGATTGACCTAAATGTGTGAACGGTTGCAATATACAAAACAATTGCATAACGGTATCAAGGTCAGTGGTGACGTCATCTAACATCCACTTATGAAGGAGTTCTTACTAACTAGTGACGTCACCAAGGACGCCTGTTAATTAACTTTAGGGATTATAATTAGGTACAGTGTTTTTTGTGACCGCCAGTAATTAGAAATTAGCATATTTACTTGACCTACATAGTGTTTTAATTAATGTTGACATTGGTGAATAACTGGAAATATGTATTTTTATATAGAGCTTAGGTACTTACTCGTAACATCGCGGACACTGTAGGTGAACCACTTTTTAACCTTATTACTGAGGACATAAGGTGGTGAAAAGTGGTTCACCGGAAATCGCCGCAATAAATGAGTTGACTTCAAATAAAGAACACAAAACAGTTCTATTGACATAATTATGAGCTAAACAAATAAACCTTGCAGTTATAAGGTAACATAATGACTCTGTGAGTCACTAAAAGGAAAACAGTAATATTTAAAACTCAAGATTCTAAATTCAATCAAAAGGTTATTTTAGTTATCTATCATAAATAAGCAGGCATATTGATTTTAGCTAAATGTTATTGCTGATTTTAATTTAGTTTTTCTTCTTTCATTTCTTCGCAGTTCTTCTTGATATTTTGTTTACAAGTAAAACAATTTAAAAGATATTTTTAAGTTTAATTACTTTGGTTTTATACAAAATTGGTTTATTGCCGTGTATTCAATATGAAATTAAAAAAGTACAAACTTATCACATGACAATTTCATCTTATCTTACGTGAAAGGCCCTAATGTGAAATTCAAAAGATGGAGAAAATCGTCCTCATTTCGCCTAAAATTGAAGTCATTATTCGAAAATGGAGTACTTAACACATTTCACATTCAAATACGCCATTACATTTTTATAACAATTACCTATTGGAATCCAATAATAATGGAATTTATCCATGCAATAAATTATTATTTATTATACAGGAAAAACATGAAGAAATTCAATATAGATCCCTCTCGTTGGGAGGAGTTCGCAAACGATAGACTTGTTTGGTGAAGCGAAATGTTTATGCCTTTGAAGACCAGCGCAAGGGTGATCTCAACAAAAGGAGAGACCACCTCAAGATTAAGGGTGCCTTTCCACCTGAGATGTGCTATGCTACGTTGCTTTGGATGCGTTTGATATCCACCAATCATATTTACTGGTCCACAGAGCATAGTTCGACGTCAGACGGGTTCAACTAAGCTAAGTTTTTTTTATATTGAAGGATGCGTGCTATGAATGCCCGAGTTGCGAGTGGTGTAACTATGTGCTGAGTAGCCGCAGCCGCTCCTCGTGCCTTCCCTACTCTCGATGCATCGCATAGCTCGAGCTGCACATCTACATAGCACATCTGACTCGCCCCGCTACACAGCTTAGTATTAGTGGAAACGGTCACATAGTTTCGTAGCTTAGCTTTCACATCCTCGCAGCATAGCTGCATAGCACATCTCTGGTGGAAAAGCACATCATCATCATCATCAGCCTATTAATGTTCCCACTGCTGGGACACAGGTCTCCTCTCTGTGAGAGGGAGTGGGCTGTAATCTACCACGCGGGCCCAGTAGATGTCACATGGCTTCGAATTTTTGGAAAAGCACGGCCAACTTACAATACCATCACTAAAATGGTATTCTAACATGTCCTCATTGTGCACGTAACTTGTCAGCTAAAATAGCCACAGAGAAGAGCGCACGCTCGTAACCCATATCCGTAATAAAATAAATGGAAATAAAATAATAATGGTGAATAATGGAAAATAAATGGTCGCGTAGCCAAAATCGGCATGGAAATATCTATTACCCAGAACAAAATAGTAACAAAGTCAAAACTGCACATGAGGTGTGGGAACGAGTCTGATGCCAAGAATATACTTTTTAGATTTTTGTTCGTTTGTCTGTTTGTCTGGTTATATGTTCCTAGTACCTACAGACAGTTTATGCCTACAGATACCTGGATTAACACATAGGGTACTTGTAATCCCGGTGGTTCGTCCCCGTGGGATATTCTCCGACATCCACGCGGGCGAAGCCACGTGCAATAGCGAGTTAAGTATATTTATTGGAAAAGTCATCTTTATTGCGAATTATATTCCACGTAAAGAATCCAGCTATGAATTCAATATGCCGTATTTTATCTTAGCAACAATTGGCACTTTCTCTTGGGACAAGGAAAGGAGGAAAAATGAGAATTCTTTATTCAGATACTTTTGTATTCATGTCGAATTAATGAGTTGTATTAGATACAGGTGTGGGTAATGAATTGGCTTTGATTTTGAATGTTATATTGGGTTAGAAATTGTGCGTTTGCGTATAATCTCATGGTAATCTAAATGGACTCGACCCAGAATAAATTCGGCTACGTGTTTGGCAGCATCACTAGTGGCCATCAGTTTAGACGACAGGAAACTCAGGACATAATCATGCGTATTACAATTTTTTCTTTGAGATTGGAATGTCCTTAATGGTAGTTGACAGTGAAATATAATAATGCTTAACCTTTTATAACCACTTAGGTAAAAAAAATCTGCTTTACTATTTTATACAAGAAAATTAAATGGGCGCGCCAAGACTCAATATGTCAAAACAGAAAGCGAATTTTCAAATATCACAACTTTCAAAGACAGAAAAAGCCTTCTAAAGATCAAAAGAAACCCCGAAATCGGACACTTAATCATCTCTGTCGCCGCCATTGAATCCTCGATCCAGAAAAATAAAGATTAAATAGTCAATGAATAGCAAAAACCTTCCAAGTAGGCAAGTACACAAACGTTCTTTCAATACGATCATACAAAATGGCCGTCTTTTTAGCAATTTATTGGACACTTTTTATACCCGTAATACCACGAGGAAGTTGCCTTATTCGAATGATAAATATACCATAAACTCGGAAAAACTCATCGCGAGTATTGGCAAACAATTTATTGATGATACTTTAATTTATATGCTATATTAGTATCTGTGTATACGAATTTCAGCTTTATCTCTTTGGGGTAAGGGTCATTTAGGAATATGGGAATATTTATCATAATCATGCTGTAATAAATAACGAGCTATGTTCGTGAAAGCCGTAAAGCAAATGCGCCAACTTTGGCCAAACAAAACGCATTTGGTTTTGGTTTTGCATACCTACTTACGTGGTTTTGTTGTGGTAAATGATCCGTATATTTGGTATTATTTTGTAAATGAAAAATGAATTAAATATAATAAAAGTTCAATATTATTTTGGTAAATAAAATTGTATTTAATCGGCATTATGGCAAGGGCCATATTCACCAATTCCTGTGCTTATTTTAAATTCGGAATGGGCCTGCTCTTGACTTCAATCTCGCCTGATGGGAAGCGATGGATGAGGGCTATGATGGAACGAGCGTACCCAGAAGATGCCTGTTCACTCTTTCTTTGAGGGCAGACGGTATATATATGGAAGGGAACACAGATGCTGGTAGAGAGTTCCACACTTTGGATGTGATCATAATAAATGTGGAGGAGAAGCGCTGAGTACGACTGGACTGGATATCATATCCGCCGGGCGGTTGTAGCTCACTTTGCGTTCGGCTCTTGTCGTGGCAACACGTCATGTCCTAGTTTGCAACAAGTCAATCGTCATTCTGAGGATGCCTCGATGAGAGGCGAAACACGTGTCGATTTCTTACAGGGTTCTCTAAGACTCTTTAAGAACAGTTAAGCGGATTAAGTTACTAAATATACATCATCTATTGTATTTTATTTAGGGGACATATTACTAAGCGTTTTGACATCCTGTCATGACAAATTGTCAAAATGTTTCATGGGATATTGAATAACTAACAGAGCTTGGTGAACTTGGCCCTAAATAATATTGGTCATTTTAAGGACCTCCTTTGAAGAAACCTATTCTGGTATTTCAGGAAAACGCAAAAAAAACGGTTTCTATTAAAAAAATACTAAAGTTGAAAAGGTTACCCTAGCTGCCAAAATTTTTCATCAGTATTCTTTCCGCGTCGACACCCTACGAAACATTAATGTCAACGGGTAGTTCCAAATTCAGGGTTCTGTTAATGACCTGAATTTGTCCCTTAATAGCCTATGCGATAGCCTCTCATTTTCTTTATTTCGTTTTTATGATTGGATAGAGGTTTGAAGAGAAATAACTATATATTTATTAATATAAATACTAACTGTTGCTCGCGATTTCGTCTGCGATCCAGAATGAAAAGTAGCTTATGTATTTGTCCATGGTTTATCCATGTTCCAAATTTAAAAATACAGGCGTGTGTTATGATGCGTGTAATGTTTTTTTTTTAATTTAAACCGTATTATTACCCATTATTGCGGAGTTCCACAAAGCCGTAATATTTTTGTAAAAAATATCGACAAGAGCAATTACCATACGGTCTAGAAATCTCGTTTGTACCTACAAAAGGTCGTTTAAAAAAAAAAAATGGACGGCCGTTTTGTGACATCGAGAAGATCTATTTTGAAAACAATTTTTTTTTAAAACGTTATTTGCCCTAAGAAGTAACATGCATCGCCGTACAGTGAACCCCGTGATTACAGTATTTTACAGGGGAAGATAAAAACTGTTTGAAAAATGGCTATCATTAACGTTTCCCCAGATTCCCATTATTACCAATAGAAGGCATTAGAAGCATCTTAGACCTGTGCATGAGTGTTCTAAATATGCATTATGAGGGTTTTCACACAAAAAAAAAACATTACAAAGTGAAAAAAACTTTAATTTTTGAAGTTGGTTTCTTTGGATTTGTATTTTTATTTTTTGCCACTGACTTCCGAAATAGTAAATTTTCACGTTATAGTGTTTTTTTATGGAAGTTGGTTGTTTTTTTTTTTTGTTCTAATAGTTTTTTATTTTTCCCTTTTTAGCTATGATACTTAACCCACACTAATTCGTATTCCACTACTTGCTGTGTAAACAACAATGACAGGAAGTATTATAACATCATCAAGATACACCACAAAGTGGATTAAATACGTATTATCAAAGCTAATTCAAAAACTACCCAAGAAAAGTTAATCAAATTTATTATGTGTGTATGTATAAGCTACGTTAAACAAATGAAAAAAAAATACAATATTGGTCTACAATTGACGACAATATCGAAAAAACAGACGAACATAATAATTATTATAACCTCCTCGTTTGTTGAAGTCACTTAAAAATAACAAACATTGAATATTTCTTTACGTGGTTTTCACTGCACGGCGACTAATAAACCTACTCCATAACATATAACAGAGCATCAATAATATCCGCGGTAGGTTTGTATAACATAAATTACCTATAATGTAGGTAGGAACCTAGTTGTCGGTTGCATGCATTTAACGACTCTGTGGGAATATATATCAAAATTTTATTGGAGAACGGTCTATCAAGTTGTAAACGCCAACGGAGGGCTTTTACTGCACTCATGGCACGATAACCAAGTATAATATTCCCTCATGCAGTGTTGCATTTTATTGCTTTACTAGCACGCATCGCATCACCCGCCCGCGTTATTCGTTTTTGCTTAGCGTTCTTTCTGGCACTTTTAAGCTATTGCATAGCTTCTATCGCGGGCCTTGAGCGCGGAGACCTAATCCAGAAATTCCGTAACGAAAATACCTAAACCTAAGGAGAGTGTTTTGTATTGAAAATTATGTTTAACTGCTTGACAACAAAGTTCAAATTTACTTAGATGAATGATCTATCGAGAGTGTTGTATTGAAAATTATGTTTAACTGTTTGACAATAAAGTTCAAATTTACTTAGACGAATGATCCTTGACTTTTAAATTATATAATAGATAAATTAAAACCTTTTTATTAGTTTGATGTTCCCATTACGTTGTGTCAAGTTTTAAAAACTATAAATGTGAATAACAGTTCCTGTCAATGTCACCATTGCTATTTCTTGTATTCGGGTTAATATTTTACAATTGCATAAGTTGATAAAAAATGCTATGCAATAGCTTTGCCGCGGCAGTCCCCGAGTGCCACACGTCTTTTTTCTTTTTGCTTGGCTCCTTAGTGACGCAGCGTGATTATAAATTAACCACTCTCATTAAAAGTGAGTAGCTGTTACATCGACGCTACTGTATTTTCCTGCTATTATTAATTATTTTATTACATAATGACTTGTAAGTTAGTAAGTGTTTAAATGAAAACAGAAACGGTATTAAAATTTACCTTAACGGTTAGGTATGCGTATAACAAGGTAAATTCAACACATAATTTCAATTATAGAGCGTGAGAAATGCGAAAAGATGAAGTATATCACTGCAAAGTGATGTTGAAAACAAGTGTAAATAATAAAGGTGAATATATACATCAAAACTTCTGCTAAATCACAATCACGGACCTCTGCGTAAAACCATTGCAGATTTTCGACAAAAATTAAAGAAAGGAGTAGCTGGAGGCTTTGGCTGTAGAGCAAATTGTGCAAAATATTGAATGAGAGTAAAGCCGATGTACCTTCTGCAGACAGATGACAGTCTGAGAAGACTGTCTAAGAAGACAATCTACCATCCCCATCTGCTTTGAAGCAGTGCATGTATCGCGAAAAATGCAAAATAAGAGGTAAAATAGAAGAACTTATTATTATTATAGAATTTGAAATTAATGAATCAATAATACAAACCGAAGGCAAACATTTTATTATAAAGGATCGTAAATACGACAAAAAAAAGAATTATAATAATGTCAACATTTGACTTGATCTGAGTAAATCAAATTATTGGATTTTGGATGGTACTTTTAAAATTGTGCCTACAATATTTACGCAACTATAAGTATATTATTATCATACACGGAAATATATTTCCGGATGACCCAAAAAAATTTCCTCTAGTATTTTGTCTTTGTTCTCACAAGGACAGAAGGACAATAATACAGGGTTATTTGTAAAACACCAACAACCTCTTAAGGGGTCATTGTACTCATCATTATGAACAACTTTCAGTAAGGGACCAAAGTTGAAATCGCGAAAAAAAAATCAGCTGTTCCCTACATTTTGACAAGATATGAGAACATAAATGTAGGGAACAGCTGATATTTTTTTCGCGATTTCAACTTTGGTCCCATACTGAAAGTTTCGTGCTTTACCAATAACCATTTGAAATGCTCATGGAATATGGAGCAGAAAATAATATTGACATTAAACTAAAAGTGTGTATTATTGTGATTCGTTTTTTGTCAAATGACACCGGTAGGTAGGACACCGGTTTAATAATTATGGTCCTGTCTTCACTCTTTGGGTACGAAACCCTGAAAACGTAAAAGAATAACATATTCTATTTTCTACGTAACATAATTTCAGATTTGAACATAATATTAAAAAAGGTATCACAACCAACAATACGAGTAAGCCTTCCTGACAAGTAGTTATATTATCCTGTCATAAAATTACCTACCTCTTTGCCTCCATTTCATAAAAACACGTCAATTTTATCAAACGCGAGACTCAGTATAATAAATTCTACACTGAGCCCTAGAATTTTGATGAAACAGGGTAAATTTTCACTCATTTGTCTTGGCACAAAATAGCGGATAAAGAATTTGACGACGAAGCTTGAACGCATCGTTTGGCCAAGCCTCGGAGTAACTCATTTCGACGGTCGAATAGCAAACAACATTTGAAGTTTTTGGGCTCGGAATTATAATTTTTGTATTATGAAAAGAAATAATATTGTAGCTTAGATTTAAACATATAATTATGATTTTGAGACCAAGTTTTTCTTTCTTTTCTTTCTTACTGTATTGGCAGTATAATTTATTGTAAAGTAGCAGAGCTATATGATGACGTCACGGTGAAGTAGTTGCACGAAGACTGCGTTGATGTTCATACTCGGGGTCACCAATCTAGAGGAATTAGGAACAGGGTGCAAAGTTCACTCATCCTCTATAGAAAAGGGAGGATCCTCCGACCAGATGGGTGTTATGTCTGGCGGACAATTGCCCGTAAGTTGTTGGGAGTTTGTATATAATATGTTGATCGTGTGGTAAACTCCAGGATTAGTGTGACGTCATGTCTTTGCTGCATAGTTCGTATGTGGCGGTGTAACCGCTACAGTATGTACTTCTTCCCTAATAAAATACAACGTCTCCCCGGCTGTGGTTACAAAGTATTTCTACTAAATAAGTTTAGGATTTTATCTTCATTTATATCATAAACTTTACTTTATCCTAGCTTCGAGGCTTCCGTCCAAGATTTTGTGACGCCAAAGTTTTAGGCACATAAAGTTTTATGTTTTTATGCACGTACAATTTATTAGCAGCAGTTTTACTGCAGTGCTAGAAATAGTTAACAGTAGAGATATAAAATAAGGAAAATAACTTCTTACGGTCTTGCACTTATATAATCACATTCCGTCCTACCATTTCCATTATTTAACCACATCATAAAACAATATTTTATCAAGAACGAGCTAACCTGAAAGACGTTGTCCTGTCAAAATTTCAATCCATAGAAAAAATAAATTTCGGTTAAAAGAAAACTATTAAAAAAATTCTTATCCTGAAAACCTAATTCGGACTATTACAAAGATTTAAAATAAAAATTAACCAAATCGGTCCCGCCGTTCTCGAGTGATGCCCTTACAAACAAATAGCTTTTAATTTTTAACCGACTTCCAAAAGGAGGAGGTTCTCAATTCGTCTGTATGTTTTTTTTTTTTTTTTTTTTGTATGTTTGTTACGCGATTTCTCCGTCAATTGTGGACCGATTTTAAAAATTGTTTTTTTGCTTGAAAGGGTATGCTCCCGAATAAAATTATAGGGTGACCGATACTTAAACATTTGACTTTAATCATTATTACAAACAACTTTTACTATAGGACAAAACCTGAAATCGTGAAAAAAAATATGCTGTTCCCTACTTTTATGTTCGCATAACTCGTCAAAATGTAGGGAACAGCTAATTATTTTTTCACGATTTCAAGTATGGTTCCATAGTACCTAAGAGTTGTTCATAATGATGAGACAAGTCACGTGTTTAAGTATCGGTCACTAATTACCAGTCACCCTATATATAGATAGTTAAATTATTACACGAAGTTTGAATACAAAACCATTAATATCATTCAGGTTATGGGAAGTAGGAACAATAAAAAATCGATAAAAAAGATTTTAAATAAAATAAATGAATAGTTTGGTTGGGTTTACTGCATTATATTAAATTAAAGAAATGTCTCCATTGTCGTGTGTGCGGGGCTTTTTTCAGTCCGTTACACTATTAACCCAACCACTGGAACTCCTGTAGGTCAAAATGTACAGCGATGAAGACCAGAAAAGAGCCGAGACAATAAAACTCAAACGAGTCCCAGAGAAATGACTCAAATAGAACTGCCCCCCAATTACGCAATGCACGATCAATTTTCGTATCGTATAAAATACGTTCGACAAAAAAATCTGCTCAATTTTTTTTGTCGAACGTATGAAGCAATGGACTTGCAATCTTTTTCAATTGGTTTCAATTTAAAATTGATTGTGCATTACGTAATTAGGGTGCTGATAACAGACAGAACCCCAAAACCCATGGATAAGGGTACATCGAGCTTTTGCCGATAACGAATGGGATAGAGCGGGATAAAGAACAGACGGTTCGCTCACTAATTTTGGTATTTTCTTCGTATTATTAAAACAAATACTTACAAATTTTGAAAATGTAAAATGTAATCGGCGAAAAATTTTTTGGTGTTATTAGAAAACTGATGACCTACCGTGAAAGATTTAGGCTGCCTGTCCACTGAAGCAGAGAGGAGAGGAGAGGAGCGGAGATGTGCCAATATTAACTAATAGAATCTAAACTCCGCTCCAGAGGTGCGATTTCTCCGCTCCTCTCCTCTCCTCTCCGCTCCAGTGGACAGGCAGCCTAACGCCGTTTTAAGGGGTTATGTTGTTTTTTAGAGATTGCTCAGGATTTTTTTTTATACAGGGTGACTTGTAATTTGACGTATTCCTTCCAGGACGTGAAAGTGTGACCCATTTGCAACAATTAAGCACCCCATAAAGCCTAGGAGAAAATACATGGGCTTCGAGAAAATACAAATTTTAAGAATATTTGAAAATATCCCGGTATTTGTCACTAAATATCATTTTTCTCCAATCTCTCAAATTGAATGGCCTTCATTACTATTCCATTGGATACCTAATACTTCAACGAACATTTCAATTAACGAAATTTTCTAAAACATCAAACACTTAAAAGTTAGAGGAAGAAGTTTATTAACCATTTTCAAAAATTATCTACGTACATGATCTTTGACATCTGTTATCTCAAAATTGTACTGAGGCATTAAGCGTACAAATTACAGGGAAGACATCTTCATTTAATCAGCTATCTAACGAGGTACAAAAGTTGATAACGAGAACTCCAAGTAATCATGCACCATTTACAGAGTTGAATCCTTAAATATCGTACATTTTAATTGCATAACTAAAGGTTAAGTAATAACTATGCAGCAAGGGATCAAACGAACGCAATTATGGCCTACGCAGACCGGGACGGCATGGCAAGGGATTTAAATATGGAAATTCAAACGTATCGATATAGAAATACGACATAAATTGCTATGCTTTAAAATGATGCTGCGGCATCCCTTTCGATGCCACGGCATAATTTTAAAGCATAGCACGTTTGAATGTCCATTGGTAAAAATTTAAATCCCTTGCCATGCCGTCCCCGGTCTGCGTAGGCCTTTATTTCGCAATTTCCTCGGTGCGCTCTTAAGCGTGAGCTAAGTTAAGATATGAAAATCATCACAAGAAACATAAGACCAGGGGGTCAATTCTACTAATTTACAAACGTCACAATGGTCTCTCGATGGTGAGTTTTCGACAGATTTTGTATGGCAAATCTATCAAAAACTCACCATCGAGGGACCATTGTGACGTTTGTAAATTAGTAGACTTGGCCCCCAGTCGATATGCCAACGCTTTGGGGAAAAGCTTTCCGAAAAACGCAATTGGACATGGCCTATATCCAACTGCGTCTTTCGGATAAAATGATAATGATTATAAAAATAGTGTATGTCTCGTAAATTTATTCACCTGAACATTTATTACATAATTCAACTGAAATGTATTTTCGACAAAGCTCCAAAAGATGGAAGATATCCAGAAACTTGCTATTCCTAAGAACTTGCTCTGTGACGTAATTAATTTCTGTGGCCTCGTGTTGAATGGCACTCGATGTACTCGTAGATACTGGGTTTGAGAGTTTGAAGTCAGTTCTGAGAAAATTGTATTGTTATTTGACATAGGTAGTCGTTTCGTGGAACTTGTAGGTGTATGTGAATTCGAGATGAATTTGAAATTTTATTTTTATTGTTACAATATAAATTGGCATTGCATAATGTTTTTAAATGTCAGTGTAATAACTTAGTACATAAAATAAAGTATGAACATTAATGAACAACTTTTACAATGAACCCGAAACGAAAAAAAAAATACGGCTGTTCCATTCATTTTGTTGACACGACACTGTCGAAATTATAAGCTAAGCAAAACATAATTCTAAATAGAAAACAAGAATACTTTTACAGAAGAACCTAATAGAAGAAAACCAATTTCGTGAACCAAAACAAAAGGCTTTGTAGACGAGAAAACAGCCATAACTTTTAATAACGGCGGCGGCGCGTCCAATTTTCTACGAAGCTTTAAAATGCTTTAACAAGTAAACGAATAGACAACGTCTGCAGTCCTGCACTCTGCAGCATTGCAGTGCAATATAAACTATATGATTCAGTGATATTCGAATCCTACAAAACTACGCTTTTTTATTATTTTCTGGGACAAAAGCAAACATTTTATAGCATTTTTTCTGTTCCTCGGGAAAATATCCTAATTATGGCGGAATGGACCATACTTAAGTAAGTCTTATTATAAAGGGTCCCGCAAACAAGCAAGACGCGACAGCGCGATACGACTCTAATAAAACAATTTTTAAGAAAACTTCACGGTGTAACAATTACCGGTGTTGCGTCCACACCCACATTTCGTCATGTAATAGAAATCGAGCCTATTTTCATCATAAACATTATCAGCCTACAACGTTTCCACTGTTGGGACACAGGCCTCCTCTCTGTGAGCGAGCCACTCCTTGGTCGTAATCCACCACGCGGGCCTAGTGCGGTTTGGTAGATGTCACATGTCTTCGAATTTTTGATCTAGGACATGCCGGTTTTCTCACGATGTTTTCCTTTCACCATTTTGAGAGCAGAGGTGATTCAATAATTTACACAAAGTAAAGCGCCTGCTTGTGTTCGAACCCACGACCTATAACTCGTAAGTCGGGGCCCTTGCCTCTGGGCCAGCACTGCTCTGCTTCACATGCCGCCAAGAAATATCTATCAGGCATGCCAGTTTCCTTATGATGTTTTCCTTCTCCGGTTTTGAAGCAAGTGATAATTATACTCTTTTTTTTTTTGGGTGGCAAATCATCAAATGACATCTACCGCTCTGGGCGGATACAATACGCTTAAGAATCCAAAAAGTCAGCGGTGCGTGCCATGGCTCGAACTCGGGACCCTCACATCACTAGGCTATCACTGCTGTGTAATGTTAACACTTTCGACTCCACCCATTTTCATAGAACCCATGCCGCCATACATATTGGAAGTGAATCCTTAGGTTTACAACCGTGTTACAAAACACTGTTAAACGAACTAAAATTGTGTTTTTAGTGGGTCTTGTAGCTATACGTAGTTTCCAACCTTTTAGATTTTTTGTGAATATTTGTAATAGAGAAAAGAAAATTAAAAAAAATAATTAAATGCTTGGATGTTAAAATACCTATACATCAGATTATATTTTCACGGTTTATAGTGCCGTATTAGCTAAGAAAAACCTACTTTTAAATTGAGCCCTCCGCGAGGGCTCTCGGCTTCCCATATGCGACCAGGTGAACCCTTCAGGAGGGCTCCCGGCACTGAACGTGTTAAATGATAATTATTATTTGTGTAAATTAGTTAAAACAAATAATTTTACATGACAAAAATAACTTATGACGCTATGAGGTCGGTGGTTCCTAATCGAATAGGTAGTCCGAGAAGAAAGACTAACAAATGAGATTTCCATGTTAATCTCGTTGATCCCCAACTTAATGCAACCACAATTAGTGGAGAAACTATATTGATTATGTGCAAAATGTATGTAAAATTATCCTCACAAGTAATATAAATGCGAAAGTGTGTTTGTTTGTTTGTTTGCTACGCTTTCACGCTAAAACGGCTGAACGGATTTGGATGAAATTTGGTACATGACCTGGAGAAGGATACGTTTTATTTCGATATTCCCACGGGGTCGAGATTTATGCGGGTGAAACCGCGAGGCACAGTTAGTAACAAAGAAATAACTATTTTATTTATGTATAAAGAAATAGCAACCGACATTGATTTTATCATAAAACTAAATCATTCTAGGTTTAAGGTGATTTTTTCATATAACTTATCTAGTCTAGGTTATTAATGAAAAAACAATGGATTTTCTCAGATTTATGAAACAATAAATGAAAAAAAAAATACAAAACAATTACAATTTATTTATTTATTATTAATAAGTAATTGTTTTTTATAAAGAAATAAATTTGGTTTTCCTCTGGTTCTTGATCAAAAGCCTAGGTTTCTGTTAAAAAACCTGATTATGTCTTAAACCTGCGACATAAATAGATACTTGTTAATCCGTAAAAAAAAAATTATTGGAACGCTGTCTACAGCGCGTGGTAAAAAATAAACAGACAATGAGAAAAATATTTAAAAAACAAAACTTTTACAAACAAAACTACCCTCTGATAAATAATTTCAAAATCCCTTTTCTTACTTAATAAATTCAACCTGGCTCAAAATGGCTGCCCTACCTGAAATACGCAAGGAAAGGTCAAGATTGAATGGGGTCCCCCAAGGCCACATGTGGATAGAATTGGGCAAGATCGAGACCCTTAGACGAAATGTGTTCCTAAAGGCTGACAATAATGTCAAGCGAAAATGGTCCTAAATGACAGGAAATTGGCTATCTGATCCAGATATTGAAGAGAGAAAATAAGTTGAATCAAACTGTTCTGCTGTTGTGAAATTGATATAATATTTTTCTGCCTTTTTTATTGAGATTGGAATCAGCGATCCTTTGAAGTATAATAATATTATAATATTTTTGTCTAAGTTTCTTTGACCGATTTAGAAAAAAATTGAAGTGTTGTTCTTTCATAAACTAATATTGGTTAGCAACCCATCTATGTGAAAAAGTAATCGAAGTGTATAGAGTGCCGCGAGTTTCTTGTGGCACTCTAGTGTCACTGCCTCGGCCCGGCTAGGGTGCCGTGAGCGTTGCATTGTCACTGTCACTTGTTATTTAGGTTAGGTTAGAACTGTGACCACACAACGCACGAGCCGAGCGAGCGTAGCGAGCGGTGCCGCGGTAGCGGCCGGCGAAGTGCCAAGGTCCGTTTAGGCACAAGAGAATGTAATGTTTTGGGAATGTGGTGTTTTACAGCGATCTAACCTCGACAATCAAACAAAATACCAAGTGACGTGACTTAGTGACAGTGACAATGACAATCCAATGCTTGCGGCACTTTAGCCGGGCCGAGGCGGTGTTACTAGGGTGCCTGTAGGGGCACTTTATCCGATAGGGATAGAGTGCCAATGGTGGCACTCTATACACTGCCAAAAAGTAATCCTGCTCAAATATAAACTAGTACTGTAAAAGCCAATACATACATGTCGAAAAAAAAAAACAAGATGGAGTTCAAATAAAGAATGGCAATTTAAAAATTGTGAGCGAAAAACATTAGTGCCCCTTTACGTTTGCCCGCGTCGTATGCTTAAAAAGCTTTTTATACGGCTTACCCATTCATACATTTGCGACCGGGCTTACTAGATATCCGGCAGCCGTTCCGGGGCGTGTGTGAAGGCACTTAGTGTACACAAAAATACGGCATAAGCCCAGGTATGCACGGGTGCTTTATTTACGCGACGATTTTTTTCGCGCATCGGATTTTCCACTCTTGGTATTGAGCCGAGCATTGAGAATCCAAAAGAGCGCATCCCAGCGCGGCAAGGAACCACATTGTTGCATTTTCAACTCTCGGCTTTGAGCAGAGCGTTCAAAATCCAGTGCGCGGAAAAAATCGCGCGATATAAAATGTCCGTACGTAACACATGCCTGAAATATTTTTGTAGGGAGAAGATATTTTTTCCGCGTTTTGGATGTTAGATGTTTATGCATGTAATGAAATGTGTAACTCGGAATGCTGAGACCGGCTAAGTGTTTAGATAAATAATATTGTATTATTGTTTATTTTTATTTCGATTTGCGACGTCTATTTTGGGAGTAACTGTGATCTTACTAGGAGACGTTACGAAAACAGTACCTACTTTTACGGGAACCAACGTAAATTCTTAAGGAAACGATTTTAATTAAAATATTTAGAGGGAGCGCTGGCAATATTAATTAATTCCACTTAAAATCGCAACATTTTGTAAGATAGGATGCGCGGATCTTCCCTGGTCTCTCAAAAATATTTTTAAAATATTTGGTTCTTTTATTCGGAAAGGACCAATAATTACATAAATAGTTTAAAAAAAAAGGTCTTCGTTGATTATTCTTAGAACGTCATCCGATAAAATATTAAATCACAAAGCAATTTAATTTAAAACTTGTTTCCACAAAAAAAAAAAACATTACATAACATCGCGCCTATCAGTATTCCCCAAAGGGTTTGGCAGAGGTGTACTATATACACCTACATTTCGTAAGTTATGTTTAAAAATCGCTTGTAATAGGGGGCGAGCCTATTGCCATTAACCGGGCACAAATCCAAACTCCGAGCTGCTATTGAAAAATTTCAGATGAAAAACCCCAATAATACTGCTTTGATCGGGAATCAAACTTATCAAGCTTAGCAGTAGTGCTTGCGACGACTAGACCAACGAGAAAATCCAAAAAAAAAACCACTCTTTGTTGTTGAAGCGATTTCCGCACAATAAAGCCTTCATAAAATACAAATAAATACAGCATTTTATACCTTTTTTTTTTTTTTTCTTTTTTTTTTTTTTTTTGGTGGGAAATCATCAAATGACTTCTCCCGCTCTAGGCGGAGCGGAAGGGCGTGTCAGACTCTTACTGACTAAAACCCACCCGTGTTCCTACCCTTGCCTTGCCAGGGGCCACGTTTTCCCCTTTGGAAGCATTTTATATCTGGGTCATCGTTTTGTAAACAGTAAATTTAAGCAGAATACAACAATATTATGCCTCGTCCCCTTAAAATATTGTGCTGCAGGGGCTGAAAGTAGCCGTAACGTTTTAATGAGCTGTCAGTAAATATGTACCTACTGATGTTTTAAATTACAAAAAAATAAAAACCGACTGTAGAACAGTGGTGGCCCAGTGGGAATGGCCCCGACTTACGAGTTGTAAGTCGTGAGTTCGAACCCAGGCAGGCGCTTTACTTTGTGTTAATAATTTCATCACCACTGCTCTCAAAACGGTGAAGGAAAACATCGTGAGGAAACCGGCATGTCTTACGAGTAGAACCAAAAAATTCGAAGACATGTGACATCAGTCTGCCAACCCGCACTGGGCCCGCGTGGTAGATTACGGCCCACTCCCTCTCACAGAGAGGAGGCCTGTGTCCCAGCAGTGGGAACATTAATAGGCTGGTTATGTAAAAACCGACTTCCAAAAAAAAAACACTACATAGTGAAAAATAACTTTAATTTCGAAAGTCGGTGTCTCTGGTTTTGAATTTCCATTTTTGCCACCGACTTCCGAAATTGAAGTTATTTTCCACTTTGTAGTGTTTTTTTTTTGGAAGTCGGTTTTAATTTTTTTGTAAAAAGTTTTTATTTTTCACTTTTTAGTTGTGGTACCTACCCCACACAAATTCGAATACCACTATGCTGCCTGCTATGAAAATAATAGTGACAGGAAGTTATCATCATAATTATCATCCATATGAACTAATGGGAAACATATGTATTATTGAGGCTAACTCAAAAACTATCCAAGCAAAGTTAATAAAATTCATATTGGACCACCTCGGGAGCTTAAACTTTCAAACAAAAAAATATTTTTTAAAATCGGGCCACAAAAAAAAAAACAATACATAAAGTCGAACATAGAACCTCCTCCTTTTTGGAAGTCGGTTAAATAGCTGATGAGTTTAGCATAATCAGCCTACAATGTCCCCCACTGCTGGGACACAGGGCTCCTCTCTGTGAGAGGGAGTGGGCTGCAATCCACCACGCGGCCCGCGGGCCCAATTCGGGTGGGCGAATGTCACATGTCTTCGAATTTTTTGGTTCTAAGACATGCCGGTTTCCTCACGATGTTTTCCTTCACTGTTTTGAGAGCAGTGGTGATGAAATTATTTACACAAAGTGTAGTGCTTGTCTGGAGAACTTTCGACCTACAACTCGTAAGTCGCGCTACCACTGGGCCACCACTGCTTTCAGTCGATGATTGATGATATTGAATTGTCATTCTATTATGGTAATTAAGTAGAGGGACTCATGGTTAAATAACAACAGCCGCACTGGTCAATGGATTAGGTTAAGTTACGTTTACTACGGTCGGTCCGTGGGTGGGTGACCTTCTTTACCGTGGTTTAAGGCGTTGGACCCCGCTGTCACCCGTAGTTCTTTGACAGCCGTTACGGGGAGTCAGAAGTGTTTTTCCAAAAGTCTGACAACCAGTCTTACCAAGGAGTAGATATCTTGTTAATCAGTACTTAACTGGGTTGTGGAGGCCAGATAGGCAGTCGCTCCATGTAAAATACCTACTTGTATACAGCTGCGTCTGATTAGAGTGGAAGCCGAGCCCAATATAGTTGGCAAAATGCTAGACAGATCATGATGTGATTATTAAGTACTGTGGTGATCTTTTATTACGTAGGAAAGAAAATTCTTAAGTACTGAAGTACTAAGACACGACGCCGTCGCCGCGCCGCCACCGCGCCTCTAAGATGTGTATATGCAACGTTGCCAGCCCGCCGCTGCGGATTGTAGAGTGATATAGCAAAATCAAGCGACGACGACGCGCGACGGCGCGGCGGTGGCTTAGTCTACATGGTTCCGCGAAGAGGTGTCGGCGAGACTGCGGTGCCGTCTACACGACCCTAAGGGATCATGTAGACGGCACCGCAGCCGACAACAAGCCGAGCCGAGCGACGTCGTCATGTCCCTGGGCACTAAGGCTTTGTCTGTAATTCCAGGAAATTGCTACAATTGATGCGAAAGATAACGTAACGATACTGCGCGTTTTATTTCGAGTGGATACCTATTTATCTGAGAAAAGCCTCGCGATTTCCAGAAAACAAAGAATACGCGGTAACAATAAAATTAGTGTGTACGAATGTTAATCCAATACGTTTTTTTTATTAATAGCAACTAAAATGTACATGAATCATAGAGAAAGGTGTACATGTTTTTTACACATTCAATTGCACAAAAAAAAATTGGAGACGGAAATATCACGCATCGTAAAGAGTTCGTGCAACAAATAACGACAACTTTTTTATAGTAGGTTAGTGATTCCAAAAAAACTGTTGCATCAATCAGGCATCCTCACAACAACTTTTCAACCACCGCCACCGCTGTGGTCAATTGGTAAGATCACCTGTCTCAGACTCAGAGGTCTCGGTTTCGATTCCCAGGGAGTATTTTGGGCTTGTTATAAGTCCGCCTGGCTAGCTATCACCATGTTATCTGTCTCTAAGTCTGTCGCCATAACAACAATGTTAACAGCAATACTTAATACGGAACCCTGAGAACTCAATAGTCAATTCTTTATTGCATTCCATATGTATTACATAGATGGTATAACAAAATAAAAGACCAATATGGACTCTGTCGGGCACAGCAAGATCTCGTTTTCATTTGCTTTTGAGCTGTTTTCCCAAACCTAATTTTGACAAACAGTATTATTATAATCAAAAGTTTTTCTATGAAATTCTGAAACCATTTGAGAACTCCCAAAACTGGATTATTAAGAGGACTGCCAACTTCAAAATAACGCAACATTTAAATTCCCTAGGAACTGAGAAATTGTACAAATACAACTTTAGTAAGGCCGTTGTACGATTTCTGTTTAGTTAAAATCAAACTAAGCCAATTATTATTATAGGTAAAGTTATAACAAGGCTGTCTACTTGGGTGCCCAAGTAATTTATAGTAGGTAGGTACAGTCAGCAGCATCGACACGAATTCAATTAATTGTCTACAATTTGTGTTCCAATGTCATCAATGTGAAGCTAGAATATATTTATTTATTTTATTTATTTATTCATTTAGTAGTGTATTAAAATCTTTATAAATACATAATAAGTTGGTGCAGACATAAACTCATCAGAGTTTTACCGTGCACCACAATCATCGACTACATAATTTAGACAATCAAAACAAACATAAGTTCATAATTATAAAATGATACAATAACAAAAACAAAAACGAGGGTAACAAGCGAAATATTTATCTATTACTAACGAACATTGATGACCAATCTGACCGTCCTTAAAACAAAAAGTGGTGGAGGAATGTGAGAATGATGCGCTGCCAGTCGTGCCAAGGCCTAGATTGATACAGGTTGTTCCTAAAAGTATGTTATTTATTAGTAACAGTAAACTTACTCATAACATTGTTCGGTAAATAACCCAATATAGACTATACTATATTGTATGTAATATTATAAAGAGGTAACATTGGTTTGATTGTAAGTTTGTATGTAAGCGGTAATCTCCGGAACTACCAGTCGGATTTAAAGTATAACTTTTCTTTAGATAGCCGAATTCTTGAGGAAGGTTATAGGCTCGAAGCTAGTGTACTATAATGTTGTGTGACTACACATTGGTACAATATTATAGAGCAAAAATAGTACACAATTAAGTTACGACCTGATCTCACCATCTCCCTTTCAAACGGACTACCGGGGTACTATCGGCACTTGGTCAATATACCGTCCAGTCGTACTCAGCGCTTCTCTTCCACATTTATTATGCGCAAGGCCAAAGTCTGGAACTCTCTACCAGCGTCTGTGTTCCCTTCCAAGTATATCTCGTCAGCCTGCAAAGTAATGAACAGGCATCTTCTGGGCTTGCTTGTTCCATCATAGACCTCATCCAGGAGAGATCGAGGTCAAGAGCTGACCCATAACTCAATAAAACAAAAATGACACATCTTTTTCAGGCTGACCCTACCTACCTTCGTTTGTTTCTGGGGTCGTTTCAACTTCAATAAGATTTAGATTTCAGATAGAGATTTTTTTGGTTTATCTTTAAATTGGTTTTGACTCATTTTTATTGGCGCCGAAACTTTTCTCCAAGATAACTAAGATTGTTTTCGATCTAAAGGTTTCTTTAGCACGGTTTGTGAAACCTTATTCAATTGAACCTGTATCCTAATTTCGTAACATGATTTCAATCACAATCGGGTTTTGAAGGCTACACACTAGCTTCATCATTATTCATCATCATTTTAAGCCGAAACACGTCCACTGCTGGACGTAGGCCTCCCCAAAGCACCAGCATCCAGCAGATTCCTGCGGCCTTCACAAGGTCATCGGTCCATCTTATGAGAGGCCTTCCAACGCTACGCGGTCACCACTCCAGAACCTATCGTCCCCATCGGGGATCTGTTCTGCAAGCAATGTGCCCTGCCATTGCCGCTTAAGTTTGGCAATTATCGGACTATGTCAGTTACCGTGGTTCTCCTACGGATCTCTTCATTTCTGATTCGATCACGTAGGGAAACTCCAAGCAGAGCTCTCTCTGCTCTCTCTCTTTGGCTGACTTTTACTCACTAACACTAGGTTACACTAGCCTCAAAATGAGGATAATTCTGTATATAAGTACGAGGCTAGAGTGACTAACTTGCTAGCTTACTAGCACTATCTTGATATCCTAGCTTCAAATATTAACCTCTTGTAACCCGGGCATTACATCTTACTCTATGTATCACATTGAAGACGTTTGATAGAAAGGTCGGTGTCCTCGAAGCAAATTGCCAATAAATGATGGCCTCGCACATAATAAGGATTAATAAAACTATTTGCTCGACATAACATCACTTATAATGACAAATTGGATTTCTTGTATTCTCTTTTTATGTAATGACAATTTATGGCAATTTATTGACTGACTCTGTGGTCTAGTGGTTGCAAGCGCTACTGCGGAGCATGAGGTCCTGGATTCGATTCCTGGGTCGGGCAAAGTGTTATTGGGTTTTTCCATCTGGAATTTCTCAGTAGCAGCCCGAAGTCTTGATTTGAGCCCAGTTAGTACTCGACCAGGCAATAGGCTCGCCCCCAGTTTTATGGGACTTAAACATAACTGGCGGCGATAGTGGGTGTACTATAGGTACATCTCTGTCTAATCCTTCGAAGATTACTGGCGTGATAATAAGTTTTGTTGTTGTTCAGAGCAAACAACAATTACGTATTGTTACTCGTTGTCGCTGTAAAGTAATTAACACCAGATAATAGTTGTTTACTGACTTGTCCCAAATATTTGCAGTTAGTACTCGACCATTATATTATTTGCTTAGGTAAAGTACCGTTTGTTGGCTTTGGGTCCCTCATATTTACAACTTTCTGTTTATTTGGACTAAACATTTCTGGATTAGTCGTTTAGGAACTACTTGTAAAGTTCAAGCTGCGCCCGCGGTTTCACCCGCATAAGTCGCGATTCCGTTGGAATATCGGGATAAAAAGTATTGTATGTTCTAACCTAGGTCATGGTCTACCCGTTTGCCAAATTTCATCTAAATTTGTTCAGCCGTTTTAGCGTGAAAGCGTAACAAACAAACAAAGTCACTTTCGCATTTATAATATTAATGTTATATAAGTCTCATAAATAAATGATGATACATACATGAGACACAGAATCGGACGAAGTGGCGGTGCTTGGGGGAGGCCTATCTCCAGCAGTGGATGTCTTTCGGCTGATATGATGATGATGATGGTGACATACATGTATGAGCCCCAAGAATATAAAGCTTTTTCACAAAAAAAACAAGCGACTTCCACTATAAATAGTGAAAAATTACTATAATTTCGGAAGTCGGTGGCAAATCGTTATTTGCCACCTTTCGAAAATCGAAATTTTTGTTAATTTTCACTTACTTTCTCTGGACGTCTACGTCTTCTTACGTCTTTCGTCTTTACTGGAGTGTTATAAAGTTTTGTGTAATTACCATGATTCGTTAGCCAAGCAGTTATTATGAAATAACAATATTTTTTTATTATAAAGTTATATTGAGAATTAAATAAAAATTTAAAATTTAAAAAGTGGCCAAGTGCATGAAGGGTTCCGTAGCAGCAAGTAACATAATATAAAAGTTCTTGTAGTTCGTTAAAGGTAAACTGCGGTTTACGATTTATGACGTATTAAAAAAAACTACTTAACTTATATATATATTTTTTTTGTTTTATCATTCGCTTATTTTAGAAGTTACAGGGGGGGGGGGGACACATTTTACCACTTTGGAAGTGTTACACTATTCCGTTAAGAAAAAAATGATTTAAGAAACCTCAATATCATTTTTGAAGACCTATCCATATATACCCCACACGTATGGGTTTGATGAAAAAAAAAATTGAGTTTCAGTTCTAAGATACTTACCCCCAAAAAGTGTTTTCTATTTTTGTGTGAAAATCTGAATGCGATTCACAGAATTTCTACATACCAAGTTTCAATAGCATAGTTCTTATAGTTTCGGAAAAAAGTGGCTGTGACATACGGACGGACAGACAGACATACAATGACGAATCTACAAGGGTTCCGTTTTTTGCCATTTGGCTACGGAACCCTAAAATATTGAAAAATGGGTTAGGTTAGTCAATCACTCGCAACCGGGGTGCATGTATAACCAGATAATGTATGAACGCACAAGGATGGGGCTCATTTTAAGCATTTGATAAATTGATTAATTTTGTATTAAAAATGTTAAAACTCATGGTCTTCCTTTTATTTGTGACACTATGTTATTTAGCAAAAAATAATCCTTTCGATCGGTATGATAAAGCTAAATGTAATGTAATGAATATGAGGCTTTTGGCTAATCTATCAAGTAGTTCTAAATGTTATTTTTTTTTTGTAAGGTGCGTTTAGTTTGTGCAGAATAAATCATTTTTCTTTCTTTTCTTTCTTTCTTTCTAAAGGTTGATTATTTTTCTCACGTAACGGGTTCGATTCTCGGTTCAACTATGTAATTATTTAAATATCTATAACGCAGTTAAATTTTTTTTTATTATTCAAATAATGTCTTCTTTCAGTAAAATGTTCCATCTACAATATTCAAGATACTTTCCCTCCATGTAGCATATCCGTGGGACGCCCTGTATAAGTATTTGTGTTCATTAAAAAAATATTTTTCTTTTTCAGATAATATCCACAACGTGCCAGTGCCTAACTCAGTGTTCGAACCTCTCCTTCAAAACAAATGACTTGAAATCAGAACTATTTCTCAACCAAAATGGCGTGTCCATTCGGCCGAGCGTTGTCCCAACCCCAGTTCGCCAATGGGAGTGGTTCCAGTGCTAAGAAGCCAGAATTTCGGTCTCGACAGTCCTCAGTCTACCTCCCAGGCCCTGAAGAGGAAGATGGGGAACGAAACACATTAACACTCAAGAACTTGAGCGAAGCACTCCAACTTCTGACGGCACCTTCGGTAAGTTTTTTCAATGTATTTTCAACTATATGTGAGGGAAATAAGATTGGTTTACAACTGGAGGTTGGGTGGCGAAATTGTTGGATTTATCTATTTTGTCTTGCATAGGATGAAACGTGAAAAGTAAGCTTAACGCCTCTTAGGACCGCTGAGGCGAGTAACTGCGTACCTAAGCCTTCTTGTTCGGTTCTGAACTTTATTTTACGGGGTTCTATTCACGAATCATCGTCGCTTAACTTAGAGGAAGGCAAGTTGTGGCTACTGACTGTGGATCTAGTTCATCGTTCCGTTCTAGTTTGAACTTTATCACTCTATCTTAAAGGTTCGCTGTCGAACTTAGTCTGAAAGTTATCGTTGAGGAACGCTGAAACATATTGACGTTCAAGCGCTTAAGCGAAGCATTGCAGCTGCTGAATGCGGCTTATTCCAATCTCACCGCTCGAATTTAAGCCTTGTTACATCGGTATAAGACTTCTTTTAATGAAAGACGATTACGCGAACTTATACCATTAATATTGTAACGTACGTTGGGCGGGAGTTTCGTAGAGGCGTAGACTGTTAATATTTTATCGTCAGTTAGCAGTTGTTTAATCAAAGGCTAGTGCAGATCCGCGTGACACGACGGTGCGACGCACTCGAACAATACAATTTATAAGAAAACTTCACGGTATAACAATAACCGGGGTCGTGTCGCGCTAGTCTGTACGAAACTTAAATCAACTTAATCTAATGCCTTTAACAGACGCTACACTCGAGTCAATTGTTCAATTTTTGTTTCATTACACGTTCACACGACACCAACAAAATTGTAGAGGAATAAACGTCCATCTGTTCCTTTCATTTCATATTTCGATCATTCCATAGGTGAGTGAAAGCTGCCGCGTGAATGTTCACGACTGAATTCCTTTTTCACTTTTGGTTCTTTTATTATGTTCTGACGTTCCACTTTGAGTGAAAGATGTCGAATAAAAGGTAAAAATGATCAAAAATAATTGAAGCGTTTAATTATATCGCTTCTACTTACTAGCTTTAACATGAAGATTAACCTCCAAGTGTTTTTTTTTTTGTTTTTACCGCTGTTAATCTTCAGCCACCCCAGCGGTCACTATGCATACGGCTGACGTGACCCGCCCAATCATAGCTTGTTAGCTTTTTTGGTGATGGCTAGGATGGGGATCCTTTACCAGATTTGCACTCAGGAAAAGCTAATAAACGCTTACGAACTCATAATACTGTCTTTCTGACTATAATAATTACCTAGGTCTTTGACCCCGCGTTCTAACCAAAAACGATCGTCGAAAAATTTACATAGTTATGAACGCGATGATACAAAAAATATACAAAAATATATATAAATATAAAGATGTAATTATATTTCTGTAATTCCAAAAAGTAACATTTATTTATTTATATAACAGCTTAAACTATCCTTACAGGGATCACCCTAATGCGACAGCTAAGAACTTAAAACTAAATTACATTATAAGTATACTTACAACTACATAAATTAGATAAAGAAAAAATTAAAACTAACAACATTATTAAAATAAAATAAAAAATTAAAAAAACAAAAACATGTCTTCACATTAATTACAAAAAAAAAATCATAGTACAAAAGAAATTAAGTATTATTTTGCTTGTAGCATAATATAAATAGTAATACCCTTGCGAATTCACTAAAACAACATGTAAACACATCAATCTGGGTTTGAAGGTCGTTGATGGTACGGATAGCTCTAGTAAGGGGTGCCTTGGCAAGCAGGTTAGTTCTGGCTGTAGGTACCAGTAGCAGTGGCGGGCTGCGCCGCCTCCACACGTAGCGGTCCGGCACACACAGAGTCAAGCGCTGCAATACTCCCGGGTGGCTCTCCACTCCACGAAGCACCTTCACCAAGTAGGCGACCAGCGTAAACTCCCGTCGGACATACAGCTGATTATAGCCAACCATGCCCAGGACAAACAGAGTGGGATACATCAGTGGGTAAAACGGATATACCCCATATAATTTCCTGTACAAATGGCGCGTAAATTTGTTCTGAACACGCTCCAACATTACAGAGTACTTAGCTTCATGTGGTGCCCATATGACCGCACTATGTTCCAGATGACTCCTGACTAGTGCATCATACAGGACCCTAACTGCTGTGATGTTCGTGAAGCTTTGTGTCTGTCTCAGAACAAATCCTAAGTTTCTGTACGCCTTCTTACAGATCATGGTTACATGCTCACGGAATGTCAGATCGGGAGTCATGAAAACACCCAAGTCTCGCACCTCCGTGACCCGCTGCAGTGGCGCCGCGTCCACCACGTACTCATAGAGCAGAACAGAACAGAACATGAACACGATAATCGCGTATTCGCGCGACGATCGATTTTAGTTAGAACGTGGCCTAAGGTATCAAACTGGCAAAACACGATGGAAGAGAAAAACCTAAAATTTTAGTATTAATTGAAAGGTTTATAAGAAACAACTTATAAACAATTTTAAAAGGGTTCCATATTACTAGTTCTAACATATTAATATACCGGCAGTGATTTCACAAAGAACATCAATAGGGATATAAGTGTCCAGAAAAGAGTGATTTAATAAGAGATCATTTGTATTTACGAAATAATTGAGTCTTCTTAAGTGCCAATGAATTGGTCTAAGAGTATACAAACGTCCATCAATAGCGTTTTATTTATAACAGTGTTCCAGTACGTATCGGAACATTCGTCATCACAATACATTACCAAAACTGAGATTCAATTGTGACTCATTAAAGCTCAGAGAACCTAGTGCGAGTTTCATTTAACCTTCTCGATCTAACGCATCGAGCGCGTTTGGCGTTCCGATTAGCCCTTCACCGGTGAAGGCCAGCCGGCTGCCAATCGGAACGCCAAACGCGGTCGATACGTTTGATCGAGACGGTAAAATGAAACTCACACTAATCCCTCTGGTCATACTGAGGCGCATCTCGCGCGAGATGCGAGACTAAATTCGCTCGCACCGATTGTGACAAGTAACTAGTATGGAGAAGTTGACGGCGGCGGCGCTGGCGCTGGCGCGAATAGTCGCGTGACTTTTTAATCACTAAAACAATCGACAAGCGCAGCCACGATACGCTTGCTGCCTTAGAGAGTTCGCAGACGGCATATAATCGGTGGCCGATTATTGAACGAGCTAAATGAAACAGTACTGATCAAATGTACGAGTATCAACGCTCACGTCCTACAAAACGTACGTCATAAAATAAAATACTACCGATTGTGGGACCTACAAAAAGTACGCTGTGTGCGAGCGCTTAGTGTGGCCTGAGCTTGTCTGAGTCAGAATCCCTGGTTTGGTAACGTATTGTAGTGACGAATGTTCCGTTATAACCTTAATGGTCACACGAGGTCACACGAGGCTAGTTTTTGAAGCTAAGGCATCAAGATAGAGCTAGTAAACTGGCGGCTAGGCTAGAGTGACAATAGCCTCGCGTATACAGAACTATCATCATTTTTAGGCTAGTAAGCTAGTGGGAAAATTTAATAGGATGGGGTTCTATTTTGGAGCTTATAGCGCCCCCCGCCACTGATTTTACTTTCCTGGCTTGTTTAATAGCCTCGTGTGTCCGGCGAAGATAGTACCCAATAGTTTGGAAAATCCAAAAGTGCACGCCTCATACTTATCACTCATTCATAAACGAAAAAGAAATTCAAAACATAGTTTAAAAATGAACAATTTATCACTTTTCATGAAGTCGTAATGTCAACGACTGACAAAGATATTTACTTGGCGGTTGCTAGGCAACTTACGGACATCAAGTCAAAGGTTGGAAATATTTAGTTAAAGATATTATATTTTAGTTAGTATTTTATTAATTATAATTAAACTACTTTGAATAAAAGAGCCATTTTCAATAGGGTTCCTTCTACAGCTGAAACGAATGTATAAAAAAAACTGACTCAATTAATTGATTTTATTGCAAGCTACAATGTTTTCAGGGTTCATAAATAGACGGACAGGAAATTTTTTTCAACTATTTTTATGCTTTTTCCATTTCTGCTGTATTAAATCAATTGTTAAAAAGTACAGTATTAATCTCCATTTAATCATCTATACAATGGTATATAAATTAAGTAGGTTCTGTGTACTAGCAGGAGTGTAACAAAAAAAACAGTTACAGAAATGGGGCAAAAAAAATTTTTCGATCGTAGAGCACACTCTAATGCTTCGCATTACGAGGCGTGCAATAGGATCATTTAAACCTACGGACTAAGTCACCGTGATGTTTTTAGCTTTAACTATACTCCATTTGAAATAAGATTAGACATTTAACTGAACCTTTTTTACGGTCCGTTCAACCGGTTTTGACTTCTATTGCGTTGATGGCATGACCAATGGCAGCTGCAGTAAACAGTTGATATTGTAACCACTTTTTTTGCCGTCCGTATGCCTACGGTATAGAAGTCAGAATGGGTTGGACGGACTGTAAAAAAGGTTTGTTTTAATGTCTAATCTTATTTCAAATAGAGTATAGCATCGTGTAAACAGCTCTAGCTTATTGCCAAGCCAGGATACTTAGCCAGGGTATTACTTGCGGGCTATCCTAGCTTAAAAAACTAGCCTCGTGTGACCCGGGCATAACTGCTTACGTCAATAACAAGGAGATACAGGATATTCGATGACAATATCAGCGTCGTTAAATATACTACCGATCGTTATTCGGAAATACATACATTGAATGGTTCTGATGATATCATTCAATTTTACAGCGTGATTTAAATTCATTCTGCGTTTGCAAATGGTAATTCACACATACATACATCTCGACATCAGAGGCATTAGGTCGGATGTATGGATCCGACCAAAATGACTTTTTGGTACAGCGATATTAAGGTTTTGTTTCTCTTTTTAACAAACTGACTTTGGTATTTCTATCTCGTACCGTTGACAAGATACACACATGCATAAAGACGGATTTGCAGACCTTTTTAAATGTCTGGGAGGCATAAACTTTTATTTTAACTTACACCCCTGTGCACCAAATAATTAATAGTTTTATGAGCCGTATTTAAGTTTAAGCTATTATGCATATAAAATGTTTGGTCTCACATGCTGGTCGCTTCAGCAGATAGGCCTTTATACATCTAAAGCTTACAATAAAATAATGGTACGTATCTTCAAATACAGCATTATGTTTTTAAAAAATGTTGCTTCATGCTACAATGTATAAAGTCTGCTATCGATATGAGACGTTCTTGTTGTAATAACACCAATTTTGTAGTGGTTTTTTGTACTTTTAAGGAATTCCAACCTTATGCCTCCAAAAATGTATTCAATAATTTAAAATACTTGGTCGGTACTAAAGATAGTTTGAATATTTTCGTATCACATCGTGTCGTAATGAGCTCTCGTGGCGCGTGAGCGCATGGCGCGCGACATAAACCAATCATTGATAAATGAATGTGAGTTTTTTTTTGTATAACAGTGGTAAAATTATATTGTTAGTATTTGCGTTTAATTACAGTCATGGAGGACAACAGATATAAAGTAAGTCCCTAAATCAGCCTATAATATTATACTTGTGATTGTTGCACTTGGCTGCACAACAAAAAAATATTTTCTAACGATCTTTTGATCCTAATATTTTTTATGTATTGTAGTTTAGACACCTAAAGATACTATTGTAAGCAAATTTGGATTGGGCAATAATAAATATTTTGTTATAGAAGTACCTATATGGGTGTGATTGATAATAACATACCTAATATAAATACGAGAGTAATTAACTATTTCGAACCTCCGACACAAAGAAGGGTGATTCAAGTTTAAAACGTCTGCTTGTCTATCTTAGGACAGACATTGGCTTCCAAATGCATGGACCGATTTTTAATGCAGTATTTTTTTCGAACGTCTTTCTTCTTAGAAAGTAAAAGTTAGCATAATAATGACCTAAGTAGGTACTTACAGGTATATTACTTGAGCAGAGGCTCCGGTACCAGGATCTCTGTCCGCCTGGAAAAGGACTTTAAGGTAAAGTCCTTTTCCAGGCGGACAGAGATCCTGGTATCGGAGCAAACGACCGTAGCTAAATCACGTTGCTCTTTGTAGCAATGTATTCATACGAGTGTGGAAGGTCGTGCACCTTGAGGAAATGGTGTGTTGGCAGTGCTGTGCAACGCTGTTGTATCCACTCTACTGCTGGTGCAGCGATTCCTGTCAAACCTACCGGGTTGGAAATGTGTAAATGATACCTTTGCTATTGCAAGCGCCTATAAGCAGCGGTAACCGCTTACGATCAGGCGAGCCGCTTGCTTGTTTGCCACCTCAGGTGTTGTATTAGAAAATACTTAGGTACTTACTTGTTGTATTATTCTTGCAGAACACAGGGCCGTTGTAGATTACGGCAGTAATGACAGCGTTAAAGATAAAAAATTATGAACCGAGGGAAGAGGATGACTCAAGTTTCCTAACATCACATAGCAAGATGCCTATTCTTACCAGAAAAGTCTAATAATGTTTTTATTAAAAACAATGCAAAGTTCCAATCAAAAGACACTTAATATCATCACCTAATAAAAATTCAACTAAAGGTCAAGTACATGCAGAGAACGCTAGACTTCTGAATGAATAACAATTGAAGATCTTTGAGGGCTACATAGTTTATTCCTGATTTTTACAAATGTTTTTATTCACCCATCAAGAAAAGATCACGTGTAGAGAGAACAATGATTTACATTCATGAAATTTGTGAATTGAGTGTTGATTTCGATGTACCAGCATTATGCTGAGTGGAAGCCTTCTTATCACAGTCATGACGTGCACTATTTATGTTTTCAATTTTTTTTTTTTTACTCATTTCTTTTGTATGCACGTGTTTCTGTGATGAATAAACCTATTTTTCTTTCTTTCTTTCTTTCTTTACCATGCACTGACAATAAAATATTTTTACCCAAAACCAAACAGTTCAAAAGCGGTGGTTTGCTATGAAAAAAAAAAAAACGATATTTGACTTGACCGTGACAAAAATACCAATATTGGTTTTAGCGTTCGACAATAACCCTACGATGGCTGTTGCCTTATGTACATACTTGAATTATGATCATTGTTGTTATGAAATATAATATGAAATCATGTCTGTACAATGTCTAACTGCAAAGTTTGACATATGCGGATAACAGATCAGAATGTTTTATATCTAAGATCTTAATACTACATGTCAATATAAAACTCTAAGTTCATCACCCAAAATTGCAAGCATAAAGTCGGATGGAATCTTAAGCTTGAAGTTTTAATCAAAAATCTATTATATTTCAGGCATAACATCGGATGTAAGAGATTTAATAAATAAAAAATTGTACTAAATTTATTTTAACAATTAGGGTGATGCTTATAATAAGAAGCGAAAGGTACTATTTTCTACCAAATATTAAAAAAAGAATACATTTAAATACTCATGTTTTAATAAAAATATGAACAAAAAAGATTGTCAGTTTTATTTTTGCTCTCCTGTAAAGTTCGAATTTTGTACATCCGACCTTATGCATCTGATGTCGAGACATATATTGATACGTTATTGAGTTAACTTTCTAATACGACGTTGGTTGTATTTCATTTATTCTAATATACAACTTGATGCCCACGGCTTCGCCCGGGTGGTCCCTAGTTCTTTATCTACAATAAAAGTAGCCTAAGTTACTTCTTATAACATCAGCTATATGCTAGTGAAAATCCAGTCAAAATCAGTTCAGCCGTTTCGGAGATTAGCCGGAACAAACAAACAGAAAAATTTAAAAATAGTTTTTTGTTATAAGTACCGTATATACTTTCATAATTATGCATTTAGTAAAAAGCTGTATTTTATCTTTACAATTTTATTTATTTGTATGTTTTAGATTATGGCGGTTGGTGGTTTTCAGGCCATTGAAAAGAACTACTTATAGTAACCTACCCAGATAATAACTCTCAAGATTCAAATCAAAACCAGAAAAAAATATTCATTATTACGAGAAAACCTAAAAGGAATAGAATTATTAATAATTATCAATCTTTTTTATTTCATATTTCTTTATAAATATAAAGTTGAAATTCAGAAAGCTAAATACAGCATTATAGATCCCACAGACAGGCGCAACGCGACAGCATGACGTGATTCTAGAAGAACAATTTCTATGAAAACTTCACGGAATCAAGAGTCGTGTCGCATCTGTCTGCGCCTTTATTGCAACAACACAATTAAAACAGTTAAGCCTCAAAATATGACCGACAGTAAAAGATACTGGAAATTAATAAAAATATATTTTTAAATACACACAAAATTACTGCCAACAATTTTGTTACTATTAAACCACTTTTGACACACAGTCCCATTGATACAAAATTACCATATCATTGTGTGGTCAACTCTGTGGTACAATGTCTATAACACTATAATAATAATATCCGCGCGATAATAGTGCGCGTAAAATGTTACGACTGCAATTTTCCTGTTAATGTAACACAATTTTTTGTTACCATTGTATTGTCAGTTTTTCCCACGAGGCGACTATTTTTTCCAGTAGTTAGGTAATACTGTAAGTACTTAGATACATGTGGTATTGTTATTGAACCGAATGATAAGGATTAAAATGGGTGCAGTCAGTGAGGTACCATATTGGTCCTCATAATCAACCAAATGTTTCCAATGCTGGGCTACAGTCCCCCAAAAGAGAGGACTCTTCGAGAGGGCACGGTCTACCTATCACAATTTTTTTTAATGTTTTTTTTCTTACTACAAATTACAGAGAAAGTAATTAAGTAGTCTACAGACACAATTTTATAAATTGATTTGTGGAAGATTGGTACCTAAACTAAGTTTTTTATACAACTTGTATGTCAGGTCACCAGACCTCCTAAATAAACTATCTATCACGCGGGTCCAGTGCGGGTTCGTAGATTCACATGTCTTCGAATTTTTTGGTTCTTGGACATGCTAAGGGTAACAATGCTAAGGGTCTCCTTAGCACTGGGCCACCAATGCTGTCCATTTTAGGGCTACTGCATTACTATTTAAAGATTAATGTAGCCTTTGTTTCTTCATTTGTTTCTTGTAATTTAGACATTGAATCTTGAATAACAGACTATGATTTATGTATGATGTTTCAAGCCAATAGATGGCGCTAGCTGTTACTAACAACACAAGTCAGGTATATTTATTTTTACAATCGTGTCATACTAAAATTCACTAATGACAAACATACAAAGATAGGCGCGAAAAACATAACCCTTTCTTTGCAGTCGGGTAAAATTTTTTTTCTTTATTATGTAAGTTAAAAAAAATCTACATAATTTTAATGATGACGCAAGCAAGAGTGAGCTAACCGAGGTCGGGACTTGGGGCACAGGAGATACAGAAGTGGCTTATTGTTCCTAGAACAGATTGCCATGTGGGAGAATCAATAAAAAAAATAAAAAATAAAAAGGAGACACATTTTCAAGGTCAATGTTAAACGTAGTCGACAGAGACCGCTTCACGGGGCTTCTATTTCTGTGTGGTAAAAAAATAACCATGAATACAATTACAATTAATTAATTGTTAACTGTTTGATGCATGTTTAAAATTACAGTTAATCCTATCCTACTTCCTACTAATATTATAAATGTGAAAGTTTGTATGTTTGTGTGTTTCTTACTCAATCACGCAGAAACGGCTCAACGGATTTGAATGAAATTTGGCACACATATCTGTATGCCAAATTTCATCCAAATCCGTTTAGCCGTTTAGTAACCTGGATTAACACATCAATACATTCCCGTGCGTGAGTTTTTACATTCATCAAATAATATTAATTGTTAGAATAAACAATTAACGAAGTTAAGTTAATTGTAAATAACAGTTAATATTTTAATTGCAATTAAATTAATTGTAAACTACAATTAATGGATTTAATTACAATTGATTTCAATTGCATCTCACAATTAAAATATAATTGAATTAAATCAATTGCAATTAAAATTGTAATTGTTTGCATCTACCATAAAAAAAAAATTGAATTGTGCCCAACACTGCCCCCGCTGTCCCCTTCGAATCTAGACTGTCCGAGCCGGGGTGCCCCAAGTCCCGAGCTCACTTCTTCGCTCGCTCTTGTATCCGTCAATAAGTAGTTTTTTTTTCATTCACCTGTAAAAGAAAACTTAAAAAAAAAAAAACAACGGGTTGCACTCCGGGAGTGCCGGCAGAAGTGAAAACTTGAACATTAATGTTGTGCATTTTTGAATAATTTGGAATGGGTAAGGAATAATTTCGCACAAATTGCTTTACTTATCAGTATAAATCTATTCATTAGTATTAGTAGTACCTATATTTATTAATTTTTAAAATATAGTCTAACAAAAATAAATATTTTTTTAAACACTTTTCATAAAGTATGTTTTGACTGCTTTTTTTTTACCCATCAATATGGGTAAAATTTCTTACCTCGCAATCTTTACGTAGTGTCAAAGAATATTTATTTTGATATTTAATTTGTCGGTTGCTAGGAAACGGATCTTACGGTCACGTCCTGACGCGAGTTTAACATTTTTTACCCATCCCAAAAAAAGTGCAACAACGCCGCTAAATAAGTTTTCACTCCAAAAAATGATTGTGGAGTGTTTAGGAGACATACAGGTTTTTCTTTCTAGCGAGGCGGCACGTTTCTAAAGTCAACCCAAGTTAATAATATTGGCAAATTAAAAGGTGGTACCCATACACGAAAGGTGAGTTTTTCGGCGGTTTTTGCTCGATCTTAATATGTTACGGGACCCTTCGTGTGCGAGTCCGACTCTCACTTGGCGAATTTTTTTATTTTTCATATTTATAACACGCCTTTACTATTTATTTTTAATAACAGATTGGTATTGCAGCTTCCCGGAAACGTGGCAGAGGACTTTTGTATTGAAAACTGATTTGTTGGATGTAAAATATTGGCATTTCAAAGTGCTGTTCAGTTTTAAATGTAGGTAATTGAATACCGGACACTTGTTAACAAGTGGCCGGGGAGGGTGTTATATTTACTGAAATATTACCCGGAAATGAATATATTTGGTTTATTGCATGTCAGCTTCATAAAGCTCACATGCAATAAGCCAAATATATTAATTTCATTTTACTGTCGATGTTATCAACCTAAAGACAAAATGTAGAAATGTCTTATAGGCTAATACGTAAATTCGGGGAAGTTAATTGTTAAGGAAATTGAATAGGTACCAACTTTAAATTATCCGCATATTCAGATCACATCTGTCATTCAGTAACAGTAGTATGAAATGGCTATAACAAGGCCAATTGACGCTAGGTGACAATTAGCTTAACAATTAATTTCCTTAACTGTACATACCTACTCTTCAAACTCGAACATAGTTACAGGGGACAAAAATGTTATGGACGTAGTAAGTACTTCGTCGGTTTTTTTAAGAGATCCTTAACAAGACCTAATAAAACAATAAAACAATTTTGTAAATGAACAGAATATTCCTTAATTTAGGTAATCATTTTACTAAAATAGATTATTGTTATCTCGACCACTTTCCCAGAAAATTAGTAGAAACTTTATCTTAAGATATATTCTAGTTTCTAATCTGAAGTTAGGTAAAGTAATTAGGACAACAAAAAAACTTCGCCTTACGCCTTTTATAATAAATTCTTGAGGAAAATGTTTGACGATAATTCATTAGGTAAGTAATTATTCTCTTTCAATAGTGTTAGCACAAAAAACTTAAGTAAATTGTTTAGATTATTTTTCAGAATAATCTTTAGACGAAGGATTATACGAGGAAAACTCAATGATTATAAAAAGTATATAAGGAAAAAAATAAGCTTTAATTGAAATTATCATGAAGTCCAATGGTTTATACACACAGTGCCGGCGGCCCCGCCGGCTTTTTCCGCGCGACACGTGCCTCCGGCTTTTACTCCTTCATTTTCATCGTGTAAAGAGAGATAGGCAGTGTATGAAGATATAGTGTTGTAAATTGAGTCCCATGTAGTATAGATGGCAAGTACACACGGCTACACATCAAGCTATTATACATTTCCAGTATAAGCTGAGCTCGCATTGTACGAAAATCCTGTACGATGCGAGATCAGCATAAACTGGAAATGGCTGGCTTTATGTGTAGCCGTGTGTACTTGCCATCTATACTACATGGGACTCAATTTACAACACTATATCTTCATACACTGCCTATCCCTCTTTACCCGATTGCGGTGAACCCAAAAATTCCGTAGGGTTATGTGTTTGAACTGTATGTATCTTCGTCTCTATGTTCCCTCGTAACTACTAAACGGGTGAATCTATTTTGATGAATGATTTATGTCTTTAGATTTGTCGAATCTTTATTGCGCGAGTGTCACTGGGTATATTAAAATTTAAAAAAAACAAAACGTCGGATTTTTTGCGTCAAAAAATATTCTACCTACCCTAGGGTATCAAAATATTTTATTTCACATAAACGTAAATGGGCACTTATGAAACGTTAGAAGCTAGGTGCACGGTCGTATTTGGTCGTTTTCTATGGAGAAGAGCCGGCAAGAAACTCCACGGCTACTCTTTTAAAAATAATTGGTTTTTACAATGTTTTCAAATAACAGTACTAAGAGGTATGGCAGGACAGTATAAGCCTGTCAACAAGTATTATTCAGATAACAAAATAAAATACGAAATGGCAAACAAATCGAAACATCTATGAGTCTACAAGGCCTACAACGTACCACATTCACAAAATAGAAGAGAAACTATTAGAAAATAAAAGATCGCCCACGAGCTATCTTTTTAAATTATAGCCTATACTCAGTGATAATATAGCATTCTGTTGGTGAAAGAATTTTTAATATCAACCAAGTAGTTTTTGAGTTTTTTTATTAGAAACTAACAAACATGCAAAAAATTAATTAGTTTAGAAGTTTAGAAGATAAATTCTAACTAATATTATAAAAAAAAACAACGGGTTGCACTCCGGGAGTGGCGGCAGAATTGAAAACTTGAACATTAACGTGGTGCATTTTTGAATATTTTGGAATGGTTTGGGAATAATTTCGCACGAATTGCTTTATTTATCAGTATATTTATTTATTTTTAAAATATAGTCTAACAAAAATAAACAATTTAATACCCATCAATATGGGTAAAATTTCTTACCTCGCAATCTTTACGTAATGTCAAAGACTAATTATTTGGATATTTACTTTGTTGGTTGCTAGGCAACGGATCTTACGGCTCGTTCTGACGCGAGTTTAACATTTTTTACCCATCCCAAAAAAAGTGCAGAACGCCGCTAAAGAAGTTTTCACTTGAAAAATATGCGGAAGTGTGTTTGTTTGTTTGTTACGCTGCTTTGCTTTTAAACGGCTGATCGGATTTGGATTAAATTTGGCACATGGGTTGACTATGACCTGGGTTAGAACAAAATATACTTTTTATCGCAGTAGTATGTTCTCGTGGGTTAATTTTTGACGTCCACGCAGGCGAAGCCGAGCGCCAAACATAATAAAAAAAAAAAAAATACTATTTAAATCGAAATAAAAGATCGCAAGAGAACCAGTCATTCAAAAGTTAAATACCACGTAACTTACCAACCTTTCATAATAGATACTCTGACACCAATTTTCGGTCCAATTTAGCGCCATAACGACGGTCTACTTAGCCTATACCATAAATATTTGAGCTTCATTTGTCTGGGTCGGGACATACATCAAATTGTTGTACCTTGTATACGATACTGCATCTCTTGGGGATCGTAATCTTTTATTGGCAATTTACACGAAATTGTGTTGCTTGTTTTAAATTAAGTGATGATTGGACCTTTCTCATGTAAACAGAGTAAGGCCTAGACCGCACTGTGATTTAAAATCGCGCTTAATTTTTATCGCAATTCTGCAACACACGATATCTTTAGCTACACACATTGGCAATTTAAAATTCGCGTTCGTTGCAATGCCGTACACGTAATATAAATCGCGTGAATAAAATTAGCAGTGCGTGCAAGGCCTTAGTTTGTTAAAATTGGTCTTTCATATAACAAAACAACTTCAATCCCCGTAGTGTTACGCAGAGGTGCACCTATAGTACGAACACCCACATTTCGCCGTCCCATTTTATAGGAGGCGAGCCTATAGCCATCAACCTTGCATAAATTCAGACTCCAGGCTGCTACTGAGGAATTCCAGATGGAAAAACCCAATAACACTTTGTTCGACCCGGAAACCGAGCCCAGGACTCAGATTCTCCTCATAAAATTCAGCAAATTGTTGTTCTTCTGGAGCGGCGACCAAGTACCGGAAAAAGTAGCGTTGAAAGGTCTCCGACAAGGTGGACATTCATTTCACCCGAAAATCGTCCACTGCAAGACATAGGCCTCCCCCAAGCACCGACACTTTGACCGGTTCTGTGCCTCCCGCATCCAGCGGATTCCTGCGGCCTTTACAAGGTTCCTTTAAGGTGTATAGTAGGCTCACTGACCTTGTGCATGTGGGCGGAGCTAAACGCCCTACTCTCCAATACGTAAAACGTGGAACGGTGGCGCACTACACTAAAACGACGATCAAAGACTAGACAAAGGCGCAGACATGCGCACGTATGTCGCATTTTTTGCCTAAGATTCCTAGTCCTAAGAGAAGGAATCGTAGGCAAATCTGAAATTGTACGCCGACTACCATATTTTGACCCGCATATTATTTTAAATACTTTGTTTGTTTTTTAAGAACATTCCTGGCAATAAATAAAATATCGGTGTGCGTGTGTTTGTAATTCTTCTTATGCTAAATGGCTTGACTGATTTAGATGTTTTTTTTTCAATTCTTTTTGTGTCACTTGGATGGTTCTTAGCTATAGTTGGACGCGCTGTTGGGAGGCGCTGTTGTCGCATGACAACGTCTGCCTACCGGGTCTGCTAGTTATATTTTGGTGCCGATTCTCTTGTCACAAATGCCTCTAAACTATAGTGTATTCACAGAGACGAGTTAGTATAGCGTCTTCTCTATCGCTCATTATCATACAAATGACAAAGACAAAAAAAACTTTTTTATGGTCAGTGGGCGTTAACAATACCTTAGAAATGTAAATGTGCGTTCACACTGCGCTTCTTAAAAGTTCGCTTAGTTTATTCCTGCGGCTTCGTCTGTCGTATAAATTGAGACATTTATTTGATAGATTTTTTTTATGGGTACCTACTTTTTTATATATCTGATGGATATGAAGGAAAGAAATAAAATTGAGAGTTAATGATTAAATTTTCTTTATTATATTATAATATCTAACCTTTTCCTGTAACGAGAATATAAAACATGTTATAAAACACGTGTTTCAACAATGAGAATATAACAATAACTTAATGATAATAATAACAATGGATCTAGCGCACCTGGGCCAGTTTACTATACAAAAATTGGGAAAAAGTATTTTATTATGATAATGCTCATTTATGACAAAAGAACAATAAACGGGTCATTAGCACACCTGCGCCACAAGTAAAAGCACGTCTGTACAGTACGGGAAGTATGAGTAGACTAAAAAGTACTCGTACTGTGTACACCGCCTTAGCGTTTATCACTGACCAATCGCAGTTAAAAAATTGTGTGAGTGAGATAGCGCTCTACTAACTCGTCTCCGTGAATATACTATAGACTAAAAATAGATTGCACTGAGTTATTAGTTTAGTGAAAATGGCAATTTTGCTATTCTGAGTTTGACGTTTTTCACCTAAAAATTTGGTGTATCCAACTAAATCTGACTATTTTTAAACGCGATTAAAAACGTGTGGAATAAAGTAAGTTGGCGTGAACTAAAACCCCAACACTTCGACCTCAGTCCAAAAACAGTATTGTATTTTTTTTTCTTTTGCTTATATCTCGAAAATGGTGTGTCCTATCGCAAAAATAATGAAATTTTCGACCCCCTTTAGGAAACCCTTAAACCCCTATATCCCAACATGTTGGTAATAATTTTTCATATTTTCCATACAAAAAGTGAAAAATTCCATATAAAACACGTCGAGGCTGCCAACCCCTGCGCGCCTCCGGCTCTAAAAAAAATCACGGGGTAGAGCAAACAAGTACTACGTGGAGTCGTCACGCGATTGTCAAATTCGATTTTAGATGTGTCAAAATATTTTTTTCATTTAGAGATTTTTTTTTGTCAGAATGGCTTTAAGATTCTCATAGCCAAAAGTAAGGAATTTTAGTGATTGTAGTTAGTTTAGTTCGGTGTACAAGAGAATCGGCCTTTGACTGTAGAAATTTTTTGTAGGTATCATAGTTTTTTTTTTAGGAAAAACTTCTTTAAGCGCGTTGAGTGATATTTGGTAGGGGCAGCCCCGGATCTAGAACGGAACGGATCTTTCGAGGCGGGGCAAAACCTATCGCCTGACCCCGAATCGTTTTTTTTTCTTAAAAAAAACCGTTTTTTTTTTAAATATACTAGTACGTGTCAGACATTTATTTTGATTAGCCTTATTCACTCTGCCTGAGATAAGTTGGATTTTTGCTTTAGGAGTTACTTTACTAGGTTGCAAGAGCGAGCGAAGCGAGCTCGAAAATTTAGGCATAATAAACATATTAATCAAAAATCGATCGAAAATGCGCCAATCCAACAGGGGCGCCAAAACTGTGGTAAAAGTTAAAGTAAGTCGTGTCACAGGCGTCGTCGGCATTGAAGCAAGACGCCCGGCACCGCAAAACTTAAAAAATAGACCACAGAAACGCTCATCGAGTTCCTGGTAGAATACAACTGCGCCCGCTCACAAGTACTCACAACCCGCTCAGACCGTTTGACGACCTAAACCTACGCTAATCAGTAATTTCCTCAGTGCACCACCCTCAGAGAAAGATTTTAATTGTTGCGCGTCTCATTTGTTGCAAAGTTGCGGTGCGCTGGGTGGTGCACTGGTCTGTCATGCTCGAATTTGGCGCCCACTAACGGTGTCGCCCGGGGCACGTGCCCCGTACCCTAATTACGTAATACACAATCAATCAATTGATAACACGAAAATAACTAAAAAAATACAAGAATAAATTATAATTTAATAAATACATATTATACATAATAAACAGAATAAACTTTGTCATATAATAGACATAACGATCGGTAGAGGAGAAATAACGATCAGAAGAGGAGAAAACGAAACATGCAGAATGCAGTTATTAAGAAGGCGGTCTAGTTATTGAGAAGATCTGCATTCAGGTCATAGTAACACACATCATCATAGTCAATTATGGGAAATATTAGGGACTGTACAAGCATTGCCTTTATGTGTGATGGGAGAAGGTTTTTCTTATCGCAAAATGGTGCGTCCTATCGCAAAAATAATGTGAATTTCGTCCCCCTTTATGAAATCCATAAACCCCTATAACTCAGCATATCATCATTATCATCATCATATCAGCCGAAAGACGCCCACTGCTGGACATAGGCCTCCCTCAAGCACCGCCACTTCGTCCGATTCTGTGATTCCCGCATCCAGCGAATTCCTGCGGCCTTTACTAGGTCATCGGTCCATCTTGTGGGAGGCCTTCCAACGCTACGTCTTCCGGTACGTGGTCGCCACTCCAGAACCTTTCGGCCCCATCGGCCATCTGTTCTGCGAGCAATATGTCCTGCCCATTGCCACTTAAGTTTGGCAATTGTTCGGGCTATGTCGGTTACCTTGGTTCTCCTGCGGATCTCTTCATTTCTGATTCGATCACGTAGGGAAACTCCAAGCATAGCCCTCTCCATTGCTCTTTGGGTGACTTTTAGCCTTCTGATAAGACCCATTGTGAGCGACCACGTTTCAGTGCCATAAGTCATCATTGGCAACACGCACTGGTCAAAGACTTTCGTCTTGAAACACTGTGGTATGTGGGACGAGAAGATATTGCATAGTTTCCCGAACGCTCCCAGCCGAGTCGGATTCGACGATTGACCTCTTTCTCGAAGTTGGACCTACCTAGCCGGACAGTTTGTCCTAGGTAAACATACTCGTCTACAACTTCGAGCGTAGCGTCACCGATCTTTATGAGGGCGGGTGTTACATTGGCATTTGACATGACCTTTGTCTTGTCCATGTTCATTTTAAGACCCACTCTTTTGGAGGCTCTACTGCGGTCATCGAGCATTATACTGAGGTCCTCCATGGTCTCAGCCATGATAACTATATCGTCGGCAAACCGAAGGTTAGTGATATACTCGCCATTGATGTTGATGCCTAGCCCTTTCCAGGCCAGTCGCAGTCAATTCCCGACGCCCGGGACGTCTCCTACGGCGGCGGCGGCTAGGGCTGGTAGGGCGCGGCCTTTGCCACTCCCTCGCGCACTCCGCCTCCTCTTTCGCGAGCATTACTGCTTCGCAGAAGGAGGTGACGGCTTGCCATGCCCTCTCGCTCCGCACCATGGCCTGGACCAGGGCCGGACGCGAGAGGTCACTGCCACCGAAGTTTGACAGCACTAAGATTGCAATGAGTTATTAACATAGTAGTTTAGTGAAACAGGGAATTTTGTTATTCTGAATTTGACGATTTTCACCTAAAAATTTTGATTATTCAAACTAAATTTGACTATTTTTTTTTTACGCGATTAAAAAGGAACGGAATATAAAAATTAGTTGTCATGAACTAAACTTCACACCAACACTTCAGGTGCAAAAACAGTACTGTATCTTTTTTTTTATTTTGCTTATAACTCGAAAACGGTGCGTCCTATCGCAAAAATAATGAAAATTTCGACCCCCTTTAGGAAACCCTTAAACCCCTTTACCCCAACACAAAGGTAACAAATTTTCGTATTTTCCATACAAAAAGTTAAAAATTCCATACAAAACACGTCGACGCTGCCCCCCTGCGCGCCTCTGGACCTAAAAAAATTCACAGAGTAGAGCAAACAAGTACCACGAGGAGTCGCGAGTTCGCGACGCAAATTCGATTTTAGATGTGTCAAAGTTATTTTTTAATTTAGAGATATTTTTTTGCAGAATCTCAGATTCTCATAGCCAAAAGCAAGTAATTTTAGTGATAGTTTAGTTCGGTGCACAAGAGAATCGGCACCAATCAAGATTTATTTCTTAACCTTCTTACCTACGTAACTTAAGAAAATATTTGGTGCCGATTCTCTTGTACACCGAACTAAACTAACTAAACTACGACTAAAATTCCTTACTTTTGGCTATGAGAATCTAAAAGCTATTCTGCGGAAAAATATCTTTAGATTAAAAAATAATTTTGACACATCTAAAATTGAATTTGACAGTCACGTCGCGACCGACGTGGTACTTGTTTGCTCTACCCCGTGAATTTTTTTAGAGACAGAGGCGCGCGGGGGGTCAGCCTTGACGTGTTTTGTATGGAATTTTAAACTTTTTGTATAGAAAATATGATTAAATATTACCTATGAGTAGGGGCATATGGGTTTACGGGTGGCAGAGGGGGTCGAAATTTCCATTATTTTTGCGCTAGGACGCACCGTTTTCGAGATATAAGCAAAATAAAAAAAAAGATACAGTTTTTGCAGCCGAAGTGTGAAGTGTGTGTTCACGCCAACTAATTTTATTCCACTCCTTTTTAATCGCGTTTAAAAATAGACTGATTTAGTTGGATAATCTAAATTTTTAGGTGAAAAACGTCAAATTCAGAATACCAAAATTGCCATTTTCACTAAACTAATAACTCAGTGCAATCTTAGTGCTGTCAAACTAAAATATAGTTAAGTTGTGTCACCTTAGTCTATTTCAGAATGGGAAATGCTCGTTTGACAGGACTAAACAAATTTTAGTGATTTAAAAAAAATTAACTTTAGAAACTTTAAGAGGTGCTTTAGACCATCAAACTGAATAACTTTTACTTTAACTTTGAAATCGCGAAAAAAAAAAAACAGCTGTCCCATACAGTTTAGAACAGTAGGTATTAAACTTTACTATGGAACAACAGATTTTTTTTTTCGCGATATCAATGTATGTCCCAAAGTAAAAGTTATTCACTTCGATGGTCTAAAACACCTCTTAAAGTTTCTAAAGTAAATTTTTTAACACCTTATATAGGTACACCTCTGCCTAACCCTTCGGGGAATACAGTCGTGATGTTATGTTATATTTTACATTTACATTTTTTTAGTTTATATTGTAAATTGTTAATTTGTATGTAATTGTCAATGTAAAAAAGTATTAATAATTGTACATCAAAGAACAACTCAACAATAAAGCGCCTACGAGCACAATCGATTTGGACTCTCTGCAGCAAGCTCGTCTATAAACGCACACTAATACAATAAGTTCATAAATATTCGCACTAACACATACGTATGCGCATACTCGGTCGATAGCCGGAGCGGACCAGCGAGCGACACAGCCATCCCGTCTCAATGCTCACGGGCGACTGCCGCCCGCGTCCCGCGCAGAGCCCCTCTGAACCTCTATCTCTAAATGGGGACATTTTGTTTAACAAATATTGATTGATTTACAAATGCAGTTTCAAATTTGTAGTACCTTTAATCAACAATTTTTCAGTGTAATTTTTTTTCCAATCGTCAAAGCCGTTTAGAAGTAGTTAGGAATATTAGCCAAAAATAGCGTTATGGTAAATATTTTTTTAAGGCAAAAGTATTAGTCATACGAAAAAACCCGGTTTCAGATATGTTGTAGATGAATCTATAGCAAACATATATTTTTTTCAAATCATTTAACTAAGCCGTTAAGGAGAAGATAGCTTTTTAAAGTGACCGTTTTACGGTACTAAACGAGACGTAGGCCCTTAATAATAGGTGTCTTTATTGGCGAGTAGAACCGAAAGTATGGCTAGTTTCATAAAACATTCAAATTCAAATGTCATTTATTCAAACTAGGCTGAGAGTCAGCACTTTTCGAACGTTAAAATTACATAAGACAGTCCCCCAGAAACGCCCGCCCTTCACCACTTCCTAGTTCTTTTGCTGGAAAGAAGAAGTGGCGCAACAAACTCTCCAGCAGCACAGCTGTCTGTTCAGTTAGAAATATACCATAACGAAATATACCTACGTTATTATGTGGTCAAACCAACTACATGAACTCTAAAGTAAACTCATTTCGATAAACAGAAACATTCAACTAAGCTCATTTCAATTTCACATTATTGTTCTGTCGAATCTGACATATTTCACTATCAATCGTTTAGCAAAATGTTCTTCATTTTCTCAAGCGCACATTATTATACCAAATATTTCGATCGTCAGTCATACCCGTATGTTTGACTACCCACTTCCTCTCGCCACAGAGTTCGCAGTAATTCCACACAAAGTTACCATAGCTCGTGAATAGTCTAAAGTTGTGGACGACCCAACTTTTGATTATACAACGAACCATATGCATGCTCACATTATAGAGTTTCACAAACTTTTGCATGGGTTTTTCACTGAAGATCAGCGAAGAAAATTGTTTTACAAATACTTTTAATGGTTTTAAACTTTTCCCCTTTCGTCTTATGTAATGGGAAATGGAGCGGATTTTACGGACAATTTGTTCCGCGAATGTGAATAGATTTTTGGGCTTTTTGTCCTCGTTTTTAGATTTCAACGTGGTCTTTTTATCCTGCTGTTCTTCATCTTTCATTTTAAAGTTGAACACTAAATTTCATTTTAAGAATGAAGAATAGAATTTCAGTCAAGACCCCAATATTCTCTAAGAAAGCACATTCTAAAGGCATTTCTTCCTTTGTGCCCATAAATTCACATTTCAATTGTAAAGACCATATTCTTTGTGTGACGCGTGATCTAACCCGTTCGCGCCAGGGGCGTGGTACATAGCACTTCTTATGAATTTTCCAAACGTTCCTTTGTGTCACCGATTGAGTTGCACTCTTACGACGACGTGAGCAACGAATTTCTATAAGTTCTTTCGTCAAGATCCTTTTGATATTTGTCAAAGGACATTTTTGCTACATTTTGATTATATTCCCTTTCAGGAGTTGGCTTTGAAGTAATTTAGGGAAAAATTTGGTTTTAAATCAAATGCCGTGAAATGAAATCTTTATGAATAGTCTCAGTGGCCTCCTGTTTGATCATTACGGTTATGACGTGAAAGCCATCTGAATATTAGCCACGAAAAAGAAATTTATCTTATAGAATGGAATATTCTTTAAAGGAAAGGTCTATTTGAATAAACGATCTAAATGTAAGTACAGGTACACTTATTCATTTAAGAAAATGTCCACTCTGCTAAGCATAATATATGTACATAAAAGCAGCAGCTGCATAAAAGAACAGTGTTTGCCTAATGGTAACGGCCCCAATTTAAGACTTGTAGGTCATATGTTCGTACCCAGGCAGGTCCATAACTTAGTGTAATTTATTTCATCACTACTGCTCTCAAAAACGGCGAAGGAAAACATCGTGAGGAAACGGGTATATCGTAGAACCAAAAATTCGGAGACTTGTGACATCTACCAACCCGCACTGGGCCCGCGTGGTGGATTACGGCGTACTCCCTCTGACAGAGAGGAGGCCTGTGTCCCAGCAGTGAGAACGTTATAGGCTGATTATGCTAAGCATAATATGCTGAAGCTAATTTGGAACTAGGTTAATAACGTTGTAACGGATCCATCAATTTTCTAACATCCACTTATTACCCTGTGGAGTAAATTTAATTTACAAAATTAATTCGAAAAGTTTCAGAAGGATTGTTAATTAAGCAAGTTCAGCGTCGAAAGAGCAACGTAATAAATCTGTTTAATACTTTTCTAGTTCCTCTGAAACTCGTTCATAAATCTCGAAAAATAAATCTCGAATCGAGAAAAAGAAATCGATTGAATACCTTCAAAATCGCCTCTTAATGTGGGCTTACACACTTCATTGCTCCGCTTCTCAAGATTAGAGAAGCTCTGTTCGAATTGAAGTCTATTTTTGGGTATTAATTAAAAGTGGTCTTAAGATCCGTGGTTTAATTTCGTTAAATCTGTGTCACCCGGCAGCCGGCGGGTTAGAGTCGGGCTGAGTTATCTGTCTTTGTCTGTCAGATCTATACTAATGAAACGTCCTGGTTTCTAGCGCAGTGATGTATGAACATTGTTCTTCGTCTCAACGTTTCTTAGTCTAGAACTGGATTTGCATTAGTAGGTCGCTCTATTTTATCTTTGGCACTTGAATTTCTTTGATCCACGTTTACTAATATTCCTACAAAGTAAGTACTCTGTAGGAATATCAGTGAGAAATTATCTCTTATTGAGAATTATCTTAGAAATTATCCGAATTCTAATTAGTCTATTTCCCTTGGTAAGACACGGTTATATTGCTTTGGCAATTTATACAGGATTGATGAATTACGAGAATTAATTTGAGCAAGATTTGATATCAAATTATTTTGAATGAATAAAGCTACTTTAATTTGAATCTTCATCATACCCCATTTCATCCCAATTTATTAGGAGTCGGCAGAGCATGTCTTAAGCTGTGTACTTCAATAACAACACAACATAAAAATTATTATTATTCTTTATCATTGATACCATTAAAGAGAATACAAGGAAAATCATAACAAAATTCATTCATTGATGTCATTAAAAATTACAATACATTCAACGTTGTATTATAGAGCGATAAAAACAAAACAATGAACTATTAGTGCCATAATAGACGAACTCGAAATCACCGGACAGTCACGGAATCGTATCGAATGTTTAATGTATCGATCACATCGATTGAAAGCGAACTGGAAATGTGCTAATGACGTCATACTTCATCGGCATTAATATGATAAAAAAATGAGGGTAATTTATTAAAAATCTTTAGTGTTTTTAACTAAAAAGACCACTATAGTCTACTGATTTTCATTTATAGCAACAGAAGGAAAACCAACACAAAAACTCTCATTAAGCAACACAGGTAAAACAAAACCTCTCATTAATAAAAAGCTACAATGAACGTTGTATCAAAACGCGATACAATCAAAACAATGAACTATTAGTGACTTTAAAGACGAACACGAAATCGCCGCACAGCCACGGAATCGTATCGGATGTTTAATGTAGCGATCACATCGCTTGAAAGCGAACTGGAAATGTGCTAATGCCGTGATTGGAACTCGCTTAATTGGGACTTCGGGCGATTGCACTTCCGGATTCCGGATTTTGTGTGCTGGTTTGAGAGCAACGTTTAGTATTTTAATGAAGTGATGCAGCTGTATCAGGTATATTTAAAGGATTCTTTGTGTGTTCATGTTTACTCGTAATTTTGGTATTGCTTTGCTATAACTTGTTTATTATAACGTTATATAGACAGAATCGAATCGAAATAATATTCAGAAAATATTTATATTGGGCAGCAAATGACAAAACGCAGATTGCAATCCGCATGCGAAATTTTGTTATGTGAATCTCTCCTGATCGACAAACGTATTTCGCAAGTCAGAAGCCATTTTGCTCAGTACTCTTCGTAACTTACTTTCTTTTGTAAATACACATACTGTTTTTCACTGTAATTAAAAAATAATGGCGTACAAAACACTAGTTGCCGGACGAAAGGAAGCGGTAGCGGTGTTATTGGCTTTGGCTCGCTTTTGGATTAGGTGAGTGAGTTTAAGCGATTAGCGATTAGTGCGTCGTGGAATTGTGCCTTTATGGCGATACAAACTGAGTTGACTATCTCGTTGGTCTAGTGGCTGTTTGTCTGCTGACCATGAGGACTCGGAAAAGTGTTTATGGGTTTGTGCCCGGAGTCTGGATTTGTGCCCGATTCATGGCAATTTGCTCGCACCCTTTATACATGGGAGTTAAACATAACTGGCGATGCACTGTAGGTACAACTCTGCCTAACCTTTCGACAAATGCAGGCGTGATTTTATGTTATGTTGTTGTTACGGTTATTGTTTCACCGTTTTAGGTGGTACGCTCGATTTGTTTTTTTGTTCAGAATAGGGGTTTTACCGGACGCATTATGCAAAATTCATAGGTAAAACTAGCGTAATGTTATGTTATGCAGTATTAAAGTTTTGGAAAATATTGTTGAATAATATGAGAAACAAAGGTGTATTGTATAGCCATGGCTATATTCGAATATTCTAGCAGTTTAAATTTAGAACAGAAAAAAGGGCAGATGGTCTCCACCCAATCTGACAAGCGGATAGAATAAAATATTAAAATGTCATAAATGATTTCTTTAACCAATAATAACTCGAGTTCTACCGTGAATAAGTATTTAACACCTGGTAGCGTCTACAATACTTAGTTCGTTGGAATAGGAAATACAATATCAAGAAATAAAGGAAAAGTCGTTTATCAGACTTCTGCAGGTAGGTAGGTTTTTATAATAATTCAGGTGCCAGTCAATTTGTTACAAAAGGTACTTGACATTTGTGACAAAACGTATTATTTCATGTCGCCTGTCTGCCTCTGAATTGTTTGATTTTACCTTGTGTTGAAAATAGAACATTTTGTCATGATATTCGTGAAGTCAAATGATATTCTTTTTTTTGAAAATAATTCATTCGAAATTCGGTTTTTGTGAGAACGAAAATAGTTTTACCAAAATTGAGCATTACCTACGATACATCACATGCTTAACCATGTTCTTGATTAATCGAGTTCCTGAGTATAGCGGAACTTAGGACCAGGTTATTTTTCAACCTGGTCCTGACATCGTATTTCTGTCAAGTTATTGGCTAGAAAAAAAAACATGACAAAGCGGAAATGCCTACTGACATGACTATGAACAAAGGCTTCACATTTCACCGATTTGGGTTACATGACTCTGATATAACAGTATGGCATCCCGCCAAGATGTTACGACAAGTCCCGAATAGAACACGCTGTACATTAGGGTGGAGCGAAAAAAATTTTTTTTATATTATGTTTTTCCTGTATTACCAATCACTGACCTGGGCAAAAAGATACATGTACGCAAAAAATCAGCCTGCTAAGTCAGCATCTTAGGTGGCGCACCACGTTTCAAAATTTCAATATAATAGCTAAAACTCGTGGTACAAATATTAGGTACTCACAATGATATACGAATGTTTTATAATTTTTTACTGTAGATATCGAATGAATAATATACATTTTAACAAAATACACTTTTATGAAGAGTATTCAGGGTCTTCTTCAGGAGACGTTGGTATTTGTTTTTAAGGAATTTTGCGATTTTCTGTCAAAAACTGGTAAGACTTGCCTAGCTTTTATTCTTGATCTTGTGAACCCATCTCTTGCTTCTGGGTCGCAAACGGATGAAGAAGCTTCTGTCACAAGCTTAACACATCGCTCTACAGCCTGGGTTTCACAAAGGAACTTCTAGAAATACAATATATTGTCTCTAGAAGTCTAGATGATAATATTGGCCGTCACTGTAATTCATTGTCATTGGTGGGTCGGTAACTTTTTCTTTTGACCAGTCTATTAAATCCTAACAGTGTGACAACTCAATCTAAAGTTCCGGGTGCTGTAACTGACGTACTTTGTTGCCTTTGGTCTGTATTCTAGCCTTACAAATTCTTGGAAGAACTAATTCTCTTATTTCTGGTGCATCGTCTTGTAACATAGCAAGCAAAATTTTCTGGATGCTCAAAGAATGAATTGTGTTGAATGTTGAATAGTTTTGATCGTCTCTCGAGTACAAACAGCTTTTTACCATATTAAATATGGGTTGGGCCATCTTTACAAGAAGGCTTAGTCTTGATATCAAACCAGGTTGGTCCGTAAACTTTCATAATAAATATTGCCAATTCATGAAGGTCCATCAGTCCATCCTCAAGGATGGACTTGCGGTTCCCACATACAAATGTACAATAGTTCTGTTTGCGCAAGTAACCATCTGGAATGAGCTAGTTTTTCTGGATCTTTTCAGCTAAGTTAGGCGAGACAGTGCCTTGAGAAATAGCTGTGCACATATAGTTTATCCATGCTCAATAAAGTGATATCAACGAACGTCCGGCAACTCTATACTAATAGGCTGTACTGTAGGCTGACTGTATTGTCATTAATCGTTTTGTTTCCAAATTGTTCCCGAGAAACTATTTGGACCAGTTGTAGTATCGTCGAGACTCATGAAAAGATGACGGAGTAGTCATTGCATGTAATAAGCACAGAAACCACTGTAAAGGTCTGTTAAGGTGTCTTTCCAGCAAAGCAATGACTTCATTTTTATTGCCTGTATTTACAGCGGTACCATCACAACCCACTGCCACCAAATGTACGAAATCATATCACTGTTCAAGAAATTCTGCAATAGACATTAGGTTAAAATTTTCGTGAAATTGGCTTGAATTGAAGCTTTCCAGTGAAAAATCTGATTGAAATTATGGGTAATCAACTACTATCCATGTAGTAGTAAGTTATTATATAAGCAATAACAATACATAATGACAGTGAAAATTGTTAAAAACACTTCATAATAGCGGTTATAAGTATGTAGTATGACCTGACTTTTTTGTTTATATACCCTCTGTGCGCCACCTGAAGATGAAGTCCTATGCTCCTGATATTTTGTATACTTAATTCTTTGCTACATGGTCAACTATTAATGACACAGGAGATACTACAAAAATTAAAAAAATTAAATTTGTCGGTTTCACTCCACCCTACTGTACATATTAGAAATACAAAGTGTACTGTGAGTGCTGTGACCATGTCCTCGAATCATCTATTTTGTAGTGCGACTGCAGACAGTAGGCAACACACGTGCATAAGAAAATTTACCTTACTGCTAGGACATAAAGGCGCTGTCAATGTCACATTGTTACTGATGTGCAGTTGACACTTTTGGCGGAAAGAAAGGTTAGCAGCCTGGTAGGCACCAGTAAAATAACCCACCCATCCACGGGCCCTCGACCTCGCCCCGACCTCGACAAGCATTGCTTAACCTTGAAAATCGACCCATGCGGCTGTTATTATTTAGCCACGAGGAACTGTTGCAAACTAGCTTCCCATAATCCGCCTGGTGTTTCTATAACATAAACACTACTAATACAAAAAGTGTAAATAAAATAATTAATTAACTCAATAAACTTGTTTATCAACACGCCATCAGCTGTAGCAGTTATATTTTTTCTATTGCAAATGGAAAATCACAATACGGTTGCATTTATAATCCTAGCAACAGCGTAATAAGATTAATTGTATTGCGTCTAATTTCGTAATTACACTCAATACAATACACATGCTCATATTCCAAGAAAAATAACAGAAGTCTTCTCTTACTATGCAATTTACTTTGACATAGTTCCAAGTGACCTTGAACTTATACATTCTAAATTATATAACAATGTTACACATAGTTACAGGTGAACTTGAACTTATACATTCTAAATTATATATCAATGTTACACATACTTACAGGTAAACTTGAACTTATACATTCTAAATTATATAACAATGTTACACATAGTTCCAGGTGAACTTGAACTTATACATTCTAAATTATATAACAATGTTACGCATAGTTACAGGTGAACTTGAACTTATACATTCTAAATTATATAATAATGTTACACATAATATTAAGCCACTAGCTGCGCCCACGGTTTCACCCGCGTAAGTCTCAATCCCGTGGGAATATCAAGATAAAAAGTATCCTATGTCCAGGTCATGGTCTACCCATGTGCCAAATTTCATCCAAATCAGGTCAGTCGTTTTAGCGTGGAAACGTAACAAAAAACAAAATCACTTTCGCATTTTTTATATTAGTTAGGATTTTAAGGGAATAAAAGAAATAACTTTACTATCTTCTTACGATGATGGATGATGGAAAAGTTGATCAGGAAAAATTTATTTTTATATGTTTTCCTCTTTTACTGTATAAATACCCATCCGTGCGTCGGAAAGTGTTAAGCCTTTTCTGTTTTTTTTGTGTGAATATTGTGTGCCCTAGCCTGAGTCAAATAAATTTATTTTCTTTCTTTCTTTCTTTTCTTTCTTTCTTTGGTCCCGGCTATCGATCTTTGACCATCGTTACGGGACGTCAGAAGCCCGTATGTCTGACAAGCAGGGATACCAAGAGTATCGTATTACCCAGTAACTGGGTTGTTGAAGTCAGATAGGCAGCCGCTTCAAGTAATATTCTGGTATTTCAGCTGCATCCGGTTAGACTGGAAACCAACCCTAAATATAGTTGGGATAAGAATATGCAGATGCAGACTTATAAATAATTTATAGTCCACCTTATCGGTACGTATGTTATACTATGACATAACTTTAGATAATTGACATATCTTAATTTAGTATGAATTTTCACCATCTAGAACTACTATCAAGTCCGACAGAATGTTTCTAACGAACTGAGAGAACGGTCGTCAATAAAAATACCTAACCGTCTCTAAATTAATGAACTTTATATTTATCAAAAAAATAAAATATACAATCCTGCTGTTTAAAAATTGTAAAGGTCAAAAAAGTTTAAAAAAAAAAATATTATTTTAAAATATTTAAAATTTAAAATATTTAAAAATATTATACAAAATATTATTTTAAAATATTTAGTGAAATCCGATGTGAAAAAAAAAACCTTTTTACGGATCATTTTCCGTCCAACGCGGGTGTTGTTGTCAGCTCCGATTCATCAAATCAATATTACCGGAAGAGAGTCAAATATAATACCAATCTATATCAGTGTTAGAGCAATTTGTCAGCTTGACAGTGACAGCGGCTGTCAAACTGAGAAGTTACGATGGCAGTTGTTTTCAAATAAAAGAAGTTACAGTTTATGTTCGTTGGGTTGCTGTTGGAATTGGTATATGGACGGATAACCAGTAGGAACATTATAGGCTGAATATGAAATACAATAGACAAAGTATATTTAGTAACCTAATCCGCTTAACCGTTCTTAAAGAGTCATAAAGAACCCTGTATGAAATCGACGCGCTGTTTCACCTCTCAACGAGGCATCCTCAGGATGACGGTTGACTTGTTACGAACCCGGACACGACGTGTTGCCACACCAAGGGCTAAGCGCTTGTCGATTTCATACAGGGTTCTTTCTGACTCTTTAAGAACGGCTAAGCCAATTAGGTGACTAAATATACCTACTTCGTTTATTGTATTTTATCATGGATTTTCGCAATGTCACGCCTGAGTCTAGGCTGAACTACTACTACTAAACAGGCATACACAGGCACAGACACATTACAGTACAGTTGTAATGATGTTATTGGTATTTTAATAAATATAAATATATATTGCTTTTATCGTCATGCCAAGCAACTTAATACTACCCTACTATTATTTTTTAACTTTACGTTCGTTTGGACGCTACTGCATACCCACTTCAAGTTTACCCTGTCCTTATTTATAAATAAAACCCATTATCACATAAAAGGGGCACAGAAGGAGATAAGTTGGCAGCTAGTCAAAAAGACCTTGTTATGAAAGTTATAAGTAGTTATGAATGAAATCTCATTTCTCAAATGACGTCGTTCAAAACGCTAGGAATAATCGGGACCGAACTCGATGCTTGGGTTGCTAAACTAGCGGGTACGATAGCAATATACGGTAACGGTAGCGATAAAGTGATAATTTAATTAAACTTTCTAAAAACCAAACCAGAAATAAGAAAATAAAATAAAAAGTTTTTCAAACTGTACCATGTGACATATTAAATGAAAGGGCTGTGCTGTGACGGTCTCGAAAATGTCTTTTATAATTTTTAAATAATTTTTTTTATTAAATAGTTATTTAATAAAATATATTTTATGATAATTGATAGCTCCGAAATACTGAGACTTATATTTTGAAAAAAAATACATTAAATTGTTCTATACCAAAACCTTTAGGAAGTCTTTGGTTTGTTCTCGGGATAAATTCATCGCAATTACGGAACCCTTCACTGTACGTGGTCCGACACTGGACCGGTTTTTAAAGATATAATATGAATGAAATTCAGATACAGTAGCGGATCCAGGGTTGTCGTTTGGGGGGGCTTGACCCCGCTGAGTAGGTAGGTTTTAGCAAAGTAAACACAAAAGAACCACACAACGTTATATTTTGCTTAACGCATAACAAGCCTCCTCGGATAAGATAATTACAATAATATCAGGTTCACTTTCAGATTTGACACAGAAGAACCCAGATGGTTTTGGGGGGTTACTGTTCCGATAGATTAAGTTATAATATTACCAAATGTTTTCTTACCTCATTGCAGGGTCAAGAAGTTTTGTTATTGTGATGCTAAGATTGAATATGAAAGGTTGACATTAATCGAATCGTTTTGTAGACGTTATAATATGCGTGATAAAAAAAAGAAGTGATTTTTGTAATGGCTTATGATATTAAACAGTAGGTTTATTGCTTATTTCATAGCTCGATGCCAAAGCTTAAGTTCTTAGAAAGGGTGAATTTTTATTTTTCAATTTAGCTCAGTTTTCTTTGTAGTTTTTAATTAACAGCTGTCGGATGGTTTGTTCAAATCTTTGTTTTATTGTTTTCTGAAAAAAAAGGATCCTGCATCATAACAAATGGAGTGCGCGACCTGATCAGACAATCTTTATAAATTCTACAAGATCATCATCATTACAGCTGAAAGACGTCCACTGCAGGACATAAGCCTCGGGACCAAATGGGGGGTTTGCCATAATCACCACGCTTGGCAGGCATATTGGCGATTGCAGTATGGCGTTAAAATGCATATTGGATGCTGCTGGTCATTCTCTAGTGAGTCCTTAGTCGCATTTTCGTTTGCCCATGGGATGGAATGGGATGGTAAAATTAACTATTTTACGTCCGGCACCCCACGGAACTCTACTAGATACTGCTGCTTATTTATTTATCAAACTTTAGGCAACATAACGGGTATAAAAGAAGCCTATCTACTATAATATATTGTAAAAGCGAATCAATTTTGACGTCTCTATTATGCCGCAAGATGCCCATAACAATTTGAGATATCGTCGGCGTCAGTGCAGGACCTTGTTTCTAAATTTTTTGGCGAATTTTTGTTATCATAAAAATTTATAAATTTAGTAGCCTGCCATCCAACTGCAAAACATTGAGGTAGCTAGTCAGTGCGCACAGTCGGTAAAACAGACGAATCTAGGACCTTCGACATGCTTGTTGGGTGAAATTTAAAGTAGTTTTTAGTCGCTCCTGTAAAAAAGGGTGTAGTGCATTTACAAGGTCCTGCACTGACGCCGACGATATGCAAGTTGGTTTAAAAGGGTGTTTTTGGAGCTTCTTGCCCGTTCTCCTCTTTTGAGAACGTTTTGGAATGGTTAACTAGCTTAAACTTTCTGAAAAATTGTCTGAAGCTTTAACAGTTCAAAAGTGACTGTAAATGGTTTAATTCAAATAAATGCTTTGACTTTGAACAGTTTCACGACTAGTACTTAGAGTAGTTAAAAATAGCTTATCCTTTATTATTAAATGAGCATTATATTTGTATGTAGGTATTTGTAATCCGGAGGAGCTCGTGGCTAAGTAATAACAAGCCGCACGGGTCGATCTATCAGGTTAAGCTACGCTTGCCAGGGTTGGTCAGTGGATGGGTGACCATCTTCACATACCGAGACTCCTCTGTGCCTCGGAAAGCACGTTAAGCCGTTGGTCTCGGCTGTGATTCGTGGATCTTTGACAGTCGTTACGAGTCGTCAGAAGCCCGAAAGTCTGACACCAGTCTTACCAAGGGGTATCGTATTGCCCAGTTACTGGGTTGTGGAGGTCAGATAGGCAGTCGCTCCATGTAATATACTGGTATTCAGCTGCAACCGGTAAGACTGGAAGCCGACCCCAAGATAGTTGGGAAAAAGGCTAGGAAGATTGATTGTATATTTGTAATCCCGTTCTGGAAAACGGCTCTAACGATTTTGTTGAAAGTTACAACATAGAGCTTTACGGGGGCGAAAAATCGATCTAGCTAGATCTCTCATCTGGGAAAATTCGTTTTCTCTATATTTTCATCCAAGCAGATCTCAGTCGCCGTACAAGATGGCTACCTTAGAATAATGACATGGCAGCATGGAGTTAGTATGTACTATACATGGAATTAGTATGAACTATCCTATACTCAATAATCACCTATCCTATCCACTTCACTTCACATCACTTCACTCTCACTTCACTTCACTCTTTACTCTTCTTCTTTCTTCACTTCACTTTCTATTCACTTATCCTATAAGCAGCGCTGTGCTGTGGGTCCCCCATAGCACAGCATTATGCTGAGTGGAAGCCTTCTTGTCACAGTCATGACATGCACTATTTCTGTTCTCTATTTTGTTTACTCATGTCTTTTTGTATGCACGTGTTTCTGTGATGAATAAACCTATTTTTCTTTCTTTCTTTCTTTCTATACATACTATTAACTGAGCATTTTCTGTTTTCACCAGAGCAAAACTCGGTCGCTCAGGAACTTATCTTAACAAGCTACGTACTAAAGAAACTATCAAGATTTTCTAATCATAAACCTAAATTACTTACACAAATTGACCAGTCAATGGGACGAGTTACAGAACTTAAATTGATGTCCTCAAGGGGAAACTTAATGATGCTAATAAAGCAACAGGTTTGTTATCACGCCATAGTTTCAATTCACCTTTAATAGTTGTTTGGTCAAAAACTTAATGTCCTGTTATTAGAGAAGTCTTAGTGGTTGGTGATATTGTTTTGGGTGATAGTTAGTAGAACTTTTTTTTCATAATAAATGATGGAAATAGTGACGTCGAAAATGTGACGTTTTACGTCAATTAACAAGTACAAGCATCTTTTGGCGCTGACTTTGACAAGGAAGTGTTGTTTGACCGACACCACCGAACCGCGCCTAAGGTATGCGTATGGCGAGACGGCGGGGGAGGGGCAGTGCAGATCTCTCATTCGTCCTGGCTCTCATTCGTCAACGCTGCTCCCCGGCGTGCATTCTTAAGGCGACGATAAGCTACTTTTAATGATTTTATACCGATAATTTCGTCTAAACGAGTAGTGTTAATGATTTGGAAAACATATATGTTAAATTAGAGCATTTTCTTAATAATTTAATATACGTTTATTATATTAAATTTTTCAGAAAATTAAATACGAATATTTTAGATTATGTTTACATTACATAGTGAAATTAATTTGTAAAGTTGTGCCTAACGCGGATAAAAACTGAGAATTACGCAAAAGATAATGTGTTTTATTAAAATACCTTTTGTTTTATGTATAATAATAATTTAATAATGCGTCAAATTGGGGACAGCGCTCCTTGATTGGCGAGTCCTATTACTGGCTGGACGTACGCCGCGTTGCGTGAGTTCAGTACAGAGCACGCAAGCTAACCACTTAAGTTCACTGACATCTGCGTCTTAAGGTGCGGTACAGCGATCTCGGTCAAACTATAACCATGAAATTGTATTGAACAAAACAAAATGGCGCCGTTACTTCAAAACAAGAGATCCAAAGGGGTTTGAAGATTTTGGCCCTAAAATCAGCCACCATTTTGATTTTTTTTCAAAATCAAGGTGCACAATTAATGTCATATATTTGGATAGGGGACACTTATACAAACATAAAACTTCATATAACATAACATCATAAAGCGTCACGTTTCTGAGATATTCAAAGATAAAAATATCAATTTTTTCGAATTTATTTAGGTATTTATGTTGTAGTTACTTCATGTTGATTAAGTTATTTACACATGAATTAATTGACTGCACCTAGTGGATAAAACATTAAGATTTTTAATCATATTCGGTATAAATAATATCATCCAAGAAGGCAGCGGGAGGCTGAATAGGATATTCTTGGTGTCGCGTCCATGCCATGCACCATATAATACATATACCATATAACATACGTCCTCATTCGGCGGAGGGTATACATATATTTTTGTCTCTTTCGCTCTTAACCAAAATATTACCTATACATGATGCAATTATGTTTTCATAGTTCAATATACTGACCAGAAGGGAAAATAACAAAAAAATCCTTGTTTTTGGTTCAGTTTTTGACTTATATTTCGGTGAATAACTCCGAAACCTGACGCTTTAGGATATTATGTCATATGACATTTTTTGTTTGTATAAGTGTCCTCTATCTAAATATGTAACTTTCTATTTTTTCCGCGATTCTGAAAAAAAAACAAAATGGCGCCATCATGTTAGGGCCACCCTCCATACAAAAATCTTCAAACCCCTTTCTTATTTCCATACAGTATTATTTCCAAATGAATCAAAACTGGTAAATATTTTTACCAGTTTTGATTCATTTGGAAAAAATACTGTATGGAAATAAGAAATTTGGGTAACTAGAGAACTAGATTTTTGATTATGAAATGCAATAATTAATATCGTTACACCGAATATTTAGTCTTAGATGTTAAATAGTATATTATGCAACTAATGAATAAAGGACGGATTTAAAGCGAGGGCCATAGATGAATCACGATCAAGTGAAGGATTCTAACGACTGAATCACGACCGTAGGGAGTGATTCATGATGATTGAATCACGAGCGCAGCGAGTGATTCAAGTGTTAGAATCCTGAGCGACGCGAGTGATTCATGGCCCTCGATATAAATCCGTTTTATTCAAGAGTTGCATACTATACTTTATACCATGACTACGAGAAAAAGCAAGATTTAAGCGAAAATAGACATTTAATAAAAGGTTAACACGTTCAGTGTCGGGAGCCCTCGCGGAGGGCTCATTTTAAATGTAGACATTCAGTGTCGGGAGCCCTCCTGGAGGGTTCACCTACTTGGATATGGGATGTCGAGAGCCCTCGCGGAGGGCTCATTTTAAATGTAGACGTTCAGTGTCGGGAGCCCTCCTGGAGGGTTCACCTACTTGGATATGGAATGCCGGGAACCCTCGCGGAGGGCTCATTTTAAATGTAGACGTTCAGTGTCGGGAGCCCTCCGAGGGTTCACCTACTTGGGTATGGGATGCCGGGAGCCCTCGTGGACGGTAATAAAAGTCATAGACTTTTATGGCGGAATGATGAGTTATGAGTTCTATGAAAATGGGTGGAGTCGAAAGTGTTAAGGAGGTTGTATAGCATTGAGATACGAGGTCGAATACATTGGTGTGTTCTAAATTCAAACACCAAAATAGTGATTAAAAGAGAAATAAGCTTTTTAGAGGGGGAATGGTATAAAAAGTATTTGGAAACTTTCTAAATGCCTTTTTTACACCTAAAACGGGTACAACATCGAATTCAATGTTACAATTACAATTCTTTATTAATATTCTAGTTCGCTAGTTAGCCACATTTCTTATTTCCATACAGTAATATTGCTAAATTAATTAAAACAACGAAATATGTGACAGCTATTGGCGACGTTGCCCACTTTCAGAGTGCACGCTCTTAACGAGTCGTGCTTTACGCTTTTTAGAAATATAACTTACTCAATGTTGTCTGTCATAGTGTCAAAATGACAGCAATAGTCATTAGGAGTGCGTTGCGTAGTTAGGCTGTAGGCTGCAATGTTCCACTTGCTCGAAAGTGGTTACGGCCACCAACAAACCCCTAGAGGTTTGGCGACATGTTGCCCTAGATTGCTGTTTTGTCGCCGAACAGCAATGCTATAGAAGCAGGTATAGTGACATTTCCCTGAACCCAATCACAACCACCGTGTGTTTGTGTGTGAAAGTATGTTCCGGATGGGCGCAAGATCGGCTTAACGGATTTGGATGAAATTTGGCACACAGATTTATAACCTGTAATAAGACATAGTGTAAGTACTTTTAATCCTGATAGTACAGTCCCGTGGGATATTTTCCGACATAAACGCGGGCGAAGCTGCAGGCAAAAGCTAAGTAACTTAGGTAGTTTTATGGCAGATATCAATCTCTGATCTATCTATCTATTTTGCCGGTGTATAGACTTACGAACCTCCAATTATTACGTTATCAATACAATCTCATTAATATACACCATCTTTCCTCTTATTCATTAGTAATTAATACCCCAATTCTATCACGAGATAGCCAAAATGTACTCGTGATTAATGAAGCTCTTTGATTTCATTCAAGTTTCCGTATCATTCATACTTAACCTCCTTTTTGTGCTATCAATGGTGCGAGCCGTTGATATAAATGGGTATATGGGGATGTAAATAATAGTCTGAGAGCATGAAAGGGCTTTGTGCTCGCTGAGATGATAGTACTCGTATATGTAATGGTTTAAGAGTAATAAATAGAAAATAAAAAAACTGACCAAGTGCGTGTCTGACCACGCACAATGATGGGTTCTGTAGTTGGGACGAATTTATCTCAAGAACAACCAAAACAATAACAAGCCACAAGCAACAAACAACAAGTACCTAAACCTAAAAAGGAAGACAGTCAAAGCTCGTCGAAAAAAACTACGTGCAATTGTTGGCCACATTATTATGCTCATTGTATTTCTGCCACTTTCCATTGAACTGTGTCTGTGTGTATAATTTTTTGGATAAATAAACAATTTTATTATTATTCCGTTTATTCATTTTTATACATTATAGTTTACATTTTTAAATATTTTTATAAAAAAACATTTAAAAATATAAAAAATAGTAGCCCACCGGTATTAGGAACAGGATTCAAGATACCGGTGGTCAGGGCTCCTGAGAGAGGAATCTTATTTTATTTTATTATTATTATTATATTACTATATGCACGCACACAAGAAAAGCAAAATGACGTGGTGCGAGTGTAAGACGTAGTTGTCACGCACACCAGCATAACAAAGATGGTTTGATTGTTTTAGTTCTTTTTCAGCGCGACACTCTATCTAGACATAGGATGTATAAATAATCAAAGACTTTTGTATTATTTTTTACTAGCCGTTCCTGTCCCACACCTGGGCAATAAAAAATACAGAAATAAAAGAATAAACACATAATTATTTGTTTATTTCGCAGTGTCTAAATCAAACAAAGCAATTCAATGTTTGTTTGGGAATTGTTTGATTTCATTACAACGTTTACAGTTGTTTTATGTTTAGTATTTTATTAGTCCTTTAATGTTGAAGCTCACTAAAGAGGTGTCTAAATAAAAAAATTGATTGTTCTTTATGTAAAACGCGTAAAAATGTATCAATGTGCTACACACGCTAAGCTAGGAATATACATACCAGTAACCACTTCTGATAGGTGATATCATGGGTTAGCTACTAATGGGATGAGCATAGCATAATCAGACTATAACGTTCCCACTGCTGGGACACAAGCCTCCTCTCTGTGAGAGAGTGGGCCGGAATCCACCACGCGGGCCCAGTCCGGGTTGGTTATGTCACATGTCTTCAATTTTTTGGTTCTAGGACATGCCGGTTTCCTGACCGTTTTGAGAGCAGTGGTAATGAAATAAATTACACAAAGTAAAGCGCCTGTCTGGGTTTAATCCCACGAACTACAAGTCGTAAGTCGTGGTTGCTACTACTGGGCCACCACTGATACACGGCATGAGTATTTCTGGCTATATATTTATATGTATACCTACTTTTTTTAAATTCTGTACGGGGAAGCTCTTAGCCAGCATCTCACCTGATGGTAAGTGATGATCAGGCTGACAGTGGAAGCGAGCTTCACCCGAAATCCTCAACCACAGAGGAACTGGCCATCTTATCTTTAACTGCCGAAACAGAACAATGCTGTTAACATTGTTGTTATGGCGACAGACTTAGATAAGATGGTGGTAGCTAGCCAGGCGGACTTAGAACAAGCCCTACCACCAACCAAACCGACCAGAAAATTTTGCTCCCACTGGGAATCGAACCCGGGACCTCTGGGTCTGAGACAGGCTTAACCACTAGACCACAGAGGCGGTTAACTTGTATTTAATTTCTCAAGTAACAAAGACTGAAAATGCTTGTAACAATGATGTCTATGATCAGCATTCATAACCAAATTTTCTTCTACTCTAATTCCACGTTCTGAACGATTTCTCCCTCATTAATAAACCACAGGTGCACTGGTGCACTTTAATTATAACTGTGATTAATGGCACCAATTCCTTTCCTATAAGATTCGACTAAAACTTTCTCCATTCTTGAAGGAATTTCGATTGAAATAGTTGAAGTTTCAGGTAGTGAACGAAATTAATGTCGTTGAAAACGTTATACCCGTCTGTGGCCGGAAAGTTGTGGAAAATATATGACGTGTAGTGATTTATTTCGCCTAGTTCGTAGTCGCTAGTAATTTCGTAGGTTTTTAGCTGGGAGATCATAGAAAAATATGGTAAAGTATTTGACAGATGATTGGTATAAAAAGGTTTTTCTCAAACATGCTTGGAAATTTGAGCATTTTTTCGATAACCCTTTTCGAGATAAATCGATAATGCTGTACTGGTCAAATACATGCGAGTAGCCGGCCGGCAATGTTACTATTAAAATCCATTGTCGTGTTAGCTGCCAAATAATTTACTGAAATCTCTTAACTGTCGTGTAATTTAAAAATGGGACGAACTTTTAACTTCAACACATGGCTAACAAGAAGGTAACTTACCAAAATATTTATTTAAACGGCTTGCAAATAGAGCTGCTTTAAGTACAGAAGAAATAAATGTACATTAAGGCACATACAATATTATCGTTGTTCGTCATTGATTCTGGAATTTATAATTAATTTACTTAGTTTGAATTTCCGTGTATTATTTGAGAAAAGTACTATACAAGCCTTGGTCGGAACCCGGCATTGATGAAATCACGTATGTGTGCCTCGATTTCGCCTCGGCCAACATTTTCTCGTTCGACCATCAATGCCCCTGTCGCAAGCCGCGACAATAGAGTAGGTACTGTTACTGTAAATTAGCACGAGTTAGACAATTTATCTGATATCTAGGTGATAATTTGAGGCATATACTATGAAGAAATTTATCCTGTGTCAAATATATTTACAGAAATATTTGCATATTGCGATATTACGTTCGCCTTTGCATATCTATTAATGACTTTATTTTGACCCAGACAGACATAGTAATTATAAATATTAAAAATAGTACTTAAAAGTTTCTCGAGCAAGGAGGGCTCGTGGCTAATAACAGCCGCACGGGTCAATAGGTTAAGCTATGCATACCGCGGTCAGTCCGTGGATGGGTTGGTATCGACATCTTAACATACCGAGACCCCTCCGTGCCTCGGAAAGCATGTTAAGCCGTTGGTCCCGGCTCTCATTTTTGGATCTTTAATAGGCGTTACGGGTCGTCAGAAGCCCGAAAGTCTGACAACCAGTCTTACCAAGTCACCCAGTAACTGGGTTGTGGAGGTCAGATAGAATATCGCTCTATATAAAATACTGGTATTCAGCTACATCCGGTTAGACTGGAAGCCGACCCCAACATAGTTGGGAAAAGGCTAGGCAAGATGATTGAGTTTCTCGACCAACTTCGGAGCAGGTTTCAGGAACAGATAATAAAGTACTAGATTCACTTTTTATGTAAATAAACAAACCTTTATTCATAAACGCTATTAATGTATTTAAAATGATGCTCGTTAAATATTCCATGGCTGTGCGTGCGTATTACCGGCGATAGCACCGCAAGTCGGAAATTAGGTGCCGCCCTAATACCAGAAGCACGTACTTAATGTTTACATTAACAAGAGTCAGCAAATATTTACATCTTTACTTCATTCCTGGAGACGAATACAGGGGAGTATATTAAAATTAATGGTTAAACTCCAAAGAATTATTTACTGTATGAAAATTAATTATACTACATTTTTTTATTAAAACTGTCAATGCTCTTTAAAATGGTAAAGGAAAACATCGTGAGGAAACCGGCATGTCCTAGAATCAAAACTTCGAAGACCTGTAACATCCATAAACCTAACTGCGTTTGCGTGGTGGATAAGGGCCTACTCTCAAAGAGCCTGTGTCAAGTAACCTATGTCCCTGCAGCGAGGGCATTTTAGGCTGATTATGTTGTAGCGGTTACACCGCCACATACGAACATACGCATCAAAGACATGACGTAACACAAATCCTGCATTTTACGCAATTAGAGTTTACCGCGCGATCAACATACATATATAAAACTATCCGACACCAACCATCGGGCAGTTGCCCGCCAGACACGACACCCGTCTGGTTGGAGGATCCTCCCTTTTCTATAGAGTATGAGTGAACTTTACACCCTGTTCCTCACGCCTCTAAAATTTTATGGCTAATTAAATGAGTAAGTGGTTGAATTAACAACTTGTGTTTTTATCAGTAGGCATTTTTTTAAAGAGATTTTTATTTGAGAAAAAGAAAGGCCCTGCATTGAACCAATCAAAAAATATAATCAAACCTATAAATTGTTCAACCCTTCTGAGACTTGGTTCATCGCTGGTAATTAAACATATGTCAAGCAATTCCCAGCAATACAGAACTATCTCTAACTCTAACTCGTCGCTTGTAAATAAAGTAAAGGACTTGGCTCAAGAGACAAGCTTAAGATGGTAGGATTTATTGACTTGACAAAAGAGTCTTGATCATTTTAAAACTTGACGTTTAATTACACATGTCCATGGCATGCCCTAGAACCAAACATTTGAGGACATATGACATCTACCAACTCGCACTAAGCCCGCATGGTAGATTACAGCCCACTCCCTCTCGAAGACAGAAAACCTGTATCCCAGCATTGAGAACATTATCGGCATTATTAAGTTTTGCTGTTGAAAGTCGTTATGGAAAAATATAAAACGCTTTGAAAGCCATTGCCGCAACTAAGTCCTCTGATCTAGTTACTTTTTGCCTCAGTGTAGCATTTCAAGCCATTTATGCGTCGTCTACAACTTGTACCATCTCCCGTCTCTTCATGTCCTTTAAATTTCACAAAGTAATTGCTACTCAGCGTATACACGCTTTCATATACGTAAACAAATTGTACTTCTTTATCTCAGAGCTGTATCACTTACGCGAGGCGTACGGATACTGTGTAATTCTCAGTATAAACCAATTATTCTAATTTCATCGTCCTCGCGGTTGTGATTTTATCACGAATTTGTGATAAGTAATGTAATGATATCCAATACTATTTATTATTTGTCACGATCTCTTAATTTAGTTGTGTTCGAATGGTGATTTCTTTTTATTTATTACTAGCTGACCCCTGCCCACTTCGTTGGACGATAAACATAAATATATTAGCCTATGACTCTCAAATAACGTGGCTTTCTATTGGTAAAAGAATTTTGAAAATCGGTTCAGTAGATCCAGAGATTACCCCCTACAACCTCACAAACTCTTTATAATATTAGTATAGATTTATTTATTAAAACTTTATACACAAGTAAAAAAATACTGTACAAAGGCGGACATATGCCTGAGGCATTTTCTACCAGTCAACCTTATGTGATGCAGAGACAAAACCCATGGCAGGAGCATCATATTTAATTGAACTCAAAAAATATTAAACACTAATACTTAAATACATACTTGCTTTTCTTTGATTTTCTTTTCTTTTCTTTCTTTGATTTTGTTTTTAATTTTGTTAGGTTTTTCATAATTTTGATATATAATTGTAAATTAAACATGTCCTGTATAAGAGAGCCGGGTGATCTGTAACTCAGGATCTTCCTACCTCAGACACCTTTCTCTATATAGTGCATTTTATTAACCAGTGCCTGTAACAATATGATGAGATAAATAAAGATTTATGATTATGATTATGATTATGATACATATAAAGAAAATAAACTAAATCAGGAGAAATAGCTATAGGTAGGCTCTTACTGTTAAAAAAAGTTACTGCTGCAATCATTGAAATTGAGGAGTGATTTTTCAAAGGGGTTTATTTCCATGATAAACATTTTTTCAGTAATGGAGAAAAACCAGTATAACCATTTAAAAATTATACTGAAAATGTGTCTTACTGTACGATAATTTGATTTTTGTCTGTAAGTTTCCTTAGGAAATATGTACTTTTTGTATTGGATTTTGGACTAAAGGCTAGTTTTTAACATGACATTGACGATGGCATTCATAAAAACTTTTCTAGCAAAAATGGAAATAAGCCCTTTTGAAATATCATTTCTCAATTATTATCTATGGCAAAACATATAGGCCATTATTTACAAATTGGGGTTTATAAGGTGTTAAGTTTGAACTTAACACCTTATAAACCCCAATTTGTACTGTTTATCAACAAATGTTATATTTTATCTTCAATACATTTTAGATTTCACCAAGCCAACTTCAAGACTAATCATTGAAGAATCAATAAAGAGACTAGGAAAATACTTAGACAAAATTCAGTATTACTTTTGCGACAGACGCTATCAAATAGCCGGTTCTCAATAAAATAATACTTATCAGAGCGCTTTATAAAATTTTTAATAGGCTCAGCTGGAACAGTTCTCATGTTAATTAAGCCATCAATTACGAAGGTTCCTGAAATAGCTATCGTTTAATTTAACTTTTTGTATTTCCCATAAAAGGTAATTCATTATACTTACGACATCCTCATGAGACTCAATACTTATTATATACTAGCTTCTTCTGCGTGAAATTTCATACCCCGACCCACCGCGTCGCATCCCATCGCCCGCGTTATTATTTCGTTTTCGCTTAGCGTTCTTTCTGACATTTGTTCTTTTTGCTCGGCTCCTAAGTATCGTAGCGAGATATTAAATAGCCTACCTACCACCTACCCCAACCAACCTAGCTACCTCAAGAACCCACCCCCCACCAAATTTGAATTTTGATTTGAATTTCTTAATTAGTTTTTTTTTGAAGCTATTGCATAGCTTCTATCGCGGGCCTTGAGCGTGGAGACCTAATCCAGAAATTCCGTAACGAAAATACCTAAACCTAAGGAGAGTGTTTTGTATTGAAAATTATGTTTAACTGTTTGACAACAAAGTTCAAATTTACTTAGACGAATGATCTAAGGAGAGTGCTGTATTGAAAATTATGTTTAATTGTTTGAAAACAAAGTTCAAATTTACTTAGATGAATGATACGAGAGTGTTGTATTGAAAATTATGTTTAACTGTTTGACAATAAAGTTCAAATTTACTTAGACGAATGATCCTTGACTATTAATAGTTAAATTAAAACCTTTTTATTAGTTTGATGTTCCCATTACGTTAAAAAACTATAAATGTGAATAACAGTTCCTGTCAATGTCACCATTGCTATTTCTTGTATTCGGGTTAATATTTTACAATTGCATAATTTGATAAAAAATGCTATGCAATAGCTTTGCCGCGGCAGTCCCCGAGTGCCACACGTCTTTTTTTTTTGCTGTCTTTTTTTATATTGTTAATTCGCGTTTTTTTATGGATCCTTTGGTCTGCAATAAAGATTTGTATTTATTTATTCATAACTAGGCCCGTCCCGTCAAACTCACAGAATGGAATGCCAGCCATTTGTACTATGTAAAATCAATATAATATTATGTTTAGCCCTTAAATCATCCCTTATACCATAACTTTCCTCCGCCTACACTTTCAATTAATAGTTACAGGCGTCATAGCATAATGACTCATACACCCAAGTAATGAATCCATAAATTACGAAGCTAAATGGGTTACCCAAGAGAAATCAAAACAAACTTAGCACCCTATCCATTAGAAATCCGATACGTCGATAGCGGCCATTTTTCCTTCATTTTCCACCATTCATCTATCCGTGACGTCACTTCACTTAAGGTGTAGTATTACATGCTGGGGTCTAAGTGAAGTTATGTTTGGTCCTTGATAATTATAGTCTTTTGTGTAGTGAACTACTGTATGTGTGAGATTCGTCTTATTGTCCTGTGTAAATGTTTTGTATTTTCTATTGTTCAGTTGGCTTGATAACCTAGGTTTTCTGTCATCATCAGCCTAATAATGTTCCCACTGCTGGGACACAGGCCTCCTCTCTGTGTGAGGGAGTGGGCCGTAATCTACCACGGGCCCAGTGCGACTTACGAGTTGTAGGTCGTGGGTTCGAACCCAAGCAGGCGCTTTACTTTGTGTAAATCATTTCATCACCGCTGCTCTCAAAACGGTGAAAGAAAACATCGTGAGGAAACCGGCATGTCTTAGAACCATAAATTCGAAGACATGTTACATCTACCAACCCGCACTGGGCCCGCGTGGTAGATTACGGCCCACTCCCTCTCACAGAGAGGAGGTCTGTGTCCCAGCAGTGGGAACATTAATAGGCTGATTATGTTTATGTTATGTAGTATAGTATAGTATGTACATGTATAGATGTATAGATTTCCTGCGTGTAGCAATGGTAGCAGTAGAAAACTCTTAAAATACGGACGTGCTTCGTTGTTAACGGGCACCCTAATACGGACTGGCTGGCACACCGTTCGCTAAAAATTCTCTATTTGTTGTTCTTCAATCACGAGCCCCCCTTTAAAAACTTAGGATGGTTTTGAAAAGATAATAACATAATTCTCCGATGGACCATTTTACATAATAAAGGTTTCCACTTTGTCAATTAAAACTTACACTAAACTCCAATATTATCACCCTGTCACTGTTTCGTACCCTTCATTTTAATTAAAAGGACACCCTTTAACTGTTTATGAATAGATTCAACCCGACACCGACAATTCACCAATTAATTTTGATGGATTATTTTGATTGATTCATTTTCGTAAAATGATAAAACTGTCAAAAGTTCTCATTTAATTGATTTAGGTGAACCGGGCATTCAATTGATCGTTCAGTTGATTTATTTGTTACGGTACTTCCAATGTATTTTATAAAAATACTAGCTTTTTCCCGCAGCCGCGTGGAAGCCGGAAATTATCCCATGAAAACGTACTACCGGGATAAAAAGTATCCTATGTTTAATCCAGCGTAAACTATCTGTCTGCCTCATCCAAATCCTATTAGTAGCATAACATAATGATTGAATACTATCGTGAATTCATGCAAGCCTAGTATTTGTTAGGTTACTGCTCAGAAATTGAGCACAACGTCTAATGATTGAAATACTTATATTGAATTCATGCAAGCCTAGTACTTTTTATGCAAAATTTGAAGTAGATTGGACCAAGGAATCACGTTGTCGCTTACAAACTTTGCCCCTATTTACACCCCATTAAAAAAAAAGGGATAAAATATCGGAAAATTCTTTCTTATCGGATGCCTTCGTCATACAAAGAACACACCCTCCAAGTTTGAGGTCTCTACGATCAGCGGTTTGGGCTGTGCGTTGATCCGTCAGTCAGTCATTCAGGACAAAGCATTTTATATGTATAGATCACCGTGAAAACATAGGTGAGTGTGTTGTATTTAGTGTTTCACGAACTACCTATGTCCAAGTAAAAGTTTTCTTTCTTTCTTTCTGTCATTCCACCTGATGCCAGGGATTGAAACTATAGACAAATCACTTCACTTAAAATTCTCGGTGCAACTTCTACAGAGTGCCATGTTATGTTATCAGCTGGTTCAAATCTTTTAATGATTTTATTTGAAGAATGAAAGTTTTTTTAAACAAAATGTGAAGGACCAATGTTCTGGTGATGATTTGGAAGAAAAACCACGCTACTACCATACCAGTTAACTGAGTTCATATTAGTACAGTTTTTCTTTTATTGTGTATGCAGTGAAGGTGGAAGACAGAGCAAATATGCTTATTGGCAACGAAACGTTGGTGGCTAAGCTTCATAGCCTGGCTCATCGGCGTCATGTTGCCTGCCTGTCGGTCTTCTACAGACTGTACTTCGGAGAGTGTGCGCAGGAACTCCACGACCTGATCCCACCATCGCTGCACCGCCACGCACCTTGTTCTCCATCGGACTTGGTTGATATCCCGTCCAATCGTACTCAGCGCTTCTCCTTCACGTTTATTTTCGCACAGCCAAAGTTTAAAACTATCTGCCAGCATCTGTGTACCTTTCCACATATAACCCATCTGCCTTCAAAGCAAGAGTGAATAGGCATCTTCTGGGCACGCTCGCTCCATCAAGCGAGATCGAGGACAAGAGCAAACAACACAATACTGCAACAAAAAAACTAAAAAAAGAAGGATTACACCTACTAAATACTTAATGTAGCCCATTACTTATCGTTTCATGTCCTGTGTATATATGTTGTTGGAGATCCTAAATAAATAAGTATCAAAATATTTTGAGACATAATTTCGAGCTCACAACAAGGTTTACAAAAATATTTATATCTTAGGTAAGGCTAAGGCAAACGCTTTTAAGGCTGTATGTAAACAGATACTCACCCAGACGAACTGAGTAATCAAGTATGACATTAAAGTGTCGGGTAATTTTCCATTACGAGAGATAATATTTTTTCAGATAAAATTACATTGTTTTTCTTCGCGTTTTTGTTATGACAAGAATTTCAATTTTAGTCACCAGCAATTTGCAGCTTTTTATAAGTACATCTCAGACGTATCTTTGTATATCCCTCAAAAGATCGAGGGGCCTCTCAATGACCGCAAGCACATGCGTGGTTGACGTGAATGGGCTGATATAATGATGATAATGAGCCAATTATACCTGTCAAAGCGCAGAGGAAAGATGAAAGAGAAGATGTTGTCTCGTAAACAACAATAGTTACTTACATAAATTGGGTTCAACGAAGAGAGCGTAGAGATTTGAACATAACGCAACCATAATTGGTTTGGTGGACTGACTTCATGGCTGCGTAGCAAAGTAACTCCTGCCAGGTTCATATTTTCAGTCAAACTCCAACTCAAACTCAAAGCATTTATTTAAAATTAATCAGTAAGAAGTACTTTTAAATTATCAAGGGATCGCTCAGTCAGAAAGATGAAGCTACTTGCCAATTCCAAAGCGTGGTAGGTTCCTATGGAGAAGAACGGGCAGGAAACTCGACGGACACTCTTTTTAATCATAATACTGTTACAAAATATTGGTTACATTATTTATGTGGAAATTATACACATGTGAAAACAATGCAGAAAGACGTGCACGTTAAAAGCATCCGTAATAAAAATATAAATCCAAAAACAATTCAAAAATTAAAATAAACGTGGCAGCTAAGAGATGACCAGTCCCCACTGACGGCGCCCGTTCACGAACATGACGCCTGGATCAGCACCATATAGCTCAACCATTTTGAAGGGAAATTAATGATCCAACACACACGCCCCCACCAGCGAGACATTTGAGTAAGCATCAAACACGTTCAAATCCTTTCTCCTTATATTACGCAAAAAAAATCCTTGAAAAATCCTCCACCAACGTCATCACACACGTCAAAATTTCCGCTCCAACATAGAATTAGATCAGGTGTTAAACGGATCACCGGGTACGGTAAGCCGACTAGTAAGGACAAGAAGCCATAGTGCGGGGCTGCCAGTCGTCGCCTGTATCGGTATAGAATGTATTATTACGTGGAGAATCTATTTTTGTTCGGGTTTAGAATATCTTTATAACGAGTCTGGAACCTACCAAATTTTTCACAGCTCTTGCTTGCGTTTAGGCCGGCTTGAGTGGAAATTCGATTAAACTCGGCTTTTCATCCGAGTATTCGATCTAGATGCTTGGATTAGAATTTTTAGGAGGAGCTCGTGGCTAAGTAATAACAAGCCGCACGGGTCGATCCATCAGGTTAAGCTACAGTTGCTGGGGTTGGTCAGTGGATGGGTGACCATCTACACATACCGAGACTCCTCCGTGCCTCGGAAAGCACGTTAAGCCGTTGGTTCCGGCTGTCATTCGTTGATCTTTGACAGTCGTTTCGAGTCGTCAGAAGCCCGAAAGTCTGACACCAGTCTTACCAAGGGGTATCGTATTACCCAGTTACTGGGTTGTGGAGGTCAGATAGACAGTCGCTCTAAGTAAAATACTGGTATTCAGCTATATCCGGTTAGACTAGAAACCGACCCCAAGATAGTTGGGAAAAGGCTAGGCAGATTGATGCTTGAATTAGGACTTTTGTTAGGTTTGAAGGCAGATTGCGTTTTGTAAAATGTTAGTAACACCAATGCATCATAGCCACATGGTTTAGTGAAGCAATTAATACTTGAAACCGACGCGCGTTGTATAGACGAATGCATGAATTTAGACAAAGTAAAAGGAGTATGTAAGGGCACATAGCTTGTGGTGTTCTGTTGTTTCTGCTTTGGTAATAGGGTGTGAAGTTTTAGTAATCATTATTAGATATTCTCTTATATTTTTTGGGTTACGATTATGTTAAATTGGTTTAATTTCTAACGGTCCTAATGTTCCTAAATGAACGAAACAAGCCTAAATTTCTATCATATCTGAACCTTATTGATATTTAAGGCCTTTTGGTTCATGACCTACCTTTTTCTTAAAATATTCCTACATTACCTACTTACATATTACGAAGTTGAAATTCTGTAAACCAACCAAGTCGTTATGAAAAGTAGACAACTTCAGTACACAAGCTTCTAACCTAAATAAATCACAAACAAAATGTCGTAGGATTATGGTCGTCTATTGTTTTACCGCGGCCAATTCATCAAGCCACCGCATTTAAAGCGTTCAGGGTACGCGCGACGCGTCGTAAAGAAAATGTAGGGAAATTGGTCCCTTCGCGCTTCGTAGCGTATTACAACAAAAGATATGGCTTTGTATATTTTATATGGAAACTTGGTGTCTTTAGTCTTTAAGATTCCTTTGACAATCTAATTCTCTACCAATGAAAACGAAACTGTTTAGTAGATGTTTTGTTAACGCAGCTTAATGAACGTATGACGTATTTTAATGAACGGAGAGTAATGTATAAATAGTTATTGGATTCAGACGAAGGTCACCGGGGAGGTTTTCATTAATGTTTCAGAATAGAGCCACGGTCATAGTTTAGAGGTATGAGGAACAGGGTGTAAAGTTCACTCACCCTTATTATAAAAGGGAGGATTCTTCGACCAGACGGGTGTCGTGTCTGGCGAACTGCCCGCTGGTTGATGTCAGATAGTCTCGTCGATTGCACGGTATACTCTAATTGCGCGATGCAGGATTTAGGTGACGTCAGGATTTTGTGTGACGTCAGGTCTTTGATGTTTGCATGAGTCGATATAGATGTGGCCACAACAGCAAGCCTTATTTCCTTAAGCATTGTTCAAATAAAATCTATACAGACTAAGACCCCCTTTCTAAGATTTGTAATCAAATTAATCATTAGGTTGTAGGTACAACCGCGGGTAAGGGTCGTTAACCACTATTCAAACTTATAACTAAGGGCATGAGGGTAAATTTCACGCCCTCACGCCTCTAGCCGCCGCAGTAGACGCCCTGGGCGTCGGGAATCGCAAGCCGATTTCCGGACACCGTAGGCGAGGGCTAGCGGACGGAGAGCAATGGGTAGCTCGCCGTCCGATAAGGACCAGCCCCGGGTCGACGGCGCGTTGTGTTTCACCCGCGCCTCAAAGAGATGTCAGCACAACTGACGAGGTCCGCTAGGGCCGATGACTGCCGGGGTTGCGGGAAGGTCTCCCTTAAAATATATGAAGTTATCCATCATTGACTTATTGGGTTCTAAGCTTTTTTTAACATAGATTTTTATTTCCAGAACGAATGCCTCCACACAGCGGTGGCAGCACTCACAAAGAACCAAGCAGAACACTACGACAAATACAACTGTTTGTAAGTAACTCAGTTTGTTAGCACTTTTAGGGTCTGTTTCACCTTCTTCGGATAGGCACTATACAACAGATAAATAAAAAACGAACAGAAGAATAAATATAAAATTGTCTCTCAGATGAAATTGGAAGAAATTATCTGATACACAAGTTATTTGAAACTTATCCAGAGGTGGTGAAACAGCGCATTAGTATACCACAACATTACCTTAACACAATCACTATCAGAGATTTTTTTGTAAACTTCACATGAAAACTTATTGATCTTCGCAAAACCAAACTGACTTAAACCCTTATCATTCTGGTTCTAAATCAGGGTCGACTACCAGCCTAAACAAATCTGGATAAATATATCCAAGTATTTTATGAGGATCTACAAAAGTAAAACAACAGCAAACCGTGAGTGAGTAATATTGTGATTCCATAATTATAATTGTAACTTTATGTGCATAATTGATGTCAGCTTTCGAATCACCATATTTGTCACAAACACTGCTTTGGCACTAAATACTCGTCCTAAATATTGGCGATACATCACCAACTTAGCAAATGTTATAAGCGGCGTATTTTTAAAAACCATCAGGTGACCCGCACACAAATTTTCTAAATACACCACCATTGGTTCGCTGCAACGTATAAAACGCAGTAACTTGCGTAGTTGCGTTGCACTTTCACAACACACTATATAAACGGTCACTGCCACTCTACGCCGCGTCAAAATTGATGCGGTCGTGTGTCAGAACGCGTACTATTCGACTCCGCAATGAAAAAAGGTCTTTCAAATAAAATGTGACCATACACACCGCATACCAGAGGGATGTGTTGCGGAACGCACTGCATTCATGGTCATTGTTTCTATACGACCCAATTGCGGTAAAAATTGATGCCAGTGGCATTAAACGCACTAAATTGCGAAACTGCAACGCACTGCTAATCATTTCGCCCGAACTCTAAGATAAAAAGCTTTATTCCACAGTAAGTATATGTAAATACATGCCGTTTAATTAAAAGACACCCCAGTTGTGAATAAGCATCTTTGCTAATTAACTTCCACTTGTAAGATTAAATTTAATTGCGGGGACTACTTAAATTGGTCGTGTAACACGCTTAAGAGATGTAAGGGAAATTATATGTTTGTTTGTTGTTTCATGTTTGTTTTCAGAGGCTCATAGTGGCTTTAAATGAAATGGTGGGGGATTAAAGAGGAATGTTTAATTTGAAGTTATTGTGGCACTTATGACAGTCATTACGATCTTTAAGGGCCTATAATACATCAAATTGCCGGCATAATCCTCCGTGATATCGAAAATACTGCAGCAAATTGCCGACATAATCCTCCGTGATATCGAAAATACTGCAGCAAATTGCCGACATAATCCTCCGTGATATCGAAAATACTGCAGCAAATTGCCGACATAATCCTCCGTGATATCGAAAATACTGCAGCAAATTGCCGGCATAATCCTCCGTGATATCGAAAATACTGCAGCATTATTTCAAATTTCAAATAGGCTTTATTTGCAATCCTTAAAACTAGTTTAACAATTTATTTTAAATTAAAGATTTAGACATCAGAATTCTCCAGACTGCTTTGCTCTTTAGCATAGGCCTCCCCTAGGCTTCTCCATAGCTCACGGTCGTGAGTTTTTCTCCTTCATATCCCATCCGCAGTAGTTCTCAAATCGTCTTCCCATCTTTGAAATCATCTTTCTCTTTTTGAAATAAATATATTTATGTAAAAGTTGAGGATTAATGTTAAAAAAAGTTAGGCTTGGTAGAAAAAAAAACCAAAGTTGCCTCCAAACCGATCAATAAACCGCTAGTATACTCATCTCTATCACATCTCATAATAACTGAACTAACTCTAAAGCAGAGATTATTTTTTTATTTGTTTTTTTAATTATCATTAAAAACGCCGTAAAAAAAAAAATACCGAAACTAATGGCGCGTTGGAGCCGCACTCCATCTCGCTTTCACTCACTCCGCGAGCAGTATGTTGCGAGCGAAATAAAAAGTGAGTTTGAACTGAGTAGAAGTAGTGAGTGAGTTGAGTAGTAGCGAGATAAAAAGTGACTTAGTATGGGCTCTTAACAAACGAGCCTATCACAATCCATCTTAGAGAAGCTGAGGCTGTACTTAAGGAAATTCTAAGGACCAAATAAGGTTTTACTAGAACATAATCTTATAAGAAAGTAGAACTAGGACAAATGCCTAACCTTATAACGTAATGAGGCTGTAAATGTAGCAGTGTAATGTAGCAATAAGAAATGTAACTGAGACTTGAAACTTTTTGTGTGCCTTGTTCTGTTCAAATACAAAACAAACATTATTTAAACATCAATTTATATTGAGGCCAATAACTCAATGTGTAATTTGTTACAAACAAAACACAAAACAAAATAGAAACATTCTCTTTTTATTGTTATTGCCTAACCATTCCTTTCTTAATGAACCCAAAAATATAAAAGCTCCCATTTTGTTCGCAGACGAAGACTACCGGACGATGTTAAAACATGTAGGAATTACGCGTATTTACAAGAAATTTACGATGCGGTACGAGCTACGGACAGTAAGTATCTATCCATCACTATCTTAAATAATGGAGACATTAATTTTGTACACAGACAACGTTTGAAGTAGATAGTTGAGACAGGCTGTGAGAGCACTGAACAAAATGTATTATACAAATAAAAAATATATAGCGTTGAAGATGGCTGATAGTTAAATTATGTCTTAAAACAACCACCAATCTGGTGTCTGCCAAGCTTAGAGACAAAATACTTCTACTGTCGTCAAATTCTTAGTCAACCATTCCGTATTCCACACAATTTGATGTCACAAAAACCTTATTTATATTTTTCTACCCTCTGGGTATGAATTTTTTAACCTATTCTGACAGAGTGATGGTGTTTTGCTGATGCTTTCGAATAATCTCTCACAGTCTTCTACACGTTTCCAGGTGTTACCTTTATAAACGCTATTAATAATTTAAAAAAATACTCAGAACTCATGGTCCCATGACCTTTCGGCACATTGAAAATGACTTAATTGCATTACGGCACTTAAAAATCAGAGGAGTTAAAAAAGGTGTCTCCGAAAGGGGTAAACATCTACTCTTAAAATCCTATAGAAACAAGAATGGTATCATTTTGAAGCCCTTAAAATTTTCCAGGATACTTCATTTAATTTATTATCTCTTTTCGTTTTTATAAAAAAATAGGTACATAAATTCTTTGAAAAAATTCCCAAAAGGGACAGTAAAAAATCAACGGTAAAAAAAATATAAAAAAAAATTGCAAAAAAAAAACCCGCTTAATAAGCCCTTCAGTAACGCATCTTTTGATATCATTTAAATTTTTCCTATAATAATATTTGGGAAATGTGCTCGCACTTTTCTTAAAAATGGATCGAAGCGATCGAAAACCCATTCTCAATGCTAAAAACAATGTTCTACTGATCTTAACAATTTTTTTTGTCTTATCTAGGCATATTGTAAGTGAAAACAATTCTTATGGACGATCACCCTGACGACATGAGTTTCCAAAATCGTTGACATTAATTTCATTCCCTTTCCTTCGTAACTTTTCCGTCTGTCACGGAGTCAGCTAACTTTTGGCAGCTTGTCATAATTCAATTTTGTATGAAAGTTATATCATTAAGAGGGTTATTCGATGTCACACGGACGTGTATTTATCACATGCTATTTGGTAGAAGTTTTCTAAAATGGTAAAGGGGTAACATTACGGCGAGTAAAAAAAACAGTGTCATTAAGACTGTTTTTTTATACTAGCTACTTTTTGACAGCTTTTTGTAGAAAGAAAAGCCTCTTTATTCCAAGATTTCTTTCGTCTTTCCCAAAAATGATTAACTAGAGTGTCTTCAAATCGTCTTCTTCAATTCTTGTTCCATGTTTCCATGTTCATATTTTGACCGACTTTACATAAAAACTTTCATCCATCACCTTTTTCAAACCAGAACAATGAAAATGAACATGGAATAAAACCTCGTTTCGATTTTCAAATACTCTGACGTCACAGGTCGTTCATTCAGTGTTAGCACATACAAAAGTTTGTTTTGTAACAAAGTCAACATAGGCGTCATGGCACCGGCGCTTTGAAGTAACATTGTGTCAACATAAAACCGAGAGTTACAGTCAGAGATAAATGACTGACATCTGACGACTCGAAAACATGGAGTTTCAAATAGTATTTTCCTGAAATATTTGAATTTTTTAACACGTGCTGATATCAGTGGAACAGAACTGCTAATCTAGCTTTGATCATCATCATTATTATTCTTCTGCCCATATCCCAATTCATTTGGTGTTGGCGGAGCATGTCTTCAAGACAAATATGGAAATATTTGTCTTTAGTAGTATGAGGAACAGGGTGTAAAGTTCACTCATCCACCATGGAAAATGGAGGATCCTCCGACCAGACAGGTGTTATGTCTGGCGGGCAACTGCCCGTATGTTGATTTCGGATAGTGTGACGTGTGTGTGTGTGTGTGTGTGTTGATTTTGGGTGTGTGTGGTGTAGTGTGTGTGCGCTTTTCGGTTGTGTGACGTCATGTCTTTGCTGCGTAGTTTGTATGTGGCGGTGTAACCGCTACATGTCTATTACTTGTCATCTCAGTAGTCACCCCCATATCATCTTTCACACAGTTTATCCATCGTTTATTTTTGGTCTTCTCCTACTCTTTTTGCCAGCTACATTCTCCATCTAGCTTTGATTGTTAGATTGAAAAATCTGGACGAACTTGGTAATCTTATTTTTCCTAGAGAGTTGCTGAATATTCTTGCTTGATAATATTATGCAGTTTTCACTTCTGCTTGCACTCCGGGAGTGCCGGCAGAAGTGAAAACTTGAACATTAACGTTATGCATTTTTGAATATTTTGAAATGTTTAAGGAATAATTTCGCACGAATTGCTTTATTTATCAGTATAAAAGTACTATAATTTATGTGGTTAAATACAATATTCATTAGTAGTATATTTATTTATTTTCAAAATATAATGTAACAAAAAAAACAATTTATTTAAACACTTTTCATGAAGTATGTTTTGACTGCTTTTTTTACCCTTCTTATGGGTGAAATTTCTTACCTCGCAATCTTTACGTAATGTCAAAGACTATTTATTTTGATATTTACTTTGTCGGTTGCTAGGCAACGGATCTTACAGTCATGTCCTGACGCGAGTTCAACATTTTTTACGCATCCCAAGAAAAGTGCACAACGCCGCTAAAGAAGTTTTCACTTCAAAAATGATATAAATTCATTTAGCATGTGTATCAAAAATGATATAGATTCATGTAGCATGTGTATCAAAAATGATATAGATTCATGTAGCATGTGTATCAAAAATGATATAGATTCATGTAGCATGTGTATCAAATTCATGGTAATTAAGCCAACTACATAGATAACATCGATTGTAGGTACTTAATTCGCGTACATTGATCAATAATAAGGCTGTGATTATTATACTGAAGCTGAGGATTTGTAGATGGCTAAAAATTTTCGTTGTTTTAGCACTTTCTGAGCTATCTTTATTTTGACTTAATTCTGCTGTGTGTCTCTATTGCAATAACTATAATGACCATCGTCATTTAACGTTAGACGTTTTAGAAGTTTTAAGAATAATCTTTAGATCAAATCCTAAGAGAAAAGAAAATCAGAATCAAAATGAGAATCATTATCTTTTTTTCTTATCGTTTTATAATGTCACGAAACGAACAATAAAACTGTAACTGTAACTAGAATGCCCAAATCAACATTGCAAAAAGAATACTAGACTGTGAATCTATATTTAAAACAGATGATGAAAATACGTCACAGATTTCCAAACCACCAGCACTTTGTCGAACCCCGTAGATAAGGAAACCAATATTGTTAATTCATCGTTGGTTGAACAATAGTAATTTCCGTTGCACTGTCGAAACGCTGTTTATATTTGTCAAAGTACCAGAGGATGTTCATTTACATTATTTACAATTCAGTGGCTCGAACCAACCTGTTTTTTTTTTCAAAAGGTTGTTTAAATGCTAAAGTATTTTCTGAAGATTATACTTATGCAGTATGCAGGTATTCAAATTTAAAACATATTATTATAGTGTCATTTAATAATGATTATATGTATATTGTTTGATCTATTTTCACAATATTTTTTTCGTTGTGATATAATAACGTTCGTGTTTGTTTTGTTTAAAAAAAATCCTTAGGTACATCATTTTTGCGTGAACTTCATTAGTTTTAATGTATATAATTGTTTACCTTCCTAGATACAGGATTTTCCTAGTTTGAGGGTTTCTATTCTTATTAGACTTTCGACCTTACTAGGTAGTAAGCTCGAAAGTCGAAAGTTATAATTTTATAATTCTACGTATGTTTGCTTACCATTCTGTATACTTATCGTCAAGGTTTATGTTTTTATTATTTTGTTTCAACCCCAGACTCCTTCAACATTCAATAATCTAGACAATTATTTTCATTTTTCATTCAGACAGCTTTAATGGGAACATTGCCATCTTTAAGCACTTTGAGAAGTGCTATAAAATTCTAAATTCCATTTCGTCTAGGTAATAATAAAAGTGTATTATCGCATACGTCAACCATAACATGAGTTTTATTATAGTACTATTATTATATTAACGTATTAAATTTTCCATTGCTTGTTGCAGGTGTTAGCACTAAGGATTTTATGGCAAAATTAGGGGAATATTTAATTTTAACGGCGTTCTCACATAACTGTCGACTTGAGAGAGCTTTTAAATGTTTAGGCACCAATTTGACTGAATTTCTCACTACTTTAGACAGCGTTCACGATGTGTTACATGACCAGGTAAGTGCATTCTTATCTCTATCCATGCTTCATATTTTTCAATTTCTTAGGAATTCATCGCAGAATTCTCACGAAACACAGATAAAAGTGTAAAGCTTCATTTTAACACTGTAGTTTCAATTCAAATCCCTCCATAAAAATCTTCTTATACTTAAAACGCAAAGTGATAATATTGTTATCTTTTGAATTCCGCTTCATTGTGATTTATAATATCATTCTCATGAATGTATTTATTTAACGAAGTGTATAGAGTGCCGCGAGTTTCTTGTGGCACTCTAGTGTCACTGCCTCGGCCCGGCTAGGGTGCCGTGAGCGTTGCATTGTCACTGTCACTTGTTATTTAGGTTAGGTTAGGTTAGAACTGTGACCACACAACGCACGAGCCGAGCGAGCGTAGCGAGCGGTGCCGCGGTAGCGGCCGGCGAAGTGCCAGGGTCCGTTTAGGCACAAGAGAATGTAATGTTTTGGGAATGTGGTGTTTTACAGCGATCTAACCTCGACAATCAAACAAAATACCAAGTGACGTGACTTAGTGACAGTGACAATGACAATCCAATGCTTGCGGCACTTTAGCCGGGCCGAGGCGGTGTTACTAGGGTGCCTGTAGTGGCACTTTTATCCGACATGGATAGAGTGCCAATGGTGGCACTCTATACACTGCCTTTATTTAAATTGAAGATCAAAGCAAAACTTATAACATAATTAATTAAATAATAAATAAAACATCCATTAAAAACCAATTGGTAACGGTGGGGCTTTAGCGGAAGAAATCAACATGATTAATTACCCCATTGTATTTCCACAGGATGATGTTCAGAAAGATGAAACAATGGAATATGAAGCAAATTTTATTTGTACGACATCACAAGACGGAAAAATCCAGCTTCATTTGACGACAGAGAGCGAGCCTGTCGCATATATTCTAGTTGGCAGCTTGAAATCAATAGCGAGGCTGTTATATGATACACAGACGGATATAAGACTGACGAGTTATACAAACGACCCTAGGAGATTTAAGTAAGTAAAGAACTAGAAATTAGCCGATATTATTGATGTCTGTAAAAACGTTAAGGCTCCTACACACAGTACCGCCGGGCAAGCCGCGATGCGTCCGGCTTGCCGCATAAAGGAACCGCCAAACAAAGGAGCGCCGCTCGGTGAAATCCAGCGGTCCGTGCCGCCAGCACTGTGCCTTAGCCAGTAGCCTTTAAGGCTCGTGCAGACCAGGGTGACTTCTCGCGCGACGCGACCCGAACAATACAATTTCTAAGAAAATTTCACGGTATAACAATAACCGCAGCGCTATTACCTATCTTGCAGAAGCAATGCGATAGAGATAATTGTACAATAATCGCAAATCCGTCTACTGATTGCATGGTAATCGCAAATTTTTCATATAGTTTTTGACAGTCGAGCGACGGATTTGAGATTATTGTACAATTATCGATATCGCATTGCTGTTGCAAGATAGGTAATAGCCCTGCCGGTGCCGCGGTGTCGCGCTGCTCTGAGTCTGCACAAGCCTTTATAGTTAAAGTTCTTTGCACGGAAAAGTCCCGCACACGTGCCGCTATAGATATTTAACCGAATGTTCCCAACCTCTTGCGTTTTAGTACCTCTGTATCTTTCTGTTATAGTATTAGTTCAATCAATAATCACGGTAATTCTTTTATGAAAAAATACTACTTATAGAATACTAAGTATTAAAATAATATGATGTAAACAAAAGTGAAAGTAGCACATTTCACGGAAAAGAGACTTCCATTAATAATACACTCATGCCAGATAATAAATAAATTCGCAAACGACTTTAACAATAATTAAAATAGTTTTAATTAAAATTAAAGCCATCACAATTTGCAGCCTTAAAACCTTTGTGACATGAAATAAACACGATGTCGATTGCACAAGTCCGATTGTCATTTTAATTGTTATTAAAATTATAATTCCTTTACTGGCCCGTCGGTATTTTAACAGCAACGTCATTAAAATCGGAACTTATAATGACATCAGCATCTGCATTCAGAAATGGAAAACATATTAATTTACTCTCTTTACTGCGGTTTTATTCAAAGAGTAATACAAAATTTCACAAAGAGCCATTATTTTAACTGGAGTTAGTTTAATTGAGTTTTTCAAAATGGTTTATATTCTGTCGGCTGGTTCATTTCTGTAGGCAATTTAAGGTTACGCTATTTTTATACTGCTGGTATTGGTTTACCTATATATTATGATTATACAATATTGTAATCATTTTGGCAACCAGATATTCCTGCTTTTTTCTATAGTATCATTAACATTTGTGTTATTTGACTAAACACAAAAGTAAGAATGAATAAAAACAAAATCTGATTCGAAAATAGATAGAGCGGACGGATAATGAGTCATCCCTTCCAACTTAGAAATTAGTTATTATTTGAGTTTCCTCCTTCGATCAACTTCCATTAGGAAGGTGATCCCTTTTTAATTACTTGGAAAGTTTTCTTTGAAAGGTGTAACTGACCTTCTCAAAGAATAATTTCGAATACCTCATCAACCTATATTCTAGATTTTATAGTCAAGGCAAGTCAATTTATCAAGTCTTTAGGTGTTTTAACCTAGTCTGACGTTTTGTGTTTCTTGTGGATGTTAGATTTTAATCGATTCGTGTTTTGAAGTATGATCAGAAACACTTAATTTATTGTGTCTTAATGTAAACATACCAATCCAAATGTATGTGTGTATTTCTATTTTCTGACCAACTATCTCAAAAGTCTAAAATGTCGTTTGTATTATTTCCACTTTCTTAAATTTTATTCTGTTTTAGGTACGAAATAAACGCAGTGCCATTACATCAGAAGTCAATAGACAGTGACTGCCAGCAATCAGAGGCATCATGTATCGCCACTTCAACAAAAGTGACAGACTTGAGGATCGGAGTGGCCAGCTTCTGCAAGGCGTTCCCATGGCATTTTGTTACTGACAGGAGATTGGAGCTGGTGCAATTGGGTATGTATTCTTTTATTGTTGAAGTGATACTTCTTAGACGGCGTTTCGATAAAAGGACGAAATTGACAGTGAGATCACTGATTAAGACAGATACTTCAATTCTATAGATAGCTAACGCTTTATTTATTTACAATAATATTACAGGCGTTTCGTGTGTGCTAAAATGTACCTTACACAGATGCCCGAGAGTATCGACTGGATTTTTGTTGCCACGGGGAAACGCGAGCCGTTTTTTTTTCTGGAACATGATCGACTTATCTGACTTTAAAATTCCGTTATTATTCATATCAATATCTAGTATCTGCTTTTTCGTCAATACAATACACGCTTTCTATAGCTCGATAAAGTAATTCCATGTGCCACCATTGTCTAATATTGAAAATTCTTCCGAGAGCTGGAGTGTTCGTCTGGTATTCATTCAAGTAAATGAAATTATATAAGAAAGATTCGTTTAGTAGAAGCAATAAAAGTAATAAAACTAATGAGAAAATAACCGAGACACATTTATTCGATTTTGTTTTTCATACAGAAAGCGTCAAAGAATAAGTCTTGTGAGAAATGGGTGAAGTAATAGCACCATACTTCTTTATAATGCCATCATAGTGGTTTCATGGGCAATACTAAGTACCTAATAAAGTGGTCTTTAGAAGAATATTTTATTGCTCTGTAAATCAGTGGAGGCCATCCAAGGCTAAGTAGAAAGCTTCACAGAAAGGAAATTGAATACTTAGGACTTAGCAACAACGAATTGGGTTACAAAATTGTTCGAAATTGAAGATATTAATCCACTTAATGGACTCAAAAGAAAGTACAAAAGTTTTTCATTCTATTTTTTCTATGTGATCATATCGTTACTATTTGAATAATTAATATGAATTTGAAAAACCTTTTTTTATAGTGGCACTGGAAGAAACATTGCTATGAAATTTCTCTCTATAATTTAAGTAGTATTTGATGTTAACAAAATTATTCGAAATTGAAGATATTAATCCACTTAATGGACTCAAAAGAAAGTACAAAAGATAATATAATTTTCATAATATTTTTCCTGTGTCGTTACTTTATGAATATATGAATAATTAATATGAATTTGAAAAACTTTTTTTTAATAGTGGCTCTAGAAGAAACATTGCCATTTCTATAAAATTTCTGTCTTTAATTAAAATGGTATTTGACGTTAAGGAATTACTTAAAATGCACATAATTTATTACACTAAAATTAAGCCAACAAGTTTTATTTAGAATACATTTTCCGTATATACGAACGCCTTTTAAGTATAAAATTTGCTAGCAGAAGTGGAATTCTCACCACACTGCGTAGGTGTACTGGTAATCAGTATTTAAAAGGTATTTATATACAAGGGAAGGGAATATTCACTGGCATTCCTTTGGTAAGCAGACATTTCCAATAAAAATCAAGTGCTATTCTAGGTAACTGTAAAGATCCTTCTTTAAACAATATGAAATGTCATGTTCGTGAACGACGCCGTCAGTTGGGACTGGTCATCTCATAGCTGCCATGGCTTATTAAATTTCATTAAATTTCATTTTTGAATTGTTTTTTTGTTTTTCTCTTTTCATTACGGACGCTTTTAACGTTTTGCATCGTTCTCTCATGTATAACTTCAACATGAATGATGTAATCAATATTTTGTAACCATATTTTTATTTATAAGAGTGTCCGTGGAGTTTCTTGCCCGTTCTTCTCCATAGGTACCTACTACGCTTTGGAATGGGCATCTAGCTTCTTCTTTCTGACTGACCGACCCCTTGACAATTCAGAAGTCTTGCATGTTTATACACGTATTCAACAACAACAAGTAACAAAACACTTATTGTATTGTAAGAAACCCCTAATCTGATCTTGTCATGGAAAAAGAAACCATTTCATGAAGTCAAAGCTATAGAAGACGATATTTCCATGCAGTAGTGAGGCAGTAGTGTAAAATACAATATGAACAAACTCATGAATAACTCGGTACAATTTTTCATATCTACCGTTTCTCCGTGAATAGAATTCTATAACGGTATATCTGAAAATATCTGCGTTTGACCTAGAGTCGGATATATTATTTACATTTTATTGATTTATGATCTTCGGACGCTGCATTTATTACGTAGCTAGATTACGTTCGCCTACAAATGAAATGTTTGTAACAGAAATAATATTACACGATGAAATTCAAAATTAGATTGATTTTACCTTTATGATGTTATAGTGCTTGGTCAGTACTTTAAGGATCCTAGTTACATATAGTAAAACATTGTTAACGTTTCTCTCCTTATGTATTAGGCTTATGAAATAAATTTATTTATTTATTATTTATTTAGTATAACCCAAGGGTGCTCAACTTTTTAAACTGTCGGGCCAAACTGTCTATTTAGAAAGGGGTTCCGACATTTTTGTATGGGACCTGGCATACCTAACCGTCCGCCATTTGGAAAAAAACTGGTTTTGGCGGCCAGTGATGAAACAAGTGTCAATCGATAGAGTAAGTGATTGCAAACAAAAAATATTTAGTGATGAATATCGTAAGTGATATACTTCCTGAGATATTTAAAAAAAATATTACTGCTTTATTTTTTTTCTCATGTTTTAACTCAAATATCTCAGGAAGTATATCACTTACGATATTCATCACTAAATATTTTTTGTTTGCAATCACTTACTCTATCGATTGACACTTGTTTCATCACTGGCCGCCAAAACCAGTTTTTTTCATAATGGCGGTCGGTATAGGTATGCCAACGAAGTCGGATGTTCTTTCGGCGAGCCACTAACGATTCCTATTTTAGTTACTTTTGGAACTCGTGCAATAAATCAAAGGTAATATGAAATATAATAGTTGTTTATTAAAAAAAAAAGGATAAAACACAGAGCGTTGATTGTATCAATAGATGCAATCAATGTGATTTCTGACAATGTTTCTGTTGTAATAGTTTACTTATGTTAGGCGTCATGTCAGATGTAGATAGTAACTAAAGGATTATTGGTGGTGCAATAAGACGAGAAGACTTGTTGAATAAAACTTGTATTGTAATAAAAGAAATTACAGTTAGGAGCTTCACATAAGCGAGATTTGACAGACAGAAAGAGAAGCGCCTCTAGTGGCAAAAATGTGAACCAACAGAGGTTGCGTTCAATGCATTCACAAATATTAACAGTAACAACCAGTCACAAATATGTTGCTCAGTTAGTGAAGTGCGGTATTTATTTTTTACATAATTTAGATTGGAGAAAACCTTCTCACAAACATATGTTGACCCAAAACTGCTTAAGAACTGCAAGGCTAGGTCAGTTATTCCAGGAAAGTCTTCTTTTGGTACTAATTTCCAAAAATCAGCAAAATCTTCTGAAGAATTTTGTGGTTTCGAAGATACTTTTTCGGCAAAAAGGTTTTTTAGCGAAAAATGATTTTGCAGTTCAGTGAGTTCCAACTGAATGTTGGCAGGATAACTAATTATTTCGATCAAACTGATCATGAAGGGATCGACAAAAATTTTAATATCTTGTTTTTTGCTTTCAAAGTCCTGAAATCTGGTCATGGTGGTCTGGTTCAGAATATGTGGGTACCTAGCCTAACTAATAAAAATACTTAAATGAACCAATAATTAATAACTTACCTTTGATCCCTAATGTAAGACTCGCTTGAAAACTGACTAGGTATGCTCAAATGTTTGTCCAGTGCAAAATAACAACAAATATCTACCTATTTTGTAAGTAGGTATATTTTTGTGAAGAAGATAATTTTAGGTAAACACGTGTGCGCACTCTATTTGTTTCCAATGCAGAATGAGACAGTAATGAACTGAGAAATGGGCGAAAGGGCGGCGCGGCGGGGGAGGTGGGTAAGTGCGCGCAATTCGTTCTTTCCGCAGCACGTATTATTTTGTCAGCGGGTTTTTTAAAACTTGCTTGCGCGGACCATTCAAACTTCATTCGCGGGCCACATTGTGGCCCGCGGGCCTGCGGTTGAGCAGCCTTGGTATAACCCATCAGCGCAGCGTCACCAAGCGTTGCTGAGTTTTGGCGCAAACAAATAAAACAACGACCGAACTTGGCTGACGGTACCAATCTCTCGGAAAATGGGTTGGTACCATCTGATAGCCAACTCTAGCACCACGCTCGCTCATTGGTCAAATCAAATAGCGCGCGCTTACTTGGCTTCCTGTTACACAGTTCCGTCCCTTTCATGAAATGACTCGCACAGATTGAAGGAAAGTGAGAGGAACGATGCTACATTATATTTTTTTTTTTTAAATGTATTATTTTGCCATCGACACGCTAAGAAGCACAAGTATAACCCAAAATTCCTAATGTTGAAGCCTATATGCCATATTCATATAAACCATCTATTTTGGATTCGGAGTTAGCTTTCAAATTATTGAACTTGCATTCGCTGAAAATGTCAAATGTTGCAGAGTGGATTGTCTATTTTTAATGTGTTCTAGATTCGGTTCTGGAACATTGTTCTTTGTTAGTTCATTTATGAATAGGATCATCAATCATATTGACAACAGCACCATCTAAGGGCCAGTGCTCACTTGCGGCACGTCACGGCAAAGGATATTTTATGGGACGAATAAGAATAATGTGTATGAACATAAAATTGAAATCAGCGATGCCGCAGTAGTCTAAGCATCATCATTTAAATTTCAATTTTATTGTCATACACATTAGTTATATTTCTATTCGTCGCATAAATATCCTTTGCCGTGCCATGCCCCCAGTGAGCGCCGGCTCTTATGATGCACTGCCACTATTAAAATCTTTGAAACTTGCAACTAGCTCTCATGACCAAATAAAATTTAAAAGTGCTCCAAGAGATTTATTACAATCAGTATCAGTTTAACTAATAATACTTCCATGATCATTATTCATTCCTTTTTTTTAACATTTCGTTGGCACCGTCGTTGTGCTAACAAGTCCCCGTTGAATCAAGATTGACCTCGGGAAAGACACTAATTATTTATTGTCCCACAGGATTTCTGCTTCCATATTCTTGAATAAGGTTTATTTTGTAAAATCCAGCTGGGAATTGGATTGAATAATGTCCACTGCCCAGATGCCTAAATGGTCTTAGTTAAAGTATTCCACCAAGAATCGGTAATTAATTTAAAAAGGGTCGGTGGAAAAAGTTCGTTTGAAAACGTTTATCTGCTTAATCTTTTTGAATATTCTAAGGTCATGAATTTGGCTTAAGATTCACAAAAATCTGTGTTCAAAGGGTTTTTAATAAATTGCGGGTTATAAAGTAAAGGTTTATGAATAATTTAGAATTAAATGGATATTAATCGGAGTGCCTATAACAGGATATTTTCTGTATCGTCTATTTTCGTAAAAAGAAATCCAATACCAAACCATGTTGTGATTATCTTTATAGTTCTTTCGCCAATAAAGGCTCAAAGGGAATAAATGGAATCGTTGTCCAGTTCCTCTAAATTACTGTCCTGTTTCTACCCTACACTTGATAGGGTTCTCAAAATGGAGTCGTTAAATATACGGCAACGCGAGGTGATTATCGGCAAAAGGTCTTTTACTACGGTACCTTCATTTCCTTGCCTTTGTTGGTGCCCATAATAGTTAACGAGGGTACAAGTACCTACTTTTTAAGATTATGTTGTTAGTAGTTTTTGGTTACAGCTCTTGTTTTCAGGAAGTTTAAAAACTTAAAAAAAAACTGAAAATTAAATAACAATAAGCTAATATTTACACATGTAAATGATTAATGATTAGAATTATTTGACAAAAGTCAATTTAAGTTTAAAATTGGAAAATAATACTCATTCAGCTGGAGATATGTACAATATTCATAATGCTATTAGTATTCATAAATAAACAATAAGATTATTATAAGAGGAAACACTTAATTTATAGAACTATAAGGCCGTCCTTTGTAGTATTTCATTAATTTTTTGTTATGTATTTTTATGGTGTACAATACAGAACGTATAAAAAACAAGCTTTTTCCCGCGGCTTCACCCGCGTAAATGTTGGAAAATATCCCACGGGAATATAGTAACGAAGAATTATTTTTGTCCGTGTGGCTGTTTGTCTGGATGTATGTTGCAAATTGGCGCAAAAATGGCTGAACGGACCTGATAAAAGTTGGAACACAGATAGTTTATAACCTGGATTAACACATACTTTAAAATCCCGATAGTTGATGAACGTACTACTATGTAAACTACTGGTATTCAGCTGCATCCAGTTAGACTAGAAGCTGACCCCAACATAGTTGATTTGCCACAATTGTCTGTATTACCAGAAACTATTACATTTCACTGCTTTACCTTCTTTCATAGGTTTTTTTTATTTTTTTACTATCATTCCTGGTGTCCAAGAATTGGAGGCAAAACAACAGTTATAATAATGTTCTGAAATTAAAATTGTGTCAACTCAAGGATACAGGAGCTAAAAAATCCTGTAAAAATAATAAATTGTACAACTAGAATATTATTTTTCCAAGGAACGACGTTGTAGAATACAGTAGATATGGGTTAAGTTGTTGTAAAACTAAATTTTAATTCAGCTCTAAAAAATTTAGCGTACTTGGTAGTTGCTGCAAAATTTTACGAGCATTTTGTTATGTTCCCCGCAAGATATCATCTACAGAAATACTCGCTTTTAGCAACTTTCGCGCCGTAAACTAGAAGTTTTGAACAATTTGCTATGATGATAACTTTTTATACTTAATACATCCTCAAAAATAAGTTATAATTATTATGATTACCAGACCAGCCTGTAACTGTAGGATAAAGGCCTCTTTTCACTTAGAGGAGGGACAAGCATCGATTACTATGCTTGCTCATTACTTTTTAATCAATCAATCAATCAATATTCTTTATTTGTAAACGTAGGTTACAACAGTGTGCAAGATGTTACAATATTGTTATTATTATAGTTTCTCTATGTTTTGCCATTTGGCGTACAAATATACATTTTATAGGAGGCTTTCGCCAATTAAGTAAATTAAATTATAATTCAGTAGTAACAAAGTCAATTTTTATTTTTTTATTTTTTATATGTATTTTGTTAAAATGCAATAGGTAATGTCAGCGTAATGAAAATATTTAACAAAATGCAATAATGTCAATAATAAATAATTATAATGTCAATAAGTTACAGATAAGAAAATAAACAAAATAAAATATCAAATTGACATTGTCCACAGAATTAAGTCTTACATAGATAGTGATGTTACGAGTATACAAATATTATACTCGTAACATGACTATCTATGTAATACTTAGTTCTGTGGTTTTGGCGATTTGGTATACAGGGTGAAGGGATATAAAAGATATAAGGGCCTATGCCTGCCGGGGTTGTGGGAAAGTCCTAAAGGGTCACCGTGGCGCCTGGCAACGTACAGGCAACTGAAGGAACACGGGTGAGTTTTAGTCAGTAAGAGTCTGACACGCCGTGTTATTTAATGATTTCCAGCCCACATAAAAAAGGTATATTAACGCGCCAACGGTCATCATCATGAATTTAGCCACGGTTCTAGACCCCTCAGCGTTCAAATCACGGTAACAAATCGCTCAATTGCGATCGCGCCGATTTTTTGGTATGGAATAAACTTATGGATTCACGTCACCGACATGCTCTCGCTGTAGTGCTATGGAATATAGATGGCGCGAATACCAGTTTTAAGTTTTCACTTCTGTCGGCGGTCCCCATGACTGCCTATTTTTTTTAACCACAACGGGGAAATTCTTGACCTGCATCTCATCTGATAGTAAGTGATGATCAAGCAGAAGGTGGAAGCGAGCTTCACCCAGAATCCTCAACCACAGAGGAACTGGCTATCTTAACTCTAACTGCCAAAACAATGCTGTTCATATTGTTGTTATGGCGACAGACTTAGATATGATGGTGGTAGCTAGCCAGGCGGACTTAGAACAAGCCCTAACACCAACTACCATGTTACTCACTGTAAAATTTCAGATTTATATATTCCTCCTTCCATCGTATGCCAATGAAATTCCAAATAAACTTAAACGTACATATACACACATCAAAAGTGTCTAGGGATCAAGCATTTTTATGCGGATTTCTTGAGATTGAGATGTGGCTTTGTAATAAATTTATGATTTTATAAATTTATATGGATCCTTTTTGGTGCATTTCATAATTTGAATCAGGAACTGTGAATCAAATTCGAGTAAAAGATGAAAATCAGCTGTCAATATTTTCCCTATAAAAACATACAACGCATTGAAGACATTATTAGTGCTACTGTTTCCCTACTACTGATTAAAACCAACGTTATTATGGAGCAGCGACGTCATTTAAGCAGGGAAGAAATGCTCAGAGCCGTGGGAATGATAGAAGCTGGTTCCCGGCAACGTACTGTGGCTTTAGCTCTGAATACAAGTCAGAGTGTTATCAGTCGACTTTGGACACGTTACCGAAGCACTGGTACCGTGGCTGAGCGCCATGGAGGACGGTATCGCTGCACCACACGGAGACAAGACCGATACATTCAAATCTTAGCTCGAAGAGCTCCAACAATAACCGCCATGATGTTAGCCGTGAGGCTTCATCACTCTTCAGGGAACTTAATTAGCGACCAAACAGTCAGAAACCGCTTGCATGAAGTGAACCTTCATTCCCGAAGACCGCTACGGGTACCACCTATAGCAATGCACAATCGTAGGATTCGATATCAATGGGCTCTTGAACACAGAAATTGGGCAGAAGAACAATGGCGTTTCGTGTGCTTTTCTGATGAGTCTCGTTTTGGTATGAGACCGGATACAAGACGTATACGACACTGGAGAACCCCTGGACGCCAACAGCGAATAAAATCCTGCCAGGAAGTCCATCCTTATAGTGGTGGAACCATCATGGTATGGGCGGGTATTTGGATCGGCGGAAGAACTGAGTTGATTTGGATCAGAGGCAACCTCAACGCTCAAATTTATGCTGAGACGATTGTATCAGACGTCATCGTTCCTCTACAAGTGCAAATCGGTCCCTTATTTCAGTTAATGCATGATAATGCACGACCGCACACCGCAAGAGTTGTAAGACAGACTCTCGCCGCAGCTAACATCAATGTCCTGCCCTGGCCTGCTCAGTCGCCAGACTTGAACCCGATTGAGCATGCATGGGATATGCTACAGAGAAGAGCTCTGCCGAATATGGAGGGTATCCAGTCGCAAGAAGACCTTTTTTTGTTGTTGCAACGAACATGGGCGGCCATTCCACAGCGTGATTTGGATGAACTCATTTTGAGTATGCCAAACCGATGTTCTTGTGTTGTTAGTGTTCGCGGTAGAAACACGGATTATTAATTGTTTAAGTTACCCAATAAAATTTTAAAGAAAACTGTTATTTCAGTCTTTTTTTCGAACTTTAATGTTAGTGGTTCAAATGTCAAAAATCCCTTTATTAGGAAAATGGCAAATTTCTTTATTAATGCAAAGGTGACTTGGTTTATCGTTACTGTGACAAACGAAAACACTTTATTTGATGAATCCTTAAAGAAAATTTTAATTAATATCAATCAGGAGAAAAGTTATTGCAAAAATATATGTTGATCCCTAGACACTTTTGATGTGTGTAGTTTTGAAAAAGTCACATTAATACTAGCCAAGTTTCAAACCTGCCCCTCGTGCTTCAATCGAAAGCCGAAGGAGCTTTCACCTCAGTACCAACATGACATACGTGATTAATCACAAAATATGAATGATTCACAGCAATGTCAAAACAAGGGAGGCTTATTCGGGAACGCAATTTGACGAATTGCCTCAGATCAGGACACAGAACAAATAATAAATGAGGATACTCGTATAACGTTACAAATGTGTTGTTACATTTACCAAAATAAACGTACAAAACAGGAACAGTTTAAAATTGTAACCATTCAATTCATCATTTTGTTTAGATTTTGTTTATGTTTGCGTAGATTGTACTCAAAACTCAATATATTTTTACAATTTGAACTTACGGCAGGTTTATACGAGTCCAGTAATATGACAGTACAGGAAGTCAAGTCCAGCGCTGAATTGCAACTAGGCTCGTGAAGACACTAGTTTTAACGCAGTCCAGTGCTGACTTCGCCCCCAAGTCCAGTTGACTAACCTACCCGTCCACTTTTGGGCCCAGTAGTTCTCGTTTACATGAACCCACTACCTGGGTCCGAAATTCCGAGTTACTGGGTCCAATCACTATCATCATATAAAACAGGCATTTGGTTGTAAACCTACCAAGGTTTACAAAGAAATGATAATTGTGGCCCCTTTTTTTGTTTGGCGATGTCCTCCTCTCCTCCTCCTCTCTGACCCTCCGTCTTGGGAGAACGGAAGGTTATGTCGGACTCCTACCGACTAAAACCCCATTCCTACTACAACTATAGGTCAGGGGCCCGCGAGATACTTGTACATTCGCGGCACCCCCGACTGGTATCAGTTCGCCATGCTAAGCGGGCCCCATCACCTAGAGCGGCCGATCTCATGACCGCACGTCGTCTCATAAAGGCGGGCATGGAACACTGCGGGTCTTGGGCCTGACTGACACAGCCCAAATTTGTGCCGCAGCAAAGTAGAAGAGAGGAATACATTTTTTATTAAGTTTGATTTGTGATTAGAACTACATATTTATTACAAGTCTTTCATTTCTTTTTTCTAATCTTTCCTCTTCTTAGAGCAATTGGTTGCTACCGCGGTGGCAAGCTCCAGCGAAAAATCCAAAATGATCTCCGACAAACGACACCCTTTGCACGACAACATCCTTGTGCCACAAAGGCTGAAAAGCCGAAACAGTTTTTAAAGTGTGTCGTACCACTCAATGGCGAACGACCAAAAGAGAGACTGAAGCTGTGGCGAGACAGTGCTTTCTTACCCAAACCAATCGTTCCACCTGCTGAAAATCTCCTGCCTGAACATGAGTTGCCTTAGGTAGCCTGGAAGTCTTTAAACATACTCCGGACTCAGGTTGGCCGAAGCAAGGACAATCTGTTCAGATTCATAGACGACTCCGCATTGGAGTGTAAATGTGGTGCTGTTCCACAAACGATGGGACAGTTAATGTCATGTCCTGCGTGTCCTATCAGCTGCACGTTACAGGAACTGATGGACGCTAGTGATGACACGCTGAGAAGAAGAGCAATTGCTAACATAGTCTTTAGGGTGCGCCAGACTACCATTTAAGTAAAGCTGTTCATGAAAGCAATTTTTATGTAAACAAACTCAACAAACAAAAACTAATTTTCATTTTCCCTTGAATTTTACGCTTCAGTTTAGTTTTTAGGTATTCATTATTAATGTTAGCTTAGCAAACAATATTAGACTTGAAGTTCCCTTTGGTGGTAACAAAAACTAATTAATACGAGGTCAAATTTGAAGGCTGTGGAAAATTTATTGTTTGACATAGTCATGATGTAGGTACTTAATTTAATTGTTGCTATGTTCGATAATGTAAGGGGTGACGTAACAATAGTGAAAGCATTAAACGACGTCCTTTTGACCTACCTAGGTACTTGGTCCCTTTTTAGGGTTCCGTAGTAAACAAGGAACCCTTACAGTTTCGCCATGTCCGTCCGTCTGTCTGTATATCTGTCCGTCCTTCTGGCTGTCCGCGGCTTACCTCAGAGACTTTTTGTACTAGAAAGCTGTAATTTGGCATGGGTGTACATATATTAATCACGTCGATAATGTGGTAAAATAAAATCATGAAAAAAAAGAGACAAAAGAGTCTGAGAAAAACACTTTTTTTAGGTTACTTACTACACGTAAAGTGGCGATGTTTATTTTTCTCATCTATCCCATGTTGTGGGGTGTCGTTGGAAAGATCGTTCAAAATATTCTATTTCATAATAATAATATATTGTTACTTTATGAAGACCATTTTCGGATTCAGGAATTAGTGAAATATTAAGCTTTAAAGTGCTAATTTTTGTTAGAGTAAAGTGTCCTCCCCCTGCTAGCTAAATGGTTGGTTTTGTAATAATCGACCAACTTACATTTGCGGTTGAAAAAACATGTTCTCCCATACATTCCGTATCGGAGAAGATGTTTTTGAGCTATAAAGTTAAGTTTGTTTTTGTAATAAATTCATCCCTACGGAATCTTTCATTGTGCGTGGTTGGTCCGGACCGTACCTCCGTTCCGTCACGATTCAAAAACTCTGGACGTAGTATCATAACGCCTTTAAACTTGGCGAAAAACCGACTCGCAATGGATCGGAGCGTACCTGTATCCGTATCGATACGCGCGCCGTACCACCGTACCGTACCGAACGGGCGTCCAAACGAGCGTTCTTGTATCGTGACGCTGATACGGAACGGGGTTCGGTACGGACAAAAGAAAATATCTGGACGCAGCTTTATGTACACATTTAAAATGTTTAGTTACAGCAATTTCATTTACGTTTAGGTAATGTCTGCCCCTTTGGCGTGTTAGCTTGATTTGTGGTTTTTTCCCTTCATTCAATTGATGACGGTCGCGTTCGTGTATTTAATCGACGGCAATTACGCCCTTGTTCGTGTATTAACAATGCTCCTGTATCATCACTAACTCATCATCTGCCTAATACCCTTTTCCCAACTATGTGAGGGTTGGCTTCCTGGCTTCCTTGGAGGAGCTCGTGGCTAAGTTATAACAGCTACATGGGTCAATCCATCAGGTTAAGCTACGCTTGCCGGTGTTGGTTCGTGGGTGGGTGACCATCTTTACATACCGAGACTCCTCCGTGCCTCGGAAAGCACGTTAAGCCGTTGGTCCCAGCTGTCATTCGTGGATCTTTGACGTCATTCGTGGATCTTTGACAGTCGCTATGAGTCGTCAGAAGCCCGAAAAGCTGACACGATACCCCTTGACTGACCTGCGGACGTGAAGGATATACAAATGACAACCGGCATCAACGGTTTAACATCCTTTCCGAGGCACGGAGGAGTCTCGTTACGTAATGTATGGTCACCCATCTATGGACTGACCTTAGCATGCGTAGCTTGACCTTCGATCGACTAGTGCGGCTGTATTTAATTTACCCACGAGATCTCTTTACTTACATAACTATTATCTTTATTTTTTCCGCCATTTTACTCTGTCTTTTTGTTCGTCAGGTGCTGGCTTCATGCGTCTCTTTGGAACCTACCTCGCATCCCACGGCTCCTCATTAGGCACCTACTTCAGGTTGCTGCGCCCAAGAGGAGTTCCTCTCGACTTTCGCGAGATCCTGAAGAGAGTTAATACTCCTTTCATGTTCTGCTTGAAGGTGCCTGGGTCTTCGTCTCCTGCTGAGGTAAGTGGTACTTACAGTTTATTATATCGAAGTTTTTACGGACATTCGTTTAGACCGAGATGTATAATCGTTACTTAGCACGTGCATTCATGTTTTCGTCTCTATCAATTGTAGTTTGACAGTTATGTGACAATAAGAGGAATCATAACGCTTATGGCCTATTTCACGATGTCCGAAAAGTCACTACTTACCGAATAAATTCAAAAATGGAACAGTTTTGTATGAAATTATCTGCCAAGTAAGTTAATAGGAACTTAATCATATGTGGTGAAACAGGCCCTTAGACAAAGTATAGCCTAAGTGACGTATATAAGTCTGGGCATTGTCTTTAAAAAAATATATAAAAAGATATTGACCAAGCGACTAAGGAACCTAGTATCGCTACGAAACATGCTGTGACTCAAAGATTTATGGTTTAATTTAGAGAATGATCTGAGGGCTTTCAAATGTAATTTACCATTTTATGATAAATCTCGGCATTACACGGTAATTAGGTCTCAAAATCTAGGTTTAGTATCGAATCTCTTACCGACTTTTGGTCATTGTATGCTGGTAAATTCAAAATACGAATTTGTCAAAATGACGTTTGAGTATTTTGAATGATCGTCAATTCCGACCTCAATTCCGACAGATAAAGGTTGATGTAGAGGCTTTAGAAGTAAGTAAAAACTCGAGAATTCTCGACTTACCGGTGTTGGAGAAATCCAAAAAGCCAGAGTATTGTAGACATTTTCACTAACTTCTCTCAATGACTGCCAACGTAAATACCGCAGAAGAATCGAACAGTTAATACACCGACGAACTGAGTCTTCCACTATGGAAGACTCAGAACAACTTACAAATGTAATGCAATTAAATGATAATATCAAGAAAATGAAATTAATCAAAAAATTCAAATAAGTAATCACAAAAAAAAAAAAAAATACCAACGGTGGTGGAAAGATTACAAGTCACCGTAGAAATTGGCGCCAAAAATTGGCACATACCTATAAGTACAGTCGCATAAAAAAACGCAATGGATGTTTTTCTACCACACATTGGTTTCTGCCCGCAGATTCACCCGCACCCATTTTATTTTAATTGATATGGGTACTTGTTTACGGTTATGTACATATACTATAATCAAGACCAGACCTTATCTTTATGCAAAATGTGTTCACGTTAGTTAATTCTTTGGGTGGTTATTTAAATCCGATGGGTTTACAATGGTTGTACGTTGTTTTATAGAAAATAGTTTTATAGAATTTAGTTTCACATAAAATTTTTCATATATTATCATTTCACAGAATAATCAATACGCAGAATACTTACTTTGAATAAACTTTAATCATTGATTTTTGTTACAAATAAAATTAAAAGTTTCGATATTCATATCATAGAATAACAAATCAAATATTCTTTATTCTCATACTGTTTAGTTAGTATAAAGCTTATTACCAAGAAAATCCCCAGTGCCCTATATTTTTGATACTGCAACCAATTTCGATGTGGCGCTCGCCGGCCGCTGCCGCAGCACCGCTCGCTTCGCTCACTCGGCTCGCGCGTAGTTGGTCACAGTTCTAACCTAACCTATATGGTCGGAGTGCCCTAATAGTTATATTACCAGACAATACACTACACACACACACACACACACTATATACCGTAGTATAGTTATATGAAAGCGGTTCATCTGTTGGAGTGCCCTAATCTTGATACTGCGACCAAATCCGATGTAGCGCTCGCCGGCCGCTGCCGCGGCACCGCTCGCTTCGCTCGCTCGGCTCGCGCGTAGTTGGTCACAGTTCTAACCTAACCTAACCTATATGGTCGGAGTGCCCTAATAGTTATATTACTAGACACTACACTACACAAACACAAACACTATTGTTGTTTATAGCATAACGTCTATTCTTACATTTTCGTTGAAATAACTGAACAAACAATATTCGTTAAAAAATAATTCTACTGTTTGATAAGTTTGTTAAATAAAAAAATGTGATTAAAAATTCATTGAATTGTGTTTCTGTGAAATAATGTTTCATCCAAGTAAATAGTTGTTGAAGCAATAATATTCGAAATAAAAATATAAGAACTAAATAAATATGAAACATTTTGGTGCGAAACGAAATTCTATGTAATTTCTGTCTGCGAAACAAGGTGACACCGTTTACAATATTTACTTGTCTATCGAGACAAGAAAAAGTCAAAGTGAATCAGAATATAGGTGCATTTATATTTGCCGTAAGTAAGTATTGGGACAATTTCAGTCTTCAATTAAAAATTATCTATGCGACATAGAAACATAACGTAAGTATGTTACTAAGTTATATCCAAATTGCAAAATAATAATGGTTTAAGTCATTAAAACAATTTTTTTTATTAAATCATTCAATTAAGTATATAATAATAATAAACTATTATTAAAAGTAAATAAATACCTACCGTTCGAGACCGTATTTAAAATTAAACGAATGGGACGTGCATATATGCTAGAAAGAGAAAACTCGCCGTTCTATCGCCAGCATATTTTGCTCAGGATGCGCGCGCATAGAATCATGGCGCGCGTTTGTTATGTTTTCAAAGAGTTTCTATTGATGAATGAAACAGGCAAAGGTCTCTCAATACATTCTGCCTTTGTCATAACCATACGGTACTTTTAACACCTACTGATTATTATTACAATGTAATAATAGTAATTAGTTGTTATTTTAATATCTTTTGTTATTTATTATTCAACTATAATTTCAATATTTGGATGCGTAAATTAATTATTTTGCATAAGTCAAGAAGGTTTTATAGTTTGCATACTCTTTGAAGCCAATGACATGTGACATTACTTGCGTGAAAAAAAAACTATGTAGGGGTAAAATAGGAAATCGAAATAAAAACTAATTGTTTAATGGTGTTTTTAAGCGGAGAATTTAAGGATTCGCATTACCAGATAAAATTATTATATTTAAAAACAAGATTTATCAACATTATAAACTTAAGTCACAGCTGAACAAATAGCGATACCAGGTCTGGTCAATGTCTTTTAAATTCGTATCGGTTGATAAATAGATCAATGAGTTATTTGAGTGAGGACAGAACAATAGGTAGATACAGTCAACAAGACGGTAACAGTACTGTAGGTATGACCTAAAAAGAACTTTAATTTTGTAACATTAAGGACGACTTTCGTAGTTCCAGACAAGCGGTTTACGGTTCATCCAAGAACCATGAGAAAATATTTTACACCTTGAACTTACTGACAAGACACTAAACATGTTCTTAAACAAATATTTTACTTCAAAAACCGAATCGAAACTGAAAATGGTAAGGAGCATAGCCCCAGCTCACCTTATTTAGATTAAACAACCAAATCTAATACACCGTTCAGATTAAACGCTAAGCTACCTAGATTAAGTTACGAACTCCTAAGACGAGATGAAAATTCAGCTAGAGTTATAACCACCATTAAATCAAGCTAGCCTTATCACGAAGAAAAAAGCTGAACACTTTAAAAGGAATAAGCGAAGAAAGTTTCCATTTAATTAGATAAATTTTTAATTAGATTTCGGTTGCTTCGTGGAAGAAAAAAATATGAGGAAGTTAATGAACATTTGTTATGCTAATCTTAGAGAAATAGAGCTTAATTAGTTGCTGGGTAGTGGGTTTGAAATATCGGTATTTTTGGGAACCGGTACCATCTTGGTGTGATACCGGTACCAGAGTAGTAACAGTAACTGTACTATTGGACTGTATCGGTACGAAAACCGGTACAAAAAAAATATTTCCGTAAGCTAGAGTACAGATATAATAGTGAGTAGAAAGGGTAGTTAATAGGCATTAGAAAAATTTCTTCAATGTTGTCATCCGTATGTGGTTCTTCGTACAAATATGAGATTTGTGGTACCTACCGGGTACCTGCATTTGGTACCGGAACTTGTTAACTAGCATCAACTTTCTGACTAACGGACCGGCAGTCTTAGCTAAGTAGATAAGTTTGTGATGGGAAAATAATACAAACTTTTTCTGTTTAGGTAACTATTTAATATTTTGAACTAAACTTGCAAGTTCTGTACCCAATTATAATTAAATTCAGTTCATAATAGCGCTTATGATTTATTTCTTCCAGTCTCTTTAAGTCCAAACCTATTTAAATAATAAACAAGTAATCTTTGAAGCGACAAAATGTTATCCGGAATAATCTCATCTTCATCGTTTTTAACAAAATTTTGTCGGCGAGGAAACGGAAGTGTCGCCAACTTCTAATTTATTATTCACGATTTTCCAACGTTCTACAAAGTTTTAACAAAATAATTTTACTTTGAAGTCCCTTTTTGCCTGTTCGTGATTTGAAAAAGGTAAATATTATCATTTAACAAGGTCTTTATTAAAGTACTATTTCAAAACATAGTTTCCTGAACTATTTCGTTGACCGGACTATGTAGGGTTTGTAGAGATAAACTTAATGACAGGAAGAAAACACTGAAAGAATGCTGCTGGCAAAAATGACTACGTTTTTATTAAAAACCATTTAAAATCCCGCAAATATTCTGATATAATTTAATTTTTTCGGTTTTTACATTTAAGATCAAATAATTTTTAATTTCCCCAGCTCTAAAAGTGGTAGCTTACTCTCAAAAAGTATATAAATCTAAAAGAAATAGATTTTTTTAAGCAGACAATCGTCTCATCTTGCTAATTAAAAGTTAAAGTTCGCTTTACCGAATGTTAGAAATCTAGGACCCAACATCGTCTTAGATAAAGAAGTGCTTGAAACTGTGGGCTCGGCAGTTTTTCTGGGCATAACAGTAGATGCCAAACTTCAGTGGGGCCCACATATTTCAAGTCTAGCGGGAAGGCTCAGCTCGGCCGCCTACGCTGTCAGGAAAGTAAGACAATACACTGACGTTGATACAGCTCGATTAGTCTATTTTAGTTATTTCCATAGCGTTATGTCCTATGGTATTCTGCTGTGGGGCAAAGCCGCTGACATTCAAAATATATTTGTTCTTCAAAAACGAGCTGTCCGAGCAATTTACCAACTAGGTACCAGAGTCTCTCTGAGAGATTTTTTTAAAGATATTGGTATTCTTACAGTGGCATCACAATTCATCTTCGCCAATATCTTATATATTAGGCAAAATATACACGTATACACTAAAAACAGTGATATCCACAATATTAACACCAGAAATAAAGACAAATTACAAGCTCCTTTTCACCGGCTTCATAAGGTTCATAACTCATTTGTTGGGCTTGGTATAACCTTTTATAACAAGCTACCCACTTCTCTGCTAGATTTGCCTTTTAATGCGTTTAAAGCTAAAGTAAAATCCAACCTTTGTTCAAAGGCATACTATTCTATCAATGACTACTTAAGCGATAAAAATAGTTGGTCGCTGTGATTAACTCAAGACAATGTTTATGTTCTTTCTCCAGAATTAGCTTACCTACTGACAGGTTATATGAGTTTATAGAATGTTTAATTTATTTGACTTTATTATACAATTTATTTTATTTTTATTTATTGTTGACATGATCTACTCATTACAATGTTTTCGTATGAGTTGTATTGCAATATGTGATTAGCTAGCGACCTCGACAGTAGATTATATATTATTCTTGCCTAACTGTTGATCTATTTTTGTTGATTTATTTTTACTTCAATGGTCCTAGTTTATCATATCTAATTATGTGACTTCGAGTTACAGCTTTATTAGCTATATGTAAGCGGGCACGCCCTTTATGCCTGGAGGCTTTATAATTCGGGTATTAAGTTCTGTTTACCATTTTAGTTTTTATTTTTGCTTGAGTTTAGATTTCGATTTTTTTTTTGTTGGTACATTAGCGCGTGCTAGCTGTCATTATGGCATATATTTTATTGAATGTTTTGTGTTTAGTAATGTAAATTATTTGCATACTATTGTATAGAATCAAGTTTTTTTTCTAACTGAACAGACAGCTGTGCTGCTGGGGAGTTTGTTGCGCCACTTCTTCTCTCCAGCAAAAGCACTAGGAAGTGGTGAAGGGCGGGCGTTTTTGGGGGACTGTCTTATGTAATTTTGACGTTCGAAAAGTGCTGATTCTCAGCCTAATTTGAATAAATGACTTTTGAATTTTGAATTTTGAATTTTGAATTTTGAAAATTTGCTCTCATATAAACATAAACAATAAAACCATATAATAGTAGCATCACATCAGGATCGGTGTTTAGATGTTCACACACCCTTTTCATAACACAATAGATCCAAGAACACATGTAACCAAACCCACTGTAACTATGTTTATCCGCTTTTCTTTGTCGGCACCCTTCAAAACACTTTCAATTCAAGAGCAGCCCTTTGTAGGGAGGCACTTTACCAAGTTTGCACACAATATAACGTTCCGAATGGACACCGTCGAATTATTTGCTCTCTGACCAAATTTGTTTAGGTGTTTCGTAGATAAGATCAATACAAATACACTTACACAGGCCGTGATTAAACCCTGTTTCAATATTGATGGTTCATCCCGTGTTAAGATGATTACAAAGGCTATGATAGGAGTAGGATTATGGAAATAATTGAGGCTTGTTTGTTTTCGAAATTGTTTTATGATGGAGCCTTGGAAGCTTTGTTTTTGTTTTTAGTGGTAACGAAAACAGTGTGGCAAAAGATGGATACAGGAAAGGAGAAAATTGAAAATCGCAATTTTGTAGCCACATTTTCAGAAGCTCGCTCTTCGGTGATCTGACGCTAAAACAGTTGTCTCATAACCTCTAAGCTCTAATTCTTTTGATTCCATTAGTTGAATTCTGAATGATGATAATTTTGTCATTAAACCCATAAGAAATACGAAACATGATGATGTTTCAAGAGCATTTACTTAATCAAAACAAGAACACACAAAGTTAATATCACACAAAATAACGCTACTGCAAGCACATTTCATGTTGTTTCCCCTACATGCATTATAACAGACCCTCTCAAACTTCGCGTTCGCCCCCTCGCTCTGATTACGTATCAACAAAGGGGAGCGCTGGCTAGACAAAAGCTTGCGACAACAGTTTTTCTAGTGACCCACCTTAGAAGTGTGTCACACACTAGAACCTGTGTCCGACTAAACGCGTAGTATACATAACAATGGGCTATTAATGTCTTTGGATGGAGAATGGTATGTGAAAATTGTGTTGGGAACTTGGGATAGGTAATTATATTTATAGTTTCAGTTATGTTTGTTGATCTACTAAGGCAATGTATATTGATTGTGTTCCCCGTAGTGATTTGAAACGTTGGATTCTTTTGTTTTTGCTACTGTTTTCTTCGAATGAAGCTGATATAATCTCGTTTTATTTGCTGTTTACTATATTATTCATTTTGAGGAGCTCGTGGCTAAGTAATTACAAGCCGCACTGGTCGATCCATCAGGTTAAGCTACGCTTGCCGGGGTTGGTCAGTGGATGGGTGACCATCTTTACATACCGAGACTCCTCCGTGCCTCGGAAAGCACGATAAGCCGTTGGTCCCGGCTGTCATTCGTGGATCCTTGACAGTCGTTACGAGTCGTCAGAAGCCCGAAAGTCTGACACCAGTCTTACCAAGGGGTATCGTATTACCCAGATATTGGGTTGTGGAGGTCAGATAGGCAGTCGCTCCATGTAAAATACTGGTATTCAGCTGCATCCGGTTAGACTGGAAGCCGACCCCAAGATAGTTGGGAAAAGGCTAGGCAGATTGATTGACTATATTATTCATTTTGGCTCTTGTAACAGTATCGCTATACTTTACAACAAAGCTGCGTTGGTTACATTATGAGGTATCGTTGTCATTAATTGGATTGTTATTATGAGTCATTTCATGATATGACCAATATTCTATACACGGTGATTTTTAATTCACTGTTTATCTTTCAGGGACTGAATGTACTCATGATTATAAGTAACTTTCACTATGAGACCAACTTTAAAATATCGAAAAAAATATCTGCTGTTTCATACAAAAATGCAATATTTTCGCGATCAAATTGTAAGAAATAGAAGTATTTTTCTTCGCTATGTCGTAGTTGGTCCCATAGTGAAAATTGTTTATAATCGTGAGCACTTTCACCTACTGAAATGTTAACAGTGAATTAAAAATCACATTGTGTATTACACAGATCATCAAAAAAATCTGCTTTCCTATTTAAAAAAGGAAAAAAGTATCGATAAGTATTCCATAAAATAAACGCACCTCGTTTATAGGAACTCCGTTCACTAAATCGATTACATGCAATCGAACTAGAAAATAAAACCCGTATCGAGATGGGCTCGTTACTTTAGATTTATTAGGTAATGTAAATAGTACATCCGTCTGTTTGTCCGTTCCTTAACTATGTTTGGTGACGGAATTGAGCTGTTCGCCCAAAAGGTTTGTACAAAGATTACGTTCGTCTGAAAGTCGCATTGGATCTATTGTAAAAGAAGGGAATGGTTTTACATTTTTAGTTATTTTGAAGCACTTTACACCAAGGTCTTTGGTAGTTTCTTTTTTCTCATTATCTTTGTCTTTAAAAGCGTTTATTCTGAAAGTAGACAACGTCGCAAATTGCTGTCAAATATTTCGCTGTTTTGATTAATTTGGAAATATTACTGTATGGAAATAAGAAATATGGCTAACTAGTGAACTAAACTATTGATTATGAAATGCAATAATAAATCGTAACACGTTCTACTTAGTTTTAGATGTAAAAAAATTGCCTTTTTTACACCTAAAACGGTTACAACATCAAATTTTGTGTTATAAATTGCAATTCATTATTAATTTATAGTTCACAAGTTTACGATATTTCATATTTCCATAAAGTAATATTGCAAAATTAATCAAAACAGTTAAATATTTGACGGATATTTTTGCGACGTTGCCAACTTTTAAAATGAACACTAAGTTCTACATTTTCTTTTGAGAGTGTTATATTATGTTTATTTACTTTTTTATCATTTGTTTTGCTACATCATTATTAAAATCAATATTTTTATTATCACCATCGATATAGTTATATTTTGAAAAGAGAAAGACATCACATGCATTGATGTTTTAGAACTATGATTGGCCCCTCCGATTTGGTATCTCCAACCTTTTTTCAAAATACCTAAATATTTATCACTTTATGTATTTTTATCGTACATATATAATTTATTCAGTATATCATGTGACAGTGCTTAAACAGCAGCAACAGATAATGGTTTCATATCGTCTCGTTACCAGCACTATATCAATGTCACGTTGACAAGTGCTCAATATCTGGATACCTCTCTAGCATTCATTTGTTTACAATTTTACATCATTGAAAATTTCAGATCATGTCGATCTTTTTCTATAAATCGATCTTTTTCATGTGGTTAACGACTAACCTGGTGTCAGAGTTTTTATGCCGCCCATCGTGGGCCTCTGAGTAGGCTTCATATGCCGTCGAGAAATATCTCAGGCATGCTGGTTTCCTTACCATGTATTCCTTCACCGTTTTTTAAGCAAGTGATAATATAATTATACAATACGCACATGAATTCGAAGACTCTGAGGTTTGTAAAGGTGTTTAGTTTGTCTTAGTCGAATTTTATTGTGCATTGTTTCTCAAATTTTAGCATTTTTATTTATTTTTACCTTGTAAGTCGCTTTGGAAATAACCAAATATATTTTGTAAGAACTTAAAAGTCAATTAACCTTTGAGGGAGTTTGGGAAATCTTAAATTATGATCCAAAATTAAACTTCAAAATTGGATTAGCATACAATTTATGTCACGGTCTATAAATAAAAATTAAATTATGATTTGATAATTTTACATCGTGTAATTTGTTAAATTCCTTGTAAATATTATGTTGTTTTACGACAGAAACTGGAATTTCTTGATTCAGATTTTACATAGACTAGTCAAAATCGGAATCGTATGGTATTAATAAGTCATCGTTTTAAAGTTCGTTTATCTGGTGATATATTTAAATAATTGCTGATATAACTTTTGAGTCTGCTATTCTTTGGAATTTAATTATAGTTTCCACATTTAGCTACCCTAATTCTTTGTGGATACGTAAGTATTCACAAAGAATTAGGGTAGCTAACCAATCATAGGTAAGTAGAGGTGATTTTAATCAATTTATTTACCTTCATCATAATTTATAAAAGCTCAAATGTCCGAAAGACTGATGCATCTCGATAACAATTAAAATTTTATTGTGTCTCATTAGTGACAGTCAAGCGTGTACATAAGTCAGGAAAATTTGTATATACTTAAATTAAAGTTCTTTGCATTGAGTTATATAAGTCTATGGCATCTAAGTGAATTACTTAGTAGTACTTTGATATATTCCTTCTTTAATAAATAAATAGTTTGGAAAATCCAAAAGTGCACGCCTCATACATAACACTCGTTCATAAACGAAAAAGAATTTCAAAACATAGTTTCTAACAAAAATGAACAATTTATAAACTTTTCATGAAGTCGTAATGTCAAAGACTGACAAAGATATTTACTTGGCGGTTGCTAGGCAACTTACGGACATCAAGTCAAAGGTTGGAAATATTTAGATAAAGATATTATATTTTAGTTAGTATTTTATTAATTATAATTAAACTACTTTGAATAAAACAGCCATTTTCAATAGAGTTCCTTCTACGGCTGAAACAAATGTATAAAAAAAAAATTAACTCAATTAATTGATTTTATCGCAAGCTACAATGTCTTCAGGGTTCATAAATTGACGGACAGGATTTTTTTTTCAACTATTTTGATGCTTTTTCCATTTCTGCTGCATTAAATCAATTGTTAAAAAGTACATTATTAATATCCATTTAATCATCTATACAATGGTATATAAATGTAGGTTTTGTGTACTAGCAGGAGTGTAACAATAAAAACAGTTACAGAAATGGGGCAAAAAAATTTTTTCGATCGTAGAGTACACTCTAATGCTTCGCATTAAGAGTCGTGCAATAATAGTTTGTGAACAGGTTATTTTAGATTCAACATTATTATCTCCTATACTCCCATTGTTGTTTTTCATTTTCTTTTTGTTAGTGGGTATATTTAGAAAAATGTCTCCTGTGCCACTTCTTATGGTTGATAGGTTAGGCCCGTCATCCACTGCTACTCAAATGTAACCAGTTACAAACTCAAATCACCATTAAGTTATCAAACTTGCTAAAGCGTTATTAACTAGTTTGTGATTTAACCAACCACAAACTAGTTAATAACGCGTTAGTAAGTCGCGTTGTGTACGGATCGCCATTTAGTTTACTTATTAGTGATTTGAGATTGTTGTAACAATATAGCCGAGGAACGAGTGTAAGAAAATCGCAGTTGTTAAGAATCACACGATAATCGCACAGATCACACAAATTACAATGCAACAGAAATTTGAGTTAGATCACGTGCACATTTGCTCACTGATAGCTTATTAACTAACGATTACAATCAAAACTTACGTGAACTTGCGCGGGCGCCCTCTGACGGGCGGCCGGGAAGCCACTATGGGTTGCCTTGATAATATTTAACTTCTGCCACGTAATAACACGTTACCTTTGAGTAGCGTCATGGACGATGGGCTTAAATCTTATAGTGAAACAGTGTCTTGTTTCTTCTCCAAAAAGGAACCAAACCATAAACTAAAACTCAGTCCTCTATTAAATTAGAAGTTGACATAGATCCCAGCGCCAATCTGCTCACCATTCTCGAACTCCTTTATTTTATACACAACTTTTGGCGCATTCATTTGCGTTTATTCCCGAAACTTTAGCTAGTACAAGTTTGTTTCAAAACTGCGGGTAGATGGAACTTTATTTGGTTATTTACTAAATGAGCTATTGTTTGGAATCAAACGGTTGGAAGCTCGTATCGCTCTGCGTTATGAATACTAATTTATTCATTTAGGTGTTATTTGTGATGTATTCAGAATATTGTAGATTTTTGTTCACCAGAGATAAGTAAAATATTTAGGGCAGTGCCCTGATGTCAGTTTCCCAGTATTATGTTTTGATTAATCAATCCACTTATCAGCTTTAACGTGACTTTTTGCTAAAATGGTTTGTAACAGTTCTGTACAAAATTGTATACTTAATTACATTAGACACATTTTTTTTAATTTTCATAAATACTATATGTTTGCTCCGTAAAATTATGACAAACATACAATTCCCACGTACCAAATAAAACATAAAAACAAAATATCACCTCACTAACAAAGCTGTCACTAGAAAATAATATAAGTTAGAATTTATATTTTCTGACGTAGGAACACAGAATAATGTTTTACTAAACCGCAACAATATTTTATAAAACCGGTACAAAAAAACCGGTGTTCCCTAAAACTAGTGTTACGCGAAAAGCATTAAATCATAACAAATGTCGCGTAAATTCACAAAGTTTATTTCTACAAAATCCCTTTCTTGTTCAGTAAGTACTAAATATAGTAAAGTAATAAAAGGGACTAAGAAGTCACAAAAACGATTTACAATGATATTTTTTCTTGTTTTTTTCCTTTTTGTAACTTAGTCCCGAATAATTATTATTTGTCACTCCACCTTTTCCCAGAGGTATCGTCAGAGAAAACTAAAGGTTCTAATCATCAGGAGGTAGCAACAAATTCGTTTGTTTCCTGAATAAACCGATTAGTTTAAACTCCCACAATCCTTTTTCCTTATCCCTAACCGTAAAGCCACAACTAATGGAAATGGCTTAATCCTAGTTTTGTACCGGATTCACTTTATCTGCCACAACTCCTAGGCAGTCTGTTTGTCTACAATTTAAACCGACCCACGCTTTGTCCCTTTTCTTAATTGCTAAACGCTCCTAAAATGCTCGGTACTGCTGAGTATTTTCGGAGTGATTGTAAGTGTTTTCAATTACTAGGCTTATTTTGTAATAAACACAACCATCGCCATTTTGAATTGCATGACAATGGAGAAAACATTTGTTGTTAAAATATTACTTCCATGACTGAGCTTTATGTTAATAAAATCCATCTTTCTGCTACAAAAAATAAGCCACCTTTTTTATATGTATGAATCATCTTTTATTGATTTTGATTCCCATTTTATCTTTTAAATAAAGTCACTTGAAAAGAGCAAACATTTCAATTCATTCTGGTGGGAATAAAAAGGCACAATGAACGATTTGATATATCGGATTTGGTGAATAAAGATGGAAGACCGGTTATAATTCAATTAAATACATTTATTTTTTCCTTATTTTTTGTAGCTTCCTGAAAGCTTTTAAAAGCACACATTCATACAAAACCAAGAAATATCGAAAACATTTAATTCGGAACAGAAATATCTAAAACGCTTTTGTTCGGTAAGTGGCTTTTATAAAATGGGTTGCTAAAAGCAGTAACGGAAATGAAATTGATATGTAAAAACGATTGATTTACAATCATGTAAGAATCTTCTTCTAAGTTATTTCGGTCTTATACCATTCAGATTTAGGATCTGATAAGTAGTTTTAAGTATAATCGAAATTAAAGTTTTTCATAGGACATTAATTTTCACCGTTTAAGTAACAATGTAATCCGTGTCCTTTACTGTTCAGCTTATAATATTTTATTTTGTCCATGGAATAAAATTCTTTACCGAATAGAAGGGATGGAGACCCAACCTTTGTTTACATTGTAAATAAATGGACTGACCCGGAAACTTCTCACACCTCGCGATCCCAACTGGAATACTGTTTTATTTTTGTTTAGAATGAAAGGGAAAATAGTATGTAGGTAATTGAAATGTGAACATAAGGATTTAGTTACTGTTTTTTATTTTTGAATTTCATAAAAATGTCGTCAATGAGTCTAGATTATGTTAATTTGCTATTTCGGATTTTGTCATCCAACGTTATGATTACGACCAAGCTTATATTATTTTTTGTTTCTAGTATACAAACTTCGTTTTATTTCAAATTAAAATCACTCGCCTACTTTCACAACAGTTAATAAAATTATAAACAAAATTCTAAACTACACTGCAAACTGATATTATCCGCAGCCCAGTTCCATACTCCATTTTCTTCTCCACGGTAAACTTTTATCTTGGACAAACTTTTATCTTTTACTTACAAAAACAATAGCTAAAGTGTTGCACTAACCGCGTTTTACACAACTTGCTCTAAATTGCCTGCTACTACCGCATCGTTGGAACTTTTGAATGGACTACCCGGACTTTCACCAGAACGTGTTCAGAGGTAGAAAGAGGCTCTAAAACATGGTCCTATGTTTTCGCACCAAAAGTTTTGCTGGTATATCTCCTACACTCTGTTATGTCCGTCCAAAAATTTGCATTCCCTAAATGTAACTTAAAAGTTAGTAATCATCCTGAAATATTTGAAACTATTATTATAAAAGTATGAAAAACTATTATCATAGGTATTATTTTTTTGTTAAATATAAAGCAAAAAACAAATAGGAAGCTCTGATTATAAGATGAAGATGATAATTATCTCATGTATAAAGTTTCGTAACGGAATAGTTCTGGCACGGCTCCATATCAACACCACAATCAAGCTCTAATTTTATTCGTCGACGTGTTAAGTTCCCGTTTTTAGCGTGAAACAAAACAAATTCTAGATACTACACTAAAGAGCTGGTCTACACTCTCTATCTATTAAACTAAGCCCCACTTTTGTTCTTTGGATTAAGGATATCATAAATGGCTATCTATTCTGTTGAAAAAGACCTTTACCTATTAAATTAAGTCCAATTGTCCTACAAATTTCTCCTTTTACTTTCTGAAGTAAAAGTTATTATGTCCTGTGGCTAGGTTTCGGTAATATATCTATTTGGAACTATGGGCACCAATTGTAAAATCATTACCTTTCTTAAATTTCAATAGGTACCCTCAAATTGCCTTAGTATTAATCAAATCAATACTTTTCTTGCCCACAGGGTCTGGAAATCAAAGGTCAGATGGTGTTCTGTTCTGAATCGGATTCTCTTCTCTTCGTGGGTTCTCCTTTCCTCGATGGACTTGAGGGTCTTACTGGCAGAGGTCTCTTCATTTCTGATATACCTCTGCATGACGCCACGAGAGATGTCATCTTGGTTGGGGAACAGGCGAGAGCCCAGGTAAGAATAGTAGTAATTTTACTTTGATTGTTATTTCTAAAAAGTTTGCGAAAGCTACCAAAGACATTATTTTAAGTATAAACCAATTTTCCCTAATTACAAAAGTTGACTGATAGTTGACCTTCCTTTTTGTCGAGCTTTCGATGCAAATCATATTTTTAGTTAACAATAGTATAGTCATAAATCAAGATTTTTTGCATGATAGTGAACAGAATTTATGAATGGTACATTCCATATTCATGAGGGCACATACGGTCAATGAAATACAACATAACTTTGTACCAAAGTGTGACTACAGAAAAAGTTATACCTACCAAAATTGCAACTAAATATACTCAAAGACACGTATGAATACAACGATCTGCTTTTACGACATAGTATTTCAAGAATTACCAAAGAATATCAAAAGCTTCACTAGCATCCGTTTAGAAGTAGTTTTAAAACACCCGTTTGAAGTTTCGCACTTGTTGATCGTCTTCAAGTCCAATGTCTACAGCAGAGTGCTTGAAACTTGCTTTGTTGAAGCAGGGGCTCGAGTTCAAGATGACGATGATTTTTATTTTTTTTATTTTTCGTATTAGCAGTGCAGTTGATTTAGATTAATTGGAAAAATTCAAACTTAGGCAAACAAAACTTGGAATACTCGATTAATTCTAGAAAAAAACCAAATTATGATAATGATTGTGGCGAAAAAAATCTGGACACTAAAGTTCTGCAAATTCACATGAAAGCTTTAATGAGCAAGTCTCTTTTCAAAAACAAAAACTAAGAGATTTCTTCAAAAAGCCAACGTCACGCGGTATTCCCAGGCGGTCACCCATCCAAGTACTAACCACGCCCGATGTTGCTTAACTTCGGTGATCGGAACGAGAACCGGTGTTCTCAACATGGTATGGACGTTGGCGACAGTGCAACTGAAATTACTCTTTACTATCGGTGCATTTGGCACCTTTCCAACTACGATTTATTTCTGTACTTAACTATTCATTGAACATCAATGCAACTATATGTAACTACGTGCACCTGCTTTTCTCAAAGAATGGCAGACGTATACCTAGATAGCTATAGCAGTACGCCCACATTACACCAGTTATATAACCCGGCACAAATCCAGACTCTGGGCTGCTACTGATAATTCCTGATGTTAAAATAACAATTAGCCCAGCTTGGGGATGGAGCTCTGCATATCCCCATACTCAGTCGACCTTGAGCCCAGTAGACCAACGACTTCCTCGAAATTCTCGACTGCCTCGTTGGCGTAGACTTACAGAAAAGATATGTCGCCATGAGAGTATAACTTTAAGCTAATTATTCTTTTATTTTCAATCAGGACGGACTCCGAAGACGCATGGATAAACTAAAGAATTCAATAGAAGAAGCAAGCAAAGCTGTTGACAAGGAAAGACAAAAGAATGTCAGCCTTCTGCACTTAATATTTCCCCCCCACATAGCCAAGAGACTGTGGTTAGGTAAGTTTGTAAGTCAATTATCTGTTCGTACACTTTGAAATTGATTTATGTATGGTTTAATTTAAGTACGCACTATGTTTGATTAAAGTTTCCTTCCTGGGAATTGAAGTGAGTTAGGCGTTAGCGGGAATTTAGCGAGTCAATCTTGTTTCGAAGTGGCGTCCTGTGGCGTAGTTTACTTGTGTTTTAAAGGTTATTTAGTAAGTTCTAGGACTAGAGTTTCTTTATTATCATTGTTTGAGGTTTTTGTCTCTCATTATATTTATAAGCTCCTAGTCTTTTATGCAAAGTTTTCTTCTTTTCGTTTCGATACAACGACTTACACGTACGAACCGTCGTACTTGTACGTCGTTGTTGATGTACCGTCATCTATACTGTTTGGACCCAGTAGATCTATTAGTAAATCCATTCCTATTACTTATTTCATATCAATGGCTTTATCATTCTGAACTCTAAAACATGCAACAATGAAAGTTGACCTACATTACATTGTTCAAGTGCCTAAATATAGATCCCAATCTCGATCCACACGTAAGCACTTAAGATTGGAGCCCTTACTTCCACGAACCCTTATTACGGTCATAAACCAAAACTGAGGCGTCCCATTCACTCAGTCACATTTGTTTTGACACGACGAATTCCGTGACGCACCCAGTATCACGCAATATCACGCAATTTTGTCATGTTAACTGACTGATGTTGATGTCAAAATGCTTACAAAACCTTATTTCGAGGAATATTGTCTGTTGAGAATTTTACTCGGAATAATTTGTCTAACTAGTCTGCGTGGGTTTGAGTTTAAGTGTCATATAAAAGCGAATTATTATGATGCTGAATAAGTAAAAGTTTTGCTGGTATTGTGACTTTTATTGCTTCGTTGTGACTTGGTGTAATAAAATGCTCAGACGTTCTTATTTTGATGCTGATTTAAGCCTCTGTATTAAAAGAGTGGAAGAGCTGGTGGCTAAGTAATAACAGCCGCACGGGTCAATCCATCAGGTTAAGCTATGATTTCCGGGATTGGTTCGTGGAGTGACCATCTTTACATAACGAGAATCCTCCGTGCCCCGGAAAGCACGTTTACCCGTTGGTCCCGGTTGTCGTTCGTGGATCTTTGACAATTGTTACGGGTCGTCAGACACTAGAAAGTTTGACAACTAGTCTTACCAAAGCAGTCGCTCCATGTAAAATACTGGTATTCAGCTGCACCCAGTTAAACTGGAAGCCGATCCTAACATAGTTGGGAAAATGCTAAGCAGATTGATAAGATTAAAAGAGTCCTTTTACATTGAAAAAAAAAAACAAGCAAACGACATTGAATTTAAGAAAATGCCATCACCAACGCTATCATTCTTTACGTGTATGTTATTTCTAGTCTTACCAAGGCAGACGCGCCATTTAAAATACTGGTATTCAGCTGCACCCGGTTTTATTGGAAGCTGACCCTCACATAGTTGGGAAAATGCTAGGCAGATTGATAAGATTAAATAGACCGTTTCATTGAAAAAAAAAAAACTAGCAAACGACATTGAATTTAAGAAAATGCCATCACCAACGCTATCATTCTTTAGGTGTATCCTAAAGCCAAGCTACGCATATTATTTCTACGTTGATTACTATCCTGTAAAGTACCGCAACTGCGGATAATGACGTCACAACGACACGATAAAGCCAGTCATCACCATGACATAACACCCACTATAGTTTATTATATGTACACTATTATATTATCCTCCTTTATACCATGTCACACGCCTTTCACCACCACAACGGGGTTGTAAACCATTGTTAGTAGGCACACACATTAATTACTAACTTTAATCGAGCTTTGAGTGTGCACTTCGCAAGACAGGTGCGCCCAACTTTTATAATTCCATTAGGTTATAACGGCTTGGATGAATAATTAAAGAGGATTAATTGTGATGAATCACTTCATGTAATAGGTTGTGTGTGTTCAGGTAGGAGGCTCAAGTGCCAGGAATCTTTTACATATTAGTATAACCAATCTGTTGGATAAATTATCTTGTTTAAAACAGAATTCTGGTTTTGAAGTCATTTTGGGTCTTCTAATATTACTATTATAAGCCTATGTTGTCCCACTGCAGGGCAAAGGCCTCCCTTCCCTCTTTCCACTTTTCCCGGTCTACTGCAATTGCGGGCCAATCCTTTAAGAAGGTGTCCAGCACATCCTGCCATCTCTTTCTGGGAAGTCGTTTCCTGTTATTTGGGATCCACTGAGTGGTGATTTTTGCTGCTCCGACATGCGACAAATGTGGCCAGCCCAGTTCCACTTTAGTCCAGAAACTGTGCAGCCAACGTCCGCTATTTGTATTTTGGAACGAAGTGTAGAGTTCCTAATGCGGTCTGTCAGTTTCACACCTAGTATGCTTCGTTCCATAGCCCGTTGGCAGACTCCAAGTGCGGACTTTTGACGCTTTGTAAGAGACCATGTTTGCGCTCCGTAGGTGAGGGTGGGAAGAATGCACATGTCCATGAGCTTTCGTTTTAGTGAAAGCGGGAGTGGTCCTTTCATGAGATGTTTCATCGACTTATAGTTCTTCCAGGCGTTTTCTGTGCGTCGAGCAACTTCCGGGTCTATAGTTTTTTTTTTAATGTATCATCTCTGTGTTTAGTATATTTTCTTGTTAATCACATCATGGTTTTATCCTACATGTGGAGATCGAAGTAGTTGAAGGACAACTAAACAGCATTATATGCGCCATTGTAATTTTGAAATCAAGGTGTCTGACAGAATGTACTATCGAAGAACTTCATATCTAAGCAGTTTGAAAACAAAATCCCGTGAACACGATGACCACATCTGTTACCGACCCGGTTCTATAGTGACCGATCGCTGCAAGCAAAAATAGTCCTTCCGGTGTATAGATATTAACTTCTTCGTTGGTACTATCGCAGACACGCATATATTATCTGAACACCGTAAGGACTACTCTTGCTTGCAGCGCTCGGCCGCTATAGTAACGCTTACCTACGAAAAAAAAGGGTCTGCGCACTGGATTTTGTTTTCAAAGTGGTTAGATATGAGTGACCGCGATAGTACCTACTATGATGTTGCTTGATGTTAATGAAAACAAACAAGCATAAACTTAAAACACGCACAAAACTGATTTAACTCCTAACTATTACTTTCTCAATAAAACTATTCCTTTCAAAGGTGAGAAGATTGAAGCTAAAAGCCACGATGACGTCACAATGCTGTTCAGCGATATAGTTGGCTTCACGTCAATATGTGCCACAGCCACGCCAATGATGGTCATCGCCATGCTTGAAGACCTGTACAGCGTGTTTGATATCTTCTGTGAGGAGCTGGATGTTTATAAAGTAAGTGATCTCCAGTATTTTTATAGTTATTGTACCTCTGTTTTTGCATCACTGTGAAAATCAGAGTGATCTTTATACTCGTTGAAATAAGGTTGCTATTGGGTTGCTACCAAAATCACAATACAAGTCTGTCAAAATCAAAGTCATCTTTATTTTCGGTACAGTAAGGTTGCTATTGGGTTGCGTCTGTCAGAGGTAAAATAACTTTGAAAGGACAAGACCGATAGATATTTTGCAAGACAATTTTGCAGGTTTAATGGCTACTACACACATGCCGGCGGCTTGCCGCGCGGCACGTGCTTCCGGCTTTTGCGCCTTCATTTCCTTTGCGTTTGTTTGTGCGGCTTTGTGCGGCAGTGCCGGCGGCCATGCCGGCGGCACTGTGTGTAGTAGCCATTAGTGAGCAATGTCAAATGTCAAATAAACCTGCAGTTTTCCCATTGCACAAAATATGAGAAAGGTATACTAAGACTAACATAATGAATGTACTTCTATTACTACAGTACACAATTCTACCTCACAGTCGTTAAAAACCCTACATTCTCATGTTACAAGCTGAAGACTGTTGGAAAATTGCTCTCTTAGAAATTCAAATTAACCTAAACAGCTCCATAATTTGAAACAAGGAGCATACAATTACCGTTAGTAATTAGAATGAAATTCTGCCTGTTGGAAACAAAATACTTCAATGGCCGCAGCCAGTTGGTAGTCCGTTCGTTCTGAAGGAGTTTCGTAGATTTGAAGCGTTCGTTCATTCACCTTTGTTTTGGTTCACGATTCTCTGATAATAATGATTTATTCTTATTTTTATTTTCTCGTTCGACACACATTATTTGACTAAAGTAACCAATAGATACTTTTTTAAACAGATTTATTTGTGAATTATTTTAAATCATAAATCTTATAGCACATAGACGAGTCAACCGTTCGCTCAGTTTTCGTCGTCACGAAGCTCGCACAAAAAGTGAACTCACCGTCGCTCGGTTGACGGCCATTTATCAAAATGATAACCATAGAGAACATATTATTTGTCGAATAATAACATCGATAGCAATTTAACTTTTCCTACAACTTTTCAATATTAAAACGTTAACACAAACAAGACAAAAAGAAGTAAGTTCCAAAAAATTCCAACATAATTTTAGAAATTATGTACTCGTATAACTATGGTGATATAATTTTCTTCGAATAAACCAATTTTTCGGGTTAAGGTATCTGTTTGTCAGAAGTATTTGTATCAAAATCATTTTTTAGCGTAGTATAATCCTTAGGAACAATTAATTTAATAAAGTTGGTACTGATAAATTCCAGACGGAAAAACCCAATAACCACTTTGCACGACCCGGGAATCGAACCCAAGCCCTCATGCTCAGCAGTAACGCTTACGACCACAGACCAACGAGTCAGTAACAAGGAACTGTCTCTATTAAATTACCTTATCGTTACAAGTGCTTTAAAACCGTTCAACCCCTGATCAGAAATATTGATTTTACTGACGAGGTGACGACGTAAATATTAATCCGTCTTTCATCCTCGTTGATGAAACTTAAGCTTCAACAGCTTAAATTAATTATAAAGTTATTATTACTTCTTATCGTATCCTTTATCCATAAATTTCAATATAAATATGTAGTGCAATATATGTAGTATGTGAATGTAAATAGTTAGATGTGTAATAATTGTAATTGTTAAAAATAGAGCAGTGGTGGTTAGTGGTAATGGCCGCAACTTACGAGTTGTAGGTCGTACGTTCGAACCCACGTTCGAACACAAGGCACTTTACTTTGTGTAAATCATTTCATCACCACTGCTCTCAAAACGGTGAAGGAAAACATCGTGAAGAAACCGGCATGTCCTAGAACCAATTCGAAGACATGTGACATCTACCGACCCGCACTGGTCCCGCGTGGTGGATTACGGCCCACTCCCTCTCACCGAGAGGAGGTCTATTTCCCAGCAGTGGGAACATTATAGGCCGATTATGATAATAATATAGTTTTTATCTGTAGTTAAACATTGAGGGCACACGAGGTTTTCCTCTTCGAGGTCACTGCGATATATGCCTTAACTTAAAAAATCAGCACTGGTTTTCTTTGTGTTTTTATGACGTAAAACGCGCGTCTAAATAACACTATGTGCATAAAGCCCTAAAACAACCCGTCAGTATATTGTAAAAAAATTAAAATTTTATTCCATTTTGCAAAAATGTTCTATCAAACAGGTTGTCAGGGACATCGACGCGAAGCCGGTTACCATGGATTCACTACATGATTCTGAACCCCCCTGCGTTGAAATTTTTCGTCGGATAATTTTGAAAAAATCAGCTAATCCATACATTTTGACCGCTTCAGTATTTTTCTATGAAACAGCAGATTTTTTTTTAAATAACCGACGATTAATTTCAACGCAGGTGTGTTCAGAATCATGTACTGAAGCCATGGTAGCGGGCTTCGCGTCGATGTCCCTGACACCCTATACATATACGAGTATTAATTTCGTTTTTAAATTCTGTGTACCTAATCTCTCAAAATTTATGTTGAGAACCTGATCTTTTATTCCATTCTAAAAAGACAAACCTTCAAGTGTCTACCCATCTGTTGCTTTATCTTTTTTAAATTAAAACTTCAAACAGATTTTAATCAAGTGACACCGGAGAAAAGCTTTGTAGACCAAATAATACAAACAAAATAACACTGGTAGTGATCCGTGCTCTAATCTAATAATAATTAAGACATAATTATAATTACTGTTCTACGTAATTAATAGTCGTTTACAGAGGATAATTTACTCTTGTTATTAATCTGCTTGAAGGATGTCGGATAATATAGAAGCTTTGTTTTAATGAAAATGTATTAATAAATCTTTGAAGATTCTGCGTAAGAAATTGGAAGGCTCCGAATTTTACCTAAAATACCTACTGATTATGATGATTTTAAATTTTGTTAAAAGTAACTCTGTGCTGGGACCGAATCGAGTCCAACTCAACCAAAAACAAATATGACCGGACACTACCAAACCTGTTCCGAGATACTAACTTGGTCAAGTTTATTTTGAACGCACACACATCAAAAAAAAAAATTGTAATCAGTTTGAAAAATCTTAATTTTTTTTGTTATGGTAGACTAAATTATAATTTCTTCTACTTTTTAGATTCTTTCAGGCAGTGTATTAAAAAAAAAAAGAAAGACTTTTTCTTGATAAAGAATATTTAAAAAATATATCAGCTTTTGCTAGTGATCACAAACTTTTTTTGATGTGTGTATTTATGTGTTCGCACTATTTAGTTGGCATATCCCAGAACCAAAAATTCGAAGACATTGTGACATCCGTCAACCCGCACTGGACCCACGTGGTGGATTATGGCCCACTCCCTCTCACAGAAAAAATAAATATTCCCACTGCTGGGACACAGGCCTCCTCAGGACTGTGTCCCAGCAGTGGGAATATTTAACGCTGATTATACTTATGTACTATTTGGTTATGGGCCTTTGCTCAAGCTCATTTATCAGACAAATCTTGTAATGGCTGAAAGGTCAAACAATTCTCAAAATTTTAACTTAAAAGACATCAATCAATCTACTGTAAATTTTTCATTCTACAATATTCTCTGTAGGTTGAAACAATAGGCGATGCATACTGCGTGGCGAGCGGGCTACATCGTAAGATCGACACGCACGCGCCTCAGATAGCGTGGATGGCACTGCGCATGGTGGAAACATGTGCGCAGCATTTGACGCACGAGGGGAACCCTATAAAGGTATGTTTTCCTTCTTCTTTTTTGTGTGGTTAGTGATTAACCTGGTGTCAACCTTATGTCGTGTTTTTATGTGGTCCATGGGCCTCTGACTGGGCATCACATTCCGTCCAGAAATATCTCTCGGGCATTACTCACTATGTTTGCCTGCACCGTTTATGAAGTGATGATTATACAATACGCATAATAACATACTAAATACGATCCAGCCTGTCTCTTGCTGCTCTCCCCTGGCGACGCCCTAAGCCGAGGTCCGTACTCCACAGAGCCTTAGCGTGTAGTCGCTTAGTTTTTAAGTTTTATGCCCTGTCTGGAGGTCTTAATTTATTGAGGCACTCACAGGCAAGCCCGGTGAAGCAGCCAACAACCTCCTAGGTTGACCTGCGAGACGTCACAAATAAAAAACCAAAAAAAAATTATAACACTAGTCTGAAGAGGTACCTAGTTAACTTTGATTTTATTGGTTTCGATACTACTATCTACTCTATTATATTTATTTGTATAGTTAGTATAGTTAGTTAGTCATTGTTTTTTTGTACGTAGTGTAAATAGTTTTAATTGTGTGAAATATATTTTATAATGTAGATATCGGAAAAATTTAAACTTAAACTTCCATAGATACATAAATATCTACTCTGAAAAGTCTTCAAATCATGGGCACAAAACCAAAAACAGTTACTAAGTCATTAACCTAAAATTCTTCAGTAATCCAAGTTGAATCGAGCCCTAAGAAATGCCTTTACTAGCATAATTTATCTTACCTTAAATAATACGTATCTAGCGCACTGCTAGCAATCGCTTAACTATTACCAAGAGAGCAATAAAATATTTGAGATAACTATTTACGTATAAAATTAATAATATTATGCTTGGTTAGTTTTAATTTAATTGTAATGTATAATACAATATACAATCTAACACTAAAATATATTTTATGTATAAAGTAAAAAAGTATAAAAAATAGGGAAGAGATCATTAAGCATCAAAAAATATGTCTGCCTCGCTGTAAGTGCCCAAAACGCTGGCAACGTTGTCCCGTTGAATGGCAATGCTGATTCGTTGACCTAAACATTGGCCAGCCCTCGGTCACTTCAAGAGTCCCAGTGTTTCAACCCCAAAAGGCTCAAACATATTGCTCCCAATAAGGTTGTTATATTTGCGCCGTTTGAGGTTTAAAATATGTAATATGAGGTAAAAATATATACATAGTAATTACTCTCTACGCTCCATCAAGTACGGTAGTACGTAAAAAAGATGAAGGCAAAAATAATATCAGCATGAAAAATCAACAAAAAACTATTGTCTCTATGATATAATACAACGAAAATTCTTCAGTGTTTTTTACCTGTCAACATGAGTCAACATTTCATTTTAATACTAATGAAAGCACGGTGTGAAACTATAAAGATGGCGGTTGTGTACCCACGTAACCTATTTCCCTCAAAGAATCAACAGTTTGCCTCAGAACGTAAACATCTACGTTTACCTTCACCTCACACATAAAGTTGACGGAAAGCATAATCAAAGTTTTATACACTTTCCGTAAAAGAAATTAATCTTTCTAGTTTTATGTTTCACAAATTCTTTTTGAATTTGATTAGGTATTTATTTCAGGCTGTAACACATAGCACACACACACACAGCTGTATACATTCATAGATTATAATAATTTTGGGCAATGGAGATACTTTTTTTTTTTTTAGGTGGGAATTCATTAAATTACTTTCCTCGCTCTGGGCGGAGCGGAAGGGTGTGTCAGACTCTTACTGACTAAAATCCACCCGTGTTCCTTCCCTTGCCTTGCCGGGGGTACGGTTTCCTCTTAGGACTTCCCGCAACCCCGGTAGGCATCGGCCCTAGCGGACCCCGTCAGTTTTGCTGACATCTCTTTAAGGCGCGCGTGGAATACGACGCGCCGTCGACCCAGGCCTGGTCCTTATCGGACGGCGAGCTGCCCGTTGCTCTCCGTCCGCAAGCCCGCGCCTACGGTGGCCGGAAATCGGCCACCAATTCCCGACGCCCGGCGCCTAGGGCGTCTCCTACGGCGCATATTTTAATACAGGCGTAATGTAAAATGTTATGTTTGTTTTAGACAATGCCTATTTAGCCTTTTCATGGAAGATAACATAGAATATTAACGACTGTCTGAAAACGTGTTTTCAAATGGACCCTCCATTGCCCAAAATTATCATAGTCGACCTACAGGTACCCATATTTTTACAAGTATTACTTACATAATATTTTTTGTGTACATTTCGGCAATAGTGTTCAAGTCCCATGTAATAGGGGGGCAAGTCTATAGCCATCACCAGGCCCTGGTCTTTAAGAGCAAACTTATTGTTTCTGTTTATAGAGTTTTTTAAATAAGACATAATACAAACATTTCAGGAAAAATCTATAAAAGTTATCTCAATACTTTAAAACAGTATTAAAATGGTTTAACGTTAGTTTTATGGATTATTTCATATTTTTATTGTTGCCGTAAAATATTTAGGTATTATTTTTATTTTAGGTGCATTTCAAGCTATTTATGCGCAGGAGAATATTATTTTATATTTTTGATAGTGTTTGAGTTGCAATTTTAACGATACCTGCACCAACTTAAATACATATTTACGCACCAAAATTGTGTTACCATACCTAAAAATAAAATATAAATTATTAAAATATTTTATATTACATAATAATTAAATATCTTGATAAAACATAACAATACGTTATCTAGTGTACAGCGCGGAATTTATTACTCACAAAAAGTTTGTTGGTTAGCATTGACAACAAAACCAACGTTTGTCACTAAATTGTTCTACACTTTATATAATTAAATTCTTTATTTTGGACTACACACACAAGTACACATAATCCATATAGTATTAGTAATGTAGCGGTTAGACCGCCACATACAAACTACGAAGCAAAAAGACATGACGTCACACAATTCCTACATCGCGCAGTTAGAGTTTACCGAGCGAAAAACATAGATAAGACTATCCGAAATCAACTTATGGGCAGTTGCCCGCCAGACATAACAACCCGTCTGGTTGGAGGATCCTCCCTTTTCTATGGTGGATGAGTGAACTTTACACCCTGTTCCTCATACCCCTAAAGTAACAATGACTTTTACTTTTACAAACTGAAACAACTGAAACTGACGTAGCCCAACACACTTTGGTACGTGCCTCCGTACCCAGTGCCTTAAAAAGGGACTGTCAACTTTGTCTTACAGTGTTTTTAGTTAGTGTTTAGTTTTTATGCGACATAAACTAAAACCCTTCAGCAGACACTCCAGAACGCTACGAGCTACGATCCTTACATACTCCTTTTGCCTCGTTTACGTTCATACATCTGGTCATACATGCTTGCCGGTTGCGAGTACTACGCACCTGTCCTTTCTAAAGAACATCACCAATGCCCAATACCAATATGTCCTCGTAGGACTTCCCCTCCCGGCGTCTACACTCACATCTGACTAGTAATTCGCTTTTTGTTATTCGCCTTTCATTCATACTTTCAATAATCATTATATTCAACCAGTAATTAGCATTATTTTAATTAAATATTTTAAATCAATCAGTACTACCAACACTAGACATAAGTTGTTTTCTAATACTAACACAATATGGATCATTGTTGTCCGAAATAAAGGAATTTTAATTTAATTTAACTAACACTCGTCAGCTGTAATTTCCTTAATTAAATATAAGGAATGTCGATAAAACATTTTTGTGTGCCCGTCAGGTAGATTATTAATAAATAATGGACACGTATTTTTTCTTTTTTTACGTAATCAAAAGATTACGGCAATACATCGAGTTAAAATGTGGCATTACGTCACACCCCGGTAGATTTTATACTGACTTGTGACGTAGCGAGTCCCCACTCTCCAACTTTAATGCGTTTTATCTAAACCATTTTTTATTTAATATGATAAAGGGAAAAATACTTGTCTAATATTTTTTTATTATCTGACTAACGGACTAAATAGTTTCTCTAGTCAACATCCATATTCCTTTTGATGATGACCAACAATACTTGCTTCAAATAATTTCCTTATCTTTACATGTAAGTAAAAAACTGCCCTAATAATACTGTTACTCTTCCTAGATGCGCATAGGCCTGCACACCGGGACCGTCCTCGCTGGAGTGGTTGGCAAGACGATGTTGAAGTACTGTCTGTTTGGACACAACGTCACGCTTGCCAACAAGTTTGAATCCGGCTCTGAACCTTTGAAGATCAATGTCAGCCCTACGACTTATGAGTAAGTTATTAATTACATTACTTAGTGGGTCGAATTTTCAATTTTCAAACTTTTATCCGAGGAATTAAAACTGACAGCTGTTGTATATATAGAAAAATCGACCCTTAGCGCGCCAGAGTTTTGATTATAAATTGATCATTATAGGTACACACGGCTACATACAAGCTATACATTTTCAGTATAACCTGATCTCTAATTGTACGGAAATCCTATACAATGCGAGATTAGCTTATACTGGAAATGTATAGATTTATATGTAGCCAAAACGGTGAAACTGTGGCATAAAGATGTAGGTGTGGGCAGTGGTATCGACCGACTTACGAGTTGTAGGTCGTGTTCTCTCAAAACGGTGAAAGAAAACATCGTGAGGAAACCGGCATGTCTTATAACCAAAAATTTGAAGACATGTGACATCAACCCGCACTGGGCCCGCGAGATGGATTATGGCCCACTTAATCTCACTGAGACGAGATCTGTGTCCCAGCAATAGGAACATTATAGGCTGATTATGCTTATACAAGTATCAGTGACAGAGACAAAGCTCTAAAAACCTGAACTTTTATAAAAAATCGATCATCAATTAATCAACACAGCCTGTCGCAGTTCACCGCTGGACATAGGCCTGTCCCAGGTTGCACCACAACACCCTATCCTCTGGCTTTGGTATCCAGTCTGTCCCAGCCACCTTTTTAAAGTCATCGGTCCATCTAGCTGGGGGGCGTCCCACTCTACGCTTGCCGATACGCGGTCTCCACTCCAAGCCTCGTCTTCTCCAACGGCCATCGGCCCTTCGACAAACATGGCCAGCCCACTGCCACTTCAGCTTGCTTATCCTGCAAGCTATTTCGGTAATTCCAGTTCGCTTCCGAATAATTTCATTTCTGATTGTATCCTTCCAAGAAACTCCGAGCTTAGCCCGCTCTTTAGCGCGCTGAGCGAGCTTGAATTCGTGGACCAGCCCAACTGTCAGAGTCCGTGTTTCGACACCGTATATCATAACGGGAATAGAAATATTCCAATATTCGGTGGGCTATAATTTACGACTGGGTTATACTGTACTCTGCATAAAATCGATTGGCCAATTTGTAACAATGATGGCCGCAAACTTGCCTTGAATTCGAAATGCTCGACCACTACCCAGATCAGGTGGAATTCTATTCACGGCTCGAATTACGGCAATGGATCTTAGCAAGACAGATTGGCATCTTAATGTTGTGCAATATTCCATCATGGAAATTGGTCTAGTACTGCCAGTGCCTAAAGGTGTGCTTACAGGGCCGATTTTGTCAGCATTTTAAGAAGGTTTCGCCAACAGTTGCCGGCACGGCGATACTGGGAAATATAATTGCTGGAACAATCGAGTTAAGTTCCTAAAAATTGCTCCAAATTGTTTTTGCTATAACAGGTACTTCTCATTTCTTTGTGTCAACTAATATCAAAATTAATAGAAAAAGAGGTAGAATTAATGTTAATTTTGGAGTTGACGGTGGCGTTATTGATTCTAATTCGACCAATATCTCTACCGTCAAGAATTTAGCAATATAAATTGTTCGTGTAACCACATCTTAAATAATGCTTCTATGAACGTACTCTGAAGATAGATACTAATCCAGGAGAGTGTTTGGTACATCCTTCGATGCACTAGAATAATTTCCTTTAACAGGTACTGAGCTGGACTGATTGCAGTGCCTTTGATCAATGTACACAATGCGTTTCAAAATGGATGAATAGTGAATATACAAGTAGATACCTACTTGCTAGTCTGGTATTGAAAATAGATGTGAAATTTTTTATACAAGGTGGAGACGACAATATAACAAAAAAATTAACGGCGTGTCCCTAATGATGTTCCCATTCTGTATACAAATTTTTTATTGAAAATATTCAATAGTTTAGTCAATAAAGCTCGGCAAAATCCATAGTCGGCTCGGGTTATTTTGTTTATCCACCCCAAAAATCGACCCTAAGGTGTATATTCGGAAACGTATGCCCGAGAATCCAGCCTAGGCCTAGTTCGATATACGGAATTTATAGGCTTAGGGTGGATCCGGCTCACATTACATTTAATTTGTTTGAGAAACTCGTTTTTTTTTTTCGAATCTAGGATTTATTTGACAGTTCCAAAATACTCTTAAACATTAGTAGTGCCAGTATTTAAATTTTTTGTTGTATTGTAGTCTCCACATTGTATAAGACAGTTAATGAACTATACCAAATTTAAAGTCGCTTTAATAAAAAATACCATTTCCCTTTAATTATTCGTTAGAAAAACAATTTCCTCGAACTAAAAAGGGTTAATTATTATTTTGCGTAACACTAGGTGCTGTCAAAAAGGCACTTTTTCATAAAAATTCATTGCAGAGTTTCTGTTATGATCCATTAGTTCTTGGCGTGAAAGGGGTGTGTACTTTATGACCTCACTGGCATACATTTTTTAAGGGTGTTATATGGGCGTATGAAAAATTTATGATATGACGTGCATACATAACCTACTGGAATTTATTTTGGGGCGGATTTTCCGGTTACACCTATGTCTTTAACTACATACATATTTATGTACATACTGTGGCTTTTCGTGTCTGATAACGTGTATGACATATATATGAACAAGTTTTTTGTCCGGAATTAAATAGTGCGATATCTATTAAAACTTCGAACGTGACAAAAGGGTTTTGGAATAAGAAAGAAAGAAAGAAGAAAGAAAAATAGGTTTATTCATCACAGAAACACATAAACATATAAACACATAAACATAATATATAGAATAAATTAATTAATACGAGCATTTCGCCAGTCAACGAATAGACACGTACTTCAAATCTCTGCTATGCGGTCGAAAATGATGGATGGCTTGTCCCAGCCGTGCACGACTGTCGAGATCACTGCTGTCCTTCAAGATGGATAATGCGTAGAGGGATAATTGGCGCACCTACCTCCTACCTCTTGGCACCTTCAAGGTTGTTAATGGAATCGGAACTGACTCGAATTACTATCTTAATTCGGAACAATTTGTCACTGATTCGGATTAAGATTTGATTATACTCCATTTATACTCCAAAGTTTTTTTTTTTGGAAGCGTTTATTTGTTTTATGTATTTTTGTTGAATTTAAACATTATACACATTTTGAGGTTTATTAAACTTGGCTTAAAGTTAAATGACGTTCAAACGTCAAAAATGTATGCTTAAACAGTCGCTAATCATTACTTAACTTTGAGCAGCGCTTATAAATGAAGCCCTATAAGCTAAGCAAGTTTTCCATCCATAAAATTTTTGAATCAAGGACGCCTCGAATTAATTTTGAAACTTGATTTAGGTAGGTAATACAAAACTTTACCGATGTTTCATCAAAGAAAATATTCTCGTCATCCTACGCTTCTACTTTCACTATAAAGGCACAATTCTAAAATACCACAATTACTCTATAAAGTAGCTCTTAAGGGAATAACGAGTACAGTCAACAAAAGAGATACAAGTACGGATTAACAAATACGGATTTTGTTTTTTCTTTTTAGGGTTCCGTACCTCAAAAGGCAAAAACGGAACCCTTATAGGATCACTCGTGTGTCTGTCTGTCTGTCCGTCTGTCACAGCCAATTTGCTCCGAATCTAATGGGCCGATTAACTTGAAATTTTATACATATATGTATTTCTGTGACCCAAACACGAATGTGAAACGAAAATAAATGATTTTTGAATATGGGGGTCACTTTTGGGGGGCAAAGAAGAAAATATTAAAAAAAAGTTTTGCAAATTGTACCGTGTGACATATCAAATGAAAGGAATTGTTACAAGAATCTCAAATATTATTTTAAAATAATTTTTAAACAAATATTTTTTGAGATATTTACGAAAATAGATGAAAATTGACCATTCCCCCCCCCCTTATCTCCGAAACTACTGAGCCTAAAATTATGGAAAAAATTCAGAGAATGGTTCCTTACTCATAGATTATAGGAAAACCTATAAGAAGTCTATGGTCTTAAAATAACATGGTAAATCTCTCAATATTGTGCTTACAAACTTACATTTGCGGTTGGAATGTATGGGAAAATAGGTTTTTCAACTACAATGTTAAGTTAGTTCTTGGGATAATTTATTGCTACTGCTAGTTCGACTAAAGCCCCCAGTACACGTTCAACGGTCTCGCCCCACGTGTACTAAGGCAAGGCATCCGTTACTTCTCGTACCTTCCGCGAAGCATTCTGTTTGCCGATTTCATAGTACGCATTGTCGGCAAGCACTGCTAACACATTAGCTTTAATTATAACAGTCTGTTCTAAATTCTACCATGATTTGGCTACTGCATCCAGGATTGTCTTCAGACGAGGGAACTCCTCAACGGTCAACAGTACAAACAGCAAATTTTATATACGCTTTAATTATCATAGTCCGTTCTAAATTCCATCATTTATGGCTGTTGCACCCAGGATTGGCTTCAGGCGAGGTAACTCCTCAACGATCAACAGTGCAGGCACGAAATTTTATGTACTCTTTAATTATGATAGTCTGTTCTAAAGTCCACCATGATCTGACTGCTGCACGCAAGATTCGTTTCAGATGAGGGAACTCCTGAACGGTACACAGTACAAACTCGAAATATAATGTACGCTTTAATTGTGGTAGACCATTCTAAATGTCACTAAGATCTGGCTGTTGCACCCAGGATTGGCTTCAGGCGAGGGAACTCTTCAACGATCAACAGTACAGACACGAAATTTAATATACGGTTGAATTATCATGGCCCGTTCTAAAGTTCACAAGGACCTTGCTGCTGCACCCAGGATTGACTTGAGACGAGAGAACTCCTGAACGGTACACAGGACAGACACGATTTATATATGCATTTAATTATGATATTCTTTTCTAAATTCCACCATGATCTGGCTGCTGCACCCAGGATTGGCTCCAGACGAGGAAACTCCTCAACGGTCAACATAACAGACACGAAATATTATATATGCTTTAATTGTGATAGAACATTCTAAAGTCCACCATGATCTGACTGCTGCATCCAGGATTGGCTTCAGAAGAGAGAACTCCTGAATGGTTCACAGTACAGACACGAAATTTTATATTGTATATGGATATGTATTGTGCTAATAAACTAGATGGGACTAGGGTCTGATGATAGAGCCGGAAGATGACCATAGGAACTTCTAAAATAAACGAGATAGTACCATCTAAATTGGACCGGTTCGTTTTGTCCTGAAAAGAACTATAGCCCAAAGTAGCATCCAGGGTCTGATGATAGAGCTGAAAAGTGATCAAAGAAACTTCTCAACCAAACATAATAGTATCATTGTGTTTGCGGTCGTTGGTTTTGTCTTACAAAGTACTGTAGCCTAAGGTGTAGTCCAGGCCCTCATGAGAGATCTGGAAGGTCACCATACCAACTCCTTAACTAGACAAGATAGCCCCGTTGTGTTTCGGCCGTTTGGATTTGTTTTGTTTCAAAAGCTTGAGGCGTGAACGGTTTTCTTAAACAAAGATAAGCCTCAATCTTTTAAGAAAACATTAAACTTATCTGTTTACGTAAGTCTTATTTTGTTCTTTTTAGTTTAATAAAAGCTTGTTTAAAAAATATTTTTACTTATATTTTATTCAGCCTAATACAAGACGTAATCCGACGGCAGTTTTAACTCGTGCACCATTGTGGGAAGCATTTAGCCTGTTTCTAATGAGCAAAATAATGCGTCAGAGGGATGATCCATTTGACATTTTATTATTTTATTGTTTATTACTGCAAAATTGTTGACATTTTTAAATTAATTTGACATTGACTGTAATTCAAACGATTTGACATTAAGTATAATTATGTATTGTTATTTAAAATTATAATGTCTTTAAATTTGTGTAAATTAAACATGATTTGCATGCCTTTGTGACGGTAGAACATGGAGGACTTTCATAATAAAACATCAATGTAAAAATTACCCATGTTTGCAAAGAAATAAATGATTTATGAATTATGATGATCTGAATTTTGCTACTACATTAAATAATATGGCAACTGGTAATATGAATGACATATGAATGACAATTATTGATATTCAGCTTAACATTGCCGTCGAATGCATTAAGAATTCTATCAGTGCACACGAAAAGATTATCATAGCGGGAGACTACAATATAAATTTTAAGGACAAATCAAAAAATTAAATATCGGAATACCTTCTATCACTCGGCCTTAGCCCACGTATTGAAGAATATACGACAAGACAGAATTCAACACTATTGTATTGTAATGTATGTAATTCTATCTTGTCTATACAATAATATTCAGAAATTTCCCTCTACAATCCGGTACCATACATAGTTATTTTAGTTACTACAAACAAAGGGTCAGATAAAAAAAAAAAAACATGGTATAGGCGGCCTGTGAGCTGTGGAGCAGGTGGTTTTAACGCTCACCACCGCAGCTTCGGCTTGCTGGCCGGCGGCGGTACATATTCATCGTACGGAACCCTCTCCACGCGAGTTCAACTCGCACTTGACCGGTTTTTTTATGTCAATTGTATTATTAAAAAATATTAGACATGTATTTTTTCTTTTTGTATATAATGACTTCACTCCCCGGTAGATTTTATACTGACTTGTGACGTAGCGAACCCCACTCTCCAACTATACTGCGTTTTATCTAAACCTTCTTTTTATGAATATGATAAAGCAAAAAATACGTGTCTACATTTTTTTATTATCTAACTGACGGAGTAAATCGTTTTCTTTTTCCCTGTCAACATCCCTATTACTTTTTTATTTATGGAATAAAAAGTAGTACGTAGTTTTACGCAGTATTTATCCGTCAGTGCACGATTTTTGACGTGGAAAGGATAGTTGGCTTATTATTATTATTCATTTATTCACTCAAGTTACATATTTAAATACAATATTGAATACATTAAACACACAACAAACAATACATTAAAATAACAATGCAATAAAAAACACAACAAAAACCATCGCAATCGCATCATCTTGACCGATGACGTGCAAGTCACTGCAGCGTCTAATAATATGTATATGGACAGTCGACCTTGTTCGCTATCCTCAACAGCACGCTCTGTTGGGGCTGCCGCGCACCCTGCGCACCAGAGACGCGCACCGCTTACGCATCGTATCAAAGAATCAGTCGACGCTAGCTTCGGAAAACATGCGCGAGGCACTAGTTATGAGGACAGCAAACCATGCACAATGCATTATTCTGTATTCTTCAACATAGAAAATTCATAGAGCGTTTTAGACATTGTACAGTCTCCAAATTTGTACTGGTGTGCCCTACAAAACTGGATACTTAACTCTTTTGGGGACTGTACGTTAGAGTGTCTTATTTGAGTATGAATGTGGAGCGCTATAAGAGTAGGGGAAGACCAAAGAAACGATAGATGGACTGTGTGAAAAATGATATTATGGCAAGAAAGAGAATGACTACCGAGATGACGACTAATATAATGTTTATTTTATTAAAAGGCGCCGACCCCAAATAATTAGGATAAGGGCTGGAGAATGATGATGATGATACCGTTAGAGTGTCTTATTTTTTAAACTTATGACATAGGTGCTCAATTAAACGCTTTATATATGGATGTAACTTTTTTCAAAAGTATGCAAGTAGTGCAACTAGCTTGCAAAACGTTGCATTATTGACGTGTAAAAGTGTTTGTACAAACCTACTTACAGAAATAAAATCATTTATCATGCTCTTGTGACATTAACCAATCGGAAGTTATTCTGGCGCAGTATGCAAACTAAGGAACTTGCATACCACTGTGCCAGAGCAACTTGTACAAAGGTATGCGAGTGCATACTTTTGTACATGTGTATTTGCGGCTTCACTCGTATTACTTTGTCTGCCCTCTGCAAAGATGTTTATTATTACTCATACCAAACTCTTTTGTGAACTGTACAAGAACACAGAATCACTTTACCGCGGAAGGGACCGACAGTTTCTTAACAAAACTTTTTTTGACAGGTGGCTAATAAAATTCCCGGGATTTGAGATGGAGGCTCGGGACCGTTCCTGTCTCCCAAATTCGTTCCCCAAGGACATCCCGGGAACGTGTTATTTCCTTCACACGTACAGGCACCCTGGTACCGACAGTGCGTCCTCTCAGGTGAGTTTTTTGTATTAAGTTGACATCGGCATTTTGTTCGATATATAAGTAATGATGATTGATTAAAATTTGTTGCTGACAGCTTAATACAATACCTATTGGAAAAATAAATTAGTTTAATGCATACTCACAACTCATTTTTTCCTATGGGTTAAAGGTACTTTCATCTGGGAGTTTTGTATTTATCGTGACAAAACATTATTTATTTTACATCTAAGATTACAGTTTGTATTACGAGTTTGCAGTAGCTTTTTCAAATAATAAGTTTACCGAGTCTGATAACAAATAATAATAATAATCAGACTGTGTTGCCGCATAATAAAAAATAAAAAATTCACAAGAAAAAAATTAAGATAAAAAAAAACTTTACTTGAATTTTGGTAACTTAATTACTTGATAAAATTCTTCTGTTGCATACCAAACGAGGTTGGATATACACACATCAAAAGTGTCTAGGGATCAAGCATTTTTATGCGGATTTCTTGAGATTGAGATGTGGCTTTGTAATAAATTTATGATTTTATAAATTTATATGGATCCTTTTTGGTGCATTTCATAATTTGAATCAGGAACTGTGAATCAAATTCGAGTAAAAGATGAAAATCAGCTGTCAATATTTTCCCTATAAAAACATACAACGCATTGAAGACATTATTAGTGCTACTGTTTCCCTACTACTGATTAAAACCAACGTTATTATGGAGCAGCGACGTCATTTAAGCAGGGAAGAAATGCTCAGAGCCGTGGGAATGATAGAAGCTGGTTCCCGGCAACGTACTGTGGCTTTAGCTCTGAATACAAGTCAGAGTGTTATCAGTCGACTTTGGACACGTTACCGAAGCACTGGTACCGTGGCTGAGCGCCATGGAGGACGGTATCGCTGCACCACACGGAGACAAGACCGATACATTCAAATCTTAGCTCGAAGAGCTCCAACAATAACCGCCATGATGTTAGCCGTGAGGCTTCATCACTCTTCAGGGAACTTAATTAGCGACCAAACAGTCAGAAACCGCTTGCATGAAGTGAACCTTCATTCCCGAAGACCGCTACGGGTACCACCTATAGCAATGCACAATCGTAGGATTCGATATCAATGGGCTCTTGAACACAGAAATTGGGCAGAAGAACAATGGCGTTTCGTGTGCTTTTCTGATGAGTCTCGTTTTGGTATGAGACCGGATACAAGACGTATACGACACTGGAGAACCCCTGGACGCCAACAGCGATTAAAATCCTGCCAGGAAGTCCATCCTTATAGTGGTGGAACCATCATGGTATGGGCGGGTATTTGGATCGGCGGAAGAACTGAGTTGATTTGGATCAGAGGCAACCTCAACGCTCAAATTTATGCTGAGACGATTGTATCAGACGTCATCGTTCCTCTACAAGTGCAAATCGGTCCCTTATTTCAGTTAATGCATGATAATGCACGACCGCACACCGCAAGAGTTGTAAGACAGACTCTCGCCGCAGCTAACATCAATGTCCTGCCCTGGCCTGCTCAGTCGCCAGACTTGAACCCGATTGAGCATGCATGGGATATGCTACAGAGAAGAGCTCTGCCGAATATGGAGGGTATCCAGTCGCAAGAAGACCTTTTTTTGTTGTTGCAACGAACATGGGCGGCCATTCCACAGCGTGATTTGGATGAACTCATTTTGAGTATGCCAAACCGATGTTCTTGTGTTGTTAGTGTTCGCGGTAGAAACACGGATTATTAATTGTTTAAGTTACCCAATAAAATTTTAAAGAAAACTGTTATTTCAGTCTTTTTTTCGAACTTTAATGTTAGTGGTTCAAATGTCAAAAATCCCTTTATTAGGAAAATGGCAAATTTCTTTATTAATGCAAAGGTGACTTGGTTTATCGTTACTGTGACAAACGAAAACACTTTATTTGATGAATCCTTAAAGAAAATTTTAATTAATATCAATCAGGAGAAAAGTTATTGCAAAAATATATGTTGATCCCTAGACACTTTTGATGTGTGTAATTACATAGCCCTACATTCATTTTATAATATAGGCCTAAGCAAGGTCCTGAATATTCATTAAGTACTTAAAACTAATTACTGTTCCAGCCTTAGTTCATGTCCTTGTAGATATCTCTAAAGTTATGAAGACCTTGGCATGAATAAAGGTCAGAGAAATACAAAAGGGTTTTGCAACCAAAAAATAAAAATATGGTGAAGGCTTTTATTGTAGGAGAAACACGAAAAATGAAATAAAAGTGACTTTGAGATTTTATAATTATGAGCTCTGCGGTAGATGGTTGTGTCATTATGACACACCATTAGTTCAGACCTGTTCAGACAAAACTTTTTATTTATTTATAAAGAGGTAAAATTTGTGAGTTTGTAAATTATGGGGTAATCTTCGGAACTACTGATTCGATTCCGAAAATTCTTTCACAAATGGGAAGCTACATACGAGTACAGTAGGTATAGGGATGTTGAACGGGAAAAAATTAAAAATATTTTTTTGCTTTCATTGAGATAAAAAAAAATTGACACGTATTTTTTGCTTTATCATATTATTATTATTTAATAAAGAAATATTTAGATAAAACGCATTAAAGTTGGGGAGTGGGGGCTCGCTACGTCACAAGTCAGTTTATAATCTACCGGAGAGTGACGTCATGCCACATAAGAGCTCTGTAATCTTTTGATTACGTAAAAAAATAAAAAATACGTGTCGAATATATTTTAATAATCTATCTGAGAGACAAAAATATTTTTTTTTTCAACATACCTATTGCCATAGAATTGATATTTTATGTTAAATCAAGAAATTTTAGTCGCACGAACTTGCAGGCAGAAGTTTCCTTCACAAAGAAACATAAAGTCGTATAACCACCTACAACAGAGGACAAATCTGTAAAAAATACAATGCCATTTGTAATCGCATCTAACTTTCTTTTTGCTTCGGAAATAAAGTTAAATATATCCGAAGGTTTTATTACTTTTGATATTGAACAAACACAACTTTTCAATTCTATCAAAGTCAGAGATACGACTATTTCTATTTCGACAACTTTCTGACTTCCTACAGATATTGGATAAACTTTATGATTTTTCTATGAATGTTTGATAGTGTAGGAATCTATCTATATGGTTTTTTTTTCTCTTACCAACTTCATGTTAGTAACAATGTTTCAACACGTTCTTTTGAGTTATGTCTCTAAGGGGAAAAGTTTTCGTAATACAATTTTCTTTGACAGGTCAAACATATACAGGATGCTTTGAAACATTTCAACATTGGACAAAAGCCGGATGATATAGAAAACGACGAGTCCAGTGGAGCAACCGAGTCACAGAACTAAAATCAGACCAGAATCGTTTCAAGTTTGAAATTGGAGCAAACTGTTGACATTGTAAATACTTATCTTGTAATTGCTTTGTAAAGCGTTGATTAAAAACTTTGTTCATCAACTGTTTTGTGTAAAAATGTCACTTGGAAGTTTTAATACTCTTTATATTTAAGCTGTTTTTTTGTCGTTTTTAGTGCTAAGGATTTTGTGGCTGTTGTCGTTGATACTGGATGCTTTTCTATTAGATGTAATTATAGTGCAAATGGTGAAGCTGGTGTATTGCGTATTTATAAATAATAATAATCGTATGTTCTCACTGATGATAACGATGTAATATTTGATGCAAAATTTTTACCTGTGAACGTTAAGATTTTGAGCTCAGCTCTGGTCTCTGTAAAACCAAATATAAAAATAGTAATTTCACCAATAGTCATTTTCCTTGCATATCGATAGCTCAGTGAAGATTCTTTTATATAAGTTAAGGATATCGCAACTAAAATAAACTAAGCAGAAGATAAAAAAATCTCGGTCCCAAGAGGATCCTAGCCTTTAAAACTCATATAATACGTAGTTCATGTAATTCTCCTATCGTGTTTGTACCAACACATTTTCATATAGATGTAACTAATAGTGATCTGTGTGAAGCTTTACTATATATAATCGTAAGAAATATGTATATAAAGTTGAACCTGGGATAATTACGACTTACATAGAATTAAATCGACGCTGTAGATAAACTAATTTAAGGCAAATGTGTTTTGCTTCTAGAGATAATTCATTCAGATTATAATAGGATATTAATATACAATCATTAACATAATAGTTGGAACGAACATTTGGTAGATTCTTTTCAGAATCATAAACTATTTAAAATTAAAAGTTTTATTTTGTTGTTTTAAATATCTCATAAATTCAGCTTTGTAAAATAATTCGGCTTATTTTAGAAATGCAAAATATTTAATGAAACAAAACAAAAAAATGCATAGCAAAAAATCTAGTATTTTCTACCTGTTCGATTACTGATTTTCTCACTGTAGGCTTTCTCAATGCTAAAATATACATGTTTATGTTTTGCGAATTACTGCATACCTAAAAAAACATGTTCTTAATCTATATCTTTTTATTTTTATTATATTTCTCAATGGAACCAAAAAAATTAATACCTAACTCGACGCTAAGGTTTTCAAAGTGAGAAACTTTTGTACTATTTTTTATTTATGATATTTATTAATAGTCTTAAGCATTGTAAATAATAAGACTTCTGAACAATATACATACTTACAAAAAAGCGTATGTTCTAAAATAGTTAATGTGCTTACTGCGATACCTTGAATACTATTAGATATTGTAATTTAATGTTAAATGTTACAATTTTTTCTTATAATGAGCTGCTTTTTAAGACACTGTGTTCGCATACGGGTACATTTACCTCATTTAGGAACCAAGAAGCAACGATACTGGTTCACGTATACCTTTATACAGGGTGTGAATAACGAACGTGCCGTAGAAAGATACGGATTTACGGTACGTTACTTTAAAAGTTAGAGTGTTTCTTTTAAGATCCTTTTTTAACATCAATATTTATGTTACTTCTTCCAAAGCCAGTTCATTCTTTTCACCCTGTATATCCTCGATCCAAAGATTTTTTTGTCAACTTTATTTCATAGGCTCTGCCAAAGTATCTACCCAAATAAATATTGGCTTACGTTGATATATTGAGAACGGTAAAGTCCTATCTTACACGACGATTTCTGCCTCGATTTTCTTTTAAAGCGACCCTTATAAAGACCATAATGGCTTTCCCGAATTCAATATATTCTAGGAAATGTTCTATGTGTACTTACGGGTCTAATTTATTTATTTATTCAGCGATAAGTACTTTCATAGCTTTAAATACATTCCACTCGTAAACATGTTTAAATTTTGCAGTGTTGTGATTTAGCGTACTAGATTTAATTATAAACCGTATGTTTATTAGGATAAGGCTCATTATGCTATGCTTTAAAGCGTTTGCGTCACATATCGCATAGGTTACTTTTAACATTCTCATCTAGTCATTAGTTTTAAGTAATTTAGTGATCTGTTATTTAATATAACTCCGCAGTTCTATTAAAAAGCGTTTGTTTTAGATTGTCTTGTCGATTTTTTTTATAATATTGAATTTCATAATAGAAAAAATAAAAAACGTTTATACAGGGTGGCAGATTTTTTTTTTAAACCGACTAAAAATTTCAACTCAGGGGGGTTCAGAATCATACTGAATCCATGGTATTAGTTTTCGCGTCGATGTCCCTGCCACCCTGTATAGGTACTTATATTTAAAAAAATATTCACTTATTTAGTTAAAATTCGCAACAAAAATACAGAGTTGTTTAAAATAACAGGTTTTTTACTAGTCCTCATCGTAAGTAACAATTAAAAAAAAAAACAAATTGTATCTGTATCTACTTTAATAGACAATAAAGAAAATGCGAACTATTTGGTTATTAAAAGCTAATAATGCAATATTTCATCTTGAGAAAAAATAATACTCATGTAGAACCTATAAATTTTTTAAACTAAATAAGTAGGTATTAATTAATTATAAAATGACATTTCATTAATAAAATATAGTGACAGTTCTTACTTAAAAAATAGAATTCCTTTGTATTTTAACATATTTCTTCATCCTTTATAATTGGAACACAATTTATGTAGCATTTAAATTTTATGTACATTTATATATACATAATTATTTAAAGCAACAACAGAAAGAAACTAGTACACCCTAAGATTTATCGAAAAAATACATAATTATAACTAATATTGCTAGAGAATATCTCATTACTTGTATATAAGTACGTAGACGTACCTTCATAAATATGTATATCTAACTTCATATACATTTTATATAGGCTTAATATGTATGTATATTAACGTGAACTTAAAATTTTACTCTGTCCTTAAAAAAAATGTAAATCTTGTAGGATACTTCTGTGCATCGTTAAGTAACGCGTAATCTTTATTATTTTATTTAATATTAATTATTATTATTAACGCCTAAGAACACGGCCTTCTGTAGAGAATAATAATAATAGTCACGAATCTTTAAGTCTAATAAAATTAGAGAAAAATATATATTTCACTATCAATGTAAGCTATTTGTATTTCACGCTGTTTCGAAAATGTATATCTTTTGTTTAACTATTATTTTTTAATTAAAATAGTTTCTTGCCGTAAGAAACTTTAACTGTGAATGCACTGTTAGTGAAAAACTATAAAAAATAAAATGTTTCTTTCATAATGTGAATGTTTTATTTTAATTATAAGCCCACTCCAGCACACAACATAGTACTTTATCTTATCTCTAACACTTTTGGGTGCACTTTTGTTGTCACTACACAATCATGACATTCTGATAATCACAGTAAAAGCCCGATATACAGGGTGTCAGGGACATCGACGCGAAGCCTGTTACCATGGATTTAATACACGATTCTGAACCCCCGTGCGTTGAAATTTTTCGTCGGTTATTTAAAAAAAAGAGCTTTTCTATACATTTTGATCGCATAGGTATTGCACTTTTCTATGAAACAGCAGACTTTTTTATAATAACCGACGAAAAATTTCAACGCCCGGGAGTTCAGAATCATGTACTGAATCCATGGTAACAGGCTTCGTGTCGATGTCCCTGCCACGCTGAATTATGAGGTTCTTTTCAAAACTTGATATTTCCACATAATACTTTTTTTCTGAATTTGATAAAATTGTTTTTCAGGAATGAATTTCGAAGTGGATTAAACTACTTTTGATGAATTCATAGGTTTTTTCTGTTGGGGCAAACATGTTTTGGCAAACTTTTGTTTTCGCTGCATGTTGTGTTTGTTGAAGATATATCAACTCCATGTACTAACACTGGCTACAGGCTAGATAGAGAACTGTCTAGATTGAAATAGTTTTTTGTATCTACTCCATTTTACACACAACAATATTTCAGGCTGTGTTTTCACTCTGCAAACCTCCATAAATTTCAATGTCACCAACCAAAAAAAAAATTGTATTCTATCGAAAGTAGAATTGTCATGTTTTGAAAAGAATCTCCTCAGATGATCAACGGGTTGCCCATATAAAAGGCACATTTTATGGGTTACCAGAGTTAAAACACCACTCAATTTCTTTCTTTGATTTAAAATATACCTACACTAAAACAAACTCATTTATAGCACTTCATTACTCAAAATGTCCTGGACTGCAGTAACAGAAAACTGATTTGGTAGGTAAGTACATTTTGTGTTATTATTTACTTATTTATTAAAGTACAGTAGAACCAACAGCTTTTTATGAAGGACAAAGGTTAAGGACATAATGTAATACAGGGTGGCGATTTAGTGACGTCTGCATTCGTCAAGGGGGGAATTTTACCTGTCATACTTTACAACTTTCGATATGGAACACATCATAATTATACGATTCGTAAAAATAATAATTTCATACATAAATCGAAATAGTCTGTTGTACCTATAGATTTTTTTTTCACGAATCAGATAAAGTTTCATGGTGAACGATGTTTAGTATGACTGGTAGAATCACCCCCTTGACGGATGCATGTGTCTAAACCACCACCCTGTATAAGTAATTTACTCTGGGAATTATACAACCAATGGATACCTTATAATAAAAACAGATTTGAGAAAAACAGATCATCCTCTGAAAACAGATGTCGTTTATAGAATTATAAAAACCAAGAAACTGTGTTCAACAAGAAAACATCTGAATGCAGTCAACATTGACAGTAATTTGTTACGTGAATAATAATAAAATCTGTCAAATGCGAGTCGTACTCGCACACGAAGGGTTCCATACCATGTCGTACAAGATTTAACACTATGATTTTTTTGTAATACTTTCGTAAAGGTAACAACAGAGGCGCTATAAAAAAACAAAGATTTGTAAAGAAATTGTCTAATTTTATGAAAAAATGTTGTTGTGTTAAAATATAGGTGTAGGAGTATATTTCATTTATTTTAAGAGAAAAATATTAAGTTAACTTTATCCAGTAACATGCATTAACTAAAGTCAAAGTTATTTATTTGCTACTAACATAGTATTAGTAGGTATAAATATGTATATATGTTAGGTAAGCAGGTAGATATGTAGGGTAGGTAGGGTAGGTTAGGTACCTACCTACCCTGGTAAGTAGGGTAGGGTAGGTAGGTAGGGTAGGTAATTAGGTAGAAATTGGTAATCAGGAAAGGTAGGTGCGCCGTAGATAAGTATTTAGTGCTAGCCGTGCGAAGCCGGGCCGGGTAAAGCTAGTTACTTATAAATAAAAAACTTTTTACAAAAAAAGAACAACCGACTTCCAAAAAAGACACTACAAAGTCAAAAATAACTTTAATTTCGGAAGTCGGTGTATTTGGTTTTGTACTTTCGTTTTTTGCCACCGACTTCCGAAATTAAAGTTATTTTTGACTTTGTGTCTTTTTTGGAAGTCGGTTGTTCTTTTTTTGTAAAAAGTTTTTATTTTGCACTTTTTAGTGGTGGTACCTACCCCATACAAATTCGAATACCACTAACCTGCTATGTAAATAACAGTGATTGGAAGTTATCATTATATCATCCATATAAACTAAGTGGGAAAAAATACGTATTATTGAAGTTAACTCAAAAACTTTCCAAATAAAGTTAATAAAATTGATATGGGACCACCTCGGGAGCATACCCTTTCAAACAAAAAAAGAAATTTCAAAATCGGTCCACAATTGACGGAGAAATCGCGTAACAAATATACAAAAAAAAAAAAAAAAAAACATACAGACGAATTGAGAACCTCCTCCTTTTGGAAGTCGGTTAAAAAGGATTTCTCTTGCTACATCAGACTATATTTTACAAAATATGTAAAATGTAAGTAGTACGCCAAATTTTAATTATAACTGGGCGTTTGCACTGGCGAAACATTCACAACAAAACATGTTGGAATCTCTATTTTCTGTCAATTTTTCATACAATGTCTGACATCATTGTTTGTTTGTTATTTACGTTATTTTTGATAGTCATACAGAAATCTATTATTTCTTACTTATTATTTTTACACATCCCATCGGACTATGAGAGTGAGGGAAGAGAGAGTGCACTCGTGTCTGCGCACACACTTGTGCACTATAATATCTCCCGCGCCGAAGGCCAGTCTCCGCGGTTGAGATTGGCCGCCGTGGCCGAATATTTTTACACCAATAATTTTTCTCAATATGAAATTGTATTCACAACGGTTTAAGGTAACTGAATAGTACACTGTATGTGCCAGCATTCATTTCAATGTTACTGAATATATTGTCTATTGGAGTGTAGTTTTAACATGATAACACAAATCAACACCGTCTAGGGATATTTTGAAAAAAGTCGATAAAGTTCTTAAACTCAAAAAATACTGGCCGGTTTTAAAATCTTGTGAAGAAAGTTTATTTTGTAGACCTTTTTGGATGATCGAAATTTAAATGATCGAAAGAGTATTATGCTGCCATGATAGTAGGTACTTACTAATTCCATGTCATTACTCCGACTATTAAATAGTTATCTGTGGAATTTATATCGCATAATATTAGCATGAAATACAAAATGATTACTTTAAGTTGCAGAAAATCGCCCATATTATATAAAATACGTTATTAATCGGCGTTTTTAGTATTTGTTGATTATAAACAGTATATGTTACATGATACACATAAGTTTCAAATTCCTAATTTGTTTAGTTGTTGAGATAGAGCTCGTACAAAAATGGTCTAAAACAGACAACTTCTACGGCCCCCTAATTCATCATTTTTGAAGATAAAAACAAATAAAAATTAGATTTATTCTCTACTCGATGAGCTCTAAAAAATTATACCCCACATGCCAGGGTCAGATTTTTTTTTTTTCAAAATCTAATTTTATTGTATGGCGACCCCCCTTTATTTTTTAATTTTATTATTTGTTGCTCTTGCGGCAATAGAAATGCATAATCTGTGAAATTTTCAACTGCATACCTATTACGGTTTATGAGATAGAGCTCGCTGACAGACAGACGGACAGCGGAGGCTTATGAATAGGGTTCCGTTTGTCACCCTTCGGGTACGGAACCCTAAAAATGGAAAAGGCCAAAAAAATTTAGCACCGTACGGGATAGAAGTAATACTTAAAAAAAAAAAAATGATTATGAGAAATTTAGTGTGAGAGACAGAGAGAGTTATTATCTTTCTTCTTTGTCATGTAACGAAATGTGTCTTAGCGTGACGCGTCCTTGAAATTTCACTCTCAATTTATTCTCGTCCAATTATCGAATCAGCGGCGCCTAAGAGTTTTCGTTTCAAAAACACACACAATACAGTCACGTCGCATCTAAATTGAGTACTTAACAAAAGGATGTCTTTTAAAATACCGGAAAAACACGCACGCTGTATTAATCAAAGTTTTTTCTTCCTTATTTGAGAAGAATCCACTTCCTTATTTGGACGTCACTTAGTTTTGTATGAATAAAGCGTAGGTGAATAAAATTGATACGTTTTTTTCCAAAGTTGTAATAAGATGAGCCACACTAAGTAGAAAAAAATAAGCTGCTCCATTCATTTAAGGTCGCAAAATTTGACCAAATGTACTTTTTTTGAGGTTTTCAGTTATTTCAATTATAACAACACCTTGTATGTAATTTCATTCGAATTAAAAATGTTAAAACCATTAGCGATTTCTCATTTGGATCACATTATTTAAGATAATCGTATCTGATTCTATACTTTGGCATTATTGGGTGTATGAAGATGAAGAATACCCATAATATTGTAAAACCAATTTTACAGGATTACTACCGAGACTACACTATTAAAAAATCAAGTTAAATTAAACTCAGCACCACATCATTCATGTTTAAAATGGTTAGTCCCAACGTTCATAAAATTGTCAAATTCTTAAATATTTTCGGTGCTTAAAATTAATTACATCTTATAGTGTAGATACATATTTCAGTTATCAGCACAAAATTGCCATTAGGTACCTACTCTGTGAGCAGGCGTGGTAAATAAGTTTTGGTTCTTTTTCTGAATGTGTGCCTATCGTATATCTGTAATTTATTGTTGTTCCAATGCAGTTTTTTTTTACTGTCCTATTTATTGTCCCACCGCTTGAGCAAGGGCCTCCCTTTTTCTTCTATGGCTCCCTATCTTGTGCGAGCTCTGGCCATGTTGACCCTGCAAACCTTATGAGATCGTTACACCACCTTCGCCGTGGCCTGCCTCGAAAGCGATGTCCTCTGATGATGCAGTTATTCAAACAATAAATTAAAAGTTCGATTTCCGCAAGGTGGGAGGTGCAGTGTGAATTAGACCCACATAAGGCCTGGTGAAGGTAGCAGGAATCCGTTGGATGTGGGATGCAAAGGATCAGTCGTTGTGACAATGCGTCAAGGACATCGGCAGCAGCGGACGTCTTTTGGCTGAGGATAAGGATGGACTAATGCCCATTTTTTGTGCCTTAGGTAAGTGGCCTTTGGTGATGCTATCAATGTAGTTATCACATTCAAAGAAACATCGCAGTATCGGTAAAATTCCAGTTCTTTCACAGTTATTGTACTTCTGACAGCAACACAAGTAGCAACCCACCTTATATCGTAATAAGAATAAAGATCATTTTGATTTTGACAGTGATGTCAAAACAGAGGTGTAGGATCCTGCTGATTCCGTAATATTATTAAGTTGAGTACACTACACTGGCTCATCACGCTTCACTTTTCAAACGTTTCCCGCCGTACGTGGTGAACTGACAGTTAACATTTAAGTGACAGCGACCTCACGTGCTGACGTGCATGAGATAGTGTTTACATATCTATTAAATAAAAAAAAATACAAGAGGATACTTAAGTGAAAGGACTCTTATAAAATAATAACATCAAAAAATACAAACATTCGATAGCAACTCCTAACTTTCAAATAATAATTAGTTTGTCTTGGACTGAACGTGCTCTATCTACGAGGAACATTAACTTGCCAAGAAATATGGCCACTGGTTTCCGATACCTACTTATAATGTCTGTTTCAAAAGTATCTCACGAAAGTGTAAACTAAACCTGTTCTGGTTAAATTCTTACGCAATCATTCACTATACCCCATTAGAACACATTCATGTGTATTTAAAAGGTTTCAACTTACATCTCACCACTTAAAAAAAAAATATTCTTGTGATTGGAAAATGATCGACCAGGTTATAAAATTAATCTCAACTGTCAATTGAAAAACATCTATAAGGTGTTTTATATTTTTATAAATATAAATCACCTTTTTAGATAAATTAGAATTTCGGTAAAGTATTCAAATAATTAAATCTAAGCACTGAATTTGTATGTGGCACTATAAATTGGCATCCACAGGTATCTTTGATGCATTTGTTTACAATTTCGGTAGATACTTTCGGAACAAACCCTATCCACTGTTTTTTATGCAGCAGTTTCCTATCTTCACTGGCCAGGCACTTTATTAGCAGCATTTTGTTGCTTTATTTTTTATTTACAAAAGCGAAAATATTTTTGTATTCTGAAGTGAGAATCTGTTTTTGAAGGCTTGTTTGTTGATAGTTAGGTTACATGATTTAGCATTTTATTTTTTCGAGTATTCTTATTATAAATGGCGCTGATATAGTAGGAAGGCTTTTTAGCCGTTATTATTTACCAGATTGCTAGAAATTCTTCGTCTGTCTGCTTTGCAATAATAGCTCTTTGACATTACGTAAAGATTGTGAGGTAAGAAATTTTACCCATATTGATGGGTAAAAAAAAGCAGTGAAAACATACTTCATGAAAAGTGTTTATTCAAAAATGCACAAATTTAATGTTCAAGTTTTCACTTCTGCTGGCACTCTCGGAGTGCAACCCGTTGTTTTTTTTATCTCCTTTACTTTCTTTGTCCAGTCCTTTCCGGGAATTTGTTTTATTTCATCTGCTCAACGTTCTTTGGGTCGTCCTCTGGCTCTCTTGCCACTTCGGCCTGGCCATTGAGTTACCAACTGTGTCCATCTTCCAACTGTCATTCTCGCTCCATGTTCACCCTACTTCCACATCAGGCGTTTCGTATAATGAACGTATCTATTATGTTATTTTTCCTGAGTTTGTCTTCTTCTTTTTGTTCAGACTATATTCAAGAAACTTTTTTCCATCGTGCGCTTCATGCTATGCCATGCTTACTTCAGATCAGATCAGTAATGACAGGTTATTATTATGTATAACCATGGCTTAATTAAAAACCTTGTATCATTTTCTCTTAATTAGAACAAACCCCAAAACCTTTAATTGGAACCGAAACCTAATATTGTCGAAACAATTACACAAGTTTGTAAACAAACCGAATTTGCAAGAGTGTCTCAGAATCTTCGTGTTTACGTTAGACCGAGATAATGATCGCTAAAGGGTAAGACGAAGTTACAATTTAATGTGTGAAAGTGTTAATTAAAACCACGTTTTAGGAAGTTTCAGTAATTATGGTTAAAAGATGGGTAAGTAAGGCTGGATATAGGTATAATGGCGGATGTTATTCCTTATCCAATCAGACCTACCCTTGTCAGAAAATAAGAGATCGTCTACTCTAACTTCCCCGGAATCTTCTTTAAGAAAAAGGAAGACATCTTCCTTCACCTTCAGTGTTAGTGATAAGTAATATTACTTAGAGAATAATTTAAAAGACTTATGCCCGTTTTCACCTTCAATAAGTGACACTTAAATGAATCTCTAAATAAAAGTGCACTGTTGGATTTTTAACGCTAGGCTCAGCGCTGAGAGTTGAAAATCCAACAGTGCACTTTTATTTAGAGATTCATTTAAGTGTCACTTAGTTGTCGGTGAAAACGAGCATAATGGCCTACGATTAAGTTCCTATTAACTTACTTGACAGATAATTTCATACAAATTCTGTTCCATTTTTAATTTATTCGGTAAGTAGTGGCTATTCGGAGATCGTGAAATAGACCCTTATTGGTAACTGACCGGACTCACAACTTTTAGCTCGAGAAACTGATAGTTTTTAGGGATCGAAGGTCTTGGGTCCAAATGGTGCCAAACGTAACCCTATGACTGTCCGTCCATCTGTCTTTCCGACTGTCCGTCAGCGGGCTGTATCTCATAAACCGTATTATGTGAACCATTTAAATTTTCAAAAATGATGTATATCTATTGCCGCTATATTAACAAATAATAAAAATAAAATAATGTTGAAAATTAAAGGAGTTCTCCGTACAAGAATTGTTTTTTTCGGCGTTTTTGCCGATAAATATTGTACAATGGTACAGAAGCCCTTCGTGTCGTACTCGTGAAACTGATACTTTTAACTCAGATTCATGGCAGCAATAACACCATTTAGGAAAACCATACATAACAATCTTATGCCATGATCACAAAACACTGTACTACGCTACACGTCCCTTTGATCTTTATTAATTACTATAAGTGCATCAACACATTAGGAATGGTACGTCCCTAATTTCGGCAAATGTTTCGGTCCCTTAGTTAATGTGATTGCGTGTAAGGAGGACGTTGTTGTCATTGATTCTGTTAGACTAACTTTGGTTTTTAGACTGTTTTGCTTATTCGGGTTATAAGGCTCTTTTGGATTAGATAGTTAGTAGTAAAAGTTCTTAAAAATAAGTTTATTCGGGGAAGTAAGAACTCACTCACACGAGGAGGATTCATGTTTTTTGCTAAGTCGAAATATTTCAATACTCGCGATGTTTTTTGACGGCGACAATGGTTTTTCAATGGCCGTCACATGAACCACGAATCGTGACAAATAACGGATACGTCTAAGGCCTCTGCCTCGAATCTTGCGGGCAGCGGGGCGGCGGCGGCAGCGGCGCGGGCGCGGCAGAATCTAATGCGTGAAATCAAATGGACCGACCCTCGAAAACAGCGGCGCGGTAGCGGCGCGAGGGCGGGCAACGAGCGGTGCACTCCAGTCAAGCGGTGACCGCCCGCGCGTCTGCATTGCAGTGTTGTGCAATGTATTTTTGTGGCGTTAGGAATAAATTTGAATCAAAAGATGTTGTCGCCGTTGTTCAGACATTTCGTTCGCGAATAAAAACAAATATCTCGAAGAAACAACCACGAACACAACACTACGCTGCTATAGTGCCGCGCGATCTGCCCTCTGGTTTCGAGAACGGGTCTGCGTTGCCCGCCCCGCTCCCGCGCCGCCGCCGCTGCCACCCCGCTGGCCGCAAGATTCGAGGCAGAGGCCTTAAAATGACGTCCGTACGGTAGATTTTATACCGACTTGTGACGTAGAGAGCGCCCACTCCCCAACATATATATATACAACACAACCAAAAAATACGTGTCTTATATTTTTTTATTATCTGACTGACGGACGGATCCCTATTGATTTTAGTCACCCCGACAACAATATTATTGTACCCATTTGTTATGTAGATCACTTTGCTAAACACAAATACCATATTACATAAAGCCTAATAGTATGCCTTAACTGTGAAACACAAATATTTAAGGTGAGGGGGGGAGGGAGATGAAATTAGTTTACAAGACAAATATCTAATTCAGTACCTTTATCTGAATGGTTTACTAATTAGTCACTAAAATACGTTTAATTTCTGAATCCAGAAAGAACCGTGCCAAAAGAACAGGGAAATTACAAATTCTTAATTGCCCAATAGAAAAGACACCATGCAATGAATTTAAATAGTCTTATTAGTCTTGTTATAAAACTTTTTGCAAAAATGGAGTGTGTCCCGCTATAGTGGTTCCAAACTTGAAAAAATAAATTTAAAAGTTCCAGAGTTTGACTATATTTTTTGTAAAGTATTGGACTCTTGGCAATTCAAAGCCTCTAAGGAGATCTGGTAATGGGTACAATTATTTTAAGACATTCGAATCTTATTGTAAAAATTAATGACTTGATATCGATTTTCAAGAAAGCGTTTTAATTTGTACATAAAATAACTGTGTAGACAGAGAAAACGACTACAAATTCCTTTTTATTCTACAAAGAAAAAAAACTTGAGAAAGAAAAATAATTACTAAATTAAACGAACTTACCTAAGTGAAGTTCTATTGTAATTATACGTAGTGCTTAGTCCTCGATAATGATTAACTATGTAGTCTCACTATTTCCATATCGTGTTCCACGCGTATTCAGAGAATAAAATTCTACAAAAAATAGTTTTACACTGGCAACTCTATCCCGTCATTCTATTTAGAGTATCTATCTGCAAGAGAGAATTAAAATTAATACACAGTAATTCCCCAACTTCAATCCCAGGGTCAAAAAACAAACTATGGTCTTGTTTAGGGCTTGGGAGGGAACATAGTATCGAGGACTAAGCACTACGTATAATTACAATAGAACTTCACTTAGGTAAGTTCGTTTAATTTAGTAATTATACTCCATGCTTAGTCCTCGATAATGATTAACTATGTAGATGTTTAGAGAGATGAAGTTGGAAATTACAAATATGTTTGACACTATTAAATAATAAAACATTCAAATATCATAAAATCAAGTTTATGATGTAACTGAAAACTTTTCAACATTTAAACTTAATTCTCGTCCAATTCTAATTATCAAATATGTATTCAGTAGGTATACTTCTTTGGCTTTTCATTAATTTATGACAAATAACACATCAGTCTCAACGTTACCAACAGTCTTGCCAAAGAGATATTTATTATCTTCTCTAATCAAAGGTCTATTATTAGAATGGTTTGTAAGACCCTTTGATCCTGTGTACCAACCAACTGTTAGAGATACCAACCAACTGTTAGAGATACTTAATATCTACTGACACACCTCTACTCCCATTGGAGCATGACGTGTTGAATGAGAAGTAAATTTCTTGATGTCTACGCCACTGTCCATCATTGTATGTGTAATCCAACGGCATTATGATTGTCACAATTCGTGTGTATGTAATATTGTAATGTAATCACAGGACAAATGACTGGTTTCAACAAAAATTATATTTGTTTGCTGTTTTCCTGTCTTAGATCATGTTTTTAACAAATCAGTGATTTTTGAGTTAATATCTGAATCAATAAATTGGATGTTATTAAGTCTAATTACAGATAAGGTTTCTTTGACCGCTAGTAATGGCTAAAAGAATTACCTACTTTTTGGTTACTTTGTCAAGTGATAATTTATTGTTGTATTGAGTACCATCTTCCTATAAAATTCAGTAGGTACCATTGATGGACCCCATATATCATCAGTACCTATTAAGGATGACTTGGTCGTAATTTAAAGATACCATTAAATAACCTCTTACTTTGAGGATCTGTCCCTACAACAGAATTTATGATCAATAACACTGCACTGTTGAGTGATGTATATGAAATGCCATTGGCCCTTGTTGGCTTGCCACTTGTTGTGTACGAGCACTCTAATATTATAGTGATTGAAAAAACATGATCATTACCACATATCCACCACTTATGTAGTGCTACTGAATACTGTTTGACAGTGTTATCTAATACAGAAGATATCCCGACCATTCATCATTTGTCATCTGGCATCATTTGCTTCTGAAACCCTTCCCTGACAATATGCAGGCCCCTAGGGAAAAAAGGGCTGCTGTGCAGAAGATGCACTATTCTGGAAGGTTACGACAATAATTGGTTTGATGGTTAAAATCCAATAAGTAGGTACTTTAATCTGTGAAATGACCATGATAAATGGGTACCAAGGTTGTGGTCACATAGTAAAAAACTAATATACCAAAAAATCTGATCATCTTAAATTGTCTGAATAGTTTATTAATCAATGCAGATGGTGGAAATGCATAAAATACTGGGTAATTTACCAAAATTAATGTAAGTCTTATATTTTCTGCAAATGGATCTCTACGCCAAGATGGATATCTGTCACATATTATTAGCTCTATTAGCAAATAGATCAATGGAATGATCTCGAAAATATCTCACTATGTCCTGAAATGCTGCTGGAGCCAGTTCCCAGTCACAATCAATGTTTTTATTTCTAGACTCAAGATTCAGCTTTTATGCTGTCTTTGGATCATATAAAAATCCCTATTTTTCGGAGTGCCACATATTATAGCCAGGAAATTAAGATGATTAAATTGGTTTCCACCCCTTTAAAGATATAATCTATGTTAGTAGTATTGTTTCTACATAATAAAATTTGGGATAATTTTAAGTCCTCAGTAAAACATTGAAAACACCAAGAAAAGCAGCTTTAAATATGATTTGCCTTGTCTTCTTCTGTCTAAACCCCATTTGCTATCTGACCATCAAAACAAATATTCCGCAACAACTGTGAGATGCATCTGAGTAAATTTCAATCTCAAATTGACAATTTTTACAGGGTTTTCATACATTTATGCCACCACTGTAGATCTTCTTTACTTACACTTGATATTGTTCATAATGAAATCAAAGTAATAACTGTGGTAAACTAACTCTGTACATCTTTGTTTTCCAAAATGTTAGTATACTTATTAGTAAACCATAACGCATACATGGACAACAAGTTGCTAGGTTACGGTGTAAATAATAGATGAATAGAACATCTCTTTCATCTTTATTTTATTTTATTTTGTTAGGGAAAACAAACAATTATACAATGATCTTTTACTGACAAGGTCATACTCTTTGTATCAATCACAAATCTAAGTACTCAGCAACTCGATTGGATTTGAGATTACTTTTATCCTTTTATGTAACAACCAAGACTGCAAAATTTTGATAGTTTTACAAAAAACAATAATATTCCAAACATAAAATCCTCAAGATAAATCACAGATTTGTATCCCCCACTACATAGATAAGATGTTACTACTGTGGGCCTGTGTAGGGGCAGTACATAAAACAAAGCACAAACTACTGAATTAATGAACATTGTTTTTACAATAAACCCTCAAATATCTTTTGTCATCAGCTGAACATCTACGTTCAGTGTTCACTGATATTAAAAAATATACATATTTTAAATCAATTGTGCACATGTAATCATTTTTATAAAATGAGTTTACATGAAGTCCGTATGTCTTTCATTAGAAATTGTTTTGTATGGATACAATTAATCCGACATTTTAGATTTAACATATAACACTGGTATATCCAATTCGTTTGTGTACAGTAAATATGTTTGATTAAACAAAAAACTGTCCACTGATAGACGCACACTGTACGCCTATTAATAACACTCAAATCCAAGAACCTATTTATTTCTTATGGTATAAGTATATTTTCAGACTCTGAAAAGGCACAATTTTAAGGTGATATAGGAATTATCTTGTGCAGGAATTTCCATAAATGGAATTTTATATCCCTTCAACCATGACCAGATAACTTTATCTAGTGTGAGCTTTTGCCAATAAGAGCTCAACCGTACAACAGACGGCTGCAGTTGGGTAACAATTAAAATTTAATTGTGTCTCATTAGTGACAGTCAAGCGGGAGTAAAAATATTTAAAACGACATACAAATGTCTTTACCTCTTTGTTTGACGCACAGGTTTGTGCTGGTACATCTTGTCTGATGAAATCCTCTGCTGTAGGTTCCACCCCGTGGTCCTACTAGGCTGCTACCTGCCCCCCCCCCCTTCCCTGTTTGGTTCGACTCGAACGTGAAGGGGTCATTTGAGATTTCTCTCTCTCAAGGGGCTGCCTTTTTAATTGACAAATTCATTAAACTTTTCACTAAACAGAAAACTTTTCCATTTTAGTGTAACTGTTGTTCTAATAATGTTTCTATCTAGCTTAATTGGTCTTGAGATATCTGTGAGAATTTCTTTACATATTTATATTCTTTGTGTTTTGATTGTTTTTATCAAATTACCAATCCTGTTAACGTTCCGGTAAAGCAATTCCCAATTGCTATAGTGGTCCTCCACTCTTGGTCCCTTTCCTTGATTGGGTTACTCATCAGACATTCTAATTCTATGATCAATTTTGAAGCATCCAGTAGTAGTAAATATATAATAAAATTGTAGAAAAGTGGTGTCTGTACAATGGAAATATATGAAAAAAAAGTAGCAGGGGTTGTTATTATAACGATGCCGAACCCGAGATTGTAATTAATTTTTTTTTTGTCTGTTTGTCTGTTTGTCTGTTTGTCGGTTTGTCTGTTTGTCTGTTTGTCTGTGTGTTTGTGCACGCTAATATCAGAAACGGCTTATTCGATTTAGATGCGGTTTTCACTAATATATTGTAGTAAGCTTCACTTAACATTTAGTGTTTATTTCATGTCAATCGGTTCATAAATAAAAAAGTTATGTCAATTTAAAGAATCACGGCGAACATTTGTTATAGGTAAGGCATTTCTTTCCTTGATTTTCGGTATACTTATCTTAATTTTTATTTAGGGTTTGTATAAAAATATTATATGTATTTGGTATAGGTTAGGCATTTCTTTTCTTGATTTTCTTTATTAAGTATAAGTTTATTAGCTCAGGTTAGTACTTAATTTTTCTAGCAATTCTTTTGTTTTATAAAGTTAGTACGTTTGGTTTACACGTCTTAACACTTATTACTTAAACTGTGATAATTTTAGACTGTATAATAATCTGTAAGTATTTAAAATTTAATTGTTTACGATAGTACGTGTTTACTAAATAACTGTGTGTTAAGTAGTAAGTACTATTTTATTGTATTTTGTTGTATGTATTGTAAGAATGCCTCGCAGAAGGTCCAACCTCTCCCAATGTAGCAGAAATGCTAAAAGGATGAGATTAGTTCGATCACAGGAATCTGAGGAAGGTCGTGAGGCAAGGCTCTCTGCAACTCGGGAACATCAGGCTAGGTTTCGTGTTGCAGAAACTTCGACTCAGCGGGAATCTCGACTGAGTTCAAATCGTTCTCGAATGGTCGAGGTCGCGAAATTTTTTTTCATACTAATGGGGTCGACTCATGAAAAAGGTTGAAAAACACTGCCCTACATTAATCCTACTAATATTATAAATGCGAAAGTTTGTGAAGATGGATGGATGGATGGATGGATGGATGGATGGATGGATGGATGGATGTTTCTTACTCTTTCGCACAAAAACTACTGAACGGATTTTGATGAAACTTTACAATAATGTAGCTTATACATCAGAATAACAGATAGGCTACAATTTATAAAGAGTTTTTGTGATTTGGCCATAATATAACGATATGTATCAAGTAAGTCGGAAAAATTCCTGCCCTCTGAGATCTATCTTTGCGTGCGCTGCCTTTTTTTTTTTTTTTTTTGGGTGGGAAATCATCCAATGACTTCTCCCGCTCTGGGCGGAGCGGAAGGGCGTGTCAGACTCTTACTGACTAAAACCCACCCGTGTTCCTTCCCTTGCCTTGCCAGAGGCCACGGTTTCCCCTTGGGACTACCCGCAACCCCGGCAGGCATCGGCCCTAGCGGACCCCGTCAGTTTTGCTGATATCTCTTCGAGGCGAGCGTGGAACACGACGCGCCGTCGACCCGGGCCTGGTCCTTATCGGACGGCGAGCTGCCCGTTGCTCTCCGTCCGCAGGCCCGCGCCTACGGTGCAGCGGTGGCCGGAAATCGGCTATCAATTCCCGACACCCGGGACGTCTCCTACGGCGGCGGCGGCTAGGGCTGGTAGTTCGCGGCCTTTGCCACTCCCTCGCGCGCTCCGCCTCCTCCTTCGCGAGCATTACTGCTTTGCAGAAGGAGGTGACGGCTTGCCATGCCCTCTCGCTCCGCACCATGGCCTGAACCAGGGCCGGACGCGAGAGGTCACCGCCGCCGATCGCCTCCACGAGGACACGGCGGTGGTCCACCCAAGCCGGGCAGACCTCCACCGTATGCTGCGTGCGCTGCCAAAACCGTTAGAGTTACATGAAGAAAATGTATTGTGGGATTAGAGTTCTAAATAAAAGTCCGCGACAGCATATATCTACCTTTTATGTGGTTTTATAACCAAAATAGTGAGCAATAAATACATTTAAATTGAATACTTTTTTTACATTGCATATTTTAGAGTATTTAGTTAATTCTTATCAAAATAAATACCTTCATCGCTTTTGGTATTTAATGTAGATAAAGTTTGTCTTTAACCGACTTCCAAAAAGGAGGAGGTTCTATGTTCGACTTTATGTATATTGTTTTTATGTATGTTCACCGATATCTCCGCCAATTGTGGACCGATTTTGAAAATTATTTTTTTGTTAGAAAGGATAAGCTCCCGAGGTGGTCCCATATAAATTTTATTAACTTTGCTTAGATAGTTTTTGAGTTAGCTTCAATAATACATATTATTCCCACTTAGTTTATATGGACGATATGATGATAACTTCCTGTCACTGTTATTTATTGCAGTTAGTGGTATTGGATATTGTGTGGGGTAGGTACCACAACTAAAAAGTGAAAAATAAAAACATTTTACAAAAAAAATTAAAACCGACTTCCAAAAAAAACCACTACAAAGTGAAAAATAAATTTAATTTCGGAAGTCGGTGGCAAAAAACGAAAATTAAAAAACAAAGATAGGTACCGACTTTCGAAATTAAATTTATTTTTCACTTTGTAGTGGTTTTTTTTGGAAGTCAGTTTTAATTTTTTTTGTAAAAAGTTTTTTACACTAAGTAATTTGGACAAATAGTTTAAAAGTTAGAACGATAAGAATGACCTGCGATATTGAGTCGACGGCGCGCAGAACGAGGGTGGAGGGGTGGGCCAGCCAGGGGATGACGCGCCAGAGCGCCGAGTGGAAGATGTTCGAGAAATAACGTAAATAACGCAATTAATGTTGTTGAACTGTCAAAATTAAACCCATTGCTATTGTAAGTGCTACGCAATTACCCCACTGATTTAGGACATGTTACACGTTCCTGTGGGATCATTTCCGACATCCACGCGGGCGAAGCCGCGGGCAGAAGCTAGTAGTAAATACAACAGTAATGGTATCAAATATATTATACATAGGTCATTCTTCTTTTAATACTTTATAATTACATTAAATACTTTTTAAGTAAATATTTAGGTTTGGAGCTGGACGGGATTCCCAAGGCCATTATGATTTCTTCATGCAATTCCATAAAACCATTATCCTTTAGTTCTTGGGTACTTACAAAGCACATTATCATCATTGGACTAACTTAGTCTGATGACACAAGTGTAAAGCACTGATAATTCTTTATCAATATTGTAATACTTACTCAATAGTTTGTCACGACAGAAAACAATAAGTGCATATCTACTAGATATACATTATATTTTGTGCTTTTTACCTCAACTTGAGGTTTCGAGATCAAGTCTCGAGGGCCTTATTATTTTCTCAACAGAGAAAGCAATATATGTCTTGCATAAGCGGTGCATAACCTAGAACTTCTAGGTACCTATACACTATATTTTGTGCGTTTTTCCTCAACCTGAGGTTCGACATCAAGCCTCGAGCCCCTCGAGGTCCTGTCGTAACGCGAACTTCATGTTACAAGAACAGATGGACCAAATACCGGCATTATGGCGGGTAATAATAAGCCTCTTGCTAGGTACTTTGCAATCCAAATCAATCAATCGTAATCCACTGAAAACTTTCAACAAAATCACACATACATACCTGTGTTTTCTTCTTTGTTTATAACATTGTTAAGTCCTGTATGTACTGATCAGCCTTTATTACTGATTCCAAAGAGGACGCCGGCTTTAGCCGAACTCGTCCAAGAGCTCGCCTACTCGATTTCTTTCCAATTTTCTTCCACATTTTCTTTAGTGGAATTGTTTGACTGTTTATTGTTGATAATATTATAAAATAATAAGTTTTTATAAGAAAATTCTATAATTTTCTTAAAAATGACGTGCGCTACACGACGCGAAAAAAGTGAATGACGGGATAGAGTTGCCAGTGTAAAACTATTTTTTGTAGAATTTTATTCTCTGAATACGCGTGGAACACGATATGGAAATAGTGAGACTACATAGTTAATCATTATCGAGGACTAAGCATGGAGTATAATGGAAAATTGATTTGTTTGAGAGTGTACCGAGACCTAGAAACTGTATAGCATGAGCGTGCTGAATGTATGACGAAATAGCATAATTTAGGTACCTAATAAAATGCTCACAACACTGTTGAAGGGTAACACAAAACTCATAAATATTAAGAGATTTATTACTGCTTAACTCATCTCGCTACCTGACACGAAAAGTAACGTACGTCGTCGTACAGCTGCGAGCAAAAACACAGGATTACCTAACAGTAGGTACTCGGAAAAATACAAAATTATGTTAAAGGAGTGGACTTCCTCGTTGGACTAGTGGTCGTAAGCGATGCCGCTGAGCATGGTATTGGATTCGATTGTGATCTAAGTGTTATTGGGTTTTTCTATCTGGAATTTCTCAGTAACAGCCCGGAGTCTGGATTTGTGCCCGACAGAGGTGTACTAAAGGTACACCTCTGCCCAACCCTTTGTGGAAACAAAGCGTTATGTTATGTTATAGTAGCCCGGTGTTAACACGACATATCGAGCTTTATTAAGAGACTGAAAGGTATGATAAATACACCGTTATTTTTTGTTTATACTAAACCTCATCTCCTCGGGTCATTTTACTCATCATTATGAACAACATTCACTACGGGACCAAAGCAAAATCCCGAAAAATAAATAAATCAGCTGTTCCCTACATTTTGACGAGATATGCGAGGTATTATATTGTTTTCCATAATATTATTTGTCCTATTATTGTTTTCCACAATCGTCCCCACTCATAATATTTACTTGCACTATTATCATTTATACTAATAACGCTTGCCATATCAACTTATTTGTCATAACTTTTATTTGCCATAATATTAGTTTCCATAATAACATGTGTCATAATCATTAGTTTCTATAATATGTAACACATTACATAATCGACACTTGACAAACATAATTTAGAAACGTTACAGACAGATGTCCTCAGTATTGTATTATATGATATGTATTATTCCGAATGTTCATTTAAATACATACATACGTACATTTGCAAAATAGGATAGGTTAGGTTAGGTTTTCTTGTTCAGACAATAAACAGTTTGTCAAATTCGAAACGGGTAGGTTAAGTTAGGTTAGAACTGTGACCAAACAACGCGCGAAGGCGAGCGAGCGTAGCGAGCGTGCCGCGGCAGCGGCCGCCGAGTGCTAGATTTCCTCTTTTGCAAAGCAAGCATGCATGGCAGATTAGGGTAATTTTTAGGTTTTCTTGTTCAGACAATAAACAGTTTGTAAATTCGAAACGGGTAGGTTAGGTTAGGTTAGAACTGTGACCAAACAACGCGCGAAGGCGAGCGAGCGTAGCGAGCGTGCCGCGGCAGCGGCCGCCGAGTGCTATATTTCCTCTTTTGCAAAGCAAGCATGCATGGCAGATTAGGGTAATTTTTAGGTTTTCTTGTTCAGACAATAAACAGTTTGTCAAATTCGAAACGGGTAGGTTAGGTTAGGTTAGAACTGTGACCAAACAACGCGCGAAGGCGAGCGAGCGTAGCGAGCGTGCCGCGGCAACGGCCGCCGAGTGCTAGATTTCCTCTTTTGCAAAGCAAGCATGGTACATACTGAACTAGCATTGTTGTGCTAGTATGGGCAAATGAATATTAATAAATGTTATGGAAAACGACATTATTGAAAATAAAAAATATAGCTAATGAATTTATGGATTAAAATTATTTATGACACTTGATCGATTATGACCAATGAAATTAATGAAAATGATTTTATGTCATTTCACGATTATGGCAACTGAAGCGTTATTTCTAAAGAAATTATGGCAAATAAAAGTATGGCATATAAAATTATGGCATTTTAAATTATGGCAAACATTAGTAAACCGATATGCGAACATAAATGTATGGAACAGCAGATTTTTTTTCGCGATTTCGGATTTGTTCCCGAAGTGAAAGTTGTTGATAATGATGAGTACAGTGACCCCTTAAGAGGTTTAGTATAAACAAAAAATAACGTTGTATACAGACACGAGTCGCTACAGAACCGAAGATTGTCTCAAACTTGATGAGCCTTATTGACGGCTAGGTAGGTACTGTACTTTTGCACGACTCTTGCGAAGCATTAGAGTGTGCTCTACGATCGAAAAATTTTTTTTGCCCCATTTCTGTAACTGTTTTTATTGTTACACTCCTGCTAGTACACAGAACCTACTTAATTTACATACCATTGTATAGATGATTAAATGGAGATTAATACTGTACTTTTTAACAATTGATTTAATGCAGCAGAAATGGAAAAAGCATCAAAATAGTTGAAAAAAAATTCCTGTCCGTCAATTTATGAACCCTGAAAACATTGTAGCTTGCGATAAAATTTTATTTTATTTTTATTTTATTTGATAAGGGAAAACAAACAGTAGTATATTAAACATAAACATAATAAACTTAATAATAAATATAACGAATATACCACCCACTACATTTTCCACAGATTACAATTTAGATTTTCACAAACTGATGGCAAACGTAACTGTAGTCAGGGCAAACCAATTAAATGAACGAAATAAACTAAAAATAACAAAACTAAAAATAACTAAACAAAACTCATCTGTGTATTCTATACTACGGGTCCTATATAAAAAAATAAAAAAAAACAATTATATAGTAATTATAATTTGCTTAAGCACACGGAATCTACTGCTGCTCTTTCAGAATTTTAGTTAAATTACTTTTAAAAGTGTTTCGGTTAAGAAATAGTATGTCGATATCACTAAATCGCGTATTGTATGTGTCGACTAAGCGGTGTAGCGGCGATCGCAAACCAGCATTGGATTTACAGAACCCGGTGGCGAACAGTCTCCTGGTGCGCACCTCCCGCCCATGAACAGTTCGAGGAACCAGGTAACACAAACCGCTCACCAAGTCAGGGCAATCAAACTTGTTTCGGCATACATTGAATAGAGTCATTGTCTCAAGTAGAATACGTCTTGACTGTAAGGAAAGTAGGTCATATTTTTTAAGAAGTGACTGGTAAGATCCTTTTTTTTTTATACATCTATACTGCATAGCACGAAGGAACTTTCGTTGAATTATTTCTATAATTTCTTCATATTTAGCATAATAGGGATTCCAAATAGGTACTGCGTATTCTAATTGAGGTCTAACTATGGACTTATACAAGTGTAAGAAAGTGGAGGGACGATGGAATTCTCTAGATGCTCGCATCACAAAACCAAACATCTGATATGCCTTATTGGTAATATTTTCAATATGGATATCCAGATGAAGCTTCGAGTCCAGCTGCACACCAAGGTCACGAAGACAAGTAACTTTGTTAATAATGCTGTTAGCAAGTCGGTAGTTGAAATTAATAATGTTTTTCTTCTTGGTAAATGTGATACTATGACATTTAGGCAGACTAAGGTATAGTTTATTGTAAGAGCAATAGTAAGAAAAGCGATCAAGATCTTGCTGGAAGTCAATACAGTCTTGCTCATTAGAAATTATCTTGAAAACTTTTAAGTCATCAGCATATAAGAGAAATTTAGAATTTTGGAAACAATGTTTTATATCATTTATAAACAGAATAAATAGTAGAGGCCCTAAAATTGAACCTTGTGGCACTCCCGATGTGACTTGAATGCAGCTAGACTCGAACCCATTAATGACAACCTTTTGAGTCCTATTTGTTATGTAGGAGACAAACCAGCGAAGAAGATCCCCCCGGATACCATTGTATGCGATCTTATCGAGCAGCAATCTATGATCAACTTTATCAAATGCCTTCTGAAAATCAGTATATACCGCGTCAGTTTGTCGCCTGTTATCAATATTTTCGAAAAGTTGCGTTGTAAATATTAGGAGATTACTTATACAAGATCTATCTTTGACAAAACCGTGCTGCTCCTTAATTAAAACTTGGTGGATAAATGGGTAAATCTCCATATGAACAAGCCTTTCAAAGAGTTTAGAAAATGCTGATAATATTGAAATTGGACGATAAGTCTCCACGTCATTCTTAGAACCACTTTTGTGTACTGGTACTATATTTGCACGTTTCCACACATCAGGAAATTTACCATACGAAATACACTTGTTAAATATTATAAATATGGGATAGCATAATGTATTACAAGTATTCTTTAAAAACATTGCGGGTATACCGTCTGGACCAGGTCCTTTGGAAGCATCCAGCATTTTTAATTCTTTACGAATATTTTCTAAGGGAAAGTACAATCTGGACAAGTTGATATCATGACTAGCACTTGCAGTCGGAGGTTCCCAGGAATCAGGGTCAAATGTGGAGGGTTCATACACTGAGTGAAAAAAGCTAGAGAACAAATTACATGTAGCAGTAGGATCACTGGTTGAATTTTGTTTGTAGTGTATAATGTCAGGAATTCTATTTGTGGTTTTACGGTTGGAGACGTATGACCAGAAAGCTTTAGTGTTAGTGGAAATGTTATCTTCAACTGAATTCATATATCTTTTGTAGCATTTATCAGCCTCCTTTTTGAATTTTGTTCTTTGAATGGAAAATTTTTCAAAATCTTTTATATTCCCGCGTTTTTTCCACTTAATCCATGCATAACTTTTTTTCCTGTAAATACGTATGAGTGAATGTGTAAACCAGATAGGAAAATTAAAATTTCTTTGTTTACATGTGGGCGTGTGCAGTCTAATTATTTCATACAGTTTCTCATAGAAGGCAGAAACAGCTTCTTCAGGCACCAACTCGTCTAACAAAGCATTCCAATCAACATTACTAATATCATTATTTATATCGCAATAATCAGCTTTGTAATAATTAAGTGAGTTTGCAATTTTAATTCTCGAGGTACGATTTGTATTTGCCAATGGTACCTGGATATAGAAGGCAGGATGATAAGTATCAATGGGCAAGAGGGGATCATCAGAAGGAAACGTTACAGAATGAATATTACTAAAAAATAAATCTAAAATACGACCTTTACAATTGGTTAAATGATTATACTGTCTCAAATTTAGTTGTGAGCAAAAGTTTAAAAGTTTGCGAGTTACATTAGAAGGAGTATTATTGTCAAATTCCATGAATGATAAGTTATTGATCCAATTCAGTTGTGGCATATTAAAATCACCCATAAAAATAACGTCATCCACATGAGGATCATCAAATAAAGTTGAAAGAGAATTAAGAAAATCTAAGTAGATTTCATCTGGTGTGTTCGGAGGTATGTAAGCAGCGCATATTAAATTGTAATTATCATTGTTAGAGGGGATTTTAATTATTTTATGCTCAGGTAAAATTAGAGGGGGTAATAATGAGAGACAGGATGGCCGTAACTCACGAGAGACAGCTATAAGGACACCACCACCATCTTTTTTTTTTGTAACTATACGATCACGATCGCATCTAAATACTACATAACGTTGGTCAATAAATTCGTTATCGGAAATATCAGGTGTTAGCCAAGTCTCGGTAAAAACAATGACGTCGTATGCGTGCGCTAATATATTTAAGTACAAAGTGTTCAGTTTAGTCCTGATTCCTCGACAGTTCTGGTAATATATAGACACTTGAGTATTAGCCATTGATTAAATAGGTGAAATCAATAGCATTGAGCAAAAGCAATAAAGGGAATAATATAAGACAACGACATGTTATAATGCGAGTAATAGACAGCTTGACATTTACATTGACATTAATAAAGGCATCATAAGCGAATATATAATTGTGATTATGGCAATACAGCAACAAATCAAGTATCAGCGGTAGCTTCCTCAAACAACATGAGGCTGCAATACATATAGCGTAAATTACGTTATTAGACAATAAAAACACTTTTACGAGATAGCGTACTCGACACAGCAAAAAATAAGCAAAAAGTAGACCCACAGAAGGCAGCATGACAATATTAACTAGATTAATTAAACTAATTATTTCTTTTCTTATAATTATACTAAATGCACTATTGACGGGTAGGTTATTCAGCGATCTTCTCTGCAAGGTTACCTGGTTTGATTTTACTTGATATATCAGCTTCCGACCGAATGGAAAACGTAGCCGTTTCATCTGCTTCCTTGACCAAGACAGTAGCGTTCCTGATCCAGACGTATTTAAATTTATTGGCTTTAGCTGCTTCACGGGTTTTGCGAAACAAATCTTTATTACGAAGTGTTAAATGCTCATTGATGTAGATACGACATGGGGTTCCGGCAATGCCAATTCGATCAGATGAGAGTCCCTTGGATAGTCGGTACGCGCTTAGCATATTGTCGCGGAGCAAACGAGAAGCAAACTTTACTATAATATTCTTAGGACGATTATTCTGTGAATGTGCATGGGGAACGCGGTGAATCGCAACTACATCATATTTAGCCATCGGTATATTAATTGCTGACGCAATTGACTCTAACACAGAAACTAAGTTTTCGCCTCGTTTTTCAGGAATATTCCCCAGTTCAACGTTACATTGCCTCGCCTGCTGCTCCAGCATATCTATTTTACTTTCTAGCAGTGTCACCGACGTTGCCGCAGAGTTCCTAGTACTCAACTCAAGATTTTTAATGCGCTTCGCACTATCGACGTGGTTTTCGGAGTTAAAGTTGACAGTAGACTTCAGCTCTGTCACAACCTGATATAGATCTTCATATTTTGTAGTCAAACTCGAAATTTCTTCCTTAGCCGTAGAGTATTCCGTACGGAGCTCCATCAGTTCAGACTGTACTTGTAACGAAGTTGTGGATAGGGCATTAAACTCTTCTCTAAGGTTACTGATACTCATGCTAATGCTCGAAAACTGGCTATTTATATCAGCACGCAAGTCGTTTATAGTTTTCTTAAACTCTACAGACAGGACCTCAATAGCCAACGTAAGCTCGCAATCAGGTTGTTTCCGTTTAAACGTTCTTTGAGTGGTATTAGTATCAGAGGTTGAATCCTGTCCCGTGTGCAGATTCGGATTTGACTGGCATTTATTCGGTGAACGCAACAGACTCATGGTAATGGACGTCCCTAGAACGACAACTGTCCTAACTAGTATATAAAATGAGTCAAACACAACGGCGTAAGTATGACGTGTTACACAAAATGTTCGTTCGGATAGCGGTTAAAAAATTCGCCGCCGGTCGTTCACGCAGCGGTGGCTCAGCGGCTTAACTCGCTACACCCGACGCTCCAACGCAGCACGATCTCAGGTTCGAACCCCGCCGCACGCACGTCTTTTTCTCAATGTTTGATTCAATTTATTCAAACTCAGGGAGAAAGGGACGACGCTCTACAGGTTCCAAAATGGCGTCGACACTATATGGCGCACTCCACAAGGTAGTAAGAGAGGTACCGATATAAGACTCGTACAGAAATTATCAAGCACAATTAAACAAAAAATTAACTGGCCCCGACACGACAATACAGTTCAACAGCACGTCTGCTCACAGCAAGTGTTTCGAAAGAATCAGTCAATTAATTGAGTTATTTTTTTTTTTTATACATTTGTTTCAGCCGTAGAAGGAACCCTATTGAAAATGGCTCTTTTATTCAAAGGAGTTTAATTATAATTAATAAAATACTAACTAAAATATAATATCTTTATCTAAATATTTTCAACCTTCGACTTGATGTTGCCTAGCAACCGCCAAGTAAATATCTTTGTCAGTCTTTGATATTACGACTTCATGAAAAGTTATAAATTGTTAATTTTTGTTAGAAACTATGTTTTGAAATTCTTTTTGCGTTTTTGAATGAGTGTTATGTATGAGGCGTGCACTTTTGGATTTTCCAAACTATTTAATTTCATTATTACTTAAGTTTTGTAAACGTGAATGAACTAAAATAAAATAGTTCCTCATTGATCTCTCACTTCATTAAATAAAAAATGAGAGAAAATAGTAGTACATAAAAACGATTTTACATGTAAAAGGAAAATGATGGGAAATTCTAAAGTATAACTTTTTCTACGAAGCATCTATTTTTACATAACCCACTAACATTGTTCCGAAATAAACGCAATAAATGCCACATCCACAGCCATCCAAACACAAACACATCGTACCGACAGAAACTTCAAATAACTCTAAAACGAGGTATAATATCGTAAATTCTATGCGTATAGCACTTAAATTTATGGTACTCTCTAGACGTTTATGAGACATTCTGGTTAATGCGCACACGATATTGGTTTCAAACTGTACTGTAATTGAATATAAAGGCGGCTTTTAAAATTATTTCCTGTGGGTAATGCATATATGTGTGACGGTTTATGGCAGAATTGGTAGTCGTAAACTCAAAACAAATATCATAAACAGACTGTAAATGTCGTAAGAGAACTGTTTCAATAATCCATACTTCTTTACTAACATTAATTTTTGTTTATAAAAGGTTAGGTTGTGGAGGCCAAATAGGCAGTCGCTCCATGTAAAATACTGGTATTCAGCTGCATCCGGTTAGACTGGAAGCCGACCCCATAGTTGGGAAAAGGCTAGGTAAATGATGATGATCTTCTTATTTTCGTGTGGTTAGTGACTTACCTGGTGTCAGAGTTTTAAAGCCGCCCATGGACCTCTGCCTTGGCTTGGCATGGCCGATTTCCTCACGATGTTTTCTTTCACTGTTTTTTAAGCAAGTAATAATTATACAATACGAACATGAATCCGAAAAGTCAGAGGTGCATGCCTGTGTTCCTTCAGTTGCCTGTACTTTGCCAGGGGCCACGGTCTCCCCTTAGGACATCCTGCAACCCCGGCAGGAATCGGCCCTAGCAGACCCCGTCAGTTGTGCTGTCATCTCTTTGAGAAGCGCTGTCGCGAACACGCTGTCGACCCGGACCTGGTCCTTATCGAACAGCGAGCTACCCATTGCTCTCCGTCCACAAGAGGTGCATGCCTTGGGATCAAACTCGAGTCCTATGACTTGCTAGTCCGACGGTCACACCACTAAGCTATCACTGCTCAATGATGATGATGCTGTCCTATTACAATAATTATTTCACTGGTAGAAATCTACACTATTCCCGAGTGACATAAGATACTTTTAATGCGAGCAAAATGCTTGGTTCCTATGGGAATCTTCATGCTGGAGAAACCGCGGAGCACACCTAGTGTGAAATAATCCTGACGGACGTCTGTTGTTCACCTAGTAAGGAATAGATCTTTAATGGTAAGAAACATAGAGGTATATGAGGAACAGGGTGTAAAGTTCACTCATCCACTATAGAAAAGCGAGGATCGTCCGACCAGACGGGTGTCGTGTCTGGTGGGCAACTAACCGACGCGACGCTGCCCCCCTGCGCGCCTCCGGCTCTAAACAAATTCCCAAGGTAGGGCAAACAAGTACTTGTTTGCCCTACCCTGCGAAATTCGATTTTAGTTGCGTCAAAATTATTTTTGATTGTTATTTTGTTTTTAATTATTTGCACCATAAACCTTTCTTATAATGTTGTTTTCTTATTCATTTTATTAATGCTGATTATTTTAAACTCATAAAGTTCGTTTTAATACAGAAATCATACTTTAACAATTTAAGAGAATTTATGAGAATTTTCTCGAAAATATTCTCGGGAATGTTCTCGCTCAGGAGAATTTACTGAGAATTTAAGTTGTGGTGTAGTTTATTTTAAACTCAAACTTCGTAAAACGTTCAAATGCACTAAAAACTATTAGTCTAAAAAAATACCAATTCAATACAGTCATCCAATTTTTAAATTCTCATAAGTTCCCTACCAAAAGAATGTTCTCGAGAATTTAACAGCAAAGTTCTCGCAAGGAGAATATTCTCGAGAATTTCCCATCACTACACATAAGGTATCGCTATGGTAACAATGTTATGACAGTCAATAAGTATGTTATGACAGTCAATAAGTATCATGAAACAATCCGACTAAATAGAAAGGTTGGCGGTTAGTGCACCTTTTTATGGTATTTAGGGGTTGTTGAATTTTTATTCCTTATAGGTAATAATTATTTACCTCTATTCAATTTGTAATTTTGTTGACAATGTGTGATTCGCGGCGTTATTTATTTAAATTTAAAATGAACTATGTTTACAATAATAGTGTTGCGGACGGCAGAGGTACCTACAGTACCACAGGCAACCTGGGACGATCTCCCACTGATATTTGATGTGCGCTCCCTGCTAACTGACCCTAGGTGAATCCGCTGGCTGCACAACCACCACGGACCCCTGAATACGTACCTAGGTTGGGTACCATAACCCACAGTGACCACGATGAGGACTATCTTGAGGCAGCGAAATAAAACACTGATTTACTATCTTGAATTATTCCGGAGAATTCGGCTTTTCTTGGTATGTTTCTTCTTTGGTGGCTGAGCTCCGTATTTAAGTGTATTATCTATGGCTGAACTGCGACTGAATTGCCCACAAAATGGTACGCCTTTTATAGTAGGTAAATCCGTTAGGATATTGTGGTGCAAACCGAATTCTTGGAATTGTGCATTTATTTATTTCTTATTAGAATTTCTTACAATCTTTGTAGATTATTCATATAAAACACTATACAATTAATTAACTTATGTAGTTAAAACTTTTAGAACAAACACCAAGTGCACGGATCCCGTCGGCGTCGCCGGCAAATAGAATATTTTGTAAGAGAACAAAATAAGATAGTTTCTTGAAATTTACGTTCTTCCAGTCGTTGGCCTCCAAATTTTGGGGCCACTAACATATTCCATGCTAAATAATCTCTTCCAGACATTATTTTGCCTTTAATAGACTCAAAAACGTATATAATTTGAATGTAAACATATTTCACACGTCAAAATGGTAGTGAGCAACGTAACTACTATCGCAAGCGTATTTTTCGATAGCGTCTGTCGATTTAGTGACTCATGGTGCCGTTTTGTATGGTGACAGCTGAAAAACGTTAGCGACTATCGAATAGATTACGTTAGGTTTCTTACCTATCGAAAACTATAGTGCTCTTGGAACAAATTTTAATTCTTTCTGTGACCGCTAGAGGCGCTGTACAATATCTTTTCATATAAATCATTTACGGGGACGCTAGCAAGTTTTGACATTATCGAAATGTATTTGATTAACGTTAATACGCTAGCGAGTTTAACGCTAGCGAGTAAATTTTCGATGGCAACTCATGGTAGAGCGATTTGTATGACGTCGACGTGGGTCTTTGATGCGTAGTTCGCATGAAGCGTTGTTTTATATAACATAAACATTATGCCTGTAGTCCCCCAAATGGTACGAGATGTTTAGAACACCCACATTTCGCTACCTATGTTCATGTGATTACATTATGTGTCGACCGATAGTAGTTGTTTTGTCTGACATTAGCAAATAATTTAATTTAATATTTTGCGATGCGTAATTTAAATTATTTTGCATAAATACTTTTGTATAGAATCAAGTTTTTCTAACTAAACAGACATCTGTGGTGCTGGGGAGTTTGTTGCGCCACTTCTTCTTCCCAGCTGAGGCACTAGGAAGTGGTGAAGGGCGGGCTTTTTTGGGGGACTGACATATGTAATTTTGACATTCGAAAAGTGCTGATTCTCATCTTAGTTTGAATAAATAAATTCTGAATTTTGAAATTAGCCTTAACTGTTCGTCAAGTGGTCACCAACCCGATTGCTGACTTGGTTCGAACCTCAGTTTGTTATACGAGATTACGCGGCCATGGTAAATATACTGTCGCTACTTCGGCGTCGTCATCTCCTTCTTGTTGGCTGTGAACGGGATTCACGGTGCGGTACATTTGCACGGACGCTCTTTTTGACACGACGTTTCTTGCCGCGCACTCGATTTCCAACGCCAGGCTTAGGCTGCCTGTCCACTGGAGCGGAGAGGAGAAAAGAGGAGCGGAGATGTGCCAATATTAACCAATAGAATCTTGATTCCGCCCTGAGTTTAGATTTGATTGGTTAATAATGACACATCTCCGCTCCTCTCCTCTCCTCTCCGCTCCAGTGGACAGGCAGCCTTAGCGGCGTGAGTTCAAAATGCAACTGTGCACTTTTTGAACACGCTAGGGACAACTCTGTTGGATTCTCAACGCTCGGTCCGACGCAGAGAGTTCAAAATCCAGAGTACGGTAAAAAACATCGCGTTAAAAAAGCGCCCGTGGATTTATTATAAATATTTTCAGTAACTTCTTTTAGAGCAGTGGTGGCCCAGTGGTAACGGCCCCGACTTACGAGTTGTGGGTCGTGGGTTCGAACCCAAGCAGGCGCTTTACTTTGTGTAAATAATTTCATCACCACTGCTCCCAAAACGGTGAAGGAAAACATCGTGTGGAAACCGGCATGTCTTAGAACCAAAAATTCGAAGACATGTGACATCCACCAACCCGCACTGGGCCCGCGTGGTGGATTACGGCCCACTCCCTCTCACAGAGAGGAGGCCTGTGTCGCAGCAGTGGGAACATTAATAGGCTGATGATCTTTTAGTCTCGTTCTCTAATGCAGAGCTTTAAGTCTGACGAGAAGCCACTGTCAGACATCTACAGGCCCTTGAAACTTAATCAAGCAGAAATATTGATATATCCTTACATAACAACTATTAATATGAATCAGAGGATTATACCTACGTTCAAATCACCTCTTTTCTTCCACCTGATATGATTACATCTAGTTGATTGGGTCTAGTCTGGGCCCTAACTTAATTACTTTCATACGATATGAAGTACGAATGTGGCGCCCTCTTGAGAGTCGAGTTGTTATTACTATTAATGGCATTGATTCGACCTTTTCGGAGATATACTTGCTTAGGGTGTATCTTCAGATGAGCTCTAAGTTATTTATATTTTGTTGATAAGCATCTTTAATAAAGAAAGAAAGAAAGAAAAGTAAGTTTATTACTAACAACCTTTTACCTACAGGTGCGGTACGATGCGGCCCGAACGTTAAAGTGCCGAGCGCCTCGGCCTGGCTAAAGTGCCATAAGCATTGCATTGTCACTGTCACTAAGTCACGTCATTTGGTATTTTGTTTGATTGTTCAGATTACGAGTAGATCGCTGTAAAACACCACATTCCCAAAACATTACACTTTAGCCGGCCGAAGCAGTGCCACTAGTATGCCGCAAATATTCTTCAAACGTTCTACGTTTTCAAAGTTTACATAAAAGGAGACCATTCACGTTTCATACAAAGTTGGGCCCAAAACTCAATCGGCGGCCAGCAAAAAAAAATATGTTACCCTGGTCGGGGAAGTCCTCCTCATCATTTTTTACTATGGCGCCGAATCTCTACGACCATTCCGTCAGCTGTTATTTAAAGTTGAAAAATCTAGTTACCTTTAAGGTTCCTATCGCGTCTGGGAGGAACATTTTAGGGACGGAGCCTGTTTCGCCGTTCTTCTGTCTTTGGTACCAATCGTCGAGCGACCCCATACGGATCTGACACTTGACGAATGAAACCAGGCAGCGGTTATAGTCCGGATTTTTTTTCAACTTGAGTGTAGCCTTTTTCACAAGGTGGTCTGCGCGTTCGTTGTCCTCCAGGCTTGCGCGAGCTTTTACCCAGAACAAGGAAACATCTTTGCTCTGGGGTAAAGCCGCGCCCACGTAAGCTCTTTCCTCCGCCAGGAAGTGGAGGGAACCTTGGTTCGCCGGACGTAGAGTTTTCGCAAACGCACACGCTCAATCTCTCTACCCGCAAAGGCTCGCTGGGGTACTCTTTGCCTCATACAGAACGGCTGCTACTTGTATTCGGAGGTCGTGTGGGAGGTTGGCAGCCAGCATCAGGGATGCATTCAGCGACACAGTTCTGTAGGATTCGCAGAGCTTTTGGGCGAATACTTTTTGGACCGTGAACTAAGATGATTATTGGAGTGCATTTTCTACACTCCAATCTTCTTAGTTGCCGGCGCCCAGGCGCTTACCGCTCATCACCTTTCTGCGTCCAGCTCCAGCGTCTGCAGGTCATACGGAGCATTTACACGGCAAAATGCTCCGTATGACCTGCAGATGCAGACCTCTCTTCCACATTCTACACACGTTAGCGGCGTGCATGTTGAATGTGAGTTGATGGAAGTATTTTTATTTCCTTAGACATGCCTATGTCGACCCCGCCCATGCTCATGTCATGAGTGAGAAATCGTGCTCTAGCTTCCTAGTGACTACCATTTTGATGTGGTGCAAACTTCACCTTATTTTGGATGCCCCAATTCCGAATATACTCGAGGGTGGCCTTGGCCTGTCTTTGAACCTCCAGTGCTAGGTCATCGCCGAGGAACATGACCACAACGTCGGCAGAAGCCTGGTAGTGATCTCCCCGTTCTTCCAGCCCCTTTAGCAAAGGGTCCAGAAGTAAAATCTAGAGGATTGGATTCCTTTTATACCAGCACCATCCCATAACCCCGCCCCGCCCGCCGCGCCGGTTAGTCTAGGTTCTATGTTTTATGGGGATTGGTTTCCACACTTAGTTAAGTGGACCATTGTGCGTGGGCCATGGCGGCCGGTGGATGGTTATTCCAACCAGCCTACCTCTCTCCAAAAGATAATGAAATCTCTTGGTCTGTTTGGAACATCTCTGTAGGATCTGGGTGACCCGAGGGTTTCTGTTCGAATCTGGGTGACGCCTGTGCATTCAAAGAGCACGTGCGCGACGGTTTCCTCAGCCTCCATGCACGCCCTGCACAGAGGACTGTCCTTTATGCCTATGTGTGGAAGTGTTTGTTTAGCAAGCAGTGTCCCGTGATGACCCCGTGACTAGGAGGCAGGCCATTCTTGTCCAGGCGTAATAAACGCCTGGTCAGCCTTCTTTCCAAGGATGGCATAGCTTCCTTGAACTGCCTGCAGCCCAGTGTCGAGGTCCACCAGTTTTCCGCTTGTGTGTGAGTGAACTCCTGTAGTCACCTGTGTATTTGGTTGAAGGAGATGTGTACGATAGGCACACGATAGGCTCGGGTCCTCAGACTGCCGTGCTGGATCCACGACTAGCAAGTTCGTCAGCTGCGTCGTTACCTAGCGATCCGCTGTCTTTTTGTCCATTGTAGTTTCGCCATGTTGCGGCTAGATACCGTTACTTGTTGTAGTGCATTGTTTTTAACTTCATAAAATATGTTTTTTTTTGTGTTTCAAGACATTAATTGTTTTTAACTTCATAAATGACTACAAACAACTGCAAATATTCCCTGATATTTCGAGGTTACCTTTACAATAAGTTTATTTCATTTATTTTTCATTACATAGCCGTTACTTTTATACAGGGTGTTAAAGTAATTGCGTGCCATAGCTTAAGGGTAGGTTCAGTATCGATAAAGGAAACTAGGAAAAATAAAAAATAAATCCAGTAAAATAATAATTAAAAAAAAAACATTTAAAAAAATTGCAAGATTAACCTTTAGTACCTACTAACTTAAAATAGCAATCAAATCAACTTAAAACATGTGTAAATAAGTTGATTTTAAATCTTTGTAAATACTTCAATCAACTCAGCCTATCGCAGTCCACTGCTGGACATAGGCCTGTAAATACTTACCTGATTCCAAACTAAATTAGGTTGACCTCGCAATTATTTTTTAAATGTTTTTTTTTCTGATTTATTTTTAATGACCTAGCAATTTTTTTTAATGTTTATTTTTAAATTATTTTTCTGGATTATTTTTTTATTTTTCCTAGTTTCCTTTATCGATACTGAACCTACCCCTAAGCTATGGCACGCAATTACTTTAACACCCTGTATATTAATAAAATGTAGGTACGTACAATAGACTTAAGAAAACAGCTGAAGGAACGGTTCGTAGAGATTTGATGCCGCCGTAGTGAAAAATGCTTAGGTGGACTGCCTCGACTTAGGTTATACTTACTTAGACGAGATAATATTGCAAGGTAACTAGATTTTTCAACTTTAAAAAACATCTAAAGGAATGATTGTAGAGATTCGGTGCCATAGTAAAAAATGATAAGGAGGACGTTACCGACCAGGGCAACACAATTTTTTTCGTTGGCCGGCACTTTGGGTTTTGGGCCCAATATGAATGGTCTCCTTTAGTTCAATTTAAATTCTCAAAAGTCTACAATATAATTCTTGCGGTTTCCGAAATTATAGAACAAGACTGGTTTATGGGTCTCCAGGGTACTGCAGAGAAGTTACTTTTAATCCTTGTAGGAACTTGTGAAATAAATGGAAAAGTATAATTATGGGAATGATGGAACAAATGTTAAGAGAGTTTAAAAGTTTGTCTGATCAGTTATGACGTAGATATGTTTGTATTCTGTTATTTTAATGATTGTGTTAGTATAGGTGTGTATAAAACACAAAAAAAAAATAGGAACGAAAATATTAAGGCTATGGTAAATAGGTAGGAGATCAGTGGTGGCCCAGTGGTAACAGCCCCGACTTATTAGTTGTAGGTCGTGGGTTCGAACCCCTGGCGCTTTTTTTGTCTAAATAATTTCACCACCATTGCTCTCAAACGATGAAGGAAAACATCATGAGAAAATCAGCATGTCCTAGAACCAAAAATTCGAGGACACACGACATTTACCTACCCGCACTGGGCCCGCGTGGTGGACCACAACCAACTCCCTTTCGAAGAGAAGAGGCCTGTGTCCCAGCAGTGGGAACATTAAAGGCAGATTATGCTAAATAGGTATTACAATTTGGTTTTGCGATATTGAGGGAAATAAAAATTGGCCTCTAAGCTGGAAATAAGTAAGTATCTATGCCTTAATTTTTACAGGAATAAGGTGTGAGTTGACTTTCAGAAAGTGTAACGTTTGATAACTGTTGGATAACATACTTATGAGTAGGGATGCGATACGCCTTTTTGTCGATACAATACCGATACCGATACTTTTATAAAAATATCGGCGATACCGATACCGATACAGATACGCTAATTAAATTAAAAAATGAAGGTAAAATAAATAAAACACAAGTCAGGTAATTTTTTTAATTAATATAAAAAGAACAAATAGTAGGATAAACTAAATAAAACCGTTTAAAACTATAGACAGGTTGAGATTAGACGCACGACAACATCCAACTTAGCGAAATGGGATAGTTAAGCGAGTGCGAGGCCAATGTGGGCGGGCGAAACAAGACACAGAATAAAACGCGGGGTTCCGTCGAGCATAGTTAGGTCGTACCTCTTTTGCAACGAAATAGACGAGACAACACGTGCATAATATACATTACATTTTTAAAGCGCGAAAAGTATCGTTGAATCGGCCATAAAAATATCGCCGATATATCAACAAACTTCGAGTATCGCCGATATATCGGCATCGGTATCGGTATCGGATGCATCCCTACGTATGAGTACACGTAATTTAGTAGTAGATAGCAGTGATTCATGGAGATGATTTAATGACCTTCATCGCAGTTAAGTATTATGATACAAGCAGCTAAATAAAGATCGTGATTATTTTCGGTCCCAATGTTCTAACACGATGACGAGTAGACAACCAGCTGATAATTAAATAGAAAACTAGTTATTTTATAAAAAAAATATCATTTATACACTATGCAATAAACAAACTGATACAATTTCAGTTTATTTTATATATGTTTATTTAATTTCCAAATCAACACAGCAATATAACATTTTAAATGTCCAGATTTCCCTTAATCAAATAAATAATTCGTACCACAGACTAAAAATACCGCAAGCTATGATTTACAGCGCCGCATACTATAAATATAAAGCGCTATATCCGTTGGCATATTATGCCAATACCAACATATGGTTACCGTCATACAGTGATTTTAATGTAAATATTTTTATTTGATACGGTACTAAACTATAAATGTAGCGATGGAATAAAATAAATTGTAATTATATGATTGACGTTTTACACACAGTTTTCAATTTTATTATGGAAAGATGGTGTACTATCCTATAAGTACTAATAAAAGGTATCAAACTGATTCTATAAAAACTTATTTACCTTCTAATAAATTCGCATTTGCACTCGCAGCCCCCGACGCGAGTGTGCGATTCCTCGCACACTCGCGTCAGTGTTTCCACACTGGGGTGGTTTTAGTCAGTAAGAGTCTGACAGAACCTTCTGCCCACCCCAGGGCGGCGAACACTCAAAAGAATTTCCACCACGATAAAAAAAAGGTCAGAACTGTGTCCAACCGCGTGCGAGCCGAGCAAGCGAAGCGAGCGCTGCCGCGACAGCAGCCGGTGAGCGCTGCCTCCAAATTAGCGGCGTGATATTATGTTATATTTTACATGAAGCGATAAATACTGCCCGTCATCATCATCATCATCAGCCTATTAATGTTCCCACTGCTGGGACACAGCCTCCTCTCTGTGAGAGGGAGTGGGCTGTAATCTACCACGCAGGCCCAGTGCGGGTTGGTAGATGTCACATGTCTTCGAATTTTTTGGTTCTAAGACATGCCGGTTTCCTCACGATGTTTTCCTTCACCGTTTTGAGAGCAGTGGTGATGAAATTATTTACACAAAGTAAAGCGTCTGCTTGGTTTCGAACCCACGACCTACAACTCGTAAGTCGGGGCCGTTACCACTGGGCCACCACTGCCCGTATTTAATGATATCCTAAGCAACAGTCTACAGTTGTCAGAGTTTCAGACTTCTGACTACGGCAAAGGCCTCTGCCATTAACGCGTGCCGCCCGTATGTATGACCACTGAGGCGTGGCTAGTTACTGGGTTTAAATCATTAGATTGTCATTGGCATTAATCATTACAGAGATTGTCATTTAAAGCATTTTTATGCGAAATCAAAAGTTCCTGACGGAATTGGAAACTCAAGAATTTCGCAAAAAATTACATAATCATACCATGCCCATTTTCCCCGAAGGGTTCGGCAGATGTGTACCTACAGTACCAAGCAGTACGACTCCCTTATCTATCTGTGTCGTCACTAAATTCATCTTACTGTTCAAATTAATATTGCTGCCTATCACAAACAGTTTCCCTACTCCAAAATAAACTCCCAGTAAAGAAATATTATCCAATTTTTCTGACCTTTATGAAATTCCGTCATAAAATATTTCACCTGCAAAAATACCTCGGGAACTCAGATTGAGTAATAACGATGAAAAATTCAACTTTATTCTCAAGGTGCTAACTGACAAGGTATGAACCACGACATTTTGATAAGTGTGTAGGGACTCACGTAGTTACAAAAGGGCTTTGGAAACAAGGCTTATTTAATATTAAAGTAATTTACACAGTATTTGGTATTAAAATTTTGTATTTTAGTGGAATTTCTCAGTAGCAGCCAGGAGTCTGGATTTGTGCCCGGGATGGCAATAGGCTCGCCCCCTATTACATGGGACTTAAACATAATTGGCGAAATGTGGGTGTACTACAGGTTCACCTCTGCCCAACCCTTCGGGAAATCAAGGCGTGATGTTATGTTATGTTGGTATTAAAAATAGCTTGTAATAGTCGTAAGTAGGTTTTTTACCTTGAGTTCGATGATATGAAGGTTCAAAAGGACTGTTGTATGAATAAATTAAAGATTCTAGGGTGAAACCCGTACCAGTATGGTATGTTGAAGATTTTACGGGTAAAACTCATAGGTTGTGTAAAGTCAGCACTAATTTTGCAAGGAATCTTGACCTTCTCTTGTATACATTAGGCATTATTCAGTAGAAATTTCGGTGGAATGAAATTCTTCGATGGATGCGGTCTCGGAAACAGCAAGCGAGAAGGTGAATTTGTTCAGTCCTGTTTTCTACCTCTCCGCTGAAGATTCTCAACTAGGGCCATGACATAATGTCCTACGAAAAATCGATAATTAAAAAAGTTTTCAGTATTCATTACGGAAGCCGGCGGCTGCTGCTGTGGCAAGCCGCTTTTTGTGCAAACTTGTATACAATAGCTATGATAATGTTCGAACACGTAGGCCAATTTCCCAGCCTTTAATATTATATAAAATTGTAAAAAAAACACTTTCCACCTCTTTCAAAGCTTATATCCAAACATAAGATAAAAGCAAAGCAAAAACAAATGAAATTCACCAAACCCCCTGAACGAAACCCGCAGGCTACAAAATATTTTACCTCAAAATTGGGTAAAGCTGAAAGAACCAGCAAACTCACTTCAAAATCAATTACGCCATTACCATAGTCTTTTAACGCAGTATTTATCAAATAAATAAACAATATTCTAATAATATTTTGTTAACCCCTGTGGTAAACAAAACAATTAAGGATCATTTACATGAGGAAACTTTCTAGCATTAATAGACGATTATCGAAAGATGATGTGTATGAACGGTATCCACGTCCGCGGTACGGTACTTGCTTGTCAAAAGGCGAGAATTTAATTCGACCGTCGATTAGCTTAATTATTATGTTTTTGCTCATAGAAATGAATAATTGTACTCTTTTTGAGCGAAAGAAATTTTCTTAAACCGTAAACAGTTCGAAAAAATATGATTCGTAGGCGAGTTTCTTGATTTTCTCTTGAATAACTTAAATGAGTGCAATTCAAGTCTTAGACTCGCCATGAGAATTCTCGCAAAGTCAATTTATTTATATATAGTTTGTGTAAAAAAAGGTGTTGTAAATAAATAGCTACAGAAATCTCTATGTTTCGCCGTTAACAGCGTACAAATATCAAATCACTGCCTCGTTGGTCTAGTGGTAGCAAGCGCTACTGCTGAGCACGAGGTCCTGGGTTCGATCCCCGGGTCGGGCAAAGTGTTATTGGGTTTTTCTATCTGGAATTTCTCAGTAGCAGCCCGGAGTCTGGATTTGAACCCGGTTGATGGCAATAGGCTCGCCCCCTATTACATGGGATTTAAAAACATAACTGGCGAAATGTGGGTGTACCTGCTACAGGTACACCTCTGCCCAACCCTTTGGGGAAACAAGGCGTGATGTAATGTTATGTAAATATCAAATCAAGACTGAATAATTACAATTAAGTAAAAAATATTTGTCTAAATTAAATGACAACAATCGACAGGCTAGGAACTTTCCACGTGTAAATCCTAACTCTAACTTATAAATAAATATATAATTATTATAAATGCGAAAGTGAGTTTGTTTGTTTATTTGTTCCTTTTTCACGATAAAACGGCTGAACAGATTTGGATGAAATTTGGCACATTTGTAGGCCATAATCTGGTTTAGGACATAGGATACTTTTTATCTGGATATTCCCTCGTGGGAATTCGAGATCGAGATTTATGCGGGTGAAACCGCGGAACTCAGCTAGTGAGCCTATAGATGGAAAATAATAAACGGTATCGGGTTCATGCAAACATTACTCACATAATGAGAGATACCGCTAGAAAAATATTTTATATATCACCCTATATATGAAAGGTAAACAATTTTGATATGCATGGTATTATGTCGGATTTGAATTTTGTGAAATGGGATAATATTTCCGAGGTGTTTTTTCTGTTTATTGACTGTGTACCCTGTTATGTGACTTTTGGTACGCAGAGTTTTGACATTTTAGAAATTGTTTTATAGGGATCAGTACCTACCAGTTCTGTTGAAAATATAGACTTCTTTTTAAAACACCTCACGTAGACACTATTCAGTGGTTATAAATAAAACGGGTACTTAGTCTATGTCATGACGAACATTCCCATATTTTATCCACGACATTAGCCCCCAGATTGCTATCTGCCCTGCCCCTCCAAACTTTAATTAATTAATAAAGTATAATGACACTCAAAATACGGAAGTGAACCTAATATACTAAACAAATTAGCCCGGAAACTACTACCATACAAATAGGTAAACTGGTCATGCACAATACCCCATAGACCTTTCCTATCTTTACCAAACACCGCATAACATATTATTATCTCATTCTATTTCACTACTGTCCTAAACTAAGTAAAAGGGTTTACCCCACCTTCGCAATATAAACTCAATTTATAACCCAAAAATTTCACCGCCTGTTCACGCTGACGTTTCAGAATCGGACCTAAATATTTTACCTTTATCAACTGTCTATAAAGTGCCAGTTTAGTCATCGGGTCAAAGGTTTTAAGATCCAAATGGGGTTTTATCGTTTATCTTAGTTCGGACAGTCAATTGTTTTGGGTAACGTCCTTTGTCTGTGTTCCGAAATTGAAAAACAGTACTGAGAGAATTTTTGACAAGATTTTTTATTAATAATGGATGTTATTTAAAATACACTCATAAAAATGTATTTGATACGACACTATTACAGTCTCAAGTGATTTCAATATGTTCTCAAGACAGGCTTGATCCACTTGAGAACGTAAAAAAGAAAGGGTTCTAGAATGGATGTTACGACATCTCAAATATGGCGGATCCAAATTTTTTTTACTGATTTATTTTTAATTTTATCTACAAATGGAAGCGTGGAACTGGGTGACGTCGCTGAAGTAGACCCTGAAAAGGTTGCATCATCATTTCGGCCTAGAAACATCCTCTGACGAGTAAAGGTCTTTTTCTTCTGCCATGGGTACTTTCCGTTCTGTGGTGCTTCCCCCATCAAGGTATGAACACTTGTATAGACAATACAAGTGTACACAGACGCGAATGAAGGCACTCAAGGCAGAGCACCGATGAGATGGTTAGACACGATCAAGAGGGCTGTTGGAGGCAGCATTATTTTATCAAGCGGTCCACACTGCCGAAGACCGCATAGCTTGGAGAGGCGTCGTATGTGGTCGCGATCCTCAGCATTGAGGGAACGACGAAAAAGAAGATAGTCCAATAAATCAATAGTTCTGATATCAAAACAAATACCTATTAAAGTTAAAAGCGTTTATTTTGTAGCAAATATTGTCAAAAATTTCGCTGTTTTGATTAATTTGGCAACATTACTGTATGGAAATAAGAAATGTGGTTAACTAAGTGAACGAAAATATTGATTAATGAAATGCAATAATTAATATCGTAACACCAAATATTTAGTTTAGATGTAAAAAAAGTATTTAGAACCTTTCCAAATCCTATTTTACACCTAAATTGGTTACAACATCAAATTCAATATTATAATTTGTATTTTTTTTTGCATCGTTGCCCACTTTCAGAATAAAGGCTCATAAATATTCTACCACAACCACTAAAAGCAGTATTATTTTAATCTTACTTCAGTGGGGGAAAGAGATGGTGCTATACGTCCTGTAGAACTTCATCTCTTTCCCACACTAAAGTAATATAAAAAAAACATTACCCTCCTTCTGGGGCAGTCAGGTAATAATACTGCTATTAGAGGTGGTTGTAGGCCCTTATTTAAGAGCGTTTATTCTGAAAGTGGGCAACGACGCAAAAAAAAAATACAAATTATAATATTCAACTTAGCTTAGACGTTCGTTTTGAATAATTTCAAAACGAACGTCTAAGCTAAGTTTCGACGATCAATCGCGCCTCAGATTATCATCATAAACTAACATCTCTATTTGCGGTAAATTGTCTATATAAAACCACAGTGCTTATTGAACCTGAAAGCAAACAAGGGTACTAAATATCGCCAGAGACCACTAGCCCTTAATTTAGTAACAAAATGCAATTAAACGAGCCATTAGTCGGGCTATTTGGCTCTAATTTGCAGTGTACCGGTTTGTTGGAAATTATAGATTTTTGGCACAGTTTATTGAAAAGGTAGGGAAGTATTCTTGACACGGGCAATTACGGTTTTAAAATGTTTCAACAGTAAAAACTTAGTGAATGATATAGCATTTATTTTGATGTTTATTTTTAAATAGAAAAATAAACATAACTATACCCACATTTATGTACTTTGTTTTTGTTCAAACTGCAAAACAAATGAATAAACAATCAATGATATAATAATCTAATTGTGCCGTTTTTGAAGATCGAATGTTGAGTAGGTAACCTATTTACCTCGTTATCTAGGTATATATATTAGATACATACAAATGAATTCCCATTTCCCTTGGTCACGGCATCACGCGAGAACGGCTGGACCAATTTCGCTAATTCTTTTTTTGTTATGTATTTTATTGTAAGGAGAGGTTCTTAGGATAGGTAGGTGAAGGTAGGGTAGGTAGGTAGGTTATGTATGTATGTAGGTAGGTAGGTATGTATGTATGAAAGTAGGTTGGTAAGTAGATCTAGGTAGTGTAGGTAGGTAGATAGGAGGGTTTAGTGCTACCCGTGCGAAGCCGGGCCGGGCAGCTAGTTGGTCATAATTATGAAAATGTTTAGTTTACTCTCTAAATACAATGAAAAGAACCGTGAAAGTTCACTGTTGTTGTAAATATAATGTATTCTCGGTAAAATAAATGGACAGTGTGGAAACAAACATGTTCGCCTAGTGAAAATATAAAAACAAGAATTTATAAATATCACATTGCACTCAAGAAAATTAAATGAACATTTTCATGGAAAAGTGTTACCAAAATGATTTTCACAAAAATGTTCTTTTTATTTTTCATTTCTTATTTGCTTTCAATTTGCTTTTACTGCAATGAAAAGGTGTTTGCTGAAATAAAAATACTTTCATTTCATATTTCAGGTACCGAAAAATTTGGACTGTATATTTAAAATAAATTTTCAATAATGTATTTTACAAATATTGATGCAGTAAAATGACACCTACAAAATGTTATTTACAAATAAATTTACCCTACCTATTTTAAGTTTCAGAAAATATCCTACCCGTATCTGCCCGGGGCCAATAAGGTTGAATTTAATTACCACATTTAAGGTTCTCTCTTCATAATTATGAATAGCTTGTCTTTGTACTGTCAAGTGTCATGTTAGTTGTTATTTCAAATCTCTTTGTGAATGCAATTATGTGTAGATTCAGTTTGAGTTAAGTGTAGTCGCCCATAATTGAGTTTGGGTTGGCTTTTAGTTACATTTGGTTGTAGTTCTTTTGTGATTTTATTTCTGAGATGAAAGGTGATGTTAATAAGATTAGGTATTGTTAAGTTGTAGCTTTATGACTTGGACTTATGTTTTTGGATTTGGACACCTTCAGCATAATCAGCCTAAAATGTTCCCACCTCGAGAGGGAGTGGGCTGTAATCTACCACGCGGGCCCAGTGCGGGTTGGTAGATGTCACATGTTTTGCACGACTCATAATGCGAAGCATTAGAGAGTGGTCTACGATAGAAAAAAAAATTTTGCTCCGTTTCTCTAACTGTTTTTATTGTTACACTCCTGCTAGTACACACAACCTACTTAAATTATATACCATTGTATAGATGATTAAATGGAGATTAATACTGTACTTTTAACAATAGTCGAAATAAAAATCCTGTCTTTTATATAATATTCAAATAAAAATCTCATACCTACATTACAATTATAATATTACAATATTGCTCATAAAAAAATATTTATAATAATAAAAATAGTGGAATAAAGTAATTTATCACTACATATATATTATTATTATAAAACAAAGTCGCTTCCCACTGTCTGTCCCTATGTATGCTTAGATCTTTAAAACTATGCAACGGATTTTGATGCGGTTTTTTAAAATAAGTAGATAGAGTGATTCAAGAGGAAGGTTTATATGTAGGTATAATACATGCATAATATAGTAAGCTATAATTTATAAATGTATCACGCGGGCGAAGCCGCTGGCGGAAACTAGTTAAAAAATATATGCAAGGGAGGATGTAGGTGAGTGTGTGTGGTGTTTGGGGTGAGTGTGTGTGATGTGGAGTGAGTGTGTGTGGTATGAGTCAATATTGTGGGTGTACTATAGGTGAATTTCTGCCTAACTACGGGGAATACTGGCGTGATGTTATATTATGAGTCAATACATACCAATGTCTTACAATGACTGAATTAACAGCGAGACATTCCTTTTCCCAACTGCCCATTATGACAATAAAGGACACTCCCAAAACACCGGGCATGCCAAACCGTCCGACAATGGTGAACGCATTCATCAAATCATCACTCACAATAGATTTAATCGTGATAACATTGTATCACATATTTAGTCTCGAAAACTACTAATTAACGACTTTTAAGGCATGAAAAAACATTTTGTATTGTCACAATAGACGATTATGTATTGGGGCGTGACAGCTTGGAATTCTAATCGCCTCGTTAGTGAAATAGAGCGTGAGGATGTCAGTGTTAGTGATAACCTGATAACGTATGATACATTGATATTGTTATAAATAGATTAGAGTTGGTTGTCGATATTGAAAAGCCCATCTGAATTGAAAATGTGGTGAAAAACATGTTTTTTTTTTTTAGTTAAATACTCTAATATGATATTGCACTTCCTCGAAGGTAGCATAGTGAAGCTGTTCAGTACAATCACATTTCACGGCTCAATTTTTTTAAATAAACACGTTGGTATCATTTCGCCTATGTTTTCGGAAGGGTTAGGCAGTATACACACAGTCCTACAGACCGTATGCTGGCCATGGCGACTAATCTCAACGGAGACTAGCCTTCGACGCGAGAAATATTATAGTGCACAAGTCTGTGCGCAGACAAAGGTGCACTCTCTCTTCCCTCACTCTCATAGTCCGATCGGACGGCAATCCGACACGACCGGAGAGATCAGGCGCAGGACCAACGGCTTAACGTGCTTTCCGAGGCACGGGGACATCACCAACTTCCAAACTCCGCTCAGTTATTTAGAAATTCCTAATGGAAATCCCAATAACAGCTTGCACGACAAACAAACAGATTTTGCTTGTTATGTTTTAGTCTCATGTTATAAGAGGTGAGCCTATCGCCATTAATCGACAAATCCCGATCTCACTCAAATGGAAATTCCAATCACACTTTGTCTGACCCGGTGGTCGAACCTGGGACACCACGCACACAGCATTAGCACTTAAAATCAGTAGACCAGAAATAGCGAGGTAAACAATTTTAAATAAGTAGTTAAACTTGTTTTTACTGAATAGTAACAGTGTGGCTACCATGAGTTTCATTTAACCTTCTCGATCAAACGCATCGACCGCGTTTGGCGCTCCGATTGGCAGCCGGCCAGTCTTCACCGGTGAAGGGCCAATCGGAACGCCGAACGCGCTCGATGCGTTTGATCGAGAAGGTTAAATGAAACTCATGGTAGCCACACAGTAAAAGAGGTGAAAATTGTTTAAAATGTCGTGCAAAAAACTTCCTATATTTTTGATGACTCGCCAAAACAACTTATAAAAATTCACTCCGACCAAAAATGGATTTTCTGCCGCTTACAAAAAAGAAGCTTCGGCTTTAGTCTTATTTTCGGCCAAAAACGAATCCAAAAATGAAAATGACTTAGACATAAAAAAATATTTCCGCTGTAACTGAAATCTTGTTTGTTTTTTTTACCCCTAGAGAGTGAAAGAGCACGTACTGTATTTCTTGTTGTATTGATTCACTTGATAGTGCCGAGCTTTACAAAGTAGGCCGAATGACGCGCGACAATTCACGAACATTTGATTTTCGTCTTAGCGAAGCTGCCGCTGGTTTATGGACATGAAAGCGAAAATATGGCCGAATTATGTTTTTTTTTGGCCGAAAACAAAAACGAAGCTTTGGTCGGTCACTAATATAAGAAGCTCTAACTTTCATCTTGTTTTGGCACAAAGAAATGGCCCTGTATTTTTAGTTAAAGCTAATTACGCAAATTAAGAAATGGTGAATGATGTCACCACATTATCTGGGGGTTTGTTCCTAATTAGTGCTTAGCGTTCAAAATTTTATAGGTAGATTTTATGAAAGTGTCTAAACATAGAAATGACATTAAATACTATCACTTAACATAATTATCTATATTTATGGAAAGTAAAACAACAATAATTAAAAATACCGGTCAAGTGCGAGTCGGACTAGATCGAGCAAAAAACGCCGAAAAAACACATTTCTTGTATGGTATTTATCGCCCTTTCATTATTAACTTTATTACATTTTTATTATTTGTTGTTACAAATACACAATCTCTGAAAATTTCAACTGTCTTCCTGTTAAAGTTCATGATGTACAGCCCGCTGACAGACAGACAGACGGGCGGACGGATGAACAGTGGAGGGTCTTCGGGTACAGAACCCTTGTTAAGGATCCATTTTGCTTTTCATACTGGCGCAATTGCTATATAAGTTAATTTTATTACTTGAATTTTAGATGGTAAAAAATAATAGCTACTAAAAACAAAGGCGTCTTCTAATACGTATAGAGAAAGCACGAAATAATTTCAGCTCATGAATTCCAGGTTTGCTCATTTCTTTTACATACTTGTTACATATATATATATTTTAGTGTAAGAAATAGTGAATTGAATTCAATTGTAACAATATAAAGTAAAAAGAAATCAAGCTAGAGTTGAATAAAAAAAAGGTTTGCTCATAATATTATCCTTAACAGTATTTTTTTTTTCTGCACTTGTATTTAATGTGTGAGCGAATGTATGAGCTTTTGTATAACTTCGGGCGTTTTGAGGTTACCCCTTTGTACCTTTCTTATACGAAAGGTGTTTTGTACGTGAATAAATAAGATATCAAAATCTAGCGTAAGTTCAAGTGTATTACAAATTAAAAGCCTTGTCAACGTCATAGTAGATGCGTTCGAGTATGTTTACGTAAAATAATGCTACTTATTTTTATACAACGTTATTTTTTGTTTATACTAAACCTCTTCATCATTATACTCATCATTATGAACAACTTTCACTATGGGACCAAAACAGAAATTGCAAAAAAAAATCATCTGTTCCTTGTATTAATGTTCGCATATCTCGTCAAAATGTAGAGAACAGCACATTTTTTTTTTGCAATTTACATTTTGGTCCGATAGTGAAAGTTGTTCATAATGAGTATAATGACCCCTTAAGAGGTTTAGTATAAACAAAAAAATAATGTTGTATATTATATCATCATTATCTTCATCACCAGCTTGTCCAATTGCGCGCCATTCAGCTCGGTTCTTGGCAACTCTCCTCAGATGCTACCAGCCAGGGTTACCAGTTTCTAACTACCCCTAACCACTGTCAAAGATGTACAAATGACAGTCGGGACCAACGGCTTAACGTGCTTTCTGATAACATAAACATAGTCTCTAAATAATTGGAATCCGTACTGATCGATGAGCAAACACAAATGGAACTAAAGCTGCAGATTTCAGATTTTCATTAAAATGTAATCCGCGTGTATCAGTTTGTTAAAGCCGTGATAGTTTTTTTTTTTTATCGAATGACGGATTGAAACGTGTTTTTTGTCGATCCGCAAGTGTAGGTTTGATTTGATATATTTTTTTGACATGAATTTCAATGGAGGCACATTTGTTATACAATTGTTAAAACCTACCAGTACAATTATTTTATGGAGTTTATTTAGATACGTATAGATAACCTTATTTAAAATTGCAAACCCTCTCCACTACTCGTTGCATAAACATTTCAAATGTTTGTATTTTGAAGTGAAAACTTCTTTAGGCGCATTGAGCACTTTTTTGGTGAACAAAAATAATGGAACTCGCGTCATCGTCACCTAACGCTCGAACGAAAGACATCAACGCGAGAATCAAAAAGTTACTTAGGCAGGCAGGCCCAAAGACTGTCTGTTTTAAAAAAATAGTTTTTCCAGTCTAACTTGTGCAAAAGTTAGTAATTTTCATAACGTGTTTTAAACTAAATACAGATGCAAACTAATAAATAAGTATGTCTAGATAGACAGACAAAGCGATGGAACCTTGAAAAATATTGCGTCCAACTGTTGGCCGCTAAATGCACGCAAGCTAGAAAAGCACAATGACAGCACAATGACGTGGCGCGCGTGTAAGACGTAGCTGTCATGCAGACTAGCATAACAAAGTTGTCTTGTTAGTTTTAGTTCTTTTGCTGCACGACACTACCCAGACTTTTATATAAACAAAGTTGAGATGCAACAAAAAAAATACACTGTAGTGTATTTATATCAGCACGTTGGTTACAAGGACTTGTGTTTTTCCTCGACACGTGCATCTACGCCGAGGGAATCGTACGGTTCCGATAATATTGGCAGTATTGCACAAACCTTCGACTACTTTATTAGAATCGGGCTGCAGTTCAATTAAATGAAGCTAATGTGGCGTGAACGGTCTATAATTATTTTAAAATAAAGAAAATTATTCAAAAAACAAAAAACACGACTGCAAAAACACATAACTGAAAAGAGAAAAACAAGCATTATAATCTATAGAATTTTGGTATCGCAGGCGAGGACAAACAAAAGTTAGGTACACCATATTTCCGGTTATTATTGTTATATTATTATTGTCCCCGCCTGCGATACCAAAATTCTATAGATTATAATGCTTGTTTTTCTCTTTTCAGTTATGTGTTTTTGCAGTCGGGTTTTTTGTTTTTTGAATAATTTTCTTTATTTCAAGTTTTTTTGTTTTATTTAATTTGGAATTGACTCATTACCAGCTTTTATTTGATACCAATATTGTTGAAAATTATTAAAAAAAAAAACCTTCCCCTCCCTTTTTTTTGTACTTGCATATGCAATACATAAATATTATATAGCCTATGTCACTTCTACAATTAAGACGAATCTAACGACACCTCCTATGTTAAAATCCATCAAGCCGTTTAGGCTACAGAGCGTGCCAAAGAAATAGACATACATACGTACTCTCGAAAAACATTACCCTCCTTCTGGGGCAGTCGGGTAAAAATAGCCGTGTTATGAGAGAATGAAACATGGTTTCGGCTTCTAAAGGAAATGGCAAACGGAAAATGCGGTAGATTCGTAGACAATGTATTTATCTGTGGCATTTTTAGTTCATTTTGACATTATTTTTTTCATTTAATAAATGCAGAAAACACTGAATGGAAAAGACTTAAGAAAACAGTCCCCCAAGATTTGGTAAAAAATCTCCAGAGAAACCTAATCTAATCTGTGTTCGTAATTTATTCGCTAAACATGGAAATAAACACGAGTTTTCCAGTTAGACAAATGTCAACTTTATGCAAGTGTAAATAAAGTTGAAAAATTCATAAAAAAATAAATGATGGTGTAGCGCAAACTGAACCTTATGTGTACGCATTACAGTTGTTTTTCCTAAAACTTGTGTTTGTTTACATGATAGTTCATCATCATAGTCATCACCTGCCTATAGCAATCCACTGCTGAATATGGTCTCTCCAATCGAACATTTTCTAACTCAACCACTACTGTTAATTTAATTTAATTTATCTTTAATTCAGACACACAGTCCATAAAAAAATGTTACAATAAAAAGCAAAAAACCCGACTGCTAAAACACATAACTGAAATGAAAAGAGACAAATAAGCATCATAATCTATAGAATTTTATATAGAAGGCGGGGCAAAAAAAAGTTACACCATATTATACAATGTCGCCCATGCGCATGTGACCGCCCGTAATTTTCTGAATATTCATGAAAAAATATCGAAAATAAACTTCAAAAGGGGGGGTCTATCTATAACATTTTTCATGTTATTAAATTTTTAATTTTTTAAAGATTTGCTTTCTGTTTTTTGACACATCTCCGAAGTTTATGGGTCGATTTGGATTCTGTTTATTATTTTCAAAAGCTTATGAGTTATTTTAACAGGTTAATTAAATTTTTTACAAAAAATTATGGACTACGAAAAAAAAAACGAATCGAAGTCATTTTTTCGGTCAAAAATTGTGTAGGTATTTATTTAAAAAAAACTAGTGTAAAATGTTATAGATAGACCCCCCCTTTTGAAGTTTATTTTCGATATTTTTTCATGAATATTCAGAAAATTACGGGCGGTCACATGCGCATGGGTGACATTGTATAACTAATAACCGGAAGGTTATTAGTTTGTCCCACCTGCGATACCAAAATTCTATAGATTATAATGCTTGTCTTTTCAGTTGTGTCTTTGCTGTCGGGTTTTGTTTTTTTTTTTTATAATTTTCTTATTTTCAAGCTTTTAAGTTTGATTATATCTTTTGGAATTAACTTATGACTTACTAGCTTTTATTTGATACCAATAATGTTGTAATTTTTTTTTTTTATCGTCCTCTTCCTTTTTTTGTATTTGCAGATGCAATAAATACATATTATAAGCCTATGTCACTCCCACAATTAAGACAAATCTAACGACACCTCATAAGTTAAAATCCATCAAGCCGTTTAGGCTACAGGGCGTGCTAAAGAAATAGACATACATACATACTCTCGGAAAACATTACCCTCCTTCTTGGGCAGTCGGGCAATAAGGTGTTATTAATTTGTTAGTAAACAAAACCAGTTACGCAATAATTACTAGTACTCAATAAATGGACTGTAAATTTTTACCCGACTGCCCCAGGAAGAGGGTAATGTTTTTCACACTAACGTTTTGCTAAGTACCTTTTCATAAAAATACTCAGCGTAATACATTGCTTATTACAGAAACATTCAAGTTTATAATACAAAAGTAATAGAAATAGTTTTACAATAAAAAATGAAAAGCTTTTCATTACTTTACCAGCCCATTGTTTGAGGAAAACTTAGCGCTTACTAAGCCATGCCCTCATTAGAAAATGTATAGGAACTTTAATTACCGTCGCAATAAATAATGAAAAAATGCTTTTATTATTATTATATTCTTTATTCTCAGATAACAAGATCCAGCGTGTTAGTAAACAATAATTAACTTATTACTAGTGTTAGTAGTTAAAATACATTTGAGAAGAATACAGGTTAGAGAGTATTGTGAAAAGGACATCCCCAAGTTAACGTTTAGTGATTATCCTTCTCACAAAACTTTTAATAATCGGAGAGTCAATAGTCTCCGCCATAGTTTTTAGTATGCTGTTGCCACTCGCCCGTAACCTTGATAACAGCGACGCGGTTTTTTTGCGAATGACGGCGTGGAAGCCGTCAGTTTGGTTTTGCGCAAACATGGTAGACGTGCGTTGTGAAATCACACCTCACCTCAAATTCACCCCTTATCTCGCTCGCACGATACTGTTTGGGGACTGAGTGAGAGCGAGACTGAGCGGCGGCGATAAGGCTCCAAGGCGCCTATAGTTTAGGGGAATTATAAAATGATCGAATAAAAAAAAAACTTTGCGACTGATGATGAGATACCTACTGTTTTAATAACTTGAGCGGTATGAATTTGAGTAAGCGAAAAATTAACTAAACTAACGACGAATATTGATTAATAATAAAATCCAGAACGAGCTTACAAAAAGTGGGTTATCCATTTCAGATATTTAAATTCTAGCCGTGCGACTAAATTACTAAGAGAGCGACTAGAAATACAGAGGACGGTACTCCATGGTATTTAGTGAAATAGTGACAGAAATGAATCGCTGTAAATCCTACTCCACGCAGTCTTGTCTGCCCTACCCCTAGAGTGTAATGTAGAATCGCGTAGGCGCGGAGGGGCGAGGCGGCCCGTGAGTTGAGGAGCAGGTGGTTGTAACGCTCGCCGCCGCGGCTGAGGCTGGCCGGCTGCCGGCCAGAAGACAAAGCTGCGGTGGTGAACGTTAAATCATCTGCGACGATAAGCTCGCGTGGAACCGCCGGAGCCCAACATCGCCGGAGCCGTGACAGAAACCATGCCTGTTGCATGTTTGCTTGCATGCTGCATTTGGTGTTTGGTGTGGTTTTTCTATTCGAAACACTTCATTTATGATAAAATGCCGCTCAGTATAAATAAATCATTCGCCAAATATTGAAAAAAATGCAGGACGTAACGTTGACACTCAAACAAATATTAGGTCGCTCAAATATTATGAAGCTTCTCATTTTGTATATTAAGTAACTCAAATTAGTGTTTGTATGTTGCTGTTCTGTTAATTTCTCGTCACTCGCAGTCAGTCGCTCACTTAGTAATACTAATACTGTAACGTAAATTAATTATTTAAGTCACTTAAAACTTAAATTTACAGTCACTAGTTTAAATACTACCCAATAGTTTAGGTAATTTCTTTGGGTCTTTCCTTCTAACGCTGGAAATAAAGTTAAAAAAAGTCAAAAACGTAGTATCTGCTTTCTAGTTAGTTCAGCAAAGTTTCATGATCTAATGAATGAATAAAATGGTTTGTGATCAGTAAAAACAGTTTATAGAAACGATTTCAGCCGTAACACGACCACTGCCGGAAGTAGGCCTCTTTCCAGCATGGCCTTATCGACCGCTAATGTGCTTCCTCTAAAAACAGTCGATTGCATGAAATATTAGTGTGGCTAAAAATAATACGATTTGTAAAAGTCACTTTGTTTGAATTCATAACACGAGCATACTCGATTTAGATAAAATATGTTCTCGTGAATGAATGTCTCATTCCGTTTCAATTTTTCAAAAGACTGGCATCGGTGTCTCACTGAGGAAAATCGATAGAAAGATATTTCGGGAACGAGCGAAAGGGTTGGCTCTGCATCCGGTTCGAATCAACGCTCTCGGCTTATTTCTTATCATGTTGTCTACCGTTCATGATACCGACTGTTTGTGATTTATGACGAGAACGTATTGTGTTTAAAGTCTTCGATTTTTATGTCGGATTTATTTCTCTGATAATTTTTTTTTGTGGCTGTAGTGGTTAGACCGCCACATACAAACTACGAAGCAAAAAGACATGACGTCACACAATTCCTACATCGCGCAGTTAGAGTTACCGAGCGAAAAACATAGATAAGATATATCCGAAATCAACATATGGGCAGTTGCCCGCCAGACATAATACCCGTCTGGTTGGAGGATCCTCCCTTTTCTATGGTGGATGAGTGAAGTTTACACCCTGTTCCTCATACCCCTAAATGGCTTTCTGATAATGTTTTATTACGGTTGACTGCATGTTTACATACTCTTGTAAGACGATATGATAGAATAAGTTTAAAGACTTTCAAAAATGTTTAAAGCAATTCTTTACCTAACTAAAGTTTGACTCGTACGTTTACAGAATAAAAATAAAAATATGACCGCTATTGTGTAGGTACATAGGAGCTATCTGCCCCATTATTTTGGTGTCGTGGTCGCAAGCGCGACTGCTGAGCGTGGGGTCCTGGGTTCGATTCTCGGGTTGGGCAAAGTGTTATTGGGTTTTTCCATTAGGAATTTCCGGAGACTGATAGTTGGCGGTGTGATACCCCCCGTGCCTCGAAAAGCACGATAAGGCGTTGGTCTTACGCCTGATCTCTCTCCGGTAAGCATGTACTGCGTAACTGCGTTCGCTGCACTCGCTTCAAAGCTCAACCTATTCAGGTCATCATGGGCAACCTACCAAGCGATAGAACTCCTCTAGAGTACCCTTTTTTAAATACAGGGCTTGATTATGCCGGGCCAGTGCTGATAGCCGACCGTAAGGGTAGAGGATGTAAGCTACTTAAATCATAAATGTGTGTTTTTGTGTGCTTTGCAGTCAGAGCCGTTCATCTGGAACTGGTTTCCGACCTCACCAAGAAGGCTTTTCTTGCGGCCTTCATCCGATTTATTAGTTGTTGGGGCAAGCCTCAACTCGTATACTCCGACAACGGCACTACATTTGTGGGAGCTTTCAATGAGCTTTCACGCTTCTTAAAGGTTTCATCTAGCAATATAGAATCAGATCTTACAACCAAAGATATTGAATTTAAATGCATACCTGCCTACAGCCCACATTTTGGTGGAAATTGGGAAAGTGCAGTAAAGTCCACTAAACATTTATTGCGTAGAGTCATGAGCCTAACTCATTTAACATATGAAGAGCTCTCAACTTGTCTGATTCAGATAGTGGCTATATTAAATTCCAGATCTTTAACACCTCTATCTACTGATGCATCAGATCTTTCTCCTTCACACTTCCTCATCGGATGATCACTCACGTCAGTCCCTCGTCTTCAGATCACCGATATCAATATCCAGCGGCTACAGCACTTCGATCACATCGAAAAACTACGACAACATTTTTGACAGCGCTTCTCTAATGAGTATGTGTCTCTTCTGCAGCAGAAAACCAAATGGCAGACAGCTGGGCCAGAGCTAAAAACAGGCACCATGGTCTTAGTGACAAACACTAATCTTCCTCCTCTTCTGTGGTTGCTGGGCAGAGTGGTTGCAGTGAAGACTGGCTCTGACGGACATTGTCAAGTCGCTGACATCCTGACAAAGAAGGTAATCATAACACGTGCATACAACAACATATATTATGCCCTCTTTCGGTTTCTTCAACATCATCTTGAAGAATTCTCTTCAACGCGGGCAATATGTTCCTGACGTCACATTTTGCCAGATACCACACCGCGCGATCGCGGGCTACCCCCCACCTTTCTCACTCACTCGCCGACATCTTGAGCGTGCGCACACAAATCGGTCGTCTCAATAAATTGTAATCAGCCAAAGAAATTAATACAGTACTTGTTATATTATTTGAATCAAGTAGTTTCATTCAAGACCACCAGCAGCACACCTGGGGCTTGATACTCAACAACTCTCGTGTTTCTTCTTCTCGTATCGACGACTCGTATTCTGTTCGACCTGCTTACCCCTTCGAAGATTGTAAGATGTTATATATTCATCAAAAAAATTACAAACACAAACAGCCGACATAACTGATCTGCTGTTCCAACAAACAAATGTGTCAACATTTGTGTATGCAAATACGAAACTATTGCTTACATAACTGCTTTATACATCGTTAGCTGTACCATATAGTACCTAGTGTATAGTTTCTATTGTAGTCGGTGTTTATTTGAGTTCAGTAAGCACTATGAGCAACGTATCATAAACATGTGATCGCCAATATTGGAATTCGGCTTATAGGTTGATTCGCACGAATTTACTCGTCCGAAACGGGCGAATCAACACTTTTAAATATTATGAATCAACTTAATTTGTAGCAGGATTGTTGTGAACCTTGTTATACCACGGTACCACAGGGTGATCGTTGACGATGCGTTAACCTCATTTAGACCTAGCAACACATTGCATCAGCCACAGAAACGAGGACAGAGCACGAGATGCTGACTTCGCGCAACGCGACAACCATCGCACCACCGTTTCCAGGCCATCGAAAACGGGCACTTCGGTTCCAACCTCGAACGTAGTCGTAATAGTCGTAATCATAGCTATACTCAATTAATGTAATTTTTCTTAATTAAATCCATTTTTAAGTCAAACTTGGGTTTTTGAATACTCCGCCTGTAGCCTCCGTATAATTACCTGCACCTAACACAAACATTTATCTTTTAACAACAACAGGAACAGTAATGAGTAAATCCTAGTTGTTAAAAATATTTTAACAATGAATTATGAGGTTTCGTTACGAGCATAGTTATGCAGAAGCGACAATAAAAAAAAACGAGAACCCTAAAGCACTTCACAACCAGTCAACAACCTAATCAAATCAAAATACATTCTTACTAATCCAACATCAAAAAAATCCACTTATTTGCGATGTTTAAATTGTCCGCTGTATTCACGACATGACATGCTTTGATTTCCCTCGAGACCGGAGTCCCCGATGTCAAAGGTCCTTGTAAACGGATAATAGCTTAGATTTCTGATAATATAAATATGCTAATAGATATACTTTGGGATTTAAATAATGATGGACAAGGCAACTATAATTTTGTGAATTGTTCGGAACAATTGGCGCCCAAGTGGGACTGATAAGCTGAATCAAAGAGAGTGTCATAATTCAAATTATTGTTATGGAAATTGTAGAGGATATAAAAATGAGAGGTATTTTTTACCAGACGATGATGAACCTTTAATTTTTGGGTTCTGTATGAGGAAAATTCAGGGATATAAATACAGATAGAAGAGCAAAATATATACAAGATGTAAAAAAAACCCTGTCCGATTCGAAAGGGGTACATATGTAGGTACTGCAATAACATTACCAATAATATTGTAGTTTTTTTTAAAACTATTACTATTTTAAACTCACATTTTTAGTACCAAAATTATCCCAAATCCATCAAATTTTTTTAAAATTTCAACGGGGTTATAAGAATTATGACTTGTAGACACCTGCTTAACGACGCGGCGAAGCACGGCCAGTAAAATTCCCCATTGAAAAAAATGTGGCGAATTTTAATTTAAATTTTTTCCTTCTTATCTTATATCTATATCTTCCTTAATTATCACATAAATAGACTCTCAGTACGATACCTAACAACACCCTCACGGATTGGGTTTTTCTTAAATGTTACATAAGGTTACGTGTAGTGAAACATCTTACTGAGCTTAAATATCACTTCTCACTTCACGATCTTCAAATAAACAAAACCAAATCTTTCAACCTAAGTACATCTCAACATCAAACACTTTGAATTTTTTTACGCGAAAAAATGTCACGAAATTACACCTACAGAGTATCCTTTTAACAGAGTACAAAAAACATTTTCCTGTTAGCCTACAAGCTTATTTCACGCGAACTCTTTATAAATATCAATCGCTCTGAAAATTGAAAGAACTTTGTTGAAAATAATTTCTATCAAAGTTTCTATTTTTGTAAGGTTTCAAACCCACATGTGTTTTATAAGTCCTTTGATGATATAACTTCTTGTTAAAGCCAGTCCCTGAATGTCAACAAAAAGACCCAAGGTGGTGCTTGCTTATAATTAGCACAATATTTTTTAAACATTATGGCCTTTTTATTCAAGGTATTATTTATTCAAGGTATTATATATTATTACGAGCTTCGGTGATCCAAAATTCACGGTATTTCTAAAGGAAGAATAGAATTTAAAAAATTGTGTTTTTTAGAATCTGCTTAACTTATGTGCTCTAATTTTCCTTTCTTCATTATAGATAATATTTTACTATATATTTTATTTATTTATTTATTCATATAACAATTCGCATTGTGTCTGAAATATTTGTACATTAATTAACTTATTAGATATAGCAAAAAAAAAAAAAATAAATTATGAATTTCAAACAGTAGTTTCACCAAAACAGAAAATGTGAAAAAAAAAAAACCAATAACATGTGATAAATACTAAGCAATTAGATAAGTCAAACCGTAAATCGATAATATGTCAATAAATAATATATAGCTTTAGCTTATAGTGTTTCCCTTGTTTTGGGTTTTAATTTGCAAAATAAAAAATCATAGTTACGCAATTCAAAACTTCAACGTTGATAAAATATGATTAAAAACAAATATTTAAATCATATTTTAACAACAATATTATAATTTCCAACCTCAAGAATCTAGACTCAACAAAGAGATATCACCAGATTCCTCTCGAATCGAAATTCGATATTGTTCCCGACCTCATTTGAGCACAGCGTTTAATGAACACATCCTGCTCTCATGTTTATCGGGAATTTAATATCGGCAATCACTCACTCTTAATACACATAACAAGGTTTTAATGGAAAGACGAACGGGAAACTCTATGAAGTTACATCGATGATATTTTGATTTGTCGGGACTATTTTGTGTCATTATTTAAGAGTGCAAGATAAGTGTTAAGGTTACTTGACAAGAATATTACGATACACGCTGCAAGAATAGAATTGACTCCATCTTTTCTGGTGTTACTGTTGTTGATGTCAGATATTGCAAATAGAAGAAAAAACAACATTATTAAGTAAATATTTTAATATAACTGGCGAAATATGGGTGTACACACATGTCATGTTGTGTTGTGTGTATGGGTGGGTTTTTATTTTATCCACAGCGGAAAAGATCTTGCCCTGCATCTTACCTGATGTTAGTCATGATCAGGCCGAAGGTGGAAGCGAGCTGCACCCGGATTCCTCAAGCGTAGGTGAACTGGCTATTTTACCTCTAACTGCCGAAACACAACAATGCTGCTAATATTGTTATTATGGCGGCTGACTTCGATAAGATGGTGGTAGCTAGCCAGGCGTACTTAGAACAAGCCCTACTATCAACCAAACCGAGCAGAAAATGTTGCCCCGACTGGGAATCGTACCCGGGAACTTTGGGTATGAGACAGGTGGTCTAACTACTAGATAACAGAGGTGAATAAAGCTACCCGCCTACTAGCTAGTAATGTCTACAAGAACGTAAACGTAAATATTCTGGTAATTAATCAGGTTGAAGTACAAATTGTCATTCTCATTTGCCGGGAAAAGTATTTAATTTAATTATTTTTCTTCGGATATCAATTTCATCAACTCTCATCAACGTATGTGTGAAATTCAATTCATTTGGCTTGCAGATAGTGATTGCAATTTTTGTATGAGAATTCGGATTTTTTAATCAAATTATGCTTCGTAGGGACTCCGAGGCCCGGGATCGATTCCCAGGACGGGCAAAGTGTTATTTTGTTTCTCTGTCAGAAATTTCTTGGTATTCCGGAGTGTGCATTTGTGCCCGCCAGCTAATGCCAATAGGCTCGCCCCCTATTACATGGGATACAAACATAACTGGAGAAATGTGGGTGTACTATTTCTGCCTAAACCTTCAGGCAGTGCAAGTGTGATGTCTTCGTATTTTAAAGACTAAAAATATTGACTGAGATAAGAGTAATTGTAGTCTGTCATATCTATGTACCTATATTATTATTATGGTATGATATTTGGTCACTGTTAATGCATATATTCATCTATTACGCCAGTAGCATAGTTCCGCAGTAGTTCGATTCAACTGGATCGTGTCATCTTACACGCTACACGAAATTTGAGTAGCGGAACTCGAGCAGCGGAACATGACGCGAGCCAGTTGAATTGAACTAATGCGGTTTCGCTGCAACGGTTTCGCGGAGGAGGTGTGATACTGGGGTTAAATATGTCTAATGAGCAAAGCTGGGGGCTCAGCTAGTTAAAATAAACACTCAAAAATAAAGAACTCAATCGTGGACGTTATAACGTTATCGAAAAGCGTTTCAGTATATTTCCATACATTTTACTTATCGCGTTGCCGCGAACGCCACGTTACAAAATTATAACAAGGCACATTTACTAAATTAAAATGACTGCCATTAATGCTAGGCAAACTTGCAAAAACAACAACACACAACAAATTCTAATGAAATGTAATAACAGTTTCAAACAACAAGAAGTGAGGAGTTCCGATCGAAAGGCCACGAGTTCGATTCCGGTTTCAAACTATTGTTGGAAACTCGAGGTAACGAGACCATAATTTAACTTTTGTTGCGATAGGTAACAGCAAAAGCGTGTGTTATTATGCAAGACTTTTTTAAATGGATTTTCTATTTCTATTCTCTTGTGTTATTGTGAAATGGAAAATGTTTGTGGTTTTTACAGAGATAGGGCAAAAAGCAATGCAAATACTTTTTATTCCTGTTATTTATTGAACCGTCTCTGTGGTATAGTGGTAAGACCACCTGTCTCTGACCCAGAGGTCCCGTGTGTCCCAGCGGGGTTCGGCGCTTTACGTGGTTTCACGTCGTGTCCAGATTCGCAACAAGTCCATCGTCATCCTGAAGATGCCTCGTTGAGAGGTGAAACACGTGTGGATTTCTTACAGGGTTCTTTATGACTCTTTAAGAACAGTTAACCCTTCTATGTACCCAGTCCAATACCATAAAAACTTAGTAGTGTAAGTACAGTTCGTCAAACTTGCGACTATTATTGAATAGATCAAGTTATATTCAGTCCTTCCATTGTTTCAAAGATAAACTTTATTCAGTAGAAGTTTGAACATATAAGACCACTACTCTTGCTTCTAGAGACTTCCCGAGTGTGTGCTACGAAACTTAGGAATATTTGTAAGAAGGAAGAAGTATTCTAACAACTTCCATCTTATGTCTTTGGAATAAGATATTTACTCAAATCGAAATTCTAGAAATGTAAAAAATTAATTCGCCGATATAATTTTACAGTCGAAATAACAACGAAACGAAATAGGCCTATTTCAGCACCTCAGAAAAACTATCGGTTGCATTATTTAGCAGATAATTTCATACATAAGATTTTTTTTCGAACTTATGAAGCAATGGACTAGTAATCTGTTTCAATTCATTTCAATTTATTATTGCTCGTACATGGGGCAGCTAGTGATTTCATAACTATTGTGCTAAAAAGGTTTGAAACTATAAACAACCTTAATCTCCTCTAATGCTTTCAGCATGTTAAACAGCAGTGATAGCCTAGTGGTGTCACCGGCAGACTGCCAAGTCATGTCTTAAGTTCGAACCCAAGGCACGCACCTGTGACTTTTCGGATTCTTTTCGATGAGCGTATTGTGTAATAATCACTTGCTTTAAAAACGGCGAAGGAAAACATCGTGAGGAAACCGGCTGAGAGATTTTTTGACGGCATGTGAAGCCAAATCAAAGGCCGCTGGGCGGCTTTAAAACTCTGACACCAGATTAGTCACTAAACAGATAAAAAGAAGAAGCATGTTGTGAATCCCTACACAACATTCTAAAAACATCTACTCACACTAACGACGAGTCAGTGCAAAAAAATTGGCTCATTTTCAAGTTCTTCCGAACGAAACTCGATTACGTGAAGTGACCTCGAGACTTTTCATAAAGACACCTCTCCACCGCAGCTCACGGTTTTAAGCTTCGCAGGTGTATAACTTGACTTCGCTATGTACGAAAATGTAGATGAGATCGTTCACTGCGACCCATGGCTACGCTACGTACGAATGCATTGCTTGCAAACAAATGAATCGCGCAGCTTTATCGTAGCAAACCTCTTCGTCCACATCCACATAGCACTGGATCGATGACTAAAGGATGATTTCCAACAAACGGCTCGCATCGCATCGGATCGTTTCACATTCGGCAGGATGTCAACGAATACGATCGGTTCCGTACCGTCACTTGCGATCGTATCCGTTTCTGCGCCTAGTCAAATAGTTTCATTCCTACCGTGTTGATGTGTTCTGATCGGATACGACGACAGGCGAACACAGCCGATCGCGCGTCGCAGCATACTTTCGGCTAAAATCGCGTGTCGCGGAAGACGCCCGCGGTCAAGTTGCTGTGCGCCGGCTTGGTAATATAGACTTTAAAAACTGTGTACACGATTTAATATCGTATAAAGACTGTAAAATCCGTTCCGATCCGATGCGATGCAAGACATTTGGTGGAACTCATCCTTTAAAGTAATCGAATACAATAGAACTACGTATCAAGGTATCCACACTTTTGTTGGCACTCAATATAATTAGGAGAACGCGTTCATTCATATTCAGTATTGTGCTGTAAGTGGCTGTAATTTTATTGTGAACGTGGTTTAATGGAATATTAATTACGTTTTGAATTGTAGTCTGGTTAAATAATTGATTTTATTATTCAATTGTTAGCTGAATATCTTTCTGCTTTACTGCGCATGACTGCTTTTGCACGACTCTTAATGCGAAAAAAAAAAATTGCCCCATTTCTGTAACTGTTTTTATTGTTACACTCCTGCTAGTACACAGAACCTACTTAATTTATATACCATTGTATAGATGATTAAATGGAGATTAATACTGTACTTTTTAACTATTGATTTAATTCAGCAGAAATAGAAAAAACATGAAAATAGTTGAAAAAAAATTCCTGTCCGTTAATTTATGAACCCTGAAAACATTGTAGCTTGCGATAAAATCAATTAATTGAGTCAATTTTTTTTTAATACATTTGTTTCAACCATAGAAGGAAACCTATTGAAAATGGCTCTTTTATTCAAAGTAGTTTAATTATAATTAATAAAATACTAACAAAAATATAATATCTATAACTAAATATTTCCAACCTTTGACTTGACGTGCGTAAGTTGCCTAGCAACCGCCAAGTAAATATCTTTGACATTACGACTTCATGAAAAGTGATAAATTGTTCATTTTTGTTAGAAACTATGTTTTGAATTTCTTTTTCGTTTATATACAGGGTGTTTGGCAGAACGTTGAACATACGAAAATGGTGGATAGGTGGGGTCATCTGCTACTTACTCAGCCCTAATTTATTTGACCCTGGGCCCCGGATATTTAAAAAAAAATCATTTTTTGCTTTGTTCCTTTTTCACCACTTTAAAGTGTAATTTTTATTAAAAATGTTTTTTTTTTTAATCTTTAATGTTGGCAGATTCTTATAAAATTATTGCTTTATTCAGATGTTAGCTAGAAACTCTCTAAAACGCTCAAACTTACAGAAATATGTAAAAAATACTTAAATTAATTTCAACTTATTTAAAAAAAAAACAAACCAGGGGCAGTTAAATTAGGGCTGAGTAAGTAGCAGATGATCCCACCTATCCACCATTTTCGTATGTTCAACGTTCTGCCAAACACCCTGTATGAGTGTTATGTATGAGGCGTGCACTTTTGGATTTTCCAAACTATTATTTTCTCGTGTCAGAACGAGCTATGCATGAAGAGGTTATGGTAAAAACGTTTCCCGGCCGCATAAAAACAAAGGCGGATGCAACACAGACACCCATAGTCTGTGCTGCATTTTCTTTTTAATGGCTTAAAGCTGTTTTCAGACCAGCGCGATTTGTCGCGCGAAGCAACACCGGTTATTGTTATACCGTGAAGTTTTGTATAGTTAGTGTCGCGCCGCGCGACAAATCGCGCTGGTCTGAAAACAGCTTAAAGCAGTAATAGTCCGTCCGAATCCAGCTGCGTTTTGTAGTGCAGACGCATTTGTTTGTATAAGGCAATGTAAAGGCGGATTCAACGCAGACACCATAGTATTATTTCTGTTCGATTATAAACTGTTGAATAATGGTGAACTTGGTGAAATTGGTTAGGTTAGAACTGCGAACCAACCGCACGCAAGTCGAGCGAGCGAAGCGAGTAGTGCCGCGGCAGCGGCCACTGAGCGCTATTTCCAATTTGCTCACAGCTAGGCAGGCTATTGAGTATTAGGACGGAGCGAGTACTTATAAGCTGTATTGCATTCGTTTTTGTTAAAACATTGACTTTCAGAGCCGATCACATTGCAGTTTTCAAATGTTTGTGGTGTAATACTTTGTTCGAACGGATTCGGCTGTTTTAAGGGGTATTCAAACAGAGCGGCAATCGTGCACGGCTGCCGCTTACATATAACGTAAACATAAAAGGACTGCCGTGCGCGAACACTTCTTTTAAACACAAACATTCGTGGGTTTAGTCCTAATTAGAGTTCGGCAGAAATGTGTCCTGCAAACGCCGCGTGTTGCTGCTGCGCTCTTGCCGCTCAATGTTTGAACATATCTTTACAGAACAGCTACTGTCTGTGTTGCATCCGCCTTTGTATTTGCGCGTCCCGGCCAGTAAAATTGATAATCTGAATGTACTGTCAAAAGTGGGTTAGACAAAATAATTATAAAAAGGATCGTTTTTGTTGAAAGCTATTTAAAGATTCATGGGACCTAGTTTCTACAGTATAAAAATTATTTAAAAGAATACATTTTGGGAAAGATTTTGGGCAAAGAATTAACACAATTGGGTAATTTCGTTTTTTTTTCTCAATTATTTTTTATGATAATCTGACAGTTTGAGTACTTTGAGCGGTCTACCCAAATGTCCTTTCTTTGGTATTGTTCGTCGTGTCGATAAGCTCCTTAAACCCTGAGTTGAGTTACAGGATTACTGACAAAAGCGTGCACTGACTGGAATCCACTCAGATCTATATGGTTCTTTCCTCGAAAGACCATTTGAGACATTAACCTGCATGGTCCTCTTATAGCTTGACCATGGTTATGTCGGGACTTTAAAATAGACTGTGACCTCTGAGTTTGTTTCGGTCTTTCTTCTCAGAGTAGTCAGTCAGGAAATACCGAACTCATCTAATTTTACAGAAATCAATATAATTTATTTATCATCAACTAACAGTTTTTAGATTATTCAATTGCGTGTGAGTCATAAATACGCAATTAAATTATCAGGATTATGAAATCTAAATTAAAGGAGCGATTAATTCTACCAATAATAGAGATTGCCTTTATTACGCCGATGATTGTAACGTTTTGTATATTGAAACTGAAATGTAAACATGTTTTACTGCCGGAGGCAGTAGTAGTACTTAAGTGGAATTAGTTCTAAACGATCGGTATTTAACGGTTAATTAATATTTACTTACGTACAATTATCACAAATACGATGTTTCTAATGGTCTTTGTAATTACTTTTTACGCCGTAATAATTATTTCAAGTAAAAATTCATTTTTTTTTTTTTTTTAAGAGTTTGCTTACATGGTTTGGTAATGTTGAGAGCATGAATGAAAGGCGACTAAAAAAAGGTATTTACAATCAGGTGTGAGTGACAAAACCGGGAGGACTAAATAATTATAGTGAGCTTATTAGTGATGTTCTTCAGAAAGGACAGGAGCGTAGTACTCGCAACCGGCGAGCGTGTATGACCAGATGTATGAACGTAATCGAAGAGAAATGAGTATGTAAGGATTGTAGCTGGAGGCGCTCTGTAGCTTCTGCCTACCCCCCTGGAAAGGTGTGAGTTTATGTAAGTGTTTATACCTATCTACAACAAAGTTTTTCCATTACAGAAATGCCCGTAGTTTGAGAGTTGGTGGTGTGATAGCCCGTGCCTCGGAAAGCACGTAAAGCCGTTGGTCCTGCGCCTGATCTCTCTCCGGTCGTGTCGGATTGCCGTTCCATCGGACTATGAGATAAAAGGAACAGAGAGTTCACCTATGTTTGCACACATACTTGTGCACTTCTTATAATATCTCCTGGGTGCCTGACGTACGTGACTGAAATCGGTTATGAGGAATAAATAGAAATATATTATAGTAAAATATATATAATATATATATATATATATATAATATATAATATATATATTATAAAAAAAATATAATTATAGTAAAATCAATCTACCTAGCCTTTTCCCAACTATATTGGGGTCAGCTTCCAGTCTTTCCGGATGCAGATGAATTTTACATAACCATAGACCAGTATTTTACAAAAGCGACTGCCTATCGGACAACCCAGTAACTGGGTAATACGATTTGTGGTTGTCAAACTTTCGGGCTTCTGACGACCGAGCACCCATCACCCATCAATCAACCCGTGCGTCTGTTATTACTTAGCCACGAGTCCACGACCTCCTCTCTTCTCTATTATTTTAATATAGTAATGGAACGTTATTTTCATCACGAACTGACAAAAAAAAAACAACAATAAAAAGTAAAAACCAAATCTGATGTTGAACACAATATAAAGTTTAAATAAGGTAACATTTCAGAAGAAATCTTGCTGTTTTATTTGAAAAAAAGTGATGAATAACCATAATAATACAGAGATTGTGACAGTAGTGAAGAAATGTAGGTAGATGTAAATATTCTTCAGAGCCCCAGGCTATATTTTGGAGAGACATAATAAATCTCGCAGAATTTGGTGGAGGAGAAAGAAATAGTAATTATCCGTTTAATTGTAGAAGAGTAATATTAAATTCCTCTTCCATATTTTGCAGGCCTAGTGCGGGTTGCTAGATGTGACTTTGTGTTCGAATTTTTGGTTCTAGGACATGCCGGTTTCCTCACGATGTTTTCCTTTACCGTTCTGAGAGCAGTGGTGATGAAATACACAAAGTAAAGCGCCTGTCGGGGTTCAAACCCATGACCTACAACTCGAAAGTCGGGGCTGTTACCACTGGGCCACCGCTGGTCTCAAGTAAGGGTAGAATAAACAAATTCCCAAAGAAAAACGACTGCAAAAATAGAAAGTAAACAAGGAAAAATCACCATAGTAACGTTAGAAATAACTTGGTTATTTGAAACTTACGATACTATCCCTGGAGATAGGTAGATTCTTATTGTGTTGTACAGTCAGCAACAACAGTCGATGATCATTTCGGAATTTTATACACAATGTAAACAAAGACGCACTCGCACAAACTGTTACTTTGAATTCAGCACATGATTCTGGGACCCCCAGCGTTGATATGTAGGAGAAGTTATTTCATAAAAAAATGCTGTTTGATACATTGAACTTTAAACTACACGGCCAAAATGTATAAACAGTTTTTTTTAAATACCCTACGAAAAATTACAACTTTGCGCTGAGGAGTCTAAAATCAGGTAGTGAATTTCATGGTAACACTTTGCGTGTCGACGTCCGTTACAACCTGTATATTTCATAATTATGACGGAACCGCAAAAAAAATATGATTTAAAATAGCAATGCCGTTCCATTCAGCTTTGAAAATATCATCTACTCTTCTAAATATTGTTATAGGTAATAAGAAGTTTTCATTCATAATTTCTTACAAAACTTGGGATAGTGTGTACCTTCTTTTGTCGCTGACGATACGAAGTGAAGGTATGGAAATCGTTCAATATTGTTGACTTTAATGTATTGGGAACGTGTTGGAATGTTTGGATTTAGTTACACGAGTTTTGGGTAGAAGATTTTATTGTTTGTGTAAGTGATCGATCGAGCTAAATATGGTTTTCCGGCCTCTGATCTAAATAAAATATATTTTTACATGTCACCAAATGCTTGTTTAGTGCTTAGCTGCTGTACCACACATCTATACATTCATTCATTATCAGCCTATTAATGTTCCCACTGCTGGGACACAGGCCTCCTCTCTGTGAGAGGGAGTGGGCCGTAATCTACCACGCGGGACCAGTGCGGATTGGTAGATGTCACATGTCTTCGAATTTTTGGTTCTAAGACATGCCGGTTTCCTCACGATGTTTTCCTTCACCGTTTTGAGAGCAGTGGTGATGAAATTATTTACACAAAGTAAAGCGCCTGCTTGGGATCGAACCCACGACCTACAACTCGTAAGTCGGGGCCGTTACCACTGGGCCACCACTGCTCTCATCTATACATGGTGGAATTAAATTATACATATATGTGCGCGGTGAGACAATGACAAATGAGCTCAATTAACAACGCTCACGCCGTCCAGCCAATCATTCGTCGATGCTCACGCCATCCAGCTGCTCATTAGTCAACGCTCACGCCGTCCAGTCGGTCATTCGTCAACGCTCACGCCATTCAGCCGCTCATTCATCAACGCTCACGCCGTCCAACCGCTCATTCGTCATCGCTGCGTCTTGCCACACATTCCTAAGGCGCAGAACAAACGGTATTGTTCAAACTATAGCGAAACTACGTAGATGCGATGGGTATCGCTTGGTCTGCTTATAAACACTAAAGAGGTTTTATGGGTCATCAGAATAAATAAAAAATAATTATCCTTTTTGTATTCCCTGTGATTCTTTCTCCCCTTTCTTATACATGAACATATTATTATTGGTAAGCTTATAAATTATGTTCCTAATCTTGCTTGAAAATAATCGATTATGATTATATGTGATGAAAACAAAAAAAAGAAATTCAGATTTTTTTATACAATGTGGAGACTGTATTACAACAATAAATGAAAACACTGGCAATACTTATGCATAAGAGTATTTTGGAACTGTCAAATATATCCTGGCTTCGAAATTACAAAAATGAGTTTATTAAACAATAAATATATACTATCTATGCTGATCCAGCCTAAGCCTATAAATTCCGTTTCTCCAACTAGGCCTAGAAGGATTCTTGGACATACGTTTACGAGTATCCTTAGGGTGGATTTTTTGGGGTGGATAAACGGAATAAACCGCGATTTTGCCGATCTTCTACTAGGTATATTGACTAAACTATTGAATAAATTCGATTGAATTTTTATACGCAGAATGGGAACGTTATAAAGAGACGCGCCGTTTTATTTATTATTGTACTAGCTGTCCGCCCCGGCTTCGCACGGGTAGCACTAAGTACTTATCTACGGCGCACCTACCTACCTACCCTAACTACCTACCTAACTACCTACATATCTACCTACTTACCTACACCTACCTACATACATACATACCTACCTATTTTACCTACCTACCCTACCTACTTATCTACCCTACCTACTTACCTACTTGCATACCTACCTACCTACCCTACCTTCACCTACCTATCCTAAGAACCTTCTCCTTACTACAAACACAACAAAAAAAGAATTAGCGAAATTGGTCCAGCCGTTCACGCGTGATGCCGTGACCAAGGAAATATGGATTCATTTTTATATAATATATAGATTATCGTCAACACCTTGTATAAACATAAAACTACGTGTAGCATGTAATCCATCCAACGATGTAAAAAACCTTCCTGTCGACAACGTACCGCTTGTCACTTGGCAATCCGCCACAAAACCTGGCAACCTCCGCCTGGCTGCCACATTGGATGGCAACGCTTACGTCCGAGGTAAATGCCATTTCACTGGCGAGATGAGTTTTAAACTGCCATTATTACTGTATAATTTTTCGTTTGAAATTGTATTTCCTGATGCTTTTATACTTCAATCAGTGTTCTTAAAGTTGGTAATCGGTTTACAGTGGTGTCATTATTAAAATAAATTAACTGCGAGAGTGTATATACGAGCGTTTATCATAAAAGTTGGCAACGTCGCAAATAGCTGCCAAATAACCTACTTTGATTAATTTGGCAATATTACTGTATGGAAATAAGAAATGTGGCTAACTAGCGAACTAGGATGAATTGCAATTATAACACAGATTTTGTTGTTGTACAGTCCTACCAACTTATTTGTGAACTGAAAGAGGACGGCACCGTCGATTCAGTGTTGCTAATTAATATAAGGTGCCCAAAATTGTGTAAGTTTTCAAGAAGGAAATTTCACATTAGACATAATCGGTTAATAAGAATTACAGTTTTTACAAATTAAAAACAATGATACCTATATAAAAATAATAAAATAAATAAAAAGAATTTGATAATTTACAGTTACGTAGGTACGCTAACAAATTAGTCTATTTTAGTGTCTCAGCAATAAACAATGGCTTTATCTAAAAAGTAATCCAATGAAGTGGAAATTCAGCAGATAAAATGTTCCACTGCGGGTATACAACTTTCATTTAATGCGAAGTTAAGTAGGTACCTACCCTGCAAGAAGTACAGACGCCAGCACATCAAGTTACTACAATCTGTCAAATTTCTTTAATAGATTTTCAACTTTATTGCTAAAGAATAAGGTTCAATGTTGATTGGGAAAATTTGACAGATTGGAGTAGGTTAATGTACTGGCGTCTGTACCTGGATGTCTAGCATTTAGTTATGACCGTACCTAACCCCTAACACCAGATTTGACTAATTATAATTAGCAGTGGTACCTAGTGGTAGTGTAGTGTAATAAAAAACGTCGGCAACGTCGCAAATAACGGGCAACCCGCATTAGTATCGATCCTGTAGGACTAGCAGAATAAAAAGTATTCTTTGTCCTAATCCAGGTCATGGTCTACCTATGTGCCAAATTTCATCCAAATTTGTTTAGCCGTTTTAGCGTAAAAGCGTAAAAAACAAACAAAAAAACTCACTTTCGCATTTATAATATAAATAGCGAAGTGTATAGAGTGCCGCGAGTTTCTTGTGGCACTCTAGTGTCACTGCCTCGGCCCGGCTAGGGTGCCGTGAGCGTTGCATTGTTACTGTCACTTGATATTTAGGTTAGGTTAGGTTAGAACTGTGACCACACAACGCACGAGCCGAGCGAGCGTAGCGAGCGGTGCCGCGGTAGCGGCCGACGAAGTGCCAGGGTCCGTTTAGGCACAAGAGAATGTAATGTTTTGGGAATATGGTGTTTTACAGCGATTAACCCTCGACAATCAAACAAAATACCAAGTGACGTGACTTAGTGACAGTGACAATGACAATCCAATGCTTGCGGCACTTTGGCCGGGCTGAGGCGGTGTTACTAGGGTGCCTGTAGTGGCACTTTATCCGATAGGGATAGAGTGCCACTGGTGGCACTCTATACACAGCCTATAAATAGTTAGGATATAATAAGATACCTAACTGCAGGTATCACTTAGTACCAAATGAGATATCTGCCAGTTCCAAAAGTTATACAAAAGAAAAAAAAAACAATTGTATTTGATTCAATTACCTGCTCATTTTGCACTTCTAAAAAGCACTTCTTTTAACACTAGCATGTTACCTATTAATTTCGGACTCAACCCGTAACCCGCCATGTAAATGTTCGCGTGTTCTTACCCTGTTTATACACTCTCTTACTAGGCACAAACTTAGTGTTCTACGATAAGTATAAATACTAAGGTTTAGTAGTCTAGCTAGAGTAAGAAATTGTGGTGTATATTTTAGGAGTGAAATGTCTGACCAGAATTTCGGAAAGGCTAGACTGTATATAATTTCGGTTCTGTGTCTAAAAACGTTTCACGTTCGAGTTGGTTGAATGTCGGCTTCGTGCAAGAACTGGTGATGGTGAGGTATTATTTTTCAGAATTGATTATGGGAGCACCTTTATTTTTGGTGTCTGTTTTTGAACTAGAATTGAGAGTCGGTGTTCTCCGTCTCCTAGTTTTCCTGTTAAAGATTTTTTCGCTTACTTGTTTAACAGTTTCCCGGAGATTTTTAATAAAAACTCAGTTTCACAGGAAAAAATGTTGATCCTTTCTGCTTTTCACTTATGTAGTATACTTTTTTACAATTCGTTTGTAAAAAGAAAGTAAAGTAACCCACGTTTACATTAAGTTTTGATACTTGTTTTCAACAAGTCGTTTTAAACACTTGTTTAAACATGTCGCGTATAAAACATGTAGGTAACATACAACTCATGTATTGACAAGACGTTGTTGCAGATATATAGATTGTTCACCTCTTTGAAATTTTTTACAAGTTATCTATAAGTTTTGTATAAGTACAACAAGTCTTTACAACTTGTTTTAGGTGTAACGATAAAAGAAAATAGTAGAAAAAACATGTAGAAAACATGTTTCAGATCTTAGTGTGAGAAGGTACGCAAGATGTCTCCCTATTTATATTTGGAGACAGCACGTCTCATGTTAACTTCCCAATACTTAACCAATCTAGGTCAGCACCATTCAACTCTCCCTATCTATCTACGTCTTGTTCAGTAATTTACGATTTCATTCATTCAAGTTCTGAACCAAGTAGGTAAGTACCTACCTACACTGTTAAACCAAATACTTTTTTCCTATATCTCTCACCCAAATCTCATTCAGGGTAAGATATTCACGCGGGGCGCCAGACAGACCCTATTCAGGTTTCCAAATGCGCTAATACATTTCGGTTTTATTGGAGCAACTTGACAAAGTTTTGAAAGAAACTTAGACGTGGAAATCGTGTTTACTTTCATTTCGAGGATCTTGGTGCCTTAGAACGTACACGGTCCTTTTATTTAAGACTAGCGAACTGCCCTTGCTTCGCACGGTTTATGCGACTTGATAAAACGTCGAGTTTTGTTTATTATAATATTATTAAAAATCAATTGTATCTCGCGTGGAACCACGTTGCGGCCGGCATGCGAAAGGTCATAATATATATATATATATATATATATAGTCCTCTTCACCGTATCCGGCGACAGCGACCCAGACTAATTTCCTTTTCTTTCATGAGCTCTCTGATGACTAGCAAAACCAAATTTGGTCTTGAAAACCCGGTCACACCGTGTACAGAAGAGCTGATCAGCATCGTTGTATGTGTATGTATAGGAAGGCTTTTGGCGACTTTTACGTATTTGGCGCTTCTTGTCTAGGTCTTCAAGACGTCTTGATTCAAAGCATTCAGTCGAAAGTTCCTATACTATTAAATGAGCAATATTTATCAATATAGTTGTAATCGCGTTCTCAAAAACGACTCTAGCGATTTTGATGAAAGTTGCAATATAGGGGTTTATAGTCTAGCTAGGGCTCACATCTAGGAAAATTCGCTTTCTCTATTTTCACCCTAGCAGAGGTTGGTCTCAAGCTTCCGGAATTAATTCTCTAAAATCGTATCAAAATCAGTTGCGTAGTTAAGAAGAACAACGGGGCAAGACGACAGATACGAGAAGCAACTTTAATTTGCAATATGTAGTAATAAGCAGATGAACGAATGTGAACAATATTGAACTTTTAGGGGTATGAAGAACAGGGTGTAAAGTTCACTCATCCACCATAGAAAAGGGAGGATCCTCCAACCAGACGGGTGTTATATCTGGCGGGCAACTGCCCATATGTTAATTTCGGATAGTCTTATCTATGTTTTTCGCTTGGTAAACTCTAACTGCGCGATGCAGAAATTGTGTGACGTCATGTCTTTGTTGCGTAGTTTTGTATGTGGCGGCGTAACCGCTATATCACTCCCCTCCGGAGACCGGAGGTCGATAGTGGGCTGAGTCTTGGATCTTGCGATGCTTCACAGTGCCAGCTGTGGTTCCAGTGAGTCGGAACCGGGTGCCGCATAGTTCGCGGTGAGTCGGAACTGTCTGCGGTGATTCCCCAGTGAGTCGGGGTGGCGCTGCGTCGTCATCCAGTGAGTCGGATGTGGTACAGCGCCGGGTTGTGGCTGACTGCTTGCGTCGACCAGGAGAGGAAGTGCAGGTGCTGTGCCAAGGTTGCTGATGAGGCTGAGGGTGATGACCAGGAATGCGCGTCCGCTGCATGCTGGTGGTCAGGATACCCGTTGAAGCCGTGGGTGCTGGCTGGCTGTGTGACTCGCCTCACGAAAGCTTGCGGGAGTGATGGTGATGACGTCACGCTGAAGTGCTTGCACGAAGGCTGCGTTGACGTTCATACTCGGGGTCACCAATTTAGGGGTATGAGGAACAGGGTGTAAAGTTCACTCATCCACCATAGAAAAGGGAGGATCCTCCTACCAGACGGGTGTTATATCTGGCGGGCAACTGCCCATATGTTGATTTCGGATAGTCTTATCTATGTTTTTCGCTTGGTAAACTCTAACTGCGCGATGCAGAAATTGTGTGACGTCATGTCTTTGTTGCGTAGTTTTGTATGTGGCGGCGTAACCGCTACAAGCTTACCGTTGCAAATTTCGTTTGGTTTCTAGCATAATCGAATCACAAGACTAGGTCAGAAGGAGTACAAAAAGGTTGTGTCAAACATTAAGGCTTATAATCGGCCTATAAAGTCCCCACTGCTGGTACACAGGCCTACTCTCTGTGAGAGGGAGTGGGCCGTAATCCACTTTAGAGGCATGAGAAACAGGCTGTAAAGTTCACTCATCCTCAATAGAAAACGGAGGATCTCTCGTCTGGCGGGCACCTGCCCAACTATTGATATCGGGGAAGTTATATATATGCTGATCTCGCGGTAAACTACGTTTGCGAGATGCAGGATTTTGTGTGACGTCAGATCTTGATGCGTAGTTCACATGTGCCGATGTAGAGGTCGCCACACCACCACTGGGCCCAGAGCGAGTTGGTAGATGTCTCATGTCTTCGAATTCTTGGTTCTAGGACATGCCGGTTTCCTTCACCGTTTTCAGAGCAGTGGTGATGAAATAATTTACACAAAGTAAATCGCCTGTCTGGGTTCGAACCACGGTCTACAACTCGTCGTGTGGCCGTTACCACTGCTGGGCCACCACTACTCTCACTTATTCTCTCTATTTTAACACTTATGCAACAATAAAATCAGACCACCGCAGCGCATTAGAAATTGTTGAATGATCAACTTTATTCAATTCAAATCTCCAGCAAAAACAAGTATTATGAAATAAATTACCTAGTCAACCACCCCAAAATGTTTCAATTAAACGTTCATCTTGAACAAAACAATGCGTATTCAAGCCAATATAACTGGCATTGTAGTTGAGTCCCCAGAGATGGCACGATGTGGCAACTGGCAATGTTCGTGTGCCCAAAGCGACTGGCAATAATCAGTTTATGGCAACATTTGAATGGCCGACTGTACTCTACGTTATTAAAGCTTATAGTCCAATAAAAGGTTTTTAAAGTAATGGTTTTCGAGTTTTTGGGGCGTGCTTCAATTGTCTTTCTTTTTGTGTAATTCGGGAATAGAGATTTTGGGCTTTTTTATTATTAGGTATTCCATGTATACAGAGTTATTTGTAAAACACCAGCAACCTCTTAAGGGGTCATTGTACTCATCATTATGAACAACTTCTACTATGGGACCAAACCTGAAATCGTGAAAAAAAATCAGCCGTTCCTTAAATTTATGTTCTCATATCTTGTCAAAATGTAGGGAACAGCTGATTTTTTTTTCGCTATTTCAACTTTGGTCCCATAGTGAAAGTTGTTCATAATGATTAGTACAATGACCCCTTAAGAGGTTGCTGGTGTTTTACAAATAACCATGAATATGGAACAGCAGATAAAAAAAAAAAATACCGATGAAAAATTTGAACGCATGGGCGTTTTGAATGACGTACTGAATACATGGTAACAATTGTTACATTGTTGTACATATTTTTTTTGTTTACACTTTGAAGTCACAAACAACTGTGTAGCCCTGGCTCTTGTACTAAGAGTTCCTGTATCACAAGAACCAGAATTTGATATTTATTTCGAATTTGTTTTGATCGAATTATGTAGTTTATAAGTTATGCATTACTTATGGTAGCCATAGACGTTACGATAAAATCAGACAGCATTTGTCTGGCATTAATGCTGAAATGAACCTTTTTGGCGCAGCCGTGAGGCACACACTATTATTGTTAGAATACTATTTCCACTTGTTTTTTTTTATTTTGTTTTTTTTTGTGTTTCACGTACTGTGTCCAAATAAACATTTTTCTTTCTTTCTTTATTTTTAACCGACTTCCCCAAAAGGAGGAGGTTCTCAATTCGGTTGTATGTTTTTTTTTTTTTTTTTTTTTTTAATGTGTGTTACCTCATATCTCCGTCATTTATGAACCGATTTGGAAAATTCTTTTTTTATTTGAAAGGATATACTTCCCGATTGGTCCCATTTTTATCAAAATTTAGTTCTGATGATGGAATCCATGACAAAATTGAGGGAACTCCTCAAATATTATAGGCATACACATAGCGATTTCGGTATTTTCAGCCACCAGTTAAGCATTTGCATTCAGAAAGTATCATTTGGTGAAGTGGAACTGATGAAGAAGTCCACAGATGGCCGCCAGAACTTCTCAATGATAAGTATTTCACGGGTGGCGTCATTTATGAACCGATTTAGAAAATTATTTTCTTATCTGAAAGGTATACTTTCAGATTGGTCCTATTTTGATCAAAATTCAGTTCTGATGATGAAATTCATGACGACTTGCGGGAAAATCCTCAAAAAAAATTATAACGAAACCAGGATCTGTTGATGGCATCCCAGACAAATCGAGGGGAACCTTCAAAATCGTAGTGGTGACTAGTGCGTTTGTAATTTTTTTTCATTAAGTATTTTAAAGCACTACTATTTAATGAAGGTCTGGAGTCGATCTGGTGATGGAGCCGAAAGACAGTTGAGGGAACTCCTCAACGATTTACAGTAATTACCTGGTGTTTGGGCTTGATTAATTTGTATTGATGAGAACTTTACACTTAGATGGGTTGTGACTGTCATTAGCGGTTTGATGATGATGACGAAGGACAGTCAAGGGAACTCCTCAACGTTTTACAGTAGCTACCTTGTGTTCGGACTTAATTCATTTTAAGGATGATAAGATGATAACTTCCTGTCACTGTTAATTGTGTCGCTGGTAGTGTTATTCGAACTTGTGTGGGGTAGGTAGGTACCAAAACTAAAAAGTGAAAAATAAAAACTTTTAACAAAAAAAAACAACCGACTTCCAAAAAAAACACTACAAAGTGAAAAATAATTTTAATTTCGGAAGTCGGTGGCAAAAAAACGAAAATTCAAAACCAAAGACACCGACTTCCGAAATTAAAATTATTTTTCACTTTGTAGTGTTTTTTTTGGAAGTCGGTTGTTTTTTTTTGTTATATAAATAAAATTGCGCAAGTTCAGACTTGCACCGGTTTTTCGTAACGAAATCATAGCAGCGAAACCACAGTAGTTCAATTTTATTCAACTGGCTCGCGTCATGTTCCGCTACTCGGAATTAAATAACTGCGGTTTTGCTACTACGGTTTCGCGGCGGAGGTGTGCTACTAGTGTAAAAGCGTATAAAATTTCCAACACACGTTACTGTATACTTGCGCAAGTCTATCGTAACGTGTATGGCTCATATTAAAGAATAAGGCTATTAATTACATCGTAAACAAACAACTTTTTACATAGGCGGAGCTAAGTACAAAGTTGGTCTCAAATAAATCGCCTAAGAACTTCAACGTACCCATTACAAACATATTAAAACCCATTGTTTAACAGAAAATTATTACTAAAATCGCTTTTATATCAATTTGGGGGTCCCTATCGCCTCCATCTTGACGTTAATGGTCTATAATTCTGATTTATAGTAACAACTCTTTAAATTAAGAAAGTATTTAATGCTCGTCTGCTTGACCCGAGTATTTATACCGCAGTTTACTTGAATGGTGTGAATAAATCGCAGATTAAATCATTAAAACATGTTTTATGGACTGTAGTTAGTATTGGTACTTGAATACACTCACTAACCTTCTGTTTTATAGCTACTAGTAAGACTAAATGTTAAAGACAATAATATTGTACTGTTAAATTTTCAACTTTCGGCGAGGAGCGGAGCGTTGAAAATCGAACAATATGGGCATTCGTATAATATAGGTAATGCGAAAAGGGCGAATCGTCGCTTTCATATAGTATTTTTTCAATAGGCGATTCGCATGAAGTTAATATATTTGTGGGCTCCAGAAATACGTATTAGGGGCTGCCCGAAACGAATCTTCACTTTTAAATAATATTATTTTTTCTGTAAGAGATTCGCACGAAGTTTATTTATTTGTGGGCGAATCGACAACTCCAGAAATACGTATTTAGAGGCTTTTGGTGATTCGTAATTGGCACATTTTCATCAAAAAAAAGTACACTAGGAAGAGCAGTGGTGGCCCAGTGGTAATGGCCCCAACTTACTAGTTGTAGGTCGTGGGTTCGAACCCAGGCAGGCGGTTTACTTGGTGTAAATAATTTCATCACGACTGCTCTCTAAACGGTGAAGGAAAACATCGTGAGGAAACTGGCATGTCTTAGAACCAAAAAAATCGAAGACATGTGACATCAACCAACCCGCTCTGGGCCCGCGTGGTGGCAGTGGGAACATTAATAGGCTGATTATGTTTTGTTATGTACACTAGGTAATCATAGTTCCTAGTGTACTTTTTTCTTAACTTTACCGAAGGGGTGAGGAAATCACTATTCCTGAAATATCCATTATATCGCATTCGCCGCTCACCTTGAACAAATAAAAATGAAAACCTATCTCATATATAAGTTCAGTACACACAGTTTTACTATACTTTCTAATCATCACGAGGTGAATTCCCCGGTTCGCTTTGGTAATTAATTTTGTAATAATTTAATGCAACGTGCACTCCCGTGGGTTAACTATATAATATCAGGCAGGTATGATGAGGCCTGTGACGTAGAGTGGAGCGGAGCGATGAGCGAGATGAATGAGTTCATGGCTTGTTGAATCATCCCACATGGACAAAGGCTATACAGGATGGATTTTTTAAACAGCGCAGTAAGGATACAAGAAAGATTTATTACCTCGACGTCGAGTCCCGCCACGTCGAGTCCTGCCACGTCTACTTCGAAAACTCCCGCTTTTATTCCCGCCTCGTCGAATCATTGAAAAAGTCTTTTTTATAACCGTCACGTCATTTGTACAGTCGCCTAGTCGTAGTTTGTACAGTCGCCTAGTCGTAGACTTTTTCGTTTTTGTTCGACGTGGTGGGACTCGACGTCAAGGTAATAAATCCAAGAAAAAGTTCATTAGATTAGGAGACTGTCCTTAATTTTTGAATAATTGCTAACTGGTTTTACAGATATTTGAAAACTGGTACCTACGATCAACTAGAAAAGTTTTATTAAATAATGCCATCGTATGGGAAAAGATTTTTATATTTGAGGCTTTTCTAATACTTTTAATTCTGTTGATCGAGAAGAGTATTTTAATCCTTATACGAAATTGCATCGATTGCCACCATAAAAATCAAACGTGAGAATTGTTGTTTTTGTATGAACTGACTAGGACTGTACTATATTTCCAAAATATGTGAATTTATTTAGTATTGTAATGGTCAAGAAGTTAAAGACCGTCTCAACAGTCAATCACATTTTTTTTTTTTTTCTCTTTGCAAAATCATCAAATAACTTCTCCCGATCTGGGCGCAGCGGAAGGGCGTGTCAGACTCTTATACCCATTGCTCTCCGTCCAGGCACGGGCTTGCCCGTGCCTACGGTGGCCGGAAATCGGCTCTCGATTACCGATGCCCAGGGCGTCTGAAATCGTCTGCAGCGGCTAGGGCGTGAGGGCGCGAAATGAAATGAAATGAAATTGTTTATTCTGTAAATAGGATATTGGAATCACTTTTACACGTCATATTAAAATTTATGTTAAAAATTAGCTAGATGAGTTCGGCGTTTCCTATCTGACTACTCTGAGAAGAAAGGCCGAAACAAACTCAGAGGTCACAGTCTCTTTTAAAGTCCAGACATAATCTTGGTCAGGCCATATGAGGACCATGTAGACTAGTGTCTGAAATGGTCTTTTGAGGAAAGAACCATACAGCTTTGAGTGGACCTGTCCAGTCAGTGCAAGCATTTGTCAGTAATCGCAGAGCTCAACTCTGAACTTAAGGAGCTCAACTCAACGAACAGTACCAAAGAAAGGACATTTGGGTAGGCCGCATAAACTACTCAAACTGCCAGACCATCATTAAAGCTAACTGAGAAAGAAAAGAAAATAGAAAAGGGAAAAAAAAATATCCACAATAGTCCTCACATTCACAATAATTAAAATAATATAATACTTTACAAAGTAATCATGTCATTTTGTATGTAATATTCAACAATGTCAATGTTTATATAAAACTGGTATAATTTGATGATTTTACTGAATAATTATAATGTAAATTTTCAAGGTTTTATTACAAGGTTTAGCAGAGCGAGCAGCTCAATCCCATGCTTTTTTATCTTCTAAATAATCGGAAATTCTATAATACCCTTTTTTACAAAGTTTGATTTTAATTAAGTTTTTAAATCGTTTAATGGGTAAGTTTCGAATGTCAATGGGAAGTTTGTTGTAAAAGCGTATACATTGACCCATGAACGAGTTGCTTACTCTGTGGAGACGAGTGTGATGTACAGCAAGGTTGTGTTTATTCCTGGTATTTAAACTATGAATATCGGATATTTTCTTAAAATTTGATATATTTTTCTGTACATACAATAGGTTTTCTAATATATATTGAGAAGCTACAGTCAGAATGCCTATTTCTTTGAATTTTTCTCGAAGGGTATCTTTCGGACCTAGGTTGTAAATGGCTCGAACAGCCCTTTTCTGTAGAACAAAGATAGTATTAATGTCCGAACAGGTTCCCCAGAGAAGAATCCCATATGACATAAGACTATGAAAATAACTAAAATAAACAATTCTGGCTGTATCTGTCCGTTATCTGTCTAATTTTTTTAACAGCATAGGCGGCCGAACTTAGCCCTCCTGACAATTTTTCTATGTGTGGGCCCCATTGCAATTTACCGTCAATAGTGATTCCAAGAAAAACTGTCGACTCAACAGGGTTCAGTTCTATTCCATTAACTTGAACCTTGGTAGTTAGCTGCCTGACATTTGGCGTTGAAAATTTAATGAGTTTAGTCTTTTTTTCATTCAGGAGAAGATTATTTACATTAAACCAATGCACCACTTTAGAGAGTGCATCGTTAACTTGCTCAAAGTTGACTAACTGACGTTTGATTTTAAAAATAAGGGAAGTGTCTACTGCAAATAATACGATCTTGTGATTATCCCTTATATGGTAAGGTAAGTCGTTTATATAAATCAAAAATAAGAAAGGACCTAGAATTGAACCCTGCGGAACGCCCATGGTGACCGCGGATCCTGAAGATCTCTTGCCATTAACATCGACCCTTTGAATTCTATTGTTCAGATAAGAAGTCAAAAGGTCGAGAGCCTTGTCCCTCATACCATAGTGGTACAGTTTCCTGATGAGTGTATCATGATGTACGCAATCGAAGGCCCTGGACAAGTCGCAGAAAATGCCAAGAGCATCTTGCGATTCTTCCCAGGCCTCGAATATGCTCTTCAGTAACTCCACGCCCGCGTCTGTAGTTGAACGACCCTTTGTAAAACCAAACTGTTTCAGATGTAGTAAATTAATTGCATTGAAATGTCCTAACATTTGTTTCAAAATTAATTTATCAAAGATCTTACTCAAAGTAGGTAATATCGAAATAGGCCGAAAATTTGTGGGATCAGTTGTGCTGCCAGATTTGAACAGTGGAATCACTTTGCTAAGTTTCATCAGATCAGGAAATACACCAGATGCAATACAAGAGTTAAAAACAATTGCTAAAAAGGGTGAAATAACATCAATTATTGAAGACCCATGTATGTACTGATAATCCCCAAAGGTCAGCAGTTTTTTTCACATCAAGATCCTTAAAAGATTGTATAATGTCTTTAGCGGTAGCAATTTTGAATTCAAAAAGTTTTTCACATTCTGGTACACATTCTTTTAGTATTGAGTAAGCAAAAGTGGAGGATGACGATGACATAGTTTTGGTTGTTAAAATGGGAATATTAGCGAAATTGCCCTCTCGCTCCATGGCCTGGACCAGGGCCAGACGCGAGAGGTCACCGCCGCCGAACGCCTCCACGAGGACACGGCGGTGCTCCGCCCAAGCCAGGCAGACCTCCACCGTATGCTCCACGGTGTCCTCCGGATGATCCACACAATGGTGACACCCGGGTGAGGTACCTACCTACTGTCAGCTGTAAAGTTGCCTTTTATAAACAAACTACAGCTTCTGCCCGCGAGTTCGTTCACGTGTTTTTTTGCCCCCGTCCCACCACGTCGCATCGCGGCGCTATTACTTCGCATGTGCTTAAATTTCATCCAAATCCATTCAGCCGTTTTAGCCTGAAAGCGTTACAAACAAACAAGCTCACTTTCGCATTGTAGTGGTTACACCGCCACATACGAACTACGCAGCAAAGACATGACGTCACACAATTCCTGCATCGCGCAGTTAGAGTTTACCGAGCGAAAAACATAGATAAGACTATCCGAAATCAACTAACGGGCAGTTGCCCGCCAGACTTAACAACCCGTCTGGTTGGAGGATCCTCCCTTTTCTATGGTGGATGAGTGAACTTTACACCCTGTTCCTCATACCACTAAAGCATTTATAATATTACAGTTAGGTCAATACACTTTCACAAACGGATCTGCTTTATAATAAAATATATACTGTCCTACAGATATCCAATTTACTATCTCAGTTTGAACATGATAACCAATCTAATAATTGTCTATATAATATATTATGTCCTAATGAAGTTACTCGCAAATTATTCTGTAAATAATTAAACGCAACGACTTTTGCGGTTGCTTCCACTAAGGAGATTACAAATAAGGGTAGAAGATAAATATTGCGTCGCAAGCTTTAGAGGTAAGCGTTACGCTTGTGACGCTTTGAGGTTTGTGCTCTTTTATTACATATAGTATGTTAATTAACGAAGGGCGTTCCCACAAAACTCACTTAAAAAATCCCTTTAAAAAAAAACTATAATAAAAAAAAATATATGGAAAAGAAACACTCTGTACACGCGCACTTGTCTTTTACCACATTAAAATGTGGAAAGACAAGGTAAAATATTGGTATTCAGGTGCATCCGATTACATTGCAGGCTGACCCCAACATACATAGTCCGGAAAAGGCTAGGCGGCTTGTCTTTAGTAGCTAATTATGTGACAGTGCTTCTGTACTGCTATTTCCTCAAATTCCCACCGTGAAAAGATAGGTGATGTGAGTTTGAAGTGAGCTGTTATTTCACATAACGACTTATACAGAATTGGACCGCGCTAGTTACGTTTTCGATTCCTCCATCGAACAGTGTGTGACCTACTAAAACATTGTCTTATTTTACGACTGTTCAATTGTTTATTATGTACTAAAATGGCCATTAAAATGGCGTCCACGATTGGCAATATTTGTGTAGTACTAGCACAGTATAATAAAGTAACAGTATTATGTCTCGGCAGTGACCTTGAAATAATTACCTACGGCCGCTTGGTAGATAAACCTTCCGCGTCTGTGCGTAACTGCCACGCTCGAGACTGTTGCGTTAGAAGCGCGTCGTGTCGGCGATTTTCTACGAAGACATAGTACTGTTACTTATTTTTATACTGTGGGAGTAGGTACGTCTAATGTGGATTTGGCAGTTGCTTTGGCCAACCGAGTATACCTTGCTGATTGGCAATTATTTTTACAACGGCATAGTTGAACTGCGAAGCAGTGAAGTCTTTAAAACGAAGTTTGGTACCATCGCGGACACTGGCAGTGGACCATTTTTGAACCTTATAACTAAGGGCATAAGGGTGGCCATTGTGGCTGTACCTATATTTTCACCGAAAAATAAAGTAACAGTAATTTTTCTTACTCCATCGCTTCGATTTTTCACTATTTCTCCGTGCTACCTTGTTCCAGTCAGCCCCTTCATTCTTTATTTCCCGCTATTTTTCTTGTCACCCAATTTTCGATCGTAAAACGTTCACTGCATCTTAAGCGAAACGTCTTGTATGAATACTTGAGTACCTACCTTACATCGTTGCGTTGAGTTTTTTTCTTCTTGTTTACGTTTTTATCGCGTGTTCATGTTGTTTCTAAAATCTAAACTTTAGATTTTAGAAACAACATAGATTCTAAAGGAATGAAAATAGTTCCTGAATAATTATGAAAAATTATTTCGCCTTGTATTAGTGTCATTGACATCGACAATGCCAGTGCCAACTATTAAATCTTAATAATAGTAGATAAAGCAATTACACAAGTTAGTTCAAAAAATTACATCAAACTAAATACATAAATGTACCACCGATGAAGTTCATTCTATACACCGTAAGGACTATTTCTGCTTGCAGCGCTCGGTTGCTATAGAACCGGGGCGGTAACAGATATGGTCATCGTGTTCACGGGATTTTGTTTTCAAACTGCAGCTAAGATATGAAGTTCTTCGATAGTATACTTCTACGCTTCTTCAAAGCACTCTGAAGAAGTACACAAGTCACGATCATATTTGAATGATCAATGATCCGAGCTGTGGACGAGAGTTTGATCGAACTATCAGCCTTCATTCTAATTTATATCTTATTACAATGAGAGATAAGAGTTAAATTGGACTGAATGATTATTTTGCGTGATACTATTGAAATAAAACCAATAGCGGCCTCCAAATTTGACGATGTGCCATTGATTTCAGACGGTTTCACGACAAGGTAATGTTTTAAATCAGGGTACAAATAATTCACTTTTCACTAACACCAAAAAGTAGTAATGTTTCGTACTTCGTAACATGAATTAAAGTGCCGTTTTTTCGCTTAAAATGTGCCTTGAGTGATAGAATACGGCACTATTATTAAAATTACGAACAACAAAACTAGTTGAACATCCCATTAAAATAAATCCGCCTATTCACGAAATAAAGCTAGAAAGTTTAACAAACATTTAGGAAACCACTCTGTAGTCTAAGTTGTTAGTTTGTGAGTTCCTGTACAGTACTCAAACGCATTTAGTCTGGTAATGATGTGGGTTAACAAATAAATGGCAAACTTGCCTCGTCTGTGGCTTTTGTGGCACAATTTGCCAGACGTTGTGACGGATTTTTGGAAATGTGGTGAATTTGTGAGAGGGACGAAAGGATGCCGTAAATAGTGTTGAAGGAGGGGTAAATATAACAAAGGATTTGGAGGTTTAGACTGCCGTTTTTCTAACATACCTACAGGACAATTACTGTCCAAATGATTCTAAGATATACGGTGCGATCCTATCAATCTATGCAAGTAATTACTAACCATAGCCATATTAATACAGTTATTAATATGACATTAGTAATTACAAGGCAGATGTGACTAGAAACGCCGGGAGGGGACGCCCTAGGAGGACTTAAATATACTGACCTGATTGGTGATGTTCTTCAGAAAGGACAGGTGCGTAGTACTCGCAACCGGCGAGCGTGTATGACCAGATGTATGAACGTAGACGAGGCAAAAGGACTATGCAAGGATCGTAGCAAGTGGCGTTCTGTAGTTTCTACCAACCCCCATGGGAAGAAGGCGTGAGTTTATATGTATGTATGTAGTAATTACTCGCAAAGATTGATAGGATCGCACCTACATCTTAGAATCATTTGGACAGTTGTCCTATAGGTATGTTAGAAAAATGGCGGTCTAAACCTCCAAATCCTTTGTTTTCAAATACAAATCCTTCTATTCCGTGGCAGTCCACGGATTAGAAGGATTTGTCACTGTCAGTTGATTTAATGTCAATATACGGAGCGTTCAAAAAAGTCGCTGTTTCTTTACTAATCCCTCAAACGAACAACAGCATAAACTGCATAAAACTTTCCTGTGTCGGCTGCTAGATGAATTTTTATAAAGAATACTGCATTGTTAAAATGATATAAATGAATATGCTTTGAGGCATGCATCATGCATTTATCCAGGGTTGCGGGAAGTTCGGGGTTGCGGGAAGTCCTAAGGAGAAACCGTGGCCCCTGGCAAGCCAAGGGAAGGAACACGGGTGGGTTTTAGTCAGTAAGAGTCTGACACGCCCTTCCGCTCCGCCCAGAGCGGGAGAAGTCATTTGGTGATTTCCCACCCAAAAAAAAAAAAGGCATACATTCATTATTTATCACAAGGGGAGTGTAGGTTACTGCAGTAAAAATTGTGACCTTTATTTATTTACAAGTACTTTATCATTTGTAGATTTTCGACAGTTGTTACGGGTCGTCAGAAGCCTGAAATTCTGACAACCAGTCTTACTAAGGGTATCGTGTTACCCAGTAACTGCGTTGTGGAGGTCAGATAGGTAGTCGCCCCATGTAAAATAATGGTATTCAGCTGCATCCGGTTAGACTGGAAGCCGACCCCAATATAGTTGGGAAAAGTCTAGGAAGAAGAATATTCATTTAAACGTAACAAACTAGTAAAGCTGATACAAATATTTTAACACAAATGATTATTATAATACCCTCTTAGAAACAGAATTTACATTTTACAAAATCCACACCGACTTTAATTTTGAATTAAAAAGTCCAATAAAGTTGAGACTCGATCCCGACATGACACGGAAAGTTGCCAAACGTTCACCCGAACCCTTTTCGGCTAAAATATGTTTATTTGGGTAATTACCAGTATATAACTTTTATTGTTCAAAGGTTTTTATTTTTCAAATAAGTTTTATATTTTTTTCATAAAGGGTAATATGTATAATATCCTACTGATATTATAAATGTGAAAGTTTGTATGTTTGCGTGTTTGTTACTCAATCACACAAAAACGACTTAACAGATTTAGATGAACTTTCCCTTGGGATAATTTCCAACCTCCACGCGGGCGAAGCCGCGGGCGAAAGCTAGTAATATAATAATATTGTGTTATGTAATCGTGCACGAAAACGGGCGCCGTCTATAGAGTCTAACTAGTCATCTATTGAAGCTACCATGGCTTATTGCACGACTCATAATCGAACCATTAGAGTGTGCTCTATTACCGAAAAATTTTTTTGCCCCGTTTCTGCAACTGTTTTTATTTTAGCTTTTTTAATTAAAAAAAATTTTTTAACGATAATTGGACATTAAATTCCAAAGTTAAAGTACTTTTAGTATGCACGCTTCATAAAATGCGATCAAAATACAAAAATGGCTGCCACTCAGGGGGGGTTTGGTTCCGACCCCCCATGTAGAAAAATTTAATTGATAAAATAGAGCAAACTACCTTCCCTTAAGGTTTGTACAGTCCGAGACCAAACACATTGTATATAAATATATAATTTCAACATAAAGAATACCAGCTTACAACAAAAAGGATGTTACCAATTATTTAGTAACAATATTTTGATTAAAGGAGTTTCCATGGAGTTTCTTGTCCGTTCGTCTCCACAGGAACCTCTACGCTTTGGAATGGGCAACTTGCTTCATATTTATGACTGACCAACCCTTTGACAAATCAAAAGCGCCTGCAATTAGTTTCATTGAAATAAACGCTTTGATTTTTAGTTTGGGTATGATATAATAATACAAAACAATTGACATTGAATGTCACATTGTTAGGCAAACCTGCTGAAAACAAACCACAAGTTTGAAAAGCAGACTAATAAAAGCATTTGTACAAGAGATTAAATTGTAGTCCTAGTTGCCAGTGACTTTCAAACAACACACATTAAACTATGTAGCATGAACTATCACGAAGGTAAACAAACAATAAAGACAGATATTAAAACACCTTTTGGCACGATTTTATTACCAGCCATATTCGTGCCACGACAAACAAGGTTTAATTTAATAATAAAACAAAACTATTTCAATAAAAAATACTAGTTTATACCTTAACTAGCGACCCGCCTCTACTAGCACGGTTTTGACGACTTGAAAAAGTATACCTACCTATGTAATTTAATATCACTATCACTACATATTATAAAACATTACCCTCCTTCTGGGGCAGTCGGGTAAAAACAAAGTCGCTTCCCGCTGTCTGTTCCTACGTATGCTTAGATCTTTAAAACTACGCAACGGATTTTGATGCGGTTTTTTTTTAATAGATAGAGTGATTCAAGATGAAGGTTTATTTATGTATAATACATGCATGCTAATTGATGGAGTAATCGCGTAACAAACAAACAAAAAAAATACGAGGCAGTTTGGGACTGCCAATTGAAGTGAAAACTAAGTAACGCCATCTAACGAAAATGTCAGGAATTTATGTGGCTTGCTGTCAGTACAAGAACGAAAGCTGTAGCTCCATTAAAAAAAATCCAAAAAAATAAAACAGAGTGTCAACAAAAACTTGAACGTCTTACGAATTTTCGATCAGGTCACGTGTCTTGACGCGAGTTTAACATTTTTTACCCATCCCAAAAAAAGTGCACAACGCCGCTAAAGAAGTTTTCACTTCAATAAAACAACACACAGTCGAATTGACAACCTCCTCCTTTTTTAAGTCGGTTAAAAATAAAAGTCGCTCTTCGTATATGTCTGTGTGACCGCGTTAATGCTTCTAAACTACGCAACCGATTTTGAAGCGGTTTTCTCCATCATTTAGAAGAAAAAATCCGGAAGATTTATGTGTATAATTTGAAAATTAATATTAACTAGGTTCCGCCAGCGGCTTTACCCGCGTAATATATTTATAAATTATAGTAGCCTATGTTACTCAGTAATAATATAGCATTCTACTGGTGCAAGGATTTCTAAAATCGGTCCAGTCGTTCTTGAGTTTATTTATTACAAACAAACATACAAAAAATCAAATATTCTCTCTTTATAATAATAGTTTAGATAAATAATAAAACGAGTCTTAATTCAAAATTTATGTGTGTTATGTTTCTAATTGTGTGAAATAAAAAAAGAGGATAAAATGACGAAAAAGAAAATTAATAACTAATATTATGTTTTATAACTAACAGCTCAAAATGGTGTTAAATCCATATTATCTGAACTAACAACATACGAAAATAGAACCCGAAAAAAATTTATTGGAAAATCGAATTGTCTTAAAATCTCTCAAATCAATTAATCATGAGTTTTTTCATTAAAACCGTCGATATATCTAATTCTAGAATTTATAAATCGAACGTTTGCATGACAATTAATAGCCAGCAATAAATTAAAGTTGGAACGTTTGATTCTGAATGCATTTTTCCCGTTTTAATTTGTATTTGAAAACAGAAAATGTCGACACAAATTACCGGGAAGCCTGGAAAATGCGGTGGAAACAGATTGTATTTACCAAGAAATATTGCTTTTAATTTGCATTTCGAAGCTATGTTTAATGTGAATATTATTAAGGTTAGAAATGTGGTCCAATAAAATTATGGTTTGAAATATGGTGCACCGTTTCGCAGTTGCTAAGTATTCAGTATAAAGACTTTAAGCTTGAAAAGTGATAATATTCCAAAGACATTAAGGTCCGCCTCTGTACAGTTATTTTTACTTGTGCATATTAAAAGTAAATTCAAATAAAAATCAGCTATGTTGATTCGTCTTGATGGCTTTTCTGACTTTGAATAAAAAATCTTATACCATAATGCTGCTAATGTTAACACGTAAAGGCACAATTTCATTTATCAGGAACGAGTTCAGAAAACCGCCTGAAAAAAATTCAATTTATTTAAAGAAACAATGTTTTGCCAAAAACTTTTTCAAAGCTAATTTATGGAACCACAATTTTTCCTTTTGCTCCAAATGTAAGCTGATTTCGTAACCATATATTTGCACAGACGTACCTTATCTGGAAGAAAAATCTCGGGAAAAAGAAAAACATATTCATCACGAATAAATCAAGAGAAAAAAGCTATTACTTGGCATCGCAAGCGAAAACCCATTATGTTAAAAATCAAATAAAAATAAGACATATTCACGGGACGTGTTCCCCTTTCTTGTTCCATTTTCAAATCGTTGCAGATAGGAACTCCGATCGCAGAAACAAAAGAGATGTAATTGGGAAGTGAGGTATTCGTGACACGAATACTTTTAGATAATTCCATCTGATTGACAAAAAATAAGGTGATACTCAACATTTCACGAACTGTTTTCTTTGCAAATTTTCTTTTTTGTCACTAGTTCTCAAAAAAATCTTTAAGACTAATTACCAGTATTACCACTTCGGGCATGGACGTAGTTTGATATTTCCCGTGAGTACTTTAGACTGAGTTCATTCAAAAACAACAGCCTACGGGGAACGTAGCATACGTTCCCTCTAAGTGTAGATACTCACTACCTACATGCTACGGTATCGTTCTCTCGTATTGCCAATCATACCTAATTTCAGTATTTCAAAATCAGAATAGGTACACTGAAACATCTTGCACGGACTTTCAATATTTCAATATGATTTCGAACCCAGTTTCATTTTCGCGACGAAATATCATCCATATTTTTAAGATTAAACAGTTGAGGGTGTTCTCTATCAGATTTACACGTAGTGGAAATATGAACAGGCAACCGAAGAAAAATCTGCATCGCAACAGCGAAGTAATAAGCTTAGTGGAATTAACTGTGTAAATTGTATTTTTTTTAAATTCCGCTAATGGAATTCGATTTAGATTCCTTTATCGGAAACTTTCAGATCGAGACTGTATTTAATGTGAAAAAGGATTCGATTATTATGAGTTTTAGTTTATTTTTAACCGTAGTTTGGATTTGAATATTTATTTATTCGTTTTTTTGCAGTTGTTTTTGTTTTTTATCAAATTTCTGAATGGCACACACCCATTTTTTTTATTTTTTTACATTCTTTACATATCTATTTGTACTTATTAGATTTTTCTGCCTCGTTGGTCGCAAGAACTACTGCTGAGCTTGAGGTCCTGGGTTAGATTCCCAGGTTGGGCGAAGTGTTATTGGGTTTTTTCATCTAGAATTTCTCAGTAGCAGCCCGGAGTCTGGATTTGTGTCCGGTTGATGGCAATAGGCTCGCCCCTTATTACATGGGACTTAAACATGAGGGTGTACTATAGATACCTGTCTGCCTAATGCGCAGGCTACACCGCCAGCTAGCGGGCGGGCGGGCGAACATCGTTTCACCTCTTTACATACTTCGGTTCACACCGCGAGCAACAATATTTCGCGTAGTTTGTATAGTTTCCTTCGTTCGCTTCGCCCACGCCCGCCCGCTAGCTGGCGGTGTGGCCTGCGCTTTAGCGTGTACAAGCTTGATGTTATGATGTGTTTTTAGATTTTTGTTTAATCCTCTTACAATGCCATGCTTGGGTAACAAAGTAATGATTTACCTACTCGAAATAGTGGATTTCCAAATTGCGATAGCATGACATCCACTATCTCTAGGGAAATCAAATATAGTTGCAATATTAATGAAATTGGCGAGCATGGTTTGGCCACAGAACCCGGTAATGGAAAAGGCTTCCAAATACAGCGCACGTAGTAATATCAGACTGGATAAAATATCTAGGAATGAAGCACGCAGTTTAGATATATTGCGTTGCTGTATTTGGGTAGTATTCTTGAAAATTGGAGGAAAGAAGGAATATGCTGTGGCATATGGCATAGGTACTGCAATACGGTATTCGGTCCTTACTTCAAATGCCAAGATTAGAGACAGAAAGTATTATGAGCTTGTGTCATAATAAAAAGTTAGTTTCCGTTCTGAACGTTAAGAAAATTTACTTTTGTTGTAAAACTCGAAATAAAAAATAATACGCTAATTTTATTAATCTGCAACTTTAAACTTTATTTTCATCCTTTATTATTAATTTGATTAATTTACTTTTAACCTTATTAAATTTTGGATTCTTTGAGCTTTACGGGAGTATTTTTTATTCGAATATAGCTATAGCAGTTTTTCAATAGTAATCGTTTTTGTTGAGAGGGTCTCGCGCGGTCGTTAAAAAGAAACTGACATTTTCATGCGCGGACAGCTGAAGCGAGAATCGCCGCGCGGCTTGGACGCTTGAGTGGGTCTGGAACTAACGCCAGGGTCTGCTAAACTGCTGTTCAATGTCGTGTTTACTGTTGCGATGACTGGTAGAATACATCCAATCCAATGCCATGACATGATATGATTTGAAAGTGAATAAAATTTAATAGGCTTTCAGAAAAGTAATAATAAAAATGATTATGATTATAAATTATGAGATGGTAAGGATGGCGACATCAATGAAAATAATAAAAGAACTTATGTGAACTCACGACACAAAAGTATCAGAAGTACCATTTCATTATAAATTACAGCCCCGTATAGGCGAGAACTCGCCTAGTAAAAGTTATAATTTATTTGTGAAGCCGATCCTTACTTTTATCAAAAACACGAGCGAAACGACTCTCATTTTGAGTTTAAAACTTCTCATAACACGTGAAGCTTAACAGGGATTACAATGGAAACCTCGTTATTTCGTTGTTTATGTTCAAAATTGTGGAAACAGGAAGAGAATTGGATTTAATAAATCTGGGCAGGCTGTTAAGTTTGTTTAGAAAAGAATAGGAAGTCGAGTTTAGAAGAACGTTGTTGTATAGACTCGAACATGGGACATGGGACATAAGAGGGTGCATCGCTAAAAGTTGGCAACGTCGTAAATACATAGCTGTCAAATATTTACCTGTTTCGATGAATTTGGAAATAATACTGTATGGAAATAAGAAATGTCGCTAACTAGAATATTAATAATGAATTGTAATTATAACATTGAATTTGATATTGTACCCGTTTTAGGTGAAAAAAGGCATTTGGAAAGTTTTCAAATACTTTTTTTACATTTAAAACTAACTATTCGGTGTTACGATATTAATTATTGCATTTCATAATCAATATTCTAGTTCGCTAGTTAGCCAGATTTTTTTTTCCATACAGAAATATTATCAAATTAATCAAAACAGCGAAATATTTGACATCTATTTGCGACGTTGCCAACTTTCAGAATAAACCCTCTTAAACTTAACCGACGAAATGTACCCTGTACCTATAGGTGCACCTCTGTCTAACCCTTTGAAAAATACAGGCTTGATGTTGTTGTTTTGTTGGTTGATTTGCCTGTAAAAAAACGGTCAGCAACGTTCAAAGTATTGCAGTTTTTTAACTTATTATACGCGTTATCTCACAAATTTTTTATTTTCATTAATAAGTACAATAATTTATATACAGACTTAACAATAATAGTAATAATATGTACAAGTATATAAAAAAGGGGGGGGAACAATTAAAGGGCATCAAAAAATTCGTCTGCATCGCTGTCAACAGCAAAAGTGCCCAAAAGGCTGGCAGCATTGCCACGTTGTATGGCAATGCTTATTCTTTGTCCGAAGAAAAGGCCAGCCCTCTGGTCACGTGAAGAGTCTCACAAATTAATTCCACTGAAAAAGTATTCGTTATAAGTACCTATAATAAACTACGGTCAACAAATGTATAAAACAAGGTAACTACCGAACCTACTTTTTTTTTCAGAACCGTTTTACTCTTCAACATAATAAAAATTTAATGCTGTTCGTTAGTAAGCGCATCACTTCAGAACAACTGAACTGATTTGACAATTATTTTTTTTCTAATGTTCGTCATAGTCCAAATCAGGTTCTTATTGAAAGAAAACTTTGAAAAGTCTCCCGGAAAATCATGAAAATCGGGAAAAACTGAACGTCTTTTTTGTATGAATTATTGAAAGGACGTCTGTCGGGTCAGCTAGTTAATGATAATAATTGATTGAGTAAGAAAGCTTGCTCAAGATTAGGGCAAACATAAAAAATAATGAAAAACGTAATAAGAAAAAGAAGAAAAGAAGTAGGTATGATGTAGTAATGGAAAAAGTGCAAATGAAGTTTCTTTGCACTTTTTTCATTAATATACATTCCCAACAGCTAGTAAGTAACATTACGTAAATCCTGTTAGCTTCCCGAGGGATACGGAAATATTTATTTGCGGAACCGGAAAAACTGCGAAGTAAATGCATGGGAAAATTTTAAGTCCCCCACTAAAGCTTGATAGTATTATTCTCGAAAAGGGATAAAATTCTCATTCGAAATAGTGATGGATGTGGAAATTGTACCGTCCTAAGCAAACATGATAGTTTAAAGTGGAGTAAAAAATGTATGGAACGAAAGTGATGCGACAAAATGTAAAGATAACACATAATAATATAATAATATGAAGACGCGAAACAGTAAGTTAAACGCCGAAAAGCACTCATTTACAACCGTACAAAACTATCTTAGACCTGCAGAAAAGACATCAGTCGTACCCTGTGTCCTAACCGAAAACAAACAGTCACGCTAATACGCGATTACGTGATCGTTTATATAAGGTGTTAAAAAAATAATTTTAGAAACTTTAAGAGGTGCTTTAGACCATGAAACTGAATAACTTTTAACATGAGACCAATATTGAAATCACGAAAAAAAAACAGCTGTTCCATAGTAAAGTTTAATAGGTACCTACTGCTCTAAATGTATTAATTTTTAACACCTCATATAAATTATGGCGTACAAATATGACTTGATCGACCGCGTGAGTAATTTATAAACGAGTGCAACGATCGCTTACTCGCGCGACAGCCACTTTCGGTTAGGACAAGTCCTTAACAGTTCAAAATCTTACATGCGTCTTGATATTTCTTACATTATAAAAAATTACATATATTTATTAAGTTTGACTACATGTGTTGTTTAATAAACCTTACAAATAATTAAGAAAGTAAATAACTTACAATTATCAAAATTGTAAATTCTGTTTAATAAACAATTATGTAGAAAACGCCTTTAAGTTTCGATGACAATATTGTATTTACAAAATAATATGTAGTTGTAAGTTACAATTTACATAACATGTCGGTTTTAAAATTTGCTCGGTCGGTATTGGGACATTTCTCTTCGTATCGTGTTCAAGTCAATGTCCTATTTTTGCTATCAAATATTCGATGGCAGTCTTGCTAACCCCAAACTTTTTGTTGAATGTAAAATCTGTCACATTAAAAGTAAAATGTAGGTATCCTTTTACTTTTATTTAAACATATAGTCACAATTATGTGTTCAATAAAGTAGTTTTCCCTACAAATATATAAACTTACACATGTAAAGTGAAAATGTTTAATAAACAGAAATAATAATTTGTAAAATTGTAGGTAAATTCCACCATAACTTTATACCTTGTAATTTTTATTAAACAGAAACTTGTAAGATTGTAGCCTGTCATCTACAATTTACAGTTTGTAAGTTTTATTAAAAGGGCCCAGAGCATCGCAATCTCTAATCCAAAGCTCGGTAGTTGCACGTGCACCTAATCAAACGGGCTTGTTTTGATCAAACAATCCTGATGCTTTCATCGCGTGACAAACTGATATCACCGTTCTAACACAAACTGTAAAAACTGACGCCATTTTGTTTCATTGACTTTACACGGAAATGTTACTGGAGTTTTTTCGTGTTTTCTGTAGTTTGCTCGTTTATTTACACTTTTTAAAACGTGTTTCAGTTAACCTTTTGATTTTATCGGAATTGTTGATTGTAGGTACAATTATTTGTGAAACATATTTTTATTTTTGTTGTTTGATATATGATCTAGTACTTTTTACTTGGTATCTACACTTGAAGTTTAGGGAATAGATCGTTCAAATTAGGAGCTAAAACATCATGATTAATAAAAAATAATTATTAATTATAATAATTTAATTATGTAAATACATTTATATCTGTTATTTTTATGGCGTAGAGTAAGAGTATTCTATATAACTATCTAAAATTAAACATAAGATAAATAACAAAGAGACATAGGACCATTTGGAAAATATTTAACAAAATTGGCGCTATGAAACCAATCTCGAACATTGGTTTCATAGCGCCAATTTTAAAATACAGTATAGAAAATACTGTATTTTAAATAAAAATTAAACTTCTATTTTCTACAAAACTTATAAAATTGCTTTGTGATCCAAACTCGTGCATAAACAATGCTTGTTCGTGATGACATGGAAGCTCCAGAGTAAAAGGGTAAGAAAAGATGATTACATACAATAATACTTGTGTAGAAAATAGGGAACGGAGAGAAAATGTCTTATTTTTAAGTCAAGAAAATTGAGGATTTGTAGAATAGTCATAGTAGAAAAATGGGTGTGTGGTGCAAGAGTTAAGAATTCAGTGGTACACATTGAAAAGTCAATAGCTTACGAAAAAGAGCACAGACACTTCCTTTTATTCTGTTTCAATAAAAACGGAGTACCTATATTATTTAGAGGTATGAGGAACAGGGTGTGAAGTTCACTTACTCTCTTCAGAAAAGGGAGGATCCTCCGACCAGACGGGTATCGTGTCTGGCGGGCAACTGCCCAACGATTGATGTTGGATACTCATAAATATGTCGTCCGCGCGGTAAACTCCACGCGGGATTTGAGAGATGTCATGTCTTTGATGCGTAGTTCATATATGTGGCGATAAAGATGACGCCACAATATAAAACGCGTTTATCACAAGCCAATACAGCTTCTATTGGTTTGTGATAAACGCGATTTATAATGTGTGCATTTATCGAACTTCTGTAAGTGTAGACCTAGCTTCAGGGCGGAAACTATGAACTCAAAAATGTCTTTTGTCCCTTGTTCATGTAGAAATTAACGTTTCTCTAACTGACATAATCTAGTCGTTATCCAGACACAGCAACGTGGGGCTCTTGAATCTTTTATGAATATCGGAATTTGGGGATAACGAAGGGTCTCCGTATGAAACGATCCTACATTGCACTTCCTTGATTTTTGACCGCTCTCTCTTTTGTTTTACTGCCGAACATAGGCCAGTCACGTCGGTGATTACATCACGAACAACAGATGCATGCCAGCAGCTGTTCAAACCTTAAGAACTCACAGGAAAAATCTTCGTTGCAATGGATAAAGTAAGTACCTACCTACGTAATATTTTGAAGAGAAGTATAATAGTCGACTTCGTAACTTTACTCCGAATCACATCAAATCATTTATGCCTTTGCAAACGTGGGTAAAATAGGTAAACAAATGTTTTACATTGAGGAGGACTCCTAGTCCTCGACTTTTCCAATTTATTGTAAGCTATTGGAAAGAACGTTTGCATGCCTTTGTGATGGCTGAACACACATTTATTTAAACTTTTTGGTGGATTGTTATTAACATTTATTTTATACCGACTACAACGTCGAAATTCAAAAAAATTCCACCAAAAACGTTAAAAAATTAACAATCACAACAAAAACATTTCATGTAAAGTAGGTTAACAAGACTTACATTACGCTCTAGGACATGCCTGTTTCATCTACCGTTTTGAGTGTAGGGGTGATATAAAGATTAACTCGATATTGTAACGGTTGGTCACTCATTCACAGAGCGACCTCGGCAAGCGTTGCTTAACCTTCGATCAACCCGTACGGCTGTTATTATTTTTATCAAAATTTCCGTTTTACTGTTCATTCTAGCAGTAATTTGTGAGCAATTTAATCCTGCGAATATAATTTGCATGAATGAATTACCTATAAAAGTTTAAACATGATATTCTACAATATTAAATTTACATAACCAAGAACATTTTCATCTAAACACATGCATTGTGTATGTACATAATAACATTCTATACATTTACATGCATAAACACCTGATTAATATTGGCAAACATTTGCATATGAATATTGTGTTAATAATAACTAACTTAATGTTTGTAACATGTCATAACGTATGTATTCCCAGATGAGATAGGCACAATTGGACATCCACATTTTGCATGTTATGTTCAGGTCTAAAGTATTAAGGGTGAGTCTATTTGTCATTTAAGGATTATCATAATCATCTACAGCCCAACATCACACACTCCAGGCATAGGCCTCTTACAGTGTCCCCAGAGATGTGCCCTAACAGGCGTTGCACAGAGGGGGTTTCGGATCGGTCTTTTGAGAGGTAATTCAATTAAATTAAATTCAATTATTAATTTATTTCAGATAAATTATATACAAAAGTTATCATAATCATCCATAATACATGTTTCTTACAAACAATACAATATACGAACACACAGACACCCACACAACAGAAATGGTGTCCCTTCCGTGATTTTAGTGAGGTAGGAATCCCACACGCCCCGGTCTTATCCCCAAAGCCCGGGTGCAGTTTGAAGGTTTTACTGGGGGTAAAAAAGGCCATTCACATAGAAAAATAAAAAGACGTGTGGCACTCGGGGACTGCCGCGGTAAAGCTATTGCAAAGCATTTTTCATCAACTTATGCAATTGTAAAATATTAACCCGAATACAAGAAATAGCAATGGCGACATTGACAGGAACTGTTATTCACATTTATAGTTTTTAAAACTTGACACAACGTAATAGGAACATCAAACTAATAAAAAGGTTTTAATTTAACTATTAATAGTCAAGGATCATTCGTTTAAGTAAATTTGAGCTTTGTTGTCAAACAGTTAAACATAATTTTCAATACAACACTCTCGTTAGGCGTTAGGTATTTTCGTTACGGAATTTCTGGATTCGGTCTCCACGGTCAAGGCCCGCGATAGAAGCTATGCAATAGCTTAAAAAAAGTCATGCCTCTGTGTCATCATTTATATACCGGGCACAAATACAGACTCCACGCTGCAATGGAAGCTTTCCTAATATAAAAGAACCTGATCATAAATACATATTTGTGCCAATATTTTTGGTATTATTCTCTTTATTTAGGACAAGCTTTAAAGAAATACTTTTTGCTGTGGTATAAAAAAATGTGTGTGCTGATAGTGATCAAAAAACCAATTCCCGTAATCGAAATGTTCAAAATCTACGCTGCAAAATCTACGACTATACAAAATCACCAACATGTTGCAAGAGAGTAGGCTGCGATGGTATGGTCACGTGAAAAGGACCGAAGACGATGTCGAGGATAGAGCGAAGTGGAAGAGAAAGACCACGAAGGCTGACCCCACCACCATGTGGGATACATAGCCAGGACCGAGAGAAAATGATAAATATCTTGTCGCAGTCTCATGACAGAGACTAGATAGACATTGACGTGACTAACGTGTGTGTAGGAACCTTAAAAGTACTTGAAAACTCAAAACAATTTTGAGCAAATTGGCACAAATTGTAGATAGCAAACGAAATAAAAAAATACGGCAATTGCCCTTCTGGCTGATGCCCAAAGTTCGAAAGATGTTCATGTTGCTTAAGATTCAACGTCAATATCAATTAAAATCACTTACCAATAACCGACTATTAACCTAATTAAAATAACAATTAATACAGTTGTAATCAAACTAAGTTGTCAAGTCAGCCAAATGAATCACCCTCTATGGGTTCAGATATGTAAATTAGGATCATAAATTACTGACGACTGACGGTCATAATTAATATCCGGCTTATAATTATGGCTGCGTACGCTGCAGTGTCAAATGACATACTGTTTTCCGGAGTACTGTTAAAAGCAATGTGTGAATTACAACAACAACTAGTGAGATATTGTGCAGTCAGAGACAGAAGTTGAAGTAAACGATGAGATTTATTTATGAATACTTAATAATAATATTATATTATTAAATATCCCTTTCACAGAGAGGAGGCCTGTGTCCCAGCAGTGGGAACATAAAAAGGCTGATTATGTTATGTATGTAATAATAATATTAGCTAAGATTTTTTCTTGGGTCTAAGAAATGATTTAGGAGAAAAGAATACCATTAAGATAAGTATTATTAATATAAAACAATAATTTTAAATCTTTCTCTTTATAAAAAACTAAATGTAAAGTGTAAAACTAAAACTTACAACAAATTGTAAAGTTTAAAACTAAATGTAAAGTCATTTTGTTGATACATTGTATATTGCTCTGCACTTACTTTCACTGAAATTAACCCTTAATTTCAGATGCTGGAGACCCCTTGAATGTAACATGTATTTACTTAGCACGAGTAAAATAAAACATTTGAGTTTCAGTGTTCTTCGGAACAAAAAACACTAAACTACGAAATGATTAACGATTAATGTCGCTGCCCGTATTTTTGGATAAATAAAATCAAGCAACGTTTTTATACAACCTTACAGACTTTTTAGTACGTCCTTAATGATTTCGAAGGAAAAAACTTAAACCATTAAAGCATTTTGCATTTTCTTTACTACCCTACATATATATACCCTTCTAATGAAAATAGAATTTTAATTGAAAATAATTGATATTAGCGTTTAATTTAGTTAATTTCCGGATCAATTAAATTGTGATGATACAAATGGATTAATTAAATTGATGTTCGACGAACGGGTTAATATGATTAAATTATGGTGATTACGTAGATCGAAATGGCGTAGAGGTGCCTGTATCGGTATCCTGATAAAGTTAAAAACATGTTTTAAATTTAAATGCAAATGGGCCAAAACTCAAAAGAAGCGTAGGTGCGTTATGAATTGTTTTTTTTTTCATTTAATTTTAATTAAACTGAAAAAGGTTCTACAAAAATACTACAATCGAAAATCAACTTTAGTAACTAGTGCGTACAGTTTATAATGGTATTGAAACAAAATTTAATAAAGATTCTGTTTTTATTTTAATCCAATTTTATTAGGTGTACTTTGCGCTGTTACTGTACCAATATTTTATATTGGTATGAGGGTATCAAAAGACGCTTAACGAAGCCAAGCGTCACTATTCAAAACTTCTGTACCGTTGCAAGCTCCCATTAGCACAATGTTTTGCGTGCGTTACATTGCACGCTGCGCGCTGCTGTGAACAGCGATTTTTCACACCAAAAATAAAAGTCGTTTCTCAGTTATATTTTTTGTTCAATATTACTTAGTATGAAGAACAGAATGCCATTTAAATAAAAAAATATTCCACAATTTGCATTATTGCACCTACCACTGTTTGTCTTTGCAATGCCAGAATCAGAATTTATTTATTTGTAAGAATGTAGTTTTACATAGTATGGTGTTATTTTTTTTTTGTTAGTTCTATACATTCTACCACAAAGTATATGGTGTACAAATATTCAATTGTCGTTCGATTTGTGATTTACAATTATGTCCAATATGAATTAGTATTGTTATAATTAGGTAATCGTTACTTTTAAATGTCAAAATTAAGTCCATGTCATCTTGGATTATTACATTTGACATTAAGTCCGCCTCTGTACATTTGTGTCCTTTTTTATTATTTGTTTTAGTTGAAAGTTATCAAATAACTTCTCCCGCTCTGAGCGGAGCGGGAGGGCGTGTCATTATTGACTGAAATCCAGTCTGAAATGTTCCTTCAGTTACCTGTATGTTGCAAGGGGCCACGGCCCTTTCAGACTTTCCCGCGAGCCCGGCAGGCATCAGCCCTAGCGGATCCCATCAGTTGAGCTGACATCTCTTTGAGGCGCGCGTGGAACGTCGACCAAAACTAGCTCCTTATCGGACGGCAAGCTGTTTATTGCTCAGCGTCCGCAAGCCCGCGCCTACGGTGGTCGAGAAGCGTCTATATTTGTTGGCTTAAAGTATTAAATAAATGCGTAGAAAACGACTGCGTGATAGGTCCTTTCACAACCCGTATTCTTAAATTATGCCATTTTCTAAATAGGTACCTAAATAAAGTTGGTAAGTAGTGTCTAACTTCGAAGTGTCACAGCTAAACTCAAACTCAAACTATTTAATATTAAATAACCCCTTTTAAAGCAAGATCACGAATGTTTTATTAGCTAACTCCTTTAAAGCTTTGTGAAATAAAAGTTATACACTTAAGTTATTAACTTATGATAAATCCCCGAATGCTAAGTGAAAGTTCAGACTGACTACTCAACTAACTTAATAGTCTGCATCGCGTTATTATGTGAATGTAGAAGGCTGTCAATTTGGTGCTTCATGCAGAGATATGGTAAAACTAAAACTGGAAGGTGTAATAAAAATGTGCCGGAAAAGGTTTAAAGCTCGAACAAAAACAACTTTTTATGCCATCCCGTTTTGCATAATATGGGAGATGTAAAACCGGCCAAGTTTGAGTCGAATTCACACAGAAGCGTTCCATATATCGAGCAAGAAACGCTGAAACAAAACACGTTTGTAGTATGATTTTACCCCCTTTAATTATTAACTTTATTTAAAAAATATATATAATAGCAGCAATATCACACACAATCTGTGAAAATTTTCAATTGTCTACCAATTACAGTTCATGAGACACAGGCCGCTGATAGACAGACGGACAGCGGAGGCTTAGTAATGGGTATGGAGTCCTAAAGAGCGACTTCTAGCACCTACGGATTATCTACTTAGGGATAGCAAGTGAATAACAGAGCGTGGTTATCCTAACTAATATTATAAATGAGAAAGTGCGTTTGTTTGTTTCTTACGCTCAAACGGCTGATCAGAATTGAATGAAATGTGGCACATGGGTAGACCTTGACCTGGAGAAAGACATCCTGAATCGAAGGGGAAATCGCGGGCAACAGCTAGTAATAATATTATAAATGCGAGAGTCACTTTGTTTGTTTGTTACGCTTACACGCTAAAATGGATGAACGAATTTGGATAACATTTGGCATATGGGTAGATCATGACCTGGAAAAGGATATAGAATACCTTTTATCCCGATATTCCCATGAGATCGAACTTATGCGGGTGAAACCGCGGGGCGCAGCTAGTTGTTTTTTTCTTGTACCTTGTTATGAAACGGAATAGTTTTTAAACTATAAGGTCTAGTATTGTGCAAAAAATATAATCACTCCTGTAACATGTGAGTTTTGGGACAGGCGGGAGATTTACAAATTATTTAATTAAAAAATAAATGAAAATAATATGAGGTACCTACTGTGATTTATGACGAGTTTCACAAAGACGAAAACTATAAATCATAGGAAGCTGTTTTATCATTGCTTGAATTATTCCAAAAAGGCAATTTCTAGTCAAAGTAGAATTGATCCAAAACTAGAATAAATAACCAGTGCTGAAAGCAAGTTTATTTATGTATCTTGAATACATACAATAAATTACATAAATTGCAGCAGTATCGTAGATATGAACTATACAACAGCAATAAATGCCAAAAACTAACGATAGTACTCGCCGCAATAGTGAAATATGGGTATTTTTTATGCATTGTGTATATGAAGCAAGTATGTTGTATAAACATACTGCCAATACAACTAAACGTGACCTGATTGTATAAAAAATAATAACAAAAGTTAAGAAAATTTGTGGCGAGATCATGGTCTACGCAAGGTCTACGGCGTAGCTGACGTTAAAGCTAAGTGCTACGGTTGCTACGCAGGCGTAGCAGACTGCCGATCTTCCATTTTATTTGTTTGAGCAACGAACCCACGAGTAAATTTTGCAAACTTTGCATGGGCCTTTAAAGGCTGACGCAGTATTGAGTTGGCCGCACTGCATTGCAGAAATCCTCAAACATCCTTTATGAACCATTGCACACTACAGGCGGGCCGCATCGTGTATTGAAATGCAATGCGCTGCAGCCTGAAGTAATGTGTGGCAAGCTTTTAGAATGCTTACTCTGAAAACTGAAAAATACGCACACATACATTACACAACAATTTTAAAATTCAAAGAATTTTTTTATTTTTATTCACAAAATAGTCCAAATTAATTTTCTCTAGATCTGCAACTAAGTGCAGCATGGGTCGTTAGCTATGCGCTCTCAGCGTATGACGTAACGTCATTAAGAATTTAGTGGTTAGAGCTAAGCTGTCATATTAATGGCCGCCAAGCATTAGAGAGGCTTTACTTTTATAAGTCATGTTTCTAGTTTAAATGGTGATGGTTTATTTAACGTGTTCCAGGTCTACATAAAAAACTGAATGAATCATTTTCGGTATTTTGAGATAGATCTTCGTCTATTTTAATTTTAGGGGTTTCTCGTGAAAAGCCTTAATTTGACACAAACTAATATTTGTTTGTGAAAACCTTTTATTAGTTTTTACTTCCATATGTGCTCAACTGTAGATTTGTCTTTGCGAAGTCGATAACAATGAAAAAATTGTGTCTGGTTAGTGACAGTTAAGCTCATAAGTAACATTGCGACTTGGTTACGAATCCTATTAACACGTAGAAAAAAAAATCACATACTTACATAAACTTACGTTTTTTAGGGTTCTAAATTTGGAATAGGATGTTTGCCAAACTATTTAGCAAATAGGATAAAAATAAAAATATACATATATTTTTTTGCAACAGAAACTGAACGGGGGGTTGAAAAATCAAAGTGGGGCTACTAGAGCATGTGGGGTATCATATGAAAGAGCGCTATTTGCACATTCTCAAACATTTTTTCGACTTTTGACGAAAATTTTAGGTAATAAAAAAATACCATTCCCCACTCCTTATCTCCGTTTGCATAGAGAAAAATCTGAAATGATTCTATGTGATAGAAGTTTATGTAAAGATTACTAGAAAAATAAAACGATGTCTCTAAATAGCACACTTTTCACACAACAAAAATTACATTAGTTCCACTATCGGTCAAGAGATGGCGCTGACCTAAAACTGCAATATTCCACACCGCAGTGTAAAAATTCTCTGACGATATTAATATTTGATGGTATGGAACCCTCGGTGCGTGAGTCCGACTCGCTCTTGACCGGTTTTTTTCCTATTGGGGTAACTACAGAACGCCACCTGCTAAGATCCTTACACACTCTTTATGCTTCGTTTACGTTCATACATCTTGTCATACACGCCGCGCGCCGCTTGCGAGTATTCAATCTAACTTAGAAATAAAACAATAACAGTCCTGGCTAGAGCTTCTAAAGCATCATAGCTTCAAGAATAAAAGCCTTAGCATTAGCTAGACATTTTCGCAGTTATATTTAGCACCTTTTCAGTAAAAGCGTTGAAGGCATATTCGGATTAGCTTTGACTGCAAGTCTCACAAAGAGGCAGACATTGTGATGACAGCTAATTACTTTAATAAAACAACGCTTCTCTTGTTACTCTGAATTATGACACCTTGTTAACGTCTTTTAAATTACTTTTGAAATTCATTTTAAGCTTAATATTTAATTTTATAGCATTTTTGTTTATTTTTAGAGACTTGCTGCAAGTCGATTCTGTAACAAAAATCTCACCGTGAAAACTTAGGCGAAGTGAGCGTGGAGTGAGCTGTCAATGTCATCTCACTGGTGCTAGGAATGACCAAGCATTACATTTACAATCATAATCGAGATTTTAATTACATTTTTTTATGCTAATTCAATTGATCATTTTATATTATTTCAAAGCTAGTATTTAAGTGTCTAAACATTACTATTTAGGGGGTTTTAAATTAAATACTAGCAAAACAGATATTCAGTCAGAAACTCAATTTTGTTTTATTCTATTTTGTTCCTAGACTAGTCCATAATATAAATAGTCTGAGGCGCAGGTGCCTACAATAAATAAAATAAAACATAGGTACCTACTACATAGTACGCGTGATAACGCGATTCACTCACTTCACTTGCTCTGATATCTTCAGCGCGCATGCGCGGCGTGAGAAAGTTCACGTCACGCGTACTCCGGTACGCGTGATAAAGATCACGCGATTCACTCACTTCACTTGCTCTGATATTTTCAGCGCGCATGCGCGGCGTGAGAAAGTTCACGTCACGTGTACCAACTCCGGTACGCGTGATAAAGATCACGCGATTCACTCACTTCACTTGCTCTGATATCTTCAGCGCGCATGCGCGGCGTGATAAAGATCACGCGATTCACTCACTTCACTTGCTCTGATATCTTCAGCGCGCATGAGCGGCGTGATAAAGATCACGCGATTCACTCACTTCACTTGCTCTGATATCTTCAGCGCGCATGCGCGGCGTGAGAAAGTTCACGTCACGCGTACCTACTTCGTTATGCGTGATAAAGATCACGCAATTCACTCACTTCACTTGCTCTGATATCTTCAGCGCGCTTGCGCGCCAGGCGCTGCATAGATATCACACTAAGGTTTTTTTCCCATCATCGGGAATCATATCATTTTTTTCGCCATATCCATATTATGCCCATTCGTATTTACAGACAATAATTAGAATCAAAACAAATACGAACGAAACATAATTAAGACATAATTAGTATCTATTTATTTCAATGCTGTTAGATATTTCAATGTCTAAATCCAAACGCTTTTATATGATTAAAAATTCAGTTTATTGCCTACATTTTGTTTTCAACAAAAAAAAAATAAGGTAGGGTTAAGGATTTTTTATTTGTACACGCGTATTTACTTAATTTAAAAACTAACAGCACAGCATTAAAATAATACGAGTAATAATATACAGTACAAGTATATAAAAAAGTGGGGGAAACCATCATACGGCATCAAAAAATTCGTCCGCATCGCTGTCATGTCAATGTGAAAAGTGCTCAAAAGGCAACAGTCGACCAACCGCTTGGCGATGTCCCGAACTACTCGATAAGCATTCGGAGTATTCGGACCCCACGTCCCTAATGTTTCAACCCCCAAACGGCTCAAAAATATAGCCACCAATAAGGTTGTTATATTTGCGCCATGAGGCTTTCTGCACCTGCAGCAGCCGCCCCAGCACAGCCCGCCGTGCTGAGAATATAGGATGGCGCGAGGTTGGTAATTTGTAATGTTGTTGTAATGCTTGGTCATCCCTAACACCAGTGAGATGACATTGACAGCTCACTCCACCATCACTTCGCCCAAGTTTTCACGGTGAGATTTTTACAGAATAGCACTGCAGTGGTGGCCCAGTGGTAATGTCCCCGACTTATGAGTTGTAGGTTGTGGGTTCAAACCTAGGCAAGCGCTTTACTTTGTGTAATTTATTTCATCACCACTGCTGTCACAACGGTGAAGAAAAACATCGTGAGAAAACCAGCATGTCCTAGAACCAAAAATTCGAAGACTTAAGACATCTACCAACCCGCACTGGGGGCCACGTGGTGAATTATGGCCCACTCCCTCTCACAGAGAGAAGGCTAGTATCCTAGCACTGGGAAAGTTATTATTTAAAGTTCTGGCAAAGAACCCTGTATGTAAATCGTCGGTCACGGTTGTTATTCAAATATCATTAGTAATAGTAATGATTAGTTAGCTCTAACGCTAATGTCTCACTGATAGTGGCGCGTGTGTTGGATCATTTAGCTCCCTTCGAAATGGTTGAGCTGAATGGTAGCATTCGTCATGTTCGTGAATGGACGCCGTCAGTAGGAACTGGCTCATCTTTTAGCTATCACGGCTTATTGAAGTGAGCACTTCTTTAGTGCGTTGTGCACGTTTTTGGGATACTCGCGTCAGGACGTGACCGTAAGATCCATTGCCTAGAAACCGACAAAGTAAATATCAAAATAAATAGTCTTTGAAATTACGTAAAGATTGCGAGGTAAGAAATTTTTCCCATATTTATGGGTAAAAAAAAGCAGTCAAAACATACTTCATGAACAGTGTTTAAATAAATTGTTTATTTTTGTTAGACTATATTTTGAAAATAAATAAATATACTATACTACTACTAATGAATATTGTATTTAACCACATAAATTATAGTACTTTTATACTGATAAATAGAGCAATTCGTGCGAAATTATTCCCTAACCATTCCAAAATATTCAAAAATGCACAACGTTAATGTTCAACTTTTCACTTCTGCCGGCACTCCCGGAGTGCAACCCGTTGTTTTTTTTATTTAAGTTTTGAATAGTTTTTTTTTACAACATTATTAAAAGGGTACCTTTTAATGTTCTGCATCGTTCTCACTTGTATAATTTCAACATAAAGGATGTGACCATATTTAAATTTAAAAGAGTGTCCGTGGAGTTTCTTGCCCGTTCTTCTCCATAGGTACCTACTACGCTTTGGAATGGGCAACTAACTTCAACTGACTGACCCCTTGATCATTCAAAAGTGCCTGTTTAATAAATTATTAATTACCTGGTTTATTTGAAATAATTATTTTGAGTTTAGTTGAGTTTTTGAAACCCAAATGTTTAATTGTTTGTGAAAATCAGATGGTAGGTACTATGTGTAAATTGAAGAACGAATGTAATAATGCTTCCAATAATTAAACTCTAATGAAAAACTCCAAAAACTCACTCTCCTCACTCTACTCTTCAAAAATACATAGGCGGCTTTAACACTAATTCACAAACTAAACATAATCTAATTCTATACAGAGGTATTATAAATTAAAGTCACCTTTCGTGTCTATCTGTGTGACCACATTGTTCTTCTAAACTGCGCAACGAATTTTGATGCAGTTTTCATTATCATTTAGAGAATTTATTCTGAAAGGTATATGATATAGTCGGTAAATTAATTACAGTACAGGCTCGAATACTCCAATTCTTTGGGCATGTTTCACGATGCGAAGAAACGATTTCATAGAACGTCTTGTAGCGCACGGAAAGGTCGAAGGAACAAGAGCGCTAGGCAGATCGCCCATACGATGGACCGACCAGATTAAATCCGCAGAGGACTCTGCCTATTATACGAATGTACGCATGTTACAGCTGACAGAGAAGGATGGCGTCGCATCTTGAGGCAAATCACGGCTGTCCGAAAGCTCACAGAAACGTGATGACCAGGACCGCTCTGTCAAGAGTGCACTGACCAAGAAGAAGAGATAACTTACTAATAAACTTACAAATAATAAAGAAATCTCATTTTGAGTATGAATTTGGATGGATATATGAGTAGGGGAAGATTAAAGAAACGATGAATGGACTGTGTGGAAGATGATATGGCTATAAAGGGAGTGACTACTGAGATGACGACTAATAGAGAAGTATGGAAGAAAAAGGCCAGTTGCACTGACCCTAAATAGATTCGGTTATGGTCAGGAAAATGAGAATGATGATGATGATGAATAAAGAAATCTCGTTATTTTATCAAGTCCTAAAAACCGTAAGCAGGTGCGCCACAAGTTAAAACTATAGTTAAGACTATAATTTAATGTGGAGAACTTCCATTTGTTATTTACCTGACAGGTACACCCCAAAAAACCTTCAACAAAAAACTTTAATAAACCGGTATACCACAAAGACCGAGCATTCCCGGCTACGAGAACAAAATAAAGTTATTTACAACTCATAATGAGAAATTACAGTGAAATAAATTCAACAAAAAACAAATTCCAATTTGCTGCTTTTCTGCCCGAATTATTTCGACGCTTATTTATTTTGCACGTCCGAGCAGACAGATATAGACACAAAAGGGTTGCAGTAAATGCAAAGCGGAGAAGAAAAAGTCCTTAAGAAGTAATTTTGTTGACACCCCTGTGAATTTTCCTTAGTAGGGCTGCCGTCCGCAAATTAGAGTTGAAATTTTAAATCTCAGATTTGAGGGCGAGAATAGCATCCGAGAGAGGGGAATTTTAAAGCTTGATGGATGTAAGTTTTTACGTTGTGATTGTGATAGTTGGATAGGGGAGATTCTAGTTTAACATAATTTTAATGCGTCGTCAAAGGGGACGAGTCATTTACCACAACCTATAGATTTTTTTTGGAGCAGTGGTGGCCCAGTGGGAACGGCCCCGACTTACGTGTTGTAAGTCGTGGGTTGGAACCCAGGCAGGGGCTTTATTTTCTGTAAATAATTTCACCACCACTGCTCTCAAAACGGTGAAGGAAAACATCGTGAGGAAATCGGCATGTCTTAGAACCAAAAATTCGAAGACATGTGATATCTACCAACCCGCACTGGGCCCGCGCGGTAGATTACAGCCCACTCCCTCTCACAAAGAGGAGGCCTGTGTCCCAGCAGTGGGAACATTAATAGGCTGATTATGATGATGATGATGGTGATAGGTTTTTGATAAGCGTGTAGCCATGAAAAAAAAAATGTTGACGATTTATTATGTTTGTCAAACGATAAGCATTTCTTAGCATTATAAGATTGAAAAAATCGTTTTGCTTGGAGTGAAAAATATAAGCGACGATACACACGCATTTTTATTTTTTTGCTATAACTCGTATATACGAGTATTCGTCAATACTTCTGTAGCACAAATTAAGTAAACATGAACTCACTGTTCTATAATTTTGTCTATAGGTATTCAATATACAGCTAAAACTGTCAACATTTGGGATCGTAACTTCGTAAGGCCCCTGACAACAAATTGGTTTTATACAAACAATATTTTAATCGAAAATATCAATCAAATCGAGATAAAACAGTTCAAATGGTCGTTTATATCGTTTCGATCATCTAAAATGTCACGTAACCAACAAATGGCAGTACAAAACAAATTATTTTACCGTTAGCGCTAGGCCTCAGGCTATTTGGCGAATATTCGCCATAAGTAATGGGACATTAATTTATACAAGGTGGAGACGACAATACAACAAAAAATTTAATTGCGTGTCCCTAATAACGTTCCCATTCTGAATACAAAAATTTAATTGAATATATTCAATAGTTTAGTCAATATAGCCCGGCAAAATCCATAGTCGGCTCGGGTTATTCCGTTTATCCACCCCAAAAATCCACCCTAAGATGGATATCCGGAAACGTATGCCCGAGAATCCACCCTAGGCCTAGTCGGATAAACGGCTTAGGGTGGATCCGGCATAGATTATATTTAATTTGTTTGAAAAACTCATTTTTTTATTTCGAAGCTAGGATTTATTTGACAGTTCCAAAATACTCTTAAGCATTAGTAGTGCCAGTGTTTTCATTTATTGTTGTATGGTAATCTCCACATTGTATAGTCCTGGTAATTACAGGATTCTAAGTATTTTTAACCTCGTCTCTAATGCACGAGGTTGTGGGTTCTGGGTGTTTTCAATTCATAATGTACTTCCTGAATTTATCTTGGACATTACTGACGTCAGTGAAGGAAAACATCGTGAGGAAACCTGGAAAGGAAAACATCGAGATAGTTAATATAAGTCTGAAATCACCAACCCGTCTTGAGCAAGCGGTTGGTGATCAATGCTCGTGCCTTCTCTGTATGAGAAGAGGCCTTTGTCCAGCAGTGGGACAGTAACAAGCTGGTAATATAAAGTATTTTAAATTTAAACTAGAAAAACAAATTTTGAATCAAAGAGAAAGTAAAAGGCAACATTAAAAAAAGTCAAGAAACTCATTTTTACATGCTTATATAAACTCATGCCCTATTCCCATGGGGGTAGGCAGAAACAACAGAACTACATTTCTTACTCCTTGGGCTTCGTTTACGTTCATATACATCTGGTCATACACGCACGCCGGTTGCAAGTATTACGCACCAGACCTGACTGATTCTTCATGGTCTGAAGGTGCTGCACCAAAGAATACCACAGAAAAAAATAATGAAGAACGTTCTTAGTATTTTGAAAAGAGAACAGTACCAAAAAAAGTTTTTCAGAAACACCCCTAAACGTAACGAGATTCTGGAGAAAATTATCGCGCCAGACAAAATACTGTCTCAAACATAAACAGGGAAAAATAATTCTAAAGAGAAACATCTTTTAGAGACTAAACAGAATGAAATGACGACAGTTTTATAACAATATTTGCGTTCATTATACGATTTAATAGTTTGACCTACTTTCTTGAAAATTTTGAGAATCGTAAAAAGAAGGAAGGTGGGCTGATTCGTCTAAAACATGTGACATCCACGAAGTCTCACTGTGCCCGCGTGGTGGATTATGGCCCGCTGCCTCTCACAGAGAGGAGGCCTATGTCCCAACCTTGGGAACATTAAGGCGTATACGCACGAACAAACAAGAACATCGTGAACACGAACTTCGAATACTTTGTTCGCATGTGCGTACGGCTAACAAACATTACACACTGTGTTCGTCATAAACGATTGTGGCGATCCAATTTCGTTGTTCTGTCCAACTTCCTTCGGCGAATCTATGGCTACTAAAGAGAGCGGGCGGTTGAGCGTGAACACAAGTCGAACTGTGCTCGTGAGGTGTTCGTGTTTGCTTTGCTAATTTACGTCCACACGTACGAACCAAATGTTCCGTGTTCGATGTTCGTGTTCACCATGTTTTGTTCGTTCGTGCGTACACGCATTTATAGACTGATTATGCTTATGCTGGGCTAAGTCGTTATTCATGTGTCACTAAACCACAGATAATAAAGTACTGTGACTAAACTTTGTTTGAGATTAGCACGAACGATTTTATCTTTACCAAATTGCTATTTGTGTCTATAGAAAACTTGAAATATGAACCAGATTTAAAATAGGTCGGAAGTGTTTTCTGTAATTACCAAAAGACAAAGTAGGGTGTAGGAATCGCTAGGTTGCTTAGTGCCAATTTTATCAATGAAAGTGAACGGGATCAGCTTATCTAAACTACGTTCAAGAGCTGTCGGTGTCAATGTTCCAAAATAAACTTTTTACTATTTACTATCTTAAACGCAGTTGAAATATACTGATCGCGTATAGCTTCAGTATAATCCACCTTTAATCGTTAGGTTGCAAAACAGGGTCCGTAATTATAACTTAGGTTTAAGTCATTAAAAGATCTTTAAACATTATGGAATGCAAATAAAGATTTTAATTTATATGAATATTATCTAAAACATAACAAAAGGTTACTTACATTCACCAATATTGTAATATGATATAAAATCGTTCCTCTCTGTCGTGTAATATTTAATAGGTTACACGTGTGTCAGTTAATGCTACATGATCCTCGCTTAATCGAAGTTTATCCTGGTCATTATAATCTGTCTGTTAAACATGACAGGTGGTTTGGCGATCTTTGTGTTGTGAAAGCTTCTAAACTGCTCGGAATATTGGTTTTACTGAAGCAAAATTAAATATGCGTTTAAATTTTTATGGTCAATGACGGATGGTTTCTTGAAAATTCTTTTTTAAATATTGAATTTTATAATCGTGTTGATTTGTTGGTCGAGGAGAGGTTTCGGAATATTACCGTTTTTATTATATTATTAATATAAAAAAATAGGTCCCTAATATTTTATCATTAGTAAAGAATCTAGTAAATTTCGCTATTTTCTGTTTGTGATTAAATATGTAGATAACGACTCCAATAAAATAAAAAATGCCATTTACCATGTGTCAAAAATTCACAATTACAACAATTCTTCCTACTAGCAAAAACAGTTACTAAATAATACATTCCTGCAGTCTTCCACAAAGCGCACCGCTACCTAGAAATAACTACCTATAAGCAGCTTACGATTTGTCCGTGTTACTACTACCAGCAGACAAATTCCTAAGACCAGTGCACACTATACTCAAAGCAGCGAGCACGAATACGGTGACAGGTGACTTAGGTACCTACGATACCTGCACCACTAAATAGATAGGTACAGAAGGCCGGCCGTACACGAATCTTGAGCTGATTTCCGGCCACCGTAGGCGCGGGCTTGCGGACGGAGAGCAATGGGTAGCTCGTCGTCCGATAAGGACCAGGCCAGATCGACGGCGCGTTGTGTTCCACGCGCACCTCAAAGAGATGTCAGCACAACTGACGGGGTCTGCTAGGGCCGATGCCTGCCGGGGTTGCGGGAAAGTCCTAACGGGTTACCGTGGCCCCAGGCAACTGAAGGAACACGGGTGGATTTTAGTCAGTAAGAGTCTGACACACCCTCCCGCTCCGCCCAGAGCGTGAGAAGTTATTTGATGATTACCCACATTAGCCCGGCCGTACAAAGAGCGAAACCGAATGCATACACTGACACGTACATGCGGCGATCTCAAACAAATTCCAGTCGCGAGCACGCTTGCACTCGCTGTACGTGAAGCGTGTCTATTTGTGCGTACTTTTTAGCTCGTTTTATGGAGCTGACCTTCTGTACCTATGATGTATTTGGTCCTTAGACTACGTGCATAACGGTATACCACATCGTTTTCTTAGTGTCATGTGGAATAGTCACGTACCTAGTAGTTAGACATTTTTGCCGCGTGCAGGTAATGTGATACGGGTATGTCATTTTCTGTTTAAGTTTTGTGAGAATAGATTCATGCTGTGATGGTAAATAAGTTTATCAATCAGCAAGGGGGCAAGGGTTTGACTACCATAGTGCTCTGGATGTTCATTTTAGTAGATACAATGCACTTAAGAAATCATATAGCTACAGGAACAAGAGACGCGTTGTTTTGTTGATGTTTTATACTTAACAATATTTGTGTTCATTGTACGATTTAATTTAGTTTGAACTACTTTGTTGATAATTTTGAGAATCATAAAAAGAAGAATGGTGGACGACGGTGGGTCTTCGAATACATGTTAAATCCACCAACCCACACTTGGTGCGTGTAGTGGATTATGGCCACTCCCTCTGACAGAGAAAAGGCCTGTCTCCCAGCTATAAGAAAATTAGGATTATTATGCCAGGGCTAAGGCGTTATTCATTATTTTGTCAATAAACCACAATGTAATAAAGTAGGTACAGTGATAAATTTTGTTTGAGATTAGCACAAACGATTGTCTGTTGGTTATAATAATGACTATGTCATGCATTGATATATTAAAAAGAGGAACATGTGTGTGACGGAATGGGTTTACGTGGGGTAGAAATAAGACCACGTAACCTTGTCAGCATAAAAGTATATTAATAAATGGGGTAGGTAGGTCTATGGTCACAAGATTCCTTCAACTTCCTTGGGAGTAGCGCAGTACTCTCCTGGCTCAGCCTGGCGCGACGATGACCCCAGCGGGTGTGCCACGCTGCAGACGCCAGGAACGGTGTTGGTCGGCAGATGGTCGTGCCTGACCCGTAGACAGCTCGACGGCCACGCGGGTAAATATGTACCCGGCGCGGAACTCGTGCAGTAAATGAGGTACCGGAAGCGTAGCCGGAAGTCGGACTTGCTAGCCGGAATTTTGGACCCTGGAACGTAACGTCCAGCGTGTCACAAAATGACTAAAATTGTCATCTCCGCTGATTGTGACACCAAAGCATAAGCAAAGCGAGATGTACTAGTGCGCTTAATGAAGGTGGTGTGTGGATGTCACAAATCAGTACGGAGTTACAAAGATGGAAGTGAAAATACACGACATGACTTGCACATTTTGAGTGAATGAACATAATATAAAAATGTGCAGAGCAAGTAGTTTGCATGATAAGCTGAAGGCAATTAATTTAGTACAATGAAATGAGCAAAAAGGCACACGTCTTAAGTTGACCTGAATAGGTAGGTACACACAATCTAAAACATAGTTAGCTGTTCAACACTTACCCAGTATGGGGTTACGAAAACACAGAATTTAATAGGGTTGACTACTATGAGTCAATTAAAACTGTTGCCTGCTTTAGGCTTTGAAAAATTGCGAGGACCACGTATGTAGGGTCACTTGTGATCTAGGATCAAGTGAACGTGTGTCTTCGCCCGTAGCAGGAATTCGAATGTGCTGGTCATCCTCAGTGAAAATCACTGCGGTGTCGCTAAGGTTAAGCCAAGGTCAGCAATCCTCACTCACGCGTTCGGATACGCCGACCGCGCACATCACTATTGCGTTATCAGCTAACTAATTACGTTTAGTAACTTAAGACATCCCTAATATTATTACGTCTGTGGTTTGACTTGACGTTTTATTGTTGTGAAAATGTTGGAACTTGATAATTTGGTTTTAAATATGTAAACAAATATAAAAATGCCTAGAAGAAGCTTAGTTTAACGTTTAAATATGTGATTTATGATTAATTAAAAAGAAATGGGAACGTTACAACGTTACATGTGTTACGCGCTAACATCGCAATCAGTAAACCTAGGCTCGGCGCATGACTACATGCACCAAAACTCACAATGTGTGATCACAGTCGCAAACCTGCAGTTACCGATAGACAAGAACAGAGATAGGAGACGGCGCTGTCGTGCGAGCCAAATCGCGTTAGTACTCGTCGCCAATAAGTCACGCAACTCGCACATATGCATAACGTGTTTTGATTCACGCATGTTTGTAATATCTATCTCGCTCTCACAAACATGGCGAAGCAAACATTAAATATTATTATAAGTTTCAACAAATTAGCATTTTAGGCTGTACTTACGACTGGTAAGTAGTCCCGTGTGTCTTATTTTTCTTCCTTGTATTATTAAAACACTGTTTAACTGCACAAGAAGTCATTTTGATGCGTATTTATAAAAACAAACTGTAAATATGGAGCTGTTTCATCAACGATATCCCGTGTGCGAGTGCTGAGTGCTAACTACGGGCCATCACGTAGTTTGATAGGACCAGGCGCTGTTACTAAGTCCCGTATCTACCGCTTTTAATACATCAATGATGTTATGTCAGTTTTATTGAATTATTCAAATATGAGCTAGATTTGAAATGGGTCAGTGAAAGAAATAAAGAAATAAATATTGTTTATTCTGCACAGACAAAACGCGCAGTGGTGGAAGGTCTGTAATAAGGTGGTTGTGAGCGCATAGTTGTTAAGTAACTAGTAACCCGCTCCTGATTCGCAAGGTTTTTACAACTTGACAAAAAATTTAGATTTCTTAATTATCTATAAGTTTAATATTAATGTATTATACATACACCTTTACATACGAGTATAAACCTTCCGAAATACATTCTCTAAATTGTGTTGACAACCTCATCAAAATTGGTTGCGTATTTTAGAAGAACAACGCGTTTAAATAGACAAACTAGAAAAGTTACTTTTAGATTGAATGTAAGTTCTTTTTCTCATTACAATTTTCAGTAAGAAGTGTAATTTCACAATAAGATCAAATGGAAAATTTTAATGTAAGTATAAGAACATTATCTCCTCTTCATATTTTTTTAAAAATAAATTGGCGTGATAAAAAGCCTGCTAGAAGCTGTAAGCAACACATACGCGTTTATTCGGCAAACAATATAAATCACGATTGCTAGACATGTTTATGAATCACCCTGTACCTTAACACAATCGTGTTTCACGCACGAAAGCACGTTTTGTGAACACCTTTTATATGGGTTTTTTCTTGTTATTTTTATTGGGGCCTTTTGTTGGTTGTCAATTGTCCAAGAGTGCCTTTAGAATATACCTATACGTCTTCGTGTAATTTTGAGGTACTAAGTCAGCGGTATTCTTCAGAGATTCAGAACACGTTATTGTAAGGTACATACACCAAAATAAAAAAAAACAACTGGTTGCACTCCGGGAGTGCCGGCAGAAGTGAAAACTTGAACATTAATTTCGCACGAATTGCTTTATTATCATATATAAAGGTACTATAATTTATGTGGTTAAATACAATATTCATTAGTAGTAGTAGTATATATTTATTTATTTTCAAAATATAGTCTAACAAAAATAAACAATTTATTTAAACACTTTTCATGAAGTATGTTTTGACTGCTATTTTTTTACCCATCAATATGGGTAAAATTTCATACCTCGTAATCTTTACGTAATGACAATCAATCTTCCTAGCCTTTTTCCCAACTATCTTGGGGTCGGCTTCCAGTCTAACCGGATGCAGCTGAATACCAGTATTTTACATGGAGCGACTGCCTATCTGACCTCCACAACCCAGTTCCTGAACTGGGTAATACGGTACCCCTTGGTAAGACTGGTGTCAGACTTTCGGGCTTCTGACGACTCGTAACGACTGTCAAAGATCCACAAATGACAGCCGGGACCAACGGCTTAACGTGCTTTCCGAGGCACGGAGGAGTCTCGATATGTAAAGATGGTCACCCATCCACTGACCAACCCCGGCAAGCGTAGCTTAACCTGATGGATCGACCCGTGCGGCTTGTTATTACTTAGCCACGAGCTCCTCCTTTACGTAATGACAAAGACTATTTATTTATTTTGATATTTAGTTTGTCGGTGCTAGGCAACGGATCTTACGGTCACGTCCTGATGCGAGTTTAACCTTTTTTACCCATCCTAAAAAAAGTGCACAACGCCGCTTAAGAAGCTTACACTTCAATAATCTGAAACTGACCATGGCGCATCGGACCGTCTAATAATGTCTTCATGTGATTTTTTTTTATACACTTAGAGCCAGCTAAAATTCACTTTTTATCTCGCTCGCAACATGCTCACGGACTGAGTGAGACCGAGACGGAATGGGGTGCTAAAAAACATCGTCGCAACTTTATAGTTAGTTCGGTTATTATGCAAAGTTTCATGATCTAATTTGAAGTCTTTTTTGAATACCAGCAGTTTATTGTTCGTTTTGGGGGTAACTTTGGTTTTTTTTGAAGTGATAATTTCATAAGGGAGGGTAAACCGCTTCGTAACGTATCGCGTTACGGCGCCATCAGTCAGTCTGGCTTCCCTTTCTCTCACATACGGCAGCAATAGTTCAACTTGGACTTAGAATAATAACGCATAGAAACCTAGTACGAGTGCAAAAAGTGAGGCAACTAAAACTTAGCCATAGTGGCTAACTTCTCTCGGCGAGCCGTCAGTACTCAAGGTCACGTTCCGTCGAACACAGCTCGCGAATAAATAATTTAAAATAATTGAAAATGACAGTTTGTAGCGTGAAGAGATGTCATAGCACTAGGAAAACAAGACAAAATGTGATCAAATTACATTTCAGTAAATACTTACATTTTATACATTCTTTTTACGTAAATCGATCATCAAACAAAAATTCTAATAACCTACTTTATCACAATACAGTGTTGCTATTTGTGAGGAAAAAAATACCCACATTGCTTTCAATTTTGTTCTTATTTTGGTTTAGCAAAAAAAAATGTTTTTGATGTAGGTACCTTACTACCTACCTACTATAATATAGAAGAAGAAGAATACGATAAAACATTTTGCCAGTTTCGAGAAACTAACTTGTCATTAGGTATTTTATATTAGTCTTTGTAAATAGGATACTGGTGGCGATTCTGGGTGCGTCAATTTAAACTATTTACAGCCTCTAAATTTTGATCGTTATCGACACTGCTACTTAGTGTTTTTAAACTTTTGAATTTTTTGTAATTTTCTCAGTCATCCTCCTATTTAAATATAAATAAGTATTTGGAAACTTACAACACTTACTATTATTTGATATCATATCCGATTTTTTACATGTCAGCAATTAATACATGTTAATATTAAAAACCCATCACACATTCTAAACGCATTGAACTAATCATTTTCTTCATGCGATTAACGGTTCATTTATTTCCTTTTATTTTAAACTAGCTTTTACCCGCGGCTTCGCCCGCGTGGATGTCGCAAAATATCCCACGGGAACGTTCTACCGGGAATACATACCTAATAGCCAAGGAAAAGATCATTGACTAACTTTCAGCGGACGCAGTGGTAGGCTACTACAGCGCCCGCGTGGTCAACCATAATTATTTTGTTACGCGTAATTTTGAAACTGTGATATCTCTTAAACTATTCATTTAAATGATGTGATGTAAAGGCATATTTTAATCGAAATTGAATGCCCAATTTAAATAACCTATTTCATTGGATAAGGATTAATAAGATACCGGTCAAAATAGCTTCGGAAATAACAATGAAAATTTTATACAATTTTGAAAGATAAAAATGGTTATTGTGGGTCACCCTTAAAAGATAGATATATGCCATCGCGGACTTTTTTGTTGCAATTTTTAAGATATACAATACTCTAGAACATAAATTTGATTTATCTCTCACGACTTACGCAGCGCACGCCAGTAAAGCTCCCAGTCGGCATGATTTTTTCCGACATCTTCAACAATAATCGTCATATTTCAGCCAATTTACACAAAACCTTAATGAATTATACACTAAAACCTTCCACATGAATCACTCCGTCCAATGGTGAAAACCGTTTGAAAATCCGTTCGGCAGTTTTTGAGTTTATCGCGTTCAGACAGACAGACAGACAGACAGACAGACGCGGCGGGCGACTTTGTTTTATAATATGTAAGGACTAGCTTTTACCCGAGGCTTGTTACGCGTAATTTTCAAACTGTGATATCTCTTAAACTATTCATTTAAATGATGTGATGTGAAGGCATATTTTAATCGAAATTGAATGCCCAATTTAAATAACATATTTTATTGGATAAGGATTAACATGATACCGGTCAAAATAGCTTCGGAAATAACAATGAAAATATTATAAAATTTTAAGGGATAAAATGGTTACTGTGGGTCATCCTTAGAAGATAGATATATGCCATCGCGGACTTTTTTGTTGATGTTTTTAAGGTATACAATACTCTAGAACATAAATTTTATTTATCTCTCACGGCTTACGCGGCGCACGCCAGTAAAGCTCCCAGTCGACATGATTTTTTCCGACATCTTCAATAATAATTGTTATATTTCAGCTGATTTACACAAAACCTTAATGAATTATATACTAAAACCTTCCGCATGATCACTCCGTCCAATGGTGAAAACCGTTTGAAAATCTGTTCAGTAGTTTTTGAGTTTATCGCGTTCAGACAGACAGACCGGCGGGGGACTTTTTTTTTTATAATATGTAAGGATAAATCGAATTTTACCTTCCGGAAAAATAATGAAGTTCCAGTTCCTGATAACATAAAATACTTGTCTTGGTTTGGTCCTTTTCCCATATTTTTGTGGGTAAAGGCCTGGTAATGGTATCACTGAAAGCTATATTTGTGTGCGTTTGCGGAACGTAGACACATTCGGCTCACGCACACAAACAAAATGAACTGGACACACGATATCGCTCGTGTTTTGTACTAGACGCGGCTTCTATGCGTTATTATTCTAAGAACTTGGATTAGTTTAAGTTATCACTTCTGGCGAGCGTCCAGAACCGCACACTTTTTTTTTATTTAGAGAAAATTTAATTAATTCTTCAAACATAGTACTTAATATTAGTACTATTACCCTATGTTTATTTCAAAATGAATACTGCACTATTTTCGAAGGATTATGCCAAGCAATTTGAGGTAGTATGGGCCGTTGTCTGTATTGTTTCAACTCTCATAAGGCAAGAATCACAGACCGTACTTTGATTTAACTTTGTTACGAAGATGAACACTATTTTTTTCACATTAAAGTTCATATTCGTATGAGACGCTCACATTCGCTTTTAGAAATAAGAACATTAGAATAATATTAGCAAAGTCAAGTCATATTGTGGTCTATGAATCTTGCCCTCAGACTAAACAGTTATGCAAAAAAAAGGATAAAATAAAACACATCATAAAAGTAATCTTCCCGTTTCGCAGTAATTTTATATTAAACGTCCTTCACGCATACCACCGCAAAAAATTAAATTAATTTTGACTTACATTTTCATAATCCGTTACTGGGAACCCGAGAATAAAAACCAAAACAAATGGTGAAGACTTTTTAATTAATTGAAAATGCATTGTTTCAGAGGTAAGTACCTTTTTTGATGATTTTTGTTTACTTTACTTTATCATACAAGATTTCTCACTTCTTTTTAATTTTCGAACCCAAATTCTTCAAAAGAATTATATATAACTGGGCAATGGTTACAAAAAACAGAATTTATAACCAACTTTACAAGGAAACCCTTTTAGGGATGTAACTTTAAACATAAAATTAATTAAAAATATGTTAATATTCGTACCCCCTTACTAATAATCGTTGTATATCGCCTGTATAGTTACACAACGCTTTGTCTTCTTCTTTCGAATGCCAAATTACTGACAACTGAAAGAGAGAAATCGGTGTGTAACTATACAGGTGATATACAACGTTTATTAGTAAGGGGGTTAGAGTATAGACATAAAATAAAATATGAAGAACTCTTATTCGCTTCCCCAAACATTAAATCTACCTTTTAGCGACTAATGTATCGAGCGGGCGTGACAAGCTTTGTGACTGCGTAAGCCTCATTTCATCTACACCGCAATAATGAGTTAGCTTATTTAAAATTCACAAAAAGCATCAGAAGTTATAATAATCATAAACCCTAAAAATATAAACCCAAAGCATTGTTAAATAGTCCCCCACAAACATTTTAATTACAAAACGCAGGGGTTTTCCAAATTACTTGCGTACTTTTTTTGCAATAAACCTCAGATAGCCATAGAATAGAAAATTAGAAGTAAAACCTACTCGAAATGCATTGTAACTAAGGTCTAACAAAATCCTGTTTTCTAATTGCTGTTAGTTTCATTTAAACTAATTTCAATTTTATAGTAGGTAGGTAGTATGAATTAAGTTGATTTCACAATGACTACGTACTATTGAAAAAGTCATAAAAACGTTTGAAGTTGTTGCGGAAACTGGACTTTATGCATCGATCGATCGGCTTGAGAGGTTAAAGTTGTTTTTCAAAAAACACATATTATTTACATTTTTAGACGACGAAATCGTGGACGCAGTTTACATAAATAGGGTAAAATTAAATTAGCTAGCAAAACTCCACACTTGTCATGGCTTCCAATATCTAAACGAAAGACAAAAAAAAAAAAAATTGGATTTTTTTGGGGTCGACGACTTTATGTCCTTTGCTTACTTGAAATATCCGTTTTTTGTGCTGCTAATTTCACAGGCGTGATGGATATCCTTAACACGAATTTAAAACTTATACTACTTGGCGGACTTCTATGGCGGACTGTCACTAACGCGATAGTCTTACAGTAATAACAGGGCTTGCCAAGAAGTCCCGACATGGGCACGTTACGTTGAGAAAAATGTGTGGCAAAAATATAAGGCTTCCGTGGAGGGTTCCACGGAAGCCACCAAGTGTACAAGCACTCTGTGAATGAGTGTGTGAAGACGAGTAGCGTCAGCACACACACACGCACACACACACTTCCGACTTCGCCATTATCTCGGACGGTACCGAGAGCTCCTGCTCTTACACTCACATTAACATAACAGCGTGTTTGTACACTTGGTAATCACAAGTAAAGCGTGCGTCGTTTATTGAGATAAAAATACTGTACCGTACATGAGTTTCGCTTCTACACGATTTTATTATTCTATGCTCAGGGCTGGCACAAGCATGTGAATAATTCATAAATACCTCCCGGTTTGTTTACGTGATGTCCCGAAATGTTTAAAGCGACTTTTTATATTTTAATGTAGCTCTCACTTTTTTTTAAACATGGGTAATTTAATATGATAATGTTAATAAAGACTTTTTTCTGGTGTAAATAAATGTTGTTTTCATGTTAATTTTCTGTAAATAACACATTTTTTTTATTACGCTTTATTGGTTCACGTTTGATTTCGTCATTTGGTCAGGGTGCCCTAATAATTATATTACTAGATCGTGTTCATTTCATAGTTATATTCCTAGTAAAACATTTATGAACCGATTTCATACATTACACTGTAACAGTTTTCTTCATCACTGCCCGCGAATGTGATTTCGTGCATAGCGAAACTTTTTAGTAGGTATTTTACGAGTCGAGCATAGCAAAACTAGAGCATAGCGGGACTAACCGGATTTCATATAACTATATTACGGTTTATAGCTATATCCCTAGATAACCCTAGGGATATAAGTATATCACGGCTTCAACCATCTTACTGCGACATATAGATATTGTAGAACCGAATTGCGATATTTGATGAACTTCATCCCCTCCACTTAACCACAAACTGTTTTACTGGATACACAAAAACATTCACGTCTGCATGAAAACAATAACATCACAAAATATTCACGCAATAAGGTTTTATAAAATGTTAGCAATGTTTCCGTTTAAACATAACAGAAAACAAAACATTTAAACAAGGAATTTTAATCAAGCCGATGCGAAAACATGTAGATATGGGTCGCCATCAATACCAAAAATATTAATTAACAAATACAAAGTGAGATTATTAGAAACTCGAGTGGCTCTCTGCCAATGGTTGGAATAATAGGGATGCTACCCGGCCGCGGGGCGAGCCAACATCGTCATTAGTAAATGGAGTTTCACCGCAAACTCGGACCAGCCCTGAATTTTGAGAGCCCACGTCGGTCAAATATTGGTTTTGGAAAAAGCTTTAGGCATTATTAGAATTTTCTTATTTTTTATTATATTGTGTTTTGAATACTGATGAATCTGGCACGAAAATCTAGACTTTCTTTTGTTTTAAATCTGACTGAAAAATGTGATATCTGACGTTCTTACAGTCAGGCAAATTAATTGTTAAAATAAAATAAAATAAATTGTGTTGATTTCAGGCAAAATACCCGTACTTATACAAAAATTGAATAAATAGTAAAAACATTAAATATTAAAACATGAAGGTATGTATCCCACAGTCTTCGAAACATAACATATTCTTTCGTATTTTTTTATTATCGTTTAGGTGGACAGAAACAAGAACATGAACAACTCAAGCAAATTGACAACAATTTGCCGTATTATAATATACAGGGTGTCAGGGACATCGCCGTTACCATGGATTCAGTACATGATTCTGAACCTTAATAATTTCAACGCAGGAGGCGTTTAAATTTTTGACTATTTATTTAAAAAAGGCAGTGTATAGAGTGCCACCAGTGGCACTCTATCCCTATCGGATAAAGTGCCGCTACAGGCACCCTTGTAACACCGCCTCGGCCCGGCCAAAGTGCCGCAAGCATTGGATTGTCATTGTCACTGTCACTAAGTCTCGTCACTTGGTATTTTGTTTGATTGTCGAGGTTAGATCGCTGTAAAACACCAGATTCCCAAAACATTACATTTTCTTGTGCCTAAACAGACCCTGGCACTTCGCCGGCCGCTACCGCGGCACCGCTCGCTACGCTCGCTCGGCTCGTGCGTTGTGTGGTCACAGTTCTAACCTAACCTAACCTAAATAACAAGTGACAATGACAATGCAACGCTCACGGCACCCTAGCTGGGTCGAGGCAGCGACACTAGAGTGCCACAATACTTGCGGCACTATATACACTTCGTTTAAAAAATAATCAGCTGTTTTATAGAAAAGTGCAATACCTACGCGGTTATTTATTTTAAAAATAACTGACGAAAAATTTCAACGCAGGGGGTTCAGAATCATATTACTGAATCCATGCTAACAGGCTTCGCGTCGATGTCCCTGCCACACTGTGTACAACTGACGAAGAATGACAGTACATTAGCTATGTATAACTAATACTTCTCTGACTTCTGAATAACGTTGGATGATTTTTGCTCTCTCTTCTCTCTCTCTTTTTCTATCTTTCAAACGGTGAGGGCCGTATTTGCAAAACTAAAGCAAAAACGGTTTTTTTATATTTAAGCAGCTGAGAAGTCTATTAGATAAAATTAGGTATATATTTCGTTACGAAGTATTATGTTATTAGTATAAAGTAGTTTTAAGATTGCTTAAAAGTGTTTTAACATCCGGACAAACCTATTCAGGTATTTGTGATGTTTCTGTTTATATTTTGTTTAGTTCTGTAATTAATAAACAATAAAAAAAAGATATTATTCTTTTATTTATTTTATAATAAAAGCGCATAACGTGAGATTGGCAGGAGCGATTTGGTTATTTGTTATTTTAAAATGTTTGTAATAGTTTGAATCAGGTTCTTACGTAAAGAAAAATTTGAAAAGTTGCCGGGACAATTGGCGCATTTTCTATGAGAATTTTGTATGAGTTATAGAAATCTAGACAGGACAACGTCTGACAGGTCAGCTAGTTTACTAATAAACATGCACTAGATTTAAATGTAAAAGTCCATTCATTATTAACAAACACAATAAATTGCAACTCAAAAGAGCAGCTATTTTTAGAAGATCTTACGCCAGGCTGTCAAAAAACATTCCCCTAAGCATATATCTTGTCTACACAATTTAATATCTTCCCTCGATTTATTTATTCTTCCAAGAGCTCCTTACATTGTACTTCAAAGGACCATAAACTGAAACCCGTTTGGTAAGCACGTGCTCCATTTATTGTCACGACAGATGTCTCTGAAATGGCTTTGTTTACCAAACCTTATGAAAAATTGTGGCTTTTGATACTTTGAAGGTATATATTGTACCTACTGAGCTTTTATCTTCTATACTACACTAATAATAAAGCTAAAGAGTTTGTATTTTTTTTTGTTTGAATGCGCTAATCGGATTTGAAAAAAACTTTTTACAAAAAAAAAAAAACAACTGACTAAAAAGATTTTATTTTTAACTTTTTAGTTTTGGTACCTACCCCACACAAATTCGAATACCACTACCTGATAAGCAAATAACAGTGACAGGAACAGCATATCATCCATATAAACTAAGTGGGGAAAAATACGTATTCTTGAAGCTAACTCAAAAACTATCCAAGCAAAGTTAATAAAATATATGGGACCACCTTGGGAGCATACGCTTTCCCTTCAAACAAAAAGACAATTTTCAAAATCGGTCTACAAAAGACGTAGATATCGGTGGGCATACATTAAAAAAAAAAACATACGCGACGAACATATAATTATAACCTCTTCCTTTTTGGAAGTCGGTTAAAAAATTATTGTTGTATTGAAAAGCCCAATTCTTAAGGAAGGCTATAGGCTTTTTAACGTCACAATACGACCCTTAGAAGCTGAGCAAAGAGAAAGAACGAGCTAAGCGAAAACGAAGTACCTAATAGCTCGGGCGGGCAATGGGATACCACACGCTAAAGCTAGTCTTTTTATAAAACAGACAGAATAGTAGATTGTTATACAAGGGTCGAAAGGAATCAATTCCCATACGAGGTATTTAGACGCCCGAGCGCAGCGAGGGCGGCTATAGTCCGAGTAGGAATTGATGTCTTTCACCCGTGTTAAACACTCTACTTTTCATTTCGAATATAAGGAAAGTATAAAATAGTAAAACTTCTAAAATACTTATTGTTAAATAACATGAGTAGTACATATTTAAAATTAACTGAGAAGTTAGAACAATTTGTAAAAATGTTTAAATTTGGAACGCGCCTCGTCACCGCCGCGCAGTGTTTCCACTTACGTTTTTGGTTTTTCCCCAGTTTCATAATGAATTATCCCTAAAATTCCCTAAAAATATAAAAAATCCTTGATAAAGGGGATTTTTCATTTTTATAGCCTTAAAAATACCTACAAAACATTCATTATTAATCGAGAGAGACGAAACAAACCAACTCTAGGTATAATGCGACTTATTTCCGATGTCATCTTCAACCACGGAAATAGTAAAATTAACAATAACATGGTAAACTAAAATTAGACGAATTATATTCATTACGAGTTTCAGGGAATCCCCTTTAATCAATCGATGCTGCCATAGAGTAAAGTAGTACATTAGGTGCTGCCTAAACAATAGGGCTACCAACTTAAGTTCAATTTTTCCCTAAAATTCCCTAAATCCCTGTCAAAATAAAATATCCCTAAACCATGTTTATTATTGGCCATTTTTCCCTAAAAAAGGGAGAAATCCCTAAAAGTGGAAACACTGCCGCCGCGGGCCGTCCCGCTGAATAGGTTATTTTTTTTTAAATTCGCACTGGCTGTTTATACACTCACAAGACCACAGCCTTTTTTTTTTTCTATTCGATATTTTTCATGTAAAAAGTTTCGTAGCCGACTACCTAACCAAAACTTCTATTTTTAAAATTCATTCCCGCCCTAGGGTGGGAAGCAATTACTATGAGTTTTTCCCGCCCTAGAGAGGGAAGCAGCGTTTTCCACCCGCTACTCGGATCAAACAAACACTACTTTCCGAGCATGAGAAATGAAAAAGTCTTTATACCATTCCACCTCTAAAAAGCTTATTTTATTCACTGAAAACAGTGAATAAAAAGGTCTTTTAATCACTATTTTGGTGTTTGAATTTAGAACACGTCAATATGTTCGACCGCTATTTCAATGCTATACAACCTCCTTAACTCTTTCGACTCCACCCATTTTCATAGAACTCATACGCCATGCCGCCATATATATGATGGCGGCATGGCGTATGAGTTCTAGGAAAATAGGTGGATTGGAAGTCTACGACTTTTATTATTCGTAGTTGGAAGTGAAACCTCCGGAAGGGTTGCATTACGTTTTTTTAAAATATAGGTACATCAGATTTTATTTTCACGGTTTATAATCTGTATTTGCTAAAAAAAACCTAGATTTAAAATGAGCCCTCCGCGAGGGCTCCTTCCGTCCCATACCCAAGTAGGTGAACCCTCCAGGAGGGCTCCCGACACTGAACGTCTACATTTAAAATGAGCGGCTCCCGGCATCCCATATCAAAGTAGGTGAACCCTCCAGGAGGGCTCCCGAAACTCAATGTCTACATTTAAAATGAGCCCTCCGCGAGGGCTTCCGACATCCCATATCCAAGTAGGTGAGCCCTCCAGGCGGGCTCCCGACACTGAATGTCTACATTTAAAATGAGCCCTCCGCGAGGGCTCCCGACATCCCATATCCAAGTAGGTGAACCCTCCAGGAGGGCTCCCGACGCTGAATGTCTACATTTAAAATGAGCCCTCCGCGAGGGCTCCCGACATCCCATATCCAAGAAGGTGAACCCTCCAGGAGGGCTCCCGACACTAAACGTGTTAACCTTTTATTAAATGTCTATTTCCGCTTAAATCTTTCTTTTTCTCGTAGTCATGGTATAAAGTACAGTATGCAACTCTTGAATAAAACGGATTTATATCGAGGGCCATGAATCACTCGCGTCGCTCAGGATTCTAACACTTGAATCACTCGCTGCGCTCGTGATTCAATTATCATGAATCACTCCCTACGGTCGTGATTCAGTCGTTAGAATCCTTCACTTGATCGTTATTCATCTATGGCCCTCGCTTTAAATCCGTCCTTTATTCATTAGTTGCATAATATACTATTATTACTTTATTATTTACTTTATTCCACTATTGCACGACTCGTAATGCGAAGCATTAGAGTGTGCTCTACGATCGAAAAAATAATTTTGCCCCTTTCTGCAACTGTTTTTATTGTTACACTTCTGCTAGTACACAGAACCTACTTAATTTATATACCATTGTATAGATGATTAAATGGAGATGTACTTTTTAACAATTGATTTAATGCAGCAGAAATGAAAAAAACATCAAAATAGTTGAAAAAAAATTCCTGTCCGTCAATTTATGAACCTTGAAAACATTGTAGCTTGTAGAAGGAACCCTATTGAAAATGGCTTTTTTATTCAAAGTAGTTTAATTATAATTAATAAAATACTAACTAAAATATAATATCTTTATCAAATATTTCCAACCTTGACTTAACGTGTTGCCTAGCAACCGCCAAGTAAATAGTCTTTGACATTACGTAAGGATTGCGAGGTTAGAAATTTACCCATATTGATGGGTAAAACAGCAGTCAAAACATACTTCATGAAAAGTGATAAATTGTAAATTTTTGTTAGAAACTATGTTTTGAATTTTTTTTTCGTTTATGAATGTGTGTTATGAGGCGTGCACTTTTGGAATTTCCAAACTATAATTTTTTATTTTTATAAGCAAATATTCATCATCATCAATCTTTTTATTTTTTATGAGCAATATGGTAATATAAATAATTGTTATGTATGAAATTTTTATTTGAATATTATATGCTATCAGATCGTCTCCAGTACAACATAATTATGTAAAACTTTGTTTAGGGGGCCTGGTGACCTGACATACAAGTTTTGAAAAAAACTTAGTTTAGGCACCAGTCTTCCACAAATTAATTGTAAAATTGTGTCTGTAGACTACGTATTTAATTTCTTTGTAATTTGTGGTAAGAAATAAACAAACATATTCTATATTCTATTCTTATTTTAAAATGTATAACAGAGCTCATAAAAACAAAAATCCTGGAATATGTTGATTTCATACAGAACAATCCCACCGTCTCGTATCAAACATTGATGCAATGTTCGGCCTGCCTATCTGATTCAATTTTAGTTCATTCTCATTATCTACCATATCAGCGTTTTTTTATAGAAATTTATCCCTCTGCGGAAACCTGCTCAGCTGTAATATTTATGATCACCGTTTACGTCATCATATTAATATCACATTGTCACTCAACATAATCAATCTGCGTAGTCTTTTCCCAACTATGTTGGGTTCGGCTTACATCATCAGTATTTTACATGGAGCGACTGCCTATCTGACCTCCACAACCCAGTTACTGAGTAACACGAAACCCTTTAGTAAGACTGGATGTCGGACTTTTGGGCTTCTGACTACCCCTAACGACTGCCAAAGATCTACGAATGACAGCCTGGACGCCCGGGATCAACGCCTTTTTCCGAGGCGTCGAGCACCCAACCTAATTTCAAATATAGTACATTACTGTCGCGGCCAGCATTTAGGGCATCGATGGACGATCGTGAAAATGTGGGCCCAGGCGAAGCCGAGGCACACATACGTGAGCCCATTAATGCCTGGTTCCGGCCAAGGCTTGTATAGTACTTTTCTTAAACAGTGCGCGGAAATTCAAACTAAGTAAATTAACTATGATGACGAACAAAGAAAATTTTTCACGCGCAAATAAAAATATGTTCATTTGTTTCTTCTTTACGTTAAACAACAGTATTTGCTAAGCCAGTTCGAAATTTAAATAAAATCTTTGATAAGTTACCTCCTTGGTTGCCATGTGTTGAATTCAAAAAAATTGTTCCATTTTTAAATAACACGACAGCTATGAGTTTTCATAGTTATTTATTTGGCCGCTAAACACAAGAGATATGAATTTTCATAGTAACATTGCCGGCTTGCTTGCTTGTTTTTGACCAGTACAGCAATTTCGATTTATCTCGAAAAAGCTCAAAATAATGTTCGAATTTCCAAGCATGTTTGAGAAAATATAATTTTCTCAACTGAGAAAGAAATGAAACTAATACCAAGAATTTAAATGTCAGAGCCACTTAGCAATCAGGTCGCAAAATTCGTTTTTCTGTCATAAATCAACATAAAACAACTTGGAAGCGACACCGTGGGTCAACGTGGTTCCGTAAAGATTAATATTCATGTTATACGATTTGTAATCGCTGTTTCTGGCGTTTAATTGTAATTTACGACTGCCATTTATTTTTCTCGGGTGTAGGAATGGCAGAAAAAGGTCCTTCGACCTGCATGTTTAGGAAAATATACAAAAACTAGCTACGCCCCGCGGTTTCACCCGCATAAATCTCAATTCCGTAAGAATATTGGGATAAAAAGTATCTCACGTCTTAAGTCAGATCATGGTCTACCCATGTGCCAAATTTCATCCAAATCTGTTTAGTCGTTTTAGAGTGAAAGCTTAACAAACAAATAAACTCACTTTCGCATTTATAATGTAAGTTAGGATGGCGATATGAAGAATTACGACATTGATTTTATTTGAAATTATATTTGTTCAGAATACCTAGTAGTAATAGTAATAGTAATTTATTTCCAAACTTCAGTACACGTTACATCAATGAGGTCTCGACCCCTGAACTAGGACATCCTGTATGACAGGGGTCGAGGTTTCTCCAGTTACATGGATCAACATAAGACGGCTTAGACTAAATACAATTTATACTTATTTTTATAATAATTAAAAGAAAATTGAAAAACAAAAAAAAAAGTAGTATATCAGTAACTAGTATATTTAAGTAACTCGAAATTTTGACACAGTCTAGGGTAGAATAGCTAAAGGTGAAATCCGAACTGAACCAGACGTGATGTAGTGTAGTGAACCCCCGCGTTTCCTTTGAATATTATTTTTCGTAAGAATGCGTACCCAGGCACTTCACAGTGAACGCGTTCGACCGTATGTTGACGTGTTCAACGACCCCTAAAATAGCTCAGTCATAGGTATCATTTCAAATTCACCCTTAATAAAAGCTACACAAATACTAATAAATAAAACATAAACATAAATAAATTTCGTGGAAAACTCTAAAAGGAGGAGTCTTCATGAATATTTTTAACAAACAAACACGACTTCTTAGTAAGTTAAATCTTGAGCGAAGAGAGTTGTGTATATTTTTTTATTCTGGAAAGTTTCCACGGTTGGTTTATGAAACTTTCTCTTTTGAGAAGGATCGATTTATAAGCTGGCCCTTCGATTCAGTGGGACAATATTTATATGAATTTAAGTAACTAATTGGACAAATACAAACTTTCAAACCCTTGTTCTTCGAAATGACTGAACCGATTTTAATGAAACTTCATACGCATAAGCAGAATACAAAGGTGTAAAAAGTTAGTTAAGAACATTTTCGAAAAATGGTGTTACAGTCAAACTAAAACAAACAAAAGATATAAAATTTTCCATAGAAACAGAGATATCCAGTTATCTTTTTTAAATAAGAAATTTAGAAAAAAAAAAAATATCCTTTGTATCCTGCTTATACGTATGAAGTTTCATTAAAATCGGTTCAGTCATTTCGAAAACCAAGGGCTAGAAAGTTTGTATGAAATGCCGTACGCCGTAAACGCTCTTAAGGGTCGTAATCTACTCACAAAGCCAATAAAACTAATCAAAACATTACCCATAAAAAAAGTATTATTAAGAAAAAACTAAAATATTCACTCGAGTATTTTAATTTAGCCCAGAAAAAAATAAAGATATTTCCACATTTAAGGACACGTAATTCAAGATCTGCAATATAATAAACCTTGGTGGTATAAATTCCTTACATACGCGCGTTGCATATAAATGCGGTAAATGAATTAATTTTAGTGAGGTCAAATGTAATAAAGTTTTCAGGGACTACAGTGATGTTATCTATGTGTTTCATAAAATTATGGGTAATGTTTTTAGAATGTATGTCAGGGTTTATAGGAGTATGATGTGCGAAAGTAAAAACAATTCCTAAAAATTTGAACTCTATTAAAAATTGGTGTAACCCCAGTGGTTTTTTCTTAAGCAATGTGACTTACATTATCAAAGACATAATATTGTTTTTATAAACAATGAGGAAATACCAATACGACAATAAATGAAAACATTGGCAATACTAATGCATAAGAGTATTTTGGAACCATCAAATAAATCCTAGCATCGAAATAATAAAAGGGTTTTTTTTTCATACAAACTTAATAGTAGTGATGGGCCGACTGTCATGTGGGTTTTGCCGCTCTTTGACTAGATATAGTGACTAAACTATTGGATATATTTGATTGAATTTTTGTATGCAGACCACAGATAATATAATACTACGTACAGATACCCAATCCCATACAAAGAAATGACACCTCCCTAGTCGGGCTATTGACTGGTTAAATGTACTACAGATATGACAAATTGAGTAAAACGCCATCTATTGCAAAGAGTCCTAAACAAAAAGGTTTTATCTTTTTTTGTTGAAAATACGAGATTTATGAGTTACAATAGATAAATCAGCATTAAACAAGGAAGTTTTGATCTTTACTAATCTTACTTTAGCCAAAATCTTCCGTTTATCGCTTTTTAGTGACTGTTAATTTCATAATTGTTACCTATGCTGCCATCTATGATCTTTTTTCAAGACTAATTATAACTTGTTCGAATTGAGACCCCATGATGCAGACTAAGAACGTCATTAGATATACGCAGATTCATTTATTGTCGTAATGTCTTCTCTACCTTGTATATTGATCATCATACATAACAATCGTAATTTCTTATCATTTAATTGTGCTCTTGTGTATATTTTGTATGCACTGAATGAATGTTTTATCTGTCTATCTATCTTTAAGTTTTTGTCTATAAGAATGTACAATTGGCTTATTGCTCGTGGCTTCACAGTTTTAATAAAGCTACATTTTTCTGCCAATAACGTCGTAGATACGATCATAGCACTAATAATAATAAAAATATCTCTGATTTTACTTCTATGGTTATTATTGGCACTATAATTTTTAACACTATCCTAAAACGTTAGGATGGCTCTCATATCGTCGGTAAGTCCGTGACTTGGCGCACAAATGGACAAAACGACCTTTCTTTATTAGAGAAACGTGATTATAGGTATTATTTGAAGACAGCTTTATTGCAGGGATCATGGGTTTGGAGATCAACGTGGGTTTAATTTGATAGTTCGATGGATATGGATGGATAGGATCTGGTAAAAAATCTCTTAAGCCCGGATAGGGCGTATTTTTTTTTGTAAAAGTACTACTAGTAAAAAACTAGTGGTTCAAGGCAGATGTGAGTGGTTACTCCGGGAGGGGACACCCTAGAACATATACTGACCTCAATGGTGAAATTCAAAAATTCAAAATTCAAAAGTCATTTATTCAAACTAGATCTTCAAGATTTTCAACGTCAAGTTAAAGATCCAAGAGTGTTTCTTTGATACGCTGGAATGCGCTCTGTTGACGCACTGACCCTGGCTCGATCCAGCTCGCGCCGCTGAGCCTGTAGCTTTAAATTCGTCCCCAAATAAAGACTGTCTTTTGCTGCCCTCTCCCAGCGACGCCCTAAGCTGAAGTCCGTAACTCACAAGGGCCGAAGGTCCTTGCCTTTTGCATGCAGGAGCTTAGTTTTTAAGTTTTTCCCTGGCTGGAAACTTTAATTTATTGAGGACAGGAAATTCCGTTTAAGAATCCGACCACCTCCTAGTTTGACCTGCGAGATGCAATTCCCCAAAAACAAAAAACAAGCGCTCTGTTGAATACTCAATGCTCGGCTCAAAATCGAGAGTTGAAAATCAAATTCGCCATTAACAAAATAGTCGCGTTAAAAATTGCCCGTGCGAACTTGTGCTTAGGACAAATAGCTAAACTCATTTCGACTACGAAATTCTTGGAAGCAATTTACAGCTATGTAGCGTTTCATGTCGTCAATTAGCTAATAGGTAGGTAATGTTTATTCAGTACAGTTGTTTTGTGATATTTATAGACACAGGTAGTTTTTTTACCATTTAGGACAAAAATTACTTTGTGATTTGATTTCATTTATTCGTAACGTCTATCAAAAGGAAGTCTATAAATTATGAAAAAAACCCTTTAAAATGAAAGTCACGATTAAGTTAATTATGAATGAGGGTAGTATTTTAAAAGCGTTTTAGTTAATGTGACGCGCAAAAATGCGCGATTTTTGGAAACTAATTGGCACTTTTAAGGGTTTCATACCCGAAGGTTGCCACACGGAACCCTATTATTAGAGCCTCCGCTGTCCGTCTGTCTGTCAGTTGCCTATATCTCATGAACCATAATAGGTAGACAGTTGAAATTTTAACAGATTGTGCATTTCTATTGCCACTATAACAAAAAATATAAAATTTTAAATTAAAGGGAGTACTCATAAAAGTACGTGTTTTTTCAGCGTTTTTTGAATGAATGAATGAATGAATGAATGAATGACTGAATGAATGTATGAATGAATGAATGATTATTTATTTGTTAAACACAGGTACATACATTTTTGCTAAATATTGTACGGTGCTCCGACTCGCACTTGGCCGGTTTTTTTTGTCGACACGAAATAGAACAGTGTACAATTCTATGAAATTATGGGCAATTCAGGTTTGACGTCACTTTAGAAATGGAATAAAGATGATGATGCTGAACTAAGGTTCAGCCATCACCTTTATTCCACCTCTTTCCAGATTGGCTTCTAATCGCCAATGAGTGAACATGGACTAGTGCTCAGTCCTTTTCTGTATGAGTATTTTGATCAGCAATGGGATCTTCTTTCTTTTTTTTTCGTGTAGTTAGTAGTAAGTTTTTTGTGTGTTAGAATTTTTAAGCCGCCCATGATGGACCTCTGACTTTGCTTCACGTGCCGTCGAGAAATATCTCTTAGGCATGCCGGTTTCCTCAAGAGGTTTTCCTTCACCGCTTTTAAAGTAAGTGATAATCCGAAAAGTCAGAGGTGCTTGTCTCGAATTCGAGATCTGACTTGGGAGTCCGACAGTCACACCACTAGACTATCACTGTTATGCAATAGCAATGGTATAGTAACAGGCTAATAATGTTACTATTGCACGCCTCACAACGCTTCAGAGTGTGAGAGTGCTCCACTCTCGATATGTCGCCTTGTTAAGAATTTCCAACATAAATCGTTTCTATACTCTCGGGCGGGCACAAATCCATGAATTCGCGAACGGTGTCGGACAATAACCTTTTTAATATAATGTTAAAGAAAATAACGTAATTTCTTTTTACTCGGTTTTTTATGTTTATATTTAAGCCAACTACCCATAGTTTGAGTGACAACGGTGTTTACCCTTCCATTCTGTATATAACACACAATGGAATAATCTGAATCTTTCTCTATAAGTTTTTCAATATACATAGGATATGTATGTATCTTTAAAAGCAACTTAGACTTGAACATCTACTAACATAATCAACTGAAACGCAGACTATTCTACCAACACTATGATAACTAAACATAGGTTCAGTGGCCACCAGCCAATCTTTGTTCCAAACTCCGAGAGTAATCAGAACTGTGTCTACAGGGTGTTCCAACTTACTTAGTTGTTACTTTATCATGTTTATGTTAACATCAAAGAGGGTAAGATAGGTTTGATGATATAAACGCTGACGGGCAGTGGATGGGTTACAAAATGGCATTGTGAATTAATGTAAATGTCAGAACCTTTGACAAAAGGGCACATGACTTGTCCAAAATTTTGAAGAAAGAATTTCGTCGCCGTGCACTGCATGAAAACGTTATTATACGGATATTTTTTTGTTCGATACTTTTATTTTTCTGACAGTTTTTATTTTTAATGGCTGTCATTTGACGTTCCCCGAGGTTCTCATTCATTATCAATAGAAGGCTCTAGAAGCATCTTAGAACTGTGCACGTTTCTTCTAAATATTATTTATTATGCATTACTAAGTTTTCTACCCAACAAATAAATAAAAAGAAAAAAAATTTTTTGCGCTCCTGCTACGCACGGGGCGAAGCAGGTGTACCCTAGCTAGAAGGTACATATACAACCTTAGTTTTTGTTTATGCTGTTCCCTACATTTTTACGAGATATGCGAACATAAACGTAGGGAACAGCTGATTTTTTTTTCGCGATCTGATCGTTATCCCATAAAAGTTGTTCATAATGATGAGTACAATGACCCCTTAAGAGGTTTAGTATAAACGAAAAAAGTAATTGTTACGGGGTGTACGAGTCTGATGCCAAAAATATAGTTTTTAGAATTGTTGTTCCATTCGTCTGTTTGTTTGGGTTGGAGTTCCTGATTGATGCAAAAACGGCCCAACAGATTTGGATGAAATTTGGCACACAGATAGTTTATAACCTGGATTAACACATTCATGACAACTGACAGAACAATACTACCAATCGCGTCACGGGTCAAGTTGTATCGAACATACATCACGTTACTACAATCTGTCAATTTTTTTTAATAGATTTTCAACTTTGTCGCTACAGAATAAGCTTCAATGTTGATTGGAAAATTTTTACAGATTGGAGTTCGTTGATGTGCTGTCGTCTGTACAGTAGGTACCTGAATACGCTGTATGCGTATTCAGGTACAGTACGTTCGCTACTCCGCGGTTCTCACATTTGACATCTGCGGGGACACATCTTTAGTTTGTGATAGCTTCTCTAGTTTACATTGAACCTCAAAAAACCGGAAAAAAGGAAAGAATAGCCAAATACCGTCATGAAATTCTCAACGATGTAAAATTGTTGTTTCACTGAACACGATAAAACCTCTACGTGACTTGAATTCTATAAGAAGATGTTCACATTACTTTCATTTACTTAATTTGAAACTATATAATGTGTTATGGTTGAAGAGTTTTGTAACTGACGGATTGTGGGTGTAGTGTCACCTCTGCATGTCCCTTCGCGGAATGCAGGTGTGATATTTTTATTCTATGTAGCTCGTTAGTTTTGGTCGGGAATTACTGAACATTATTTCTTCCTAAACTTTCGAAGGAACATTTCGGTCTTCGGAATCCAATTTATTGATGGCCATAATGCCTTGGAAGTTGGGTAGGCCTTTTGTGTGGGATGGAACCTGTGTCGACACTCTCGTGCCATCCCGTCTTCCTAGCACGGCGGGCTGTGCTGCGACGGCTGCTGCAGGTGCAGAAAACCTCAAACGGCGCCAATATAACAACCTTACTGGTAGATAATTATATTTTTGAGGTTGAAATACTAGGGCCGTGGGGTCCGAAAGCTCACCGAGTATTTCGGGACATCGCCAAGCGGCTGGTCGACTCTTCACGTGACCAGAGGGCTTGGCAATTCTTAGGCCAAAGAATCAGCATTGCCATCCAATGTGACAACGCTGGTTTTTGGCACTTTTTCCGCTGACAGCTATGAGGACGATATTTTTGATGCCCAATGACCTGTTCCGTTTATTTTCATTAATTTTCCTTTCCATACTTGTACATAATATACATATATATAATAGTGAGTTGTATACACATAGTTTACATAGTTTTAGATTTTATATTGTATACAAATATCTACATTATGTAAGTAAAGTATTTAATTGGTTTGTTAATTTATGAAACTAATAAAGTATTGATTGATGGAATAGACTTTGCGCTCACCAACAAGATTTGGTAAGGATCAATAAGCAATGAAATCATTTCCTGCCTTCTCTGGTTTTTTTTTTTTTACTTTTTATAGTGATTATCCTAATCATCCATGTATAGGGTTCAATTACGGCACCCTAACAACGTATTCTAATCATTTGCAATAATATTTCTCTTAAGATTCCGAATATTTATTTCTTTAAAACAAGAAAAGACTCCAAACAAAGTTGAATTCTAAAAGTATATCGAATATTTATTTTGTAAACTAAAAGACGAGGTGGCACGGTCCTTGCTGTTGTAAGCGGATTTTCATCAATATTAAATGTTCGAGAGCATTCGGAGCGCAGGAATACCTGGTACGAAGGTGGAAATTCCTTTATTAATATCATGTAGCTTGCTTTGTGAGTCCAAGTACCTTTTGTTTGCTTCTGACTTTGCTACAGTATTTTTATGTTTTCGTGGAAGTAAAGAGGAGCAAAAGCAAATCCTAATTGATATTATAAATGCGAAAGTGAGTTTGTTTGTTAGTTTGTTACGCTATCACGCTAAAATGGCTGAACGGATTTGGATGAAATTTGATAAATGGGTAGACCATGCATGACCTAGATTAGGACATAGAATACTTTTTGTTCCGATATTGTCACGGGATCGAGACTAATGTGGGTGAAACCGCATAATATATAGATTTAAAAAAAAAACAACGGGTTACACTGCGGGAGTGCCGGCAGAAGTGAAACCTTGAACATTAACGTTGTGCATTTTTGAATATTTTGGAATGGTTTCGGAATAACTTCGCACGAATTGCTTTATTTATCAGTATAAAAGTAGTATAATTTATGTAGTCAAATACAATATTCATTAGTCGTAGTAGTATATTTATTTATTTTCAAAATATAGTCTAACAAAAATAAACAATTTATTTAAACACTTTTCATGAAATATGTTTTGACTGCTTTTTTTTACCCATCAGTACGGGTAAAATTTCTTACCTCGCAATCTTTACGTAATGTAAAAGACTACTATTTTGATATTTAGTTTGTCGGTTGCTAGGCAACGGATCTTACGGTCACGTCCTGACGCGAGTTTAACATTTTTTACCAATCCCAAAAAAAGTGCACAACGCCGCGCGCTAAAGAAGTTTTCACTTCAAACAAATAGAATCATAAAGAACGGAAATTCTTAACGATGCGATAGTAGTCCAATTGTTTTATCTTCACCTTAAACTCGATTTTGCACATCTAGGAATCCTTGCGTGAACTCGCACATCCGCACGGCTTCGCTCAACTTCCCGTGAACTTTGGCAGTCAATAGAAAGAATAAATATTCACTAAAGTCAATAGAAATGGGGGAGTTATTCATTCTACAACCTAGTATCAGCTGTTTAAATGCTCGTACATGCTCTACGCCGCGCTTCAATCCACTGCAACGTGCTCAGAAGCACCCCATCCGTATATTAAATACTTTTTACAAAAAAAAAGAACAACCGACTTCCAAAAAAGACACTACAAAGTCGAAAATAACTTTAATTTCGGAAGTCGGTGTCGGTGGTTTTGAACTTTAGTTTTTTGCCACCGACTTCCGAAATTAAAGTTATTTTCGACTTTGTAGTGTCTTTTTTGGAAGTCGGTTGTTCTTTTTTTTGTAAAAAGTTTCATCACCACTGTTCTCAAAACGGTGAAGAAAAAATCGTGAGGAAACCGGCACGTCTTAGAACCAAAAATCCGAAGACATGTGACATCTACCAATCCGCACTGGGCCCGCGTGGTAGATAACAGCCCACTCCCTCTCACAGAGAGGAGGCCTATGTCCCAGCAGTGGGAATATTAATAGGCTGATTATGACGTTCTCGTGGGATAATTACTAACCTCCATGCAGACGAAGCTGCGGGCAAAATATAGTCTCTCATAAATGGCTTCGCAAAATCATACAAAAGCTATATTACCGTCACGGTCAACATCACATAATACAATAAACCGTATAATAAATCCCTCACATTTAGAAAGCTGTCTCTCCGAGGACAAGCAGATCACGCAGTATTTTCATCTGTCTTCACATACTTAGCTCCTCCCTTTGTTTGCGACCATTTTTATTACTTAGTTCTTTTATTTTTCGGGGAATAAAGAACAATGTAATAAGATTAAGGTGGTATTATTCTTGTCTACGTAAGTTTATTAAGGGACATGTTAATGTCACCTTATTGTGAAAGGTAGAATTTGGAGAATTAAGGCTTTTATAAGGTTTGAATACGCGTCTTCTTTTTTTCAGAGAAATTGCTTGGAGACCGTTCTTATTTTATTTGTTTATTCAACAAGTACACTAAGAGCATGTATAAATAACACTGGCTTAAAGCAGTAGGTAGGTTAGATATTATTTTTAATGTTAAACAAATTATAGGCCTACATAACATTTAAAGAAAAAAAAGACATTGATCAAAATCTGCTAGACTTGCCAATACTTAGTTTAGTGAAAGGGTAGTCAGTGGCACATTATTTGGTCAAAGGATTGCAATTTTAAAGTAGTTTTTTGCATACAATTTTATAATTTTTTTCAGTTTAATTTTCAGGAAAGTCCTAAAGGGTTACTTACCGTGGCCCCTGGCAACGTACAGGCAACTGAAGGAACACGGGTGGGTTTTAGTCAGTAAGAGTCTGACACGCCCTTCCGCTCCGCCCAGAGCGGGAAAAGTTATTAGATGATTTCCCACACAAAAAAAAAGGGCACGTTCTTAGACGTCAACAATTTTTTATAATCTAACGTAATTTTATGCAAAACATTTAAATAGAATTATTTGTTAAATTCCAATAAATTATAACATCTATAATCCATTGGTTCCTAGAAAAACTGCTTTTAATTTCTAAAATATCGATATTATTTTCTAAGAATTATTAACACGACACTTCAAACGGATAATAATAAGTATCGCGAATAAAAAACTTCAGTGAACTAGCAGCCAATTAAAAGTTTATCAAGTAGGAGGGAAAAATAAGCACCTTTATCTTTTTAAATGTAGAAATTTTAATTAATAAACACCTTGTAGAACCTAAATTATATATTTATAGAACAAAGGTAATTACGCGTACTACTAGTTCAGCCGATAAAATTGAACCGAGATTTGTACAGATTTGGATGGTTATGGATGTCAGATAGTCATCGCTTCATGTAAAATACTGGTATTCAGCTGTATCCGGTTTGACTGAACGTCGACCCTCACACAGTTGGGAAAAGGCTAGGCAGATTGATTGATTGAATAAGTACCTACCTAACTGGAAAAGTTAAGAAATTATTCGAAAAAATAAAAATAAATCGAATCAAAAGTAGACGGAGCCCGTCACCGGTGACCTTCAGACTGCCAAGTCATAGATCTTGAGTTCGAACCTAAGGCACGCACCTCTGACTTTTCGGATTCATGTGCATATTGTTTAATTATCTTACTGACTTTAGTCACCCACCCGTGTTCCTTCCCTTGCCTTGCCAGGGGCCACGGTTTCCCCGTGGGACTACCCGCAACCGCGGTATATATAGGCATCGGCCCTAGTGTACACCGTCCGTTTTGCTGACATCTCTTTGAGGCGCGCGTGGAACACGACGCGCCGTCGACCCGGGCCTGGTCCTTATCGGACCTACCGCGTCTCCTACGGCGGCGGCGGCTAGGGCTGCTAGGGCGCAGCCTTTGCCTCTCCATTCCGGCCATGCCTGAAAGTTAATTCTCGACGGCATGTAAAGCCAAGAGGCCCATGTGCGGCTTTAAAACTCTGACACCAGGTTAGTCACTAAACACACGAAAAGAAGATCTTGTAAAAGTAGTAGTAGTTAGTGAAGTCTGGTACTCACGATTATCAGATTTCAACGGAGCTAATAATAAAGGGCTGATACTTACTTTTACAATCTAGGTATACCTTAGTCTAGTTCACGATAAAGTGCTATTTGTTACAACCAATCACGTTTGAGCTGACTAGATTGATTGGTTTCGGTGCGTGACTTGGAGAGAAACTGGACCTCATTTTATGGCCAAGATTTATAAGAACGTAATGCTCTAGTAGGTTTTGCTATGGTCAGCTGGTCCCTTACATTCTTTGAGCTCGAAACATCAGTTTATATTATAGCTATTATTATTATTATTTATTTCTAAGAAGCCTCTGAAAAACTGTGAAGAAAGTCTTATGTTTTGAAGTCACTAATCTCAGTTTTTCGATCGGTTTATAAATTAGGCACAAATACTTATGTAGGTAAATAAGAGAGATCGTAATAATTATTTTCTACAACTCGCACCTTCAGTTTCGGTGCAACAAAGTCATAACAGCTCATTTTTTTATTTTACAGGAGAGGACTTAAAATTTTTTTTTCGCTTTTATTTCCTCATTTCTGGATTACTATTTATAGTAGGTTTGAAATCTTTAAAAATTAATAGTTTAATTTGTTTGCTATAGTTAGGTATACGTTAAAAATCTTATATTGAATTATCAAAAAATCCTAATAAAAGACATAACAAAAAAAAGTGTCCTGAATTGAGACTTTGTTGCACCAGGAATTATTTAGTTTTATGACTTAAGCTATAAGCCGCCGCGGCTGGGTTTTGCTGCCTTTGTGGCTCCAAAATTTTTGTAATTTATAAAAAAGAATTGAGGTCTTAAAAAATAGATACGTTTTTGTCGCTCCAATTTAGTGTGGATAAAAATGGTAAAAAAAAAAAAAAAAAAGTTATCGTTTATTCGTTTATCGTTTATAAATACATTTGTGTGCAGCGTACCAACCAACGTACGTCAAACACTCGCGAGCACTATTTCCAATGAAACGTTGTCGGCCCAAAACGCATGGGAAAACCGCCAATAACCACAAAGTCACCTGCGCCATCTAGTAGAATTTTGAAATACTTTCGCGGATGTTTTTGTTGCCCCACGTATAAGCATGGTTCAGAGACAATTTGGCATACTTACCTCAATTTTTCAGTTTTGGCTATTTGTGACTTTGTTGCACCGAAGGTCCGAAATATCCTTTTTAGAGGGTGCAATATTTCGAAAGGGAAAGTACGAAACCCACTCGAATGAAGTTGCCAAGAGCAAGTGAGACTACAAGGCTGTATTATGCGACCTATTCATACACGAAAACTTAGCACGAAAAGCATTAGACCTGCTTGCAAGGCAAGTCACATAGTATAATTAGTGCAACGCAAAACAAAAGAAAAATGCATTGCTAACAGTCGTTATTATGTTTTATTAGTGCAGACCAGCCTGAAAATAACGCAGAATAAGTTTAGTTTAACTGATACTGGCACTTATGTGAGGGGTGCGGGTTGATGAATCGAGTTTTTATTTCTGTACCCACTACCATACTTTTTAAGTTTTTTGTAACTAAAACTAGGCCTTCGTTGTCTGAAAATAAAATACTTTTATTTTTATTTATTTTATATTTAACATGCAAACAATTAAAAATAGGTACACTACACATCCCACATTTATATCAGACGACCAACCCCCGGTATAAACAGGCCGCTTCAGCCGACCTGCCGGAAAAACTTGCATTATTGAACGTGTAAACCGCACACGGTTCGTAACACCGGTTTAATCACGTGGTTGACATAATCACCGTGCTTGGCAGAAGGTTCGTATTATGTTATAAGCATAGAGTTAGAATTTATAGAAAAGAAACTCTGGACCGAACGCGTTCTAAAACCGTTGTTGACATGATCAGGGTAACATATACATAACATCACGCCTGTAATTCTCGAAGGGTTAGGCAGAGGTGTACTTACAGTACACTTACTACGATCAGGGTATATTTTGACAAAGTCTAATGTAAAATCGCCTGTTTTCATTGGAGTTAACAGGTGCGGAGAAATTACCAAAAGAAGTTGTGTTTTTTTTTTTTTTCTATAACCCATTTATTATCTATATGTATAATAAGGAAGTACCTTTAAAGCAAAAAATTGCTTGTATTAGGTACTTCCGCTCTTCCGGTTTATATTAACAATATCCTTACATATTATAAAACAAAGTCGCCCGCCGCGTCTGTCTGTCTGTCTGTCTGTCTGTCTGAACGCGATAAACTCAAAAACTACCGAACGGATTTTCAAACGGTTTTCACCATTGGACGGGGTGATTCATGCGGAAGGTTTTAGTGTACAATTCATTAAGGTTTTGTGTAAATTGGCTGAAATATGACGATTATTGTTGAAGATGTCGGAAAAAATCATGCCGACTGGGAGCTTTACTGGTGTGCGCTGCGTAAACCGTGAGAGATAAATCAAATTTATGTTCTAGAGTATTGTATATCTTAAAAAGTTAAACAAAAAAGGCCGCGATGGCGTATGTCTATCTTCTAAAGGTGACCCACAGTAACCATTTTTATCTTTCAAAATTGTATAAAATTTTCATTGTTATTTCCGAAGCTATTTTGACCGGTATCATATTAATCCTTATCCAATAAAATATGTTATTTAAATTGGGCATTCAATTTTGATTAAAATATGCCTTTACATCACATCATTTAAATGAATAGTTTAAGAGATATCACAGTTTCAAAATTACGCGTATAAAAATAATTATGGTTGACGGGCGACGGCAACGCGGGCGCTGTAGCCTACCACTGCGTCCGTTGAAAGTTAGTCAATGATCTTTTCCTCGGCTAATAGGTATGTATTCCCGGTAGAACGTTCCCTTGGGATATTTTGCGACATCCACGCGGGCGAAGCCGCGGGTAAAAGCTAGTATAATATAAGTGAGAAATTAAACAATAAATTCAGTAAAATCAAATTCAGATTCTTTATCAATACCAAATAGCAAAATTAAAATTGAAGTCAAAATCAAAATAACATTAAAATTAAAATCAAAACAAAAACTTTGTTTTTGATTTGAAAATAAAATTAAAATGAATAACAAAATTAAATCAAATTAAAATTAATTACTTTAACATCACGTGGATTCAGTAGAATCCATATAAAGATCCCAATATCCATCAAATCTACGGGAATGCACTTCTCGGGAACTCGTCATTGCTGCCTATATTTTTGGAAGCGTTTAAAACTTTCCACACAACGTTGTGGATTCATGCGATTGGTGCTTCGAGCTCAATCATCGACAAAATAAACAAACAACCTCTTTTGATTTTGGTAAGCGCGGGCTGTAACAGGGTGGTTGATTATTTCAGCAGCATTGGCACACGCTCAAAGGAAAGTAGACTGCCTATAGTTTCAATCAGGGTTATGAAATGATAAATCAAATTGACTGATCATCTGCCGAGCCTTTTCCCAACTATATTGGGATCGACTTCCAGTGCAACCAGATGAAGCTGAATACTAGTATTTTACATGGAGCAACCTGTCTAACTGAAGGTCCACAGCCCGCCTGGATAACACCATACCCTTTGAAAGAAAAAAGAAAGAAAAAATGTTTATTCTGCCCAAACAAACGCACATTACAAAAATAAACATAAAATACACACATACAAAGTAGACAAAAACCTCGTATCTAAGCAATCTATTGCTTGATTTCAGGGCCATGGACTAAAGACAATTTACATTGCGTAATTACTCTGTGTTACGGCACTGGCAAATGAAAACAAACAAACAATCAGAACAAAAACAAGATCCCGATTGCAGAGCTTTGGTGACACTGGTTGTGACTTTATTTTATATAATTGATTACCAACTTAACGCTCGTAGCACACCTCCGCTGCGAAACCGCAGTAGTTCAATTCAAATGACTCTGGCGGAGGTGTGCTCAGGCGTAATAAATTCACCGTACCTATATTCAAATGACATAACTGTCATTCTTTGACAGTTGTTTAAAATTTTTATAACACGGCTAATATTTATTAACGTAGTGTGTCAATTAATAAACAAAAATGTTTCCTGACTATACATGAGTTTCGCTGCTCTACGGATTTCTTAGTCTATGTTATTAGTATAACACAGGTGCGTTATTACCCGTCTCTCCTGCATAATCTTTTTGAGAGTACAACGTCAAGTGAGGTTTATAAGGAAACATTTTGTTTCGGGATTTTATTTTCGCTGCTTTTAGGGGAAATATGTCAACATGAACATATTCAGTTTATTAATATTCGTCTTGTTACTAAGCGAAATCTTTTGGCGTGAACGTCGATTATTCAGTCCAAACTCAAAGTAATATTTAAAACGAATGAATTCAATTGTTAGGGGAATGAATTATGATATCGTTAAGTTCTTGGATACCTAAGCGCTTCCCTGAGCAATTAATCTTAAGCATTAGTTCCCTTTTTGCACTACATGCGCATAAATTTTAGAATAACATCGTCACAAAATAAAATTTTGGTCTTTTGATATTATGAAATCTAGCAAAATGTTCAATAGATTGTCTATCCATTAGTGACGCAAAGTTAAAATAAGCTTACTTCACGAGGAGATGCATGTTATCAATCATTATTTCTCATTTTTGTGGTTTCGTTGTAAGGAGATTTAATTAAACATTTCTACTTTAAAAAATAAAGGAATCTACCATGATAGACGCAAGATTATGTAGTAATTTAATATAATTCTTTTATATTATTATAGTGTTTTTTTTATATAACATGTAGAAACCTCCATTAAGTTGCACAAAAAAAAGCCAGCGCGGCGTTTTACAAGTACAATTTAAACCTAAACTTGCTTTTATTAACCCTTGAACAAGTCAAAGATACTTCAAAATAGTTTGAAAGATTAATCGTTTCTTTGTAAGTTAGTTAGCTTTTTCACTAATTATGAACATTTTGATTAATGAAGCTTGTCTCGTTAGACCATCAAAGATGTCTTAAAAGTTTGAATTTTGTGGAAAATTAAAGTTACTTTGGGTAACCGTTTTTCTAAAATTATATAATAATAACCTTTTATGGAATTAGAGAATTAGAATTTATTGTTACAACATTTTTCGTAATAAATTCTAGAAAAATATAGTAATTAATTATTGTACTACTTATTTTGTTTGCATATAACCTAGTTACATTTTGTTCATATACGTGTCACAAAAAGACATGTTATTTTTACACAATTATTTCGACTGATAATGAAAGCTGATATGGCTAGCCTACCGAGATGACGACTAATAGAGAAGTAGGTATGGGAGAAAAAGAAATGTTGCGCCGACCCCAGATAAATTAGGATATGGGCAGGATAGTGGCAATAGTCAGGAAGATAATAATATTATGATAGTAAAATTTGTATCATCTATCATCTCATATTTCCCAAACAACGGTTGCTATATCATCTTAACCTAAAACCCAAATTCTACTATCCTACCATTCTACTAATATTATAAATCCTACTAAAAAAAAGAATATATATTATAAATAAATATAAATAATAATAATATTATTTTTATTATATGTATTATAAATGTGAAAGTTATTATCTTTGTGTGTTTGTTTGTTTCACTCAATTGAGTGAAACAACCAAACACACAAAGATAATAACATTTATAATATAATAAAAATAATAACGGCTGAACGGATTTGGATGAAACCAAAGCGCTCAGATAGTTATAACCTGGATAAACATATAACAAACTTATTATCCCGGTAGTACGTTCCTGTAGGATAATTTCCAACCTCAACGCGGGCGAAGCCGCCGGCGAAAGCTAGTTCGATAAATAAACCTAAAATGAAGTACCAATTATAACAAAATACCTCTAACATTAAAGTTTATTTAAACCAATTATTATTGGCACAAATTCCTTTACTTTCCGGATATTCGAGAGCAGTATATTTCGTCTCAAAGGACCAGGCGGCTAGAATTAGTGGGAGCTACGAAGTAATCTCACCAATTACCGGTAGATCTTTATCATGGCGGCTGTGTTGCGGAGAAAGTAAGCTTTATGAATTAGTTTGATTACTTATTTAATTTAAATAAACAGTTCGGCTGAGTTACATAGAAATAAAAGTACTAATATGGTTTTATGAATAATTGCGCTAAAAGTGCATTAGATAAGAAGGAACCTACATTATTATACTAATAATTATCTCCTTGGTTTACTACCCTTTCTATTTTTATAAATTTATCTTATTTTATTTTCGCTTATTTAAATTTTCAATTGTTTTTATCTACTAACGCTTAAAAATTACGAAAGCTTTTAACATACCTACACGTCTTTCTACATTGTCCTCACATGTGCAATTTCAACATGATGATGTAACCAATATTTTGTAACAATTGTTTGATTTAAAAGAGTGTCCGTACAGTTTCTTGCCCATTTTTCTCCATAGGTACCTACTACGCTTTAGAATGGGCAACTAGGTTCATATTTCTGACTGACCAACTCCTTGACAGTTCAAAGTTCCTGTAAAAGGTTTAATTGAAATAAATGCTTTGAGTTTGAGTTTATGAATTACAACCGAATCAAGAAAATTTATTGAATCGAATGATGTACCTTGAATAATTTACCTAGTCATACAATATTTTCATCATATACATGGCAATAAACTCGCCAAACCAATAGTGACTAAGGATTTTTTTTTAGTAAATACAGTCTAAAAACATTCAGGACCAGCTTACAAAGGACCAAAACGCTGCTAGAATTAGTGAGAGCTGCCAAGTAATCTCACCAATTACCGGCAGATCGTTAGCATGGCGGCTGAGTTTCAAGAAATAAAAATACTAACTAGGTTTCAAGAGTTGTTCTTTGTTTTACCTAGTTTATATATACTTTATTTATTTATTTATATATACTTTATTGTACACCATAAAATAAACAGCAAAAAATGTTACTAAATAGTTACTTACTATAGATTCGGAATTTCTCATGAATTCAGAATGTCAGATTGCTATTAATTTAAAAAAACTATTATTTATCATTGTTATTTGCAAGAAATACAAAATTTGTATTACTTCAAATTTATTTAATAAATCTACGCTGATGAAAGCAATTTCATGGTAATCAGATTTCTGGATATTTTTTTATTTGCACGCTTTGAACCGAGTATTATGAATTCGCTTCAAAGGACCAAATTCAAAGAACTGATTTTCACTTCATTTTACATGCTTTCTAAGAAAACATAACTTTACTTATAATTTTTGAGGGATAAAAACATAAACCAAAAATCTTCCATAACACGAATATTCGAGATTTTCATCTTGCTCACAGCTGGCTTTGCGGAGAGCCGGGAGTAATCTCACCAATTACAGACAGATCGTTAACTCGGCGTATTTCGGTGATCAAGGGGCTAGTAAAAGCAGTGGGCGGATTGGTTTTTTGATAATATTATGCTGTAGTAAACTTGGTGTTCGGGGAAAAGTAAGGTAATAGGCATGACAAGCTGCGCATACGATGACATTTCCCCTCAACAAAAATGACTAACTTTCATACAATCTTTCGTCCCGTAATAAACCCGTTTAGGGGATGAATGTTCAAAAATCCTTCCTTTATACTATCTTGGATATACACCGTGACATTTTAGTTGTCTTACAAAAGCAGCCCACTTCATGTATCTAATGGCTAGTAAAGCTTCATAAAAAAAAATATTTATGTTGTTAACAATTTTATTAATTGCGTCTAGAGGTATTTTATGTCGGGTACATTAAATGGTAAGACGACTAAAATGTCACGGTGTATATTTTTTTAATTCTATGAGTGTTTAGTAGTCATTGGATACATGAAGTGGGCTGCTTTTGTAAGACGACTAAAATGTCACCGTGTATAAAGATTGCTTGTGTAAAATTTCATCCTTCTTGACCCAGCGATTTAAGCTGTGCCTTGTCTATCAGGAAATTTAAGATTTTTGTGTAGTAGATCCACGTCGATCGATCTGGTTAAGCTACGCTTTCCGCGCTCGGTCCGTGGATGGGTGACTACCTTTACATACCAAGACCATCATTACATGCGAAATTATTATAGCTACTGAATTGTATAAAGAAACTAAAAGGTCGTATCTCTGATATAGCGCCTTTCGACTTAGCAGGGCAGAATACTGGTATTCAACTGCATCTGGTTAGACAGGAAGGCGACTCCAACATAGTTGGCAAAAGGCTAGGTAGATGACTTACCTACTTATCAAGAATTTACATTAAGGATCCGGCGAACACGGCTCGCAACTGCAAGTCGAGATGGGAGGAAAATGCGTTTGGAATATTGTTATCTCTGTTCTGTTGTATTGTTGTTGTTGTCTGTGTATGTTGTGTGTTATGTGTGTTGTGTGTTGTTAGCGTTGTTACTAGCTATCGGAATTTATGATAAATTTTGATGTGTTCCGTAATACCAAAAATGATATATGAAAACTTAATATTCTTTCATAATTTTTTCTATACTTTGTAACTTGATAATATAAGCTATGCTTCTGCAAAAACAATATTCCAAATATTGTTGTTTATAATACAGAAAAAAACAGCATGAAAACATTAAACATTTAGCTGTCAAAATGAGCGAAATTCGATTCGCTTATACTTTATTTTAGGTAAGTTTTTTAGAAAAAAAAAAGATGTACAAGCCTAGATAGCAAGCCTGTCTAAATCCGAATATTAACATAATATGATGGAAATATGCTCAAATTGCAAATGATTTAGGTATGACGTTTGTATTGACAATTCAATGGTCGCCGCGGTCTTAATGGTTTTACTTTACCGCAGTATTCCATTTTAAAAGCCGAAATACAAAGAGATAAGTTGCCAGATAACTTTGAAAGGTACGCAGAGGGTTGGTATCGTTTGCTTAAGCCGTAAAAGGGAAGTTAAAGTGAAACATACCCTTCCCTGATAACGTCTATAACGATTTAATTAACCGCTGAAATTATTCAGTGAACATAATATTTAGAGGTAAATTATCAGCATGTGGTTTAAGGATAATCATAATTAAGCTTCTTTACTTAACTGATAGCTTAATTAGGTAAGGTAAGGAAGATTTTAAGAACACAGTGGTTAAATGATAAAAGGTTCCGAGAATCCGCTGGATATGGGACTTGGTTGTTATGGTTATACTTGAGCAGTAGACGACTTTCAGCTGAGAATGCTGTGATTATGTAATAGTGATGAAGTGAATATGAGCTTTTATGTTTTGATTTTATTCCACAAAAAAATGGATGGATTGTGTAAGAATGGATAAAAAGTATGAGTACTTTTTACGGCCTGCCAAAATGTCCTTTATTTGGTATTGTTTGTCGAGTCGTTGAGCTCCTTAAGTTCGGAGTTGAGCTACACGATTACTGACAAATGCTTGCACGGACTGGATAGGTCCACTCAAATCTGTGTGGTTCTTTCCTCAAAAGATCATTTGTCTACATGGCCCTCACATGATCTGAAAAAGATTTTGTCTGGACTTTAAAAGAAACTTTGACCCCTGAGTTTGTTTCAACAGCAGTTACCAGCAGCTGGTTCTTGCTTAAGCTAGATAATTGGTTAGTTATCAAACTCTCGTCTACCAAAAAAAACATATGCTGTACCATTTTCATAATACAAATTTTCGGAGAAATTAAACAGTGTATCTATGTAGCTTCACGCATTCTTTAGTTTTTTTGTTAATTTGAGATCTTCATATTTTAAGTTAAAATTTAAAGATAACACTGTATAAATAATTAATTTAGGATTTATACAGTAATAGCAGTTCTGAAACTAAACTTTCAGTTTTCATAAAGATCTTTAAGTTCGATTGCCAAAAAAGTAAAATGAAAAAGGTATAACATATTTTTCATTTTAGGGCAAGCATAGGACGCCAGACGAAGTTAGGGCAGTTGGCGGTATTAAATATTTATGTTATTGTTCGTAATTTCATCAATACCTATACCTACATAAAAGAGTCGGTAAAATGCCCTATTACTTATCAAATATTACAGCTTTGTGCTCCAGTATAGAGGCAAAAAGACGCCAATTCATATAAAAATCGACATCTTCATAAAAGTATATAGAAAATGGTGTTTGCTAGAAGGCCTGAAGTTTGTAACAAAGTAATTTTATGTAAGAGGTAGGCGTTTGCCAAAAATACGAAGGCTTTCACTGGCGTCTAACATAATGTGGGTATGGAAACTGTTTCTTGAAGTTTTTCACGAAATTATCTGCAATGCAGCTTAGGAAACTTGTTAGTGTTGTAAAAAAGCGGTAACCTGTTAAAGAAAGTCAACAGTTGTCAGAGGTGAATTTAAAAGTATTGTACATAATTCAGAAGAAATATTTAGATTTTTTAAGAAAGTATTCTGATTATTGTTCAGGACCACGATTTTACTCATGAACGCTTCTACGGCCAATCATCCACGTCGCTACTTACGAACCTAAATCACCAACGAATAGCTAGAATATCATAGCAGTAGTATTTCAAAGCCGCACGGGTCAATCCATCAGGTTAAGCTACGCTTGCCGGGGTTGGTCAGTGGATGGGTGACCATCTTTACATACCGAGACTCCTCCGTGCCTCGGAAAGCACGTTAAGCCGTTGGTCCCCGCTGTCATTTGTGGATCTTTGACAGTCGTTACGAGTAGTCAGAAGCCCGAAAGTCTGACACCAGTCTTACCAAGGGGTATCGTATTACCCAGTAACTTGAATGTGGAGGTCAGATAAGCAATCGCTCCAAGTAAAATATTGGTTGTTGTTATTGGTAGTAGTTGAGAAAAGGCTAGGCAGATTGATTGTAGTGCCTTTGTTCAGTAATATTTGAACACTCTTTCAGAATAAGGTTAAAAAATCTATGTGAAATGTCATGGGAAACTAGTTTATTGGTATATCTAACTGTTAATTATTGATGTATTCCTTTGTTCCATTTCTGGGTACATAAATTATATGATTACACGACGCGACTTACTAGCGTTATTGGGCTTGGAAACGTTATTTAAAATAGCGTTTTTAAAACCTTTCCAACAATTCTCGATCTTCTTTGTACAAAATTTTGTTCGGAACAAAAACGAAAAGAGAACATTTTCAAAAACCGGTTTATTCCGAAGGATGCAGCAGGGCACGGTGCGTGCGCCGACAAGCATGGACTTGTTTAGTTAAATTGTACCTTATCTTCATTTCATTAAATGTTTGATTCCCATGCGCTTGCCACTTACGTATTAATTAGGGCTGTATTGCGAGTTTCCTATCGAACAACCCAAAAATAGTTCAAAACGTTTTATTAACCGAGAACGATTAAAATTTTGTTCTTGTTCAAAAACGTTTTAATAACGTTTCGTTCGAACGTAATCGAAACAAATCGTTCTTTAGGTTTTTAAGACGAAAACGTTTCGAAAAATATACCTTTACCGAGCCTTGGCGTTATTAACTCGCTTGTGATCGGGTGGGTCAGTGACAGCTCGGCCCGAGTCAACTCAACCCGAATAATAATATTTGAACTGAAATTATTTGTTCGGTCAGGCAGAAAATCGATATTTTATAATAAATCATTATTATAATTGAATTATGTTTTCCGAAGATTCTGGTTTATCAAGCAGGAAAACATAATTATCTACAACACCATATTTAAATTATGATATCTATATAAATAGCCAAAGTTTGTTCGTTTTTTAAATTGTCTGTGCCAACTGACCGATATTGAAATACCTACTATTACTGGTGATTTGCGTTTGTAACTGGTTACTTTCGAGTAGAGTAGCGTCGTGGATCACGAGCCTTAAAATAAAAAAGAGTGACTAGTATCATCAACAGTTAGCTGAAGACATTGTTTTTATATTGAAAAGACAAGAAAAACAAGACTACTCCGGTGGCATGAAAACAGCTCACGCATAAAAGAAAAAGAAAATAAGAATGGTTTATTTGTTACAAAAACACGTGCATACAAAAAGGTATTAACTCTAGGGTAGGTACGCACTATTCGGTTAGCCGGAACGCGGTCAGCCGTCCGGTTGACCGCAATCAAAAATATGTACGAGGAAATAGTTTTTATCCGCACTGCGATGCGGCTGCTGGCCAACCAACAGCGATCCGTCCGGTTGGCTGCGTTCCGGCTAACCGCACAGTACGTAGGTACCCTTATAATAAAGAAAAAAGAAAACAATAGATCTTTAATCACCCAAAACAAAAATTGTCGGCAGATTCTCCTCGTGACTGTGACAAGAAGACTTCCACACATCGAAATGTATTTCATAACGAGGTTACGAGACCATTTATGCCAATAAGAAATTGGCTTTAATCAACCATATAACTAAATAGATCAAGGAAACCTCAGTAAACTTCCGATACATCGGAAATATCCTGACACCCTCAGGCGATACCAGTACATCAAACAAAATGGGTGCCGAATGTATGTAGGTATATTGGGGTTATTACTTGATAAAATATCACGTATATTTCTTATTGCTTGTAGGCCTGATTCTGTGAGCATTAGGGGTAAAAATTCGTCCTTTTGCTTTTGAATGAATTGTAATTTGGTCGATTGAGTGTTGAAGGGAAACGGCGCTTTAAAGGTTTTTGATTGTTCGAGATTATATTTTTATTTAACTTAAAAAAATTGTGATCTTTCCTTCACCTCAAAAACGGCAATGTCTCTTGAAGTTTCTTGATTTTTTTGTTATTGTTGTATCTTACGCTCTTCAACACAATCAGCCTATTGCATGTGATCTTCGACCCCATACTAATATATAAAAACTGGCCAAGTTCCTGTCGTACCACGCACAATGAATGATCCTGTAGGATACATCAATATACGTCATAGTCAATTCTCCAACTTGCGTTTACTTAGAAGCATGATTTTTTTTATAGCGTAAGGGACAGTAAGCCCTACGTATTTTATATTAATCTCAACTTGATACCTCCTCGAGGAAAAGCGCGGTACTGAGAAAACGGTCTTGACAGACTGACAGACAGACAGACAGACGGACAATGAAGTGATTCTTAAGGTTTCTTTTCTTATGAGTTACATACAGAACCCTAAAAAAGAATAGACTTAATTAAAATACGGCTCTTAAGACTTATGCTATGATAGGTTTATGATTTAGGCTGCCTGTCCACCGGAGCGGAGAGGAGAGGAGAGGAGCGGAGATGTGTCAATATTAACCAATATAATCAAAACTCCGCTCCAGAGGTATCCTATTGGTTAATTTTGGCACATCTCCGCTCTCTCCTCTCCTCTTCGCTTTAGTGGACAGGCAGCCTTACACCACCACCAAAAAAAAATCTTGGCCGAATAAAATAAAAATAAGCAGTATCTTTGTACTTAAATTATAAAAATGTGGTATCTATATGTATTTTACTGAGTGTACGTATATAATAAAATAAATAAATAAATAGTTTGGAAAATCCAAAAGTGCACGCCTCATACTTATCACTCATTCATAAACGAAAAAGAAATTCAAAACATAGTTTAAAAATGAACAATTTAGCACTTTTCATGAAGTCGTAATGTCAACGACCGACAAAGATATTTACTTGGCGGTTGCTAGGCAACTTCAAGTCGAAGGTTGGAAATATTTAGTTAAAGATATTATATTTTAGTTAGTATTTTATTAATTATAATTAAACTAATTTGAATAAAAGAGCCATTTTCAATAGGGTTCCTTCTACGGCTGAAAAGAATGTATAAAAAAAAAATTGACTCAACTAATTGATTTTATCGCAAGCTACAATGTTTTCAAGGTTCATAAATTGACGGACAGGAATTTTATTTCAACTATTTTGATGCTTTTTTCATTTCTGCTGTATTAAATCAATTGTTAAAAAGTACAGTATTAATCTCCATTTAATCATCTACAACGTGAAATTTGAATCACAGTTTTGCTACAACAAACGTTGTTCAGACCATGGTCTACTACCATTCTATAACAATCAATTAAAAAAAAAAACGTCAATGGTATTTAAAAAAACCGGTCAAGTGCGAGTTGAACTCGCGTGGACAGGGTTCCGTACGATGAATATGTTATATATACAGGGTTATTTGTAAAACACCAGCAACCTCTTAAGGGGTCATTGTACTCATCATTATGAACAATTTTCACTATGGGACCAAAATTAAAATCGCGAAAAAAAAAATCTGCTGTTCCCTACATTTATGTTCTCATAATTATCTTGTCAAAATGTGGAACAGCTGATTTTTATTTTGCGATTTCTGGTTTGGTCCCATAGTGAAAGTAGTTCATAATGATCAGCACGCGAGTTCAACTCGCACTCGACCGGATTTTTTTTAACTAAGTAAGTACTATTTTATTTTGTACTTTTAAGTCTAGTAGGTATATTCATTTAATAAAAAAAAAACAACGAAGTTTTGTACTTGCCCGGTTTACTATAAGGAGCCACTAAAGAAATCAGCTATCCACCTCCTAGCTCCATCATTAGACCCACGACACCAAGTGCAATATATTGGACTCATCAAACCGAATTATATGACTTAAAACTCGAAGAGTTTACTAATAGCCACTTAAGAGTTCTAACTATCCACCTCCTAGCTCCATCATCAGACCCTCGACACCAAGTGTACTATATTGGACTCTTCAAACCGAATCATACGAGCCCAAATTCCAGGGGTTTACTAATACCACTAAAGAGTTCCACTATACACCTCCTGGCTCCATCACCAGACCCTCGACACCAAGTGCAATATATTGGACTCGTCAAACCGAATCATATGAGCTCAAACTCGAGAGGTTTACTAGTAACCATTGAAGAGTTCCACTATCCACTTCCTGGCTCAATCATCAGGCCCTCGAGACCAAGTGCAATATATTTGATTCGACAAACCAAATCATATGAGGTCAAACTTGAAAGGTTAACTAGTAGCCACTAAAGAGTTCCACTATCCATCTGCTGGCTCCATCATCAGACCCTCGAAACCAAATTGCAATATATTTGACTCGTCAAACCAAATCATATGAACCCAAACTCGAGGGGTTTACTAGAAGCCGCTGAAGAGTTCCACTATCCACCTTCTGGCTTCATAACCAGATCAGCTCCAAGAGATACTAAATTATTGTATTGTCATCGAACCTCGATAAATCTAAAAAGTTTGAATGAAACGTTTACCTGGGACAATTCCGAGGTTCAATTTCGAGAATGGGGTCAATCGTGGAATCCGGCTCCACTGGGCAGTGAACCGAAAAGCTACGCAATATCTTCTCATCTCACATACCGCAGTCGGGACCAGTGCGTGTTGCCAGTGATGACCTATGGAGCTGAAACGTAATAGCTCGCAATGGGCCTCATTAGAAGGCTGAAAGTCGCCCAAAGGGCAATGGTGCTGTGCTTAGAGTTTCCATGACGACGTGATCTAATCAGAAATTAAGAGATCGGCAGGAGAACTAAGGTAGCCAACATAACCCGAAGAATTGCCAAACTTATATGGCAGTGGGCAGGGCACATTGCTCGCAGAACAGATGGCCGATAGGCCTGGGGCCGAAACGTTCTGGAGTGGCAACCGCGTACCGGAAGAGGAAGAGGAACTGATAACTGGAAATCTCTGTTTCTATGAAAATCGGTCTAATTTGGCTGTAACACTATTTTTCAAAAATGTTCTTAACAAAATTTTTAGACCTTTGTATCTTTGAAATAAAGGAAATAAAATAATTAAATGTCGAATGAATCATCCCTCTGACGCACTATTTTGCTCATTGGAAACAGGCTACATGGTTCCCACAATAGCGCACTAGCTAAAACTGCCATCGGATTACGTCCTGTTTTAGGCTGAAAAATCCAGTTGTCTCCAACTGGCGGCAATTGGTTAAAATCTCCTACAGAAATAATAGATTTACCAGCAAATGGGATGTCTGTATGGAAAATTTTCTGTAATCTGCGATAAATATGATTTAATGTCCTACTTCCCAACATAGATATTTCATCTAAAATGATTAATTGAACTTTACATAGCTCACTGGCTAATGTGTTAGCAGTGCCTACCGACAATGCCGGCATAGTACTAGCGCACCGTGAAATCGGCAAACAGAATGCATCGCGGAAGGTACGAGAAGTGAAGGATGCCTCGCCTAAGTACACGTTGGGCGAGCTCGTTGAACGTGTACTGGGGCCTTAGTCGAACTAGCAGTAGCAATAAATTATCCCAAGAACTAACTTAACATTTTAGTTGCAAAACATATTTTCCCATACATTCCAACCGCAAATACAATATTGAGAGATTTACCATGTTATTTTAAGACCATAGACTTCTTATAGGTTTTCCTGTAATCTATGAGTAAAGAACTATTCTCTGTATTTTTTTCATAATTTTAGGCTCGGTAGTTTCGGAGATAAGGGGGGGGGAATGGTAAATTTTCATCTATTTTCGTAAATATCTCTAAAAACGTATATTAAATAATTATAAAAAATATATATTTGAGATCCTTGTAACAATTTCTTTCATTTGATATGTCACACGGTACAATTAGCAAAACTTTTTTTTAAATTTTCGTCTTTGCCCCACAAAAGTGAACCCCATATTAAAACTTATTTTATTTCCGTTACACGTCCGTGTTTGGGTCACAGAAATACATATGTGTACCAAATTTCAAGTTAATCGGTCCATTAGATTCGGAGCAAATTGGCTGTGACAGACGGACAGACAGACAGACACACGAGTGATCCTATAAGGGTTCCGTTTTTTACCTTTTGAGGTACGGAACCCTAAAAAAACACAAAAAAGACTGATATATTTATTAAAATTTCGGCCCGCATTGGCCGGACATCCTTGTGGTTCACGTGGACTCCTCATAACTCTTTTGCCATATTGCTACCGCGATGAGTCCTTAGATGTTACGGTTAATGTTTGAACACGTTTGAGCAACATAAGACTTATTTGAGAACGCCTAGTTTAGTTTGTTTTAATAACATATTGGACGCTATAGAATGATAGTAGACCATGGTCTGAACAACGTTTGTTCTAGCAAAACTGTGATTCAAATTTCACGTTGTATACAATGGTATATAAATTAAGTAGGTTTTGTGTACTAGCAGGAGTGTAACAATAAAAACAGTTACAGAAATGGGGCAAAAAATTTTTTTCGATCGTAGAGCACACTCTAATGCTTCGCATTACGAGTCGTGCAAAATTAAATTGTACGTACAATTCGCATACGAAGACGACTTTAATAGAGTTTAATACTTACGTTTTTTGTTGGTGTAAAAACGTAGGAGACTAAAATAAATCAGTGAGTTTTTCTCCTAGCCTGGGTGTTTAAGTGCTGCAAGAAAGGTATGTTTTCTTCTAGTTTATTGTGTGTTCTGCTTTTAAGTTAAGTAAGTGGTTGTATTTGCTGTAAAGATTTTTATATCGAATAAAAATAGTTTTAAGTGGTAACTCTTAAGTGAATCTTACTGCTTTATGTATTCCTGTGAATGAAAGCTTTGTCAGAGATAAAATGTATCCTATATCCTAACCTTGGTTATGGTCTACCCTTGTGTCAAATTTCATGAAAATCCGTTCAGCCATTTTAGTGCGAAAGCGTAACAAACAAACAAGCTCATTTTCGCATTTATAAGTTAGGAGAATATTGAAAGTTAGGATTAAGATTAACTTAATCCAACTTAATCCATAACTTAATCTTACTTTTAAAGCTGTACTAAAATTGTATGTGATTCTTTGTATTGTAATGTTACATATTATTACTTTGCATATTATAGTATAGAATCAAGTTCTTCTAACTTAACTTAAAAGACAGCTGTGCTACTAGGGAGATTGTTGCGCCACTTCTTCTCAGTTAAAGCACTAGGAAGAGGTGAAGGGCAGGCGTTTTGGGGGACTATCTTGTATAATTTTGGTGTTCAAATAGTGCTGGTTCTAAGCCAAATTAAAAAAAAAAACTACCTTTTTTTTGTTGAGGGTGGATGGAATCATGGGTCTGCATTTGATCGGCATAAAATATGACTATCTTCTAGCTAAAGCAGCAAAACAGTTGAAAAAAAAGACGTGTGTCACTCGGGGACTGCCGCGGTAAAGCTATTGCATAGCATTTTTTATCAACTTATGCAATTGTAAAATATTAACCCGAATCATAGTACAATGATACCTCAATGACCCGAATACAAGAAATAGCAATGGTGACATTGACAGGAACTGTTATTCACATTTACAGTTTTTAAAACTTGACACAACGTAATGGGAACATCAAACTAATAAAAAGGTTTTAATTTAACTATTAATAGTCAAGGATCATTCGTCTAAGTAAATTTGAACTTTGTTGTCAAACAGTTAAACATAATTTTCAATACAACACTCTCGTTAGGCGTTAGGTATTTTCGTTACGGAATTTCTGGATTCGGTCTCCACGGTCAAGACCCGCGATAGAAGCTATGCAATAGCTTAATATTTTCTTTATCTATTACTGAGCCCTCGCGACCCACAGGTTGAAAAACACTGTTCTAGACAGTAAACATTTTTCACTTGATTTTCTATCTGAAATCAGCGTCCCAAAACACATTAAACCACATCAGGTTACACGAAAAATTAAAAAAAAAACGAGCGAGCCGAGCGATGTGTGACAGCTGACATCTTGGCTGACAGTACCAACCTCTCGGAAAATGGGTTGGTACCATCTGACGGCCAACTCTAGCACCTCACGCGCTCATTTGTCAAATCAAATAGCGCGTGCTTCCCCGGCTTTCTGTTACACACTTCCGTCGCTTTTTACGATACCACAGATTGCAGGAATGCGAGTGGAAAGATATTACACATCAAAAACATGATCTATCATAATCAAAACTGGTCCTGTTTTTAAACTTTAAATACTAAGTTATAGACACTTAGACCTCTGGAAAGACCTAAAAACTTCCTTAAAACAAAAGTAATAATTCTCATAAAATTAATTAAAACTAGTCGGACAGTTATTTGAAATTTAACTGAAGGCAAGTTCCGCGGAGATGTCTTTCCCAGGATTCCGGTGTTAATCTCTTTAAATATTTAGTTGAGATTAATTTAAAACTTGATTTAAAGAAACTAGAAGTGACAATGAAACAACGAATTTAAGTCAAATTTAAGTCACGATTTAGAATACTGTGAAGTATATTAACAGCCACATACAGGTGTGTATTAACCGTCATCGATTCATTTATATAAAGGCAAATTACTAAACACTAGCCCCCTAACTAATAAACGTTGTATATCGCCTGTATAGTTACACAACGCTTTGTCTTCTTCTTTCGAATGTCAAATTACTGACGACTGAAAGAGAGAAGTCGGTGTGTAACTATACAGGCGATATACAACGTTTATTAGTAAGGGGGTAATAGTGCCTGCGAATATGCTTGCATTTAATTCTTTTTGGAACGAAGTTCTTTAACGCTGCTTGTGGTAGGAGCGCTTAACGTAACATGACAATTTCTACCAGTTTGGTAGAAATAGTCATGTTACGAAAAAGCGTTATGCCCCTCCATGCGACTTTCTTCAAAAAAAAGTGTGGATTTGGTCACAATGAAAATCTTAGATTACGGCTGCGAAGATATACATTTTTTTGTCTTGTTCATGGTTTTCCAAGGTGTTAAAGCAGATAGTGACGTTTAAGTTAAAATACGAGATGACCGCTGTAAAAAATTTCATATTTTTGTCATGGAGGTCGATTTCATAGTTTTCAAGGGTGCTAAAGTCGATAGTGAGGTTAAAATATAAATTCAAGATGGCGGTTACAAAAATATTGTTTTTGTTTGAAATCATACGTGAGAAGTAACTTTGTTCCTGATGGGGTCCCCGGACCACACACGTTTTTTTTTTTCATTGGCGAACGTTTATATACGAGTAATTAAGCAGGTTTGTACAGTCGATTTCGATTTGAAGTAGATTGAAAAAGATGTCGATTAGCCAAATGTTAATGTTCAGATATTATTATCCTGCTTGTAATTTCAGTAGCGTATCGGATTGTTTTCACTTCAATTATTATACAAAGAACAAAATAACACTGAGTACGCTGCTATTCATCATTTTGACATAAACCAAACTCAAACTCATTTATTTCAATTTAAACCATTTACAAGCACTTTTGAATTGTCAAGGAGTCACTCAGTCAAAAATATGAAGCTAGCCCATTTCAAAGCGTAGTAGGTACTTATGGAGAAGAACGGGCAAGAAACTCAATGGACACTCTTTTAAATTATAACTTCAGCATAATCAGTCTATAACGTTCCCATTGCTGGGACACAGGCCTCTTCTGTATCTGTGAGAGGTTATGGGCCGTAATCCACCACGTGGCCCAGTGCGGGCTTGGAAGATGTCACATGTTTTCGAATTTTTGGTTCTAGAACTTGACGGCTTCTATACGTTACTTTGTTTTCCTTCACCGTTTTTGAGAGCAGCGGTGATGACATAATTACGCAAAGTATTGTAGGCCTGCCTGGGTTTGAACCCATGATCTACAACTCGCAAGTCAAGGCTATTACCACTGAGCCACCACTGCTTCGTCATAACCTTACCATTGCTTTAATTACCCACAGAACTCCAAAGAAAACAGGCTTTGTAATCCAAGTCATTCACCTATCCTATCTCATATCTCTAGGCAGATTAAAATTAAGCAACTCATTAAATTTAATCCCAAAATGGATACGCCAGAGATAATAGATACATGTAATAAGAGTAATGAATTAACTGCTACTTACTTGTAAGGCTATGAATCTTTGATAATATCGCTAAGCGTTAGGCTTACTTAGTTGTAATTTACAATAGGATTATGGGAGAGAGAGATGGATTATTTATTATTGTAAGTAAACTCTGGGTGCAATTGGAAAATTAAGTAATCTTCATCATTATTACACACGTAGGTATATAGTAATCCTCAGTTTATTACATTGTTTAGATGAATTATCATTTACCAAATTCACTTCTGGAGATAAGTGATATAAATATATTTAAAACAATATAAAACATTGCTGCTAAAAAAAGCGTATTACTCTGTCACTGAATATTTACAGGACAAACTTATTTATATAATGTTACTCCATACGATATTTTAAATAATATCTTTTATTGTTAAATTTTAGTTTCATAGATACCTGTGTATTTGTAAATTTGCATGCCTTAAGGTAGGATATGGCTAATGGACACTATTGTTTATATAACACCTTTTATTTTGTACCCATATTCACAAATAAATAAATGATTATGAAAAATGATTATGATTATTTATTTATTTATTTACTACTTAATGCACAGAAATGTACAGAGGCGGACTTAATGCCATAGGCATTTTCTACCAGTCAACCTTTGGGTGATGCAGAGACAAACTGTGGTAGGTGCAATTGCGAAAAATTGAGGAATAAAAATAATATTATAATTTTTTTTTTTTTTTTTTTTTATTCTTTTGAATTTGTCACTATGCTATGCTTGAGGGCTTTGCTTTGATCCGCAGGGGAATGAAGATAGCCGACATAGCCCGAAGAATTGCTACACTTAAGTGGCAATGGGCACGGCATATTGCTCGCAGAACAGATGGCCGATGGGGACGAAAGGTTCTGGAGTGGCGACCACGTACCGGAAGACGTAGCGTTGGAAGGCCTCCCACAAGGTAAACCAATGACCTTGTGAAAGCCGCAGGAATCTGCTAGATGCGGGAAGCACAGAACCGTTCAAAGTGGTGATGCTTGGGGGAGGCCTATGTCCAGCAGTGGAGGCTAGTGCTATTTGTACTGCTCTCTAGAACAATAAAGTTTTCATTTACTTATAAATTATATTTAGTGATACGTATTCCCCATTTTTTTGTGAAAAAAAAATAAGTCGCTAAGTCCGATAATTCATTATACCTAATAATACTGTATTTGAAATAAAATTAGACATTTAACTAAACCTTTTTTACAGTCCCATCAACCGATTTTGACTTCTATTGCGTTGGTGGCATGACAAATGGCAGCTGCAGTAAACAGTTGGTATTGTAACCACTTTATTGCTTTTAATGCCTTCCTTCTTTATCCTTAAGCCTACGTTATAGAAGTCAGAATCGGTTTAACGGACTGTAAGCAAGTTTTTTTAAATTATCTAATCTTTTTTCAAATGGAGTACGAACCCAAGCAGGTGCTTTACATTGTGTAAATAATTTCATCACCACTGCTCTCAAAACGGTGAAGGAAAACATCGTGAGGAAACCGGCATGTCTTAGAGCCAAATATTCGAAGATATTATGTGACATCTACCAACCCGCACTGGGCCCGCGTGGTGGATTACAGCCCACTCCCTCCCACATAGAGGAGGCCTGTGTCCCAGCAGTGGGAGCATTCATTCAGACATTTCAGTAAAAAAAAAACACTAATTTGAATACTAATAATATACGATTAGGAGTTGTTGATATCAGAGTTTTCAACACGCTCGTAAAATCGATTGTAATTGCAATATTTATATAATCTCCCTCACCTCTCACCTATTTGTGTACAAATTATCCACCTCCCTTTTACTCACTACTACACTCATAACAGAAATCTACCGAGACATTCCACCCGGAAAACTACAAAACGCCATTCGAACACCACCACGAAGGCCAATTCTCGTACTCAAACAAACGTTCACATTCTAGTCGCAGTCTGTCAAACTTGTCAAATATATTGGTAAATAGATTGTATTTTTGACAGATTGCGAATGTGATGCGAATGCGAACGTTCTTAAAAATTACGGGAATTGCCCGTCAGATTTATTTTCCCATTGTTGACATACCTTTCGCAGTTTTGAATTTTCATTCCGACACTGAACAACAAAGCCAGTCACAATACGTCCACGATTCGACCTCAAAGGTAGCTAAGGCCAGGCGAGCTCTATTTTGTTAGGCCCCCGTCACACACCCGCCCCAATTTATGGGACATACTGTGTCCAGTTGAAATCACAAGGGTGTGTATGTGGCAATATGCAGACCTTTATGTGTCTCACCGCTGTTGAATTTATGTCGCCCTGGTATTTCTACACCTGTAAATTTAACAGAGGTAACTATGTATAATTTAGTCTGTATGTAATCTGCAATAATAATATGTTAAAGGCGTGAGTGAGTCTGTCTATTTCTCATAGATTTTTATGAGTATTTTATTAAATTGTTTTCTTTTATCTATCTTTCCTGGTGTTTAAGCGATGTTTATTATTATCATCTGCTTATCCTTTTCCCAACTATGTAGGGGTCGGCTTCCAGTCTAACCGGATGCAGCTGAATACCAATATTTTACACTAGTAGTGCCCTGCCCGTAAGAATATCGGGATAAAAATATATTTTGTCCTAACCCAGATCATGGTCTACCAATGTGCCAAATTTTATCCAAATCCCTTTCGCCGTTTTAGCGTGATAGCGTAACAAACAAACATACAAAAAAACAAATATTTTCGCGCGACAGCACGACGCGACTCTAACAAAACAATTTCTAAAAAAACTTCACGGTAGAAGAATTACCGGTGTGGCGACGCGCGACAAGTCGCGCTGGTCTGCACGAGCCTAAATACGATACCCCTTGGTCATCTGACCATTATTTTTAAATGCATAAATAATAAAACTATAGTGAAATACTTAAGTCACCTTGTACGCCACTCACAAAGAGTGACAGGGTTGATTTTAATCAGAATCCATTTTCTTAGAAGCTCGTTTTATTCAAGGTCCTTTTAAAAGTATTACTACTGAGCTTTACCTTTTTAATATAAATATATGGCGTATTTTTTTCCTCTACAATATCCATCAAAACAAAGATATTTGGCCTTAAGACATTTCTTCGAAGGATCAATATTTAAGCCTGTTGGCCAGCGTCGTGTGTGGTTGGATTTGTGTTGTTCAAAAGATAAGCAAAAAAAACCCTTTTGTTTTACAAAAAAATAATTGGTCATCTTTTCTTGTATTTTACAACATAATACATTAGTATACAAACGCAATACATTCTCTAAATGATGGTGAAAAACCGCATCAAAATCTATGGTATAGTTTGAAAGATTAGTTCTTTGAAGCCGAGGCACACATGTGCGTGAGTCCATCTATGCCTGGGTGCGGCCAAGGCTTGTATAGTACTTTTCTCAAATAATGCGCGGAAATTCAAACTAAGTAATCCTACTCATATTATAAATTATGTGAAAGTTAGTGTGTTTCTGTGTTTGTTGCTCAATTACGCAAAAACGGCTGAACGAATTTGGATTTGGCACACAGATAGTTTATAACCTGGATTAACATCTAAAAATCTTTAGTAAGTTACGTTCTTGGTTCCCATGTGTCGAAGTTAAAAGTCCCTTCCGTTTTTACATTACACGACAGATAATAATATGGATTTCCATACTAACATTGCCGGCCGCCTGTTTGCATGTTTTTGACTTGGACAGCAATTTCAACCTGTCTCGAAGAAGGTTGTCAAAATAATGCACTCGAAGTTCCAAGCGTGTTTGAGAAAAAGTCTTTTCTGAAAACAGAAACAAAAACGCATCTGAACTTATCTAGAAGTAAAAATTCTTTGTGTTCCATTTATTCCAAGAGATTTCTTGAATCCAGTCTTTGCATCATTTTCACTGTTCCTATATTTACCCGAACTTTGCCATCTGAACATAAGTCCTGAGTTTATAAGTTTTCTATAAGAGGCACTGGGTTTTAATCCTAGTTATATTCACAGAGCACGGAATTGGCGTGCCAGAGACTAGACACGACAGTACATACTATAAAATTGGTGGCGTCGAAATGCGTTGAGTGCAAAACTTCTACCACAGACCGCCTTCAAAGCCGTCAGTTCTATATGTCATTAGTGTGAGTAAACGGTCACATGCATGTTTTGTATGGAATTCCGTGGCCGCCGAGACGTAACGTCTCTATGCTCTATGGTCCTTTTACTTGGTTCCTTACTATGTATTAAGTTCCTCGCTAAGTTTTGCAGTTTAAAGACAAAGTTTGTTCTACTTATAGTCGTGAAGACCTTGTGTGTTCTTAGTTTTATCAATTCCGTATAAGAAATGTATGAGCGAAACATGCATTTCTGTTTTTTTTTATGAGAAAATTATGTTTTATATGTACATTATTCCCCAGTACATTATGGGCGAGATCGAGGTTCTCCAACTAACGAAATAACAGCTGCGCTCAGTCACAGCAGCTGTAACTGGCCATGGGTCATTTAATAAAAACCTCTATGTCATATAAGGAGTCACAGACAGTCCGCTGTGCAGAGCCTGCATGGAGGACGACGAGACAGCGGCTCATGTGCTGTTAAACTGCCCGGTGGTCGCCGCTTACAGGGCAAAGTACTTCGGTAACCCAGGTACCCTACGTGAGATCGTCAGTGACACCAAGGTGTTGCTGGCCTTCTTTGAGGAGCTGGGGTGGATCGAATAACCAATTTTCCCACCCATACGCAAAATACGCGCTTTGTGGAGTTGCGGATACCAGCCCGTTTTACGTATTACCTATGGGTGAGACCGTAGCTAACGTATACTTTATTTTATTGTATGTTTGATTTGCGTGCATTTTTCGTTGGCCGAGCGCACTCAATTCGCCCATCGTGTATTTAGGGGCTGTAAATGTAGTCGTAGTAAATGCTTTGCTGTTAATTTCAAAGACCTCTGGCATATAAACAATAGATAATTACTCAGACTAGTTTTCAATTTGAATTATAGCACAGGCTATTCCAATATATATTTTAGACCACGTCTCAAGGCGAGGCATGAAATATGAGGTAAAGCAAAATAAGGTTTAAGATATCAATTTATACAGATATAACTAAATATCAACCAAATTGTTTGATAAGTACCGACAGCGATTTAATATACATTTTGCTTTATTCAACGCACATTATCGCCTCAATATTCCAATAATTTTCACTCCCAATATTCAACTATTCCATTCCAACTAATACATACATCCCTTTCAAAACAATAGTCGGAATGAATAGCATTGTGGAGGGCTTAATTTCAAGCCCACAATGGACTGTCCTAACTAATGGGGGACGCCTCGTTATTCTTCGGTGGAGGTGCTATGATTTTAAACGAACTTAATCTGTTAAGGGTACCGTAAATTATCAGTTTTACTGTCAGTTTCGCCTTGCTTCTTAAAGATCCGTACCGTGTGTGGAAGGGTGAAACTAGACTACCAGCGATTGACTGCGTCTGAAAATATTTTATTTTATTAGGATTTCTAACAAAGAATACACCTTACATGCTATAATATAAAGACAAGAACAACAATCTATGTGCGCCCTCAATTATAGGAGACCACATCATGCAATAAAAAGAAGCAAACAGTATATTAAATGGAAGTAGCCCTGATAGTTAAAAATTATATAGTATTATGATTATACTAGTACATTATTAAATATGGGAATCGGAATTTAAATTGAAAAAAAAAAGATTAAAAAGCAAAAAGCAACGAACACATATTAGAAAAAATTGCACTTACAAAAAAATTGCGAATAATGCATTACTAGGCAGGCTGTTCAACACTTACATAATTATCATCTATCGTTTAATTGCGTACGGATTAGTGACTTATATTTACCCAGGTTATTAGAAAAGACGTCTATGTCTTCTAATGAGCATGATAAGGCATTGTACAATATGACATGTAACCTCATTTAAACATCACATTGTCAACTATCAACCGCAAGTTAGACTACCGTCGATTGACTTCGCCTGAAAATGTGACATGTAACCTCATTTAAACATCACTTTGTCAACAATCAACCGCAAGTTAGACTGCCGTCGATTGACTTCACCTGAAAATGTGACATGTAACCTCATTTAAACATCACATTGTCAACTATCAACCGCAAGTTAGACTACCGTCGATTGACTTCGCCTGAAAATGTGACATGTAACCTCATTTAAACATCACATTGTCAACTATCAACCGCAAGTTAGACTGCCGTCGATTGACTTCACCTGAAAATGTGACATGTAACCTCATTTAAACATCACATTGTCAACTATCAACCGCAAGTTAGACTACCGTCGATTGACTTCGCCTGAAAATGTGACATGTAACCTCATTTAAACATCACTTTGTCAACAATCAACCGCAAGTTAGACTGCTGTCGATTGACTTCACCTGAAAATGTGACATGTAACCTCATTTAAACATCACTTTGTCAACTATCAGCCGCAAGTTAGACTGCCGTCGATTGACTTCGCCTGGAAATATGACATGTAACCTCATTTTATTACATCACATATCAACAACAATCAACCACAAGCTAGTTCTTTGCACCTTGAGGCTTACTGCATACGGTGGCTTCGAGAGCTGGCTAACAAGTTGAAGCGTAACGTTTAAACTGATGAAATGAAACTGTTTCATTCAGATGGGTATGTGCAAGGATATGGCCAGGCAAACTGACACAGGTTAGCCTGAACAATTTGGCCTCAAACTGAACAGCCTCACTGTTTCGTGTATAAACGTGCACGTATCCGATCAATTCAAACTGACAGTTCGCGTGTTCAGTTTGTCCTCTCCGTGTGTAGTGGTTTCAGAGTTCGGTTACAAATTAATGGAGGGGTGAGTAGGTATTTGTTTGTTTGTTTTGGGGATGAATTCTAATTGGATGCGAGGTGTGGCGCACATTATCTTAAGTATATGCTTTTGTTGATAATTTCAGATAGCGTGAGTAGAATAGGCATTGTCATTATTACATAATCAGTATTTGTGTCGTTCGGAGTTCGGGGAATATGTGTGTTATATTTGAAATTACTTGGAATTCTCTAAGTTATCAAAACATTGTTTACACCCGTTAACAATGTTTTGATTAAGATTATTTTGATCATAGTGCGAATTCGTGTTTAGTTAGATAATAGGGTTGCAACTTTAATTCTTTATTTCAATTTCAGTATGAAAACATATTAGGAAGCATAGAATCAAGGGAATGGCAACAGTCAACTCCACTATTGATAATAGTGGAGTTGACTACATACCTTACACAAAACTTTGATTAAATAATTTTTCTGTTACATAGTATAAAACAAGTCGGTTTTCGTGTATATCTTTCAACATCATAATTATGTGTTATTTATTTTAGTAAGTTTTTTTTTAAATTATTTATCATATATAAGATAAGAGAGTATCATATCACCCGTCATCGCCGTCGTTCTATGTTAAATACTGGTATTCAGCTGCATCCTGATAAACTGGAAGCTGACCCTAACATAGTTGGAAAGAGGCTAGGCGGATGATAATGCAAGACTATTTATTCCGGCAGGATAATAAAATATGTAGAATACATTAATATTTAACTTAGATATATCACATAAATCTCTATGTTTGGACATATTATTAGAGCCTTTAGATTCGGGTATTTAGTTATACACTAAAAAAAACAATAGTATTGACACCAAATGTTACAAAGATGAAACTACTAATTTCACAATTTTATATTACCAATTAGGTAACGGAGACGGTAGGTAACGATGATCGTCGAACCCGACTTGGCTGGGCAGTGTTTGGGAAGCTATGCAAAACCTTCTCGTTTCACATACCGCAGTGTCTCAACACGAAAGTCTTTGACCAGTGCGTGTTGCTATAGTGCAAAAAGTAGACTATAGTGATGACCTATGGCACTGAAACATGTTTGCTCACAATGTGTCTCATTAGAAGGGTGAAAGTCACTCATAGGACAATGGAGAGGGCTAGGTTTGAAGTTTCCCTACGTGATCGAATCAGAAATGAAGAGATCCGTATGAAAACCAAAGCAACCGCCACAGCCCGAAGAATTGTCAAACTTAAGTGACACATTGCTCGCAGAACAGACGGCCAAACGGGGCCAAAAAGTGCAGGTGTGGCGACCGCGTACAGTCCCTACCCAACATTGTCTGACCCCCCAGTATGTAGGTGCGACGCGGCGACGCTCGGAACTAATTGCTAAGTCCCGCCCCATTTAAATAAAATATCATCTGTTAAGCCATTTTAATCATTATCTTGTTGTCGTTAAGGTTGAATGGCTTATTAAGAAGTATTATGTTTTGTGTAAACACTGCTACTATCTAATCGTTAATTTCGCATGTATTCAAAAGGTTATTGTGGCCTCGCGGTGGGACGCTGGATTGGTGACGAACAGTGTGTGGGTTCAAAATCAACATCCGCATATTAACAATTTGTTTTTTAAATGTTTTCATTTATGATTTCTATAATATTTCTTGCATTAATATATAACGGCCAATATAATTTTCGCCTAACAAACTTATCTTGTAAACAGGTGGGTAGATAAAAAATATTTAAGTCCATAGAACTTACAATTACCAAGGATGAGTAGATTACGAAGTAAAACATATTTACTTTGTGCGGTAGATCGATACTAAAAATGATCTAAGTGACACTGGTCAGTCTACGCCTAATAGCAGTGACCACGCACAAACATTTTGTAAAACGTTGGACGTGAATCGTGAAAAGTAACATCAAAATTAAATCATTTTACTGAATTTGTTGGAAGTAACCAAAGCGTCATGTCGCAACTCAGTGATATATACTAAATATAAAATTATATTTTTACATGAGCAGATTGTTGGAATCAAAGAGATTGATCGCAGACTTAATATAGCGGTAAGTGTTTTAATATTTTATTTTACCGTTAAAATTGTCTAAATACAAACAGATTTTTTTCTAGACGAGTAATAAGTATTTCTTACAACCGTGTATTTGGCTAGTTTTCCATTACACTCACTCCTTACAAGTCTGCATGCTTCCAAAAATGTTAATAAGCTTTTTTTTTTGTTTTAGTGAAATACGGTCAGGTCATGGCTAAGACGTTATGGAGACACTGGAAATATTCAGCGAAATTGTCCAGGTGCAAAACCCATGATGTATAGTCCCGAATCCGAACGCCACCAGACTTGTTGCAAGCCATGTTCAAAGTCCATTTATGCCTATTCGCTGCTCAAGAAGGTTTAGGTAACAGTTATTAACTGGCCATCTAAAAGTCCCGATTTGAATCCCATAGAAAACCTATGGAGTTAAATAGTTTTAAATTGGGACACATCCGAAGTGCGAACTAGAAACAATTTGGCTGAGAAGCTGAGATCGTGTCTTCGACATGGGAATACATGAGAGGAAAAGATTTGTTTTGGAACATGGTGTGCGGTATGCGTAGCCTAGCCGCTTACAGCAAGTAATAGAAGGCGATGGTGCGCCACTCCGCTATTATCTTATCTATCTACATAAGTATTATTTTATAAACACAATAAGTAAGTAAATGCTCAATTCAATTAATGCTAAACCATTAAAATGTTACAGATTCTGTTGTGATATTATTGTTATAAATGGAAATCCATTTTTCTATTTAATAACATGTTGATTCACTACATAACTATAGCTATAAAACTGTAAAACATTTCACAAATTAATCAATCTTCTCGTTAAGTAACAAACTTCGAAGCATTACCATACTTTAAATAAAAAATGTTTATTAAATGGTTAGGTTTGAATATGATACTATACAATGTATAATTATTAATTTTCAACTATGAGCATTTACTTACTTTAAGTATATTTTAATGTAATATTAAAGATTGTTTCATTACTTGCATTGATTTTGTTTTATTCCTATACAAACTGCCCAAATGACAACACATTTTTATCGTCTTAGTTCTTTAAAGAAAAGTAAAAAAATACAATTAAAAAAGTAGTAGTATGATTATGCCGGTTTCGAACCCAGACAACGACGTATAATAATAATCAGTCAACCTTAATCACCATGAGACCAATCCAACTCATATTATGTGTCTTCAAATTAGATGTTAGTTGTGATGCTAGACGCAATATTCTATAGAATTTGAACCATATAATAAATACAATAAAGTTCATTATCGCAGAATCACAAACGGAATTGGCTATTAAGCGTAGACAGCTAAATGTAGTGTTATTGACGCGCGATATGTTTTTTTTTAATCCACCCTCACCTTGGTTACTTTTAGTAGTTGTGTTTCATTTTAATACTCACTAGCCTTTAAACCTTAACGCCAACAAGATAATAATTAAAATAGCTTAACACCATGATTATCGAAATGTTCGAAGGAGTACCTATTCCAATTTGCGATAAGGTTCAAATTCGCTATTATTCAAAGGGGGTTAGATAATGTTGGCCACAGACTGTACCAGAAGACTTAGCGTTGGAATGCCTTCGTCAAGGTGGACCGATGACTTTGTGAAGACCGCAGGAATCCGCCCGATGCAAGAAGCAAAGAACCAGTCGAAGTGGTGAAGCTTGGGGGAGACCTATATCCAGCAGTGGACGTCTTTTGGTTGGAATGAATGAATGAACGGTGACAACAATGGATTAATTAATGATAATAAAATAAGAAATATATAGAAAGAGTGTAGTGTGCCACATTTCAGTAAGATAAAGGTAACGACCGACCCCATATGTGCCGAGCTAGCCTACGGGCTTAAGTCGGGACAAAGAAAATACCAGTAAGTCAATGGAGAGAAAATTGGATGAGAAAACGATAACAATTGAATTCTGTTCTACAGTGAAAGCGTAAATTGTGCAGACTGGATTTAGTGCTGCCTATTCTTTTGATTTTGTGCTACCTTTACTGCTGTGACAGTTAATATCGCGTTGATAAAGAAATGTGCAGTTATGAGGAATTTAAGTAAGTTGAAATACAAGTAAATAAGACCGTCCACTGTGTTAATTGCTAACCAAGAAATGTGTTTTACATTCAAAAAAGTGCCACAAACTTTATGATAACATTAATTATTTCACTGCCCATTTGCTTCGAATCTACTGGCCGATTAAGTTAAAATTTTATACACATAATATTATGAATTACAGAAAATTGTTCTTTACGTAAGTAGGACTTATTTCAGCAGTGGATGTCTTGTGCGAAAGTATCAGTTTGGCTGAAATGATGACGTAAGTAAGTTTTCATAAAATGACAATATCTCAATATATTAGGCGTACAAACTAATATTTGCAGTTTGAATGTATGGGGAATTTGTTTTTCAACTACAAAGTTAAGTTTGCGCTTCAATCTGGGATTGGAAATTCCGGCAGCTGAGTACACAGCATTAAGATGAAACCCTCAGGGCGCGCGGCCAACGTAGGCGCGGGCTTGCGGTCGAAGAGCAATGGGTAGCTCGCCGTCCGATAAGGACCAGGCCCGGGTCGACGGCGCGTTGTGTTCCACGCGCGCCTCAAAGCGATGTCAGCACACCTGACGGGGTCTGCTAGGACCGATGCCTGCCGGGGTTGCGGAAAAATCCTAAGGGGAGACCGTAGCTCCCGGCAACGTACAGGCAACTGAAGGAACACGGGTGGGTTTTAGTCAGTAAGAGAAGTTAGAAGTTATTATTAATGATTTCCCACCCAAGAAAAAATAAAGGTGCGAGTTTTACTCGCAACTGTCCGTTTTTTTTTTTGCAAACATTGCCTTCTTTGTGTCTTCTTACAATGTGATATTCTCATCGACAAATTTTATTGCACCTTCTGTATGTATTTTAACATGGTCAACAATTGCCCTTGTAGCCAACTGCGTGTTAACTTTTTATGTGTTATGGCGGAAATGTGACCCTTTCGCTAACAATATCAGACGCCATGTCTCTTTATGACTATACCGGATATTGTTTTTGCAATGATCAAAATTGCTCATGAAATTGGAAGTTTTGTCTCTTTAAACAATATTTTTTTTCTAACTGAACAGACATCTTGCTGCTGCTGAGGAGTGTGTTGCGCCACTTCTTCTTTCCAGCTAAAGCGTTAGGAAGTGGTAAAAGGTGGGCGTTTTGGGGGACTGTCTTATGTAATTTTGACGTTCATAAAGTGCTGATTCTCAGCCTAGTTTAAATAAATGACTTTTGAATTTGAATTTGAGTTTTTACGACTAGTGACACAGAAATGTAAGCACCAAAATAATATTTGTGTACGGGCAGTTTGTTTGTGTACACTGAGATGTAAATACGTAGATTTTTGATGGGTACGAATCACACGGAATGTTTACAGGGAATAAAATTACTGTTTTGTGTCCATTATAGATTGACCGATTTATTAGAAAAAACATTAAATATATAAGCCGCAATAAGATGGTTATAGCCGTGATATACTTATATCCCTAGGGATATAGCTATGTACCGTAATATATTTCAATTGAACGAATCCCACCTCAATCAAATTACATGGCCTTGTACTATATAATATATATAATATACAATACTAAGTACAGTAATATAAATTTGCAAAAATGCTAAATATGTAACACTCTCGCAAAACACACGCTTCGTTACATACGTCAACAGCATCCACTGAAACTGAATTAACTTCATAAAATGTATTTTATTTTCAAACTGCACAACGGAACTGAAAATAACCTACCTATGCTTTTTCAAATGAATATTTTTTTTAATATAAAGTTATGATTGCATGTTTAAGCAAGTATAAACTTTTGATTGAACGCCATAAAGTGTTTTAAAAATAAACAATGTTTTGTCATTCAAAATGGGGAGAAATATTTATGGGTTAAGCCAATTCTGTGCTCCGTAAAAGATACATCTTCCCGCTTCGCCCGTGGCCTTCTTTTCCTATAGTATTTTATCTCACGAAACGACGCCCGCTTTACTTGTGGTAACCAAGGGTGCAAACACGCTGTGAATGTGTGCGTGAAGACTATAGTAGCGTCAGCAAATAAACATAACACACGCACCTTCGACTTCGCCCGTATCTCGGACGGTACCGAGAGCTCCTGCGCTTAGACACACATTTACGTGTTTCCTGGTTACCACAAGTAAAGCGCGCGTCGATTTGTGAGACAAAAATATTATATAGTAAAAGACGAAGGAAAGAAAGAAGGGATTTATTACTAAATTAGATAAACTATTATAATGATATAAGTTATTTTTTAACCGACTTCAAAAAAAGGAGGAGGTTCTCAATTCGTCGGAATGTTTTTTTTTTTTTTTTTTTTTTTTTTTTTTTTTTTTTTATGTATGTTCCCCGATTTCTCGAAGACGGCTGGACCGATTTCGAAAATTCTTTTTTTGTTTGCAAGGGTATACTTTCTAGTTGGTCCCATTCTCATCAAGTCAGGATTGGATGATGGAATCCTGGAGAAGTCGAGGGAACTCTTGAAATATTATAGGCACACCTATAGCGATTTAGGTATTTTTTATAGTAACTCATGAATTTGCTCTCGGAAAGCACCATTTAGTGAAGTGGAACTGATGATGAAGACCACAGATGGCCACCGGAACTACTCAATAATACGTATTTCACGGGTTGCGAACTTGCGATTCGATTACATTAATATGGTTGCCAAGCAATTTATGCCCGTCACAATGCATAGGGTGAAGAGGAGCTGATGGCGAAGTATCAGAAGAACTCCTCAACAATGAACGTCCCTGCATCGGGAAAAGCAATATTTAGTAAAAGGTGATGAGCAGTTGATATTAGGCTATTGTAACTTAGATTAATTACAAACCGACCCACTAAAAAGCGAGAAAAAAAAACTTTTTCACCAAAAAAACAACCGACTTCCACTATAAAGTGAAAAATAACTAAAATTTCGGAAGTCGGTGGCGTATAACGAATATCCGTGTCTTTGGTTTTGTATTTTGTTTTTGCCACCGACTTCCGAAATTTTAGTTATTTTTCACTTTATAGTGGAAGTCGGTTGTTTTTTTGGTGAAAAAGTTTTTTTTGTTAATACTAAACTCCTTAAGGGGTCATTGTACTCATCATTATGAAGAACTTTCACTACGGGACCAACGCTGAAATCACGAAAAAAAATCAACTGTTCCCTACATTTATGTTCGCATATCTCGTCAAAATGTAGGGAACAGCTGATTTTCCTTTCTCAATTCACTACGTGTTTAACTAAATAGATTTAGTGCTCAGGGAAACGACGCCGTAACCGCGTCGCCACCGCGGCGCCGGCGCTCTGTCCGCTTGATTTGCCATATCACTTATAAAGCGCGTGCAATTGCGCAAGCGGCCGGCGATGGTGCAATTGTGCGAGCGGCCGGCTAGCGGTGTAGTGCTGATGTAGCAGCGGCGCGGCAGCGGGCTAGCAACGTCGCATAAACACAGCTTAGAGGCGTAAAGACGACGCGGTGGATGGCGGCGCGGCGACGGCGTCGTGTGATGCATCATAATTATTTTAATAGTGTTGATTTCCTTCCACAATTGCTTATTAAAACATTTCCATAAATCTACAGCAATTCAACAAAAACAACACGACCTCAACACAAAAATTCAGTCATTAAATTCCGAATTAAAAGTACTAAGTATTGTTCGCAACTGAACGGGCGTCACGTAGGAAAAGTTATGGCATTCCGGTGGCGTGAGCTCTGCCAAGCGGAAATATTTTCTGTTTCAATTCCATCGAAAATTGTTTATATTCCATTGTTTTGTTTTACCACTGTTCTTGATTGTTTGAACAAACTTCTGTATTTTGTTTTCGTGAGGTAGCATTTTTGAAATTATTATGCTTGGAATGCTACGTTCTAAGCATAATTTATGAAAGTTTTGGAGGTTGCTTGAGCATTATTTGAATGTCTAAGATTTCCTTTGATTTTAGTTCTAAAGAAGCATCTTATTCATCTGCTCCAGTATTACCTAGAACGAGTTTGGAACTATGACTCGACTGAATTCAAGAATCTTTTCATGAAAGTATTGACTAATGTAAAATTTCTGGCATTCTTGAAGAGACTTTTCTGTAATCGTTAATCTGCATTGAGCAAGCATGCAATGCTCGTGCCTTCTCTGTATGAGAAGAGGCCTTTGCTCTATATTATTATAGGACAATAATTGAAATTGTTTACTTATAAAATTCATTGAAAAATCTTTTTTATACAAGATGCCAGGGACATCGACGCTAAAACTGATACCATGGATTTAGTACATGATTCATGTTATTTAAAAAAAAACAGCTGTTCCGTACATTTTGACCGCGTAGGTGCACTTTTCTATGAAACAGCAGATTTTATTTTTAATAACCTAGGAAAAATTTCAAAATTTCAGGGGAGTTCAGAATCATGTACTGAATCCATGGTAACAGTTATCGCGTCGATGTCCCTGCCACCTTCTATAGGTAGGTACATAATTCTTCCGCACGTCTGTAAGTATGTCACTGAATTCCTCCTAAACGGCTGGACAGATTTTGATTAAAAAAATTGTGTGTATTTGAGTAGGTCCCTGGATGGTTTAGATTCACAATTGGGGGCGATAGGTGGCGCTGCAATCGAGTTCCAGGAAACAGGACAACGTCTGTCTGCTCAGCTAGTATTACAATATAATTTATGCCTGCATCAGTAGATATGACAAGCATAGGATATCTTGATAACGATCTCTAATTGAATTCGCCTGTCAATCAAACCTATATCATCTTGGGTCAGGGTAATATTAAGGATAAAGCTTGTGAAGATTCCACTGAGTTAGAACATAAAAGAATAATGTAGAATCTAATCATACTGCCTCGTTGGTTAAGTGGTCGCAAGCGCTACTGTTGAGGATGTGATACTGGGTTCTTCTCTCGGCTGCGCCACAACAACCTGGCCTCTACCATCCTGCCATTCGCATCCAGTCTGTCCCAGCTAGCTTAGGAGCGTCCCACACTACACTTGCTGATACACTGCCGCAACTCTACAACTCATCTGCTCCAAAAATCTTCAAATTTTTCTTGATATAAATATTATAACCATCAAAATAAGTGCAATTACTGAAAGGAATTCTTTGCATCTCAAAATGGCAATCCCAAAGAATCAATACATAACAAACCTCTTCTAAACTCTTTAATCCAAGCACCCAAATCACTATTCCAGATCAGTTTACTTAAAACTCAACTGTCCCTAAAACAAACAGAGAAATCAGTTTACCCTCCATTTTGATGCACATGTCCTTCGACAAACATAATTATAGTAACTCAAACATACCGGATTTGCCTGCGACAGATTTAATACCTTGCACAAACTTCCAGAAGCTACCAATACGAGGATTTTGCGCCTTATGCTCTTAGGAAAGGAATGAAAAATGGTTTGAACAAAAGGCTTTTTAACGCTTGAACGCTTCACTGCGTGGAACGTTTGAGTTTGAATTTTCGCAAATATTAATGCGGTTTCTATTCCTAGATAGTTTGCTTGCTTGCAAAGCAAATAACTATAATCGTTTGGTTGGTAAGTATGCTATCTTCAACCCTGGTACTGCTTTTCATTGTGAGAATAAGTAATTTGAAAATAAAACTTGTGCACGCCTCGCAACGGTTCAGCGTGTGAGAGTGTTCTTCTCTCGATAAGTCACCTTATTTAACATAAAATCGTTTCTACTCTCTCAATTATACATACATGGAATTCATATTAGCAGGGAAGTTCTAGAGAACTGGAGACTTGACTTTCTAAGATGTACCTTGATTATACATATAACAAAAAATGAACTCAAACTCAAAGCATTTATTTCAATTAAACCATTTACAGGCACTTTTGAGTTGTCAAAGAGTCGGTCAGTTAGTCAGAAAGTTGAAGCTAATTGCCCAGTCCAAAAAGTAGATCTCTGTGGAGAAGAACGGGCAAGAAAATCCCAGGACACTCTTTTAAATAAAGATATTTCAAAATCCTGGGTACATTATTCTTGCTGCTTCTAAATGTGAGAACAATTTAAGTTATAAAATAAGCTTTGGCGGAAAAGAGATGACCAGTCTCAACTGACGGCGCCCGTTCACGAACATGACGCGTGGATCAGCACCATCCAGCTCAACCATTTTGTAAGGAACCGAATGATCCAACACACTCGCCACCATCAGCGAGACATTTAAGTAAGCATGACAAACTCAACTGCCATGCTCTTTCAAGTCAATATAAAACATAATTTAACGTGTAGTGCTTTCCGTTGGAAAGTGTGTCTGTTTGTCGTCACGATTCACGTCGTTGCATAAATTGAAATCTAAATCATCTTCTATAAGTTTTTTTTCTATAGCCCTATTGATTTACGATATCAAACTCATAACCGTTCAAAATATATTAACACAAATCTTTCTTAAATGTTTTTCCGTAAAATTTATATCGTCAACATGTTTCTGTCTGTGAGGCGTGAATTTTGGATTTTCCAAATTTAACAAAAATGGGATTGCAATGGAAATACGATAATTTATCGTTTGAACGAGGTATTGAGTTTGTTGAAGTAGGTGTATTTGTCAATGAAGGTGAGAGAGTCACCTTCATTGACAAATACACCTACTTGAACTCAAAACTTGCAATTTCGTTCAAACGATAAATTATCCTATATCCATTTTGACGCGAAATGTTCCAAACACCCTTTAAGATTAACACCAAACTATTTAACCACCGCCCACTTTTATTTACTAACCCTTACAAATGAACCATTTCAAAGCTCCATTCACAGTTCACACCCAAGTTCACATAAGTTAGCCAACTCGTAATTAGACTCGAACTGAACGTGATACCTTCCTCACCCAACACACGATTCCAAACAAAAGAATTTACGAACACCGTGTCACACAGCGTCGCAAAACATTACCAAGTTAGCATAGACACTGTGGGGGTGGAAAACTCAATAAAATTTAACCCAACTCATTTTATATGCACACCGAGACACAGGGCACACTATGCCGTGGCATTTTCTCTTTGCACTATTAATTATGGAGGTGAACTAAAATATTAATTTCGCTTTTAGAGTATTTTAGAGGCTCCATTGGTGTTCATATTCTCGCTTTTAAATAGCGTATGGTTTATTCGTTTGACTTTTGAACTAACACAAAGGAGCTTAATTTAATGTTTTCGCTGTATTTCGCTTTAGAAAGTCATCTACCTGTCTGTTTATTATTTCAACTTTTGAAAGATTGTTCAGTGTTTTGAATGAATTTTCGTCGCAAATGTTGTACCTAAATTAATTTAACGAGTAGAAATTAATCATATAATCTATGTACCCAGAAATGGAACAAAGGAATCAATAATTAACAGTTCGATATACCAGTATACCAGTTTCGCATGACATTTGACATAGATTTTTTTAACCTTATTCTGAAAGAGTGTTCAAATATTACTGAACAAAAGCACTACAATCAATCTGCCTAGCCTTTTCCCAACTAATACCAATAACAACAACCAATATTTTACTTGGAGCAACTGCTTATTTGACCTCCACATTCAAAATTTTCGGGCTTCCGACGACCTGTAACGACTGTCAAAGATCCACAAATAACAGCAGAGATTAACTGAGTATCGTGCTTTCGGAGGCACGGAGGAGTCACGGTATGTAAAGATGGTCACCCATCCACGGACCAACCCCGGCAAGCGTAGCTTAATCTGATGGATCGACCCGTGCGGCTGTTATTACTGAGCCACAACCACCTCAAAGGCATTATATTGTTTTCCATAATATTATTTGTCCTATTATTGTTTTCCATAATCGTCCCCACTCATAATATTTACTTGCACTATTATCATTTATACTAATAACGCTTGCCATATCAACTTATTTGTCATAACTTTTATTTGCCATAATATTAGTTTCCATAATAACATGTGTCATAATCATTAGATTCTATAAGTAACACATTACATAATCGACACTTGATATAAGCAACATTTAACATAATTTAGAAACGTTACAGACAGATGTCCTCAGTATTGTATTATATGATATGTATTATTTCGAATGTTCATTTAAATACATAGATACGTACATTTGCAAAAAAAATGGTTTTAGTGAAATAGTGACAGAAACGAATCACTGTAAACATTAGTAAACCCTCAAAGGCACTACATTATAATAATAATAATAAAACATTAACCGGCAGGGCTATTACCTATCTTGCAGAAGCAATGCGATAGCGATCATTTGTTTCATTTTGACAGTTCAACAACATTCAATGCGATAATTACGTTGCAGAGCAGAATTAAATTTCGAACTTATGAAACAATGGATTAGTAATCTGTTTCAAAACGAATTGATTGTGCATTACGTAATTAGGGTACCGGTCTATAAAAAATGTAGCGATAAAGCATAGCAAAGCTGTTAATTAGTCTATAAGCTAGGTCCACACCGACCGCAATAGCCCGAACGTGACTCCCTCGCTGATAGCAGCTAAAGATAATTTTTGGCTCTTAAACGTGGTACGACGCACCACTGCCTACACCTAGAGAACTAGTACTTTTCTTTTACGATGTACTACAGTACTAATTACGGCTGCGAGTGCGTTTAATTATTTGATTGTGGTTGAAACGAATTTTACTTCGTTTGAGGGTAGTTTAAAACTAGTTAATGCCACTTTCGAGAGGGTCATTGAGAACGGTTGGCTGGTTTAAAAACGGCCACGCTGTTTAAAATTAAAATATACTTACTAATAAAACTTACTAACTACTTAACTAATAATAAAATGTATGACATTAAAAACCCAGTGCTCTTTCTCCTCTCTCCTACTTGATCTATGCTGTGCCCGACAGGGTCCATAATTGTGACTAATATAATGATTTCCATACCAACTATTATACATTATGGTACGCAATAATACGCGTTTTTAGTTTTTATTTTTGCTTGAGTTTAGATTTCGATATTTTTTTTTGTTGGTACATTGGCGCGTGCTAGCTGTCATTATGGCATATATTTTATTGAATGTTTTGTGTTGAGTAATGTAAATTATTTGCATACTATTGTATAGAATCAAGTTTTTTTTTTCTAACTGAACAGACAGCTGTGCTGCTGGGGAGTTTGTTGCGCCACTTCTTCTCTCCAGCAAAAGCACTAGGAAGTGGTGAAGGGCGGGCGTTTTTGGGGGACTGTCTTATGTAATTTTGACGTTCGAAAAGTGCTGATTCTCAGCCTAATTTGAATAAATGACTTTTGAATTTTGAATTTTGAATAAAGAATTGAGAATTGAGAAAATAACGTTATTTAAGTTTGGATTTTATGTCGGCGTTTTACCAGATGCCAATAAAAAAGTAAAAAGCTTAAAACCGTACCATATTGTTACAAACACCCAACAAATTAAGCCTTACAGCCGTCATCCTTCAACTTTAAGATGAAAGCGCTAAAATATTCAGGCAGAGTACTCTTGAATCTTTATGACGGCTATACACAAATAAAACGAGAAATATTTTTATCTTGACGAAATTTGGCGTCATAACGAACCGCTATATTTTCCTTTGACATCATGCCATAAAGAAAAATCTTGCACCTTCTGACTTCTTCCCAGAAAAAAGCGGAACAAATGTTAAAGCTCAAAGAGAATGGTCTGGTTTTTTTTTCGAATAATTTTCGTTTTTATGAAGAAGTTGATGCGTTCTAAACGATCTTTTCCGTTGAGGCTCTTGAGCGATTGTGGCTCGTTTATTTTTTGCCCTGGCTGATTTACAAAATGGTTTTGCCTTTGTTGTATTATGGTGGAATTAATAAAATTAGATCCGAGATCTTTCGACCAGACTATGTCCTACTTGCTAAAATGTTCCAATGCACCTACAATTTCGACGAACCTAAATTGCGCCACTGATATCGTAATTAACTAAATTATGAGTCTAGTCAACCATGAAAATATTACCTTTTCAATACTTATGTCGTTAGATCACTGAACTGCACTTCAAAATGTGCCAAAAACAGCAGTCATAATACTAAACCAATATCTTCATCGGCCTGCAAATGTACGTATTTATGCGCCACAGGGTAAATATTTTGGTCGTGACCTAGTTCAGTAATAGCGAAGTCAGCGTAGTTAAAAGCCAATCGATAGTTTTAATATATCATGTATATGTAAGTTTGGTTATAAGGTTACACTTTCTTCTTTCAGCGAAATTGAAAAGTAGATAGCATTAACACTCTCATATTAAAACAGCTTTGTAAATAAATGTATCTTGAACAGATGTTTTTCTCTTCATGATTCATTACCCGAATTATCACTATTATCTTATTTAACGTTACACAATAATTCTAATTGGTATCCCAATCCCATAAACCTTCGTCAAAATTTTGCTGGTACATAAGACGAAATATTAGTAATAGTAATAGTTTATTGTCACAAATATACATACATTAGTATACACTGTTTAAAATGAAAACTAACTAGGTACACTGCAGAAGTTTGTATACAGATATTGTGAGCCCTGCCTCTCAAACTAGGATAACCTGTATCTTAAGAGACAGTGTTCAGCTGTGAGGTTACATAAACATAGGGATTATAAAACTGCGGACTGTGCCAAACCTATTGTTCGTGTTAACAGTTAAATTAAGATTTACTATTATAGATATTATATTTTAAGAAAAGGAAAAATTGTAGAGACCTAAATTATTAGACCCAAAGATTTAAATACTTATGTAATACGAGTATGAAAGGGTGAGTGTGTGTGGGGGATGTGTTTATGATGTATGTGTGGTGAGTTGGTGTATGAGAGTAGCGAGTTTGAGGAAATTAAAGTGCTAAAATAATGCAATATTAGGCAATGTATTTGAGGAGTGATTCAGTTTGTGAATAGTTCTGTTCAAGTAGCCATTCCATCACCTTAGCTTTTAATTTAAATTTATTGCAGTCGAGTATATTTAGTTCTTTATGAATTTTCTTGTAGATTAGTGTACTTAATGCGAAGTATTGGTGTTTGGCAAAAGCGGTTCTGTGTCGTGTATATTACCGTCATTATGTAAAATTATTATCATTATTTGTACAAGTACCTTGGGAAAATTGTCAAGTTAGCAAGCATGACAGGCTGATTAGATTCAATTTCGAGTTGCTAACACAACTTAGTCTTTGAAAAGTAATATTCAAAGTCTACTTAGTCTTGACGACGAACTTCGTTTTGTATAACATTTCGAAGTTTTGATTTAGACCAACAGGAGTCTTGTTATTAAACTATTGTTTTTAGGAACGAACTTAACGGAAAAGCTGTAACTTTTATAGCTTCTCTTCTCGTGATTTTTTTGTAATTTGTTGGTGTATCTGTTACCGGAAATGTATGAAACCTAGGAATTGTACATAATTCCTAGGATATATATTATGCAATTCCAAGCCTACTTAGGAAATGTGTAAAATAATGTTTTATACATTTCCAGTGAAATGTATGTATTTCCTAGGAATTGTATGCAATTCCGAGATGATACTAGGAAATAAATAAAAAGTAAAGCTTTTTGTGGCTAAAAGAAATAAAACACGTTTGTAAACTGAACTCAGAATTTTTACTATGGATCTCGTTGACATAATCAGCTGTAACAATCACATCGTAAAACATAAAATATTCATAGAGCATAATCTAATTAAATTTAAAAAATCAACTATTTATTCCTTTTTAAGGCCCATCTTGCACATATAAAAATCTACGTATAATTTAATACGTAAATACGTATAAAAACTTTCATTTGGTAAGAAAGAAAAATATTTTATGTGGGACACGCACAGGAAATACAACAATAAACTAAAAAAATTAATAAAAACATTATAGCTAACAAAATCATAAAAACATTAAACAATTTATGGAAATCACATTATATCTTATTATAATTATCAATTAGGTGAAAACAAATAAAATAAAAAGAAACCTGTGCGAGGCCAAAAAGGCCTTTATCTAAGTATGATGCTACGATATTTGAAAAAAAAAACAATTACTGTAGCTCTGGTATTCTGATAGTGCTCTGATAGTGATATGGCCCGCTGGGTCCGCTGTGATCCCACGGACATACCTACGGACATAAAATAAATCCCAGTAAAGGAATATAAATAAAATCTAATACTAAATACAAAAGTACATGAAATCGTGTCAGAATATTCCTCAGCAATTTGACGCAAATATTATCTAACCAGAGATCTGCACTTATTATGACGCTCCGTATTCTATACGAATATTACGATCAACCCACACCCCACGCTCCAACATCGCTTGTCCATGCTACAAGTACAAACTATTGTCCATGATAAACGGATGACTTGGTCAGGTGATGGGTTCATAGAGAGGGTTATGTGGGTTACCCTAAGCCTGAGATTTGTCTTCCGGGAACATCTCTTGTCCGGTATCTCTTTGGGAGATGCTCCGATCGCCCACTAACGGTCAATGTAGCCGTCAGTGGTCGGTACCGCAGCCGGAGTTGGGCATTCCGCAACCCGCTCAGTTGCAAGAGAAGAACTGCCTGGCAGTCTGGGTCGCCCCACCATAGATGTACGTATACATTCGTGTTGGAGCGATCCCGGCTCCCCCGAGTTCAAGGAGTACCTACTAAAGAGCTCACTAATTCCATGTTTATATTTGTATTATAATATTATCCTCTATGGTCATTTGTTTGACGTAGGCCCAGTGTTACCAGGTACACGGTAATTACCCTAGATCAGTATTTTTAACCAATACACGGTCTACGGTAGTGATTCGCTACAGGCAGTGTAATTTTCTACGATAATTTTGAATATTTAAATACCGTGTTAAACTGTAGTAAGAGTTTCGGCTACTGCCCACTTTTATGTTAAATATTTTATCCCTATCCCACTCAAATGCTGCATTTGAAAGGATATTTAGTCAAGGCAACGACATTTAAACGCAGAAAATATATAAATTAATAACAAAAACCATAATAAAGGGAAATATTATCGCACAACATTCTATTCGCAGCCGACATGAAAACGGCTGTTTTGATTTTGTACCTAGAATATGTTGTCAAAAAATTACTGCAAAATAAATATATGTATAATAAAGAAGCTCTTGTTTTAGATGATAATGATAGTTTATTTATTATTTATTTATATATACTTTATTGTACACCACAAAAATACATAACAGAAAAAATATAAAGACACTACAAAATATACAATTGGCGGCCATATCGCTTTCCGTGATCTCTACTTCATTATAATTATGATACAGATAATGAATATTCATGGTATTTTCTTTTGCTTTTTACACGATTGATGGTACTGACACACGTGCTCGAAAATAAGCATGCTCATAAGCTTGCTTAAAATGAGCATGCTCTGCAACTGTTCACATTTGCTTGCAATAAGTATACTTATTTTAAGCATACTCATAAATAAGCATGCTCAAAGCAAACGTACGGACAGACGTGCTACTTGGCACCAGTGTTGCCAGATGCGGTGCACTCGAAGTCGCCTAAAATTTCGTCTGAAGTAGCCTAACGTCGCCTAAAATTTCCTAAAATTTTATGGTACTATCTTTTTGGCATAAAATTTGGATTTTATGACAGTCTATGATACATTTAAAGTACATACACACGTTCTGTTTGGCAAATGAAGTAAATTTAAAACATAACTTACCAGAAAACTGCGGTTCAGCTTCCCAAAACGCTATCTAATTACGCAAAACATTTTCGTAAACGATTCTGACTAATCTGTTTAATTTTGACAGTTCAATAATACTCAGATTGCTAATCCATTGCTTCAAAATTTCAAAAATAAATTTGCTCAGCAACGTCAATAACGCAATGAATGTATAATGAATGAAAGCCCCAAAACTCTCCATGAATTTTTTCTTCTCGCCAATCATTTCCCCAAAATTCCTCCAGGAGCCAAATTTTTACCCAAAATTGCGAAAAAAATACCCAATCTGGTAACCCTGCTGTCGCGGATCGAGATCGAATCGATAATAGCATGCTCATAAGCAAACCTGTTCAGACGTGCTCGGAGCACGCCCCCTTCCACCCGCACCTCAGGTAGCATGCTCGAAAATCAAACGTTGGTTGATTTTTGAGCATGCTCAATTTAAGCATGCTCATTACTAGCATAGTGCGTCACACATGCTTATTTTGAGCATGCTCAAAAATCAACCGACGTTTGATTTTCGACCATGCTACCTGAGGATAAGAATGCTTATTGCGAGCAAGCAAGCCTATGAGCATGCTTATTTTTGAGCACGTCTGTCCGTACTTTTACACGGTATTTTTCAAATCTGTCTATGGTATTTTGAGTCTCACACCGTATTTTATTTTTATCCTGTTCTGTCATCTGTCATAGTCATTGTCTTGTCATAGCTGTCATCCTATCGAAAATATAACCCTTTTCATTCAATCATTACCCGAAGTGACTAATGATTTAAAAATCAATGGGGTCTCTTCGTACATTATTATGTTACAGCTTTTTTTTCACTTCTTGTCTGTGCGTTCGTTGTGATGACTTTATGGAAGAATTGTATATTAAACCTCTACCACCGGCCCACCTCTACAGCTACTTTCAATTTGTCACTTTAGAGAACAGCAAATCACCTTCATGTAAGGATTAAATTAAATTATTATTGATAATAAGTTTTGGTCAATGAGTCATCGTAGGTCTATCTATAAAAGTATCTGCACACAGCGGGCGTGGCGTGGCGGGGCGGCGGCGACGCGGTGTTGGCGCGGCAGCATCGGTCACACTGCGGGTGCGATCACGTTCCGACCCGCCGCGAATTGAGAGATAAAGAATGAAAATAAACAGTTAAAAGTAACTAAGTTAGTTAAAGTAACTTATAAGTTATTAGTTACAGTTTTAAGTTAAAGTTTTAAGCTTTATTACAATCTCTCAATTCTGAATGTAACCGTCGCGCCCCGCCCCGCCGCTTCTGATTCCGGTTACCGTCGCGTCAAGCGGGACGGCTCTCTGTGGAGTCGTCAGTAATATCTAGTACATTACAACTGCTCAGCGTCACATCGCCGTCCCGTCCTGCCACGCCACGCCCGCTGTGTGCAGAGACCTTAAATCCCCCGCCCCGCCGTTCTAACTGCCCCGTTGGTCTCGTGGTCGCAAGCGCGGCTGCTGAGCGTGGGATCCTGGGTTCGATTCCCGGGTCGGGCAAAGTGTTATTGGGTTTTTCCATTACGAATTTCTTAGTAACAGCCCGGAGTTAGGAAGTTGGCGGTGTGGTACCCCCTTGCCTCGGAAAGCACGTTAAGTCATTGGTCCTACGCATGATCTCTCTCCGGTCGTGACGGATTGCCGTCCCATCGGACTATGAGAGTGAGGGAAGTGTGCACCTGTGTCTGCACACACACTTGTGCACTGTAATATCTCCCGCGCCGAAGGCTAGTCTCCGTTGAGATTGGCCGCCATGGCTGAAATACGGTCTGGAGCACTATATCTATAAATCTAATAGGAGTAAGTAATACTAATGTTTCCTTTATTTTAGTTCATTCTCATTTGGCCCCGCGATCACTGGCCGAAGTAGTATCTCGCTTCCAAGTCGAGGAGCTCCATCTAACTTTGACCGAAGGACAATGGAAGCACAATCAATGGGGATATCCAGTATTAGATGCAGCGCCTGGGGCAGAACTTTATGCCTGGTTCTCATCTGACGTTGTAGATGTAGATACACACTGGAAAAAACTTAGTGCTACACTCTCTGGACTCTTTTGTGCGTCGCTTAATTTCATTGACAACTTTAATACAGTGGCGCCTCAAATGGCTTTATGGCCTATGGGAGCAGTGAAATCTAGTCAAAATGTAACCTCACAGCTTCGATATGCATCATTACCCAGAGAGATTGTATGTACCGAGAATCTGACACCATGGAAGAAACTTCTACCATGTGAATCAAGTCGCGGTTTTTCATCATTGCTTAATTCTAGCATGATCCACAACACAAACTATCATTCTATTGGAATTCATGTAAGAAAAGTATGTAAATCCAGTGATTGCTTGGAGACTCAACTAGAGTTCAAACAAACTGTAGCTCTTGTTTATGACTATGATATAATAAGTAGCAATGACTGGTCATTCAGCAAATTGTTTGGACAAGGTCTGCCTGGAGCCTGTCCACTATCTTCAGACAGTAAGATTTACGTTGATATCACTTTAAATGACACACAGACCTTTACATTGAGTCCACCACCAGACAATGTCATTACATCGCAAAGAGGCGGGAGTTATACGAAACTAGCAGTTTATAACATAAACCCTGATGGTCTAATGATAGACATAGATGCGAAATATAAATCGAAGATACATTTAGCAGTTTCTATACCTCCACCTCTTCACTTTACACGGTACATCCGTGATTATGGTAGAGAGATTGGTGGCATTGTTACAGATATAACAAACAACTGCTGGACTTTTATCAATGTTGTTGTTTTAGAGAATGTACCGTGGTGGTTACCCATACAACTGAGTTCATTAAGAGTTAATGGTGAAACTGAAAGTAGTTTAATTATATCTCAGTACTTTTCACCTGGCCGTAGCAGGCAGAAACCATACCACTTAGAACTGCTTATGAAGTTACCTCCAAAATCCATCACTACAATCGCAATAGACTTTGAATTTGTCTTCTTGAAATGCCAGGAATATCCTCCTGATGCTAATCATGGTTTCTATGTTGGTTCAGCATTAATTTCAGCAAATTTACCCACAGCCAGAAGCTACACTAGTATTCCTATTACAGGCACAACATTTGATTCCTTTGTTAATGCATCAAAGATATGTAAGTATGCTATTAGCTTAAGTTTATTAGTACTCATATAATATAATATAACTAGCTTTTGCCCGCGGTTTCGCCCGCGTGTATGTCAGAAATATCCCACGGCAACGTACTACCGGGATTTCATACCTAATAGCCGAGGAAAAGGTCATTGACTTCTACCGCTGTGCCCGCGTCGCCGTCAATCATAAATACTTTGTTACGCGTAATTTTGAATCAGCGATATCTTTTAAACTATTCATTTACCTGATATGATATGATATCAAGGCATATTTTAATCTAAGTTAAATTTCCAATGTAAATAACGTTTTTTATTGGATAAGTATTGATATAATATTGGTGAAAATAGCTTTTGAAATAACAATGAAATTTTTATCAAATTCTGAGGGATAAAAATGGTTATTGTGGGTCATCCTTAGAAGATAGACATAATTATGCCATCGCGGGCTTATTTGTTGAACTTTTTAAGATATAAAATCCTGTAGAACATAAAGGAGATCCGCCAAATCCCGTACAAAAAAACCCCAGGCCCGACACAAAAGAAATGTATCTCAGATTTCAGAGTAATAATAGTAGAAATATTGTAAAGTGGTGAAGGGTGGGCGTTTTGGGGGACTGTCTTATGTAATTTTGACGTTCGAAAAGTGCTGATTCTAAGACACATTTGAATAAATGACTTTTGACTTTTGAATTTGTTAGTTAAGTCCAAAATGATGAACTTTTTCCTTAAAAGTGTAATTTTTACATCTAGCACTTAAGAAACTGCACCAGACAAAAAAACTATGTTAGCCATCGAATTTGGCAATAGCGATACTTTACAATATTTCTACAATTATTACTCTAAAATCTGAGATACATTTCTTTTGTGTCGGGCCCTGGGGCTTTTTTGGCGGATCTCCTTTTTTATCTTTTACGGTTTACGCGGTGCACCAGTAAAGCTCCCAGTCGGCATGATTTTTTCCGACATCTTCAACAATAATCGTCCTATTTCAGCCAATTTACACAAAACTTTAATGAATTATACACAAAAACCTTCCTCATGAACCAGTCCATCCATTGGTGAAAATCGTTTGAAAATCTAGTGTTAGTAAAACTCAACCTCCACACAAACTGCTGTACAATCGGAGAGCCGAAGCTCTCGGCTACAGTTTTCAGGATGCTGCTTTGACTGCCCGTCACTCTCCTCAACAGCGACGCAGTTTTTTTGCGTATAATTCCGTATAAGCCGTCGATGCGGGCTTGCGCAAACATTTCCGACGCGTTACAGTAACGAGGCAGCCTCAACAACATCCTGACAGCATGGTTATATTGGACGCGCAGGACACCCAGTGATCTCTTAGTATAATTGACCCATAGATTGCTCGCGTACAAACTTTGGCAATAAGCCTTGAAAAGTGTTACTTTTACTTGGTCTGTACACCGCGCAAACCTACAGGACAACATTTTGCTCCGGACCGCTAGAGCCCTGCGCTCCCTCTCAATGTCTACATTTTCCCTGAGGTTAGCGGCAAGACAATGCACTAGGTATTCAAAAGTTGACACCCTATTAATTGGTGACCCGTTCAAAAGTAATTCGGGTCGTTGTCCACGGCATTTGCCGCTGACCTCAAAGATAGGTATGTATTCACATTTTTTAACATTATATTTTAATCCATGTGCGGCAGCGTAGGTCTGCAGCTGCTGCTGGTGTAGGGTATTTTTGCATGAATTATTGTTTGGACAGGACAATGTCCGTTGAGTCAGCTAGTATAATAATAATATTTTTTTATATTTTTAAATGTTTTTGTTTCTTTTTTTTTTATAAAAATATTTAAAAATGTAAACGATAAGTATATGTAGGAAATAAAGGAAATAATAATAGAGTTGAAGTTTGCATGTTTACTAGCTAGTACTTAAGATAGTTTATCATTTCATACATGTAAATTAGGTATATTGAAAATATAAGGATAAAGAAATGTTACTTATTATATCATTCATGTAAATGGTTTTAGTTTTTCTTGCCTTTATCTATGTGAATTCACAATGATTCTAGCTTGCTTATGCCTTATGTCTTTACTTGTGTCCAAATAAAAGTTTTTATTTCTTTCTTTCCTTACTTATCATGCACTATTTCAATAAAGATAAAGGTTTAAAAGAAAACTTTAATTTTTCAGGGTACCCAATTGTGTTTAGGACGAATGGTGCCATAGTATCACTGCCCACCCCAGACTTTACTATGATATTCAACGTCATCTGGCTTGTCTGTACTGTGGTTGCTGTGGCATTTACGATGCTATATAGCATCTGCACAAACGAACTGGTTCTCAAGCCCGTGGGAACATCGGTCGCACTTTCCCAAACTATTTTTCTTTAAGAAATAGAAAGATTAGTTAGTATTTTTGTTTTGAATTAAAAGTATTTTAATTTAAGTATTAGACTGAATAAATGAACAACAGTAAACCGTGTGATTTTCTTTATAATATCAGTTGCTACTGCGCTTTCAAGTAGTGCATCTATCTGGGTTCGTTCTCCGTTAGGAGTATATTATTCTGTGGGTTCGTGGCATGAACCCACGACCATAATCGGGGCCGGTACCACTAGGTTACTGGGCAGCAAGCAGGGCACAAAAAGATGTGCACGCGTGCAAAACTTGCGTGTTGCTTTGCTTGCAGACTCCGTGATGTCCCAAGCAAAATATACGCTTGGACATAGAGTTGCGGACACTAGCCCGATATAAAATAACTGCAATACAATACAAGGTGAGATAATATGTCTGTGCTCACCTTTATTTGAAACCGCCCCTGTGGTCTAGTGGTTAAGCCACCTGTCTCAGACCCAGAGGTCCCGGGTTCGATTCTCAGTGGGAGCAAAATTTTTTGCTTGGTTTGGTTGGTGGTAGGGCTTAGTATAAATCCGCCTGGCTAGCTATCACCATCTTATCTAAGTCTGTCGCCAAAACAACAACGTTAATAGCATTGTTGTGTTTCGGCAGTTAGAGATATGATAGCCAGTTCCTCTGTGGCTGAGGATTCCGGGTGAAGCCCGCGTCCACCTTCGGCCTGATCATCACTTACCATCAGGTGAGATGCAGGCCAAGAACATCCCCGTTGAGGGTAAAAAAAAAAATCTAAATAAAAAAAACCAGAACTGAAAAAGCAATAATATTAGAACATTGTTATGCTGGATCCACACAGCCCGGTTTAAAATAAGAATAATAAATTAAATACTGCTTTTAACAAAGGTTTTTCTCACTGCAATAGCGCGATTTTAAAATGAAACGAAATGAAATTGTTTATTCTGTAAATAGGATATCGAAATCACTTGCTAGATGAGTTCGGCGTTTCCTATCTGCCTACTCTGAGAAGAAAGGCCGAAACAAACTCAGAGGTCACAGTTTCTTTTAACGTCCAGGCATAATCTTCAAACTCAACTCAAAGCATTTATTTCAAATAAACCAATTACAGGCACTTTCGTGTATGTATTCAAGTTAGTGGTTTTAATCTAAAAACCGTTATTTATTCTAAAACCGCAAACATAAATGATTTTTCAGGGTTTCTCAACTTTTAGTGTAGACCTTATCTAAAAACATTAAAACGTCTTAGGGCCTGTTTCACCACCTACGATTAAGTTCCTATTAACTTACTTGGCAGGTAATTTCATATAAATTATGTTCCATTTTTTAATTTATTCGATAAATAGTGGCTATTCGGACATCGTGAAATAGGCCCTTAAGCTAAAAACGAAATCAATTAAGACTTCCGATTAACATTCACCATCCTAATCAAGGTCTTAATCAAGGAAAATTAGAGGTCCGTATATAGTACCGTAAAGTGGGCGAAACCCTGCCCGGATTAATTGTGTTAGACTAATATCCGGGCTAACTGGTGGCCGGTTAATAGGGGTCGGTTGAAACATTATCTAGTGCACGTTTATGTATCGTTGGCATGGGCACATTGGGCATGCGGTAATATGTATCGGCTTATTTATTTAAACTTTTCGCACTCAAAAAAGGTACAAAGGCGGACTTAATGCCTTAGGCATTCTCTACCAGTGAACCAAGGGTGGTGTAGAGATTTGATGGCAGGTGCTCTGTTTGAGAGGAACAAAGAAAATTTTAATTTTAATTAAATCATAATGCATTACAACTAAAATACGTACAACAGTAAATAGATAGGTTAAAAACTACATACACATACATACATAACGACTATAATACTCGTATATACCTATATTACATAATTCTATATTTATATAAAGGGTAGCAGGGACATCGACGCGAAGCCCGTTACCATGGATTCAGTACATGATTCTGAACAAAAAATTTTGTACGAAAACGAAAACGAAAAATTTCAACGCAGGGGGCGTTATAATTTTTCGTCGGTTATTTAAAAAAAATAGCTGTTCCATACATTTTGGTTTAGGTATTGCACTTTTCTATGAAACATCACTTTTTTTTTAAATAACCTACGAAAATTTTCTACGCAGGGTAATCAGAATCATGTACTGAATCCATGGTAACAGGCTTCGCGTTGACGTGCCACCCTGTATATATACGAATATAAGGGAAAGAGGTGTTGAGTTGTCTCTACTCTATTTATTTTGAAAATAGCTCCGCAAATTCCGCTTAAATGCATACCGACTGGTGACCGTCCCGATATCAAGAGGAAGCGCATTCCAAAGAAGAATGGACTGAATATGAAAGGAAGAATAAACAAATTCAGAAGTATGAGAAGGAGGATTGGCTTTCTTACTATTAAAGAATTGCCGGCAAATTACTTGGTTTGACGATGAACGCCCGTTGTTGTTGTGTGGATGACCTAAATATAACAGGAAAATATTTAACGGCCTCTCTTAAAACTAATTGACCTTCTTAAAACTGCACACTTTTTTAAATAATTGAGGTTGTTTTTAACTTTCTACTCTTTTCTAGCAGTTGGTTGCAGTAACTAAGCTAGCGCACCTTGACCAAAAGCTAGTTAGGTTAGGTTAGAACTGAGACATCGCGCGCGAGCCGAGCGAGCGAAGGGAGCGGTGCTGCGGCAGCAGCCGGCGAGCACTACATCCAAGTTGGTCGCAGTTAGAGTGTTCAATAATGTTTTTAGGAGCCTGTCTAGTCCCGCAAAAAATTCGCGGAAATATCGCTAGAGTACCGCTACGCGCGGAAACCGACACTATTTTGTGCCTGCAGGACTTGACCGGGTCATATGTATTAGAGGTTCGATTAAATACATGCCAATAATAAATGGTTTCCAATAAAGTAAATAAAATAGTACATGGTACAATGTATTGTCTTTTCAATATTTATATGCATGCACTTGGACACATACGTGAGTTGCTAACAATGACTATAAATAAACAAATCACCGATCACCGTTTCATCACTCCTGTGAAATTTACCTAATCCTGATGGAATAGTAAAATTTTTGATGGTGGAGTCGTATGTAGTCTGGCCTATTTGCATGAAAGAGGGCTGTTAATAATTGTTTAATTTTCTTTGTTTTTTAACCGTGGTCTGCCTGATAATAATTAGATCAACAAGCATTGTAAAAACTGCTATACTCACTCAATCCAGTGTGTTTGTGCCTTTCACCTATTTTATTCCGACCCAACTTATCGCTAATTTACAAAGGAGAATACCATTTTTTTTCAAATAGCGTAGAAATTTCAACGTAGGAAATAACTCTTCACATTCTAGTTCATATTCAGAACATTATGATATTCTAAACAAAAGCTTTTGCGGCCACAATAACATAAATGCATAAAACCATTCCACTTTAATACTAGGCTCGCTAGATTCAAAACTACAGCCTCGTATAGCCAGAATAGCTTATAACAGAAGCCGCAGGTTTATTGCGCTATATAAACTAGTTAGGTGTGCCACAGAAAAGTGTGTAAAATGGAGTGTTTAGTAAAAATGACGAGAGGTCTTATCAAACACCCAAACAATACAGTTTATTGTAACCTAGCTGCTGCCTAATTATTTTTCAAAAATAAAAGTATTCTAAGTAACTCCTTATAACATCAGCTATCTGCCAGTGAAAGTCCCGTCAAAATCGGTCCAGTCGTTTCTGAGACTAGCTGGAACAAAGAGACAGACAACATTTTTTTAATTATTTTTATACATAAATAACATGCAGATGATGATGATGCGAAACATGTAAATAAACAAACGAAAACATGTGACCCGATTTTTTAAATCTTGTACTACAAACACTATAAGCTAGTAAGCGCGGAATTGCTATCACAGTCATCCTACAACAGATAATATTATGTCTTTTTAAGTAATGCTCCCCGACTTGCAAATGTGTGTCTAAGTTAATTAACAAAATAAATCTACAGGTTCAGTAGATATTGCAGTATTCCATGTTCCCAGTGTACGTTACCAGATTGATGACTCCATTTGCTAACTACTCTGTGGAGTGCATGTGAACTGGCTTGCAATAACTTAGTTATTGCTGACACAAAACGAATTAATCACCGTATACCGGCCATAGAAGCAGCCAAAGGGGTTTTATATTTAATAATGTGGTGATGGCGAGGTAGGTAATGGTTCAGTATATACTCTCTTGTGGTTTCTTGTTTTTTTTTAAACCAGTGTTTATTCTGGGCTAAAATATTCACTTATCTATCACTCTTGTATAGTCCTCCAGGTCGTATTGCGGCCTTGGCGGCCAATCTCAACGGAGAGTAGGCTTCGGCGCGGGAGATATTATAGTGCACAAGTTTGTGCGCAGACACAGGTGGACTCTTTCTTCCCTCATTCTCACAGTCCGATGGGACGGCAATCCGACACGACCGGAGAGAGATCAGGCGCAGGACCAACGGCTTAACGTGCTTTCCGAGGCACGGGGGTATCACACCGCCAACTTTCAAACTCCGGGTTGTTACTCTTATAGTGAGCATCACAACACATAGTAGGTACACAGTTGAAGAAGGGCTCGTGACTAAATGATAACAGCCGCACGGGTCGGTCAAAGGTTAAGGTACGTTTGCCGTGGTCAATTCTTGGATCGGTGACCATCCATACATAACGAGACCCCTCTGAGCCTCGGAAACGTAGACAGAGTATTCTAACTCTGTCTACGCTCGGAAAGCACATTAAGCCGTTGGTCCCGGCTGTCATTAGTAGATCTTTGACAGTCGTTCCGGGTAGTCAGAAGCCCAAAAGTCTGACAACTAGTCCTACCAAGGAGTATCGTGTTACCCAGTATCTGGGCTGTAGAGGTCAGATAGGACATAAATAAACATACATAATCAGCTTATTAATGTTCCCACTGGGACACAGGCGTCCTCTCGGTGAGAGGCAGTCGCACCATGTAAAATACTGCAACTATTCAGCTGCATCCGGTTAGACTAGAAGCCGACCTTAGCATAGCTGGGGGCCTTGGGGGGAAAACCTAAGCAGATTGATTGATTGATGTAGAAAACTACTCAGTTGACGAGCACGAATAATATTCTACTGAAATAATGAGTCTGTTATTTCAAATAGAAAAATGTGTACTTCGGTACCGTACATTATTGATTATTACTTACTACAATCATTAATCAAATTATTAATATTATTAATAACAGCTTATTATTGTCACACTGCAGGTCAAAGGCCTCTTCTCATACAGAGAAGGCACGAGCATTGATCACCACGCTTGCTGAAGACGGGTTGGTGATTTCAGATTTATAATAACTTTAAGACGAGGTTTTCTCAAGATGTTTTTCCTTCACCTATGTCAGTAATTTCCAAGATAGTTTGGAAATCCAAAAACGCACGCCTCATAACACTCATTCATATACGAAAAAGAAATTCAAAACTATAAACGTCTATGTTCAAAACTTATTAAATTATCTTTCTCACAATCTTTACGTAATGTCAAAGACTTATTTATTTAGATATTTACTTAATCTAGGCAGCGGAAAAGGGTTGAAGTTGGATTGAGAAACAGATATTATATTAGTAGGTATGTTTTTTATTAATTATAATTAAACTACTTTTTGGAGCAGTTTTTGGAGCAGTGGTGGCCCAGTGGTAATGGCCCTGACTTACAAGTTGTAGGTCGTGGGTTCAAACCCAGGCAGGTGCTTTACTTTGTGTAAAATAATTTCATCACCACTGCTCACAAAACGGTGAAGGAAAACATCGTGAGGAAACCGGCATATCCTAGAACCAAAAATTCGAAGACATGTGACATCCACCAATCCGCACTGGGCCCGCGTCGTGAATTTCGGCGAACTCCCTCTCACCGAGAGGAGGCCAATGTCCCAACAGTGGGAACATTAATAGGCTGATGATGATGAAACTACTTTGAGTAAAAGATCCATTTTCAATAAGTTCCTCCTATGGCTAAAAAATTTTGTGAAAATGAAAAAACAACTCATTTAATTGATTTTCTCGCTAGCTACAACGTTTTCAGGTTTCATACATTGACGGACGGGAATTTTTTTTAAACTTTTTTGATGTGTTTTGCGGTTCTGCTGCATTAAATCAATTGTTGAAAAGTACAGTATTAATCTCCATTTAATCCATACATCCATTTAATCTATACAATGGTATATAAATTAAGTAGGACAGAACCTACTTAATTTATATACCTCGACTTTATATAATTCGACTCAGAATTCTTTGTTTCGTCATAGAATGTCTTTCTGTTTGATGCTCTCTTACCATAGAAATATCTTACTGATATTAAGTCACGTATATAAACACAACTACAACTCTTTTTTTTTTTAGAGTGATGTCGAATTAGCTTGTTTTGGAACTAAAACATATTACAGTAATATTGGCCTTAACCATTTCCTTGGTAATATTACCTAAATGATGTAAAATAGGAAGGAAAAGATAGCTTTGTTCTTCTATATAATTAGTTATCACAGTTTTGCGTTTAAAACGCTCTTCTGTAAAATCATGATTTTGCAGATAACCATGTATACTTTGTGACCGTCGACTAGAAAGTTTCACTATCTTTGACAACTGTCAGATGTCAGTGTGATTTTGACAATTTGGGATAGAAAACTTTCTTCCTAAATAGTCTACTTATAAAAGGACCTAGACAAAGAGAGTTAGAAACGAAAGATAAAATGACAGATTGTAGATAGATTTCTACGGTGCAATGTCAAAAATTAAGAAAGGAAATGTCACTTTGTATAGAAAGAGCTATGTCTATTCTTCGTAGACATAGAAAGCGTCACGCTACGCGTGCAAGAGTGTAACAATAAAAACAGTTGCAGAAATCAAATTTTTCGTCCACAAAGCAATCTCTAATACTTCGCATTATGAGTCGTGCAATAAATTAACCCGTGGCAGCTAAGAGATGACCAGTCCCTACTGACTGCGCTCCATCACAAGCGATTGTTTTGAAAAGATTGAAGTTTCTAGTTAGGCAACTATGTTTTGTTGGGGAGAGAACAGTAAAGTATCCTAAAAATATTTTTTTTTATAACGTTCTCTCAAGCCTATTATTAAAAAGTTTTGATTACAATTTCTACCACATAAACCGGCCGCATAAGCGTATAAGTACGCTTAGCGGATCAGTAATTTCATTGAAACTTCAAACTACCCCACAGAACGACCATTAAAGATATCGTTACCTTAATAATATTTCTTTGTGAAGATATGACTTTCTGAAGTAAGTGATAAAGTAGATTATTTTAACTTTAATAAAAGAGGCGCTATAAGTCTTAGCTATACCTACTGCTATTAAAAAGTTTGGCTATAATGAAAAATTACACGTATACGTACTTGCCATTAATTTAAGAAAAAATGGTTAAGGGTCTGCCAGACATAAACATTACCTACGTTATTTGCGCAACTGAAAATGAGTCGAAGAAATTACATTTGAATCGATTTTGCTTACTAATATGGGTGTGTAATGTATGGTATAATAACAGATAGTCTAATTTCATTTGACATAACTTTCATATAATATAATTTTCATGCTATAAAAACATTTAATCTAATTTCGTATGATCGAATGTTATACTTGATATAATTCTCATTTTCTCTAGTTTAATTTAGTATGACGTTCATTTCATATAATTTTCAAATTGCTCTTGCTCAAAATGCCCTTTTTATATAATGTTCATTTCACCTAACTTTCATATTAACTAACTTTCTAAGGTAACGCATCGTTCTTGAGAAAAGCAAATTATATTTTAACCTAACCTCAAAACATTAAAGTTGCTTCTGCATCGTCTCCGGCGCCTTACGTAACAAAGCATAGGCACCCGTGCGAGCCGTAGCTGCTGAGGCTGGTCGCCTCAGCAAGCCGAAGCTGCGGAGGTGAGCTCTCCCTCCGCGCCTCCTGTTTTTTATACACTCTAGGGTAGGAGTGCCCCGAAAGGCGGGGTGCCCCGATTCGGTTTCAGAACAGATTCAACCTATTATCTACAAGCCAGTGTAGACATTTCCAAATTATATTAAACGTTACTTATAGATTTTGAATATACTAAAAAAACAACTAAATATTAATTGGATATTATTTCAAATGCATTAAACTGTTCATTATACCATATGAAATTAGGTCAAACGAAATTATATCAATAATTCATTATAATCAATTGATCGTTATAAAAAATAAAAATTAAATTAGGTCTTATGATCATTAAATTAGAACTTTTGTTATTATATCAAACGTTACACACCCTTCTTCTCCATAGGTACCTACTACGCTTTGGAATGGGCAAATAGCTTCATATTTCTGACTGCCCGACTCCTTGACAATTCAAAAGTGCCTGTAAAACTTTGAGTTTGAGTTTGAACTAATGATGAATAGTTTGATTCATAACTCATTAAGAGTAAAATAAAACAAAAAAACAAACAAACAGTTCACTGCTGGACATAGGCCTGTCCCAAGCTGCGCCACAACACCCTATCTATCCTCCGCCTTCCACGTCTACTCTGTCCTGGCAACCACCTTTCTAGGATCGTCCGTCCATCTAGCTGGGGTGCGTCCCACACTACGTTCATCATTATTTAAAGGGTCCTGAACTTATCTATTTTTCAAAATATAAACAATCTTGAGCTTTCAAACGGATTAAGAAACTCACTTATCTTTATCTCTCACCCACGCTACCTTAAATAGAAATTGACACTTACAAAGATTAATTAATATAGTTACCTTTAACCCTAAGCATCCCACGTCCTTTCAATATCTATATTCTATACAACCATTCCTCTATGCATTGGAACCCTTAACTTAATTACCGTATCCTTCAGCGATGCGGGGGTTGAAAGGAATTTCATTAAGACCCCGCAGCACCTTGCCGTACCACGTGAGAATTTTTTAATATCGGAAGATTGTACCTAGACCACCTACGTATTATGACGTCTTTGGGTTCTGTCGATAGGGTTTTGTTTAATTTTATATGTCGGTATTATAGTTTTGTATTTATTGATTCGTTTTCTGTAATACTTGTCAACTAGAGACCCGGCTTCGCACGGTTTTATGACTTCACAAAGCATCAAGAATTCTTTATTTTACGTAATTTTATTATTATTGTGTGATATGCTATGTATTTAATATTCGTTTAGAGAAATTCTGTTATACGTATAAATCTCCCGAAATAAATTCTCAAAATGATTTTGAAATCGCATCAAAATCCGTTTAGAAAAACGACTCGGTTACACAGACAGTCACGAAAAACGACTTTAATTTATAAAATGTAGAAGAGTATCTATAGTAGCATATAATTTGTATGTTTATAAATAATAAGGTTGATGACTTAGTCAAGGATTATGACGAAAAAAACCTAGTTTTGGGTAGTTGATTATTTTGTTTTGTATTATGGTTTTTTCACCAAAAATTATGTAATGATTGAAGATAGGTACCTACTCTTTGGTGAATGACTGAGCAATCGACACCTATTTAGGACTATTCGCACGTTAGTCCTAGCTACTAGCTACTAGCACTCGAACTCTAGTTTAGTCCATTTTGTACGAACGAGTTTAGTCTAAAACTTTATTTAACCCTGCACTATATGCAGCCGTGATTGTTTTTTAAATTAAACTTTTTGTCATCCAAGTATTCCCTGGCTAGTTCCAATTTGGCACTAGTCATGTTTAATTATCGCGCGGACGGTTCCAAATTGGAAGCACACAGCACTCAATGTGCGGATTGCGTGTTTCAGATTTGGCAAAGCTTTGACAATAGTGTTTTTATTTCTCCTAAACGATTAGAGGCGGATTAGAACGGCTTATGTAGCTGGAACTAAGTGGCTTAGAGCCGGCGCTCATTGGCGGCAAAGGATATTTATGCGACGAATATAAATATAAGTTATGTGTATGACAATAAAATTTAAATCAATGTTGATGCCTACAGACGTCACGGCATGCCACGGCATGCCTAAAGATACAGCGGCATCGTTGATTTCAATTTTACTCTCATACTCGTACACATAAGGCGGCGCTTAGACTATGGATAATGCAACAACACTATATTATGTTTTTTTTTGTTTTCGCATTAATACACAACGCCATTTGCAAGAACAGGTACCCATAGGGATCTACCGTAGGAATATTTTATGCAACCTTAGTTTTTGTTAACAAAAATGATAACCAGAGAGCAGTTGATTTTTTTCGCGACCAGGATAAAAAATAATCAGTTGCTCCATACATTAATGTTCATTCTGTCTTAATATAATTTAAAAAGGTAACAGTCTGAAAATAATAATAATAATATTGTGTACAAGTATACAAGGTAGCAAGGACATCGACGCGATAACTGATACCATGAATTCAGTACATGATTCTGAACCGAACTGAAAATTTTCGTCGGCTATTTAAAAAAAAAACAGCTGTTTCATAGAAAAGTGCAATACCCATGCGGTCAAAATGTATGGAACAGCTTATTTTTTTAAATATATTTTTTAATATTGGGGGTTCAGAATCATGTACTGAATCCATGCTAACAGGCTTCGCGTCGATGTCCCTGACACCCTGTATAAGAAAGGGAGGGGATATAATCATAATGGCATCAAAACATTCGTCCGCATTGCTGTCAACAGAAAAAGTGCCCAAAAGACTGGCAGCATTGCCAATTTGACCAATGATAGGTACTTTAAAAAAATAGGCCAGCCCTCTGGTCACGTGTAGGTTTGAACACCTATGAACTCTGTCTTTATACATTTTTTGTATAACTCATTCAGTATCCAGCTTTTTTTTTCATTCAGTTCATTAGCTTATCTAAGTACAGCTACAATTCAAAGCATTCCGCTTGCCGCATTGAATTTTCAATGATAAAATATGTTTTCATTCGGTAAACAGATGAGTGAAGGTTGATCTTCCTTCGGATCTCAGACTAAAGTGATCTTATATAGACTTAAGTAATAGACAAGTAAGTTCGCACGCCATAATTATAAGAAAAAACTTTGGGAAAACGAAAACATTAATCTAATTTCCAATTAACCGCCAATCAGAGGATTGGCGGTTAATTGGAGATTAGCCATCGTTCGCAATTTGATTGCCAAATTACCATTTAACAGACTGTCACATTTCTCTTTCAGAAACCCAAAATACGTCCAACTTTAATTTAAAAGTAAATGCCGCACTCAGAGATGTCATTTAAAAATAATTATATTATTATTATTATTTTATTTGATCCCATCTTAGGACATGTCAACAAAATTCCATATTTGACTGACTGTGTCCCAATATTCTATAGTACGAGTACTTGTGAATTTTTCTTCTGTTTCTTGTTCTTTCCGGCACGACAGTTACTCAAATTTTGTTGGCGCAAAACTTGTGTATTTAAAGTACTTACGTATACGTATACGAATGAATGTTTTTTTTTTTGTGATTCTGGAGTGGGGTAATAAACTACATAAAGTGGGTATTTTTGAGCCTGAATGACATTGAGGGGGGCGTTCTTTGTAGACATTTGTAAAATTGTTTTGAAAAAAGAAGATGGCGGAGTTAGTTCTCAGTTTGGCCACATGCAACAAGATTCTTGTACATACCTGGCGTTGTTTATACCTACGAAAAAGAAAAAAAAAATATTCACCCACAATAACATAATGTTAAACATTTCTTCTCAAACATGCTTGGGAATTCGAGCATTATTTTGACAACATTCTTCGAGATAATTCGAAAAAGCTGCTCTGGTCAAATACACGCAAGCAGGCGGCCGGCAATGTTATAATCATATCTGTCGTGTTTAGCGGCCGAATAAATTACTATGAAAACACATATCTGTCGTGTTATTTAAAAATGGAACGAATTTTTTACTTCAACCAAGGAGGTAACTCATCAAAGATTTTAATTAAATTTCTATTTGGCTTGCAAATAGAGCTGTTTAAAAAGTCAACACTACTTTATCCCAGTTTTTTTTTCAAAGGAGGTTAAACGGAGTAGTCTTACGAGACCGGGTAAGTGTGCCAGTAATTATCGTCTAGCCGTGGATAATTAAAGCGTTCTACAGCTTTCAGTTTCATTATTTCCAACATTATTTTATCGGGTTTCAACTGTTAGTTAAATATAACTAGTGGTTTTTTAGATGAATTGATTGAAGTTACGGTACGTATGACCCTGATTATTAAGAATTATTAAGATGAACGATAGAATAATTACTGGTATACAATTCAAGGATTAAAAGGATAAAAAAGCGTTTATTCTGAAAGTGGGCAACTTCGCAAATAGATGATGTCAAATATGTTGTTTGATACGTAATTCTAAAAAAGTTTTTCGGATAATTATTTTCTTAAGTGAATGATTTGACAAACTTGTTGTTGTTTAATGGTGACATAACAAATATTTTTTTTGCCAATCGTTACTTGTCAAGTGAAACAAATTAATTTTTGGTGAAATGAAATTCATTGCGTTATTGCGGCACATTGGTCTTAAGACCATGACCCGGATTACGACAGGATACTTTTTATTCCGATATTCCCACGGGTACACCTCTGCCTAACCCTTCGGGGAATACAGGCGTGTTTTATGTCATATTATATTATAATTAAATTTTATTGCTTATTTTGATATAAGACTTATTTATTTAACAGATGGGTGCAAATTACTAGTATCGCCTTACCTGTTTATACCTGCCAATCCAATAGTTATGCCAGGAAAAAAATAGACAACCCAACGTTTATATAATTATTATATAGACTTCATACTTTCGATTGGTATTTTTATTCGTTAAACAAATGACCGCAATAAAAATAAAAAATAATAATTTTTAATAAGTCTAAGTTATTAACTTACTGATATTAATTACTTTTCATCCATTACACGTATGGTTACAGGTCGCTCCTAGATCTTACGGATTTTTGGCTACAAAATAAGGTATTTTTCTTACTGTCAAGTGTCAACTAGTCTTATACTTAGCCTCATAAAAAAACAATCATAAAACTCACTCTCAATTTTTATGGATCTATTAACATCACTAATTTAAAAGGCTTCAACGAAAACTCACAGCGATAAATAGTATTTTGTTCCCCTCGAAATCTTAAAAATTTAACGCAAACGAAATTGCGGAATATAGCCAAAACTTCAATACATGGAAGTTTTTAACAGTCCGTCATTAGAAATGGGACTGCTGCACATTCAACTTACTGCGAACACTTTGAGTTGCGACGAGCAAATGGTTTAACTCACAATATAACGTTTAATTGCACACTCCAGTTTACTTCGGAACGCTTTATTCTTGGATTTATGAGTTTAGTGGATGTTACCGCTTTGCCAGTTCGAGGTGACTTTGGAACGGTGTTTAGATAAGGAATATTCCTGGCACAAATTAATGAACGGATTAGGATACAATTTTATTTGGACACAGATAAAAAACCAGTTCTTAGTTCAAATACAGCGTGACGATTTGTGACCTGCATCCGTCAAGGAGTTGATTTTACCCGTCATACTGTGACGTCTAATAAATAAGTTATGCGTGCTATGGTGGGGGCTGCGCAGTAGAGGGAGTGCAGAGCGTTGTACCGTGCTCGGCAGTCTACTCTGAGCAGTCATTGCGATAGCACGTCTAGCGCAGTGATATTGGAAACAGTGTTTTATTGTACATACCTAACCTAAACCAAGACACCACAAGTGGCGACGAGGATATAAGGTATGTCGTGCATAAGACTTAAAATATAAAAACAACCTAATGGTTGCGAGATATAGTGGCAAATTAACGAATGAGGTTTTTAAAAAAATGTTAAGAAGTGGTTCTCCTAATAATTTGTGGTGAAATATATAGTATTCATTTTTGTAAATTAGAAACCTCGAGACGTAGCGATGGTGTTATTTTCATTTAAATCGACAAATGTCATATGAACCATCTATTGTTAATTGTAAAAGCATTATACGATCGAAACGACAGCAAAAATACGATCGCGAAAATCGTTGAATGCTTACACTTTCATGCAAACGGCTTTTATATCATTCAATCGATCGAAATATAATTTGACGGGTTAATAATTGAATTCAATCCAAGGTCGAAAAGAAATGACTGTATTTAATTTCCATCTACCGAAAAGCGGGTACAAAAAAAAAAAATAATAATAATGACCTCATTTGTTAATAGGTGCCAATAAGGGCTATCGTACTAACCTCCTAATCAACTGAAATAAACTCCAAAAACTAAGTAAAAATACAAAATACTATTGCAACTACTTATTTTACTTAGTTTAATAAAATGTTTTTCAAATTTAAAACACTAATTGAAATAAATAAAAGTAAAGCAACATGTATAAAAATTTCTTCACGTTGACTAGAACCTGTTTTAGCTCTGGTTCAAAAACTTTACATGTGTGTGACTCACGTACTTACGGCTAAAATAGTGTACGTACATGAATAATATATAATCAGTAAATTAGAGTAATATTTAAGTGATTAAGGAGTGTTCTAATAGCGAATGTGAGTAGGTATACAAACCACTTCTGGTTTATTGGTACAAAACGAACATGAACCATTAATACGGTATGCATAAAATTAACTAACCTTACTCACCAGTGGAACCAACTGGTGAGCACAAAAACGATAGACCCAACTAAAAACTATGCCATTCAATATCTGGCTAACAAAATTGTCTAAAATTAGGCAAGGATCGCGGAAATGGCGAATATGATAGATTACATGTGTAATCGGTATCAATTACGTTACGAAAAGTAATTTGAGAGGTAAACTGTTCAATGAATGGTTGGTACCAATAAGTAAGGCAATAACTCATAAATTCTGTTTTTTTTATAAAGAACAAAATACTTCTAACAATATAATAATATGAAGTTTATACCATCGAGCGCATAAAACAATGTTTCTTTGGTACGTTCGGTCTACCTTCCAAATAATATTATTTCATTGTTCTTAAAAGAAAAAAATAACTATTAAATAGTCTATATTCTTTTACTATTTACAGTTACCTACCATTCACATAAAAATATATTTTTGTGGTAGTAACTGTAATTTTGATGTTCTGTTTGAAATTAAACAATTATTTAGTTATGTTAGTCATAACAAATGAGTTATTGTTAAAGTGGTAGGAATTCAGTTATTTCTGAAAGGTACCAGATAAATGGAATAACATGTAAGTAGATAATATACATGTAAGTAAACGAATTAATTCATGCAAATGCACAAATGACTAGATAAAGAAAAAAAAAGAAAGCACTCGGGCTAAGTAAACTTATAATTTATGTATTGAATTATTGGATACTAATTATAACCAGATGTATGAACGTAAACGAGGCAAAAGGAGTATATAAGGATCGTAGCAAGTGGCGTTCTTTAGTTTCTGCCTACCCCCATGGGAAGAAGGTTTGAGTATATGTATGTAATTATAACACTCATTCCCTTTAAAAAAAAATAGACCTTACTGAAGATTCTTTAATGAAACATAATATAAAAGATAAATAAATAGAATACATTTTAGGAATGGAACAGGAAAGCACGTGTTTTGCCAATAAATAAAACAAATGCCTACTAAAAATAGTTTATTAATTTGAAGACAGTAAGTACATTTATGAGATTGACACTCAACGCTTACAGTCTGAAATTCAGGTATTAGAAGAGTCAATACATTCACTTTATACTAGGACGTATGTAAGGTCTGAAAAACAAATTCAAGACATGTGCCACTCTAACTGTAGACAAAGGAGACCCGCTGACTCTCAGCAGCTCTCGGTGTTCTTTGCGAAGGAAATCCAATCTTGCCACTCTTCGAACTGAGGTAACGGAAGACCCGTCCCAGTCAGGAAGTTCTCGTACTTAAAAAAGAAACTAGTTCTCTTCCTTGTAGTGATAAAGGTTGTTACTGCTCCATTGTTTCCTGATAGTTTGGAAAAGGGTTAGAAAAAAATACTTAGCAACAAACTGAGTCATTCTGCTCAAAACTATTGTATGCCTCAGACTTTCTAAAAACAGATAATTTCATAAATAACTAGGAATGAATATGATCCTAATGACATTATTACTGTAAAAAATAGGCATGACTGAACAACAACAGTGTGTGCCTCAGGGTTGCAGCTGTGCCAAGAAGGCCCATCACACGCATAGGACATTGGTCACATATAATTGATAGTGTCACCGAACTATTGAAGTTAAATTGTAAGAAAATAATGCTGTTTGCTGGTTCACTAAGTCTATACCATTATAAAATCGTAATATACCCAAAAAGGCGTAAAGACATAATTGAACGATCCGTTGAACTTGAACTGTCCTGTGTTGAACTAGATAAGCATGTCATAGTTTTTGAGTCGATAATGGACAAAACAAAACTGGAAAACTTGCGACTGGTAATAAATCGGTAAAGATTGATTGCGTCGTTGAATGGTCGCAAGCGCTAATGCTAAACATGAAGTCCCGGGTCGAGCAAAGTGTCATTGGATTTTCCATCTTGAATTTCACAGTGGCGTCCCTTAGTTTGGATTTGTGGTCGATTGATGGGTCTCCCACCATCTCATTGGACCGAAACATAACATAACATAATTGGCTAAATGTGGGTGTACATTGGGTACACCTAAGCCTGACCCTTTGGGGAATACAGATGTGATGTTATGTCATGTTACAACATACGAAAAAAATACATTGTGCAGTTATAAACCAGACCACATAATTGTTAATATTGCACTTTAATTTGTAAGTTAACTGATCTTACAATAAACGATGTTAATATTTTGTAGAATTATTAACAAACTGAGTTAATATTTTAAATTAAGAATTCAGTGAGTTCAATAATTCTTTTTAGAAGAAAGCTAAAACTATCAGGTCTTAGTTTTATTTAGTGTTTGGGCAAATAAAGAACTAAAGAAAAGTAGACTCAAAGAACTCAAAGGACTCAAGACTCGGAGGTCTCATAATAATAATTAAAAAAAAGGTACGTAAATCAATATTTTTTGGCTGGATAAACGATAACGTCGTCCTAAGTTTTTGATAGAATAATAGATTAAAATATTATAATATTAGAAACTAGAATAATAGATAAAAATATTATAATATTAGAAACTAGCATAGTAATTAAGAACATATTTGTTATAAAATTGATTATTTCTAATAAACTATCAAACTTTTGATTGGAAGACAAATATGCTAAATATATTATATCAATAATTAATTTCCTCATCAATAAATAGTAATGAAAAGGAATAAAACAACATCTACAAAATGACAATATCAAGCTGCTGCTTGAAAACCAAAATGATGTTTTCTTAAAAATGCTTGTTTAGATGACGAATTAAGCAAATAAAAAGAAATAATGTAAAATACTGGAAGCCGCTCCGAACATGTTGGGAAAAGGCTAGGTAGATTGAATAGTAAAAGAGCTCCAAAATATTCATTAACTTATAAAATTCTGAAATAAATTCCTAAAATGATTGTAATACCTTGAGTTATTTGAAAATTTGTATTTTCTGTAATAGTATGATGAACTCGTGTAACAGATACTCCTGAACTTATTCAAATAATTGTATTTAATAAAGGAAATTGAAAAGGATTAAATGGAATAATACTAGTTACAGGTCAAATGTACTGAAACTTTTAATAAGTGGGTATGAGCTACTTACTCTAAAACTTTTGGTACAGTAGTAGTACTAGTAAGACAGATATAGCTTTATATAAGGTTATATCAGCAGACAATGTCGTAGCCAATAGTCTATAATTGTGACATTACCGCTATAATTAGCCAAAAAATTTAATAAATGTATAGATCAAGGAGTCTTCCCGAATTTAATTAATTAAATCCGGGATGACTCGATTAAGTATGATAATACCACTAAATATGGTAATACTACTGGTATGGTAATACCACTACCAGAATTAAGTATGGTAATACCACTTTTCAAATCCTGGGATACAAAAGACACCTATATTATAGACCCATATCCGTGTTGCCGGTTTTCGGCAAGCTGTTTCAAATGATAGTGCTAAATGAAAAACTTAATCATTTAACACGAATAAAATTATTCGCGATCAACAGTATGGTTTCACCAAAGGTCGTTTTATGATAGACGTCGGTGTAACCCTATTTAATTAAACGCATTTTAACGCGTTGGAAGAGGCCCAAAATGGCATAGATTTGCGACCTGTCTAAGGTTTTTGATTGCGAAAATCACGATACATTTACCTGAAACTTGAGCACACGGACTAGACAATTTAATGCTCAGCTTATTAAAATCATATTTGAATGAAAAATTATGTAAAAAAAAAATATGACAAAAAGAAACAAATTGTAATTAAAATAAAAAATATGATGTGGAAGTACAGGGCAGATATATCACGTAGAAACATTATTCATTTTATGAAAGTAGAAGGTAAATCAATCGGGAACTGTGATTCCCAGTAATGAATTTGATTCACATACTAACTGTTTACAGAAATGTTGACAATAGATTAGATCATAAAGAATGTATGAATGTAACAGATTTCTATATCGAGGGTATAGTGCTCAAACCCAATAAGTACGAAATTGTAACTTTCGAGATATTCAATATTTAAGTTTTAAGGACAAAAATACCTATGTTATTAAAATAATATCGTCATAATGAGTATTTGAGTTAAAACTGTATACATTCAATTAGTGTAAAAAAGTATTTTTATGTTTCTGGGGTGGTTCATTTTATCATAAGAAATAATATAAGTTACAAAGGGTACCGACTTATTGGGTTTTAAGTCTAGAGTAATTTAACATTTAATGTACTTTACTAACTAGTTTATTCTATGAATCACAATGAAAACTGTTCATATGGTCGGGTTTAAGAACTTTAAAACCCGTCGTACAAATCGAAACAAGAAGCTCTCTGATGCTACTTTACAGCTCATGGAAGAGAGGTGCGAGACGATCCTGTCTGGTGTCTTCAGACAATGCGCTCATAGACGGATCTCTAAGTCCTTGAAAAGCGACCTTCGCTAATATAATACGGACCGTAAAGGACGCGACAGAGCGGAATAAGGGCTCCAAGGTCTAGAGATCTGTCTATTAGGCCGAACCAGCTTGCGAAACTGAAGACCTATGATGGTAAGATCGTATCCGCCAAACTTGAACTATTAGAGATATCGAGAGCTTCTATGGACAGTTATACACGTCAACCAGTAACCCCGTTACGGTGATGACGGAATTACGGTCGAACTCCTGAAGGCCGGTGGAAAACCCGTTCACTACCGGCCGGTGGAAAAGCCCTCCAGAAGCTGTTCGATTCTGTAAGACTCGATGGTAAAACGCCACAGGCCTGGAACAGAGGTGTGGTGGTACTCTTCTTTAAAAAGGGCACAACATTCTAGGTGGGCCTGTAATTCTTATGCAGGGTGCTTAAGAATTGTAGGCCCATCTTCTGAGCCATGTCTACAAGCTGTTTTCACGAGTCATCATGAACCGTCTCTCGCGCAGGTTTGACGAATTTCAGCCTCCGGAACAAGCCAGATTCCGTAAAGACTTTAGCACCGTAGACAACATTCATACGCTGCGGTCTAGTTTACACAGAAGACCTAAGAGTAGATATAATATATAACCAGCCTTTCTGGTTAGCGTTTGTGGACTATGTGAAAGTCTTTGATTCCATCGAGACCTGGACTGTACTGCAGTCTCTCCAACGGTGCCAGATTGACTATCGGTAGGTACATCGAGGTGCTGAAGTGTTTGTATGAAAACGCTACTATGTCAGTCCAACTCTAGGACTGGACCTCAAAACCTATCCTTCTGGACCAAGGGGTGAGACAGGGAGACGTTATCTCTCCGAAACTATTTACCACTGCACTGGAGTAAGTCTTCAAGGTTTTGGACTGGAAAGGGGTTGCCCTCAATGGCACTGCTTGGGGGAGGCCTATATCCAGCAGTGGACGACTTTTGGCTGAAATGATGTCGATGAATCACAAAAGAAACAGGATAAATCACTCTCGTATAATACGTATTTTTCCCACTTAGTTGGGGTTAGTAGTGGATGATGTTATAATAACTTCTTGTCACTGTTATTTACATGGCAGGTGGTATTCCAATTTGTGTGTAGTATGATAAGTACCACAACTAAAAAGAGAAAATTAAATAGATAAACAAAACGGTCGGAAGTCAGTGCCAAAAAGGAAAATAAATAAAACCAATGAGTGTTTTTTTTTTTGGAAGTCGGTTTGTTTTTTTTTAAGTTGTTTTAATGAATATAAAGTACTTGTAGGATTTCGATTCTCCAAAGGCAGTTCCACTTCCATGATAGCAAAATCTAAAACCAACATTTACCTAGTTGTCAATCTTAATGCATCACTCATCGTACCACACACAAACAATTGGCACTAAACAGAATAATTTTAAAAACAATACTCGCGGGGACGCGACGTGCGAATTGTCGCAAAATGACAACAATAGCGCAAGAAGTTGTTAGGTCAAATTTTATTTATTGGGTTCGTCTCCAAACAACGTTTGAAGAAAGTTAGTTGACGAGGTGAGCAAATACCATATAACTATACATAACTTGTTACTTTTGAAATATAATCGAACAATAAAACCCGACAAACACATTTGGTTTGTTTTAGCTCTTGGTTTTGTTTGCCTTCTTATGCAACATAATGCAAAGCTAAAACCCGATAAGTACAAATAGCGGTTATTGCCATAATGCAGTCAGGTAATTTTAGTTGAAATCATTGGACACTCAATACAAATAAATAGCTTTATGTGGTTTAAGCGTAAAATAAAAATATTATTTATCAAGATAACACACTTTATAGTGTCCTACTTTTTCAGTTTAGGCTAAACGTGGTCACTTTATTGGGTTATTACCTCAAGTAATTTTCTTTCTACTGAGAATTCAGCTTATTGGATTAGACCATTGGAAAGAGCATAAAAAATGCATTAAGATGGACTAATAAAACGATTTTTGATTTTTTTTCACTTATTGGGTTTTAACACTATACCCTCGATATGTGAGAAATTAACTTGATGATTAGTAAATGTGTTAATATTGTCAGCCATTGATTCTTAAAGCAAATAATTGTATTATTGTTTATTTTATATTTTGTAAAGAAGAGATGTGACGTCTAATAAATAAGTTATGCGTGCTATGGTGGGGGCTGCGCAGTAGAGGGAGTGCAGAGCGTTGTACCGTGCTCGGCAGTCTACTCTGAGCAGTCATTGCGATAGCACGTCTAGCGCAGTGATATTGGAAACAGTGTTTTATTGTACATACCTAACCTAAACCAAGACACCACACATACTAAACGACTTTCGCTATGAAACTCATATAATTAAATTCGTAAAAAAAACACCTTTCATACGTGTATTGAAATATCTCTCTATGATTGTGCCTAATAAGAATTTGTTTTTCTTTTTCAAGTAGGTATCGGATATAACATACAACCCTATTGTTTTTTGTTTACCCTACACCTCTTAATAAGAGGTCATTGTGCTTATTATTATGAACGACTTTTACTGTGGGACCAACGATAAAACCGCGAAAAAAAAAATCATCGTTACTTACATTTATGTTCGCATATCTCGTCAAAACGTAGGGAACACCTGATTTTTTTTGCCATTAACAAAGGTTATATAACATAGCGAAACCTGTTTAATATAATGGGTAAAATCACCTCCTAAACGGATGCAGGTGACTAACCGCCAACCTGTATATCCCGAAAGATGAAGTGCATAGTTCGCATAAAATGAGATTAAAACCACTAGTAGTTTTATGAAATCGTATAAAAAATGAATATAAAGGCATAAATCTTCAAGTTATCCTTTGATTTTCAAATCACTCGTCTATAAAACGTCGTCCTACGTCTTAAAAGTTGAAAAGCAATATTTTAATCCCTTTACTTTTCACAGAAAATTCATATTTCTGCAATAAAATGACTATGAAAGTACCATATTTGGGTCATAACCTTTTTACGATACATAACACAGCACTTCGCTTTTTCTCAATACTTTTCATACAATGTCCTTTATATGGTTGTAATAAAACCGTGAGTTTTTATTTGGTTTTTGTTGAAGCCATGGTAACTAAGCTTAGTTATGGAAATGCATTAGTAGTTACATACATTGTGCTTTCGTGTTTATCATGTGAAAATTTTACTTGAAAAAGGGATAATGCCGGGGTAAAAATAAAGTTATATTTAGTCCTTCAGTCAAATAATAAAAAAATATTAGACTCGTATTTTTTGCTTTATCATATTAATAAAAAATTACTGGTCGCTACGTCACAAGTAAGTATAAAGTCTACATACTCGTGACGTCATAGCACATTTTAACTCAATGTATTGCCGTAATCTTTTGATAAAGTAAAAAAAGAAAAAAAAAAGTGTACGTTATTTTTTCATAATCTACATTCCGGACACAAAATATTTTTTTTAGTCATTGTCCCTATTCTGATAGGGACAATGACTAAAAAAAATATTTTGTGTAACGACTTACTTACCTATAAAAGTATAATTGACCAGTACCCTAACTACATAATACACGATCAATCAGAGTCTGAATCGTTAGAAACAGATTGCTAATCCATTACTTCATAAGTTCGAAAAAAAATCTGCTCAACAACGTAAATAACGAAATGAATATTGTTGAACTGTCAAAATGAAACAGATTATTCGTAACCGTTTACAAAAATATGTTACGTAATTAGATAGCTGGATAGCTTTGAACAGAAGTGGTCCAACAGCTTCAATATCATCAGTATTGTGCCGGAATATAGCAGTTCTTCGTGGATGTGGTACAACAATATCAACATGCTAATGTAGCTAATGCTAATCATTAGCTACATTAGCATTTGAAGGAAGGCCAAAGAAAATTTCGATGGATTTTGTGAAAAATGATATGAAAGAGAAGAGAGTGAATAATAGTGTGACAGTTGACAGGGAAGAGTGGAAAGAGAAAACGCTGTCATCAGAAGACAGCAACCGCTAATTATTATTTTATATGACAGCCAAGACCCCGCCGTGCCTCGGAAAGCACGTTAAGCCGTTAGTCCCGGCTGTCATTTGTAGATCTTGGACAGTTGTTACGGGTCGTCAGAAGCCCGAAAGTCTGACAGCCAGTCTTACCAAGGGGTATCGTGTTACCCAGTTACTGGGTTATGAAAGCCAGATAGGCAGTCGCTCCATGTAAAATACTAGTATTCAGCTGCATCTGCTGAAGCCTTTTTTTTTTAAGCTAGGGAAAAGGCTAGGCATAATGATGAGGACAGTTTATTCGCGCAACTTGTAGATAAATAATTTAGTATTTGGTTTCAAGAGTAAGAAGCCACATTGATGAGGGTAGAAGTAAATAACTAGATTAGCAAATAAAAAAAAATGCAGCAAAATCTTCTCTCAAATATTTGAAATTTAGTGTTGTGAATTACTTACTGATAAACTATTTTAAAGTAAAATAACACGAAGATAAGTTCCTTATAGTGTTTGGCAGCATCTACATCGCCACACGCGCACTACGCAATCAAAGACTGGACGTCACACAAAAATCCTGACGTCACACGATCCTGCATGGTGCAATTAGAGTTTACCGCGCGAACAACATATTAAGACTGTCCAACATCAATCGTTAGGCAGTTGCCCGCCAGACACGATACCCGTCTGGTCGCAGAATCCTCCCTTTTCTATAGAGGATGAGTAAACGTAAATTTCACTCATCCTCTGTCCCCCCTCTGTCCCTGTTCCTCATACCTCTAAAAGTGTTCAAATGCAATCTAAGTAGAGCAGTCAGATCTAACAGGAATAAAGGTTAATATTGTGACGGAAATCACATACAAAAGTTAGTACGACAATTTATAAATAAAGCAAAAGACTATGTTCAATTTTAAAAATAATGGTAAAACCTTCCGCTATAATTTTATCACCGACAAACTACGTTTAACTCTTTCCCCAATTAAAACCATTTAAATAATAAAATTACTATACCCTGCTGACTGAGCTGTCGATAAAACTCGATGGCAGCTGCTCGTTTTAATTCAATGAGTGTCGGCGTTGCATATTCCAGCGCCATTTTATTCAAATTTAATGCAAGAGGTATTTTAATGATATTAATGGAGTAGTAGTGGAGGTATTTCTAAGTAGATTCGGTTCTCGGGTCGATAAAGTAGGTGATAATGACATCGTGTGACAACCACCATCGTGTCACCGGTCAGGTACGACGAAAATACACGTTTGAACGTCAAAGGTTTGACACTAACTCCACATTACGTCACTTTTGACATTTTTCAGAATTTTTCGGTGTTACCTAAAATTTTTTGTCAATTTTACTTCTAATCGACGATAATATACCTCAGGCCATAGAGAGAAACAACCCACAGACCAAACAGAATATCCGTCCAGCCCCACCGTGTCCACCGGGCTACGCCGTGACGCGCGTATCCCGGTGGATACGGTGGATACATTATAAATAGGTATAAACTATAGAAAAGTAAGTAGGTATAACTTTCCAAAATATTATGCAGTAGCGGGTATTTGGCTTGCGCAAGCTCTTGCGACAATACTGAAAATGAGAGTGCATGAAAGTATGTGGCGGTCTGTATTTGAATTGAAAATAGAATGATGATGTGGCCAGACATAAAAAGATTGCCAGCAATAAGTGATCAGATGAGAAAGGAGAAAGGACCTCGTCACAAGGTTCATCCAAATCTGTTCTGCTGTTGCATGAAAGCGTAACAAACTATAACACAGACAAAAAGGCACACAACATAATTATAACACAACTCAGACCAATAAAAAAGTATCTGAGTAACACAAGTAAAAAAAGGGAAACAAAAAAAAAGTGTTAAATAATAATTTTACTGGAAAGTGTGCCTCGCGGATGCGCCAAGTTCAGCAATAATGCCAGACATCTAGTGCCTGACGCTGGTTTTCAACTAGCCCTGGCGTGTGAGGTGACGAATGTAAATCAGTTTTAAACTGATAGTTAGATACATTCCCTCGCGGACTTTTTTGTAGGTAATAATGAGTACCTACTTTAATCATGTAGTACATAATTTTTATGTATCATCAATAGTTTTCTCTGCGCACGCCAAATAATGAATTATACGAGTATAAGCAACATTTTCCTACTTTTGGTTAAATTATTTCAATCTTAAGGATCTCTAATTGTTTTGAAAATAAATTATAGCATGCTACTTGTGACGTCTAATAAATAAGTTATGCGTGCTATGGTGGGGGCTGCGCAGTAGAGGGAGTGCAGAGCGTTGTACCGTGCTCGGCAGTCTACTCTGAGCAGTCATTGCGATAGCACGTCTAGCGCAGTGATATTGGAAACAGTGTTTTATTGTACATACCTAACCTAAACCAAGACACCACAAGTGGCGACGAGGATATAAGGTATGTCGTGCATAAGACTTAAAATATAAAAACAACCTAATGGTTGCGAGATATAGTGGCAAATTAACGAATGAGGTTTTAAAAAAAAGTTAAGAAGTGGTTCTCCTAATAATTTGTGGTGAAATATATAGCATTCATTTTTGTAAATTAGAAACCTCGAGACGTAGCGATGGTGTTATTTTCATTTAAATCGACAAAATGTCATATGAACCTTCTATTGTTAATTGTAAAAGCATTATACGATCGAAACGACAGCAAAAGTACGATCGCGAAAATCGTTGAATGCTTACACTTTCATGCAAACGGCTTTTATATCATTCAATCGATCGAAATATAATTTGACGGGTTAATAATTGAATTCAATCCAAGGTCGAAAAGAAATGACTGTATTTAATTTCCATCTACCGAAAAGCGGGTACAAAAAAAAATAAAAATAATAATGACCTCATTTGTTAATAGGTGCCAATAAGGGCTATCGTACTAACCTCCTAATCAACTGAAATAAACTCCAAAAACTAAGTAAAAATACAAAATACTATTGCAACTACTTATTTTACTTAGTTTAATAAAATCGTTTTCAAATTTAAAACACTAATTAGAATAAATAAAAGTGAAGCAACATGTATAAAAATATCTTCACGTTGACTAGAACCTGTTTTAGCTCTGATTCAAAAACTTTACATGTGTGTGACTCACGTACTTACTGATAGATACTTACGGCTAAAATAGTGTACGTACATGAATAATATATAATCAGTAAATTAGAGTAATATTTAAGTGATTAAGGAGTGTTCTAATAGCGAATGTGAGTAGGTATACAAACCACTTCTGGTTTATTGGTACAAAACGAACATGAACCATTAATACGGTATGCATAAAATTAACTAACCTTACTCACCAGTGGAACCAACTGGTGAGCACAAAAACGATAGACCCAACTAAAAACTATGCCATTCAATATCTGGCTAACAAAATTGTCTAAAATTAGGCAAGGATCGCGGAAATGGCGAATATGATAGATTACATGTGTAATCGGTATCAATTACGTTACGAAAAGTAATTTGAGAGGTAAACTGTTCAATGAATGGTTGGTACCAATAAGTAAGGCAATAACTCATAAATTCTGTTTTTTTTATAAAGAACAAAATACTTCTAACAATATAATAATATGAAGTTTATACCATCGAGCGCATAAAACAATGTTTCTTTGGTACGTTCGGTCTACCTTCCAAATAATATTATTTCATTGTTCTTAAAAGAAAAAAATAACTATTAAATAGTCTATTTTCTTTTACTATTTACAGTTACCTACCATACACATAAAAATATATTTTTGTGGTAGTAACTGTAATTTTGATGTTCTGTTTGAAATTAAACAATTATTTAGTTATGTTAGTCATAACAAATGAGTTATTGTTAAAGTGGTAGGAATTCAGTTATTTCTGAAAGGTACCAGATAAATGGAAAAACATGTAAGTAGATAATATACATGTTAGTAAAGGAATTAATTCATGCAAATGCACAAATGACTAGATAAAGAAAAAAAAAGAAAGCACTCGGGCTAAGTAAACTTATAATTTATGTATTGAATTATTGGATACTAATTATAACCAGATGTATGAACGTAAACGAGGCAAAAGGAGTATATAAGGATCGTAGCAAGTGGCGTTCTTTAGTTTCTACCTACCCCCATGGGAAGAAGGCTTGAGTATATGTATGTAATTATAACACTCATTCCCTTTAAAAAAAAAATAGACCTTACTGAAGATTCTTTAATGAAACATAATAAAAAAGATAAATAAATGGAATACATTTTAGGAATGGAACAGGAAAACACGTGTTTTGCCAATAAATAAAACAAATGCCTACTAAAAATAGTTTATTAATTTGAAGACAGTAAGTACATTTATGAGATTGACACTCAACGCTTACAGTCTGAAATTCAGGTATTAGAAGAGTCAATACATTCACTTTATACTAGGACGTATGTGAGGTCTGAAAAACAAATTCAAGACATGTGCCACTCTAACTGTAGACAAAGGAGACCCGCTGACTCTCAGCAGCTCTCGATGTTCTTTGCGAAGGAAATCCAATCTTGCCACTCTTCGAACTGAGGTAACGGAAGACCCGTCCCAGTCAGGAAGTTCTCGGGTCTGCATCCCCAATCAAGATATACCAGAAATTGAACAAGGTTCTTTTGCAAGTACTTAAAAAAGAAACTAGTTCTCTTCCTTGTAGTGATAAAGGTTGTTACTGCTCCATTGTTTCCTGATAGTTTGGAAAAGGGTTAGAAAAAAAATACTTGGCAACAAACTGAGTCATTCTGCTCAAAACTATTGTATGCCTCAGACTTTCTAAAAACAGATAATTTCATAAATAACTAGGAATGAATATGATCCTAATGACATTATTACTGTAAAAAATAGGCATGACTGAACAACAACAGTGTGTGCCTCAGGGTTGCAGCTGTGCCAAGAAGGCCCATCACACGCATAGGACATTGGTCACATATAATTGATAGTGTCACCAAACTATTGAAGTTAAATTGTAAGAAAATAATGTTGTTTGCTGGTTCACTAAGTCTATACCATTATTTATTTATTTATTTATTTTATTAAGGTTAACCAACAATTGTTTACACCAGTACATTAGCAGTGTATTATTTATAATGGGATACAATTGCAGGTGCAACAATTAATTATAGGTTAACACCGCTAGCACAAAAAACAGTGGTAAAAACATTATAAAATCGTAATATACCCAAAAAGGCGTAAAGACATAATTGAACTATCCGTTGAACTTGAACTGTCCTGTGTTGAACTAGATAAGCATGTCATAGTTTTTGAGTCGATAATGGACAAAACAAAACTGGAAAACTTGCAACTGGTAATAACTCGGTAAAGATTGATTGCGTCGTTGAATGGTCGCAAGCGCTAATGCTAAACATGAAGTCCCGGGTCGAGCAAAGTGTCATTGGATTTTCCATCTTGAATTTCACAGTGGCGTCCCGTAGTTTGGATTTGTGGTCGATTGATGGGTCTCCCACCATCTCATTGGACCGAAACATATCATAACATAATTGGCTAAATGTGGGTGTACATTGGGTACACCTAAGCCTGACCCTTTGGGGAATACAGATGTGATGTTATGTCATGTTACAACTTACAACATACGAAAAAAAATACATTGTGCATATACAAACCAGACCACATAATTGTTAATTTTGCCCTTTAATTTGTAAGTTAACTGATCTTACAATAAACGATGGTAATATTTTGTAGAATTATTATCAAACTGAGTTAATATTTTAAATTAAGAATTCAGTGAGTTCAATAATTTTTTTTAGAAGAAAGCTAAAACTATCAGGTCTTAGTTTTATTTAGTGTTTGGGCAAATAAAGAACTAAAGAAAAGTAGACTCAAAGAACTCAAAGGACTCAAGACTCAGAGGTCTCATAATAATAATTAAAAAAATGGTACGTAAATCAATATTTTTTGATAAATAAACAATTACGTCGTCCTAAGTTTTTGATAGAATAATAGATAAAAATATTATAATATTAGAAAGTAGCATAGTAATTAAGAACATATTTGTTATAAAATTGATTATTTCTAATAAAATATCAAACTTTTGATTGGAAGACAAATATGCTAAATATATTATATCAATAATTAATTTCCTCATCAATAAATAGTAATGAAAAGGAATAAAACAACATCTACAAAATGACAATATCAAGCTGCTGCTTGAAAACCAAAATGATGTTTTCTTAAAAATGCTTGTTTAGATGACGAATTAAGCAAATAAAAAGAAATAATGTAAAATACTGGAAGCCGCTCCGAACATGTTGGGAAAAGGCTAGGTAGATTGAATAGTAAAAGAGCTCCAAAATATTCATTAACTTATAAAATTCTGAAATAAATTCCTAAAATGATTGTAATACCTTGAGTTATTTGAGACTTTGTATTTTCTGTAATAGTATGATGAACTCGTGTAACAGATACTCCTGAACTTATTCAAATAATTGTATTTAATAAGGGAAATTGAAAAGGATTAAATGGAATAATACTAGTTACAGGTCAAATGTACTGAAACTTTTAATAAGTGGGTATGAGCTACTTACTCTAAAACTTTTGGTACAGTAGTAGTACTAGTAAGACAGATATAGCTTTATATAAGGTTATATCAGCAGACAATGTCGTAGCCAATAGTCTATAATTGTAACATTACCGCTATAATTAGCCAAAAAATTTAATAAATGTATAGATCAAGGAGTCTTCCCGAATTTAATTAATTAAATCCGGGAAGACTCGATTAAGTATGATAATACCATTAAATATGGTAATACTACTTGTATGGTAATACCACTACCAGAATTAAGTATGGTAATACCACTTTTCAAATCCTGGGATACAAAAGACACCTATATTATAGACCCATATCCGTGTTGCCGGTTTTCGGCAAGCTGTTTCAAATGATAGTGCTAAATGAAAAACTTAATCATTTAACACGAATAAAATTATTCGCGATTAACAGTATGGTTTCACCAAAGGACGTTTTATGATAGACGTCGGTGTAACCCAATTTAATTAAACGCATTTTAACGCGTTGGAAGAGGCCCAAAATGGCATAGATTTGCGACCTGTCTAAGGTTTTTGATTGCGAAAATCACGATACATTTACCTGAAACTTGAGCACACGGACTAGACAATTTAATGCTCAGCTTAGTAAAATCATATTTGAATGAAAAATTATGTAAAAAAAAAAAGAAACAAATTGTAATTAAAATAAAAAATATGATGTGGAAGTACAGGGCAGATATCACGTAGAAACATTATTCATTTTATGAAAGTAGAAGGTAAATCAATCGGGAACTGTGATTCCCAGTAATGAATTTGATTCACATACTAACTGTTTACAGAAATATTGACAATAGATTAGATCATAAAGAATGTTTGAATGTAACAGATTTCTATATGTGAGAAATTAACTTGATGATTAGTAAATGTGTTAATATTGTCAGCCATTGATTCTTAAAGCAAATAATTGTATTATTGTTTATTTTATATTTTGTAAAGAAGAGATGTGACGTCTAATAAATAAGTTATGCGTGCTATGGTGGGGGCTGCGCAGTAGAGGGAGTGCAGAGCGTTGTACCGTGCTCGGCAGTCTACTCTGAGCAGTCATTGCGATAGCACGTCTAGCGCAGTGATATTGGAAACAGTGTTTTATTGTACATACCTAACCTAAACCAAGACACCACACTACTTCACTAGCATGATAATTTAGAATTGGGGAATTAAAAAATAAAATCGGTCCTTTAGTTTCGGAGCTTATTCGGTACAAACAAACAAAAAATCTTTCCTCTTTATAATATTAGTTTGGATAGATTCATCGAGGTCGGTTAACAAAGGCAACCGGAGCTAAACCTCTAAAGTTCACACGCAACGACTGTAGTCGCTGGCGATTTCAAAATCTGACGTCCACACACAGATTTTGACAGCCGATTTGTCGCTAGCGACGTCAAAATCTGTGTGTGGACTTCAGATTTGAAATCGCTGCCTGTGTACCTAGCATAAGCCCCACACGTGAACTAAGCTTCGCTTTGTAGGAGAGTGTTTGCGGGATCGTCCACTCTGCCGTCCGTTTACTAAAAGGCCGTTAAGTGAATAAACCTGATTTTGAGCTACGGTCTAAAAGGTGGGAAATAATGTCCCTAGAAATTGATTAGACATACAGCTATGTTTAATATACCAAAATACTTGATAGCTGTTAAGCTTTCATTCTATGTGTTTTAATGAGTGCTAAGTGAAATAATATTGTTTTAATTTAAGGTTTTGTGTTTTTGTCATGTTTATCTATTACAATATGGGACCTCTTACAATACTAAAAAACGGTTGGCTGATATACAGCCGTGTTATAGAGTTGTAATGGAATTGTAACCGCTATAGATTTACTTTGAGTCACAGTTAAATGAAATTTCAATGCTAAATAACAGTTAAATCGCTAAACCTTCTTTTAGAATTGTAAATTAATTGAAACTTAATGAACTGCACTTGTGAAAAAACGTTATTAGACTCTAACTGTTTATGTTATTGTTTAGTTATACTAATATTACACAGATTTATGATCAAAAATACAGTTTCTAAATAATCTGTGCACAATAACTGTCTTTTAGTTTAAGAATTACTGGCTAACTCATATTGCTGTAAAGTCAAATGGACAACTATGTGTTATAGGCTTTTTGTGCTTTTTTGTGTGCGTGTTAAGTGTGACAGTCAGATATTTAAAATAAAACATAAATACTTCATTCTTTTAAGTATGTGTAATCAAACAGCAAAATAAAATAAAAAAATAAAAATTTTGCATGAAATATTTATGTTTTATTTTAAATACCTGACTGTCACAATTAAATTTATTTTTTTATTTAGATAGATTCTCGTACATCCGTTGTAAACTTAGTTTAACATTTTTTGGAAAAATTTTCATCCGTTCCAATCTTCACATTATAACTTAGTATTTTTTCTTGTTTTTTCTTTAATTTCTTTTCCTTCACAGTCATCGTTATACGGTTTTCATTCGTAGTTTCATTTGCTGCAGTTACAATACAAGACGAAGAACAAGTTTCCGGGTGCATAGAGTTATTTTCAGGACGAGGCTCCAAAGTAACATCGGTAGTAGGACTTAAAGGTTTTTGACGGGATCTCTGATGGGGCTTTGACTAGTTAATTGACTCAGGCGTGACCTTGCGGAAATCCATCATAAAACACAATAGACGATGTATATCTAGTAACTTAATCCGCTTAACCGTTCTTAAAGAGTTAGAGAACCCTGTAAGAAATCGACACGTGTTTCGCCTCTCAACGAGGCATCCTCAGGACGACGATTGACCTGTTGCGAACTCGGACACGAAGTGTTATCAACGCGAGCCGAACGCAAAGTGAGCTTCAACCGCCCGTCACCCCCACTTATATAGGATCGCCCTCGGCCGGGATCGTTATCAGTGCGATAAGCGAACAATCGCAACCACCATTGTTGCGATTGTTCGCTTATCGCACTGATAACGATCCCGGCCGAGGTGGGCCGATAAGCGATCCTATATAAGTGGGGGTGACGGGCGGTTGAAGCTCACTTTGCGTTCGGCTCGCGTTGATAACACTTCGTGTCCGAGTTCGCAACAGGTCAATCGTCGTCCTGAGGATGCCTCGTTGAGAGGCGAAACACGTGTCGATTTCTTACAGGGTTCTCTAACTCTTTAAGAACGGTTAAGCGGATTAAGTTACTAGATATACATCGTCTATTGGGGCTTTGACTGTCTGTTGTCGTCGTCGTCGTCATCTGATGAGGTTTCATTACATGGGTAATAACCCTTATCTGTAACTGAATCATCAGAAGAAAAATCTCCTGATAGTGAGTGGTTTGACCGTGTTGGCGACAATATTTCCGTACGGTTATCATTTATTGTAGATATAGTTGGATGACTCAATTCCGAAGAAATACACGAAGGCAACGGTGACAACGACATAGGTGGCATAATTTCTTTACATGTTAAAGACATTTCTTTGGTTACGTTAGGTAGTCGATCTGCACTAACTGATGTTGAGTGGTTTGACGGTGTTGGCGACAATATTTCGGTACGGTTATCATTTATGTAAGAGGAATCACACAATACCGAAGAAATACGTGAAGGCAACGGTGACGACGACGTAGGTGACATAATTTCTTTACAAGTTTCTTTGCTTAAGATAGGAAGTCGATCTGCACTAAGAGTAGAAACAAGTTCGGAGAAATCTAGACCCAAATCGAGAGAAGTTTTTGTTTCATTCAATTTATGAAAAATACTTGACGTCATTGAATAATCAGCTGCATATATTATAATGAGTTGACAATTATTTTTATATGTTTTGGGATATGTTTATTGCTGCCTGACGAAGTTTTCTTGCATACCTCGGCCTCGGTGGAAGATTGACGACGTTGATGACGCGGTGGCTGGTTTTCTTTATTTTTATCCACGTTTGGTTGGCATCTATCATTGCATATCTCTAACATCGCTTTGACTCTTGTGTTCTTAAATTTAGAAATAAAACTATAAGAAGAATAAGACAAAAATGTGAGTTTTAAGCAAAAATGTATTTTTGCAATTTCATTTATTATTTTTAGTAATCAAATGACCTGCACCTGGCCAAAAAATATAGGTAGGTAAGCACTAGAGCACCTATACAGAGTGAGTTTTTGAGGAATCTTTATGGCAGCTGTTAAACTGAACATTAAAGATATGACGATGAGATGAAGATTTGTTCTTAGAAATCCGTCTAGCTTTAAGACGTATTAACTCAACTCATTTAAGATTTTTTGAAAATGTTTTTCGGCCCAAAAACGGAAAATAATATATTCTTTTACGAAAATCTTACCTACTTTTTAAAAGTTAAAAGTTGTATAGACTCGTTTTCTCTGATTTCGGACCGAACAAAAAACTTAAAAATATCTTTAAATGTAGTTTTATTGCGTTTCAAAACCTCGAGATGGATTTCTAAGAAATAATCTTTCCATCTCGAACGATTAGCATCTGCCATAGAGACCATAAAAAAACTTACGCTGTATAAATCCAGGCAAGCAAAATGCAAAAACAACGGAAGCAATAAGAATAATCAGCAATCAGTACTAGGTTACCGAATTTATTGCTTTAACATCTAAATTACGAACTGAATAAATGATAACGCAATCTATTAGTCTTAAAAAGAATGGAAACAGGTACAGGTTACTGTATTTTACATTACAAACGGAATAAATAACAGCAATTTATTCATCTTAAAAATAATAATAAACAGAACCCTTACATCCCGTTCGTGGCCATTTTTGGCGGGAAAGCACACAATCGCTCACAGACACGTCTTACTTCTCCGCGGAGTTACGGGCAACTGGAGTGTGCGAGGTGCGGACTGCGGGGCATACCGGGAAGGTATCTACATAAACGTCTTTTAGCGTTGGAATGTCACTTAACCGTTTTTTGTATTGTATTCGATAACACATTATTTGAAACAGTCACATCTAAATAACGGTCACTGTCTTATAGAATTGTATATGCTCCAAAATCAAGGTGGCTTACCAACGACTAGCCAGTTAAGTGTGAGTAACGGTTTTGTAGAGTAGTAATTGAAGAAAACTGTCTTTTAGATGTCGTAAATGCCAATGCGCCTTGTATTACTATAAATCATTAAAATACTTATAAAGTGATGTAACGGTTTAATACTGTTGTAGTTTCATGTAACCGTTTTCTAAGATTGCAAAGTGAAATAATATAAATTTTAAATAGACGGTTACAAGCGTGTAGCCGTATTATAGTGTTATAAAATGACATAACCGTATTTAAGTGTTGAACGATCTCAAAAATGATGTAAATAGCCGTGTGTGTAGTCTCCAGATCTTTAGCGTAAATAAAGATAGACAAATATGACCCAGACTGACTGATAGAAAAAAAGTTGCTCTTTTACGTAGTACATAAAACTCAAATTTGACTAAATGTCACTTAACGGCCTTTTAGTAAACGGACGGCAGCACTGGGACCACGGCCACGTCACGCACGAATGCGTGACTAGTAAACAAATGAACTTTTCTCATACATGCTTGGAAATTCGAGCATTATTTTGACAACCTTCTTCAACATATATCGAAAATGCTCTACTGGTCAAATACTTGCGAGCAGGCGGCGGCAATGTTAGTATGAGCATACATATCTGTCGTGTTGAGCGGCCGAACAAATAACTATGAAAACTCATATCTGACGTATAATTTAAAAATGGAACGAACTTTTTATTTAGACACAAATGACAACCAAGGAGGTAACTTCTCATTTATTTTCGCTTAGGCTTGAAAAAAGAGCGAACACCAAAAATTCATATAATATCTCTATTCTATTCTATTTTTATTGAATGGCAAGCAAAGTCGATGTCGATTCTATTCTGCCAATGTCTAAAGTGAGTTGGAAAAGCAAGTGTGTATTGCAGTAAATTAAAAAGTTGTGGGCTCGACGTCCGTTTGTCAATCACTGCAAAGATCCAGCACAATATCAGTGTTACGTATATTTGCCAGATACATGCTGAGCTGGACTTCCACTTGGTGCAGCTTTCAGAAAAACACCGCAATTTGTACCTTTGTTCGTTATTTGATTTAAAGTGACTCACTGTCCTTTTTTTATATTGGCACCTTGTATTTTCTTGGCAGAATGATCGACTTCAGCTTTGCTTACCATATAAAAAAATGGAATGAGTGATCGAGTCACGGTAAACAGAATGGATCAAAACAACGTGTTACGCAGGAAGATGTCAAATGACACGAGATGTTGCGATTGGTTCAGAAATAACAACAACCTAAAATGTCTAATGTATTAAAATCCTAGTTTCCAATTGAGGATATTTCCACTTAAACAAACATCAACTTTATGCAAATGTAAATTAAGTTGATTTTAGACTGACTAGTTTTGTTGAAAAAGTTATAAAAAATAAGAAATTGTAGCATAAACTGAACCTTACGTGTAGGTGTTTTTCCGAAAACTCGTATTTGTTTACGTTTTTGGGAACTAACCCGCGAACGCAGATTGTATAAAAAAATGGCAGTGTATAGACTGCCACTAACGGCACACTATCCCAATCGGATAAAGTGCAGCTACGGGCACTATATTAACACCGCCTCGGCCCGGCTAAAGTGCCGTAAGCATTGCATGGTCATTGTCATTGTCACTGTCACTAAGTCACGTCACTTAGAATTTTGTTTGATTGTTGAAGTTAGATCGCTGTAAAACACCACATTCCCCAAACATTACATTCTCTTGTGCCTAAACGGACCCTGGCACTGGCACTCGCTGGCCGCGCTGCCGCGGCACCGCTCGCTCGACTCGTGCGTTGTGTGGTTACAGTTCTAACCTAACCTAACCTACCTTTCAGCCATTTTCACTTGCTAAGCCAAAGGGATTATGGCACTTAAGTTTAGCCGGCTATAGATGGAAGAAACTTACCTCAACAATGAAAGAAAATAATAAGTGACAGTGACAATGCAATGCTTACAGCACTTTAGCCGGGCCGAAGCAGCGCTACTACAGTGCCGTAAGAATTCTTGCGGCTCTCTATACACTTCCAAAAAACATCTCTTGACTCACGATCTAACAACAAGTTGAAGAATCTCTCAGAAACCGGGAGCTGATCTAGAAGGTATTGATAACACTTATTTCATACAAATACTTAGAAATCCAAAGATGTTCGGAATAAGTTATTTCGGTACAAGAAGCGACCTTGATACACGAACCCTTGCTAGATACAATGTGTAAATAAAACTGTTTGCCACGCGTGGTCAAAACATCGTAATCATAAACTGATTTTGTTATGAAATATTGTTATGCTATGTAAATTTTTTCGATGGTTCATTCTTCGTAGAAAACGATTAAGAGCCTGTGCACACGATGCACTGCGGCGCCGCACCGCAACATTTTGCCGCATTGGCGGTCACACGGGCTTTGCAGCGCCCTAAACTTGTTACGCCGCAGCGACGCCGCAAAGATTTTAAATATGCGTAAATTGTCATCTAATTTACGCATATTTGCGGCTCGTTTGTTCTTGGAATAAATTCATCTCAACTACTCCCTTTAATGTGCGTGGACACGCACTTGACCGTTTTTGCTATAATATGTCATCATCCTTCAAATTATAACAAACAAGCGTGCCATCTGCCGTACAAACAACTGAGCGGTGCCACCCCGGCGTCGTAACACGTACACCCCTCCCCGCCTCGTCTCCCGGATTGCAAGTCCGGTGTACGTACGTGAGGTCCGACGCCGGAACGCCATGGATATTTGTATGAAGGACGCCCGCCGCCGCCGCCGCCGCCGCCCGGTCCGCGCGCCGCCTTCTACCGCAATGCATCGTGTGCACAAGCTCTAAGAAGTGTATCAGTATTTTGTTTGTTTTGTTTTTGTGAGCAAATCAAGAATATAGGCATTATGAACAGCCTCGTTGGTTTAGTGGTCGCAAGCACTACTGCTGAGTATGAGGTACTGGGTTCGATTCAAAGGTCGGGCAAATTGTTATTGCAGTTTTGCGTTAGTCTGGATTTGTGCCTAGTTAATGTTATTAGATTCGCCAAGGCCCCTTTAACAAGGGTCATAAAAATAACTGGAGAAATGTGGGTGCACCTACAAAACCTCTGCTTTATCTAGGCGTGTTGTTATGTAATATTTATATTATTATTTATTTCCATTATTTGATTTAATACTTAGTAAATTATGTTTTTATTAAATTATTATTAGAATATAAAATCAATTATTATTTTATTATCCTTTATTACATTTTCATACTTATAAATTACATTTTTAAATATTTTCATCAAAAAACTATTTAAAAAAACATTTAAAACTATAAAAATTATAATATCTAATTAATTATTATCTATTGTTATTAATCTTCTTCTTTCCTTGTCGACGGTACTTTGGTTGATTAATATTGTATTGTTCTAGCCCAGCTAATAGGCGGTCACCTTTATTGCCACATCAGTATCATTAATTTTCTTTATCATTATTTCCCTTCCCCCCGGACCGCCGCAAGGTGTAGACGTGCCCCAATACTCTGTCGCATTTTAATTCCAATTTAAATCATTAAAGTATATTTAATTAAAGTTATAAAAATAGGAGTGCATAGTCGCCAAGGAGCTCTTTACAACATCAAGTAACGACGCGACGGCGACACTGCGACTCAGTGACGATTACTCCTGCGGCCGTGCGCCCCTGGTACCTGAGCTGTCTCCTAACTGCGCTGATTCCGCCCGCAAGGACAAGTAAGAAGCCAACAGGAATCACTTATTACTGCGTGTGCGCACCTCCCCCATATTGGTGTCGCATTGGCCACTCCCCCTCATTAGTAAATGGAATATTGGACCGCATTGGCCGCTCCCCCTCATTAGTAAATGGAATATTGGACCAAATTTGCTAATTAAGGCTCCGCCTATCGACGTGTTAACTTATCATCTACGAAGCCGCGCCAAGACCGTTCGCATTTTATTTTCTCCTGGTAATTGGCTCGACAATCCACGGGCCAAACGGTGGTAGTTCGACCCGTCGATGGTGGACTATTTTTTTCGTGAAAATATTTTGCTTTTTGTAATTTCTTTATGGCCTACATATAACAAAAGACTACACCATAAAAGTCATTAAGTGTCTTCCTGGATTTTAAATTTCTGGTAAATAATTATTATAAAAAATGCCACTAAAGCGAACACCGCCTAACACGCCGGAGTCTGAAGAGGGACAGAAATTAAGTGTGCATACTATACCTAAGTCTGGATCCAACCCTACCTTGAATTTGATTGCCTCTCATAATGATAGTAGGAAGCGCAAACATGACGATGAAAACCTTATTTTTATGAAGGAAATCCGTGACTTGCTTAAGTCCTATACTGCTCAAACGGACAGCAAATTAGAGGCTATGCAAATAGCGTTAAACGAGATTGTCGCTCAGAATGTCGAAATTACGAATAATATTAAATTTATCTCCAAGCAATACGACGACATGGCCGTCAGGGCTGAAAAACTGGAAGCTGATCAAAAATCTGATCGTAATCTCATCAACCAACTCGAGGATAAGGTGGAGAATTTAGAGAGGATTATTTATCAATCAAAAATGGAAATTAGAAATATACCAAAAAGTCAAAACGAATCCAAAGCAGATTTATGCAAGCTGGTAACAGATACGGCCTCAGTCTTAGAGGTGCCACTTCAACAGAACGACATCAAAGATATTTTCCGCGTTAACAAGAAGGATGGGGCTTCAACAATAATTGTTGACTTCGTCAAAGTAACCACTAAACAGGATATTGTTATAAAAGCCAGAAAATTCAACAGGAAAAACAGTAATAATAAATTGAATACATCCCATATTAAGATTCCAGGTCCCCCTAAACCGATTTACCTATCTGAAAGCCTGACGCAAAAAGCTCAGCGCTTGTACTATTTAGCCCGAACCTTTTCCAAGGATAACTCCTTCCAATTTTGTTGGACGTCATATGGGAAAATATATATGAAGAAAGCTGAAGGTGAAAGGCAAATATTAATCGGGAATGAAGCGGATCTTAATAATTTACGTCTCAACAAGTGACTAGTTATTTACGCTTACGCATGTCCTATGTTTAAAAGTTTAATGCATGTGCTTTTTTCTATTATTTTAATGTTGTCTTATATATACAGCGAATTCTTACAATTAATACACACTAAACATCACACAATAACATACATATTTCTCACTAAAGCTTTTTTACTCAAACTAATTGTTGAAAATAAACTATACCTTGCACGCACAAAACAAACAGATTTCAATCACGCTTGGTGTTTAAACATGCGTTCCATTCATGCACTCTTGCTGCGACATTATCCTAATAAAAAAATATTGAAAAATAGTTGCACCATTAGGAACCATACTCACTCTAATGGCTAATGGGGACAATCATATTTTGACAGATGTAGACAACCTTTCTGTGGCAGGGACTTATTGCTGTGATACGGAGACTTGTAACACTATAATTAATGACTCCTTACCGTCGTTAAATATCGTAACTCAAAATATCCGAAGCATACAAAAGAACTTCGACAGTTTTCAAGCCCAGTTAGCTAGGTTTTCTTTTGATTTTGACATAATTATTCTCACTGAGTGTTGGTTGAATCCAAATAGACCTATACCACCGATAGAAGGCTACGTCACCTATTCCTCAAAAACCTGGATTAATCAAAATGACGGTATTGTGATATACATCAAACAAGAAATCAAATGTGTAGTCGAAGAACCGGAACCTATTGGCGCTAACTTTATGTTACTAAAAATACACCCAGATACTTATATTTTGGCGGTGTATAGATCTCCGTCTATTCACAATATTGGTAGTTTTCTGGACTCAATAGATAAAATAGTTCGGCCAATCAAAGCAAAAACTATTATCCTGACTGGAGACATCAACATTGACATAAAGTCAACCAGTGTCGATCGGAACAGGGAATCATATTTAAATCTCACTGCAGAATTAGGGCTATTACCTGGCCATACACATCCTACTAGGATGCAAAATTGCCTAGACCATGCAATGTTTAACACGACTCATCAAGCTACTGTATTTGTGATTAACTCGACGGTGACCGACCATGCCCTGGTGATATTAAGTTTGTGTCAATCTTATCATAGAAGAGATAAAGTAACCACACTGACAAGGATCAATTATGACGCGGCGGTAAAACATTTGGAGTCGGTCGATTTCTCATTTATTAATAATGACGCTGAAGCAAATACCGCTGCCGCTCTATTTATTGATACGATTGCTTCAACTTTAGATTCCCATTCAACAGTACATAGTAGACCTAGCCGAAAAAGATTACTTAAACCTTGGCTGACTCCTGGTCTTCTCCGTTGCATACGCCACAGGGATAGGCTCCACAAAAAGTTTTCTTTAAACCCACAAAATAATATCCTCGAAACATCTTACAAAAGATATCGCAACTTTTGCAACAAGTTGTTAAAAAAATTAAAAAGAAACCACGAAAAGTCCCTCCTACAAAACTCAAAAAACAATAAAGACAAGTGGAATGCTGTTAAAACTATTATACAACAGAAAAAACAAAAATCAGTAGCAGATAACCTTATTCGAAATATGAGTAGTAATTCCAACTCGATAGAGGACATAAATAAGTACTTCTCTAATATAGGCAAACACCTAGCAGATAATATTACTAACACCATAACTTCCTTTACTAACCTATTATCTCATAAGCCTGACATAACCACGAACCTCAACTCGATAGTCTTACTTCCCCCGGATGAGGCTGAAATTGAAGCATTGATACTCAATCTAAACAATGACTGTGCCGTCGGATGGGACGCCATTCCTGCTAAGTTCCTTAAACTAGCAAGACATATCATTGTTCCTCATTTAACGAAACTGTTGGAATTGTGTATTTCTTAAGGAGTTTTTCCACGAGCGTTCAAAAAATCTTTGATAACACCTGTCCACAAGAACGGGTCGAAGGACGATGTCAGAAACTACCGGCCTATTTCGGTTCTTTCCACAGTGTCTAAAGTACTAGAAAAAATTCTGAACACTAGGCTAATTAGCTTCTTAGAACGTAACAAGATATTGTCGGATGCCCAGTTTGGTTTTAGGTCGGGAAGAAGCACTGAGGACGCTGTCGGGCAACTTGTGGATCATGTTACATCTCAATTGAATGCCCGAAAAAAGTGCATCGGCATTTTCCTTGACCTAGCCAAGGCTTTTGACACCGTTTCGATACCTATTCTTGTGGACAAACTGGAACGGATTGGGGTTCGGGGAACGGCTCTAAAAATCTTTCAGGACTTTCTCTGTGATCGAACACAGAGAGTGAAAATACGAGAACACGTTAGCTCAGACACCCAGATCACATACGGCGTACCGCAAGGTAGTATTCTTGGACCCAGTCTCTTCCTCATCTACATAAACGATCTGTGTCAGCTAGCTCTTGCAAATGGTAAGATTTTTACATATGCTGATGACACAGCACTCGTATTTCATGGGGAAACCTGGGATGAAGTTCGCCAAAAAGCCGAGTCGGGCCTTCTTATCGTAAGCCACTGGCTAAGAGCTAACCTACTAACCTTAAACCTTGCAAAATCAACCCAAATCTAATTTAGTTTCTCTAAACTAAAGCCGCCCAAGGTATGCGTTAAGTCTCACACATGTAGTGCCCCCCAGAACTACGCGTCCTGCTCATGTCTACCTATTCCTCAATCAAATACAACTAAATACTTAGGAATACTACTGGACAATAAGTTTACTTGGCGCCAGCACATTGAGGTAACCACTGCACGAATTAGAAAACTCATATGGGTATTTAAGACACTTCGACATGTCGCTGACTATGAGGTACTACGCACGGTATATTACGCACTGGTTCAATCAGTGATCGGATATTGTATTGGTGTGTGGGGTGGGGCATGCAAAACGCACATGATTAGACTTGAAAGGGCCCAAAGATCTGTGCTTAAAGTAATGACGTTTAGGCCTTTTAGATTCCCCACTACAACCTTATATAACAAGTGTCAAGTTCTCACAGTACGGCAAATGTATGTTTTACATATAGTTGCCAAGCAGCATCTTGTCACTCCATTAAATAAGCAAGTTTTAAGTAAGCGTACTATAAGGAATGTTTGCCTATCTGTTAAATTTGACACCGCAGCTGCTAGAAGGCAACGCATGTATTTGTCAAGTCACATTTATAATAAAACAAATAGTGTTCTCAATATTAATCCTCTTTCAATAAGAGAAGCTAAAACTAAAACTAAATCATGGCTACTGACTCAAAAGTACAGCGAAACAGAATCTATTTTAACATAGTTTAAGTTCAACAAGATTACACATCCACACGGACACACCCTCGCATTAACCTTCATTCACACACCACACATCAAACACATTAACATACACACTTCTTACACTTCACACTCACGCAAATGTAGAACCGCAATAAATCAAATATTGTTATCATAATTTTTACTTCTTTTTTATTAATTTTTATTTTTATTATCATGTATAACTATTTTAATAATACATTTAATAATTATTGTAATAATTTATGTCACTATGATTTTGCTATTTTAATTATAATTTTTGTTTGTCTAGTAAATTCAAATGATGTAATTGCATAAAAACCAGAACCTACCTATTGGGAGAAGACACTGGCCCCTGTAACACAGGTGTTTTTACCTAGCGCAGGAGTCAGGGCTTCACTTTGTTTGTACACATTTTTTATGCCAATAAAAATAATTTATTATAATTTATTTATTAATTTATTATTTAATTGGCCAGTGTGGAGCTCGTGGCTAAGTAATAACAAGCCGCACGGGTCGATCCATCAGGTTAAACTACGCTTGCTGGGGTTGATCAGTGGATGGGTGACCATCTTTACATACCGAGACTCCTCCGTGCCTCGGAAACCACGTTAAGCCGTTGGTCCCGGCTGTCATTCGTGGATCTTTGACAGTCGTTACGAGTCGTCAGAAGCCCGAAAGTCTGACCCCAGTCTTACCAAAGGGTATCGTATTACCCAGTTACTGGGTTGTGGAGGTCAGATAGGCAGTCGGTTCATGTAAAATACTGGTATTCAGCTGCATCCAGTAAGACTGGAAGCCGACCCCAAGGTAGTTGGGAAAAAGGCTAGGAAGATTGATTGATTATTTAATTGGCCAGAGCAGTCAGCACTTTTGAAGGTTAAAAACAAAAGACAATCCCCACATTTTCGACTGGCACCGCTTCCTAATGTTAGAGCTGGGAAGAGACTAATAAACTCCTCAGCGACACTTCCCTTGTTGATACCATACCAACATAAACTGTGGCAGATGTTCTCAGGACATTAGGCAGTATCCTATCTATGTTAAGCCTTTGACACGTCCCGAAGGTCATTTTCCTCAACACCCTTAATCTTGCTCGGTAGCACGTGACCGGTACAAGCTGCTTTTCTCCCAAGGGATCGCTTTACGTACGCCTTAAGTCCCCAACTAAGTGTATTTATCTCTTCATAATTAGCCTATTAATGTTCCCACTGCTAGGACACAGGCCTCCTCCCAGTTCCCACGGCTATAGGGTTACGAGCTAGGAAAAGGAAAAGGTCTAGGAAAAGGTCTGATTTCCATTGAAAAATCCTGAGATTTTTACAGTTTGAGAATTTTCTATCAAACGTACTTAACAATTAAAAAAAGTCGTACTTATCGTATAAACACACTGCGGATCTCGCTCACGCGTTGCACATCGTTGAAAAAAACCTTACTAAAAATGTATCTTCACTTATTAAGTATGATAAACTGATTATTACCTACCTGGATAAATGTATTGATTTTAATTGTGCAATTATTACCAAAGGAAGATTATTTTTAGTTTGTTAAACTTTTTAAGCTATTGCATAGCTTCTATCGCGGGCCTTGAGCGTGGAGACCTAATCCAGAAATTCCGTAACGAAAATACCTGAACCCTAAGGAGAGTGTTTTGTATTGAAAATTATGTTTTACTGTTTGACAACAAAGTTCAAATTTACTTAGACGAATAATCAACGAGAGTGTTGTATTGAAAATTATGTTTTACTGTTTGACAACAAAGTTCAAATTTACTTAGACGAATGATACGAGAGTGATGTATTGAAAATTATGTTTAACTGTTTGACAATAAAGTTCAAATTTACTTAGACGAATGATCCTTGACTATTTATAGTTAAATTAAAACCTTTTTATTAGTTTGATGTTCCCATTACGTTGTGTCAAGTTTTAAAAACTATAAATGTGAATAACAGTTCCTGTCAATGTCACCATTGCTTTTTCTTGTATTCGGGTTAATATTTTACAATTGCATAAGTTGATAAAAAATACTATGCAATAGCTTTGCCGCGGCAGTCCCCGAGTGCCACACGTCTTTTTTTTTTTAAAGTGATCTTTAAAATATAAGCTGTATTTTATAGAAAATTCAAAAAATCCTGAGATTTCATGAGATTTGCGAAATCCAGTCGCAATCCTGAGAAGAGCCCGATAGAGAAATATGATAACCCTACACGGGTAGGAGGACTCAGGCCTCTCTATGGGAGGGAAAAATAGTAATATTACTGTATAGAAGTAAAAAAAGACTGACATTTGTGTTTCACAAAGTCTAAATAAATTAAATAGGTCTCAGTTGTCATGGTCCGCGCTGTATAATTTATCAGTCACACCCGTTTTAATGTGACCTGAGTGACATGACCTAATTACGGAAATCTAATTACTCTTTTACAATGAGGAAATTTAAAAAAAATATTAACTAAGTCTATTAATAGGACTCCCTAATAATTGAGTGGTCATAAATCCATAGATATAATATATGTATATATAAAAATTAGTAGGTAAGTACCAACGCTTTTGATAACGAAAACTGGTACAATTTTTATTGGAATGTTTCTAAAAGTATCAAGATAACATATACATGCCTACTCAGTACCCATAATGGCTTTGACCAGAGTGCGTTCCTAAGGGCGCAGGCGGTAGCGAGAGCGGTGTCGTCTGGCAAGCGCGATTATTTTTTATTCATAGTACGCATACATTTTTACATTTAAGTTGATGCAATCCTACACTCATAACATTGGAGTTTTACCGTATAGAACAAAATCATCGGCCACGTAATTTAGAGAATTAAAAAAAAATGTTCTGAATTAAAATGAAACAAAGGAACAAAATTACGAGGGTATAAGCGAAATAGTTGTCAATGACTATTGAGCGATTTAGTCGTCAAACAAAAGTGGTGGAGGAACATGTTGGAAATTGATACAGGTTGTTCCTAAAAGTGTTTTGATGTGGCCACAGTGCATGATCGTAACTTAGCGGGCAGTACAAGCTAGATGAGTTTTCACAAACAATAGACGATCGCTCGCTAGCTAAAGTCCTTCGACAGTTATATACCTCTAACAGCAGCAACGCAACAGCAACCTTATTGAAATGAGAATAAGGACCACTGTGAGTTTGACAGACTCGTCAGTGGCAGCAACCCAACAGCAACCTTATTATGAAGAGAATAAAGATCACTGTGACTTTGGCAATGACGCAAAATTAGAGGTAAAATAAATGAAGTCACTCCTGCCATTGTCACTTTACTATGGACCGCTATAAACGCAAAGGTTAGTTTCACCTTTTGCTGCTTAAACTTGTTTAATTGTAACCTAAATATAAAGAAGCGACTGGGTCCTGAAATACAGGTAGGTACTCTAACCTACCTCTGGAGCCAGGGTTTCAAATTTTTCTGTACACTTTTAATGCCAATAAAATATTTTGTTTATTTATATGTTTTCGGCATCTCGCGCCCGCCTTAAGAAGGTGCATCCTAAAAGTTGGCAACGTCGTAAATAGCTATCAAATATTTACCTGTTTCGATTAATTTGGAAATAATACTGTATGGAAATAAGAAATGTGGCTAACTAACTAACTAGAATATTAATAATGAATTGCAATTATAACATTCAATTTGATGTTGTACCCGTTTTAGGTGACAAATAGGCATTTGGAAGGTTTCCAAATACTTTTTTTACATCTAAAACTAATCGGTGTTACGATATTAATTATTGCATTTCATAATCAATATTCTAGTTCGCTAGTTAGCCACAATTTTTATTTCCATACAGAAATATTATTAAATTAATCAAAATAGCAAAATATTTGACATCTAATTGCGACGTTGCCAACTTTCAGAATAAACCGTCTTAACACCCACACAAGCTCCTCTCCTGGATAAAGTCTTAGCCACCACTGAGGAAACGACTAACTATAAACGATTTTCTACCTCAAAAAACGTTCAAAAGATTGTAAATCCCGTGTTAGTACAATAGATACACACACTAATAGTTGATCGCTGACTATTATTCACACCGTCGCCCGGCGAGAACTCTCTCTCCACTAATTTGTTGCAGCGACAAGAGCTATCGAAGAGAGTACCTACTCACTCAGCGATGCTCGCTTGGCGGGCAAAACATTCATTGGGAAAACTTATGCTTGTTACATAGCATACCAACGATAAATCGCTCGTCGCCGTCGCGCACGCACTGCTAAGATAAGATAATATTATATTTATTCGTCAAAAACACGTGTAGGTTTCAGTTGGAAAATTAACAAAAATAATAATAATTCAAAGTACAAAAATCATAAAGTTACGTTAAATATATATATTTTTTTTTTTTAGGTCATCCTTTAGTCGTCAGTATCATTTAGTCGGTATAGTCGTCAACATTATAGTAGCATTTATTTACTAAAAGTTTCTCCACGGTTTTATTAAAACTATTAATAATCAAATCTTTGTAGCTGCTAGTTACTAGCCAACCCGATCACTCTACTCGCTTATCGTTAATCGCGGGCTGTGGTACGTAGATGCCTAAATCGCTACTATAAAAAATTATTCAAAAAACAAAAAAACCCGACTGCAAAAACACATAACTGAAAATAGAAAAACAAGCATTATAATCTATAGAATTTTGGTATCGCAGGCGGGGATAAACAAAAGTTAGGTACACCATATTTCCGGTTATTATTGTTATATTATTATTGTCCCCGCCTGCGATACCAAAATTCTATAGATTATAATGCTTGTTTTTCTATTTTCAGTTATGTGTTTTTGCAGTCGGGTTTTTTTGTTTTTTTAATAATTTTCTTTATTTCAAGTTTTTTAGTTTTATTAATATATCTTAATTTGGAATTGACTCATTACCAGCTTTTATTTGATACCAATATTGTTGAAATATATTTTAATAAAAACCTTCCCCTCCCTTTTTTTTGTACTTGCAGTGCATCTGCATACATAAATTTTATATAGCCTATGTCACTTCTACGATTAAGACGAATCTAACGACACCTCCTATGTTAAAATCCATCAAGCCGTTTAGGCTACAGAGCGTGCCAAAGAAATAGACATACATACATACATACATACATACATACATACATACATACATACTCTCGAAAAACATTACCCTCCTTCTGGGGCAGTCGGGTAAAAACTTACAAGGAAGTCCGATACTCACATTTTAAGTTGCGTGCAGGGTGATAAGGGCGAGGTTCGATAGTAAATGTTCACGAATTTATCTTGTCCCATTAAACAAACCGAGAACACCGTGTTTTGGTGTTAACTTTACTTTTTATTGGCCGTAGTTTGATTGGTATCAAGATTAAATACTGTCTAGTTCGCTGTTTTTATCGTTGAACAGAATCTGTTTGACGGTTTCTACAAATAGATTAATGTCAAATGATGGGCATAAAATTATCTTATTACAAGGTGGAATGGAAAAACGAGTATTTGTACGAATTTGAGCGAAGTCTAACTTCGCCTAAATTCGTAGAAATACTCGTTTTTTAAATTATTCGTACAGAAAAACTTTGTTTTCTGAAATTAAGCGACACCAAATCTGCCATTCTTCTCATTCAAGGAATTGATTTTCTATTCACGATTTTAGTGCCGGTCCCATATTAAAATAAACAATTACCAGTTTAAGCGCGTGCAGAACGTTCCCTGTGAGCGTATGCTTTGCGATGATTAATCAATAAGTCACAGGGGTCGACGAAGACTAAAGTCTGCGGGTGTCAACCTCAGGACAAGCTGCTTCTCACACGGATCACAACTGTACGTCGCTTGCTCCCGAGTCACCAGTCCTGACTCTCTGTATATTTTAACTGCTTATAACAAAATTACAAACGTAGTATACAGAAAAGTTTTATAAACTGTAGTATATTGTGGTGTCTTACGACTTCCACGCGAACGAAGTCGCGGGCAGAAGCTAGTATTTTTATTTACAGGTTTTCAGTTATTTCAATTCCACCTTGCAATAGGAAAATTGTGACAGCCAAATTACATGGAGTCCTACAATTCTTCTTTTGTCGAGTTACGCGAACATAACGCATAATGAAAAAAAACATGTTTTGTCCAAAACATTACCTACTTTGTGTCAGTTCCTTAAATATAGACATACTGACCTTCAAGATTGTTAATGGATCATACACGTCGTTCAAACAAAATGATTGATGGTATGCTAATAACAGTCGAAGTTTTGTTCCAGATCTTACAAAAGAAGATGCGTATTAGAAGGATGGTGTTTATGGTGTCAAGAGCTTGTACAGACGCCAGCACATCAACCTACTCCAATCTGTCAAATTTTTCCAATCAACATTGAACCTTATTCTTTAGCGATAAAATTAATAATGTACTTAATGTATGTAGATGATATCTAAATCGAAACTTCTAAACTTATTAATCCTACTAATATTATAAATGTGTAAGTTTGTATGATTGTTACTCAATCACGCAAAAACTGCTGAACGGATTTTGATTTTTGGTACACAGATAGTTTATAACCCGGATTAACATAAAGGATCCTTTCTATCCCGGTAGTACGTTCCCATGGTATAATTTGCGCCCTCCACACGGGTGAAGCCGCGGTCGAAAACTAGTATTACATAAAATCACGCCTGTATTCTCTGAAGGGTTAGGCAGCAATTTTCTTACTAGAAAAAAAAACAATTTCAATCCAAAATTATAGAATGAATTGCCTGTCCGTACCAGTAGTATCCCCACATTTCTAGGAACGGAGCGTTCTATAATCATAGTGAACAATGGACGGCCATATCGATTTCTCGCACCTATTGTGTGGGTGAAATAATGCTGTCAATGCGTTTCATAGGAGATGAGGTTGTGTTTGTAGTTTTGTAATAAATTGGGGTAGCAGCAGAGATAAATAAAAGAAACTGACATACGAGTAAAAATGAGAGAAATCATTAACACTAATTAATTAATTAATGTTAATGATTAATTAATTATTTCCAACGTGGTAACGCTGCTTTTTGCGTACTTTTCCTGCTGACAGCGATGCGGACAAATTTTTTGATGCCCAATGAATTCATCCCCTTTTTTTTCCTTCATATAGGTAGGTACTTGTAGATTGTAGATAGATAGTGTGGCATCTGCTGTGCAGAACCACAATTTTTGATCTACTTTTATGTTTTTAAGCTACTATACTAAACAATTCACCTTTCGATATCTTACATTTGAAATCCATCATCATTCATGTAAACTTCCTTGTATTTATTCTTCAAAGTCAAAGTCAAGTCAAATCATTTATTTCAAATAGGCCCTTGAAGGCACTTTTGAACGTCAAAATTTTACAAAATAAAGTATTGATTCTACCGCCCCTTCCAAAAGGTAGTTTTCGTATGGAGAAGAATGGGCAAGAAACTCCACCGTTACTCTTTTAAAATGTTTTACAATATTTTGTATAGGTACATTATTTATATAATTATATGTGAATACGATGCACCTAGAATAAAATTACTGGTTAAAGTAAAAAGAATTTAAAGTGGAGCAAACGACAGATAAATTAATTATGTGGTAGATACATGGTGTTCACATATTCACAAACATTGTAAAAATAGACGAATCTACTAAAAAATTACAATTAATAAGTCAGTGTGTGAGGAAGTAATCACAGGATGTACTCGTAAAATCAATGTCATTTAATAAAAAATAAATACAATTAAGTAAGCAACCAGTTTGATTTTGTCTAGACTCTAAATTGTCCTATGGAGCAGGACCAGCATGTTTCCAAGCATTCTTATCTTGGATATAATCCTCTAATCTGTAATATGCTTGTTTACAAAGTGTACTTTTTACATGAGTTTTAAATTTTCTTTCATTTAATTGTAATATATCACAAGGTATTTTGTTGTAACATTTAACACAGTACCCCATAAAAGATGTATGTACTTTAGATAATCTGAAAAATGGTTGATCTAGTTTATCTTTATTTCTAGTATTAAAATTATGTCTATCACTTATTTTATTAAAAAGATGTAGATTTTTTCTTACATACATAATATTTTCATAAATGAATTGGCAAGGAACGGTCATAATATTAATCCTTTTAAATAGTTCCCTGAGAGATTCGCGACGACGGAGATCATAAATGGCTCTGACAGCTCTCTTTTGCAAAATAAAGATAGATTCAATGTCAGCAGCCCGACCCCACAGTAAAATGCCATACGACATAATGCTGTGGAGGTAGCTAAAATAGACCAAACGCGCGGTTTCTACATCTGTTAACTGTCTGATCTTTCTAACAGCATAAGCGGCCGAGCTTAGCCGCCCCGCAAGAGATGTTATATGAGGTCCCCATTGTAATTTCTCGTCTAGCGCGTCTTAATCACACTATACCTGTAATAGCATACTTTTATATTCTTTGATTGTTTTAGCATCTAAATTCTATTTTAAATACTATTTATTGATTCCCTGTGGTAAAGATGACAGAATATTTTATATTAATTGAAAGCTGTCATCTGTCTTATTTACTTTTCTTAACCATAGACATAATGTGCTATAGACACTTTATATTCTGCTAAACCTATTATAAAGCAGGTGAATACACTGTATTGTTCGCAATAAGGACGTTTATAGACTATCGCTCTGTAAACCGTTTTTATCCGTTCTGGCCATCATTCAATTAAGAATTAACTTGATAGATGTTTGAAATGTTTTAAAATATGACACAGAATGATAAAAACGGGTTCTTTTCTTAAGGAGTTGAAGTTTGGCTCTAGCCGTGTGATGTGCTACTTTTCACCTTGAATCTAATTTTACTACTTAAATCCTAGCCTGATTAATTCAGTGTAACTAACATCTGTGTATAACCTAAACTATTGTGTAATATCAATCAATAAACTTTTGGTGTTCAGTGTCTACCCGGCTTATCATTCAACCGACTTTCTCACCTAGCCCTATAGCGGGCCCTACACCAGCCATCTGACTGCGTGGCGCAAGACGCCACGCCTCAAACGTCACACATACTGCTCGAATAAGAGAGGGCACCGACGTCGAGTGACGTGACGTCAGGAGTCGTGATCTTAGCCCTCACAGCACGACGCCACGAGTGACGCCGACGCGTCCCTCCTGTTAGCGTGAGGTACCACGAAAGTACCTCCGCCTCCTAGCTACCTCTCACACCTACCTCTCCGTTCAACAGGGTGAAGGAACCTCCTACTCAGCGTGCGGCGTGTGCGGCGGCTCCTCTGTACTCCCTGCCTGTCTGCCTTCCTGTCCGTCAGCCTACCTGCACCTCAGCTTGGTCCTGGTCCCGCCTATCCTGAGCATCCCACGTCGTGTGAAGCCTGCCCCAAAAAAAAAGAAAGTTCTGCAGCTTCTGCTTACCACCATGAATAGAAGGCGTGAGTTTATGTATGTATGTAATCTTTAAAAATGTTTCAAACGACGTAGAAGCACGTGAAAGCTTCAATTAAAAAAGCCACTTATTTTTAGCAATTAACTGTTAAAACCAGCTCTTATGGTCACGCTATGCTTTTGTTGAAGTCTCAAACCACAATAAGTATGTTAATGTGGTCGTTACTTTTAACCACAGTGAACTTAAGGACTAAGTGTTCCACGAAACCAATGGTTTAAAACATAGGTAAGTTGTTGGGTAGTTGAAAAAGAAAATGCTACTGTAGCGGTTACACCGCCACATACGAACTACGCAGCAAAAACATGACGTCACACAAATGCTACATCGCGCAGTTAGAGTTTACCGCAAGAACGACATAGATAAGACTATCCGAAATCAACTTACGGGTTGCCCGCCAGACATAACAGCCGTCTGGCTGGAAGATCCTCCCTTTTCTATAGAGGATGAGTGAACTTTACACCCTGTTCCTCATACCATGAAACAACTATTATTCCTGCTTGATCATCATCTGTCTAGCCCTTTACCAACTATGTTGGGGTCAGCTTCCATTCTAACTGGATGCAGCTGCTTACCAGGATTTTACATGGAGCAATTGCCTATCTAACCTCCACAGCCTGGTTACTAAGTAACACGATACTCCTTGGTAAGACTGGTTGTCAGACTCTCGAACTTCTAAATACCCAGAACGACTGTCAAAGATCTACAAAGATAGCTGGGGCCAACGGCTTTACGTGCTTATTGCTGCTTGCTCGAGTACCTAGATATTCTGGATGTCTTTCAAATACCGAAATACTCTTTGAAATATACAATTATAAGTTGTAAAAATGTTTAACTGATACAGGTCACAAGGTGTATAAGATGTATCAGTTAAACATTTTCTGCTGGGTCACCGGCATTACGTTTGCGCTAAAGGTAACCCTCGCGGACGGTTAACATTATTATAGGCATATTAATATAGGCATTAGGTTTGAAACCGTGATAAAAAACACTGTAAAATGAAGTAGAATGATGTTTTCAGGGGGTCTTGTCGCTATACGAAGTATCTCTGGGGGTATTTTCACGGGGGGTACTAGTAGGCTGGGGACGTGTAAAGAAAAACCGCTTTCGATACAGGTCATAGGTGTATCAAATTCAAATTCAAATTCAAAAGTCATTTATTCAAATTAGGCTGAGAATCAGCACTTTTCGAACGTCAAAATTACATAAGACAGTCCCCCAAAAACGCCCGCCCTTCATCACTTCCTAGTGCTTTTGCTGGAGAGAAGAAGTGGCGCAACAAACTCCCCAGCAGCACAGCTGTCTGTTCAGTTAGAAAAAATAACTTGATTCTATACAATAGTATGCAAATAATTTACATTACTCAACACAAAACATTCGATAAAATATATGCCATAATGACAGCTAGCACGCGCCAATGTACCAACAAAAAAAAAAAAAAAAAAATATCGAAATCTAAACTCAAGCAAAAATATCGAAACCTTCACCAGTTAAACATTTTGAATTAATTTATATTTTTGCGAATAATAGCGAGGCGTTGCTTGCAAAGGCCATTTAGTAAAGGTCAAAGTTGATTGAACCTAATGGTAAGCAATATTATTTAGTTTTCATGTTTGACAATGATTGAAAAGGATTTAATAAAATTACCTGAGGCTTTGAATGCAACAACTGACAACTCTACTTACTTACTACTTGCAAGCGATAACAAAAAAAAAAAATAACTACTAATACTACACTAATAATACTTTTCACTGAAAACAAACGTGAAAAATATATGTGGCCTATTTAAAAAAGGACACGGCCAAAAGTAGGGCAACAAAGTTTAAAAAAAAGAAAAATAAAATTGCTTTTAATGCCTCCAGCGGAAACGGAAGACGGCAAAAAACTAATTTACTTAGCTTATACACGGCGACACTAATTTCGGACTGAAATTATAAATCTAGTTTCAGCATTTTTTTAAGGAAACGTTTCAAATTTTTCGAGTTTACGGTTTGGGTGAGGTCACTGTATTTTTTGTGGTTATTTTTTTAAATTCTTTTTAAAGTAGATTTCATAGTAAAAATAAGAAAGAAGATATTCTTGCAATTTTTATTCGGTTTTAGGTAACACGACACTCGCTCTTTGACTTGAGCTCTTTTCGAGCGTCAAAATTACATAAGATAGTCCCCCAAAACGCCCGCCCTTCAACACTTCCTAGTGCTTTAGCTGGAAAGGAAAAGTGGCAAAGCAAACTCCCCAGCATTCAAATCATTTCAAAACTGATAAACTGAGATTAAAAAGACTGGACTGTACATATACAACGTGTTCCTTTTGACACCCGATAACTCATGACACCATTTCAGAGAATCAACTAGCATAAGAATTATTGCACGACTCATAATGCGAAGCATTAGAGTGTGCTCTACGATCGAAAATTATTTTTTGCCCCATTTCTGCAACTGTTATTATTGTTACACTCCTGCTAGTACACAGAACCTACTTAATTTATATACCATTGTATAGATGATTAAATGGAGATTAATACTGTACTTTTTACCAATTGATTTAATGCAGCAGAAATGAAAAAATCATCAAAATAGTTGAAAAAAAATTCCTGTCCTTCAATTTATGGAACTTGAAAACATTGTAGCTTGCGATAAAATCAATTAATTGAGTCAATTTTTTTTTAATACATTGGTTTCGGCCATAGAAGAAACCCTATTGAAAATGGCTCTTTTATTCAAAGCAGTTTAATTATAATTAATAAAATACTACCTATGTAAAATATAATATCTTTATCTAAATATTTCCAACCTTGACTTAACGTGTTGCCTAGCGACCCACAACATAAATATCTAAATAAATAGTCTTTGACATTACGTAAGGATTGCGAGGTTAGAAATTTACCCTTATTGATGGGTCAAAACATACTTCATGAAAAGTGATAAATTGATAATTTTTGTTAGAAACTATGTTTTGAATTTCTTTTTCGTTTATGAATGTGTGTTATGAGGCGTGCACTTTTGGAATTTCCAAACTATTAATATATTTTTTTCATTTAATAAAAAATAATTCGACAAAGTCACGATTATTTATGTAAAACACCCGTGAAATATAAAAATAACAAACATATTCAAACTATTATTGTCCACAAAATAAAAATAAATCATTTTGAAAATGATTTACTCGTACTTCATCAATGAAACTTGTTGTAGGACATATTGTATTATTTTTACTTATAGCATAAATCTAAGAACCTTAGCACTTACCTTTTTATTTACCTTAGAGATAAGATACATCAAAAGGAACACCTTGTATAATTTGCTAAAAGCTCATTTTACACATATTTAATTCCGCATATTGACTTCACCTATTTCCCAACACATTTACATAAAATTAGCAGTCAATTAGGGCCAGCTTAATGCCATAAACTAATAAGTATAAAGTTGGCACCGAAAGCCAAAACACGCGAGCCTTGCCCTCTGATTTGACACAACTCGTGGGTGTGTCTAGTAATTACACAAATGGATTAATATCACCCACCCTTATTTACGAATTAATACCGGTCTGTGTGTATATGGCTTTGTTATTGTTTTAAGTAGTTGTGAGTAGATTGTAACTGTAGTGTTAAGTTGTAAAATTAATGGCGGTGTATAAAATAAAAGTTGTTTAGAGGTATGAGGAACAGGGTGTAAATTTCACTCATCATTAGAAAAAGGAGGATCCTCCGACCAGACGGGTGTTGTGTCTGGCGGGCAACTGCCCGTAAGTTGATTTCGGATAGTCTTATAATAATGTCGTTCGTGCGGTAAACTCTAACTGCGCGATGCAGGATTTGTGTGACATTATGTCTTTGATGCGTAGTTCGTATGTGGAGGTGTAACCGCTACAGTTGTATCAATTACAGTCCAGCCAATGAGAGAATACGTTCTGTACACCTGTCAACTAAGTACAAAAAAAAACGTGTTTTACGAATTTAAACTTTATTTGTAGTGTTGTAAAACACAGGTTTTTTTTTTAAATGTGTAACATCTTTCCTCTCGCTTTCCTGCAATCTGTCGGAGTTATTTCGTGAAAAGGGACGGAAGTGTGTAACGGGAAGCCTGGGAAGCGCGCGCTATTTGATTTGACCAATGAGCGCGCGCGGTACTAGAGTTGACCGTCAAAAGCGTTTGACTGCGTTGACCACAACACACTGATCTGTAAATTACACCACTACGGAATTCGTGGCCAAGCTGCTGACCTTGTTCTTTCCTATCTATCAAATCGACGGCAAAAAGTAAACGTTAATGGGGCGACGTCCTCGGGGTCTCTAGTTAAAATAAGCGTGCCTCAAGGTTCAATTCTCGGCCCTTTTTTATTTCTCGTTTATATAAATGACCTTCCTTACATGATGGCTAACTTATCGAATATAATTCTATTTGCTGATGACACTTCTCTTATTTTTAAAATAGATAGAAAAGATACAGATGTCTTACACGTCAACGATAGTCTGGCTGTTCTTTCGAAATGGTTCGCAGCTAATAATCTTTTACTTAATGCGAACAAAACTAAATGTATTAGGTTCTCATTACCAAATGTACCTCAAGTGGGTCTAAATCTAAAACTTGATGGCAAAAAACTAGATGCAATAACGGAAACTGTATTTTTAGGAATTACTTTAGATTCAAAATTGCAATGGGGCGCCCACATTAGAACTCTTTCAGGTAGATTAAGTTCAGCTGCATATGCAGTAAGAAAAATAAGGCAGTTGACTGATATAGCTACAGCTAGGTTAGTATACTTTGCTTATTTCCACAGTATTATGTCTTATGGCGTTCTGTTGTGGGGATCGGCAGCTGACGTAGATTCAATTTTCATTTTACAAAAGAGGGCAATACGCGCTATCTATAAAATGGGTCCTCGCGAGTCTCTTATAAACAAATTCAAAGAAATTGATATACTGACTCTGCCTTCTCTTTATATCTTAGAAAATATTTTGTAAGTTCGGAAAAACTTAGGACTTTTCAAAATAAGAAGCGATTTCCATAATATAAATACACGTAGTAGACATGAAATTGTGATACCCAAATTTAGATTAACTAAAACAAGCAAGTCATTTCTTATAAACAGCATCCGATTTTATAACAAGTTGCCAAAGTCGGTTACAGAACTTAGCGATGGGAAGTTCAAAACCCACATCAAACGTGTCCTTATCAGGAAAGCATATTATAAAATTAAAGACTACGTTGAAGACAAAGAAGTTTGGCAATAATTCCCTCTGCACATGTGGCTTCCCTGGTACCTCATTAACGGCAAAATATGTAAGAGTCTATTAACTGCTCTCAAATTACCATGTTTATATTTTTGTTTTATTTACATTCTTCCTTGACATAATCATAATTTTATTTGACATTATATACCTACTATTTAATTTTCAACTCTTTATTAGTGACTTTTGTGGACATGTTAATTATTCAGATTTGTTACAGTTGTAATAGCAATCATGTCATTTCGTTTAAAATAGTTTTTATTTTTATTAATTTATTTATCTTTTATATAGATTCTTTTCTATTTTGTGAATGTGAGAACGCTGTAGGCTTAGTGGACTGTACACTTGTTGACCATCTTCTATTTTGTTAAGTACATACTTGGTACTTGTTGAAAGACCTACACTGTCCTCGCATACCTAATAATACTGTATTTTTTTTATTTTTTTTGTTGTAAATATTGTAAAATCCAATTATTTTTAAAAGAGTAACCGTGGAGTTTCTTGCCGGCTCTTCTCCATAGGAAACGACCAATTGGAACCGTGCGTAGCTTCTGACGTTTCATAAGTGCCCATGTAGGTTTATGTGAAATAAAATATTTTGAATTTTGAATTTTGAATTTTTTAAATGGTACACATGGCTACACATCAAGCTATACATTTCCAGTTTAAGCTGACCCCGCATTGTACGGAAATCGTTTCCAATGCAAGATCACCATAAACTGGAATTGTATAGCTTGATGTGTAGCCTTGCGTACCATTTGACGGTCAACTCTACCAACCCATTTTCCGAGGGGTTGGTAGGTACTGTCAGCCAAGATGTCTGATGTTACATACACATCTTATGAGACTAATGTAAGGCTCACTTGTTTTTTACGATATTTGCAACATTAAACATAAAATAAAATATCCTAACTGCTTAAAAGCGTGCATTCTGAAAGTGGGCAACGTCGAAAATAGCTGTTACATATTTCGCTGTTTTGATTAATTTGGCAATATTACTATAAGGAAATAAGAAATGTGGCCAACTAGCGAACTAGAATATTAATCATGAATTCATAATCATTATTCTAGTTCACTAGTTAGCCACATTTCCACACAGTATTATGTCCAAATTAATCAAACAGCTATTTATGACGTTGCCAACTGTTAGGATGCACGTTCTTAAAGATAGTGCCATCCAGGAAGATGATTCCCACTCCGCTCCGCTCCGTACTGAAGTACAGCTTACAGTACAGTAATCGCAGAGTGAGGCGCGTCTTCGTGGATGACACTATCTGTAACTAGGGTTGCCAACTCTACTATAAAATACAGTATCATGCTAAGGACCAAATACTAATTTCTAAAGAAAAAATATAGTAGGCGAAACGACTTTATTTTTATTTCAATACAAAATGATGAGATAAGCGCAATAGGGCCAGTATTAATCTCTTAAAAGCTGAATGATTAAAATCGAATCGATAAGCGTGGATCGTTGACAGTCGTTACGAGTGGAAGCCCGAAAGTCTGACAGTCAGTCTTACCAAGGGGTACCGAATTACCCAGTAACTGGGTTGTGGAGGTCAGATAGGCAGTAGCTCCATGTGAAATGCTGGTATTCAGCTGCATTCGGTTACACTGGAAGCCGACCCCAACATAGTTGGGAAAAGGCTAGGCAGATTGACCTAGTTCCTTTATAAAACCCTACAAAGATACATAATTCATTGACAATCCCATTACAAAATTAGAACCAACGAAGGGAATAAGTCATTTCAAGCTCCACACCTCCTATTTTTAGCCTTCCATGGCCATTATTTATACAATAATTATGATCTACTTGCAATAAAACCATTTCAAGGACATTCCATTTCATTTTCTCTTTAAGCAATTCCCTTGGGATAGTGGATTATTAATTTCCATGTGGGCGCAGTCGCGAAATGCTAGAATATAACATCCAATTATATTTTCAAGGAAAATCATAATATAGCAAATAGAACCTCATATATGTTACGACTACTTACGCCATCTATTATCGAATAGTGTAACTAAATTAGTTCCGGAAAATGCCGCTAGAGGGCCAAATGTAAATGCAGTTTTAGAACACTTAAAACAAGTAAAATAATCGCATTAGCTTGAAATAATACTAACATTTATTTCTAAATTATATTTCGAGCAATAATAGTGCACTTTAGAACGGTATTTTCTTAATTTTGTATGTTATTACGCGTCGTACAGCCAATGACAGTCATACGTCAGTTGCCGCCAGACTCTTGGCGCGTTCAGTTATGTGGGACGGTGTTACGTCGGCCTAAAACAAAAACAAACATCACGTATTTAATTTATATGGCTTCAATACGACCGACTTTGTGAACATTGTGAATTGTTTCCATCTTTCGGATTTGAAAAGGTGAGTTTATCTGAGTGTAAATATTTGGCCTAGTTATTATTTTAGTGACGGAATATGTTTTTATTCATTGTTTGTTCGAGTTGTTGTTTTCTTTGAATTGTAAGTGTTTATGCAGTCATTAAAATCGAAATTACTCGTTTTTTTATTTGATTTTAATAACAATACTTTAATAAATGTTGTTTTCCTATGTGTTACATTAGTTTTATACACATAGTAATGTCTAAATATTTTTGTTAAATTAACTAAGTAATTATTTATGTACATTTTGATATAATTTTTGATGTTGCGTTGTTTGATTAGTCTTCAAACATTTTTATTCTTTTTGATTGTAATACATGCGCAATGAAGCGCCACCTAGTGAGTAATAGATTAACAGTTGAGTAAGAAAATACGATGGTGGTGCCATCTAGTAGCCAATAGCTAAGTAATTTTAGCGAGTAGAAAATGAAGTAATTAGACATTAGTTACTCGTATTCAAATACAATTATCCTGATTGCTTATGGTTTTGTTATAAAACATTAGAAATGAAACACTCGTCAGTATTTTGAAATGTCGATATACCCACATTATAATTATTTGGACATAAATACCTCTTCTTGGAAACAGTGCAGAAGGTATGACATATAAGAGAATAGGTATATTATAATAATGAAAGTCAAAAGCAAGACTGGACCTAAACGAAAACTCATTTACGTCTAGTCTTGCTTTTACAAAGTACCCGAGGGTTTCATAAAATTTCAAGGAAAATCTAATTTAAAAAAGCTAAAGGGTTTGTTTGTATGAACGCGCTCATCTCTGGAACTACCGAGTCGGACCTTTTTGTAATTGGTAGCCCAATTTCTTGAGCAAGGTTTTCACGCTACGACCCTTATTATTATTTTATTTATTCTACAGACTACCAATATCCAATAGATGTTAGTAAACAATTTAACTTATTTGCTATGTTAGTACTTAAATTCTCTACAGACAGGGCGGTTTTAATAACATCCTTCATTATGGGGCTTTCGTCAGGCCCATCAGCAATATTCTTCAGAAGGCTGTTGCTACTGTTCCGCAACCTTGTGAAAAGAGAAGAATTCTTTTTCCGCACTGCAACTGAGAAGCTATCTACTCTGGCTTAAGCAAACATTGTTGAAGCACTGCGATAACGTGGCAGTCGCAACGCCTCGCTCGACATTTTTTCTTTTAGCACAGCCGAGCAGAAAAAAGAAGTCGGAGAGAACGCTAAGCGAAAACGAATTAATAGGGCGGGCCCATGATGCGATGCGACGCGGTAGTTTAGGGGAATAAGATATAGAGTTTAACGCGGACGAAGTCGCGGGCAGAAGCTAGTAATCAATAAATTCTCTCATTCGTTTTTCGTAGAAGCGAGCGAAGGGTAAATTAAAATAAAAACCCCCTCTTTTGTACTCAAAGCGCGAGATGAAAATGAGTTTTCTATCCAATGAATTGTGAAACGTTCAGTTTTCCATTTCAATATTTCATACTGATTAGTTTTTAGATCGTCTTCTGTGATTATTTATGGGTATTGAAAATAATATTTACTATACCTACTGGTATACATACGGTTAAACTGGAAATGGACTACCTTAACATGTACTCCGGCCGATGAAAAAATGAGCTCCCATCACCTGTCAGCTGAGTACAAAAGAATACGGGTTTTACGAATTTAAACTTTATTCGTTCCTAATCTTGTCCAACTATGTGCCAGAAACGAATACATTCGGTGGCCGGGAAATGGTTGGGATAAGGCTAGGTAGATGATAATGATGGTACTGAAAACATATTCGGTAACTGGATACAATAAAAAACAATATTTTCGAAAGAAAAGTAGAAGTGCCAATAAACGTATTATCTTTGTTTTTTAGGGTTCCGTACCCGAAGGGTGACAAACGGAACCCTATTCATAAGCCTCCGCTGTCCGTCTGTCTGTCAGCGAGCTCTATCTCATGAACCGTAATAGGTAGGCAGTTGAAAATTTCACAGATTGAGCATTTCTATTGCCGCAAGAGCAACAAATAATAAAATTAAAAATTAAAGGGGGGTCGCCATACAATAAAATTAAATTTTGAAAAAATAATAATCTGACCCTGGCATGTGGGGTATCATTTTCTAGAGCTCATCGAGTAGAGAATAAATATATTTTTTTTTTGTTTTTATCTTCAAAAATGATGAATTAAGGGGCCGTAGAAGTTGTCTGTTTTAGACCATTTTTGTACGAGCTCTATCTCAACAACTAAACAAATTAGGAATTTGAAACTTGTGTGTATCATGTAACATAATACTGTTTATAATCAACAAATACTAAAAAAGCCCATTCATAACGTATTTTATATAATATGGGCGATTTTCTGCAACTTAAAGTAATAATTTTGTATTTCCTTGCCTTCGGCGCGGGAGATATTATAGTGCACAAGTGTGTGCGCAGACACGAGTGCAGTCTCTCTTCCGTCACTCTCATAGTCCGATGGGATGTGTAAAAATAATAAGTAAGAAATAATAGATTTCTGTATGACTATCAAAAATAACGTAAATAAATACCTGTACTGACCCGTGCGTTTGCACTGCCGAAACATCACGACAAAACATGTTGAAATCTCTAGTTCCTGTCAAACATTGTATGAAAAATTTACAGAAAATAGAGATTCCAACATGTTTTGTTGTGAATGTTTCGCCATGCAGTGCAAACGCACAGTTATAATTAAAATTTGGCGTACTACTTACATTCTATTTTGTACAATATAGTCTGATGTAGCAAGAGAAATCCTTTTATTTATAAGTAACTAGCTTTACCCGGCCTGGCTTTGCACGGTTAGCACTAAGTACTTATCTACGGCGCATCTACCTTTCCTAATTACCTATTTCTACCTAATTACCTACCCTACCTACCTACCCTACCCTTCTTGCCAGGGTAGGTAGGTACCTAACCTACCCTACCTACCCTACATATCTACCTGCTTACCTACCATATATACCTATTTATACCTACTAATACTATGTTAGTAGCAAATAAATAACTTTGACTTTAGTTAATGCATGTTACTGGATAAAGTTAGCTTAATATTTTTCTCTTAAAATAAATGAAATATACTCCTAAACCTATATTTTAACACAACAACATTTTCTCATTAAAATTAGACAATTTCTTTACAAATCTTTGTTTTTTTATAGCGCCTCTGTTGTTACCTTTACGAAAGTACTTATTGCAAAAAATCATAGTGTTAAATCTTGTACGACATGGTATGGAACCCTTCGTGTGCGAGTCCGACTCGCACTTGACAGATTTTATTCTTTAATGATGACAACAAGATCATGACTTTTCATTTTTTTTTTTTTTTGATGCCTTATGTTTTATAAACTATTACTTACTGTAATTGTTTAGCTGTAAGTTTTCTTAAAAATAAAATAAATAAATAAATAACTTGTTTTGATAGGTACCTACTGAGGTAGTAGATAAACAAAGTAAAATAGGTATCGTTAGTCCTAAACCACTTGAAAAATAATAATCTATGTGTAACTCTTGTATTTGTTGTTTGAATATAAGTTTTGGAATAACCCTTGTTCTCATATAAATACCACTCACTTACATACATAAGAATATTGATGGCCGTATTACAAAAACTAACCATTATTTGTTTTATGTTTCAAAACATTTTACTAGGTATGCTAAATAATTTATTCTATGACTTTTGTTACAGAGTCATAAATAAAGCTCCAACATGGTAAGTTTCAAAACAACATTTTGAATAATTTAAAATTTATTAAAATCTAAGCAATAAATAATAATTTGCATACTGCTGTCGTTTTTCAGTACGGGTTTGTGAACTACGCCCTCGAGTTACTTGTCACCAAAACTTTTAATGAAGAAACATGGGAGACTATCAAGTAAGTTGTTTTTTTTTTTTTCTAAGTGTAACATAACATCACGCTTGTATTCCCCGAAGGGTTGGGCAGAGGTGTACCTATTGTACACTCACATTTCGCCAGTTATATTTAACATTTTGAAGGACAGTATACGCCCTTAAGCGTTATAACTACAAAACTTCTATTGTGTCTCGTTCAGTGTCCGATGTAATAGGGGGGGGGGGCGCACGCAGGAGACTGTGCAGGCTGAGAGTTGCACAGAGAGCCATGGAGCGTTCCATGCATCCGTGTTGGCATCAGGCTAATAGACCGAGTTCCAAATGTCAAGATCGAAAGACGTAAAAAGGTTTTCGATATCGGAAAGCGTATTACGGAACTCAAATGGAGTTGGGCTGGACACCGCGATAACAGTAGAGTAAGGATGTGACACACGCGTCCAAGGACTGGAAGGTGAGGTGTCGGTCGTCCGGCGGCGAGATGGCCGGACGACATTGTTGCCTTTGAGAGCAAAACCTGGTTGAGGCTGGCACACGAGCATGGGGATTGGCACAAAAAAAGACAGGCTTACACCCAGTAGAGGGTGAAGTCGTGGTTTGAAAGATGATGAAAAGGGGGCGAGCTCATTGTCATCAACCGGGCACAAATCTAGACTCCGCGCTGCTACTGAGATATTCCAGATGAAATACCCAAAAACTCTTTGCTCGACCCGGAAATCGAACCCAGGACCTCAACAGTAGCGCTTGCGACCACTAGATCAACGAGGAAGTCAGTTTCCTAAATATAATGTTATGTTTGAACCTGCAATACAAGTCATAACTTATACCATTCTCAATCTAACACCAGAAGAAATAGTAGTCTTCAAGTATAGAAATAGAAGTCAAAACAGTAGTCTCTTCAGCGAGATTTTTACTATTTGTGTATAAGTTGTTTATTAAATTTTCATCTATTTCTATCAATATTATAAAAATCAATCGCCGTGCATTAGTCGCGCAAAAACTCGAAAATGCCTCGATCGAATTGTTTTTTTTTTTTTTGTTTTGTTCGCCTGAATATAGCGGCGGGTTAGCTAGTCATCAATAACAATGACATGCTTTAAGTACAGATTTTGATAGAGATCACTACTATATTATTATAAGCTCCTCAAATACGTATTTAAAATTATTCTGGTCTTACTTACAACCTATTTTCAAATAGTTTTTTTTTTTAATTCATTTATAATTTTCTTCTAAAAATGTGCAGGAAAAAGGCGGATGTGGCGATGGAAGGCAGCTTCCTTGTCCGGCAGATATACGAAGACGAGATCACCTATCACCTGATCACCGCTGCCGTTGAAGTACTTCGTAAGTATATATTTATATATTTACTTAGTACTCGGTACCTACTTATATTAATAGGGTGCATCAAAATACTTTCAACAACAACATTATAAGGCTCGACCGAGATCTCCGTCTTGATCTTCGTCTTGGTCTTGGCATTCTCGGCTACAAATCCAACCGAGAACTCGTTCTCGGTTTTCGGCCATAACCAATAGTAGTGTTGCCCAAATGCAAGACCAAGACGAGACTTAGCTAGTCTTGGTCTTGGTCTTGCGTCAATACACCTAGTCTTGGTCTTGGTCTTGGTATTGCGCTCTCAGTCTTGGTCTTGGTCTTGGTCTTGCAGCAAGAGTCTCGCAAGTCTTGCAATTACCTATTAGCCTATTGTTATTCATTAAAGATCTTCAAGGTCATTTCATTTTATCGTCCTGTGCCAACCCTACCAAAATAGGTAACCATTTTGTACGCCTCTGTCCGTACTCTGTGGCGGGCAGCGCGCGGTGGCAATCAAACAGTGTCAAATGCTGTGATACACTTGTCGCATTTCAGACCAGCGCGATTTGTCGCACGACGCGACACCGGTTATTGTTATACCCTGAAGTTTTGCATTGTTCGTGTCGCGTCGCGCGACTAATCGCGCTGGTCTGAAAACAGCTTTAAGCAGCGTCTTTGTCGGTATATTATCAAATAAGTAGGTACATAAACACTGACCGACCAATGGTTTATTCGCGTAACGTAATTTAGAGATAGACCATACCATAAAACCTCGTTAACATTCAGCCATTGCTATTCGTGTTGCCGGAAATATTTCCCTAAATATTGATGTGGCAACGTCAAGGGAAATGTGTGTTTACATTGCCGCTTCACGTCTTTCAAAGATTCAACACAAACACTCATTCCCATTCGCGTTACCGGCCCTTTGATGTCCGCCAAAAAACCGCCAATTTGGGTCCGCCCAAATCTCAGTTTGACTTAACTGCGAGACGCAAGAGTCTCGCAGGCTTAGTCTTGTTGTTGCTTAAATCTTGCAGGGTCAGTCTCGGTCTTGGTCTTGCTAAAATAAGTCGGTCTGGGTCTTGGTCTTGCGAAAATGCAAGAACAAGACCAAGACTGCAAGACCAAGACCGATTTTGAGCAACACTAACCAATAGTGTTGTACGGTAATAAAGTAATCATCGTCAGCTAGCTCATTAAACATGGCTGCAATAAATGAATCCAACTTATGAGCAGCTCATGATTCAATAAAGTTTAAAGATGAGCCAATGACAAGTGACGAAAACCGTTCAAATGCTGTAATCGAAATAGCGCTTCATAGCTTTTTAGAGATCCTAGACTGCAAAGAAATGCAAATATTTTTGAGTACTGATATTCGTCACCTTATAGCACTTAGGCCGCAGCAAAAAAAATTGTAACAGCGCCGCCTACTAGTGTAGTAAGAGAAAAGCTCTTTAGCAAAGCTTGTCAGTTATACGACGAAAGCTGACACGCTTTGGTGGGTGAAAACGCTGAAAAATTGCCATTTTCGTACTACAATATCAAGCTGCTTCATTTTGAATATCAAAACTATTAGGTACACTCGCAAACGTAGCGCATTTAATTATTTTGTTCACGATTTATCTATTCTCTGTCTCGGCTCTCGGTTTTGGCCGAGATTTTATTTTAATTATTATACGTTCGGCGCACTTTGAGCTATTAGCTTCACTATCAACTTTGATGGGACAAAACAATCTACACCAAATTTTTTTGATTAAGAATTATGTATATTGATGACATAACATCAAGTAGAAGTAGAGTCTGTTTAGCTGGTGAATTCAACCGGAAATCTCGATATTTACAGCATGTGTAAAAGATTATATCTCAGTCTCTGAACGGAAAGTAAAGGAAACTTATGACTTTTTCAGAAGATAATACCTACTAGTTTTCCAACATAAATATTATGTCTCTCATTGCAGAAATTCCAGCTGATGCAATTCTGGAACTGTTTGGAAAAACATTCTTTGAGTTTTGCCAAGACTCCGGATACGATAAGATTTTGCAAGTTTTGGGAGCAACACCGCGAGACTTCTTGCAGGTTCTTTAATTTCAAACCTTATATCCATTAGATTATAATTCATATTCAGTCTCACTACGTTTTTAGAATGGGCAAAGATCAATATTATACAAGTCAAGCTTGACACTTTCATAGCATCAAAGGAATTGAAATGACCGCCACCTATGGGCGAGATGTTGAACTAAAACCTTTCACGGAATACCGCCAATATGGTCACTATAAAAAATCTTAGCATTTATTGGTATCCTTAAAAATATAATGTTTTTTAAAACCTTGTATCTTATAAGAATAGAGTAGTCTTACTGAGCACTCATCAATAAAAGTTTACGATCAAATCCACGTGAGGCGCTACTAGGTATAGTGCTGTGTTGTTGCCGCCTATCACTCTCAGCTGTTTTGTGATAATAAGTAAATTTTCAATAAAGACCAATACTTTTAGGTATATTTACGAAAACTTGTAAGTAAGTAATCTCTCAAGCTCATGCAGAATTTAAAGGGTTTTGTAATAATAACAATTTTGTTGTCGTTACCTACTGATGCTTTTTTTACAGGTTCCAATTAGCAGTTACTTATCTATTTTATTAAAATTTTGATTACTATCGTTTCTTCAAAATTCATCAAAAATTCTCCATTCTCCTTAAACTTTCATACTACCATACTTAATTTTTTTTTCTAGAACTTGGACGGTCTACATGATCACCTGGGTACCTTGTATCCTGGCATGCGATCGCCTTCCTTCAGATGCACTGAACGGCCTGAAGACGGAGCTTTGGTGCTCCACTATTATTCTGACAGACCTGGCTTGGAGCATATCGTCATTGGTATTGTCAAAGTAAGAAATGCTGAACATTTTATTTTACCTTAATAATAAAAATATATTTTTATGGACCGGTTGTGCAACCAGTGCAGTAAGTAACTGAACCGTCTATCAGTTTTGCACTCTTGCACGAGCTATTCTCAAAAACCAAAGTAGGTACAGCGACTAAACGTTACAATATTAAAATAAAACATACAAACACCTAAGGCCCAGAGTTTCAAAATTTGCCAATGATGTTAACAAAAATGGCCGCTCAAAACTGTCTATGGTTTAGTGATGCGGTAGAGTATGATTAAATTTTGGTGCTATCGATGTTACGATTTTTTTAGTAGTGTTTCATCAGTATTTTTTTTATATTGATTAACTTTTAAATATAAAGCAATTCCATTGAAATATGTTCCGATGTTAAATTAACGTTGTATATATGTGAAATTAACCCACTTACTGCCTCTATAAAATGAAAAAAGAATCACCAAAATCAGCCCTCAAATCTCAGAGAAAACGAAGCACTTAAAAAAAACAAAATATACTTACCCGCTTGACCGTTACAGTGGACATCAGGTGGGCATAACAATTAAAATTCTATTGTGTCTCGTTAATGACAGCTGAAGGTTTACATTATGTTTAATCATTTTTGAAGTCGGAAAACGTCGTCTCGCTTTGTCCAAATTCTAAACGTTAAATAATATTAAAACTCATTATGTTGCAGACGGTCGCCAGTAAACTCCATGACACCGAAGTGAAAGTGGAGATCTTGAAGACTAAAGAAGAATGCGACCACGTACAGTTCCTCATCACTGAAACATCGACGTCTGGACGAGTTTGCGCACCAGAGATGGCTGAAATCGAAACTTTGTCTCTTGGTATGATTTTAGAACTGGTATCATTCAACTATTTCGACTGATTATGAAAATGCTCCTATAAGGGCTTGTGCCTGAAATGAAATGAGCTGAACATATTTCGGTAAATTGTTGTTGCATAGCCTTTAGTACCTACATTATAATATTGCAGTTCTCCCACCTAATATGATCGCCTTTTGACACAGAAGAAATACGAAATGATTTCGGCAGGGATGACGACGAAGAATTCTCATAATTGAGACTGTTTATAATCAAATCTTATTGTCTATGACTACCAAAAACTATTTAGACTTAAAAAAAAAATTATACTCCGATACAATTTTATTTATCTCGCCAACTCTTTTAAATGTAATTTTCAACATATTCCAGAGCCCAAAGTAAGTCCAGCAACATTCTGCCGCGTATTCCCCTTCCACCTGATGTTCGATCGAGAGCTGAACATCGTGCAGGCTGGACGTACTGTCTCTCGTCTGATGCCGAGGGTCACCAGGCAGGGGTGCAAGATCACTGATGTATTGGATACGGTATGTGGTTTAAAATTAAAGCACAAATATTTTAGATGAAGGTTGAAAACACCTTATTACTGGTAGCTGGCCACAAGTTACACACAATTATGTACAGTACAACTTTTTTTTTATGTCCCTCGTGTCCCTCGGCAAACTTGGTGTTTCGTCAGTCGTCGGATTTCATCAGTTGCCGTTCAAAAACTATTTATTTTGATATTAGCTGACATTTATTTTATCGGTTGCTAGGCAACGGATCTTACGGTCACGTCTCCTGACGCGAGTTTAACATTTTTTACCCATTCCAAAAAAAGTGCACAACGCCGCTAAAGAAGTTTTCATTTCAAAAATTTTACCGAGGGACATTAAGAAAATAGTTGTATGTACTTTGTGTGGGTTATTCCACTAATCCCCATTGAGAATCCCCATCAATGGGGATTAATGAAATTTTTGTCCACAATTCCCCATTGATGGGGATTGGCGGACAAAAAGTTCACAAATCCCCATCGGTTTAAAAATAAAATAGAAACAACATGGTAGACAAAATATTAACAACATAATTATTGTATAGGAATCACGAGGTCTTTATTTCTTTGTAACTTGTGGCCAGCTGATATTTAAAAAAGATATATAGTCAGTTGCCTATACAAGATTGTATAAGACCTAACGACGTGCGAGTCTGCGTAGTCAAATGTAAAGTTAAGATATCTCAGGTTATGTTTTGTAGATACTAAAAAATAAAAGTTATAAAACTTAACCCCAACTACGACAAAAATGCCAAAGGCATAAACAAGACATCACAGACAGACAAATAAAAAATCCGAATCAAACGTCGTACTCGTATTATGGCATAAATCGCACAGGTTACTTGTCTTGTGACTCCGGATTTTATAGCCAGCGGACGATCAAGACGTTTCTAACGATACCTCATTTCAAATTAGGATGAATAGTTTAAAAGTTATGAGGGAACAGATGAACACACATTCCCACATACATACCAGTCAAAATCATAACCATTCACCGTAGTCGGGTAAAAATATAAGTGTTACCATTGGATGTTCCATTAGTGGTTAAGTTCGGTGTAATAATATTCCAGGTGAGACCTCACTTGGAGATGACATTCGCGAATGTGCTAGCTCACATCAACACTGTGTATGTGCTGAAGACCAAACCAGAAGAGATGACCGTCACAGCCCCGGATGAGGATATTGCTTCTCTACGTCTGAAGGTATAATAATTACCTATAGTTTTACCACTATCATAGTTATCTTCTTAATAATATGGCACAATCAACAAAATTCAAGAAATATATGCATATAAATTCTGGTAACGCCATAGTCGGGTGAAAATAATATAAAATGATGTTTGTATAGAATGCAGGTTCAGTGGACGGTTTTCTTATTCCAGGGCCAAATGCTCTACATTCCCGAGACAGACGTGGTTGTGTTCCAGTGTTACCCGAGTGTTACTAACTTGGATGACTTGACACGGTAATATTTATGTCATGACTTCTTTTGTTTTTGGGACCATTTGCTCATAGAACGATTTGCTAATAGAACATTTTGCTAAAGTGTCGTTTGGATTATGGGTCGTTTTGCTAATAGGACTATTTGCTATTAGGACGTATTGACACGGAGCGCTCATTATCACTATAGAAACGATTTTTAGATTTACAAAATGTGTAATTTCATTCAGGACATTTACATTTGCGCAACCAATATTTATGGCAGAAGACTTTGTTATTTTCCTTAATCAAAAAACCTACTGACTGGAAACTGAATTTACTTAGAACTAGGTAGTTCTAAGTAAATTCAGTTTCCAGTTCCAACACATAATTATTTATTTACAAAGATATTATCAATAGGTAATCATGAATCTTCAATGTGCAAATACATCACTTATAGGCATGCACAACATTCTGATTAAAACGTAAAATAAAAGGTATTAAAGAAAACTAGTACTACCATATGAATTCAATTACGAAGTGTAAATGAACAGTACGGATCTACAATCTCATTCCATCTTTCAGCCGTGGCCTCTGCATCTCTGACATTCCTCTCCACGACGCGACTCGCGACCTCGTCCTCATGTCAGAACAGTTTGAAGCAGACTACAAGCTCACACAGAACCTAGAGGTGCTCACTGACAAGCTGCAGCAGACCTTCCGAGAGCTGGATTCTGAGAAACAAAAGACTGACAGGTATTTGTGGAGCTTCAATTGTTTTGGTGAAACCAGGTTATTCAACATAGCCCGAAGAACTGCCAAACTTAAGTGGCAATGGGCAGGGCACATTGCTCGCAGAATAGATGGCTGATGAGCTTGGGGGAGGCCTATGTCCAGCAGTTGATGTCTTTCGGCTGAAATAATTATGATGATGATGCGATTTGACAAAAAGCACCATTCTCTTTAATCATTCCAATCAGAGTTTAAGCAGCACACAGGTTATCATGAAGAAAATGACTTCATACAACCAACCCCTAATGATTTTCTTGCAGGCTCCTCTACTCAGTCCTACCAATCAGCGTCGCCACAGAGCTCCGTCACCAGCGTCCGGTCCCGGCCCGCCGGTACGACACCGTCACGTTACTCTTCAGTGGCATCGTCGGGTTTGCCAACTACTGCGCCAGGCATACCGACCATAAGGGTGCCATGAAGATCGTGAGGATGCTCAATGATCTTTACACAGCGTTCGATGTGCTGACTGATCCAAAGAGGAATCCTAATGTTTATAAGGTATGTATTAGTGATGTTGTACAGACGCTTGGGATAATTTGGTAACCTTCACGAATACAAATACTTTTTAAAGGGGACAGTTTATTGATGCAGCGTCCTTTTCATACTTAATTACTTAAAAAAATAATGCTCTTAGTTAAAAAAAAATAAGCACCTTTAGAGGTACCTTAGTTTACAGAATGTCTCTTAGTTTAGTGTGCTTCGTGGCAATAGCCTCCTCTAACAACTTCCACTGAGTCCTATCTCTCGCCACTCTTTTCCAATTTGGACCCGCTGTAAGCTTCAGTTCGTTTTCCCATCTCTTATATAGTCATCCCCTGTGGGGTACCATTCAGTAAGTAACAACATCCAACAAGTATCCAACTTCAAAATTGGATACTTGATTATACCTTCAAACAAATGACAAGCTTCAAACTCAAGATCATACAAATTATCATCATTGTGTCACTGTCAATTCGTTCCACTGTTTCGTTCAAGTCAGGTGGTTCAAGTGTATAGTGTCTTAGGGAAACTCTTTCAACCATTGAAAAAAATAGATCGTAAAGGTACAAAGAAAGGACTAAAATAATATAGGTATTTTACTTTTGAATACTTTCCAAAAATATTCAAATCTCAATTCTAGGTGGAGACAGTTGGTGATAAATACATGGCGGTATCTGGTCTGCCGGAGTACGAGGTGGGCCACGCTAAGCACATCTCTCTTCTTGCTCTAGAGATGATGGACCTATCTCAAACTGTCACTGTTGATGGAGAACCTGTTGTAAGTACCATTATTCATTCTTTCTATTATCTCTGCAAGGGTTTTAGAATAGTTGACAACATTTTTTATCCAATTAAGTTACTTATTTTTAACTAAATAGTTTATTTACCTCAAGGTATCAAAATGTCTATTATTTTTTCAAAATAATCTACTGAAAATAAGTAGTTGCATCCCACTAATATAATATTATGACATAATATTATAATTTATATTTTTTTTCTGTTATGTATTTTTGTGGTGTACAATAAAGTATATATAAATAAATAAATAAATAAATATTCATGTCTAAATTCTCTCTATCCCAGCTTTGCTAATAGTTATGCAGCTGTCCTGTAATTTTCTTACTAATTGCCTCCTTAATATTGAGAATAGTTTTGTCCCTATTGTTTTACTTACACTTCTTCGTTACCCAGGGTATCACAATCGGCATCCACACCGGTGAGGTTGTGACCGGAGTCATCGGTCACCGCATGCCTCGGTACTGCCTCTTCGGGAACACAGTCAACTTGACCAGTCGCTGCGAGACCACTGGTGTGCCTGGCACTATCAACGTCAGCGAGGATACTTATGGGTAATATATTCATTTTTTCTTTTGTATTTTGATGAAGGTTCAGCCCAAATATACCAAGAGGATATAGTAAATAGTATAAATTAATGCACTGCAAATAGTCCAAGATGCTGTGCTATGGACTTTAGAGCTACAGAGATATTTTATTTAATGTTTTGTGTTGAGTAATGTAAAATATTTGCATACTATTGTATAGAATCAAGTTTTTTTCTAACTGAACAGACAGCTGTGCTGCTGGGGAGTTTGTTGCGCCACTTCTTCTCTCCAACAAAAGCACTAGGAAGTGGTGAAGGGCGGGGGTTTTTGGGGGACTGTCTTATGTAATTTTGACGTTCGAAAAGTGCTGATTCTCAGCCTAGTTTGAATAAATGACTTTTGAATTTGAATTTGAATTAGAGCCATAATACTTTAAGTAAAGCATCCTGAAAGCTGCAGATGCAAGTCAGTTTCAGATATTTTTGTGAAACAAATCATTTGTGATAAACCAGAAAAAAGCAAACAACCATTATAGGGAATACTTGCAATAATAACGACAAAATAAAAATCTTAATATTTTAAAATCACAAACATTTTAATCATCACATAGATCCAAATATTTCTGCAAAGTTAACGGTATAGGCAACTTCTGTATGCCGAACGGCAGCTCAAAATTCTGCCAAAGCATTTGCCTGATCGCACATCTAGACAAGTGCTTCAACTCCACTGGCTTCAAGCCACATCTGGATGTTGGTACTAAATGATCTGTCAGGATATCTCCATACTTCTCCAGCATTAGTTTCCTTTGAAAGTTATAGTCATCAGGCAATTCTAGTTCTTTAAACAGTGTTTTGTTTATCGATAACGAAATGCTTGGAACAGCTCTCATAGCTAATTTGAGACAAGATACTAATTCATATGGATACTTTCTATTGTATTCATTGAGTCGATCCAAAATGGATTCTATTGGGTTTGTGGAAGCTGTGTCTGCCATTATTCTTGCACCAAATCTCAGTAGTATCATTAACATTTCTGATGCTCCCATTTGTACAACGACTCTTACTGGAGATGCATGACCACAGCTTTCTAAAGGCACATCTATAAAACGATAAGTCTTTCCATTTTCTTTGTACTCGAGGTTAGCGTTAGTTGCATGGTCCAGGTAGAAGACTAGAGCATGTACATTTTCTTCTTTATCCATGAAGTCAGATTTCCAACCAGCTAGGAAGTATGGTGCTGATGTTCCAAATATTGCTCCTGGAAGGATAATAAAAATGTTTGATCAGTTGTTCGCACTTAATAGTTTTCGATACAAAAATAAACTTATATCAAGGACAAGCATACACAGCAAGAATTCTCATTGCTGGAACACAGGCCTCCTCTCTGAGAGAGAATTTATGGGTGTATATGCACCACGTGGGCCCGTGGGCCCAGTATGGGTTGGTGGATGTAGAATAGATATGAACATTAAAGATATCTTGCACAAATAAAATAGAATAGAATACTCTTTATTACGTACAGTAGGTACACCACAAAAATTTAAATATAAATATAAAATTTTTACATAGTGTGAAACATTCTTGATCGGTAGTCGAGTTGCGTATAATAATATTATATAATAATCCATAAAAGACTCCAACGTACCTAAAAATATTCTCTCAAAGGTCTTCTCACAAGCGTATATCTCGTCTAATAAGGCGGCCATCACCTCATTATCCTGCAAACTCCAATCGAAAGCAAGCTTCATGGCTACATATAACAGGTTATGGTACTTCCCCATTCGGCACACTTCTCCGTTCTCCATCTTGCAGTTGTTGTGGTACCTCAATGCTGACATCACGAAGTTCTTGCATGATGTGTTGTCTGAATGGTTCTGACCTGGAAAGAAAATAAATTAGAAGTTCAGTTTTTAGAGCCTGCACCCTAATTGCGTAATACGATCAATCACAATCTAAATCGTTTTGAAATAGATCCATTGCGTCATAAGCTCGAAAAAAAATCTGCTCAACAATGTACATAAATCAATGAATGTTGTTGACCTGTCAAAATAAAACAGATTAGTCGTAATCATATACGAAAATGTGTTACGCAATTAGATAGCTGATCTGTTGTAGTTCATCATCAGTCTCCTGCCCTTATCCCAATTTATTTGGGGTCCGCCCAACATGTCGTCTTCTTCCATACTAATGTATTAGTGCGAATTTCACCAATGAAATTGAACGCGTTCAGCACATCTAAACGCGCTCAAGAGCTGTCAGTGTACAATATTCCATTACAATTTCGACACTGACAGCTCTTGAACGCGTTTAGATGTGCTGAACGCGTTCGTCGAGTCGAGTCGTTGTTGGCTATTGTAGTTGATTGATAAAAATATTACCAACCCACATAGTGAACGCTAGATTTGATAATGAATTAAGTTTAGGCTATTAGAAACTGAGTATTAAAAGTTTAAATTGATAATCAACTTATTGACCTAGGTATCCTTAAATCTCTACAGAGGATTTTTGGAGTGATAAATTCTTATGGGAGGGTAAACCGCTTCGTAACGTAACGCGTTACGGCACCAGTCTGTCTTGCTTCCCTTTCTCTCACGCATACGGCAGTAGTAGTTTTTAAACTGGCTTGCGTTAATTTTGTTACGTCAGATTACTAACGCCGGCAGCACACCTCCGCCGCGAAACAATAGCAGCGAAACCGCAGTAGTTCAATTCAACTGGCTCGCGTCATGTTTTGCTACATTAAATTCGAGTAGTGGAATTAGAGTAGCGGAACATGACATGAGCCAGTTGAATTGAACTACTGCGGTTTTGCACCTACGGTTTCGCGGTGGAGGTATGCAGTCTTTTTTCGTCGTTCATTATATTTGTTACCAAAATGCTTTAATTTTATGTCGTATCTACTGATTCAGAATCTGTGAAGTTCCTAGCTTTACTGCACAATTTTCTAGATATCATGATCATAAAATTTCATTGAATCGCAATAACTATAGTCACATAAACTGTGGAGAAAGCCATTATTAATAGGCAATAAACTTAGTTTTGTCAGACTATCATAATTTACTTGAAATGCAATTTATGACTGAAAACGTTTCTCTGCGAATCTTCAAACCTGTGTGGTCTTTGTTAACGAACAGGGTACTCAATCGTAGGTGAAAATGAGTACCTATGAATAGGTATTATTAAAGACGGATTTCTGTAACTATTCAGCTGATGTATTTATAATTCTGAATATCATCTGAATTGAGTATCGGAAATGGAAAGCGGTTTTGAATGAATTCACTTGAAAGTGTAACTGTAAATTCTACAAAGATTGAATTTTTAAATACAGTTGATTCTATTACTAAGAAACGGTGAAGGAAAACATCGTGAGGAAACCGGCATGACTGATGATCTGACCAAAAAATTCGAAGACATGTGACATCCACCAACCCGGACTGGGCCCGCGTGGTGGATTATGGCCCACTCTATATGACATAAAGAAAAGGTCTGTGTCCCAGTAGTTGGAACATTATAGGCTGATTATACTCTTACTTAGTAATATTCACTTATTTAGAAAATGCAATTAGGAATGAGAGACCATAGTAATTGTCGTTTCATTTAAATTAGATAATATTCTCGTCATTAACTTACAAAATCGAAAAGAATGGGAATGACATAATTAGTGATATTAATAGCTAGAAAGATCAATATCAGACATTTAAAAAAAATATAAAATGGTCAACAAAATATAAATATTATAAAAATAACCTCTCGCACAGCCAGCAATGACAGTATTGAAGTATTCAACGAGTTCCCGCCTTTTGTACCTCTCGTTCAAACAGTCGCGATCCATGTTACTGAACACTCCTTCAAAATAATACTCCATGAACGAATCCATAATTTATCACAACTTAATTTAATAATAAAAAAATCAAATAATACAAAATATTTTTTTACAATTTGAGTGATATCATTTTGACTTTTGATTTAATTTTTTTTTTTATTGGAGCCAGTAATAAAATGTTGCGTTATACTGTAAAAACTTCTCACTATATCGTCGTTTTACGCACAAATTGTGATTTTAATATCAACTAAAGAACTTTCAAGGAGGAACTGTTCACCACCACTGTTGACGAAGTAATAGCCATGAAATCAGTTTTCACCCCTCGGCTTTACTAAGAAAACTTGCAAGTGCAGTATAATCCTCTTACCCTGTATGTTGAGAAGCCGTACTAACTAGTAGTTTCCTATTTTATAGGTGTGAAAGTCGCTAGACATTAGGAAGTCGATATTTTTTCTGTCTTAACATCGTGTCTGTATTCTTTATCACGTGAACCACTGCTGCATGGTTCACGTACTGACTGATGTTAAGATTTTATTTTAATTTAAATTTTATTTTTTAGTAATTTTATTTTCAATTTTATTTTCAATTTTATTTTCAATTTTATTTTCAATTTTATTTTCAATTTTATTTTCAATTTTTTTTTCATATTTATTTTCATTATGTTATTTAAAATTAATATTCAATGTATTTTGTCTAATTAATTTTAATTTAAATGTAATTATTTACTGTAATACCTATGATCCAAAGTTGATTGACATAAATAAATAATAATAAAAAATAATTTATCATGGTATCCCCATATTTTACCAGTTGTGCTGTAAGTCCCATGTAATAAAGGGCGACTACTCTAGACTACGAGCGTCATCAGCAAATATTTTGTTGTTAATATTTCCACTGCTGAGCAAAAGCCTCCCCCAAATCCTTCCACGCATCCTTTTCCAGAGCCACCTCGATTCAACCTTTAAAAAACAAAAGTGTTATTCGACTTTTGTCACTGACTGTACCATACAAGTACCTAGCTTATGTCGTATTAAAAATATTTGCCATGGTTTTACAAAACAAAAAATAAACAGTGTCTAAAGGTGCATTTACATCTATTCAACAACTAGTGATTTTGTGGAAAGCAACATGTGTTAGCAACACTGTTGCCGTTTTTTGAATGAGTCTTTCAACAGCGTCGACCACGAAAAATTTTATAACTTTTTCATTATGCCACTGAATTTCCTTTTTGAACACAAAACAACAAGAAAATATGATTTGTAGAAACAATATTGTTGAAGCTGATGCATTCAATCAGCTGTGCAAAGCCGTATTTTGTAGAACGGTCGCCGCTCTGTTGCAAGACTCATTCAACAAACGGCAACAGGGTTCTTTTCCACAAAATAGTCACTTCTTGAACAGACGTAATTAAAAAAAAAAAAATTTAAACCTTTCCTCACTCTAGGAATTTCTCCTGTATTGTGGGTACGTTTACAAACATTCAAATTCCCATACACAAACAGCCAGACCCGGAACAACTACTTGCAGATCATACAAAATATTTGTTGACACGCAGTGCAGCAGTCAATCGCTTAACCACTGCGTCAACCGTGTCGTCGAACTTAAGGCGTAGAACTCGTAAATGCATCTTTATAAGCACTTGTGGAGGCTACTTTGATGCACCTTTTGCAATAAAATAACATTAAACTCCTGCATTTCTTTTCAGCTACCTGATGCGAGAAGATAACTATGACGAACGATTCGAACTAACATACCGAGGTCACGTAACCATGAAAGGGAAGGCAGAGCCGATGACAACCTGGTTCTTGACCAAAAAGAAGATCTGAACGAATAAAGCGACCGACGTAAAGCCAATAATGCAACTGCCAGTAACTTGCACAAGACTATGCAAGTAGCTTGCATACGCCATAACAACTTCTGATTGGTGAATATCACACTGGCATGCAAGCTATTAGCATACTTTTAGGTAAGTTACTGGTACGTGTATTTCTGGTTTGAAGTATCTACGACCTAAACTATATACCTATCGAAGAATTTAATGTTAGAATGCCTAAACGAAAAAGTCTTGATAAATCTGATTGTAGGGGAAGTACTTTCGGTTTTATGTCAGAACATATAATAAATCAGATCAGTCTATCGGCAACCTAACGAAAGTATCTGTTGACCTCATATCGATGGTGTTACCTCTGTCAGGTGTTGTGTTCTGTACTTAATAGCAAGTAATAGTGTTGTATCTTCTTTAGTGAATTCTATTGTCATTAAAGGTATATTTATAACTAGAGAATTTTCTGTTTTTATGGTCATTATTCTATAGTTGTGAATTGTGATCTGTTGTTATTGCTATTCTTCTGCTGAAGGTGTCATCATCATCTTCCTGTATACGACGCCGGAGCCGCACCGGCGCGGGACCGCCTGTTTGTGTATACGAATAGATATCGCCCATGCGCCGCAACGCCGCCACCTCCGCACCGCCGCACCTCCACAACGCAGTGCCAGCGCCGCGTAAATTTTACACTCATTCTGAGATATTATCATCTTGTGATATGGTGCGCTGGTGCGCTGTGACTCCGGCGTCATGTACCGAAAGCCTTATACGAATACTTATGCTTTCAAAATGAGATATTGTAATGATTTTATTGATATTTTCTTGTGCTGGCTGATTGCATTTGTCCTTTCCAGTATTTATTAAATAAAATAATTACATTCCTAGAGGAGTTAAAGAATCTCAGTAATTTATTTCTACTTTAGCCCAATGTTGAAGGCCTAATGTATTGTAATACTATTTTAGTTCTATTGATAATAGAAACTATATTCTACACTATTTACTATTGTTGCTTTATACGTTCTGTTGGTTATTCAAATGTTTATTGTAATCTAGTCAATCTGTATTTAGTTGAAGCTTTAATATTAGTTAAATGTTTTAATGAAATCAAATAAACTTCATAAATACTAACGGTGTTGTAATATGTAATATTATTTCTACTATTTGTGATAAATATCCATGTCAAAGTTAATAGAAATAAACAATAAATTATAGCATGTGTTTTGATGAGTATGGTAACACTTTTGTGATATACATATTGTATATTCTTTTGCTATATGTGAAAACACGAATTCTGGGGCTACATCGTCGCGGTAACGCGAACTATAAGGGTCATCGCTCATTATAGCAGCACGGCTCCGACACGGCAAATAACTTGTCAATCAAGTTAGGATTTTAAGTCAAATGGATTAAAGTCTATTTTACAATGGCTATACAAAATAGTGGACGGCTCGCCGGCCGCACGGTGACGCCTTGCTTGTGAATAAACAATAAACGGTTCCCTCGCCGTTGGCGTGCCGGCAGCGAGCGGTCGTCTTGCTTACGGCGCGTTGGCGTCTAGCCGTCGCCACGTCGCCTTGCTTCCGGCGCATTGGCGGCTAGCCGTCGCCTTGCTTACGGCGTGTTGACGACTAGATTTTTCGAGGCGGTGCAGGGCGCTACCGTGCTGGAGCGGTGCTGTTATAATGGGCGATGACCTTAATACTTCCCGCTCTCGATCTCGCACACCGCTCGACGTCTCGCTGAGCAACATAGTTCGCGTTATCGTGACAGTATAACCAGAGCATTACGAGTTCTACACCATCTTGTGTCGGTAGACAACGCTTCTTAATTTAATTCGACTGATACCGCTTTCTTTGGAAACCCTACTTGTTATTTGGCTAGAAATACGTCCTTGCATCCCCGTTTGGTCTTGTATTTACTTCAATTGAATTTGACGTAACCTGTCATATCTGTTTCTTCCTTGGTTTCCTTTGTGTTATGCTCCATTCCCAATTTAAAATACGTACGACCCGTACAACTGTCTTGTTCCATGTCTATCCTCAGACATTCATCTAGCACAATCAATCAAACTGCCTAGCCTTTTCCCAACTACATATGTTGGCGTCGGCATCCAGTCTAACCGGATGCAACTGAATATCACTATTTTGTAGTACATTCATCTAGCTCAATAAGTTTCCTATAATAAAACAAGTTGTCTCATTTTCATAGATCTTGTTTTAACACCAACAGCTGTGGGTGCCAACATTAAGTTCATTAAAATAATAATTTATGACATGTAAGTAATAATCGGCAAGCAATTTTCATTATTCTGGTACTTTTTTGAGTGTTCACCGACTTATTTTGAGCAGTGTACGAGTTGTATTAGTTGTTTAAGGTCGTAAATTCGGACCATTGCGTGGGAATCGGCATTTCCAAGAACCAAAAACTCGAACACAAATTAAATGTGACATCTACCAACCAGCATTGGGCCCGCGTGGTGGACTATAATATTGTACAGCTCACTTCCACTCACAGAGAGGAGGCCTATGTCCCCGCAGTGGCTAAGCTGATTTTTTAATGTAATAATATAACTGACGTCTATCACTGATGATACCAAACATTTTTTTACTAGAACCGACATTGGCATGGTATTCCATAACATAAGCGGCACACAGTTAAGGTAACGGTTTGATGTCTGATCGTGTTACGTATTTTTCAGCACGCAACTATTATATTTATTTTTTGAGTTCAACGGCCGATGTGAGCTGGAGGCATTAGAAATATTATGTGGTACAATATAACTGTTATTTATTGGTACGGAAAACCCAACGTATAGAACTTTTTAGACAAGAGGTCATGAGCTTAAACCACTCGTCATAATATTCGAGTAACACCTTTAGTAAACCACAGTGCTGCGCTCCAAGACACAAATCGCCGACGTCAAACAGAAAGCAATCAAGTTTAAGTTAAGACGCCGATATATGGCAGTGCCCTTGAATGGTGAGCTTGCGTGTTCTGTGCTGAGCAGCTAATAGGACTCGCCCATCAAGGAGCGCTGTCCCAAATTAGACGCATTATTAATTTATTTTACATAAATCAAAAGGCCAATCGGCCCCAACTTACAAGTTGTAGGTTGTGGGTTCGAACCCAAGCAGGCACTTTCTGTAAATAATTTCGTTACCACTGCTCTCAAAACGGTGAAGGAAAACATCGTGAGGAAACCGGCATGTTAGAACCAAAAATTCGAAGACATGTGACATCTACCAATCCGCATTGGGCCCGCGTGGTGGATTACTGCCCACTCCCTCTCACAGAGAGGAGGCCTGTGTCCCAGCAGTGGGAACATTAATAGGCTGATTATGTTATGTATGTAAATCAAATATAATTTCCTCTACAGTCCAATGCGATAGTATTACCCAGTAACTGGATTGTAGGGGTATCCCCCTTGGTAAGACTGGTTGTCAGACTTTCGAGCTTCTGACGACCCGTAACGACTGCCAAAGATCTACGAATGACAGCCGGGACCAACGCGCAACGGCTTGACGTGCTTTCCGAGGCACGGAGGGGTTTTTAAATGCGAATTATTTTATTTCTCATAAACCTACATGGGCACTTATGAAACGTCAGAAGCTAGGTGCACGGTTCCAATTGATCGTTTCCTATGGAGAAGAGCCGGCAAGAAGCTCCACGGTTACGCTTTTAAAAATAATTGGCTTTTACAATATTTTCAAATACTTAACAGTGTTATTTAGGTATGGAAGGACAGTGTAGGTCTTTCAACAAGTACCAAGTACTTAACAAAATAGAAGATGGTCAACAAATCAACAGTCCACTAAACCTACACCTACATTCACAATATAGAAAATAATCTAAACAAAAGATAAATTAATAAATAAAAATAAAAAACTATTTTAAACGAAATTACAAGATTGCTATTACAACTAACAAATCTGAATAATTATCATGTATGTATCTTGGTATGTAAAGATGATCACCCATCAACGATCCAACCGCGGCAAGCGCAGCTCAACCTGATCGATCTACCGTTGCGGCTGATATTACTTAGCCACAAGCCCAACATTATAATTAGCCTTAGCAATTTATAATTGGTATAGAAGAAGCATAATATAAATTCATTCATGTAAGTATATCTTTCTGTTCGTGTTCCTGTTGTTTCCCGTGCGGCTTGTTATTACTTAGCCACGAGCTCCTCGCTCGTGGCTAAGTAATAACAAGCCGCACGGGTCGATCCATCAGGTTAAGCTACGCTTGCCGGGGTTGGTCAGTGGATGGGTGACCATCTTTACATACCGAGACTCCTCCGTGCCTCGGAAAGCACGTTAAGCCGTTGGTCCCGGCTGTCATTTGTGGATCTTTGACAGTCGTTACGAGTCGTCAGAAGCCCGAAAGTCTGACACCAGTCTTACCAAGGGGTATCGTATTACCCAGTTACTGGGTTATGGAGGTCAGATAGGCAGTCGCTCCATGTAAAATACTGGTATTCAGCTGCATCCGGTTAGACTGGAAGCCGACCCCAAGATAGTTGGGAAAAGGCTAAGAAGGAAGATTGATATCTTTCTGTTCGTCAAACTACAACTTAAAACTATAGTCCTCTTTTAAAATTTCCATTATGCGCATTATCTAATTCTACCTGTCTAGCACCTTCCATGTTTTTTTCTGCAACATAATAATTTGTCCGCTTGTTATTAGCAAATGCCTAAAAATAATCACTGATGTGGAATGCTGCCCGGCGACCTCCACCATCCGTTGGTTCGAACTTGACGACCAACGAAACAAGTTTTTGTAATGTTCTTACTTTTAGAGATCCTTTTTACGGTCCCTTTGTGAAGATAAGTAATTTTGGTTCTGTTCTTGCAGTTCTTATTTCGCCGAGCTCATGCCGCCTGTGATACATCTTTATCCTAATACAGGCACATAATATTACAATACCTTTGTAAATTATTTCTAAGATTTTATGTGAATATTTTACCAATTTTAATACTGAATATATATATACAATGTGGAGACTACCATACAACAAAAAATTAAAATACTGGCACTACGAATGCTTAAGAGTATTTTGGAACTGTCAAATAAATCCTACCTTCGAAAAAAAAAACGATTTTTCAAACAAATTAAATGTAATGTAAGCCGGATCCACCCTAAGCCTATAAATTCCGTTTATCCAACTAGACCTTCGGTGAATTCTCGGGCATAAATTTCAGAATATCCACCGTATGGTGGATTTTTGGGGTGGATAACTGAAATAACCCGAGCCGACTATGGATTTTGCCGAGCTATAATGACTAAACTATTGAATATATTCAATTGAATTTTCGTATACAGAATGGGAACGTCATTATGGACACACCGTTTAATTTTTTGTTGTATTGTCGTCTCCACCTTGTATATTATTTATTTATTTAATATATAAATGTATTTATATATATATATATATTTTATTTATTAGTTCTTTGTTTTGAAAGTTCTCATCTTCATCGTCATTAAGATCTTTGGGTTTGCAAGATAGTTATTTATAGCATGGCATTACTATTTTTCTTTTTTTCTTTCTTGTCTATTTATGTCTTCTAGAGGGCGCCATATTAAATTTAATGTGACATCATATAGCCTATAACCAGCGGATGATCAAGACTTCCAACGATTCTTACCTCATTTGACAATTAATTATGAACAAGTAATTTACAAGCTATGAGGGAACAGACGAATATACACGACTACCGGACAAAAACATAACGCTATTTTTCGCTTCGCCGTAGTCGGGTAAAAACAGTCCCATAATCTCAAATACATAGCTTGACTTGACTTACATAAATATCTTCGAAAATCAGCATAGATACTAACTAGATTTCAACATTTTTGGAAAGTATGTCAAATCTCAAATTCAAAAATCTATGCATACCTACGCAAAAAAGAAAGTAAAAGTAGATCAATTAATATATCGACCAGATTTTATAGTTTGCTTTATTATTATATTTCGCCTACATTCTCACATACCTAAGCTTTACTCCGGCAGACCTCAAAACGCGTCGATTTGTTTAACTGTGCTCACGCTCACATTTCAGAAGCTCGGCGAATAACTGGTCGTCGACTGGTACCTGTTTCATGTTTGGCCCTTTTCTTGAGTTCACGTATTTCGAATTATTGGAATTCTGGCTTTTTTTTTGTTTGTGTTAAGAGTATGACTTATGATATTTGTCTATCATAAGGGGCCACCCATTAATTACGTCACACATTAAGGGGAGAAAGAAAAAGAAAAGAAGAAAGAAAAATGCGTTTATTGGCATTACAGCAAAAATAAATAAAAAATAAACACCTTAAAACTATAAACAATTTGCTTTTAATGCCAAAAGGGCCTCAGCTCAGCATAATGTCAGATGACAACACAAGGTCACCACCTGACGCTGATTTTCAGCTGCAGCCCACGAGTGTCATACGCTAGAATAATAAACACAAGTGCATGTGCCCGCTTTAATCAAATAAAGAGTAAATTAAAATTGGAAACTGATAAAGGAGAAACCCGAGAGTTGCCAGCTGGCAACTCTTGTGTTTCTCAGCTGATACAAAAAAAAACAAATAAAATGTTGTGACATACATGTGTGTGTAGTTGCGTGTGCGTTATGTTGTGATTAATGGAAAACTTAAATAAATACCCAATATTTGTGAATAATCTTAAAAAAGAAATAAAAGGTAGAGGACAAAATAGTGTGAACGACTGCGTTGTTCTTTTAAACTTCGAAAACTTATTATTTTGATCAGGGTGTCGTCATCATTTAGGCAAAAATTATTGATTAATAAAATTTAAATTGAGAAAATTGAAAAAATAGAAAAAAATTGAATAAATTAATAAAATCGATAAAGTTGATTAAAATTACAAAAATGTATAAAATAAATATTGTTTTATATGGCAGACATGTCAGCTCGAACATTTTGAAAATATTTTTGGTGGTTTAATAGAAATACTTTTAATTTCAATTTGAAAGTCAAGCAACTTTTACTATACTTTATGGGAGGAGGAATATTGTTCCAGCATTTAGTAGCTGCGTAGCGAAAACTGCCTCTAAAAGCCGCCGTCTTGTGCCTTGGGATGGAAAGCTGTTGAGAACATTTTCTTCCCTCCCCTATTCTGTGTCTGCTTGTCCACGATAGTCTGTCATACAAATAAGAAGGGGAATGAGACTTAATGACACCAAAGAGTAGACTTGCCAAATGGAGTTTACGTCTAGCTTTCATTTTCAAAATGTTGTGTTCGTTGAAAAAAGGTGTAACATGCCCCCTAAAAGGAACTTTAAAACAAAATCGTGCACAAGCGTTTTGAAGTCTTTGGATCATTCTTTCGGTCTTGGACAGTAGTCGTTGGCCATACACTGTGTCCGCATAATTCAACTTAGATAAAACCAAAGAATCTACAAGTAAGACTCGCAATTCTTCACTAAGATAGGGACGGGCTTTGTATAAAATCTTAAGTCTGTAATAGCAATTACGGATAGCCTCAGATATGTGTTTGTGAAAACGAAGTTCCGTGTCCATGACCAGACCTAGATTACGTGCCTCGTAGACTCGCTCAATAGGCTCTCCCATAACAGTTACACAGCCAGCACAGGGTTTAATTTTACCTAACTGGTTTTCGGTTCCAAAAAGCATGTACTTAGTTTTTGTAGGGTTCAAGGCAAGCGTGTTGGCATTGGACCATTGTACTATGCTTTCAAGGTCTGCATTAAGATCGTTTAGTGCTAGCTCATAGTCTTCCGGCTTAAATGATATATAAACTTGTGTATCATCGGCATAAATATGGTATTTGCATTTATTTATATATTTAATTATATCAGCACAATACAAAATAAACAATACTGGTCCAAGGATCGAGCCCTGTGGAACTCCCCTGCCTACTGAGCGATGTCTAGAAACAACTGTTGAGCCGTCCGCCCGGCGTATTTCTACGAATTGCGTACGGTCGCCAAGATAGCTATCGAACCATTTGATTGTGTCCTCGTCAAATCCATAAAAAGCCATCTTTGACAATAATAGAGGGACGTTAATACACTCAAACGCGCGTGAAAAATCAAGCAATACCAAAAGTGTGCACATCCCATTATCTTGAGCTGACAAGATATTGTCTGTCACATCCAACAAAGCCGTGACTGTACTACGACCCTTCCTAAACCCTGATTGAAGATCAGGGAGTATTTTATTAGTCTCTAAAGAGAGGGGGTCATCGAAGTGTGACATCGTGAGACAAGGGTGGGGAAGAGTCATAAGCTTCGTGACGTCACAATTATAATTCTTCTATTATTAAAACTCAAAACTTCAACTCTAACAAAAAACTTTAAAATATTACAAACTATCAATATTAGAACAAGATTTAGGTCATTTAAAATTGGAAAATATGTGACGTCATACTAGGGGTCACACAAATAAGACCACCTGTGACAAGGTTGAAAATCATGAATGACCCCTTACCAGATTTTGTAGACATTTTTGAGATTTACCTTCGAACTTTTCCGCTTGATTCTTTATCTCAGTGACGCACGTGCCATTCTGTTTTTATAACAACATACCTATTAAATATTACAACACCTAACACTCGATTAAAACTGCGCATTGTTCCACACCTTGAAGTATTGTAATAAAACAAGTCACACCTATTTATAACAACAAAATCTATATTATTATGTCTAACTATAGGTATTTAACATACGTCCACACGAGCTGTGAGTTATCTTTATTAATAAATAAAAAAATAAGTTTAAAAAACCGTAAACCGACTACAGTAAAATAAAATTCATCTAAAAAGTACGTAACAAGAAAATATTTCAGACAGGTACAAAAATGGTCAAGGTAAAGCCGTGGTCGCATGCCATTATAATTTTGTAGATGTTCCTTTATCAGCCACATGGTATGGCACAGGCATGCGATGCGACTACGGCTTTACCTTGACCATTTTTGTACAATACAACTATTTTCTTAATGTCCCTCTCCCTCGGCAAAGTTCATATTTCTTCGGTTGTTGGATATCTATCAGTTGCCCTTTGTAATGGTACCGGACGCTCTCAATCGACTTGGAAGTATACTGAGAGCGTTAGGTCTGCACCAAGTAACCACCCTTCCTTTTTAAATTATCCGGAAAAGAACCGGAGTTACCGACATAGCTTGTAAAGTTAGCAAGCTGAAGTGGCAGTGGGCTAGCCATGTCTATTGAAAGACCGATGGCAGGTGGAGCAGCAGGTAGAGTGGAGTCTAGTGTGAGACACCCCTCAGCTAGATGGACCGACGACTTTAACAATGTGGCTGGGACAGACTGAATGCGGAAGCCAGAGGACAGGATGTTATGGCGCAGCCTGGGAGAGGCCTATCGATAAGCTAAATTGATTGATTGATTAATTAAGCAATTATATCTATTTTCTATTAGCAGTATCTATCTATCATTATAATCATACTCCGTTTTTATGAGTTTTTAATCCTTGTTCAATATTTCAAGATTATCATGAACATTTTCCATATTATAGGATTATACGAGTAGACCTATTATTAGACTACAGTAAACACAAACCCAAAAGGGCTTAACTTGGTCAATGTGAACATTAAGCATTGTTGAACCTAAATACTAGTTCCCTTTTACAGTTCATGGCTATGTAAGGGTTAAATCCATAAGAATCGTAACTAGTCTTAACTAATAATATAAATGCGAAAAAGAGTTTGTTTGTTTGTTACGCTAAAACGACTGAACAGATTTGGATGAAATTTGGCACAGGCGTAGACCTTGACCTGGAAAAGGACACAAGCTACTTTTCATTCTGGATAGCAGGCGAAGTCGCGGGCAATAGTTAGTAATATTATAAATGCGATAGTGAGTTTATGTGTTTGTTTGTTACGGATTCACGTTAAAACGGCTGAACGGATTTGGATGAAATTTGGCACAGGAGTAGATTAGAATCTGGGTTAAGATATATGGTACTTTTTATGGCGATATTACCACGAGATCGAGGTTTATACGGGTGAAACCGCGGGAAGCAGCTAGCTATAAATGTCAAGGTAAGTCTGTATGTATTTGTGTCTGTTACCTTTTCACGCCTTATCGGCTGAATGGATTTCGATGTAATTTGGCATACAGGTAGACCATGACCTGGGTTATAGGATAGTTTTGATCCCAGTAGTACGTTCCCGTAGGATAATTTACGACCCCCGTGCGGGCGAAGCTGCGGTCAAAAGCTATACTAGACTATATTACTCTTTATTGATAAGATAATTAAATAGCCGTAGTAACACAAATATTTTTTTCCATATCTGTAGTTGACTTTGAATAAATAACAATCAGGCTTGTTGCTGAAAATGGCTATGTACCATATTCGTTCAGAGAGCCCTTTTTATGGGAGGTATCTAGTTTTTAATTACTGTTTTTTAGAATATTAATTGATATATGGAAAAGTTTAGTATTTAGTATCGTTTTGTTTATTCGTTGAAGCTGGATGTTTCGATGCTTTAAAATAATTATGTGGATACCTAATTAGAAAAATATGCACATCATTGCAGGTAAGTTATAAGGAAAAAAAAAAACATAAATCGAAAAGCGAATATTTTTGTTCGACAACAAAAATTGTTTATTTTTTTTTATTGTAGTTTTTGAACTTAGTTAAATATTCTCACATTTCCTTAAAACGAATGCGAGTAAATTACTAATAACTTCTTGTCAAATGAACGACTAGTTAAAAGAAACTAGGGGGTCGTAAATTTGTTATCATTTAATAGTGCTTTTGTGTGTCTTTTGTATGCACTGAATAAATGTTTTATCTATCTTTCTAGATACTCATAACTGAATATAGATTTGGATAGATTTTCTAGGCACACCTACCATCTAATCAATAACATGAATGCGCACGCGTATACTTAGAAGTTCGTCAGGCTCATGGCTTAATAACAGCCACACGAGTCGATCGATTTGGTTAATCTACGCTTGGATCGGTCGGCCTGTGGATGGGTGACTATCTTAACATACCGAGATCCCTTTGTGCCTCTTAGTTCCGGCTGTCATTCGCTAATCTTTGACAGTCGTAACGGGTAGTCAGAAGCTCGAAAGTCTGACACCCAGTCTTACCAACGTGTATCATATTCCCCAGTCGCTCCATGTTAAATACTGGTATTCAGCTGCATCCGGTTAGACTGGAAGCCGAGCTAAAAGTACATCGTTGAAAAAAGACTAGACCTAGACAGATTGACTTAGGAGTTGGCGATCAGCTTAGTATTAGAAAAACTCTGGCTGACAGTACCAACCTCTGAGAAAATGGGAAAACTCTAGCACTGCGCGGGCTCATTGGTCAAATCAAATACCGCGCGCTTCCCCGGCTTCCTGTTACACACTTCCGTCCCTTTTTACGAAATCACTCCCACAGATTGCAGGAAAGCGAGAGGGAAGATGTTACACATCAATAAATAATTTATGATAAATTGGTAAAATGTTATTGTAGACAGTATGACGATTATTATTAATTTCATACAAAAGTACAATGTGTAGTAAGAAAAACATTATTAATTATAGTTTTTTTTTTACACAATTGCCCGACATTGTTTGAATAACAAACATTAATTTTAATAGTCATAACCGTATTATGTTTTACTACGGGTTTTAACCCCATATTTAAAACAGTTAGATAATAATATTATGAAATGCACTTCATTCACACATTAATTATTTTTAATTTTATTAAAATTCCTTATTATGAAAAATGTAGCCATTGTTTGTAATTTAGTAAGTGCTCGGGCGCGTTGAAAATGCGACTTAATAACGGGGTTATTAAGGTTTACAGTAAATTAAGTGGCTTAGTAAGTCGGTTACCTTGACAACGTTTTAGCTGACTACTTGTTTATTATAAAGACATCAACGCAAACGACTAGAGCAAAAATATTGACTATATTTTTTATTGCATAAACAGTAGAATTGAGTACAAAAACTTTCTTTACTCATATTTTTAATATGCTAAGTTTGATTTTATGTAATATTTTTGTGTACTAACGGTTTATTTTTTACGCATTTTTTTATGTAACTGTTTTGAAATAATCATTGTGTAAGCCAAGCAAAGCATTTCTTGTACTTTTTTCTACGTTATATAAAATTTTAAAATATACGAAGAAAATAAAAACGACACATTGCAAAAAAGTGTACTCCTGCGCATGTGAAGGCGACCGAGGTGGCAATGTATTTCTTTTTGCTGTAAATGGACTTAACCGCCAGAATTACACACGGGAAATTTTACCTACTGCGAGAAAGTTAAGGTTGAAAATTGTGTAAAACAGAAACAATTAACTTGACAGTGTGAATGGAGAAGGCTCGTCAACCACCGCTCATTTGAGAAACTGCCTCAGTCCGCGACAAGCGTTCGTCGTTGCTGCACGCATGCGCGATCTCTCCTCATTGGCCAATTTGAATTTCGGATTCGAACGTTCTAACCGACCGGCCAATCGCGTTCGATCGTTTGATTTCTTTTCGCGTCCACTTTTTGCATGTACGTTGTGTTCCGTTATCGTGAACTGTGCTTGTGACATTTGAAGACAGTGTATATTAATAACGGCTGATTGTTCTGTGCCAGAAGGTCGGATGTTTTCTCACGTTTTCTGGTAAGATATTTAAGATATCATTTGCTGTTAATTGTATCATTCGTCTATTTTTTGTGTGGATGACTCTTAAGTGCATTCGCACGGTTGTTGCTTGTTTGTGGGTACGATTTCGAGATACCTTCGTTTTGAAATTGTTACGACAGTTCACTGTCATGGTTGCAATTTTCTTGTGCACAAACAATAATTAGTGCAGCTTTAAATAAAAAAATACCCTCATTTTTATGTAGGTTTTTTCTATTTATTATCTCCAACATTGAATATTTAGTTAACGGACTTAAGTTTATACATACAAATGACTGATTAAATATATGCCTGCTGAGATCACCCGTCGCGGTAAAACGTGATATTTGAATACCTACCATTTGGAATGACCTCATGAGACTTAGCATGAGGTTCACATCACTAGCTAATAAAAAGCTTTGTGTGTTGCGCATCACTAATTGCGTGCATTAGCCGACTGTAGAACAACGGAGGGAGATGATTTACGATCCCTAGATCAAGGGGTTTACCCTGGTTTACATAGTGTTATTGAACTTATCCATACTAATACTATAAATGCGAAACAAACTGTCTGTCTGTCCTTTCACGTCCAAACTACTTATCCGATCGATATAAAATTTGACAGATAGAAAGAAATAGAAAGAAAAAAAAGGAAGCAAAAAAAGGATAGGAAGCCTTTGACCTGGAGAAGAACAAATAGGCTACATTCCATCCCAGGTCACAAACGATTTCGCAGGCACAGCTAGTTATAATAAAAGGACATTTAGCTTACTTTGATATTTAATAAGAAAGATGAATTTATACCTGCTGACTCAGCATACGTGTGTTTTGAACAAAAACAAAAGACTGCGTTAGTTTAGACTTCAGATAGACGAAAGTATGTTCAGAGATCTCTGCAGTGATCTATCGCCTAAAGAAAGTTATAGAAAATGATTATTATTGTTAATATGCAGTTGCTGTTTATTACTGCATAACTGAGGTAGTAAAAGCTGATGATAGGAAACGATTTCTCATTCTCTAGGAATGAGACAAACTGTACCCCAAATGATAAAAACTTTGTTTACCTACTATCATTCATACCATTGAATAATGGTAAAAGCTCAAGCAACACTGGGAACGAAACTAAGTTCGTGTAGCTTCGCTCATGTAGCTACCGAGTCTTTTCTTACTTTGGCTTAAAGTCCTCGGTGTGAACCGAAGCATTCAAACACGCAGTATATATATATATATATATATATATATATATATAAATATAGTTCGCGTCTTCATGGCGGCTCTGCACCATAATTGCCTACAACTCGATCAATCAATCAAGGATATAGCATATCCATTGCTTCATATGTTCGAAAAAATTGTCTGCTTGACAACGTAAATGACAATGAATGTTGTGGAAATGTCAATATGAAATAGATTGACCGTGTGCTACGCAATTAGGGTGCTAAAATGCGCTATTCGCTGCGTAGTACCCCTCACCCCCGCTGACACTTGAATTTGTTACTGCGAAGCGACTCACCTCATGTTCCAAGCCGCCATAAAGTATGAATCGGTCTTTAGCTACATGAGCGAAGCTAAACAAACTTAGCTCCGTTGACCGTTCCCAGTGTGGCCTGCGCTTATGGTGGCGACAAATACTGCTTATATTTTCTATTTTTTACCAACCAAATTTTTTTTTTGTGATAGTCTGACTATTTTCGAGCTCGAACGAAGCACCTTTTCTTGTCGACGTGAATATGAACACATAAGACCTTTACCTGTACTATTACAGAATGAACAACATTAATATTATGTTGCGCTGTCGGAGTAGAAAATATGTATCTAATTTGCATACACTTTCTGCATCGATATTATTTATTAACGGTATTTTTTTCAACTGAAAATATTCATACAGTTTCTCCGCCTCTTGTTGTAATATCATACAGCTTTAGGCAAGGAGCTAGCAACATGTCTCACGCAATCTCGCTATAAATCATATTTTGACCGTTTGTCATACGCTGTTATGAAACTGCATTGACAATCTCTTTATACGAGGAAAGAACAAATTACTTTTTGTAGTAAGGAACTAAGAACTCAATATAAGATTCTGGGTAGACTTTATACCGGTTTGAAATAAAGCTAACACAACAATTTCGATTAAATTAAAGGTAATTCTACCATTTATTTGACAAAACGGCTTATTCTAGTGTTATTTATGATGACAAATTGGTAGGTACTATGACTCTATTACGACTTTATTGACCATGAAGCAGATGAAGCTTTTGGTACTTTTTGTCGTACATACATATCGCATCTGAAATGCTAAAATGCTAAAATGCTATGCACCGGCTCACTACTGGACTATAATTCTAAAACTTCGTATATTAATATAAATAAGTTCAATTTAAAACCTACGAATCACTTTGCTATAATTATGTGATCCCTTCCGATACCACAAAAAAATATGTTAACTGAAATTAAATTCCGCAAACAATGATTACTGCACGTCAATTATAGCCAAAGGTGAAGGCTTTAACTACAGTCACAGTATAAATAAGTAACAGTATTATGTCTTCATAAAAACGGCCGAAACGACGCGCTTCGAAACCTCAGTACAGTATCAAGTGCGCAGCAGTTACTCATGGATGCGGAAGGTTGATCTACCTAGCGGTCGTATGTAATTATTTCTAAGTCACAGCCGAGACATAATACTGTTACTTTATTATACTATGCTACAGTAGGCCTTCAGGTCCGTGGTAACACTTTGGCCTAGAACTAGCCCAGCGTAGTACGGAGTTTCAATACTCGGAGATGGTGAGACAAGTGCTTGGTAATTTTCTACGTATAATTATAACATTTTACTATTAATTTTCTATGCACATTTACATAATTGATTATATATTATATTTATGTACAATAAATGTAGGCATACACACACACACACACTCACCCTAACATACACTCACATACACCATCAATCACTCGCAATTTTATCACGTTGACAACTTTTAATATGTGTTGGGGGGCCTGAAGTTTTAAAATATAGGCCTAGGCTTAATTTAGATTCCAGATCGCCCATATTTTTTTTATATACTACTTAATATATAAATAATAATATGTAAAACAAGGTAAGATGTAATATAAATGCAGAAAAAAAATACACAACTTTTACTGGCTTTGTTACCACTGAAATGTGGCTAACAGTACTACGTGTTAACTGCAGTTACTAATTCACGTTATCATAACTATAATTACTAACAATTATCTTTCTGCCAACTTATCCTTAAGGCCATCACATGTTGGATATGTTCCAGTAAGTACATGCTACTACTGACCCGGATATAATGGGGGTAAGCAGTTGTATAGGTGTTAGTGTGTAAGCCAAGTTTGTTTGATTAAGTTGTTTAAGTGAAGGATTGGGGTAATGAGGAAAGATTAATTAGCATTGGTTTTGCATGCATTGTTTGTATTGATTAAACCGTTGATCATAATATTAGAGTGATGAGTGACTGCCAGGGTCGCGAAGTCCGAAAGGGATACCGAGGCTTCTGGCAACACACAGGCAACTGAAGGAACACGGGTGGGTTTTAGTCAGTAAGAGTCTGACATGCCCTCCCGCTCCGTCCAGAGCGGGAGAAGTTATTTGATAATTTTCCATCCAAAAAAAATAGAGTTATGATTATGAGTGAAGAGATTTAAATTTATATTAAATCTGTTTTATTTTATTTTTATAATAATATATTTATTTTTAAATAACATAGGTTGCCCCATTCTAGGAATTGCTGTTGTTTACTGGGTGAGTAACACACTTACAAATAAACAGCCAGACCTCGGGACAACTCTCTGTATGTAGGCCATACTTAATATTTGGAGAAACAAAAAAATATTTTGGGGAGAAAACGTAGGTTATTCTTATTAGTACCTTACCTTATCAATAATAGTAGTATAACAAAATCTATTAATTTCTCCCAAAACACAATGCTAAGGTACTTAATTTTTTTATTTATACATCCTATCTTCTATCTAATATTATAAATGTGAAAGTGAGTTTGTTTGTTTGTTACACTTTCACGCTAAAACGGCTGAACGGATTTAGATGAAATTTGGTACATAGGTACACCATGACCTAGATTACGACATAGGATACTTTTTATCCCGATATTCCTACTTGATCGAGACATAAGCGTGTGAAACAGTGCGCAGCTAGTAATAAATAATCGAAGTGTCTAGTCGTCCGCTAAACGGATGAATAAAAAAATAAATTTGTCGTCCGACTATCGGACGAATAGACAATACAAACTACGTAATTAATTACGCAGCCCTGTACAATGTGACAAATTCAAGCACAAGCGACCCTGCACACACCTATCACTTTGATCTGATCAACATACCGTATCGCTTTCAAAACAAAGGTCGCATTTACACAACCGACTTTAATGTTCTGCTGACATTCTAACGAGTCTAATATTATTTATTATTCCATCTACTTTTATTATACACAAGTTGACAAAACAGAAGTTGACGACATCTTTCGTTACGCAACTAACTAGAAAGGCCCTGAGTTGAAAATAATTAACATTTATAATTATATTTTATTTTTTTATATATGTAAATTCATACTTCTAGTTACATTTTAACGTGTGTGGTATGAAATATAAGAATCATCTAAAGACATTACTATAATGATTGACTGACGAAGTGATACTTTGTACATTCAGGTGATATTTTGAAAGAACTGGATACATTTACATAATAATTGTTTAATCTTTTTCTCTGTGTGTTTTCAATTGTGTTATGTCATTTTTGTGTGTCAGTTTTACGAAATCAATTGTGTTACTGAAAATATAGACAACAACCCAATGTCTATCAAAGACTTTGTTTCCGACTTAAAACCAAAGTAGAGCTATGCCACAGTATGAATGAATAACAGTATAAGTCTTCATAGAAAACAGCCGAAATGACGCGCTTTGAAATCTCAGTGTATAAGTACGCAAAAGACTGGAGTGCGAGGCAGTAACAGACTGACGCGGAAGGCCGCATCTATCGAGCGGCCGGCCGTAGGTAATTATTTCAAGGTCACTGCCGAGACATAATACTGTAACTTTATTATACTGTGGCTATGCTAATATCGCTACTTACGAAGTATATTCGGATTTAAAGGTCTTCCTCGAATTGCCAACTCTTTTTTTTAACGGTCGGGCAAAGTATTTTTGGTTTTTTTCCATCTGGAATTTCTCAGTAGCAGCCCGGAGTTTGTATTTGTTTGTTTGTTTGTATTTTTGGAGTTTGGAGTATGAATAGAGGGCGAGCCCATTGCCATCAGTTCACCACTACACTGAAAAAATAAATGGCTAGCAAAGTACCAATTTGGCTTGACTAAAAATTATATGAATTATACGGCTACAAATAACCAAGACTTATTTAAAACTTGCAATACAGCTTTGTTAACACCAAACAAGCAAGTAATATTAACCAAGTTCACTTGTTCAATTCTAGCAACAAACTTTGCAGGCTCTCTCAGAACAGAGTCGCTTGGTTGTAAATAACAATAACTTGTTTATTTCTAGCCGTTACGTTTTTTCCGTGTATACATGGGACTTAAACATACTGGCTAATGTGGGTGTACTACAAATACACCTCTGCCTTACCCTTCTGGGAATACAGTCGTTATGTTATGTTCTTTATCAAAAATCAGTTTCGTAATTCTAGACGCAAATTTTGGAAAACAGACTGCCAAACTCATGGAATTATGTTGACCCATTCAGTAATTCCATGAAAAAAAATTTTTTTACTAATAATTATTGTGAATGCAACAGATATGAACTCAAATTATGTATTATATTTGTTATTAACATTGCTTATGAGTAGGTAGTGTCTATTACTACAATCATATGGATCAAGGTGTGAAATAAAAGTTATTTTTTAAAGTATATAAATGTCAATTAACAGTTCCTAATTGAGATCAAGATTAAATGCCTGTGCCAACTTCATTCACCAGTATAAAAATAAAATACCAAAAACTGTCAATTCCCTTTATTATTGTCCAGTTGTCCAACGAGACGAAATAGTTACCTAAAGTTTCTTTTGTAGTAGTGACGTAATGTCTTCGACCAAAGGTCTATTGTCACCTGTCCCATTGAAAGCTGTACAAATACTTTCTTTACTATACAGGCTGATTTGTTGAGATGGGTCTGTAATTGTTAGCTTAAGAGCGTTTATTGCGAAATTGGGCAACGTCGTGTTTTGATTAATTTGGCAATATTACTGTATGGAAATAAGAAATGTGGCTAACTAGCGAACTGGAACATTAATAATAAATTACAATTATAACATTTAAATTGATGTTGTAACCGTTTTAGAAGTAAAAAAAGGCATTTCGAAAGTTGCCAAATACATTTTTTACATCTAAAACGAAATATTCGGTGTTAATATAAATAGATAGATCATACCAGTGCGGCTGTTATTATTTAGTCACGAGACCCTCTGAATTTGATGATTTTAAACTTTTTTTTTTATCAGTTCATAATATCAACAATAGGTACTTAAGAAACAACTGAGTTTTCATTTAAGTCAAGCAGTTTTCTAAACCCTAATATCGACAACATGGTTTCTAAAAACCAGTTTATCAACCTCTTTCGAACCTTTTCCATTCTAACCCTCCGTAATGAATCATCCTGTGTACAAATAGACTAACTGTAGTCAATTGTAGTATTATCAATGTTTATGTAATGTAGTGTTAATTTGTTGTGTAACGTGCATTAATTGCTCACTTCGTTGAATTAGAGAAATGTTTTAATTTTGCTCTTACGTTGTTAGTGTTTTGTTTTCGTTTGTTTTTGTTTTATAGTAGACATTCTTTCTCTTTTGTGTTGTTGATGTAGCACATTCTAGATTAATTTATTTAGGTAGCACATGGTTTCTGCAAAGAATGGAGAAACCAAAACTTTTATATTATATCGTGGTTTCTGGGAGCCATAACCATACCGAATGTCATCTCAAGTGTTTTGATCGACTGTGATTCTTATAACTGACATACTTTTTCCAATATTTAACTGATTAAAACTTATAACAATGACTAGCAGCGTCCCACGGTTTCACCCGCATAAGTCTCGATTCCGTGACAATATCGGGATAAAAAGTATCCTATGTGTTAATTCAGGTTATAAACTATATGTGTGCCAAATTTCATCCTAATCCGTTCAGTGGTTTTTGCGTGAAAGAGAAACAAATTTGCATCGATACATCCATCCATCCTCACAAACTGTCGCGTTTATAATATTATAGTAGAATACCAGAAACTGGAGAATAGGACATTATGGAGCAATTCTTAAAATGTTTGAGTATTATGGTTCTTCATTCTTTCTCTATAATGTTAGCACGCAAAGTAAGGTGAAGTTCTTTGAACGAATAACAGCATACTCATAGCTTATTGGTCCTAATTATCACAAGTTACTTCACACACGATCAAATAGACAATGGAGTCGTTTGACTAAGACGACGTACAAGATTATATGCACGAACTCCTTTAAAATTGAATAAATTATACATACACAATTATAAATTAACGTTACGCATAAAATAGTTCGATGAGTGAATAACAGACAAATCTGGATGGCTGTTAGAGTAGAGGATGACCGTGACTATAGCAACGATGCTAGCGGTTCTAAACGCCCACCTTTTATGTTTTTATGTTATCCCGAGTAATAATATATGTAAACTGTTATATAATAATTATGTGAATTTAACACCAAACTGTTAAAAATAATAATTTCGTGACTATTCAAATTAATACGAAATGTCAGCATTAAGTACCAGATAATAAATATTATATAAAAATATCCGTTAATAAAAGATACTCTTAAAAGACACAGGTTTATCTAATTTAATTTATATTCTAATAATGGAATATTATTATCAGATCGAAATGACACGTAACTTGCTGAATTTTTGTTTCTTATTTGGGTTTAAGTCAAACTAAATTATTGTACGTTTCATTTAAGTGTCTAATATTGGTAAATATAAAATATTATAATATGCTTCTACTTCCATATTTTGTAAAATTGCCTTTCTGATCACTCAATTTTTGTTCCTTATTTGAGTTCAAGTTAAACTAAATTTTTGTACGTTTCATTTACGTATCTAATATTGGTAAATATAATTTACATACTTTTACTTCCATTTTTTACCAATTTGCCTTTTTGATCACACAGTTTAGGAGGTTTTATTTTTAAATAGCTTCGAGAATTTATCTGAAGAAACCAGTCAACAGTCATTTAGATTTATTATCAATACATGTTTTAAATTAAAATCGCTTTTCGTGCCGCTGTTTCTGCGATCGCATTGTTCTTCTAAACTACGCAACGGATTTTAATGTAGTTTTCAACATTATTTAGAAAATGTATTACCTAAAAAATGTTGTATCTAATACATTAATGTTCCTTTCACACAGACATTTGTTATACCGTAAAAACATTAATGCGAAGCAGAGGCGGATCGCTAGTTAATTTATCAAAAAAAAACTCGTCCTCGTGATCAGAATCAACTTTAATTAACTAAGAAACTTACTAATGACGCAATACGTTATTTTTCCACTCAATACTAAATATCCATAATACCGATGATATTTCAACACGTCTGTAATTTAATTTCGTTCATGTATAAACATGAGGCTGTTTATTTCTCTTATATTCGCCATTTTTCACACCGTACTTTACATGTTTATTTTTTGCGTAGTTGCATGTTAGCGTGTATTACGAATTATTAGGATATTAAATGATTGTCTCTGTCTATTGAGATAATAAACAAAATGTCTTATTTTATGTCTTGCAATATTTTTTATCTAGTTTCTATTTTGATGACTGAATTTATTATTATGATAGTCTCTTTGAACGTCATAGAGAGTCGGAAAAAATTACGTCGGTGACAGAAGCAATAGACCTAGAGTCCACGCCATCATTGAAGTCCGGTGGAAAATTGTAGAACTATTTTTTTTTTGTGTAACTTGATTTAATGACAATGCTCTGCGTCTATCAAACTTGAGTGTTGGTGCGGGCTCTAACTTATGTTGTCATCAAATTCCATTATGAAAACGATAGATTTAGAATGTGTACTTATTGAAATTAGTATTATCTCTAAGTATGACACAATGCACATACTGTATCCCAAGCTCGTACCAAAAGAATTTGCACCAAGAAACTCGATAACAAACCAGCTTGCATTGCAATACTATCAAATCAATGAGCCAATAAAGCAATCTAATACACTTATTTCTTTTATTACTAATCACGAATCATTTCCGTGTGAGTTTCTCCAAGAAAATGTTCTAAACGAGTGTGTAAAGTTGCCTACATACTTGATCGATTTTTGACGATCGACACGTGTGATCAAACAAAATCGAGTAAATGTGTAAGCATTTTATTTACTAGATCAGCCGATCGACGGCGTATTTTTTGTCGACGCTGTGGAGCAATTGTACCGGTCAAGTGATGCTCGATTTTAACCTTGATATTTAACTCCTGTTAACTTCTGTCTCTTGACAGAAACAATAAAACTGTAAGAGATGTAATTGATCATCAAACCACAGTGTTTATCGAGTGGCAATAACCAAAAATCTAAGTACCAAATATTATTTATTTATTATTATTTATTTAACCATTTATGTACACACATTTAACAACAGACAATAAAAAAAGAACAGAAAAATACGTACAAAGGTGATGCTTATTTCTAAAGAAATCTCTTCCAGCATACCTGCGATAGGACAAGGAATATGATTTTTTATAAAAAAGATAATCTCAGCATTAACATGAACATGGTGTAGCATGTCAAGTCCACAAATTCTGCTGTACCTTCCTACTTATTAACAACAAACAACTGTTTTTTTTTTTAATATTTTTGCAGTTTTGCAACGTTTACCTATAATAATTTGATGTTCTTTATCTCCAGTCATTTATAATTTTACTCATTATAATTACATTTATGATTCTCATGAAAGCCTTTTGTGATTCTTATGAAAAATAAAGTTTTTAAGCGCAATAACATAACGATAGTCATAAATCGAGCAAATCTGTAGGCACCTTAAGCGATTAGGTTGTAATGTGTCGATACGATGCGTCGGAGCATCTACTCTTGCGCAGTTATGGCAGTTACCATCACTATGTTGCAGTTACGATGACAGATGATGTTGGAGGCGAAAATGGCATATTTAGTGGATGGTTTATTGCTTGCGTTAATGCTAGGAATTACGGTAAAGAAATAGTAAAAACTACATACATTTATGGTAACAACTGCTTATAAGTTACGTGCAAAATCATGATAATATTATGAATATTTGAAGAACAGCTATTTATTTTGCGGCGTTTTTTTATTGTTATTCCGGAAATGGACGAAAACCAGATGAATTATGGAAATTTAGAAAAATAAAATATTCCTACTATTCTGGTACAATTTTTATTTCTTAAGTATTTTCTTCGAACTTTCACAATGTAGCAATCAATATTTTTTAGTATGCAAACAACCAATTTGCTATTCCTACTTATATTATTCCGTGTTAAATAATTGATTTTTCAATCAGTACAATTTCCATAAACGAATACTCACAAACACGCATCCATGCTTAAATAAATCACATAATTTACTTATAGACAGAGTCACGCACTAAACTCTAGTCGACATACTGTCCTGTCGAATCGACTCTCACGCGTCGAAAGTAGTATAACGACAATAATTTGAATAATCTTATGAAAAAGTTTACTTCGAAACGGTATTATGGGTTCATACACCCGTCGTGGTACTTTCAATGTGTGAGGTGAAACTGAAGATGTATAACTTAAACATACTGTGTATAAGTTATACTTACCTCTCGGTGTTACTTATTGGGAGTTATTTTTGGAATTTGGTGGATGACTGTATCGGTGACTGGTTCCTGAGGCTGTTGAATTTGGTTCTTGGTGCCTTGATATTAGATATCAAGGAATGGACAGAAATACTAATTCCCAATACTTTAATACTAACTACCAAGATAAAGACTACAACATACAGATACAATACAGTGTATTGTATCTCCTAATATTTAGCCGAATTGTCAGTATCTGATTATGTCGTGGCCAGATATTAAAATTAATCATTTCATGAAATGAACATCGACCACTGGTCACATCATGATGTGACCTGGCCAGATCATTGGATGCTCAACGTTTAACGATATGAACAGTTAAACGCACGACTACTTCATGATGTGGCCAAACATTAGTGATCATATCGTAAAATAGTTAGATTATCCACCGGTAGAGGCGTTGATGACGCTTTGTCTTTGTTGTCTATCATGGCGGCGGCATACAACAAATCAAACAAAGTAGGGTGACCACGCAATAAAAGTCGATGGACTTTTATTGGGTTTCTAAATATGATATTATTAAAAGTGATCAACTTGGAAGTAACGCTCGCCGGCCGGTGCCGCAGCGTGTTTTGCAACATAGTACTTAAAGTTAGTTTAAAAAAAAACAAAATTTACGCCGCTTATGTGGCACCCCGAATAAATAGGTCGGGTTAGATTAGAACTGTGACCAACCGCGCGCTAGCCGGGCGAGCGTAGCGAGCGGTGCCGCGGTAGCGGCCGGCGAGCGCTACTTCCAAGTTGGTCGCAGTTACTTGGCTATTTTTATACACCAGCTTACACCATGGATATCCTACATTAATGATATGGCAAAACGTCAACTAAAAAAACTCATTAAACGTTGATGTTTAAACGATATGTCCAATGTCAGTTGGCCATTTCATGAAATGGTCAATTCTAAGATCTGGGCACGACATATACACTGTGCCTAACGTACCTTGTGTTGAATACAGATACTGAAAATTCTGCTTAATATAACAGAATAACGGCGTCACCTATATATTTGATATTTGTCGTAAGGCTCAATGTATAATTTCAAAGTATGTATCAACCTCGTTTAAGCAACATGGTTTTCCACGAACCAACATTTAAGCAACTACAGCCCGAAATAAAACAACTTCAAATCACGAGGGAAAATTACACGTTTTTGCTGACTAATTCTTTTTATCACAAGAAACAGATTACAAGAAAGCACTTGTCATTACTTTGCAGTGATCAAATCTAGGCTAATGTTAGATCAGATCTCATCTAGACTTAAAATGATATATCTGCACTGCAACATACCATTTTGTGTTGAGAAAATCATCTCATATGTCATTAACTGCAATGTGATTCTAGTTGTAAATTAAAAGCTAGATTCAAAATTTCACAATTTACATCAGATTAAAAAAATGTGACTAAAGTAATCCTATAGCCCTCTAGGATTAAAAGTCCTTTAACATTATTATGAGAATCATACTTATTTTTGCTAGTATATAAATGTAAATGCTTCTAAAGACAGTCGCGAAGCGACTCTAGTAGAACATTTTCTATGAAAGTTTATCGCGTCGCGCTTTTCTGCGGGAGCCTTAAAGTAATGCTAGGTAGGCAGGTACATACCAATACCACCCACACATGAAAAGTAATTTCATGGTAACTTCATGTCTAAAAGTCATTTCGTTTAGTCAGCCATATGCAGTGGTATCCAGTTACAAAACATCTCTTGGAAATCCCAAAGGTCAATGAAATTTACAAAACATAATTACTGAACCTCATAATCAGAACTCATTACGTTTACATTACTGTAATCGACAAAAGCAAACCACATCAGAATCTGATTAACATTCAAAGCTTTAAAATAAATAAAACGATCGCGGATACAGCGCTGCGTGCGCGCACAAACAAAGGCTGAGTTCATCAACACGTTTAGCCGCAATGACAGACTTGCTAATAACTATAGTTCGTTGTTTAGAAACTTATTTAAATACTACAAAGTTATAAATAGAACTAATACTGTAGAAGATGAGATAGCTAAACAAATGACAGTTCGTTTTTTTGACAATAAATGAGATTTCTGAAGGCCAGGCGAAATGTTCAACTATAGATTGCAATTTCCTTTCAGCGATAATCTATCAATCAAATCAAATGGAACAGACTTAAAAATACAGGAATTTTCCCTCTGATGTTGTTGATACGAATGAATTCACATATCATATCATACTGACGGAGATATAGGGGGTATTTCAGAATAACAGTAATCAGGATAAACTGGTAGATGAGTATTGCCACGTAGAATTGGCGTGATTTGCATTGGAAATCATGGAGTTGGTCCGGTGGCAAGAGGTCAAAGATGTAAAATAAACTATTACAACCAGAATCTAAAGGTCAGGATTCGATCATCGCATATCGTATGCGACTCATGTTTTTCTTAAAAACAAGGCGGGTTTTGACGTTGATATATATATTTCTTCGATTGTTAACAAAGATGAAAAAAAAAACAAAGTAAATATTTCTACATCAAAATTAAAGATCCTAAATACATAATTATATAATTATTTACCCAACTGCAACACTACCTTCTCATTAAAACATACGTTCTCACGGAATAATACAGAATATTCAAACAAGTCCTCGGTTTTAGCAAACCTTTGTCCTTGATATTGTCCTCTTGCGATCCCTTTAGTGCAAAACGTGCGCAGAACCACAAACTGGTTCCGAAAAGCAATAACTTTGAGTCGCCATCGATGCATAAATATGCTGTGCCCGAAGATGCCAATGTGATAATTGGATCCCTGACTAATGGGTTGAATGTATAACCCTGACAGGATTGTGAAGCTTTGTTCATAAACTAGTTTATGTCAAAAACAGCAATATATTTAAAGATTTGCAACAGACAATGACAAGAAATGGTTTAAAGCGGACGTGACGTTGCCTAGAGGAGGCAGGAAGGTTATTAGACTATTGTCTTAAAGCTTTAAAGAGAGAAATCTTTCTCAGCAGCCTAGGTACGACAAAAGAGGAAGTTACATTTCCATCCAATGCTCATACATAAGTTTTTATACCTTTCTTTCATCCTTATAGAACAGAGCTCATTGGCCGGTAATCACTTAGTATGCAAAGGGTACCTTTTATAGATGCGGAAGAGGAACTTGGAAGACTTATTGCATCATAACTAGTATTTAAATCAGTCAAGCAAGGCAGAATTGAACGTAATTGCAAGTCTGTTAGTGAATTGAAAAATGATTTGCGCGTTGACATCGACGTAGTAAATTACAACGAAGTAGATGTTGTGTAAAATGAATTAGATGAAGAGTATTATGCAAATGAAATGGATGCTCTAGTTGAGGCATTTGTTTAGAATTTAGTTCAGAATAGAATAGAATATTATTTATTATTGTTCGACAGGTTAATAATATGCATATAACGCAAGCTAGTAACACTCATTAAAAGAAATTTGCTGATGATTACTATTTATTAGATTATAATGTATTATTATTGTGATCTGACAATAGTATCCAACCACATTTTGGTTCTCCTGCCTGTTTAAAAGTATCGTTTTTCATTAATATTTCTTCAACAATGTAATTTATCATCTTTTTCTTAAAAATCACCTGCCATGTCCAGCCTTCCAGTTTCATTCTCGGTTCCTGGAACGACCGCCTCGAAGAGCGGTGAGGCGAATCTTTTAAGGATTGCTTTTATTTTCGGATTCCTAACGAAGCCTTATACGGAGTCAGGAGCTCAAGAGTAAGATCGTCCGATACCTTTAATAAATTGTTCTTGATTGCGTACGTCGCCTTGAGGTATAATCGCCATCACCTACCTTTGTGGAGCTATTCATTCACTGTCTTTTGTTGGACTTGCGAAGGTTTCTAGGCTGGTTCTTGCTGAATAATGTATTATGCTGGGGTTGAGATAATGTCTAGGATTCCAGACAACATTCAGTGTTATTGATTCACTATACTTAAATCTGAGTGAAGTCTCTTATCTTAGTGTTTTGCCAATGGCTTTTCAATTGTTAACCTAAAAAAACAATACAACACTTGTTACTTAAGTGACCTAAACATACGAATTAGCTATCTATTCTATAACCATTTACACTACTCTCACTTCACTATCTCTAATACATTTGAAATTATCATCAAACAATGTGGCAGTTGCAAAAATTCCTCGCATTAGATCCGTTAAACCAATTCAATTCATGTTCGCAATACTATTACGTCTTGACCATAACTGATCTCTGGCCTTTTTACTTTTAATATTTAATTTGCATGCATTTTATTCTAATCGGACCCGTTATGAAATGCGGAAAACGTTTAAATTAACAATGGCGTGGTGTATACGGAATTTCACTGACTTTTTACAGTTGACTGGGTTGTGCGATTGTTAATTTTTTTTCGGTTTTGGCCACACCCTCGCTATTGTCGTGTTTTCCAAAGTTTGTAGCAGGTTGGGCAATGGTAGGATGAGAAAATGCCACACCTGTTATTGGAGCTATAAACACATGAATTATATTGTTAGTTTCGTTTCTGGGTTTATTGCTTCTAAGAATGTTTTTATGTCCTTTCTCGCCATTTTATCTGAATTTCTTTTAGCGTGGGAGTCGTTTGAGAGTAGTAATATTATGTGGACGAACTTGACCTTCCATTCAGGAATTTCTACAATGTTAGACATTCAACGTACCTATTTGTATTTTACATTGCGTAAAAATTTAATTTCAGTGACATTTCACATGATTTTCATAAATTTAAAAAATCTATTAACCTAAGATAGGTAATAACGGCAGAAATAAGGCTAAATAAAAACACAAATTAGTCAGTTATCTCTTACTAAACATTATTAAAATAACACATCAATGTACTTAACAAGCAAAACAATCCGTTAATCATAAATTCATAATACGTCGAAAACCTAGATTATCTCACGAAATTATTAACATTCATTTCAGTGTTAGAAAATTGCAATTATTCTGTTATGTAATTCCAACTGACGGACTAACCACCGTTTTACGCATTATGGTTGCGCGTAATAATTCATTTTGAAATGAAGCCATTTGCTTGAGCGATTATTTAACCCAGTTTTATTGAAACTTATCTAATAGTTTTGAGAATATTTTAGAGATATTATGATATGAGATAATTTTTTGACAGGAAGTGGACAGTGACACGTGCCTATTTTATGCTTGATTGTTGAAGAGAAAACGAAGATGAAATACCTAAATAACATTTATAAGGCCGCGCGCACTTTGGACGTGTTTTCGTCAACCATGTTCAACCATGGTCGTACGCATTGAGTGTGCACACTGGATACGTTTTTCTACGTCAAATAGAACAAATCCTAACAAGTTCGGATTGTTTTCAGACGTCAGAACGCGTCGTACGTATACGTACGATTAAGTCGCACCCACTCTGCGCGCTCCTTTTGTACTTGGAAGGTCGGGATCATTCGTGCGTGTTCGTACGTGTACGCATTAGTGAAATTCGTACGAAAACGCATCCAAAGTGCGCGCGTCCTTAGCTCAGCAAAACACATAAATCTTTTCATTTGCTTCTAGTTTTTCCACAATATGCACTGCTTGGTCATTATCGATAAAATAATGACAATCCCAACCATAATAATCCTGATTACCCAATAAATAAAAAACATTATTAACACTCTCTCATCACACGCCTAAAATCAAAACTTGATTTCTCCTCCATCTTCCCGTAATTACTTATTGATGTCGAAACCGGTACTGATTCGGTGGCAGGACTTTAAGTCCTGCAGGTTGAACGACCGCCAGCCGTCTCATGGCCAGTAGCTATGGGCTATAACAATGGCGCTTAACTTATTGTTTGTGTGGGATCCGGTGGTCGAAAGTTGAATTGGGTGGATGGGATGGAAAGGAAAGGGAATGTAGGAATGAAATGCTACTGGTATTTGATATGAAGAACGATCGTCATTTGTCGTTTTATGTATGAAACTCGGAATCAAGAGAAGAATTTCATTAATTTGACTTTGGAATGCGGAGTAGAAACAAATGATGAATATGAATTGCAACAATTTACAGTATGCATCAATTATATAAATCGCTTGTTTTGCAATGATGTAGGTGCATTTCTTGAGATTCTTTATAAAAATGTGCATTGCATTACATTATTATGCATGTTATAGGAATTTCTGTACTTAATATTAAACATTGAGAAATCTGATCATAATAAGCTCACTGACTTACTAATATGCACCAAACGAATCGTGTTTCCAAAACTTGAACTCGAAACCCGGTCATAATACAGTTACCGGCATAAAAACGATACGGCACCACATCTTCAAAACATGCAAGAGAAATGCTAAGTCATCAATTTCTTTACTTAACCATTAGTAACAATGAGCACTCACTAAATGATATACTCAGCCAAGGTCAGACCTGTAATGTGTCAAATGCAGATAAATAAAAGTAAATCAAGATAGTATTGGAATAGAAAATAATATTATTATTTATAATAATAATTGGAATACCAATGAATGGCATTGTTCATCATTCTACTGGCATAAGGGCAGGAGAATGATGACCAATGAGAAGTATGTAGATCAGTAGAGATAGAAAGAAGCGTAGGTAGGTGTCCCACAAGGTGGACAGACTTCCTATTGGAGGTTACGGGAATCTGCTGGATGTGGGCAATGCAATGGTTGTAATCCTTGGCGAAGGTCTGTGTCCAGCAGTTGACGTCTTTCAGATAAAAGAATGTTTAGAGATGGAAACGAAAATAAAGCAACAAAATCAACAGATTTGCAAATGTTTAACCTCAACAATAATGAAAACGAATCTCATAATCATTTCACAATTTACAATAAATGAATTTGAAATGCTGAAGATAAAGATTATCAAAATGACCAACAGAAACGAGCTATAATAATTTAAAATAAAAAAGAGAGTTCAGATATTAGCAATGAATATGGAGTTGGATTTTTTCGACACATTGAAAGTTCAATGCCGTTTAACGATCTATCGTGACTAGCGGATTGTCTGTGATATATAATTTATGTTGCAGACATTATGAGGTTAGATTGATCTAAATGCAGTATAATGTTTGTAGAGTTGAATGGCTCCAGTTTGTCATACAGGTACAGAAATGAATGTCAAATCTTGAAAACTTATATATATTAAAATAATAGGAAATATCTTTAAAGAAAGCAAAATTTTAAAATACTGAATACAAAAAATATGGCTTGTATGGCCTTTTAAATAGTAATAATTATTCACTAGATTCACAAAATATCAATTACTTTTAGATAGAAAGTCAATCGGAACGAGGAGAAACTCAAATGTTAAAAGTATACAACACCAATCTAAATGCGGCTAATCACGTTCATCTATGTAGATACTGGAAACTAGAATTCTAGACGAATTCCGTAAAATAAGAACAAAATCCAAATCAAACAAAATAGAAAGAATTCTAGGGGAATTCAAAGTAGAAATTAAGAGACACAAAAAACCAAACACGAGTCAGCATACAGATGCAATAGAGCTCAAAACTCCAAATATTCAAAATGTATTTGATGAAACTATCAAGGAATTAAATAAACATTTAGAAGTTGACACAATACCGCTTTTAACCGTCCTTGCCAACAATCTAGCTACTAAACCACAAGCAGAGCAACAAACAGCTGACTGACCAAGAATTTCTTGTCAATGTTACTACAAGAAACTTCCGCTAATTTACATTTTTATTGGTCAGTTGTCCGACCACCAAGCAAGCGTTACGCATCGGCGAACGAAATATTTTTATTATTCATTCTTTAGTGAAAGTGGTTGTCAGAGACAGTCCCATTTGTTTCGTGCCTTGTGTACTAAACACAGTTTTTGTCACCATAATTTCCTTATTAGCCACGGAAGAGTTTTTGCCAAGGAATTAAGGCGAAAATTGGTCACAATTTTAGTCAACTTGACCGTGTCCAAGGTTAGTGAACTGGCATTTTGGTTAAGGAAGGAAATAATTACCTTAGTAAGTATTAAGTGAGTCCGTGTTTGGGTTCATTCGATTATCGATAATCGAGAGTTATTTTCGTAATCGATGTTAAATTGACGACCGTTATAAACTATTTATAGTATAGTATGTATTTTTCACGTTTATAAAGTTAGACTCTTTGAGGATGAATATTAAATAGCTATAATCACAGGGTAATCATAATCAATACTATAAAGAAAGTTACAAAATCCATGTTTACTTGGGAGATACAGAATCCTATAGACTCCTTTATAACAATCTACTTACAGATTTCGATGAATAAGATAAAGTTTTTTTTCATTATGAGTATGTTATATCTTGCGAACGAAATAATTATCCGTCTATGACTCATCTGACTTCACCGAATAATGACCTTATTGTCTTAGCAATAAGGTCGAAAGTGATCAGGCGCCAGTGTCCGTGATGGTGCATTTGATCCACTTTAGTTTCCTTCTGAAGCTAAAACGGAAATTAATGCATGTTTAGATTCAAATCAATAGAAAGCATTAGCTCATTTACAAACTAATAAATGTGACTCAAGTATTTCGCCGAAATCTCATACAAATTACAAAACTTACTTGCAAATAAATTGAAAAGGCAACTTTTTATTCATCATTCATTCATTTTGTTGGTGTAAGGTTACATTTCAATAAAATATGTGATTGCCTGCAATGCTGTTTATTTGAATAAATATTTTATATTTGCATAGCGTCCTACAAACATAATTTTGAAGCCCGTATACGTGTATCTATTGCGGAACTTGGGACTTCCCTATATACACTGCTAAGATGATAAAATTTGAAAATGTTAATAAAACAGTCTTATTCATTCTCAGGCTCAGGTCATGAATTTGCATGTCTTTGGTCACCGAATTCTAGACCTAATTTCATCTAAAATGTATTGGTTGTTTTAGTTCAAGCCCTAAAGCACGCATTTCTTGAAATCCTTCCTTACATCATAGATTATAAGGGTCAAAGTCATCAACAAATTCGCAAACTATTCCAATTCTCATAATTCAACAACAGACATGTTTTAAGTTAACAGACTCCGAGTGAATGACCTCACTGACCGAATGATTATCTGATCCATTCACTCAATGGTTATTTAATGTCGAATATGGTGCTGTCAGCTTTCTTCTTTATTGGGTTTCTTGCAAATTACTTGTGAAAATTTAGGCGGCAATTCTGATGAAATATGAATGACTCAAGTGGTTTTATAATGATTTAAGGAAATAATAATTAAGGAATATGAAGTTTCTTTTTTGGTTTCTCCATTATGTTGTCTATATCTAAAGATTTATTAAGGTTCGGCTTTTGTATTAGCTCTTCTTTTTAAATATTTAAAATTAGAATTTTTCGTTACCGCATCCCTAGAATATTAGAATTTCAATAATATTACTGTTACATTATGAGTTGACCTATAAACTTTAAAACTATCTACTAGCTTGTTTTGATTGGTGATTGCATTTTCACCAAACTTCTTATGAAACTGACAGTCATTAAAATTACAACTTACACAAAATTTTCTCAATACATTTCATTAGTCAGTACTATTTTATCGATGCTCATTTATTTATTTTGAAATAACTCGTCCAATTTGTGTTTGCTTCAATATTTGATTGCTGTGCCAGTGCCTTATGCTTGTAACATTACTTTTTGCATTCAAAATATTTTGAAGTAAGCAATCACGATTATGAGTGGCCTTGCTTGTTCGTGAGTTGCAGTGACGGGTGATCAGACAAACTGACGGACTTATTTAGTTGGACAGTTCTTGTATCTAGATCTTCTAATAGATATATCTATAATAAGTGAGAGGCCCTTCTGTGATTTGTGTAATAGCTTTTAGTACGCTATGAAGCTTGCTTTGATATTTTGAATCACAAGGAAGTCAAAATTTTCTTCCACAACTCATTTTTTGAAGTGAAAACATTCTTTAGTTGACAATTTTGGAATGGGTAAAAAATGTTAAACTCGCGTCAGGCGTCAGGCGTCAGGACACATGACCTGATCGAAAATGTTATTGCCTACATCAGACTAATGTCAACATTTCTAAAATAAAGTAGATCAATCTAAATTACTTTTAGTTTCGTTCCAAAAATTATTTTGTATTTAAACAGCACCAGTTAAAACTTTTACTTAAAGTAATATATCAATAACTTAATGTTGTGAACACAGAACTACGAGCATACAATTCATAGATATGACGTATAGTATATTTCTCATTTCTAGAATGTTCCTAAATCAAAATTCAAAATGTTTAAGTAGGTATAAATGTATCCGCAATATAATATTTCAAGACATGCAGTTTCAACTTGTATTTTGACACTTCTTGTGACATCATCTTCCAATAGTGCTTTTAATTATTTAAGTCATACCTCCCAATTTAATGAAATAACACTAAGTTCAAAAGAATGTTGAGATTAATAATCAGCTTCTTTACGCCCAAGTGAGTTGTATAACAGATTTCTTGTTTCGGCTTGTATCCAAACTTGATTTTTGAGGTGAAAGTCCCCGACAGGTGTTACGCGAGACGTATCGAATCATTTGGGTATAACACGCAATGGATAACTTAATAACATGTAGGTCATTTGACATTTAGATTAATTGAATTTGATTCGTGTGTTTTAAACGGTTAGATTTTGTTTTTCGTTGGGGAGTAAGTTATGCAGTCTTATAAAATAATGATACAGACTGTGCGAGTAGCGATACTTTTCAGAACCTACTACTAACTTCAAAAGACAAGCTATTACCACGTGAGCTAATCTTGTCTCAATATTGGAGAAGAATGAATTAATATAAAATGTTGAAGATTACATTATTCACTAGTTGTAAATAGATCAATCATTTCAACATCACCCTCAGTATTCAACAGACTATAGAATTACGACCAATATTTGTTTGAACAACAGTTGATCGAAATTGAAACAAAATTTCAAGACATTTAAGTCTACGTGATCCAATTTGTGAGCATAATGTTTTTATGTTATAGCTTTTATAACTTACGATGTAATTACTAGACGTACTTAAGTAAACACAATTAAAAATGTTTTTCCATTACTCATATTCTTTCTACCGACCTCGCTCTAATTCATAGGAATAATTGTATTTTGCAGACATTTTCTTTTGCTCACATTTTTATTACATACGTTCTAAATTAACTTTGAAAACCACAGCGCCCGTTTTCTTGATTGAGAATTTATTTATTTAGTATTATGGTGATTCCTCCAATATAGCCCTCGAAATTAAATTTATTTTTATTGTTTTTTTTATTTTTATTGAGCCTACGCTCAAGTAGTGTTTGACAGTTTGTTATAAACTTTAAATTCTCAATTCATTAACCAGGTATACCTAAATAACTAACTTGAATAGAAAAGGGATAAAAATCATCTTTAACGCTATTAAAAGTCGATTGGTTTCTCATTATTATTCCATTGGTTACAGCTGAGCAACTCACAAAGGTGTTATTAATGTTACCCACTCAACAATAGTTTGTAACCTTATAGATTTTTTCTGGCTATGGGAATTTTTCTACCACTTTTTATATTAAGTTCCACTTCTAGGAAATAATGATTTACTGGGTAGAACTTTCTAATGGTTAGGGAGAGGCCTTTGTATTTTTTTTTGAAAATCCTAAAGATTTTTGTATGTTATAACTACACATTCATATGTGTTGATGTTATGGCTATATTTCATGTTTTTATAAGTTGAGTCCACAGAAGGACTTTAAAGATTTTGCAGATATTCACTTGTTTCGACCTCGAATGGTTTGAAATGATTTCTTCAGCTCTTCGGAGAATCTTCTCTCAACACATTGTCATTTATTTCAATTCACTAGCGAACAACATATAGAAATACACAAGTATTATGTTACAATATAAAACCACACAAAAAAATTATCAACAACACAAACCCGACAGTCAACTGTCATCCACCGCGTTGCTAAGAAATAAAAGACGTCTTCCGTTTTTTTTTAACTCTTACATTAAGAAATGGTTAGTTGTTATGCTCAGGCGCAGGTAGCCAGTATTTCCGGTCTATTACTCACACGGTCTCGGGAAGTAAAAACTACGTGTAAAGGTAGCTCATTTTATTTATTGGCTAGAATTTTTTATTGTTTTAAATTCAAATGTCTAACGGCTAAAGTTGATGTTCTTAACGGTTTTTAGTAGTGTCAAGTAAGGTGGTGCAAATGTGCTAAACTGACCCCAAAAATAAATTGGGATATAGTCAGGACTTTAGAAGGATGAAGACGAGATATGATCATGTGGCACAGATTTTATACATGTTTAAAACAGATATTAGCAATGAAGTTCTCATGGATTTATATGGTAAACATACTTTTTGTATGGTCTTAATACCCAGTATTTTTTGCTCCGTTTGTCACATTTATATCGGTAGATTTATTGTCGCTGCTTCAATGAACGGTAGCCATGGCGACGGAAATATTAAGATCACAGGTAGACCGACACATCTTCAATGATCAAAGGTATGTAGAGTAGACCCCACGTCAGTGTAAACAAAACTAGTATAGGCTTTACTTTATTGCTTGTTTCTCAGTACCATATTTAACTGAATAGTATCTTCACCATTATACTTGAAACTGATACAATATTCGAAGCTCAATTTAAGTTATCTGTCCCTGTCCCTCAAAATTTGACCTTTGATTCTAATGCCATCGTATAGGTATTGGAATTTCAGATTCTCAGAGTAATGAAATTGTTTTTTCTGTAAATAGGATATCGAAATCATATTAAAAATAATAATCTTTTACGTATCATAATATTATTAAAAAAAAGCTAGAAGAGTTCGGCGTTTCCTATCGACTACTCTGAGAAGAAAGACCGAAAAAAACTCACAGGTCGCAGTATCTTTTAAATTCCAGACATAATCTTCGTCAGGCCATATGAGGACCATGTAGATTAATGTCTGAAATGGTCTTTGGCGGAAAGAACCACACAGATTTAAGTGGACCTGTCCAGTCAGCAAGCATTTGTGAGTAATTTCTTACATCATCCTTGAGCAATTTGAACCACGCAAGAGGGTCTAGCGAAAATGGAAACCACATGGCAAATGAGACTGAAAATGCACTAAGTCTAATTTGCCATGTGCAATTGCAATTTCCATTTTTTACCTAGTCTTGAATGAAAGAACGATGATATCACTAAAGTTCTAAGTAATATAGACTTGAGATCTTTTGAGCTATCAATCATAGCTAAAGCCTTTTTCCTTAAGTCTAAATATGGGTTTCAAACTACTTCGAGTTTCATAATATCGTTACATAGTATTTGAATTTGAACCCGGATAAGTTCGTCCGCTGATTCATTCCCAAAAACTTCTAAGCGTTATTCATTGCATTAGGGCGTGTCCACATTGCATTGTTGTGTTGAATTTTGTAGAGTGCAGGTGTTGACCCACGTTAGTTTTTTTTTTTGTAGCTTCGATATTATTAGATTCATTTGATCACAAGGAATGGGTTAGAAACATTTTTGACGTGAAAACTTCTTTAGCGGCGTTGTGCACTTTCTTTGGGATGGGTTAAAAATGTTAAACTCGCGTCAGGACACGTGACCTGATAGAAAATTCTTAAGACGGAGGGGGAGTAGAAATGCACAACGTTAATGTTTTTGTAGACAGCGCACTATATTTAATTTTTTTGGATTTTTTGAATGGAGCTACCGTTTTCGTCCTGTACTGACAGCAAGCCACATCAATTCCTGACATTTTCGTTAGATAGCGTTACTTAGTTTTCACTTAAATCAGCAGTCCCAGACTGCCCCGTTGATTTTTTTTTTGCAAGCCCGTATAATATGACAGTTAAATTAAGATGTAATATAATTTGCAAATATTTAATTTTATTTCGACTGGCTAACCCACAAGATAGATTGCTCTCCTTTGACAATAAATCGATCATATTTGAAGTCCAATCGATTAAAAAATATCGTTCTACAATTGAAACCACTTCGCTTCCGTCTGACACCTTACAGCATGACACTCCCTCCCCTCTCTATCACACACACACATACTCGCACACAAATAATGTCAGTGTATGAATGTGTTGTTGATGAAAGCCTGCGCGTGAGTCGCATGTTAACGTTCGGAGTCGTCAATGGACGCTTTCGTGGCTGTACCAACTTGTTTTGAAGTGGACTGGGTTTGCTCTATGACGAGTTTTTTTTCAAGAGTTCGGTTTTTATTGAGCTGTTAAATGACTTGTTTTTTATTTATTCGGCGTATTTTGTACCTAGTAGGTACGTTGTTTTATATTTTAAGGAAAAGTTTAGAACCTTTTAGAGGAGACCTACAAGAGTTTTTAAGAAAGTTTTATTTTTTTTATTTTTTTTATTTAATGATATTATAATACAGAGGTGTTACTTCTAAACTCGCCAAACTTTTACGTTTGATGGCGAGAGAAACAATAAGTAAACACTATTGGGATCGAAAATTAAAAAAAAAATCACAAGCTTCGAAATCGTAAACTAAGTTCAATTACCTACTCAACTACTATTTTAAAGTTATAGTTTTATATCAATGAAAATCATATAAAAAATATTTGACTTAATAATAAAAATTAAGACAAAAAAGAAAAGTAGAACTTAAATGCTTGTGTAAAATTGGATACAAGTATTTCCTATACCCGGGAAAAACCATTAAAAAAAGTCCAGCTACTTAACACAACATTGCCACAAAAAGACTTAAAAACATAAACAAAATTCGAACACACGGCTACATATCAGGCTATACATTACAGTATAAGCTGAACTCTCAATGTATGGAAATCCTATACAATGCGAGATTAGCTTATACTAGAAATGTATAGCTTGATAATGTAACCGTGTGTACTGCTCCAACGCAATATATTAACATTTCGAAACGGCAAAAAATCTCGAGATCCAAAGGTCGTTGAGAGAACGAATGGAAAAAACCAGTAAAGGATTTAAATATTTATAAAACTGTGACTGACTTATGCTACTATTGTTCTTTAATTACTAGAATATCTTGTACCATTCAAGTTTTACGCGTTTACAAAGTTTTTATAGCTTCATAATTATATAGCGATTTTATAAGGAAAATAGGCCTATCTTTCATTTGAATAATAAAATTACAGATACACATTAATTTTATAATTTGCAAAGAAATATGAAAGAATGAACAGTAGGAAATGAGTAGGAAACTTAATGTTTTGCGTGATGTAGTGTTTTGTGTTTTAAGTCACGGGATTTTGCCTCTCTAATTTCACGTAGACCGCGTATCTTAGATAATCCTGGATACCATTACTTAACTTTCAAAAATGTTGCAAAATCGAACGACTTTGCTCTCGAACATTTTAAATTCAAACACAACGATTTACTTTCAGACTCTTGAAGGTGTCAAATTCCTTCTTTTTCACGAATGGCTCTAGTGCTACGTTCATAAATTTTTCTTTTATTTAGGGCCTCTTGTAGTGTATCAAGTAAGTTAATAGGAACTTGATCGTAGGTGGTGACCTACGATTAAGTTCCTATTAACTTACTTGACAGATAATTTCACACAAATTCTGTTCGATTTTTGAATTTATTCGATAAGTAGTAGCTATTCGGCCATCGTGAAATAGGGCCTTATACTAATTGAAATCTTTCGGCACATTCCTAAAGCGTCTTAAAAAAATAACAAAAACAAAATTTATGTTATGCATGAACTTGCATAGGCCCCGACGAGATTCGAACTCGTGATCTCCTGTTTACTAGACAGGCGCTTTAACCAACTAAGCCACGGCGCCGCTTGTCGTGGAATACCTACAATCGACCCTTGTCTTATCTCCCGTAGATACGGAATATACGGAAGGACGAAAAACAACATGACAGAGGGCAATTCCCGTATCTGTAAGAACGTTCGTATTCAAATTGCCGTCTCAATCTGTCAAAAATACAACTTCCCTACATATTTTATTGACATTGACTGTCGCTACAATAAGATCACGACTAGTTTTAAAAGGTGTTTAGTTACAGGAATCAGCCTGTAGATTGTAGAAGAAATTCTTCGATGCAATATCAAAAATGAAGTAAAGAAATGTCACTTTGACTTCGTAAAGTAGACATAGAAGTGGTCTTACTTACTACACATTCGTACAGAATATATTTTAAAACAACTCAAACACCATAAATACTCTATGTTCTGCACTGCTGGGACACAGGCCCTCTCTCTATGAGAGGGAGTGGGCCACAATGCTCCGCGCGGGCGCAGTGCGGGTTAGGGGGTGTAGCATGTATTCGAAATTTTAAAGATGATTTCTTTTACCGTGTTTTGAAAGCAGTATAATTATATGAAATAATTTACACAAAGTAAAATGCCTGCAAAGTAAGTGGTGGCCCAGTGGAAACGGCCCTGACTTACGAGTTGTAGGTCGTGGGTTCGAACCCAAGCAGGCGATTTACTTTGTGTAAATAATTTCATCACCACTGCTCTCAAAATGGTGAAGGAAAACATCGTGAAGAAACCGGCATGTCATAGAACCAAACATTCGAAGACATGTGACATCTACCAACTCGCACTGGGCCCGCGTGGTAGATTACAGCCCACTCCCTCTCACAGAGAGGAGGCCTGTGTCCCAGCACTGGGAACATTAATAGGCTGATGATGATGATGATGAAAATGTCTGCCTGGGTTCGATCCACAACTCGTAAGTCGCAGCCATTTCCACTGGGCCAGCACTGCTCTCTGACTACTCAAACACATGTCTCATATAATATCTTCAACTAAAAACAGTGTATTTCTCAGTCAGTAAAACATGGCAACATATTTTCCATTACGTGATATCGAGCGATCAACGCATCGATCGAAGTACATAGAAAACACAAGCATATAAATCAAGATGGAAACTTGTACAAGACTTAATATGGTAACCAGTCACGTTAACTATATCTTTAATGGAAATTCAGATCGGTTCGAAAGTCTGACAGGTTTGAAGGTAAACATGATCGTTCTGAGAATTTTTTAATTGTTGGAGATATACGAAAGCCGAGTAATTAGGTAGTAGCTTAAGTCAAGTGAGGTAGAATTTTAGAATCCTAGGTCAGGTTACGATGAATAGTAGTTGGCCTTAAGGCATTCTTGTGTAATGTTTATGTAGACTTGGTTTAGTTGTACTCGGCAATTTTAATCTGCGGTCCTCTGAAATCGTCATCGTAATTACAAGATAACAGTTTAAACTTGATGGATGTAAAAAAGAATAACGGGTTGAACTTCGCGAGTGCCGGCAGAAGTGAAAACATTAACGTTCTGCATTTTTGAATATTTTGAAATGGTTAGGGAATAGTTTCGCACGAATTGCTTTATTTATCAGTATAAAAGTACTATAATTTATGTTGTTAAATACAATATTCATTAGTAGTAGTAGTATATAATTATTTATTTTTTAAAGTATAGTCTAACAAAAATAAACAATTTTTTTAAACACTTTTCATGAAGTATGTTTTGACTGCTTTTTTTACCCATCAATATGGGTAAAATTTCTTACCTCGCAATCTTTACGTAATGTCAAAAAAACTATTTATTTTGATATTTACTTTGTCGGTTGCTAGGCAACGGATCTTACAGTCACGTCCTGACGCGAGTTTAAAATTTTTAACCCATCCCAAAAAAATTGCACAACGCCGCTAATCACTTCAAAAAGATGTAATTTTAAGGACAAAACTAAAATACATAATAATATCCTGAGGAGTGGAGAGGTACTCTACGGCTATCAAGGCAATCCGGAAACGATCAATATTGCTACCAGCATCTTACTGGAATACTTCCTTCCTCTCAGCACATTTGCTCTTGCGAGCCTCCACTCAAGCCGGCCAAAAAAGGCAAGAATGAGGTGTGAACTATATTCCTCGTAATATTATTATTAGTCGCCTATTACATGGGACTAAAATATACACCTCTGTCCAACTCTTCGGGAAAACAAAGCGTGATGTTTGTTAAGTTATTATAATATGAAAAATTGTTTTCTATAAAATACGGTAGGAAAGTATCAATAATGAAGCCTTTGCAAACATTAAAGGGCAAATATTATGAGATAATTAAGGCATGTACGCAAACATCATAAATGGTGCTATATTATTGAAGTTAATGTTTCACTTTGAACATGCAATAAATAGGAAGAATTATTTATGTAAAACGTGGTATGTTTTCATAATTTTCATAAATATTGTTAGAGTGATACTACAAGTTTAAAGTGAATGTGTAGTTTTGGAAGGGAACGGTTTAAACATTTTTTTTTTAAACAATAATAAAATACAATACAGTATCGACCCTGAAATTTCAATTTTTTTTAAACTCTCTTGGACTCCATGAGACAGGCGCGATCTAGTATGAAGTCCACGAGTCTGCGGACGGAGAGCAACGGGCAGCTCGCCGTCCGATAAGGTCGACGGCACGTCGTGTTCCACGCGCCTCAAAGAGATGTCAGCAAAACTGACGGGGTCCGCTAGGGCCGATGCCTACCGGGGTTGCGGGTAGTCCCAAGGGGAAACCGTTGCCCCTGGCAAGGCACGGGTGGGTTTTAGTCAGTAAGAGTCTGACACGCCCTTCCGCTCCGCCCAGAGCGGGAGAAGTCATTTGATGATTTCCCACCCAAAAAAAAAGGAATCCATTCATTGCTTCTTGAACGCACAAGAATGCTGTCAAAGTTGTTAGTAATCAATCAATGGATGGCTATTACTGGTTTTGAACGTCTATCTTAGAGCTCCAGAATTAGAGACGGTATCCAAGTGCTTAAACACTAAAAAGTGATGCTCAGGTATATTGTAGTACAAATATAGATTTAATTATGTTGAGAGATGAATAGTTCTCGAAATAAATGTAGAAAATTTGATGTATCAGAAATCTTTTCTTCTTCTTTTTAGTCATTCCTTTTAGTTTTGAAAAGGTAGTATTTTTACACAACGCTGTTATCAAAACATCTTCAACATTCGAAATGATGGCTTCATTAAAGATTTCTCACAGGCAAATTAAATTCCAATATACAAACCACTAATTCTTGTAACCTTTCATGCAAGGCTGCTTATTACCACTAGTCAAGAGATTCAAAAAATGTGGCACCTTCATTTAACGAGCGATGTATGGTCAACTGTAAGTAATACGTAACACTTGAACCACGAAAAGCGCTTGCTGTTTTGAAATAAAGGCGCTTTCAAAATTAAATTGTTGAGATATACGAGTGGTTGACTGTACTCGTCGCGTGCGCCAGTGCGCATCAAAACGGCCTTGACAGCGTGACTTTTGAGACCCAACTAAATGTCGGGATCGGTAATATCAAAGGCCAAAACCATTAGAATATCATAATACATTATTAATAATGTGTTTCGTATTACATGTATTGTAATTAACTGGACATCCGAATAATTGTTGGGCTTGAATAGATGCGTTTGATATTGTTAACATATTGGTTTACAGAAATATTTATTTGAATGTTGCCATTTTCATTACTAGAAGTTGCACGTTTCGGTAATGTTTCTATGAAGGGTACAAATTTTTTTTTGGTTGCCTCTGTTTTCTTAAAATTTAATGACGGGGAAAGAAATTTAATTTTATAACCTGATTTTTTAATTATGATTAAATAAAGTGGTAAGATATAATATTCAGACCTTCGAAAAACATAATTATGTTGCTACTTCTCTTGAAAAGTGAGTTTACACTTGCATCGGTACCTTTGGAACAGACCGTAGGTCTAATATTCTTGCATAAAACTCAAAATATTGTAATGCAATAATGTACAACGAAAAGCATTACCATTTTAAAGTTTAATAAAACCTTGTTTTCTATCTTACATAATATCTTGCATATTCAGGTGCATCTTTGAAGTACAGCAAATGCATTTTAGTCAAAAATAGTACGCTGACATTGAGATGATAGATGAAGGGTGTGTGAACCATGCTCTCGTCTTACAATTAATAATAATATGGCTAGCATCAACATCAACATCAAGTTACTACAATCTGTCAAATTTCTTTAATAGATTTTCTACTTTATCGCTAAAGATTAAGGTTCAATGTTGATTAGGAAAATTTGACAGATTGGAGTAGGTTGATGTGCTGGTTTCTGTACAAAATTTGTCAAAAAAAATAATTATATCGCATTTTCATAACTTTAAATATGTACGATTGGTTTGAATGAAAATGATTTATTTACTCGTAGTTATCAAATAGAGAGTTACGTGTTATGTTATCTTCGAAACTATATATTTTTAAAACAATCTATAGGACATTTTGTATTATTTTTACGTATAGCATATAACCTTGGACTTATAGGACATCAAAAGAAACACGTTGTACCTATACTAAATTGAAAATTCTATAATTTTATAATTATTCACCGTTAAAAACAATATTGACATCCTCTTCCGGCTTCCCTTCAGAGCTGATATAAAAAATTATAATTATAAGCACACTGCTTTTTCCCATAAATAAAATTGAATTCTTCTTTTATTTTTTCCTTATCAAAGATTATTCAACTAGTAACTGAATATTATCAGTGATCAAAGGATAACCTTTATAACCTTACCTACCTAACCTTTATATAAATAATCCCTGTAATTTTCACGTACTGAATTTTCTTTGAATAGTTATTTGATGAGTGGGTATGTAGATTTTCTTTAAGGCCAAATCGCACAGGAGTGTCGCAAAAAAATATGCATCTTTACATCCCTACAGTCCTTTCACAGGTATTTTACCTCTGACAGTTGCAACCCAATAACAACCTTATTGACCAAGGTAACAACCATGGTACGGAGCGAGAGGGCATGGCAAGCCGTCACCTCCTTCTGCGAAGCAGTAATGCCCGCGAAGGAGGAGGCGGAGCGCGTGATGGAGAGGCAAATTTCGCGCCCTCACGCCCCTAGCTGCCGCAGGAGACGCCCTGGGCGTCGGGAATCAGGCGCGGGCTTGCGGACGGAGAGCTACCCATTGCTCTCCGTTATAATATGGCGATAAGGACCCAGCCCCGGGTCGACGGCGCGTTGTGTTCCACGCGCGCCGAGATGTCAGCACAACTAACGGGGTCCGCTAGGGCCGATGCCTGCCTGGGTTGCGGGAAAGGGGAGACCGTGGCCCCGCTCCGCCCAGAACGGGAAAAGTTATTTGATGATTACCCACAAAAAATTGGATTTGTTTGAAAGCTTTCAGTGCTGTGAAAAACATATCAAAAAAAAAATCTATGAAAAAATGCGAGACGAGTGTTTTCGTATAAAATGAAGCATTTAAACCTAAAAATACTGAAAGGAATCTTGGGAGCATTTCAAAATTATTTTTACTAAAATTTACAATTGAATAGTACAATTTGTAACTAGTTAGACGATCTTATTTTTTAAACTAAGTAATGTGGGTAGTAAGAACTTGTAAATTACCATACATTTGCTTTATTCGTAACAAAAATGCAAAAGCAATTTTCGTACAACTAAGCCTTAAGTAAACCAAAGACTTAATGTATCCGTAGGAATAATATGATAATAAATAGCTGTCAAAAAACTTGACAAGTGCAGTGTTATTAATTTAATGAATGATCACAGGATCAAAAAAGTTCAGACATGACAACTGTCGTATGTTTTAATAATGAATACCTACCTATGAATACTGTTAGGGTAGAGCCACATTAACAACGCGATTTTTTTTACCGACTTCCAAAAAGGAGGAGTTTCTATGTTCGACTTTATGTACGTATTTTTAAGTAAGTTCACCGATTTCTTTGCTTTGTTAGTTTTTGAGTTAGTTTCAATAATACGTATTTTTCCCATTTATTTTATATATACGGATAATAATTATGATGATAACTTCCTGTCACTGTTAATTGCATAGCAGGTAGTGGTATTCGAATTTGTGTGGGGTAAGATAAATAAAAACTTTGTACAAAAAAAAAAAACAACAGACTTCCAAAAAAAAACACTACAAATTGAAAAATAACTAGGTATATTTCGGAAGAACGTGGCAAAAAACGTAAATTCAAAACCAAAGACACCGGCTTCCAAAATTAAAGTTATTTTTCACTTTGCAGTGTTTTTTTTTTTTTGGTAGTCGGATGTAGGTTAGTAAAATCTGTTGTCAACATTATCACCATCATTCTCTGCTCTTATCCCAATTTATTTGTGGTCGGCGCAACATGTCCCTTTCTTCCATACTTCTCTATTAGTCGTCATCTTGGTAATCACTCCTTTCTTTGGTCGTCCCCTACTCATTCAGCCATCGACATTCTACTCAAAACTTTCCTCCAGACATTATCTTCATTCCTCCGCATCACATGCCCATACCATGACAACAGATTTCCGCACAACTTTTCAGTCACCAGTGTCACTTTCAGTTCACTGTTTTTTGTGTTTCACTGTTGTCAATATAAACCAAAATAATAAATCACAGCATATGTGGTGCATAGCAGCTAGATAAATCTTTCTGAAACCAGAGACGTATTGAAAACCGCGAAACAGGGTAGCCGTAGAATCTTCGCGTAGAATAAAGTATTCAACGTGTATCAAAAGGCAAATAAGGGTTAATTACAAGTGGATAGGAAGCAGGATTTTTGACTTGATAAACTAAACAAGAAAGTGATCAACAGATCCCGTTTCTCATTTTAAGGTCGGAACCCCAAAAATGATTCAATCACCAATTTTCCAAGCGTGGCGCTAACTTTATTGCAAGTGCTACTTGAATGACTGTGTGACTGATGCCTTATGAAGTAATTAAAGGATTTCAGTCTAAGTATATAAGCAGTTGGGCACGTTCCTTCCAACTTAGACCTTACCCATAGCTTTCTATCAGGTGAGAGCGAGACCTATCAAGAAAATAAAAACAAAGTTTTCATGGCGAAAATGTCTAGAAGTTTACGTAATTTTTTCCTTGACTATGAGCCTCAAGAGTAAGTTTAATTGTTGTCATTAATTTTGCATACTTTTACGTGAACTAATCAGATCCTAAGCCGAGCTAATCTGGCTAATTGGTGTATCATCGACCCTCCCCAAACACAGTGCCAGTGTGGAGACCACTCTCAGGACATGCCTCACCTTCTTTCCTGCCCATCATGCACAAGCACATTCACACTCCAGAACGAGACGAATAACAAAAAACAAAATTGGATAAAATTTGAGTAGAATCAACTGAAAAGAAGAATCAAAGAAAAATTGTACGTTAATGATAATTGCATAATCAGCCTATAATGTTCCCACTGCTGGGATACAGTCCTCCTCTCTTCGAGAGAAGGCACTAATAATTATCCTATACCATTAAGAGGGTGCATCCGAAAAGTTGGCAACGTCGTAAATAGCTGTCAAATATTCACCTGTTTTCAATAATTTGGAAATAATACTGTATGGAAATAAGAAATGTGGCTAACTAACTAACTAGAATATTAATAATGAATTGCAATAATTAATATCGTAACACCGAATGTTTAGTTTTAGATGTAAAAAAAGTATTTGGAAACTTTACAAATGATTTTTTTACACCTAAAACGGGTACAACATCAAAATCAATGTTATAATTGCATTTCATAATCAATACTCTAGTTCGCTAGTTAGCCACATTTTTTATTTTCATACAGAAATATTATCAAATTAATCAAAACAGCGAAATATTTGACATCTATTTGCGACGTTGCCAACTTTCAGAATAAACCCTCTTAAGCAATATTTGTTTATATTTATTTTGTACTCACGTTCTCGAAAATGGCTCTAACGATTTCGATGAAAGTTGCTATAATGGGGTGTACAGAGGCGAAAAATCGATGTAGCTAGATCTCATTTCTGGGAAAATTCGTTTTCTCCGTGTCACCTCAGCAGAGCTCGGTCGCCCAAAGTTGAAAACAAGATGGCTACCTTATAATAATGACATGGTAGCATGGAATTAGTAAAAACCTACTATCATGGAAACATGGAATTAGTATGTACTATCCTATACCTACTATTAAATGAGCATTCTCTATTTTCAGCCGAGCAGAGCTTGTAACTTAATAAAATAGAAAACACCATAAAACAATTATCTTAAAAAAACAGAACAACGCCTAACGCGTTGTCTTTTGCGTAGAATTACATTTTTTTGTAAAAATGTGATGATTATCAACCACGATTAATCATTCCATCCAAGCGAGAACTGTACTAATTACCTACTATTATAATGACCTATTCTTTGAAATAAATAATAAGAAATTAAAAAAAAAACACCAGGTGTAACAGGATTACCATGAATTGAATTCAGACATTATTGCAACTGACGTACCATCAAGAATAGCGTATAAAAACAATGAAAATAATTAAAAAGATACTCGTCGAAGATGAAACGCTCATGTAAGTTAATTAAAAACTATGGCATTGTAGCGGTTACACCGCCACATACGAACTACGCAGCAAAGACATGACGTCACACAATTCCTGCATCGCGCAGTTAGAGTTTACCGAGCGAATAACATAGATAAGACTATCCGAAATTAACTTACGGGCAGTTGCCCGCCAGACATAACACCCGTCTGGTTGGAGGATCCTCCCTTTTCTATGGTGGATGAGTGAACTTTACACCCTGTTCCTCATACCACTAAAGCATAGATACCTACTACTTATTATAAATAAAATTATATTTTTTCTACTCTTTCAGAGGCAACATTCAAAAAGTTACCGAATTTAGATATGTGAAAATCCTGCGTTTTAATTTATTATGTATAAATGGATGGCCTGCGAAGGAAATCGGAGAGCAACATTCAAAATACAAGAGTTTACGAAGTGTTGCACAAATTATGACACATCTATTTTGTTTGAGCACTGGTATACTTTTTATTTTGTTACATTCGGACATAGGTTTTTACGAACTGGGACATATGATTATAACTGTGATTATAGGGTCACTTGCGTTGGTGCGTATTTTTTCTATTTATAATTATTTATTTTTTTAACTGATTTCCTAATCACGAACACTGTGGATGTAGGTGCATGTTTACACTATTCAATATCAGTATTTGATATTTATAGTATTACGTTTTTGGTTAAAAAATCAGCCGTTTGTTTTTATCTTTTATATTTTTTTATATTTACACACATCAACACGATCTAGGGATATTTAAAAAAAGCGAATTACTATCAATGTGTTAATTATTTATATGACATGTATATATTTAAAAGATACATTATTTAATATTCTACCTTTTTTTAATAATGGTTAAGGTACTTCGATTAAAATTTCAGGATTTTATGGAAAAAAAAATGAAGCATAGACGGAAACCGTATATGAATTAACTTTTAATTTATGAGTAAAAACTAAAAAAAATAGAAAAATCATTTAATTTGTGTTTATAAACTTGAAGTTAGTAGTCTGAGGAAGCGCCCATGATGTTCATAACACATCGGCAACGATTCGGCATGCTCAGAACAAGGTTGTCAATGTCTTGCTGCGGAATATTGTCCCATGTCCTTCTGAGGTGCGCAAAAAGTTGATCTTCTGTAGCCAGATTTTCAGGAACTTCCTTCAGAGCTCTTCTTTGCAGCATATCCCACATATCCCACGCATGCTCAATGGGATTTAGATCTGGCGATTGAGCAGGCCAGTCTAAGGCCCTAACATTGTGTGTATGTAACCAAGCTGCTACCGTTCTCGCCGTGTGTGCCCGGGCATTGTCGTGCATGAGCAGGAAATCTTGCCCCATTTGTGTTCTGTGGGGCAAGATTACGGGCCCCAGCACCTGTTGGACGTATCGTTCTGCCGTCATATTGCCCCGCACCCAAACGAGATCCGACCGTCCTCCAAGACGAATTCCTGCCCAAACCATAATTGTTCCTCCTTGGTATGGGTGAACTTCCTGAGGGTTCTGAAGACGGCTCCATCGTCCAGGAACTCGCCAAACACGCGTCCTTCGTGAATCTGGATGGAAGCCGAACCTGGATTCATCCGTGAACAGCACATTGGACCATTGCTCACGGCCCCAGTCCACGTGGTTCCGAACCCATTCTAATCGTCGTCCACGATTGCCTCTCCGTAAAGATGGGACCCGGAGTGGTCTACGAGAGCGTAGATTGCTTTCATGCAGTCGCCTTCTTACAGTTTGGTCACTCACAAGCACTTGGTGTTCCACTCGCAGCCTTTGGACCAATTGAGTCGCCGGTGCATTTGGTTGAGCTCGCGCAGTAATTTGCAAAAATCGGTCTTGTCTGGGGGTAGTGATGTGACTTGGCCCCCGGTGCCACTCCGCTACTTCACCTGTGGCACGATAGCGTGTCCACAATCTTGAAATTACATTTTGGTGGGTCCCTATGGCCTCAGCAACATTACGCTGAACAGACCCAGCTTCCAGCATTCCCACAGCTCGTAACATCTCCGCCCTCGTCAAATGTTGGTGTTGCATGGCTACAATACCTCAATTTTAACTTTATCTTTCGTTAAAAAATGAAAAAAAAACTGTAACTAAACGTAATTCGTATTGTTTTCTAAATTTCGCACAAATGAAAATTCCCTCTCCTACACATCAAGACATTTTTATGCCACCGAAACAAAAGAATTTTCAAAAATTTGAATTTGGAATTAGTCTGAGATAAATTACAAACAAATCGGTGTATAAAAGATTCCAATGCGGCCAGTACTTTTCGAGTTATTTAATTGAGTATGAAATATCCCTAGACCGTGTTGATGTGTGTATTTGTATAGTTAGTATAGTTACCTGTTAGTCATTGTTTTTTAGTACGTAGTGTAAATAGTTTTAATTGTGTGAAATATATAAAAGGCGTAATATAATTTCTACAGGAATATTGCTTACCTTCATAAGCTTCAAATAAACATATCTATAGATTGTATTTTGTCTACAGATGAGAATATTACTCACGCTACCTCAGGCTACAAAATACAGAAACCTAGTCACTATATATCTGACTGAAATACATTTGTTTTTCTTTAAAGACGTGTCTGAATTTGCAATGGAGGTAATTTACAAAAAAATATATAATAATAAAATTAAAATGAAATGAAATTATTTATTCTATATAACTATCACTTTTACACGTCATATAAAAAAATATTAAGCTATACGGAGTCGACATTTCCTATCTGAATACCCTTGAGAAGAAAATGCGAAAAAATCTCAGGGGTCAAAGTCTCTTTTAAAGTCCAGACATAATCTTGGTCAGGATATATTTGTGAGGATCATGTAAATTTGTGTCTGAAATGGTATTATGAGGTATTTTGTCTATCTAGTATTGACGATTGATTGATTTTATATTTTTTTACAGACTTACAGAAGAGTTCATTTCATCTCCCACCGCTTTACCTTGTACTTGACAGGCCAGATGATTGCTGGCATAATCCTGTTTAATGTTATTCCTATGTGGAACAACTACTCTTCAGGAAAGTACAAGCAGAAAATCCTTTATAACACAACGTATGAACATTCCCTGTACCTTGCTGTGCCAATACTAAAAATTTATACGCACTTCGATGCGTATGTGGTTGGTTGGATTTATAATTTGTAAGTTCTTTAAAAAATCCTGTGTTCAGTGTAGCTCAACTTCTGGTCAGGATTAAATAGCGAATAGTTGCCACGACTCATTCACAACACGGTTTCGTGAAGATGCTTACATCTAATTAAACGAATTCAGACCACACAAGCAGTGACAGTGGATACAGCCGCGAATTATGAGCAGGTCGTAGATTCAAGCCCAGATAGGCACTTTATATTGTGTAAATGATGTTATCACCAATGCTTTCAAAACGGTGAAGGAAAACAACGTGAGGAAATCGGTATGTCCTAGCTAGAACCAAAAATTCGAAGACATGTGTCATGTGACATCTACCAACCCGCACTTGGCCCGTCTGGTGGATAACGGCCACTTCCTCTATCATAGAGAAGGCCCGTGTTTCTTCAGCTCAGAGAGAACATTAGACTGATTATTCTGTTATGCTGAGCAGTGTGTTATGTCTTCAAGTACCTATAATATAATTCTGATAATGAGATCTTAATCAAAATAGTTATTTTTCTTCTTCAGGATAATGTCATACTTGTGTTCGGCGGCTTTTTGTATGTTGGATCTGCTACTATTTCTAATTGTTTTCAATCTCTGGGGACATTTTAAAATACTACTTCATGATTTAGAAACTTTTCCATTACCTGGTAATAAAGTTGTTTTATCAATGGACGATGGAAACGGTTCTGTTAACGCAGAAATGTATTCCGAAGAAGAATTGAAACTAATTACTGAAAAATTGAAAAAGTGTATAGATTATCACCGACTTATTAAGGAGTAAGTCGCATTAAGCATCGCCACGAGCATACACAATGTGGAGACTACTATACAACAAAAAAATTAAATACTGGCACTACTAATGCTTAAGAGTTTTTTGGAACTGTCAGATAAATCCTAGCTTCGAAAAAAAAAATGAGTTTTTCAAACAAATTAAATGTACGGATCCACTCTAAGCCTATAAATTCCGTTTATCCAACTAGGCCTTGGGTGAATTCTCGGGCATACATTTCAGAATATCCACCTTAGGGTGGATTTTTGGGGTGGATAAACGGAATAGCCCGAGCCGACTATGGATTTTGCCGAGCCATGACTAAACTATTGAATATATTCAATTGAATTTTGCGTATACAGAATGGGAACGTCATTTTAGACACACCGTTAATATTTTTTTTGTATTGTCGTCTCCACCTTACCCACCTATAAAAACTAGACTGAAAAAAAAAATTGCTTTGTTTTATGGTTTTGTATGGGTGACACCACGGACTATGGGTGACACTGACCATACTTACAAATATGCATTTGTCATAAATTCATACTTGACAACAAGTTGCTTTACTATATTTTTTAGCTTTAAAATAATATTTATTGTAGGATTGTTTCCTATTTTAGTTTCACTGATAAAATGTCAGACGCTTTCGGTCCGATGTTGTTCCTTTATTACGGGTTTCATCAAGTGAGCGGGTGTTTACTGCTTCTTGAATGTTCGCAAATGGTCAGTAGTGATACAAATTTATTATAAATCGAATTGTTTTTATCTCTGTCTACCTACTATTTCTAACAGGTCTCAAAATATTCCCCTCTTCTTTTAGTTTTTGTGGTCTAACTTGAATATTATTATTATCATTACTTTTTCAGACAGCAGAAGCCTTGGTACGATACTTACCTTTAACAGCCACAGTTTTTCAACAGTTAATTCTGGTATCAGTAATATTTGAGTTGATAGGAAGTACGGTAAGAACCCAATGGGGAACCCTAAGGGTCCCCGAAACGATCAATCGCAATTGTCAATTTTTACGAGATTGATCAATAAATTGATCGTCTACCAAACGCAATTGAAGTGATTGACAATATTACTACAATAGAAATTGATGGCAAATAAATCAATCACAATAAATTGATCGTTTCGGGAACCCTTTACTGCTAATTTCTTCCACTAGAGGAATCATTGTTCTAGATGGATCATTGCACTAGGTAACAAAAAGGTTAGGATAAAGGGCTATCCACACATTTCCGGGTCAGGGCTATCCGTGTTCCGAGTAGTTCGTTTCAGTGTTCTCGTCAGGGACGTGCCATCCGTCACCCGTGTTCACACATATCAGGGAAATCGGTATCAGTGTAATCTGTTTTTTTTCTTTGAATTCAAATAATGTGGATTAGAAAGATCCTAAAGTATATTATTCTGTTGTACAAGTTCTATCAACCTTTCTGTGTTCATGTTGTCGTCAACCAAAGAGATTTAAGATCTCTTTGTCGTCAACGTACAGTCAGCTGCAGAGAAATCTCACCCCCTAGCAATGTATTTTTATATTGCTAGGGGGTGAGATTTCTCTGCAGCTGACTGTACCTAGATAAAAATTGGATAGCACTGTCAGAGCGTCCGTGCGTCCGAGCGCGCTCCTGGACACTGACGATCCGGATGCGCCTGACACGGAGCTATGTGAACAAGTTCGTACAAATTGTACGTAACCGATTTTTTCCCCGTCCCTGACGGAACACGGCAGGGACGGGCACCCGGAAATGTGTGGATACCGTTAAAAAAAGGTAAACAAAAGTTTAAACAGAAAAAAGATTTAACATAACTGAAATAATAATTGGATTCCTACAGATTCTTTTATCTAAACCATAATGAAAAACAATGCAAAAACCAAAAAAAAAAATGGTAGTAGATCACTATAATAAAAATTAAGAAAAACACATATCTGCAAAATAATGTTTTTGGAACGAAGTTCCCTTTCGCGCGTTGTGAAAGTGGGCTAGACGGAAAAAATTAAGACCAAAAGTTGTAACGACACTTTTTGTTTTATAATTCAGAGCCATCTAGTATAGAAAGATTTTTAACCTTGTTATAAATTATACTTTTTTTTTTTTTTTTTTTGACTAGGGCATCTCGCAGGTTACCACTGAGGTATTCGCTGCTTAACCGGACTTTCCTGTGGCTGCCTTAAGCTCCTAAAAGAAACTCAAAGCGTCCCGCCAGGGGCATATAAACTAAGCTAATTAAAACTAGGCGAACGCTCGCTAAGGGCACCCCCTGTGGGGTACGAACCTCGGCTTAGGGCGTTCGCTGGGGGGAGGACAGCAAGAGGGACAGGCTGGATCAAGGATGGATCATTATTTTTATCAGGGGAATTTAAAGCTACAGGCTCAGCAAAAACGCAGGCTGGCGCATCGTTATCGAGCAAGGGTCGGGGGGGAGTATCATTTACTCGGGTGGGTCGCGGTCGCGGACCTCTACGGCGAGGTCTGAAGTTGTGTCGGTGTGTCTTTTTGTATACTGTACTTGTGGCCCTACTGCTCTCCTGGAGGAGAGTTATGGGGTCATCTGGGTCTGGTATAATAAATTATACTAGGTGGCTCTGTATTAAATAATATGCAGCTAAAAGAACTTCGTTCCCACCGGGTGTCCCACGACACCTCCCGACTTTTTTTTTCGAATTTTGTGCTATTCAATTTCGCGTTGATATTGAAGTTCCGTGAAAACTATTTTCAGAGTGAAAAACTGAAGGATGCCGTTTACGGTGTGCCGTGGCAATATATGGACACAAAGAATAGGAAGATCGTTTCCATATTCTTGTATAACGTTCAGGAACCTATACATGTGAAAGCAATGGGGGTTATCAATGTTGGGGTCACTACAATGGCCACGGTAAGGTTTTGAGTTGGTTCCACGAAAAATATTTCACCCTTTGTAACATTATTTTTCAGCCTTAGTTTAGGAACTTATGTTTTATTAATCTCTTTCAGATTTTGAAAACGTCGCTGTCTTATTTTACTTTCCTTCGCAGCATGTAAAAAATACTGAACTCATCGTAGAGAACACGTACCTATTTGAATAGTTTTACTTCTTCACATCATTATAATATATTTTTCTTGGAAATATTTTACTTCTTGCAGTTATATGTAAGTTTCAATATTAATTGAATCAATTTTGCTATTATTCTATGTCGTAATTAACTTAATTTTTTTTGTGTGACGAATTAAATTCTCAAAAATATGTTTGGGTTATCATTAAAGTATCCAAAAAGCAACACCAGAAAGTTTTAAATTTCTTAATGACACATTAGAAATGTGCCTTTTTCGTAAAAACAAACAAAAAGTCAATCCGCCTAGCCTTTTCCACATTATTTTTATTTTAATTTTATTCTATTCGGGAAACTTACAGCTAACTTACACAGTGGTCTAAAACAATACAAAACTGAAGGCCACTTACAAGTTTCCACAGATAAACACTAACAATAAAAATGAAAAAAGAATAAGGTTGGTACTAATACTAACTACCTATTAATATATATAATGTGCTTGGTCTCGGACTGTACAAACTTAAAGGGAAGGTAGTTTGCTCTATTTCATCAATAAAATCATTCTAAAAAAAAAACATTCTACATGTTATGTTAGCGTCGGCTTCCAGTCTAACTGGATACAGCTTAATACCAAAATTTTTACATGGAGCGACTGCCTATCTGACCTCTAAAACCCAGTAACTGGGTAATACGATACCCCTTGGTAAGACTGGTTGTCAGACTTTTTGGACTCCTGACTGCCCGTAACGACCAGTGGCTTAACGTACTTTCCGAGGCATAGAGGGATCTTGAAATGTAATGTCTGTCGCCCATCAACGAACTGTGGCTGTATTATTTAGCCACGAGCCCTTTTTCTTGGAAACACAAACAATTGAAAAAATTAAGGAAAAAAACTAAATGGCATAGAGCGACAACATATTTCTACGAATAACTATATTTTTAACAAATCAATGGGAATAGGACATAGCGCGGATTATAGTGTCATAAAAACATCAAATCTCGTAAATGTCATACTTTTTTTTTTAACGGTGTCAACTACGAGACCTCAGAGTAATAACTAAAGCATAGAGGGAGGGTGAAATTTCTCAGTCTAGTCATACTCTTTATACTTATGACACATTCCGTGTGAAAAAAAAGGACAGGTATATAGTTATAAGGACCACCACTGTCCACTTTTTTGGTCTCGGTAGTGATGTGCAGAGAGGTGCAGAGGTATCGATATTAATTTATTTTTGACAGATAATTTATATAATGTATTGGATGTACATGTCGTATATTCCATGGATGATGTAACGTTGTAACGTGCCGTTTTGTAAGGTATATAGTGGAATGCATTAAATATTTGTTAGAGCTTTAATTCTAGGCTTCTTTTAAGCATTGGCAATTTGGTTTTATTAAACAAACGTTACTTTAATTAATAAAAGCAAATTGCCAATGCTCCTACTCAACGCAATGCGTGACCTTGGGTCGCAAAAGAACCCATTTGGGTTAGCGATTATCTGTTCCCTCTCCCCCGTCACCGTCCTGGCAAGCCCGGCCGTCAATCTGTGCGCGCCGGCTCGACACACCGTCACATGCTGGCTAGGGAGGTTTACGCTCCCGTCGTCGCTCATTCTCAGCTCCACTACACTTGCCCGTGACTAGTGAGACCTCCCCTACAGCCGCGGTTGTCTCAGTTTGCAACGGTTTCCTTATTTTATAATTGACTACGTATATATTCATGAATCCTACTCCTTAACTCAGTGTTAAATCCCCATATTGGGGTTCAAAGTTCCAGCTTACCAATATCTCCAAATTTGCGGCTAACCACCCAGGTTGCTCACATCGAGAACCATCACTGGCATCCGTACTTTATGTTACGGCAAACTAACTTCCGGTGTATCCGATTGACGACGAGCTCCGCGCCATGTACATAACCCGCGTGGCCGCGTCGAGCTGTCTACGGGTCTGGGTCGACCAACCGCCGATCGCCATCGCCATCCTCCTTTGTCCACACATTTCTCCGAAACTCGTAATCGGATCGAGATCATTTTTTTATTTTTTTTATTGGATTATGTATTCTCAACTTAGGGAACAGTACGAGGTTTATCAAAAGATTTCATGGGTATTAGTTTTTTGCGCGAAACCCTAAGTTTGTTTCTAAAACAAATGTAGCCTATTTTACTCCTTATGTCATAAGCTATCTTCCAGTGGAAGTCCCGTCAAAATCGGTACAGCCTACCCCGACGGACGAAAAATTGAATTTCGTAGTAAGAAAGAAAAGAAAGAAAATACGTTTATTTGCGGCAAACATGACGCATAGAAAGAACACAAAATAAAAAGAAGTACACAAGTTGAGGGAAAATATGCGTCACATCCACGCAAAACGGCCATCGCTCAGCATAATGCTGCGACCCTATGCGAGACAGAGCCCCAGCGCTGGTTTTCAGCGACAGCCGGCGTTGACGTTATGACGTCGACCGGTGCAGCATACATTGAGATACAATTAATTAAGAAATAAAAATAAAATAAATATACAATAATTAATTCTAAAATATGTGTGAATAAAATATAATATGGCAACACTTCGTTCAGTCGGCAACGACTCGCGCGCCGACCGACGGCTTTGAGTACATAATCTGTGCGCGCAGCTGTCAGAATGCGGTTTAACGTTATGACGTCTGGTTACATAATATTGAGAAATTTGAGAATGGCGCTTAGATTTATGTAATGAATGTTATGAGGTAAGATGGACGTATGGATGAAGATGGAGGTAAGATGGTAGTATGGATCATCTATACTTTCACGATCCATTACAACAAAAACACTTTTTTTTTTGTCTATCTGTCTGTCTGTTTGTTCCGGACAAACAGACAGACAGACAGATAGACAAAAAAAAAGCGTTTTTTTTTGTAATGGATCGTAACTATATACTTTCTTAAGCATTTAGTAAAAAGCTGTTATTTTGACATTATAAACAGACACTTCCATTTTATTTATTTGTATGTATGTATAAATGTATTTTTGTTGTATGGATCATATACTTTCATATGCATTTAGTAAAAAGCTGTTATTTAGACACTACAATTTTATTTATTTGTATTATACAGATTGTGGATAAAAAATAAAATAAATTGAAAATCGCACAACACTCCCTGCTATATAATTTATAATATCTCTGGCGTATTCTGAAAGAGCACACGGATCATAAATGTACTCATGTTCATTTGTTTCCAACAGCGATTCTTCATTCTTCATGAATGACATCGAAATTGGCATTTAATTTTCATCTATTTCCATAGCATCTGAAGAACCCTGAAAAAGTATATACTTTTGATTTTTTCTCCGATAGTGCAATACAAATAATATATTTTAGAACCTACTGTCTGATTTTCAGCTACAGTTTGAAGTTGACACAATGTTAAATGGACAGCTTGTAAAGATACCGAACTTGACTTTCAGCATGATTTGTTGTAGGAGAATTGTGATCAATTCGTATAATTTGCAATGGCTCGAAAAGAAAACGATATCTTCTCCAATTTATTAGCATGTAATTATCGTATCGATAAAAAGTATCTACATTACCTACATTACTAGCTTAACATAACCTCACAATTTAACGAATTTATTTTTTGAAAATAAATTCGCGATCACAACATAATTTGTAATAAAGATAGTTTGAAGGTATCATTATCAATCTAATATGTATGTTATCAGTGATCACATCCAAATATTTTGGGTGATTTTATACGAAAAATGTAAAAAAACACTTACCGATGAAAGCTTACAAATTCATTGTTTTTTTTCCGTGACGAATGTGATTTACACGTTATCACAAAACAAGCCATGTTAACAGACTATTGATAAGTCCTTTGCACCTTTCGTTTTTACAAAAATACTCAAAAATCTATTGGTTTTTAATAAAAAATGACCAGCACCTCAACCAGCACACGTACTGACATTCACGACGTAATATACGGCTAGATCAAATACTTGTACGGTTAACCGTTTACTAGGCAACTATTGTGCTTTTTAAATTGGTCGTGTAAAAAGAGATCAACTGTGACCGTTTTGACAATTTCGGTGCGTCCATTTATCTAATCTATAGACTCCCTCTATGCTTTAGTTATTACTCTGAGTACGAGACTGCTGTACGAGGCCAGTCTTTGGTTTTATATACGAGTAGACATGACATCTTCTATCTTATTCACCGTGCTCACGTGGCTATGTATTTGACTTGGCATGTAATTACTCGTTACTGTATGTAAATAATGACTGACTGAATTCTTGCGTCCTGGTAGTTTGACGCAGTCTACATGAAGGCTATGTGTTTTAATTATTCGTGAACTAAACTTATTAATTATAGAGGACCCTATTTTTTTTTGCAAAACTTTGCAATTTCATTTTGAAAAAAAAAAAAATGAATGAACTTCATTGTCATGATTAAAATCACTGAAGCAATAATAAGCAGTTGTAATTGTTTCTTGTAATTTTGCAATTCAGTTGCAAAATTAATAATTTATTAATAATTATTATTTTTAATTATTTGTCGTTGCCTTTTATCCTAATGTTTTTATTATTCTTATTAAAATTGCGCATGAAACATCAAAAATTTACAAAATTATTAAAACCCGTCATCGATGCAATATACGTAGCGCACCTTCCAGTAGTACGATTTGAAACACTATTAAATACTTACAAAAAAAAAAAAGTTACTAAAATGGGAACAGGTACCTACTTCTTTTATCGATGTAAAAATTACTTTCTGTTACTGATTTCTTTTTGACGGATTTTTATTTGATCAAGAATAGACTCTTGATCGGAGTTCATAGGGTAGTTAAGAAAATTGTAAACACCATAAAACGATTATCTTGAAAGAACAGAACTCTTTTTCGCATAACCTTGCTTTTTGCGTAGAATTATAAAATTAAAAAACAAATGTTTCTTACTGAATAAAAGTAATTATCAACGACGATTAATCATTCCATCGAAGCGATAACTGCACTAATTACCTACTATTATAATAACCCATTCTAGTCTATTCTTTGAAATTAAATAATAAGAATTTAAAAAAAAAGCTAGGTATAAAAGGACTACCATGAATAGAATTCAGACATAATTGCAACTGACGATAGCCTTAATAACATCAAGAATAACGTCTTAAAACAATGCAAAGAATTAAAAAGTTATTCTTCGAAGATGAAACGCACATGTAAGTTAATTAAAAACTATGGCATTAATACCTACTACTAAAACATAAATAAAATTATATTGTTTTCTACTCTTTTAGAGACCACATTCAAAAAGTTACCGAGTTTAGCTATGTGAGAATCCTGCGTTTTAATTTAAAAATAATAAATAGTTGGCCTGGGAATGAAATCGGGGAGGACCATTCGAAATACCTGGTTTTACAAAGTTTTGCACAAATAACGGCAAATCTATTTTGTTTGAGCACTGGTATACTTTTTATTTTGCTACATTTGGACATGAGTTTTTACGAAGTGGTACATGAGACCATAACTGTGTTTATGGGTGGGGTGGCGTTGGTGGGTATTTCTTTTCTATTTCAAACATTGATTATACTAAAAAACCCATTCTTTTTAATCACGAACACTGTGGGTGTTGGTTCATGTTTTTATTATTCTATCTCAATATTTAATATTTCTAGTATCTAATAATATTTTTGGTTAAAAATTCAAGCCTAATATAATTTCTGCAGGAATATTGCATACCTGCATAAGCTTCGAATAATCATTATCTAGATTGTATTTTGTCTACAGTCCAGAATTTTACTCACACTACCTCAAGCTACAACGTACAGAAACTTGGTCACTACATTAATTAATGAAATGCACTTGCTTTTCTTTAAAGACGTGTCTGAATATGCAATGAAGGTAATTTACACAAATAATATTATTTGATATCAAAAAGAAATGAAATTGTTTATTCTGTGAATAGGTTAACGGAATCACACACTACATATAAAAAAAATAACTAGCTTTCTGGATTCGACATTTCCTATCTGTATACCCTTGAGAAGAAAATGCGAAACAAACTCGGGGTCAAAGTCTCTTTTAAAGTCCAGCCATAATCTTGGTCAAAACATGTTTGTGAGGACCATGTAAGTTAATGTCTGAAATGGTATTTTGAGGTCTTTTGTCTACCTAGTATTGAGGATTTTATATTTTGTTACAGACACACAGAAGAGTTCATTTAATTTCCCACCGCTTTACCTTGTACTTGACAGGCCAGATGATTGCTGGCTTGATCCTGTTTAATTTTATTCCTATGTGGAACAACTACTCTTCAGGAAAGTACAAGCAGAAAATCCTTTATAACACAACGTATGAACATTCCCTGTACCTTACTTGGCCAGTACTAAAAACTGATACGCACCGAGATGCGTATGTGGTTAGTTTTATTTATAATTGGTAAGTCCTTATTTAAAAATGCTGTGTTCAGGGGAGCTCAATTTCTGGTCGGGGGTCTGCCCTTTGAGCGCAGAACCGTTTAGGCTAATTTATCTTATGCACCTATGGGGTATCACTAGCGAATAGTTACCTCGACTCATTCACAACACGGTTTTGCGAAGATGCTTATGGCTAATTAAACGGATTCAGACCACACAAGCAGTGACAATGGAAACAGCCGCGACTTACGAGTTGTAGGTGGTAGATTCGTAAATGATGTCATTACCAGACTGCCTGCTCTCAAAACGGTGAAGGAAAACATCGTGAGGAAACCAGCATGTCCTAGAACCAAAAATACGAAGACATGATATCCAACAACCCGCATAGGGCCCGCATGGTGGATAACGTGAACCAACTCTATCATAGAGTAGGCCTGTGTCTCTGCAGTGGGAATATTAAAGGCTAATTATTCTGTTATGCTAAGCATTGACAGCTGTGGTGATTCTCATCTTCAAGTACCTATAATAATTATAATTCTGTTAAGAAGACCTCAATCAAATTAGTTATTTTTCTTCTTCAGGATAATGTCATACTTGTGTTCGGCGTCTTTTTGTATGGTGGATCTACTACTATTTCTGATGGTTTTCAATCTCTGGGGACATTTCAAAATACTGCTTTATGATTTAGAAACTTTTCCATTACCTGGTAATAAAGGTTTTTCAATGGAGGATGGAAATGCTGCTGTTAACGCAGAAATGTATTCCGAAGACGAATTGAAATTAATTACTGAAAAATTGAAAAAGTGTATAAATTATCACCGAATTATTAAGGAGTAAGTCGCATTAAGCATAGCCACGAGCATATAAAATCTAACCAAAAATACGAAGACATGATATCCAACAACCCGCATAGGGCCCGCATGGTGGATAACGTGAACCAACTCTATCATAGAGTAGGCCTGTGTCTCTGCAGTGGGAATATTAAAGGCTAATTATTCTGTTATGCTAAGCATTGACAGCTGTGGTGATTCTCATCTTCAAGTACCTATAATAATTATAATTCTGTTAAGAAGACCTCAATCAAATTAGTTATTTTTCTTCTTCAGGATAATGTCATACTTGTGTTCGGCGTCTTTTTGTATGGTGGATCTACTACTATTTCTGATGGTTTTCAATCTCTGGGGACATTTCAAAATACTGCTTTATGATTTAGAAACTTTTCCATTACCTGGTAATAAAGGTTTTTCAATGGAGGATGGAAATGCTGCTGTTAACGCAGAAATGTATTCCGAAGACGAATTGAAATTAATTACTGAAAAATTGAAAAAGTGTATAAATTATCACCGAATTATTAAGGAGTAAGTCGCATTAAGCATAGCCACGAGCATATAAAATCTAACCTGAAATAAAAAATACTTGTTTTATCGTTTTGTATGGGTGACCATACTTACAAATATGCATTTCTCATATTAATACTTGACAGCAAGTTGCTTCACTATATTTTTTGGTTTAAAACAATTTTCTTATTTGTTTCCTATTTTAGTTTCACTGATAAAATGTCAGACGCTTTCGGTCCGATGTTGTTCATTTATTACGGGTTTCATCAAGTGAGCGGGTGTTTACTGCTTCTTGAATGTTCACAAATGGTCAGTAGTGATACAAATTTATTATAAAACTAATTGTTTTTATCTCTGTCTACTTACCATTTCTAAGAGGTCTTATAATATTCCTCTCTCTTTACTTCTTGTGGTCTAACTTGAATATTATCATTACTTTTTCAGTCAGCAGAAGCCTTGGTACGATACTTACCTTTGTCAGTCATAATTTTTCAACAGTTAATTCTGGTATCAGTAATATTTGAGTTGGTAGGAAGTACGGTAAGAACCCAATGGGGAACCCTAAGGGTCCCCGAAACGATCAATTGCAATTGTAAATTTTTACGTGATTGATACACATCGATGCGCAAATTAATCCTCTACCAAAAGCAATTGAAGTGATTGACAATATTACTACCACAGAAATTGATGACAATTGATCAATCACAATTGATCGTTTCGGGGACCCTTTACTGCTAATTTCTTCTACTACAGGAATCATTTCACTAGATGGATCATTGCACTAGATATCCCGGAAGGATTTGTCAACGTGTTGGATAAATGTTAAAAACAGTTTTATAATAAGTTAAACAAAAAAAAGTTTAAACACAACTGAAATAATAATTGGATTCCTACAGATTTTTATAAAGTATAGCTATTAAAACCATATTGAAAAACATTGTCAAAAAAAAAAAATGTGCTTAGATTCATTAAAAATCATGTCTTTTTTTTCGAATCTTGTGCTTTTCAATATTGCATTGATATTGAAGTTCAGTCAACGATATTTTCAGAGTGAAAAACTGAAGGATGCCGTTTACGGTGTGCCGTGGCAATATATGGACACGAATAATAGGAAGATCGTTTCTATATTCCTGTATAACGTTCAGGAACCGATACATGTGATGGCAGGGGGGGTTGTCAATGTTGGGGTCACTACAATGGCCACGGTAAGGTTTTGAGTTGGCTCCACGAAAGATGTTTCACCTTTTCCAACATTATTTTACAGCCTTAATTTAGGAACTTATGTTTTATTAATCTCTTTCAGATTTTGAAAACGTCGCTGTCTTATTTTACTTTCCTACGCAGCATGTAAAAATACTGAACTCATCGTAGAGAACTTGAATACTTTTACTTCTTCACATCATTATATTATATTTCTCTTGGAAATATTTTTCTCCTTGCATTGATTACATGTTAGTTTCAATATTAATAGAATCAATTTCGCTATTATTCTTTGTCGTAATTTACTTAAATTTTGTTGTGTGACAAATAAAATTCTCAAAAATATGTTTGGGTTATCATTTAAGTATCCAAAAACCAAAACCAGAATGTTTTGAATTTCTTAATGAAACTTAAGAAACATGATTTATTCGTAAAAAAAACAAACAAAAAATCAAGCTGCCTAGCCTCTTTCCAATTATGTTGGAGTCAGCTTCCAGTCTAACTGGATGCAGCTGAATACCAGTATTTTACATGGAGCGACTGCTTATCTGGCCTCTACAAACCCGTTACTGGGTAATACGATACCTCTTGGTAAGACTGGTTGTCAGACTTTTTGGACTCCTGACTGCCCGTAACGACTGTCAAATATCTACGAATGACAGCCGGGACCTACTTAACGTACTTTCCGAGGCACGGAGAGATCTCGAAATGCTATGTATGATCACCCATCAACGAACTGTGTGGCTGTATTAGCCACGCGAGCCCCTTTTTCTTGGAAACACAAACATTTGAGAAAATTTATGAGAAAAACTAAATGGCATTGAGTGACTACATATTTCTCTACGAATAACTATTGTTCTAACAAATCAATGGGAATAGGAAATAGTGCAGATGATTGTGTTATAAAAACGACTAATCTCGTGATTGCGGTCGTTTTTCCAAAGGCAACTTTCTTTAAACTGTTTGCTTGAACACATGGAAATAGATAATTGTTGTTCTGTGGAATTTAACTTTTGTCGGGTTTAGTAAGAATGAACGAAGAAATATTCAATTATTCAATGTTACCAGTGGGTTGCCACGGGTAACCACTGGTTGCAGCGAATTATTGCGGGTTACCGCGAACAATAGCGGTTGTCCAGTTTCCCCCCTTATGACCTTAGTGATAAGAATGAAAAGTGGTCCACCGCCAGTTTCCGGGATGGTACATCGAGTGGAAGTTTTAACTTATACTAGTGACAGTCAATTTGAATAGTAACTATTGTAAAACTTGTTCTAGTTCTAACTAGTTCTTCAATGATAATTTTATTGACTCCAATTTTATTATGTTTTTCTTAAAATGACGTTCTGCCTCTTCTATTTGCACGGTTTCTTAATATACTAGCTTCTACTCGCGACTTTGTCCGCGTAAAATTTCTTGTTTTAACATTAAATATGTTTAACACTCAGCAAAACTATAGCTTCCCATTCCCAAAAAAAAATCTGAATCGGGTGGGTAATTCCAAAGATTACCCTCTCCATACAAACTCACAAATTTTACCTTTTGATAATATATTTTTTATACGTAGTATCTGATATGGTTCGTAACATTTAATTTCTATTAAACCCAAGAATCATGCGCGATGCCATATTAAAAAAGCAGATCGAGATTGCCACTAACATAAATAACTACTATTTAAGGTCTTTTGGTTGTGGCATTAACGTTATCATTCAAGTCATTATTATTCAAATATTTATTATTTATGTAATTTTTATTCAAGTAACTATTATTCAAGTAATTATAACTTATTTTCGAGCTATCTAACAACCTCTTACTAGCTTCTGCCTGCGACTTCATCCGCGTAAAACTATCGCCTGCCCAAGCTATTACCTACTTCGTTTTCGCTTAGATATGACTTTTATTATTTATTTTTTGGCTCGGCTGCTAAGACCCACTACCTAGACACCTAAACACTAAGACCTAGTGTGATAGTTGTAGCTTATAATAGTCCTTAAGAATCCGATTGGTAGTTCCAGAGATAAGCGCGTTCAAATAAAAAAACAAACCTTTCAGCTTTATTATATTATTAACAGGGTTATTGGTTGTCAGCAATCCATTAAAAGGACATAGGAGAGGTAAGTTTCAACTAAATGACCCCTTAAGACTCCTATGCAAATGTCAACCTTTTTCGAGTAATTTGACACTATATATTTTTATTTCATTCGTTTTATATACCGACAGTCCGACATATTATTACCAATACCTATACCGGTCACCGGTACCCGGTTTATGTTTTTTTTTATTAGTATAGATGTTGCACCTACCATATTTTGTCGTTGTCTGATAGAAAAAGTCTCATGCATTAACATGCAGTCCGGCTTTGCACAGTGTGTTGTTTTTCCTGTTCATAAAGTTTTAATAAATAAATAGATAAATAAACATTAGTGTGTCTTGTCGCAATTCTGCCAATTCAATATCGAATCAGAGCTGAACGATTTTTTTTTTTATAATTGGGTATGCCCTAAATATTTTCACGATTGAGCCCAGTAATGTGATGCAATTTTCTAAGTGTGACAAATCAAATTAAGAAAAGTCAACGAGTCTTGACAGTTTATAGCTTTTCGTCCATTGTTAGAGTTGCAAGGGACAAAAATTTAACTGCGCTGGGTATTTTTTTTTTTTCGTAGTATTTGTCTAGCGCAGCAACACTTATTTTTAAATGTCGCAGCATCATGCTGTGATCGCAGAGCGGAGCTTTTGACCTCTCTGTTTCTTTTTTAATAATAGGTATTGACTTTTTTTTTGTGATTCTAGAATTGTGTTTAGTTAGTATGTAATAAAAATGTTCAAAATGTTTCAGTTAAAGTGTCCAAACAGTATGATTTTTTTTTGTATCATTACTTTATAAACGTGAGCAGTGGTGGCCCAGTGGTAACGGCCCCGACTTACAAGTTATAGGTCGTGGGTTCGAACCCTCACAGGTGCTTTATTTTATGTAAATAATTTCATCACCACTGCTCTCAAAACGGTGAAGGAAAACATCGTGAGGAAACCGGCATGTCTTAGAACCAAAAGTTAGAAGACATGTGACATTTAGGTACCAACCCGCACTGGGTCCGCGTGGTAGATTACAGATTTACAGCCCACTTCCTATCATAGAGAGGAGGCCTGTGTCCCAGCAGTGGGAACATTAATAGGCTGATTATGTATGTACCTATGTTATACTTTATAAACAATACACATTATAACATCACGCCTATCATCCCCGGAGGGTACCTTAACAGAGTACTTACTTTTAGTTCGCCCACATTTAGCCAGTTATGTTTTAAGTCCCATGTAATAGGGGGCGAGTTTATTTCCATCAACCGGGCACAAATCCAGACTCCGGACTGCTACTGAGAAATTCCTGATGGAAATGACCCAAAAACACTTTGTCTGACCTGGGAATCGAATCCAGAACCTCATGCTCAGCTGTAGCGCTTGCGACCACCAGACCAATGAGGCATTATAAAAACAATTAGGTACATAAATTATCTAGTAAGAAATTAAACTTGTATAATTCTGATTTTTTACATTTATTTATACCCGTTTTTCTGATGACATTAATGGTTACGACATAAGACACACGTAATAATTACTAAAATATTCCTTAATCGCCGGATGCGCTGTCCGTTTGACAGTAAATTGGTCATGTTAGTTGATTTATTTCAAATATTTAAGACAAGTCATGATGGCTATGATAATCACGCTTTAATGATCTGTAGGTGGAAATCTGTATTTAGTAATCATTGGCTGAACGATTAAAAAAAAACCCTCGGTTTTAAAACATAAAATGCGCTTTTTTATACGACTGCGGCGAAGCCCAAGAGGAGGTTAATGTTATTTACTATAATTATTATATATTTTAAAATATAGATAAATAGAATACTCTATTATTTATCTATAGGTAGGTGGGCTATTATCTACACCATAAAAATTACAGATATAAAATAAATTTTACAGGGTGACACAATGGGCGGTCTTACAAATACATACATAAATATTATTGTCTAACTCATTGAAGGTCGAAAAACTTTTCCATTTTGCCCAGAACAAAGGGTTTTCAGCAGTCTACATACACATACAGACGATCACAAAATCCTACAAAACTACCTGCATCCTATATCCTACAAACTCACGACATGTCTAATACATTCTCGTCAAATCAGTTGCCTTCACAAGCGGTGGATCGTGAAAAATATTCAGTATTTACGCACATTGGTGGCGTGACAACCGTTCATTGTGTATAATAGCCACATACTTGAAAATAAAACATGCTGTATATGCAAAATGAGATCCCGATGAGATGTAGCATGTCCACAATAATGTGTTGTCAAGAAAGTGTAGTATATAAATGAATGTACATAAGAGCCGCGTTTATCTCAAAACTTGGTAACGTCGCAAATAGCTGTCAAAAATATACCTCTTTTGATTAATTTGGCAATATGCCGAAGTAGTCATTTCAATCATGTTATCATGATAAATATTTCTTGAACGATAACCGCTGAAAACCTGTCTAATAATAAAGAAAATACTATAAAAACGAACATAGCACAATTTACTGTATGGAAATAAAAAATGTGGCTAACTAGCAAACTAGAATATTAATAAAGAATTGCAATGATAACATTGAATTTGATATTATACCCATTTTAGGTGTAAAAAAGACGTTTGGAAAGTTTTCAAATACTTTTTTTTACATCTAATACTAAATATTCGGTGTTACGATATTAATTGTTGCATTTCATAATCAATATTCTATGTAGTTCGCTAGTTAGCCACATTTCTTATTTCCATACAGTGATATTGCCAAATTAATCGAAGCAACGAAATATTTGACATCTATTTGCGACGTTTCCTACTTTCAGAATGAACGCTCATAATATAAATGCGAATTATGTTTTGTCTTTTTATATGTTACGTTTTTGCGTCTATTACTGGTGAATCAATTTTGATGGACTTTGACGGAAATATTGTAAAACCAAAATCATAGGTGTGTATCTTTTTTTTGGTACCTCCCTGCTCTTGGAAACCCTTTACATACGGTAAAAAGACATCACGGGAAACCAGGATTTACATTCTCAATCAGAAGAACTTGTATTGAACGTAACTTTTTTTAATACAAATTGTACTTTCAAATATTTGGAACTTTTGGGAAGCAGTTCAATTACTTACGCAATTTGTTTAAAAAATAAAAAATGACCGCATATGTCTGTGTGTGTGTGTTTGTGTGCGCGTGTGTGTGTGTGATGTAGGTATGTGTGTGTTGCGTTAGTGCGTGTGTGTGTGTGTGCATCCGTATGTTGCAAAAAGGACACAGTTTGATATCATCATCTATATCCTATATGTATTAAAAAAAATATCTTCTAAACTACACTATGGATTTTGAAACGGTTTTCACTATAATTTAGAGCATGTATTCTGGAAGGTTAATTTATATACATACATAACATTACGCCAGTATTCTCCGAAGGGTAAGGCAGAGGTGGACCTACAGTACCTACACCCACATTTCGCCAGTTATGTTAAGTCCCACGTAATAGGGGGCGAGCCTATTGCCATCAACCGGCCACAAATCTAGACTCCGGGCTGCTACTGAGAAATTTCAGATGGAAAACTCGATAACACTTTGCCCGACCCGGGAATCGAACCCAGGACCTCATGCTTAGCAGTAGCGCTTGCAAGTACTAGACCAACGAGGCAATCGTTTATTTATACAACGTGAAGAATCACAGTTTTGCTATAACAAACGTTGTTCAGACCATGGTCTACTACCATTCTATAACAATCAATTAAAAAAAAAACGTCAATGGTATTTAAAAAAAAACACACAAAAAAGACTGATTTATTTATTAAAATTTCGGCCCGCATTGGCCGGACATCCTTGTTGTCCACGTGGACTCCTCATAACTCTTTTGAATGCCATATTGCTACCGCGATGAGTTCTTAGATGTTACGGTTAATGTTTGAACACGTTTGAGCAACTTAGGACTTATTTGAGAACGCCTAGTTTAGTTTGTTTTAATAACATATTGGATGCTATAGAATGATAGTAGACCAGGGTCTGAACAACGTTTGTTCTAGCAAAACTCACGTTGTATAATACATTAATATTGAACTTATATAAAGAAAATAAATTGTAGTAACTCGCGAAGCAGGGCCGGGTCGCTCGAAAAATAAAAAATCCAGTCGTACTTTCATCAGTTTTGTAAGGGATTATTATAAAATACACTTTCACTAGGTACAATGTATCTGAAAAATGGTTTCTTGAGCGGGGAAACCGCGACGAACCTACAACTACAATCATATAGAAAGTGCAAGTACTACAACGACTAACTTGTATTGTATGTGTAATGTTTAAAAATTGCTTTTGTAAGCAAATGGCTATTTTCACTGTATTGCCTTAGGCGAAGAGCAGAGAACAGTGGTCGACATATGAACTGTAGGTCGTCATATGAACTGTAGGTCGTCATATGAACTGTAGGTCGTCATATGAACTGTAGGTCGTCATATGAACTGTAGGTCGTCATATGAACTGTAGGTCGTCATATGAAAAGTAGCTTGTCTGCTGTGGCTCTAAGTCGAACTTACCTAACTTAGCCACAGTAGACAAGCTACTTTTAGCATCGCCGGTCGGCGATTTTGCGACTGTATCGATGCATTTAGCTTTTAAATTACTGGCTGGACGTACGACGCGGAGAGCTCAGTACAGAACACGCGGGCTAGCCCCTCAAGGCATATATCTGCGTCTTAATAAAACAAAAGTAGTGTTGAATTTTATGAACACAGTCGTGAAACTCGAAAAATCTTAGTCACGCAAAACTACAGTTTTCAAATAAATGCCACACTTTTCCACCACATTCATAACAGAATCAACCGTTGGTACGGAACATAACTCTAGCTAGCTTATCAAATACACTTGCTTGGTAGTCAGTTCCACCGCCGGTCGAATGTCGGACATCTGGCCAAGAAAAAGAAAGTATAAATTGCCATATTTTGTCAACAAGCGATGGTTACAGTTACGTCAGAAGAATTTGATTGTCCGTAAGTGGTACTGTTGGTTACTGGTAATAAGGTGAAGAAAGATAAAGTATTGGGGTATTATTTTATTATTGTTTTTATATAACTAGCGATCCGACCCTGTTTCGCACGGCTCTTACAACTTGATAAAACATTGAGATTTCTCTACAACGTTATTTTTTATTCATTACAAACCTCTTAAGGGGTCATTGTACTCATCATTATGAACAACTTTTACTATGGGACCAAAGCTGAAATCGCGAAAACAAAATCAGCTGCTCCATACATTTATGTTCGCAAATCTCGTCAAAATGTAGGGAACAGCTGTTTTTTTTTCCGTATTTTTTAGGTTTGTAATGAACAAAAAATAACGTTGTATATGTAAGTTTTATATTAATGTCTTATACACATCATTCGGAGCTTGTGGCTAAGTAATAACAGCCGCACTGGTCGATCCATCAGGTGAAACATCATTACATAGCGAGACTCTTCTATACCTCGGAAAGAACGTAAAGCCGTCATTCGTGGATGCAGCTGAATACCAGTATTTTACATGGAGCGACTGCCTATCTGACTTCCACAACCCAGTAACTGGGTAATACGATACCCCTTGGTAAGACTGGTGTCAGACTTTCGGGCTTCTGACGACTCGTAACGACTGTCAAAGATCCACAAATGACAGCCGGGACCAACGGCTTAACGTGCTTTCCGAGGCACGGAGGAGTCTCGGTATGTGAAGATGGTCACCCATCCACTGACCAACCCCGGCAAGCGTAGCTTAACCTGATGGATCGATCCGTACGGCTTGTTATTACTTAGCCACGAGCCCCTCTAATGAGAATGCTGTATTCGCTAACAAAAACCTAAAGGAGACCATTCACGTTTCATACAAAGTTGGGCCCAAAACCCAAAGTGCCGGCCAGCGAAAAAAAATGTGTTACCCTGGTCGCGGAAGTCCTCCTCATCATTTTTTACTATGGCGCCGAATCTCTACGATCATTCCGTCAGCTGTTTTTTAAAGTTGTAAAATCTAGTTACCTTTAAGGTTCCTATCGCCTCTGGGAGGAACATTTTAGGGACGGAGCCTGTTTCGCCGTACTTCTGTCTTCGGTACCAATCGTCGAGCGACCCCATACGGATCTGACACTTGACGAAACCAGGCAGCCGTTATAATCCGGATTTTTTTCAACTTGAGTGTAGCCTCTTTCACAAGGTGGTCTGCGCGTTCGTTGTCCTCCAGGCCTGCGTGAGCTTTTACCCAGAACAAGGAAACATCTTTGCTCTGGGGTAAAACCGCGCCCACGTAAGCTCTCTCCTCCGCCGCCAGGAAGTGGAGGGAACCTTGGTTCGCCGGACGTGGAGTTTTTGCAAACGCACACGCTCAATCTCTCTGCCCGCAAAGGCTGGCTGGGGTACTCTTTGCCTCATACAGAACGGCTGCTGCTTGTATTCGGAGGTCGTGTGGGAGGTTGGCAGTCAGCATCAGGGATGCATTTAGCGAAACAGTTCTGTAGGATTTGCAGAGCTTTTGGGCGAATACTCTTTGGACCGTATGACCGTGAACTAAGAAGATTATTGGAGAGCATTTTCTACACTCCAATCTTCTTAGTTGCCGGCTTGCCACTCATCACCATTCTGCGTCTAGCTCCAGCGCTGCCGTGTAAATGCTCCGTATGACCTCCAGATGCAGAACTCTCTGCCACATTCTACACACGTTAGTGGCGTGCATGTTGAATGTGAGCTGATGGTAGTATTTTTATTTCTTAAGACATGCCTATGTCGACCCCGCCCATGCTGATGAGTGAGACATCATACTTTAGCTTCCTAGTGACTACGATTGCACAGATTTGATGTGGTGCAAACTTCACCTTATTTTGGATGCCCCAATTCCGAATATACTCGAGGGCGGCCTTGGCTTGTCTTTGAACCTCCAGTGCTAGGTCATCGTCGAAGATCATGACCACAACGTGGGCGGAAGCCTGGTAGTGATCTCCCCGTTCTTCCGGCCCCTTTAGCAAAGGGTCCAGAAGTAAATTCCAGAGGATTAGATTCCCTTTATACCTGCACCATCCCATAATCCCGCCCCGTCCGCCGCGCTTGTTAGTCTAGGTTCTATGTTTTCTGGGGATTGGTTTCCGCACTTAGTCAAGTGGACCATTGTGCGTGGGCCTTGGCGGCCGTTTGATGGTTATTCCAACCAGCCCACCTCTCTCCAAAAGAGAATTAAATCTCCTGATTTGTTTGGAACATCTGTGAAGAATCTGGGTGACCCGAGGTAAATGCACGGGCGTCACTCAGATTCGAACAGAAACGAGGGTTTCTGTTCGAATCTGAGTGACGCCCGTGCATTCAAAGAGCACGTGCGCGACGATTTCCTCAGCCTCCATGCACGCCCTGCACAGAGGACTGTCCTTTATGCCTATGTGTGGAAGTGTTTGTTTAGCGAGCAGTGTCCCGTGATGGCCCCGTGACTAGGAGGCAGGCCGCTCCTGTCCAGGCGTGCTAAATGCCTGGTCAGCCTTCTTTCCAAGGATGGCATAGCTTCCTTTGACTGCCTGCAGCCCAGTGTCGAGGTCCACCAGTTTTCCACTTGTGTGTGGGTGAACTCCTGTAGCCACCTGTGTATTTGGTTGAAAGGGATGTGTACGATAGGCTCGGATCCTCAGACTGCCGTGCGGGATCCTCGTCTAGCAAGTTCGTCAGCTGCGTCGTTACCTAGCGATACGCTGTGTCCTTTTGTCCATTGTAGTGTCACCATGTTGCGGCTAGATACCATTATTTGTTCTAGTGCATTGTGACATTCTAGTCTTAGCTTCGAGGTAATATATTTTGTCCGTAAGGTTGCGCCGGTTAGTCTTTCAAGACATTAATTATTTTCAACTTCATAAATATGTTTTTTTTTGCGTTTCAAGACATTAATTTTTTTTAACTTCATAAATGACTACAAACCACTGCAAATATTCCCTGATATTTCGAGGTTACCTTTAGAATAAGTTTATTTCATTTATTTTTCATTACATAGCCGTTACTTTTATATATTAATAAAATGTAGGTACGTACAATAGACTTAAGAAAACAGCTGATAGATCGGTTCGTAGAGATTTGATGCCGCCGTAGTGAAAAATGCTTAGGTTGACTGCCCCGACTAAGGTTATACTTACACTTAGACGAGATAATATTGCAAGGTAACTAGATTTTTCAACTTTAAAAAACAGCTAAAGGAATGATTGTAGAGATTCGGTGCCATAGTAAAAAATGATAAGGAGGATGTTACCGACCAGGGCAACACAATTTTTTTCGCTGGCCGGCACTTTTGGTTTTGGGCCCAATATGAATGGTCTCTATAATGAGACCCCCGCGAGGGCTCCCGGCATCCCATATGCGACTAGGTGAACCCTTCACGAGTGCTCGGCACTGAACGTGAGTGCATATTTTTTTTTTCCGGTTTCGTGACCGCATATAGTGTGCGATGTCCCTTAGTTGCATTTAGCAAGTGAAGTGATCACATAAATATATACTCGCTCTTTATCTGTATGCATTCCGCAGTATGAGAAGAACGGTATTATTATTAATTTCTATCGGTATTAGATTCAATGTTATTTTTCGTTTTGTTCGTAAAAAATAGAAAGTGCAGTGGCAAATTGTAAATGACACAGAATGACGTTTGGTTTGTTTATGTCCGTTCATCACACTCACAACAGTTTTACCTCTTAGGTATGCCGTTTACTATAGAAACTAGAAAGTTAAAAATACAGTTCTAAGAAAGGAAAGATTGAACTAACCAGGTTAAAACAGCACCAGGACTGTTTTTTTAAAACTTATTTTGGAATTTATTATCATTAAAGACAAGCAGTGTCCCGCGGTTTCACCCGCATAAGTCTCGATCCCGTGGGAATATCGGAAAAAAATTATCCTATGTGTTAATCCAGCTTATAAACTATCTGTTTTCCAAATTTCATCCAAATCCGTTCAGTAGTTTTTGCGTGAAAGAGTGAGAAACATCCATCCATTCTCGCAAACTTTTGCGTTTATAATTTTAATAGGATTATTAAAAAAAAATATATATATATATAGTTAAATAAATAATGATATAAGTAACTAAATGCAAGTGTATTCAATATGAAATCTTGTCAAAAAGAATTAACAGGTAACAAAAATACAAATACATTTATTATGTGTACATTCAATTAAAATAATAATTCACAATTTGCTGCAAGCAAGAGTTATATCGATTTTACCGAGATATTAAAGATGCAAAATGAATTATTAATTTTTATTAACCTTTTACAACTGGTGCTACCAACCTGTTTATAGTTTAATCATAAAAAACGGAAGTAATTAATTACTTTCACTTTTTATAATCAAAGACGATATTCATTGTATGTTTACGTCATAATCTCATAATAAACCATTGGATTATGAATCGATTATGTCATCTCGATTAGGAACTAAATCGATTCAATATTCATTAATTTATTATTTGCATGATTTATTTTTAATCTTATTAGCGTTAACATATTTTATTTCTTAAAATTTATTCGCATATAATCGAAAATTCTTTGTTGGATAACATTGTGTTTCACGTACTGATATGACATATAATTTATTATGCTTTCTCTAAATCAACAAATTTAAAAAAAAAATATATAAATGCCTTTGCTGTCGCGCAGTCAGGTAAAAATAAACATCAACTCATTACAAAATAACATCAGTTGCATGAAATTCTTTTCGCTCTTGAAATCATCACGACACATCGCATCACCTTACTTAATAATTTCGTTCGTTAAAATTAAAACAATACATTTTCACTGCTACAACACTATTAAATGATTTATCATCAACTGTGATCGCTATCCGGAACAGTGTTCTATTAAGTATCGTGATGTGAATTGACTTGGATAGCGATTATGATTTTCACTCGATATTTTGAGCGTGTTGTGAAAAACTTAACACGAATAAAAAAGCAAGCAAATTATAGATGTTCAGGATTATTAAAAGTAGCATTTAAAACTATCATGCTAACGTTTTCTTTAGAATTGGAAATAAAAATAATAAAATACGTACGAATGTGTGTTAAACAAAGACGTGCTATTATTCTTATTAATTACTAAAATGCATGTTTACACTACATTAAAATTAGAAGCTAAGTGAGTGGAAAATTATAATTGTTCTTTGTTACTTTTATTTAATTTAACAATGTTATCGAATTTATCAGCTTGGACACTTTGGACAGTTTGTTTGCGTTCACTGTTGTGAACGCACACGAACGCAGTTTTTTTCAGTAACGATTAAGTAAGAAAGTAATCGGGTAATGATTACTTTCTTACTTAATCGTTAATGAAAAAAACTACGTTCGTGTGGTTTAACAACAGTGGTGGTTATGGTCTAATGACAAAATAGCTGAAATAGGATGGTTTTGAATTAAGTAAAATGAAACAAAAGAAACAACAATCAATTTATTTACAAGGCAGATGTGAGGGGAAACTTCGGAATGACGCCCTAGAAGGACATAAATAGTTTGGAAAATCCAAAAGTGCACGCCTCATCACATACATACATACATACATAGCCTATTAATGTTCCCACTGCTGAGACACAGGCCTCCTCTCTATGAGAGGGAGTGGGCCGTAATCCACCACACGGGCCCAGTGCGGGTTGGTAGATGTCACATGTCTTCGAATTTTTGGTTCCAAGACATGCCGGTTTCTTCACGATGTTTTCCTTCACCGTTTTGAGAGCAGTGGTGATGAAATTATTTACACAAAGTAAAGCGCCTGCTGGGGTTCGAACCCACGACCTACAACTCGTAAGTAGGTCGTGGGTTCGAACTCTCGCCTCATCACACTCGTTCATAAACGAAAAACAAATTCAAAACATAGTTTCTAACAAAAATGAACAATTTATCACTTTTCATGAAGTATGTTTTGACTGCTTCTTTACCAGCATCTATATGGGTAAAATTTCTAACCTCGCAACCCTTACGTAATGTCAAAGAGTATTTATTTAGTTATTTACTTTGTGGGTTGCTAGGCAACGGAACTTCAGACCAAGGTTGGGAATATTTTTATATAGAAATTATATTTTAGGTAGTATTTTATTAATTATAATTAAACTACTTTGAATAAAATAGCCATTTTCAATAGGGTTCCTTCTATGGCTGAAACGAATGTATAAAAAAAAAATTGACTCAATTAATTGATTTTATCGCAAGCTACAATGTTTTCAGGTTTCATAAATTGACGGACAGGATTTTTTTTTCAACTATTTTGATGTTTTTTTAATTTCTGCTGCATTAAATCAATTGTTAAAAAGTACAGTATTAATCTCCGTTTAATCATCTATACAATGGTATATAAATGAAGTAGGTTCTGTGCACTAGTAGGAGTGTAACAATAAAAACAGTTGCAGAAATGGGGCAAAAATTTTTTTTCGATCGTAGAGCACACTCTAATGCTTCGCATTATGAGCCGTGCAATAGTGACCTTATTGGTGATGTTCTTCAGAAAAGTCAGGTGCGTAGTACTCTCAACCGTCGTGCGTGTATGAGCACACATATGAATGTATTCGATGCAAGAGGAGTATGTAAGTATCGTAGAAGGTGGCGTTCTGTAGTTTCTGCCTACTCATGAGAAGAAGGCATGAGTTTATGTTTGTATGTCTATGTAAAACTTAAAAAAGATGTGTACCTAATGCTGGAATGATAGCCATTACGTTTTTAATAACAATAGCCACCGGTCTTTATTGTAACACAGAACAGGAGGCAGAAAAAATCGTTCAAAGCGTAAAGAATTCATTACAAATCTCAATTGGCACCGATATTAATTTGTACAAAGCGAAAGTATTTTTTGTATGTATTGTTTTGACGAATGATTCGTATTGTTTTGCAATAGCCATGATGATAATTGATGTCCGTTATTTGGAGCGATTTATTTACTAAAGAATAAATTTTTTATCGACATCTGCATAAATTAACTAAATGTTATCTATTAAAATATGTTTTGTATTACTTTATTTTTAATTATTTCACAATTATTGTGCCTTGCAGTTTACCAACAAAACCTTCCAAACCTTGCACTTATCTGAAAAAGAACGACCAATGACACCGACGACCGATCATAATATTAATTTGGTTACATCATGTCATGAGCTTTTTAACTTACTATTCTGTTTTGCTTCGATATAAATATACATACATACATACATACGCACACACATACACCTAAAATCAAAATTCACTTCACTTACTTCAGGGAGTAGACAGAAATTAGAGAACGCCACTTGATACGATCCTTACATAGATATACTCCTTTTGCTTCATTCAGTCCAATACAATAACATTACCATATTTAAATTTCTTCAAGTAAAAAAGCCCCTACAAAATTGCTGACTCATTCGTTTCTCCTTATCCTGGATAAATCCAATCCAAATCGATGTAAACTTCAATCGACTTGAACCATAATCGATTCTAGACTTGTACATGCAAATCTGTCAATCGATCTGGTTATCAGTTGTCTAGATTTACCGTATCATTTACTTACGTGAAGACATGTGCGCGTGAGTTGTGTACAGACTGCTATTTAAAGTGCACTGACTTTTGTTTCTTTCTTTAGACTTTGTAAATGCAAGGTCAAGGTATGCATGTGTAAGTCTTTAACAATAGGTTTGTTGAAGGCCGTGCTGAGAGAGGTTTTATTCAGACGTTTGTCATTTCTTATGCTTAGCTTTCTGTAGATTATAGACTACGAGTAGTAAGAAGACGGTATGAACTACATTAACTTTAGGCTTTTTAAAAATTGATGATTATTTTCATTGGGTTTTTACTGTATTCTTGCCTCAGATTTTCATTCAGTTTAGGATTTTAATTATCATCTATCGAGGTCTGGTCAGTTTTTTGCAACATTTGATTACAAGTAGTACTTGTATTTGTGTACCTCCTTTCGCCTTCACATTGTCTTCAATTTTACTTTAATTCAAGCAAAACATATTACGATAATCACGTCCACGTTCCAACTAAGGCCTCAGGCTCTCTACAAAGGGTAAACCAATCCTTAACACTGTCGCTGTCAGTATTCAGTTCCTTGATGACAGTAGTACTTCCAATATGATTGGCTCGAGCCAATTATGTTTAAACTTTCTCTAAATACAATATAATATTTTTGTTTTTAATATTAGCTACTATAGCTTTCGCCCACGGTATCACCCGCGTGGAAGTCGGAAATTATCTCACGAGAACGTACTACCAGTATTAAAAGAATCCTATGTATTTATCCAGGTTATAAACTATTTGTGTGCCAAATTTCATACAAATCCGTTCAGCCGTTTTAGCGTGATTGAGTATAAGTTATGTTTATGTTTGCCTCATACCTCATACAAGACCCCTTGGTGCCTTGGAATGCACATCTAGCCGATGGTCCCGGCTGTTGTTGTTACTGGTAATCAGAAGCCCGAAAAACTTTCAACCAATCTTACTAAGGGGTAGAAATGTTACCCTATAACGGGGTTTTGGAGGTCAGATAGGTATACAGGATGAAATTAAACTCCTGCGACAACTCTTAAGGGGTCATTGTACTCATCATTATGAACAACTTTCACTATGGGACCAACCCTGAAATCGCGAAAAAAAAAACAGCTGTTCGCTACATTTTGACGAGCTATGCGAACATAAATGTAGGGAACAGCTGTTTTTTTTTCGCGATCTAAGAAAAGTGTCAACAAAGATTTCGTAAAAATAGAAGTGTTCACGGTTTATGTAGTATGACGAATAGTTTTTACCAATTCTTTGTTTGCAAAACAGTATTGTAAATGTTTCGATGATTCGTCTGTGAATAATCGATGTTTTATGCTCATCGTCTGTTTAACATTACTCTCTATTTTTGTTCTGAAATTACTGAAGAATGTTGTAATGAAAAGGAAAAAACATCTAAGTTCACTCTCCGATGAACCATTTCTTTAATGAAACTATTTGAAATCAAACTTTTAATAATACTTCTATCTAACTTTTAAAACTCAAACAAACTTTTATAACTTTTAATTAAATCTTTGTAGGTAGGTTTATTTTTCTGATACGTATCAGTTTTCCTCTCGGTTTCCTGCAATCTGTGGGAGTGATTTCTTGAAAGGGGACGGAAGTGTGTAACAGGAAGCCGGGAAGCGCGCGCAATTTGATTTCACCAATAAGCGCGCGCGGTTCTAGAGTAAGCCGTCAGATAGTACCATCCCAGATGTCAGAATCTCGCGTTTTTTTTTAAATTATTCAAGCAATCTACCTAATTATACTGAATTTGCTAAATGTTTAATTATTTGATAAGTACACAATATGAATATGAGAGTAGTGGTGGCCCAGTGGGAACGGCCCTGACTTACGAGTTGTAGGTCGTGGGCTCGAACCCAAGCAGGCGTTTTACTTTGTGTAAATAATTTCATCACCACTGCTCTCAAAATGGTGAAGGAAAACATCGTGAGGAAACCGGCATGTCTTAGAACCAAAAAATTCGAAGACATGTGACATCTACCAACCCGCACTGGGCCCGCGTGGTAGATTACAGCCCACTCCCTCTCACAGAGTGGAGGCCTGTGTCCCAGCAGTGGGAACATTAATAGGCTGATGATGATGATGATGATGACACAATATATGTATATCTTTTGAGATAGATACGCCAAATAAAGATAGATACGTGGCTCTATGGATATTACTTAGTATGATGAGCTATGCGTAATCGTAATCGAGAACCACCTAATATTTAAGAGATCGTTATTTAAGACCTCGTTATTTACATGAAAATAAAACCTTTCCAATTGCATAAAATTAAACAGTTTTCCTTAATTAAAAAGACGTTCATAACACTCAATCCCCTCATTATATGGAAAATCATTCAACATGGATAGGTATTACGAAAGTATAAGTAGTAAAATATTCAGTCTCATTCGTGGGAGCTACCATATTAGAAAATTTGATTACGGCTCAATTTCCTGTTACAAAAAAAAAAAAACTAATCTGCTACTTATAACCGCAAATGATTTGCTAAATTCAACCGTAACACTTTAATGATAAGGTATAATGATGATGGGGGACACATTATAGAAAAGACACGATGTTTTATTGGAATAACTATCGCACATTAGTATAAAATTACTCCACATTTGCGAGTATATTATGTAAGATGTTGCGTCAAGTTTGCATTGAAAAATGTCTTCGTCAGAACTATTGATTGTAAATATTACTTTAGTAGGTTTGTTATGTATACTTACGTGACTTGTCAAGGGTGTAACTTGTAGGTTATTGGTATATTTTCATTAGTGGAAACGCAGTTGCACGAGCGGATAATTGTCGATAAGCAATTTGGTAGTCAATTGCATTTTCAGTTTATCACGTTTTATTTGCAACCTTTTACAAACAAGCAGCAACACTAAATCTGATTATATTACTTGTGATGAAGACTATTCATTTTCCCCAGTATACTAACATAAACGTTCTCCTTTTTACAGATGTAAATAAACAACGCGCAAGAAGAAACAGGCCACCTGAGCGGATTATTGACCCAGTCACGAACGGTCACCGGAACCATTATGCCTTATACATCCAACACTATCTGAACGGACCTGACCAGCATTGCGAACGGGAAGCACCGTTAATTATGCCAATTTGTTAGCAACCACAATGATGGAAGAAGTAACGCCACGCCCCAGTGTCGAATACATCCCACCTTTACCCCCAAAGGTGAAGCAAAGAGGATCGACCACTTATACACAAATAACTAGTGACGAAGTCACTATGAACACAAACGGGTTCACTGCTACCGACGTCCGGATGGACTCGCTAAGTTCGATGCACTCACTCGTCCTTAATTCTAAGACACCATCTGCAACGGTATTCGTAGCGGCGACCCAGTCAGATCGACCCGCGAGTACGCCTAGCACGGACGCTCTCAACGGGCCACACGTGGTCACTATCAGAATAAACACCGACGCAGACAAACCGAAAGCACCAAAAATATCCAGTGTACACCTCAAGAGCGACGTCGACTTTGAAACCTTCAAGATCAACGACGTGTGCAAGAAAAATAACAGCTTAGTCAGAATCAATGTTGATGAAAACAGACCGAAAATTCTAGAAAACGAAGATCATCTGAAGACCGACAAAGCGCCATACATTTATTGCAATTCCTTCGTGAGTTCTATGACAAATATGGTTATGTCAAGCGGTCAGTGCTCCCCTAGTGATACCCTGGATTCCGGGACATGCAGCGATCTTGACGGCACTCCTCCACCTCTACCAAAAAAGAAGACCACAAAAACTAGTTCAATAAAGAAAGCCGTATCTGTAACGCTAATCAGCTCGAGAAACGGGAGCAGCCAAAGCGAAGTGGATTTTGAAGACAACGACTCGAATATATCATGCGATTCTCTGAATAGTAGCGAGCTGAACGTAAGCGTACACGCCGATGAAAGTCATAGCGAATATAGTAAAAAAGAAAAGAAACAGAGTGCGGAATCACCCGACGCGCCGGAGACGTTCGCCAAAGTGAACAATAAAGACAGTAGCTTTCTACCGCTGGGTCTGCTGCAAGACATAAGAGACCGTTCAGCGAAACTAAATACGGTCGAAACTGAAAGCGAGGCGAACCCCGAGCCACACGAGGAAGCGAACCAGAATATTAATGAGGATGTTAATATTTCAAAAGAAAGCGCACAACTCACATCGTTCCGTCTAGTTTCTCAGTTTAATAGCGAGTGCAAGAACACGACGGAGTCGCTACCCGCGAACTTGTGCTCCAAAACGCCACTGATTAGCGAGAGCACTTACGAGGAGCGAAAGCAACAGGACAAGATGAAACAAGAACAAATGTTCTACAGCAGTCATTACTTTGATACGGACAAATTTTACGATTTCCATTTGAACGAAAAACAATTTGATGATGTGAAAAGTGTTAGTGTTGGTGCTAAAAGTGAGTGTGAAGTGTCTGAAGTGGAATACTTCGCCGGTGTGAAGGATTATAAAAACGAGGAGATGCCGTCGACGATAAAAAGTTCGAAAGGAACAATACGGGGCGTGAAGAACCGCGTACGGGCGGGCATAGCGACATTTTTGCAAATTCAGAACACGACAAAGGTAATTTTTTGTGATTGTTTTACTTTTTTAATTTTAGCTCGCTCGGTTTTTTATGTCGACTACCTCGTTATACACGTACTGATTTTAGAGGTCACAACTAAATGCATTCGAAAGTATTACACGCAAGCACGTATTCTAGTTTATTAAAATTCTTATTTTTAAATGGCGTTCGTGAAAATGTTCGATATTGAGCCTTCATGGTAGATTGTCGTGAACAATGGAAGGGTGAAGGAACAAAATGGATAAACAATTGGCAGGTTTAATTAACATTGAGAATTATGAACGGACGTTGCCGTGTCTTGGTCTAAAGGCTTTTGAACGACAACAATTGTCATTGTGAAGACATCGTGTGGTGTAATTGTTGGAAAACGTGTTGTGATAGCTCATATCTAATTTGTAAACAATCAAGCTTTTTCTTTTGGATTTACCGTTCAACGTTTCATAATAGTCTGGATATTATGGGCTTCGAAGTGATTTGTTGATGGTTTTCCGTCAAATTACTTGATACACAATATGGCTACACATCCACTGCTAAACTATCAATTTGGATTAAACCATGCAGTTTAATTAATATAATATATAATCACAAAATAAGATGATTTTGATACTAAATAAGTTGGGAATAACCAGAAAGTTGTATACGGTAGGAGGACTTTAGTTTCACTTTCACCAATCGTAAAAGTGACCTAGGGTAAAGGTTGGGTACTGTTCAAGCAACTTACCATAGACAACTTATATATACCAGTTACTTCAACTTAACTTATCAAAACAACATATTATAACACAGTAGAGCTTAATTCTTTGCATAATTAATGGAAGCACTACTTAAATTTTAATTTAAACTTACCTAGCTGTGAAACACTTTATATTATGCAATTATAATGTACTACATTAACAAACTGAAGCCTTAGGTCTATAATTACCACTGGTGCGAAGAACGCGATAGAATTAATCCTGTTTGGCATACCTACTAACACTCTACGTCTTTTAACACGTTTTTTCCTACAAATCTGTATCAATTATCATCTCAACTGGTTTCCACGTCTATAATTGCCTCCAGACCATCTTCCGCTTTTCTATCAGTTTTAATTATGGTAAAATTGTCGTTTCCTACAGCTGGGGTCTCACGTCTGGCACTAAGTGTGTCGGAAGTGTGACTTCTAGTTTTCTAAGCGATTCAATTGAACGGGTAGAAAGTTAGGAAAAATTGTTTATGACGATAACTGGAGCAATTGTTAGTAAAGTGTGATTGTTATTGGTTGATGTGTATGTTGATGATGTTGTAGATAAGGATGATTTTGATCATGAGGTATATTTAAGAATGAAAGAAAGGGAATGAGGAAAATTGGTATTAATTGTTGCTATTGCAAATCAATATCATAGTCCATGCTATTAAAATGTTTTGAATATAAGATCAACATAATCAGCTTTCTGAAAAACCAATACGTTTTATCATTGTATTTCTCTGAAATTATAAGAACAATTACAACCTATTTGCACAATAGCGATTAGTTCAGGCATGAGTGGAAAAAATCGTACAAAAACAAATTCCTCAAATTAATTTATTTTCATACCACATTCGCTTCGCTTTTTATCAGCATGACTAATTAATAATACCGTGAAAATAGAAAAAAAATACATATAAAAACACTCAATAATCTTTCAGGTTGTTTTGTCGATAACTATCGCAAAAATTATTCAGCCGTAAAGGCTACTTGCTTTATTAACGTCTAGTTTGTTAGTGTTTTATTTCTAGTTACTGTAGAAAAAGATTGATTTATGAATCAAAACAGGTTACCTATAATAAAAAATATAACACTATTTTGACTAAGAAAATTGAACAAAAGTAAAAAGAAATACGAAAAAGAAAAGTTTATATACCTAATGATCATAGGTTTGTAAATGAAATCACCGATAAATGGTGGTAAGATAATATTTCATTTGATTGATTTAAATGCAATAACGAAACAAGTATAGCCGCAATTGATCGTGGTTAGCCACAAGCGGTATTTTATGCAAGAATTTAATCAATGTTATTACCAGTTGACGTTCTTGCCCAGTTACATCCCTATTCCAAGGTTTGCAATAGATCTTTGCTTGCTTTTATATCCTCGTAATCGGTAACTGTGATTTTTTTAATCTTCTTTGCTTCGTATATCTTGGACTGTTTTTGTGGTTATCAAAATGTCTTATTAAAAACAGGCATCTCGTCGATCTGCCCTACTTCTGCGTCTTCCCCAAAAAGTTATTCATCATCATAAACATCTAATTCTACATCGACCTACTTTTCAAACAGTAGTCTTACTAATTCTATAAACTTAAACGGTTATAGCCTGTTGGATTTCTTGTAATTGCAGTTCGACTTTTACCTGCACCGACTCATAGACGCAAATTGCAAGTCTTGTACCTTTCATTCATAGAACGTTGCAAATTATCCGTGCCACATTCAACCTAGATTTGACCTCTATAATCTAAAACTCTAGACAACTGGACAATGTAATATTACTTTTCTTGGTAGTAATTCAATTATTCATTTCTTCAAATTCAGTGACACTGTCCTAGATTTTTGGCATGTGATGATTAGGTCTATTATTAGCTTCTAGAACGAACTTTTAAATTTCAAAATGCTAACGTATTTTTCTGAGTTTATCTTGAACTGTACTGACATCGGTGTAGGAAAAACATCGTGAGGAAACCTATAGTTATACATAGTAATTAATATACACGGTCTGAAATCGCCAATCGTCTTGAGCAAGCGTGGTGATCAATGCTCGTATATTCTCTATATCGAAAAGGAAATTGCCCTGCATGGAGGCAATAATAGGTTGGTATTATTATTACGTATTTACATTAGGTTTTCGGAATATTATGTTTGTGCCTTTGAGTCTTACAAATTGAACGCTTCCGTCTTCAATTTCATTGGAATAAATAGGCTGCTACCGATTATACTCTTGGTTTACAAAAAAACTAGTATCCCATACGATTAACGATACAATCAACACCGTGTATAATTTTATAATCACACAAAAGAAATTCGGTGTAGATACGACCTTTATGCAATTCAAAATACTGAACCAACATACACACATATTTATAGTTAAAACTTCCTCATACCGCCTTCCGTGTGTTACAGATTTTAGCCTTGGCTTTACTTACATTCACTGCTCGCTTCATTAAACTAGTTATTATTAACTGTTTGTTTTTAAATTGTTCAGTAATTAGATGTAATAAGTTTAAAAATGATTGTATTCACGATTCTTTAGGAGCAATAAAAATTGGATTAGATGTATTATTAGTTAAAACTAATGTTCCTTCTGCCCTTGCCAATTTGGTTGACTTAATGTACTATAATTTGGAGTTTTCAATGTTAGCTCATGGTTTATATTATGAGCCTAATCCTAAACAGGTTTAGTAAGAGTCCTTGAGGTTGAGTCGTAAACATCATAAAAATAGATGCTCCATTAACAGATTTGGAAATAAAAACGTCTTAAAACTCTTGATGAAGAATTATTCATTATACTTACGACAATGGATATACAATAGACAAAGTTGCTTCTTCGAAATTATGAATACGATTTTAAAATACTGCAGCAATGATGAAGAAATTAGAAGATACTTTGGCTAAACTTCTTTATGGTACCTATAATACTCGTAAGGAAAATAAGACTGAAGTGGCTGCAATATTATCGACGTAAGATTACCTAGTTTGAAGTGACAAGTTACTTTACCACCTACATGTTTCTTCAGTGACCTAGATCTCTATTAATTGACACTTGTCATTTGCGCCACAAGACGAATGAATCTTCGCTTTTATTTAATGCATTTCGTATGTTTGTATTGCAAACCAAACTGCACCGTTGGTCTCATGGGCGAATGCTCTACTGCTGAGCGTGGGGAGAACTCCACGCTCAGCTCAGGGCAAAATCCGCAGGCACACGCAATCTGTTCGATTTATGCCCTAAGTGTGACTCCGAATTTTTTATTTGTCTGTCAGTGACGTCTTGTTTACCTTTTTAGCTGTCGTTTTTGTCGTAGTTGGGTTTTAGTTTTTATAATTAATTTGCAAATTATTTTTGACTCTTTGAATTCTGATTCATATCGCAATAGTTACCCTAAGTTATATTACAGCTCTAATATTGTTTGATTTACGTATTTTTTTAGAAATCCGGTTTCCGTAGTGTTGAGCTGTGAATGTGGAAGTAGACGATGCTTTCATTTATAATAGTCCACTTCCATAGCCGTATTGCATCCAATATGCCAGTACCTACCAGACAATAGCGCCACCGGTCAATCATGTGACCTCCACCTCAGTATAAAGTCATTTAATAAAAACCAAAGTATCTACGACAAAAGTCAACTAAAAACGGAAAAACAAGACATCACAGTAAGAAAAATTAAAAATCTGGCAGTTTTTTTTGTTCATGTCTTTAGGTCCTCTAGGGAGCGCCATAATAATTAATGTGACGTCATATAGCCTATAACTAGCGGTCGATCGACGCTCAAGACGCTTCCAACGATACCTCATTTGTCAAATTATGATGAGAAGTTTAGAAGTTATGAGGGAACAGATGAACATACATACGTACTTGTCAAAATCATAACCCTCCTTTTTGCTTCACCGTAGTCGGGTAATAAAAATAAGCATCCTGTTTAATCACACATCCACCTGCATTCCTTGATAATGTCTTTGTCCAGCAGCCTTGACTTTTTGTTCGGACTTTCGAGCGAGAACAAAAATTGTATTTGCATGTTCTGTAGGTAAGATTGTTTCACGTTCTCTTGTGTTGTATTATGTCTTTAGTTAATTACAAAATGCCAACGATAAGTTGTGCTGCTAGGGAGTTTATTGCGCCACTTCTTTTTCTTTGCTCTTCTTTCACTTCTTTTGCTTTGCGAAGGAAGTGGTGAAGGGTGGGCGTTTTAGGGGGACTGTCTTAGGTAATTTTGACGTTCGATAAGTGTTGATTCTCAGCCTAGTTTGAATAAATGACTTTAAATTTAGTTTATTTTGAAGTTTTGCAAAAATATATGACAACGAATAAAACACTGTGCAACTATGACAAATTGACTCAATACCATGTTACGTAGTACATAATATAAAACCAGCTAACTCTAATCACAGACCACATACATTTATTATATACACAAAAGCACAGTACACACAAGAAAGTGATATCTACCCGCTGAAGCGGCACACAATCCTCCTGTTCTACAAATAGACCATATCAAAAACATTGATAGTTTTAATTCAATAATTTTAGCTCAGCATACCTACCTCATTATGATAAATGAGGTGTGCAGTGTGCACGTTTTTTAACGAGAATAAAGCTTCTTTGCCGTACTATGTTAGCATGTTGGTATCCACTGTAGAGATAAGACAGCAGTAGATCAATATTTGAACGAAGGCCAATAATTCTCGTAATTAAATGCGTTCCAAATTTAGTCTCCCTCAGCGACAAACAATGTCAAAAACTTGTCAAAAATGTAGGGAAGTTAGAGGAAAGGACAGAACGAGAACGTTCTTAAAAATAAGCGAATTATTTGGTATTCGTCCATCTGGTATTCAAATCACAATTTTTTTTGGCTTGGGCTCATTGGATCGGATATACTCGGCTCGGTATATCCGATCGGAGTCGTAAGTTATAGATTCTATTAGACTTTCAAATCCTTTCTGACATTTAGCTTGACCGAGTTCCAAAAATTTATGATTTAATTAATTCAAGTTGGTATTAATAGACGCAGGTAGAACAATCAACGAAGACTCACTCATCTCTATTCACAATCGCAATAAACAATACCCTCATTCAATGAATTAGTTTTCGTGAGTCAATCATTAGCTTTACCAATCACTTCCATACATTTGAACAATCAAAACATACAACGAAACGATGCGATGATTGGTAAAACCAACTTAATAGAGACGGTATAAATTACATAATTAAATGAATATTGACACTTGATTACATGAATTTGACATCAATTACTAAACAAATGACAATCACGACTCTTGCTGTCGCATAGCTGTTGCAAATCACGAGTGTGCGTTATGAGACTTTATATCGTTACAACAGGGTTTAAACTTCAATGATTAACTATTATTGTGAATAAATATACCTACCTATTGTTGTGTAATAATTCGTAGATTGTGATAAATGACATCTGCCTACTTAACAACGGTGTTAAGTCAATATGTAGAAAGATGTAAGTGCCTACAAAACCTATCCTTAACAAAATATTTAAGTAATGAAGTGATTATATAAAAGGCTCTATATCTATTTAAGAATTTTACTGTAGGTATTGACTTTCGTTTTGGCCGGATCTGGGAGCGGCCTTAACACGCCCTATTGGGTAAACCCGACAATTTCACACGAAAAGTTACAAGATCTGTGACAAGACGAATCTTCTTGTAAGCTCTTAAACACAAAACAGTTAAATAAACATACTAAACCGTACCACCATTCAAATATTGATCATGCCATTTCAGACCAAAGACCTCTTCTCTTTAAGAGAAGAAATTCAGATCGATCAAACTCATTTTTCTTCACCGCAACTCGCAAGTCAGTAGTGTCTAAAAATCACTTAGCCAAGCCGAAGCCAAGTTTCAAACCCACAAAATATAAATACCAAACATTAAATAATTAAACTTATACTACTGTTTAATATTTACTCGGCGCCTGCACAGCGTATAATCTAATTACATACGCGCGCTTGCTTGTTCTTACACACGGCATAGGAAGAATTGATTACACGGTTGTGAACGCTTCCTGTGAGTTGCGACCGATCGTGATCTCGGTCGCAACTGGTTGCTGTCGCGACTAATCGATCTATCGATTGCGATTAGATAGATGATTTGTGAAGATTTGTAGTTATGTAGGTAATACTAGTATGTTGTTAGGAGTGTTTCTTAATTTGAAGATTGTTTTTCACCTTATATCGCGACACGCACCGAGTGCAACGACCTATGACACAACATGGCAGGCGCGGCCCTTGCGCACATATTATTCTCGAGGATCCAGCGTGCAGCGTCCCGCTCTTCCACCCCCTCAGAAAAACAGCACTGCAGTGCGTATTTTCGTCTTTTATCTTTTTTTTTTAAATAAAGTTTTTTTTTTTAACCTCCAATTACTCAAAAGCGTGGAAATTGAAGGGGCTTCTTTTTGAGCTTTTCATACATTTGCAATAAAATTAATTGTGGTCTAAGTTAAAAGAAGCTAGTTTCTGAAGCAAATATCGGATATTTTTAGTTTATCAAAGTTAGTCGTTTTATAAACATTGGATATAAGCAATTTTAGGATAAACCCGTCTAATGTTAAATTCGTATCAGTAACATCATTATAGCCGATAAATAACTTTCTCAGATGAACAGACAAACGAGATTCAACCAATATTCATGATTTACTTTCACCGAATAAATGTATAATGTGGAATATTTCTAACTCTTAGTGAAGACTTTAAAGTAGGTTTGTGGAATGGACAGGTTTTCAACTGTTTTATGATCAAAACTATTGGTTGCTGCGGTTTAGAGATTCTTGGAGATTAGGGTTGTCGAGAAACATAGAAAATAATAGAAAATAAAGTATGAAAATTTTTAATCTTATTAAATTAAAATGGTCAAAAAATCAGACCGCCTAATAAAGTTTTCAGGTTAAATTTCATTATTAACCGCATCTGTGGTCTAAGACCACCGGTAGCAGACCCAGAGGTTTAGTGTGTTTGGTGATAGGGCTTGTTCTAAGTCTGGCTGGCTAGCTACCACCATCAATATCTAAGTCTGTCGCCTTAGTCACAATGTTAACAGCATTGTTGTGTTTCGGCAGTTAGAGGTAAGATAGCCAGTTCGTCTGTGGTTGAGGATTCCGGGTGAAGCTTGCTTCCTCTTCGGCCTGATCATCACTTACCATCAGGTGAGATACAGGCCAAGAGCTTACACATTATGGGTTTAAAAAAATAAGATGGAAATATAGGTATATAAAATAAATGGTATCTATATTTTTTGCATATATAATGTTTTGTACCTCGGTTATAACTTTAGGCTAAAGACGTTTTGAGGAGTGGCTTGAGAGGCGCCACGGCGTCCTCACCTTCCGCCTGACGCAGGTCCTCACCGGACACGGTTGTTTCGGGAGGTACCTGTTTCGCATAAGGCGGGAGGAAACGCCCGGGTGTCACCATAGTGTGGATCGTCCGGAGGACACGGTGGAGCATACGGTGGAGGTTTGCCCGGCTTGGGTGGACCACCGCCGTGTCCTCGTGGAGGCGATCGGCGGCAGTGACCTCTCGCGTCCGGCCCTGGTCCAGGCCATGGTGCGGAGCGAGAGGGCATGGCAAGCCGTCACCTCCTTCTGCGAAGCAGTAATGCTCGCGAAGGAGGAGGCGGAGCGCGCGAGGGAGTGGCAGAGGCCGCGCCCTACCAGCCCTAGCCGCCGCCGCCGTAGGAGACTTCCCGGGCGTCGGGAATTGATAGCCGATTTCCGGCCACCGTAGGCACGGGCCTGCGGACGGAGAGCAGAGGGCAGCTCGCCGTCCGATAAGGACCAGGCCCGGGTCGACGGCGCGTCGTGTTCCACGCGCGCCTCAAAGAGATGTCAGCAAAACTGACGGGGTCCGTTAGGGCCGATGCCTGCCGGGGTTGCGGGTAGTCCCAAGGGGAAACCGCGGCCCCTGGCATGGCAAGGGAAGGAACACGGGTGGGTTTTAGTCAGTAAAAGTCTGACACGCCCTTCCGCTCCGCCCAGAGCGGGAGAAGTCATTGGATGATTTCCCACCCAAAAAAAAGGCTAAAGACGTTAAAGTTAAAAATTACGTTAAATTCGGAACGTCTATGTGGAACATTTGTATGTATCAGCAAAATTCGTCTGGTGTGTGCGTAACAGTTGCTGACGCAAATACTAGCTAAACTATTAGTGAAAACGCTGGTCTACTTCTCTATGAATAAATTCACGTTTTTTATTTTCTCGATTTTATATTTTATAAATAAATTGTTTACTTCCGTGACTTCTTTCATCACTCGTTTGTTCACACACAACTTTGTTTGGTCACACCTGGGTTTTCTTGAAACTTGAAAATCAAAAGGAAAAATGCCTAAGGCGTTACAGACAGACAACATTTAAAAAATATTGTTATAAATACCGTAATACTTTCTTAACATTTAGTATAAAGCTGTTATTTTGACATTACAAACAGACACTTCCTTAGATTATAAAAAAAACGAGCATATATTATTGGAGAAGTAGATCAGCATTTTCACATTTTGCTTTACCTCCTGGTCTAGCTAGTGTGTGCATCAGCAACTATTACGCACGCACAAGACGCATGTCGCTGATACATTATTTTCCATATAAACATTCCGAATTTACGTAATTTTAACGTCTTTAACCTAAAGTTATAAACGAGGTAGAAACATGATACGAATATGCTGTAACTTAGAACCTCTTGCTTCTGTGTCACTTGTCACGTACTACCTGTGACATAGATGATATCGGCTTAGTCGACAAATGCCCAATTCGTAAAATGCCCAACAGCTTGAAAAAGGACTAATTCGCTAAATACCTAGTTCTAAAAATACATGATATCGAATGTCAATAAAGAAGTATTCCTAACTAATATTATGAATGGGAAAGTGGGTATGTTTGTATGTTTATGACGCTTTCACGCTAAAACGGCTGAACGGATTTGGATGAAATTTGGCACATGAGTAGACCAGAATCTGAGTTAGGACATAGGATACTTTTTATCTCGATATTCCCACGGAATCGACACTTATGCGAGTGAAACCGCGGGGTGCAGCTAGTTTATTAAAAAGAACGTATTACATCCATATAAGTTTTAATAAGGTTACAGTATGTAAAGTTTTGATGTCGAGACTGTTTCTAAAGGTTAATCAGGTCTCTCATTTTGGAATGATTGAACTATCGAAATCCTACATCATAGAGGAGCCTTATAAAGCTTATAAGATATAAATAATATATAATGATTGGAATACCAGCTTATTATTGTCTCATTGCAGGTCATGGGGCTCTTCTCATACAGAGAAGGCATGAGCATTGATTGCCTAATTGAGACTTAATTGTTTGTCAGTGATCCAATTCAAATAACTGAAATTCATTTTATTGTGGGTCATAATCATAAATCAGATCAGCGGTAAAGTTATTTTTCTCACGAACCGTCGCGCGCTTTACTTGTGGTTACCAAGTTTCAAACATCCTGTGAATGTGTTTGTAAGCGCAGCAGCACGATTTCGCCCGTGTCTCGGTCGTCCGAGACACGGGCGAAATCGGACTTGTGTGATATGTGCTGACGCTACTCGTCCTCACGCACACATTGATACCGTGTTTGTACACTTGGTTACCACAAGTAATGCGCGCGTCGGTTCTGAAATAAAAATACTGTAGTAAGATTGGTAGCAGCTTGCCAGGTTTTTACATGACGTTTTGTTGGACATGACAAAAAGAAAATAGGATGCATATCCGGTACGGCTCGCAAATCCTTCATTATCCTAAGGGCACGTCCATTACCGTTACGTCCATACCATTACCGTGCCCCCCGGTCTACTTCTTGATATGCAATGAGCTCTATAGCTCCATGAAGCATGAGGCTCCAGGGGCTAGTGCAAATCTCGGGGTTCATACGATTTATCGAGTCTGGTTAAACCACGCAGGCGTCGGTGCATTTCATTCATTCACATTCATTAGCTCCTACCTACGAATAATAATTATTCGTAGGAGATGAGTTATTAAAATCTCAATATCATGAAAAAAAAAATTTCTTCTCGTGAAGTAAGACAACCTTAAATAATACAAACATTGGATCAAAATACCGTAGATTGGAAGTAACAGTAAATTGTAGTATCATGCCTTGTCTATTATTGCGGTTGGGTTATATAGAAAATCACACAAATAACTCGTTTTTGATTTAGCATTGTAAAAGCTTATGGCCACAAAAATACATGGGTAATATTTATCTTTTACGTGTGCCACAGAGCTTTTTCTTCCAAAGGTTTTGTTTAATATAAATACATGGTTTTAAGTGGTCGATTTTCTATACCCATTTCATAAACTGAAATAATTACTTAACCATAGCTTAGTATAAACGAAATCGTACCTATACATGCATGGTTTTGATTACTAAAAAGTACCTAATGTATTTTAATCTGAACAATATACCTTGCAATCGGGTTTCTAGAAAATTTCATTACAAAGTACTCAATTGTGAAAATCGATGTTACTTCAGTATAATATATTATGATGATTCATTTACTTTGACCATTTCAAGGCAACGAAATACGCTGTAATTGTTTTCCAAAGAGTAGTACTGGTCAGCTCAAACACTGCAGCATCATCAGCCTATTATGTTGCCACTGCTGACACGTATGCCTCCTCTCGAAGAGAGGGAGTGGACTGTAATTACCACGCGGGCCCAGTGCGGGTTGGTAGATGTCACATCTTTGAATTTTTGGTTCTAGTACTTGCCAGTTTGATCACGATGTTTTCTTTCACCGTTTTGAGAGCAGTGGTGATTAAATTATTTACACAAAGTAAAGAGCCTGCCTAAGTTTGAACCCACGTAAGTCGGGGCCGTTACCACTGGGCCACCACTGCTCTCAACTGCTCAAATACTGGTCTACTTATAGGTAATTCAGATTTAATCATAACAGTCAAAATAACACTTGCATATAAAGTGCCATAAAGACGAGTGCTGTAGATTCTAGTGATAATTTGAAGAAAGTGTGCAAACGTATGATGAAACGTTTAAATGCTAAGTTATTGCGTAAAACGTGTTAACAAAAGAGTTTAAAAGAATTGTGTAAAAGTTGTGTAACTTAGGTATTTCCTTTTTCTGTCCATTTGAAGATAAAAATCATCATCTTTACCATCATTCTAGCCGAAAGACGTCCATTGCTGGACATAGGCCTCCCCCAAGTACTGGCACTTCGACCGGTTCTGTGCTTGCCGCATCCAGCGTATAAATGTTGCTATATAAATGTTTAGGATAATTTTTCTGTTAGTGTTAATTCAGTATTAGATGTTATTCAAACTCTACTCATTCTATCTTTAAAAAAACATTCATCACTAAGTCTAGAGTAACACGATACTCCTTGATAAAACTGGTTTTTCTGACTTTCGGGTTTCTGACTACCCCTGATGACTGTCAAAGATCTACGAGTCGGAACCAACTCCTCGTGGATGGCATAACAATGTAATGATGGTCACCCATCCACGAATAGCTTAGCTCCTTGTTTTAATAGTTTAAATAATAATATAAAAGAAAGGAGCACACATAATACGTTAACTTTCACTAAATGCTTTAAAAAATTCTTAATTTGAATAAATACGAGATTATTATCAACATTCATATTATTATCTTTTAATAGTACAAAACGAACGAATAAAATGTAATTTTTTACTTTTAATAAACAAAGTGCTCAAATTATAATGTTTTATGTTGTCAACTCAGACACTAAAACAGATTTCTCTACGTTCACCTAGAATATATTTTACATTTTTCTTCAGTTTAAAAAAATCTTTTGAATAGTAAAATATATTATTTATAATAATATAAGAATTTTATTTTTATTCTAATGAAATAAGAGTTTAAAACAGTTTTACATAAAAACTAAAATACATTATTCTGGTCACTGAACTTTCAATCTTATCAATCGATACCAAGGATTTATCATTTTTTCTAAGTACCTAACAATGATATAAAAAATGTTCCGTGAGAATCTTCCTTATCTAACAATTGACACAATTTTGAAAGAATTTTTGTAAGGTTTTTTAACAGACGGTGTTGGATCATTGTTGTGCTAAAACGCTAAAAGTGACAGCAATAATACAGGATAACTTTTGTCTGTAATAAACCAACATAACAAAGGATTAAATTCAGTCATACATGGAAGACTATCAAGGCTCTCGCAGACAGCGGTTCTACTAGAACAATTTCTATAACAACTTAATGAAAATCGTTCTACCAGAGAGTCTGGGCAAAGCCTTTATCCTCACCTATGGCAAATTAGCTGCTAATCGTACCTACAAGGATACAAACTCCTCATAGTTCCAATTAAGTTGTTATTCTCAACAATTTTATAATCATTACATGGCCAGCTAGGCGTGATACGCAAAGTGTCAGGTGCAATCATAATCACACTTATCAGCGATGTCGGTAAACCGATGTGAACTGGGTCAGAACATGCTTGTTTGAGATTAAGCTCTAGTTATCTTAAGATTATTTGGAGCGGGATTAACTTGATAAAAGTTGACACCTTTAGAATACTAGGTTACAATTCGATATCCGTGGTTACAATGTTAAAGCTTGGACTGATACAGCTTAAAAAAACACTACCAATTGAAAAATAACTTTGATTTCGGAAGTCAGTGTCTTTGGATCTGTATATTAGTTTTTGCCACCGACTTCCGAAATTTAAGTTATTTTTCACTCTGTAGTGTTTTTTTTGGAAGTCGGTTGTTTTAATTTGTAAAACGTTTTTAATTATTCACATTTTAATTATGGTATCTACCCCATAGTGCTTTCTATATAAACAACAGTGTCAGGAAGTATTATAACAACATCAAGAAATACAAAGTGGATTAAATATGTATTGTCGAAGTTAATTTAAAAACTGCCCAAGCAAAGTTAATAAGATTTATATGGGACCACCGCGCAAGTTTCCTCTACCAAATGAAAAAATATTTTTTTAATCGGTCAACAATCAATATTGACAAAAATATCGATGAACATAAATTTCAAAAAAACATAGGTACTGACGAACATAATATATGACCTCTCCCTTTTTTGAAGTCCGTTGAAAATTAATAAACGTGAACTATGGGTACTGAAAATCATAACTATCGGTTAGACTGGACGCCGACCCCAACATAGTTCAACAAAGGTTAGGCAGATGTACGATCTGTATTTGAACCATCGTGGAAGACAGCTTATGTTATAATTCCACAGACAATTTTATGACAGTCATAAATGGTCCTAGCATTGTTTTCTATCCTGTTACGACTAGGTCAAATAAATAACCATATTATTATTTGTAAGCCTAGTTCTGCTGGTCATCCCACACAAATGTCAAGTCGTCTGGTATAACTTGTTCCTAACATAATCTGTGGGCGATGGTATTAATCTGTCACTTGTTTGTCTTTGAGACGCCTAAATGACGATAACCACTGGAATTTGGCGAAGTTAAAAGCAAGGCCTATTGTTACTAGCCAAACTAATCAGCACTTTTCGAACGTCAAAATTACAAAAGACAGTCCCTCAAAACGCCCACCCTTCACCACTTCCTAGGGCTTTAGCTGGAAAGAAGTAGCGCAACAAACTCCTCAGCAGCACGGCTGTCTGTTTAGTTAGAAAAACTTGTACAATAGTATGCAAAATCATATTCAAAAACTTATGCAACTACCAACAATATAATCATCTCCCATCCCGCTAAACGACCCATACTTCTCAGCTTTATCGACAACCTGTATCTATCTAATAGAATACTCATACAATATACAGCTAGTTTGATTTATATACCCATCCCATGGTTACGGTATCCAGGAGCTCCCATTGAGTCGCCTGCCACAGGAATGTCGCTTTATGGCTCGAACACCTGTTCTGATATGTCCATGGAGTAGGTGGGATGGATAGGGTATTTGTCTAAAGAAATAGTTTTAGTTAATTGGCCATTACATTACCTATAAAATTGGGAAAGTGAGGGTTCCATTTAATGACGCTGTCTGTACCTGCAAAATTAGTTATAACCAATAAATATAAAACAGTTAAAATTATGAAGCATATTGGATGAAATTAATCGTAGATTTTTTGTAAAACGATTAACGGCTTAAGGCTGTCATTATTTGCCATTCGTATGCCACTGTATACACGATTATCCATTATAGGATATTTTTATAATACGGACATTGACATCCATTAAGTATGGGATACTTTATGGATATTATAAATATGAAAAACTGACTGACTGTCATAAATCAACGCACTGCCGAAACTACAGGGACTAGAAACGTGAAATTTTGCACACGGCTTCCTTAAATAATGTAGTAGGGGAGCACGAAGGAGTTTTTGGTAAATTCGACTTACAAAGAGGTGAAAAAGGGGGATTTCGTTTCTATGAAAAATCTTATTCCTTGAGTTAATAAACTTGAATCTTGGCACAACCTAACAAAAAGCTTGCATGAATTCACGATATAGTATTTCAATCATTAAATGTTGTGCATAATCTCTGAGCAGTTACCTAACAAAAAGTACTAGGTTTCTATGAATTCAAGATAGTATTCAATCATTATGTTATGTCTGCCAAATCCTGGCAGACATATAGTTTATAACCTGAATTACCACATTCATGATACTTTTTATCCCAGTAGTACGTTTTCGTGGGATAATTTCCGACTTCCACGCGAGCAAAGCCGCGGGAAAATGCTAGTATGATTATGTTTAGGTATAGCCAGAAAATCAATAATCGTGCAGACACGTGTCAAGAACAAAACACTATTGTTATTAAACAATTAATTAGATATTTTTTATCAAAGCAATCACCAAAAGAAATGCCTCAGTTATGTCACTTTTATCAGCTCTTATTAAAACCCCATCGCTGCCTAAGGCGACCCGTGGGTGACCCAAGGTAGACCGCATATTATCATGACATTCATAACTCAGCACTATGGCTTAACGTTCGTAATGAAATGTAATGCTGGTGCTAATCCGCTTATGTTTCTGTTCGCATAATTTTAAGGCTACCTTAAATGGAGAGATCAATCGTAACATACGATAAATCACAATCTGTTTCATTTTGACAGTTCAACAACATTAATTGCGTTATTTACGTTGTTGCGCTGACAAATTTTCGAACAGATGAAGCAATGGATTACAATTCTTTAAACTGGTTCAGATTGTGATTGGTCGCGTGTTACGCAATTAGGGTGCTGAACGGACGAACCTACGTCAGATCGCTTGGACCGAATCCGAAACATGAAACAACCTAATCAATTTATATACTTCGTCTTTGTTTGAAAACTTGTATACTTTTATTGATGTGAAAACTTCTTTAGCGGCGTTGTGCACTTTTTTTGGGATGGGTAAAAAATTTTAAACTCGCGTCAGGACGTGACCGTAAGATCCGTTGCCTAGCTACCCACAAAGTAAATATCAAAATAAATAGTCTTTGACATTACCTAAAGATTGCGAGGTAAGAAATTTTACCCAAAGCATGAAGGGTGTTTAAGTTTTCACTTCTGCCGGCACTCTCGGAGAGCAACCAGTTGTTTTTTTTTTTTAGGCTATTCCTTATTATGTATCAACCAGTCAGCCAGGAATTGTATTATATTACCTTATCCACCTTAATAACTAGCACTACGTACCTATTGTTCTTTTGCAGGCATACTCGTATAGGGCACGGCTCAATAAACTAACATTGTGACATAATATTTACGAATGAGTAATCAGTGACACGTAATGTCACAGATTTTACTGAATTTCTCAAGACGTAGTCTTGTGACGTTAATGCACATTAACGTCACAAGACTACGTCTATACCACATAAACAATACAATTACAATTATTGTATTTCATAACAATGGACCATCTTCTGTCAGACTTAGCGAAGATGGTATTTTCGAATATCGACATAAAATACGAAGATAAATCTTCCTGAAATGCCTCCTCAACTATGTCCATTCTCTTATCTCTTCTATGTCGCAGATCGCATCGACGTGGGCGCGCCGTGGCCAGGGTTGTCAGATGCACTTTTTTGTGGTGTGATTTGAGTGGCAAATTGTTTTGTGTGGAGCTTGTTTTATTTTGTGATTGCTTTAATAGAGCAAAACTGTCATTATGTCAAAATAACATTAAAAATGATTATTAGGCTACTTTCGGGTCATGGTTTTTAATTACACTATTCGACATTTGTTGCATTTTAGCTAGCCAAGTTAGTCCTAGTTCTTTAAATTTTAGATAATATGTATCCCCCTCTCCATTCTGAACCAATTATTTCATTCTCATCTTCACTGTTTCAACATGACACTGTGTGGCAGTATAGTCAACTACCAGGATAGCTATCATCGTCTAAAATATTTTTGGCAGCCCTAACAATAAGCGTCCCAAGGCAGGCAGCGTTCTTGTCATAACTCGGCACCATGACTTACCGGCCAGTATTAAGTAATAATTGTTAATTCGCATTCATTACAGCGGGCTGTAATTAATTCTAAGATTGGTTTGTCGATTACCGTTAGAGAGATCTTTTGATAGGTTGTAATTTCTGTTACACAGACATATTTTTGTCGCACCTACTACATCATCATCATTTCAGCTGAAAGACGTCCACTGCTGGATACAGGCCAAACATCGTTCTGTGCTTCTCGCATCCAGCGGATTCCGACTATACTTAAATGTATATTACTTTTCGCTATTAATTTTGTAATTGGAAAGGTGTAACCGGCCTTTTCACTAACTACTAATTATTGAATCTTTAGACACGGTTACATAGTTCAAATGATAATAAACGAGTGAACCTTAAATTAGTCGCATATAATGTGTAACATCTGACCTCTCACTTTGATAAGCACAGAATGAATAACAGCATTAAGGTAATAAGCAACGTTAAAGGGGCGAGGCGTCGTCAAGGCCGTTTCTGACAGCCAACTCCAGCACCGCGCCCGCTCATTGGTCAAATCAAATAATACGCGTTTTCCCGGCTTCCTGTTACACACTTCCGTCCCTTTTCACGAAATCACTCACACAGGTTTGATTATTTAGATTTTTTTAGATTTAGACTGCAGGAAAGACATCAAAAAGATGTCATTAAAAATATTTTCTTAACTTCGGCTCGTATTATCGAACCTTACCCTACTCAAGAATAAAATTAGTTTAAAACTATTTGATCGGTTGAAACTAGTTTACAATAAATTCAAGTCAGTGTAAATTGAGCACCCCGTATAAAACTCAGTTCAGAAAATTAAAACATAAAAGCGTGAAACCGCACATTCTAATTACTATGACGACTAAAAGAAAGAACTTCCTATACTAACCTAATTACATGCAGTCCGTGTCTAATTAACGTTTAAGCCGTTGTATCAGATTTGTCGGCGCACGCGACTTCTGTCAACGTCATGAAATTAATTAGAAAATAAAAAAGAGTAAAAAACTAACATCTTTCGTGGATGTGACAAATGGTTGTTAAAAATTGAGTAATTTTTCGGATGAATTATGTGCGTCTGTTTTTATTTTTACACTAGAGTGAGTTAAATCTCGAATGTTGTTATTTTGCTAAACATTCGAGATTGCAATGCTCAAGCTGTTGGAAATAGTGACGAATCTTATTAACCCCGATGAAAAAAGAGGGGTGTAATTAATAAGTTTAACGTGTGGTTCTGTGTGTCTGTCTGCGACATCGTAGCTCCCAAACGGCTGAACCGATTTAGTTTTTTTTTGTTTTGTTTTAAAGGTGAATCATATTTTTATCAACATACAACCTAATACTAACCTGCAAATTGTAAAAAGCGTAAGAAAATATAAATTTCGCGAGCTACCGTTGCGCATTATAAACAATTGTACCTAAAAACCTCGTGAGAGAATGTTAGAATGCTCTCATTAACAGTTTCATTCGATAACTGATCGAGATGACAATAATTTCATTCATTCGTTTATAAGTCTTATGTCTTTATTTATTGAAATATTTTTGGTCACGCAACTTAAATATTTTGTGATTGGCATTTATCTAATTTGACCGAGATAATTAATAATTGCTTACTTTTTTAAATGGTGTGTTAAGATGAACATAGCCTTTAGGATGTTTTTATATGACGTTTGGAAGACCTTTAGGTCTTCCAAACGTCATACTACTACGTCGAAGTAGACATTGAGGGGCACTAGATAGGTTTTTTCTTAACGGACAGCCCTGCATGGATCCTCTCTGACTGACTATACGCGATAGAAAATATACGTACCTACTCAAGTTGAATAATACAAATCGCTCTAGGTTATAAGAGAGCAGTTTGTGTAAATTATTTCATTACCATTGCTCTCAAAACGGCGATGGAAAACATCGTGAGGAAACCAGCATGTCCTAGAATGAAAAATTTGAAGACATGTGACATCTACAAACCCGCACTGGGCCCGTGTGGTGGATTACGGCCAACTCCCTCTCACAGAGAGGAGGCCTGTGTCCCAGCAGTGGGATCATTATAGGCTGATTATGCTCTAGTTTCTACTCTTTGATTAATAGTGGTTTATCATTTCAGCCAAAATAGTGGTTATCAAGAATTTATTTATTTTTCAACCACAACAGTTGTGGTTGATAAATAAATAAATTCTGGACATTCTGTTGTAGTTACTACAATAGAATATCCATTCCTACTATACTATAACCTACACAGTGTGTGTTTAACGATTTTCAAACTCTAAACATTAATTTTTAACAAGTAACTTACCAAACAAAATCTCTAATTCCACTGCACATTCATACAATTTTATCAATGATCAAGAATCAAGATTGCCCAGAAGCGTGGCAACACTGGCTTCATCTCGGCATAATATCAGCAAGTGCCACGAATAACTGCACGCTACGCGAATGAAATTCAATTCTCACTAATTATTACAAAACGGTTTTTTTGTTCGCACTGACAAGTAACTAATCACTTATGTGTTGCGTGAAGTTGTGTATCATTTGATGGTGATTTGTGATTGGTTAAGAGCGTTTATTATAAAAGTTGGCAACGTTGCCAATGCTGTCAAATATTTACCTGTTTTTCTAATTTGGTAATGTTACTTTAGGGAATTATGAAATATGGTTAACTAGTGAACCAGAATATTAGTAATGAATTGCAATCATTACACTGAATTTGATGTTGTAACCGTTTTAGGTGGTAAAAGGCATTTGGAAGGGTTGGGCAGAGGTGTACAACCACATTTCGCCAGTTATGTTAAAGTCCCATGTAATAGGGGGAGAACCTATTGCCATCTACCGGGCATAAAACTAGACTCCGGGTTGCAGCTGAGAAATTCCAGATGGAAAAACCCAATAACACTTTGCCCGACCCGGGAATCGAACCCAGGACCAACAGTAAAGCTTGCAACCACTAGACAAACGAGACAGACATTCCAAACGAAGACCATCTCGAATCACCAAGCTGTTATACATAACATGATTGATAGCAGTCCATGTTATATTGAACATTGGACCCCGTTAGTACTGTAATGTGGGGTACCGTTCGTATTGATGAGTAAGCCTAGAGGTACCTATGGCCGAATATTTTTTTATATGAAAAAATTGTTAACTTTTTTGTGTTGGTAGAAAAATAGTTCGGTATAGCAGTCTTGTAAAAAAAAAATGTGCCTTCGTGGTCTCGTTGTCACAAGTGTGACTGGGGCTGTGTCGTCGACTTAACAGTCAAGTCCAGAGAGGTGGCACGCACTGTTTTATAGAGAGCCTTTACAGGAGGACGTGCGGATCCGCACTTGGTGATGGGGCCCGCTAGGCACGGCGGGCTGATACATGTCGGGGGTGCGGCAATTGTACAAGTATCTTCTGGGCCCCCGACTCATGGTACTCGTAGTAGTAGAAACAGTAGGGTTATAGTCGGTAGGAGTCATAACCCTCCGTTCTCCCAAGACAGAGGGTATCCATGAAGATTTCCCACGAAAAAAAAAAAACTGGTACTGGGCTCGATCTTCTTCTTTGTCGTATCGATGATTCATTCATTGTTAATTTTAAATAAGCTGTCCGGTACCCTAATTACGTAATACACAATCAATTCGTTTTGAAACAGATTACTAATCCATTACTTCATAAGTTCGAAATTTAATTCTGCTCTGCAACGTAATTATCGCATTGAATGTTGTTGAACTGTCAAAATGAAACAAATGATCGCTATTCGCATTGCTTCTGCAAGATAGGTAATAGCCCTGCGGGTCTTGCAAATGTCACTTGTTTTTGCAATTTCCTAGAGTCTGTTTTTTTGCCCATTTAGTGCCAATAGGGTCGGACCCGTATTAAATGGAACCTAAATACAGCTGATAAAAGGTGAGCTCTGAGATCCTTCATGCTGAGCAGTCAGTCTTGGGACCAGTAGACCAAAATTCATGACCAAGAGGCCTAATAGGTAGGTACTTAAAAATAAATAAAAGAAACATAAAAAGCCTGTTATTATTATATACTAAAACGTGTTTATTAACAAATCAACAACTCTGGCATCAAACAACCCTGAATTTATAGAAGTGAACGTACAGTATTTCGAAAAAAAATTGATCATTAAATCGATAATAATCGACAAATTAGCATGCTCGCAAACCCAATAAAAAGTCGATTATTGATACCAAGGTTGACAGTGGAACAGGCAATTCGATTGTTTATAAAGTGATCGATTAGCAATTTGAAAATCGTGACACATGTTACCGATTTATGAATCGATAAAAGTGCCCTAACGTGGCTTTTCTATAGTCTGAAGGTTACGTGGAATTCGGAAAACCAATCCAATCTTCCTAGCCTTTTTTCCCAACTATCTTGGGGTCGGCTTCCAGTCTAACCGGATGTAGCTGAATACCAGTATTTTACATGGAGCGACTGCCTATCTGACCTCCACAACCCAGTAACTGGGTAATACGGTACCCCTTGGTAAGACTGGTGTCAGACTTTCGGGCTTCTGACGACTCGTAACGACTGTCAAAGATCCACAAATGACAGCCGGGACCAACGGCTTAACGTGCTTTCCGAGGCACGGAGGAGTCTCGGTATGTAAAGATGGTCACCCATCCACTGACCAACCCCGGCAAGCGTAGCTTAACCTGATGGATCGACCCGTGCGGCTTGTTATTACTTAGCCACGTTATTTTAATAAGTTTAATAAAGTCATTATTAAAAAGGGTTGCAATTTTATGGGGTTTTATATTTTGAGCCTAACAGGCAGATTCACATAACCGAACATCACGCCTGTTTTACCCGACGTTAGGCAGATCCCTCCAATAGTTCACCCATAATTCACCAGTTATGTTTAAAGTATAAAAGTCCCAAAAGTAAAGTGTAATAGGGGGTGAGCCTATTGCCATCAATCGGGCAAAAATCCAGACTCCGGGCTGGTACCTGAGAAGTTCCTGAAGGAAAAACTCAATAACTCTTTGCCAGACCTGGGAATCGACCCTGTACCTCATGTTCAGCAGTAACGTTTGCGACCGCTTGACCATCGTTAATTAATTTATAAGTGCTGACTAAATATCCGTTCGTGTTGTGTTAATTTAACTCCAAAGTTTTTACAAAGGTGTATGTTAAGCCGCCCTCCCACGGTGCGCCATATCGCGGACGCACGCGCACGACGCACCGTGGGAAACCTAGCGTGCGTGGTAGCGCAGACGCGCGTTGAACGCGTGCGTGGCGGTGCGTCCTCGTGCGGGCTGGTGCGCGTCCGCGATATGGCGCACCGTGGGAGTTGGCTTTTATCTTTTTTCGATCCACGCCGATAGGTTTCGCCGCATGCATGTAGGTAGTTGTATCTATTATGTAATTTAACTTCCAAGTTTAAATACTTCAATCTATTTAAATTACAACACACATGAGAAATGTTTAGGTGATGTGATGACATTGAGAATCCTACATTTCACACGTTTTAGGCAAAAACTTATTAACTATACAATAAAAGCCTCCACATGACCACAAAAGTTAATATTGTATGAATAAAGTTATAGGCAGATTAACATAATTTAAATTCCTTTTATATAGAAAAAAAATATGGAAATAACATAGCCATCGGATGTATAAATATCAATGTTGGTAATTCCCTCCATAAACATGGATTTTAATATTATTATGGTAATATCTTGACATAAATAATCCCTATATCAGAAAAAGATATAATAATTTATTTTATATACTGGATTATATTTGCTAAGCGCCTCTATATCTGTTACTAGGCTTCATGTTTTAAAGTTAACGACAAAAACTTGTTGGTATTGAATATTTTACTATTCATAAAATTTATAATAATCTAGCCTAAGAAAGTATTTATTAAATTTTATAGTGTTGATGAATTTGTTCCCAGGTTTTATCAAATGTAAAGAAATAATAAAGGTACTGAAAATAATAATGTCATGTTCAAAAACAATAACCTTTACGATTTTAATCTGTTGTTTAATTTTCTTACATCTAAAACCAGTAATAATAACAATTCTTCAGTTGGAATTTCTGAAGTAACAACTGTCAAAAATCTTTTTTCCTTGTAAATGTACCTGTGCACCTATGAATTTCTCTCGTGTTGATCGTGCGTTTACAAATGCAAACAATTTCACTTACATGTACAAACACTCAGGCCCAGATCTATAAACACTGTCTGTAGGCCATACATAATATTTGTTCCGTACTGTAGTCGAACACAGGATACAGCCAACCACTGCCTGTGCTAATCGCGATGCCAATTTCTATTTACAATTTATCAAAGCCACATTACTAGTCACACTCTTGAGCCAAAAATTCTTAACCAAGGACGTTAAACCACTTACATTTAGCGGTCAACACTATAATGTCGTCACACACAAGAATGTTCATCACGCATGCGCCATTCTTGCCAAACATCAACTTGAAAGCGTGGGAAGGACATGCCGCCATTGTTCGTAACATTTCTATTGCTTGGATTTATTGAAATCAATTTGTAAAGAGCTTTTTATGTAAGATGTGTAAGAATTATTCACTTTGTGAGTTGCATAATAATATAATTATATGTAACATCTGACACTTTGGTAAAAAGCAAGGGCGGGGGGGGCCTCGTCAAGGTCATTTCTGACGGCCAACTCTAACACCGCGCGCGCTCACGTAGTACACTTCCGTCGCTTTTCATAAAATCACTCCCACAGGTAACAGGAAAGCGAGAGAAAAGGTCACATCAATTATGAACTGCCCAAGCTACCCATGATGAGAACCACAACTTTAATGATGACAATTTAATCGATTTTATTCATAAATCATTGTATAGGCATTGCGTTGACCTAATAGTCAAAAAAACCTTTTTAAAAACATGTAGAGCAACAGAAATTTGTAGTGATGTCATAATGAAATCGATTGATATTACAAGTGTGATAAACAATGAAATTCATTGTTTATCACACTTCAGCACTTGAATCACTTGTTTGCTTGGCTTTGGATTTAGAGTAAAACCGCCAAATTATCAGTAAGTGTGTACTTACTGATAATTTGGTGGTTTTATCCCCGGAGACGACTAGACGTGTCCTTTGAGTTGATACACATCAACTCAAAGGGCACGTCTAGTCGGCTCCGGGATAGAGCGGGACTCTACGGGACACTCTTAAGGTGCTACATTTTATTGTATATCACATCAGATTCTCATGACGATACCTAATATTTCTAAGATTACAAATATTTTTGAACAAATTTTGCATGAAACCCTTCACCTGATCTGTTAATGGTTTTTTTGGGTATGGGATGTGAAGTTTCTATAACACTAGCTGCGCCCCGCGGTTTCACCCGCATAAATATCAATCCTGTGGGAATATCAGGATAAAATGATCCTATGTCCTTTTCTAGGTCATGGTCTACCCATGTGCCAAATTTCATACAAAACCGTTCAGCCGTTTTAGCGTGAAAGCGTAACAAAGAAAAAACAGACTCACTTTCGCATTTATAATATTAGTACAATCAGGTTATCATAATATCACCCCAGTATTTTGCGAAAGGTTTAGGCTGTGGTGCTATAGTACAACCAAAATTCGCCAGAAGGATTTCGTTCCAAGTTTTTTTAAACTTATGAAAAATAAGGTCAACAGCTTTGACTGAATATGAAAGATGATATTCCTGGGATTGAGATCAATGGCCTAAATTAGAAGTCAATATTCACAACACAGAATGAATCATGAATTCATGACCAAACATTTTAAAATCGACCAAAACGTTACAACCCGGTATTAATTACACAGAAAACATTAAGTAATAATATTTTATTACGAGTGCAAAGGTGTACATTTCACAAATGTATGTTTGGCAACATAATACTTTATTGCATTAGTTGCCCTTGCCTTATTATATTGTAATTAGATACATGGTTAGTCATTTGTGTTGGTTTGTAAACAACGGGGGTATTACGAGATAAAATAAAAGAAGTTTACATTGTACTATTTATTTATTTATTTAAAGTAGGTACCTACGCCAACAACATTAAACAATAATGGGCTCTTATGTATATACCAATTACAGGTGTACACGATATTCACATACAACAAAGCAACCTTTTAAATCACATAAAATTTAAAAAAAGTTTTTTTTTATTAAAATGGAAAACAAAATAAAATCATAGAGAAAAAAAACTTTAACAAAAAAACAGCGTTGACTTAGGTCTACTATAGATAGTTTAGTACCGATACCGCTGTATCGCACTTCAAAAATACGCGGCTAGGCGGGGGCAGGGACACCCTGAGCGTTGACGAAAGATCGGCCTGCACTGCACGCCCGCGCGCCCCCTCCGCGCACATAGCAAGGCCGTACAGCGGTATCGGTTAAACTATAATTGGATATATTGATCAGTAAGGTTACCTACAACTGCTGTTTATAGTAAGTAGCTTTAAAACTTACTTTCTATCACTTTGATAAGTTATTCCTTTGATTCAGATTTCATTTCAAATCCGGGACAAAAAGAACACTATCTTGAGAAACAAAGCTCTCGCTGTACTTCTTCTCGAAATCACATGAACATGTTGTGTGCTAGTAATTGCACCATCACCATCTTTCTTTTAAACCGTAACATGTAAAAGCTGCTCAGCGGTAGTTATAGGTTATGATACTATTTCCTTTTCCTCTAATTAGCCCTTTCACGAGGACCTTAAATTCTCTGTGAGAGCCTGCGAACATAGAAGCCATTTTAAAAATGCATCTCTTTAAACGATCTGAATTCATTAGACCCTATGAGTTGTCAATAGAATAATGCTTTGAAAATACCTATCTATTATCAGTTGCCTACGAAGAGGTAATACAATATCCTCGGAAGCTCGTGTAGTCGCGTGACGATCAACATGAACCGTCCATTACCAATGGTCGATGCCTTACTTATGTCTGACATTAGAACGTCAGCGTCATTGTCAATTTCCCTGAAGAAAGTTCCTAGGTACTGATTGCGGAAAAGAAATGACTGTGATATTAGTACATAACATAACATCACGCCTTGTTTACCTGAAGGGTTGGGCAGAGGTGTACCTATAGTGCATCCACATTTCGCCAGTTATGTTTGAGTCCCATATAATAATAGCCTAATGTTATATTACTCAAATTTTGATTAGAGTTTAAAAAAAACCTAATTCAGAAACGAAAAATGTTTAAGTTATACTTAAGTATAGATTAAGACGTACTCAAATTCAAATTCTCAATTCAGAAACCGGGTGTATGTCTTGTTTAAACCTTTTTTGTTGACTTTTTTGTCGTAGTTGAATTTTAGTTTTTTAAACTTTAATTTTTTACGACTAAAGGCTTTTGCAGACCAGCACGACTTGTCGCGCGACGCGACACGAACAATACAATTTGTAAGAAAACTTCATGGTATAACAATAACCGGTGTCGCGTCGCACGACAAGTCGCGCTGGTCAGCATAAGGCTTAAAGCCTCCCAATACACGTTGAATCACCAATCTAAAGCCCTTCTAACAGCATAAATTGAATTCACGAACATTCCTGAGCATTCCAAGTAATACAAACTTTCACATACAAATTAATGATATCCACGGTTCCCTAGTTTCCCCGGACCGGTTCTTACCGGTCCTACACCGGACTGGTTAGCCTCACAAGGTCGTGGACTAAGATCATAGAAGAAAGAGATATGCCGTGGCTTTAAACGGGTTTAAGTGGCGTCGGGGTTTTTAGGTTAGCGAGTTGATGATTGGTCGTGAATATTTTTGTACCTGCCTATTTATCATTTTTAAATGCGTTGATCTGTTCATTCTTTGCATTCCTTTAAAGCTGTTCTACCTAACGTTATTGTGAACTATTGTATATAACTATAATATTTATTTATATTATAGTTATTATTTAGTAAGCGACTGAAAACTTTCTTTAATTGTTTACTTTGAACACTTTTTACGTGCACGTCTTTCTACAACTACATCGTTCTCACACGTATTATAATTTCAACTTGAATGGTGTTACTTATATTTTATAACAATATTTTGATTTAAAAGAGTGTCCGTGGAGTTTCTTGTCCGTTCTTATCCATAGGTGCCTATAGTACGCTTTGGAAAGAGCAACTAGCTTCATCTTTCTGAGTTTGAATATCTGGCCATCCAGTCCTTTCGTGTAAGTTTAAGCACCCTTAAGCTTGGTACTGTCCAAAAACCGAATATTTTGAGAAAATTATTATACCTACAGTCCTTTATCTCTATAATACACAATGAAGCATATTCTATCTATCTCCGAATCGCCGAATTCCTATTGACAGAGCGATAGTATCTACCAATTACTTATTTACAGAAAACATTGATTAATTACACACAAAAAAAAAAATCTATAATTTTATTCCGTAATCTCCTCAGTAATGTTGCAAACCACATCGTATATCAATTTTCAACAAATTGCGGTGTATAAAGTTGTCATATTTCTTTGCCACATCTACTATGTTTTCCATAATCTGTGCTATGGTAACTAAATCGTGACCAGATAGGTTTAGTCAGATGTTTATGTTAGTTCCCGAGCTGATGGTAAATTCAATCAGACACTTTATAATGAGGTATGCAAGTATGGTGATTTGAGTTACAGGTGTCAGGTGGCATTCTTAGTGGTAGGTACTGGCCGGTGGTTTATGGGAATCGTGGATTACGCCTCGTTTTTATTAAACGTGTGGTGTTTGGATCCAATAGAGCTGTTTCTTTGGTCAACATCGTTCACAAGAGCTAAAATTGGGTCCGCGACAGGCTTAATATTTCGAGCTTTTATTCGTACTTTTATTACTAGTACTAACTAGCAAGTAAAAAAATCACATTGATGCAAATCGAATTTCAATTTTCTATTCAAAATGTTGTGTTTTTTATTACAACAACTTTTGAGTTTAAGGAATATGCTAACAATTTTGGTAAAATTTTATTTTTAGTTGGACACAGTTTATTCTTCTTTATTTATTTATCTTAGTCCCTGCTAACAACAAAGAAATCAAAATGGGCCCTGGTAAAATAAAAGTTTAAAATTCGGATGTGTTATACTCAGTTCCTAGGGCTAAGCAAATCGTATGACTTACTGCTTTCTGAAATATCTGAAAACAAATCGTTTATCTTACAGATGGTCGTTTTTGTTTTGCAATTATGTACTTTTTATGAAGTCGTAAGATTATTTTGACATTTCATGAAAGCGGTTACTTATCACCGTTTCGATAAATCTAGAATAGGTACTAATACAAAACAAACAAAAAAAAATTTTGTAGCCCTAGCGATTATTTCCACTGCTATGAATAGCTAATCTGTGAACAGCGTGGTGGGCTGCAATATTGTCTACATTGTTTAATGAATTTCTTGTTTCTATGTTTTCTATTGTAGCTTTTCGTTGTTACTTTTGATAAAAAAAATAAAAAAAACTTATTCTAGACTACTGCACTTACCAACAGTGCTCAGAAAATTATAGCAATAGACCATTCGAGATAATTTACTTACGCGAGTTACGATTCATTACCTACCCAATTACTTCATAAGATTTATCTATATCATTATTATTTGCAATACAGTCAGTTATTTCTCAATGACTGCCTTTTAATACTGTTCTTATATCTTATTGATTCAAATAAACTAATATTATTTTGCAAGGCAAGCCTGCATGAGCTCTGGGTGTTACAGAATTATCATATTTAGGAATGGAATGTCCGATTGTCCGCTATGTAGGAGTTTGAAAAATGTTGTGTGTAGGTTTTGATAAATGTGCGACAAATTGTTGTGTCATCAACTGGACCAGTGAGCAGACCAGAGACTTACGAGTTGTAGGTCGTGCGTTCGAACCCAAGCAGGCTTTACTTTGTGTAAATTATTTCATCACAACTGCTCTCAATACGGTAAAGGAAAACATCGTGAGGAAACCGGCATGTCCCAGAACCAAAAAAATTAAGATATGTGATGTGACATCCACCAACCGGCACTGGGCCTGTGAGGTAGATCATGGCTCACTCCCTGTCACAGAGAGGAGGCCTGTGTCCCAGCAGTGGGAACCATAAAGGCTGATTATTTAAAATGGCGTATATATGTAATTTGGTACAATAATTGTATTTCTCCTCTTTCTAAATTCAAAGCGAACATAACGCAAGCTTGTACCATCCTCGAATGTAATATCACTTAACCTCATGCGACTATCTCTGGGCAAGCCTATCTATAATTCTTCTGTACGTGTGTTGTATGTCACTGAACTCATCCTAAACGGCTGGACAGATTTTGATAAAAAAATTGTGTTTGTTTGGGTGGATCCCTGGATGGTTTAGATTTACAATAGGACTGATAGGTAGTGCTGCAATCGAGTTCTACGATTTTTTTAAACTTTCGAGCATGACATCGTCTGTTGGGTCCGCTATTTGAATGTAAAAAGGTTTATTGACGGCTATTTACGCCTACTTATGTAATATAATTCATACGACATATCCGTAGTTGCCTATTGTACAAATCTGTCCACCCCTCGATACACCACGCTATTATTTCCCGGCTATTACGATCGACAGGCAATAATTTCACGTGCAATAGTCGTGACGAAGTCAGCTTCCTACTCAATAATAATGAATAATTAGTGGTCTTAATACGACATGGAAATTAATAATACCGTTCGCTGCAGAAAGGTTAAAAAAGGAAGGTAAAGTTTTTATTATAGATTTTGCAAGACTTGAATTAGTCACAATCACTCTATCTACATAATACACTCGAGAGCAATGAATCCGGGTCACTTAAAGAATGTTAAAAATCTCGGAAACTAAAAATGATAGGTTAATGCAATAAATTGTATTTAATAGACAATGTAATACTCCTTAAATGAAAGTAAAAAAAATATGAGTCACCATACATTTTATTAACACAAAATTACATAAAGAAAAAAACTGCTGATCTCTCCTTAAAACAAAAATAGGAAACATGAAATTTTTGAACTTTATTACGATTTTCTTGAATTTTAATACTTCGTATTGCCTCCTCGTGCTTCCATTACTGCGTTTACGCGGTTTGGCATGCTGTACACCAAGTTCCTTATACGATTTTGGGGAATATTCTCCCATTCCTCTGTGAGAGCAATTTTGAGCTCACGAAGCGTGATTGGGGGAGGGTTTCGTTGTTTTACGCATCTGCCTAGCTCGTCCCAAGCATGCTCGATCGGGTTGATATCCGGGCTGCGCGCTGGCCACTCCATACGAGTAATGTTCATCTCTTGAAGGTAGTCATTCACAATCCTACCTGTATGAGGTCGGGCATTGTCATGCATAAATATAGCATCCTCACCTAAATTGACCATAAATGGACCAACGTGATCATTGAGGATTTCTTCCACATATCTTACGCTAGTTAAAGAGCCGTTTTCTATGATCACCAGCTCTGTGCGACTTTCAGAAGAAATTCCGGCCCACACAAGTACAGACCCACCACCGTAGGCTACTTTTTCTTCGATGCATGCTTGCTTGAATCTTTCCCCTGGTCTTCGATACACTCTGTGTCTTCCATCGTGCTTGTAGAGCATAAATTTTGATTCGTCGGAGAACATAACTTTTGACCAATCTTCAATACTCCAATTTACGTGGCTCTGGGCATATCTTAGTCTTGAAATACGATGCCCACGCTCCAGTTTAGGGCCGTTTGCAGGTCTAAGGGGTTTTAAGTTAGATTCAGCAAGCCGACGTCTTACTGTCCATGCACTTGGGTTACTTCCTCCGAGGCGTCGAAACTGATTTGTGAGTTCAGTTCCTGTGAGAAAGCGATTTCGAAGCATGGTGTTCACCAAGTATCGGTCTTCTCGTGCTGTGGTACACCTGGTTCTGCCCGTTCCTGGTCTGCGTAGGTTAGAACCAGTTTCTTCGTAACGTCGGAGAACTCTTTGTACTGTTGACAGCGACACACCGACAGTCCTGGCTGTATCGCGCTGACTCCGGCCGGTTTCCAGCATTGTAAGTATTCTGGTGCATTCTTCAGGCGTAAGCGACATAATTTCAGCTTGAATAATGAATATAGAGCACTATCAACATGGTTTATGTACCCACATAAATGACAGATTACAAACAAAAGCAAAACCAAATGCTGTAATTTCGTAGTTCCATCTTCGAAAGTGGCCCTTTTTCAAATTTGATTTTTTTATGATATAACTTTACAATAACTAAGAAGTTTTAATACCTTCATTTAAGGAGTATTACATTGTCTATTAAATACAATTTATTGCATTAACCTAGCATTTTTAGTTTCCGAGATTTTTAGGATTCTTTAAGTGACCCGGATTCATTGCTCTCGAGTGTATTATAAAACAAAGTCGTCGTCCCCGCGTCTGTTTGTCTGTCTAACTGAACGCGATAAACTCAAAAACTACCGCACAGATTTTCATACGGTTTGCAGCAACGCATGGAGTAATTCATGAGGAAGGTTTAAGTTATTCATTAGGGATTTGTATAAATTGGCTGAAATATGACGATAATTGTTGTAGATGTCGGAAAAAATCATGCGGACTGGGTGCTTTTATGACGTGCGTGGTACGGTAGTACATTTCTGTGGGATAATTTCCGATCTCCACGTGTGGGTGAAACCGCGGACAAAAGCCAGTAATAATATAATAATGATAGGTGCTCATACTTTAGTACATAATTGTTCAATTGAAATTCAAAACTGAAATAGGTTATTTAGAAATGAATAATTTTAAGCGAACTCAGTGTACCTTGTGTAGTTGTGTCTCATGTGTATATCGGACAAGTATGGCTCATTTTACCCTTCGTTGGGTCATATTTTTTTATATTGCCTGTAGCGTTTATGCTTTTGTTTTTAAAATGTTTCATCTTATCTACTCGTTGTTCTACCGGTCGGCATGTCCTAAAAACTAAAATTCAAAGACATGTGACATCCATCAACGGGTCGCGTGGTGGATTATGGCCCACTATCTCTCATAGAAAGGATTCCTGTGTCCCAACAGTGGGAACGTTAAAGACTCATTATGCTACTCGTTCTAAAATGTATTTGTAAGGGTGGCATAAATATTCAGAGAGCTTTTCAAAATCCAAAATACCATAAAAAAAGTCTCGACAAATTTCGTCCGTTGCCAAGAATCTTCACTTACCTAAATTCTGTCTCAACTATTTTGCAAGTAAACACATAAGTCTCGCTCAACTTGCCGCTAAAAGCCAGTGCTTAATCTCACTTAGTGTGCAATGTCCACTTACGAGTAAGTAGCATGCCAGTGACGTAAGTAGCGGCAAGGATTATGAAATCCACAGATAAGTCCAAAGGATAGACCCATATAAAGCCAGTGAGTTTGCGGTTGGCTCAAACGAACATGGCGAGATGATCGTAGACTCCTATAACAAAGACTAGGAGGTTGAAGCTTAGTAGTTATATAGCGTAGAATAGAGAGAGAAGAAGAGAGACCTAAGACAGCAGCACCAACTGACTTCGTTCAGCCCCAGGAGCATCTGCCATCTGGACTTTCATATATCGGCTTTTCCAAGTAGGCCGCTACAACTGCAAGCACAATCTAGCTAAATGGGGGATTATTGACCGTTGGGTCAATAATCCCCCATTTAGCTAGATTGCGCTTGCGACACCCACTGCAAATGCGGTGCTCCTGACCAAACCATGTCTCATATGTTGGAGTATCCAAAGTGTATATACCTGCACTTCTGGGGACATAAAAAATGCTACTGATGCCGCGATCGGCATGGCCTACAAGGCCTATTTAACGTAATATATGCGTTTACCATCGACTCGAAAAGAGGAAGAAGAAGAATATAGAGAAGTAGAAAGAGACTAGGGAGAAAACGGCTTACCTAAAGTAGTAGTACAATATGAAACCCTCAGAGAAGTCCAAAGAAGAGACTCATATAGCTAGTGACTTCGCAGTTGGCCCAAACAAAGATGGCGAGATGAGCTAAACTCTAACAAAGACTGGGAGGCTGGAAACTTATTTTGACTTCGTTACTATCCTTATCCTTACATATTATAAAACAAAGTCGCCCGCCACGTCTGTCTGTCTGTCTGTCTGTCTGAACGCGATAAACTCAAAAACTGCCGAACGGATTTTCAAACGGTTTTCACCATTGGACGGAGTGATTCATGTGGAAGGTTTTAGTGTATAATTCATTAAGGTTTTGTGTAAATTGGTTGAAATATGACGATTATTGTTGAAGATGTCGGAAAAAATCATGCCGACTGGGAGCTTTACTGGCGTGCGCTGCGTAAGTCGTGAGAGATAAATCAAATGTATGTTCTAGAGTATTGTATATCTTAAAAATTGCAACAAAAAAGTCCGCGATGGCATATGTCTATCTTTTAAGGGTGACCCACAATAACCATTTTTACCTTTCAAAATTGTATAATATTTTCATTGTTATTTCCGAAGCTATTTTGACCGGTATCTTATTAATCCTTATCCAATTAAATAGGTTATTTAAATTGGGCATTCAATTTCGATTAAAATATGCCTTTACATCACATCATTTAAATGAATAGTTTAAGAGATATCACAGTTTCCAAAATAATTATGGTTGACCACGCGGGAGCTGTAGTAGCCTACCACTGCGTCCGCTGAAAGTTAGTCAATGATCTTTTCCTTGGCTATTAGGTATGTATTCTCGGTAGAACGTTCCCGTGGGATATTTTGCGACATCCACGCGGGCGAAGCCGCGGGTAAAAGCTAGTATTATTATAAGTATAGATTCTGTTCTATACATTCTTATTCTATGGCAGTGCAGCGGGTAGTGGTTCGTTCTTAATAGCACCAACTATGGTTACCGTAAATAAGGCTAAAGGTGGCACTCTTGTCTGTAATTGATCCGATGGACGCACGTGTCGTATCGGATGTCACTTACCGAACTCCTGAGTTAAACAAACAATATTATTACGGGTTGAGTGTTGTTTTTCTGGTGCAAATAGGCACTGTTAATGATTAAACTTCCACCTGTTTTATGATGTATTATAATAATTATACCATGTTTTGGTTTTACGTGGATTGTGATATCGGCCGCCAAGATCTGAGAACTAATAGATAGATTGGGACAAACAGTTACAGGACTTTAGCGGACGGATATCTTAATTTTATTATAGAACATTCTACGTAGGTAAAGCAAGAAGATCCGGTTTACAGATATAAGGGATACGAAATAGTTGATCAGGATACAGATAATGATTTTGATCAATCATATTGTTAGTGAACTAAGTATGATGATACCCATTTAATACATTATCAGATTTGCCCGCGGCTTCGCCCGCGTGGCTGTCGGAAAATACCTCACGAGAATGTACTACCGGGATTAAACGTACCCTATGAGTTAATTCAGGTTATAAACTATCTGTGTGCCAAATTTCATCAAAATCCGTTAAGCCGTTTTTGCGCCAATCCGGAACATACATCTAGAGAAACAGACAAAAATTCTAAAAACTATATTTTCGGCATCAGACTATTCACATTACTTTTTTTCAATAAATATTCAATGTACATGCAATACATAATTATGTATAGTATAGATGGACTGAACTGCTTAACTACGCTTCAATTATGTACTTACGCATTAGGTCTCAGTAATATAAGTATTACTATCAAAAGGAAGTCGTACATTCGGTTAAAATCTATCGACGCAGCTGTGGGTTTGATTGCATAACTACCAAGTATCCGGTGATCAAAATCGGAACTTACACCATAGAACAGTTATGTAACCGATGACTCTGGTAACCTCGCTACCGGGTCAGAAAAGTTGATAGCACGACATTTTTGATATTTTTAAGTCTAGATAGATTGTCGCACTGCTAAAGAAGCTGCTGCTTTTGCTGGTGTGCGTGACAGCTATCTTATACTCGCGCCACGTCATTGTGCTGCCGCGTCGTGTTTTACGCGCGCTTCAAAGAGATGCAAAATTGACGGGGTCCGCTAGGGCCGATGAGGCACCAGGGTTGCGGGAAGTCCTAAGGGGAAACTGTGGTCCCTGGCAAGGCAAGGGAAGGAACACGGGTGGGTTTTAGTCAGTAAGAGTCTGACATGCCCTTCCGCTCCACCCAGAGCTGGGAGAAGTCATTTGATGACTTCCCAAAGTAAAAAAATAAAATAATTGTGCGTGCATTTAGTGGCCAACAGTTGGAAGTCATTTTTTCGACGAGTTCACAGCTGTGACTGTCTATCTAGACATATATTTTTATATCTTTGCACGGCAAAAATAACGTTAGAAAAGATCAATTCTAAGTTAATATATATTTAATGGCACAGGATAGTCTTTACCAGAAAGTGGTCATCGTATTACTGGTTCAGTTTAATTATCATCAGTATTGTGCCGGAATAAAGCAGTTCGTCGTGGACGTGGTAGGACAGCGGCTCCCCTGATATCATCTCTGTCATCAGAAGACAGCCGCCACGCAACCATCGATGCGTGGTTCTGCTAGAGTGACTGTTACCAGCCAGTGTCATGAACTCTTAACTGATCTCTTCGATGGTTCGTAGTAACGTCATAACAAAACGAGGCCACACCTCATCTGCGCCGCCACATCTTTGATTCAATCATAGCACTAGAAGCTACACACTTTGTTAGTATATTGACGATATCAGTATTGGAACTTCAAAAATCTAATTAAATGGGTCAAACGATGATTGAAGACAAAATTGCTACCTACAGTTTTAATCAACTCAGCCTATGGCAGTCTAATGCTGGATATAGGAGGCCTCTTCCAGGCTGCGCCACGAGACACCCTGTCCACTGCCTTGCTAGCCATTTTAAGGTCATCGGTCCATCTAGCTCGGGGGCGTCCCACAATACGCTTGCCAATACGCGGTCTCCACTTCAGGACCCGTCCGGTCATCCATCCTTCGATAAACATGGCCAGCCCACTGCCACTTCAGTTGGCTTACTCTGCAAGCTATGTCGGCAACTCCGGTTCTTTTCCAAATAATTTCAATTCTGATTTTATCCTTAAAAAAAAACTCCGAGCATTGCCCGCTCCGTAGCGCGATGAGTGACCTTGAATTTGTGGACCAGACTGTCAGATATTCAGTTTAAACAAATTCAAACGGAAGGAGAATCTTCATGGATTTCATGAAATTAATGAAGTTGGTTAAATGTCTCCTGGCAATAAGTGAACCCTTAAAAAGCAACAAATTACATAACTGACTACCTCGTTGGTCTAGTGGTCGCAAGTGCTTCTGCTGAGCATGAAGTCCTGGGTTCCATTCCCGGGTCGGGCAAAGTGTTATTGAGTTTTCCATATGGAAGTAGCAGCCCGGAGTCTGGATTGCCCAATTGATAGCAATAGGCTCGCTATAATGGAACTTAAATATAACTGTTCTGGCGAAATGTGAGTGTACTATATGCCAACACCTCTGCCGAACTCTCCGGTAAAATACAGGTGTTTGATATGAAATTACATAAAACTTTTATAAGATGAATTTTGTGTTTTGAAATTATGATTTCGTGTGAATTCATTTTGCAATTCTGTGCAAGGTTAATAGATGAGGTCAATTGATTGGTCGCGGTTGTACGGTATGTGTGAATGTCCACGGTTAACGTTAACCGCGTTTAGCGGAGCTTGAGGCAATAACTGTTAAACGCCAATTAAGTTGGAGCAGAGTGATGGAAATATAATGAAGGTGCTGCGGCTATCGGTGTATTTTTTTAGAGCTAAGTGAAAAATATCAAAAACTGAACTAATATTATCATAATCATAATCAACCTATTAATGTTCCCACTGCTGGGACACAGGCCTCCTCTCTGTGAGGAGTGGGCCGTAATCCACCACGCGGGCCCAAGGTGGTAGATGTCACATATCTTCGAATTTTTGGTTCTAAGACATGCCGGTTTCCTCACAATGTTTTCCTTTGCCGTTTTAAAAGTAGTGGTGATGAAATTATTTAAGTACTCAAAATAAAGCGCCTGCGTACGTTCGAACCCACGACCTACAATTCGTAAATCGGGGCCGATACCACTGGGCCATCACTGACTGCTCACAAACTAATATTGTAAAGAGGTTAAAACATATATTTATCCTCTTTGCCTATTGCTTATTCAAAGGCAATCGTATTAAGCTGTTTTCAGACCAGCGCTTTATTGTTATACCGTGAAGTTTTGTATTGTTCGTGTCGCATCGCGCGACAAATCGCGCTGGTCTGAAAACAGCTTTAAGGAGTAAACTCCTGTCGTGCGCCGGAGCTGACAGACAAATAATTTTGTACGCAGGTACGGGACGCTTAGTGTGCAAGTCCAGCTCGCGATGATTAAGTGTTGCGCACCCTGGGCTTTCAGTCCAGCTTATACAGTCAGCAACAAAGATCAATAATATGCACAACTGCCCTTTATACATAATCAAAATTGACACGAATTGATTTGATAAACTGTATTTCAGTATCTTAATAATCGCTAAGATTTAATACTCTTTAAATTTTAATTCTGTTTCTATTTAATTACAACTATGAATTAGAAAACTGAAACAGTACTTGAATTTTATTGCTGATCCTACCAACATCGCTGATAAACAAATGCAAAGAATCAAGAGAATGTTCTCATATAAATCATTATATCAGAGAGTAGTTACAGTTGTATGCGCATGAGTAATCTACTTTTTTGTGAATTCATGCAACGAAAAACATTGGCACAGTTACAAAATATCAACTGCATAACTTGCATAACTCCTGCAACACTTACTCAGGGATAATATGGAAACCTTTCTAGTAATTTTCTTCACGTTAACCAGTAAATTATAAATGTGGTAACCTAAGAAATATTACAAGCTTGGAAAACCACTAAACTGTGGGGTCTTAGGGCCGGTGACGTAATCTCAACAACTGGAGAAATGGTGACGTAAGCAGTGGAAAAACTTTGTCACCTTCTATGGTGTTAAGTTAATGAGTTGATTCAACTTTCGGTGATAAAACTTAAGAGTTTGGTGTGATGGTGTACCTTCCATTTTCCATTCTAAATGCTACAAGAATCAGCTGATATAGAAATACTGAAGCTTTAGATTAGACTGCTAAGACCTATCATAACAAAACATCAGGTCTGTTTCCCCTAGGGGTTAAGCAGAGTACTTATTCGCCAGTTATGTAAGTCTCATGTAGGAAGCGAGCATATTGCCATCAACCGGGCATAAATCCGTACTCCGGGCTGATACTGAGAAATTCCTAATAGAAAACCTAATAACACTTTGCCTGACCTGGGAATCGAACTCAGAACCTCATGCTCAGCCGTACGTAGCGTTTGTGACCACTAGACCACGAGGCTGTCAAGAGAGTGCTAAAACTATGTGTACATAAATAAAAGATGAAGGTCGCCTTGTGGTCAGCTGGCAGTGGATAACGAGTTGAAGAGGAACATTAATAATAATTTACGAATTTTAACGTGACAAAAGAGACGAATCAATGAGGGTTTTCCTCAGACCAAATGAAAAACCAAGACATAGCGTTCCGAACAGTAACGTGAGGCCGGTTTTGTAAACACGTGTGCACTTGGTGAGGTGTAGTTTGATTGTAAATGAGTGCATGTGAGCGTGTATGCAAAGAGAGGAGATGTAGTTTTGGCATGCTTCACAGTATTGTTTAAATTCATGCCACCAGTTGGTGCCACGTTGAAAAGAGCTCTTCCATTTCGACAATGAATATAAAATAATTATATGATGACGTTCATCATTCAGTCACAACTCAAGAAAATATAGTTGCTTTGACACTTTTGACAGGTGCCCGGACCTGACGTCTCACTCCGTCTCAGTGCTGCCACCTTCATTGAAGAGCGTGTATTCTGAAAGTGGGCAACGTCGCAAACAGCTGTCACATATTTCGCTGTTTTGATTAATTTGGCAATATTACTGTATGGAAATAAGAAATGTGCCTAAATATCGAACTAGAATATTAATAATGAATTGGAATTGTAACATTGAATTTGATGATTTACGTGTAAACAAGACATTTGACATAATTACAACTAAAGTAAGTTAATGAGTCTGCAAGAAGTAACAATTCAGATATTACGCATATTGTCATACCGGAAAATAATTTCGTACCAATTTTCTCCGCACCAAAAATGATCATAAACCTCCTTATTTAGTTAAGTAAAGTGTTACACGAACGGGGAAGGCCGTGGTAAGGTGAGGTTGCATAAAATGTGTGACTTCTGACGTAAGTCTGAGTGTAGACTGTATGCCAGCCGGTCTCGATGTGGTGAACTGGTGATATAACTGAGTCTGCAGTTTTTGGTAATACTTGATTTATGTACAGCGTTCGATGACGTTAATGCTTGAGTGATAGCGATATTATATCGCTTGTTTGATGTTGTGTTAGTTTGGGTCAACCTTTGTGAATGTTTGACCCATTACGAAATTTGGCTCTAGTAAAAAAAGGTCTATTATTATTGACAGACTGCTAGCCCTGAATACGCAGCATGCCAACCATAGAAGAATAGACAAAATGACAGATTGTATTGAATGTGATTGTTTATCTGTCAATTTGTATATTCTTCTATCGACAGGCCCGTTTCTATTGTGGACATGCTTAGCGTGTTGGTTTTTAAAGCGCAGGCCACACAGGGAAACTATACAAACTACGCGAAATATTGTAGCTCGCGGTGTGAACCGAAGTATGTAAAGAGGTGAAACGAACGCCCGCTCCGCCCGCTAAGCTGGCGGTGTGGCCTGCGCTTTAATCGGCCTCCTTTCATCAAGAAGATGATCAGCAAATAAATGCAATTGCATTTCCATGTAGTCAATCAATAAGTACCTACATACTCATACGAAAATACGCTGACGACGACGATTCAATAAACTCTGATTTAAAAACCCCATAAATCTAGAAAATTCTAATATTTAAATGGACGAAATTCAACTTATACAAAAACCAAATCGATAAATTAAAATATAACACAACACCAGTCAAAGCATTTATCCAACTATGTGGATGAGCAACTTGACAACAAACATCTGTTCATATTAAGTGCAGGTGAAGAAACAGGTGAACTATATTGTAAAGACTAAGCCTTAAATATAAATAAGGAGTATCTTAAAGATAGTAAGGGATTATATATAAGTAAGGGATTATAGTAAGCTTACGTCTATTTGTTTGTACGCCGATTTGTTACAGAAAGGGTAAGTGGACATAACAGGACAGCTTATTACGCCAGCAAGATAAGACTTATGAATATTATTTTGTCCTGATGTTGCAAATTCTCGCACGCACTGTGTTACAAAAGACATTGTATTAGGACTGTTTCTGGTCAGGTTGTGGCAATCTATAAGGTATCTTCTAGTTTTGTCTGTTACCTGCACTTAGTCGAAAGTACTTTATTTCTCAAAATTATTTGGTATCTATATCAATGCACAATCGCTTTGCCAGTCAGTCAAGGAGTTTTTTTGTACCCCAGTTTTCTTGAATTTATGTAATGTACATATCCTATTTATAAAGGGAGTTCCTAAAATTTCATTTTAGAAAATCTCAATAGGTACCACAGCCTCAGATAAAGCTCTGATGTCATAGGATGATTTGATTAATTAATTAATTAGAAAATGGTGAACACATTTCTGCGAGCTTTATTAAAATAGGTTAGGTTAGAACTGTGACCAACCACGCGTGAGCCGAGCAAGCAAAGCAAGCGGTGCTGCGGTAGGGGCCGGCGAGCGTAACTTCCAAGTTGTTCGCAGAAATGTTTTCACTATTTTCTAATTATCCGTTTTTTGCAATATCCCTAGGGTTTTTGCAAAAATTCGAATGATCAAATCATGCTTCGACATATACAAATAGAAATTCATGTTATAAGAGTGTGAAAACTCAAATTAAAGTCGCAAGACAAGACATAAGTAACTAAAGCATCAAATCGATTGGTTCCCCCCATCAATAAATGACACGTTACAGAGCGTGTCATCGAATCTGTTGGACATGTGTTGGGCACCTTGTTACGTCATTAATAGATAGTAGTATTGAACATCTCTCGTAATTGGTTACGTCACTGTTGAAGTAAAAGTACTGGTGGTCAGTTAAATGTTTTCGACAGTATTCTTGTCAGCTAATTAACAGGCCGACAACAGCTAAAGCGCGGTCACTGGCGGAGTGAACAGAAATGAAAGAGAAGCCGATGACACAACGCTGGTAATTTATTACAAAATATGAAGCAATTATCTATTTACAAAAAAACTATTGATTGGACTAAAAAATTAAAACTCTATTTGTTTTTCTCTTTTTAAACGTTATTATGTTGCTTGTAGAATAATCTGATAAAAAATTAGAATGATAGGTTTTTAACCGTTAAAATATTTTTTTCGAGGTATCTTCGTGGTTTTTTTTCTATCCTATCAAATTAGTTGTATTATTATGTTTTGAACAAACTATTTATCTAGCATATCATTTTCTGATTTTGTTTACTGCAGTGTATCATAGTTAAACTCGTAATTGCTTTCGCAGTCTAATGTCGGATTCAGATTGGTGAAAAGTAACATGAAATGTAACACACGTTGAAACAAATTCACGAGTTATTGATTTTATTCTTGCTGCATTGCGTAAATTAGGACGGCTCATTTGTATTGAAATGATTTTGAAATGAAATGATTTTGAAATAAAATGATTTAGAAATGAAATGATTTAGAAATGAAATGATTTAAAAATGAAATGATTTAGAAATAAAATGTATTAGAAATCAAATTAAAAGAATTTGAAATGAAATGATTTTATTTCTGTATGTAGGTTTGTACAAACACTTTTACACGTCAATCATATTTTAAAAAGCAGATGAGGTCGGCATTTCTTATCTGACTTACATTTTTTACGTAACGTTTCACCAATCTGTACCCAGCTTAAAGTTGAATGCTGTGATTGAATGTCACCTGAAGGTACATCATAAAACGACAAGACCTATTCGTATAAGAGACAGTCCTGTGTTCTGTGGTCTAACTTAAGTTTCAATATACTGGGACGAATATACAATAAAAATATTAAAAAATATGTGCACACTGTACCATGCAACATATCAAATGAAAGGGCTTTCTGTGAGGGTCAATTTTATTTTTTTAATAATTGTAAAATATTTAAATATTTTTAAAGTTATGTAAGAAAATTGATGAAAATGGATAATTCCTCCCCTTATCTCCGAAACGAATGAGCCTAAAAGTCTAATATCTGTACATAATGAGTTTGCTACCTATTTAGTTTTTATTACATTTTTCTCGATTATCATCATAGTATTCTATATCTACAGTATTGATACTAAATACAATTTTATTATCTAAGGTTCTTTGGATTTTCAGCACACAAACTGTTGCCGGATCAGTTCCCGCGCCAATAGTACAACTTTTGACACCGTCTGTACTTAATAGTCGATAGGAAGTTATGCAAACCGTTTGACCATTTGTATCGTAAAACATGTGAATTTGTGGTCGACACTTTGACACTTCGACGATATACTAGCACCTGTGTTCATGTTGTTGATAGGCAAGTTGCGCAAGCTGTGATATTACACTGTGATGTTAATAGGTTTTTAGAGCTTTTGAGTTTTTGCTAGTGCTAAATAAAGTATAGAAGTTAACTTCCTCCGAAAATCTTGATTATTCAATCAAAAACGAAGCATGATTATCACAGTTCACTGTGTCATTTGAAAATTATTCAGCAAAAACTTAAAGTTCAAGAAAAAATCTCAGTGCTATAGATACGATTAGATACCGTTATCACTAGCTAGCATATTGGACCCAATGCAAATATGTTTTTTTTCATCACGTATACTCGTAGTAGGAGTAGAATAATATAATATTTTAATAGAATATTGTTAGAAATAAGAAAAAGCGCTATCTATCGAGAAAGTGCTGCACTACCAATTTAAATTAAATGCTATGAGCACAACGAAAGTGTTGGGCATAAAAATTCTTCCACTATCTAACAGATGGCGCTGTTCCTAATTACACTAAAGCGCCATCTTTCTACTTTCACCGTAAACTTAATTCCCGCCTTTTTGATACATTTTTTTTGCAAAATGTTAAAATTTTCTTTATTTATTTTTACAGAGTTACAAAGAAAAAGACGCTGGCAAGGTGGTAGTGTACACGACGACGATGGGCATCGTCCGGGGTACGTACCAACGATGCGTCCTCGTGAAGAAAATCCTGAGGAACTTACTGGTGAAGTACGAAGAACGGGATGTCTTCATGAGCATCGAGTATCAAGACGAGATCCGGGACAGGATGAAAAGCGACCAGATCTTGATCCCGCAACTGTTTCTTGATGGACAGCATATTGGGGTGAGTGAATAAATATTACATTTTATTATTTTAAGGTTGTTAGAATTAATATTTACAATTATATTATCGAAGAAAAAGATTTTTAAAGATATCCTTCATCTACGCCGTTGTCTGACTGCTGTGAGGATATCGACAGCATACTTAAAACGCGTCTCCAATCTGTGCGATCTACGGAAAGAATAAAAGATTCCAATTATAATGAATACACTTATTCAATATGTACCCATATAAAATAAAGACGGCCTTCCATTCCATGCCTTAAAAAAAACATTACCTACAGGTTTTTAGTGCCTTTTTCAGTTATCTGTATAGAACTGGTTCTTGTTAAAGGAAAATTAAGGTTGAAAATGTCTTGAAACAAGGCATTCAACCTCCGATTCATAACTAATATTGTTAAGAGAAAAGATTTGAATATTTGTTTGTGATGAATAAATTCGCAAACTAGGTAGGTAAATCTTTCGCCAGTAGAATGCCATATTAACATTATTACATAGTAGAAGTAACATAGACTATAATTTTTAAAGATATCATGCGTCCGAAGCCGCTGGCGGAAGATAGTGAATTAATAATCTTAGACAAAGCCCTAATTTAGCTCACTATCCAAGATTATTCTGATTAAGTTTTTGGGTCATACTGCAAAGGAGGCCAAAGACCCTATTTTGTTACCTCCGTGCTACTTACTGATTATGAAAATTTAATAAACTTTCTCTCAAAGGTTTTGTCTGGGGATGGAAATTTCAGGGAAGCTGTTCACTGGGATTTCAGTCTTCAAAAACTTTCCTAAAGTAAGAACATTGGCAAAAGTTTAAAACGGAACGTTTTGTTCTTAAAGACAACAAATGTGTTTTGAATTGGTTTGACCATAAGTTGTTAATGAAATACGGATTCGAATTTAACCGGCACCTTAGCAAAGGTCAATAAAACCATTTAAAAAGAGTGTAAAGAAATTGAATCGTCAATTTCTTCTCTCAATCTTCATTGGACCTCCGACAAACATGGTGGCCAGTCCACTGCTACTTCAGCTGGCTTACTCTGCAAACTTCGGTACCTACTTCGGTTCTTTTCCGGATTATAAAATCCTAATTCTTGTAAACTAGCTAAATAATTACGCAACACATTTTCGTAAAAAGGTTCCGACTATTTCGACGATCTGTTTCATTTTGACAGTTCAACAATATTAATTGCGCTATTTACGTTTTCAGCAGATTTTTATTACGAACTTATGAAGCAATGGATTGTTATGTAATTACGGTATAAGGTCGGTACCAATAATTATTATTGCTCCTTTTAACAACATTAGCTGACAAATTCCAAAAGTAGTCCAAAAAGTTTCAAACACCCAATTTTCGCTTAATTAGAGCTCAATGAGCTCGTCATGACAACTTTTCAATACTAATACCATAACAACCGCTTTCAAGAATACATTTCAAGGCCTCCAAAGATTTACAATACAATCACAGATTATGATCGTCCTTCACAAGATTTACAATAACAGTGGCAATTAGAATCCTTGAGACATTTCGAGGTCACTTTGTCCTGAATCTAAGCCTTAATCTTGCCTAACCGAAATAATAGTCGGATAATGTTTGATCAATGTAATTTGAGATACTTCACATAGTGCTTCGTTGGTAAAAGTTTTTTTCTTTTTTTTTCTGTCTTTTGCACGGCTCATAAGGAGCATTAGAGATTACTTTACGATCGAAAATTTTTTTTTGCCTACTTTCTGCAACTGTTTTTATTGTTAAACTTCTGCTAGTATACGTATAGAACCTACTTAATTTTTAAATGCTTGTGTAGATAATTTAATGGAAATATTTGTTTTTTTATACCATGACCCAACCCAATGTATGTCACATTGCATTGACACCACCTTCGCAAATGTGTCACTATTACCATCAAATTATGAGATCATACTGCTCGGTTACATGGTCAAAAATATAGCAGAGATAGCCAAGTGGTGTCATCGTCGGACTGCCAAGTCATAGGTCTCAATATTGCAACCCAAGGCACGCACCTCTGACTCTTCGGATTCATGTGCGTATTGTATACTTGCCAACATCCATCTTTCGTTTTCATGTGGTTGTAACTAACCTTGGTGCAAGAGTTTTTGGTTGTAACTAACTTTGGTGCAAGAGTTTTTGGTTGTAACTAACCTTGGTGCAAGAGTTTTTGGTTGTAACTAACCTTGGTGCAAGAGTTTTTATGCCACCCATGGACCTCTAACTTGGCTTCATATGCCGTCGAGAATTAGCTCTCAGGCATACCGGTTACCTCACGATGGGGAAAAAAACCTCCAAATCGAAAAAAACACTGCATGAACTTTACCAGCAAAAACAAAATTCAAGACCACTCAAGCGGAGAACAAGCAAAAAGATTGCATTTCAGTAATTGCACTGAAATTGCCACAATTGACATATAGTCGTGGAGAGCAGTGGTGGCCCAGTGGTATCGGCCCCGACTTACGAGTTGTAGGTCGTGGGTTCAAACCCCAGAAGGCGCTTTACTTTGTGTAAATAATTTCGTCACCGCTGCTCAAAAACGGTGAAGGAAAACATAAACCGGCATGTCTTAGAATAAAAAATTCGAAGACATGTGACATCTACCAACCTGCACTGGGCCCGCGTGGTGGATTACGGCCCGCTCCCTCTCATAGAGAGGAGGCCTGTGTCCCAGCAGTGGGAACATTAATAGGCTGATTATGTTATGTATATAGTCGTAACAGTTATGGACATGTTACGCTTGCCTCACAATTAACGTTATAATGTTATAAAAAATAGACTCTCCCACAATGAGAATGAGACCGCTCGTAAAGCCCAGCTATCACATTGGGGTAGGGTTAGCCCGTAGATAAGCGTAAAGTAGGTAAGAGTAAATTAAATTGCGGCAACGGTTGCAGGTGTGACTCAGTCCGTTGCTGATGTACATGGTGCGTTTGCCAACTGTCATTTGCAAGTTGCAACCTAGTTATTAGAACCACATATGAAATGGTCGTTAAATATAAATTTTTGGGCCATGATTGGGTAGTAAGTATAACCTACTAAATCAGAATTAGATCGCTGGATTTATTTACCAGAAATTATATTAGATACGTAAAGGAAAGATTGTTAATTTAATAGATATTGCACATCAAAGAGCTGCGACAGTCTTTGGTCAGTAATAAAATCTGCCAATCTTGCAGAAATGAATACGGTATTGTGAATAATATGGTGTCGTTCACTATGTTATGAAAAAAAATATATTTTATATAAATTATAACATTTATTTATTAGGACAACAAAGTTCAATGTTAGTAATACCTTAAACCTAGTGTTAGGTACTAGTGTATTATTATTATTATTAATGAGTTTGAAATTTAAACATTTTGCGGAGAAGTTGACCAAGTAAGGTACCTCATTTGGCCATCCTCTCCACAAAATGCCTCAAAATGGGAGAATAAAAACTCTCTGACATTGTTTTCAAAATGCTGTTGCTACTGGCCGTGTTCCAGTTACTAATGATGCGGCTTTTTTTCGAATGATGCACTTTTGCACCTGTTTAAGGTGACTAGATTTTAACTCCAAGAACATTCTTAACTTGTCAGGCCCCACTCTCAACGGTCTTAACTAAATCTAAGGTTAATTTTTTTGGTTCAACCCTACGCTTGCTAAAGTCATAACAACAGGGAGGTATATTCAGACTTCCATTGCGCGCAGCTACCAACTTTATTGCAGCTGTCTGCGCCGCCAGACGTGCGCACTTACCTTTATATATACAAATATTGTTATACACTGGCTTGGTATTATAAAACATAGGGTAAAAATATAGAGGCAAGAGGTGTATCTGCTATCTGAAAAGTAGGTTTTAGCAAAAATAGCTATGGCTTCTGGGCTTCTGCTAGGTAATACTCGTAGCTCTTTGTATGAACAGAACAGATAATATCTGAATAACTAAGTTTCAACCTGTTGATCAGCCACGCGCACTCACACAGACCAAACCCTGTCTGTTTGTTTCTACAACAACATACACACATCCCTGCAAAAACAAACAAAACTAAAACTGTATTATAATGTGTATAAATTATGTTTATTTCAAGTTTAGTTGTTGCTTTTAGGAGCTCGAGTAATGCAATAATGAACAAGTTATAAAATACAAAAAATATATTTTAGGAAAGAGAGACTATTAAAACTAAAGAGAAGAAAAATATGTCTTAGCTTAAGCCTGATATCCACGATGCGATTTAATTGCCCGTGATATACGATAAGTTGAAACAACAATAAAATGACTTGCATCGTCTCAACACAGTTTACTGTGTTAAGACGATGCAAGTCATTGGTTGCTTCAATTTTATTGTATGCCAAAGGTGAGAAACTTGCATCGTATAAGGCTACCTGTCCACCAGAACGGAGAGGAGAGGAGAGGAGAGGAGAGGAGAGGAGAGGAGAGGAGCGGAGATGTGTCAATATTAACCAATAGAATCAAAACTCGGCTCCAGAGGTGCGATTCTATTGTTTTCCACATCTCCGCTCCTCTCCTGTCCTCTCCGCTCCAGTGGACAGGCAGCCTAAAGGTACCATTCCGTAGCCGACAGCAGTAGCAGGCGATGGTCTATATATTTCTATGAAACCGACGTGCCTAGCAACGGAAGGTATGATTTTTTTTTATAAACCAGTCGTGTCTCAGCGACACATCGCCGCACATTGGGCATTGTGGCAAATGTACTTTGTAAATATTTATTTTATTTTCATAAGAATGATAGCCTCCGCGGCGTTTTGTAGTTTTTGCTCAGCCCCATGGGCAGAAGGCGTGAGTTTATGTCTGTATGTATCATATTATCCTGTAAAAAATGCATTAGTTTATGTCCAAACTTCCACTACTAAAAATTTATCATAAAACGAACTAACCTCTTTTTATGCCCGTTTATAGTTTTATTAGTTTCCAACTAACGAAGACCATATTTTAATTGTTTCAGTGTATCGTTAAAAGTTGCAACGGAACACTGTTGCTGCCGCGCGCTCAATATAAAACTGAAAATAAGCAGCCAGTATTTTAATACTATTTTTTTTTCCTACCGAACCTTTTTCTGGTCTTTTTTATCATGGCAAAATATTCGGAAAATACAAAGAGTTATGCGAACTGTATGAACCCTAAGACTGTTTGTTCACCGCACCGAGAACGGGACGTCAACGAGAAACGAGATTACGCGGCCATAGTAAATGTACTGTCGCTACTTCGACGTCGTCATCTCGTTCTCGTTGAAGTCCCGTTCACAGTGCGGTGGACAAACGGCTTTATGGTGTTCTGTCAAATGCCCAGCTCCGCCACGGCCCTGTGCTATCAATGCCCTGTTAAATATAACTGACAATGCGACATATTTGTCAAAAGATGACAAAATGGACATATAGAAAATATACCAAAGAAACTTGTCAAATTCTCTGAGGCATGTCACCTGTCGCCTGTCGATTTTATTAAATAGGCCCCTGGATTTGTATCTGGCTAATAAATTGAAAGTTAGACCATTTCTTACTGCATCTTACACACATGCAATCTTACGGCTCACTCTTGTCTCTCTCATTACCTTCAGGATGATATTTGCTATTTCTATTCATACAATAATATCCATATCAAGTATATAATATGTATCTTCGTAAATTACCTTGTGTTAATAACGCCATTGTCATCGAGCTTGTAACGTTCAGGATCACCTGAACGTTACAAGCTCGATTACCATCAGGTAGGAAGGTGATGTCAGTGCAGTTAAATACTTCCGCTCATCCATATCGGAGAATTGCCTCTAAACGGAAGGCTTTACATGCCAAGAAGTGGCATAAGATGTAATATTATCTACCTTACAAGAATAACCAAAAAGTAAGTTCAAAAACTAAAAGCGTTTTGAGGGACTGTCTTACGTATTTTGACGTTCGAAAAGTGCTGATTATCAGCCTAGTTTGAATAAATGAATTTTGAATTTTGAAAACCTGACTACTGAATAATGACGCCCTAAAAACTTTAAAACAAGAAAATATTACGGACAGAAATTAAGACATAGGTACAAAAATGGTCAAGGTAAAGCCTGTACACCTACAAAATTATAATGGCATGCAACAACGGCTTTACCTTTGATCATTTTTTGACTTAAGTTCATGACTTTATGTCCTCTAGAGGGGGGGGGGCATATTGAATTTAATACAACGTCACAGAACCAGTGGACGATCAAGTCGCTTCTAATGCCAGCCACACACGTAACGATTTGCTTGCGCAAATTTAGGCTTGCGCAAGCAAATCGTTACGTGTGTGGGAAGGAATTTGCGCAAATTTCTTTGAAAACCCGTCAATTTAGATTTGCGCAAGCCTAAGTTTGCGCAAGCAAATCGTTACGTGTGTGGCTGGCATTACGATATCTCGTATCTCAAATTATTTTATAAACAATAGAAAGACCATCTAATCTTCGTTCAGGTGTAAAAATAAATACAATTAATTGTCTCAAACATTGCCTTAGAGGTATATATGAGGTTTATGTTACTTAGCTGGATTACTGGGAGAGGATTCTATGAGAGGGAGACAGTTAGATTTTGACTTTTTAATTTTCACTCTTCTATTCCTCTGCGAGTGACAAGGGTCAAAGTACGCATCAAACATCTGACGTCACACTAATCCAGCATCGCGCCATTAGAGTTAACCATGCGAATGACATAAAATATATAAGACAATCCGACGTCAACCGCTGGGCAGTTGCCCGCCAGACACGCCACCCATCAGATCGGAGGATCCTCCCTTTTCTAATGAGAATGAGTGAACTTTACACTCTGTTCCTCATACCTCTAAAGTTAGAACACGTGGTTAAAATTGCCAATGAATTAAATTTCAGCCTCTATAATTACTGTTATGCCAATGTTACAGCAGCTATATTGTGGTGTCTCTGGTTTTGAATTTTAGTTTTTTGCCACCGACTTCCGAAATTAAAGTTGTTTTTCACTTTGTAGTGTTTTTTTTTTTGGAAGTTGGTTTAATTTTTTTGTGAAAAGTTTTATTTTTCACTTTTTCGTTGTGGTACCTACCCCACACAAATTCGTATACCACTACCTGCTATGAAAATAACAGTGACAGCGAGTTATCATCATCATCATCCATATAAACGTGGGAAAAATATGTTTTATTGAGGTTAACTCAAAAATTATCCAAGCAAAGTTAATAAAATTTAGGTATATGGGACTACCTCGGGAGCTTACCCTTTTAAACAAAAAAATAATGTCTAATATCGGTCCACAAAATTAAATGACGGAGAAATCAGTGAACATAAATGAAAAAAAAAAAAAAAAACAGTCATAAAGTCGAACATAGAACCTCCTCTTTTTGGAAGTCGGTTAAAAAGGCAACTCAAGGTTGGAAAAGTGAAAAGTACAATAATAATACCAGCACATAGTCGTCTTACTGGAGGGCAGAGATTTCTCCTCATACAGAGAAGATATACTCGTATGCTTGAATCACCACGCCATCTATTGGGTGTTCCGTACTAATTAGTTTGAAAAAACACAATAGACGATGTATATCTAGTAACTTAATCCGCTTAACCGTTCTTAAAGAGTTAGAGAACCCTGTAAGAAATCGACACGTGTTTCGCCTCTCAACGAGGCATCCTCAGGACGACGATTGACCTGTTGCGAACTCGGACACGAAGTGTTATCAACGCGAGCCGAACGCAAAGACGCTTTGCGTTCGGCTCGCGTTGATAACACTTCGTGTTACTAGATATACATCGTCTATTGTGTTTTATGATGGATTTCCGCAAGGTCACGCCTGAGTCAATTAACTAATTAGTTTGGCTTAACTCCTTTTGTTTCCCTTTTCCGTAAGTTTTATTCAAATCTGACAGATTAATATGGAACTACGTACTTCAATTATTATCCAATAAAAATCAGAGATCATCCACTATCCATATCAAAGTGAACGATTGACTTAAAGGAACTAACCGAGTGACAAACATTACCATGGTCATGTCAAAATTATACAACATGGAGGAAATCAGCTCATTTTTATGCGTACAGTGTGATGGCGAGGGCACTGTTACAAACATCTGTTACGGCCTACTAACCTTCAATATTAATCATGTTTATTCATAAATGTCATGTTTTAAAAGGAGAAACAATAAATGTCTACCATTGTCAGTGATATATACTCGTATATATATATATATATTTTAAATTTTTCCTTGGTTTTATTGTATCAGGTAAGAAGAGCTGCCTTTCTGTAGCTGATATTTGCTTGACTTTTGATTTGGTCGGTATCAAGGCACCTTGTACTTTCTCAGCGACCTTCAAATCGGAACCCTCTAAAGCTTACAAACTTTTTATTTATAAATCATTTCTCTCAATTTATGTTTTTACTCTGCAATTTTTCCTACACCTAGGCCAAAAGGCCGTTTTCATGTAGAACGCTGGTAACCAGTGTCCACAAGCGCTGGTATATTTACGCCGGTTACCAGCGTTCTAACATGAATACGGCAATATACAAGCGCTGGTTGTCAACGCTGGTCGGCGCAGGCAGTTTTCATATTTTTTGCCGAATCAGCGCGAACCGGCGCCGATAATCGCCGAACAGTTTTTATTTAGTTCCTATACCACTAAAGATACAAATCTTCAATGGTTTAAGAACTAGGTTATTTATTTGTTAGTTAGCACTTTAGCAGCAATTTTAGATGTGCTCAGGCGTCTTTCAAATATTCTTTTTATAAACAACAACAAAAAAACTTGGTTCCTTCTGAGCTCACACCGACCAGCACGCGTATCCACCCTGTGTCCACGTGCATGCCTTACCCTTGACCCCTCTCGTGCTATCCCAGTGTCGTGGTTGTTTTGTTTCCATGATAACCAAATGGAGCTTAAAGAGTGGTGATACGTAGCATGGTTTTTATTTATTTAGGGTTGACGGTAAAACATAAGTAGTCTTTAACCAACGAGAACGTCGGTTTGCGAGAATGAGTTGTCGGTAAAAGATTGACCAGACAGTAGGGTTGGTCATGTCTTACAATTTGGACGATATTATGTACCTTATTATGTAGTAGAGCTGCATTGAAAGGTTTTCCGAATTTGAAGTTATGAGTTCGCTTGTTTCTAAACAAGATTTATCGAAGTAAAGCTAGTTTTATATATAAATTGAGAGACGAGCATGACAAGAATGGATTTCGACCTTTAAACAATTGAGGCCAAATTGTCACTTGGGTGATAAACATCTAACAGTTAGTAATAACAATGTTTGTTACGTGGAATACAAAGTAGGTACCTAGTTTCATGGAAAAGTACATTTAAAGTTGTGAAACTCAATTCTTTAATACCTAGGTTTTTAAACCCAATTCTATTCCTCTTGTTGGAAACGCCAAAGTAAAGAGATATTGTTCAGAGGAAGAATAAAAGCTGATGCCTTAATTACTATCCCAAGGCGATATGAAAAGGCTAATTCGAAAAACTTTATCTTAAATACATAGCTTCAAGGAAATGTAATAACTTTTCCGGAAACAGGCCTACGGAAGACGAAGAGAACATTTTATAATAAAACCAACATAATATACTGACCTACTAGAAATGAAACTTATGGCAACGAAGCCATTAATTCTACACCTTAGAAAATACACTCTACTTCTCAGTGTTAAGGTGTAAATTACAGTGCTTTTACATAATGATTTCCCCAGAAGATTTTCTTGAATGGTCTCATTATGTGCAATGTAAAGAAAGTAGGTAAAAGTTTGTACTTACCGTCAAATAGATTAAGATCTTGAGTCGGTTCAAACGAGTTTTTTTATCGGGTTCAGTTATAGATTACTGTAACGGATGTAATCGTTTTTAATGTTGTTAGGGGAAGAGCTTAAGTTTAATATAAAACTAAGAAAGAAAACGAATCGGCAAATTCAGAAGCTTCGTTATACTAAAGAGATCTTCGCATGTTGGTTTTATTGCCACTGCCCTTTATTTTCGCCTTCACCTTCAAAGATTACCACAATTATAGAGAACTGCTTAAACAGACATAGTGTTATGCCTTATTCATATGTGGTCTTCAACCCACCGATCACATCAAGTCATTCACTCACTACCATGGTAATAACGCTTCCAGATTATTCTAGTAAAAACGTATGTGATACTGAGTAGAACGTTTATCACTGTTCTAAGAAAACATGCGAAGTTTTTACTGGAAATTTTCCCGAGGGATCTAACAATAGTTTCTTGCTAAAGCTTGATGCATACCGTAGATGATTGAATTATTTTTCTTGTAGGAAAAAGACAAAATAATATTAAATTTATGAACAAAGATAGGTTGTTGTATTTATACAACATTGAGTGAATTCCTCGTTGGTCTATTTTTGCAAGAGCTTACTGTTGATCATTAAATTAAGTCTCCTAGGTTCGATTCCCAAGTCGGGCAAAGTGTTATTGGGTTATTCCATCTGTAATTTCGGAGGAGCCGACCGGATTCTGGATTTGTGCTCGGTTGATGGCAAGGCTCGCTCGCCCCCTATACTAAAAGTGGTGTACTAAGAGGTACACCTCTGGATAGATTACCACAAATGCTTGACCACCGATGACTGTTTGAGTGTTATACACACAAGAAATATGATGATCCTTCTCAGATTTTTTTATCCATTGCTACATTGAATAAAACTACTAGGTAATGCTTTTTTTGTTCTCATCATTGCAAAAATTTAGGAAAATCTCAGAGGATTAATAACAAATTCATGAGACAGCTGCACAGAAAACGTACACGTACGTATATTACATACCTATCTACAGTTAAACCAAAAAAGGTGCGCGCTTCTGTAATTTTCGCGTTTTCGAATTAGCACGAACGTCGCGCCACAAAGATCCCCCGCACAGAGGAGCTTCTAACTTTTATCCTCCTTCCCGGCTTTTTGAGTAGGTAGTGGACCTATCATTTGGGGTTTGTATGAAGATTCTCTCTGTCAGGTTACCTACTCCAGTCCCAGATCGTCATAATATTATGGTACTCAAAAGTATTAAAAAGGGTTTTAAAATTGCATAGAGTTGTTAATCTAGAAGGTGCTTAAGCCTCAAATTTTTCAAGTAGCGGTAGCTTGTTTATATTATTTGTGCTTGTTTCTTATTCTAATAAAATCGGTCTGTTTTTTGTCTTTGTGCTCACACCATAAATTATTATTAGGTATAAGTCTATACGTGAGAATTTGTAATTGGCTCTCTGGTGACTACGGTCTCCTTTTTTGTCTGTTTTTATTAGCTGTAGGTAAGTCCTCCAAGTACTAAATAAATAAATAATTTTATAATCATGGTAATGCAAAAAAGGCAAGTACTTCCAGGGTTGTGATAGCTCCATATTAGAACTCATCATCATGCGTTCGTATTTCAAAAGAAGACGATGATTCCCGAAACGCACACTTTTCTTGGGATATCTTGTACGTGCCGAGAATAAATCCATTTTCTCGTAAGTTATTTGAACGATACTTTGATCGACTTTTGTTTACGTTGCCTATTGATCGAGAAACTACTTGAAACAATTATCACGAAGTATTGCCGTTCGTCTGTGAATACCTAATAATTTCAAGGTTTGTTATGGTTAAACGAAAGGAATTCTAGAAGATTGCTAGTAATTGTAATTTTAATTGATCTTAATACGGTCAGTGCTCTGTATTACTTGACCCCCCTTACAAAGAAGAACAGGGGAAAAGAGGGGTCGGTTTATGTAGGCTACTGACTGAACAAAAAAAAAAAAAAGCTGAGAGGAATTAATTTTACTATGATTTTATGCTTTACATAAGGTAGACTAAACCCTAACACAGCAGTGATATCCAGTGGTGTGACCGTCGGACTGCCAAGTCATTAGTCTCGAGTTCGAACCCAAGGCACGCACCTCTGACTTTTCGGATTCATGTGCGTATTGTATAATTATCACTAGCTTTAAAAACGGTTAAGGAAAACATCGTGAGGAAACCGGCATGCCTGAGAGATATTTCTCGACGGCATGTGAAGCCAAATCAGAGCTACCCCGTCCACCCGGGGTTTTAGATTACCCTATAGGTAGGATTTTTCTTCTTTATTTTTTGTGGAAAGTCAATAAATCATTGATCGTAGTATGGAGTTATACTGAAAACTTCCTAAAATCAAAACTTATGATTATCCAACGGATAAAATTAAAAATTTCTTCAAGTCGTGTAACCTTGTCTTATAGTATTTCTAATACTATAACTAACAATAGAAGTAGGTGTTTAATGTGAGAAACCGAAGTTTTTACAGAACCGATCACTATTATCCACCGCCATTACAATGTCAATAACCATAATTACTAGGAATTATAGAAAAGTTATAGCTAATCGTTTTTACTATTTGTATAATTATGCGATTGTGAATCGTATCTTTGTGTGATGTCATACTGTGTAAAGACCTCTCTTTTTCAATGATCTTCATAGATTTCACACTGTCTTCGTAAGGGTTAATGTCGACTATTCATACACATTACTGTTGTATTATTGTTGTGTGGGTGTATGAACTGCTGACCCCTGCCCACTAACATAAATATATAGCCTATGATACTCAAAAATAATGTGTGAGCAGTGGTGGCCCAGTGGTAACGGCCCCGACTTACGAGTGTGTAAATAATTTCATCACCACTGCTCTCAAAACGGTGAAGGAAAACATCGTGAAGAATCCGGCCTGTCTTAGAACCAAAAATTCGAAGACATGTGACATCTACCAACCCGCACTGGGCCCGCGTGATGGATTACTGCCCACTCCCTCTCACAGAAATGAGGCCTGTGTCCCAGCAGTGGGAACATTAATAGGCTGATTATGATGAATGTCACGTCACGGCGAAGTACCAGGAGAACTCCTCAACAGTGATGAGGAGTTCTCCTGGTACTTCGCCGTCAGCTCCACTTCACCCTATGCATTATGACGGGCATAAATTGCTTGGCAACCATATTAAATTAATCGAATCGCAATCCGTGAAATACGTATTATTGAGTAGTTCCGGTGGCCATCTGTGGTCTTCATCATCAGTTCCACTTCACTAAATGGTGCTTTCCGAGATCAAATTCAAGAGTTACTATAAAAAATACCTAAATCGCTATAGATGTGCCTTTATAGGCACACCTATAGCGATTTAGGTATTTTTTATTTCAAGAGTTCCCTCAATTTCTCAAGAATTCCTTCATCCAATCCTGACTTGTTGACAATGGGACCACCTGGAAGGTATACCCTTTCAAGCAAAAAAAGAATTTTCAAAATCGGTGCAGCCGTCTTCGAGTAATCGGGGAACATAATATAAAAAAAATATTCCGACGAACTGAGATCCTCCTCCTTTTTTTGAAGTTGGTTAATTAGAAAGTACATATGAATTGAAAAAGTCACATTGCTTCTTACCCGGATTTGAACCCATTAGCTTGTATAAGGAAGATTCGATTACAGTATACAGAGAAAATAATTATCTTTCCAATATTGCCTGTATGTGTTTTATTGTGCATGAAATAACTTTTAAAGCTTATGGCATATATGTAAAGGAATTAACTACTCAGCACACTCACAAAGAAGTTGCAAGCTAGTTACTTGTATACTAAATAGTTTTCTTGTCTACCTGTATCTCTGGAAAACCATACTATTTACGCTTTCGACACTCTAGGAATAAAATAAAACTTCTCAACCAATACCATTGTAAAATATACAACTTAGGATACATACCTTCTTCCAAAACTAAAAATAACTAACCTATCCTAACTAAAACTATTAACAAACAATATGGCGTCGAAAAATTCCACCGCATCGCTATCGACTGGTAATGCACCCAAGAGACTGGCGGCATTGCCCCGTTGGCAGTGCTTAGCCTCTGGCCAAGGTAAAAGCCAGCCCTTGGGTCACGGGACGTGTCAACCAGTCGTTTAGAGGTTTCATTGAACAGACGATGAGCACTCGGACCCCACGGCCCTATGGTTTCAACCAAAAAATATAGTTACCTATGAGGTTATTATACTTTCGCCGCCTGAGGTTTTCTGAATTTTACAAGAAAATAAACTCCCCAGTAAATAAGGGAATAACTAGCAAAAAAAACCATTGTGGAGGGAGCAAAAACATTTTGGTAATAATCTCAGTGCTTAGGCTGTTCGGAATCCCCTAACGGAATAGCGGAATACATAGTTTGCCAGAAATTAAATGGCTCGAAACAGACATATGCACCAATTCAATTCGATTTAAAATGCTTACGGGAGAAAACCAACCATTAGGTAGATTGACCTATTTACTTCAGATCAAAAACCTTTTAACCAGAAACCCATAATCATTGTTGGCCTCCGTACTATAATCCTTTTTTTATCTTTATACCACGAGTCCTAAAAGCGGATACCAGTGGATAACAGTCCACATTAACATACAAACTAGAGCTCACAACATGGAGTTCAGAAGAAAATCGATGAGTCAGGAAAAATTACTGAGCTTTCACTAAACCTCTTCGCTTTAAAGCTTGTTGGAGGATGTCATGGCTCTATCGCGTCAGTGCTAGAGAGTGATATAGCTATACTATACAGAACGAATAACATCATTAATCGCCTCTGTGGCCTAAGACCCACCTGTCTCAGACTCAGAGGTCCCGCGCTCGATTTCCAGCGAAGGCAAATTCTTCTGCTTTATTCGGTTGGTGGTAGGACTTGTTCTAAGTCCGCCTGGCTAACTACCACTGTCTTATCTAAGTCTGTCACCATAACAACAATGTTAACAGCATTGTTGTGTTTCGGCAGTTACAAGTAAGATAGTTCCTTTGTAGTTGAGGATTCCGCGTGAAGCTCGTGTCCACTTTCAGCTTGATTATCACTTACCATCAGGTGAGACGAAGGCCAAGAGCTTCAACGTTGTGTTTAAAAAGAAAAATCATTCTCCTGCCCTTATCATAATTCTCTAGAGGTCGGCTTTCTAGCCATATCATATATCACACAGCCTATCCACTGTTTATTTGGTCTTTTCCTACTCTAATAGTTATGCGGTAAACATGACACAAAGAAAGAACACAAAACAAAAAAGAGCAAGTTGGGGGAAAATATGCGTCACTTCCACGCGAAACGGCCATCGCTCAGCATAAACTGAGACTCTATGCGAGACAGAGAGAGTCAGTCGGCGTTGACATTATGACGACGACCTGTGCAGCATACAATGAAATATAAATAAAATATAGAAAAGCGCCTCATCCAATCACAATATTCTCTTACCTCCGAGCCAAAGTGGGATAAAGCTGATAAAACCTAGACCGTACAAAGGCCGCCCATCGGAAACTGCATTACCGACCTACTCCGGTACCCGTACGATAATGCACTGCTTACCGACCGACGTTTCCTGGATTTACCTGGCGTATCGTGTCTATGTTTTATTTTGAATTTATGTAGCTTTTTACGGAACGATTTTATTATTATATAAATTTGTACTCTTCAGGATGATAAAATACTGATCAGAATACTTACAAATTAAAAATATATGTATACATATTATGTACTAGTTTAATACGGTTTTAGAAGTGGAGAAGGGCCAGCTTTTTGAGGTACTGTCATATGTAACTTTGACATTAAAAAATGCTAATTCTCAGTCTTATTTTGAATATAAATGACTTTTGATTAGGTCATTTTCAAATGGTCAATGGTAGTAATAATATGTACAAGTATATAAAAAAGGGGGGATAATTATAGGGCATCAAAAAATTCATCTGCATCGCTGTCAACAGGAAAAGTGCCCAAAAGGCTGGCAGCATTGCCACGTTGAATGGCAATGCTTATTCTTTTGATTTGATTCACCTATAATTTAATGCTAAACTTGAGCTTTGACTAAACGGTGCCAGGATTTATATTACGAGATCTACCTGCAGATTGAAATAAATCCGTTAAAATTTTCTTTTTTAGTTAGTTCGACCATTTTTTTATTTTAATTACCAAGATAATCTATATAAATAAAAGGAGAAACTGACTGACATATCAACGCACAGCCAAAACTACTGGGACTTGGAACGTGAAGTTTTGTACACTGCTTCCTTATATATTATAACTAGCTGCCCTCCCCGGCTTCGCACGGGTAGCAGGAAGTACTTATCTACGGCGCACCTACCTACTTACCTACCCTGCCCTACCGCCCTACCCTACCCTCACCGAATTAACTACCTACCTATCTACCCGACATACCTACCTTCACCTATCTTCCTATCTACCTACCCTACCTACCTATCTACCCTACCTTCACCTATCTTCCTATCTACCTTCCCTGCCCTACCCAATTACCCTACCCTGCCCGACCTACCTACCTACACTGCCCGACCTACCTACCTACCTAACCTGCCCTACCTCCCTACCCTACCTACCTATCTTCCTATTTATCTACCTACCCTGCCCTACCTTCCTACCCTACCCTGACCGACCTACCTACCTACCCTACCTACCTACCTACCTTCACCTATCTTCCTATCTACCTACCCTGCCCTACCTAATTACCCTACCCTGCCCGACCTACCTACCTACCCTGCCCTACCAACCTACCCTACCCTGCCTGACCTACCTATCTACACCGGTAGACGCCTGACGGGAATAACTGATCGAGTGGTAACTACAAAATCAATTATCGACCGCCAAGAGTAGACAATTATTAAAGTACTAATATCGCTATAAAAAAATGGGGGTTGGTGGTAGAATAGTCAAAATTTAGGGTTGTATGTATTTTTTAATACCAAATCATTAAAAAATAAAAATAATTTTTTTTATTAAAAAAACGAAAAAGAAAATTTTGAGGTGGACCACCCTTATCACTTACGGGTATGAAAAATAGTTTACATCCTATTCTCAGACCTACCAAATATACATAAAAAAATTCATAAAAATCGGTCAAGCCGTTTCGGAGGAGTTTGGCAACAAACACCGTGACACGAGAATTTTATATATTAGATGTAGGGGAGCACTAAGCAGGTATTTGGAAATTCGACTTTTAAGGGTATTAAAAGGGGGATTTTATTTGTATGAAAAATCTTATTCGTCGAGTTAATAAACTTGAATCTTGGCACAACCTAATGAGAAGTACTAGGATTGCATGTTCACGATATAGTATTTCAATCAGTATACGTTGTGCACAATTTCTGAGCAGTAACCTAACAAACAGTATCGGTACTAGGTTTGTATGAATTCTCGATAGTATTCAATCATTATGTAATGCTACTCATAGGATTTGGATAAGGCAGACCAATGAGAATTAAGGCAGACAGATAGTTTATAAGCTGAATTAACACCTAAGATACTTTCCCAGTAGTACGTTTTTGTGGGATTTTTTCAGACTTCCATGCGAGCGATACCGCGGTAAAAAGCTAGCATTTACATAATTGAAAAGCCAACAGTCTTATATTAATAATAATTTATACTTAATTAATTACAAAAACTCAAATCATATTCTCCCGATTCCTCTCAAAGACTCTTTAACAATATTCCCTTGACTATCGACTCGGAAACTTATGACAATAATACTTCTGATCTCAAAAAACGGAACGAGCGAGAATTTCCGAGTTTCCTATTGTCATGTGTTTTCACCGCCATCCGTTACAAGCTTTTACCTGTCGCTGTATTGCCATGGAAATCGCTACGGAAAGCTAAGCGAAATTTATGAGAACTCTTTCTTTTAAAATGAGACCGAGAATGAAAAATGATGTTTTGAAATATTATAGACGATTGTATCGTTCTCTTTATGGAAATGTGTTTGAAAAATGGTTAATGCATTTTATTTATTACAAGCTTCTCCCCTCGACTTCGTTCGCGTTTTTCGGCCTTCGACCCACTGGGTCGCATCCCATCGCCCGCCCGCCCTGTTACTTCGTTTTCTTTTTGCTCGGCTCTTAAGGCCAGGGCCACGACTTAAGCGTCGTGTCTTGCGGTACGTCTTGCGGCGCTCGAATGATCGTGCGCCGCTCTTCTCTCCGCAAGTCACACCGTCATCACGCTCTAAATAACTTCTTACATTTGTTGTCGCCGCGGTCGCCGGTCGCGCGAGCGGTGATGTCGTGTCCAAGGGATAAGGGTCGTAGATTTATAAAGCCTATCATCTTCATCAAGAGTTGGGCTATCCAATGCAAAAATATTTTTTTTAATCCGATTGGAAGTTTCGAAGATTATCCCCTACATACAAACAAACTACGTCTTTATAATCTTATATATGATGTATAGATAATTGGTAAAGTTAAGGGTTTTTGTGAGGTTGGTTCCCGACACAATGGAATAAAAAGGAAGGTTGGATAGTCACAATATAGTGACCAATAGTTGCACCATAAAATCGTTAAAAAACATCGTTCTGTTTCTATCAATCGTTATGAGATGACAGAGACAGAATGTTGATTTTAACATGTTTTGCGCTAAACTTTAAAGACTGGTGAAATTGGACCTTAAATAATAATATGACACTACATTTTGAGTCGTACTGTTCTCAGTAAAAACTAATACAATTCTCATCGTTAAATCTTGCAATAGTAAAATGCTAACACGAGCGTAACAAATGGCACTATGTACCTATAACTAAAAGTAATAACAAAAACGTCAAAGAAAAAACAAAGAAATCATACAAAAATACTACATTTCACAAACTGGGTACATTTTTATTTAATTTCCATCGCAACAATATTACTGGACTTCCCAGCGAATGTCACCGACGTGGCTTAATTAGAAACTTTTTTAATTAAATCCGATTTTATTTGGTTTCAGGATGCAGACACGGTGGAGAAACTCAACGAGAGTGGGGAACTGAGGAAGATGTTGAAACCTTATAAGGTAAATATGTGTTTTATTTTGTAGTTATTTCTTTTTCCTAGAGTAGTAAAAAATAAATAAAAATTGCTAATTCTTCACAAATAAAAAGCACTTTTTAAAATAAGGGTCGTAAGTGGAAACTGTGGATATTATTTTGTAATTCAGACGTCCTATAGCACCCTGCCGATGCTTCCCTGATACATTTGTTACCAGGCATGGCACAAAGGGGAAGAAGACGCATCAACAGTGGGTGGAAACAAGACTGCCAATGATGATGATGAAACTGTTGCTAGGAGGTTTTTGACTATATCTTTTGTTTTTGGTATTATTTTCAGTGGTCTTGCTTCAATAGTAGGTCTTCGATAAGACCTACTATTTCGCTTCTGGAATATGTCCATTACTCTGAGATTCAAGGGCTTGCTAGCTCTGTAAGCTCCTTGCCGGTTCTTCTCCATTAGACCGGCGGGGTAATTCCGTAACATACATACAACGGCACGTTGATTGCGTTATTTACGTTGTTGAGCAAACGAATTTTTCAAACCTATCAAGCAATGAGTCAGGAATTTTCTTCAAACCACTCGGATCGTGATTCAAAGTGTGTTCTGCAATAAAGCTGCAATGCTGTTTAGGTATTTCATGAAGTCTAGCAGTCCAGTCTTTAAAAACTTTCTTTTCTTTCTTTCTCAAAAACGGTGAAGGAAAACATCGTGAGGAAACCGGCATGTCTTTAGAACCAAAAATTCGAAGACATGTGACATTTACCAACCCGCACTGGGCTCGCGTGGTAGATTGCAGCCCACTCCCTCTCACAGAGAGGAGGCCTGTGTCCCAGCAGTGGGAACATTAATCGGCTGATTATGATGAACAGTCCAGTCTTTAAATCATGCATTGTTGACGTTGTTAATTTGTAGTAAGTTTGTACAAAATAAAATATTATAAATTGAATAACTGACATTGTGAAGGTTCAATAAGATCTCTCAATGTCTTGTCCCGAGAACTCACCCAGAGCTATATTATGCTATATCGCAAACAATTTGTACAAACTAGGTGAACCTTATTATGGTTTCTCCGAAACGTTCAATACTGACGATGGTTTCCCCGAAATAATGGAAAAATGAACGTTGAGACCGTTCTTGTTAATATAACAATATCTGTTTGATAATCTAAATGATGATAGCTGTATGCTTTAATTAATTCCTAGAATGACGCTGTTTCTCATCTGATTTTTATAATGCCTTTATTTTTCGACACCAAGCGTGAACACGGTCTTGCCCGTAATTTTACCATCCCCCACTATAATAATAGCTAGTCAATAAGGTTTAAAATGTAAATAATTTCATCAAAACTGCTCCCAAAATGGTGAAGGAAAATATCGTGAGGAAGCCGGCATAGATAGATAGAATATTCATTTAGGCATCGGCATGTCCTAGAACAAAACATTCGAAAACATATGATATCTACCAACCCGCGCTGCGCTCTCATGGTACATTATAGCCCAATTCCTCTCGAAGAGAGGAGGCCTGTATCCCAGCAATGGGAACATTATAGACTGATTAATATGCTTATGCTAAGGTTTTTGCCAATGTATGTTATTGATATGATTAGAGTCTGAATTTATGCCCGGTTGATGGCAATAGCGTCGCCCCCTAGCTATTATATGAGACTAAAACATAACTTGAGAGCAGTGGTGGCCCAGTGGTAACGGCCCCGACTTACGAGTTGTAGGTCGTGGGTTCGAACCCAAGCAGGCGCTTTACTATGTGTAAATAATTTCATCACCACTGCTCTCAAAACTGTAAAGGAAAACATCGTGAGGAAACCGGCATGTCTTAGAACCAAAAAATTCGAAGACATGTGACATCTACCAACCCGCACTGGGCCCGCGTGGTAGATTACAGCCCACTCCCTCTCACAGAGAGGAGGCCTGTGTCCCAGCAGTGGGAACATTAAATAGGCTGATGATGATGATGAAAACATAACTAGCGAAATGTGGGTGTACTATAGGTACACCTCTGCCTTATCCTTTTAAGGATTACAGGCGTGATTTTATTTACGAAGTGTATAGAGTGCCGCGAGTTTCTTGTGGCACTCTAGTGTCACTGCCTCGGCCCGGCTAGGGTGCCGTGAGCGTTGCATTGTCACTGTCACTTGTTATTTAGGTTAGGTTAGGTTAGAACTGTGACCACACAACGCACGAGCCGAGCGAGCGTAGCGAGCGGTGCCGCGGTAGCGGCCGGCGAAGTGCCAGGGTCCGTTTAGGCACAAGAGAATGTAATGTTTTGGGAATGTGGTGTTTTACAGCGATCTAACCTCGACAATCAAACAAAATACTAAGTGACGTGACTTAGTGACAGTGACAATGACAATCCAATGCTTGCGGCACTTGAGCCGGGCCGAGGCGGTGTTACTAGGGTGCCTGTAGTGGCACTTTATCCGATAGGGATAGAGTGCCAATGGTGGCACTCTATACACTGCCTTTTATTTATGTTAGAATACATACTGATTTTTTTGTATTCATTGTGAATAGAAAACAAAAACAATTGGCATAGCAATAAACTTTTCATTGGTCCTTTCAGGTGAATTGAATCGACCTCAAACAAATAATAATTAAAGGTTTTCGTTAGGACTAAAGGAAATAAAAATACTTTTGTTAGCAATACGTAGTCGTGTTACAATCCAATGAAATTAAGCACTTACAATGGATTTACGATATTTGATGCTTTCGAGTTCAATCAGGAGTCTAATGTAACAATTAAATCTTGTAATGAATCTGATTAAATGTTTTCTGTCCATCTGCAATTAGGATTAATTAACGACTACAATAAAAATAATATTAATTATTTTATCCCGCCTTTATAATTTTTAGGTAGGCACCTCCCTAATCTAAATCATAAGAACTGTAGAAATTATTGTATTTATTTTCAATATTTTTCAACCTAAGTTTTGTAGGAAGTATTTCTTCTCTTTTCTCATCTTCAATGGTCTTCTTTGGTCAAAATAAGACAAGACAAAGCTCTTTTAAAAATGAAATCCTAATTTTCCGCGCCCATCGCAAAAATAAATACATTTATCATCTTGTTACATAAAGGATACTCCTTCGTCCATCCAATCCATCAGTGTAGCCATATATAGCAACTGTAACGCGTTTACACAAGGTTGAGCAGAGTACATATGAGACCGCAAGACAAAGTTTACTCTGTACGTAATTCACCGTATATTACCACAGAATAGATAGGTGCAGAAGTTCAGCTCCATACAACGAGCCTAAATACACACACACAACTCCTGTGTTATTATGCATTACATCATAACATAACATTCATTTCATTATTCAATGCTCCATGATTACGTAACCAGTACCTAGTATTAATTATGTCAAAACGTTTAAACAAATATTTTATGACAGCTGCGCGCACAGATTGCTTTAAGTCTGCGGCGTTTGAGTCGCCGGCGATTTTATTTTTGATTTCTTATTTTGTTATTTCACTATAATATATTATTATGCTGCACCGGTTAACGTCAACGCCGGCTGTCGCTGAAAACCAGCGCTGGAGGTCTTTCTCGCATAGGGTTGCAGCATTATGCTGAGCGATGGCCGTTTTGCGTGGATGTGAAGCATATTTTCCCCCAAATTTTTATTTTCGTGTTTTGTTCTTTCATTGCGTCATCTTTACCGCAAATAAAAGTATTTCTTTCTTTCTTTCTTTACCTAAAGACACGCTTCACGTACAGCCAGTGCAAGCACACTCGCGTCAGGCATTTGTTTGAGATCGCCGCGTACGGATGCGTCTATGTGTACACACGGCTACACATAAAGCTATGCATTTCCAGTTTAAGCTGACCTCGCACTGTACGGATATCGTTTACAATGCGAGATCACCATAAACTGGAAATGTATAGCTTGATGTGTAGCCGTGCGTACATGCGCCTGTTGTCGCTCGTTCTATGCAGCTGACCTTCTGTATCTATATAGTTTGTGAAGTTACTGGGATCGAGCGGAGAAGCTTGAGTGCGGTTCGGGTGTCTAATCTGTGTTGATCAGGTTATAGTTCGAAGGTTTGTAAATGAGACCTACGTTAGGCCGTATACAGAAAGAAAGCTGGAAACTTATAAGCGCTTATAAGCGCTTACCAGCGCTTGTCAGCGCTGGTAACCCGCGCAGGAAAATTATATGAACGCGCGCCGATAAGCGCTGACCGGTGCCGACAAGTTCCGACAAGCTTCAACACGCGCTGGTCAGCGCTGGGCGCTGCCATTTAAAATTAATAAAAAACTGCGACAACGCCGTCGACAATATTACGACAGGCATATTTATTTTGATAAATATTAAAATGGATAGTGACTTGTTGATATCTAAATCATCGTCCGATGAGTCCGACATTTTGCTTGGTCTGCTTCAACCTGCTTTCTTTGTGTAGAACGCACCAGCGCTGGCAAGCGCCGGTAAGCGCTTATAAGTTTCCAGCTTTCTTTCTGTATACGGCCTTAGTCTAGTTCTAATTGGCTTTCGGGGATTTTGCGCCGTATTTACAAAAACAAAACGCCCGGAGTCTGGATTTGTGTCCAGTTAATGACAATAGGTTCGCCCCCTATTATACAGGTGGCAGGGAAATTTATGTGATATAGAAAATGTCTTATACCGGGCGGCAGGGACATAGCCGCCGCGAAAACTATTTTCATGGATTCTTAACGTGATTCTGAAGCCTCCTGCGTTGAAATTGTTCATTGGTTATTTTTTTCAGTCTGCTGTTCCATACATTTTGACCGTGTAGGCATTACACTTTTGTATAAAAACGCAGTTTAAAAAAAAATAACCGACGACAAAATTTCAACGCCGCGGGGTTCAGAATCATGTATGTCCATGGTTAAAGTTTTCGCGTTGATGTCCCTGTCTCCCGGTATAAGACGTTTTCTATATCAGATAAATTTGACATTCAAATAGAACCTCCCGAGAGATATAGGATATATGTACAATCACAGCTAAAAGAGGTAATATCTAACGCTGAACACACACGTTATACAACTGTGCGCAGTGCAACATGTAAAACAGCAATTTCCATAATATTTTTGATTTCAGATTCATATTTCACTTTACATTGCGCTGAGTCTGTGCTGTCTTGTGAAGCGTGTAAATTATACAACTCATGAACAATAGCATGCATCAGTGTATAAACTTAAAAGTTTGAAGAATATACAACCAAATAGTGATTTACCCTAGAAATTTGTTGAACTCCAAAAATGATCTTTTCAAATTCAATTTCAAAAGTCATTTTTTATTCAAACTAGGCTGAGAATCAGCACTTTTCGAACGTCAAAATTACATAAGACAGTCCCCAAAAACGCCCACCCTTCACCACTTCCTAGTGTTTTAGCTGGGAAGAAGAAGTGGCGCAACAAACTCCCCAGCAGCTCTGCTGTCTGTTCAATTGGAAAGACTTGATTCTATTTAAATATATATTATTTTATATGCCATTATTTTAATAATTTAAAATGAGCCGCCAAATGGTTAACCATCCATGGATCATTTCCAAATATTTCTGCCATAGTGAACACGTAAAAGAAATTGCAATAACAAGTGAAATCGATTCCTTCCTCTCTGTCAATTTATTTTACTCATTATTTGTGACATATTGAGTGTCGCATACTTGTTGTGTAATAGGAAGTGACAAATATAAGTAGGTACGTGTGGCCTAGTAAACTTGTTGACTGAAATGAGTAACATTGTTAACGAAATTATGGCTTGATTAAGAGCGCGCATTCTGAAAGTGGATAACGTCGCAAATAAATGTCAAATATTTCGCTGTTTTGATTAATACGGCAATATAACTGTATGGAAATATTAAATATGGTTAACTAGTGAACTGAAATATTGATTATGAAATGCAATGATTAATATCGTATCACCGAATATTTAGTTTTAGATGTAAAAAAAGTATTTGGAAAGTTTCCAAATACTTTTTTTACAACCTTGTTTTAGTTGAGGTTATGAAATGATTATGAAATGAGATAAGCTGCTATGATATCGATAGAGAACTGCTGAGAGCCAAAGACAAGTTGTTGTTGTCAACACTAAAATACAAATAAATATTTAAAGGAAAAATACCGCCAAATCGATTAATCAATCATTTTATCTCCCAATTAACTTCCTGACATAAGACATGTCAAAAAACATAAAATTCGACCAAAAAAAAATGGTTACAAAATGGACACGGCACTTATGCAAGAACATTCACATGCCGCAAACAAGTTTCGAAACATTTTGAACATAATAATATTTGTTTTTACACCGTAATCGTATTAAACATTGCGTGAGGCATTTAATTTAATAAAGGTGAACTGAAGGTTGTTTCCAATGAAGGAAACAAGTTCATTTGACGGCCGGATACGACGATCAAAGTTGTTGAAATGTCTTGTGTATATACGACCTTTGTAGATCTCTCCGTTCTTGGGACATTGTTGTTATGACCTTTCGTCTTACAATACAAGACTCTATTAAAACATGGCCGATGCCTGTATCAATCACCACTTGCTAGCGGATTGGCACATCCATGTTTAACAGGCTGATGGCTAAAATACAAAAGACGACGTACATTTCTTGTTCTTCAAGAGTCATAAAGAACCCTGTACGAAACCGACACGGGTTTTACCTCTCAACGAAGCATCCTCAGAATGACGATTGACTCGTTGCGAACCCGGACACGACGTGTTGCCACGTCAAGCGCCGAACGCAGTGTTTCTTTATGACTCTTTAAGAACAGTTAAACAGATAAGGTTACTAAATATACATCGTCTATTGTATTTTACTATAGATTTCCGCAAAGTCACGCCTGAGTCATTTAACTATCTCAGGCTGATTGCTGACCTGATGCAGTGTTACCACCTCTTTACATCAACTCCTCTTCCTTGAACCACCAAAAGATTCTTTCATCATTATATGCCATGATCATAAAGTTTGCTGAAGCCGATCTTAGAGACAAAAGTGTCTGTAATTTTACTAATAACGCTTTCCAAAGCACTTCCTTAGACCATCTACTAAGAACTCACTTACTTCTTCTTCGACTAAAAGCGCATCAAAGGATGCTGCTACCTATTGTCCTGAAATACTCCTTTACTAGCTGTGCCTCGCGGTTACACCCGCATAAGTCTCGATCCCGTGGGAATATCAGGATATAAAGTATCCTATGTCTTAATCCAGGTCATGGTCTACACTTATGCCAAATTTCATCCAAATGTGTTCAGCTGTTTTAGCGTAAAAGCGAAACAAACATACAAACTCATTCGGTATTATAATATTAGTTAGAATGTTGTCTTTATGACCACGGACGGAGCAATGATAGATCATATTTCACAGTATGCACTTATGTCACATGTCTACTCCTAATTTGAAAGTTATTAAAATCATATTAAGTATCATATATTATTCAAAAGAAAATAAACGTCTGCGTAATATATTGCATAACTTAGATTTCCGTAACTGCAGTTATGACATCTTATTTACTGAGAAACTGGTCTAATTTAACTCTCACAATATTTTCAAATTATTATTTTTGTAAAAGCTACCAATATTTGCTGTTAATGCGTTGAATAACTTCAGTACGTATGTTGTATAACATTAATTACTAAAATCTATGTTTTTGTATGAACGATTATTATACCGCCTAGTTCAGATATCCATCTACTTCTCAAGCTACACATTCTGCTTATCTAAGTTAAGAGCGTGTAACCCAAAACTTGGCAACGTTGCAAATAGCTGCCAAACATTTACCTGTTTTGATTAATTTGGAAATATTACTGTATGGAAATAAAAAATGTGGCTAACTACCGAATTAGAACATGAATTGCAATTATAACAGTTGTAACCGTTTTAGGTGTAAAAAAGGCATTTGGAAAGTATCCAAATACTTTTTTTACATCTAATACTAGATAATTATGTATTCGGTGTTACAATATTAAATTAATTATTATATTTCGTCAATATTTTAGTTCACTTGTTAGTCCTAATTCATATTTCCATACAGTAATATTGTCAAATTAATCAAAACAGCGAAATATTTGACATCTATTTGCGGCGTTGCCAAGTTTCAGGATGCACGCTCTTATTTCAAATAACAGTTTCCCTATATTGAGAATTAATCCTGCCATTATCTACTAACAAATTGATGAATATTACTGTAGTAACATTAGCTACATTGGTTTCCCTAGCCATTTCTTGTAACTACATTTTCATCAAGTAAATTAGATTTAAATACCCGGTAGGGGTCGGATAAAAACCTGTCTAGACGTGGAATAACCTATCGAATTACTTAAATAAACTCTTTCCGAGATCTCAGCCAATGATCAAATTATTTTATGGATGTAGAAATGATTTGTATACTCAGAAATCACTTCGTCTAGGCAAACAGTTCGGTCTGGGATGAAAGGGTAATACTGAATGTATTTGTCGTTTACGTTAGATGTAAAATTAGGGTTATATTGAAAGGAAATATGATTTTGCTCCATATTGCGATGTTAGGTTTGAATAACGTTTCAGAATTTGTAGAAGAGTTTCTGTCGATGGAAAAATTGCTGTATTTACAAATTGCTCTTATTTTAAGTTTCCTCCTTCTAGAAATATGAAACTATATAGTGCAATTACGCCACTTTCATTAGATTTCAGTTCATGTCTTTATACATGAATCTAAATCTTATTAATTTAATCCGTTATAAAATCTAATTTTACTTGGTTTAGTTATATCAAACTCGAACTCAAAACTCAAAGCATTTATTTCAATTAAACCTATTACAGGCACTTTTGAATTTACATACTACCGGGATTAAAAGTACCCCATGTGTACTTTCATCCACACTATTTGTGTGCCAAATTTCATCCAAATCTGTTCAGCCTTTTTTACGTCAATCTGCAACATACATCCAGACTAACAGACAAAAATTCTAAAAAACTATATTTTTGTCATCTCGACTCTCTCATCTCTCACCTCGTCTCCCACACCTCGTAGCAATTACTTTTTCAAAAATATTCAGTACAATTCGGACTTCGTTACTATTTTAATTTATGTATAGATTATTATTAACTCTTAAATTCTCTCAATTCCAGAGCGCAGACGCCTGCAACACCTGTCAAATGTGCGGTGGGTTCCGCCTCCTTCCGTGCAGGATCTGCAAAGGATCCAAGAAGAGCCTTCACAGGAACCACTTCACGGCAGAATTTGTGGCTCTCAAGTGCATGAATTGTGATGAAGTGGGCCTAGTGAGGTGCGAGGCATGCTGCTAAGGGTTGGACAAACAAAAATATGGATTAATAAAAAAAAGCAAATGATTTTTTTACGATCCAAGTGTTACAAATGAAGACAAAATTATTGATGTATAACAAGAATTTAGAAAAGAAATTAATTAGAATATAAAATATTATTTCGTATTTTATTAGAAGTACCTATGGCAAATAGATTGCTGTATTTTAATTTTTTTTATATTTAATTGTCTATCTTTGGCAGTTTAATTCTAGACCTTAGTAGGTGCAAGCGTTGTCTTTAACTCTAAATAATTGTATAACTGTTCATACTTAATATAATTATTATACAAAATCATGGCATTCGAGAGCAAAACTATCATTTAGCGATATAGCTTTTAAAATAAAATTTTAGTTTAATTAATAAATCACAATAATCAGAAAGTAAGAAATTTCTACAATAATATTTACACCAACGCCACCTTGCGTTGTTGTTTTATTCACGTTAATTAGTTAATGCAATACGTACACTGCTTATTATAATAAAGCATTATTTAGGAGACGAGCAAACAAAAGTGATTTCTTAACATTTTTTATGTATTAGATTTTGCTCAATCCTCCAACGGGCATTTCTTTTTATTTTTAACCTTAGTTTATAATCTAGAAAAATAATGTTTGCTAACATTGTAAATGATTGACCACTTTTTACTTCATTTATTTTTGTATATAGCGAAATAAGTCAACCTTTGTTAGTAAAATATATCCGTAAATATATCTTCACGATTTAATCTTGCGCCGAGTAATTTAGGGCTTATAAATTCAAAGTTTTGCTACATAACTTTAACGTTTAAAAAAGCGGCTTTACTTTATAATTTATAACTCTGTATTTTTTATAAACCTATTCATATATATGGTGGACTTCATTGCGTAACGAACACCACTGGACACCAGCTTGTAATAGGTACTTGAATAAAAATCTATACAAGATACCTCGAGAATTCATGTAGACTATCTCGATTCAAAGAACTCTTAGATCTTTGTGAAAAGGAAGCATTGCGGAATATTTCTACAAAATCCAATGAAAAATGGTTGAAAAGAAAACTTGTTGAATAGAAAAGTTTTCTCTAAAAGAATTTTTGATGTAATTTTGAAATGAAGAAAATTGATATTGTACTGTGTTTGTTTTTTTGTCCACCAATGCAATTTTATCAGAAAGATATTTTAGCTAAGTTAAAAAAATTATTAAGATTTATTAAGATTTTATTTTGTTAATAATACAAAACATTAACTGAAAAGAAAACCACAACAAAAACTAATTTCTTTTTTCATATTGTATTAGCAAGTTCAAGTCGTGAACGTTAAGCTAGACTAAAGATTATGTACTAAAAAGCTATAAGATTTGTATGAGAAAGTGAAGCTGCAGGTACAAGTTAAGTCCTACTTACTTACAAAGCGTGAAAAAATAGTACATAAGCTCTACCTGAAAAAATAATTCGGGAAATATAAGGTTAGGTACAGATATAATAATATGCCATAAATTAGCTGCAATATTTTATTCTTTTTTATACAAATGTTTATAGATATTTTGTTAATTCTAGAGTAGCATAACATTATGTATGTAATTACGTCATTTTAACAAATGAAGCATGAAATTTTAATTTGTATTTATTATTTTACTGTGGATAAAATAGTTTTTAAGTAAGTCAAGGTGATTTAAGATTCTCAATGTTTTGGGAATAAACTTTTGCATGTTTATATTTGTTGTTTCATTGCCTTTATCTTGAACTGAAGTGTAATAACATGATGTTAGTACAAAATACCATTGTAAAAGCTGTATTCTGGGTTCTATTCCCAGGGCGGGCAAAGTATTATTGGATTTTTCTATTAGTTTTTTTTTAGTAACAGCTCAAAGTTGGGAAGTTGGCGGTCAGTTGGTCCTGCGCCTGATCTCTCTCTGGTTGTGTCGGATTGCCGTTCTATCGATTGGTTCCCTCTATGTCGAGTCCCTTTACGTCGAGTCTGAGAGTCTATTGTTCTTGCAAAATATTGCTATTTTACGCTTTCTATTATCGCTTCGTCGAGTTTGGTTAATAAGTATAGTCAGGATATAAATGATTAAAAGCCAGTATCATTAAAATATTGTTTTATTATTTGTTGTAAGAGCAGTGGTGGCCCAGTGGTATTGGCCCCGACTTACAAGTTGTAGGTCGTGGGTTCGAACCCAAGCAGGCGCATTACTTTGTGTAAATAATTTCATCACCACTGCTCTCAAAACGGTGAAGGAAAACATCGTGAGGAAACCGGCATGTCTTAGAACCAAAAAATTCGAAGATATGTGACATCTACCAACCCGCACTGGGCCCGCGTGGTAGATTACAGCCCACTCCCTTTCACAGAGAGGAGGCCTGTGTCCCAGCAGTGGAAACATTAATAGACTGATGATGATGATTTGTTGTAAATACACTATGATCAAGTAATTCAAATAGGTAACAATTATCTTTTAACATTATATTATCTTACTAGCTTTTTCCCGTTGCTTAGCTCGCGAGGAAGTCGGAAATCATCCCATGGAAACCAGACTATCGAGATAAAAAGTATCCTCTCAATATCCCAATTTATATAAATGATAGAAAGTTACTTATTTTACAAGAATTTTTGCTGTTAAACTATACGAATACAATAACACAAAAAATGTGCACCTGACTGTACTTCAAAATATGATATTATTAAACTCAACGTAAAGGTAAAGAAACTCGACGTTAAGGGAATAGAAACGGGACAGAAATCGTAGACTCGACGTAGGGGTAATAGAAGCGAGACAAGGATCTCGGCTCGACGTAAAGGGACTCGATATAAAAGGAACCATTCGTTCTATCGGACTATGAAAGTGAAGGAAGAGTGAGTGCACCTGTGTCTGCGCTCACACTTGTGCCGTATAATAATAATATCTCCTGCACTGATTCTAACTTCGCTGAGAATGGTCGCTATGGCCGAAATTGGGCGCGTTCAAATGCCTAATTTAAAAGTGCTGATAGATTTAAGCATTCACTTGTAATGAGCATTCTAGCGATTGTTACATTACAAATAAACGGGAGCATTCTAGCGAGCATTCTAGCAAAAGGACAATAAATTTGCATCGAGCTTTTTCCCGAGCCGAGACATTCCGTCATTATTCCGTTTCCATCTTCGTGAGTAATATTTTTTTAACGAACATTGACTAGATCATTCACTAGAATGATCGTGAAAATGTTCGTAGCGAAGTTTGGCTCTATGCTTGGCTCTGTTCGTTGTAGGGGAGACCGGGGCTACAATTAACAGAGGTAAGTATTAACAAGTGATTTTCTCCAAAACTATAAACACTACACCTACAGCGCGTGCTTCAATATGCCGACCAGATCACGCAGCATGGCCCGGAGTTGGTCAGCTGCGGTCTGCGCATCATCCGAATGTGTTATATACCGGGCGACATTTTCACGCACGTAACGAACTTTTTTTAACTTTTAAATTTTTTGATTTATTCTCGAAATATACGGTGTAATGATTATGTTTTTTGTTTTCCTAAAAGCATATTTCATACTTAATAATGCTACATTGCTGTATTGGTGTAATTATTAACCAATATTTTGTTATGTTATTTAATACTAAAAATGTACCTTTGGGGTTATAATTAACAAATCGGCGGGGTCAGTATTAACGTGTTAATACCTACCCCAGATGTGGTGATAGCGCAAATATCTTTTGAAGCGGTAGCTGAATCATTAGACATGCAGAAAGATGCTAGTGATTTCTTGGTCCAAAACCATAAGACCTCTGCTAAAAGCTCTACCACGAGCTCAGTAAAAACGTATAACCGCGCTAAAAATGTAGTACTTATCTATATGTATTTTACTGTGTGTACATAAATAATAAAATACATCAATAAATATTTTGTATTTTTTAGGGCGTCTCTTGTAATAAAGTTACATCGTGCTGACTGGATTCAATATACCTATCTCTTGTAATGACTGGGCCTAAGCTAGGTGTATCAAAGGCGACATCACATCATTCACTTGCCTGATTTGTATTTGATTTGTATCATATTATAAATTAATAAGCAAATGTGTTCCATACAATTCTGTATTAATTTAACTTTTATTAATACCAAAAAATATTCTCATAAATACATTTGTTTTCTTCTATATCAATTGGCATAACATAATGTTAATTGTTGCCTCTTCTGTTAATACTTACCTCAGAGCTATTAATTCTAGCCCCGAAGATGAGGTAAGAATTAACAACTGACTTTTTGGAGAAAAAGTGTTATATTTAAGACATCATTTCTTTTATGTTTGATTTATGTTAATAACATGATACCTGAATAATTAAAGCATCATTTAATAAAAAAATCAAGTCTAAATGTTGAATCATTTCGAAGATACAACTAAAAGTAATTTTTTTGTTAATTGTGGCCCCGGTCTCCCCTACAGTAAAAAAAGCTAATTCCTCGATGCGCGAATTCGCTGTTTTTAGACGCGCCTCTGCCGCGCGGGGAGCGAGGATAATAGGGAAATATATGTTTTCACGATTTCGTACAGGGTCCCTTAGTAACAGTTGTTCATACTGATGAGTACAATTGGGTTTTCAGTTATTTCAATTTCAAGTACACCAAGTAAAATCTCTTGGAACTGTTACTGCCTCATGCTGCCTATATACCCTTTGCAAGCCCAAGGCCTAGGGCTCGCAAAGGGTATATAGACAGCATTGAAAACGTACAATTATAGTAATGTGCAAATATTTTAACAGAGATCTGCTGAAAAAAAAGTTAAATTAACTAATTTTAGATCCCTTCCTTAAGAATAATTAATTAATTTAATTAGGGAAATAAGCCCAACAGCGAAGGAAATTAAAAGAATGGGGAAGGCGTTATCTCAGGATAAGATACAACAAAATCTATCGCATTTTCGTAGCTTTAAATATTATGTACGATTGGTTTGAATGAAAATGATTTACTTACTCGTACTTATCAAATCGAGAGTTACGTGTTATGTTATCTTCGAAACTATATATTTTAGAACAATCTATAGGACATTTTGTATTATTTTTACTTATAGCAACCTTGGACTTACGGGACATCAAAAGAAACACGTTGTACCTATACTAAATTGAAAATTATAGGTATTAGTTTATAATTATTCGCCGTTTAAAACAATATTGACATTCTCTTCCGGCTTCCCTTCAGAGCTGATATTGAAAATTTAATAAATACGCCGTTTTTTCCCATAAATATAATTGAATGCTTCTTTTATATTTTTTTCCTTATCAAAGATTATTAAACTAATAACAGAATATTATGGGTGATCAAAGGTTTTATAATCCCTGTAATTTTCACGTAGTGAATTTTCTTTGAATAGTAATTTTTGATGAGTAGGTATAAAGATTTTCATTAAGGACAGAAGTGTCGCAAAAAAAAATATGCATCTTTACATCCCTACAGTCCTTTCACAGGTATTTTACCTGTGACAGTTGCAACCCAATAACAACCTTATATTAACGAAAATAAAGATCACTGTGATTTTGTCCGACTTATCAGTGGCAGCAACCCACAGATATAAATCTAACTACGTAACGCAAGTCCCTTCATCTGTATGAAAACCAAGCGTGCCACTTTTTCACACACTATTTAAAAACAAAACTTACCAATGAAAGAAAACATTTCCAATGCCTCGGCCAACTTTTTCTTTACAGTATTTACAGCTCAATATGGCATAAAAAGGCATTTTTCTAGATTTCGGTGTATTTCCGGTGCCGATAATACTAAATGAAAAGGTCAAGTACGTACAATCGCGTCATCTAGTTAGATTTATATCTGTGCAGCAACCCAACATCAATATTTAAAGACTCATCGTAATCCTAACTTATAATATTTTATATGCGAAAGCGAGTTTGTTCATTTGTTTACTTGTGTGTTTTTTTATAACGCTTTCGCGCTAAAACGACTAAACATATTTGGATGAATTTTGACATAAAATACTTTTTATCCCATTATTCCCGGAGGAGCTCGTGGCTAAGTAATAACAAGCCGCACGGGTCGATCTGTCAGGTTAAGCTACGCTTGCCGGGGTTGGTCAGTGGATGGGTGACCATCTTTACATACCGAGACTCCTCCGTGCCTCGGAAAGCACGTTAAGCCGTTGGTCCCGGCTGTCATTTGTGGATCTTTGACAGTCGTTACGAGTCGTCAGAACCCGAAAGTCTGACACCAGTCTTACCAAGGGGTATCGTATTACCCAGTTACTGGGTTGTGGAGGTCAGATAGGCAGTCGCTCCATGTAAAATACTGGTATTCAGCTGCATCCGGTTAGACTGGAAGCCGACCCCAAGATAGTTGGGAAAAAGGCTAGGAAGATTGATATACAAGGTGGAGACGACAATACAACAAAAAATTAAACAGCGTGTCCATAATGACGTTCTCATTCTGTATACAAAAATTCAATTGAATATATTCAATAGTTTAGTCATTATAGCTCGGCAAAATTCATAGTCGGCTCGGGCTATTCCGTTTATCCACCACAAAAATTCACCCTAAGGTGGATATTCTGAAATGTATGCCGGAGAAGTCACCCAAGGCCTAGTTGGATAAACGGAATTTATAGGCGTAGGGTGGATCGCGCATACATTACATTTAATTTGTTTGAAAAACTCATTTTTTTATTTCGAAGCTAGGATTTATTTGACAGTTCCAAAGTACTCTTAAGCATTAGTAGTGCCAGTATTTTAATTTTTTGTTGTATGGTAGTCTCCACATTGTATATTCCCACGGGATCATGACATAATGGGGGTGAAACGGCGGGCCGCAGATAAAGATCATAATTATTATGCTTCTTGGACTTTTAATCATATTGACAGTTGACGAAATATCAGTTGCTGACAAAAAAAAAGTAGTACGATCAACATTCGATCATCATAAGAGCGAGATTTATAGGTGCACCTCTGCCCAACACTTGACTTATTAAACTTTGTGAAATACCAGCAATAAGAAAAAACAAAAACAAAAACCTGAAATCTACAAAATACATAAGGACTTGTTTGGAAGCTTCCAGTGCTGTGAAAAACATTTCCAAGGATTTTTGTGTGAAGAAATTCGAGTCGAGTGTCGTATAAAGTGAAGCATTTTTATTAAATGGTTCATTTTCCTAGAAATACGGTAGGTACGGAAAGGAATTTTTGGAGCATTTCATAGTAATTTTTACAAAAAATTACAGTTACCTAGCAGAATTAAATTTGTAATTTTTTTGACATTTTAATAGTAGTACAATTTGTAACTAGTTTTTAAATAAGATCGTGGTAGTAATGTAGTATGACTCCATACATTTGCATTTTTCGTACATTAATAGTACAATTTGTAACTAGTTTTTAAATAAGGTCGTGGTAGTAATGTAGTATGACTCCATACATTTGCATTTTTCGTACAACAAAGCAATAGGTAGCCTTAAGTAAACCAAAGACTAGGTAATAATTATGATAATAAATAGCTGTCAAAAAACTTGACAAGTGCAGTGTTATTAATTTAATGAATGATCACAGGATCAAACAAGTGAGACATGAGAACTGTGGTATGTTTTAATAATGAATACCTATGAATACTGTTAGGTTACAGCCACATTGGCAACGTGGTCTTTTTAACCGACTTCCAAAAAGGAGGAGGTTCTATATTTGACTTTATGTAAGTTTTTTTATGTATGTTCACCGATTTCTTTGCTTTGATAGTTTTTGAGTTAGCTTCAATAATACGTATTTTTCCCATTTAGTTTATATGGATGATAATTATGATGATAACTTCCTGTCACTTATAATTGCATTGCAGGTAGTGGAATTCAAATTTGTGTTTTTTTTTTGGGTGGGTAATCATCAAATGACTTCTCCCGGTCTGGGCGGAGCAGAAGGCGTGTCAGACTCTTACTGACTAAAACCCACCCGTGTTCCTTCCCTTGCCTAGACGGGGGCCACGGTTTCCCCTTAGGACTATCCGCAACCCCGGTGGTAGGCATCGGCTCTAACGGACCCCTTTAGCTTCGCTGACAACTCTTTGAGGCGCGCGTGGAACACGACGCGCCGTCGACCCGGGCTTGGTCCTGATCGGACGGCGAGCTACCCATCACTCTCCGTCCGCAAGCCCGCGCCTACGGTGGCCGGAAATCGGCGATCGATTCCCGACGCCTGGGGCGTCTACTACGGCGGCGGCTAGGGGCTTGAGGGAGCGACCTTTGTCTCTGCCTCACGCGCCCCGCCTCCTCCTTCACGATCATTACTGCTTCGCAGAAGGAAGTGACAGCCTGCCAATTCAAATTTGTATGGCGTAAGTACCACAACTAAAAAGTGAAAAATAAAAACATTTTACAACAAAAAAAACAACCGACTTCCAAAAAAAAAAACACTACAAAGTGAAAAATAAGTTTTATTTCGGAAGTCGGTCTTATCCTAATTTATTTGGGGTCGGCGCAACATATCCCTTTCTTCCATACTTCTCTATTAGTCCTCATCTTGGTAGTCACTCCTTTCTTTGGTCGTCCCCTACTCATTCACCCATCGACATTCATACTCAAAACTTTCCTCACGACATTTTCCTCATTCCTCCGCATCACATGCCCATACCATGACAACAGATTTCCGCACAACTTTTCAGTCACTGGTGTCACTTTCAGTTCACAGTTTTGTGTGTTTCACTGTTGTCAACATAAACCAAAATTATAAATCACAGCATAAAGTGGTCCAACCAGAGACGTATTAAAAACCGCGAAACAGGGTACCCGTAGAATCTTCGCGTAGAATAAAGATAAATCTGTATTCAACTTGTATCAAAAGGCAAATAAGGGATAATTAGAAAAGGATAGCAAGCAGGATTTTTGAGTTGATAAACAAAACAAGAAAGTGATCAGCAGATCCTGCTTCTAATTTTAAGGTCGGAACCCCAAAAAAGATTCAATCACCAATTTACCAAGCGTGGCGCTAACATGAATGACTACAAGCGTGGCGCAAGTGCTACTTGAATGACTGTGTGACTGAAGCCTTATGAAGTAATTAAAGGATTTCAGTCTAAGTATATAAGCAGTTGGGCACGCTCGTTCCAACTTAGACCTTACCCATAGCTCTCTATCAGGCGAGAGCGAGACCCATCAAGCAAATTAAAACAAAGTTTTCATGGCGAAAATGTCTAGAAGTTTACGTGATTTTTTCCTTGACTATGAGCCTCAAGAGTAAGTTTCATTGTTGTCATTAATTTTGAATACTTTTACGTGCGAACTAATCAGATCCGAAGCCGAGCTAATCTGGCTAATTGAGGTATCATCGACCCTCCCCAAACACAGTGCCAGTGTGGAGCCCACTCTCAGGATATGCCTCACCTTCTTTTCTTCCCATCATGCAAAAGCACGTACGTACACACTCCTGGATTTAACCGAGACGAATGGCAAAAAATCAAAATTGGACAAAATTTTAGTAGTATTCAATTAACTCAAAAGAAGAATCAAAGAAAAATTGTATAATGATGATTGCATAATCAGCCTATAATGTTCCCACTGCTGGGACAGAGGCTTCCTCTCTTCGAGACGGAGTGGCCTGTAATCTACCACGCGGGCCCAGTGGGGGTCACGTGTCACATGTCTTCGAATTTTTGGTACTAGGACATGCTGGTTTCCTCACGATGGTTTCCTTCACCGTTTTGAGAGCAGTGGTGATGCAATTATTTACGCAATTTAAAGCGCCTGCCTGGGTTTGAACCCACGACTCGACTCACCGTTACCACTGGGCCACTGCTCTCACGTGATGAATGCAGTTTCTCAATGATAATAATTTCTGTCTGTAGTCGGCCAAGAAAATAGAGGAAAAGAACCGTTTCACATACAATACCGGAACGAGTTCTAATCGCGCGCTTGATAACGAGATTGCGTGTTGCCGGTTAGATACCAGTAGAATATAGCTACTCGTATACCTACGTAATTCCAGGTTTCTTCAGATTTATCTAAAATGCATAAGGAAACCGGCATGTCTTAGAACCAAAAAATTCGAAGACATGTGACATCTACCAATCCGCAACATTAATAGGCTGATGATGATGATAAGGTTACATCAAAACAAATGTTCATAATTAGTAATCTACCTACCACGCGGGCCCAGTGCGGGTCACATGTCACATGTTTTCGAATTTTTTGGTTCTAATACATGCCGTTTTCCTCACGATGTTTTCCTTCACCGTGTTGAGAGCAGTGGAATCTTTGGTTAGAGGAACTTATTTCAAGATGTGGCAAAATCAGCGCAAATCTCACACAGCACGGAATTGCTGCGCCGCGGCATCGTCTAAAAATAGCAGTGACAATAAAATTCGTGGCGCCAAAGATGCGTTGAACGCACAACTCTCTAGGTTCGTCAACGAAGATACGAGCCCGTCCGAAAGTAGTTGAACCGTCAAAACCAGTCTCAAATTCAATTATACGGACATGTCAGGACGGGACATCGGGAGTAGGGACAACTGTCAAATCGTGTTGTCATTCATTCTTAGTTCGGGTCTGGAAGACATCGCAAAAAGCGATAAGGCAGGCCATTGTATATTTTGTAGTTTCTTTTTGGAACGAAGTTCCCTTTCGCGCGTTGCGAAAGGGGGGGCTAGACGGAAAAAATTGGGACCAAAAGTTGTAACGACACTTTTTATTTTTTATTATAACGCCATCTGTGAGCGACCACAGGTACCATAATCAGTGGCATGCCTTAGTGAGGTTCATTCCATAACTTCGTTCCATCCGGGTGTCCCTTGACACCTCTCAGCTTTTTTTTTTGTGATGATTATAAAGTTTATCTAAATAAATAAATAATCTTATGTCTGTAAGTGATACGGAGAAGGAAACGCCCGAACTTCGGCCGAAACTACAAACTTTGTGCTTATGGAGTAGACGGGGATCCCGGACCGCTAGCCGTCGAGTTCCATTCTCATTTGTATCGTAGTACGAGTAAACGGCACACGTTTGGTTTTAAAGAGAGTGTTGACAATGCCACTTCCAACAGCGGCCGGCGAGGCGCCTCCGTGCTCTGTGGCAAATCTTAAGAACGCGGCGACCTTTGAATTGTCCATACAAACGTAATACCTAAATCATTTCCAATTCGAGCATATTTCCACCAAATAAATTTGATATTCGGATTGAGACAATAATTATCTAGGCTTCCAATTCTTTTTTTTTTCAAAAACCTACCTCTACATGAAGTTTAAGAGAATTGCATTTCGTACATTTTTACAGCGTAAATGACTTGTTTTCATATTGTGTTTTCTTTATTATAAACCACAATATTTGTAATATTGTTTCATCACAAGCATAGCTTATATTATCAAGTTACAAATTATAGAAAAAAAATTGGAAAAACATTAAGTTTTCATTCATCATTTTTGGTATTACGGAACACATCCAAATTTCTCATAATTTCAGATAGCTAGTAGTGCTATCGCGTCAAGCAATAATTGTCAATGTGTGTGTGCTCCCTGTAGGTGTTTATCGCTCCGACAGGCACAAGGCACACTAACGCAACGTGCTTGGTTGGAGTTCGTTCATAGTATTTTTTGTCAACTTTAGACGATTAGGTACATACAGTGTGCTGTACCTGTACGCGCGTACTTATTTGTTTGCTAAATTGTATTGTATGTAATATTTCTGACACTCCTCTTGACTTGACCTATTTTTAACCGACTTCAAAAAAAGGAGGAGGTTCTCAGTTCGTCCGATTTTTTTTTAAATGTTTGTTCCCGGAATACTCGAAGACGGCCGGACCGATTTAGAAAATTATTTTTTTGTCAGAAAGGGTATACTTCACAGGTGGTCCCATTGTCATCAAGTCAGGATTGGATGATGGAATCCTGGAGAAGTCGAGGGAACTCTTGAAATATTACAGGCGCACCTATAGCGATTTAGGTATTTTTTATAGTCACTCTTGAATTTGATCTCGGAAAGCACCATTTAGTGAAGTGGAAGTGATGATGAAGACCACAGATGGCCACCGGAACTTATCAATAATACGTATTTCACGGGTTGCGATTAGAGAAGATTACTTTAATATGGTTGCCAAGCCATTTATGCCCGTCACAATACATAGGGTGAAGTGGAGCTAATGGTGAAGTACCAGGAGAACTCCTCAACAATGAACGTCCCTGCATCGGGAAAAGCAATATTTTGTAAAAGGTGATGAGCAGTTGACATTAGGCTATTGTAACTTAGATAAATTACAAACCGACCCACTAAAAAGGAAGAAATAAAAACTTTTTCACTCTTCTTGCTCAAAAAATCCGTCATTGTAGCGTACCAAAGCGGAGATAAAATAGCATATCATCCTCTAGGGGAAAAAGTTTTTTTTTTTTAATTTTTGTCTGTTTCCAACGAGCCTACCACCCATAAACGAAAAAGTCTTTGTTTGATCTATATTTTTATATAAAAAAGAATCCCTATTTCCTTGATCACGGCATCACGCGTGAACGGCTGGACCAATTTCGCTAATTCTTTTTACCCGACTGCCCCAGAAGGAGGGTATTACCCGACTGCCCCAGAAGGAGGGTAATGTTTTTCAAGAGTATGTATGTATGTATGTATGTCTATTTCTTTGGCACGCTCTGTAGCCTAAACGGCTTGATGGATTTTGACATATGAGGTGTCGTAGATTCGTCTTAATTGAAGAAGTGTCATAAGCTATATAATATTTATATATTGCATCTGCAAATACAAAAAAAAAGGGACGGGAAGGTTTAAAAAAAAAATTATAACAATATTGGTATCAAATAAAAGCTAGTAACGAGTCAATGCCAAATTTTGATTTTTATTAATAAAACTAAAAAGCTTGAAATAAAGAAAATTATTCAAAAAACAAAAAACCCGACTGCAAAAACACCTAACTGAAAAGAGAAAAACAAGCATTATAATCTATAGAATTTTGGTATCGCAGGCGGGGCAAACAAAACTTACACCATACGTATATCCGGTTATTAGTTTGTCCCCGCCTGCGATACCAAAATTCTATAGATTATAATGCTTGTTTTTCTCTTTTCAGTTAGGTGTTTTTGCAGTCGGGTTTTTTGTTTTTTGAATAATTTTCTTTATTTTGTTGTGTTTGTTATCTAGTAAGGAGATGGTTCTTAGGATAGGTTGGTGAAGGTAGGGTAGGTAGGTAGGTAGGTATGCAAGTAGGTAGGTATGTATCTTGGTAAAGTGGGTATGTAGGTAAGGTAGGTAGGTATGTATGTATGTATGTAGGTAAGTAGGTACCTACCTACTTACCTACATACATACATACATACATACCTACCTACCTTCCTACTTACCTACCTAGGTAGGTAAGTAGGAAGGTAGGTAGGTAGGTATGTATGTAGGTAGGTGTAATTAGGGTAGGTAGGCAAACCGTAGATGAGTGCATACCCGTGCGAAGCCAGGGCGGGCAGCTAGTTACTACTATTATTCGATAGGTACCTACTTACGTGTCTAAAGAGCCTCAGCTATGGCCTCAGCGAGTATTTTGTAGTTTGTAAGTTACACAATTGACATAAAGTTCATTATGCTTTGACCCAATTTCGTGCCAAAAACTCGCTTCCATTCCGTTCTGCGCCAACGTAATATGAGCCGTAGCGTGGTGAGTATTGGCCGAGACGGTATAAGCTAGTTGCTCTCCGTACGCGACGAAGCCATAGCCACCACCAAGTTGTAGTATTGTAAGTACCTACCTATCATAACGCGGTTGTACGAAGTTTTGTCATGTCATGTCACTGTTCCTTTTCTTTACTTATGTGACCGAGCGGGCGTAATTATTGTCTCAAGGACACTATCGAGAACACTGCTCGCTCTAAATTGAGTTCGCAATGTATTTGCCAAACATGTAAACAAACACGAGTTTTCCACTTAGACAAATATGAACTTTATGCTAGTGTAAATAAAGTTGATTTTAGACTGACTGGTAATGTTGAAAAAGTCATAAAAAAAATATGAAGTTGTAGCGCAAACTGAATCTTATGTGTAGTCCATTACAGTTATTTTTCCAAAAACTCGTGTTTGTTTAGATGTTTGGCAAATGAACTGCGAACGCAGATTTTTATTTGTCGGTGCAGCAGCGGTGCGACATCAGTATGTTCGGATGATAAAAATATAGGTACCGCCACCACCTGTCGCTTGCACTTACGCACATGTCGGTAAAAAATTATCCCAATAATTTATATTTACGCGACGTGCGTATGACTACTCTAGCGTCGTCCGTCGGTCCGCCGATTTACCCACAAGTCCATGCTCGATAACGAAGTATAGGTACCTACACTTCGCGTCAAATAACTTTGGCCGCTCTGAAGTTAGGTTGCGCATGCGTACCTACTGGCATGCGCGCTACTGTTTTATAAGACAGATTGACTACTCCGCAGTCATATAGAGTCTACTTCAGAGCGGCAAAGTTATTTGACGCGAACTGTTGGTACCTACCTACCTTATTTGTATGACGTATCTACTAGCTAGGTTTTCTCTACAAGGCCTTCTATCTTGAGATTAGTCGAGATATCCTAAAATATTGAGACATCGGCATGGTAAAGAAATTTCCAAAAAACGCATTACTAGTCTGTACATTCACTAGCGATTCCCCAAATTAGTCAACAAAAATAAAGCAAATAATGAACATACCTAATTATTACTCATAATAAGTATTTATGCTGTCGTATGAATGAATGGCATACAGTACCTACATCTAGTATTATCCGCTCACACACACTGCGAAGCGCGCCCGTAATCTGTGGCCCCGCCTTCTTTTGTCGAACAGAGATAGCGATATTCCAAACGCATTTTGCTCACGTCTCGAGTTTGCATTTCGTGCCGTAGTACGTCGGCCTCTTAAGGCGACGATAACCAACTTTTAATGATTTTTTACTGAAGATCACGTCTAAACGAGAAGTGTTAATGATTTGGAAAATATCTAATTTATGTTTAATTAGAGCATTTTTTCTTAATAACTTAAAAGAATATTTTAGATTATGTTTATATTACATAGTGAACTTTTTTTAAAGTTATGTCCGCGGATAAAAAACTGAGAATCGCGAAAAACTATCAAGCATATTTTTCAGAAACCTTCAACATTTTAAAGATAATTTAATGATGTATCTTTTGGTACACGTGTTTTATATATACCTTTTATTTTTTACGAAGTGTATAGAGGACCGTCAACGGCCCTATATCCGCCGCGGATAAAATGCCTTTAATGCGGCATACTAGTAACGCTGCCTCGGCCCGGCTAGAGTGCCGTAAGCATTGTATTGTCAATGTCATTGTCACTGTCATTTGTTATTTTGTTTGATTGTTGAGGTTAGTCCATGTTTGTTTTTTTTATTAATTCGAAATTTTGTTATTGTATTTATTTATCTTTACTTCTAAAACTGTTCTGTCATAATATCGAGTACCTACTATAATAATTGAATCTCGTAATTTTGAATGAAATAAAGTCATATGTCTTAAGTATTGTTTTATATAATGTATACTAGTCCGAATGTTCATTTATAATTAAATTGTTAGTCCTAAAACATTTGCTAAAAATTAAGTTTTAGTGACAGAAACGAATCGCTGTAAATCCGACTCCACGCAGTCTTGTTTTCCCTACCCCTAGAGTGTAATTTAGAATCGCGTAGGCGCGGAGGGGCGAGGCGGCTCGTGAGTTGAGGAGCAAGTGGTTGTAACGCTCGCCGTCGCGGCTGAGGTTGGCCGGCGAAGCCGGCCAGCAAGACGAAGCTGCGGCGGTGAGTGTTAAACCATCTGCGACGGTAAGCTCGCGTGGGACCGCCGGAACTCCGCAGCGCTCGAGCCGTGACAGAAAACATGCCTGCTGCATGTTGCATGTTCGCTTGCATGCTGTATGCTTGCTTACATGCTATAATATGTTGCATGCTTTGCTTACTACCCATTGCCTTTTTTTAATAATACCTAATTTTTTAAATCAAATCAAATCAAAACGTTTATTGCAAACCACAATGTACAACCTAACCCCTATCTCACCCACCCCTCCCTTACGGGGGGTAAGGGAGGGGCGGGTGAGATAGGGGTTAGGTTACCCTACCTTACCCTACCTTTATAACCTTATTTTTAAAAACATTCAGTTCACGTCACTAGTATGTCACGGCACTTACTACACTGCTGAGATAGAGTGACGTAAACGGCACTTAATAAACTGCGGAGACAGAGTGCCCCTAACGGTCCTCTATACACTGCCTATTTTTTATACCTTTTGTTTGACGTATAATACATTAATAATGCATCTAATTTTTGCCAGCGCTCCTAGATGGGCGAGTCCTATTACTGGCTGGACGTACGACGCGTTACGTGAGCTCTACTGAGCTCACGCAACGCGTCGTACGTAGGGCGATTGCGTGTTCTAAACTAAGAACACGCAATCTATCTACTCAAAGTCATTGGCATAGTATCTGCGCCTTAAAGTGGGCCTAATATTATTTTAATTTACTTTTCAGTGAGATCACATCACCAGCTGACTATGCCTACCTGATTATGTTACGTCACTTGTTATCAGTCGTAAGCTCTTGGCCCCTCGTGATACTTGACCCACTTGACACTGGAGCGTTACAGAGAAGGAAGATCTGGGTGGCCATCCAAAGGTTTTTTCACATGTTTGTGTGTTTGATAACCACTGTTGGCGGTATCATGTATGTAATATTACATAAGAAATCGATGACTTTCTTCGAGCTTGGACATTTGTATATTACTCTGCTTATGACTACTGTTATATTTGTAAGTATAATAAATTATAAGTACCGTCGTCGGTTAGCGACAAAAGTGAACTAACCCTGATACTTTTTACTCCTCTACGGAAAAGCCAAGAGAGGGTTATGATTTTGACAGGCTACAGCATGTTCAGCTGTTCCTTCATAATTACTTTAGGAGTAGTTTACTACTGCCGGGGTTGCGGGAAAGTCCAACAGGGATACCGTGACCCCTGGCCACGTACAGGCAACTAAAGGAACACGGGTGGATTTTTTAATTAATGTGAAATGCAATTAGAATAGAGATAGAGCAAGGGATAATGGCTAGAAAATATTGAGATGAATGCCATTAGAGTTAAGAGCAAAGAAAATATTATAAGTACTACGCCAATACTAAATAAAGGACTGTTCAAACTAAGGCTATTTCCACGCGGGACGCGGGACGCGACTGACTGCGCGCGTAGATTAGGAAGCCAGTTTGAACAAATTAGTTGACACAATCGACGAGAGAAAATTTCAACCCGCATCTCACGCAGGATTCGCCTCAGTTTGGCCAAAGCTTAGGGTCGCGCCACACCTGCCGAACGTACGGAGCGGAAGGTTCGGTTGAATACGCTCCTAATGTTTTTCAAGTTACCTATGACATATCAGCCGAACGTTACGTCGCGTTTATGAGCAAGCGTCATATGACGCGATGGAACGTTCCACAGGTGTGCCGCTACACTTAAAGCCACTACAGTGTTTTTGTAAGGTTTAAAATTGTGCCTATAGAAGTTATGCGTATGCCTGTTTGATATGCGAAGAAAGGAGGTCACTTGGACCCCACTGGAGACTCAAAAAGTTGATATTGCTTTGTCTTTTATTTAGTCATAACAAAATTTTGTTGCAGTCTAGAATCACTACACTATGTTATTCTGATGATTACGTGGCCATTGCCAGGGACTTTTTGGAAAAAATCCATCTGTTCTTCTACAAAGACCATTCTGAATACTCTATGAAGGTAAAATATTTACTTATATTATTTTTATTATCAAAATTTATATTATTAATCTTTATATTTTTTTATCAATCTGTAGATACACGACAACTTAAACATTAATAAATATGACGCTGAGGTTATTTTCTTTTGCATGCTGTGGTTATAAAAGATTACGCAGTCAGCAGGTTGGTAGCGTGGCGGCCCAGAGGCCTCAACTACCTACAGAGGGTTCCAGAAAAACCTCACCTTCTTGCATTGTTACTCAATTCTCAATTCTTTATTGCATTCCACAATGTATGTGCTTAGGTGGTAAACATTTGCTTGAGAAACAATCGTGGACCCTGTCGGGCACAGCAAAAGGAAGATAGTGGGTAGAGATGAGGACTTATCGTATAACTTATAATCAAACTTATTCTAAAAAAAAATACAAAAAATACATGTTTTGTTTTTTTCAAAATTTAAATATTCATCATTCATTCATTTTTTATATTGCTAGGGGGTGAGCTTTCTCTGGAGCCCACTGTGAAAAACGTGCAATGTAAAAGTAAATTCGATTTTTTTTTATCGACTATGGAACTTTCCTACAACATCTTAGTTTACATTTTTGTTTTGCCCATAGATATAAATAAAGTCTTAAAACTAAGACATTTACATTATTATATTCAAATGTATTTCAATTTCAAAATCGTTGGTTACGCTGTTTACGTGTTCTCCACTTGTTCATCTCAGGCCCGACTCCGTATCATAGTTGCGACAAACAAATGCGCGACAAATACTAGGGCGACAGTACGATAGGTCGACCATCAGCGGTGCGACAGCACATCAGCTCGATGAACGTTAGTACGACAGATTGTTTTCACGACAAACGATGGCACGGCGAAACTTTTGATCGACAAACGTTAGTGCGACTGATTGTTTTCACGACCATCGATGGGACGACGAAACTTTAGGTTCTTTAATACATGGTTTTCGACTACCTTGCTCGTAACTGCACTCGCGCACTGCAGTCATTTGACATTGACAATAAAAACATTTATAAACGAAAGTACTTAGTACTTTAAATTTTTTTCTTATCTGCTATTAGCAACAAAATATTATAGAAATGTTTGTCGTGCTTTAGTTTGTCGAGCGAAAATTGTGTCGCGCTAAAGTTAGTCGATCAAAAGTTTCGTCGTCCCATCGATGGTCGTGAAAACAATCCGTCGCACTAATGTTCGTCGATCAAAAGTTTTGTCGTGCCATCGTTTGTCGTGAAAACAATCTGTCGCACTAACGGTCGTTGAGCTGATGTTCTGTCAAAGTCAAAGTTATTTATTTGCTTTAAATGCGGTATGTATTATCAAAATGTTTTGTTGTGAATGTTTCGCCAGTGCAAACGCACAGTTATGATTAAAATTTGGCGTACTACTTACATTCTATTTTGTACAATATAGTCTGATGTTCATGTAGCAAGAGAAATCCTATTATTTATAAGTAACTAGGCTTTACCCGGCCCGGCTTCGCACGGTTAGCACTAAGTACTTATCTACGGCGCACCTACCCTACTTACCAGGGTAGGTAGGTACCTAACCTACCCTACCTACCCTTTATATCTACCTGCTTACCTACCATAAATACCTATTTATACCTACTAATACTATGTTAGTAGCAAATAAATAACTTTGACTTTAGTTAATGCATGTTACAGGATAAAGTTAACTTAATATTTTTCTCTTAAAATAAATGAAATATAGTCCTACACCTATATTTTAACACAACAACATTTTTTCATTAAAATTAGACAATTTCTTTACAAATCTTTATTTTTTTATAGCACCTTTACGAAAGTATTACAAAAATTCATAGTGTTAAATCTTGTACGACATGGTATGGAACCCTTCGTGTGCGAGTCCGACTCGCACTTGACAGATTTTATTTACGTAATCATAAGATTACGGTAATACATTGAGTTAAAATGTGGTATGCGTCACTCCCCGGTAGATGTTATACTGACTTGTGACGGACCGAGCCCCCACTCCCCAAATTTAATGCGTTATGTATGTCTAAACCATTTTTAGGGTTCCTTAGCCAAATGGCAAAAAACGGAACCCTTATGGATTCGTCATGTCTGTCCCTCCGGATGTTACAGCCACTTTTTTCCGACACTATAAGAACTATACTGTTGAAACTTGGTAAGTGGATGTATTATGTGAACCGCATTAAGTTTTAAGATTTTTACGCAAAAATAGAAAAAAAAAACAATAAATTTTGGGGGTTCCCCTTATTTAGAACTGAAACTAAAAATGTTTTTTTCATCTAACCCATACGTGTGGGGTATCTATGAATAGGTCTTCAAAAATGATATTGTGGTTTCTAATATCATTTTATTCTAAACTGAATAGTTTGCGAGAGACACTTCCAAAGTGGTAAAACGTGTCCCCCCCATATTTTTTTTAGTTTTATCATTCTCTTATTTAAGAGGTTACAGGGCCCTGTAACTTCTTAAATAAGAGAATGATAAACTAAAAAAAATATATGATGTACATTGACGAGATCTAGTAAGTAGTTTTTTTTTTAACGTTATAAATCGTAAACCGCAATTTACCTTTAACGAACTACAAGAACTTTTATATTATGTTAATTGCTGCTACGGGCTTGCTGCAACCCTTCATGGCCGAGTCCGACTTGCACTTGGCCGCTTTTTTATTAATGTTAAGTTTGTAGGAGGAAGGCAAGAAATACGCATGGACGTGGTTTACGCTCTGATGCTTTATTGGAAAACCCAAAGAGACAACAGGCGTCGGGTTTAAGTCATCTTGACAGATGTGTCACAAATCAAGCTGCGTTCACACATAACTTAATATACAACAATTCTCCCCTTTTAGTATGACACACAATTAAGTTTATTACACTATTTAAACCTAGTAAAAAAGAATGGTTTGTAATCAACATATCTACGGGGACGCAACACCCTATCTGATGCAGCCCTGACATCAATATCTGAAGCGTCGAAGAATTCTTCATCTTCCGTTGCTGCAGGAACTGAGGACTGTTCTACAGTAGTTGTTGTCCCCAGTTCACTCTGTCTTTCTTCGTCAAGAAGTGGCACTGAGTCGGTGATCTGTGCATGCCCACTTTCCCCCTCATTCTGAGACTCGGTTGGGGTCCGGGTACAATGTGCTCGTTCTGCTGTCCAGTGTTAAATCTGCTGCATGGACAGGGCTGTCAGAAAACTTATTATTGGTGTTGTCAGGTCCCTTGTAAGCTACAAGTTGATTTTTATGTTTCTTTATTTGAACTAATGTTTGACAATCTTTGATTAAATAGGTCATTTTACCCATGCGTTTTATTACAATGCCTCTATGCCATGAATATTTTTTATTTATATAATTCAAAATTCAAAAGTCATTTATTCAAACTAGGCTGAGAATCAGCACTTTTCGAACGTCAAAATTACATAAGACAGTCCCCCAAAAACGCCCGCCCTTCACCACTTCCTAGTGCTTTTGCTGGAGAGAAGAAGTGGCGCAACAAACACCCCAGCAGCACAGCTGTCTGTTCAGTTAGAAAAAAAATTGATTCTATACAATAGTATGCAAATCATTTACATTACTCAACACAAATCATTAAATAAAAAAATATATTTGCCATAATGACAGCTAGCACACGCCAATGTACCAAAAAAAAAAAAAAAAAAAAAATATCGAAAGCTAAACTCAAGCGAAAATGAATACTAAAAAAACTAAAAACGTAAACAGAACTTAATACCCGAATTATAAAGCCTCCAGGTACTCGTATAAAGGGCGTGCCCGCTTACATATAGCTAATAAAACTGTAACTCGAAGTCACATAATTATGATAAACTAGGACCATCGAAGTAAAATAAATCAACAGTTAGGCAAGAATAATATAATGATCTTCTGTCGAGGTCGCTAGCTAACCACATATTGCAATACAACTCATTAAACAAAAACATTGTAATGAGTCGATTATGTCAATAATAAATGAATGTAAATGAAAATAAATTTACTTATACAGTCAATTAAAATAACAATTATATAACTCATATGACCTGTCAGTAGGTAAGCTAATTCTGGAGAAAGAACATAAATATTGTCTTGAGTTAATCACAGCGACCAACTATTTTTATCGTTTAAGTAGTCGTTGATAGAGTAGTATGCCTTTGAACAAAGGTTGGATTTTACTTTAGCTTTAAACGCATTATAAGGCAAATCTAGCAGAGAAGTGGGTAGCTTGTTATAAAAAGTTATACCAAGCCCAACAAATGAATTATGAACCTTATGAAGCCGGTGAAAAGGAGCTCGTAATTTGTCCTTATTTCTGGTGTTAATATTGTGAATATCACTGTTCTTAGTATATAAGTGTATATTTTGCCTAATATATAGGATATTGGCGAAGATGAATTGTGATGCCACTGTGAGAATACCAATATCCTTAAAAAAATCTCTTAGAGAAACTCTGGCACCTAGCTGGTAAATTGCTCGAACAGCTCGTTTTTGAAGAACAAATATATTTTGAATGTCAGCGGCTTTGCCCCACAGCAGAATGCCATAGGACATAATGCTATGGAAATAACTAAAATAGACTAATCTAGCAGTATCAACGTCAGTGTATTGTCTTACTTTCCTGACAGCGTAGGCGGCCGAGCTAAGCCTTCCCGCTAGACTTGAAATATGTGGGCCCCACTGAAGTTTAGCATCTACTGTTATGCCCAGAAAAACTGCCGAGCCCACAGTTTCAAGCACCTCTTTATCTAAGACGATGTTGGGTCCTAGATTTCTAACATTGGGTAAAGCGAATTTTATACATTTCGTTTTCTTGGAATTGAGAACTAAGTTATTTGTTGTAAACCAATCCGTAACCATTGAGAGTGCACTGTTTACATCGTCAAAATCATGTCTATTCCTGTCTACTTTAAAAATAAGAGAGGTATCATCTGCAAACAGTACAACTTCACAGATACCCTTTAAAAAGAATGGTAAGTCATTGATATACACTAAGAACAAGAATGGACCCAGTATTGAGCCTTGAAGTACACCTAACTGAACTGGTAACCCGGAAGATTTCACACCATCAACATCTACACATTGGGACCTATTGTGTAAATAAGAATTAAGAACATCGAGAGCTTCGTTTTGCACACCGTAATGACGCAGTTTACGCAAAAGCGTGTCATGGTGCACGCAATCAAAAGCTTTGGAGAGATCACAGAAAACTCCAATAGCATTTTGCGAGTTCTCCCATGCGTTAAATATGTGTTTCAGCAGAGCAACACCCGCATCTGTAGTCGAACGACCTTTTGTAAAGCCATATTGTTCATTATGAAGGAGGTTATTTGAATTAAAATGTCTTAGCAACTGCTTGAGTATTAACTTTTCAAATATTTTACTAAATGCAGGTAAGATAGAAATAGGCCTGAAATTACCAACATCATTTTTATTACCGGATTTAAATAATGGTATGACTTTACTACTCTTCATGAGGTCAGGAAAAGTTCCTAAGTCAACACATTTATTAAAAGTAACAGCTAGATAGGGGGCTACGATGTCTATTATATTACTTAAAAGTTTAATGGAGATGCCCCAGTAATCACCAGTGTTTTTGGATTTGAGTGTATTAAAAACATTAATTACATCACGAGGCGTTACATGTTCGAAGCTAAATAAACGACTACTTTTAGACACACTACTAAGCAATAGGTTTTCAGCTTTAGACGGGGACGAATTTAAGGAGCGAGTCGTAGTTATAGGTATGTTGGCAAAAAACTCATTAAGGGTCCGGCGAACACGGCTCGCAACTGCAAGTCGAGATGGGTGGAAAATGCGTTTGGAATATTGTTATCTCTGTTCTGTTGTGTTGTTGTGTTGTTGTTGGTGTCTGTGTCTGTTGTGTGTTATGTGTGTTGTGTTTTTTTTGCGTTGTTACTAGCTATCGGAATTTATGATAAATTTGGATGTGTTCCGTAATACCAAAAATGATGAATGAAAACTTAATATTTTTTCATAATCTTTTCTATACTTTGTAACTTGATAATATAAGCTATGCTTCTGCTGAAACAATATTCCAAATATTGTTGTTTATAATACAGAAAAAACAGTATGAAAACATGTCATTTAGCTGTAATAATGTGCGAAATTCAATTCACTAAAAGTTAATTTTAGGTAAGTTTTTTGGAAAAAAAAAGATGTACAAGCCTAGATAATTATTGTCTAAATCCGAATATTAACATAATATGATGGAAATATGCTCTAATTGCAAATGATTTAGGTATTACGTTTGTATGGACAATTCAAGGGTCGCCGCGGTCTTAAACGCCTCAGCTACGTCAGCTGCTTTAGTAACTAATTTATTGTCGACCATAATCTCAAGTTCTTTATCTTGTTTAACCGACTTACCCGTTTCATTGTTAATAATTTTCCAAGTGGTTTTTACTTTATTATTGGAATTTTTAATTTTATCGCTTAAAAATTTTGATTTAGCATAAACACTAACCTTTTTAAATAATTTTGAATAATTTTTGACATACTCTAGGAAAGGAGTATCAAACCTGTATTTTTTCAAACCATATAACTCGTATAGTCTCGCTCTACTTTTATAAATACCTGGAGTGGCCCATTGGTTAAAGTCAACGGTGGTGCCATTAATTTCAAGAGTTTTGGTCTTGAAAGTAGATTGGTACTCTTTTTGCACGACATCAAAAAGGGCTCTATAAATTTCATTAGGACACTCGTGTTCTACTATAGATGGTGAATTCTATGAGCTATATTATTTTTAAACTTATTGCAACGACTAACTGTATAGGGCCTGCATTCTATTTTACGCGGCTTTTTATGTAATGGCATGGGGAAGCTAGCTAATAAACCACAGTGGTCTGAAGTTAAGTCACTTAACACACATTTATTTTTGGCATCACAATCACTAAATATATTATCAAGACAAGTTGACGAAGATGCCGTGATCCTAGTAGGTTCAAAAAACAAGTTAATTAAATTATAAGACTTAAACAGATTAAGAAGTCTAATACTTAATGGAGTAACATCTAAAACATTAATATTAAAATCTCCACATAAAATTATACTCTTATTACTTGATTTTAACCTATTGAGTGAATCCTCCATTACCGATTCAAAACTAGTAAAATCACCAGAGGGGGGTCGATAAACGCAAATTATAACGTATCGCTCGAGTTCAACACAAGACAACTCAATAGTGCGCTCGATGGAAAGATTAACTAAATCTAAACGTTGTTTACATTTCAACTTGTTTGAAACAAGAACTAAAGATCCACCGCGAATGGCGTTTTTTCTCACAAACGCACTTTGTACTGTAAAATTATCATCATTGATAAACACTACTTCATGTTCTTTCAACCAGTGTTCAGTCAAACATAACACCTGAACATCATAGTGCTCCATAAATAAACTTAACTCTAGCTCTTTGCCGGACAGACCCTGCATATTTTGATGTACAACATTGAACATATGCGGCTTATCCGTTGTCACACCTAATAGTTTAAACTACAAGGCGTATCAATAGTAGTGTTAGTACCACTACTAACAGTAATCGATGGTACACTACAAGTACCAGTGTCACTGTGTATATTGTATGCTAAAAGATTAGCAATTTGTCTCCTACAACTAGGTGGCAAGTACATGGTATAATTTGTCAGTTTTTAATCATTAATAAATTGATTACAATCAAAATATAAAATAGAGTCACTGTGGCGACAAGTCCTATTATAAATTAACATATTTAATTTGTAAATGTGCCTATTTTCCTCGTTAGACAAATATTTAGAATAAGGCAAGGCACAGAAAATAAATTTACAATTATTGGACTCATTGAGATCTAACATCAAATGGACACATTCAATTATGTCTTTTTTTCTAACAGTTAAACTATCCCCGTATAATAATATAATATTTTTTAAACAAAATATTATCATCAGGGTTGAAAAATTGCTTGTTTGTGCCACCATAAGCTTTAATCTGTGAACACTGATTACGTTCCACAACCTTAGTTAGGGTGTTAGTTGAGGACGGCGATGGCGTGTTCGTCACCAACAAATCTAAGCGTGAACGAAGCTTCCGCCCAAACACTAATTCGGCAGGTGAAGAGCCGGTTGTAGCATGTAAAGAATTTTTATAATCGAACAGGTATTTCAGTAAGTCTTCACTGTTTCGTTTTAAATTATTAGACATCATTAAACAAGATTTAATACCTTTCTTAACAACTTTTACATAGCTTTCTGCCTGACCGTTACTAGCAGGGTGATAGGCGGGAGATGTCACATGCGATATTCCATTGGATGAGCAAAATTGTACAAAATCCCCTGATAAAAAACATGTAGCATTGTCACTAACCAAAGTGTGAATAAGACCGAATCTTGACATGAAATCATATAATTTTACTATAACTTCAGATGTAGAAGTGCTGTTAGTCTTATAAACTTCAACCCATTTAGAATGCGCGTCAACTATTACTAAATAAGTCTGACCATTAATCGGTCCAAGGAAATCAATGTGAACTCTTTGGAACGGGTGTGGTGGATGCGGCCACACAGCAAGCGGTACTCGAGCCGGAGACGGTCTGTGCTGCGCACATAATTATGTTACACCCCCCGATCATGACTTCAATAGCCTTATCAATGCCAGGGAACCAAATTCTACTCCGGGCTTCAGCTTTACATTTTACGATTCCTAAATGTGACTTATGTAGCTCAGATAAAATTTTGCTATGCAAAGTTTCTGGTATAACTATTTTGTGACCCCGCATTACTATGTCATTTTCTACTGAGAGTTGACTTTTACATAAAAAGTATGGAAAAATACTTTGATCTGAAACTTTCCTCGGCCAACCATTTAAAATATACTTAATAACTTTAGCCAACTTAATATCTTTAAGAGTTTCTTCCCGTAATAAGGAAAGTGTAATAGGCAAGCTAGAATCCACAACAAAATTAACATATGAGGCTCTATCCTCTATAAGCTCAGCCGTGCCATTCACTTCACGGCCTTCTGTTTCATCGTTCAGACTCGCACGAGACAGAAAATCGGCACAGTTATTAGCACTACGAATGTATTCAATTTTAAAGTTGTAACCACTCAAAAACATAGCATAACGTTGTAACCTGTTCGCAAAAACTTCTGGTATGCCACGATGGGGACCAAATATTGAGATCAAGGGTTTATGATCTGTTCTGAGTATAAAAGGATTTGACCTACCATAAAGATATTGGTGATACCGGCGTACTCCGAATATGATTGCTGTCGCTTCTTTCTGTATTTGGGAATATCGACGCTCTGCCGAGTTCAACGTCCTCGACGCGTACGAAACTGGACGCTCCACCCCGTTAGCGTCGACCTGTGCTAAAATCGCGCCTAATCCAGTGGGTGATGCGTCGACTGTCAATACAACCTCTGCATTTGTATCAAAATGAGCTAAGACCTGATCCGATACAAGTATTTTCTTTATGGCATTGAATGCGTCGTTATGCTTGGTATCCCATTGCCATTTTGTATTTTTCTGGAGTAAACTGTATAATGGGCTAAGTATTGACGATGCGTTGGGTACAAAACTTCGATAGTAGTTGACAAGACCCAAAAATGATTGTAATTTACTGACATCTTTTGGAATAGGAGCCTCTAAAATAGCTATCACTTTCTGAGGCGACTTTTTTAAACCATGCTTATCTACTACGTATCCTAAGTATTAAACTTCATCCTTGAAGAAGTCACACTTTGCTTTTTGAAGTGTGAGGCCCGCATCCTGCAAGCGCCGCAGAACCTCGTGCAATCTACTTAAATGCACTTCCCTGTTGAACCCTGTTATAAGCACATCGTCTAACATACACAACACTCCCTCCATGCCTGTTAACACACTCTCCATTACCCGTTGAAAAATAGCTGGCGCACACGCTAAACCAAATACTAAACGCGTATACATGAACAATCCTTTATGCGTGTTAATACAAGTCATTTTTTGTGATTCTTCATCCAAAACGCATTGTGCGTAAGCTTGAGACAAATCTAATTTACTAAACTGCTGCCCCCCGTGTAACTTCGTAAACAATTCATGAGCCGTAGGTAACGGATATTGGTCCACTAACAGCTGTTTGTTGATTGTAAGCGAATAATCCGCACATAAACGAATGGAACCGTCACGTTTTAATACGGGAACTATCGGCGATGCATACTCGGAATACTTGACCGGTTTTAATATACCTACGCGAACTAGACGATCTAACTCCCTATCTATTTTATCTCGTAGTGCAAAAGCTATCGGTCGCGGCTTAAAGAATACTGGCTTGGCATCTTTCTTTAAATTTAATTTTATTTTATATTGCTTAAATGTTCCAAGCTCATCCGAAAAAACATTAGGAAATTGATTTTGTAGTTGCACCATAATATCGGTCGATTTTTCACAATAATTTACTGGAATCATTTCTAATTTAAACACGGATATAAAATCCCTGCCTAAAAGTGGTGGACCGCCGACACGAATAACATAAACATCGAATGATCGCGTCTTACCCGCATAAGTAAAAGGTAACCGTGCTATTCCTAAGCATTCAATGTTATTACCTGTATACGATAGTAACCGTTTATTCGTTTCGGTCAGTGACGCATCTTTGAAATGTTTTACAAAAGTTTTTTCGGAAATCGCAGTAACAGCCGACCCACTATCAATTTGAAACTTCATTTGAACACCTCGGACATTAATTGTTTCAGTCATAGGTTCTCCGCTACATGTACGAATGTTGTAACACTCACCGTCATCGCCGTTATCAGAAACACCCTCGGTTTCTATAAAATTTACTTTTTTACACATACGGCGCAAATGGCCCTTCTCGTTACACTTTTTACATTTATAATTTGCAAAACGACACTGCACTGATGTGTGGTTTTTGTACCCACACACTGAACACGACACTTTCTCACTGGTTCCGTTTTTCTTCTCCATTTTAAAAAGTTGGTCATCGCGCCCCGTGGCCGTAACCGCCAGCGCCGCTGCCGCTCCGCTGCGCGCGCATCGCACGCTTTCGGCTAACTCGACCGCCTTTACCAGCGTAAAAGTCGCAGGGTCTTGTGCAAATAACTTTTCGCGCTCGGGTCCTGGCTGCATTCCCATAACAAAACGATCCCGTAAAGCTTCCTCTACCTTGTGAAACCCGCAGTTTGCTGTCAAACCACGCAGTCGGGCCGCCCAGTTTTGCTAGCTTTCGCCATTGCTTTGTACGGCGGAGTAAAATTTGTATCTCTCGCCGAAACCACAAACCTTCGGCGTGAAATGGTTGTCTAACAGCGTTAGAATGTCCTCAAACGGCACCGACGATAACACTTTCGGCCGCGCGAGATCCGTTGCGAGCTTGTAAGTTTGCTCACCGAGTGCGCTTAACAAAATCGCGCGCCTTTTAACACCTGCGGCGTCACTCGTTGCGCTGATTTCGTTAGCTATGAACCATTGCTCTAATCGTCCCTTGTATTCCTGCCACGTTTGCACATTATGATCGAAACTGGTAATCACACCGAATAAAGACATACTTTCGCAACTTTTCTTTTCCTACACAATGAATAAAACGCGGGTACTTCGTCGCCACTGTTAAGTTTGTAGGAGGAAGGCAAGAAATACGCATGGACGTGGTTTACGCTCTGATGCTTTATTGGAAAACCCAAAGAGACAACAGGCGTCGGGTTTAAGAGGGCTATTACATTTTGACCCTGATTTTTGCGTAAATGGACAACTTTGGCGTTCTCATTCTTAGAAACTGAAAGACTTCGACAAGTATGAGTTATTGAGTGGTGGAGAATAGTTATTATTATAGTACATAGCGGCCTCGCTTTTTGATTTTTTTTCTTATCTACTTAAATAAAGCCAAAATTCAGAAACAAGTTTTTCATAAAATGCGTGACGGCACTTTTTCGAGCTCGTGGATTGAACTATTGCATATAAGCAAATGAAATTAAAAAAATATAATAATATCTCTTAAATAGTGGTCTAGTTCATAGCGGCCTCGGAATTTTGAAATATGTATGGAATAACTGTAAAAAAAATCAAATTCAAAAACATAAAACTACTAAAAACGCTCAGAATTAACAGTGAATTTCTCCTTACTACATTAAGATTACTACGTAAAATTTATACCAGAATATACGTTAGTTCATAAGAAATTAAAATATCATAATTCAAAAAAATTAAAAAATATATATAATTCAAAATAAACGTAATTACAACCTGCCAAATCGCTTTATAATACGATGCGTGGACTTCAGGCATTCAGTACTGCGCGAGCGCTCGTTGAGGTTGGACCTGTGCCGAAATTTTTCGCGCCAAATGATCCAGCAACAAGCGTATAGTTCGACTAACTATTTTGATCATGAAAGTATTCTTTGTAACTCTTGTTATATTGAACAATTATTTTATACTTACTAGCTGCCCGCCCCGGCTTTGCACGGGTAGCACTAAGTACTTCTCTACGGCGCACCTACCTATCTACCTACCTACCTACATACATACCTACCTACCTACACCTACCTACACCTACCTACACCTACCTACACCTACCTACACCTACCTACACCTACCTACACCTACCTACACCTACCTACACCTACCTACACCTACCTACACCTACCTACACCTACCTACACCTACCTACACCTACCTACACCTACCTACACCTACCTACACCTACCTACACCTACCTACACCTACCTACACCTACCTACACCTACCTACACCTACCTACACCTACCTACACCTACCTACACCTACCTACACCTACCTACACCTACCTACACCTACCTACACCTACCTACACCTACCTACACCTACCTACACCTACCTACACCTACCTACACCTACCTACACCTACCTACACCTACCTACACCTACCTACACCTACCTACACCTACCTACACCTACCTACACCTACCTACACCTACCTACACCTACCTACACCTACCTACACCTACCTACACCTACCTACACCTACCTACACCTACCTACACCTACCTACACCTACCTACACCTACCTACACCTACCTACACCTACCTACACCTACCTACACCTACCTACACCTACCTACACCTACCTACACCTACCTACACCTACCTACACCTACCTACACCTACCTACACCTACCTACACCTACCTACACCTACCTACACTTACCTACACCTACCTACACCTACCTACACCTACCTACACCTACCTACACCTACCTACATACATACATACCTACCTACCTACCCTACCTACTTACCTACCTACCTGCCTACCTGCCTACCTACCTACATACATACATACCTACCTACGTACCTACCAACCTACCGTGCCTACCTACCTACCTACCTTCTTACATACCTACCTATCTACCTACCTATCCTACCTACATATCTACCTACCTACTTGCATACCTACCCTAACTTCACCTACCTATCCTAAGAACCTTCTCCTTACAATAACAAACTACCCTACCTACCTATCTACCTACCTGTCCTACCTACATACCTACCTACCTACCTATCCTACCTACATACCTACCTATCCTACCTACATACCTACCTACCCTACCTTCACCTTCCTATCCTAAGAACCTTCTTCTTACAATAACAAACACAACAAAAAAAGAATTAGCGAAAATGGTCCAGCCGTTCACGCGTGATGCCGTGACCAAGTAAATAGGGATTCATTTTTATATGTATACTAGCTGCCCGCCCCAGCTTCGCACGGGTAGCACTAAGTACTTATCTATGGCGCACCTACCTACCTACCTACATATCTACCTACTTACCTAAACCTACCTAAATACATACCTACCTACCCTAACTACCCTTCCTGCCTACCTACCTACCTACCTACCCTACCTACATACATACCTACCTCCTTGCAAACCTACCTACCTACATACATACCTACCTCCTTGCATACCTACCTACCCTACCTTCACCTACCTATCCTAAGAACCTTCTCCTTACTATAACAAACATAACAAAAAAAGAATGAGCGAAATTGGTCCAGCCGCTCAAGCGTGATGCCGTGACCAAGGAAATAGGGGTTCATTTTTATATATACAATGTGGAGACTACAATACAACAATAAATGAAAATACTGGCACTACTAATGCAAAAGAGTATTTTGGAACTGTCAAAAAAATCCTAGCTTCGAAATAAAAAAATGAGATTTTCAAACAAATTAAATGTAATGTATGCCGGATACACCCTAAGTCTATAAATTCCGTTTATCCAACTAGGCCTAGGTTGGTTTCTCGGGCATACGTTTCCGAATATCAACCTTAGGATTAATTTTTGGGGTGGATAAACGAAATAACCCGAGCCGACTATGGATTTTGTCGAGCTATATTGACTAAACTATTGAATATTTTCAATTGAATTTTTGTATACAGAATGGGGACGTCATTAGGGACACGCCGTTAAAATTTTTGTTGTATTGTCGTCTCCACCTTGTATAGATATACATGTATATAGGATAGAAGATAGATGGAAAAGTTTATTGTTGACTCGTTATAGGAATTTTTTTTTTAAATACTAATTGTTTTTTCACTATAATATTATATGGCCGAAGAAGCCTTACGAACACTTCCCCTCTGGGTATGAACAACAACAAAATGTTCGTGTACGTTCATAAAAACTACTTTCAAAACGATTCTAACGCACTTCGTTAATCGTTATAAGGGCGCGCGGAGCTCCGTGCAAATGTCTAGCTGTGCTGTTAAATTCTGTAAAAAGCGTTCAAAAACGTCAAACTTACGTACCTACAGAACCCAATAACCTTCCACATGTTAATATATTTTTTATAATATTTACTCATGTTTTTATTGAAATTAAAAATCCTAACCTCATAATACTTACATATCGATTTTTCATTCGATCCAACCATGATTCAACATAAAACTCAATTCATAATCGAGTATTTTCCTCACATTGCTTCTGTGACGTTACAGTCTTGGTACATCTCGTTTTATGTTATAGCGAGACTACCTTGTGTGATTAATGCCAGCCACACACGTAACGATTTGCTTGCGCAAATTTAGGCTTGCGCAAGCAAATCGTTACGAGTGTGGGACGAAATTTGCGCAATCTGTTTTGAAAACACAGTAAGATTTGCGCAAGCCTAAGTTTGCGCAAGCAAATCGTTGCGTGTGTGGCTGGAGATTTATGCAACCCTAAGTTTGCGCAAGCAAATCGTTACGTGTGTGGCTGCAGTTACAATTTTCGATTCTACGCTTGTGCAAATTTGAGTTTGCGCGCTTGAGCGTGTGTGGGGCATGTGATCAAATTTCAGTAGGGTTTTTTTAATCAACAATAATAGTACTAATTTGAAGTAAACTTTGTCCTCCCGCTGCGAATGTCTATCTGCCTAAATGCGATAAACTCAAAAACTATCGAACAGATTTTCATACGATTTTCACCAATGGACGAAGTGATTCATGAGGAATGTTTATGTGTATAATTCATTAAGGTTTTGTATAAATTGGCTGAAATATGACGATGAAGGAAGACAATTGAAGATGTCGGAAAAAATCTTGCCGACTGGGAGCTTTATCGGCGTATGCCAAGAACAATTCCGTAGCTGACTACATGCGGCAACTGCACTGACTGGCTGGTTTCTATGGATTTTTATGAAGGCGACGGCCGATTCGCCGATTCGCTAGATTCGGAAGGCAATTCGCGAAATTAGCAAACATTTATTTTACGTATTTTCTTTTTTTTGTAGCGATTATTAGGCCAACTATTGCCAAAGCGTCATCAATGGATGCCATTACCGCGTAACACAACACACCTGGACTACTAGAAATACTATCGACTAAACAGAAATGATATCGTTACAAGCAAATTTGAGCCGTGTGTGGTCAATACCGGTGTCAAGCAAATTTGCGCAAGCCTAAGTTTGCGCAAGCAAATCGTTACGTGTGTGGCTGGCATTAGTCTTCTCTAGCTTCTAGGAAATAGAACAATAGCTGATCGCCCGGGCGAGAACCTATCGTTTTTTTGTTACCTCGTCCCCCGCCAAAATAGACAGACTTTTTTGTTCGGAATACTGTGCATAATGCCAACCACACACGTAACGATTTTCTTGCGCAAACTTAGGCTTGTGCAAATCTAAATTGACGGGTTTTCAAAGAAATTTGCGCAAATTTCTTCCCACACACGTAACGATTTGCTTGCGCAAAACTAAATTTGCGCAAGTAAATCGCGGAAGCACATACGGATGGCTTTCATGCCATTATGCGTAAGAAAGCAGCATTCTTACTACAACGTTTACGTAACAGTCGGAATGGCATCCTGAAAATGATTGTTGCGAAACCAGACTGTCTCATTCAGAGGCACCTGGTGGAGGTGGCTTTAGGTTTAACAAGTTAATTAAAGAAACTCACTAACATTACTAACATAGCAGGTAAGCACAAATTGTTACTAACTAATTACTAACAATCTATGGACTGTAACGTCTGAAATAAATAATTTTTATTTTATTAAATCGTTACTTATGTGGCTGGCATAATGCCAGCCAAAAAGGTAACGATTTGCTTACGCAAAATTAGGCTTGCGCAAACCTAAATTGACGGGTTTTCAAAGAAATTTGCGCCACTTTTGCGAACTTTGCGCAAACTTCCCACACACGTAACGATTAGCTTGCGCAAGCCTAAATTTGCGCAAGCAAATCGTTACGTGTGTGGCTAGCATAAGGAATTGTTACTTACTGACTGTTATGTTTATTTCTAGCATGGGTCGAAAAGGTCGGCGAAAACGGGTACGAATCTATTGATTTTTGTGATACCTACCAGTTTTAGTCCCTCATCTGATTATTCAATTACTTTTCATTATTAACAGTATTTTAAATTAGATTATCACTGGAGAAGCCTTATGCGCAATATTCCGAACAAAAATGTCTGTCACTTTTGGCGGGGGACGAGGTAACTTCTACGAAAAAAAACAATAGGTGCTCGCCTGGGCGATCAGCTATTGTTCTATTTCCTAGAAGCTAGAGAAGACTAAAAGGCGTTCATACCATTTTTTTTATCGATATCGATATTCATTTGGTATTCTGCTTGAATCCATGAAATAAAACAGCTGCATAAAATAGAAAAATTTTAACAAGAAGAGAAAATAACTACAATTAAATAAAAGTAACTAAATTGTAATAATCTCAATAATAAAATAGGACAAGTAAAAAAAAAAATGCTAAACCATTTCAATGGACATACATAAAACACAAAACAATCAGGAAAAATTAAAAAAACAATTATCAAAAATATTTACTAAGTAATTCATTATAATGAATGAGCCACACACGTAATGATTTGCTTGCGCAAATTTAGGCTTGCGCAAGCAAATCGTTTCGTGTGTGGGACGAAATTTGCGCAGATTTCTTTGAAAACACGTGAAGTTAGATTTGCGCAAGCCTAAGTTTGCGCAAGCAAATCGTTACGTGTGTGGGAAGAAATTTGCGCAAATTTCTTTGAAAACACGTCAAGTTAGATTTGCGCAAGCCTAAGTTTGCGCAAGCAAATCGTTACGTGTGTGGCTGGCATAAGGAATTATCGACATGTCAATTTAGGTTTCAAACATGACCTCAACTCTACGGTAGTCTCGCTATCATTTTTACTAAAGGACATAATCGCATGTCAATCGTAAGTAAATTTTGTTGATTTTGCGTATATTTTCGTAATGCAAAATGAAAGTATTTTGATCTTTATGAACATAAAATCGAGATGTACCAAGACTTGTTGACGTCACAGAAGCAATGTGAGGAAACTACTCGATTATGAATCGATTTTTATGTTCAATCATAGTTGGATCGAATGAAGAATCTAAATGTATTATGAGGTTAGGATTTTTAATTTCAATAAAAACATGAGTAAATATTATAAAAAAATATTGACTTAAGGAAGGTTATTCGGTTCTTTACGTAAGTTTAACGTTTTTGAACGTTTTTTACAGAATTTAATAGCACAGCTAGGCATTTACACGGAGCTCCGCGCGCCCTTATTTAACAAAATGCGTTAGAATCGATTTGAAAGTAGTTTTTATGAACGTACACGAACATTTTGTTGTTGTTCATATACAAAGGGGAAGTGTTCGTAGGCTTCTCCAGTCATTATATACTCAAAGTATTTTAAGTAATATATATAGTAAGTATACAATAAGAAAAATAATAACAAATAACTCAATAATAAAAAAGTATCAAAGTCGTTTATTCGTAGGTACAATACAGTGTAGTGAACACGTGACACCGAGCGAGTCGTCGCCGTGCTTCAATATACCTAATCTGTGAGAACGCAATTTTGTGATAGGGCTCTAAATCAAGCTGCGTTCACACATAACTTAATATACAACAATTAATATGCTAAAGAAAAAAATACGGTCTAATATTTTTTTATTATTTGACCGAGGGACTAAATAGTTTTTTTCCCCAGTCAATATCTCTATTGTTATTACTTTCCGTTTTTTGTTCCAGACCCACAAGCAAGTTCATCGAATATCCCACTTATTCACATTATACCTCGTTTGTCAAATGCTGGCTGGCGTATCTCTTTTCTACTTGAGTCCCATGTTTAATAATTATTCCGCGGGGAAGTACGCTAGGGATGGATTGAAGGGAAACGCCACATATGAACACGCTTTATATTTCTCTTACCCCTTCCCTGCGTCGACAGATTTCAAATGGTATATGCTTGCTAACATTTTTCATTGGTAAGTAAATTGAAAAATACTATACGACAAAGCTGCAGCCTAATTACGTAATGCACGATCAATAATTGAATTGAATAAGTATGCTAGTCCATTGCTTCATAAGTTCGAAAAAAAAATCAGCTCAATTTTTTTTTCGAACTTCTGAAGCAATGGACTAGCAATCTGTTACAATTCATTTCAATTTATTATTGATCGTGCATTACGTAATTAGGGTACTGGTAAGTTCGATAATTTAGCCTATAGTCCATAGGTTTAGGTAGTTACATAAAAGTAAACAAATCGTAAAAACGGCAGATGTATGATGTGTGTGTTTTGTAGATGACACTTTCTTTTTTTAAATACGATAAACCAAACTTTATTTAACTTTTGATACATTTGAATAATATTTAACACAATTAAAACTTTTTACACTACGTACTAAAAACAATGACTAACTAACTATACAAATAAATATAAAACTAAAAAATAAAAAAACAATTAATGGACACTTAGGCGTCGAAGTATTCGTCCGCATCGCTGTCATCCGGAAACGTGCCCAGAAGACTGGCATTGCCACATTGAATGGCAATGCTAATTCTTTGGCCAAACGACGAGTCAGCCCTCTGGTCACGTGAAGTGTCGACCAGTCGGCGAGAAACTAAGTTTTAGATTTTACAATAGTTTCCTCTTTTATTATATTAATGTATGTTAGACTTTATAATTTATTCATAAACTACTCTTCGTAGATGTAACTGCTTGAGCAAATTTTTTTTGTTAGTTTTGCAATAATTATATAATATTTTGTAATCTGTCTATTGTAAAGAGCCCAAACTGTAAACGTCAACGAAATATAACGTTGCTAAATTGAAGAGTACAACTGCGACGTAGCAAGACAACTGAAGTGACAGGTATTACGTTTAGTCAATTACTGGACAGCTGTCTCGTCACGTGGTTTTTTTTTTGTTTACCTTTATTTAACTACCTAAACCTATGGATTATACATACATGTTTTAAGTTACGAAAAGATCGTCGATCTACCATAACCATGCATGGAAAATTGGGTGTTGGGGCGCAGCCTTAGAGATCTATGTCCAGCAGAGGACCACAGCAGTAGTAGGTTTAGAATAATCCATATTGTAAAAATAAATCTTTGAAAAGAGTTGACATAACAGCGTGAAATTTTCATGAGTTGTCGGACCATATACTCGTAAAGCAGCAAATAATTTCATATGTCTAGCTCTAATGGGTAAGAAGTTATGGGTGCTTGAAATGGCGCGTGAAATGGTCCTGTAAATGTACCAGCGCCGCGGCAGTCTCTTTTTTTTTTGGCCTTCTTCTTTCTTTTTGTATGACCTGTATAATAGGGATGTTGACTGGGAAAAATACAACTCCGTCAGTCAGATAATAAAAAAATATTAGACACGTCAATCAATCTTCCTAGCCTTTTTCCCAACTATCTTGGGGTCGGCTTCCAGTCTAACCGGATGCAGCTGAATACCAGTATTTTACATGGAGCGACTGCCTATCTGACCTCCACAACCCAGTAACTGGGTAACACGATACCCCTTGGTAAGACTGGTGTCAGACTTTCGGGCTTCTGACGGCTCGTAACGACTGTCAAAGATCCACAAATGACAGCCGGCACCAACGGCTTAACGTGCTTTCCGAGGCACGGAAGAGTCTCGGTATGTAAAGATGGTCACCCATCCACTGACCAACCCCGGCAAGCGTAGCTTAACCTGATGGATCGACCCGTGCGGCTTGTTATTACTTAGCCACGAGCTCCACTATTAGACACGTATTTTTTGCTTTATCATATTAATAAAAAAAGGTTTAGATAAAACGCATTAAAGTTGGGGAGTGCGGGCTCGCTACGTCACAAAGTCACAAGTCAGTATAAAATCTACCGGGGAGTCACGTCATGTCACATTTTAACTCAATGTATTGCCGTAATATCGTAGTATCTTTTGATTACGTAAAACAAGGAAAAATACGTGTCCAATTATTTTTTTTTGGAACGAAGTTCCCTTTTGCGCGTTGCGGAAAAAATTCCGACCAAAACGCCATCTGTGAGCGATCACAGGTACTAATTAGTGGCATGCCTTTGTGAGGTTCATTTTCTTATTATAACGCCATATGTGAGCGACCACAGGTACTAATTAGTGGCATGCCTTTGTGAGGTTCATTCCATAACTTCGTTCCATCCGGGTGTCAAAAATTCAAAATTCAAATTCAAAAGTCATTTATTCAAATTAGGCTGAGAATCAGCACTTTTCGAACGTCAAAATTACATAAGACAGCCCCCCAAAAACTGAGAGCTGAGAGGTGTCCCTTGACACCTCTCAGCTTTTTTAATCTACATGACGGACAAAAAAAATATATTTTTCAACATCCCTATAGCGGCGAGTTTTGATATCATCTTTTGTTTTATTACAGGATCATCTCATATTTGTGCTCGACGTGGTTCTGCATGCACGATTGCTTTTTGTCTCTAATGGTGTTTCACCTCTGGGGTCATTTCAAGATACTACTTTATAATATCGACAACTTCCCGAAGCCCTCAACTAAGACAAGTTTCATGATAGAAGACAGCAATGTAACTCTAACTTGTGAAATGTATTCTCCCAATGAGCTGAAAGGCGTTAGTATTCAACTAAATGAATTGATTGATTACCATCGTAATATTGTCAAGTAAGTTGAGATTTTTTAATAATTATTATAATGTTAATGCAGCCCTAACCACCGGTAGCTTGGACCCTGCTCGCGACACCGGTGGACCTCTATTTATTTAAATATTTTTAATTGTTTTTTTTTTTAATTCTGTTTATTTTAAGAAATATTTCAAAATGTAAATTAATAAGATGAATAAACAAATTATAATGTAAAAAAAAACCTGTCTGATCCGATAGCCCCATATTGGGTACTGCAATAATACGAGTATTACCATAAAGATTATTTTAATTTTATTATTATTGAAAATAAAAAATGTGGCGATATTTTTTTTACTTTTTTCCTGAAAATTTCGACAAATTAAATATATATACTCTCAGTACGATACTTAATAACAACCTGACGGATTGGATAGGGTTTTTTTTACATGTTGTATTAAACTGAAATATAGCACAGAAATCGCGATTATTGACTCATCGCCATTGCGTACGGAACAGGTGAGTCGCTAGTTAAAAATAAAACACGTCACTGTGGGTTTGCGGCAGAAATAATAGGTCCTATGTTGTACTTTGACAAACTACTACTCTTCAAACTCTATTTCCTCAAAATAACATGTCTTTTCTTCCACTTTAGATTTATACATAAAATATCCGATGTGTTTGGGCCGATGTTGTTGGTTTATTACGGGTTCCATCAAGCATGTGGGTGTTTACTGCTTATGGAGTGCTCACAAATGGTCAGTACCTAGTAGTTTGTATATACCTAACAGCGTAGCCTAAAAGAAGGTTAATTTTCTATAATGTGTTATTGTTGTGTGTTTGTACTTAAGATTTCTTCCGAGACTGAATTTATCATGCAATTATTTCACATCGCAAAATTTTTTTTTCGCTCTTCCTCTATTATAAGTGACGCCGGGACGAAGAGAATTTTTTTTCAAGCTCCCCCAAAAACTATCTTACCATTTAAAAACATTGTGATTGAGTTAAAATTAATAAAAAAAATATTGCAGACCACAATGGTCCATTTAAAGAAACATGATTAAAAAAAATTGTCAATTTAAAAATTCAAATTACAATATTCAAATTAAAATTAAAAAAAACAGAATTACTTTGTTGTACTTAATGAAAATTATATAATATTTTTTGTTTTTATTTCAGACTGCTGCGGCTCTGATCCGTTATTTACCGCTCACAATTATTATGTTTCAACAACTTATACAGCTGTCGATTATCTTCGAACTTATTGGCAGTATTGTAAGGAGAACTTTAATTTTACATACATACATAAACTCACGCCTTCTTCCCATGGGAGTAGGCAGAAACTACAGAACGCCACTTGCTACGATCCTTACATACTCCTTTTGTCTCGTTTACGTTCATACATCAGCACGCGTAGCATGACGCTTTCTATGTCTACGAAGAATAAACATAGCTATTTCTATACAAAGTGACATTTCCTTTCTTCATTTTTACATCGAACCATAGAAATCTTTCTACAATCTGTCATTTTGTCTTTCGTTTCTAACTCTCTTTGTCTAGGTCATTTTATATGTAGACTATTTAGGAAGAAAGTTTTCTATCCCAAATTGTCAAAATCACACTGACATCTGACAGTTGTCTAAGATAGTTAAACTTTCTAGTCGACGGTCACAAAGTATACATGGTTATCTGCAAAATCATGATTTTACAGAAAAGCGTTTTAAACGCAAAACTGTGATAACTAATTATATATAAGAACAAAGCTGTCTTTTCCTTCCTATTTTACATCATTTAGTTAATATTACCAAGGAAATGGTTAAGGCCAATATTACTGTAATATGTTTTTGTTCCAAAACACGGTACTTGAACATCACTCTGAAAAAAAAAAGTTGTAGTTGTGGTTATATACGTGACTTAATATCAGTAAGAGAGAATCAAACAGAAAGACATTCTATGACGAAACAAATAATTCTGAGTCGAAATATGTAAAAGAGTGAATTTCGTAAAAAGTGCAGTTGTACAGTCTACACGGAACGTCATTTTTGTCTACTCTTCCGTCGACAAAGCGGTGCTCATGCTACGCGTGCTGGTCATACACGCTCGCCGGTTGTGAGAACTACGCACCTGTCCTTTCTTAATTTAATTATAAACCCGTTTTATACCGTTATATAGGCAAAACGGGCGTAGCGCGAGATGTGGAGTGCGAATTTAGAGCAGCAGATAGGAAAGTTCCCATATTTATCACTAATATTCATAGTGAAACGCCCGAAAGCGAGATAGTGAATTACATTCGCTCCAAGACGCAGGACACGGTTTCTCTGGAGAAAATACTAATGAAGAAAGAAAGGGGTCATATTGCCTACAAGTTCTTAGTTTCCGAATCCAAATTACCATTATATTTGGATGAAAATCTTTGGCCAGAGGGCATAATATTCAGACGATTTGTCCATTTTAATCGTCAAAAATCGAACAGATCTTATTTGTTGACGAATTCAGTTCAAATAAATAATGGATAAGTCTATTTCTAACAAAATAGTGAGTAACGAAACTTATACTTTGACAAGTTTTAATTGCAAGAGTGTTAAACGTACTGTAGATAGTGTTAGAGAATTATGTCGGACATCGGATATAATAGCACTGCAGGAGACTTGGCTAATGCCGGATGAATTACCCTATCTGAGCACTATAGACACCGAGTTTAGCACTACCGGTACATCTGCAGTGGACACGTCGAATGGGATGCTGCGCGGCCGACCGTACGGCGGCGTAGCTCTGATGTGGAGACACAGCGTATGCCAAAATGTGACTGTTATTTCGTGCGATAATCCGCGTGTGTGTGCAGTTAAAGTAGTGACGGCCGATAGACCGATTATTGTGCTAAGTTTATATATGCCTACGGACGCGGTTAGTAATTTGCCCGAGTTTACGGACTGCCTTGGCAGGGTGAGTGCTATTATAGATGAATATGGGATAGATTCTGTTTATTTATTAGGTGACTTTAATGCACATCCTAGTGAATTATTTTATAATGAACTTACAAATTTCTGTCATGATCAAGACTGGGTGTGTGTTGATGTTGATATGTTAGGTGTTCAGTCGGGCACTTATACCTTTGTAAGTGAGGCTCATGGCTCGAAAAGGTGGCTTGACCATTGTGTTGTGACGCGATCCGCACTGTGTTCCGTTTTTAATGTTTATGTTAATTATAATATTACGTGGTCTGACCATTACCCCCTCATACTAGAATGTAGACTTAATTTATTAACGCCAAAAGTAAATTTCATAAATAATATTGATACGAATGTAATATGGGGAGAAAGAACTGATGAACAGATTAAATTATACCAACATGAATGCAACAGTAAATTGAAATTAATTGATTTTCCATCAGAATTTATTCATTGTGCAGATAAATATTGTGATAAGCCTAATCATAAATCCGTTATAGATAAATTGTATGGAGATATTGTGACCGCACTCAGTGAGTCGGCAGCTGCAGGTCGAGGAAGTGCGCGACGCAGGGGTAAATCGCGATGCATTGTTGGGTGGAATAGGCACGTAAGTGAGGCATACGGGGTGGCCAGGTTGAAGTTTCGTGATTGGCAACGATGCGGGGGGCCTTCAACCGGCCCTGCTTACGACGAGATGTGTCAGAGTAGAAAGATTTTTAAGTCTAGGCTTAAATGGTGCCAAGACCATCAGCACCAGATAAAAATGGATATTCTTGCTTCACTCATCTCACATCATTCAAAAAAGGATTTCCGTAACTTTTGGAAAGGTACAAACAAAATGGCACATCGGCCTGGCCTCCCCGTAGGCGTCAATGGGTTGAGTGACCCCAAGGGCATTGCTAATCTCTTTAGAGAACATTTTCATGTGAAATCGCCTTTCGGGCCGCCTTCGCTGGGGATGTTTAATGTTGAGACATGTTATGGCCAGGTGGGTACGAGAGTTAGCTCTAAAAGTATAGCGTGTGCTGTTAAGTCAATGTCCAGAGGCAAGTCACCTGGCCATGACGGTCTCAGCGTTGAACATCTTCAGCAGGCTGGACATCACTTACCTAGAGTGTTGGCAATGCTTTTTAATTTCTGTATTAGTCATGCACACTTACCGTCTGAACTCACTAAGACAATTGTAGTGCCTGTGGTGAAAAATAAAACAGGGGACCTATCAGATAAGGGTAATTACAGGCCTATTTCGTTAGCGACTATTATTGCGAAAGTGCTTGACGGCTTGCTTGACACACAGTTAAATGATTTTTTGCATCTGCACGATAATCAGTTTGGTTTTCGCCCAGGACTGTCCACAGAGAGTGCTATACTGTGTCTTAAGCATGCCGTCAGGTATTATACGGACAGACAGACTCCAGTGTATGCGTGCTTTCTCGACTTATCCAGGGCTTTTGATCTGGTCTCCTATGACATTCTATGGAAGAAGTTGGAGGACATAGATTTCCCAACTGAACTTATTAACCTGTTTAAATGTTGGTATGGAGGCCAGATCAATAGCGTGAAATGGGCGGGTTCTCTGTCGGAACCATATGGTTTGGAGTGTGGGGTGAGGCAGGGAGGGTTGAGCTCCCCCGCACTCTTTAACTTATATGTCGATGCACTGATTGTTGCTCTCAGCAGTCATCATGTCGGTTGTCATATTGATGGAGTTTGCCTGAATAATATCAGCTATGCGGACGACATGGTGCTGCTGAGCGCATCGGTTTGTGGCATTAGAACACTGTTGGAGATTTGTGAGGTATATGCTGAAGAACACGGTCTGAAATACAATGTGACGAAAAGTCAGTTTATGGTGTTTGAGGCCAGCTCTAAATGTCCTATAACAGTACCACCCATAAAACTGTACGGGGTTCCTTTGAAAAAAGTGAGCCAATTCAAATACCTAGGGCATTTAGTTACAGACGGTCTCAGAGACGATACTGACATCGAGAGGGAGCGGAGGGCACTGTCAATTAGAGCTAACATGATAGCCCGCAGGTTTGCACACTGTTCCAGGTCGGTCAAGCAAACACTTTTTACAGCTTATTGTACCTCCTTGTACACGTGCAGCCTGTGGGTGAATCACACCCATAAAGCATACGAAGCCCTCCGCGTCCAATATAACAACGCTTTCAGAGCGCTGATGGGGCTGCCGCGACACTGTAGTGCTTCGGGCATGTTTGCGGAAGCTAGCATCGACTGCTTCTATGCAACGATGCGTAAGCGGTGCGCGTCTCTGGTGCGCAGGGTGCGCGGCAGCCCCAACACTGTGCTGATGATGATAGCTGACAGGCTCGACTGTCCTTATATACGGCGGTGCAGTGACTTGCACGTCACTTACGGTCGTCGGGTTACCTAATGGTGTGTTAGTGTAAATATTAAATGTGCTGTGATTGTAATGTAATTTTAATGTATTGTTTGGTGTATGTGTGTGTTTCTGAATATTGTAATGAGTCATAGTAACTTGAATAAATAAATTAATAATAATAATAATAATTAATAAGTACTGTTGAATCCTAAGCATAGTGATAGCCTATTGATGTGACCATCAGTCTACCAAGGCATAGGTCTCGAACTCGAACCCAAGGCACGCACCTCTGACTTTTCAGATTCATGTGCGTATTTTATAATTATGACTTGCTTCGAAAACGGTGAAGGAAAACATTGTGTGGAAACCGGCATACATAAGAGATATTTCTCGACTGTATGTGAAGCCAGGTCAGAGGTCCATGGGCGGCTTTGAAACTCTGACACCAGGTTAGTTACTAACCACACGAAAAGAAGACGAAAATAAACTCCCCTGCAATATGGGGCGACCCTATTTAATTTCCATCAACCGGTTACAAACTCAGTAATCCGGAGTTACTGAGTTGGTAATTGAATAACACCCAATAACACCCAAGACCCTAAGCAGGCGCACTTGCAACCATTTGAGCAATAAAACTAAATTGGTTATCTTCATACAGGATTATAGGGAAAGTGGACTTTGATTTGTATTGTGAACATGGCAACATTTACCAACGAGGAATATGCTGATATCCCATCCAATTATTGGGCTCCCAAAGCGCTTTGATCCCATAAAAACGACTGAAAGCCAAAAAATAAAGGATTGAAAAAAAAATCTTTACATTTCAATATCTTCATATCGGTTAAGTTTCGGACACCTTATTATAGAAATCAAATTAATCAGAAATGACCTGAATAATAACGTCCTTTAATATTCAGTACGACTTTCCCTGTAAGCCTGTTATAAAATTCTTCTGTATATCTGTATGTCACTGAGCTCCTTCTAAACGGCTGGACCGATTTTCATGTTTTTGTTTTGTGTGTACCTATATGAGTTTACCCTAATTCGAAGACATGTGGTTGAAGGCCCACTCCCTCTCACAGAGAGAAGGCCTGTGTCCCAGTAGAGGAACATTATAGGCTGATTATGTTATGAGTTTACCCTGAATGGTTTAGATTCACAAGGACCCGGTAGGAGGCGCTGCGATCGAATTCTAGGAAATAGGACATCCGTCTGTCCTGTCAGCTAGTATATTTTATAATACCTTAGGTATTTTGTTGAGGTTTAAAGAAAATAACCTATTATGTTATTAAAAGCAGAAAACTTTAATTACGTGCAACAGAACACTACTCGTAAGGGATGTTTACAGAGCAAATTAGACATAGACAACATAATATTAATAACAACATGAAAAAGGCGCGAAGTTTCAACATAGACTATAAATATTTTAACATATTTGTATAACAATTAATAGTGAAATGCCATGGTTTATGATATTCTTTACAGAGTGAGAGATTAAAAGGCGCTGTATACTGTTTACCGTGGGAAAGTATGGACACGAAGAACAGGCGAACAGTGGCATTTTTCCTCATGAATGTACAGGAACCTGTGCATGTGAAGGCATTGGGATATGCTGATGTTGGCGTTACTTCTATGACAACGGTAATATCATTTTGCAGTTTTTATATTACGCCTTAGAACCCAAGTTTTTTTTTTCCCTCAACGGTGAAGCTCTTGGCCTGCATCTCACCTGATGGTAAGTGCTGATCACGCCGAAGGTGAAAGTGAGCTGCACCTGGAATCCTCAACCACAGAGGAACTGGCTATCTTACCTCTAACTACCGAAACACAACACTCACTGCTGTTAACATTATTGTTATGGTGACAGAGTTAGATAAATGGTGGTAGCTGGTCGCCAGGCGGACTTTAAAACAATTCCTACCACCAACCAAATCGAGCAGAAAAATTTTGCTCCACTGGAAATTGAACACGGGACCTCTGCGTCTGAGACAGGTGGTGTAACTCGACCACTCGACCACAGAGGCGGTGAAAGGCCGTACTACGCTAAGCCAGCTCTAAGCTAAAGTGTACGTACGTGCGTGTACCTAGGCCAGTTCTAAGCTAAAGTGTAAATCCTGAATTAGGAATTTCTGTTCACTCAAGATTTGAAACAACCATTCAAATCTTGAGTGAACAGAAATTCCTAATTCAAGATTTTTTTTAAATCCCCAACACTGTTATAACAGTGCCGTCATTGGTACTCAAAAAAACTTTTAACAAAAAAAAACAACCGACTTCCAAAAAAAACACTACAAAGTGAAAAATAACTTTAATTTCGGAAGTCGGTGTCTTTGGTTTTGAATTTTCGTTTTTTTGCCACCGACTTCCGAAATTAAAGTTATTTTTCACTTTGTAGTGTTTTTTTTGGAAGTCGGTTGTTTTTTTTGTTAAAAGTTTTTATTTTTCACTTTTTAGTTTTGGTACCTACCTACCCCACACAAGTTCGAATAACACTACCAGCGACGCAATTAACAGTGACAGGAAGTTATCATCTTATCATCCTTAAAATGTATTAAGTCCAAACACAAGGTAGCTACTGTAAAACGTTGAGGAGTTCCCTTGACTGTCCTTCGTCTTCATCATCAAACATCACAACATCACAGTCACAACCCATCTAGGTGTAAAGTTCTCATCAATACAAATTAATCAAGCCCAAACACCAGGTAATTGCTGTAAATCGTTGAGGAGTTCCCTCAACTGTCTTTCGGCTCCATCACCAGATCGACTCCAGACCTTCATTAAATTGTAGTGCTTTAAAATGCTTAATGAAAAAAAATTTACAAACGCAGTAGTCGCCACTACGATTTTGGAAGGTTCCCCTAGATTTGTCTGGGATGCCATCAGCAGATCCTGGTTTCCTTATAAATTTTTTTGAAGAGTTCCCTCAAGTCGACATGGATTTCATCATCAGAACTGAATTTTGATCAAAATAGGACCAATCTGAAAGTATACCTTTCAGGTAAGAAAATCATTTTCTAAATCGGTTCATAAATGAAGCCACCCGTGAAATACTTATCATTGAGAAGTTCCGGTGGCCATCTGTGGACTTCTTCATCAGTTCCACTTCACCAAACGATACTTTCTGAATGCAAATGCTTAACTGGTTGCTGAAAATACCAAAATCGCTATGTGTATGCCTATAATATTTGAGGAGTTCCCTCAATTTGTCAAGGATTCCATCATCAGAACTAAATTTTGATAAAAATGGGACCAATCGGGAAGTATATCCTTTCAAATAAAAAAAGAATTTTCCAAATCGGTTCATAAATGACGGAGATATGAGGTAACACACATTAAAAAAAAAAAAAAAAAAAAAAAAAAAAAAAAAAAAAAAAAAAAAAAAAAAAAACATACAACCGAATTGAGAACCTCCTCCTTTTGGGGAAGTCGGTTAAAAAGAGTAAAGATTTCCGGGAGTTTTGAAAAGTTGTTTTATTTATTTTGACGTGCTCTTTTTGAATTTTATTTTTGCCACCTCGTATCTTCGCCGCTCGCATCGCCATGTCAAATTAGTCGGACAGAAGTTATTGTTAAAATACGTGTTTTATTTCCCTCTCACCGAGAGGAGGAGCAGCAGTCGGAACATTATAGGCTGATTATGATTATGACGTGTTAAGCGCCATTTTTCCGTTATGGCGGCGCAAATGGCCAGTGGCAAAGTTACGAGATAGCGAAGTCAAAATTCAAAAAGAGTACGTTGAAATCAATATACTAATCGCCAATTTTCAAAACCCCTGGAAAACTTTCCAAGTAAAACTACCAAATGTCAGGACTACATAACATAACATCACGCCTGTATTTCCTGAAGGTAAGCAGAGGTGCGCCTTTTAATAGGACAACCTCATTTCACCAGTAGTCCCATTTAATAGCCTATGTGAGTGGAGTGAGCCTATTACCATCAACCGAGAAGACTCCAGGCTACTACTGACAAATCTAATGGACTCTCGAATACCTTTAAACGAGCAATTCTTGTATACAAGGTGGAGACGACAATACAACAAAGAATTTAACGGCGTGTCCCTAATGACGTCCCCATTCTATATAAAAAAATTCAATTGAAAATATTCAATGGTTTAGGCAATATAGCTCGGCAAAATCCATAGTCGGCTCGGGCTATTTCGTTTATCCACCCCAAAAATCCATCCTAAGGTCGATATTCGGAAACGTATGCCCGAGAATCCACCCTAGGCCTAGTTAGATAAACGGAATTTATAGGCTTAGGGTGGATCCGGCATACACTACATTTAATTTGTTTGAAAATCTCATTTTTTTTATTTAGAAGCTAGGATTTATTTGACAGTTCCAAAATACTCTGATGCATTAGTAGTGCCAGTATTTTCATTTATTGTTGTATTGGAGACTACTCCACATTGTATATAATATGTAGGTATATATAATCTGAATCTCGGAAACGGCTAAAACAATTTTCATGAAATTTAGTATTCAGGGGGTTTCGGGGGTGATAAGCCGATCTAGCTAGGTTTAATTTTTAGGAAACGTACCAAAAAATTCAAACCGAGCACAGCGGTACGCAAATATTAAAACTAATAAGTTATATAATTCATTACATTTATTTTTTACAGATCTTGAAAACTTCGTTATCATACTTCACCTTTCTAAACAGCATGTAAATATCAATGCTGTCAACGTTTAATATTTATGCAAATCTTGTGTCTGTTATATAACTAAGATTAATTTATCATGACTGTGGTGTACTATTCTTTGTTTTAAATAAATTATTGTAATATTTGGAAGCCTGCAAATAAACGAAACCATGTGTTTTATTTTTATTACTCCTAACAAATCCGGGGATATTTAACACCGCTCTTGGTGGTTTTTATGTGTACAGTAAGCCGCACGTTAGTGATAACAAAACCAGTATAAGTTTTTAATTATTTAATTATGTTTTATTTTTTTATTTGAAGAGGGATGATGACAAAAAGATTGTTATGTACGCACGGCTACACATCAAGCTATAAGCATTTCCAGTATATGGTGATCTTGCACTGTAAATGATTTTCGTACAATGCGAGGTCAGCTTAAACTGGAAATGTATAGCTTGACGTGTAGCCGTGTGTACGTGAGGTAGATTATTAAAAATTTTAAAAAAAATCTGCCTGCCTGCGTGTCGGATTACGCACAAAGAAGGGTTCCGTAGTTGGGACGAATTTATCCCAAGAAAAAAAATTTACATTGTAGTTGAAAAGCGTCTTCTTCTATCTGCAAATGTAAGTTTGTACGCACAATATTGGGAGACCATGTTTGCCAGGTTATTGCCATTGTTTACCATGTTATTTTAAGATCATAGACTTCTTATTGGTTTTCTTGTTATCTATGAGTATAGAACCATTCTCTGTATTGTTTTCAAAATTTTAGGCTCAGTAGTTTCAGAGATAAGGGGGGAGGAATTTCGATTATGCGGTGAACCCTATTTTCAAAATTCATTAATTTACGTTACATTTCCGTGTTTGACAAAAAATTCATCAAAGTCACGGTCAAGCTCAATCTAAGGTCATCCGCAGATCGAGCTCCTTGCACCATAACGAAACGTCCTAGAAAAAAAAAATACTCCTTGTGTAATACACCCCGTATTACACAAGGAGTATTTTTTTTTTCTAGGACGTTTCCTTTTTGGGACAAAAATTATGACACAAAAACAGAAATTGGGATTTCTGACACCAAAAATCGCTCTTGAATTAGAACGCACTGACTCCTGGTCCATTCCTTACTTTGAAGATCTTTTTCTTTTTTTTTTGGGTGGGAAATCATCCAATGACTTCTCCCGCTCTGGGCGGAGCGTAAGGGCGTGTCAGACTCTTACTGACTAAAACCCACCCTTGTTCCTTCCCTTGCCTAGCCAGGAGCCACGGTTTCCCCTTAGGACTATCCGCAACCCCGGTGGTAGGCATTGGCCCTAGCGGACCCCTTCAGTTTCGCTGACAACTCTTTGAGGCGCGCGTGGAACACGACGCGTTGTCGACCTGGGCTTGGTCCTTATCGGACGGCGAGCTACCCATACTCTCCGTCCGCAAACTTTGAAGATCTGGGATGCTGTCGTTGCAGAAACATCTGGTTCGTTTCTTGTTTAGAGATATTTCTTTAGTAGGCTGACTCATTCATTATATTCAGGGCGGAGTTGACAGTAGTGGGCCTCGGATGCCTACCCTATTGAAGCTGCCAAGGTTTACTCAAAGGAAACATTATAATCAAACATTTTTGAATTGAGAATCGATCTAACAGAAATCCAAAAAATTAACTTGTTTTTTTTTATGGCACCAATCAATAGATGGAAAATCATAAACAATAGTAGATTGTTTTCCAAGGGAGCAAAAAACTGTTTTTAAGGTGAAAGTGTTTCTTTGAATCCAGAGCGGAGCGAAGGATTCTAAAAGTAGAAAAAAAAAGTAAGTTACTCGAGCTTAAAATAGTGTTGCTCCCGATGTGAACACTCTACTTTTTATCACCCTCTATGAGAAAAAAAACGTGTGCGGTCCAACCCTCGTCAGGAACGAAGTTCCATCTCACGTATGATTTAGAACAAAAACAAAATTTTCGCAGCCGCCATCTTGAATTTACATTTTGACCTCATTATAGGCTTAGCACCCTCGTAAAACTATGAAAACAAGACCCACGACGAAAATTTTTAATATTTCGCAGTTGCCGTCTTGGATTTACATTTTGACCTCACTATCGGCTTCAGTACCCTCGAAAACTTTGAAAACAATACCAATAACGAAATTTTTTTAAATATCCGCAGCCGCCATCTTAGATTTTCATTTTAACCAAATTCATATTTTCTCTCTCTCTTGTCAGCCTGTCACTTGTTCATGCAATTGATCTCTTTAGTGATTGGAACTTTTACTGATAATATCCACATTCCAAATTCAAATCACTTTTAGTCCCTAGCCTTCCAGTGGTCGCACCCTTGCGCCGAACATAAGCAGTCGCGCGCGGTCTGTGATTCCGCAACTTTAGGTGTCTATTTTGAAAAGACGAATGAATATTTCCTGATATTGTATAGCACATAATAAAAAAAAGTCTTTTATCTGTATGTGTAATAAATAAAATACATTATTTATTGATATTTAAAAAAAAATGTACTTAATAGTTAAATAGTCTGTGAAAACGCAAATTTTTACACACACGACACAAAACAACGTTATAAATCAACAAAATAACAAAACAAAATGAATTTATCTGTTCTAGTTTTAATCATTGATAGACTTACTATAGTTATCATCGACATCAATCAATCTTATCATCAATGCCATCATGTTATAGGAATTCTAAAATAACATATATATTTTTTTGTTTTCTTTATGATGCGTCTGTCAAAATATGATGACAAAGGCACATTATCATCGTCGCTGCCACTAAATTCACTGTCCAATTGAATACACTCTTCCTGTGCTGTCGAGTATTGAATTGGTTTATCTTCTTCGCCTGACACACCATCACAGTATTCATCATCTGTTTCCGCGTGCTCTAGTATACGAGATACTCGCCGTTTGAAGTTTTCGTAACTTATTGTCCACAAAAAATAGTGCAACATATAAATAACATAATTACATATGACATAATTTAAGTAAAAAACTAAAAAGATAGAAAAACTTGAAATACTTACCCCGGTTTCAATTAAATTCCAAGGAATTTTCTAGTACACAACCGGTCGCGCGCGGAATCTAGGACCGCAAACACAAATAAAGAAACAGCTGCTTTTACGACCAATGTCACAGGCTACTGAGGAGCAGTAACTCACCCCCCCGAGGATATCACCGAAGCACAACCTCCTATTGTTCATAGTTTGTGCATAATAACTAAAATAAGTTCGCTGCGGTCTCAGAGACCGCGCGCGACCGCTGGAAGGCTAGGGATGAAAAACAATTTTAGTCCCCGTTTACGAAGAATAAACTAGCTCTTTTTGAATAGATGTGATAAAAAATCATGTACGAAATAATGATTGTGGTAAGTTTTCCGTTGTACTGAAAAACTAGATGAAAAATAATAGAGTTGAGAAGCTCGTAGCTAAGTAATAACAGCCGCACGAGTCGACCCGCCACGTTAAGCTACGATTGAGAGGTGGTCCGCATGGCCCATCTTTACAAACCGAGATTTCTCCGTGCCTTGGAAAGCACGATAAGCCGTTGGTCCCGGCTCTCATTCATGGGTCTTTCACAGTCGTTCAAGTAGTCAGAAGTCGAAAAATCCTGACAACCTGCCCTACCAAGGGGTATCGTATTACCCAGTTACTGGGTTGTGTAGGTCTGATAGGCAGTCGCTCCATGTAAAATACTGATATTAACCTGCATCCGGTTAGACTGGAACCCGACTTCAACATACAAGGTGGAGACGACAATACAACAAAAAACCGGTCAAGTGCGAGTTGAACTCGCGTGGAGAGGGTTCCGTACGATGAATATGTACCGCCGCCGCCGCCGGCCAGCAAGCCGAAGCTGAGGTGGTGAGCGTTAAAACCACCTGCTCCACAGCTCGCAGGCCGCCTATACCATGTTTTTTTTTTTTAAATCTGACCCGTTGTTTGTAGTAACTAAAATAACTATATATGGTACCGGATTGTAGAGGGAAATTTGTGAATATTATTGTATAGACAAGATAGAATTACATATATTACAATACAATAGTGTTGAATTCTGTCTTGTCGTATATTCTTGAATACGTGGACTAAGGCCGAGTGATAGAAGGTATTCCGATATTTAATTTTTTTTTTATTTGTCCTTAAAATTTATATTGTAGTCTCCCGCTATAATAATCTTTTCGTGTGCACTGATAGAATTCTTAATGCATTCGACGGCAATGTTAAGCTGAATATCAATCATTGTCATTCATATGTCATTCATATTACCAGTTGCCATATTATTTAATGTAGTAGCAAAATTCAGATCATCATAATTCATAAATCATTTATTTCTTTGCAAACATGGGTAATTTTTACATTGATGTTTTATTATGAAAGTCCTCCATGTTCTACAGTCACAAAGACATGCAAATCATGTTTAATTTACACAAATTTAAAGACATTATAATTTTAAATAACAATTTATAACAATACATAATACTTAAAGTCAAATCGTTTGAATTACAGTCAATGTCAAATTAATATAAAAATGTCAACAATTTTGCAGTAATAAACAATAAAGTAATAAAATGTCAAATGGATCATCCCTCTGACGCATTATTTTGCTCATTAGAAACAGGCTAAATGCTTCCCACAATGGTGCACGTGTTAAAACTGCCATCGGATTACGTCCTGTATCAGGCTGAATAAACAATAAGTAAAAATATTTTTTAAACAAGCTTTTATTAAACTAAAAAGAACAAAATAAGACATATGTAAACAGATAAGTTTAATGTTTTCTTAAAAGATTGAGGCTTATCTTTGTTTAAGAAAACCGTTCACGCCTCAAGCTTTTGAAACAAAACAAATCAAAACGGCCGAAACACAACGGGGCTATCTTGTCTAGTTAAGGAGTTCGTATGGTGACCTTCCAGATCTCTCATGAGGGCCTGGACTACACCTTAGGCTACAGTACTTTGTAAGACAAAACCAACGACCGCAAACACAATTATACTATTATGTTTGGTTGAGAAGTTTCTTTGATCACTTTTCAGCTCTATCATCAGACCCTGGATGCTACTTTGGGCTATAGTTCTTGTCAGGACAAAACGAACCGGTCCAATTTCGATGGTACTGTCTCGTTTATTTTAGAAGTTCCTATGGTCATCTTCCGGCTCTATCATCAGACCCTAGTCTCATCTAGTTTATTAGCACAAATACATATCCATATACAATATAAAATTTCGTGTCTGTACTGTGAACTATTCAGGAGTTCTCTCTTCTGAAGCCAATCCTGGATGCAGCAGTCAGATCATGGTGGACTTTAGAAGGTTCTATCACAATTAAAGCATATATAATATTTCGTGTCTGTTATGTTGACCGTTGAGGAGTTTCCTCGTGTGGAGCCAATCCTGGGTGCAGCAGCCAGATCATGGTGGAATTTAGAAAAGAATATCATAATTAAATGCATATATAAATCGTGTCTGTCCTGTGTACCGTTCAGGAGTTCCCTCGTCTCAAGTCAATCCTGGGTGCAGCAGCAAGGTCATTGTGAACTTTAGAACGGACCATGATAATTCAACCGTATATTAAATTTCGTGTCTGTACTGTTGATCGTTGAAGAGTTCCCTCGCCTGAAGCCAATCCTGGGTGCAACAGCCAGATCTTAGTGACATTTAGAACAGACTATGATAATTAAAGCGTATATAAAATTTCTTGTTTGTGCTGTTCACCGTTGAGGAGTTCCCTCATCTGAAGCCAATCCTGGGGGCAGCAGCCAGATTATGGCTGAATTTAAAATGGTCTACCACAATTAAAGCGTACATTATATTTCGAGTTTGTACTGTGTACCGTTCAGGAGTTGAAGCGAATCTTGCGTGCAGCAGTCAGATCATGGTGGACTTTAGAACAGACTATCATAATTAAAGAGTACATAAAATTTCGTGCCTGCACTCGCCCTCGCCTGAAGCCAATCCTGGGTGCAACCGCCATAAATGATGGAATTTAGAACGGACTATGATAATTAAAGCTAATGTGTTAGCAGTGCTTGCCGACAATGCCGGCATAGTATTATGAAATCGGCAAACAGAATGCTTCGCGGAAGGTACGAGAAGTAACGGATGCCTTGCCTTAGTACACGTTGGGCGAGACCGTTGAACGTGTACTGGGGGCTTTAGTCGACCTAGCAGTAGCAATAAATTATCCCAAGAACTAACTTAACATTGTAGTTGAAAAACCTATTTTCCCATACATTCCAACCGCAAATGTAAGTTTGTAAGCACAATATTGAGAGATTTACCATGTTATTTTGAGACCATAGACTTCTTATAGGTTTTCCTATAATCTATGAGTAAGGAACCATTCTCTGAATTTTTTTCATAATTTTAGGCTCAGTAGTTTCGGAGATAAGGGGGTGGTCCCCTTATCTCCGAAACTACTGAGTCAATTTTCATCTAAATTGACTAATATTGACTAATATTGAAAATTGACTAATGGTCAATTTTCATCTATTTTCGTAAATATCTCAAAAAATATTTGTTTAAAAATTATTTTAAAATAATATTTGAGATTATTGTAACAATTCCTTTCATTTGATATGTCACACGGTACAATTTGCAAAACCTTTTTTTAATATTTTCTTCTTTGCCCCCCAAAAGTGACCCCCATATTCAAAAATCATTTATTGTCGTTTCACATCCGTGTTTGGGTCATAGAAATACATATGTGTATTAAATTTCAAGTTAATCGGCCCATTAGATTTGGAGCAAATTGGCTGTGACAGACGGACAGACAGACAGACACACGAGTGATCCTATAAGGGTTCCGTTTTTGCCTTTTGAGGTACGGAACCCTAAAAATTAAACGGCGTGTCCATAATGACGTTCCTATTCAGTATACAAAAATTCAATTGAATATATTCAATAGTTTAGTCATTATAGCTCGCTAAAATCCATAGTTGGCTCGGGCTAAATCCACCCTAAGGTGGATATTCTGAAATGTATGCCCAAGAATTCACCCAAGGCCTAGTTGGGAATTTATAGGCTTAGGTTGGATTTGGCCATACATAACATTTAATTTTGTTTGAAAAACTATTTTTTTTATTTCGAAGCTAGGATTTATTTGACAGTTCCAAAATACTCTTAAGCATTAGTAGTGCCAGTATTTTAATTTTTTGTTGTATGGTAGTCTCCACATATCGATGAAAAATAATTCAGTATTTGTTAGTGCGTTTTGTTTGTGCAGAATAAACAATTTTTCTTTCTTTTCTTTCTTTCTTTCTATTTCAAAACAAGGGAGGGACTTTTCGAAAACGAAAAAAAAAACCACAAACTCAAAACTCGAACTTTATTATGTTCTAAAATAATATAAGATTTTATTTTTTCCTTTTTATCATCATTACCATCATCATTTCAGCCAAAAGACTACGTTCACTGCTGAACTTAGGACTTTTCTAGCACCGCCACTTCGACCGATTCTGTGCTTACCGCAACCAGCGGATTCCTGCGGCCTTCACAAGATCGTACATTCCTTTTTATACTTGTACTTGTACATATTATTATACAGTATGTTAATTAACAGAGTGCGTTCCCGTTAACTGGCAATAGTATAGCGTTCATACATGCTAGAAAAAATATTAACATTGAAAAATTTTATTAATAAAAATTTTAATTTTATTTAAAAAAAAAAATATTTTTTTAAACAAAAATTTTCTCAATTTTTTTTTAAATTGATACGTAGTTGTAACACTCTGTACACGCGCACTTGTCTTTCAACGTGGACAGACAAGTGCGAACTGTGCGCGTGTACATAGTGTTTGTTTTACGTACCTATGAAAATAATATTTTTTGTGAATATTTTATGATAAAAATATATTTTAGTATTAGAAAATATTGTATTAAAGAAAATAAAACACTAAGAATAAAAAGATAAGTTGGAGAACATTATGTGGATAAATAGTGCTTCAATAATTTATTTTGAAGTGTGATAAGGGTGATAAGTAAAATACAAGAACAAGTTGTAATAGATCAAACATTTGCTATTAAAAGGACGAATAACTTCAGTTCGCCGCATCTCGCTCACATGTCATTTTATTATAAGGTACTTTTTTATTTTTTTTTGCATGCTGAAATGTCTAAGTAAGCAAAATATGTGGAACTTCTTATATTTAAGTTACTGTTAAGACCTTTTATGTACCATATTTTATGCAAAATAAAGAAATTCTAATTCTAATTCATGGTTCGTAGAAAAGCAAAGTAAGATATCGAAGTTTTCAAAATCTGCAATAAACATAAAATCCTTGATCAAACATTAATATATAAAAACAGAACTATTCAGAGGTTTATCAATATGTATGTTCCTACATCTGCCTAGCCGTTTCCAGAATATGTTAGGGTCGGCTTCCGATTTAGGTAACTGGATGCACCTAAATACCTGTATTGTTCCTACATTAAGCTCTGTAATTAAATTATTCTTAATAGAATTATTAAACAAATCAACTCTTCTCTTTCTTACAAATAACTGTCTTATATTTGAGTCTCCTTTCTCTTTATTTCATATTCAAATCCCAGTAACTCTAAGGCTGGGATTTATAGACGTAGCGTTTCATTTGAACATGAAAATTAATGTTACACACATGAGGTTCATTTTCGTATGAACCGCTACTATAGTTAGCTAGCGAGCCTCAGAAACAAGATGTTACATTTGCCAATTCGTAGTCCTCTCTCTAGAACTCGTCTGCTCCAATATTCAATAGTGAACTGCTAAACTGTTTATTATTAATCTCACCGCTGCCATAGAAGTAACACCAACATTAGCAACACCCAATGCCTTCACATGTACAGCTTCTTGTACATTCATTAAGAAGAAGAGCACCACTTTTCTGTTCTTCATGTCCATGCACTCCCATGGTACGCCATATACAGCATGTTTTAATTGTTCACTCTGAAATCATTGCGATAATGTTTATTTAGCCAAAACCATAGCACCTCGTTACAGCTAATCGAATGTACTTAGAATAATTATGTAGCAGCATCTACAACGAACGGAACTACACATCAAAGAACTGACGTCACTCAAATTCTGCATCGCGCAAGTAGCGTGTACCGTGCGATCAGCGGGCACAAGATACGACTCCCATCTGGTCGGAGGATCCTGCTTTTTCTGTGGAGGATGACTGAACTTTACACCCTGCTCCTCATACCTCTTTTATTATCTTTTTAATGCCAGTCACAGATATCAAGCAAATAAAAAGCAATCAATCAATCAATCTTTATTCGTGAACATCGAACCGATGCGTGCGACCGGTGCGTTTCGTTCTTTATTACAATAAAGGTCTTATTTATACATTTTCGTCGATCACTATGTCCTACCAATGAAATTGGTGTAATACTAGTTTTGTTTTTGTAATATGGCTGAATTTATAATAGAAAAAGAAAAAGAAGAACAAAGAAGTATAAAAGAAGAAGAGAAGAAGAAGAGAAGAGGAGGGGAGAGGATTCTAGAAGTATAAAGATAATAAAATATGGCGATTTATGACCGTCAACACAAGTTTGTCTACTTTGGCTTATGAGTAATTTCATACATGTGGTAATTTCTAATTTATTGCTTCGATCAAAAGTATTGATAGTCTTACCTGAGTTCCGACCAGTTCGAAAATAATTGATAACTGAATGAGCTGTTGGGTCGATATGAGAGTGAGAGGCAAATAACGCATCAGAGCTTGCGTTGTCTGAAAAATAAAATCCAAATAACTATGTAACAACCATAATAGCTTCTTGTTCGATATAACCTTGTCGCATACTGACCATTTGTGAACATTCTAGGAGCAGTAGGCAGCCGCTTGTCTGATGATACAGCATATACACGAACAGCATCGGCCCAAATACGTCTGACATTGTGTTTGTAAAACTAAAATAAATATTTTCACGTGAATAAACAAATATTATCATAGAAGTTCTCTGTCTTGTCATTGGCCAGTAAATAACTTACTGAACAATCTCCCGATGGTAAATAATACATTCTTTTAACCTTTCAGAAACTTGTAATAGTTCTTCTTCGGAATAATTTGTATCTTGTATAACGGCTCCATTTTCCGACATAAAATTTGAATTAGTACTCGGTCTTGGGAAATCATTCAGAATATTAATGAGTATTTTGAAATGGCCCCAAAGATGGAATACCATTATTGCAAGAAAGAGATCGAACATGCAGAACAAAGATGCGCATACATATGACAAGAACCTGCAAAAAGAAACAATACAAAACATTATTTTACAATCATAAATACTATAGTTTGAACGAGACCGCTTTGCCGCGCCTTAGGATTGCGGCGAGGCGGGGGCAGCGTTGACGAATGACGGGCGTGACTCCATGCGCCGCGTGCCGTGAGTTTTGACGAATGAGCGGTCGGCACTGCCCCCCTGTCTCGCCGCGCACATGCCTAAGGCACAAACATCGGTCAAACTAAAACACATTATTAGTTAGTTTTATACCGACTCTCACATCATTAAACCTGATGACTAAGGCCGCGTCCTATTTAAAAGCGATCGTCACGCGAATACACGATCATCGTATTCATGTCACTTCTGTTCGATGAACCTGAACGCACGGTCGTGCCGACAGAGGGCGCTAACCAGTTTTCTGAACCTTTTAAGCCTCGAGGAGGGGCGATACTTCAATGTACGCCCGTCGCACCCTGGACAGTAAGATCTGCTAAAACATTGCTGACTTACCGCGGCAAGAGCTGTATTTATACCAGGGTGAATCAAAAAGTTTTTAGAAGTGCATATTTATAAAACCTTTTTGGGGGAATTTCGATATTCGAATTAAAGAACGCCAATCACACAATATATTATTATATGCAAACTGTCATTTTTTTTCGTCAGTTCGTTCGCACGTAATAAATTGTTTTGTCCAACGAGTTGCTAAAAACGCAAAATTATAGATAAAAGTGAATTACGTACGGTGATAAAGTATCTCAGCCTGAAAAAAATGTCTACGAAGGAAATTTTTTCGGACATTCAGCAGACATTAGGGGATGATGCTGTACCCTATTCTACGGTTTCGTACTGGGTGGCTGAATTTAAAATAGGTAGATCAAGCTGTAAAGATGACTCGCGCTCTAGGCGGCCCTCAACCTCCGTTACGGAAGAAAATGTCAAAAAGGTTGAGAATCTGGTTTTGGAAGACAGAAACTTGCTAAGTCGCACATTTCGCGCCATATTTTTGAAAAGTGAACTCGCATGACGTATGAAGACTTACCAGATTATCAAGCAAACGCTCCCGTCGGATTTCAGACATTTTTATGATAATCTTCCACTATTTAGTGGATCTTATTTTCGTAATAATTGCTTAATTTTGTTTTTAATTAAATATCATTTTAAATAACAGAGTCTTAAAAGAAGAATGGTTCTTTTAAGACTCTGTTATTTAAAATGATTATCTGCTAACTCCCACATATTACATAAAATCAATCTGATTTTGTCAAAATAAAATTTGCCAACTCCATTTATCTCTTATTATTCTAAAACAGATAATTGGAAAGTATTTTTTGTATAAATAAAAATAGCTTATTTGTAATATCTACCAACGGGATCTTCATTTTTTTCATCCTATTAGTAATAAGATAATAATTCAGTATTTTTTGTCCCCTTAATATTCACTACCATGGAGTTAGCAGTTTAGCGCTCTTAGACGACCATATTTGGATTTCTATTTCTATCACTTTTACATAATTATTTGATTTGTTGTTTTTTTTTATATTTTTCGATGTTAAGTGATTTATTTGATTTTCAAAATACTTCATGGGTACAAATATTGCTCGGGTTTTGTTTGTTATCGCGCGGTTATAAGCAAGCGCATGGCTTGTGAATAATGATGTCGCTAACTTACCAATGAACAATACAAGCAGCAGTATAGCCCTTTATTTCAGTCGACGTGTCAAACGGATAAACTAAATATATAGAATGTTCAAACGTCGAGTTTTGGAAACCACCACTTTTGTACCTTCCGGCAGCATAGTTATTGTACATAGGTATCAGGTTGAAGAGAATTAGGCCAGTAAACATCTGACCTACTAGACATAACGTGTAGAGGTGAGATGCCAAGTGCACCGTTTTGTGAGTCTGAAACAGAAAATAACTATTTTGTTATCTTAAGTCAAAAAACCTAGCGGGTGTATTTTAGGACTTGTATTTTTTTAGGGTTTCGTAGTCAACAAGGAACCCTAATAGTTTCACCATGTTTGTCTGTCAGTCTGTCTGCGGCTTAGCTCAGAGACTCTTAGTACTAGAAAGCTGTAATTTGTATATCACGTCGACAAAATGGTAAAATAAAATCATTGAAAATAAACTTTAGGGTACCTCCCCGTAAAGAGGGGATGATTTTTTTCTCGTCTATCCCATGTCGTTGGAAAGGTCGTTCAAAAATATTGAGTGTGTGAAAACCATTTTTCGATTCAGGGATCCTTTTGCTAAAAATAAATATTAAGCTTTAAAGTGCTAGTTTTAGTTAAAGTCAAGTGTGTGTCCCCTTGCCAGCTAAATGATTGTTTTTGGATACGTGAAAAAAATCACGGCAGTAGTATATATAGTTATAACAAAGTTAAACGAAAAACTATCACAGCTAAGTGCTTAAGCTAAGATCCTATTAAGATGGACAACGGGAACAAGGGCAAGTAATTTTGATTATTTTATTAAATTCTCTTTGTCACCTTTAATCACCGATCACCTTTGTTCCCGTAGACAACAACAACGGGAATACACCGTACAAAAGTCGTTTTCCTATTTATTTTACTGTGTGTTCTTGTATAAATGGTAAAATAAACTGTTTTTTTTTTAATGTTTATATTTTTTTATTGTAGGATATTTAAACTTTTATGAAATAAATAAAATAAATAATTATCTTACCTTCATCGAATATTCAGAACGATCTTTGTAGAAGAACAGATGGAATTTAGTAAGGAATTCTTTAGCCAGCTCTCGGTACCCAATCTGAAACATCAGTGTGGTGACTCTGGACTGCAACAATATAAGTATTTTAAAATCATAAAAATTCCTGAAATAGAAATAATTTAATTGCTTCTGGTATACAAATAAGATGGAATTTGTAAATAGTCCCAATACATTTTACCTTAGGGCATGCAAAATTTTCTAATATTTGAATGATTGCAATAATATAATATAAAACATAGTAATCTAACCCATATAAGTGCATAACATACTTTTCAAAACACCTGCTCGTAATTTGGCTATTATTGAACCGGATTTAGGTTCATAATGCAGTGTATTAAATACGTGTGCTTTTTACTTTATATTATCGGACTAGTGCGATAATGTGCGCCACAGATAACTAATCTGGATTTGGTCGCGACTCACCAAAAGCAATAGCATTGAACTTGCGTGGGAATTCAACGCGATATTTACTTTAGGAAGGTAGGATACACGTATTATCACATCCACTTTTAAATCCTATGCTTGTTTCTTAAGGTGAAACAATTTGATATTTTTTCCATACAAACTTCGGAGGGGTTTTACTCCACTGTTTGACATCGTACATTCAAAGTTTAACATGATATCGTTAGGTCTCATTATTAATTTTGTCTGTACGGAAGCAGAATAGTAAAATAAATAAAATCTGTCAAGTGCGAGTCGGACTCGCACACGAAGGGTTCCATACCATGTCGTACAAGATTTAACACTATGAGTTTTTGTAATACTTTCGTAAAGGTAACAACAGAGGCGCTATAAAAAAACAAAGATTTGTAAAGAAATTGTCTAATTTTAATGAAAAAATGTTGTTGTGTTAAAATATAGGTGTAGGAGTATATTTCATTTATTTTAAGAGAAAAATATTAAGTTAACTTTATCCAGTAACATGCATTAACTAAAGTCAAAGTTATTTATTTGCTACTAACATAGTATTAGTAGGTATAAATAGGTATATATGGTAGGTAAGCAGGTAGATATGTAGGGTAGGTAGGGTAGGTTAGGTACCTAGGTACCTACCCTGGTAAGAAGGGTAGGGTAGGTAGGTAGGGTAGGTAATTAGGAAAGGTAGATGCGCCGTAGATAACTAGCCAGGTAAAGCTAGTTACTTATAAATAAAAGGATTTCTCTTGCTACATCAGACTATATTGTACAAAATAGAATGTAAGTAGTACGCCAAATTTTAATTATAACTGTGCGTTTGCACTGGCGAAACATTCACAACAAAACATGTTGGAATCTCTATTTTCTGTCAATTTTTCATACAATGTTTGACAGGAACTAGAGATTTCAACATGTTTTGTCGTGATGTTTCGCCAGTGCAAACGCACGGGTCAATACAGGTATTTATTTACGTTATCTTTGATAGTCATACAGAAATCTATTATTTCTTACTTATTATTTTTACACATCCCATCGGACTATGAGAGTGAGGGAAGAGAGAGTGCACTCGTGTCTGCGCACACACTTGTGCACTATAATATCTCCCGCGCCGCAGGCCAGTCTCCGTTGAGATTGGCCGTCCGCCGTGACCGAATATTTTTACACCAATAATTTTTCTCAATATGAAATTGTATCCACAACGGTTTAAGGTAACTGAATAGTACACTGTATGTGCCAGCATTAATTTCAATGTTACTAAATATATTGTCTATTGGAGTGTAGTTTTAACATGAGGTACCTACACACATCAACACCGTCTAGGGATACTTTGAAAAAAGTCGATAAAGTTCTTAAACTCAAAAAATACTGGCCGGTTTAAAACCGGCCAGTATTTTTTGTATTTTTATTTTAGACTTTAGGAAGGTAGGATACACGTATTATCATATCCACTTTTAAATCCTATGCTTGTTTCTTAAGGTGAAACAATTTGATATTTTTTCCATACAAACTTCGGAGGGGTTTCACTCCACTGTTTGACATCGTACATTCAAAGTTTAACATGATATCGTTAGGTCTCATTATTAATTTTGTCTGTACGGAAGCAGAATAGAAAAATAAATAAAATCTGTCAAGTGCGAGTCGGACTCGCACACGAAGGGTTCCATACCATGTCGTACAAGATTTAACACTATGAGTTTTTGTAATACTTTCGTAAAGGTAACAACAGAGGCGCTATAAAAAAACAAAGATTTGTAAAGAAATTGTCTAATTTTAATGAAAAAATGTTGTTGTGTTAAAATATAGGTGTAGGAGTATATTTCATTTATTTTAAGAGAAAAATATTAAGTTAACTTTATCCAGTAACATGCATTAACTAAAGTCAAAGTTATTTATTTACTACTAACAATCTTGTGAAGAAAGTTTATTTTGTAGACTTTTTTGGATGATCGAAATTTAAATGATCGAAATAGTATACGCTGCCATGATAGTAGGTACTTACTAATTCCATGTCATTACTCCGACTATTAAATAGTTATCTGTGGAATTTATATCGCATAATATTAGCATGAAATACAAAATGATTACTTTAAGTTGCAGAAAATCGCCCATATTATATAAAATACGTTATGAATCGGCGTTTTTAGTATTTGATGATTATAAACAGTATATGTTACATGATACACACAAGTTTCAAATTCCTAATTTGTTTAGTTGTTGAGATAGAGCTCGTACAAAAATGGTCTAAAACAGACAACTTCTACGGCCCCCTAATTCATAATTTTTGAAGATAAAAACAAATAAAAATTATATTTATTCTCTACTCGATGAGCTCTAGAAAATGATACCCCACATGCCAGGGTCAGATTATTTTTTTTTCAAAATTTAATTTTATTGTATGGCGACCCCCCTTTAATTTTAAATTTTATTATTTGTTGCTCTTGCGGCAATAGAAATGCTCAATCTGTGAAATTTTCAACTGCCTACTTATTACGGTTCATGAGATAGAGCTCGCTGACAGACAGACGGACAGCGGAGGCTTATGAATAGGGTTCCGTTTGTCACCCTTCGGGTACGGAACCCTAAAAACCATTAAAACGTTATAAGCCAACAAAGATTCGTTTTTCTTGCTAATTTTAACGCAACTTTGGGCGTAAATAAGTAATACAAGAAGTGTGAAATCTCGAAAACAAAATCCGTACCAACACAGAAAAATTATCGAAGATTTCAATAAATTTTATTTGTAATTCATTTATGCAGTGGTTTTTTCAGAAATTTTTTTTTTCTTAAGGCCTTTTCGTAATTTTTGACGCGCTCGTTTTACTAAAATTGGTCGGTACGGTGTTTCTGTGCGTGCGAAGTATACGGTGTCCAGGTAGACCAGCTTCTAACTGCTCATCACTGATACTATCTCTGTCGGACACGATGCCAGGTGAGACAGCGTGGTTTTTGGCCATGCCCACCATTGAGTTCGAGCCTGCGACTAGTTCCACCTTAACTTTCATTAAAACTATTATACACCCAGTTGCATAAAGATAGACGTATTAAGTTAAGTACTGTTTACGTTTTTAGTTTTTATTTTCGCTTGAGTATTAATTTCGATGTTTTTGTTATATTGGCGTGTGCGTATCATTATGGCAAATATATATTATTTAATATTTAATGTTTTGTGTTCAATAATGTAAATTATTTGCATACTATTATATGTATAGAATCAAGTTTTTCTAACTGAACAGACAGCTGTTCTGCTGGGGAGTTTGTTGCGCCACTTCTTCTTCCCAGCAAAAGCACTGGGAAGTGGTGAAAGGCGGGAGTTTTTGGAGGACTGTCTTATGTAATTTTGACGTTCGAAAAGTGCTGATTCTCAGCCTAGTTTGAATAAATGACTTTTGTATTTGAATTTGACAAACATTATGCCCGCCCTATTACGTAATGGATCATTAACGCTAATGATTTAATTAATTTCATTATAGAACTAATGAAGAAATAATGTTGATTTCTGCTTCAAGTTAAAACAAGTTAATGGAAGATTAGTACTTAATGACAGCTTTAAAAGTAAAAGTTCGTTTCTGCAACTGGCTGTTAATCATCAAACAATTTTCGTAATTTTTTTCTATCGAAAATCTTCCTATTACAAAGTGAAAAATAACTATAATTTCGGAAGTCGGTGGCAATAAAACGAAAATTCAAAACAAAAGACACCGACTTCCTAAATTAAAGTTATTTTTCACTTTGTAGTGTTTTTTTTTTTGGAAGTCGGTTGTTTTTTTTTGTTAAAAGTTTTTTGTTTTCATTCCCGCTTTCCCGCATTTTTTTTTTCGCGGCGTTGGTTTGTTTCCGCTTCGCTACTAAGTCGCCTACGAAACAGTTCGAACAGCGTCCTGGGGGCCTACCACCACCTCTAAAAGCAGTATTATTTTAATATTACTTTAGTGTGGGAAAGAGATGAAGCTCTACAGGACGTAAAGCACCATCTCTTTCCCCCACTGAAGTAAGATTAAAATAATACTGCTTTTAGTGGTTGTGGTAGGCCCCCAGAAGGTATTGTCCGAGCGGTAGGATCTACCCGTGGTGCAGAGTTGGATGCAGCTACATTGTAGCGCCTCACCTCTTATTATGTAATATTTTTGTGTTCTGTTTTATTTTATACGTATTGTTTGACATTTTGTTTGTATTTTATATTTGATTTGATTGACATGTGTATGTTGGTTTTTTAATTGTGTCTTAATTTGAATGAACTGAATGTTTGAATATTATTGGTTACCTAATGTTATAATTGAATGAAATGTAATGTTATGAACTTTGTCTGAAAATAAATAAATAAATTAATTAATTATAGGGTAACATGGAGACCTCTCAGGTTTTAGAATATTATACTGCTTTAACACTGAATTTGTTACGATTTCTAACGAATACCTTCAAAAACTTCATTCTATACCGAATGTCAAAAGGAAGACTGTTTCTGGGAATTGAAACTCCAATCATATCCGCTTCAATTGAACTTAAATCCTCCCAACCTAACCGCCATACGCGGCCATAACAACATCAGTTTCGTAAAAATTTTAACCGGCACGTATTCTAAGTTTTTGTCCATTTACCATGTAGGGAAGAAGTACGAGCAGAGAATTTGAGCTACATCAGGGATCACCAAAAAGTTTTATTTAGGGTTCTTATAAAAAATTCTATAGCCGTGGTCCGTTTGGAAGACGTTACCTACTAGCAATCAAGAATAAAAGATCTTCAAGGACCTTGCATATTTTTTTCATTCAAATCAAATCAAATCAATTTATTTGCCATAAGTATTGGTACAATTTAGGTCTTAACATAAATATTACAGATCCATAACACATTGGTCATTACACACTCGGCTACCTTATTGGAATAAGACTGCTTTGTGTGTAATAAACACAGCACACTTGTATCATAATGTACTATATTATACATATATTATAAAATATAAATTCTCAAAAATCTATTAATATTTGTTATCTATTTAGGTTGCATTAACTGTTTTGTTGACCCTTCCAATTAAGTCAAATATGCTCAGGTTAGGAGTTCAAAAATGGTGAAGGAAAACATCGTGAAGAAACCGGGATGCCTGAGAGATATTTCTCGATGGCATGTGAAGCCAAGTCAGACGCCTATGGGTGGCCTAAAAAACTCTGACACCAGGTTAGTCATTAACCACACGAAAAGAAGAACAAGGAGTTATTTCATATTAAAAGTTGTTCAAAGGAACGACTTCTAGATTAGCATCAACATTGAACATCAGACATACAGTATCAGATTGCCTCTCCAGCTCATCACTTAAGTCATAATCACAAAAAAAATTACTTACTACATTAACAAAAGACATAAGTATAATAATATAATTATGTCCAAGGTCGAAAAAAGATAATTCGTTCATGTTTAATTTGACGAAAAAAGCGGCGCTCATGAAAGAAGTAGTACTCGAAAATAAGTAAAAATATTTAAGGGATGCTTGGTATGTCGGCTCAGGCTCCCCTATTTCTTTTCGAGGCCAGGAGCTGATGATCACCAACATAAAACGTAAGATTTTTATGTACTTGTAATCGGATGGTGTATTGATGTCACTGCAACAGAAAAATATTTTAATTTTGCTTGTATTCGTGATTTTAGGCATTGTCTTGGGCTGAGAAAGGAATGTCCTATGGTCGCTACTCATAGGACATTCCTTTCCTTTCTCGCCTTATTTTAGTTGATACTAATAAAATCCCACAGGGCACGGAAACGTCTCAGCGGACACTGCTACTCGTAGAGGTCAACATCCATACAAACCAAATATGTGATCGTTTAGCACGACGACACTAATGTCGTAAACACTACTTTGAATACGCCTTGTAGTTTAAACTATTAGGAGCGACAACGGGTGAACCGCATATATTGAATGTTGTTCATCAAAATATGCAGGGTCTGTCCGGCTTGTTCTTCTTCCCAGCTAATGCACTAGGAAGTGGTGAAGGGTGGGCGTTTTGGGGGACTGTCTTATGTAATTTTGACGTTCGAAAAGTGTTGATTCTCGCCTAGTTTGAATAAATGACTTAAATTTTGAATTTTGGTACAATTATAAATACTGAAAATTGATTTTCAACCGTAAACGAAAACACAAAAGAAGCTCGGCTCTAATTTTTGGCCGAAATCGAAAATGATTAAAAATAATAATTATTTTTGCTGTACCTACACTGAAATGTTGTTTTTTTTTTTAAACCTAGGGACAGAAAGAGCAAATATAGAATTTAAAAGAAATAAAAAAAATTCATTACAGGATACAAAATTTCATGTTTTTCATGTAACGTTTATTACAATATAATTCTTCGACCTTCTAATTTTCGACGTGGCCGAAGTTTCGGCTGGTTTATGGCCGAAAACGGAAAATATAGACGAGTCATGATTTTTTGGCCGAAAATTACCGAAAGCGAAAACGAAGTTTCGGTCGGTCATTCATTATAAATACCTAGGTTATTCTTATTCCTATGCTACATACCCTAGAGTCTGCCGACACGGCGGCGGCGGTTCCGTGCTCTGTAAAAGATCCTAATCACCATGATTTGTTTGTTACAAATACAATTTTGGACATTATGTATGTCCAGAAGTTTGGCTAGAAAAGAAAATCTATATAACATTAAATTAAATGAATACTTACAGTACAGCTTCATTTTCAAAAAGGAATTTACGTAAAGTCATTTTGACTACTTCAATCGAGATCTGCCGCAATATAAATTTGAGAAGTTTTTATAATTATTCTAGAACGTTCTCTTCATGCTTGGCAATAGTGCCAGAATGGTTGTGGTCATGAATTAGTTTACTCCTTGTTGATGTTTAAGTCCAATAAATTCAAGGACTTATAAACATAAAATTATAGACTAAAGCTCTGACCACACCGGATAAAAATATTATTTAAAATTATAAGAAGTCAAGCAAAATTTGATAGTAAATGCCTTTAAAATGGAACACCAATAATATTTAACGTTGCCCCAAAACATCCATGTACCCTAATTGCGTAATACACCATCAATCAGAATCTGAATCGTTTTGAAACAGATTGCTAATCCATTACTTCAAAAGTTCGAAAAAAATCTGCTCAACAACGTAAATAACGTAATGAATGTTGATGAACTGTCAAAATGAAAGAGATTAGTCGGAATCGTTTATGAAAATATGTTACGTAATTAGCTATTCTAAAACAGTAAAAAAATCTCTTGTGCTCATTATACCATACCAAATGCCAGGATCGAAATAAAATTTTAGAGGCATGCATAGATGTAGTACAGTACGACACAACTTAGATGTAGCATCGGCAAAATTCGTAAAACCAATCACCATCCGAACTGAGTGCGCCTTCGCCATCACCAATCTTTATTACTGCTTCAGGTGAAAATGATCTTTCGAAAACGCAATTAATTGTGAAGTCTTATAGCCAAATACATTCGTAAAATTGAAATGAATGAATGAAAGTTTTCAAATCTATGCTACATCTAAGTTGTGTCGTACTGTAGTTTGCATTTGTGTTCTGATAAATTGTACAAAATGACTTAACCAATGGTAGATTGATCAATAGCCATTTTGATTGACAGAAACAGACACAAGATTTTGCACGACTCGTAATGCGAAGCATTAGAGTGTGCTCTACGATCGAAAAATATTTTTTGCCCCATTTCTGCAACTGTTATTATTGTTACACTCCTGCTAGTACACAGAACCTACTTAATTTATATACCATTGTATAGATGATTAAATGGAGATTAATACTGTACTTTTTACCAATTGATTTAATGCAAGAGAAATAAAAAAAACATCAAAATAGTTAAAAAAAAATCCTGTCCGTCAATTTATGAAGCTTGAAAACATTGTAGCTTACGATAAAATCAATTAATTGAGTAAATTTTTTTTAATACATTGGTTTCGGCCATAAAAGGAACCCTATTGAAAATGGCTCTTTTATTCAAAGTAGTTTAATTATAATTAATAAAATACTAACTAAATAAAATATAATATCTTTATCTAAATATTTTCAACCTTGACCTATCGTGTTGCCTAGCAACCCACAACGTAAATATCTAAATAAATAGTCTTTGACATTACGTAAGGATTGCGAGGTTAGAAATTTACCCATATTGATGGGTAAAACAGCAGTCAAAACATACTTCATGAAAAGTGATAAATTGTTAATTTTTGTTAGAAACTATGTTTTGAATTTCTTTTTCGTTTATGAATGTGTGTTATGAGGCGTGCACTTTTGGAATTTCCAAACTATTTTAAAGCAACAAGCGCGGATATGGCTTAGCATAATCAGCCTTTTATGTTCCCGGAACTGCTGGGACACAAGCCTCCTCTTTTTGTGAGAGGGAGTAAGGCATAATCCACCACGCAAGCCCAGTGTGGGTTGGTAGTTGTGAATTTTTGGGTCTAGGACAAATGGGTTTCCTCACGATGTTATCCTTCATCGTTTTGAAAGTTAAATGGCTAAGCTAACAATTACGAATTTCTTGGGCAACAATAATAATCAGTCCTGATGACGGTAACCTCATGAAGGCCGAGAAAGACAAACAAATCAAGTATCTTGACTTGGCTCGCGAGGTTGTCGACATGAGGGATGTGGACTTAGCGATCATTGTGCGGATTGTGCCGATGGCTTTATTGCCAGTAGCCTCGTTGGGGAGCTGGATTAAGGGCTAAATTCAGAAAGCTGTACTCCTGGACACGGATCGCATGTTCGAGGTTCCTCCATCTGGAGCCCTGATCAGTTAGCGTAGCGTACCTTGGACCCTGTTCCCGATACCGGTGGTACAATTTTTTATATTTTAAAATGTTATTTTTTTTTAATTCTAATTTTTTTTAATGTAATTGATTAGTATTTCAATGAAATAAAGGAGATTATTATAACATTTTGTTATATTTTTAAATGTATTTGTTGTTTTTATTTTTATAAAAAATTAAATGAAATAAAATTTCCTTAAAACGAATACAAATAATGTACTCCTAAAATCCATACTTTATATAATATTATAATTTCGAAAGCAACTCTGTCTGTCTGACTGTCTGTATATTACCTTTTCACGGCTAAACCACTGAACGGATTTCGATAAAATTTGGCAAGGAGATAGATGGCATCTTGGAGAAGGACATAGGGTACTTTTTGTCTTAAAAATAACCCTTAAGGGGGTGATATAAGGGATGAAAGTTTGTATGAGAAACCCAGCATTTATTAAGTTAGGGATGTGAAAATTCAAATTTATGCTTTTGGTAAGAAATAAAGAATTACGTGTACAGCTTTTTTGTAAAATCAACACACTAAAGGGGTAAAATAGGGGTTGATTTTAAAATTCACATGTAATGTTGAGTTTTTTGTGTCTTATTAGCTCATGGCTAAGTAATAACAGCCGCACGGTTAGATCCATCAGGTTAAGCTACGTTTGCCAGGGTTGGTCAGTGGATGGGTGACCATATTTACATACCGAGACTCCCCCGTGACTCGGTATTGGTTTCGGCTGTCATTCGTGGATCTTTGACAGTCGTTACGAGTCGTCAGAAGCTCGAAAGCCTGACCAGTCTCTAAGGGGTATCGTATTACCCAGTTACTGGGTTGTGGAGGTCAGATAGGTAGTCGCTCCATCTAAAATACTGGTATTCAGCTGCATCCGGTTAGACTGGAAGCCAACCCTAACATAGTTGGGAAAAGGCTAGGCAGATTGATTGATTTTTAAGAGATGATAGAAATATAGTCATAGTCCGTCTATGACTATATTTCTATATCTGGAAAACAGGTCCCAAGCAGTAGTATTAAGCAATTATATGTCTGGTTGGGTGCCTGTCTCCAGTGGAGTCCCCCAGGGTTCATTACTCGGCCCATTACTTTTCATTATCGACGATGTATAAACGACATCAACTCTTGCTTGATTTCATCCAAATTGCTGTGTTTTGCTGACGATATGAAGATTTATGCCACAATATCATCAGATGTGGACGTGATTGCACTTCAGGATGATTTACGTCGTCTGGAGGCTTATTGTCGTGGGAGTAAGCTTGATCTTAACCCTGCTAAATGTTCGGTTATGACATATTCTCGAAAACGCGCAATTATACCTTCATCGTATATCTTGGGTGATCAAGTACTAACTAGAATGAATTGCATCCGAGATCTGGGGGTCTATCACGATTCTAAGCTTACGTTTGAATTTGACGTCGATGCCATAGTCGCTAAAGCATATAAAGCACTAGGTTTCATAATGCGGCTGTCCAGGTGCTTCGCTCAAGCCAAAACCTTATTTTTTTTTACTGTACGTTTGTTAGAAGGCTCTTAGAGTATGCGTCTGAAATCTGGAATCCATGTTATCACAGGTACATTGATCGTATAGAGAGCATCCAGAAAAGATTCATCAAGTATTTGTGTTATCATCAGAAAGTGCCCTTCCGGTCTGAAGATTACCTCAACCTCTGTAAGAAGTATCATATTATATTACCCCTAATTAATCGGCGAGCCATCTCTGACTGTATTTCATTATTTAAAATTTTCAATAATACTATTAATATCTCCGATATTCTATCCAAATTCTATTTTGACGTTCCCGGAAGGTCGAAGCGATGGAACACACCGTTGCGTGTTCCATTTACCTCTACGAATTACAGGTAAAATTCATTTATAGTGCGTGCAAGTAGCAACTTTAATAGCATGTGTGAACAGCATGATTTTGATCCGTTCTTAACGGGTGTGTCCTCGGCCAGAAAGTGCATGAGCCTTGGGTTTTTTAAGTAATTATATTCTGTATGTTCAGAAAGTTATTATTGTTTTATTTTTGTAATGTGAATTTAGTTTAAGTTTAAATGTTATACAGTTTTTTTTTATAGCTGTGTTGTGCTGTTCACACTCTTTTTTTTCCAATCTGATTTTAGAAGTGAAGACTCTAAATTGGCTGACAGTCTCACATACTATTTTCTATTCTGTTTGTTTTAGCAGTAAGTCACAGATAATATAATTATTATGTACAGATACCCAATCCCATACAAAGAAATGCCACCTCCCTAAGTCGGGCTATTGTCTGGCTACAGCATAAATGTGGTACAGTGATGTAAAACGCCATCTATTGCAAAGAGCCCCAAACAAAAAGGTTTTATCCTTTTTTGTTGAAAATACGAGATTTATGAGTTACAATAGATAAATCAGCATTGAACAAGGAAGTTTTGATTTTTACTAATCTTACTTCAGCCGAAATCTTCCGTTTATCGCTTTTTAGTGACTGTTAATTTCATAATTGTTGCCTATGCTGCCATCTATGATCTTTTTTCAAGACTAATTATAATTTGTTCGAATTGGTACCCCATGCTGTAAGTCTTCCATAGTTAATAAATAAATAAATAAATAGTTTCTTAAAAATATAGTCATAGTCCGTCTATGACTATATTTCTATAATCTCTTAAAAGTTAATCAATCTGCCTAGCCTTTTCCCAACTATGTTAGGGTTAGATCTTGAATTAACATTTACATAGTCTGAATTTAATTAAAATCGGCCCGCTCTCTCAAAAGATATTACAATTTTCTAATACGTACCTAGGTATTATGTGGCCAATAGTGGCACTGAGTAGGTCATCATCAGCCTATTAATGTTCCCACTGCTGGGACACAGGCCTCCTCTCTGTGAGAGGGAGTGGGCCGTAATCTACCTCGCGGGCCCAGTGCGGGTTGGTAGATGTCACATGTTTTCGAATTTTTGGTTCTAAGACATGCCGGTTTCCTCACGGTGTTTTCCTTCACCGTTTTGAGAGCAGTGGTGATGAAATAATTTACACAAAGTAAAGCGCCTGCTTGTGTTCGAACCCACGACCTACAACTCGTAAGTCGGGGCCGTTACCACTGGGCCTGGGAATAAGGAAAATGGAATCATAAAAACCTGTTTTATTTATTTGAAAAAACCGGACAAGGTGTGAGTAGGACTTGCGCCCTTGTGCCTTGCTCGGCTTCTCGAATTCCCAAATCCGGATTGAAGTTCAAACTTTACTTTTCAATTGGTATAGAACTTTTAGATTCTAGAGTACCAATTTGAATTAAATATAGACTAAATGTTACTTCACGACACGGCCTATGAATATTTGATCCCAGATTGAAGAATAAACTTCACTATACAACATGTTAAAAAAACCTTGTCCGATCCGTGTTGTTAGGTTTCGTCTTGAGAGTCCATTTAAGTGGCAATTCTAGGGAAAATGGAAAAAAAAATCTTAATTTTTTTTCAATATATGCCACTCTATACCTTAACTGATTCGTTGCGGATGGCACGTCTCCCGTGCCATCATTCTTTTTTGCATGTGACGTTAGGCACGGGAGCCGTGTCATTCTGAAATCGATGGTAACTCCTTCAAATTAACTTTTATCCCGAGATCTACTCGAAACAAAACTATCTTCGTTTTTCACGTAAATTAAGTTCGTATCCTTCGTTTCTGGATATTGTATGTTTTTTTTTAAATAGGGGTTACCAACCTTTTTGTAAGTTGGGTTGATATTATAAACCACCAAATAATTGACCGAGCGAGCGTAGCGAGCGAAACGTCTCTGCATCAACTGGCAAAATTTTCTTTCGTGTCAGTTTGTACGTATTCCTCTACAGGTCGTATTTTACAACCGATCTGCAAGAAACTTGGCATACAGGTATTATTTTTTTTTTGTCGTCGGGTATTTTTGATTGGAGGGGTAGTTCCTACAAAATGGGGCAAAAAGGGGGCCACTGGATATCTCTGCCTTATGAGATCCGATATCTCTTCTTTCGGATCCAAGTAACATAAAAATGTGAACAAACTGATATTTAATCAAAAATCATTTATTGTTTTGCAATTTATGTATTTATTCAGAAAGTACAATGATCTTAAACTGTAATTACTATTCTTCCCCATCATTGTCGTCACCCAGCTCCGGCTCCACCTCGAAATCTGGTTCCGCTCCACATCTTCCTCAGATTCCTTTCCTTTTAATGACTTGTAAAAGTCCAGGCAGTCTTTTGGGATAAGATGGAACATTGATTTTAAATAGTCCAATTTGACCTGTGCAATTTCTTTGCCATCAGGCCAAAGAAAACTGAAATCATGCTCAGAAATATCTAAAACTTTTCCTCTAACTTTTCTTTCAATATTGAGCTCTTTAACTACTCCATCTATTTTCATAAAAATGGAATGTTTAAAATTCTTTTTAATACAAATTTCTTTTGTCTTTAGCCAACTCACTTTATCTTTCAAAATAAATGTTTCAAAATATACTAGTTTCCATGAAAGTAATTTAACTGAAACGACTCACACAGTTTGGGTCATTTTAGCTGAATGCAAAATCGGCTTGTTTCTTCGTAAATCAATTTATCAGAAATGATCCACACAGTTTGAGTCCTTTTAGTTGAATAAAAATATGTATTATGAAGGTATTTTAACTGAAACGGTTCAAGTGTTTTGAGACAATTCTGTTATATTAAATGTATTTTTACGATGTACTTCTAAAAGTCAGTGAAGGCACTCTACCAGAGGAGAGCGGCCAGGTGGCCCTACCTGTATAGAGACTTTTGGTAGAGTAGTTCCCTCTTTAGAAGATCTGATTCGTCTGGTGTACGAGGACATCAGTCGAATTAAATACCAAGAGAATTCTTGGTCGTGTTCCATTTTAACGCCAAAAATGATCAACCAGCTGCGATCAACCACGGTATTCTCTCGCAAAAAGGGAGCGAAGTGATATAAACCTCCATGCTGATGTCGAGGAAGATGATGCCACACATTACCCCGTAGAATTTCTGAATTCGCTCATGGCAACTGGACTTCCGGCGCAGAAAATCCAGTTGAAGGTTGGTATACCGATTATGCTCCTTCGGAACTTAACTCCGCCAAAGCTTTGTAACGGAATTCTGCTCAAAGTCGTGTTTTTTCAGTGAAAATCGAGGCGAAAATTCTAATAGGTCGTGGCATTGGCGAGACTGTGTTAATACCGCGTATACCACTAATTCCCCACAATTACCAGTTTAAGCGTGTGCAGTTCCCTGTGAGCGTATGCTTTGCGATGATTATGTCAATAAATCACAGGGACCGTCACTGAAGGCTGAAGGCTGCGGGTGTCGACCTCAGGACGAGCAGCTTCTGGCACGGACACTGTACGTCGCTTGCTCCCGAGTCGCCAGTCCTGACTCTCTGTATATTTTAACTGCTGATAACAAAATTACAAACGTAGTATACAGGAAAGTTTTATAAACTGTAGTATATTGTGGTGTTTTACGACTTCAGACGCAGAAGACGCTTCGGCAGAAGCTAGTGGGGAATAATTACCGGTTTAGTACTTACACCGGGCGTGGGCGGCCGTCGCGTCGTTTAGCGGGTGTATAAAAGTCATAACTCACCCCGTTGAAGATTTTTTTTAATTTTTACTAGATTTAGGGTAATTATGGTACAAAAAATGTGATTTTAAAATAGCAATAACTTTTTATTTTCAATAATAATAAGATTTTTTATTACTTTTTGGTAATGTTCCCCCAGTTTTAAGGGAACGATTGAAGAGAGATTGCTGTACCTTTATGCCCATTTCGGATCAGGCAGGGTTTTTTTACACACCAGGGTCCAGGGTTTTTGGTAACTAAAAATTACCAATTTTCGGATATATTTTTTTACTTGAGGTTGCTTCTCGCCAAACTTTATACTGCTGGCCCGACTAGAAGTACCAAATAGTAGAAGTACCAACTACCAAGTAGCCATACGGCCATGGCCTGGGTTAGGATATAGGATACTCTGAATTCCGGTAGTACATTCCTGTGGGATATTTTCCGAACTATACGCGGGCGAAGCCGCGGGCAAAAGCTTGTTATTGTTATAAAGGAAACATAATTTTTTACTACATACTAGATTGCGCCTGCCTCATGGAGTCCTTGAGAGTATTTAACCATTTGAAATTACAGGGTCGATATTGTGTTATTGTTTCATTGTTTTAATAATTTAATGTAAAAACCGTTCCCTTTCAAAACTAAACATTCACTTTAAACTTGTAGTCTCACCCTTACCATATTTATGAAAATTATGAAAACATACCACGTTTCACATAAATTAATTCTTCCTATTCATTGCATGTTCAAAGTGAAACATTAACTTTAATAATACAGCACCCTTTATGATGTCTGCGTGCTTGCCTTAATTATCTCATAATATATGCCCTTTAATATTTGCAAACTTGCTTCATTATTGATACTTACGTAGAGAATTTTATGAAATGAAATGGAATGAAATGAAATGGAATGGAATGAAATGAAATGGAATGAAATGAAATGAAATGAAATGAAATGAAATGAAATTGTTTATTCTGTAAATATGATATTGGAATCACTTTTACACGTTATATTAAAAATTATGTTAAAAATTTGCTACATGAGTTGGTATTGGCTTATGTCCTGCTGCAGTGGACGTCTTTCGGCTGAAATTATGCATAGGGGGAGAGACTATTGCCATCAATCGGGCACAAATTTAGACTCCGGGCTGTAATGTCTGAAAATATGTATTGTTTATTTTAGAAAGAAGTACCTAAATAAAGCGTGGCTGAACATCTGGAGCGAAGCAGATATTTTTGTCAGTTCTATGCAGATCTCACGTGAGACGCATGCCTACAATGGACAACAGAACTAAAATCTTAATTTACCTGTTACTACGGCGTAGAGACGAATTAAAAGATGTTATGAACACTGGATTCAGTACGACTTTGAGACCTTTAGAATTTTTCTACATAAAATATGAAAACCTGCGAAAATACAGTAAAAAGTTTTTCTGATATTAAAGAATGACTGAACAATCATTTAATAAATAATTTACAATATACGTGTAGTGTATGACTGGAGAGCGCTCACCCTCTCCCATCCGCGTATTTTGAGATCATGGTTCAAGGTAGGAAATAATGATTGTGGTTAGTTTTCCTTTGTAATGAAATACCAGATGAAAATTAATATAGTTGAGAAGTTCATAGCTAAGTAATAACAGTCGCACGAGTCGATCAGTCAGATTTAGCTACGCTTGCCGAGGTGGTCCGTGGCCATCTTTACATACCGAGATTCCTCCGTGTCTTGGAAAGCACGATAAGCCGTTGGTCCCGGCTGTCGTTCGTGGGTCTTTGACAGTTGTAAAGGGTCGTCAGAAGTCGAAAGTCTGACAACTACGAGTAGTATTACCAAGGGTATTTTATCTTATCGTACCTATAACTCAGTTACTGGGTTGTGAAGGTCTGATAGGTAGTCGCTCCATGTAAAATACTGGTATTGAGCTGCATCCGGTTAGACTGGAAGCCGACTCCAACATAGTTGGCAAAAGGCTAGGCATATTAATGAAAGATAATTGAGTATTTCAAAACAAGGAAGGGACTTTTCGAAAACTGAAAAACCATGATTTCAAAACTAAAACTTTATTATATTCTAAAATAAGACAAGTTTTTTTAATTCTCGTACATACTCGTAATATAAACTCACGCCTTCTTCCCATGGGGGTAGGTAGAAACTATAGAACGCCAGCTGCCACGATCCCTACTTACTCCTTTTGCCTCGTTTACGTTCATACATCTGGCTATACACGCACGCCGGTTGCGAGTACTACGCACCTGTCCTTTCTGAAGAACATCACCAATAAGGTCAGTATATTATGTCCTCCAAGTCCTGTAAGAGCAGTGGTGGCCTAGTGGTAACGGCCCCGACTTACGAGTTGTAGGTCGTGGGTTCCAACCCAAGCAGGCGCTTTACTTTGTGTAAATAATTTCGACACCACTGCTCTCAAAACGGTGAAGGAAAACATCGTGAGGAAACCGGCATGTCTTAGAACTAAAAACTCGAAGACATGTGACATCTACCAGACCGCACTGGGCCCGCGTGGTAGATTACGGCCCACTCCCTCTCTGTGAGAGGAGGCCTGTGTCCCAGCAATGGGAACATTAATAGGCTGATGATGATGATGATGATGATTATGTCCTCCTAGGGCGTCCCCTCCTGGCGTTTCCACTCACATCTGCGTTGTTAACACATTTTGTTAGTCGCCTTTCATGACCAAACCATCTCAGCATGTAACCCTTTTAAATTTTTGCCACTACATCTTCTTTTAACTCACAACGTTGTCTTATCACATCATTCCTCAGCCTATCATTCATAGTCAGACCACACATGCTTCGCAAGGAACGCATTTCCACAGCATTTACTCTACTTTTATGCTTCTTCTGCCACACCCAGCATTCACTTCCATACATAAGTGTAGGCACCAGTATACCATTTTCAACAGCCAGTCGTGCTTTTTTAAATATCAACTGGTTGATCTCAATCGCATGTATAGCACCATTTACTTTATTTCCCGCATTTACTCTCCTTTCCATATAATTATTATATATATTTTAGTGTCAGACTACAAATTGTATTAAAGAATATAAGACATTAAGAATAAAAATACAAGTTTGAGAACATAATATTTTTAGTATTTTAGTATTGTTAATTATTGCCAAAAATAGTGCTTTACATTTTCCTTATAGTCTACATTAATAGCTAGGTTTACATTAATTAATTAAAGTGAAGATGCAAAGGAAGAAGTTTGCTTATGAACTCCACACTAGGACGAGCCTGTCTCGTGGAGTCCTTGGGTGGTATTGCCATAATTATGAAATTCGTATTACATAATTAATTACTGTTAGCACATGAAAAAGTGTTATTAATTTATAGCAATCAAAACAATGTCTGGACTAAGAACAGTTAAATAAAGAATAAAAAAGAGTATTATAAATAAAAATATTACTAATAATGACGGATAGGGGAATATTTTGAGCGAAATGTGTACTGTGTGTAAATGTGTGTGTGAGAGGGTGCGTGCGTGTGTATGTGTTAGTGTTATACGAAATTACGTTTAAGAGAGATTCGGATTCACTGTACGATTGGGCTAGCAGCCATTTGCGAACAATGTTTTTGACTAGGCTAGTTCTAGAATGAATGATGTCACATATCTTTACCACTTTGTTGTATATGTGACTGAGCAAGAATTCCTGCATGTGTTGTGCGAAGGCTGAACGCGTCCTTATCATAGCACACTTAAAAACTCGACGTTTGAGAAGTTGCGAGTATTCCGGGGTCTGTGTTACAATTTATGTTGCTTCAGCATAATTTTCATTATATATAGATGTCGGACATTGAGTAAAGCGGCTTTCTTGTACAAAAGAACAGTCGGGTATCTGAAAGGTTTCTTCAAAACCGAGCGTTGGGCTCGTTCGCTTTGGATCATGGTGCTGCTTCGAACTCCACCCCAAATTGTTATACAGTAAAATAGAATTGACTCACATAAGGCCACATTAACCATATTTAGGGTTTTTTTGTTGGCAGAGTTATGCAAGAGTTTCAATACGTGAATCAATTTTACTTTTCTTTATCTCGTGACTCTATTTTCCTATGAAAATCTTCGAGTTTTTGATTAATGGCTTCGGAAACATTAGTCAGGTTCTAACCGATATCCGTATTTTGTTTTTTTTTTGGATCAGATACCTGTTGTCTCAATAAACGTATTTCAGAGAGGAGTAGTGACGACTCTGTCTGTATGAGTTGCTTTTGTCTGGACTCCAGTACATTTTCAGTGACTATCACATGCTCGGTATCGACGGTATCCGGTGAAAGATCCATCCGCGGACGCTTCTGGCGGAGTGATAGGTTTGAAGTATCTGGTGAAGTAGCACGTGTGAAGTGCTTTTTGTATGTCTGGTTCAGATTAAACATGCACAATATTTACTGCATCTGCTGTCTTCGGTGGTGTGCGTCCTATTTGCGGCATGGTGCAATTTTACGCCAGGCAGATAGTTAACCATCACGGAACAGATTGGTTAAAAAGTCAGTAAAAATAAAAAATGAAACACAAAAACACGATTCGTGTCACCCAGGATCGAAAGTGCGTTCACTAGAGTTGTGACGCCGCTAAAGCCAATGGGCCACGGTGACGATGGATTTTGTATTTGAAATAAGTGAATAGTTTGTAGTTATGAGTACTTCTCAATAACTTGACGTTGATGGGTTCAAAGTTCAGTCTTTTGTTTACCGGACAGTTGGTCGTCATGGTGCTCCCACACTGCTGTTATAAAATGTTAACAAACATTTTCTAACATAGTTTTTTAAAGTACTAAGGTTCAGTTCTGTTTAAAAACTATGTTATATAACGTTATATAACTGCTGTGTGGGAGCACCTTTAGAGAATTTTTGAATTAGTACTATTTGTTGAACACGTTTTAACGTTTTAGCTTTTTGATACACAATAAACTCAGTAATTTTGTACACAGTTCGAAAGGGTATCTATTAAAGAGTAATTTAGTATACAATTGTCACTATTATGATCACTTTTTCACCACCTCTTTAATAAAATTTGCGGAGCTACTGACTAACACGTATACAAGGTGGAGACGACAATACAACAAAAAATTAAACGGCGTGTCCTTAATGACGTTACCATTCTGTATACAAAAATTTAATTGAATATATTCAATAGTTTAGTCATAGCTCGGCAAAATCGATGGTCGGCTCGGGCTATTCCATTTATCCACCCCAAAAATCCACCCTAAGGTGGATATTCGGAAGTGTATGCCCGAGAATTCACCCAAGGCCTAGTTGGATAAACGGAATTTATAGTCTTAGGGTGGATCCGGCATACATTACATTTAATTTGTTTGAAAAACTCATTTTTTTATTTCGAAGTCAGGATTTATTTGACAGTTCCAAAATACTCATAGGCATTAGTAGTGCCAGTATTTTAATTTTTTGTTGTATGGTAGTCTCCACATTGTATATGACTTGCAGAATTTTGTACTGACCACTGAATAAGCAGTGCTTCAATAATTTATTTTGAAGGGTGATAATGATGACAAGTAAAATACAAGAACAAGTTGTAATAGATCAAACATTTGCTATTAAAAAGACGAATAACTTCAGTTCGCCGCATCTCGCTCACATGCTTCGTAGAAAAGCAAAGTAAGATATCGAAGTTTTCAAAATCTGCAAAAAACATAAAATCCATGATCAGGTTTATCAATATGTTATGTATGTTCCTACATCTGCCTAGCATTTTCCCGAATGTGTTAGGGTCGGCTTCCAATTTAACCGGATGCACCTGAATACCTGTATTGTTCCTACATATAAGCTCTGTAATTAAATAATTCTTTCTAAAATTATTAATAAACAAATCAACTCTTCTCTTCTCTCTTCTTCTCTTTCATACAAATAACTGTCTTATATTTGAGTCTCCTTTCTCTTTTTTTTCATATTCTTATCCCAGTAACTCTAAGGCTGAGATCTAGAGAGTGAACTTAAGCTTTACTCGATCAAAGTACAGTAGCGTTTTATTTGAACATGAACATTAACTATATACAAATAAGGTTCATTTTCGTATGAACCGCTACCATACTTAGCTAGCTAGCCTCAGAAACAACATGTTACATTTGCCAATTCGCAGTCCTCTCTCTAGAACTCGTCTGGTCCAATATTCAATAATACTCTTATCTTACCGCTGCCATAGAAGTAACACCAACATTAGCAAAACCCAATGCCTTCACATGTACAGCTTCTTGTACATTCATTAAGAAGAAGAGCACCACTTTTCTGTTCTTCATGTCCATGCACTCCCATGGTACGCCATATACAGCATCTTTTAATTTTTCACTCTGGAATTATTGCGAAGATAATGTTTATTTAGCCAAAATCATAGCTCCTCGTTACAGCTAATCGAATATGCTTAGAAAACGAACGCCACATGCGAACTACACATTAAAAACCTGACGTCACTCAAATCCTGCATCGCGCAAGCAGCGTTTTCCGCGATCAGCATTTTCTGACATTAATCGTTGGGCACGCGCGGCCACCAGACTACAAGCGTCGACGTCGCGCAACAACAACAACATCCGGACTGACTCCTTCTGAGTAAGTCGCCCTCAGTCTACACGCGGCTTACCCATGACATATAGAACTCCACAGTCGCTACACGACACCCGACACGCGCAAAGCGTCTCGCGCGCGGCACACACATGCATAACTCCACACTCGCAGAGAAACACAAAGAAATACCACACGAGCGACGTACACACAACTCAAGTCGCTCGCTACAACGCTCCGCACCCTACAGCGCTACTGGCAAGCTCTGGTTCACGCTGCGGGGGGCGGGGAAGACTCCCACTGTGGGGAGCGATAAAATAAAACGACGCCCTCGTTGCTTGACCTGCCTTTGCTGGGCCTTCCCTAGGGAACTAGGGATCTCATCCGGCAGGGGCCTGGTTGCACGGGCGGGAAACACTTCGGGCGCTCCCACAGATACGAGTACACCCCAGAAACACACGCCAAAGTGCTGAGAAGAGATAAACCCCTCAGCGAGTAGGTGTGCAATGAATAAAGCACTCCCAGGGGGAGGGGGAGGGAAACCCAGCGATGGGCCCTCGATTCCGAAGGCCGAGAGAAAAAGCGCCAAAACCGATTCCTCGCGCCCCCTCTGGGAGCGCAGAGATGACTACGCGAGAATCGTTGGACAGTTGCCCACCAGACACGACTCCCGTCAGGTCGGAGGATCCACTTTCTTCTGTGGAGGATGAGTGAACTTTACACCCTGTTCCTCATACCTCTAAACTACTATCTTTTGAATGCCGCAAGCCTTAAATTTTTTCAGAAGTATAAAGATAATATAACAGAACATGGCGATTTATGACAGTCAATACAAGTTTCCCACGTCCTTATACTTTGGCTCATGTGCAATTTTATACATGTAGTCATTTCTAATTTATTGCTTCGATCAAAAGTATTAACTGTCTTACCTCACTTCCGACCAGTTCGAAAATAACTGATAACTGAATGAGCTGTTGGGTCAATATGATAGTGAGAGGCAAATATCGCATCAGAGCTTGCGTTGTCTGAAAAATAAAATGATGTTATAAAATAAAATGATGATAAAAATATGTATCATAATAGCTTCTTGTTCGTTATAACCTTGTCGCATACTTACCATTTGTGAACATTCTAGGAGCAGTAGGCAGCCGCTTGCCTGATGAAACAGCATATACACGAACAGCATCGGCCCAAATACGTCTGACATTGTGTTTGTAAAACTAAAATAAATGTTTTCACGTGAATAAACAAATATTATCATAGGAGTTCTCTGTCTTGTCATTGGACAGTAAATAACTTACTGAACAATCTCCCGATGGTAAATAATACATTCTTTTAACCTTTCAGAAACTTGTAATAGTTCTTCTTTTGAATATTTTTCAGCATGTATAACGAAGCCATTTTCCAACATAATATTAGAATTAGTACTCGGTCTTGGGAAATCTTTCAGACTATTTATGAGTATTTTGAAATGGCCCCAAATATGGAATACCATTATTGAAAGAAAGAGATCGAACATGCAGAACAACGTTGAGCATACATATGACATGAACCTGCAAAAAGAAACAATACAATACATTATTTTACAATAATAAATACTATAGTTTGACCGAGACCGCTTTGCCGTTGAGCGGTGGGGCGGGGGCAGTTCTGACGAATGAGCGGCGGGCGTGACTCCATGCACCGCGCGTCGTGAGCTTTGACGAATGAGCGGCCAGCACTGCCCCCCCGTCTCGCCGCGCACATACCTAAGGCACGAACATCGGTCAAACTATAACACAATACGCGGTAATACGCGGCGTTCTAACACATCTTATAAACTTATCTTTTGCTCAAGGAGTGTTTCCAGATAAATTAAAAATATCAATTGTAAAACCACTTTTAAAAAAAGGCGAATAATATGATGTTAACAACTACCGCCCAATAACTTTAATACCAATTATGTCTAAAATCCATGAAAAATGCATATATGGCTTATTAACTATTGCGAGAAATTTCATTTATTATAAGCAAAGAGCAATTCGGTTTCCAAAAAGATAAATCAACAACTTTAGTTATCTTTTCCCTCTTGAAAGCAGTACTGACTAATATTAACAATAATCAACTAACGACGGGCTTATTTTTTTATTTATCCAAGGCGTTCGACCTGGTCTCGCATAACATTCTTGTTCAGAAATTAGAGTCTTTAGGAATTAGAGGACCTCCACTGCAGTGGATATCGTCATACATATCCGGCAGACAGCAGTGTGTTACCATCACCAATATTAATGCCAATAAGGATATGGTTTCATACCGCTCTGAATTTAAAAACACCAAACGCGGCGTTCCTCAGGGCAGTATATTGGGCCCGATTTTGTTTCTCCTTTATGTAAATGATATTGTCGATGTGACTAATCATAAATGCTTCCTGTTTGCTGATGATATTTCGATAATTGTTTCTACAGATAAAAAATTTAAGTTAATAATTGATCATGAAACAGATATTAATAATACAATAGAAAATCTTATAAATTGGCTTAATAATAACAATTTATCTATTAACTTTAATAAATCAGTATATGTACAATTTAAAATAACAAATTTAATTTTACAATGAATATATCAAAACTTCAACAAGTAGCACAAACTAAGTTTTTGGGAACGATCATAGACGAACATCTAGACTGGAAAGCTCAAATCGATAGTGTATGTAATAAAATTAATAAATTCGTATACGCTCTTAGACGGATTAAAAATGTTACAAACATTAAAACAGCTGTAATGTCCTATCGTGCATATGTGGAGTCCTCGCTGCGATATGGACTAATTGTATGGGGAAATAGTACCGACCATAACAGAGCATTTATCGCCCAGAAGAAATGTGTTCGAGCTATTCAGGGCATTCCACCGGACGTATCTTGTCGACCAATATTTAGAAAACTCGGTCTGCTACCACTACCCTCACTATATCTATATAAAACATGTATGTTTGTACGGAGACACAAAGATCTATTCAGAACAGCAGCAGAGGTAAGCTCTAGGAATCGGCGTGACAAATTTAGATTTGTTTTAGATGGAATCCCCCGATTAACAAAATACAGTATGTTAACTAACAGAGGGCGTTCCCGTTAACCCGCAATAGTATAGCGTCCATATTTGATAGAAAAAATATTAAAATCGAAAAAAATAAAGCTTTTTTTTATTTTTTTATCATAAAATATTCACAAAAAATATTAATTTCATACGTAAAACAAACACTGTACACGCGCACTTGTCGCACTTGTCTTTTAACATTGAAAGACAAATGCGCGTGTACAGAATATTGCATTTACGCATCAATTAAAAAAAAAAAAAAAAAAATTGAAAAAAAATTAAAAAAACTTTTTTTTTTTCAATGTTAATATTTTTTCTAGCATGTATGGACGCTATACTATTGCGGGTTAACGGGAACGCCCTCTGTTAGTTAACATACTGTATAGTAAGAGCTGTTTAGCTATGGCTGTACGTATATATAATAAATTACCATGTAAACTTAAATTACTAAATAGCAGACTGTTTAAAATTCATTTGTTTAAATGGCTATATGATAATAATTTTTATAGCATTAAGGAATATCTTGAACATAAGTTGTGTTAATCATTTTGCATGCTTTAGTCTTATGCAAAACATGTATGATCTTCATCCTTAACTCATGTACCACCTCTGTATACCATGTTTTAGGCAAATAAATAAATACAAATACACATTATTAGTTAGTTTTATACCGACTCTCACATCATAAAACATGATAACTAAAGCCGCGTCCTATATAAATGCGATCTTTGCGTATCGCATTCAGGTCACTTTTGTTCGCTGAACCTGAACGCGCGGTCGCCCCGACAGAAAGAACTAAACAGTTTTCTGAACCTTGAAGCAGCTTCGACGAGGGGCGATACTACGCCCGTCACACCCTGGACAGTAAGATCTGCTAAAACATTGCTGATTTTACCACGGCAAGAGCTGTATTTATACAATGTTGAGACATCATCATCATCTTTTGTCCTTGTTTTGTGTGTTCGGCGCAACACGTTTTCTCTTTCAATTCTCCTCTGTCAACCGTCACGCTACCATTCACTCCCTTCTCTTTCATATCCTCACACAATCTATCCATCTTTTCTTTGGCCTTCCTCTCCCTCAGTATGGAGGCGACAATATGACAGTAATTAAAATTAAACTTCGTAGGTATATTTAATGATGTCGCTAGTCGGCTTGTTGATAACCCAACTAGCAATGATATGCGACGATAAGGTAAGATTTCCATGGATATATTAAATATCTATTTCTACCACTTTTACATAATATTTGGTTTGTTCTTTTTTTATATTTCGATGTTATGTGATTTATTTGATAGTTTCAAAATACTTCCTGGGCACAAATATTGCTCGGGTTTTGTTTGTGATCGTGCGGTGATAAGCAAGTGCATGGCTTGTGAATAATGATGTCGCTAACTTACCAATGAATAAAACAAGCAACAATATAGCCCTTCATTTCAGTCGACGTGTTGAACGGATAAATTAAATATATAGAATGTTCAAACGTCGAGTTTTGGAAACCACCACTTTTGTACCTTCCGGCAGCATAGTTATTGTACATAGGTATCAGGTTGAAGAGAGATAGGCCAGCTAACATCTGCCCTACTAGACATAACGTGTAGAGGTGAGATGCCAAGTGCACCATTTTATGAGTCTGAAACAGAAAATGAAATAACCATTTTGTTATCTTAAGTCAAAAAACTAACAGGTATTCCACAGGGAACTATTTCAGGACTTATATTTTTTTAAGGTTTTGTAGTCGACAAGGAACCCATATAGTTTCACCATGTTTGTCTGTTTGTCTATCTGTCTGTCTGCGGCTTAGCTCAGAGACTCTTAGTACTAGGAAGCTGTAGTTTGTATAATTTGGGCTTGGATATTTATCACGTCGACAAACTAAAATAAAATCATTGAAAATAAATTTATTTAGGGCACCTCCCCGTAAAGTCATTGGAAAGGTCGTTCAAAAATATTGAGAGTGTGTGAAAACCAATTTTCGATTCAGGGATTCGTTAGCTAAAAATAAATATTAAGCTTTAAAGTGCTAATTTAGTTAAAGTCAAGTATGTGTTCCCTTGCCAGTTAGATGATTGTTTTTGGATATGAGAAAAAAATCACGGCAGTAGTATATATAACGAAGTTAAACGAAAAACTATCACAGCTAAGTGTGCTTTACTAGTTAACGATGAATAATCGACCAACTTACATTTTGTAGTTGGAATGTATGGGAGATTTTTTTTTCAACTACAATGTTAAGTTTGTTCTTGGGATAAATTCATCCCAACTATGGAACCCTTAATTACACGTCGTGCGTCATGCACTTGGCAGGTTTTATCAGTAAATACTAGCGACTTAACAAAACATCGAGATTTCTTAGTCATGTATAACTTTCAAATTAATGTACTATACACATAAACCTTCCGGACTTAATTCTCTAAACGATGGTAAAAACCTCATCAAAATCTAGTGCGTGGTTTAGAAGAATAACGCGGTCATACAGACAAACACAAAAAGCGACTCTAATTTATAATATGTATAGACTTCCATTTGAATGCAAAAATTGCCCAAAATTTAGGCAGTACGCTTTTATTATTGCAAAGTTTGAAATAGAGGTGGGCAGTTTATCATTTGTGAACATAAGAAAACTACTACAACTGTATCAACTGTTACATAGATTACAATACTTAAATTTCTAAGTGGTGCAAACTCGAGGCGGTATTATTTGCGGCGCGATAACGCGGACGACGTCGTAGGCAACCGCTAGTCAATAAATAAAACTGATTATTGATCTAGCTTAACCCATATTTTTACAAATTTTGTAAGTAAGTATATTATTTTATATATATTTTCTGTGAAACTGAGTCACAATCTAAACCTGAAAATTCCATAAAATATTTGAACAACTTAGATATTTCCAACAGCAGCTTAACAGACAATTTTTTAACGATGACCAGTTAAGACTGAATACCGTGTTTTAGCAACAGACTCAATAAGTTAAAAAATGCAAGCCTATTATACATACATACAGGTTTGACGACTTCCAGCCTCCCGACCAATTCCGTAAAGGCCGGATTCCGTAAAGGCTTTAGCACCGTAGACCACATACCTACATATGCTGCGGCAAGTTATACAGAAGACCGAAGAGTATAACCAGCCTCTCTGCTTAGCATTTGTGGACTACGACAAAGCCTTCGATTCGATCGAGACATGGGCTGTACTGCAGTCTCTTCTAAGGTGCCAGATCGAATATCGGTACATCGAGCTGCTAAAGTGTATGTACAAAAACGCCACTATGTCAGTCCGACTCCAGAACCAGACCTTAAAAGCTATCCTTCTACAGCAAAGTGTGAGACAGGGAGACGTTATCTCTCCGAAACTGTTCACCGCTGCACTGGAGGATGTGTTCAAGGTTCTGGACTGGAAAGGGTTGGGCATCAACGTTAATGGCGAGTATATCACTAACCTTCGGTTTGTCGACGACATAGTTGTAATGGCTGAGACCATGGAAGACCTCAGTACAATGCTCGATGACCTTAGTAGAGTTAGTAGAGCCTCCAAAAGAGGGGTCTTAAAATGAACATGGACAAGACAAAGGTCATGTCAAATGCCCATGTCACACCCACTCTCATGAAGATCGGAGACGCTACGCTCGAAGTTGTGGACGAGTATGTTTACCTAGGACAAACTGTTCAGCTAGGTAGGTCCAACTTAGAGAAAGAGGTTAATCGTCGAATCTGACTCGGCTGGGCAGCGTTCGGGAAGCTACGCAATATCTTTCGTCCCACATACGGCAGTATCTCAAGACGAAAGTCTTTGACCAGTGCGTGTTGCCAGTGATGAATTATGGCACTGAAACGTGGTCGCTCACAATGGACCTTATCAGAAGGCTAAAAGTCACCCAAAAGGCAATGAAGAGGGCTATGCTTGGAGTTTCCCTACGTGATCGAATCAGAAATGAAGAGATCCGTAGGAGAACTAGGGTAACCGAAATAGCTTGAAGAATTGCCAAACTTAAGTGGCAATGGACATTGCTCGTAGAACAGATGGCCGATGGGGCCGAAAGGTTCTGGAGTGGTGATCGCGTACCGGAAGATAAAGCGTTGGAAGGCCACCCACAAGATGGACCGATGACCTTGTGAAGGCCGCAGGAATCTACTGGATGCGGAAAGCACAGAATCGGTCAAAGTGGCGGTGCTTAGGGATGGCCTATGTTCAGCAGCGGACGTCTTTTGGCTGAAATGATGATGATGATGATGATTATACATACAATATACCGTTGTATTCGGTGTATTCCCGTTGTCCCCGTAGAAATGTCCCCGTTAAAGGTGACAGAGGGAATTTAATAAAATAATTTAAATTACTTCCCGTTTACCGCTTTGTCCATATATAATTATAAATTAACGTGGACAGCGTACATGGACAACGGGAACAACGGCAAGTAATTTTAATTATTTTATTAAATTCTCTTTGTCACTTTTAATCACCTTCTTTAATCACCTTTCTACGGGAACAACAGGAATACACCGTACAAACGTTGTTTTCCTGTGTGTTCATGTAAAAATGGTAAAATAAACTGTTTTTTATAATGTTTATTTTTTTTTTGTGTCGAATATTTAATTTTTTTTATTTAATAAATAATTATTTGTTTTATTTATGAAAGAAATAAAATTAATAATTATATTTAATCATTTTAATTATAATTAATTATTATTATTATATGACTTATTTATGTAATAAATAAAATAAATAATTATCTTACCTTCATCGCATATTCAGAACGATCTTTGTAGAAGAACAGATGGAATTTAGTAAGGAATTCTTTAGCCAGCTCTCGGTACTTAGTCTGAAACGTCAGTGTGGTCACTCTGGACTGCAATAATATAAGTAATTTAACAATCATTAAAACTCCTGAAATAGAAATCATTTAATTGCTTCTGGTGTACAGATAAGATAGAATTTGTAAATAGTTACCTTAGGGCATGCAATTTTTTTTAAATATTTGAATGATGCAATAATATAATTATGTATCTTATTAATCTAACCCATATAAGTTCATAACATACTTTTCAACACACTTGCTCGTAATGTGGCTCTTAGTGAACCGCTTTTAGGTTCATAATGCAGTGTATTAAATACGTGTGCTTATCACTTTACATTATCGGACTAGTGCGGTAATTTGCGCCACAGATAACGCGTCTTTCTATTCTATACAAGGCCAGAACGCAAGGGTGTGAAACTAATCGCGTATAGTTTGTAAATCGCTTTTTTACCAAGATCTTCCAATCTATACAAGAGGTAGTACGCAAATACTCGCGTATACTTCGTAGTGACCTAATTGACTACCTTATTTCAAAATATACAGTGCCAGTACCCATACGAATGAATCGTGTTTAGATTGCGACAAATTGTGAACTGGTATCCAATTTGTTTGCGACGTAATACACCTTGCGCTAAATAGCCTGCCTGGCTGCGAGCAACTTGGAAGTAGCGCTCGCCGGCCGCTGCTGCGGCACCGCTCGTTTCGCTCGCTCGGCTAGCGCGCGGTTGGTCACTGTTCTAATCTAACCTAACCCATTTCATATTCCGTTATCTATGATCTGTTCCATTTCACCCAGTTCACTTTTTTTTTTTACTATAACGAGTACTCATGTCCAGCGTAAATGCTGTAGTATATGAGTTTGTAACCACAACGCGCGCGTCCACGTTACAAACTATACACGAGCAATACGCAAAATGTATCATGGCAGCATGGAATTTGTATTTAATAGAAATTGACTTCGAATACATGGAACTAGTATGAACTATCCTATTCTATTAAAAATGAGCATTCTCTATTTTCACCCGAGCAGAGCTTTGCGTTTTTTTTAATGTCATCAAAGAGATTTTTTTTTTTTTTTTTTTTTGTTGCTGAATAGGCCTGCTCTTGACCTCGATCTCGCCTGATGGAAAACGATGGATGAGGTCTATGATGGAACGAGCGTGCCCAAAAGATGCCTGTTCACTCTTGCTTTGAAGGCAGACGAATTATGTGGAAGGGAACACTGACGCCGGCAGAGAGTTCCACACTTTGGCTGTGCGCATTATAAATGTAGAGGAGAAGTGCTGAGTACGACTGGACGGGATATCAACCAAGTGCAGATGGTACCCTGCAGTACGCCTGGTAGTCCGGTAATAAAAGGGCGATGGTGGGATCATGGAGCTCCTGCGCACACTCTCCGAAGTACAGTCTGTAGAAGACCGACTTCAAAAAAAAAGGCTTCAGACACAGGATCGACGTATCGATGCGCCAGGCTGTAAAGCCTAGCCACCAACGTTTCGTTGCCTAGAAGCCTTTTAGCTCTGCGTTCCACCGAGTCAAAGTGCAGCAAGTTGGTATTTAGCTGAGCCATCCCACAAGTGACAGCAATACTCCATACAGGACCGAATCTGTGCTTTGTATAAACTTAAAAGCTGTTCAGATACATGTGAAGTATCGCCTCACCTTATTTAGGATGCTCAGCTTCTTGGCTGCAGTCTGTGCTTTTGACTCGAAGGTTGAACCGAAGTTGAGATCAGACCTCAACTCCATGCCCAAAAGCTCTAGGCGGTCGGTAACTGGTACAAATGCACCTCGGAAAGTAGGAGATAACTGAAATTGGCTCTTTTTAGCAGTGAAAAGACACGCCTGTGTTTTCAGAGCATTGAATTTGACCAGATTGTCATCGCCCCACTGGGAAACAAGATTTAAGATCAAATTCATTCGCTCCACCATGGCCTCTCTTAGAGTAGGTGTTTCAGACTTCTTGCCTATGTTATCCTACGCTATGTTCTATGTTATGGGGTTTGGTTTCCGCACTTTGTCCTTCAGGTGAACCATTGTGCTAATTCCTGTCTTTTTTATACCTACTGTGTAAATAATAAATTATGATAGTAAATATTTAATCAAATTATATGTTTTTCACTACATATTAATCTTAATTGCGTATTCAAAATATTATTTTGTGTTTATTATATTTTTTATATAGGCTGACTTCAACACCAGGCTACAGGCAGTCCAAGGAAGCTATGCCATTCTTAGATAGCAAGCTGACCAGGCGTTTATTACGCCTGGTCAGGAATAGCCTGCGCCTGGTGACGGGGACCATCACGGGACACTGCTCGCTAAACAAACACTTCCACACATTAGGCATAACGGACAGTCCTCTGTGTAGGGCGTGCATGGAGGCTGAGGAGACCGTCGCGCACGTGCTCTTGGAATGCACAGGCGTCACCCAAATTAGAACAAAAACCCTCGGGTCACCCAGATCTTACACAGATGTTCTAAACAGACCAGGAGTTTTAATTAACTTCTGGAGGGAGGTGGGGTGGTTGGAATAACCCCCCCAAACGGCCGCCATGGCCCACGTACAATGGTCCACTTGACGGACTAAGTGCGGAAACCAAACCCAATAACATAGAACATTATATAGGCTGTTCAGCGGTTTCACCAGTACCTTTATTTACACCTGCACGGGCATCGCTAGCGGAAAAAACAAAACCAACGCGATATTTTCCATAAATATTTCTTATCGTTTTCGTTTTGTTATTTTCAAAAATACGAAATCTAAATTATTTTATTGTATTCCTCGCAAGTGTGTTGAAAAACGTCGTATGAAACGCGTGTGCATTGGTAATGACCAATTGATAATTACAGACAAAGCAATCTTATTCCGATAAGGTATCGGAGTGTGTCATTACACACTCGGCTACCTTATCGGAATAAGATCGCATTGTGTGTAATCAACACAGCACACTTGTATCATAATGTAATATATTATACATATAAAATATAAATTCTCAAAAACCTATTATTATTTGTTATCTGGTTGAGTTGCATTAGCTGTCTCTTTGACCCTTCTAATTAAGTCAAATATGCATGTGTTAGGAGTTCAAAAACGGTGAAGGAAAACATCGTGAAGAAACCGGGATGCCTGAGAGATAATTCTCGATAGCATGTGAAGCCAAGTCAGACGCCCATGGGCGGCCTTAAAAACTCTAATAGTCCGGGGAATTTACGTCGAATTTTAGGCCAACTTTGCATGAATTAAAGACAGCGATTTTTTTCATTTAACGTGTAGGGTATGGACAAGGAAGTATGTTAAAATGTATACCACGAAAAATTAACCCCCGCATGTACGTTTTTTTTAAGAAAAGATGTTAATTCAATTTTACTTGGTAGAAAAAAATATTAACAGATATGTTTGTATGGAGTATTTGTCAAAGAGATGAGGTATTACCAGTAGGTTAGAAAATTAAACAAAATCGTCCACGGAAATTTCGATTAAAATAAAATATATTTTTTTTTGTTATTGTCCTTCAAGCAAAAATATTAACAGCGTTTTTTTGCATTAAATTACCTAATTAAATATTTTAATACGATATCCAACAACATTAAATGTTAATATTTTTGCTTGAAGCACAATAAAAAAAAAAAAAAAAAATATTTTATTTAATTTACCGTGGACGAAAATGTTTAATTCTGTAAAAATATATTGGTTTTACCAATTCTTTATTTATTGTAACCAAAATTTTCCTGTTAATTATTTTGCCTCAATTTTTATTCACAAAAACGAGTTTTTGTTTTTTTTACCTTGATGCGGTCCTGGAAAATGTTACTTTTCTATTAATAATTGGAGAGCTAAGTTCAAAAACACGATTCAAGAAAAAAATCAGTTTAGATTAGAACAAATTTAGTGCAGGGTTCAAACCTAATTTCCCCGGCCTATGACACCAGGTTAGTCACTAACCACACGAAAAGAAGAAGAATAATTTATATTATATTAATAGTTGTTCAAAGGAACGACTTCTAGATTAGCATCAACATTGAACATCAGACATACAGTATCAGATTGCCTCTCCAGCTCATCACTTATGTCATAATCACAAAAAAATTTACTTACTACATTAACTGAAGACATAAGTATAATAATATAATTATGTCCAAGGTCCAAAAAAGATAATTCGCTCATGTTTAATTTGACGTAAAAAGCGGCGCTTATCAAAGAAGTAGTAGTCGCAAATAAGTAAAAATATTTAAGGAATACGGCTTGGTAGTTCGACTCGGGCTCCCCTAATTCTTTTCGAGGCCAGGAGCCGATGATGACCAACATAAAACGTAAGATTTTTATGTACCGGTAATCGGATGGTGTATTGATGTCACTGCAACAGAAAAAACAACGGGTTGCATTCCGGGAGTGCCGGCAGAAGTGAAAACTTGAACATTAACGCATTTTTGAATATTTTGGTATGGTTAGGGAATAATTTCACACGAATTGCTTTATTTATCGAAATGTTTTTTTATTTTTTATTAATGATTACGTCTGAATGATTTTTCTTGTGTTTGTTATGGAGTTGGATACTTTTATATTTTTTACCTTACCACAGTTAGTATTTGGATTGTTGTTGTTATAATTTTCTTCTTAAAAGGTCAATGAACTTAAGTTATTATATTTTAGTCTAATTTATAATCTAATTTTAATGTCAATTATCATTCAATTTGTATCTTCTCTGTTTACTCGTTTATGATCTAATTTATTAATTTATTTTTCACACTTTTTTTAATCTGTCGTAATTTAGTAATTAATGGTTTTACGAGGTAGGTAACAGGTACCACTGTTTTTTGTGCTAACGGTGTTAACCTATAATTAATTGTTACACCCGCAATTGTATCGTATTATAAATAATACACTGCTAAAATAAAATAAATAAATAAAAGTAGTATAATTTATGTGGTTAAATACAATATTCATTAGTAGTAGTAATATATTTATTTATTTTCAAAATATAGTCTAACAAAAATAAACAATTTATTTAAACACTTTTCATGAAGTATGTTGTGACTGCTTTTTTTTATCCATCAATATGGGTAAAATTTCTTACCTCGCAATCTTTACGTGATGTCAAAGACTATTTATTTTGATATTTACTTTGTCGGTTGCTAGCATGATTGGAGCGGATCTTACGGGACGTGCAGACGCGAGTTTAAAATTTTTTACCCATCCAAAAGAAAGTGCACAACGCCGCTAAAGAAGTTTTCACTTCAAAAATAAGTTTACACTTAGTTTGTTATCTAGTGTATTCGTGATTTTAGGCATTGTAGTCTTGGGCTGAGAAAGGAATGTCCTACGAGTACCGATTATTTTAGTGGATACTAATAAAATCCCACAGGGCACGGAAACGTTTCGGCGGACGCTGCTAGAGGTCAACACTTTCCATACAAACCAAGTGTGTGACCATTTAACACGACGTCACTAATTTCGTTAATAAAAACTGAAGGCTTTGAAAGTAATTCCTGACAGGAGTTGTACGATCAACGCACTTTCGGCGCTACAAACATTATAAGTAGAGTAAAGAGAGAGAGAGAGAGTAGAGTAATGTTCCCCACCTAGAGTGGGGAACATTATAAATAGTGTCCGACCAAAAATGGATTTTCAGCTAAAAACGAAAACGAAAAAGAAGCTTCGGCTCTATTTTTTGGCCGAAAACGAAGCCGATAACGAAAATGATTAGGCATTAAAAAATAATAATATTTTTGCTGTACACTGAAATCTTGTTTGTTTTTCTTTACTCCTAGGAACAGGAAGAGCAAATAAAGACTTTAAAAGAAATAAAAAATATAATTCCATCAGAATCCGCTAATGGAATTATTATTTTTGAAAACATGTCAATGGAAAAACATGAAATTTGGTATCCACAATATTTCAAGTTTTTCATGTAAGTACCTAATACAATATAATTCTTCGAGCTTTTGATTTTCGGCTTGGCCGAAGTTTCGGCTGGTTTATGGCCGAAATCTGAAAATATGGACGAATCGTGATCTTTTGACCGAAAATGGCCCAAAACGGAAACGAAGTTTCGATCGGTCATTGATTATAAATAACCAGGTTATTTTTTTTCTTATGCTTACTGTCCCTAGAGTTTGCCGACGCGACGGTTCCATGCTTTGTGGGATTTTATTAGTAGGTATCAACTAAAATAATTGCTCCTCATAGGACATTCCTTTCTCAGCCCAAGACTACAATGCCTAAAATCATACTACGATCTAACGACTAATCTCAGATCCTAATCATCATGATCTATTACAAATACAATTTTGTCCAGAAGTAAGGCTAGAAAAATAAATGTATATAAAATAAATTAAATGAAAACTTACAGTACAGCATCATTTTCGAAAAGGAATTTACGTAAAGTCATTTTGTTCAATCGAGATTTGCTTCAATATAAATTTGAGAAGTTTTTATAAGTAGTTATTCTAGAATGCTGACTTCATGCTTGGCAATCGTGGCAGAATGGTTGTGCTCATGAATTAGTTTACTCTTTTTGTTGATATTTAAGTTCAATTCAAGGACATATAAACATAAAATTAATGTCTAAAGCTCTGACCACACCATATAAAAACAAAAAGAAAAAATAATAAGAAGTCAAACAAAATTCGATTATAAATGCCTAACAACCTTTAAAATGGGGCATCAATAATACTTAACGTTGCCCCAAAACATCCATGTACCCTAATTGCGTAATACACCATCAATCAGAATCTGAATCGTTTTGAAACAGATTGCTAATCCATTGCTTCAAAAGTTCGAAAAAATAATCTGCTCAACAACGTAAATAACGCAATAAATGTTGTTGAACTGTCAAAATGAAAGAGAGTAGTCGGCATCGTTTATAAAAATATGTTACGTAATTAGATAGCTGTTCTAAAACAGTAAAATTATAGAGGCATACATAGATGTAGTAATTTGCATTTGTGTTCTGATAAATTGTACAAAATGACTTAACCAATGGTAGATTGATCAATAGCCATATTGATTGACAGAAACAGACACAAGATTTTTTTAAAGCAACAAGCGCGGATATGGCTTTGCATAATGAGCCATTTATGGTCCCGGAACTGCTGGGACCCAGGCCTCCTCTTTCTGTGAGATCCCGTAAGGCATAATCCAATACGCAGACCCAGTGTGGATTGGTAGATGTGAATTTTTGGGTCAAAAACAAACTGGTTTCCTCACGATGTTTTCTTTCATCGTTTTGAAAGTTAAATGGCTAAGCTTCAAACAATTACGAATTTCGTGGGCAATAATAATAATCGGTCCCGATGACGGTAACCTCATGAAGGCCGAGAAAGACAAACAAATCAAGTATCTTGACTTGGCTTGCGAGGTTGTCGATATGTGGGATGCGATTATTGTGCCGATAGTCGTATCAGCCAATGGCTTAATTTCCAGGAGCCTAGACCAACACCTAAGGAGGCTCATGTTGGGCAGCTGGATTAAGGGCTTGATTCAGAATGCGGTACTCCTGGACACGGCTCGCATTGTTAGGATGTTCCTTTCTCTCTGGAGCCTTGACTTCCGATACTGGTCGGCTACAATTTTTTGTATATTTTAATGTTTTTGTTTTTTATATTCTCATATTTTAAAAAGTAATTGATAAGTATTTAAATGAAATAAAGGAGATTATTATAACAATTTTTTATATTTTTAAATGTTCTTTTTTATAAAAAATAAAGTTTATAAGTATTTAAATGAAATAAAAGTTCCTTAAAACGAATACAAATAAACTACTCCTAAAACTATTGAGAGATAAAAAGGAAACATAATTTTAATATTTTAACTTGTTGACTTCGGTACTAGATCGCGTCTGTGTCCAGGAGTCCTTAAGCGTATTTAAAAATTTGTTGTATTTATTAGTTATTGTTTTAAAAATAAACCTTTCCCTTTCAAAACTAAACATTCACATTAAACTTGTAGTCTCACCCTTACAATAATTATGAAAATTATGAAAACATACAACGTTTCCCATGAATTAATTCTAACTATTCATTGCATGTTCAAAGTGAAACATTAATAATACACCACCCTTTATGATGTTTGCGTACATGCCTTAATTATCTCATAATATTATGCCCTTTAATATTTGCAAACGTACCTTAATTATTGATACTTACCTAGCTTATTTTATGGAAACTATTTTTCATAATTATAATAACAAAACAAACAACACCTCTTGTTTCCTCCAAGGGTTGGGCAGAGGTGTACCTATACCCTGTACATCTACATTACGCCAGTCATATTTTAGTCCCATGTAATAGGGGGGGGACTAATAATAATAAATAATAATAAAATAACCCCATCGCCGTATCTCTACGTTGACGCCGTGGTGGGGCTTGCGTGCTCCAAACTCTAGGTCTGTGCCGGTAGAGTTTACTTTGCCGAAACAGGTCTAGGATGAGGAGCCAGACCAAGAGAGATACAGAAAACCGCAGGGCAGTATGTGGCGAGCTGCTGGGCAGTAGCGACCCCACGGACCCTATCTCCCGGGAGAAATCTGGTTCCTCATCTCTGGCTTCCCTTTATTGGCCGGCTGGAGTGAACACTGACGAAGAACAGAGCTCCCACCTCATTCTTGCCATAATTGGTCGGCTTGAGTTGAGATTCGCAAGAGCAAACGTGCTCGGAGGAAGGAAGTATTCCAGTAAAGTCAAGTGCTCGTAGGGATCTTGACCATCTTCCGGACTCTAGGATTGTTCTGAAAGCCGTGGAATACCACTCCTCCTCAAGCACCTCAGGACATGTTGCCCCCTTGTCGCTACGTTACTTTGTGCTAGCGACAGTTTTCGGGGGCCCATTATTGAGTGTGCAAGTCACCCCCTGCTATTTTGTCCGTTTATACCATAACATTGATCAGTCAGGGGACATAGGCCTTCCATAGTTCCAGGTAACCAATACACTATAGCCACCCAAACCCATAACCCAATATTTATTGTTTCCATTTTCTGCAATAGTCCTGCACCAATCGGAGGTTTTCCTTGAGTGCACTTGCTTAGTGCATACAGGGATAATCGTCGGTTGGGTTATGTAAACAGAAAATAATAATAATAATAAGGCTCTCGTTGGGCAGCTGGATCAAGGGCTTGATTCAGAAAGCGGTACTCCTGGACACGGCTCGCATTGTCAGGAGGTTCCTCTATCTGGAGCCCTGACCGCCGTAAATTGGACCCTGTTCCCGAGTGGGCTTTTTTTATTTTTTTAAATGTGTTTTTTAATGACTTTAATAAAAATATTTAAAAATGTACTTAATAAGTTTATACAAATAAATAAACGACAATAATAATAATAAGAGGCACAGAGCTCCCACCTCATTCTTGCTTTTATTGGTCGGATTGAGTGAAGACTCGCAAGAGCAAACGTGCTCGGAGGAAGGAACTGTTCCAGTAAGATGCTGGTAGGGATCTTGACCTTTTTGAGGTTGTCGATATGTGGAATGTGGACTCAGCAATCATTGTGCCGATAGCCACTGACCTAATTACCAAGAGCCTTGACGGACACCTAAGGAGGCTCTCGTTGGACAGGTGGATTATAAGGGCTTGATTAAAAAAGCGGTACTCCTGGACACGGCTCGCATTGTTAGGAGGTTCCTCTCTCTGGAGCCCTGACCGGTAGCTTGGAACCTGTTTCCGATAGCGGTGGGCTACTATTTTTTAATTCTAATATTATAAAATGTAAATTACGTTTATAAATGAAATAAAGGAAATAATAATAATGCTCCGACAAGGTGAATTGATGACCTGGGGAAGGCCACAGGAATCCGCTGGATGTGAGAAGTGTGTGGATGTGTTGGGGAAGGCCTATCTCCAGCAGTGGACGTCATAACTCTCCTCCGTCATGTTCCCACTGCTGGGACATAGGCCTCCTCTCTGTGAGAGGGAGTGTGGGGGTGGCTGTAATCTGCGGGTTGGTAGACGTCACATGCCTTCGAATGTTTGGTTCTAAGACATGCCGGTTTCCTCACGATGTTTTACTTTATCGTTTTGAGAGCAGTGGTGATGAAATTATTTACACAAAGTAAAGCGCCTGCCTGGGTTTGAATCCAAAACCTACAACTTGTAAGTCAGGGTCGATACCACTGGGCCACCACTACAGTAGTGGTGGCCCAGTGGTTTCGACCCTGACTAACTCTACTCTCCTTCATAGTAGAGACATATTCGCTGAATTAAATTCGCACCGCACCGCATCAAATCTGCATCAAACCACAGATTTTTTTACCGCGGGAATTTTAAATCACTAGTGAGTGTTGATCTATCATACCATGAGTTACAGAATGACGATAAAAAATCCGCGCGTTTTTTTATCGCAGTGCGTGCTTACCCTACCCATAGGTATATTTTTCGCGGTTTATGTTTGGCATAGGTATCTTTACCCCGACTTTGATAATAAGGGGGGTTATAGAGTGGGTTGGTCTGCAGGGATACAGCTTCGCTTATCATGGTATGTCTGTCGAAAAGCTATCAATTTTAAACCCTCTTTAAATGTAGTATGACATAGATGGCAAACAAATACCAATGATAACTTTGATGAGTCAGATATTTATATCAAGCCGAGGAAAGGGTTAAGGGGTAAACAACACTGAAAATAAAAATATGCGAAATAAACCCAAGGATCAAAAAAGCTAGAATCAATCTGCCTAGCCTTTTCCCAACTATGTTGGGGTCGGCTTCCAGCCTAACCGGATGCAGCTGAATACCAGTATTTTACATGTAGCGACTGCCTATCTGACCTCCACAACCCAGTAACTGGGAAATACGATACCCCTTGGTAAGACTGGTTGTCAGATTTTCGGGCTTCTGACGACCCGTAACGACTGTCAAAGATCCATGAAGGACAACCGGGACCCACGGTTTAACGTGCCTTTCGAGGCATGGAGGAGTCTCGGTATGTTAAGATGGTCACCCATCCATGGAACAACTCCGGCAAGCGTAGCTTAACCTGATGGCTCTACCCGTGCGGCTTTTATCACTTAGCCACGAGCTCCTCAAATAACTAGACTGACAGTGTATTTTAACATCCCTGAACACTAAACACACAGACGAAGTCGCGAGGACAGCGAATTAAAACTAAAATATTCACTTCTAAAATACACCAACCCTAGTCCTATAATAAGAAAAGTTCTGCAAATTTCCTGGCTTTCATTCCCAGAGAGACCTAGGCATTGCGTGCATGGTCGCCCTGATTAGATTCTAGGTCAGGGCTGCAGAACATAGGTTAAACGGTTGAACAAGCTGGACAGATGAAGCGGCAAATTAATGTCATTTCCACAATCAGGCATGCAGATGATTATCCCATTACACTCGTGGTTGGCCGCTGTTGGAATATTTGCATTTAAATGAGAACAGCAAGGCCTTCTTGTCTTGCTTTGGCAGGGCTTCATCTTCATTTCCTAGCAAGGGCGTCGCCAGCCTATGGCCCAGGAGGGGGGGGGGGGACAAGTTGATATACCTAATAATATGAAGAATGGGAAAAGTATGATTTGTAGGTACTGTACCTACAAATCATACTACTACAAGAGTCAACAGTACATGAATCTTTACACTTGTAGTGCGAGTCTTCCTCTTCGGCCCACAATGGGGCCAAACTCGACGCTGGTGGACATTTGATGTTTAACTCGGTAGGAACAGAAAAATTATAATTTCAATTTTCAACGTATGGATTGGAAACAGACCTTTCGGTTGTTTTTCCCAAAACTATTTAGAATACAAAGATTACGTCCCCGGACTCCGGATTAGACCCCGTTTAGGGGATAATTATGGAACTGTAAAAACCAAATAAAAGTCGTCCAAATAAACAAAATTGGCTTTGCAGATATTGTAGATTCTTTACTAAAAATGGTTTAGAAACTCTACGGGGGCGGGGGCAGCTGCCCCCCCCTGCCCCCCCTTGGTGACGCCCATGTTTCCTAGCCCTTATCCCTATTTATTTGGGGTGTGAGCATCATATCTTTTTCTTCTATGCTTCTCTATAAGGCCATTCTCAGATCCTTCTCTATTGACAGCCTTCTTTATTTAGCACCGACTATTAGCACACAACACTATAATACTGCACAATTATACTACAAGTAACAAAGAAATAAAAAAGAAAACAAATAAAAAGTGTGAAGTAGGAAATTAACAGGAACGTCTGCCTCGCGGCTGCGCTAAATAGGCCCAGTTCAGCAAAAATGCTAGACTGGTGCCGGACGCTGGTTTTCAATCGCGTTAGCACATACATTTCTAGAGCGGTTCTCGCACGACGCAACTTGTTGAAAACTAGTTGTCAACGACGATGCAATCTGTCACGCGCGACTGAAAGTGCCAGTCGCTCGGTCGTTGCCAACGCAATATTCCATAAGATTGGCACGTTATCTCGAAATTGATTCAACTTCAGTTGCGCCATGTGAGAGTACCAGTTGCATCGCAGATGAAGCACGCCCGTTGTCAACCAGTTTAGGTTCAGTTGCCGTCACTCCGTGTGACAGGGGGCTAAAGGTCATCGCCCATTATAACAGCACCGCTCCAACACAGTAACGCCCCGGCACCGCCTAGAAATATCTAGTCGTCAACGACTAGATATTTCTGCTATAATGAGCGATTACTTTTAGTCGTCATCTTCTTCTTTTTTCTCCTTCGTATTTTACAAATTTTTAGCACGGCTTAGCTTATCCGGGTTAAAATATTAGCCGGTCAGGAAGGTGGAAGTAGAGCTGACTATCCAGCGACTGACTGTTAAAACACTTGCACCATAAATAAATAAATAACTAAATGCATTTAAACGTACATTAACAAAAAGTCTATCGATTTGACAAAAAAATTAAAACACTATTTTATTAATTAAAGATAGAATCACAATATTAAATTAACTATAATGTTGTTTGTATATTATAATCTCACAAAATATGTTTCTATCGTATCAAATTATAGTCGTTTTTTCAACACACTATCAAACTAGCATATATCCTGTATATTTTTCTGATTTTGTTTACTGCAGTGGATCATATTATAGTTTTAGGAATTATAAAACTTGTGTTTAGCTCCTTTATGTGTTAGTCCCCTCATCGAGTTATAGTGCAAGTGGGCTTAAGGAAGGTAAAACTGTTCGTGGAGGATTTAATTTGAGAGTTTGAAGAAAGATTATATTTGGTGACGAATTCTGGGTTCTTAAAAGTTGTATTTTCTCGAATCCCATGTATTTTCGCCTAGGCTTTATGGGATGCTTAATTATTGCAAATGCACTTTCACGTCATGAAGGAATACGTCAAATTAAAAGTCGCCCTGTATACCTTTCTAGCCTTTGCCTTTAGTTTCGATTGTTCAAACTAGATGGCGCTGGTGTCGTCGTCTTCGTTGAAATAGAATACGCCGAGACAAAGTTTAAGCTCACAGTTTCTTAAAGTTCATGAAAATATTATTATGAACTTGAATAATGAGAGAATAGAAGTGAACAGAAAGAGTACAGTGGAATATAATGAGTCCAACAATGTAAGTAAACGTTTGGAATAAATTCTAACAGTATTTTACTGAACTTACTGGTTTCTTGGAAAAACCTTTTACAGCATTCAGACATTTTAAGTCTGTTTGGTTCCTTTTTAAGCCACGTCACTCGAGGTAAAAGGGCTTAAGATCGACAGCGCTCCACCAATTCCCTCGGTGTTGCTAGTGTTCAAAGAAGGCGCTACCATCTTCTTTACCTACATGTTGTAAGGTTATCTCTTGTTGACGTATTAAAACTGTGATTTTTTTTATTTGTATTAGGGACTAGTCATAACAAGCACCCGAGGCGCGCGCCTTGTGCGCTGCGTTTTGTCTACACAATCAAATTGTATGAATTTCTATGTGACAGATTATAACAAGCGCTGCTGTCAAAGGTAGTGCGCCCTCGACGCCAGTTCCTCTTTTATTATTTTTCCTTGTCATTTTCTCTGTATCAGTAATAAACTTATGAACTATGCGGCACCCGGTTCCGAATCACTGGAACCACAGCTGGTAATGTGAATCATCGCAAGATCCAAGACTCAGCCCACTATCGACCTCTGGTCTCCGGAGGGGAGTGATGTAGCGGTTACACCGCGATATACGAACTACGCAGTAAAGACATGACGTCACACAATTTCTGCATCGCGCAGTTAGAGTTTACCGAGCGAAAAACATAGATAAGACTATCCGAAATCAACTTACGGGCAGTTGCCCGCCAGACATAAAACCCGTCTGGTCGGAGGATCCTCCCTTTTCAATAGAGGATGACAGAACTTTACACCCTGTTCCTCATGCCACTAAACTAACTGGACTATCATGGCTGCATGGAATTAGTATGAACTTTCCTATAATATTAAATAAGTATTCTCTATTTTCACCAAAGTATAATAGAACTCGTTCTCCTAGGAACTAACCGTAATATAACAGGAGGCACTAATTGTTCGCCATGCTTCGGATGCTCGGAGTCTGTCCACGCCATCTACATGACTCTTAGTCACTTGCATTCGATCACACACATTCGGTCTCATTCACTCGCGCCTCCGTCAAAATTTGTACTGTATCCCTTCTCTTGCGAACCGCCGACTGCCATGGCGCCATGGCAAATTGTTGTTAAAACGAATCTTACTACTACTCTACAATATACAACTGTTAACTAACCAAGTCGCCTCACTTCTGGAAGAACAAACCTGATCCTGCACAGAGTCGAACCGTCGCGCGTCGGCGTCGCCCGACTCCTGTCTCCAGTCCCTCGCACACTCTCTGCGCTCAACGCTCTCTTGGACGCTAAGCCTGACTGTAATGTGTTCACGGACGAACGGAAGAACATCTTGTCAGTATGTCTGGTGTATTGTGAGATGAGCGTACCTATGCCTGTCGAGTAGTTGTATAATTTTGTTATTGTACATAAATAATGTGTTCGTGTCTTTAACTAATGTAATTGGCTTTGGCAATTTTTAACCCCCGACGGAAAACGAAGGGGTGTTATAAGTTTAACGTGTGTATCTGTATGTCTGTGTATCTGTGTATCTGTGTATCTGTCTGTGGCATTGTAGCTCCCAAACGCTAGAACCGATTTAGATTTTTTTTGTTTTGTTTGAAAGGTAACTTGATCGGGAGTGTTCTTAGCTATGATTCAAAAAAATCTAGTCAGCCGTTTGAAGAATATCAGGTCTTTTCTAATTGATAAATGGATTTGAGCATCTTCCACAGGTCTGATTGAGTCTAAATTTGGTAATTTGTTACTTCAATGGTATTAGAATAACATAGTAACCTTGAACTGATGCTGCAGCATTACCTGGTATTTGCAGGATACCCAACTCCTCACCAACTTACAGCAGTGGTATTGTGTTTGGGCTCATTGGAATGGTCTCAATGAATAGGTTATAGATATATATTTATCGGGGTCTGATAATGGAGAAGCAAAAAAAACAGAGTAAATTAGTAACTAACTTTACTGTGGGAAAAAAACGTATAGCGATATAAACGAGGCACGGGTCGATCGTAGCGTAGGATGTACTAGTAATACGTATATAAAGTTTAAAAAGCAGGAAATAAAAGTTAAATTATAAATTTAAAAAACCCCCGACACAAACAAAATCCTTTAAAAAGTTTTAAAATAAAAGCCCTGGCCCTTTAAGTTTAATATAATTTGTAGATAATATTTTGACATCGCGTCGGGGGACGGCGAATGAAAAATTGAAAATATATTTTCTACAATAGCATGCCGTCCCCCGACGCGATGTCAAAATATTATCTACAAATTATATTAAACTTAAAGGGCCAGGGCTTTTATTTTAAAACTTTTTAAAGGATTTTGTTTGTGTCGGGGGTTTTTTAAATTTTTAATTTAACTTTTATATGTTAAATAAATGAATGTTCTGCAGCTAGCTTTTAGTTATCCTAACTATTCCCGCGAATTCGCTCATGTGACTGTCTTTTATTTGGCAATTACAAGTCATTGGAAATGTGATAGGGTTCATTAGAAAACCAACGTCAGACAACATTTGTCTGGCATTAATGCTGAAATGAACCTTTTTGGCGCAGCCGTGAGGCACACACTTATTGTCCTAAGATTATTTTTACTTTTTTTATTTGTTGTCTTTTGTGTTTCACGAACTGTGTCCAAATAAATGTTTTTCTTTCTTTCTTTCTGAAATCACAATATGTAAAAAAAAACTCTGTCCGATCCGAAAGAGGCACAGGTACTTCAACAACATTACCTACCAAAAAGAAATAAAAAATCTTACTATTGAAAACGAAAAAGTTATAGATAATTAAAATCCACATTTTTATTTATTTGTTCATGTCATAAGTTATGACTTGTAGACACCCGCTAAATGACGGCTACCCGCGCCCCATGTAATAACCCGGTAACATTCCCCATCGAGATGTTCACAAAAAAAAAATTTGGTCTATAGTTATATAGTTGATTAAAAAATAATGGACACGTATTGCACGACTCTTAATGCGAAGCATTAGAGTGTGCTCTACGATCGAAAAAATTGTTTTGCCCCATTTCTGTAACTGTTTTTATTGTTACACTCCTGCTAGTACACAGAATCTACTTAATTTATATACCATTGTATAGATGATTAAATGGAGATTAATACTGTACTTTTTAACAATTGATTTAATGCAGCAGAAATGGAAAAAGCATCAAAATAGTTGAAAAAAAATTCCTGTCCGTCAATATAAGAACCCTGAAAACATTGTAGCTTGCGATAAAATCAATTAATTGAGTCATTTTTTTTTATATACATTTGTTTCAGCCGTAGAAGGAACCCTATTGAAAATGGCTCTTTTATTCAAAGTAGTTTAATTATAATTAATAAAATACTAACTAAAATATAATATCTTTATCTAAATATTTCCAACCTTTGACTTAAGAGGCCGACGTACTACGGCACGAAATGCAAACTCGAGACGTGAGCAAAATGCGTTTGGAATATTGCTATCTCTGTTCGACAAAAGAAGGCGGGGGGGGCCACAGATTACGGGCGCGCTTCGCAGTGTGTGTGAGCGGATAATACTAGATGTAGGTACTGCCATTCATTCATATCGAGTCGACAGCATAAATATTTATTATGAGTAATAATTAGGTATGTTCATTATTTGCTTTATTTTTGTTGACTAATTTGGGGAATCGCTAGTGAATGTACAGACTAGTAATGCGTTTTTTGGAAATTTCTTTACCATGCCGATGTCTCAATATTTTAGGATATCTCGACTAATCTCAAGATAGAAGGCCTTGTAGAGAAAACCTAGCTAGTAGATACATCATAAAAATAAGGTAGGTAGTTCGCGTCAAATAACTTTGCCGCTCTGAAGTAGACTCTATATGACTGCGGAGTAGTCAATCTGTCTTATAAAACAGTAGCGCGCATGCCAGTAGGTACGCATGCGCAACCTAACTTCAGAGCGGCAAAGTTATTTGACGCGAAGTGTACCTATACGAGTACTTACATCGATACCAAGCATGGACTTGTGGGTAAATCGGCGGACCGACGGACGACGCTAGAGTAGTCATACGCACGTCGCGTAAATATAAATTATTGGGATACCTATCTATTATTATTGTCATTATTTATTTTAAGTCTGTTTGTGTTTATTTATTTCCTTTAGAGTGGTCTCCACTTCTTATTGGTGGTCTCGCACTGGATTTTAAACTCTCGGTGTTGATCCGAGCGTTGAGAATCCAACGCGCTGGGACACTCTCGTCCTAGCGCGTTGAAAAAACACGCGTTGAAAATCCAGTGTGCGAAAAACAAAACCCGCGGAAAATAACAGCCCGTGCGGTGCGAACCTGGGCGAACTCGACATTATTTTGCGACGGCACAAGCAGCTCTGCATAATTTTTTACCGACATGTGCGTAAGTGCAAGCGACACGTGGTGGCGGTATATTTTCATTATCCGAACATACTAATGTCGCACCGCTGCTGCACCGACAAATAAAAATCTGCGTTCGCAGTTCATTTGCCAAACATCTAAACAAACACGAGTTTTTGGAAAAATGACTGTAATGGACTACACGTCATAAGGTTCAGTTTGCGCTACAACTTCATATTTTTTTTATGACTTTTTCAACATTACTAGTCAGTCTAAAATCAACTTTATTTACACTTGCATAAAGTTCATATTTGTCTAAGTGGAAAACTTGTGTTTGTTTACATGTTTGGCAAATACATTGCGAACTCAATTTAGAGCGAGCAGTGTTCTCAATAGTGTCCTTGAGACAATAATTACGCCCGCTCGGTCACATAAGTAAAGAAAAGGAACAGTGACATGACAAAACTTCGTACAACCGCGTTATGATAGGTAGGTACAATACTACAACTTGGTGGTGGCTATGGCTTCGTCGCGTACGAAGAGCAACGAGCTTATAGCGTCTCGGCCAATACTCACCACGCTACGGCTCATATTACATTGGCGCAAAACGGAATGGAAGCGAGTTTTTGGCACGAAATTAGGTCAAAGCATAATGAACTTTATGTCAATTGTGTAACTTACAAACTACAAAATACTCGCTGAGGCCATAGCTGAGGCTCTTTAGACACATAAGTAGGTACCTATCGAATAATATTAGTAACTAGCTGCCCGCCCTGGCTTCGCACGGGTATGCACTCATCTACGGTTCACCTACCTACCCTAACTACACCTACCTACATACATACCTGCCTACCTACCTACCTATCCTACCTACCTTCCTACTTACCTACCTACCTACTTACCTACCTACCTACTTACCTACATACATACATACCTACCTACCTTACCTACATACCCACTTTACCAAGATACATACCTACCTACTTGCATACCTACCTACCTACCTACCCTACCTTCACCAACCTATCCTAAGAATCATCTCCTTACTATAGCAAACACAACAAAAAAGAATTAGCGAAATTGGTCCAGCCGTTCACGCGTGATACTGAGACCAAAGAAATAGGGATTCTTTTTTATATAACATAATATATAGATCAAACAAAGACTTTTTCGTTTTTGGGTGGTAGGCTCGTTGGAAACAGACAAAAATTAAAAATAAAACTTTTTCCCCTAGAGGATGATATGCTATTTTATCTCCGCTCTGGTACGCTACAATGACGGATTTTTTGAGTTTTTATAAGTTTTTATTTCTTCCTTTTTAGTGGGTCGGTTTGTAATTTGTCTAAGTTACAATGGCCTAATGTCAACTGCTCATCACCTTTTACAAAATATTGCTTTGCCCGATGCAGGGACGTTCATTGTTGAGGAGTTCTCCTGGTACTTCACCACTAGCTCCACTTCACCCTATGTATTGTGACGGGCATAAATTGCTTGGCAAAGTAATCTTCTCTAATCGCAACCCGTGAAATACGTATTATTGATAAGTTCCGGTGGCAATCTGTGGTCTTCATCATCACTTCCACTTCACTAAATGGTGCTTTCCAAGATCAAATTCAAGAGTAACTATAAAAAATACCTAAATCGCTATAGGTGCGCCTGTAATATTTCAAGAGTTCCCTCGACTTCTCCAGGAGTCCATCATCCAATCCTGACTTGATGACAATGGGACCACCTGTGAAGTATACCCTTTCTGACAAAAAAATTTTTTTTTAAGTTGGTCCAGCCGTCTGCGAGTATTCCGGGAACAAACATTAAAAAAAAAATCGGACGAACTGAGAACCTCTTCCTTTTTTGAAGTCGGTTAAAAATAGGTCAAGTCAAGAGGAGTGTCAGAAATATTACATACAATACAATTTAGCAAACAAATAAGTACGCGCGTACAGGTACAGCACACTGTAAAGTACCTAATCGTCTAAAGTTGACAAAAAATACTATGAACGAACTCGAACCAAGCACGTTGCGTTAGTGTGCCTTGTGCCTGTCGGAGCGATAAACACCTACAGGGAGCACACACACATTGACAATTATTGCTTGACGCGATAGCACTACTAGCTATCTGAAATTATGAGAAATTTGGATGTGTTCCGTAATACCAAAAATGATGAATGAAAACTTAATGTTTTTCCAATTTTTTTTCTATAATTTGTAACTTGATAATATAAGCTATGCTTGTGATGAAACAATATTACAAATATTGTTGTTTATAATAAAGAAAAAACAATATGAAAACAAGTCATTTACGCTGTAAAAATGTACGAAATGCAATTCGCTTAAACTTCATGTAGAGGTAGGTTTTTGAAAAAAAAAAGAATTGGAAGCCTAGATAATTATTGTCTCAATCCGAATATCAAATTTATTTGGTGGAAATATGCTCGAATTGGAAATGATTTAGGTATTACGTTTGTATGGACAATTCAACGGTCGCCGCGTTCTTAAGTTGCCTAGCAACCGCCAAGTAAATATCTTTGTCAGTCTTTGACATTACGACTTCATGAAAAGTTATAAATTGTTCATTTTTGTTAGAAACTATGTTTTGAAATTCTTTTTCGTTTATGAATGAGTGTTATGTATGAGGCGTGCACTTTTGGATTTTCCAAACTATTTTTTTTCTTTTTTTACGTAATCAAAAGATTACGGCAATACATTGAGTAGGCAATACGTTAAAATGTGGCATGACGTCACTTCCCGATAGATTTTATACTGACTTGTGACGTAGCGAGCTCCCACTAACTTTAATGCGGTTTATCTAAACCATTTTTGGGTCCAGGAGGGTAATGTTTTTTATTAATTATATGTTAAAGCAAAACATAATGTGTCTAATATTTTTTTATTATCTGACTGACGGACTAAATAGTTTTTTTTACGCCAGTCAACATCTGAAGAAACTGAAGAAAAATGTGGATGAGTGACTGATGATCTTTTCTTTTTTATCCGCACAGGCCGATCGATCAGTTTAAGTTACGCTAGCTGTAGCGTAACTTAACCTCTTCGATCGACCTGTGCGGCTGTCACAAGCCCCTCTATTTCCAACCATATTTATTTAATTTTTCACATTATACACGCTTAGGAAGTTCCGTAATTATTACATTAAAAAACAAATTGAAAATATGCAATGCTTTATGGGCACTTTGTTTTTTTTCATCGAATTATGAATTCGATGATAATATTATTTCAATTATTTCATTTTAATTATTATTTAAATTCGATCAAATTCATCATGAATTTCAAAATCGAGTCAGAAATGCAATTTGGACAGCATTACTTTAGCTGTCAAAAGTTAAATAAATTGTTGAAAAATTATAGTTTTACTTATTACTCACCTGTCAAAGTGACCAAAATCAATACACCAAGGTCTTATTTTGGGAATTCCTCGTTCTTCCTAATTTCACGCTCTTACTTTCATTGCCAATGCCTACGCAGTTTCTTAGTAGGGTAATAAACAATGTTCTGCCCACGCTGTCGGTTCACAGCTGACCTATTCTCAGTGATGAGGGCGGGCGAGAAGAATTACTTCTTTATTTATTTACTTGTATCCACTAAAATTGCAATAATTATGATTTGTGGGTTACTAGCTGCGTCCCGCGGTTTCACCTGCATGAATCTCGATTCCGTAGAAATATCGGGATAAAAAGTGTAGCGGTTAAACCGCCTCATACGAGCTACGCAGCAAAGACATGACGTCACACAATTCCTGCATCGCGCAGTTAGAGTTTACCGAGCGAAAAACATAGATAAGACTATCCGAAATTAACTTACGGGCAGTTGCCCGCCAGACATAATACCCGTCTGGTTGGAGGATCCTCCCTTTTCTATGGTGGATGAGTGAACATTCCACCCTGTTCCTCATACCTCTTAAAAAGTATTCTATGTCCTAACCCAGTTCATAAGTCTACCAATGTGCCATATTTCATCCAAATTCGTTCAGCTGTTTTAGCGTGAAAACAAACAAACTCACTTTCGCATTTATAATATAAAAGTTAGGATTAGGACTTTACCACCTTCGAAAAAAAAGAACGGTTAACGTATCTGGGAATTTATCTCATAAATAACTGTACCATTTTTAATTTCTACCAGATATAACTTATATATAAATTGTATTCGGAGGATTGTCCGGGTCTTTAACGGGAGGAAAGTTACGTTTTTACGTTCGACTTTCGCGTCAACCTCTGCAAGGCCAGCTTGGTCTACTGACAGGGAGTTGGGTGAGCATTCAGCTTCTAGACAGTCGGCTATCCATAAAACAAATGGTGATTTAATAAAACACGTTTATTAAAAGATCAATAATTAATTTAAGTATCTTTAAAATGGTGAAGGTTTCAGAAAAATAAGTTTGATAGATTTTGCGTGATTCTCAGTTTTTTATCCGCATTAGACTTAAGTTTACAAATTAAATTTCAGTATGTAATACAAACATAATCTCAAATATTCCTATATTAAGTTATTAAGAATATGCTCAAAAACTTTTTTTTTTATTCAAATAATTAACACTACTCCTTTAGAGGTGATCTTCAGAATAAAATCATTAAAAGTCGGTTATCATCGCCAAAGGTCTCAACGGTTTTCGGAAAATACCTACCTACTTCCAAAAAATGTTTTCCAAAACGCAAGGAATTCACATTACTTACAAAGTTTTTGCAACGGCACCTGTTGCTCTAACCCGGGTGAATACAGAGGAGACGTAGAATTTGTAAGCAGTGTAAATATCGACACGTTTTTACATTGCTGCAGAACGACTGCTTGCTTTCAAATTAAAAACGACTTTAACTCAAAGCATTACAGGCACTTTTGAATTGTCAAAGAGTTGGTCAGTTAGTCAGAAAATTGAAGCTAGTTGCCCTTTCCAAAACATAGACTATCTCTATGGAGAAAAACGGGCAAGAAACTTCAAGGGCACTAATTTAAATCAAGATAGTACATTATGACGCATAATAAATTTTGTTTTCTTGCCACTTAGAGAAGATAGGTCGCGCCGGGTATCGAACCCGACGCTCTGGTAGAACTAAATTAAAAATAAAAACACTCCATTGCGTAGATTTTAAATAACATAATATATTGATTATTAAAATAAAACGAAATACAATTGGGTATATAAAAAAATGTTTGCGTCCGGAATGGTCTGCCAATCTGACCTCCACGACCACAACCCAGTTACTGGGTAACACGATACCCCTTGGAAAGACTGGCTGTCAGACTTTCGGGCTTCTGACGACCCGTAAGAACTGTCAAAGATCTACAGAAATGACAGAATGCCGGGACCAACGCCTTACAGTACTACACATAGATGTAGCATAGATTTGAAAATTTTCATTCCTTCACTTCAATTTCGAACGAACGAACGGCTATAACTTTACAAGTTATTGCGTTTTCGAAAGATCATTTTCAATTAAAGCAGTAATTAAGATTGGTGATTTTAAGGCGCACTCAGTTCGGATGGTGATCGGTGTTACGAATTTTGCCGATGCTACTACATCTTAGTTGTGTTGTACTGTAAGTGCTTTCCGAGGCACGGAGGGGACCAACCGCGGAAAGGGTAGCTTAACTGGGGGGCCTACCACAACCACTAAAAGCAGTATTATTTTCAGTGGGGGAAAGAGATGGTGCTTTACGTCCTGTAGAGCTTCATCTCTTTCCCACACTACAACAATATTAAAATAATACTGCTTTTAGAGGTGGTGGTAGGCCCCCTGATCGACGAACCCTTGCGGCTGTTATTACTTAACCAGAAGCCCCTAAACAAGATTGAATAAGGAAGTCGAAATCCCGGCCACACCTCCAGAAACACGTATATTTCAATTGAGTACAAAGCAAGAATTACAGTTCCGGGAAGGACTTGAAATGTCTGGAGACCTGTGGGAAAATTAATCATAAGAATAATGTTGGAAGAGGAAAATAATACTACTTCCGTCAGACCTGAATAAGAGTAACAGAACAACTACAAATATTCTGTACTATTGTTGTTTGAGTAGGTATAAACAACAGCCAGACTAAAATGTCAACATTAACCAAACAAGACAGTTTAATGCCCCCAACTTTGTAACTAATACTGCGAGCCACAATCTCCCCTGGGACCTTTATTACGCATATTAACGTTGCCGAGTAAGCGATATTACGCTAATAAAACCCCTGTATATTTGTCCAAGACGCGAACAATGTAATTCGCCTGTTGCGTTCACGGGAGACGAGAAATCAATGTCACAACACACACATACCCAACTGTTGCACGGAACCCTATAAATACAGGGGACGATACAAAAACATGGATAGGGCACGCACACAAGGGAAAACACGAGGAAATCTAACGCACACATACGTTTTCAGGGTCTGGTTCACACACACATAGTAACGAAATACAGGGGAAGCTGCAGCTAGGTCGCGAATGACGTCAGCGCCCGCAAGGTCAATATCACTATTCTGTGCTCTTCTAACGCGTTGGAAGTTGTGTCTCTTGTTTCTCTCGCACAGTGGGCTCGTCATCCCGTCTGGGCCACGGGCTGCACGCGCTCAGAGGTCGCTTGTGTGCGAAAAGCCTTTAGTTAGAGAGGCACCCCTTTATACTATAACGCTTCTGAAAAGGAGTAGTAATTTACCTGCCATCTGCGACTTCCTACCAGTTTTGCGTTAGTTTCAAACGTGTTTTAGAGTTCATTTTCGATACCTTGTTTGATATAATGGTCCATTATGTTCGTGCCTCTGTATTGTTTTGAGAAATTGGTACACGGGCCACGTAACCGTAGTACCTACTCAAGTTTGATTGGCGTTCTGGGTAATGGTGTTATCGATTTATGAGACCTGCAAATATTGTTTTAACGAACGTTCTGCAGTATCTTAGGGCTTCGTTTTTGCACTTGGAAGATAAAATATAAAATAAGTGATATTTTGAAGTACCACTTGACTAAACTATCAATTTTACTGAACGGTAATGAAATAAATAAGTACAACAATAGAGAAAATACAAATACAAGTGTCGTTCAACATCAACTTCAGAGTTTTATTATTTTTCTGCAATTTGAATTTGAATGCATTCTTGTTACAACAGTTTATTTAGTAAAATTTCAGAACCGAAAGAAATTCGAAAATCAATAGTGCCAGCATTATTAAGGTACATTCAAAATAAAATAGGTACATTTATTTCACAAAGAAGAACTGGTTGTACTCATCTTCCATAGAAAAGGGAGGATCCTCCTACCATACTAGGGTGCTATGGTACTAGGTTCAGGGTGTTGAGTCTGGTGGACAACAGCCCGACGATTGATATCGGGACGTTGTATATACTCGTCGCACGGTAAACCTTGCTTGAGCGATGCAGGATTTTGCCTGACGTCAGTGTGATGCGTAGTTCACATGTGGCGTTACAGATGCCGCCACAGCATCGTATCGATTTACAAAGCATTGCAGTCTGCCTGTACAGTCGTGTACAATAATTTAAATATGAATAGTCCTAACGACACTGATTTAAATATCCACATAAATGCTGGGGCATGTAATTTGCAAAGGATTCCGGGTTGTATTAAAGGACTTGACAGGATCGGATTGCATTAGGATAGGGCTGTCAAACTGTTCTTGTATCTATTAACGACTTTAATTGTTGTTTTGTTTCTTAGTGGCCTTTTACGACCCATAAGGGTAGGTGGCCAAGTTGCCTTACTTGACTTAAACCATTCGTGAATTTCCACGACTTCAATGAATGGATGTTTCTCTAGGCTCACTAGCATTTGTCTACTATGTAAGATGATGTTTGCGATGAAACAGTCTACCCTGGCGATTACACCATGCAAAAAAAAAAAATGTTATATGTTACGTCTGCGTTCGTTTAACATAGAACAAGTTTGAAAGACTATTATGTATACAAAACTTGTCAAGAATGTAAAAAAGGTGAACAAAATAGATAACCATACAGCTCTAACAACGTCTATACATTATACAATCATGAGTTCATGACAATGAAAATGTTCTTGAGAAGTCTTGTCGAAAATAAATATCACAGCTTGTTTTTGAGTTAGTGTAAATGGGTGGGATAAAAGTACTGCACACGTGCCGAGACATAATATTATTTAATTTTTAATTACGTATAATTACTTTAGAAAACAAAATAACATCAACAAATTTGATGGAATACCGCCTTATACTGACGGAATCTATTACTAAAATAAAATCTATCTATTTAGAATTAAATATAAAATATTTTAACAATAAAATATAGTATATTGTATTGTTAAAATATAATACATTTTATCGTATTAGTAATAGATTATGTCCGAAATACGTTACTAAGTTGACTAATCGGGACGTCAGCACCGTCTAGCAGCGCTCGACAGAGTCTACAACATAACGCTCGGACCGGCCGGAGCTAAGCAGAGTTCATCGGTTGCGGTCAAGCAGTGAACACATTTAGAAACTGTCGCGTATTCCGAATAGTTGTGGCGTGTACCTACAGTGTGTGAATTGCTAGTATGATTAATGTTATAGTGAAATTATAACTTGATCTGAACTGCAAACGGTTTTTCTATTTCGCAATAACCAACACTACCCATAGTACGCCCACACACAGAGAGGAGGCCTGTGTCCCAGCAGTGGGAATATTAATAGGCTGATTATGTATGATATTATGTATAATAAGAATCCATACCTGTTAACTTTTAATGTACATTACAATATATATGCTGTTATTGGCGTAACTATTTTAAATGAATAAAGCTGAACAGTTTGTTCGTGTGTCTGAACACGCAAATCTTTGGAACTCTATTTCTTCATAACATTCTTGTCAGAGCGGTCATGGTCTTCATATAGTTTCTTGTCCTGGGACTGATGTGATTTGCCTCCCAATTTCTCGCCATCTACTCCGATTTTTGGTACGAGTATTTTTAGTGCACTCATACACGGGTTCGCCCACTGCGGATTTATTTTGTTCAATCCATCTCATGGGTGAGCGTCCGCGTGGAACTACCAGTTCCAATTCTTGAAGAAGGCTATACTGAGCAAAGTTTAGAAAGAACGCAAAGTGAAAACGCAGTAATAGTGCTGTGCAGGCGGGCGACGTGATGCGACGCGGTGGGTCGGAGGCTGAAGTTTTATAAAAATATAGCTGTTATTTTAGTATACCTACTGTGTATCTTACGAATTCCACGCAAACTAAGTCGCGGATAGAAAGCAGAATGTCACTAATGAGACACAATAAAATTTTAATTGTTATCGAGCTGTATCAGTCTTTCGGACAGTTGAGCATCTACGTAAACGAAATCTCTGCAATTTTCGTTACAGGTCCAATCATTGTGAATATTTTTATTTTTGTTTGCGGTGGGAAATTGAATTCCCAATCTACGAATAAGTTTTTATTATGAAAGCTGATCTTTTGAAATTACCAATATTGAAATAACAAAAATCGATTCAGTAAACGATTCTGAGCAAACTACTTTCATAAAGTGCATTAATTCAGTTACACATTTGTATACAATGCCGCCAATGGGCATGTGACGCCCGTATTTTTCTGAATCTTCATGAAAAATTATCGAAAAATAGCTTTAATAGGGGGTCTATCTTTAATATTTTTCATGTTATTCTATTTTTCATTTTTTGAGTAGCGCTTGATTTGGATTCTGTTTTTTTATTTCTGTTTTTTGTTTGTTTTTCTTATGAGTTATTTTATCGGATTAACTAACAATTTATTATTAAAATTTATGACTATGAAAAAAAAGTGAAGCGAAACCAAAAAAAAAACAGTTTTTTTTTTAAACGCACGTATTATTATGTCGATTAAATCCACCTATTAAAAAAAAATGAAGAGAAAAATATTAAAGTTAAACCAAGTTAAAGTCAATAATTTTTCATCAATATAAAGAAAAATACGATAGGTCACATGCCACAGTAATACAATATTGCCCATCGGCATTGTATTACCGTGGCATCTATTATTCTCCTCATGACACAAATATTCTCAAGAGCCTTATTTGTGTCATATTAGTTACGTTAATTAGGTATCCAGAGAGAGTCGCTATCAACATACAGACCAAACAACAAACAACAACACAGTTTCAGTCACACATTTACTGCAGACAAGCTGTCTCATAATTTTGGTGACAACCCAACCAACTTTACAAGACCTTTCAAAACTCTAACCTCCTACACTACTAACAACTTTACACCCTTCAGTTAAGGCTCAAAATCGTTTGGTCGTGTGTTTCAAGAGAGATGTTTTCCATTTTAGCAGACAAGACCGTGAAGGGAATTTAGCAGACGAGTAATGGATAGATTTGCTTGATGCGGAAGGAACAGAAACGTTAGCATCAATCTTGCGCGGATAAAACTAGGGTTGTGGGTATTTCTCTTTGTTTTCTTCTGTAGTTTGGATATTCTTTATACTTACCTACAGATATTTATCTGCAGTTGGTAATTTATTATAGGAAGTGTATAGTGCCGCAAGAATCCTTGCGGCACTCTAGTGGCAGGGCCTCGGCTTGGCTAAAATACCGTAAGCATTGCTCGTCACTGTCACTTGTTATTTTGTTTGATTGTTTAGGTGTTTCTTTCATCTATAGCCGGCTAAACTTAAATTGCTAAGCTTAACTGAAAATGACTGAAAGGTAGGTTAGGTTAGGTTAGAACTGAGACCACACAACGCGCGAGCTAAGCGAGCATAGTGAGCGGTGCCGCGTCAGCGGCCAGCGAGTGCCAGTGTCCGTTTATGCACAAGAGAATGTACTGTTTTGGGAATGTGGTGTTTCACAGTTTATCTAACCTCAACAATCAAACAAAATACCATGTGACGCGACTTAGTGACAGTGACAATGACAATGCAATGCTTACGGCACTTTAGCCGGGCCGAGGCGATGTTAATAAAGTACCGGTAGCGGCACTTTATCTGATAGGGATAGAGTGCCGCTAGTGGCAGTCTACACTGCCTTTATTATAACACTGTTTATCCACCGCGCAAAGTCAACGGGACGTCAACGAGAAACGAGATTATTTGAACCGAACGTCGTTCGTCGTTCGTGGTGGTCTTGGGGCTGAGTTTTCAAAAGTTAGAATAACTTTTATCTGGGAAATAAATAATAGCGTTTAGACAGCTTTTATTTAGAAAATGTTAAACTGTCATAAATATTTACATTTATAAGTTATCTGACTATTGAAAACTAAGCGCATATTTTTATGTGTATTTGAATGTTGCTCTCTGTTTTTTACGAATTATAAATAAAGGTAATAGGTTCTAAAGACTGTATTTGAGACCGCTTCATAAAAAACCATAATTCAGTTTTTTATAATTTTTTATCGATTAGGTACACATTAAGTACACCATGAAGAACATTTTACTCAAAATCTATTTCCATTATAAAATCTATTAAAATTGAAATGTCTAGATGGATTTCTAAATATTGTTAACGGCTGCCATTGTGCGCTTTTATCATTTCTAACGTGACAATAATTATAATCATGGACGTTCATAAAACGTGAACGTCCTCGATATTTACCGTGACGGTAGAAATTATTAGAGCGCACATTGATCCCTGTTCAAAAACTCACCTTTGTATACCATCTTCAGATTGAAGTAACCGTTTCTAAAAACAAAAGAAAATCAATTCTAACTTTTCCATTTATACCATCACATAGTTGCAGACCGAGACGAGGTCCTAAGACCCGGACTCCACCAAAGCGGAGATGTGCGGAGATGTCCGAAGCAGAGACAAGAAGAGATGTTTTTCAGCTAGGGTGTATCTACCGAACCTGTGCGGAGATGCGTACTGGCTAGAGCGGAACGGTTATCACTGCACGCCACACACATCTCTTGTCGTCTCCGCTGAGCGCCGCCGTCGCCAGGTTGCAAGCACACCGCTTTGTGCCGCCGCCCAGCCCTCGGCGAGGCACAGCTCACATCTCCGCATTGATTAGTGATCTCCACTGAATCTGAGCGGAGACGAGATGTGTGAATAAAGAAATTCTATTGATTGTTTAAAGCACATCTCCTCTCATCTCCGCTTTGGTGGAGTCTGGACCTTACAGCACTAACATCATAAAGTCCAGAGTGGTACTAAGTAGACTAAGTATTGAGAATAGACTAAGTTCCGTAAAAACATTTACTTTACGAGCCATCCCTTGCACCTGCTGCGTCTACCACACTAATGTGTCTGCAGTCTGTATCAGTGCTTGTATACCCTTAAAAATATACAAAACATACAAAAATAATCTTTAAACACAAAGGGATAAGATTCAAATACGTTTAAAGAAAGTTTATTTGTAAAGTTGCAAGCTGTAATAGCTCTAAGAAGTATTGTTTTGTTTGTGTCCAAAAAGTGTAAATATTTTACTAAGTATTTGGGTTCGTTGTTTCGTTAATATTGCTTATGTTCATTATTTTGTGACGGGTTATAGTAGTTAAAATTAAGTAGTTTAAAAGCCCGACAGTACTGCGTCGGACTAGTCGTGCGTTTGAAACCCATCTGTTGCACTAAAAGCACTATAATTATTGATATTTATAACCGCTGCTGCTAGAAGCATTTTAGCTCAGAAAACAATAATAAAAGTTCAACACGTATACTAAAATCATCATCAGCTTATTAATATTCCCACAGCTGGGCCACAGGCCTCCTGTCTGTGAGAAGGAATGGGCCGTAATCCACCACGCGGCCCCAGTGCGGGTTGGTGGATGTCACATGTCTTCGAATTTTTGGTTCTAAGACATGCCGGTTTCCTCACGATGTTTTCCTTCACCGTTTTGAGAGCAGTGATGATGAAATTATTTACACAAAGTAAAGCGCCTGCTTGGGTTCGAACCCACGACCCACAACTCGTAAGTCGGGGCCTTTACCACTGGGACACCACTGCTCTCAAAATATATAATTATACTAAAATATCAATAATTAAATTATTTTTAAAATGGTGAAGGTTTCAGAAAAATACGCTTAATAGATTTTTCAACACAGTTGCTCGTAAAGTGGCTCTTATTTAACCGCTTTTAGGTTCATAATGCAGTGTATTATAGACACGTGCTTTTTTCTTTACATAATCGCACTAGTGCGGTAATGTGCGCCATAGATAACTATTTACTAGTCGGAGTAATGACATGGCAGTCTGGCAGTATGGAATTAGTAAGTACTATCATGGCACGACATGTCTTTCTTATTGCGACTTAATATAGTGTGACAAAGTAAACAGGTTTTTGGAACGAAGTTCTTTGATGCTGCTTCATTCTTGCGTCTGTCTTTTTCTAATTCGATAGAGAGAGAAAGAGAAAGTGTGAATTTCGTCAAAATGGAAATCTAAGATGGCGGCTGCGAAAATTTTCTCATTTTTCGTCATGGGTATCGTTTTCGTAGTTGTCGATGGTTCTAAAGCCGATAGTGAGGTCAAAATGGAAATCCAAGATGGCGGCACCGAAATTTTTCTCATTTTTCGTCATGGGTGTCGTTTTCGTAGGTTTCGATGGTTCTAAAGCCGATAGTGAGGTCAAAATGGAAATCCAAGATGGCGGCTCCGAAATTTTTCTCATTTTTCGTCATGGGTGTCGTTTTCGTAGGTTTCGATGGTTCTAAAGCCGATAGTGAGGTCAAAATGGAAATCCAAGATGGCGGCTCCGAAAATTTTCTCATTTTTCGTCATGGGTATCGTTTTCGTAGCTTTAAATGGTTCTAAGGCTGATAGTGAGGTCAAAATGGAAATCCAAGATGGCGGCTGCAAAATTTTTCTCATTTTCGTCATGGGTGTCGTTTTCGTAGTTTTCGATGGTTCTAAAGCCGATAGTGATGTCAAAATGTAAATCAAAGATGGCGGCTGTGAAAATTTTCTCATATTTCGTCATGGGTGTCGTTTTCGTAGGTTTCGATGGTTCTAAAGCCGATAGTGGGGTCAAATGTAAATCCAAGATGGCGGCTGTAAAAATTTCTCATTTCGCATTTTTCTCACCCATGACGAAAAATGAGAAAAATTTTTGCAGCCGCCATCTTGGATTTACATTTGACCCCACTATCGGCTTTAGAACCATCGAAACCGATGAAACATGACAAAACTTTCGCAGCCGCCATCTTAGATTTTGATTTTGACCTCACTATCAGCTTTAGAACCATCGAAAACTACGAAAACAAGACCAATGACGAAAATTTTCACAGCCGCCATCTTGGATTAACATTTTGACCTCACTATCGGTTTTAGCATGATCGAAAATTACGAAAACGCCACCCATGACGAAAAATGAGAAAATTTTCACAATCGCCATACTGTATTTTCCATTTGACCAAATTCGCACTTTCTCTCTCACTCTCTCTCGATAGGGAATAATTAGTAATAATTAGCAGCGAAATCTAATTTTTCAAGTTTCAAATTTTGTCTCAACCTCCGACCGAACGTGATGGTAGGCTGTTCAGCGGTTTTGTCAGTGCCTTGCGCGCGCATCGCTACCCGAAAAAAAATCCAGCGCGCCATTTTTCATAAATATTTGTTATCGTATAGGTTGTGTGGTTACTGCAGGTTACATATTAAGAAAAATACGAACCGACGTAAAAACGTTTTTACAGGAAGTGGATAGTCAGTATCTGGCAACAAAGGTCAGTTGAACTTTATAAATCTAAATGTATCATTTCTCTAAAGTTACGTTATTGTAGCATAAGTTCTTACAACAAGACAGTTTCTTTCCTCGCAAATGTGTTGAAAAACGTCGTATGAAACGCGTGCGCATTGTTCATTACCCACTCGGCTAAATTATCGCGCTCGCCTTTGGCTCGCGGAAATAATACCGCCTCATGGGTAATGACCAATACAGCACACTCGTATCATAATGTACTATTGCGTGATTCTCAGTTTTTATCCGCGTTGGACTAAACTTGACAAATTAATTTCAGTATGTAATATAAACATAATTTAAACTATTCATCAAGTAAGTTATTTTAGAAAATGCTCTAATTTAACATATATTTTTTCTAAATCATTAACTACACGTTTAGATGTGATCTTCAGTATAAAAGCATTAAAGTCAGTTGTCATCGAAATGTGGGTTTACCTACTACACTGTGCACTTTTGCCCAACCCTGTGGGGAAACAATAAGGCGTGATGTTATGTATGTAATGATCGCGTTTAGCATTGGTGAAATACGCGCTAAGTCCCTTGACCGAACAATGGAGTCGATAACCACACTATCGATAATACACCTCTAATTGGATCACTGCGAATCCCGGATAATGAGAGATGAGCCAACACTAATGCACAATGCTATCCCGAGATCGTGACATCGAATGTTAGTGATGTAACTGTGAATACCAATGGCTTGATCTCGAAATAATCGATGATTCGAGACAGAAAAGAAACGTTTTAGAAAAGAGTGGCGTAAATGTTTACTAGTATTAACAAGCATATAATCCCCGAAGGCTTAGTCAGAGGTGTACCTATAGTACTTCCAAATTTCGCCAGTTGTGTTTAATTTCCATGTAATTGATTACTTGTAGACTGTATAAGTTGAAAATTACACCATTAGTATTTTGCGAATGCGTTCCTGAGTCATAGAGAAATATGGAAGAAAAAACATGCGGGGCAGTCTTTGGAGACTGCCGATGGAAGTGAAAACTAAGTTAACAAAAATGTCAAGAATTTATGTGGCTTGCTGTCAGTACAAGAACGAAAGCTGTAACTCCATTAAAAAAAAAACAAAAAAATAAAATAGAGTGCGCTGTCAACAAAAACTCTCCGTCTTACGAATTTTCGATCAGCTCACGTGTCCTGAAGCGAGTTTAACATTTTTTACCCATCCCAAAAAGTGCACAACGCCGCTAAAGACGTTTTCACTTCAAAAAGCCAAGTTGCGCCGACCCTTATAACAACGACAATAAAGATCACTGTGATGCAAATCAGAGGTAAAAATGCGGTTTCACTTTTCCCGAATTTCCTCATTTTCCCGGCAACTTTCCTTTCCTGATTCGGACCATCACGAAAATTTTAAAATAAAAATTTTCCAAGTCCACCGTTTGAAATGATGCGCTTACCAACGAATAGCACTTAATTTTTATTAAATAGAATTACTAGCTTCTGCCCGCGATTTCGTCCGCGTAGAACAGTTACTTTGGGCTAACGCTAAAAAAACCCCCGATTTTGAAACATTCTTCATTGGTGCTCCGCTCCTATTGGTCTTAGCGTGATGATATATAGCCTATAGCCTTACTCGATAAATGGGCTATCTAACACTGCAAAAATTCTTCAAATCGGACCAGTAGTTTCAGAGCCTATTCGGTACAAACAAATAAACAAACAAAAAAGAATTTCCTCTATATAATATTAGTATATTACTGCAGGACCGAAATTGAGGGCATTACAATAATCCTTTTTTCTAAGTGTGTAAATTTTGCAATATTGCCGGGTCGTTTTTGGTAATTAGTCTGTAAGTACCTATACGCATATAGCACTCTATGACTGTGTATAAGATAATTCCTAGATAACTCTTTCCCAGAGCACAGAAGTTTATCAAAAGCTTTTGGCAAGATCCAAGTCAGAATAACTCTACCCAAAAACGTTAAAAATATCTTGTAAAAATATTACCGTGAAAACAAACAGGAAGTATTTAAGCTTTGGATCAGTGGCGAGTCCAGGATTCTCGCTTAGGAGGGGCTTGACCTCGATAAGGGTAGGTTTTAGACTAGGAAACACAAAACAAGCACTAAAAAGAACACTTGCAATTGGAATCACGGAGGCCCGATCCCAGTGACGCTGTAGCTGGAGGCAGCGTGAGCGGGAATCCATAATTCTTCACGTAAACAAAATATCTTATAGAAATTGAAAACTGTTTTTTTTTTTAAGTGAAAATATGTTTAGCGGCGTTATGCAGTTTATTTCGGATGGGTAAATCATTGAAGACAATTGTATATTTATATTGTACCTTAGGTAGACTTGTTAAAAACTTTAACTAGAATGAATATGTGCAAGTGCACTTTAAAATTTGTTACGGAAGAACTCAGATTACTCGGATTTAGGGGCTTGAGCCCCTAAGATCCACCAGTCCTTTCGATACACTAACCTAATCTGCATTCCCACTAAATTAATTAACCAAAAACCAGAAAAATCTTTGAAGAAATAGCTTCAACGTTAAATTAACGCCTGTATGAACAAAACACTCAGAGGCATTGTGTCGTCATCCATGAAAGCCGTTATGCCGGAGATACACGAGACTAGTTATTGAAGCTAGCTTAGCAAACAAGAATATCTTGCTTGGCACATATATATTCAGGCCAGTGGTAATTATGTTCCCACTGCTGGGACACAGGTCTCCACTCCGTAAGAGGAAGTGAGCCGCAATCCACCACGCGGACCCGGTGCGGGTCGATAAATGTAACATCACATAATCCGGCATATCCTAGAACCAAAAATTCGATGATATTATCATCGAATTTTTGGTTCTAGGATATGCCGGTTTCCACACAATTCTATTCTCCATCACCGTTTTGAGAGCAGTAGTAAAGAAGTAAATTTATTTACATAAAGTAAAGCGCCTGTCTGAGTTCGAACCTACGACCTACAACTCGTAAGTCACGGCTGTTACCACTGGGACACCACTGCTCTCACATGGCACATGCTAGAGTTGTTTACACGATGCTAAGAAATGTTAAGCCAGTAGCATTGTCCATAGAGTAAAATGATCCGATTGGATACTACTCGTACATTTGCCGGCCACATGAAGCTAGTACACAAGCCAGCATAGTCAGGGGAAAATCAGGGGTGTAACTAGCTCAAAAATAGAACCCCATTCCATTAAACTATCCAAGCTTTCTTACTAGTTTACCAGCCTAGAAATAACGTAGTTCTGTATACACGAAGCCAGAGTTACTAGCTTGTTAGCTTACTAACACTAGCTTACTATCCTAGCTTGAGAAACTAGCGACGTGTATCTGGGGTATTAAAGCGTGATTTTCTCATTTAAAATGGCATTTAAATATGGTGGCGAAATCGGTCCATTACAGCACAATGGACGCACGTTCCTACCTGCAGAGTGGCTCTTTCAGGGGACGGAGCGAAGTGCATGGGGTGCAAATAAAAATGAATATCTCCAAGAAGATTGACTTAAATAATGGAACGTTGCAATCATTTCACTAAGTCTGGTCAATCGAACGCTAATTCGAAGGGGTTAGGATTCATTACTGATCTGCGTGAATAAAATGTACCTTTTATCACAAGCATCTTTAATTTTGGCTAAGTTGAAGGGGTTATCCGGAATATCCATACTACCCAACTAACACACTGGTGAAAATTGCAGCATATTTTATAGCTTTAAGTTGTATAATAGCAGCTTAAGAGTTCAAGAAGCAGTTTTAAGTTGCATATTTGCTTCCGATAACGTCTGTAGCTACAAAAGTAACTGAGGGTAGCAGTAATGGAACCAAATACTACCCTTGCCTATATAATAGTTCATTTTATATAGGCAAGGGTTTTGAGAGTTAAAAAGGGCATTTGATCACTGAAACCTGCATACGGGATTCTTTTATAACTGTTAAACGCCGCTTAACTGCATAAAAGAGTTAATTGTAGCCTAATTAAAGCAGCAGTATAAGAGTTTAAATAACCACTATGATTGTACCTAAAGTTCTGGTAATAGAGGTAAAAAGAACTCTTATATAGACTCCAGTTCCAGAAAGTCTTCAAATATTACTAAAGCATACTTTGAACTTTAGAAATGGGAGGAATGCTCCCCTGGGTAGTATAAAAGAGTAAATCTGCACCATTGAAAGGCCTGAGTCAAGCCATATTTCATAGGAGCCTAAATGATAACCTAAGTTTCTTAAATAGGGGTGAGGGTTCTGCAGGTAGATTTTGTTCAACTAATAATGGTAGAGTCCGTTATTGATGTGAGTGGTAGTATACATAATTATGTATCACTCACATCAATAACGGACTCTACCAGCCTTATTATATTATAATAAGGCTCATGAAATCATAAGGTAAACAGTCAGTCACTTTTTTTCAATTAAATAATTTATTATTTAATTGAAAATACATACATTTTATGGTGTACATAATAAATAATATTTTATCTAGTCTATCTATCTATTAATAATGTTTATTTTATTTTATAGTCAATGTGTTTAACCTTCCGTATCGGTATCGCCGATAGAAATATTCATAAATATCGGTAAGTATCAGTTTCGTATCGACCAAAGTACGTAATTAAATTATTTAATATGTAATTACATCGCTAATTAATATCTTGATAACACGCGCCCCTAAATACACCTATTGCAGCCCTGTGGTAGAAGGTGCAATGGGATGGAAAGCCATATCTCATTGCACCTTTCATCCTGTGCTTCCCATTGCTCCAACTCCGGCCCTGTTGTCATACCAATACGCAGCACGTGCCAGGTGGTCGATATATTACTGTTTGTCGATACGGCAGCCATTTGCAATCATAAACGGTAATTGGTGCACATCGGCGGGAAAAATTGTTTCAGAGGGACACAGATTAAAAAGTGTGTCGGATTCGGAATCGCAAATATGAATGGGATTCAGTTTTTTCTTATATTAGTTTCTGTGGTGCATAATTAGAATGTTTTTGCCTCTTGGTTATTAAGACGCAGATTATAGAAGGTGGAGACGACAATACAACAAAAAATTAAACGGCGTGTCCATAATGACGTTTCCATTCTGTATACAAAAATTCAATTTAATATATTCATAAGTTGAGTCATTATAACTCGGCAAAATCCATAGTCGGCTCGGGTTATTCCGTTTATCCACACCAAAAATCCACCCTAAGGTGGATATTCGGAAACGTATGCCCGAGAATTCACTCTAGCCCTATTGGATACACGGAATTTATAGGCTTAGGGTGGATCCGGCATACACTAAATTTAATTTGCTTGAAAAACTCATTTTTTTATTTCGAATTTAGGATTTATTTGACAGTTTCAAAATACTCTTAAGCATTAGTAGTGCCAATATTTTATTATTTTGTTGTATGGTAGTCTCCACATTAGGAAATATGCCAGTGACCTTGAGTGGTTAGCTTGCGTGTTCTGTACTGAGATCACGCAACGCGTCGTACGTCTAGCCAGTAATAGGACTCGCCCATCACGGAGCGCTGTCCCATATAAGACGCATTATTAATCAATTATACATAAAACAAAAGGTGTTTTAATAAAACACGTATACTAAAAGATCAATAATTAAATTATCTTTAAAATGGTGAAGTTTTCAGAAAAATACGCTTGATAGATTTTGCGTGATTCTCAGTATTTTATCCGCTTTAGACATAATTTTATTTTACAAATTAATTTCACTATGTAATATAAACATAATCTTAAATATTCCTATATTAAGTTATTAATATTAAGAAAATGCTCAAATTTAACATAATATAATAATTGAATAATAATAATTGTGTAATTATCTATTATAATTTTGTTTATTTTTTTTATTTTTATTGTATGGAAATTTAGTAAAGTAGTTATTGTTTTTAGATGGCTTATTACTAGTTTTTTGAGGTTTCATGGTTTTAAATTATATGTAAGTTAATTTTAAGACCGTGGTATTGCATAAGGTAATCACCTGTTATTATAATCGTAAAGGGGGAGATTTAAAAAATAAATAAATAATTAATCGTGATCTTCAGTATAAAATCATTAAAAGTCGGTTATTGTCACCCTAAGGTTAATTGTTAATTAAGGAGATCAGAAAAGACTTAATATCGCGAAAATCCTAAAACTTCTTGATGATGAATTTACGATTTGATTGACTCCTGAGATCAATTATAATGTGAATGATGTATGTAAATTAAAGGGATCATTATGGACCAATCAAGCACAAAGATTTTTACTAGCAATGCAAGCCAATAATTATCTTATTTTTATATCTGTGAGAATTTACTCATTTTTATTTATTGTAATTATTGATGCGATGCAAATGCTTGCACTGACTGAACAGGTAACTCAAATCTGTGCGGTCCTGTTCCGAAAAGATCATTTCAGACACTAATCTAGGTGCATGGTCCACATATGGCCTGACCAAGATCTTGTCTAGACTATAAAAGAGACTGTGACCTCTGAGTTTGTTTCGGCCTTTCTCCACAAAGTAATCAGATACTTAGAACAATATCAATTCATTTCATTTCACTTAATTTCTTAAACTAAAATAAGATAATGTTAATTTTCGTCATCTAAAAAGACATTTTTATGGTAATTATCTCAAAAAAACATCACGCTGGCATAATCACACACATTCACATTTCACATCACACACAAAATGACACACACATCACATTCTCACATTTCATTCATCATTGTCACATTTTGTACAAAATTCGAGAGAAACATCGAATTATATCATATCACGCTTGCTGTTATAATTAGGACAGATAAGAAAATCCCAGTGCCCCATTCGTGACGTCAACATTCCAATGGCGCCGTAGAGGATTGCTCATAATTTCGACACTTCGGCTAAGTGGTAGCGTGGCCGAGCGGTCTAAGGCGCTGGTTTAAGGCACCAGTCTCTTCGGAGGCGTGGGTTCGAATCCCACCGCTGCCAAAACTGTTTTGTTATTTGTTTTCGATTTTATTTTGCTATTTTAATAATTATTAATTTATTTGAATGCAAATTTATTTTCTTATTTCTTTGCATAGCAACAATTTTTTTTTTGAAAAATGTACTGGTAAACTGATCTTAGGTGAATACTTTTTCATAATAATATTCATGAAATTCATAATCACACTGCAGATCATACAGAATAATTCGTCAGTAGGATAAGGAAATATAACTATTTTTTATCGGAGGGCACAGTAGTATCCCCGCCAAGTCGAGCAAAACAAAAAGAAAGGCACAGCCGTACCATCTTTTCCCGAAGACATTCATGTCATTTTCGACCTTATTTTTACGACGCAAAACACATTTTAATGTACCTATTTTATTAGAAAGTACAAAATATTAAATTACCTAGTCGCACCAATAAGTTCACTTTAACTTTCCCTGCAACAAACGAAGTAAAAAGGTACAGGTTGGTAATAAACTCCCCTACCCTATTTTTCACACCTCAACGGTTACAAAATCTGAAATAGATCCACGCACACCAATCAATTTTGCACCTTATACCTATGAACCAAAGCTGCAAAATCAATTGCAATATTCTCTCATGTAGCGTAGTGCTTAAAAAAAGTACTTTTTTCAGCCAATTTGAAAACATTCTGTTCGTCTACGTTCTAGTCATGTTACTAGTTTTCCTTTTGACGGTACAAACCAACATAAATTGACGTTTCCGCCTTTAAAAAAGCAACTAAAAGATTTTATTACATTTGGGTGCTTCAGCAAAAAAAAAATCTCCTATCGGCACGAAGCCAAAAGATTTTTATACCTTCAGCTGTCACTAACGAGACACAATAGAATTTTAATTGTTATTCCCATCTGATGTCCACTTGGACAGTCAAGCGTGTCAACCTATCGACAGTTTTTAACTCCTGTCAGCATAAGTGCTTATACTACGACAAATTAATTTGCTAGACAGGACAGCAAGATTGCTAAAAGGCTGGGCCCCATGGAATAATTAATTATTACCACCCACATTGCGCCAGTTATGTTTAAATCCCATGTAATAGGGGGCGAGCCTATTGCCATCAACCACGCACAAATCCAGACTCCGGGCTGCTACTGAGAAATTCCAGATGGAAAAACCCAATAACACTTTGCCCGTCCCGGGAATCGGACCCAGAACCTCATACTCAGCAGTAGCGCTTGCGACCACTAGACCAACGAGGTAGTTATTTTAATTTATGTGAAAATCGTTGTTCATTACAATATTTAAATGTGGCATTCCATTTAACATACGCCTACTGACTCGGTGACAGTTGTGTTGACATTCTGACGAAACTCTTTAATAAACTGGAATTATTTCACCGTGGCATCACAGCGGGCCCTATCAGAATACCAGCGCTGCGGTATTTATTTTTTAAATATCGCAGCATATGCTGAGATAGATAGGGGCCTTTTTGGCCTCGCACAGGTCGTTAATAGTTTTTAATTTTAATTTTTGGTTAAACTCGTTTTATTGTTAGTTTTAGATGCTCCAATTTTAGTTTTTATTTTTTTATTACTATTTCTTGTGTGTCCCAAATAAAATATTTTTCTTTCTTTCTTTTTCTTTATTTTCTTTATTTTGCGACTGCGTATTTTCGACGCCATCTTTTTTGTCTGACCAACATACGGTTGATTTCACCAATGAAACAACGCGATCAGCATTTATAAAACGCGTTCAAGACCTGTCCCTGTCAGTGTCAAAATTGTTATGAAATATTGTACACTGATAGCTCTTGAACGCGTTAAGATGTGTTGAACGCGTTCAATTTCCTTGGTGAAATCCGCACTTAGGCTAGCATGTGACTTTTTCAATTCATTTGTACTTTCTGAGTTTATCTCGGACATTACTGAAATTGGCGTCGAGGAAACCTGCTATCTAATTGCATAACACATTTTCGTAAATGATTAATAAGACTAATCTGTTTTATTATGAGAGTACAACAACATTCATTGCGTTATTTACGTTGTTGACCAGATTTTTTTTCGAATTTATGAAGCAATGGATAGTGATTGATCGTGTATTACGCACATAGAGTAACTGGAGTTACAGTTAAAATTAGAGCGAATTTTTCCAATGAAACTGATCGCGATAAGCACATCTAAACCGCGTTCAAGACCTGTCAGTGTACAATATTCCATAACAATTTATAGCTATGTTGTTAGCGACAGCGACATTATGACAGTGACAGCTATAGTCACTGTCATAATGTCGCTGTCGTTGTAACCGGCATGTCTTAGAACCAAAAATTCGAACACATGTATTGTGACATCTGCCAACCCGCACTGGGCCCCCGTGATGGGTTGCCACCTCGTTCTCCTGTGACCGTCTCTCTGTAGAGAAGGCCTGTGTCCCAGCAGTAGGAACATTAGGTATAGGTTGATGATGCTACTGTCATTATTGTTATAAACATTGATACTGACAGCTCTTGAACGCGGTTCAGCACATCTGTGCTGAACTGCTGGTCGCGTTCAGTTTCATTGATGAAATTGGTACTTAGTCTGAAATCACCATTTTGAGCAAGCGTGGTGAAGTGGTGATCAATGCTGCTGCTTCGGGAGGTTGCTGTTTCTGATAAGGCGGGAGGAAACGCCCAGGTGTCACCACTGTATGGATCGCCCGGACGACACAGTGGAGCATACGGTGGAGGTCTGCCCGGCTTGGGCAGAGCACCACCGTGTCCTCTTGGAGGCGATCGGCGGCAGTTACCGCCGGTACGGAGCGAGAGGGTATGGGAAGCCGTCACCTCCATATTTATTTATTTTTGTACACTTTATTGTACACCAGAAAATACATCGCAAAAATAAAACATACAATGGGCGGCCTTATCGCTTTGAATGGACCCAGGCAACCTGGGAACGGACAGTGATTGCGTGGGGCTCCTTCTGCATTCTCTGTATGAGAAGAGGCTTTTGTCCCACAGTGGGACAATAATAGGCTGGTTGTAAACTCACTCTGTATTTAGGCTAAGCATTATTACTATCAATGTCGCACAACTGTCAAACTATAACCGCAAGATACGGGACACACAACTGTCAAACTACAAGACACGGGAACATGACGGTCTAAGTCAAATCACGGCCCAAGTAATGTTCATAGATCTCGAACTTATACGTGGATGCAAAGGCGACTGCTGAGTAGTCCTGAATTGAATCCCAGGGTCAAACAAAGTGTTTTAGCAGTATTTCGGAGTCTGAATGTTGTGCCCGGTTAAAAAGAATGAGCTCGACCCCGCCTGGGACTAGTTATGCACAACGTCAGTCAGGGTGTGCTAAATAACTCTGCCTTTCCTTTCTGAGATTTCTGGTGTGATTTTAAACGTATTTTGTAAGCAAACTAACTGCGCCCCGCGGTTTTACCCGCATAAGTCTCAATCCAAAAGTATTCTATGTCCCAATCCAGCTAGACCGCGCGCCCACGGCCACGGCGACGTTTTGTAGCGATGCTGTCGCGCATGTGTATCGATATAGCCGCGATGCTGTAATTATGTATGAAGAATCCTGCGCTATAGTAGCAATGCAGAAGCGCGTTTTCAAAACTCGCGACATGAGTCACCGTGGGCGAGGGCCCTCGCACATTTTCGTAAGCGATTCGGACTAAACTGTTTCATTTTGACAGTTCAAAACATTCATTGCGTTATTTATGTTGTTAAGCAGTTTTTTTTTCGAACTTGTGGAGCAATGGATTAGCACTCTATTTCAAAACGATTCCAATTCTGATTGATCGTGCATTACGTAGTTAGGGTACTAGTCATGGTCTACCCATGTTTTAAATTTCATTCAAATCCGTTCAGCCTTTTTAGCATGAAAGCGTAACAGAAAAACAAACTCACTTTTGTTTCGCTTTTATAATATTAGTTAGGATAATAATAATATGGTAGCCTGGAGTGTGGATTTAATAATAATAATAATCATTTAATTTCGGAATAAAAAATATAAAAGTTTGGAAAATCCAAAAGTGCACGCCTGATACTAATCACTCATTCATAAACGAAAAAGAAATTCAAAACATAGTTTAAAAATGAACAATTTATCACTTTTCATGAAGTCGTAATGTCAACGACTGACAAAGATATTTACTTGGCGGTTGCTAGGCAACTTCAAGTCAAAGGTTGGAAATATTTAGTTAAAGATATTATATTTTAGTTAGTATTTTATTAATTATAATTAAACTACTTTGAATAAAAGAGCCATTTTCAATAGGGTTCCTTCTACGGCTGAAACGAATGTATAAAAAAAAGTTGACTCAATTAATTGATTTTATCGCAAGCTACAATGTTTTCAGGGTTCATATATTTACGGACAGGAATTTTTTTCTACTATTTTTATGCTTTTTCCATTTCTGCTGCATTAAATCAATTGTAAAAAGTACAGTATTAATCTCCATTTAATCATCTATACAATGGTATATAAATTAAGTAGGTTCTGTGTACTAGCAGGAGTGTAACAATAAAAACAGTTACAAAAATGGGGCAAAAATTTTTTTTCGATCGTAGAGCACACTCTAATGCTTCGCATTACGAGTCGTGCAAAACATCCATAATTTAAAACTATGTTAGTAAACATGCAGGTTGGACAAATAATGGACGAGCGGGTAATCAAGTTTCCCCGCAATGACATTCAGGAGAGTGTTCGAGCTGCCTCGCACCCTCTGCAGCAGCGACGCGGCACGCTTTCGTCTGATCGCTGCGAAGCCATCAGTGTGCGCATCTGCAAACATCTGCGTGCGCATCTGCTGGATTTGTGCCCGATTGATGACAAAAGACTTGTCTATTACATGGAACTTCAACTTAACTGGCGAAATGTGGGTGCAATAATATACACCCCTGCCTAACCCTTTGGGGAAATACAGGCTTGACGTTATGTTATGAACATTTTTTAACCGTATTTTTCAACCGATTTCTGTGTCATTTTTATTATTAAGTATATAGGAAGGTAAATTATTACATACAAAACATAATAAGCTTAATTGAATGTTATTAACTCTCACCGTACCTCAACAAAGAGCAACATCTGCAAACTAAGCCGTACCTCAACAAAGAGCAACATCTGCTACCTAAGCAAAATCTGGCAGTTAATGAAATGCGTACAATACTGATCAATTACTGCAAAATAACCACAAATTGTGCGAATAAGGTCAAATTGGACACGTGATAACCTGACAACCAACGTGATAAACATAAAATGCTGGAAGAGATAACGCTAGATTAAAAATATTAGCCTTCACGGGATGCTCACCAGATGTGACACATACATTTTTATGGTTATTGAAAGATTTTGTAATGAAGGAAAACCAAAATATAAATAAATATGAAGAAAAAATATTTTTTTTTAAATGACGGAGCAAAAGAGCGTCTTATCGTTTGCCGTCACGGCATTCGTCGGTGTTATTCCTCAGGTGCGCCTATATTATTATTATTAATTATTAACCGTTTATTTCAGGCATTAGCACCCATAAAATGAAAATTGAAAAACTTATCCTAAAATAAAAGTTACATTTAAAAAAAAACAGTAAAGAAAAAAAACAACAATAAAACAACCCATCACCCTATAGATGTTTCAGATCAAAATATTGCCAATCGATTTCGGTACTAACCTACACTAAAAGTCCGACCATTTTTCTAACTATGGTTATTTACAAGTTTTCCATTTTTTTTCTGTAGTTGATTCATTTCCACTCGATTCTTTTAATTCATTGATACTTCTCCATTCATACCCGGGCCGTGATGGTGTCATGTCATTGGAATTCTTTTACGGTGTCCAATCAGAAGAAGCAAAAGTTTTCATTTTGTCACTAAAAACAAAATGAAAATCACTTCATTTTTGCGAAGGTTATTCATAATTAGTTTTTATTGGAATTAAAAAAAAAAGAATCACCCTATTTAAAAGTACTGCTTACCGTGCTAACAATAAGTTATTTAAAAAAAAACATGCAGCTCCGTACACTTGACAGAAGTAAAATTCCTTAAAAAATTAAGAATAAGAAAAATTTAGTGCGAGTGACAGAGCGAGAAAGAGTTGTATCTTTCTTCTCTCTCATGTAACGAAATGTGCCTAAACGTGTTGCATCCTTAAAATTTCACTCTCAATTCTCAATTATCGAATCGCCGCGAAGTCTCACTTCAATACCGAGTTAATATTGCTATCCAACACATTTCTCTACATCTTTGAATTCTCCTGCCACCGAGTGACGACAATGTCATTGTCAACCGCAAGGAAGTGAATGTCAACTCCGGAGTGTCACGTGGTGCTTGCGTATTGCGCACTTGTAACTACGGCACTTTAAAGGTTAGGTGGTATGTACTACCGAAGAACTTCATTATCTAAGCAGTTTGAAAACAAAATCCCGTGAACACGATGACCATATCTGTTACCGCCCCGGTTCTATAGCCACCGAGCGCTGCAAGCAGAAATAGTCCTTACGGTGTATAGCTATGAATTTCTTCGATGGTACCTACTGGTATTGCAGGGCCGTACACGGCACGGTTTCCTTACGGTACAGCGCGCTAGCCGATTAATCGTGTGAGCTCGTTTAATGACACGGTAAACCACCGGACGTCTCATACGGCGAGCGCGGCGTAGTTCCGCCGTTTCAACAAGTTTGCATAGTGATCCATACAACACTGACGACCGTGCCTACACACGGCAAATCAACCGTAATTTTTCACGGCATAACAGTAGAAGAACATGTTAGAGGGCTTACAGGTTAGAGGGTAAGAACATTCTTTCCTGCACATTATGTACCTGCACCTGTACCTGCACCTTCCAGGATTTTAACGAAGCGAATGGCGGTGCTTTTAAGCGGTAACCGTTTTCATAGCGTTTCGTATTTCTACACCAGACTTCCTACATAGACTTTCAACACGCTTAACATACATTTTTCGGTGGCTTATGCCCCATACATTTATGCTTTATCCATAACGTTATCGCTGTTAGAATGTCACTTTATCCAGGCCCTCGGGTAGCTATATACTAGTCTAAAAAAATTGAAGAGGTCAATCGAAACGAATTAAAAAATTAAGTTTAAAGACTATAACCTGACTACGAAAAAATAAAAGTGATTTAAAAAGTACGAATCAAGAAAATATTTCAGACAGAAATCAAGACAGGTGTAAAAATGATCAAGATAAAGCCGTGGTCGCATGCTTGTATACTATTCGGGCTGATGCGGGTGCCAGGAACACCTACAAAATTATAATGGCATACGACGACGGCTTTACCTTGACTATTTTTGTCCATTCCAAAGCATAGTAGTTGCCTATGGAGAAGAACGGGAAAGAAACTCCACGAACACTCTTCTGTTAACAGCGAATAAATTTTTAACACCTAGGCCAAATATTTGTTGACATTCGTATAGCTCATGACCTAAAGAGGTGCCATAGAGAATACGAATTAAAAATTAAAAAAAAAACCGCAAACTTTCGCCGGTTGTTTGGTTCGAAACAAAACAATATCCATGACCTGACTGATTTCCATCGGTTTCACAAATATTTGTGTTTCATTCAGCACATAGCTCCATCGTATACACTTCATCAGTAAATCTCAGTTGTCGGGAAAAACCGCCGATATCCAATCACGAACCGGTTAAGGACGAAATGTGCGTACAAATACATGTAATTATATTTTGGGTGGTGCAAGGTATGAGTGGCAAGAAGCGTAGGACCGGGCGTATTGTGGCGATGCCTATGTCCAGTAGTGGAGACTGAAATGATGATGATGATGGAGTGAATGTCAGCCGATGTACTAATTTAGATGAGTATTCAATACTCAATATTTATTTGTATTTCACAAGGGGGCTAGCGGGCGTCTTCAATTATATTAAGATCGAGAAATGAAAATGGTATCAATTATGCGTTTACTGAAAGGGCACAATAAGCAAAAAATTATATGTTTATTTGTATAAGGTGACTGGTAATTAGTGACCAATACTTAACCACGTGACTTTACCCATCATTATGAACAACTTTTATATGAACGAAACCTAAAATCGCAAAAAAAATCTGCTGTTCCATAAATTTTGACGAGTTTTGCGAAAATAAATGTAGTCAACAGCTGTCACGTGCCACTAATTACCAGTCACCCTATGTATACCCTTTTTTTTAAACGCCTTTTTGTACCGATACTTTTGGGTTCTTTTTCAAAGAATCTTAAACTTCTCAAAAGCGAAAAGATAAATTGAAAAAAAAAAAACATCCTGGAGAATTAAATAATAATTAATCGGAGACTCCTTTTTTAACTCCTCTGATTTTTAAGTGCCGTGAAATTAAATCTTTTTCAATGCCAAGGACCATGAGTTCTGTGGATTTATTTTTTGCATGCCATGCGCTGTAATATGCACTTAGCTTAAAAAGTATAAGAGACAAGACATGTCTTGTGATTTTATTGAACCGCTTTCCGCTTACACTTCACACTACCGGACAGCCCGAATGACCAAATATAAATTTCAGATTATTATGACGCTCTCTACCCCACGACGTGCGTCATCATCAACGCTACAAGAATAGACATGTGCTTTTATGTCACCCCATCAATATTGTTTTATGTTTATATTCTTGTTTACGAACGTTGTTTCGATGGTTTTTGAGTTAGCTTCAATAATACGTATTGAATTCATTTGGTGTATGTTGATGAGAGATGAGAGCAGTGGTGGCCCGGTGGTAACGGCTCCGACTTACGAGTTGAAGTCGTAGGTTCGAAACCCAACAGGCGCTTTACTTTGTGTAAATAATTTCATCACCACTGCTCTCAAAACGGTGAAGGAAAACATCGTGAGGAAACCGGCATGTCTTAGAACCAAAAATTCGAAGACATGTGGCATCTACCAACCCGCACTGGGCCCACGTGGTGGATGACGGCCCACTCCCTCTCATAGAGTTAGCTTGTGTCCCAGCTGTGGGAACATTAATAGGCTTATTATGTATGTATGTTATGTATGTTGATGAAGTTATAAAACTTCCTATCACTGTTATTTGACATAGCAAGGAGTCGTAATCGAATTGGTGTGGGTGGCTACCACAACAGAAAAGTGGAAGTTGGCTGTTTTTATTTTATAGTCACTGAATGACCATAATTATGACTAGTTCACTTTATATCATCAGAAAAGGTACTAGATGAGTTACTATAAATATCTTAATTACTTGAAAAATAATTTAATTACCTATGTTACATAAAGTTTATTTTACAAGTTTTAAGGGTGAGGCCAAACGAGCGTAATCTTATGAGTCGTGAGTCGCAGAATTTCGGTCGCCGAAATTCTGCCTGGCAGAAATTCTGTTGGGATGCCAGACGAGCGCATTTTATTCAGTTACTATCCAGCGTTTATAGCGGATGTTTGTGTCATGCAATGGAACCGTTGAAAATTTTGTGTACATATTTACGAAGCATATTTAGAAGACGAAGAAGTAGATCATGCCAGAAAAAGATGCTGGGTAAATACGCTTATTAGTGAAAGACTGAATTCAGTTCCCCCGCAAACTCAATTCGGTCCGAATAATGCGTGTGAGTCGGCAGACAAGTCATTTTGTGTCGCCGTGTGAATGAAACAGGACATTTGTATGAAACCGAATGCTGCAGAAATTACGCGACCGAAATTACGCAACTCACCACTCGTTTGGCTTCAGCCTTATGACTACTTTTCCGTCTATTTACTCATCATTAATTATTCTACTACAGCCTCCACTAACAAAACTCATTAATCTTAATCCTGGCATATTCATATTGGTTCCGATGAGAACATAGCCTAGTCAGTGAAAGACATACAACTATCCAATATTGTTAGATTAAGTTACAATGAGAAAACTCAGTGTAAGGCTGCCTTATCCAGGGCTTTTAAACCTTTGGCGACGGTATTTATTTATTTAATTTATTAAAACATTATGCACTAAATAAATAAATGATATAATAGTTTGGAAAATCCAAAAGTGCACGCCTCATTGGTAACACTCATTCATAAACGAAAAAGAAATTCAAAACAAAATTTCTAACAAAAATGAACAATTTATCACTTTTCATGAAGTATGTTTTGACTGCGTTTTTACCCATTAATATGGGTAAAATTATAATCTCGCAATCCTTACGTAATGTCAAAGACTATTTACAAAGATATTTACTTGGCGGTTGCTAGGCAACTTACGGACGTCAAATCAACGGTTGGAAATATTTAGTTATAGATATTATATTTTAGTTACTATTTTAATAATTATAATTAAACTACTTTGAATAAAAGAGTCATTTTCAATAGGGTTCCTTCTATGGCTGAAAAAAATGTATAAAAAAATACTCAATTAATTGATTTTATCGCAAGCTACCTACAATGTTTTCAGGGTTCATAAATTGACGGACAGGATTTTTTTTTCAACTATTTTGATGCTTTTTCCATTTCTGCTGCATTATATCAATTGTTAAAAAGGTATAAAAATTAGGATACAATGGTATATAAATTAAGTAAGTTCTGTGTACTAGCAGGAGTGTAACAATAAAAACAGTTGCAGAAATGGGGCAAAATTTTTTTTTCGATCGTAGAGCACACTCTTATGCTTCGCATTATGAGTCGTGCAATATTTTAATAATAATAAAATATTTTTATTAAAAAACTGTATTAACGCCTATATACAGTTTTTTTTTTTAACTTGTTTAATACCTGAGGCATTGCCTCGTATAGCTTGGCTTCTGGCCAAGGTAAAAGCCAGCTGGGGGTCACAAATTATTTTTAAGATAATCAATTCAAGTTTGTTTATTTATTCCATACAATTTGGTTTTGGTTGACACTTATTTTTGAGCTGATACCTAGTTAGTTATTCGGTTATCGATACTCGTCGAATGCATTATTATTATTGTACATATTGAGAGGGAGTGGGCTGTAATCTAACACGCGGACCCAGTGCGCGTTGGTAGATGTCTCGTGTCTTCGAATTGTTGGTTCTAAGACATGCCGGTTTCCTCACGATGTTTTCTTTCACCGTTTTGAGAGCAGTGGTGATGAAATTATTTACACAAAGTAAATCGCCTGCTCAGAACTCGTAAGTCGGAGCCGTTACCACTGGTCCACCACTACTCTTTAATTTTATTAAACTTACAATATACAACGTGTTTTTTTTTATATCCCATAACTCTAGGGTATTCATGAGACCATGTCAAAGAATCAACTAGCAAATTTTTTTTTTTAATGATAATTTACCACTAGACTCTCAATTTTTGTGTATCTAAGTTTCATTGATAAGTACGCGTAAATCATTTTCATTCAAACCAATTATTCATATTTAAAGCTCAGAAAATGCGACATTGACATATTTTCTTTTTATGAACAAAAATAATCTGAATTAAGTAATATTTCATATAAATAATAATGGTTTTTTACATAAATAATCGTAAATTCTCCTCAATAAACTTGACCGCCTTCTCAATAATTGCATTCGATTCGTTTTCAATCTTCGTAAGTATGACCATGTGTCCGCGCACCGATTGCTTTACCCATTCGTCAGCGCAGAGAGGTAAGGGCTCTATCTATGTTGTTCTCTATTCTCGACAAACCCGCTTCTCCTTCTTACCTGACTTCCCATGTTCAATACTTATGCTCTGCCCATAGTAAAAATCTTCGTTCCACCAACAATCGTCTTCTACGATGTCCTTCTCACCGCTCTGGTTTCATTCACTCTTCTTTCTTTGTCCAGGCGGTCTTTCTTTGGAATGCGCTACCTCTGAACATCAGGACGGCAACCAGTCGGTTGTCTTTTAAAGTGAAAACACGTGAGCATATACGTAAGAAGTTGGCTGAAACATCCCAGCGGTGATTTGTTAGATTCGTTCTCTCCTTTTAATTATCGTTATTTCTCCTCTACCGATCGTTATTTCTCTTGACAAAGTTTATTCTGTTTATTATGTATGTATGTATTTATGTATTTATTCTTGTATTTTATAGTTATTTTCTTGTTATCAATCTCGTATGTTGCACCTGCCATGTTTTGTCTCTGCATCACCCTAAGGTTGACTGGTAGAAAATGCCTCAGGCATTAAGTCCGCCTTTGTACGGTATATTTTTTACTTGTGCTAAAGTTTTAATAAATAAATAAAAATAAAATAAATTGTCGAATTAATTATTCAATTAATTCGACAAAAAGAAAAATAAAAAAAAAATACGCCAGTTGATTCTTTGATATGGTCTCATTCATATCCTAGAGTTATGGGATATAAAAAAACACGTTGTAGGTATACTAAAGAAATACCTCACTACCTCGTTGGTCTAGTGGTCGCAAGCGCTACTGTTGAGCATGAGGTTTCAAATCCCAGGTCGACCAAAGTGTTATTGGTGATTTTCCAACAAGAATTTCTCAGTAGCAGCCCGGTTGATGGCAATAGACTCGCCCCCTATTACATGGGTCTTAACAAACACTTCGAACAATTGGCAAACATTACCGGCTAAATGTAGGTGTGCTACAGGAACACCTCTGCCCAACTCTTCGGGGAAACAAGGCGTGATGTTATGTGTATAATAAATAAAGAAATCTAGATATTTTATAGATAAAATGATATACATAAGTACTAGTCACTCGCAAAATAATAGTTCATCATCATCATCATTCTCCTGCCCTTATCCCAATTTTATTTGGGGTCGGCGCAACATGTCCCTTTTTTCCATACTTCTCTATTAGTCGTCATTTCAGTAGTTACCCCCTTTCTAGCCATATCATCTTTCACACAGTCCATCCATCGTTTCTTTGGTCTTCCCCTACTCTTATAGCCATCGACATTCACACTCAAAACTTTCTTCACGACATTTTCCTCATTCCTCCGCATCACATGCCCATACCATGACAACCGATTACCGCACAACTTTTCGGTCACCGGTGCCACTTTCAGACTTCCTCTTATGTACTCATTTCTTACTCTATCCATTCGTGTAACACCACACATCCCTCTTAGCATTCTCATCTCAGCTGCATGCAATTGCCTTTCATTCATCCCTTTGGTGGCCCAACATTCTGATCCATACAAGACAGCAGGTCTAACCATTGTTTTATATATCTTCCCCTTAAGTTTAAGGGGAATGCGGGAATCGCAGATTGTTCCCGTGACCTGCTGCCATTTCATCCATCCAGTGTTAATTCTGTGCTTAACCGCCCGATCTATTTCGCCATCGCTTTGCACGAGTGAACCGAGATACCGAAAGTCGCAAAATAATAGTTATTTGAATTTATTATACAAACCATAAGCATTTGGTATAAGGCCGCCCATTCTGTATTTTGTATTGTTGTGTTTGATTTATTTTTTGTTAAGTATGTGGTGTTCAATAAAATTTATATAAATAATAAATAAATAATAAGACTCAAAACGTGGCCTAAACAAATACGTAAAGCAAAGTTATCGAATTGGAATAAGGCCCTTTGAACACATACGTTTTTCTGACCGTCAAAAACAACGGTTTTTTCGCCGCGTAGGCACGGTCGTCAGTGTTCTATGAATGACTATAGATAATTCTTGACAAACAGATTTTTTCTACGGCGCAGTTTATACGCCGGGTGTAGACACGGTCATCAGTGTTGTATGGATCACTAATATAAGGAAACTTGTTGTAAAACACGTTTTTTCTACGGCATGACTCAAACTCAAACTCAAAGCATTTATTTCAAATAAACCAATTACAGGCACTTTTGAATTGTCAAGGGGTCGGTCAGTCAGAAAAGATGAAGCTAGATGCCCATTCCAAAGCGTAGTAGGTACTAATATTCATTTCTTGTATGAAAGTGCTAAAGATCAACAAGAATAGACATTCAATCTTTGGAAATAAACTCTCGCCTTATTCCCTCGGGTGTAAGCAGAAATTACAGAATTTAAAAAAATCTGTTGTGTCATAGAAAAGTGCAATGCCTACGCGGTCAAAATGTATGGAACAGCTGGTTTTTTTTTTAATAACCGACGAAAAATTTCACCCGGGTTCAGAATCATGTACCGAATCCATGGTAACCGGATTCGCGTCAAATGTCCCTGCCACCCTGTATGTAATTCAATCAATCTTCCTAGCCTTTTCCCAACTATCTTGGGGTCGGCTTCCAGTCTAACCGGATGCAGCTGAATACCAGTATTTTACATGGAGCGACTGCCTATCTGACCTCCACAACCCAGTAACTGGGTAATACGATACCCCTTGGTAAGACTGGTGTCAGACTTACGGGCTTCTGACGACTCGTAACGACTGTCAAAGATCCACAAATGACAGCCGGGACCAACGGCTTAACGTGCTTTCCGAGGCACGGAGGAGTCTCGGTATGTAAAGATGGTCACCCATCCACTGACCAACCCCGGCAAGCGTAGCTTAACCTGATGGATCGACCAGTGTGGCTTGTTATTACTTAAGCCACGAGCTCCTCATGTAATTGAAATACCTAATTATTTACAAAATCTACTTGGAACTATGTTATCCTACTAATATTATAATTGTGAAAGTTTGTATGTTTGCTACTCAATCACGCAAAAACGGCTGTACGGATTTGGAATACAGATAGTTTATAACCTGGATTAACATATAGGATACATTTTATCCCGTTAGTACGTTCCCGTGGGATAATTTCCGACCACCACGCGGGCGAAGCCGCGGGTGACAGCTAGTAACTTATAAGCCTGAAGATAAGGTACTGATGGTCATCAATGGCAAACCTATCCAATACAAATAATACTTTGTAAATGTTAGATATGATGAAACAAATTAAATGAAAAGCTAACATCATGTAAATTGTGTCAACAGATTTGAAAATATATTATTAGCTACAAATTGACTCTGGCTTCACAAATATTAACTAGTGATTAAATAATATATCTGAGTTATTAATATACGAGTGTTTTCAGTTCCACTGGCCCAAACGTAGTGATTACTAACAAAACAAACGAATAGTGCATCATTCTCCTGCCCTTATCCCAATTTTATTTGGGGTCGGCGCAACATGTCCCTTTTTTCCATACTTCTCTATTAGTCGTCATCTCAGTAGTTAGGGGGTTTCTAGCCATATCATCTTTCACACAGTCCCTCCATCGTTTCTTTGGTCGTCCCCTACTCTTATAGCCATCGACATTCATACTCAAAACTTTCTTCACGACATTTTCCTCATTCCTCCGCATCACATGCCCATACCATGACCACCGATTACCAAAACAAACAAATAGTACACAGAATAATATTACCAACTAATAAGTTATAACAGTTCGTTCAGCCAAATACCAATAGTGAATAATAATTATTTAATATTTAGGGGTATGAGGAACAGGGTGTAAAGTTCACTCATCCACCATAGAAAAGGGAGGATCCTCCAACCAGACGGGTTGTTATGTCTGGCGGGCAACTGCCCATATGTTGATTTCGGATAGTCTTATCTATGTTATTCGCTCAGTAAACTCTAACTGCGAGATGTAGGAATTGTGTGACGTCATGTCTTTTTGTTTCGTAGTTTTTGTATGTGGCGGTCTAACCGCTACATCACTCCCCTCCGGAGACCGGAGGTCGATAGTGGGCTGAGTCTTGGATCTTGCGATGCTTCACAGTGCCAGCTGTGGTTCCAGTGAGTCGGAACCGGGTGCCGCTCAGTTCACAGTGGGTCGGAACTGTCTGCAGTGATTGCGGCGATGGTGATTGTGGTTCCAGTGAGTCGGAACCGGGTGCCGCACAGTTCACGGTGGGTCGGAACTGTTTGCGGTGATTGTGGTGATTGCGGTGATTGAGGTGATTGCGATGATTCCCCAGTGAGTCGGGGTGATGTGGCTGAGGGTGATGACCAGGAATGCGCGTTCGCTGCATGCTGGTGGTCAGGATACCCGTTGAAGTCGTGGGTGCTGGCTGGCTGTGTGACTCGCCTCACGAAAGCTTGCGGGAGTGATGATGATGACGTCACGCTGAAGTAGTTGCACGAAGGCTGCGTTGACGTTCATTCTCGGGGTCACCAATTTAGGGGTATGAGGAACAGGGTGTAAAGTTCACTCATCCACCATAGAAAAGGGAGGATCCTCCAACCAGACGGGTATTATGTCTGGCGGGAAACTGCCCATATGTTGATTTCGGATAGTCTTATCTATGTTTTTCGCTTGGTAAACTCTAACTGCGAGATGTAGGAATTGTGTGACGTCATGTCTTTTTGTTTCGTAGTTTTTGTATGTGGCGGTCTAACCGCTACAAATAGGTACCTGCTAATGCCGAGCAGTGATGGCCCACTAGTAACGGTTCAAACCCAGGCGTTTCACTTTGTGTAAATAATTTCAACACCACTGCTCTCAAAACGTTGAAGGTAAACATCGTGAGGAAACCGGCATGTCCTAGAACCAAAAAATTCAAAGACATGTGACATCTTCCAACCCACTGGCCTCGCGTGGTAGATTACAGCCCGTTCCCTCTCGAAGAGAGGAGGCCTGTGTCCCAGCAGTGGGAACATATAGGCTGGTTATGGTACGCAATTAACCCGCTGTTTGCCAAGTGAGGTTGTTATGACATTATATCCTAAAACTTGACAACGTCGCAAATAGCTGTCAAATATTTACTGCATTGATTACATACATACCTACATAAACTCACGCCTTCTTCCCATGGGGGTAGGCAGAAACTACAGAACGCCACCTGCTACGATCCTTACATACTCTTTTTGCCTCGTTAACTTTCATACAATCATCTGGTCATACACGCACGCCAGTTGCGAGTACTACGCACCTGTCCTTTCTGAAGAACATCACCAATAAGGTCAGTATATGTCCTCCTATGGCGTCCCCTCCCGGCGTTTCCTGTCACATCGGCCTTGTAAATACATTTTGTTAGTCGCCTTTCATTAATCCTCTCAACATGACCAAACCATCTCAGCATACCCTTTTAAATTTTTGTCACTAATTCTTCTTTTAACTCACACCGTTGTCTTATCACATCATTCCTCAGCCTATCATTTATAGTCAGACCACACATGCTTCGCAAGGAACGCATTTCCACAGCATTTATTCCACTTTCATGTTTCTTCTGACACACTCTGCATTCACTCCAATTATGCGTAGGCACTAGCACACCATTGATTAATTTAATAGTTTTTTTCCTGCTTTGATTAATTTGGTAATATAACTGTAAGGAAATAATGTGAAATGTGGCTAACTTGCGAACTAAAATATTGATTATGGAATGCAATAAATTAATATCGACTATTTAGTTTATTTATACCGAATATTTCGTTTTAGATCTAAAAAAAGTTTTTGGAAAGGGGTTAGAAGATTTTTGTATGGAGGGTGGCCCTAACATGATGCCGCCATTTTGATTTTTTTTTAGAATCGCGGTGAAAATCGAAAGTTATATATTTAGATAGAGGACACTTATACAAACAAAAAATGTCATATGACATGATATCCTAAAGCGTCAGGTTTCGGAGTTATTCACCGAAATATAAGTCGAAAACTGAACCCTGAAACAAGGATTTTTTTGTTTTTTTTCCCTTCAGGTAAGTATATTGACATAAGAAAACATAATTGCATCATGTTTAGGTAATATTTTAGTTAAGAGCGAAAGAGACAATAATATATGTATACCCTCCGCCGAATGAGGACGTGTGTTATATGGTATATGTCTTATATGGTGCATGGCATGGGCGCGACACCCAAGAAAATCCTATTCAGCCTCCCGCTGCCTTCTTGGATGATATTATTTATACCGAAAATGATTAAAAAATCTTATTTTTTATCCACTAGGTGTAGTCAATTAATTAATGTGTAAATAACTTAATCAACATGAAGTAACTACAACATAAATAAATTAATTCATTATAATAATTGTTATTTTTATCTTTGAATATCTCAGAAACGTGACGCTTTATGATGTTATGTTATATGAACTTTTATGTTTGTATAAGTATCTATGACATTTATTGAAAACCTCGATTTTGAAAAAAAAACAAAATGGTGGCTGATTTTAGGGCCAAAATCTTCAAATCCCTTTCCAAATGCCTTTTTTACACATAAAACGGTTACAACATCAAATTCAGTGTTATAATTGCAATTCATTATTAATATTCTAGTTCGCTATTAGTTATCCAGATTTTATATTTCCATACAGTAATATTGCCAAATTAATCGAAACAGCCAAATATTTGACATCTATTTGCGACGTTGCCCACTTTCAGAATTAACGCTCATAATACTAAAAACAAAAACTTTTGACACTTGTAACTGACTTTAACAGTCATATCGCTTTATGACAATTTCTACCAGTTTACTCCGACCGCAAGCCGCGTTAAAGAACTTCGTTCCAAAATACCAGGATACAAGAACCTGAGAACATAAATTTGAAAAACAATAACACTCATGTAATTCTAGCAAAAGTGTTCAAAACTCGTATAAGAACTTAGGTACTAAAAGAAATATTAAGGAGCCAACTTGAGGTAAGAAAGTCATATAAGTTATTTCCAGGATACATAGAAAACTTGATTACTTTATCCACCCACAGTGTTTGCTCAGTACCTACGTAGAGGAACGTAATAGACAGGAACTGTTACGGACAAGGAAAATATCATTTTCTCATACGTCATTTTGTTTTCAGTACTTACGCTACTTCCACGTACTGAATTTAGGTCTTTAATATGTATTAGAAAGTCAACCGTTTACGAAACGGTCAACCGTTTACGAAACCTTTAAAAATTGTATTTTTTTGTGTTTTTAAGTATCAAGTTAGATTTAATACCATAGGTAGACACATCGAGAGTCTAGTGTTAGGTATGTTATCTTCGAAACGATATATTTTTGGAACACATGTTTTAGAACTTTTTGTTTTATTTTTACTTATAGCTAGAGTTATTGGACATCAAAAGCAACACATTGTATAATTTTTGTTTACAATTTCGCTCACACGCCCAAAAGTGAAAAATCGACTTACGATGTCACTATGTGAACAGGTTATGCCAGGAGGCTTCGTTTAGGCCTGAAACTGAAAGGATACCTTACAAAAAATCCCCTTTTTTAAAACGGAAAAATTTATCTAGGTCTTTTCGTGTAGTTTGACTAGCATAGTGTCAGAGTTTTAAAGCGGGCCATGGGCCTCTGACTTGACTTGACAAGAAATATCTCTCAGGCATGCCGATTTCCTCACGATGTTTTCCTTCAGCGTTCTTAAAGCAAGTGATAAGCAAGTGATACCTAGGTATAATATGGATAATATTAGTGTCTAAAAAATATTATTTCTTTAGTGTTCAAGACAAAATTGACAGAATGGCTTCTAAAGTGTTGTTTTTATAGCTTTAAGGAATTTATGGAATATAAAATTGAAAGTTAGTGGTACTTACCTTTAATTATAAGATTATTAACAATTTAAATAAAATAGTATATAAATGCATGGTAATAATAGTATATGATAATAATAGTAATAAAACGAGAATGTATGTAAACTTAATAAAAAATTTGCACGCTTGCTTGCAGGCAGAATACAATGACACTTAGGTTATAAGATCTCACCTGTACCAAAACAATGTATTTCTGGCAAATAAACATTTGATTTGATTTGATTTGATTTGATTTACCTTTAATCACCAAATTAAAATATCGTGAGGAAACCGGAATGCCCTAAATTCAAAACAAATCAGAAGACATGTGACATAATAAACCGCATTAGACCCGCGTTGTAGATTACGGCCCACTCCCTCTCACAGAGAGGAGGCCTGTGTCCCAGCAGTGGGAATGTTATAAGCTGAAAAGTTTTTCGTGACGTCCTGTAGACAAAATGAACCATTTGAAATGAATAAATATCTGATCATAATAAATCATAATTATTCATTCAACAATGTTAATTAATTTCTGTATCCGCTGTTACTAAGAGCGCAAATAATTTTGTAATTAAGTCGATGAAGAATTTGAAGTAGCTTCTCTTTTATGTTCTTTTCACTGTAGACACTGTATATTATACTATGCTGTAGATATTGACGGCCATGTTTTAGGGTTCTGTACGTCCGAATGATTTCATCGGAACCCTTATAAGATCACTCATGTGTCTGTCTGTCTGTCTGTCCGTCTGACATAGCCGATTTGCTTTAAATCAGGACAGTTTTATTGGAAATTTTGTGCACTCATTATTGTGACCCAAACACGAGCGTGTAACGTAAATAAATGAATTTTGATTACAATATTATAGTATAAAAAATACAGAGAATAGTTCTATACTTATAGATTACAGGAAAACCTATAAAAGTCTATGGTTTTAAAATAATAATAGTAAATCACTCAATATTCATTTGCAATTGGAAGGTATAAGAGATCACGTTTTTAAACTAAAATGTTAAGTTTGTTCATGGGATAAATTCATCCCACCTACGGAACCCTTCGTTGTGCGTGGTCCGATACGCACTTGACCGGTTTTTTTAAATGAAGAAACTAATAAAAAAATTGGAATGTCAATGTTTTGTAAGTGATTTTTCATATTTTTGCAACGTTCGTTCTGTTAGAGGAGTTATGTATTTGTACAATTCTTTAGTGCTTCATTATATTAATTAAGGGAGTACAAAAAATCTCTGCTATAAACCTACTAAGTATAAAATTTAAAGAATTATTGCATTTCCAATAAAGATTACTTGGCTTGAGAGCTGTAACCGCCAAAGGTTTATGCAGAACTGTACCTAATAGTACACTCACATTTCGCCAGTTATGTTAAAGTCCCATGCAAGGCTTGCCCCCTAGCAAGCCTATTGCCATCAACCGGGCACAAATCCAGACTCCAGACTACTACCGACAAAATCCTGAAAGAAAAACCTAAAATCTTTTTGCCCGACCTTGGAATCGTACCTAGTACCTCATGCTTAGCAGTAGCGCCTATGATCACTAAACCAACGAGGCACTCCGAGGCTTGAGGGTAATAAAATTAAAAGAAGAAAAAGGTTACAAAACCGCTGAAACCGGAAAAGTAACTTCGTACTGCCTAATATTATTAACCGCACATGCTTATACAACAACGCTAAAGCAGATCTACAACGATATTCAAAATCTAAATCAAAAGCTATTTACTCAAACTAGGCTGAGAATCAGCACCTTCCGAACATTAAAATTACATAAGACAGTCCCCCAAACCAGTTCCTCTTTATCTGGAAAGAAGAAGTGATGCAAAAAAACTCCCCAGCAGCGAGAAAACTCCCGAGCAGTGAAAAAAATTCCCCTGCAGCGCAAAAAACTCCCCAGCAGCATTTATTGATATTTAATCTTAGTTAAATAATTATACTTTACACAACACTTACCTTATTTAATCAAAGTGAGAAGATTATTTCACGGGTTGATTCCTACAGGTGGCTGAGTTCACAGAAAAACGAATTACCGAAATGTATTCTAAATAATTTCTAAAAAATATAAATAGTTTGGAACAGAAGATTTAATAGTTCTCGTGGTCCGAAAAGACTGTTCTCTATAAAATATATGGTACTAGCTGCTGCCCACGGCTTCACCCGCCTTTAGTGAAAATCCGCGCCTCCCGCCGCTCTTTCCGCCGCCCTGACGACACCGCAGCAGGTACGTCATACCGCTAAAGAGACCCATAAATCATCTACTGTTCAAGTCAAACCACGTGGTGGGTCAAGTCTCAACTTTAATGGCACGACTTGTACACCCACTAAAAGTAACTGTTAGGCTACCTGTTCATTGACGCGGAGCGAGGCAGCGGAAAGTACTCGTAGCGAGGAGGTAATGCGGAGTGGAGTTGCGTACAGTGGACCTGTCCATTGATGCGGAGCAAAGTAGTGCGGAGCTAGACCGAGTTCACGCGACGAGTATTTCGAGCGGGCTACAATACCCCACGGCCGGTTTTTTCCGCTTCCCCGCTCCACTTCCGGGTTTTGTATGATCTTTTAAACTAGTTCGCAAATCCCTGTCTACTAAAGCGGAGCTGAGATTTTATGCAATTCCATTGGTTCAACTAACGAGTACAGACGACAAAAAAAACTGTAACAATTTCTTAGAACAATTTCCCACAAAGGAGGTCAAACGTTAACGTCAATAACAGTTACGTCAATCATCCAATGTTGCCAGCCGCGTGGCGATATTAATATTCATAGCTGTAAAAATTGAACTTTTTCTAATCGCTTCTCTCGCCCCTGACATTTCATTTTATTGGAACAATTAAAAGATTTGTTACTACCCACAGTTTCTAAGAATGATGTCTGTTTTTCTGTCGAGAATTAATATAAAGTGTTGAAAATTTTTGATTAATCTTTCTGTGATGATTATATAAGTAAGTTTTTATGTAAGTGGTTGAATTTTTGGTTAAACAGTGTTACCTACATTGAAATTAAGATTGTCCCTCTTGCTTCACTAGTTTATTTATTCATCACAGAAAGATTAATCAAAGTTTTTAAGCAATCACTTTAAATTAATTTTCGACTAAAGCGGTTGCTTCGCCGTAGTCGGGTAAAAAGAGCAAACGACTTCCAAAAGAAACCCTTTAAAGTGAAATATTACTTTAATTTCTGAAGTCGGTGTCTTTGAATTTGTATTTTAGTTTTTTGCCACCGACTTCAGAAATTAAATTTATTTTTCACTTTGTAGTGTTTTTTTAGGAAGTCAGTTGTTTTTATGTGATGTTTTTGTTATGGTACAAAAATTCGTATACAAGTACCACAACTTGCTATGTGAGCAATACTGACAGGAAATATTATAACATCATCATATTATACACAAAGTGAATTAAATACGTATTATTGAAGCTAACTCAAAAACTACCAAAGCAAACTTAATTCAATTTTGATGGGAGCACCGCGCAAGCTTACTCTACCAAAAGAAAAATATATTTTGAAAATCAGTCCACAATAATGACGAAAATATCAATGAACATACATAAAAAAAAAAAAAAAACAATATAAGAAAATTATTCAAAAAACAAAAAACCCGACTGCAAAAACACATAACTGAAAAGAGAAAAACAAGCATTATAATCTACAGAATTTTGGTATCGCAGGCGGGACAAACAAAAGCCGGGGCGCCCTGCGGACTCTCCGTCCGCTTACCGGCCCATCGTGCTGCTCGACGAGGTGGGCAAGCTCTTTGAAAGAGTTATTGCAAACCGCCTCGTCGGGCAGCTGGTGCGAGTGGGGCCGGATTTGGCGGATAGCCAGTTCGGCTTCCGCCGAGGGCGCTCTACGGTGGACGCCATCATGCGCGTGCGAGCCCTCACGACGGGGGATGCTGTGGCCCGGGGTGGGGTCGTCTTGGCGGTGTCTCTAGACATCGCCAACGCCTTCAACACCCTACCCTGGAGTTGCATCAGGGAGGCACTCCGGTATCACCGGATGCCGACCTACCTCTGTCGGTTGGTCGAGGCCTATTTGACGGACAGGGCCGTTATCTACCCCGGTCACCAGGGAGAATGGAACCGGCGAGAGATGTCGTGCGGTGTCCCACAGGGATCGGTCCTGGGGCCGCATCTGTGGGACATCGGATACGACTGGGTGCTGCGCGCCGACCTCCCTAGTGGTGTCAGCGTAGTATGCTACGCTGACGACACGCTGGTCCTGGCGCAGGGGAGGTCGCACGAGGCGGCGGTTGAACTGGCGACACGCGGGGTTGCGACGATCGTCGACAGGATCCGGCAATTGGGACTCGAGGTGGCCCTGCACAAGTCCGAGGTCATGTGCTTTCATGGCCCTCGGAACGCGCCACCGTCGGGTTCCCAAATAACGGTAGGAGGGGTTCACGTCGGCGTCGAGGTGACGATGAAGTACCTGGGACTCGTCCTCGACAGCCGGTGGAACTTCGTGGAGCATTTCCGACGTTTGGCTCCCAAACTGGAGCGGGCCGGGGCTGCCTTGAAGCGGCTTCTGCCCAATCTAGGGGGTCCAAACGCCTCCTGCCGGAGGCTTTACGCGGGGGTCGTGCGGTCCATGGTCCTTTACGGGGCACCGGTGTGGGCGCGAACCTTAAGGTTGCGGCCAGCCCGCCGGTTGCATGCAGCCCAAAGGGTCATGGCTATCCGGATGGTCCGGGGATACCGTACGGTCTCCGGCGAGGCGGCGAGCCTCCTTGCCGGAACGCCGCCATGGGATCTGGAGGCGAAGGTCCTCGCCCACATTTGGGAGTGGCGCGAGGAGATGAAGCGCCGGGGTGTAACTCCGCTGCCGCGAGAAATCACGGTACAGCGGACAGAGCTCCGGCGGGATCTCATGGCGGCTTGGAGTGTGCGATTGTCGCAACCCAGATTTGGGCACGCCACAATTACGGCGATAAGTCCCCTCTTTGAGGAGTGGCTTGAGAGGCGCCACGGCGTCCTCACCTTCCGCCTGACGCAGGTCCTCACCGGACACGGTTGTTTCGGGAGGTACCTGTTTCGCATAAGGCGGGAGGAAACGCCCGGGTGTCACCATTGTGTGGATCGTCCGGAGGACACGGTGGAGCATACGGTGGAGGTTTGCCCGGCTTGGGTGGACCACTGCCGTGTCCTCGTGGAGGCGATCGGCGGCAGTGACCTCTCGCGTCCGGCCCTGGTCCAGGCCATGGTGCGGAGCGAGAGGGCATGGCAAGCCGTCACCTCCTTCTGCGAAGCAGTAATGCTCGCGAAGGAGGAGGCGGAGCGCGCGAGGGAGTGGCAGAGGCCGCGCCCTACCAGCCCTAGCCGCCGCCGCCGTAGGAGACTTCCCGGGCGTCGGGAATTGATAGCCGATTTCCGGCCACCGTAGGCGCGGGCCTGCGGACGGAGAGCAGAGGGCAGCTCGCCGTCCGATAAGGACCAGGCCCGGGTCGACGGCGCGTCGTGTTCCACGCGCGCCTCAAAGAGATGTCAGCAAAACTGACGGGGTCCGTTAGGGCCGATGCCTGCCGGGGTTGCGGGTAGTCCCAAGGGGAAACCGTGGCCCCTGGCATGGCAAGGGAAGGAACACGGGTGGGTTTTAGTCAGTAAAAGTCTGACACGCCCTTCCGCTCCGCCCAGAGCGGGAGAAGTCATTGGATGATTTCCCACCCAAAAAAAAAAAAAAAAAAAGGCGGGACAAACAAAAGTTACACCATATTTCCGGTTATTAGTTTGTCCCCGCCTGCGATACCAAAATTCTATAGATTATAATGCTTGTTTTTCTCTTTTCAGTTACCTATGTGTTTTTGCAGTCGGGTTTTTATTTTTTGAATAATTTTCTTTATTTCAAGTTTTTTAGTTTTATTAATATATCTTAATTTGGAATTTGGAATTGACTCATTACTAGCTTTTATTTGATACCAATATTGTTCTAATTTATTTTAAAAAAAACCTTCTCCTCCCTTTTTTTGTATTTGCAGATGCAATACATAAATTTTATATAGCCTATGTCACTTCTACGATTAAGACGAATCTAACGACACCTCATATGTTAAAATCCATCAAGCCGTTTAGGCTACAGAGCGTGCCAAAGAAATAGACATACATACATACATACATACATACATACATACATACTCTCGAAAAACATTATCCTCCTTCTGGGGCAGTCGGGTAATTACAAACAGACGAACATTTATAACCTCCTCCTTTTTTGAAGTCGGATAAAAATAAATAACGTTTAGTATGCAAAGAATGCATCGCTAAGGTCGTCGTAGGCCGAAGACTGAGAGTGCTCGAGGGAGGTCACGATCCAAGGTTTTACCTTAACGAGAGCCTCTTCAGGCCATTATGCAAATATTTTAAAAAGAGAACACGATGCAAAAAAATTCGGGACTTGGTTTGAATTTGGAAAAGTGCAAATTGTTTTCTTGACATGTTTTTCTTCTTCAAGGACTCGACAGCTGTTTGTTTTTCAGTAAGTCCTTGCCAGATACTTTGAAAACCATTAGGTTAGGAGAATCACTTAATTGGTCTTGATCGGTCGCTTTTGTTTTTTTCCAGGTAGTATAAAATGTTGGAGGAAAAAGCAAGTAAAGGCAAACAAAATATTAATTACAGCTTGTTACATGATTGTGATAAATTATTTTTCTACTGCAACATGACAATCATTGATCAGTTGATCACTCTACACTTGCTCATTTTTCTCAATAAGATTTATAACGATCGACGTTTTTCCAGATTACGATTACATGATAGTTATCATACATGTTTAATGTTTATTAACCTTAAGCGGGGTTTACATTATGAAACTAGTGTCGTAAAACAGTAGCTTATGTAGTTCTGTTTCGGGCTATAGCTAACTAACCCGGTGTTTGAAAGGATGATAAATTCAATTAACATCAAAAATCTATTTAGTCCGTCTGTCAGATAATAAAAAAAAATTAGACACGTATTTTATGCTTTATCAATGGTTTAGAAAAAACGCATTACAGTTGGGGAGTGGGGGCTCGCTACGTCACAAGTCAGTATAAAATCTACCGGAGAGTGACGTCATGCCACATTTTAACTTAATGTATTGCCGTAATCTTTTGATTACTTATGAGCGTTTATTCTAAAAGTAGGCAACGTCGCAAATAGCTGTCAATATTCACCTGTTTTGATTAATTTGGCAATATTACTGTACGGAAATAAGAAATGTGACTAACTAGCGAACGAGAATATTGATTATGAAATGCAATGATATCTAAATCCCAAATATTTAGAATGTGTTTGGAAACTTTCCAAATGCATTTTTTACACCTAAAACGGTTACAACATCAAATTCAGTGTTATAATTGCAATTCATTATTAATATTCTAATTCGCTATTAGTTATCCAGATTTTATATTTCCATACAGTAATATTGTCAATTAATCAAAACAGCGAAATATTTAACATCTATATGCGACGTTGCCAACTTTCAGAATACACGCTCTTAAAAAAATTAAAAAAAACCGGTCCAGTAATTTTTTAATGATCGACTTGACGGACAAAAAAAAAATGTTTAATCATTATCCCTATTATATAAGGTCAACTAATCTGTGCAGTTAGCATGAGATATGGCAGCTTGTTAGTTGAATTTATCAGCTTGTCAATAACCGATTGTGTAGCCACAGAACTACAGCTACCAGAAGGTGCACTGGTTGAAACTGCTAGTACGCGGTGGGCTCATCTTGTCGGGCCAATAGTGAGCGTAAAGTAGTCAGAAGATATAAAACATAAGAGTTACACGATCGAAAGAGAGGTAACTTCTAGGTTAATATAAGTATAGGTAATTAGCGCTGTGCGACCTGAATTGCACTTTATTGTGTCGTCGCAAGAGTCGTTTTTTATTTAAATGATTTTGGGGAGTGAACCATCACACATGTTAATCTGTGCGATAGCTCGAACAGTAAGCTACTGTTTACGAAACTACTTCAATAATATAAACCCCGCTTTACGTGTTTTAGCATATTTTCTCGTATAACTTGTGTTTAGTTTACACAATATAAACTAACTTATGTATGAGAAATTGATAAATATTCTCGACAACCCCAAAGTTTGTCTATAAGTAGATTTAGTTCTATTACAAGAGAAAACATTACATACCTACATCTATACACCTATTTGAATTACTATTTGAAGTATTTTCTACGCCACAATGCTGACAAGTTTCTAAACAAAACTTTCAATTGTAGGCAACTAAAGGGAGGTTTAAACAACTTGACTACAAAAGGTTCTGTTCTCATTGTCTGTCAACTGTGCTGCTTGTATGCAGTTGTGTGTAGTGATAAATACACGCCTTTAGCTTATTGAGTGAAATGGCGTTTAGTTTCAAAGGTATACTTGAACAAACATTATGCCATCACGCTTGGTAACAGCCCCGACTTACGAGTTGTATGTCGTGGGTTCGAACTCAGGCAAGCGCTTAACTTTGTGTAATTTATTTCAACACTACTGCTCTCAATACGGCGAAGGAAAATATCTTGAGGAAACCGGCATGTCCTAGAACAAAAATTTCGAACACATGTGACATCCACCAACCCACACTGGGCCTGCGTGGTGGATTACGGCCCACTCCCTCTCACAGAGAGGAGGCCTGTGTCCCAGCAGTGGGAACATTAAAAGGCTGATTATGTAGGTATGTTATGTATGTATATAAATATTTGATACGGCCGTGATTCAAATTGAGATCAACATACTACCTGATCAAGACTTATAAATTGCAAAAAAACGTAAGATAATTTGAATTTCGCGGGCTACCCTGACGCTTTCGCCTTAAGACCTATTTCGTGGGGAGCGACCCTATTGCCATTAACCGAGCACAAATCCAATCTTAGGGCTGCTACTGAGAATTTTTTAATGTAAATCCCAAAATACCAAGAAGTCCATGTGCCCAAATTGAGGGAAAGGATGTCGCGCTCAGCAATCTCGGTTGCGACAAATTCTCTGTAGTAGCCTCTGAGATTCCATTTATGCTCAATAGTGGTAATAGACCTCTTTACTACATGGGACTTGACATAATTGGAGAAATTTTAAAGCTATTATACAATGTGGAGAGTACCATACAACAAAAAATTAAAATACTGGCACTACTAATGCCTAAGAATATTTTGGAACTGTCAAATAAATCCTAGCTACGAAATAAAAAAATGAGTTTTTCAAACAAATTAAATGTAATGTATGATCCACCCTAAGCCTATAAATTCCGTTTATCAAACTAGGCCTTGGGTGAATTCTCGGGCATACATTTTAGAATATCCACCTTAGGGTGGATTTTTGGGGTGCATAAACGGAATAGCCCGAGCCGACTATGGATTTTGCCGAGCTATAGTGACTAAACTATTGAATATATTCAATTGAATTTTTGTATACAGAATGGGAACGTCATTATAAATGGACACGCCGTTTAATTTTTTGTTGTATTGTCGTCTCCACCTTGTATACCTAAGGTGCGTCCATTAATTTGTATGAAAAATGAAATGAGCGACGCAACGCCCGCGTCACTCCATCGGACGCTCGTACCTCTCACCACTAGTGTATGTCTTGCGCCTAAGAAAGAAAGAAACAAAAGAAAGTAATTTTTCTTATTCTGCACACACAAAACGCACATTACAATACAATTTTTTTATAAAATACATACATACAAAGTAGCTAAAAGCTTCGTATTCAAGCAATACAATTTTGACCTCTCACCTCTGCCGAACTCACCTTTTTTAGGAATACAGCTTTTAAGACAAGTATTCTGTTCACAAAATATCTTCACATTTAACAAACAAACCTTTCACATCGTTCTCATAAAATACTTGTAACTACTACATTTACCGCCACCGTGTGTAGGAAAGCAAAGTTGCTTAATGAAACGCTCTACTGGTTGGTGCGCAGTTGACCAACTTTCAAGGGCTTACCTAAAGCCAAACTTATATTGTGAGCCTGTAATTGTCTGAACTAAGCTTAGCTTTGCGGTAAATATTGTTGAGGAAAATGGGAGCAGATATTTTTTATACTGGTAAAGGAAAACATCGTATCGATGTCACAAAGGGGTGTAGGCACGAACGAAAAAGCACATGGTGGCAACATCGAACACTTTGTTCTCATGTGCGACATCAAACACTGTTCGTCAAAAATGTTCGCTACGAATCCATGGCTACTAAAGAGAGTGGGGCGGTTGAGCGTGAACACAAGTCGAACTGTGTTCGGATGGTGTTCGTGTTCGTTTTTCAAATTTACGTCCACACGTACGAACCAAATGTTCGATGTTCAATGTGTTCATCATGTTTTGTTCGTTACGTTTTGTGCGTACACGCCTTAAGGAAACTGACATATTCTAGAACAAAACAAATCCAAACACAGTAAACGTACTAGGTATGCGTGGAGTACACTTACACCCTTTCACAAAGAGCAAGCCTGTGTACCAGCAGTTTGATTATTCTAAGCTGAAAAGTTCGCTTTCAAATTGTGTATTTGTGTAAGGTTCGTATACTACTACTACGAACTAATAATACTACGAACATATTGACATTATTCTGTTTACAAGTTGCAATAGTATTTTTCAGTAGAGGTTATTTAAGTTTAGCCATGAATTAATTAAATTAAAACAATAATCTGATCACTGCAATTACATTTGCTATTATGCATTAAATATTAATTAAACTAGTGGGTCACTAGTTTAATCTGTCGCTCCTACTTCGCACAGTTTATAATACATGACAAAACATTGAGATTTCTTAGTTTTGTGGAATTTTAATATTAACATAGTCGTAACGTATAAACTCGCCAGTCTCTTGGGTACATTACCAGTCGACAGCAATGCGGAGGAATTTTTCAACGCCATATTTTAGTTTGTTAATAGTTTTAGTTAGGTTTAAAGTATTTTTAAATTCGAAGACATGCGACTTCTACCAACCCGCACTGGACCCGCGTGGTAGATAACTGCCCACTCCCTCTCAACAGGCCCAGAGGAGGCCTGTGTCCCAACAATGGGAACATCTGATTATGTATGTTATGTATATGTAAGATATTTTTTACACATTAATTATATAATTATATGTGAAGACGATGCACCTAGAATAATATCAACGTAACTATCATACACATAAACATTCCGGAATAAATTCTCTAAACGGTGGTGGAAACCTCATCAAAATCTGTTGCGTGGTTAAGAAGAACAACACGGACATACAGACAAACACCAAAAGCGACTTTATGTATAGAAATAGATACTACATTGGTACGTTGACCTCTCCACCGTCTTTCACAATCTAAATTAGTAGTTAATTCGCCTCACATTACAAAGCATTTATAATTATTTTCACAACACTTTGAAACACAGACGCCCACCGTTGGGCAAATAAAGTGTCCTTTCCTTTTGTTTGGTTATTTCGGGGTTTGCCCGTAGGTCATGAGCAAAGTAAAATAATTTACCTTTGTTTTAACCCTTTTGCTATTGTATACCTGACCTTCACGGTCAGTGAGTTAAAGTATCAAATTATATGTTAGGACCATACAGATAAAGTAACAGCAGTAAGAAAATTATAGCAGATTTTGTTCATAATCAATGACAATACACATTATTGTTAAATGATTATTGATATGACAGTCACCAAAATCATTTTTTTCGCTTTCTACACAGCGAATTATTGTTCATATTTACGTGTAATTAAGTCGATTTTTACACTAAACCCGAGCTTTTATTACATTATTTATTACGTAATCATAAATGACATTTAAAAGCAATCATAGTAATATAATGTTTACCGATGTACTTACAACTTTATCTTGGGCCCGTTTGATGCTTCAATGGACTTACCTCCGCTTAGTACTTGTGTAAACTCGGAGCGCACGCAAATTGCTTTGATACTGTGTTATAGCCGGATCTCTAGGTAAGTCTATTGACTGAAGGTACTTGTTAGAGTCTAGGGATCAAAGCGGTGTTGTTGTCGCAGCGTTATGTTGTCGTGTGAACAAACATTAATAGCGGATGTAAATACATATTTCATTGTTTCTTATAGGACATAAGTTGAACCAAAACGGCGGTCGTCCGTTCAGGTAAAACTATGATTATGTGAAATGTTTTTCTGCGCATATTAGATCATAGTTCAACTTACGTGCCGCGATCTGTAACACATTTTCGGGTCTCAATCGAGGTATAATCATAGTTTTACCTGCGGTGACGACCGCAATTTCGGTTACACAGATATGTGTATCTGTTACTTTTAAAAAACTTATCAGTTCATGACAGCCAAGATAATTTTGAAGAAAATTTAGGGTAAGATTACTTGAGAAAGGCGTGTTGAAAACATCAAACTTACGGGAGTATGTTACTGAATTTAGATCTCGTGCAGATAATTATGCTGGGACTGTTGGCAATTAAATATTGGCAATACAAGCTGGACATGACGATAACGAATAAAATCTCATTAAACTTGTTTAATATTTTACAGAAATAATTTCCATCTTCGTAATGTATTAATTAATGAAAGAAACAAGGATCAGACAACACAATCAGACATGACCTTTGAACTTTTGTCTATTATCAACAGTATTGAAACCAATCAAACTAATAAATAAGAGTATAAGCTATTCTCTCAACAGATTGCGGATACGTCGTCGGAGGAAACAAAATGTATTATATTATGTTTGTATTGAATGAGCGTCAGCACGAGTCGTGCTGTGTTATTGTTACTTAAATATAGAGCTGCAAATAGTATAGACAAGTACATTCCTTTCTTTTAAACATGTTATTAAGTAAACAAAACGACGCTGTTGCAACGCTTGGGGGCCTAAGTTCAGCAGTGGACGTCTTTCAACCGAAATGCTCATGAAAAAGCAACGTTTCTCTATCCGTTATTGGCTCACAATTTGAGGACCATTTCATTGATTTTAGGGATTCATTATTTTACTTCATATTAGTTTGTCTGGCGAGGTTTAGTATATTGCGTTAGAATAATACTTTCAGGTTCGCCTAGTAGTACTTAGTTAATTGACTTAGGCGTGACTTTGCGGAAATCCATTATAAAATACAATAGACGATGTACTCGTATATTTAGTAGTTAGTGTTTGCTTATCGCACTGATAACGATCCTGGCCGAGGTGGGCCGATAAGCGATCCTAAGTGGGGTTAACCGGCGGTTGTAGCTCATTTTACGTTCAGCTCTTGTCGTGGCAACACTTCGTGTCCGAGTTCGCAACAAGTCAATCGTCATCCTGAGGATGCCTCGTTGAGAGGCGAAACACGTGTCGATTTCTTACAGGGTTCTGTAACTCTTTAAGAACAGTTATGCGGATTAACTTACTAAATAAACATCGTCTATTGTATTTTAGTAGTACTTATACAAAATGGTACTAAGGTGACGATAACCGACTTTTAATGATTTTAGACTGAGATCTCATACGAGTAGTGTTAAAGATTTGGAAAAAATATATGAATAAAATATTTTAAATTAAGCTTATATTATTAATATTTTTTGTATTTTAAATGAAATTAATTTGTAAAAAACTAAGAATCACGCAAAATCTATCAATCGTATTTTTCTGAAACCTTCACCATTTTAAAGATAATTTAATTATTGATAGAAAAGAATAGAATAGAATAATTATTTATTTGCATAGAATGTAGGTACAAAAAAAATCTGATGTTTTATAATAATTAGAGATCCTTATTCTACCTTAAATTACCTAGGCATGCAAACATTTAGTACAAGTGTTTAATAGTCAAATTTGTCAGTATAATACATTCTAATAAAATGGTCAATTAAATAAAATAAAGATTAAAAAAATGTCAGGATCAGTAAGGTACTTAATTATAAATTTTTATCATTTAGAAATTCACAAAGGAGAATGCTCAAGCTCCATAGAAAAAAAACCCAGCTTCGGGGGAAAAGCGATGTATCTCAAATCATCAATAATAATAAGTACTAAAATAATAACCGGTCATGATCGTGATCCTTACTGGCAAACATAAAAAAATTGCCAGTTTTATTATGCAGATTATGCAGTCGTCGATATAAAAAAAAGATAATTAGTTATAATTACTTTATTCAAAAATGCGAGCTTGGCTCATTTTATATTTTTTTACAATGCTCAAAGTCGTTGAAACTACTATGGATATATAGGGTGACTCGTAATTAGTGACCCATAATAAAAGTTGTTCATAATGATGAGTAAAGTCACGTGTTTAAGTTTCGGTCACTAATTACCAGTCACCCAATATACACTTCTAGAGTTCGACATCAAAATAGTCAGGATTTAACAGCCTCGTGACGTGAAAATACTATTGTTAACAGCGATACTATGATATTGATTCGAGTTAGTTTGGAGTCCTATATTATCGCCATCAGCGCCATCTATACTATAAATAATTATATAATCACGCGAGGACACTTGAAGTTTTGAGAGTAGAGGTGAAATCAAACCAGAGTGTGTTTATAAAATAAATTATTTACTGTTTTAGAGGTATGAGGAACAGGGTGTAAAGTTAACTCATCCTCTATAGAAAAGGGAGGATCCTCCGACCAGATGGGTGTTGTGTATGACGGGCAATGCCCAACGATAGATGTCAGTAACTTGTGTATGTGTTGAACTTTGCTTGCGCGATGCAGGATTCTGATGCGTAGTTTGCATGTGGCTTCACAGTACCAGTTGAGGTTCCAGTGAGTCGGAACCGAGTGCCGCTTAGTTCGTGGTGAGTCGGAATTGGGTGGCGCTGCGTTGTGATCCAGTGAGTCGAATATGGTTCAGCGCCGGGTTATGGCTGACTGCTGCCGTCGACGAGGAGAGGGTAGAAAGGTCACTGTTGCGGACGAGCCGAAAGTGCAGTGTGCTGTTTCAAAGTTGCTGCTGAGGTTGAAGGTGATGACCAGGAGTTAATCCATAAGATTTTTGAAGTGAACATTTCTTTAGCGGCGTTGTGCACTTTTTTTGGGATGGGTAAAAAATGTTAAACTCGCGTCAGGACACGTGACCGTAAGAACCGTTGCCTAGCAACCGAGAAAGTACATTTCAAAATAAATAGTCCTCGATGTCGTCGTGCGTTTAGTTTACTTTAGTCTTTGACATTACGTAAAGATTGCGAGGTAAGAAATTTTACCCATATTGATGGTTAAAAAAAATCAGTCAAAACATACTTCATGAAAAGTGTTTAAATAAATTGTTTATTTTTGTTAGACTATATTTTGAAAATAAATACATATACTACTATTACCAATGAGTATTGTATTTAACCACATAAATTATAGTACTTTTATACTGATAAATAAAGCAATTCATGCGAAGTTATTCCCTAACCATTGGAATGGTTAGGGAATAACTTCGCACGAATTGCTTAATATTCAAAAATGCACCACGTTAATGTTCAAGTTTTCACTTCTGCCGGCACTCCCGGAGTGCAACCCGTTATTTTTTTTTACCAGGCACTTGTTCTCTTTATAAGGTCTATGCGAACAATTATTTCCACATTCGCGTCCTGATTTCCTCTGTGTATCGAGAGTGGTTAGAACGACTGTGTAAATGTATTTACTGTGTACTAGTGTACGTCCCGCGGCGTCGTCTGTTGCTACATTATTATTTTCCCGAAGTAAGGTCAAGGGTTATTTACTGATTGTTTGGTCTGCTAAAATGTCAAAGAAAAACCGATGAAAAAATTGATATACAGCTAGTAAATTCAACTCAGGTAAAGTGAAAGAGCAGTGGTGGCCCAGTGGTAACGGCCCCGACTTAAGAGTTGTAGGTTGTGGGTTCGAACCCAAGCAAGCGCTTTACTTGGTGTAAATAATTTCATCACCACTGCTCTCAAAACGGTGAAGGAAAATATCTTGAGGAAACCGGCATGTCTTAGAACCAAAAAATTCGAAGACAAGTGACATCTACCAACCCGCACTGGGCCCGCGTGGTATTTTACAGGCCACTCCCTCTCACAGAGAGGAGGCCTGTGTCCCAGCAGTGGGAACATTAATAGGCTGATGATGATGATGGTGATGAGGTAAAGCAGCGCATCGGGCATGTTTGCTGACGCAAGCAAGTCGATGACTTTAAGGCCATTATGCGTAAGAAAATAGCTTGTCTGATGCGCCGGATTCGGGGGAGCGCCTACAGAATCCTAAGGATGATCTCTGAGAGGCTAGAGTCTACAGTGTTAGGTAGGTTCATCCAACTTAATGTGACGAGATGACATTATTATTATTGTATGATTTTTTTTGACATGAGTGACTTTATTATTTGTATTATGAATTTTGAATTTCATAAATGATGACTAATATAGTTTTAAGAATTTTGTTACTAACAATTTATGGACAAATCAATTAGCTGAATTAAATAAATTAATAATCGAATTATTTATTTTATTTATAGTGTTTATGTGTATGCATATTGTCAAGTGGTTGATAAGATGGGATCCTTGTAAACTTAGTAGTTTTTTCGTATCGCAAACATTTGCGCTCTTCTCATAAGGATGGATAATGACATAGTCGCTGAACATCGAGTTCAGTGGCGTGCAGTTCAAAAGGCTAATGTTCAATATCGTCATCCTCTGCCAAGCCTTTTCACAACTATGTTAGACTCTGCTTTCAGTCTAACCGAGTACAGCTGACCTAACTCATCACCTGAATACTAATATTATAAAACCGAAATCACTAACTATCCTATTCAAACACTAAACAAATCCACTCTAACCACACACACCTCTAACAAGTACATTTAATTACGTACGAACCAACTGCTACATAGCTACACCCCTAAAACACACGAAAATGAAGACATACCCGCAAATTAATGCAAATTAACATCCGGCGAACTCCACGCGACTGTATGTGTATAACCTTAACCTCTGTACCCACTGAGGTTGCGAGCAATCAGGTTTTGTGAACCTTTGCTTTTAAATGGAGAAACGAATTTGTTTACACTTCATGTTGGCGGAAAACCTACAACGGTAAAGGTACTCTTCCTTACCCGACCGCAGGAGGCAACTGCTGGCAACGTGTCGCGGCGTCATGTCGCTGCAGTCATTATTCCGAACCCGACCGCAAGCGGCAACTGCCCGTATTCCAGTCGGTAGATAGAAGATAGAAAAACGTGACTATCGCTCAAGCATTGGCGGCACTACTGGTCTGCAGTCGGGGTGTACGTGTCGCCTGTCACTCGCCCATAGCGGCCAATGACGTGTTACTAGCTGCGGAAGGTATTTCATAGAAATTCATAAAAACCAGTCGTATTGCGGCGACACCTCGCCTTCAGTTGCCTCCTGCGGTCGGGTACGGAATGGTATGTACCTTAACAGCCCAGTGGATTCCCGACTTGTGCTTATTTGTGTACTGTGCAAAGGGAATAGACGGAGAACGGGAGACGGAAGATGCTACTACCTAAAGATTATGTAAGGACCCTGATCCTCTTAAAAGTCCAGAATCAGAGGGCCCTCTGTGCAACGCCTGTTAGGATACATGAGGAGCCTGTGAGATTTCCCCTGAGCCTCGCTGTGTACAGCAGCACTCGACCACTGTGGCACAGTCTTGTCTGACGTCAGTCGCTCCGACGCCTAATGCTATCGCCTCGTTGCGAAGCTCGACTATGTTCAGTTCTTATATCAGTAAGTACGTAAAATGTAGTCTATGGTAGTTTGCACAACGCATCTACCATGACATTAACAACTTAATTACCTACAGTGTAATGCTAATGTGTTAGGATTAGAACGACTGATTGTTTCTCAAATTCTATTCATTCACCAACTTATAAGGAAGGATGTTTATAATGACTATTTCCGAGTCCTTACTAAAAGCACTTAGGTTTCGCGCTTCATTTTCCGTAGTACGAAATTGCGTGTGTCTGCTAGTTTTCAACCATAATGGTTGTGTACCCTAACAGGCTGGTAGGCATGAAATTAATAAAATTAATCATACAGTTATGACAATTTAATTTCGGGTAGTCATTAGTCTGTAGACGTTTGGAGGTGAAAGACTGCTGTGTTTGTCCTTGAGACTAGGATACGATCATCTACTGTAGTCTGCCAGTCTAGCGTATGCTTTACTTTTACGTCTTGTTCATCGTGTCGATGACACAACAGTGAATTAAATATTGGTGGCCCAAAACTTCGCCACTTCCACGAATATACCTATACGTACCCTATACTCTAACTTTGTAGGGGTTGATGCGGGATCAGCACCTCATCGGCGCTGCCAACTTGTAATCTACCTGACGGCTTGAGACGCCATTTTTGTTCAGCTCAGCCTATGTCCTACCATCGATAGCGAACGGGTCTACCTATGGGTTTCTCGCGTTCCTAGTTTAAGTATCCTGAATGATAATATTCTGAAATATAACATTTTGAGAGAAATAATTCTTTTTTTTTTATGTCAAACGCGTACCTATAACAAATTGGCGACAGCGAAAATCCCCAGTGTCCTTAAAACATAAACTCACCAGTAGTACCAATATTAGGTGAACAAGTGACGGTATCAGCAGATGTCTTGCTCTTTAGCATGAGCGAGTATCTCATACAGACATGGTAAAATTTTTTCACCAGCAAAGGTAGCTGCCCGACTGTTCTCAACTGCTTCTTTTCCTTAGAAGTGCAGTGCAAGTATATATGGACAACTTGGACACTCCAACGTATAGAACATGGTTTGGTCAGGAGCACCGCATCCGCACTGGGTATCAGTGGGATCTATTATCCCCCATTTTGCTATATTGTGCTTGCAGCGACCTACTTGGGTCCGCATTCGATTGATTGCTTGCCATATAGGTCACTGCTGGTCACTTCCGGGTGGCAGTTGCTCCTGGGGCTGAACGAAGTCGGGTTGGGGAAGGTGCTGTTTTCCCATAGATCTCTTCTCACGTTAGGTGGTTGTTTCACATACTATCGACACTGTTGAAGACTCGTCGGTCGCCTGCGCTCCTGATATAAAGCGGTGACATCTGCCCATTACAATGCCAATCCCGAAGGTCACGTACACAGGAAACGTGGCATACATTTTAACATGTATTGGCAATGACCAAAAGTCAGAAGGTCATTTAAATAATTTCGTTGGAAAGCGATTATTGTACACTTTTAAATAAAATTTCTACTGTGATATGACTTGGTGTAAACTATACTGATATACTATAATACTGTACTGATACAGTTGGTTAAGGGTGGATTGTGGCTTAGTAATAACAGCCGCATAGGTCGATCGATCAGGTTAAGCTACACTTGTCGCGGTTGATCCGCGGATACCAAGACCCCTCCGTGTCTCGAAATGCCCGACTGTCATTCGTGGATCTTTGACCGTTGTTACGGGCTATCAGAAGCCCAAAAGCCTTACAACCAGGCTTATAAAGAGGTATCGTATTACTCAGTAACTGGGTTGTAGAGGTCAGTTAGGCAGTCCATGTAAAATACTGGTATTCAGCTGCATCTGATTAGACTGGAAGCCGACCCAAACAAAGTTAGGTAGAGGCTAGGCAGATGATGATATAGTGGAATAAAATAGTTTATATATATAATCTACGATCACCGTACACTGGGTAAGGAGAATGCTTAAAAAACCCAGAGCGAACAGATACAAGATGTAGCTCAGAATTTTAGTGATATTTAGTGAAATAATTCTGTAAATATTTCACTTCGAAGATTCGATGGCAAAATATATTGCAATTTTTGTTTGCCATGGTTTTTTTTCATACTGTATAAGCATTCTTTTTTGCTTCGCGACCACCTTGACGACTGGCTAATATTTTTATAACATTACGAAGTACTTATTTAATTCGTTCGCAAAGAGAGGAGTAAATGATTTCCATAAACACAACACAACCAAAAACTAATCAAAACAACACACTTCCGAAGGTTCTTCCTCCTTCATAACATCTTTGACAGGTTACACAAAGTTCAATTTCTGAGCAAGTTCAATATCGGGATGCAAGGCAGGGAACAGTTTGACCTACTTACTACAGAACAAACGTTGTGAAGGGCTCGGCCTTAAGATACTATTTATAGAAACAGTTGACGCAGTCTTAGAGAAGGATCACCGGGATGCGGTAGAAAATTATTAATGTTTTCTATAATATATGTTAAACTCACAGATGGACACAGATGCTTCACTCGACATTTTAGGTATAAAGCTACAAGTACGCAGCGGGCTTGTCTTGTCGAACCAATTTAGGGAGCGTTACGTAGTCAGAAGATATAAGAGTTACGCGATAAAGAGAGAGGCAACTGAATATTATAACTGTAGGTAAGCGCTATCGACCTGACTTGCACTTTATTGTGTCGTAGCAGGAGTCGCTTTTTATTTAAATGAATTTGCGGAATGAATCATCGGTATTAATCTGTGGCTAAACTTACTTACTTATGCTGTCTAAATTAGGTGATAGACAGGCGAACTTAAAGTACCTACGTGGTTTTTAAGTTTGCCAACTTACTCGGCTCGCCGTTGTCGGTGACACACGTGAAGCTTGCTCAAACTGTTTCACGATGTTGGCGAATTTTCTGAACCAAACTAAACATATATTACACAAAAATTTCGCAACAACTGGCGGCTTGCAACTCGCGGCGATGACAGACGTACGAAACTACGAACCAAGGCGGGCTACGAGCAAAATTTCAGAGCTGTTGGATCGCCGACGAACTTACTCGGCGGTTTTAAAGTTCGCGTATGGCACACGGGCGAGTGAGGTCGCCGAGCCATAAGACCGCGTATTTGCACGCACGTCTATCACCCCTTTAAGAGAAAATCCGAGACGCATAGCATTATAACTTTCCAAAAAATGGACTTGGAATGACATTTATCAATCTACTTCTGAGGCAGAAAAGTGACAATCGCTTTATTATTCAACAACGACTTTCAACATAAGGTTTTCCGTAGTTTATGTCAATCCAATACATTTTTTACTTTTCCATCATCATTATCGCTGGAAATACACTGTCCTCAGGATGCTTCAAACAATGTACTTTTGGCCAATAGTAGACAAAGACGAGATTTTCTCCAACAACCAGTTGAGAATATAACAATCAGTCAAACTAAACTGGTATCGGGTTACCCAGTTACTGGGTTGTGGAGGTCAGATGGGCAGTCGCTTCATGTAAAATACTTCGGTTAGACTGGAAGCCAACACCAAATTAATATTTGGAAAAAGGTTAGGCAGTAGACAAAAACACTTAGGCTAGGCGAAAACGAGCCACTGGCCATAGCCTCCGGTAGCCCAGCGACAAGCAGTTCACATACTTTTTCAAACGTTTTGTATAGATTCATTGCACACGTGTGGCCTGTGGCGGCCACCCGCTACAGCGGTACTCAACACCGCAGCAAGAGGCAATAGCCACCAGTAGTTTTAGCCGGTTGCTCATGTGCGCTTTCCCTTATCAAATATAGGTATGTCATTTAAAATTGAAGATTATATTTCTTTGATAAAAATAAGACAACTATGCTTCATGCTATTCAATAAAGATGCATTGTTGCAAAAGATTTAAAAACCATAACAATAAAATAAAACACGTCGGCACTTTTACAGGCAAACCACTAAAACATTGTAGTTTATTGTTTCTGACTATAAACCGCTATTTTACACCGCATTTGATTTTAGAGTGAAAATGACATAACGTAAGATCACACGACACATCAAGCAAAGGTACTATAGTGCACCCACCTTTCGCCAGCTATGTATGTCCCATGTAATAGGGGGCGAGCCTATTGCCATCAACCGGGCACAAATCGACGATCTTACCGGCCCCGACTTACGAGTTGTAGGTCGTGGGTTCGAACCCAAGCAGGCGCTTTACTTTGTGTAAATAATTTCATCACTACTGCTCTCAAAACGGTGAAGGAAAACATCGTGAGGAAACCGGCATGTCTTAGAACCAAAAATTCGAAGACATGTGACATCTACCAACCCGCACTGGGCCCGCGTGGTAGATTACGGCCCACTCCCTCTCACAGAGAGGAGGCCTGTGTCCCAGCAGTGGGAACATTAACAGGCTGATTATGTATGTATGTATGTGGGCACAAATCCAGGCTCCGAGCTGCTACTGAGAATTCGTAATTGAAAACCCAATGTTAACATTATGCTCGACCTAGGAATCGAACCCACGACCTCATACTCAGCAGTAGCGCTTGCAGCCACTAAACTAACCAGGTAGGTAATAATAACTAGGTAGGTACTCACAAATTCAGCTTAGAGATTTTAACACGTCCTTTGTGTGTTTGAAATGGTGTGGTTAATTGCTTGCCTGTCCAGGTTTAATTATGTTACCAATAATAGTTAACAGAAAGTCTTGGAACTAGTACGTACCTATATTTGCGATTTTAGAAACTACACATGATTTTACATGACATGAATAATGTACCTATTATACAACTGAAATTAAACAAGTAATAACAAAAAAAGAGAGCGATAATTAATTAAATATATTTAAGTTTATATATTTTTTTGGCCTAAATGAAGAAATATCATGGTTAGAATACGTGGTTAAAATATTGACAGTGCATTTTTCAACCTATTTAGAAGAGAGAGCAAACAAACTGGAGTTTTCTGACGAAACGATGAAAAACGCAATACTACATAACTAAACTAAAACTGACCTTGCGCTAACATTCGGTTTTTAATTAAAACATTTTTCAATTCTATTCGCCAAATAGCTTTCAAAATAAAAAAGTTTTTCTGACGAACTGACAGACCGACTGTACGAAAATCGGTTGGAAACTTCGTTATTAGAGTATGTGGATTCCAATGCCTAAAGGCACTATCAGTTTCAGTTTTGTTTGAAATTTAGCTCAAAGAATGATGGGCATTTTTCTATGAAGCCTGGCCTGATGACCAATAGAGTTCTAATGCATGTCATCTTATTGCTTATAGCCGGCAATTACTATAACAAAATATTTTATCTCTAAAAGCAACGGGGTTTGTACAGTCGAGGACAAAAATCGTTACAATTTTTTATGACGATTTCTTTGTGAAAAATAAATCGATAGCATAATAGGTTTATGCTAGGTCTATGTGCTGCCTATTTGGCCAAAAATTATCATTTTGATATGTACCCTTAGGTGGTTCACACAATTTTGACATGGACTGCGTCAAAATAAAACTGAATACAATTAAACATTTAATAAGGTTATAACAGTCATCCATCATATTAAAAGATGATAAAAATAACAACCGTCAACAACAACAACAACAACAGTCATGTGAACTGCTGTACAGGCGCGGGCGCAGGAACAGCGAATTATACAAGTGCCAGAGTATAAACGTGCCTCGAACAGAGCAGATCGCTGTTTTTTCTATAACTATTGTACTTGTATGATTGGTAGAAGAACAGTCGGGAGCTGTGCCCATATCGTTTCCGTATTATATAGTATTTAGGCTTAGGAAGGCATGAGTGATTTATTGCTCCAGCTTAACATTTATTAAACAATAATGACCACTGAGTGCACGCTATGGCATCTTGTCACTGGTCAGAGGTGGTTTTCATTTATTCTTCATCAACAATGATATCTTCTAAGTAAAATGCAGGGGACAATAAATACGTCATGACGTCCAAGGCCTAAATACCATATTATTGAAATAATATGAGTACAAGTGCCGATTGTGCGTTGCACGGTCAGACATGTAGGTACAACAGTGATGCACTAAAGCATCTCTGTTATGTTGTTCTCCAGACCCTGCACACCACCTAGTGTAACATCACTTATCAATACATAACCAATAAGTCCAAACACGATAATGCTATCTTGTTTGGTTGAGGAGTTCCTATGGCCACCTTGCGGCTCTAGCATCAGACCCTGGACAATATCTAGTGTAATAGCACTTGTCAATACATAACCAATGAATCCAAACACGATGGTGCTATCTCGTTTGATTGAGGAGTTCCTATGGACAAATTCCAGTTCCACCATCAGGTCTTGGACACTAGTCCGGTTTTTTATTTATTTATTTATCAGTATTATAATGTTATGAGTCTATAATTAATAACTATTGAGAACTGCAGTGAACATTAGCGTCATAAAGCTAATACGTTCCCATGGTACTTGCAGGTCCGATATCTCTTTAACCCGGTATTTCTCAGCCTTCTGCCCATAATGAAAATTGATGCTTGTGATATAAGCTTTCATTTGAGGTATAAGTGGTTTTTATTGGTTCACCGGCCAAAATTACGCATCATTCTTTCCATTTCCTTTGACCACTTTGCTCTATTTCACTTCATTTCTTGTATGATAAATGTGTTTTGCGACCATGACATATTATGGGGCTGAACCATTGACGCTCGCTGAAAAGACTGTGCACAAAGTCCAAGTTGCACAAAGGGCCATGGAGCGCGGAATGATAGGTCACTGAAAGACCGAGTCCATAACTCAGACATCCGACATAGGACTAAGGTTCCAGACGTAGGACTACGGGTAGCGGTTCTGAAATGGACAGGACACTTGGCTAGATGTGATGCTGGTAGGTGCAGCAGCCCTAATAAAATGGTTGCCAAGAAACCGTAGTAAAAGAAGACCGTAGGTAGCCCACAGGCCAGGTGGGTAGACGACATACCCGATAAAACCCCGGGCGGCGCCGAGCGACAGTAACGTTCCCGACCGTCAAGCCTCGCTGTCACTTATAAGCGTCATCTTTGACCTTGATACGCACGGCACTTTGGCGCGCAATTTCAAACCGCGTTATAACTTTACAAAAGGGGGTATAGGGGGGTACGGGGGTATCTGTTCAAACAGGATGGCAGAGAAGTCCTGAATGGCACAGATTAGGGCAGCAGGGCACAAAGGGCCTATACTCAGCAGTGGGTGTAACAAGGCTGCCAATGATGATAATGACATAGTTACTGATTTCTCTTGGAAATTATTGCACGACTCATAATGCGAAGCATTAGAGTATGCTCTATCGAAAAAAAATTTTTGCCCCATTTACGCAACTGTTTTTATTTTTACACTCCTGCTAGTACACAGAACCCACTTAATTTATATACCATTGTCATCATCATCATCATCATCAGCCTATTAATGTTCGCAATACTGGGACTCCTACTACTACAGGCCTCCTCTCTGTGAGAGGGAGTGGGCCGTAATCTACCACGCGGGCCCACTGCGGGTTGGTAGATGTCACATGTCTTCGATTTTTTTTTGGTTCTAAGACATGCCGGTTTCCTCACGATGTTTTCCTTCACCGTTTTGAGAGTTGTGGTGATGAAATAATTTACACAAAGTAAAGCGCCTGCTTGGGTTCGAACCCACGACCTACAACTCGTAAGTCGGGGCCGTTACCACTGGGCCACCATTGCTCATACCATTGTATAGATGATTAAATGGAGATTAATACTGTACTTTTTAACAATTGATTTAATGCAGCAGAAATGAAAAAATCATCAAAATAGTTGAAAAAAAAATCCTGTCCGTCAATGTATGAAACCTGAAAACATTGTAGCTTGCGATAAAATCAATTAATTGAGTCAATTTTTTTTTTATATGTTCGTTTCAGCCATAGAAGGAACCCTATTGAAAATGGCTTTTTTATTCAAAGTAGTTTAATTATAATTAATAAAATACTAACTAAAATATAATATCTTTATCTAAATATTTCCAACCTTGTCTTGACGTCTTGCCTAACAACCCACAACGTAAATATCTAAATAAATAGTCTTTGACATTACGTAAGGAGGTACGTTGCGAGGTTAGAAATTTTACCCATATTGATGGGTAAAACAGCAGTCAAAACATACTTCATGAAAAGTGATAAATTGTAAATTTTTGTTAGAAACTATGTTTTCAATTTCTTTTTCGTTTATGAATGAGTGTTATGAGGCGTGCACTTTTGGATTTTCCTAACTATTATTACTATACTGGTGGCGACCACGTACCGGAAGACGTAACATTCGAAGGCATCCAACAAGGTGGACCGATGACCTGATGAAGTCCGCAGGAATACACTGGATGCGAGAAGCACAGAACCGGTCGAAGTGGCGATGCCTAGGGGAGGCCTATGTCTAGCGGTGGACGTCTTTCGGCTGAAATGATGATGACGATTGTTTTATTTAAAAATTATACGAAATGTTAAAATTAATATAAATACTGAAAATTAAGACGCAATTGTCAACATGAACTTTAAAGGTCTCGATTTCCATATTTCATAAAGACGAAGATGGAGTAATCCTTTTCTTTTGTCATGCAAAATACACAGGGGAGTTGTTATAATCCCTTTTTGCCAATAACGATGTAGGTTCTTAAGGAAACGTCGTTGATGTAAGGTTTAAGTTTTGTCCTTTAATTATAACACTTTTTTCATATTGCAAAAAAAAAAAATTGTCCATTTTTATTATCATGTTTTCATAATTACCATATTTTTATATTTTCATAGTTACCATAGCTGTACGACTTGAAGTCAATGGAGTTGCCATTTTTTAAAGTGGCACCATTTTTTTGGAAACCTTTTTCTAACTTTTCTTAATCTGATGATCACTTGAATTTTAGCCAAATATTTTCGTGGTGTCTTCCAATTATAGACCAGACCAGACCAGGTTCTGATTTTTGGGAAAGCCTCTCAGGTTATTTATGCTCGCATTTTTATATTTCCTATTAAATAAGTACTTACAGTTCGTTAACCTTAAATTATACAATATAAATAGAATTAAATGGGACTTAAACATAAGTTACTGGCGAAATGTGGGTGTACTATAGGTAGACCTCTACCAAACCCTTTTCTGCTTACAGGCGCGTAGGCGTGATGTTATGTTACCGCTGCAGTAATTATGCTTGGTTACATGAATAATAAAAATGCCAATCATGTAATATTTTGCTATTTTTAGCAAAAAATATCGGGTGCTAAAAGCTTCGTAGAAAACAAAAAAAAACACTTGATTTATTCGATACAATTTATTAGATTACATGGCAGACTACGATAAAAATAGTCTCGCTGTTTTAATAATTTTATTTTTTACTCTGTGTGTTTTTAAAATGTCGGCTATATTTTTAAGATTGTCTCTAATTTATTAGTCGGTGATAAACTGGGTTTGTGGATGCTGTGACTAAGATAAGGGAACTGAAAAGTTAATTTCTCAGTTTAGTAGCATTTTATAAGGACTTGGGTAACTACTACGGGAATGTAGGTTACAGTTTTTAATATCATATTTTATTATGCGCGCAGACGAACATCTTACGTTAGTACCTCATTTTCTACTTTCTTACAAATGTTGCACATAACTTCAACTTATATTGTGATTTTCGCGGGAAGTACAAAAATTTATAAATATAGTTTTATAAAAAGTTGAATAATGCATCAAAAACCTACAAAAAAATAAAAAAAATAGGTTGGATACTCCGTTAAGAGCGTGTAAATATTTTCCTGTTTTGATTGATTTGGTAATATTACTGTATGAAAATAAGAAATGTGGCTAACTAGCCAACTAGTATATTAATAATGAATTGCAATTATAACATTGAATTTGATGTTGTAACCGTTTTAAGTGTAAAAAGGCATTTGGAAAGTTTCCAAATGCTTTTTGTACATCTAAAACTAAATAAATTTATTATATTAATACAGGGTGGCAGGGACATCGACGCGAAGCCGGTTACCATGGATTCAGTACATGATTCTGATCACCCCTGCGTTGAAATTTTTCGTCGGTTATTAAAAAAAAAAATCTGCTGTTTCATAGAAAAGTGCAATACCTACGCGGTCAAAATCCGGTCCAGTAAAACAGGGTAAATATTTGACAGCGATTTGCGACGTTGCCAACTTTCCTATAGGTTAAACGCTCTTAAACTTCTGAGATTGGTCAGATAATTCTGATATCTCGTACTTATAGTTATAGGTTCGGTAAATTCCGCGTCTATAATGAATTTACAAGAATTTTACCGCCACCACCCTACCTTACCTTCCACCTACCTACCTTCTTTTGAACCGAGATGAACAAACATCCGACTGCCTCTATTTATAGAGAAGCAAGATTGTTTGCCAGATACGAGGAATCAAAAGGACAGCTGAGGGACGGCTCTAAGACTCGCCCAAGGAAACGTTTTCAAGGTAAAATTTAATAGAAATGGGGCATTGAAATTATTAGGGGAGTTACACACTTGGTCAGGTCGGTATCATTCGGCACAGCCGTGTGACAAAATTGCTTTTGTGTTCACCTCGAATTTTGCCGAACCGACGCAAACATCAGCTAGGGGAATTTCCGAACGGAGTTTGCCAATCGGCACGAGCTGAGTGAAAGCCGTTTATGTGTAGTAATCGGTTTTATTCATCAACAAATACTGCCAAATCAAATGTAAGTAAGTAAGTAATCATTTGTTTACCAAAAAAACTTAGCCTAGGTAACATCATGTGCTGATCCGAACACGACTTATGTATGTAGCAACTCTTATTGTTTTTAAGTGGAAATAAATTAGGCTTTCTAATGGCCCTTAGGAAATAAGAAATTAATGTAATTAACTTTTGCAAAAAATAAAAAGCATTTTAAATATTTTATTTACGAGTATATTGGCACTTATTGACAGTTTATCCTTGACTGACTGCGCAGTCAGTCAAGGATAAATTAATTAGCATGCATGTTATTTTTTTTCTTCATACAAAATACTTCAACCACTCATTGCTATTGCTTTGCAAATGTCTTGATGGCTCAATATACAGCATAAATCAGAAAAGTGTCATTTATCCTTCGTCTCAACTGATGTGATGATCAGGCCGAATGTGGAAGCGAGCTTCACTCGGAATACTCAACCATAGAGGAACTGGGCTATCTTACCTCTAACTGCTGAAACACAACAATGCTGATAACATTGTTGTTATAGCGATAGACTTAGATAAGATGGTGGTAGCTAGCTATGCGGACTTAGAACAAACCGTACCACCAACCACATTGAGCAAAAAATTTTACCCCCGCTGTGAATCGAACCTGGGACCTCTGGGTGTGAGACCGTGTGGTGTTACCAAAAGACCACAGAAGCGGTTGGATTATCTACCCGTACTAAATCATATCTGGGTCGGCTCGGCGCAATTCGAGACAAACCGAGCGGTTTTTTCCCCAACACATAACCTATCTTCATAATAAATATGTATTTTGTACATAATATTTTGCCGTCCGGCTGTGCCAAATTATGCCAAACAAGTGTGTAACACACCTAACAAACAAAATACAGCATAAATTTCAGAAAGGCGTGGTACACACGGTTCATCAAGCTATACATTTCCAGTATAAGCTGAGCTCGTATTGTACGAAAATCCTATACGATGCGAGATCAGCATAAACTGGAAATGTATAGCTTGATGTGTAGTCGTGTTTACAGACTATCAAACTGAAGAACTTTCTCTGTGGGACCAACATCGCCATCGCGAAAAAAGCATCATACCATTGATTCGAGAAGGAATTGAAGTTTTGTATGGGACAGAAGATATTTTTAAAGTGAAAACTTCTTTAGCGGCGTTGTGCACTTTTTTTGGTATGGGTAAAAAATTCTAAACTCGCGTCAGGACACGTGACCTGATCGAAAATTCGTAAGACGTTCAAGTTTTTCTTGACAGCGCACTCTGTTTTATTTTTTTGGATTTTTTTTAATGGAGCTAAAGCTTTCGTTCTTGTACTGACAGCAAGCCACATAAATTCCCGACATTTTATTTAGATGGCGTTACTTAGTTTTCACTTCAATCAGCAGTCCCAGACCACTTCGTTTTTTTTTTTCTTACTGATACGTATCATGCTGTATTGATTAAATAACAATGATCATCGCTTACACAATAACTAAATTCTAATTTTGTGCAATCAGTACGACGACGCTTACACTGTTTGTCCATCGCCACCACTAACCGTCACCGTCAACGAGGAACGAGATTATTCGAACCGAATGTGATGGTGATGTGCGGTGGACACGCGGCTATAGTAAATGTACGTATGTATCGCTTCTTCGACGCCATCATCTCGTTCTCATTGACGTCCCGTTGACGGTGCCGGTGGATAAACGGCATAATTATGTGTAAAGCCTTAAAAACAAAAATCATACCGAAACTTAATTCAGCAAACAGATTGCCACCTACACGGCCTGAAAAGTAGGCGCGGGCTTGCGGACGGAGAGTGATGGGTAGCTCTCCGTCCGATCAGGACCAAGCCCGGGTCGACGGCGCGTAGTGTTCCACGCGCGCCTCAAAGAGTCGTCAGCGAAGCTGAAGGGGTCCGTTTGGGCCGATGCCTACCACTGGGGTTGCGGATAAGTCCTTAGGGGAAACCGTGGCCCTGGTCTAGGCAAGGGAAGGAACACGGGTGGGTTTTAGTCAGTAAAAGTCTGACACGCCCTTCCGCTCCGCCCAGAGCGAGAGAAGTCATTTGATGATTTCCCACCCAAAAAAAAAAAAAAAAAACCTACACAGCCTATGGAAATTTTTCGTTCATTCTCCAAAATAATAATAAATATTATTTTGGTGGAGAAGTGCCCTAGACAGGTTCACTCAAATCTGTTTGGTTCTTTCCTCAAAAGACCAATTGAGACACTGTCTGAGTGTAAGTGTGCATTACAGCATATTATTATCTACGTGTCCTATGTATATTATGGCCTGACCAAGATTATTTCTGAACTTTAAAAGAGACAAAACAAACTCAAAATGTCCACTCCATCTAGCTTTTATTTTTTAATCTGTCGTTTACTCATCATGATCATCAGCCTATTAATGTTACCACTGCTGGGACACAGGCCTCCCTCTGTGACAGGGAGTGGGCTGTAATCTACCACGAGGGCCCAGTGCGGGTTGGTAGATGTCACAATCATGTCTTCACATTTTTGGTTCTAAGACACGTTCCTCACGATGTTTTCCTTCACCGTTTTGAGAGCAGTGGTGATGAAATTATTTACACAAAGTAAAGCGCCTGGTTGGGTTCGAACCCATGACCTACAACTCGTAAGTCGAGGCCGATACCACGGGGCCACCACTGCTCGCGTCGCCACATGTCGTTTAATAGTGATTCTGATATCCTATTTACAGAATAAACAATTAATTTCATTTCGTGTCCCGAATTTTGAATGAAGGTACTTATTTTTTGTTGGGTAGTTTGGCTTTTTGGGTACCTAAAATGGTCAGAATTATCTATTCAGATTTTGGAGAACATATCATTTGCAATACTAAAGGCATTACAAGTTATATGCGTTTCAATCATATCTGCGAAAGTGAGTTTGTTGGTTTCTTTGTTTGTCACGTTTTTACGCTAAAACGGCTGAACGGGTTTGGATGCAATTTGGCACATGGGTAGACCATGACCTGGGTTAGGACATAGAACTTTTTATCCCGATATTCCTACGAGATCAAGACTTATGCTGGTGAAACTGCGGGCGCATATAGTAAATTATATACCTGTAATTTCAAGTGGTGAGCAGTGGTGGCCCAGTGGTTACGGCCCCGACTTACGAGTTGTAGGTCGTGGGTTCGAACCCAAGCAGGCGCTTTACTTTGTGTAAATAATTTCATCACCACTGCTCTCAAAACGGTGAAGGAAAACATCGTGAGGAAACCGGCATGTCTTAGAACCAAAAATTCGAAGATATGTGACATCTACCAACCCGCACTGGGCCCGCGTGGTAGATTACAGCCCACTCCCTCTCACAGAGAGGAGGCCTGTGTCCCAGCAGTGGGAACATTAATAGGCTGATGATGATGATGATGATGAATTTCTTGACCTTCATCCAACTTAGCTACCAAATCTAAGGACAGATATAAAACTACAACACCTATCGTCTTACCGTTGTGCTCGTTAAACCCTAGATCCGATGTCAAAAGGCATCATTATTACGAGAATAGATCTCGCAGCTCGCCTTTTCGTTGTCCTGTACAGGAAAGGTTGAGAAAAACTCGTTATTTTGTTACTCTCTAAACTTAGCCTTATATTTTAAGGTGAGAAGACTCGTTTTATTTTATTTTAAATTTGATACTGTTGTTAAAATGTAGGTCAGGAGGAGTTATTTGTTGGGTGATGGAAGTAAGGGTTTTTCACAGGAAAACGTAACCTAACCTAACTCAACAGTAAGAGAAGAAAAATAAAGCTATGCGGTAAGCTTAACGGTTAAGGCGCAAATTGATGAGTGAGTTCAAACCCAATTGGTTATAATATTGTGAGGAGACCATTACTAGTTTTTTAACTGAGATAGGGAACTACAAAACCACATTTAAAAAAATAAATTTTCTTAAAATACAATATTTTAACGACGTATATTTAGTAACCTAATCCGCTTAACTGCTCTTAATTAGTTATAAAAAACCCTGTAAGAATCATCATCGACACGTGTTTCACTTCTCAAACGTGGCATCCTCAGGATGACCACCGACTTGTTGGTGGACACGACGTGTTGCCACGACAAGATCCGAACACAAAGTAAAATTCGGCTCTGGTCACAAGCACGACTGCTGAGCAAGGTTCTGGATTCGATTTTCAGGTCGTGCAAAGTGTTATTAAGTTTTTCCATTAGGAATTTCGTAGTAACAGCCCGGAGTTCTGAAAATGGCGGTGTGATACCCTCGTGCCTCGGTAAGCACGTTAAGTTGTTGGCCTTGCGTCTGATCTCTATCTGCTAGTGTCGGATTGCCGTCTCATCGCACTATGGGAGTGAGGGAGGAGAGAGAGTGCACTATAATATCTCCCATGCCGAAGACTGGTCTCCACTGACATTGGTAGCCATGGCCGAAATTCGGTTGCTATGGAGAAGAACGGACAAGAAACTCTATGGAAACTTTATATACTGCTGAAGATAAGTAAACATTAAGCCATGCCCCTTCTACCATATAACATGGTTATTACAACGTTTGCAGTAAACCGCACCTAAGTTTTCGTTAAACTCAGGAACAAACAGGAAGCAACCATGACCCACTTGTGTCGTGATTTCTTTAATTTAATTTGAAAAAACTGTATGATTTTAATATCGATTTATAATATCCACTGTGGCAACACTGTCAAAGCACAAATGATTAATATTGTAAGAAACTTTTAAATGTATTTCCATTATGGCAACTGAATGTATTATTTTACTTTGACAACACTTAGAAATAACGGTTATGATATTATCGTTATTTCTGGGTGGGGTCGAAAGTCGTTTTAAATGGTAAAATGTAATGGATAGTCAGTCTTCGTTTGATTGTGAAGTAGTACAGTTGTGTGCATTAAAAGTATTAGCAAGAAAAGAGCGTTTTCTTAACAAGTCAGAAGTGACAAGAACCACGAGCTAGCTGTTGGTGAAATCGTAAGTAGTTTTATGAATTCTATATACATTATTCGTTCTTTTTATCCCAGTTATGTTCAGTGAGCATTAAGTATGGTTATTACATATGTAGTCTCATGATTCGGTAGCAATCATTATGGCGTATTTCCCAGATGGTTAATATTTAAATCATAGTTAAAAGTAATTGGGCCGATGCACGTGCTACCTTTGGTCGAGGCAACTCCTCGATAAGGTTATCGTTGCGTTGGACTAATTTAAAATAATATAATGAGTAAATAGTTGGGCCGATGCACGTGCTACCTTTGGTCGAGGCAACTCCTCGATAGGGTTATCGTTGCGTTGGACTAATTATAAACAATAAGTAAAATAGTTGGACCAGTGCACGTGGTACTCTTGGTCGAGGCAACTCCTCGATAGATCTATCATTGCATTGGACAGCTTGGAAAATAAATAAATTAAAAATTGTACGAGTGAATGTTGGGAATTTCGCCACAGGATTTCACTTTGAATAGTATTTTAACTCTGTCTGCTCCGTTCACTGAATTTTCTGAGCAGCTTTATAGTTTGTTTGATGGTACGGTGGTATGGTAGTTTGGTTATGTTTTGTTTGCTGGTTTGTTTAAGCAGCAGCTTAGATTTTGTTGATTGCGGTTATGACTAATGATTGCATGAGATATTGTATTATAAAATGTAATATACTGTAGTCTCCTATGCGGCGTGCACTCGGGTTCAGCCATGTAGGTGAGCTGTTCAGAGATGTACGAGTATAGTGTAGATAGACTCCTATGCGGCGTGCACTCGGGTTCAGCCATGTAGGTGAGCTGTTCAGAGATGTACGAGTATAGTGTAGTCCCATGCGGCGTGCACTCGGGTTCAGCCATGTAGGTGAGCTGTTCAGAGATGTACGAGTATGGTGTAGATTCCTATGCGGCGTGCACTCGGGTTCAGCCATGTAGGTGAGCTGTTCAGAGATGTACGAGTATAGTAGACCCATGCGGCGTGCACTCGGGTTCAGCCATGTAGGTGAGCTGTTCAGAGATGTACGAGTATGGTGTAGATTCCTATGCGGCGTGCACTCGGGTTCAGCCATGTAGGTGAGCTGTTCAGAGATGTACGAGTATAGTAGACCCATGCGGCGTGCACTCGGGTTCAGCCATGTAGGTGAGCTGTTCAGAGATGTACGAGTATGGTGTAGATTCCTATGCGGCGTGCACTCGGGTTCAGCCATGTAGGTGAGCTGTTCAGAGATGTACGAGTATAGTAGACCCATGCGGCGTGCACTCGGGTTCAGCCATGTAGGTGAGCTGTTCAGAGATGTACGAGTATGGTGTAGATTCCTATGCGGCGTGCACTCGGGTTCAGCCATGTAGGTGAGCTGTTCAGAGATGTACGAGTATAGTAGACCCATGCGGCGTGCACTCGGGTTCAGCCATGTAGGTGAGCTGTTCAGAGATGTACGAGTATGGTGTAGACTCCTATGCGGCGTGCACTCGGGTTCAGACATGTAGGTGATCTGTTCAGAGATGTACGAGTATAGTGTAGACTGCTATGCGGCGTGCACTCGGGTTCAGCCATGTAGGTGAGCTGTTCAGAGATGTACGAGTATGGTGTAGACTCCTTGCGGGGTGCACTCGGGTTCAGCCATGTAGGTGAGCTGTTCAAAAATGTTCGAGTATAGTGTAGATCCCTATACGGCGTGCACTGTGGTTTAGCCATGTGGGCGACCTATGATGTACGAGTATAGTGTAGATAGACCCTGTAAAGTTTAAGAGTTCTTTACGGCTTACACTCTAGTTTAGCCATGTAGGTGAGCTTTATGGAGATGTATGCGTACAGATTATTACAGCCATGTAGGCGAGCTGTAGTTCAGAGTTTAAAAATAAGATGTACGAGTATAACTTATAGTTCCTTACGGCTTACACTCTAGTTTAGCCATGTAGGTGAGCTTTATGGAGATGTATGCGTACAGATTATTACAGCCATGTAGGCGAGCTGTACTTCAGTTTAAAAATAAAGATGAACGAGTATAACTTCTAGTTCCTTACGGCTTACACTCTAGTTCAGCCATATAGGTGAGCTTTAGAGATGTATGCGTATAGTTTATTACAGTCATGTAGGCGAGCTGTAGTTCAGAATTTAAAAATAAAGATGTACGAGTATAACTTATAGTTCTTTACGGCTTGCACTCATTATTACAGCCATGTAGGCGAGCTGTACTTCAGTTTAAAAATAAAGATGTACGAGTATAACTTCTAGTTCCTTACGGCTTACACTCTAGTTCAGCCATATAGGTGAGCTTTAGAGATGTATGCGTATAGTTTATTACAGTCATGTAGGCGAGCTGTAGTTCAGAGTTTAAAAATAAAGATGTACGAGTATAACTTATAGTTCTTTACGGCTTACACTCTAGTTTAGCCATGTAGGTGAGCTTTATGGAGATGTATGCGTACAGATTATTACAGCCATGTAGGCGAGCTGTACTTCAGTTTAAAAATAAAGATGTATGAGTATAACTTCTAGTTCCTTACGGCTTACACTCTAGTTCAGTCATATAGGTGAGCTTTAGAGATGTATGCGTATAGTTTATTAGTCATGTAGGCGAGCTGTAGTTCAGAGTTTAAAAATAAAGATGTACGAGTATAACTTATAGTTCTTTACGGCTTGCACTCTAGTTTAGCCATGTAGGTGAGCTTTATGGAGATGTACGCGTATAGTTTATTGCAGCCATGTAGGTGAGCTGAAGTGCAAAGCCTTGTTATCTTAAGCAGCCATGTAGGTGAGCTGTAGTTCAGAGTTTAACGTAGGCGCTTGTGTAATTTTGTGCAACCATATAGGTGAGCTATAGTTCAGAGTTTAACGTACCTACGTTAAACTCAGTTACAATAAGCACCTGCTTATTTAATCTTATGCAGCCATGTAGGTGAGCTGTAGTTCAAAGTTTAACGAAGGCACTTATGTTATTCTATGCAGCCATGTGTGCTGTTAGTAAGTCATGTAGGTGTGAAAATGATGGCCGAAAGGCAGTAGATTGTATAAATTATGGAATGCTAGAAAGCAAAAGAACTGTCTTGAAGAAAGAACAATGGCAGCTTGTTACACACATTGTATTATTTGAAATTAGATCACTGCGTCTTTAAATGAAAAATATCCTATTTAGCTCTGCGTCATTTTCTGAACTAGTTTGTGCAATATTTTTATTAGAGAAAGCAGAGATTAATATTTAGTAACGCAAGCATCTGGTCAAGAGTTGTAAACTGTCAATGGTTGACAATGTCCAACCAAGCTACATATTTTTTTAGGACTCTAACCCTATTTCAAAATTATTATTACATTTTTGACATTTTTCCTAGTTTTTGCAATATTCTTAGGTAAGGAAGAACACACAGAGACCTAGATAGTCAATTCTTTCGAATAAGTGTCACTTTTCAGATGTTTCAAATAAGATTTCGCCATTGTTTTGTATTAAGATCTGCCAAACATAAACGGTTCTGGAAGTTCTATTACCAAACCGAAATTTCAGAGTTGATATTGAAACTGAATCAGTGATTAATGGGACAGAATTTTATTGAACTACTGTTATGAAGGATAATGAATTTTCTATACCCTTCAAATAAAGTGACCGATATATATTTAATATCAATTGGAACTTTACGTCTATAATTATGTTGAGGTAGAGTCTACCATAGGAGCATTACTCGGGCAATATTATCTCGACTTGAAGTACACGAATTAATCCAAATCAAGAATATCGTTTACATCAAGGCTTTTATAAAATAATTAATACTCAATACTTTAATTGCATTCCACAATGTGTACTTAGGTGGTAAGTTAAAATTATATGTGATCATTATGGACCCTGTCGGGCACAGCAAAATAGTCTTAGTCTTATCATCAATCTTCCGAACTAAATCTAATATTATTATATTAGGTTATTTTTTATTCCTTTTATTTTACACAAATCATAGAAATATAAAAGAAATATAAACTTATATCTATGACAAACCTTTAATCGAATTCAAAATCAATATTGGTTTCCTAAAGGACGTTATGTAAAAATATGAATATATCTAATAATTATGTGACATCTTGTAGAGATGGTGCATATTTCAAAGATAATGCGCCAACAACGCGTAATGGGCTATTTATTGCATCATGTGTCCATGCCATATACTTAGACCATTTACTTTTCCAATTATAATAATTTATCCATAGTCAAATCAAATCGAGTCAAAAAGATTTATTTGCTAGAATATGGTACAATAGATGTTACAGTAATTTTATCCTGCCATGATATGGCGTGCAAATACATTAATACTGTCGGAATTTGGTAAATGGATAGATATTATAACAGACATGCAGTATACATTTCTCTTAAATAATTTTATTGGTGGGAACTGGAGTGTCTTTATGGCATATCCGGCTATTTACCTTGTCACCAATAAATACTATCTAATAAATTTTACGTAAAACTGATTTATTGATGCATTTACAAAATATCTCATTGGTAGACCAACTCAAAAGTGTCGAAAATTTACAAGCACCGACTAGAATCATTTTAATTTCAGATCATGGCATAGTTTTCCCTTCGAAACAGCTAAGACTTTGTGCTAGGGAAGTTAAAAATTTACTAAACGCTTAATCGCTTACTTGTCCTGGAGGAAATTGCCAAGCCTATAGGTTCAACCAGACGATTCTGACGACCTTGTCAACTCAAAAGTTTGAGTTTACGTTCGTTCGCATCTTGAACCAGCAACTGGTTAAAGTGCGATGGGTCATCATCATCAACGCCATTATCGCGACAATAAATAAATAATAAAGTGCATCAGAATTGTTTATTCGACATTAGGTTTAAAGGGTCGTCTGAAAACAATTTCCAGAATAATGAGCCTAATCTGTAGGTAGAAGATTTATTCCCACCCATTCCTTCAAATATTGACGAAATATAAGAATTAAAGCCTGTAATTAAATCTTGTTTAATGCTAATTATATTTGAATCATTTTGCAATTCGGTTAAATATACAAAAACCAAAGACGTATAAAAGATTATTTATTTCAACAAAGATGGAATAAAGTAATATGCCAGACTTAAATTAAATAAATAGGTGTTTCATTCATTTCATTTCTTGACACCGTGGATCAACATCAAATCGTTAGGAATTCAAAAATCCTCTGGTTCATTATTGATTTGTCAAACTTTTAATAAATCGTTAATTTATTTATAATATAAAATGGTTGTTAAAATTTGTTTCAATCCCGTCGGTTTCGTGTCACGAGTGCGGTTGCTGAGCGTGGGGTCCTGGGTTCGATTCCCAGGTTGGGCAGGGTGTTCTTTGATTTTTCCACTAGGAATTACATAGTAGCAGCCTGGCGATTGGACGTTGGACACCCCGTGCCTCGCAAAGCACGTGAAGCTGGTGGTCCTGCGCCTGATCTCTACCCGGTCGTGTTGGGTTGCTGTCCCGTCGGACTGTAGGAGAGCAGGAGAGCAGAGTGCATCTGTTTACGCACACACACTTATGCACTATGCCTCCTGCTTGCTTGGCTGGTCACTGTTGAGATTGGCCGCCCCGTGGCTGGTCTCTGGTGAGATTGGCCGCCTCGTGGCCGGGAGGATTCGTTCAAGAGGATTTATACAAGTGAAGTGAAGTGATGTGATGTGATGTGAAGTGCATACTCGTTTCTCTTTTATCAGGTATAGATAGGTTAGGCATAGGTACTGCCTGTCACAAATGTCTATTGTATAGTATATTATATTGTATTTATTTATTTCTGAGTACATGGTACATTAAGGTCTTACATAAAAATACTGTTTCACATATACTACCATTGCTGGTGTAGAATTGGAAGGAACAAAGAATAAATCATAATGTCAAAATAATGTCAAAATAAAAATTACAATGTCCAAGAATTCATAATGTCAAAGTACTAATGTCATTATTAAGGTTTTAATTACATTATCAAAAGCTATGTTTTGAAAATTTATTGACGGAATATTAATTGGTAACATTCTCAGGGCAGGTATTCTGTACATAATTATCTTGATTCTATATTTTTTGTATAGTTACTTATATTTGTTATTTGATGTATTGCCTCAGTGTCGTGATTATTGCGTGCTTCGGAGTTAGCACGCCGTCGGATGGCCGAGTGTCGTGATTTCTTTAATTTAATTTGAAAAAACTGTATGATTTTAATATCGATTTATAATATCCACTGTGGCAACACTGTCAAAGCACAAATGATTAATATTGTAAGAAACTTTTAAATGTATTTCCATTATGGCAACTGAATGTATTATTTTACTTTGACAACACTTAGAAATAACGGTTATGATATTATCGTTATTTCTGGGTGGGGTCGAAAGTCGTTTTAAATGGTAAAATGTAATGGATAGTCAGTCTTCGTTTGATTGTGAAGTAGTACAGTTGTGTGCATTAAAAGTATTAGCAAGAAAAGAGCGTTTTCTTAACACTTGTAACTACTTACACTTGAAGTGAAGACATAATAATATGACGTCATTATTATTTGCGCTGTTCTCCTTTGAAAGTTACCGTGTAGTTAATTAATGTGCAGTTAGAGAGTAAATTGTCGGATAAAGAAGTGTGTAAATAAATTCGCATAGTTGTTTTGTTTATTTCATGTTGCATTGTTGCAACATTTATGACTAAGTATTGTATTTATTTTATTTTTGTCTTATTTTGTTATTATTTCACTATATGCTGCATCGGTTGACATCATCACGTCAACGTCGGCTGTTGCTAAAAGTCAGCGCTAGGGCTCTGTCTCACATAGGGTCGCAGCATTATGCTGAGCGACGGCCGTTTTGCGGGAATGTGACGAATATTTTTCTCCAAATTGCTATTTTCATGTTCTGTTCTTTCCTTGCGTCAGGTGTACCGCAAATAAACGTATTTTTTTCTTTATTTCTTTTCTTTCATTGCATTGAATGGGACATTTTTGTTTCAACGTGTACTACATTACATGTTACGGTTATAAGTGTTTATCTTCAAGTTCTAATAAAAACATACCCACATACGATAATTCGCAAAAAAACAAAAATAAAACCCGTTGGCTTTCAGTATTCCTGAAACCCGTTGGCTATCAGCATTCTGTACCGACAAATCAAAGGCGAACTAAAATTTCAGTTACTTGCAGTCAACTTCAAAACTATTAATGAGTGGCTTGCTTTTCAAAACAGAATCCTCGTCTCAGTTTCTTGGAATCGTTTTTCAATTTCAAGTACCTAAACAGAAAACATTTAATTATGTTTTTTGGTGTGTCTACGCGTATAAACTTATTTTCAAGAAAAACAGCGTGAAATTATACGGTTTCGGGAAAAAATTATCGGGTTCTTTGGAAAAGTAAAAGTGAGATCTAATAATTGCTTGAACAAAAAAAAACTTTACTTGACCTTAGAAAAACAAATAAGAAAAGTTGCGTACCTTATCCCCTTCGATAAATACTTGTAGTAGAATTGTTTCTTTTTCTCGAATTTATGTGCCTTTGTCTTGTGTGTTAGTGTTATGGCGCAATAACACTTGGTCGTTAGCCCGTATTCGGGTGCTTGAAAGACTTTACTCGAATTCGGGTACCCGACGCATTAATTACACTGCTCATTGCACTGGAATACGGGTAGTTTGAATGAAACGCGTGAGTATTTGTGATGAGATTCTCAGCTCCATTATAATAATAATATCTGGGTAACGGTTTTAATTTTTTGGTACGTTTTCTAAAAATGAATCCTAGCTAGATCGATTTATCGCCCCCGAAACCCCCTGCATGCTAAATTTCATGGAAATCGTTGGAGCCGTTTCCCAGATTCAGATATACATAACTAGCTGCCCGCCCCGGCTTCGCATGGGTATCACTAAGTACTTATCTACGACTACCTACCTACCCTACCTACCTACCCTACCTACCTACCCTACCTACCTACCCTACCTACCTACCTACCCCACCTACCTACCCTACCTACCTACCCTACCTACCTAACCTACCCTACCCTACCTATCTACCCTACTTACCTACCTATCCACCCTACCTACCTACCCTTACCTATCTTCCTATCTACCTAACCTGCCCTACCTACCCTACCTGCCCTACCCTACCCTACCTATCTACCCTACTTACCTACCTACCTGCCCTACCTACCTACCTATCAAACACTTGATGAGCTTTCCAAAGCACGGAGAGGTCTCGATATGTAATGGATGGTCACCCATCCACGAAATGACCTTGGCAAGAGTTGCTTAAAGTCAAAGTCAAAGCATTTATTTCAAATAGGCCTTTGAAGGCACTTTTGAACGTCAAAATTTACAAATTATAGTTATTATATATTATTGATTCTACCGCCCCTTCCAAAATGTAGTTTTCGTATGGAGAAGAATGGGCAAGAAACTCCACCGTTACTCTTTTAAAATGTTTTACAATATTTTGTATAAGTACATTATTTATATAATTATAATATGTGAAGACGATGCACCTAGAATAAAATTACTGTATACAGTAAGAATAATTTAAATTGGAGCAAACGACAGATAAATTAATTATGTGGTAGATACATGGTGTTCACATATTCACAAACATTGTAAAAATAGACGAATCTACTAAAAATTTACAATTAATAAGTCAGTGTGTGAGGAACTAATCACAGGATGTAAAATCAATGTCATATACCTAATGAAAAATAAATACAATTAAGTAAGCAACCAGTTTGATTTTGTTTCTAAGACTCTAAATTGTCCTATGGAGCAGGACCAGCATGTTTCCAAGCATTCTTATCTTGGATATAATCCTCTAATCTGTAATATGCTTGTTTACAAAGTGTACTTTTTACATGAGTTTTAAATTTTCTTTCATTTAATTGTAATATATCACAAGGTATTTTGTTGTAACATTTAACACAGTACCCCATAAAAGATGTATGTACTTTAGATAATCTGAAAAATGGTTGATCTAGTTTATCTTTATTTCTAGTATTAAAATTATGTCTATCACTTATTTTATTAAAAAGATGTAGATTTTTCCTTACATACATAATATTTTCATAAATGAATTGGCAAGGAACGGTCATAATATTAATCCTTTTAAATAGTTCCCTGAGAGATTCGCGACGACGGAGATCATAAATGGCTCTGACAGCTCTCTTTTGCAAAATAAAGATAGATTCAATGTCAGCAGCCCGACCCCACAGTAAAATGCCATACGACATAATGCTGTGGAAGTAGCTAAAATAGACCAAACGCGCGGTTTCTACATCTGTTAACTGTCTGATCTTTCTAACAGCATAAGCGGCCGAGCTTAGCCGCCCCGCAAGAGATGTTATATGAGGTCCCCATTGTAATTTCTCGTCTAGCGTGATTCCCAGGAAAACCGTTTGATTAATAAATTCCAGTTTTTCTCCATTCAATATAATGTCACATTCGCTACTTCTAACATTAGGTAATTTAAATCTAATGCATTTGGTTTTATTTTTATTCAGTACCAAATTATTTACCGTAAACCAATCTTGGACCTGAAGAATAGAGCTATTCACGTCGTCAAGATTTTGCGACCGTCGGTTGATTTTAAAGATCAATGATGTGTCATCTGCAAATAACACCATCTTCGGTTGATTTTGAAGTAATTGGGGTAAATCATTAATATAAACTAAAAATAGGAATGGACCCAATATCGAACCTTGAGGAACGCCCATTGCCATTTCAGACCCTAATGAGTTTATGCCGTTTACTTGAACTTTAACCTTTTTATCTTTCAGGTAAGATTTTAGTAAATCAAGAGCTGTATTCCTAATCCCATAATGCTCCAGTTTCAGCAGAAGTGTCTCATGGTCTACGCAATCGAACGCCTTCGAGAGGTCGCAAAAGATTCCAATGGCATCTTGTGCTTCTTCCCAGGCATTAAAAATGTTCTTTATTAGGGTGACACCGGCGTCAGTAGTACAACGCCCTTTGGTGAAACCGTACTGTTGTTCATGAAAGATGGAGTTTTTATTAAAGTGACGTAACATTTGATTGAGCATCAACTTTTCAAACACCTTACTGAGAACTGGTAGAATTGACACAGGCCTATAATTGTTGGGTTCTTTACTATCACCGGATTTGAACAATGGAACTACTTTACTGTGTTTCATGAGATCCGGAAAGACTCCTTGGTCCACACTGTTGTTAAATATGAAAGCTAAATAGGGCGCAATGGTTTCGATAATAGATCTACAGACTTTTACAGACATTCCCCAGAGATCTTCTGTTGATTTAATTTTAAGATCTTTTAAGCTTTTATAACAGCCTGAGGGTTTGTATGCTGAAACCTAAAATCCAAAGGGCATGCCTTCACATTCTGCCTAAGTAAGGCAGCAGAAAGCGCTGGTGAGGAATTCAATGCTTCAGTAGTTTTAAGGGGAATATTAGTAAAAAAGTTTTCAAATTCCTGAGCTATTTCTATATCTGAGTTGATAGGGCCATGTGCAGTCTCTAAATTAAATTCAGTATTTCGCTGTTTTTTCCTACCTGTTTCATTATTTATTATTTGCCAGGTAGTTTTTATTTTATCCTCAGCTGATTTTATTTTATTACTAATGTAAAGAGCTTTGGCTATTTTGCACACACTTTTAAACGTTTTTGAATATTTTGCAACATACTTATGAAAGCTTGTATTGTTCATATGTTGCTTTAGTCCATAAAGTTCAAATAGTTTTTCCCTACTTTTACGAATACCTGGAGTCGCCCAATCACTAAATAAGAACTTTGTGTAAATACTTTTAGTCTTTAGTGGAAAAGTGTTATTAAATTGCGTGTTTAATATTGAAAAGAACTCGGCGTAGAACTCATTTGGGTCACCTATATTATTAAAATTCTGAACACATAATTGACTGGCTAACGAATTATTATATTTCTCTAAACTTTTACATGTAATGGGCCTAAACCTTATTTGTATTTTTTGTAAAGGTATGTAGGAGCAAAATGTTATTGTTTGTCCACTGTGATCTGATGGCAACTTGTTTACAATTTGTTTGTGTAAGTAATCACAATTACAAAAAATATTATCTATACAAGTGGCAGAAGAAGCTGTCACTCGGGTTGGTTCAAAGAAAACATTTGATAAATCAAATGACCTAAAAAGACTTAATAATCTAACAGTATTCGAGTTATTTTCTAATAAGTTAATATTAAAATCACCACATATGATTATTGACTTACTACTAGTACTGAGTTTCTTTAATACATCTTCCATTACAGAATCAAACATGGATAGATTCTGGTAGCTTGGAGGTCGGTATACGCAAACTATAACATGCTTATCAAGCTCAACACAGGACAATTCAATGTTGTGCTCAACAGACAGTCCGGTGATGTCTTTTCTTTCTTTCGATTTAATAGAATTTTTAATTAATATTAATGACCCGCCATGCATCATACGTTTTCGGCTGAAATGGCTAACTACACCATAATTCTCATAATTAATTGACATCACTTGATGATCTTTCAACCAATGTTCTGTTAAACAAATGACATCAAACTTGGTATTTTCCAAAAACAATTCTATTTCTAATAATTTGGAAGAGCAACCTTGGATATTTTGATTAAATAATTTTAAAGTATATATAAGCTTAACCTTGATGATCGACCCGTGCCGCTGTTATTAATTAGCCATGAACCCCTTTAGCGTATACTAGATATAATATACGCTAAATAATTCGTTCGTATCTTAGTGTTTCGAATACTACGAATAACGTTTAAAACGTTGGACTGTAGACTCTCTACCCGCTAGAAATACCGAAAACAGTAGTTTGTGTACCTACATCTTTTTGATTTTCCTCACATACGTGTACAGTCACGAGCACCAATATGTATCCACTTAGTAAAATTCTAAAGCGATTTTCTCGTGAAATATTGACTGCAACTTTGAGATGAGGCCTATTTCATATTAATATGGGTTCCAAAATACTATATTCGTAACAACATAAAATAACAATCAACCCAGTAGGAGCAAATCACTTTTAAAAGTTGCTAAGTGTATACATATTGGTGCTCGTGACTGTACGTGTCCCATAATATCGTTTTGAGATTTGAGATAAATTATCTTTAGTACCTGGGTGACTGAGCTCTACTCTGTTGGAAATTTAGAATGTTCATTTAATAATAGGAAAATTCATACTTATTCCTTGCGACCATGATTGTAGGTACATACTAATTCCATGCCGCCATGTCATTATTCTAAGGAGACATTATTCTTGTTCTAAACTTTGGGCGACCGAGCTCTGCTCGCGTGAAAACTCGAAGAAAACGAATTTTCCTAGATTTGAGACCTATTTAGATTGATTTTTCCCCCCGTAAATCCCATATTGCAACTTTCATGGAAATCGTTAGAGCCGTTTTCGAGAACGTGATACAAATATTGTTCGATTTACCATCTTCTACTTAATGAAAATCTTAAATTCATTCATTGACAGAAAACGTAGAGCCTTTACTGCCGAGTCTAGAAGCATGAAATTTGAGAGTTCCGTAAATGGAGAAAGTAAAGGTTTTTAGAAGTTTCATCCCTTAAAAGGGTTAAATAGGGGATAGAAGTTTGTTAAATTTTGCCGATCGGAAATCCCGTCAGGCGCACGGCTTGTCAGAATTATAATTCACCAACGTGAGAATGATTAGTCTTAAAATACATTTTTACAACATTTTTGTAACAGTTTTGACAAAAATCACTATAAGACATTTTCTGAAAGTGTAGGGTAGGTGTTAAAAATTTGACCCAGCCAGAGCGTATACATACACAGAACACGCGCAGCTGGAAGTGGTATGAAGACGCGCTTGCGTTATTAAGAGCGTGCATTCTGAAAGTGGGCAACGTCGCAAATAGCTGTCACAAAGGGGTTAGAAGATTTTTGTATGGAGGGTGGCCCTAACATGATGCCGCCATTTTGATTTTTTTTAGAATCGCGGTGAAAATCGAAAGTTATATATTTAGATAGAGGACACTTATACAAACAAAAAATGTCATATGACATGATATCCTAAAGCGTCAGGTTTCGGAGTTATTCACCGAAATATAAGTCGAAAACTGAACCCTGAAACAAGGATTTTTTTGTTTTTTTTCCCTTCAGGTAAGTATATTGACCTATGAAAACATAATTGCATCATGTTTAGGTAATATTTTAGTTAAGAGCGAAAGAGACAATAATATATGTATACCCTCCGCCGAATGAGGACGTGTGTTATATGGTATATGTCTTATATGGTGCATGGCATGGGCGCGACACCCAAGAAAATCCTATTCAGCCTCCCGCTGCCTTCTTGGATGATATTATTTATACCGAAAATGATTAAAAAATCTTATTTTTTATCCACTAGGTGTAGTCAATTAATTAATGTGTAAATAACTTAATCAACATGAAGTAACTACAACATAAATAAATTAATTCATTATAATAATTGTTATTTTTATCTTTGAATATCTCAGAAACGTGACGCTTTATGATGTTATGTTATATGAACTTTTATGTTTGTATAAGTATCCCCTATCCACGCGGGCTTGCGGACGGAGAGTGATGGGTAGCTCTCCGTCCGATCAGGACCAAGCCCGGGTCGACGGCGCGTAGTGTTCCACGCGCGCCTCAAAGAGTCGTCAGCGAAGCTGAAGGGGTCCGTTTGGGCCGATGCCTACCACTGGGGTTGCGGATAAGTCCTTAGGGGAAACCGTTTCCCTGGTCTAGGCAAGGGAAGGAACACGGGTGGGTTTTAGTCAGTAAAAGTCTGACACGCCCTTCCGCTCCGCCCAGAGCGGGAGAAGTCATTTGATGATTTCCCACCCAAAAAAAAAAAAAAAAAATCCCCTATCCAAATATATGACATTTATTGGACACCTCGATTTTGAAAAAAAAACAAAATGGTGGCTGATTTTAGGGCCAAAATCTTCAAACCCCTTTCGCCGTTTTTATTAATTGGGCAATATTACTGTATGGAAATAAGAAATGCGGCTAATTAACGAACTAGAATATTAAGGCGCAGACCACACATAAATGGCGTCGGGCGAGGACATGGCGCGGGCGGCTTCCTGTTCCATTCAAATTTTATACCAAGTGCATAGAAATAAAGCGCAATATAGGATACACGGAATGTCGTGGCTCGGGCGTGGATATGACACATTCCGTGTATCCTATATTGCGCTTTATTTCTATGCACTTGGTATAACTCTCGGCGAGAAAGTTTTTTAATTATTCAAAAAACAAAAAACCCGACTGCAAAAACGCATAACTGAAAAGAGAAAAACAAGCATTATAAATTAATCTATAGAATTTTGGTATCGCAGGCGGGGACAAAACTTGTGCGGTGTCCCACAGGGATCGGTCCTGGGGCCGCATCTGTGGGACATCGGATACGACTGGGTGCTGCGCGCCGACCTCCCTAGTGGTGTCAGCGTAGTGTGCTACGCTGACGACACGCTGGTCCTGGCGCAGGGGAGGCGCACGAGGCGGCGGCCGAACTGGCGACACGCGGGGTTGCGACAATCGTCGACAGGATCCGGCAATTGGGACTCGAGGTGGCCCTGCACAAGTCCGAGGTCATGTGCTTTCATGGCCCTCGGAACGCGCCACCGTCGGGTTCCCAAATAACGGTAGGAGGGGTTCACGTCGGCGTCGAGGTGACGATGAAGTACCTGGGACTCGTCCTCGACAGCCGGTGGAACTTCGTGGAGCATTTCCGACGTTTGGCTCCCAAACTGGAGCGGGCCGGGGCTGCCTTGAAGCGGCTTCTGCCCAATCTAGGGGGTCCAAACGCCTCCTGCCGGAGGCTCTACGCGGGGGTCGTGCGGTCCATGGCCCTTTACGGGGCACCGGTGTGGGCGCGAACCTTAAGGTTGCGCCCAGCCCGCCGGTTGCATGCAGCCCAAAGGGTCATGGCTATCCGGATGGTCCGGGGATACCGTACGGTCTCCGGCGAGGCGGCGAGCCTCCTTGCCGGAACGCCGCCATGGGATCTGGAGGCGAAGGTCCTCGCCCACATTTGGGAGTGGCGCGAGGAGATGAAGCGCCGGGGTGTAACTCCGCTGCCGCGAGAAATCATGGTACAGCGGACAGAGCTCCGGCGGGATCTCATGGCGGCTTGGAGTGTGCGATTGTCGCAACCCAGATTTGGGCACGCCACAATTACGGCGATAAGTCCCCTCTTTGAGGAGTGGCTTGAGAGGCGCCACGGCGTCCTCACCTTCCGCCTGACGCAGGTCCTCACCGGACACGGTTGTTTCGGGAGGTACCTGTTTCGCATAAGGCGGGAGGAAACGCCCGGGTGTCACCATTGTGTGGATCGTCCGGAGGACACGGTGGAGCATACGGTGGAGGTTTGCCCGGCTTGGGTGGACCACCGCCGTGTCCTCGTGGAGGCGATCGGCGGCAGTGACCTCTCGCGTCCGGCCCTGGTCCAGGCCATGGTGCGGAGCGAGAGGGCATGGCAAGCCGTCACCTCCTTCTGCGAAGCAGTAATGCTCGCGAAGGAGGAGGCGGAGCGCGCGAGGGAGTGGCAGAGGCCGCGCCCTACCAGCCCTAGCCGCCGCCGCCGTAGGAGACTTCCCGGGCGTCGGGAATTGATAGCCGATTTCCGGCCACCGTAGGCGCGGGCCTGCGGACGGAGAGCAGAGGGCAGCTCGCCGTCCGATAAGGACCAGGCCCGGGTCGACGGCGCGTCGTGTTCCACGCGCGCCTCAAAGAGATGTCAGCAAAACTGACGGGGTCCATTAGGGCCGATGCCTGCCCGGGTTGCGGGTAGTCCCAAGGGGAAACCGTGCCCCTGGCATGGCAAGGGAAGGAACACGGGTGGGTTTTAGTCAGTAAAAGTCTGACACGCCCTTCCGCTCCGCCCAGAGCGGGAGAAGTCATTGGATGATTTCCCACCCAAAAAAAAAAAAAAAAAGGCGGGGACAAAACTTACACCATATATCCGATTATTAGTTTGTCCCCGCCTGCGATACCAAAATTCTATAGATTAATTTATAATGCTTGTTTTTCTCTTTTCAGTTATGCGTTTTTGCAGTCGGGTTTTTTGTTTTTTGAATAATTTTCATTATTTCAAGCTTTTTAGTTTTATTAATATATCTAAATTTGGCATTGACTCGTTTATAGCTTTTATTTGATACCAATATTGTTATAATTTATTTAAAAAAACACCTTCCCCTCCTTTTTTTTTGTATTTGCAATGCAATCCTTACATATTATAAAACAAAGTCCCCCGCCGCGTCTGTCTGTCTGTCTGTCTGTCTGTCTGTCTGTCTGTCTGTCTGTCTGTCTGTCTGTCTGTCTGTCTGATCGCGATAAACTCAAAAACTACCGAACGGATTTTCAAACGGTTTTCACCATTGGACGGAGTGATTCATGCGGAACGTTTTAGTGTATAATTCATTAAAGGTTTTGAGAAAATTGGCTGAAATATGACGATTATTGTTGAAGATGTCGGAAAAAATCATGCCGACTGGGAGCTTTACTGGCGTGCGTCGCGTAAGCCGTTAGAGACAAATCAAATTTATGTTCTAGAGTATTGTATATCTTAACAATTTCAACAAAAAAGTCCGCGATGGCATATGTCTATCTTCTAAGGATGACCCACAGTAACCATTTTTATCTTTCAAAATTTTATAAAATTGTCGTTGTTAGTTCCAGAGCTATTTTGACCGGTATCATATTAATCCTTATCCAATAAAATATGTTATTTAAATTGGGCATTAAATTTCGATTAAAATATGCCTTTACATCATAACATTTAAATGAATAGTTTAAGAGATATCTCAGTTTCAAAATTACGCGTAACAAAATAATTATGGTTGACCACGCGGGCGCTGTAGTAGCCTACCACTGCGTCCGCTGAAAGTTAGTCAATGACCTTTTCCTTGGCTATTAGGTATGTATTCCCGGTAGAACGTTCCCGTGGGATATTTTGCGACATCCACGCGGGCGAAGCCGCGGGTAAAAGCTAGTATATAAATATTATATAGCCTATGACACTTCTACAATTAAGACGAATCTAACGACACCTCATATGTTAAAATCCATCAAGCCGTTTAGGCTACAGAGCGTGCCAAAGAAATAGACATACATACATACATACATACATACATACATACTCTCGAAAAACATTACCCTCCTTCTGGGGCAGTCGGGTAAAAAGGAGATGCGCACTCTGGCCCCATGACCCGAGCGTTTCGACCCCTAACGGCTCAAAGCTGTAGTTACCCATAAGGTTACAGTATTTGCGCCGCTTGAGGGTCTCAGCAGCCGCAGCAGCCGCGCCAGCATAGCCCACCGTGCTTGGAACCTGAGATGGCGTAGGGGTGTTGACACAGGTTGCGTCCCACACCAGAGACCTACCCACCTTCCAAAGCAACATCACAACTTATAATAAAACAAAATTATCTATCTTTTAATCATATTAACTGAATAAAGTCTTCACGTAGTAAAATAATACCGTATAGCAAAGGTATTACCTGCAGAATTACAGATGTAAGTCCAGTCGAGATTCAATTTAAATTCAATATGTTTGCAGGCTCCGTCGTGAGCTGTCGTTTGTCAATGTGGCAGGTATTGCTTTACAAGCCTTTTAAGAGTTGTTGCTAGGTTGATACTGAAAGTATACTTACTTGTGTATACTTACCTTCTACTCAGTTACTTCCAGGTGTGAAGGACGTCTAAAAGATTTTATCTGTGGTTCATTGAACACTTATTTTGAAAAGCCTAAAGCGTCGTGCACACTGGCGCAACGTGACGAAAGAATTTTTAAGAAAACTTCACGATAGAACAATTATCGCCCTGTTCTGCATGAGCCTTAAATCGTTAGAACCAATGAATGCTAAAAAAACTGTCTGTTTTCGATAAAAGATTTCAAACGATATATTTTAAGTCATCCCTTTATACTATCAGTAGCTGTTGCCCGCGACTTCGTCTGTGATCCAGCATAAAAAGTAACCTATGTCCTTGTTCAGGATATGGTCTACCCATGTGCTAAATTTCATCCAAATCCATTCAGCAGTTTTAGCGTGAAAGCGTTACGAATAAACTCACTTTCGCAGTTAATAATATGAGTTAGGATAGGGTACCAGTTCAAAATAAAAAATAAATGGAAGAGCTATACATTCCAGGAGCTAGAAACAAACAGAATGAAATGCTATTGTATTTACCGCAGGAAATATGACTTTCAATACTCAATACTCAATTCTTTATTGCATTCTATATTCATTCTCAATTCTTTAATGTATTACATAGATAGAATGGTATAACAAAGTAAAAGACCAATATGGACCCTGTTGGGCACAGCAAAGATAAATATTATGCACTAATATTATGAAGATAAATTATATACATTTATGTTTGTAATTAATAAACTCAAACACTACGGAACCGATTCAAAAAATTCTTTCACCAGTAGAATACTTTATTATCTCTGAGTAACATAGGCTATCTATACTAATATGTATTATAAATAGGAAAGATTTATTTTTTGTTCGTTTGTTTGTTTGTACCGAATAGGCTCCGAAACTACTGATCCGATTTGAAGAATTATTTCAGTGTTAGAGAGCACATTTATCGAGTAAGGCTATATATCATCACGCTAAGACCAATAAGAGCGGAGTACCAATGAATAATGTTTCAAAATCGGGGGGTTTTTCTAGCGTTAGCCCAAAGTAACTATTCCACGCGGACGAAGTCGCGGGCAGAAGCTCTAGTAATTTATAAACACACACGGGTGAAGCCGCTGGCGGAAGTTAGTCTTCAATAATTGTTTCAGTTATCAGTTCATAAGGAATTCTTCATCGGGTATTGCCGTGCTAAGCCGAAATGCGCCATCTCAATCGGAGTAAGTTTTAAGAAAATTGACTTTTTGTAGATTGTAATTTAAGGAAACATATAAAGAACTACTAATTGGTTTTTTTTAATGTTTTAAGTTAGATAGCGGTATTTCGCTTATACCATTATAGGTATGCGAAATTATTATAGCTATTGAAAGGTGTAAAAAAAACTAAAAGAGCGTATCTCAGAGACAACAAAATGTGCCCAGCTAAGCCGAAAGGTTTTATCAGGGCAAATTTTGTTGTTCGCCTAAACTTTGCAGACATTGTGAGACTGGAAAATGAAAAACCAATACAAAAAATGTCAACATTTTATTTCATAAATCAGTATAAGTACTTACATTCACTTACATCTATACAGTTTTACAGTATAAAGACTTAGCAACGTTAACGACAAGTATCCTATTCTCATACAAAAATATTACCTCCCATTCAACCGTATCTTGTACTGTCATTTCCATTATCTCTGCAATTTAATTTTTGAAAGAAAAATATTTAATATCATACAAATTTTTCTCTTCGAGAGTATTTTATGTTGCAAGTTCAATGACTTGTTGATCGTAAATACAGATTTCCAGACTTGCGACACTATCTTGTGTGCACTGGAGCTGAAGAAATGCATCTGGCTTGGACTACAAAGGATATTACGACCCTCCGCGGTCTTAAAGATCACAAAAGGAGGTTGGAAGAAAAAGCCCCGGCAACAATGGTGCCGAAACACGGAAGTGACGTCAAGTGCCTCAGGGGATTCCTGTCTGTACGCACGATCAAATTCTTTAAAAAAAAGTTATATTTCGAGGAAAACCTCGCATTCAGATACAACTTTTGTCCCCAAGGATTTTTTTTCTCTCCAATCAATATACACTTTACATTACATAGATATGTTTCTATCTAAATTAAATCTTTAGAATATATACTTGGATCCACGACATGAGAATTCGTGACCGCAGTTTAATATCACTTCCTTACCAAATAATTTCATTCTGAATTCGAAAGTCATCCAGTCACAGGCAAAACCATTAATCATGGAATCGTGTCAGAAAAATATCATCATTTAGAAAATCTGGAACTTTGAGTGACACAATACAATAACAGTAGAAAATTAGCAGGCATAGAGGGATATCTTACCTTAATATTAATCTTACAATTAGATATATAGGGTATACATCCATAAATGTTTTCCAGAACAAATAATTTTCATAAAATAGCAATTTAATTGAATAATATCAAAGTTCATTTTAAGCTATATTCGATTGAAAAAGGTAAAGGATTATAATCCGAATTGAAATAAATAACTTTTACAATAATCTCTTTTCAATTTAAAAAGCTCGCGTCGTACAAAGGGTGCACTGTAGTAAATATGTCAATTTTAAAATAATCCGACCTCGGCACGACCGCTTTGTAAACGATTTAATGCGCTGCTTGTTAAATGCATCTGACAGCTCTATTTATCAATATCCATTGTTTATCATTTTATAATATGTAATTTTAAACTTATTAATATAATATATACTTTAAATACATTGATATATTTTAGATATATTTTAATTTTAACACGATTTAAAGCTTCATTTTCATCTTAAAATTTCATGTAACAAATATAACAAATTATATATTATAGAATATTATGGATCTTGTGCCTTCTATGAAATTATATTTTTTTGTATTTCGCATACATATATATTATTTTTCCAACTACATTATTGTCCGAGGAAAGAATGTTTGTAACATTCGTCCGTTTTCAACAAATCGTGACTCTTTGCAGTATGTATTAGAATCCACATTAACATATCAAATTGTTTAGATACGACGACAGGTTTAAATACGCTTATCGTAAAAGACAACAATTACTATACAACATTAATAAGTATATAATATGTACATGATGTGAATAAGTCTTGAATTTGAAGTGTGCGTATTCCAAGATGTAAATAGAAGTAACATTGTATATAACCTTGACAAAATACAGGGTCAGTAAAGTATATAGACGTAGGAAATGTATGGCAATGATATGAGAGTACATTGGATTATCCAAACTACATGCTACAAATTATACTCCATCTATAAACAATTAGAACTTCTATGGGATAAATTCATTTTCTTCTACATCAACAGATATCATTCTATTCTAATTCTTTCTCTACGTTTCAATATCACTTAACATTGATTTTGATTCATTTCTCTACGGTAAATGGACATACAACCGTTTATTATAATCTCATTTATTTACTATAAATGTTTTGGCATCTTGAGAATACCTGTCGACATCGTAAAAGCCGACGCCTTTCTAATTGATGTTAATATCTTCAGTCCTTTTCCTCCATCTCTTCATCTGAAAAAGGGATGATAATTACCACAAAAGTCGGATTAAAAACTGTTTAAAACATTTTAAATGGCTTTGAAAATTTACTTTGCGTAAATTATGAAATATTTAGCGAAAATGTGTGAACAATGAATTTGTTTGTGAAGTTGAACGCAAAACCTGGGTGTCAATGACTGGGTCTTATGAGATTAGTTGAAATCTTTATAAATGGCTGCACTGGATATAAACATTGATTGTGAAGTGAACAGAGTGGATCAAGTTGTAACTTAAAGCGTCCAAGTTGTTTTATGTTAAGGTTTTCATATGGTTTACAGTATTTTGCCAGTATGGGGATCGTGCATGTTTGAAATTCTGTGAGATGATGAACGCAAGACGAGTTTTTTTGTGCCAATATTATTAGATTTGATTATTATTTGATATGTATGTTGTAGTTATTTGTATTTTTTGTTTTACTTGTTTTCTTTGTTAATTTAGAGTAGTGAGCGGCTTGTGGCTACGTAATAACAGCCGTACGGATCGATCGCTCAGGTTAAGCTATGCTTACCGCGGTTGATCTGTGAATGGTTGACCATCTTTACATAGCCACCAAGACCCCTCCGTACTGAAGTTTGTAAATAAATTGCTATTACTATAATTATGATAGTTCGTGCTCATATTTTTTTTTATAGTTACATTATGTTGTTCAAAATCCGAATCAAATCATTTCCTTGCTTGAATATGGGTACATACGGTACCCAAGGAAAGATTTCTTACGATAGTTGTCACGTGGAAATAGCAGTCAATGACCAATCAAAATTTTCTAGCATTTTTATTCCAATAACTAAAATAAAGTCTGCAGCGGTTACACCGCCACATACGAACTACACATCAAAGACATGACGTCACACAAATCCTGCATCGCGCAATTAGAGTTTACCGCGCGATCGAGCGTCAACTCCCAACATCAATTTTCGGGCAGTTGCCCGCCAGACACAGCACCCGTCTGGTCGGAGGATCCTCCCTTTTCTATAGTGGATGAGTGAACTTTACACCCTGTTCCTCATACCACTAAAAGTCCGTTAACGTTCTAAATCAATAGCTATCATGATCTTCAACATTTTCCAATATCGAAAAACCGCAAATTTTAACCGCCTCTGTGGTCTAGTGGTTAAGCCACCGGTCTCAGACCCAGAGGTCCCAGGTCCGATTCCCAGTGGAAGAAAAAATTTCTGCTCGGTTTGGTTGGTGGTAGGGCTATTTCTAAGTCCGCCTGGCTAGCTACCACCATCTTATCTAAGTCTGTCGCCATAACAACAATGTTAACAGCATTGTTGTGTTTCGGCAGTTTAGAGATAAGATAGCCAGTTCCTCTGTGGTTGAGGATTCCGGGTGAAGTTCGCTTCCACCTTCGGCCTGATCATCACTTACCATCAGGTGAGATGCAGGCCAAGAGCTTCCCCGTAGAAGGAAAAAAAAAAAAAAACCTTGTATAGTTTATCGTTTGTGTTCCTACGGAGAAATATTAAGGAAAGGCCATTGACCGCTATTGCCACACTAAAATGCAATAACTATAATGCACACAACACAAAGTCAAATTCACTCTTGTGTTATTTTAATCGAAGTGTATAGAGTGCCGCGAGTTTCTTGTAGCACTCTAGTGTCACTGCCTCGGCCCGGCTAGGGTGCCGTGAGCGTTGCATTGTCACTGTCACTTGTTATTTAGGTTAGGTTAGGTTAGAACTGTGACCACACAACGCACGAGCCGAGCGAGCTAAGCGAGCGGTGCCGCGGTAGCGGCCGGCGAAGTGCCAGGGTCCGTTTAGGCACAAGAGAATGTAATGTTTTGGGAATGTGGTGTTTTACAGCGATCTAACCTCGACAATCAAACAAAATACCAAGTGACGTGACTTAGTGACAGTGACAATGACAATCCAATGCTTGCGGCACTTGAGCCGGGCCGAGGGCGGTGTTACTAGGGTGCCTGTAGTGGCACTTTATCCGATAGGGATAGAGTGCCAATGGTGGCACTCTATACACTGCCTATTTTAATTACGTTTTTGAAGTGAAAACTTCTTTAGCGGCGTTGTGCACTTTTTTTGGGATGGGTAAAAAATGTTAAACTCGCGTCAGGACGTGACCGTAAAATCCGTTGCCTAGCAACCGACAAAGTAAATATCAAAATAAATAGTCTTTGACATTACGTAAAGATTGCGAGGTAAGAAATTTTACCCATATTGATGGGTAAAAAAAAGCAGTCCAAATAATATACTTCATGAAAAGTGTTTAAATAAATTGTTTATTTTTGTTAGACTATTTTTGAAAATAAATATACTACTTACTACTACTAATGGATATTGTATTTAACCATATAAATTATAGTAATTTTATACTGATAAATAAAGCAATTCGTGCGAAATTATTCCCTAACCAAAATAAATTCCAAAATATTCAAAAATGCACAACGTTAATGTTCAAGTTTTCACTTCTGCCGGCACTCCCGGAGTGCAACCCGTTGTTTTTTTAAATCTTATATGTTTATTATATGTTATTGTAATTCTCTTCTGTTTCATAAAAGCACCCAATGTAAGCTTGTACATATGAAGCGTCGTGGGGCCCTGGTGACTTGTACCACAGGCGTCTCTTGCAATGCCTATTTCAAGCTGCAGTCTCTCATAAATGTAAACTATACCTAAGCTAGTTTTAAGCATACTGTGACTACTACATTTGTGAAGAGAAAATGAATATACTTATACTTAACTTTAACATAAGAATTAAATTTTTTACAAACACTAATGAGTCTTGTAACTTGAACTGAAAATAAGTAATTATGACAAAAAAGCTATTATCTGCAAAATATGTCTTTTGAATACCAACGTCTATCTTTTATAATCCCGCTTTCTTTGTAAACAAGACATCTCTTTTGCGTTGACAATAATAATGTAATGGTGCATGTTTCTTTAGAACTCAAAATGCTTATAACGGAGCTTAGTATATTTTCTAGTAATGCCTTAGGGTTCATATTTTCATAATAATAATATTTCGTTATAGTAAAATATTTTGTTCATTTAGTACACTTAAAATTATTAATGTTTTTACTACGAAAAACTCAATTTAACTAACATGTTTTTGTTTGTGAAAATACGAGTTTGTTTTTCTTTGTCTCATAATATTATAAGGCTTACTATTTACTGACGACATAGCATAATCATGCCAACCCGAATAAGTGTATAGTAAATCTAATAAACAAAATAAATTTGCAAATCTAGAGTAGTTACAATCTTTTAAATTTATTTGCTGAAATGGGGACTATTCGAATTTTCAAAGCTCCGATTGAAATATGATGTTGCTTTCGCTAGCATGTCAATCAAGCTTGTCCAACTAACGAACTATAAATGAAAATCCCAATAGCAAGCTCAAAACTTAATTGAAATTGAATCAAAGTAGACTTTGTGATAGATGTATGTGTTGTATTTCACGTAAGTGGCGAGTTCCGGACTGAAAGGGTTCTGAAAGAACTAAATAAATAAAAGCTAACTTTATTTTCAAATTTACAATTTACATAGGTTAGGTTATATTATGAAAATATGGTTTTGCCTAAATCACTGACTATCTCCACTGGCACCCAAGCTAAGATTAAACTTGTGTAATGGGTGCCAGGGCTCTCGCTATTAATACATTTTCCAATTTATACAAACTAGATCGGAATTACATTGGAACTGCTATAATTGGATCTGAATGTCACAGTCCATAGTTTTGATTTCTGAAGTCAGTTTTTTTTCTCATTGTTTTACTAAAGTATCCAAAGCATTCAATTGGTGATCAACTGATCACTATCTCGAAAATTTTATCAATTATCTTAAAACGACATGACTGTGTTAAAATATACCCAACTTAAAGTATGTGATTGATACGAAAACTGGTGATTTCTGATCGTGTTTTATTACCTCAGAAGATAAGAAAAACACTACACGAAGTATTATCTTTGCTACGAGCTATGCTACGAAGCTCTACGCTCTCGTAGCAATTTCGTAGCAATATAATTTTGCGCTACGAGATCCTACGACATAATAGCTAACACATTGGACAATATAACATAGTCGACCCTATCGTCACAGCAGGATAGAGCAAATATTTGTATTGTTCACAGATGTTTGTTCGTAGTTTGAATGTTTGTCCATGTAATTTGTTTGTGTAGTCTATGTGGCTCCAATAATATTTATGTATTTCCTAGGACAAGCTTATGTTGCAGTGCTTATATGGGTGATCAATGACCAATTTTGTAAGATCGATGAAAATAAAAATAGGTGATTTTAATGATTATAATTCTGTAAAGCCATATCTGTTACGGTCGTGAATCATATTTTAATCAACATTCAACCTGACACTGACCTGCAAATTGCAAAAAACTAAAGAAAATTTGAATTATGCGGGCTACCTTAGCGCATCCCCCCTATGATGCAATTTTTACTCACCTTCCATTCAAGCAGCTAAGTCCAGAGTTCTGCGCATCATTGCTGGGTAATGTGATATTGGCCGGTGGACTCTTGTACAGGGGGTACCATTGGGCTACCGGCTTACGAGGGTTGTCCAACATTTGCAGCCAATGGTCGCGGCCGATGCCAATCAGAGTGGATCCGATTGCTGAGCAGCCAATCAGCTCGTTTGGGCCAATCCTGGAGACAATGTTTTTGAGTTTAGAACTGTTTAAGAAGATGAGGGATTTGAGAAGGTAAAGGTGAAGGGTTTTTGGCTAAGTAATAATAGCCGCACGGGGCGATCGGTCAGGTTAAGCCACGATTGGTTCGTGGATGAGTGACCATCTATACATACCAAGACCCCGCCGTACCTCGGAAAGCACGTTAAGCCGTTGGTCCCGGCCGTCATTCGTAGATCTTTGACAGTCGTTACGGGTCGTCAGAATCCCGAAAGTCTGACAACCAGTGTTACCAACTACTACTACTACTGTATGTTGAAGAAACAATAAAAGTTGCACCGTCAACAGTGCTTAGACGATATAAGTAATTTCTTGCTTAAATTTTAGTTTAAGCCCTTGCAAGAAACTTGCATCGTGTAAACGGGATTTAAGCCGAGGTTTTCACTTCTGAACGGACAGTTTTATGAGCAAAATGTTCAGAACAGTTCACTAGTTGATCGTGCAACAGCAAATATACAAGGTGGAGACGACATTACGATAGTTATAATAATTTAAACTGCGTATGTCTAATGACGTTCTTAGTCTGCTTACGAAAATGCAATCAAATATATCCAATAGTTTAGTCACTATAGCTAGTCAAAGATTGGCAAAACCCGTAGTCGGCCCATCACTACTATTTAGTTAGTTTGAAAAATCACTTTATTAATTTCGATGTTAGGAATTACCAGTGTTTTCATTTATTATCGTGTTGTTGTCTGCACATTGTATATTTGGTCAGAAACTAAGTGAAAATGCAGCTTTTGACGAAATTACAGCTCTAAAATATATGTTTACTGGACACTAGTTTATTGGAGATATAAATAAACTGGATAATCTTCCCTAACCAATAAAACATTTATCTAAATGTCAAGTACTTGGCCACACAATTTCTGGATGAGATCCTAACCAAATAATTTCATTAAACGATACCTGATAAATTACTTCAGTTTGTGTAAACATTCCAACTTTATTCATCTTGAACATCAACGTTTTCGATCTCGAGATTTTCCCTAAAATCAGTTTGTAATTTGAAAATACTCGTACATTTCTGATTAGGATCACAGTCAGGGAAGCAGACCGAATTTAAATTCTTGAAAAGCCTTCGATGCTGTGATTGGGACGTACGAGGTTTGATGAAATAATCAACTTGGATGGACCATCAAAGCAAAGGAACCTCCCATATTAAGCCTGGTCGAATTTTCTACGTTCAATAGACTTATATCGTATGTACTGGTTTTACATGCTTTACGATGTTTATTTTTTCATTCTTACTTTACATTAATCATCTTATTATTTGACATTATATACGAGTAGATATACCTTCCTGAGACCTTATTCCTACCTTCGAGAGAAGCTCGTAGCAAAGTAATAACAAGCCGCACGGGTCAATCCATCAGGTTAAGCTACGCTTGCCGGGGTTGGCCAGTGGATGGGTCCTAACACGTTAAGCCATTAGTCCCTGCTGTAGTTCGTGGATCTTTGGCAGTCGTTACGAGTCGTCAGAAGCCCGATAGTCTGACACCAGTCTTACCAATGGGTATCGTATTACCCAGTTACTGGGTTGTGGAGGTCAGATAGGCAGTCGCTCCATGTAAAATACTGGTATTCAACTGCATCCGGTAAGACTGGAAGTCGACCCCAAGATAGTTGGGAAAAGGCTAGGAAGATTGATTGATATAGACATACGTTCAATTTAATTTCAACTCTTTATTAGTGGGTTTTGTGGACATGATAATTATTCAGATCTGTTACAATAAAATTGTAATGGCAATCAAGTCATTTGGTTTAAATAGGTTTCTATTTTTATTATTTTACTAGCAGCGCCCCGCGGTTTCACCCACATAAGTCACGATCCCGTGGGAATATCGGGATAAATGTATCCTATGTGTTAATCCAGGTTATAAACTATCTGTGTGCCACATTTCATCTAAATCCGTTCAATAGTTTTTCGTGAAAGAGTAACAAACATCATCCATCCTCACAAACTTTCGCGTTTATAATATTAGTAGGATTTATCTTTTATAAAAAATATTTTCTAATATGTGAATGTCAGAACGTTGTAGACCAAGTAGACTGAAGATTTGTTAACCATTTTCTATTTTTTAAGAGGGTTTACGTCGTACGGCATTTCATACAAACTTTCAAGCCCTTGTTTTTCGAAATGACTGAATCGATTTTAATGAAACTTCATACTCATGTGCAGGATACAAAGGTCTAAAAACTTGAAAGAAATACTTGTTGAAAGGCCTACACTGTCCTCCCATACCTATTAACACTGTTATTTGAATATATTGTAAAAGCCAATTTTATTTTTCTGTCGTTTCTTAAGTGCTCATATAGGTTTATGTGAAATAAAATATTTTGATTTTGATTTGACACGCCGAATATTGGACTAAGCTGATAATTTATTAAGTGCACTATAATACAAGGTGGAGACGACAATACAACAAAAAATTAAACGGCATGTCCATAATGACGTTCCCATTCTGTATACAAAAATTCAATTGAATATATTCAATAGTTTAGTCATTATAACTCGGCAAAATCCATAGTCGGCTCGGGCTATTCGGTTTATCCACCTCAAAAATCCACCCTAAGGTGGATATTCTGAAATGTGTGCCCGAGAATTCACCCAAGGCCTAGTTGGATAAACGAAATTTTATAGGCTTAGGATGGATAGGTACATTACATTTAATTTGTTTGAAAAACAATTTTTTTTATTTCGAAGCTAGGATTTATTTGACAGTTCCAAAATACTCTTAAGCATTAGTAGTGCCAACATTTTAATTTTTTGTTGTATGGTAGTCTCCACATTGTATATTATATTTATTTTATTTATTATACAGGGTGTTAAAGTAATTGCGTTCCATAGCTTCAGAGTGGGTTCAGTATAGATAAAGGAACCCGTAAAAAATAAAAATAAAATACCTTTAAAAAAAATTGCTTAAAATACATAATATGTCTTTATTTTGTTTAAATGCTAATTCATAATTTCCTAGAGTTACCTACCTACTGCAGCATTGCGCTGCCGTTCAAGCCTCTTTTGTAGTTGTAAAAGTTTCATAAACTATTATTTCTTTTAAAAATTTCGAATTGAGCACATTTTCAAATTTTGAATTCTATATCGTTCGAAGGAAAACAATTTTTTTTGACTTGCGTCATTCTATGGTGAGTCGCTCTGGATAAAACGTCATGGAATAAAATAATTTTTCTTTCTGCTTCAAGCGTCCTGTTTCCAGTTCAAGAAACTTATCAAAAAGATGACGATAGTATCTTTGTGCTAGCTGGTCGCAGTTTTAATTAAGCGTATCGTGTTCATTGTGGTGTCTAGTCCTCAAGTTAAATCTGTAGTTCGTACCAGCCAAGCGAGCGTCTAGAACCACTATTATTGGTGAAGTATTTACTGTACAAACATGTGAGTATTCAACCAATTTCCCGTTTATCAAATCATACACTCTCGCGTCTCACTAATCGCGTAATCTAGCCTATGCCGTTTCTAAAACTCTCTCGTTTTCGGACCTTGACAGATAACAAGGCCGCGAGGCCTTTCCCGGGACCCCGGTCCGTCGCGTGGACAGGATCCTGGCGTTCTCTAGTCCCAGCCTGCGTCAACACAGACCCACGTCTTCCAACCTCGTCGGGTTTCTCCGGCAACCGAGACGAGATCGTACCAGAAAGCAGCAAGACGGCGCTCGGTGTTCAGGAACTCAGGGCTCATTGCCTCATAAACTTCATCGGATTAGTCTTTACTTTATTTTAGAATCTTAAGCTAGGCAATCCATTGACTGCGCTGAACTCAGATTTATTGCCGGTTTAATAGCTCTGTTCTACCTCGCGTCTCCGGGATTAAATTAGTAAAGGCCTATACATATTTAACCCGCGTGCGATCGTACACTCAACCCTAAACCGCATAATTCTCCGTTCGGTAAATAAAAACAACCATAGTTATAAGCGGCTCGCAATAGTCCTTTAATTTATTTCCTTTTATACCTAACTGTTTCTTTTTCTTTACTTTTAAATTACAATACAAATCATATTTAAAATCTCCTGTTATTTTCTTTTGTATTTAGTTATCCTATGCAAGTGTGGGTTCGATTCTCACCAAGCATTTTTTTAACAAGTGGCAGAAGCTGATTTCAAATGCTACACTACCTACTATCGAACGCAATGAAATACCTACGCCTGAACACTTCGATAACGCCGGGTGAAAGATAGTAACTAGGTACGTAAATTACAATTCCAAGTATTTTTTTCCTACTTTAGCGTGCTTATCTCCTTCAAAATTGAAACCTACAAATTAAATAAGTTGAACTTGCAATATTTTTTTTTAAGGTTTTTTTTTTATTTTTTTTTTTTAATTATACAATGTGGAGACTACAATACAACAATAAATGAAAATACTGGCTCTACTAATGCATAAGAATATTTTGGAACTGTCAAATAAATCCTAGCTTCGAAATAAAAAAATGAGTTTTTCAAACAAATTAAATGTAATGTATGCCGGATCCACCCTAAGCCTATAAATTCCGTTTATCCAACTAGGCCTAGGGTGGATTCTCGGGCATACGTTTCCGAATATCGACCTTAGGATGGATTTTTGGAGTGGATAACCAAAATAACCCGAGCCGACTATGGATTTTGCCGAGCTATATTGACTAAAGTATTGAATATTTTCAATTGAATTTTTGTATACAAAATGGGGACGTCATTAGGGACACGCCATTAAATTTTTTGTTGTATTGTCGTCTCCACCTTGTATGTTTAGTTTTCCTTTATCGATACTGAACCTACCCGTAAGCTATGGTACGCAATTACTTTAACACCCTGTATATTAGTAGTACAATGTGGGGTATCACACAGGTAGAATATTGCTGTTTTGGTAGACATCGCGACTGTGTTATCATCCTAGTGACAAAGCCAAATTCATTGAAAATTAAATGTAATGAATTTGGGTTCACATGGCAGTTTCATCCACCGGGGTTGCGGATAAGTCCTAAGGGGAAACCGTGGCCCTGGTCTAGGTAAGGGAAGGAACACGGGTGGGTTTTAGTCAGTAAAAGTCTGACACGCCCTTCCGCTCCGCCCAGAGCGGGAGAAGTCATTGGATGATTTCCCACCCAAAAAAAAAAAAAAAAAAAAAAAAATGGCAGTTTCATACTGCATTTGTTTCTAACCGTATGAACTGTGGGATGTTCACGTGTGATCCCAACGCTTTACGGTACAATATCGTACTGATCATCGCCGTGTGAACGGGGCCAACATATTACGCCCTGTATACAAGGTGTTTTTTCTTTATATTCCATAACTCTAGGATATGAATGAGACCATATCAAAGAATCAAAAAGGGATTTTTTTTTTTTTTTTCAATTAATTCGACAATTCACGATTATTTATGTAAAAAAACCCTTAGGTGAAATATTACTTAATTCAGATTATTTTTGTTCATAGTCAACGTCGCATTTTCTTAGCTTTAAATATGAATAATTGGTTTGAATGAAAATTATTTACTCGTACTTATCAATGAAACTTAGATGCACACATCGGGAGTCTAGTGGGAAATTATCATTAAAAAAAAACTTATGCTAATTGATTCTTTGACATGGTCTCATTAATTAATACCCTAGAGTTATGGGATATAAAAAACACCTTATATATATCAAAGCGGAGAAATGAGTATATGATGTCACGTTAGAAGATGGCAATAGCAGTCATTGCCTTTTCCCTAAGCGGTCATTGCCCTTGCCCTAATGTCTCTTCGTAGGAACCCAAGCAATAAACTATGTATGGGTTTTCGATAATGGAACATGTCGAAAGATCACGATAGATTCAGGACGTTAATAGACTATAATTCAGTTTTGAAAATAGAAAATGCTGGAATATGTAGGTGGGTCAATGACCGCAATTTTTATTTTATTTTATTTAGGGAGAAGACAAACAATTGTACAGTGAGGATTTCATAATTATAAAATTAAATTTTTAATCTAAGGATGGTTACAGTACAGTCCACTACGTTTCCACGGATAACAATCAAGGTTCAGTGAAGATACAATAAATTATTAACTAAAAAAAATTAAAAAATTTGAATGGAAAAATAATTGTTTCAATATTATTAATTAATTAATTAAATTAAATCGAATAATAAAAAAAAAGTAATAACTACTTGAAACATAAATAAAAAATTTGCTATTGCCATTTTTTTTGTAGCTGACTTCTGAGGTCGTGACTACTTAACCGGGCTATTCTGTGGCTGCCTTAAGCTGGTGGGGGGAGGACAGCAAGATGGGACAGGCTGGATCACCAGCGGGTAATTATTATTGTCAGAGGAATTCAAAGCTACAGGCTCAGCTTCGACGCGGGCTGACGCATCATCAAGCAAGGGTCGGGGGGAGTATTATTTACTCGGGGTCTCGTCGCGGAGGGCCTCGGCGGCGAGGTCGGAATGACAGTCGTCTGTTCAGTGCACTGTACTAGTGGCCCTACTAGTCTCCATAAGGAGGGTTATGGGGTCATCTGGGTCGGTGAGACCCCCTATTGCCATGCTAAAACGCGTCAAGTATATTACTTCCACGGATGAGATCCTTCACAAAGATTTTTCTACTGCTCTTTATTTAAAACTCACAATATTAAAACACAATTTTAAGGTGGATAAATAATACGCTTTGAGGAATAAATAGGTAGACAATGAAAGGGATATAAGTGGTATTAGCTTCTTAACTCAGAAGATCAAATTGAGACTTGATAAAGTTAAAGGGCATGAACTTACGGATTTTCGACTCAATATTTAAGGATGCCTGTAAATTCGTAGTGTAAATCTAAACTAATATTATAAAGAGAAAAGATTTAAAATACGATTAATGTAGATATTTAGATAACTGTTCCACTTACATCATAACATACATAATCACTGCTGGGACACAGGCCTCCTGTCGGTGAGAGGGAATGGGCCATAATCCACCACGCGGGCCCAGTGCGAGTTGGTAGATGTCACATGTCTTCGAATTTTTGGTTCTAAGACATGCCGGTTTCCTCACGATGTTTTCCTTCACCGTTTTGAGAGTAGTGGTGATGAAATTATTTACACAAAGTAAAACGCCTGCTTGGGTTCCGCTTAACCAAATAAAAATAAACAACAAATAATAGGAAACGTCTATTTTATTGTTTAATGGATTTCCGCAAGAGTCACACCTAAATCAACTAACTATGAGAAAAGATTTGATTTTTTGTATGTTTGTAATGAATAAAATCTCGAATCTGCCTACACTGAAAAAATAAATGGCTAGCAAAGTACCAATTTGGCTTGGCTAAAAATTATACGAATTATACGGCTACAAATAACCAAGACTTATTTAAAACGTTCAATACAGCTTTGTTAACACCAAACAAGCAAGTAATATTAACCAAGTTCACTTGTTCAATTCTAGCAACAAACTTTGCAGGCTCTCTCAGAACCGAGTCGCTTGGTTGTAAATAACAATAACTTGTTTATTTCTAGCCGTTACGTTTTTTCCGTGTAGCCTTTTTCCAAATAAGTTGGGGTCGGCTTCCAGTCTAACCGGATACAGCTGAATACCAGTATATTCCATGGAGCGACTGCTTATCAGACCTCCGCAACCCAATAACTGGGTCATACGATACCCCTTGATAAGACCGGTTGTCAAACTTTCGGGCTTCTGACGACCCGTAACGACTGTCAAAGCTCCACGAATGACAGCCAGGACCAACAGCTTAACGAGCTTGCGAAACACGGAGAACTCTCGGTATGTAGCAATGGTCACCTCCACGGACCAGCACCGGCAAGCATACCTTAACCTGATGGATCGACAAGTGCGGCTGAAAAAGAAAAGTTTCACAACTCACCTGTCATAATCAATAACTTTGACCAGCAACGTTATATCATACACGTTCTCTGCGGGCAGGTCAAACACCAGAGCTTCATTGTACACTGGCGACAGGGTGTTCTTCTTGACCGTCGTTTTCTTCTTCTTGATGCGCTTCCCCTGGCAGATGAGGCAGATCTTCACGTAGGGATCTGTGTGGATGAGAAGAGTTGATTAGGTCTGGCTTTTGAAATTTTGGGTGGGTTAGAAACTGAACTACTACTACTACAACTGAAGGTTCTGGAGTGGCGACCGCATACCGAAAGACGTAGCGTTGGAAGGCCTCCCACAAAATGGACCGATGACCTTGTAAAGGCCGCAGGAATCCGCTGGATGCGGGAAGCACAGAATCGGTCGAAGTGGCGGTGCTTGGGGGGAGGTCTATGTTCAGCAGTGGACGTCTTTCGGCTGATATGATGATGATGATGAGAAATTAGACTTTCTTGGGTGTTGTTATTGTTGAACAAAAGAAGATAAATGAGAGAAGATTAATGTTGAACAATAGAAGAAGAACCGTTTCGACCAATTTCATTCCATTTCATGCTATTTGGTCAAATTCGTCTAGACGTTTTAGCGTCAAAGTGAAACAAACAAACTCACTTTTTTGCATTTAGAATTATTATATACTAGCTGCGCCACGTGGTTTCATCTGCTTAAGTTTCGATCCCGTGAAAACATCGCGATAAAAAGTATCCTATGTACCCAGGTTATTTATTTATTTATTTTATTAAGGTTAACAAACAATTGTTTACACCAGTACATTAGCAGTGTATTATTTAAAATAGGATACAATTGCGGGTGTAACGATTAACTATAGGTTAATACCGCTAGCACAAAAACAATGGTAAAACCATTTATTACTAAAATACGACAGATTCATAAAAGTGTGAAAATTAAATAAATTAATTAAATCATAAACGAGTAAACAAGATACAAATTAAATAATTATTGATATTAAAATTAAATTATAAATTAGACTATAATAAAATAAATTAAGTACATTGACCATTTAAGAAGAAATTAAAACAACAACAATCCAAATACTGACTGTGGTAAGGTAAAAAATATAAAAATATCTAACTCCATAACAAACACACGAAATTATGGTATACCTTTGTCCCAAATATTCAAAACCGTTCACCTGTTTTAGCGCAAAAGCGTAACATATAAATATCCAAAAAAAAATATCTTATCTCTTTATATATTAGATAATATCAGTGGTAATATCAGTTTAGATAAGTTAAGATATCCTCCACTTAAAACCTAACAATACGGGTACACAATGCCGTTTAAACAATATACAGACTGACTTTGTTGGATATAAGGGATGTCATTGAAATTTTCTTTTCAAACGTTTTATCGGCGAAACCTTAACAATCGGGGCCTATTGTTGAAATATAAAAGAAAAAATAACACCTACGCGTACTTATGTAGACGTTCAACTTCCTTACGAGTCGAGGGCAAAGGTAAATAGTTTGGAAAATCCAAAAGTGCACGCCTCATACACAACACTCATTCATAAACGAAAAAGAATTTCAAAACATAGTTTCTAACAAAAATGAACAATTTATAACTTTTCATGAAGTCGTAATGTCAAAGACTGACAAAGATATTTACTTGGCGGTTGCTAGGCAACTTAAGCCAAAGGTTGGAAATATTTAGATAAAGATATTATATTTTAGTTAGTATTTTATTAATTATAATTAAACTACTTTGAATAAAAGAGCCATTTTCAATAGGGTTCCTTCTACGACTGAAACAAATGTATAAAAAAAAAATTGACTCAATTAATTGATTTTATCGCAAGCTACAATGTTTTCAGGGTTCATAAATTGACGGACAGGAATTTTTTTTCAACTATTTTGATGCTTTTTCCATTTCTGCTGCATTAAATCAATTGTTAAAAAGTACAGTATTAATCTCCATTTAATCATCTATACAATGGTATATAAATTAAGTAGGTTCTGTGTACTAGCAGGAGTGTAACAATAAAAACAGTTACAGAAATGGGGCAAAAAAAAATGTTCGATCGTAGAGCACACTCTAATGCTTCGCATTAAGAGTCGTGCAAAATATTATAGATAATATATTATGTTAGACCTTCAGCTGTCATTAACGAGACACAATAGAATTTTAATTGTTATGCCCACCTGATGTCCACTGTAACGGTCAAGCGGTTTAAATGAGTTGGGCCCAGTTGGTGGCTACGCCAATCGCGGGATCAGTAGCGTTTTTTAAGTCCTCAAAAGTGCAGGTGTATGGGCATTTTGGACTCTCCAACATATGGGACATGTTTTGATCCAACGCACCGCATTCCCACTAGGTGTCGGTTGGGTCAATAATCCCCAATTTCATTAGATCGTGCTTGCAGCGGCCTACTTGGGTCTGCAATCGATTGATTGCTTTCGATATAGGCTACTGCAGGTCACGTCTGGGTGGCAGGTGCTCCTGGGGCTGGACGAAATTAGGTGGTACTTATGTGGAGACCTTATGTTCTAACTTTTTGACTTAGCGACTCGGCTGACTGGGTGAAAAGGGTTTTGCAAAAAAGTATTCTATGTTTCTCATGTTCTGCTCGTGGTAGGTAACCTAGTCTGGGTAATTGTTCATATGAGGTTTGGGTTAGGTGTAAAACAGCAAAGATAGATTCAATGTTCCAATGTATTTCGATAAACACACAAATTCCTCTATTAAATCGAAAAGAGATGGCAGTGTTATACAGTCGCCTTAGGTGAACGCAGATCTGGGCCGCTCCGCACGCGCCGCAGTTGCCCCATTCGAATTCTTCATTATGAAGTTCTATGCAATCTCACACACCCACCCACACCGGAGTCGCCGCAGTACCAGTAGTATTAACAAAAGCCGACTGCGTTGCGTGTGGTGCGGCCAGGTCTGCTTTCACCTTTATGCTCGATTCCTATAAACATAAACGAATCGTATTTCTTACCAATGGTAACTTTTTTTATTGCCATACTGGGCAATAAAAAAGATAAATAAATAAAGTTAAATAAAGATAGATTCGTAAGCTAATTTTACCTGCGATAGCTTCTTCCATATGGGAGGGTCTACTATGCAAAGCTATGAGGTATTTGCTTCATTATTGGTAAAGATACAAGAGTCTTAGTTTTAACCAATAACGGTCCATATATTGTAGAAATCGATCATTAGTAAAGTAGGACAGACAAAACACTAGTTTTCTTAAAATGACAAAGTGCGGGGATTCGAGGCACTGATGAACAAAGCCGCCAAAAACCAAAAATGTGTGATTCCTAGTAGTGTGTGATTCCTGGCTTAATCTGACATTAACATCTTTTTAAAGACTTGGATCCAGAATGATTCAATTTCTTAGATCATAAATATAAGGCAAGCACCTGCTATATTTTCCCTTCCCTAATTCGAAAAATCCTTGAAAAACACATTAAAGGCCCCTCTTTTCCATTGCAAGACCGGTCTTGAATACAAAGGACAAGCTGAGCGTACCTATATAATAGATGTTTCGAATTACTTTAGAATACTAAAAGGGATATAGACAGGGATATTGGAATCCTTTAGTTCTTAGAGGGTTCAATGTCCTATTTAGGTTTACTTTTTTTGGTGAGACAGTTTGGACCCTTGTAGTCTTGATAAGTAAAACTGTCCTTAGCAGACTCAGGCCCAATTCTTCTTACAACTACAGTGAAAAGCTAGTTTAATGAAATTAATGTTTTTTGGTTTTGCTAATAAAACTGTTTCGTCATCCTGATTCAATGATTATACATCACTATAATTATTTTATTATTTTCGTGTGGTTAGTGAGTAACAGGCAGAGTTTTAAAGGCGCCCATGGGCCCTCTGACTTGGCTCCACATGCCGTCAAGAAATATCTTACACAACAACTACCTCTCTCTCTAATTATTACACTACTCCCAGAGTTATTCTGAGAATACTAAAAATAGGACCAACCAATTTGGAAAATCCTATAAACAGCTGTTACATGTCATATGATCCTATAATTCATTGATATCTAATAAAAGTCTATACAGGGATAAAATTGGGATATCAAAAATAACCCATTCTTAGGCATAAATCCAAGGCCTTGACTCAAATTGTATGCAAATTACTTTAGCCAACACGTTTTCAAGTCGAGTACCAAGAGCTATACAAATCTAGACCTAATTTCAGCAATAAATATATTTTTAGGCCATAATGTACTTTTCTTATTCATGTTAAGAGGGTTTACGCCGTACGGCATTTCATACAAACTTACAAGCCCTTATTTTTTTAAATGACTGGACCGATTTTAATTAAACTTCATACGCATATGCAGGATACAAAAGTCTAAAAACTTAGTTAAGAACATTTTCGAAATGTCTTATTTAAAAACAGATAACTAGAAATCTCTGTTTCTATGGAGAATTTTAAATCGGTCTAATTTTGCTGTAACACTATTTTTCGAAAATGTTCATAACTAAGTTTTTAGATCTTTGTATCCTGCATATGCGTATGAAGTTTCATTAAAATCGGTTCAGTCATTTCGAAAAATAAGGGCTTGCTAGTTTGTATGAAATGCCGTACGACTTAAACCCTCTTAAACAGAAAAATAACTAAACATAAAATTAGTGCTATGTTCTTCTTTTAAACTAGAAGTGAAAAAAACAAGAATGGAAGAAAAATTGTTTATTCTGCACAAACTAAACGGACATAAAATATTCCTCGTAGGTATTCAAAATTCAAAATTAATAAAAGTTTGTATATTACTTGATGTCAGGTCTAGAGACCAAAAACAATTTACGCGAATAAATCAATTTGCCCATAACTGTCAGTAATTTAAGAATAGGGATTGTCTAGAAAATAACTTTCATCCCTTATTTCTTTTCAAATCATAACATAAGAAAATAAATTCTAAAGAATATTGAAAAATCCTTTATCGACCTACAATACGTAGGTTCTATGTTACATAAATGTCAAACTACGCTCCTCCTTGACAAATGGCTTCCAATACAGTATTCTTTAGCTTCTATTTAACACCTAAGGATTTGAAAGGGAACCCGCAAGCCCTGTTTTGTTTCAATCGATTCGATCAAATGTGACATTTGTATCAAAATAAAGGTTTTTTATAATATTCATAATATGAATATTATAAAAAACCTTTATTTTCGAATCGAATCGATTGAAACGAATTCGTTTAGGAGTGCTATACACGCGCTCGGCACATTCGAGTCAGCAGTAGTGGTTGAACAACAGAGCCGACCTGCAGCAATTACACATATTCGGCTTCATTTGGCTCGTGCCGATTGGCATTTACCTTCGCTTAATCATGTTCAGGTCAGCACAATTCGAGCTAAGCCGAACGGCTTGTTTCCGAACTTCTATCTACGTAAGTATTCGATTTTTCTGCACGACCTTGACAAAACATACCGACTCGAACATGTGTACCACCCCTAACGTTCACATATCTGCGATTCTACGAAAGGGGGATGTGTCACTTTGGTTACTTATTTTTCTCACCTCAGTTAAAATATTTAAGTGGATTGCTGAAAGTCAAAGTTAGAATTTGCATAATGAAGCAGGTAACTTAATTGAAAAACATTCAATATTAAATAAAACGCTGTAACATACTTTTGCACTTACGTTCATGGACGGTGCCCATGTAATCTAGAAATTGCTTACTTGGTTCATTGTAAACATCGTAACCACAAACTTGGACTTTAAAAAATATAATAAAACTAATATGGAAATAAATAAATAATTGGTATACCGTAGTAGTGATATAAGGGCTTCTAAATGCCTGAGGTATCAGTAAACCTGCACCCTAATTACAATTGAAACCAATTGAAAAAGATTGCCAGTCCATTGCTTCATAAGTTCGACAAAAAAAATTGAGCAGATTTTTTTTGTCGAACTTATGAAGCAATGGACTGGCAATCTTTTTCAATTGGTTTCAATTTAAAATTGATCGTGCATTGCGTAATTGGGGGGCTGGTGCCAAATGAAAAGAATTTTTCAAGTCGGACCAGTAGTTCCTAAGTTTAGCGCGTTCAAGCAAACAAACAAACTCTTCAGTTTTATATATAAAAAAATAATATATTAGTATTAGTGTAGATATTCATTGTCGAAAAGGAAGACCTCTCGTCAAAGTGGCGCCAGCTGTTGGCGTGCATTTTCATGAAAACCCTCATTCTATGTGAGCTGTTGTGTGTGATCGACTGGCGGAATTCAAATGACTTAAGACACAGATCTATGCCAGTGACCTTGAGTGGTTAGCTTGCGTGTTCTGTACTGAGCTCACGCAACGCGTCGTACGTCAAGTCAGTAATAGGACTCGCCCATCAAGGAGCACTGTCCCCAATTTGACGAATTATTATATTATTACACACAAAACAAAAGGTATTTTAATAAAAACACGTATACTTAAACATTCATATTTTAATTATCCTTAAAATGGCGAAGGTTTCAGAAAAATACGCTTGATGGCTTTTGCGTAATTCTCGCGTAGTTTTTTATAGACACAACTTTACAAATTAATTTCACTATGTAATGTAAACATAATCTCAAATATTCGTATATTAAATTATTAAGGAAATGCTCTAATTTAACATATATTTTTTCCAAATCATTAACACTACTCGTTTAGACGTAATTTTCGGTATAAACTAATTAAAAGTAGCTTATCGTCGCCTTAAAGCAGATAAGATTGAATAGTCTTTCTGAATCCGGGGGCTTATCTTATCAATTCAGTCTGTGAACATCTACTGGAGAATATGAGGCTCGTCTCTCTCCGTCTGTCAAAAAGCCGTTTGCTGCTGTTAATGGATGTCGAGTTTCTATAATTTTCTTATTATTTCCTATAATTAAAATTTAATGAAACCGCTCATTGTGCGCAATCGTTATTTGACAATTTAATTTCAATTTTTTTTCATAATTTTGCCTGCGGTTTAATCGTGGTTGGGTTCCGGTATTATATTCAGAAATTTATTTGACCTACTTTAGCTTGTTATTTATATTCTGTGTTTATTGGGCAAAAATCGATTTCATGATTGAATAATATAGCATATGACACTCCCACAATTAAGACGAATCTAACGACACCTCATATGTTAAAATCCATCAAGCCGTTTAGGCTATAGAGCGTGCCAAAGAAATAGACATACATACATACATACATACAAACAAACATACATACATACATACTCTCGAAAAACATTACCCTCCTTCTGAGGCAGTCGGGTAAAAAACATGACTTAATGGAATGGAATGATGAATTTGGAGAAAAACATGTTTGAACTTTTTGCCATCGTAGGTACGCAGACGTATAGAACTCGGTTTTCAATAAATATTGAAAGAAAGAAAGAAAGAAAGAAAATAAATTTATTTATTGTACCTACATAAATATACACAAGCGCTACAGCTGAGCATGAGTTCGATTCCCGAGTCGTGCATAGTGTTATTGTGTTTTTCCATCTGCAATTGCTCAGTATCAGCCCGGAGTCTGGATTTGTATCCGGTTGATGGCAATAGGCTCGCCCCCTCTTAGGTACACCTCTGCCTAACCTTTTGCGGAATATAGGCATAATATTATGTTATAAATAAAAAAATAAAATAAAGCATTAAAAGCAGGATACAAAATTACGTTTCAATTAAAAAAATCAGTCGGAATCTACCTTTTGGTTAAAAAGGCAGAAACCAAGACGCCAAATTAACCACAGATAAAATGTCAAATTAAGGTCAGTTGGCCACCCACACAAAAATAACTCTTTTCCGCTAACCCTTTACCAACCTACACGGAAAAATTTGGGACCAAATCAAAACATGTTTACATAACCTTCTAATTAGAAAATCCCACTCATCAAGCTAGAAATAGATTCCAATTCGTAACCACAAATTCAGCCAAACTTTTTTTACTAGTCCAGATTTAATAGGCAAAAGGTTCACGGCTTCATTACTTTTGCCCTACATTTCCTTCAGTAGGCGGATTCGGTGAATTACGGAAGGATTCGGTAAACTTCGGGAATCTAGTCACGTTGGTCCTTAACAACTTTCGGAAATGGTTGCCGATTGTTTGATTTTATCACGTCATGGACGTCATGTGAGGGTTAATGTTGTTTGAATTGCCAAGGTCTTTATGTATGTGTTTTTGGCTGTTACGTAGAAGAAACTGTTATTTGTTGCTAAGTGAAGGTGTAGAACAACGACTGTCTTTAGGCCGATTATCGCTCTTTGAAAACAAATATGGCGCGTAAAGATACTCCCAACAAATAATTCTGGCTACAATAGACAAAACTGTTTGATTCAACAGATTAAATTTTTTGCTGCAACCAAAGCAAAATATTGTTAGTAAAGTCGAATTTCCAAGACCTTGTTAAATAAAAATAATAGTACTAGCTTTATTTGCAAGCATTTTATACCATTTCCTGTAATTGGCTCTCAGGATTTACATGAAATGGTAATCAGGATACCGAACAGCTTTGTGGTTTTAGATTCTAGGCCAACAAAAGAATAATGTAATTTCTTTCTTCGAATAATTTATTATTGGTATCGCTATCATGTTAGCCAGGTACGCACGGGCGTTTTATATCGCGGCGATTTTTTTAGATAAAAAAAATATTTAGAAATGTAATTAATTATGTATAAAAATGCAACTACGAAATATTAATATCAAATACTACCGGCAAGTTGGACCTTGTTTCTGATGGACCACTATTTTTTATATTTTTAAATGTTATGTTTTTTATAAAAAATATTTTAAAATGTAATAAATATGTATAACAAAGGATAAAGGATAATTATTAGAAACATTTTAAAATATTATTTTTATTTATTTATTTAATATTGTATGAAATATTCCGTCCTTAAATAACAGGTATTTTCTAAAATAGGTTCTATTTCCTATTCTGGAATAATACAATAGGACCAAAAGTCATAGCTCAAAGAATATCACAAAGACCTACATTTCAAACTAAATAGCAGACGAACAAAGTCCCACTTCGGACCAGAAAGTTTTTCAAACTAATTAATTATTTTCCATTCTCAGATCCTCGGCACTACCGAGTGTGGAGGACACGGAACAAATGACAAATTGGTTCTTTTCAATTCATTCTATCTTAAGGCGACACTAACCGACTTTTAATGTTTTTATTCTGAAGATCCAGTCTAAACAAGTACTGTTAATAATATATGTTAAATTAGAGCATTTTCTTAATAACTTAATCTATAAATATTTTAGATTATGTTTATATTACCAACATTGTGTAATTAATTTGTAAAGTTATGTCAAACACGGATAAAAAAAAACTGAGAATCACGCAAAAACTATCAAGCGTATTTTTCTGAAACCTTCACCATTTTAAAGATAATTTAATTATTTATCTTCTAGTATACGTGTTTTATTTTTAATGTATAATAAATTAATAATGCGTTTAAATTGGGACAGCGCTCCTTAATGGGCGAGTTCTATTACTGGCTGGACGTACGACACGTTGCGTGAGCTCAGCACAGAACTCGCAAGCCAGTGGTATATATCTACGTCTTAATATAAGTTCATCAGTTAGTATATTAATAAAGTTCAGTTGTTACGGGTCGTCAGAAGCCCGAAAGTCTGAAAACCAGTCTTACTAAGGGGTATCGTATTACCCAGTTACTGGGTTGTGGAGGTCAGATAGGCAGTCGCTCCATGTAAAATACTGGTATTCAGCTGCAACCGGTTAGACTGGAAGCCGACCCCAACATAGTAAGGAAAAGGCTAGGCAGATTGATTGATTAATATAAGTTCAGATTTGAGTAGGTAATTTTTTTTTTTTTTTTTTTTTTAATCATTATTACTGTATAGAAATAATTAATTATGTAATTAAAGTGATTTATAATCTATACTAATATAAATTCATTCATTCATATTTAACATAATTAAGAGGCCGACGTACTACGGCACGAAATGCAAACTCGAGACGTGAGCAAAATGCGTTTGGAATATTGCTATCTCTGTTCGACAAAAGAAGGCGGGGCCACAGATTACGGGCGCGCTTCGCAGTGTGTGTGAGCGGATAATACTAGATGTAGGTACTGTATGCCATTCATTCATAGCGAGTCGACAGCATAAATATTATTTGAGTAATAATTAGTTATGTTCATTATTTGCTTTATTTTTGTTGACTAATTTGGGGAATCGCTAGTGAATGTACAGACTAGTAATGCGTTTTTTGGAAATTTCTTTACCATGCCGATGTCTCAATATTTTAGGATATCTCGACTAATCTCAAGATAGAAGGCCTTGTAGAGAAAACCTAGCTAGTAGATACGTCATACAAATAAGGTAGGTAGGTACCAACAGTTCGCGTCAAATAACTTTGCCGCTCTGAAGTAGACTCTATATGACTGCGCGCAATCGCGCATGCCAGTAGGTACGCATGCGCAACCTAACTTCAGAGCGGCAAAGTTATTTGACGCGAAGTGTAGGTACCTATACTTCGTTATCGAGCATGGACTTGTGGCACGGTAGATCGGCGGACCGACGGACGACGCTAGAGTAGTCATACGCACGTCGCGTAAATATAAATTATTGGGATAAGTATCTATTATTATTGTCATTATTTATTTTAAGTCTGTTTGTGTTTATTTATTTCCTTTAGAGTGGTCTCCACTTCTTATTGGTGGTCTCGCACTGGATTTTAAACTCTCCGTGTTGAGCCGAGCGTTGAGAATCCAACGCGCTGGGACACTCTCGTCCTAGCGCGTTGAAAAAACACGCGTTGAAAATCCAGTGTGCGAAAAAAAATCCCGCGGAAAATAACAGCCCGTGCGGTGCGAACCTGGGCGAACTCGACATTATTTTGCGACGGCACAAGCAGCTCTGCATAATTTTTTACTGACATGTGCGTAAGTGCAAGCGACACGTGGTGGCGGTATATTTTCATCATCCGAACATACTGATGTCGCACCGCTGCTGCACCGACAAATAAAAATCTGCGTTCGCAGTTCATTTGCCAAACATCTAAACAAACACGAGTTTTTGGAAAAATAACTGTTATGGACTACACATAAGGTTCAGTTTGCGCTACAACTTCATATTTTTTTTATGACATTTTCAACATTACTAGTCAGTCTAAAATCAACTTTATTTACACTAGCATAAAGTTCATATTTGTCTAAGTGGAAAACTCGTGTTTGTTTACATGTTTGGCAAATACATTGCGAACTCAATTTAGAGCGAGCAGTGTTCTCAATAGTGTCCTTGAGACAATAATTACGCCCGCTCGGTCACATAACTAAAGAAAAGGAACAGTGACATGACATGACAAAACTTCGTACAACCGCGTTATGATAGGTAGGTACTTACAATACTACAACTTGGTGGTGGCTATGGCTTCGTCGCGTACGGAGAGCAACTAGCTTATACCGTCTCGGCCAATACTCACCACGCTACGGCTCATATTACATTGGCGCAGAACGGAATGGAAGCGAGTTTTTGGCACGAAATTGGGTCAAAGCATAATGAACTTTATGTCAATTGTGTAACTTACAAACTACAAAATACTCGCTGAGGCCATAGCTGAAGCTCTTTAGACACATAAGTAGGTACCTATCGAATAATATTAGTAACTAGCTGCCCGCCCTGGCTTCGCACGGGTATGCACTCATCTACGGTTCGCCTACCTACCCTAATTACACCTACCTACATACATACCTACCTACCTACTTACCTACCTACCTACCTACTTACTTACCTTCCTAAGTAGGAAGGTAGGTATGTATGTATGTATGTAGGTAAGTAGGTACCTACCTACTTACCTACATACATACATACCTACCTACCTTACCTACATACCCACTTTACCAAGATACATACCTACCTACTTGCATACCTACCTACCTACCTACCCTACCTTCACCAACCTATCCTAAGAACCATCTCCTTACTAGATAACAAACACAACAAAATAAAGAAAATTATTCAAAAAACAAAAAACCCGACTGCAAAAACACATAACTGAAAAGAGAAAAACAAGCATTATAATCTATAGAATTTTGGTATCGCAGGCGGGGACAAACTAATAACCGGATATACGTATGGTGTAAGTTTTGTTTGCCCCGCCTGCGATACCAAAATTCTATAGATTATAATGCTTGTTTTTTTCTCTTTTCAGTTTAAATGTGTTTTTGCAGTCAGGTTTTTTGTTTTTTGAATAATTTTCTTTATTTCAAGCTTTTTAGTTTTATTAATAAAAATCAAAATTTGGCATTGACTCGTTACTCTTACTAGCTTTTATTTGATACCAATATTGTTATAATTTTTTTTTTTAAACCTTCCCGTCCCTTTTTTTTGTATTTGCAGATGCAATATATAAATATTATATAGCCTATGACACTTCTACAATTAAGACGAATCTAATGACACCTCATATGTCAAAATCCATCAAGCCGTTTAGGCTACAGAGCGTGCCAAAGAAATAGACATACATACATACATACATACTCTCGAAAAACATTACCCTCCTTCTGGGGCAGTCGGGTAAAAAGAATTAGTGAAATTGGTCCAGCCGTTCACGCGTGATGCCGTGATCAAGGAAATAGGGATTCTTTTTTATATAATATATATCAAACAAAGACTTTTTCGTTTATGGGTGGTAGGCTCGTTGGAAACAGACAAAAATTAAAAAAAAACTTTTTCCCCTAGAGGATGATATGCTATTTTATCTCCGCTTTGGTACGCTACAATGACGGATTTTTTGAGCAAGAAGAGTGAAAAAGTTTTTATTTCTTCCTTTTTAGTGGGTCGGTTTGTAATTTATCTAAGATACAATAGCCTAATGTCAACTGCTTATCACCTTTTACAAAATATTGCTTTTCCCGATGCAGGGACGTTCATTGTTGAGGAGTTCTCCTGGTACTTCACCATTAGCTCCACTTCACCCTATGTATTGTGACGGGCATAAATTGCTTGGCAACCATATTAAAGTAATCTTCTCTAATCGCAACCCGTGAAATACGTATTATTGATAAGTTCCGGTGGCCATCTGTGGTCTTCATCATCACTTCCACTTCACTAAATGGTGCTTTCCGAGATCAAATTCAAGAGTAACTATAAAAAATACCTAAATCGCTATAGGTGCGCCTGTAATATTTCAAGAGTTCCCTCGACTTCTCCAGGATTCCATCATCCAATCCTGACTTGATGACAATGGGACCACCTGTGAAGTATACCCTTTCTGACAAAAAAATAATTTTCTAAATCGGTCCGGCCGTCTTCGAGTATTCCGGGAACAAACATAAAAAAAAAAATTGACGGACGGACGAACTGAGAACCTCCTCCTTTTTTTGAAGTCGGTTAAAAATAGGTCAAGTCAAGAGGAGTGTCAGAAATATTACATACAATACAATTTAGCAAACAAATAAGTACGCGCGTACAGGTACAGCACACTGTAAAGTACCTAATCGTCTAAAGTTGACAAAAAATACTATGAACGAACTCCAACCAAGCACGTTGCGTTAGTGTGCCTTGTGCCTGTCGGAGCGATAAACACCTACAGGGAGCACACACACATTGACAATTATTGCTTGACGCGATAGCACTACTAGCTATCTGAAATTATGAGAAATTTGGATGTGTTCCGTAATACCAAAAATGATGAATGAAAACTTAATGTTTTTCCAATTTTTTTTCTATAATTTGTAACTTGATAATATAAGCTATGCTTGTGATGAAACAATATTACAAATATTGTTGTTTATAATAAAGAAAAAACAATATGAAAACAAGTCATTTACGCTGTAAAAATGTACGAAATGCAATTCGCTAATACTTCATGTAGAGGTAGGTTTTTGAAAAAAAAAAGAATTGGAAGCCTAGATAATTATTGTCTCAATCCGAATATCAAATTTATTTGGTGGAAATATGCTCGAATTGGAAATGATTTAGGTATTACGTTTGTATGGACAATTCAAAGGTCGCCGCGTTCTTAACTATTTACACTACGTACTAAGGCTACCTAACTATACAAATAAATAAAAAATAAAACAAACGGATACTTAGGCGTCGAAGTATTCGTCCGCATCGCTGTCATCCGGAAACGTGCCCATAAGACTGGCAGTAGGTAATTATTTTTCAATGAATCAACCGTCAATGAGGAAGTGGCTCGTGTTCACGAGGACGTTAAAAGCATCCGTAATTAAAAGATAAAAAACAGTTAAAAAATGAATAGGTACCAGACGGAATGACCATAATGCCTTGGAAGGTAGGTAGGCCTTTGGTGTGGGACGCAACGTGTGTTGACACCCTTGCGCCATCCCATCTTCCTAGCACGGCGAGCTGTGCTGGGGCTGCTGCTGCGGGTTCGGAAAACCTCAAACGGCGCAAATATTCCAATCTTATTGGGAATTATATGTTTGAGCCGTTTGGGGTTGAAACACTAGGTCCATGGGGTCCGAGTGCCCACTTGGTTTTTCAAGACATCGCCAAGCGGTTGGTCGACTCTTCACGTGACCAGAGGACTGACCTATTCTTCGGCCAAAGATTAAGCATTGCCATACAACGTGGCAATGCTGCCAGCCTTTTGGGCACTTTTCCTGTTGAGAGCGATGCGGACGAATTTTTTGATGCCTTATGATTGTTCCTGCCCCCCCTCGTTTATATACTTATCCGTATTATTTTTATATTTTTAAGTTTGTTAGGTTTTAAATCATGTCAATACATATTATAAATAAGTTGTAAAAAAAAAAAATTCAACATTAAAAATATGGTTAAAAAATTTAATTAAATTGCTACATAATGTTCGAATTTGTCAGCTCAACAACGTAATAAGGTAATGAATGTTGTTGAACTGTTAAAATGAAAGCCATTGTTACTGTTAGTGTCTTTCGCAATGACCCCGTAGATTTTTATGATATTGTAATCCGTAGATATATGGGACTTTAAGCCATAAACATTCCATTAGTATCATTAGAATCTATACTAGCACTCATCCTTATCTTGACCACATGACATTCAAAATGATATGAAATAGATCAAGTCTTCACTTACGTCTACTCCTAATACCATACTAATCCACAGCAGATAATCGATCGGTACATTTCACTTTATAAAATTCCATTTCACCACGATCTCGGAAAAATAAAATTCCCCGTACCTTTTTCCAATTTCTACAGTTTATTGGAAAGTTCATCAGTGGACCGTTCGCCCCAAATACCGGTACCGATACCGATTCCCTGAGGTAGGATTAGTATTCTGGTACCGTCGTTTTCCGATACAACTTTTGAAATTGCCATCTCTCTGTACGTGGTGTAGGTGCTTCTGTTTTTATTTTATTGTCATATGTGTGGGTTTGAGGCAAATGTTTTTATATATGTAGGTGAAGCGAAGTGGTGGGTTCTGGATTGGTTTGAGTGATTTTAAGATAGTTAATTGATTCAGGCGTAACCTTGCGGTGTGGATCGTCCGGAAGACATGGTGGAGCATACGGTGGAGGTCTGCCCGGCTTGGGCGGAGCACCGCCGTGTCCTCGTGGAGTGAACGACCTCTCGCGTCCGGCCCTGGTCCAGGCCATGGTGCGGAGCGAGAGGGCATGGCAAGCCGTCACCTCTTTCTGCGAAGCAGTAATGCTCGCGAAGGAGGCGGAGCGCGCGAGGGAGAGGCAAAGGCCACGCCCTAGCAGCCCTAGCCGCCGCCGTCGTAGGAGACGCCCCGGGCGTCGGGAATTGGTAGCCGATTTCCGGCCGCCGTAGGCGCGGACCTGCGGACGGAGAGCAACGGGCAGCTCGCCGTCCGATAAGGACCAGGCCCGGGTCGACGGCGCGTCGTGTTCCACGCGCGCCTCAAAGAGATGTCAGCAAAACTGACGGGGTCCGCTAGGGCCGATGCCTATCGGGGTTGCGGGTAGTCCCAAGGGGAAACCGTGGCCCCTGGCAAGGCAAGGGAAGGAACACGGGTGGGTTTTAGTCAGTAAGAGTCTGACACGCCTTTCCGCTCCGCCCAGAGCGTGGGAAATCATTTGGTGATTTCCCACCCAAAAAAAAAGGCGTCACCTTGCGGAAATTCATTATAAAATACAATATAGACGTATATATATTTAGTAACCTATTCCGCTTAACTATTCCTAAAGAATCATAAAAAACCCTGTAAGAAATCAACGCGTGTTTCACCTCTCAATGAGGCATCCTCAGGATGACGATTGAGTTGTCGCGAACCCGAACACCGCGTGCTGCGACGCCGAGCGCCGCCGAACACCACATCGCAATATGCTTTTGGGCCCTAATAGCTTATAGGTAGGTAGGTACTTTCCGTTCCCAAGGTCCACATCGGTTTAGAGACGATAGAGCGATACAATGATGTTATGTTCGCTAACGGTATTAGGCCTAGTACACTTAGTCATTGATTCAATTAATCCGTTTTAGGGGAAACCTAATTATTGGCCAATACTTGGGCGTGCCGTAATCAGATTAGTAGTTTGGAACTCGTAACTAAGTGTTTGCGTCTAGAGGACATGAGTTGTAAAAAATTACATAAAATCACTACATATTCCTCCAAAGTCCCCGCCGCGTCTGTCTGTATATCTGTCTGAAAGCGATAAACTCAAAAACTGCCAAACGGATTTTCATACGGTTTTCACCAATGGACGGAGTAATTCATGAGAAAGGTTTAGGTGTATACTTTATTAATATTAAGGTTTTATTTAAATTGGCTGAAATATGACGATGATTGTTGAAGATGTCGGAAAAATCATGCCGACATAATAACTTATGTTATTGATACACACGCCATCTATCGAGCAACCGATGCGGTTGTTACTAAGCTCGCTGATGAGCTCATTTACATACAGGTTGAAGAGCTTGGAAGACGTCAGCGCTCCCTGCCTCACTCCGCTCTCCAACCTGTACGCTTCAAAGAGTGCATTGGTCCATCTCACAAAATTGGTTTGTATTCCATATTAATATTTTGTCGGCCATGCGGAAAAAGTCGCGGTCAGAAGCTAGTTATTGATTTCATTCCCATATAGGTTTATCTATATCTATCTATATAATATAAAAATTAATCCCTATTTCTTTGGTCACGGCATCACGCGTGAACGGCTGGACCAATTTCGCTAATTCTATTTTTGTTGTGTTTGTTATAGTAAGGAGAAGGTTCTTAGGATAGGTAGGTGAAGGTAGGGTAGGTAGGTATCATGTACGTAGGATAGGTAGGTAGATATATAGGTAGGTAAAGTAGGTACTTATGTACATATGTAGGTAGGGTAGGTAGGTAGGTATGTAGGTAGGTAGTTAGACATAGGGTAGGTAGGTAGTCAGGGTAGGTAGGTAGGTAGGTGCGCCGTAGATAAGTACTAAGTGCTACCCGTGCGAAGCCGGGGCTAGTGTGAAATAAAATATTTTGATTTTGAACATTAGGATGAGCAATTTCAAGGTCGACTTAATACGCATCTCAACTCGGTCTTCAAAGTTTGAAGATCAAACTGTCAGATCTATGTCACTTACCTGAAGATCCATTGATATCCATTGCTTTCAGGTTCCTAGCTTTGATGACGGTTACAGTAAGCCGGCCCGCAGTGGGAAGGTAGCACAGCGATAACATCAGTTCACCGAGATCCTTCTTCTCCTGTTAAGAAAACAATATTATTAAGAAACAAAGAAAAGAAAAATTACATACAAAGAAAATAAAGAAGAAAGATTGTCACTCACTCACACACACTCACTCACGCTCACACATACACAAACATGGATACACACCCAACCTCACACATACACCACAAGCAGGTATTGTTTAATGTAAAATTGTTTAAATTTTATTGCATAATATCTGTGCACGACTTCTGGGAGAAGACACTGATTCCTGTAACACAGGTTACAAGCTAGCGCAGGAGTCAGGGTTTCCATATAAAAATGTAACATACTTTTATGTCAATAAAATAATTAATTTCATTTCATTTTCCCGTTTTTCCGCGTTTTATTTAAAAGCGATCGCTGCCCGAACACGCAATCGTCACGAGCATATACGGATGGTGATAAGCAATAATGTGTCAACCCACAAAAACTCAAATTCGGAGATACTGATGTATTCTGATAATGCATCCCGTATTTAACATTATGCAAGAAAGTTTCAAGTCACTTAAATCAAATAAGTACGGAAAAAAGCAATCTAAATCATAAATCAAATAGGAAATCACGTATACAACATTTGTCAATACGCCGTCAAGCTCCTTAACACAGTCAACATTCAAAGTAGCGTCATCTATCGTAACAATAAAGAAGTTATGAGACTTGACACTGTGTTGCGAAACGTCATTCAGCTCATTGGCGCAGCGCATAACAACGAAGTCCACGTAAAAAAATAAAAAATAACTAATATTCCCATTGTAATTACTTGATTCGTTTTACAAACCGTTGTCGTAGTGAATTGTATGCAATCCACACTGGGGTAATCAGTAATTATTCTGGTAGGTTAAGATTTTCAAAAGTAATTTCTGTAGGTTATGTTGCCGATATAAATTAGAAAACTAGTAAATTAAATAACTGTATAGTTACATTTCAAAGGCAAAGCTTTTTCTTATAAGTACTAAAATAACGTAATTTGGTCCTATCATAATATTGACTTATTGTAACTTTGGTAACAAATTGCTATAATAAACCACTTGATTGATTATTGCTAAATACAAGACAATACTGTTTAACGTACTATGAAGCATAACACATTATTGCTAAACAGATAAGGACTTTTAAAACTTTAGCGCAGTTTATGGTGCTTAACATATTATTGTTTTCCTCTTTCGAATATAATTACGTGTTCCATATTTTGCAATATGCAATAATATCATTTTTTGGAAAAACTTACCAGCTTTATCTCTTTTTATCATACTAATCTACTTTCAATCCATTATTCCTTTTATCAAATATATAAAAGAACCACTGTATAAATGTTTTTTCAAACAAATTTATTAAGAATTGGTATGACATCTTTAGACGCCATTTTCTCAAAATAAAGTTCGTGTGGCTTGACATTGTATTGCTTATCAGCGTCCATTTACTTAGGTCACTTTTTGTTCGGGAACCCGGAAAACGCCCTCTGTCGGCCCGATCACGCGTTCGGCTTCACCGAACAAAAAGTGACATACCTACCTAATTATGGCCGCGAATGCCGCGTATTTGCGCGGCGATCGTTTTTATGTGCACGCACACTTATCCGTTTCGAACGCGTCGAACGAATCGAACGAAACGAATTTTAGAATCCTATAAATGAAATTCTATGAAAGCTCGCATATCTGCCCACGTCGATTTGTTCAAATCTGGAAGACCGTTCCTAGCGTTCTCGTTGACTTCGATTCGTTCGACGCGTTCGGCTCCGATAAGTGTGCGTTCACCTTTTAAATAGGAAGTGGCCTGGTCTAGTGGTTGCAATCGACTAAGCTTCTGTGTTCAATCCCCTCTTCGGTCAATGTTTTTTTGGTTTTTCATATGGAAATTCTCAGAACCAGATCGAAGTCTGAATTTGAGCCCTATTAATATTTTTTTTTTTTTACAAAACATCACAAAAACATAATTATATTAGCACCGCGCCACTTTGAAATGAAAAACAGAATTTTCTTAATCGGTCCACAATTTTCGGAAATTATTTTTCATGTCGGTTAAGAAAGGCAAAAGGCTCGCTATGATATTAAACATAACTAGCGACATGTTGGTGTGTTGTACAGTTGACCGCAAGTCAGTGGTAACACTTTGACCTTGTACTGGCCTAGCGTAGTACGCAGTTTCAATAGAACACGAGGCCAAATTATACCGGTTTATACCTATAGCCCAGGTGTATTCTGCTCTCTTGCAGTGGTTATGACCCCGACTTAAATGTCGAAGTCAGGCAGGCATTATACTTTGTGTAATTTATTTCATCACCACTGCTCTCAAAACGGTGAAGGAAAACATCGTGAGGAAACGTAGAACCAACAAATCGAAGAAATGTGACATCTCCCAACCCACACTAGGCCCGCGTGTTAGATTACAGCCCACTCCCTCTCACAGAGAGGAGGCCTGTGTCCCAGCAGTGGGAACGTTAACGGCTGATTATGATTATGCTGTAGCTACTCTGCCTAGCCCTTCGGAGAATAACGGCGTAATGTAATTATCAAGAAAAGCTCTTATGTAAGGTAAAATATTATGAAGAAAAATGACTCCGTAGTAATTTAATTTCTAGAAGAGGAAATATTTAACAGCCTTCACACACGGGCGCGTTCGCCGCGACGAATCAGACTCGGTTGCCTATGTCAGCAGTATTATACAGTAGTAAGGGTTCCCGATTAATCAATCGAAGACCGTTTGAATGTCAAATGGTCACGATGACTCTGATATTGACCTGATTTAACTTCGATGATGAGAAATCTAACAAAAATGTATTAAAGCATAAACTTGATAGTTTTGAGAATCTTTTGATAGTTTATTAACCTGATGAAACGAAACTGCACTGACGACAAAATTTGCAAAAAGAGATTGACCAACCGACTAAGGAACCTAGTATCGCTACGAAACATGCTGTGACTCAAAGATTTATGGTTTAATTTAGAGAATGATTTGAGGGCTTTCAAATGTAATATACCATTTTATCATAAAATCTCGGCATTACACGGTAATTAGGTCTCAAAATCTAGGTTTAGTATCGAATCTCTTACTGACTTTTGGTCATTGTATGCTGTTAAATTCAAAATACGAATTTGACAAAATGACGTTTTAGTATTTTGAATGATCGTCAATTCCGACCTCAATTCCGACAGATAAAGGTTGATTTAGGGACTTTAGAAGTAAGTAAAAACTTGAGAATTGTCGACTTACCGGTGTTGGAGAAATCCAAAAAGCCAGAGTATTGTAGACATTTTCACTAACTACTCTCAATGACTGCCAACGTAAATACCGCAGAAGAATCGAACAGTTAATACACCGACGAACTGAGTCTCCAACTTCTGAGTGAGCAACTTTCAAATGTAACGCAATTATAATGATTATTTATTGCTCAAGAAAATGAAATTAATCAAAAAATTCAAATACTCACAAAAACAAACAAAAGCACAATCGGTGGAAAGAATACAAGAAGTCACAGAGTAGAACCTGCGCATTCAAAAATTGGCGCCAATAATTGGCGCACGTACAGTCGCATAAAAAGCGCAATGGATGTTTTTCTACCACATATTGGTTTCTGCCCGCAGATTCACCCGCACCCATTTTATTTTAATTGATATGGGTACTTGTTTACGCTTATGTAAATATACTATAATCCAGACCAGACCTTATCTTTATGCAAAATGTGTTCACGTTAGTTATTTCTTTAAGTGGTTAATTAAACCCGGATGGGTTTACAATATTTACTTGTCTATCGAGACAAGCAAAAAGTTAAAGTGAATCAGAATATTCTTATTCACTTTAACTTTCTTTTTTTGATTTTTATATATAGGTACCTACATTTATATTTGCCGTAAGTAAGTGTTGGGACAATTTCAGTCATCACTTAAAAAATAATCTATGCGACATAGAAACATAACATAAGTTATTAAATTAAATCCAAATTGCAAAATAATAATGGCCTATGTCATTCAAAATATAAAATGAAATCATTAAATTAATTATACAATAATAATAAACTATTATTAAAGACCTACCGTTCGAGACTGTACTTAAAACTAAACGAATGGGACGTGCATACATGCTAGAAAGAGAAAACTCGCCGGACGCCAGCTTATTTTGCTCAGGATGCGCGCGCATAGAATCTTATGGTGCGCGTTTGTTCTATTTTGAAAGAGTTTCTATTGATGAATGAAACAGGCAAAGTCTCTCAATACATTCTGCCTTTGTCATAACCATAAGGTACTTTTAACACCTACAGATTATTATTACAATGTCATAATAATAATTATATATCTTTTGTTACTAATTATTGAACTATAATTTCAATAGTTCGATGCGTAAATAAATTATTTTGCGTAAGTCAAGAAGGTTTTATTGTTTACATACTCTTTGAAGCCAATGACATGTGACATTACTTACGTGAAAAAAAAACTATGTATGGGTAAAATAGGAAATCGAAATAAAAACTAATACTTTTATGGTGTTATTTTTATCTGGAGAATTTAAGGATTCGCATTACCAGATAAAATTATTATAATTAAAAACAAGATTTATCAACATTATAAACGTAAGTCACAGCAGAGTAAATAGCGATACCAGGTTTGGTCAATGTCTTTTGTCAAACTTAAGGTAGTACTAGGTACTTAAGTCTTGAATAATATATGTATACGAGGCTTTTGGCTAATTTGTAAAGGAGTATTAAATGTCATTTTTTTATGTGCGTTTAGTTTGTGCAGAATTATCAATTTTTCTTTTTTTCTTTTATAAAGACTCGTGAAAACTGTGTGAGTCTATCTGGCAGGCCCCAACGAGATTTATCAACAGGTGATAGGTTTACATAAGGACAATATTTTGTACCTATAGAAAATAAATAAGATATATTTTGTACCTCGACAGTTTTTGATTAAATGACGTTTCTATGAAGTGTCTAGCTAGCGGGCCGCTTATGATTATTTTTATTGTTATTATACTTTCAGATCGCCCAGTAGTGCTCGGAGTTAGAAAATATTATGTACCTTACAAATCCGAAATTTCGACTTTCTGTGAGCTATACTTTAGGAGATATTCGTTACTTAGACAAACGTCCAGCCAGCGGGCCACTTTTTAAATACTACTGTTTTATATCATACAATAGCAGTAGGAGCTTAATCCTAATATGTACCTTACAAATCCAAAATTTCCACTTTCTGTGACCTATACTTCAGAAGATATTCGTTACTTAGACAAACGTCCAGCCAGCGGGCCACTTTTTAAATACTACTCTTTTATATCATACAATAGCATTAGGAGCTTGATCCTATTATGTACCTTACAAATCCAAAATTTCGACTTTCTGTGACATATACTTTAGAAGATATTCGTTACTTAGACAAACGTCCAGCCAGCGGGCCACTTTTTAAATACTACTCTTTTGTAACATACAATAGCATTAGGAGCTTGATCCTATTATGTTCCTTACAAATCCAAAATTTCAACTTCCTATGGACTTCATAAGGTATTCGTTAATAAAATAAGCGCCTAGCTGGCAAACCCGTTTTCAAACATTATACCTGCTTTCATAATCACTCAACAGTGCTACAACAAAACTGGGATTAAGAAAAAGAGTAGTTCTTTTAAGTAGGGCGCTATGTAAATGATTAAAAGAGAAAATGTTATACCTAGTAATTATTTTATAATCTTTAATGAGTAAATGATAGCTTGAAGATTGACATGGAAGAATGGAATAACTTCTAAAGTATAGCTCACAGAAAGTCGAAATTTTGGATTTGTAAGGTACATAATAATATCAAGTTCCTTATGCTATTGTATCATATAAAAGAGTAGTATTTAAAAAGGGGCCCGCTGGCTGGACGTTTGTCTAAGTAACGAATATCTTCTAAAGTATAGCTCACAGAAAGTCGAAATTTTGGATTTGTAAGGTACATAATAGGATCAAGCTCCTAATGCTATTGTATGTTACAAAAGAGTAGTATTTAAAAAGTGGCCCGCTGGCTGGACGTTTGTCTAAGTAACGAATATCTTCTAAAGTATAGGTCACAGAAAGTCGAAATTTTGGATTTGTAAGGTACATAATAGGATCAAGCTTCTTCTGCTATTGTATGATATAAAAGAGTAGTATTTAAAAAGTGGCCCGCTGGCTGGACGTTTGTCTAAGTAACGAATATCTTCTAAAGTATAGGTCACAGAAAGTCGAAATTTTGGATTTGTAAGGTACATAATAGGATCAAGCTTCTTCTGCTATTGTATGATATAAAAGAGTAGTATTTAAAAAGTGGCCCGCTGGCTGGACGTTTGTCTAAGTAACGAATATCTCCTAAAGTATAGCTCACAGAAAGTCGAAATTTCGGATTTGTAAGGTACATAATATTTTCTAACTCCGAGCACTACTGGGCGATCTGAAAGTATAATAACAATAAAAATAATCATAAGCGGCCCGCTAGCTAGACACTTCATAGAAACGTCATTTAATCAAAAACTGTCGAGGTACAAAATATATCTTATTTATTTTCTATAGGTACAAAATAATGTCCTTATGTAAACCTATCACCTGTTGATAAATCTCGTTGGGGCCTGCCAGATAGACTCACACGTGAAAACTGGCGCGACGCCAGTAATTGTGATATCGTGAAGTTTTCTTAGAAATTGTTTTGATAGAGTCGCGTCGCGCCGTCACGTCGCGCCAGTCTGCACGAGGCTTAATTCGCGTATGGAAAGATATACATACCTTTAAATATGCTACGTCTACTAACTGTAAATACCCCCTGTAAAGACCCCTTGTCATCTTGCAAAATAAAGCCATTTGTATCATTTGCCGTCGACTTCGGTGTGTAAGCCCCATTACAGCTGCTACTAGCAGGCAATATAATAATTAACCTGCCACTGCGTGATATATGGCTGTATTTGTTATTAAGAAAAATATGTGACTTTGTTTAAAAGTACAAAATCCAGGTGGTATGAAAGGTTAAGAAGTTATTTCAAAGATCAATTTAACATGAAAATCACCATTGACATTGTTTTTTATTCTTTTGTTTTGTGGCTTGCGACAATAAAACCCAATAAAAAATAATTGGTTGTTTTGGGCCCCACGGTTTTACACGCATAAGTCTCGATTCCGTGGGCATATCGGAATAAAAAGTATACTATGTCCTAACTCAGGTCTACCCATGAGCCAAATCCGTATAGCAATTTTAGCGAGAAAACGTAACAAAAAAACAAACAAAACTAATTTTCGCATTTATAATATTAGTTAGAATTCCCCTAGTGGGTTTATATCTATGTATATAGATGTGTCCATGGCATCACAGCGGGCTCTATCAGAATACCAGCGCAGCGGTATTTATTATTTAGGCAGTGTATAGAGTGCCACCAGTGGCACTCTATCCCTATCGGATAAAGTGCCACTACAGGCACCCTAGTAACACCGCCTCGGCCCGGCCAAAGTGCCGCAAGCATTGGATTGTCATTGTCACTGTCACTAAGTGATTGTCGAGGTTATATCGCTGTCAAACACCACATTCCCAAAACATTACATTCTCTTGTGCCTAAACGGACCCTGGCACTTCGCCGGCCGATACCGCGGCACCGCTCGCTACGCTCGCTCGGCTCGTGCGTTGTGTGGTCACAGTTCTAACCTAACCTAACCTAAATAACAAGTGACAGTGACAATGCAACGCTCACGGCACCCTAGCCGGGCCGAGGCAGTGACACTAGAGTGCCACAAGAAACTCGCGGCACTCTATACACTTCGTATTATTTAAATATCGCAGTATATGATGAGATTTTAGGAGTCTTTCAGGCCTCGTAAGGGTCGTTTTCTCCATTAGTTTGTTACTTTTTAATGTTCCTTTTATATATTTTGTAGCTATTCTTCAATTCAGGAAAGTGAAGCTGTAAATCGAAAGTAGACCTTTGGAAACTAAGATTGCCAAACCAAACCAGATTGGCGGCGAAACGTTCTAAGTTTATAAAACAATCATTACAATACTAAAACCTGTACCTTTTCCCTTAAAACTTTCAAAGAACTCTGACCTAAAAGTCAGTTTTTAAGACCTTTAACTTTACACGAAAGAAAAATAATAAGTGAAGTAACTTTCTAATAAATGAATAAATGAAGTAACTTGTAGTCGTAAAATCTTAAAGAAAAAGAAAAGAAAGAAAAAATAATATTTTATTTGGGACACGCACAGGGTGTGATGTGATTATTGTTTTTTTGAAGTGAGAACTTCTTTAGCGGCGTTGTGCACTTGACAAAGTAAATATCAAAATAAATAGTCTTTGACATTACGTAAAGATTGCGAGGTAAGAAATTTTACCCATATAGATGGGTACTAAATTGTTTATGTTTGTTAGACTATATTTTGACAATAAAATAAATATACCTACTACTAATGAATATTATATCTAACCACATAAATGATAGTACTTTTATACTGATAAATAAAGCAATTCGTGCGAAATTATTCCCTAGCCATTCCAAAATATTCAAAAATGCACAACGTTAATGTTCAAGTTTTTACTTCTGCCAGCACTCCCGGAGTGCAACCCGTTGTTTTTTTTTTACGTAGTATAGTAGTAAAAGATAGAAGGCAATAGAACTTCTAATCTGGTTATGAATCAACTCAATAAGATTATTTCTGTGTGGATAATAGTTATCATTATCATAATTTTAATGACGCCAGCTTAATATCAGAAATAAAAAATATGAAACGATTTTATTGAATTCTATTATCTAAACTAACGAACACTGACCCTGAATAAATCGGCTAAATTTCGGGCAAAAATCTACTGAAAACTTTAATATAAAATATTTAGACCGCAGATTCCAATCATTCTTAAAACGAAATCAAGACCTAAAATATGAATTTTTGGGAGAATTCATTTTAAATTAGCCAGAGAAACTCTGCAGACGAGATGGGCATTGATTCGTGTCAAAATAAAAATAAAGATTAATTTGATATTTTTTCTGAGGATCAACGATCCCAGTTACTGATTGTTACTTGAAGTATGAGTTAAGAAAATCTGTTTTATCGTGTTAAATCGATGCACGTCACGATGGATGTCACGATGGATGTCACGTATGTGAAGTTTATACATTAAAAAACGGATTTTTTAAACTGATATTTCAAGTGACTGATACTAACTGCGGTCGACGACCCCAGAAAAAATAATCTTTTTATTTTTGGGTTATCATGTTTATACAGGGTGAAATTGAATTCATGGGCATCCTCTAAAGGTGTCATTGTACTCATCATTATGAACAACTTTCACTATGGAACCCACCCTAAAAACGCGAACAAAAAACTGCTGTTCCCTAAATTTCGAGGAGCTACGCGAACATAAATGTAGGGAACATTTGTTTTTTTTTCAGCTTAAGAGCGTGCATTCTAAAAGTTGGCAATGTCGTAAATAGCTGTCAAATATTTACCTGTTTTGAATTAATAATGAATTGAAATTATAACATTCAATGGGATGTTGTACCCGTTTTAGGTGTAAAAAAGGCATTTGGAAAGTTTAAAAATACTTTTTTTACGTCTAAGACTAAATATTCTGTGTTACGATATTAATTATTGCAATTCATTATTAATATTCTAGTTAGTTAGTTAGCCACATTTCTTATTTCCATACAGTATTACTTCCAAATTAATCAAAACAAGTAAATATTTAACAGCTATTTACGATGTTGCCGACTTTTAGGATGCACGCTCTTAAGAGGAGGACCCATCACGTCTGCGGAGTTTCGCTGGCTAATTAAATTTCACCCTGTATATTCTAATAACAATAATTAAATAACGTATGAAGTAGTTTGCACGTGACTATGCGAGCTAAGTTACGCGTCGATGTAATGGCTGACAGCTGCCAAACGTGATCAGTATTATTGATAGACTTTGTGAGATTAAATTGAATATTGGTATTGGGATTTTCATATCGAATCAATACCGTCGCTATTGACTTAGATAGTAAGGTCCATGGGTATACTGTTTATGTCAAAAATTACGTGACAAATTTTCAAGCGCGTGTAAAGTTCAGTGATAGTTTGAATGATTTATCAACAGCCAATCGCAGCAGTTTACGCGCGCTTGACAATTTGTCACATAAATTTTGGGATAATTTTCAATCTGACCAATCTGACCGTGCTGACTTAGAGGTGTTTAGAGATTGGCCGGAGAAGGCAACATACAGGGAAGAGTAGAAAGCTGTGGGGAGACCTTTGCCCAACAGTGGGACTATAAAGGTAAAAAAAAACAAAAAGACTTGACCAGTACCTACATTTTGTCACCTGCCATGCTTAAAACATAGATTATATTAAGGAGATCATAAAATTCCACAATAAATACCCTATTATAGCTAATTATCAAGATAACGCTATAAAACAGAATGTACTAGTCATTAAGTTTGGAGAGATAATCCGACACATCTTTATAATTATGTCTAATTGCTTGGAACACAGGCCTCAGTGACCGTAGAAACATTATTATAAAATTTAGACAAAATAATCTCAAAAAGACCAAAGAATATGCAGCACAAAAAGTAAACAAATACCTCCAAAACTAATGGAAAAAAGTATAAACTAATCTTAACATCCCATCAAAAAAAATAACCCCGTAAAATTAGGTCAACCGTTTTATATTCACGACACCGTACACCTCAAGGCAAGGTGCAGGATAAAAGGTCCCTTGTCCTTCGAAATAGACTCGAAGGACCAAAAGGTGTACTTACAAAAAAGCAACGTAAGAGCTGCAGATTAAATGGTTTGGGGTTTTAAGGCCAAACCGGATAGTTAAGCCGAACTGTATACATAATCTCACAAATTAAATTAAGTTGAAGGAAGATTGCAGTAGTGATTAATTTCGGGATGTTGAAATGTCAAATCTAAGATGTTTGGTTGAATTTTGGGATATTGAAATGTCAAATCTGATAATATGTTTGATTGAATTTTGGGATATTGAAATGTCAAATCGGAGATGTTTGATTGAATTTTGCATAGTAGAGAATCGTGTTTCTGTACGTTTTGAGTTGATAGATGATGATGATCATTTGAAAGTATTTTCTTGTTGTGTAACAGTTTTGGAACTTTGTATAGGTACAGATATTGATGTCCACAACTTGGTACTATAACTGAAGCACAGAAAAAGAAAATATTGAGATTATACTACTCTACTGCTGGGGAGTTTTTTGCGCCACTTCTTCTTCCCAGATAAATAAAGCACAAGGAATGGTTGAAGAGCGGGCGTTTTGGGGGACTGTATTATGTAATTTCGACGTTTGAAAAGTGCTGATACTCAGCTTAGTTTTAATAATTAAATGACTTTTGTTTTTACTGATACAATTTTGAAAAGGGAAGACGATAACCGAGTAAAAGAAAATTTGAAAAAGATTTACATTTACCTAATATCGCATTATATCACATAGCGTAAAAACACGCCATAATGAAGAAACATTATAAGCAAATTCCAAATATTTATGAAGACAATTAAGCGTGAAAAATAATCTCTTTTATGAAAATCAAAAACATTTTTTGTAGAAGAATTCAATATGAAAGTAGATAACGAAACTGCCAGGAGTGAGCCGAATAATTTAATAAAGGTTGACATTACCTAACCTCAAGTGTCCCTGTCATTTGCTTAGGAATTTAAGGTGTATAACGAAATTTTTTTTATTGGAGATAATATTTTGTTGAACGCTAAAGAGGACGACCGACGTAAAACTATTGTCGAATTTCAAATAAAATAATGAGCAAGCTTTACGTCAGTCGCCAATGATGTGTAACATGTGACATCTTGGCTGACAGTACCAATCATCATCATCATAGTCATCGTCATCGTCATCGTCATCATCATCATCAACATCCTGTTTAAAACCTCTCGGAAAATAGGTTGGTACCTTTTGATGGCCAACTCTAGCACCTCATTGGTCAAATAAATAGTGCGTGCTTCCCCGGTTTCCTGTTACAGACTTCCGTCCCTTTTCACGAAATCACTATATTATTTTAATTATTGTGAATGTGAGGACTATATGGATATTTTTATTTTTCCTTTTTCTATTCTTTCATATTTTTTTTCCTATTCAGTTAGTTTTAATGATGGTCTGGCAGTTTGAGTAGTTTTTGCGGCCTACCCAAATGTCCTTTCTTTGGTATTGTTGGTCGAGTTGAGCTCCATAAGTTCTGAGTGGTGCTCCACGATTACTGACAAATGCTTGCACTGACTAGACAGGTCTACTCAAATCTGTGTGGTTCTTTCCTCAAAAGACAATTTCAGACACTAATCTACATGATCCTCATATGGCCTGACCAAGATTATTTCTGGACTTTAAAAGAGTCTGTGACCTCTGAGTTTATTTCGGCCTTTCTTCTCAGAGTAGACAGATAAGAAACGCCGAACTCATCTAGCTAATTTTTAATATGACGTGTAAAAGTGATTGCAATATCCTATATACTTACAGAATAAACAATATAATTTCATTTCACTCCCACAGATTGCAGGAAAGCGAGAGGAATATGTTACACATCAAAAAATCTTTAAATGAACAGATATTGGGAGGAACCTTTTAGACACAATAAATCAAGGGCCAAGCTGACAAATCCTTTCCAATAGCAATTGGCTTCTAACGGCTATATCCTCTTTTTAGGATTTTATTATGATTTGTTATCATAACTCTTTCGCTGAATGTTTTCTTACTATGTCAACTGAAACTGGATATACAATTCTGGATTTCTCTAACCACGTATTGATACAAAAAATGTCGCCGTCGTATCCTTACGATGTTTTTGGTTGGTATATAAATTATGTTTTGTGTTGCGTAATGTGAATTATTATATTATTATTTTTTTCTAACTTAACAGACAGCTGTGCTGCTGGGGAGTTTGTTGCGCCACTTCTTCCCAGCTAAAGCATTAGGAAATGATGAAGGGTGGGCGTTTTGGGGGACTGTCTTATGCAATTTTGACGCTCGAAAAGTGCTGATTCTCAGCCTAGTTTGAATTTGCACAGAGAAAAAACTTATATCGTCCAGTTGTCTGGCTGAACTATTAACTTTTCTGCAGTCTATTTTGCTCTACTTCATCATCTACATCTATGGTTGGTGTAAATCACGATTGTAATGTATATATGTAAATTGTAAGCATTAACATAATCTGCCTGTAACGTTCACACAGGCTTACTCTCTATGAGAGAGAGTGCGGCGTAACGCGAGCCCAGTGCGGGTTGGCAGATGTAACATTTCTTCAAATTTTTGGTTCAAGAACATGCCGGTTTCCTTACGATATATCATCGTTTTGAGAGCAGTGGTGATGAAATGATTTACGCAAACTAAAGTGCTAGCTTCGAACCTACGACATACATACAACTCGTAAGTCGCGGCCGTTTCCACTGGGCCACCACTGCTCTCAATCACGATTATGCGTCATATGACTTTGGAATTATAATGACTAGCGCGCTCCTAAAAAAAAACTTAAAGTGACTTTGTGGAAATCCATTATAAAATACAATACACGACGTATAATTAGTAATCGAATCCACTTAACTATTCTTAAACACTCATAAAGAACCCTCGTTCTTAAACACTCATAAAGAAATCGACACGTCTTTCACCTCTCAACGAGGCATCCTCAGGATGACGATTGACTTGATGCGAACCCGGACACGACTTTTAGGCACGTCAAGCGCCGAACGCAGTCGATTTGATTCGAACAGGGTCGTGTCGATTTCTTACAGGGTTCTTTATGACTCTTTAAAAACAGGTAAGCGGGTAAATAAACTTCGTCTCTTGTATTTTTTTTACTGTAGACATCAATTGTTTGTCTTACCTGAGGCGCGGCCAATATGTTCATGGTATACTCGATCTCCTGTTGAAGATCAGCAGACTCCAGCAAACCCTTGAGCACCACGTGGCCAATCAGGTCGTGGCGGCTGAACCGGTCGAAGTCGTATACGGAGAACTGGATGTAGCGTTGGCGAAGCTCTTCATACGGGACGCTAAAGAAAAAAAATGGAATTAGTCAACCATATATAGAACCCGGACATAAATGACAACTTGAGATTTAGAAGGAGACTGCCACATAGGTATGAGTCAGTAGCGTTAATATAAATTTTAACGCTGCTGACATGAAGCAATCGCTGAGGGAGCGCTTCTTTGGCCGCCTGATTAAAGTATAATTAAATAGTCTTTTATTAGGCGGAAACAAGGTGTACGCCTTCAACGGTAGGGTCATGCTGGTTTTCATGTACTCTTTTGGCATACTCAAATGGACTCAGACGGAACTTGATGCCCTGGATAGGAGGGTCTGCACTCTGCTGACCGCAAATCAGATGCATCACTCACGTTCATCGGTGATGAGACCGTATATCCCGCGAAAGTGCGGAGGTCGAGGCTTCGTAAATAAGACCCTGCACAACCGTGAGGTATGCAGAAGGAGAAGTAGAAGCTGACGTGGGGATGCACCGAGATGTGGTCTCAGTGGACAAGGGCCTTACCCCGCCATCCTTGGCTAACGAGACCTGGCGCAAACTTATAGTATTAGATACTAATCGCAGGTAGGTATTGCAGAGCAAAGAGCTTCACGGGCGCTTTTACCGGGCGTTACATGGGCCCGATGTAGACCTGTTAGCAGCCGTATCCTGGTTGCGATTCGGTGATCTCTTTGGGGAAACTGAAGGTTTTATCTTTGCGATTATGGACGAAGTTATGATGACGAATAACTACTGGAAATATATTGTGAATGACGGCACGGTTGACATCTGTCGGGCATGCCACCGTCGTCCGGGGGAATCAATCCGACACATTATTTCTGGCTGCTCTCGTCTGGCTAACGAAGACTACTTGCATAGGCACAATTGTAGCCAGGATGATCCACCAGCAACTTGCTCTGAAATACAGTGTTGTGGAATCGGAAGTACTGTACCAAAAGTATGTAACCGGCCCAGTTCTCGAAAATGGCAATATTACGTTCTATTGGAATATCTATCATCACCGACAAGACTATTGTTGCCAATAAGCTAGACATCATAGTAGTGATAGATCGATTAGAGTGTCGCACAATGCTTATTGGTAATGCGGTCCCCGCATGATGAGGCCCTCGTGAAAGCTGATAAAAATAAGCAGATTAAGTATCTTGACCACAGCCTCGCGAGGTTGTTTTTAATTGTGCCGATAGTCGTGACGTTCATTGGCATAATAGCCAAGAGCCTCGACCAACACCTGAGGAGGCTTTCGTTAGGCAGCTGAATCAAGGGTGTACGTTTTTAGATTCTACAAACTTAAACTATATGTATTAATATATAATATACAGTGAAAGAAACTTCGTGCAAACCGGGTGTCCCATGACACCGCCCGACTTTTTTTAATGAATACTTTATAAAATGGCGTAATTTTTTAAAACAACACCGCAAGAGGTTTCAAATGAACTCTTAAGAGGGAAGTCTCCAACTCCAATCGGAGTGGTTCATAAAAATGGTCCTGTGAGCACTGAAACATTTTAATTCAATTCTTTATTGCATATATCTCATGTGTGTACAAGATCTTAAAATAATGGTTACAAAGTTCACATGGACCCTGTCGGGCACAACAAGTTATTACAATATGAAAAGTAGCATGCTTTAGTATTATGTAATGTCATAATTTTAAAAATAGGATATAAGTGTATCGTTTATAACTTAAGAATCGTCTTTTGAGTGTCACTTGAGTTTATCTTTTATTTGATTTGATGTGTATGAGATATCTACGATAAATAACAAATAAAGGACACTATCAAGTTCCAACAATACTCAGAAGTCCATTGAGGGAGAATATAGAAACTTTTGAACCTTGACGTGATTTATTAGAAAATAGCATTTGCCCGCTGCCTCGCCTACGTGGATGTCGGAAAATATCCCACGGACACGTACTACCGGGATTAAAAGTACCCTATGTGTTAATCCAGTCTATAAACTATCTGTGTGCCAAATTACATCCAAATCCGTTCAGCCGTTTTTGCGCCAATGCAGAACATAAATATAGACAAAGGGATAACAATTCTTCGTTATTATACATATTAGTATATTATGTAGATAATACTGAACAGCCGAAAATACGAGTAAAGAAAGATGCCGAGATTAATGTTTCCGCAAATAAAGATTGATTGCACCCTTCTGATAAATTGAAAATCAGTCTTCTTTACTTTGAAACATTCTCACAAATGTACGGAGTTACCAAACTTTATGTTAATCTAAATAATACTAAAAAAAGCGACCAAATGCGTGTCGAACTCGCACTCGAACGGTTCCGTATCAGCGTACAATATTTAACACTTTCATTTTTAACTTTATTTTACTTTAACTTTTGAAGTAACACTTCTTTAGCGGCGTTGTGCACTTTTTTTGGGATGGGTAAAAAATGTTAATCTCGCGTCAGGACACGTGACCGTAAGATCCGTTGCCTAGCAATCGACAAAGTAAATATCAAAATAAATAGTCTTTGACATTACGTAAAAATTGCGAGGTAAGAAATTTTACCCATAATGATGGGTAAAAAAAGCAGTCAAAACATACTTCATGAAAAGTGTTTAAGTAAATTGTTTCTTTTTGTTAAGTATACTATATTTTGAAAATAAATAAATATACTGTACTTACTACTAATGAATATTGTATTTAACCACATAAATTATAGTACTTTTATACTGATAAATGAAGCAATTCGTGCGAAACTATTCCCTAACCATTCCAAAATATTAAAAAATTCACAACGTTAATGTTCAAGTTTTCACTTCTGCCGGCACTCCCGGAGTGCAACCCGTAGTTTTTTTTTTTTACTCTGTTTTCTAGTGGTTGGACTACCTATTTCGGACCCAGAGATTATCTGTTTATTTATATTATTTATTTTTACTTCGATGGTCCTAGTTTATCATTTGTGACTTCGAGTTACAGCTTTAATGGCTATATGTAAACGGGAACGCCCTGGAGGCTTTCATTCGGGTTTATTTTCGCTTGAGTATAGATTTCAATTTTTGTTGATGTATTGGCATGTGCTAGCTGACATATAACAAATAATTTAATTTAATGTGTTGCGTTGCGTAATGTAAATTATTTTGAAAGAAAGAAAGAAAATTATTTTATTTGGGACACGCACAGGAAATACAAACAGTGATAAAAAATTTAAACTAAATGGAACATCTAAAACTAACAATAAAACGAGTTCGTATTAACCAAAAATATTTTTTTTGCATAAATACTATTGTATAGAATCAAGTTTTTCTAACTGAACAGACAGCTGTGCTGCTGGGGAGTTTGTTGCGCCACTTCTTCAACCCAGCTAAAGCACTAGGAAATGGCGAAGGGCGCGCCGTTTTTGGGGGACTGTCTTATGTAATTTTGACGTTCGAAAAGTGCTGATTCTCAGCCTAGTTTGAATAAATGACTTTTGAATTTGAATTTGAATTAGAGGTCGCTGGTTCGATTCCTAGTGGGGACAACATTTTCTGCTTGATGTGGTCGGCGGTAGGGCTTGTTGTAAGTCCGCCTGGCTAGCTACCACCGTCTTATCTAAGTTTGTCGCCATAACAACATTGTTAACATAACAGAATGGTTGTGTTTCCGCAGTTAGAGGTAATATAGCCAGTTCCTCTGTGGTTGACGATTCCAGGTGAAGCTCGCTTCCACCTTCGGCCTGATCATCATCTACCATCAGGTGAGATGCAGGTTAAGAGGTTACCCGTTGAAATAAAAAAAACTAAGATTTGCATAATATAAGGTCTTTGTCATCTGCAAACTAAAAGTTTTACTTATACAAGTAAAACTTATTTCCCATAAATGCTAATAAGGCCAAATAACATTGAAAGAGTTCAACGCTGACATTTGTGTAGCTATATGTAAAAATTCTAACTTGACTTATACTGAAATATTTACTGCAGAAATCATAAGGATATTTCACGCGGCACATTCGATTCGACAGTATTTTTGAACAACAGAGCCGACCCGAATTACTACTGCAATTCGGCTCATGCATAATCAGCCTATAATGTTCCCACAGCTGGGACACAAGCCTCTTCTCTGTGGGTGGTTCACGCCGATTGGCAAATTTCGTTCGGCATTTACCTTCGCTAAATCATGTTTGAGTCGGCTTGGCAGAACTCGAGCTTAGCCGAGCGGGTTTTTCTCGAACATAATATTTTCGGGAATAATTATTTTAATTATCATTTATATTCAATTCTGACGCCCGGGTCTGCCATATCATGCCAACCCGAACATGTTTGTAGAACCCCACTCTTTATTCGGCCAATCAGAAACTTATGATTGCCTTCCATAATTCACTTTTTTCGGGTAAGGTCTCTGATATTCAATAAAAAAGTTTCCAAAAGTTTGTCAATTTATTTGTTTTGCATACAAATTAGGCATTCTTGTCGCCTACGATATCCGTGGAGGTCGTTAACCTTGGCTAAGGGTTGGATGTAATTATGAAGAGTAGCAAAAAGTTTTAGGAGGCCGTTAAGAGTTTTATTGCGGAACTGGAAAGTAATGTAACGGAACCTTTCAAGATTCTTTTTAAGCCACATAATTTAGTTAGAAAAAAGGCCTTTAGTAAAGTTTGAAAGAATTGTTGTTATTTACGGATCCTTTGGCCCATATTACCAGCGAACAGAACTGTGTGGAAAAGGACAGGAAGAACTTGCCTTGCAGTAAGATCACAATCAGTCTATAATGTTCCCACTGCTGGGACACAGGCCTCCTCTTTGCAAGAGGGAGTGAGCTGTAATCCACCATGCGGGCCCAGTGCGGGTTTGTAGATGTTACATTTCTTCGAATTTTTGGTTCTAGGACATACCGGTTTCCTCACAATGTTTTTCTTCACCGTTTTGGGAGCAGTAGTGATGAAATTATTTACTCAAAGCAGTTGTTGGTAGTGGGTTGAAACTCAGGTAGGCGCGCCTGGGTTCGAACCCACAACCAACAACTCGCAAGTCAGGGCTGTTACTAATGGGCCACCATTGCTCTACGAGGAAGATTACTCTTAATCCTAACTTTATCTTAACTAATATTTTAAATGCGAAAGTGAGTTTGTTTGTTTCTTTGTTTGTTATGCTTTCACGCTAAATCGGCTGAACGGATTTGGATGAAATTTGGCACATGGGTATAATATAGGATAGGTAAGATATAGGATACTTTTTATCCCGAAATTCACACGGGATCAAGGCTTATGTGGGCGAAACCGCGGGTCGCGGGCGGTACAAGACAGTAAAAGTGTCACAAACACTAACAAAACTTAAATAATCCCAAATATTTAGTTTTAATCTACCTACACCAAAATGAAGTAACAAGAAAGCTCATATTCCAGGAATTATGAAGAAACTTTTAAAGGGAAGTACAATTAACGTCAAGATGATAACTTAGAGTTAACTCAATTTGCCGGTAACTTGGCGAGTCAGGTGGCACTCAACAGAACTAATATTTTGACGAAATATTTCCAAGTTTCTGTTGCCAAGTCCCGAGGGAGAGTTCGAAGACGGATTAAGGTAAAAATAGAATTTTAAGGAGTTTTGGATCTTGAGAATTTGACAAAATTGATATTACATTTTTATGGTTGAAAAATTTACTACAAGAAGCTGCTCAACAGATCATTTATTGTGGTCACTTTTTCGTCTGACTTTAGGACTTGATATAGTGATTTCAATGACACTTTTATAATTTGACATTTCTGATGTGAAACATGTATTGGCGCGCCGCCCGTGGGTGTAAGTTCGACTCTGACAATCTCTTATGTCTTCTTCACCGCCGCTGTTTTCGATGTTTCACATCTGCCGGGCATCCCGTGACGGTCACATTTTATACAATGTAATCTACACGCTGGCATTTAAGGCGGCGATAAGCCACTTTTAACAATTTTATACTGAAAATTACGTCTAAACGAGTTGTGTTAATCATTTGGAAAAAATACAATCATGTTAAATTAGAGCATTCTTTGAATAACTTTATATACGAATATTTTAGATTATGTTTATATTACATAGTGAAATTAATTTGTAAAGTTGTGTCTAACGCGGATAAAAACTGAAAATTACGCAAAAGCTATCAAGCGTATTTTTCTAAAACCTTCACTATTTTAAGGATAATTAAAATATTAATCCTTTAGTATAAGCGTTTTATTAAAATACCTTTTGCTTTATGTATAATAAATTAATAATGCGTCAAATTGGGGACAGCGCTCCTTGATCGTCGAGTCCTATTACTGGCTGGACGTACGACGCGTTGCGTGAGCTCAGTACAGAACACGCAAGCTAACCACTTAAGGTCACTGACATGTATCTGCCTTCTTAAGAAATATAACTGGAAAATGCTGCGCTAATACTAGCTGCAACTCTTTGGAAAAATACTATCACTGTAAGCCCTATTGCTATACTACTATGTGTATTACTGCCTCGTTGGTCTAGTAGTCGCAAGTGCTACTGCTGAGCGTGAGGTCCCGGGTTAGATTCCCAGGTCGACCAAAGTGTTATTGGGTTTTCCATCTGGAATCTCAGTAGCAGCCCTGAGACTGGAATTGTGCCCGATTGATGGCAATAGGCTCGCCCCCTATTACATGGGACTTAAATAATGACTGGCGAAATGAGGGTGTACTATAAGCACACCTCTGCCTAACCCTTCGGGGAAATACAGGCGTGATAATATGTTATGTTGTGTGTTAGCCCTATTCCGAAATATATTTTAAGGCCGCAACGCTGATTTGATATGGTTTCTGCCACCTACACATAGATTTAATCCCTTACAAACGTGCCTATCTATAAATAGAAACAATCAAAATACTTTACTTAAGACCGCGGCGACCTTTGAATTGTCCATACAAACGTAATACCTAAATCATTTGCAATATGAGCATATTTCCATCATATTATGTTAATATTCGGATTTAGACAGTATTTATCTAGGCTCGTACATTTTTCTTTTTTCGCATTTTTTTACAGCTAAATGACATGCTTTCATACTGTTTCTTCTGTATTATAAACAACAATATTTGGAATATTGTTTATGCAGGAGCATAGCTTATATTATCAAGTTACAAAGTATAAAGAATATTAAGTTTTCATTCATCATTTTTGGTATTACGGAACACATCCAAATTTATCATAAATTCCGATAGCTAGTAACAACGCTAGCAACACACATAACACACAACAGACACGGACACAACAACAACACAACAGAACAGAGATAACAATATTCCATACGCATTGTCCTCCCATCTCGACTTGCAGTTCGCCGTGTTCGCCGGATCCTTAATCTCTTTTATAATCTACCAGCAAACCTAGACAGGGTCTTGGGTATTAGGACCAGATAACTTATCCTTCCCATCTGGCATAAAAATAACAGCCGTACGGATCGATTAAATAGGTTTGGTTACGCTTGCTGAGGGTGGTCCGTGGATGGGTGACCATCTTTACATACCGGCGTGCTTTCCGAGGCGCGGAGAGGCCTCGAAAAGCATGTTAAAAGCCATTGATCTCGTTTGTCATTCGTAAATTGACACTAGTCTTACCGAGGGAGATCCTGCTACCCAGTAACTGGGTTTTGGAGATCAGATAGGCAGTCATTCCATGTAAAATACTGGTATTTAGCTGCATTTAGTTAGACTGGAAGCTGACTCCAACTTTCTTGGGAAAAGGCTAAGTAGATGATGAACACGTCTCCTTACTAACCTGAACAGGAAGGTCTCATTGAAGACAGGGTTCAGGTTCTTGCGGTGGACCTTGGTCTGGAACTTCTTCTTGCGATCAGGTAGCAGGAACACCTTGATGTAAGGGTCACTGCTGCCTGTTACATCCTTGATAGGCAGGTCGCGGGCTTCGAATATCTGGACAAGAGAAAACACATCTATTTATATAAAATACATAAAAGTGCTGGATCAAGAAGCTTGGAATTCGCGAGTTGCTGAAACGGCAAATTCAACCACAGTTATTGCCAAGAATTGCTCAAACTATTGCCTGTGTAAGTGACGGCACTCGTGGAAGCAATTTTTATGTAAGAATATATCACATTGACTTTCCACCAGAGGAGCTTGTGGCTAAGTAATAACAGGCGCACGGGTCAATCCATCAGGTTAAGCTACGCTTGCCGGAGTTGGTCCGTGTATGGGTGACCATCTTTACATACCGAGAATCCTCCGTGCCTCGGAAAGCACGTTAAGCCATTGGTCCCGGTTATCATTCGTGGATCTTTGAAAGTCGTTACGGGTCGTCAGAAGCCCGAAAGTCTGAAAACCAGTCTTACCAAGAAGTATCGTATTACCCAGTTACTGGATTGTGGAGGTCAGGTAGGCAGTCGCTCCATGTAAAATACTGGTATTCAGCTGCATGAAGCTGCTGGAAGCCGACCCCAACATAGTTGGGAAAAGGCGAGGCAGATTGATTGACTTTCCACCTCCATCAGGAAAATGACACCATAATATTTTGTTAACATCAGAACACGTGAGTGCAAAATTCAATGTCAACTCAATCGGATTACGGGAAGCGGATATAAAATCTATAACAAGATTTGGATAGAATAGACTGTGCGGAAAAACTATTCAATGTTTTTTTTTTCTACAGGGTGGATTTTTAAGACGGTGCTTTACAGGATAGGTAGGTACCATAAACGTTGTAGCTATAGGAAAACGGTCTTAGGAGACTGTCCTTAACTTTTTGAGACATTTTGATCTTGCATAATCAGCCTATAATGTTCCCACTACTGGGACACAGGCCTCAGCTTTCTGAGAGGGAGTGGGCCGCAATCTACCACGCGGGCCCAGAGCGGGTTAGTGTCACATGTCTTCGAATTAGGATACATGAAGCGTTAGCTCGTAACAATATCGGTAGTTTTAAAAGGATTGCTTTATATTCGGGATCATCAAGGCTCCTGCAGTCAGGCACGCCGCGACTCTTCCACTAGAGTCGTATAGCGCTGTCGCGTCGCGTGAACCTTCATACTCTTGTCAGCTTAAATAAATGAGTCAAGGTCACTAATCCTTCCGCAAAGGATATTGCTCACGTGAAAAAAGAACAAATACTTAAATGTCAAATAAGTGGAACATACTTTAGCCAAAGCCATTAAATAAAGAACCAAAATTAAATAATTTATCTCAACTATGTCTTCGGCGGCCTCATTTTAGTCCAATCAATTTTTTTGGGTCATCAAGATGTAACTTGCCGAATGGATGAAATTTTTCCAAATCAATCACTTCTACGCGGACTCTTGGAATGAGGCCAAGGGACACAAGATTTATGAAAATGTAATGGCTTATTTACAGGAAGAGTTTCTCACCTCGAATAGGCGATTATCGAAATGAGATTAGAGTTGTATACGTTACAATATAGTGGGCCTAACGTCAGTGGTAATACTTTGACCTTGAGCTGACCTAGCGTACGGAGTTTCAATAACGCATTTCGAATAACAGGTCGAGAAAATCCCCTTACTAAACTTATATGCCATAATATTATTATTATATTCAAGTTTTTGCTCTGTGTAAACACACGAGTGTGATAATCACCTGGCGAATCTCCCCTACGAGACTCCCATAGACATTCTCGCCTCTCGAAGCGACGATCGAAAATCTCTGCTCGTGTAAACAAGTCTTAAGATTGAATGTCAAAGGTCTTTTTATGGGAAATTCAACGTGTGAAGGATCTTAATTGAATTTTCTCGCTTGTGGATCACGACCTTTATAGGTTGTTGAACTCTATCGAACTTGAATGGGCGAAGTTGATGGTATTTACCATAATATGCTTTTACGGGAGTGTTTGGATAGTAGGTACGTGTGTGAAAAAGTTTACCTAATATCGTTTTTCAAATATACATTCAGTTTTAGGTAAGATATTGTTGAAAATATTAGAAGGTACAAGGATGATATAAAATAAATTATGTATTTTTGAAGAACATTAAAGCTACGTAAGGCACGATACTTCAAAGGATAATGCTACTAAATGTATGTACCCGCTATAATAGGAATGAATAATATATCAATATAAAGGTGTATTTTCTTCTACATTTGAAAATGCTTTTACAATTTTTTTATTTTTGCATCCGTGCAGTTGTCAATACAGTAAATACATCGTCTTTGAAGGAACAGAATTAAAATTTTCAAAATAATTTTCTAACTACGATTTTGAAATATTTGCTGACACGTGTCAGAGTATCCTTAGGGTTTTAGAAAGGCACTCAAAATTAATTGGTTGACGAAAGATTTGATGAGCCATCCATTTGTATGGGGAACAGGATTATTAAATTAATTGAATTGATGACAAGCTCGTGTAGAAAATGTCAGAGGGATTATTTTCTAAATTGATTGGGTTTATTGTTTTTCCGTTCACGGTCATATAAAATCATAGTCATCTTAAAAATAAAGCCATCGACCCATTTTCTTTTATTTGTGATATTTGTACGCTTAAATGTGTAAATATCTGTAAATATGAAGAATAGTGTGATGGTAACATAGGTTTGAGTTTACAAAATGTGCATATTTTTTTTCAAAATGTATGAATACAGATCAGGAGCAGTGGTGGCCTAGTGGTAATGGCCGCGACTTACGAGTTGTAAGTCGTAGGTTAGAACCTTGTAGGCGCTTTACTTTGTGTAAGATGTTTTATCACCACTGCTCTCAAGACTGTGAAGGAAAACATCGTGTGGAAACCGGCATGTCCTAGAACCAAAAGTTTTCTGTAAAAAATGTAGAAAAGGCGATAAATTCGTTTTCTCAGTTATATTGCACAATTTCATTTTACGTAAGTACTTTAATATTATAAACGAATCTTGTAAAGGACTAGGCCTAAAAATGATTAATTTACTATAAAAGCCGTTCCGCCAAATCCGCGGTTTTCAACCCTAGACCCCGGTTGGGGTGAATGGCCTCGTTAGGGTATCGACACTGGCCTGTAACAAGTTAGATAATAATATTGAGTTGGTACTCTTATACTCTCGTTGGGTCGAGTAGGTACCTAATATACAGAGTTGTTGTGAAGGTTAGAAAATATGTTGATAGATTGATAGAGATACATAGATAGATAGATCGTTTATTTGGTGCACACAAAAGACATAGCACAACATACAAAAGCACGATTAAATAATAACAAATTACATGAATATAATTTTACATGAAATAGCTACAAGTTGCCATTATTAAATAATAATAATAAAAATATTTATTGCAGACCACATGATCCATAAAAAAATAAAATCATAACGCATAAATACAAAAATAAAAAAATTGAATTAAAATCACAATTAAAAATTAAAATACAAATTAATACTAAAAATAACAAATCTTAATAAAAATCAAAAAGGTGTCTGTAGATGTTATTGTACTAAACAACTGCGCTGTCAACAAAAAAGTGCTCAAAGCGCCTTCGGTGACGATGACGCGAGTTCCATGATTTTTGTTCACCCAAAAAGTACTTTTAGAAGCGTCTTTTTCTAGCTTCTTTTTTTGAAGTGAAAACTTCTTTAGCGGCGTTATGCACTTTTTTTGAGATGGGTAAAAAAAATTTAACTCGCGTCAGAACGTGCCGTAAGATCCGTAAGAACGTGCAACTGATAAATAGTGTTTGACATTACGTAAAGATTGCGAGGTAAGATATTTTACCCATATTGATGGGTAAAAAAAAGCAGTCAAAACATACTTCATGAAAAGTGTAAAATTTTTTTATTTTTGTTAGACTATTATTTTGAAAATAAATAAATATACTACTACTACTCATGAATATTGTATTTAACCACATTTAATTATATTACTTTTATACTGATAAATAAAGAAATTCGTGCGAAATTATTCTCTAACCATTTCAAAATATTCAAAAATGCACAACGTTAATGTTCAAGTTTTCACTTCTGCCGGCACTCCCGGAGTGTAACCCGTTGTTTTTTTTTTTGTGGGATAGGTCAAAGCCCCTTTTCCCAATATTATAATAATTATTATCAATGAAATCTTGCTAATTTGTGCTGTAGTTAGCAAGATTTAATTGAAACTGATTGCTATCAGTGACAGAACATAACATAAATGAATAAATATTGTCTCGGTTATTGACTTTGAATGAAAATAATTATGTTAAGTGGAAAAAGTTCCGTCGTTTATTTTTATGCTATTAAGTAAAGGGCTTACTAAAATAAAAATAAACTTGAAAGGGACGAAATTAAGAACAATAAGGCATAAGTGTTTTTTTTTTTCTGATAAGTACCTTTAAGTTATCTAATATTACACACTTTTGAATAACATGAAAAATGTCTATTGGCACAAGGTATGTAACTACGTTCATACCGTACTTGAGCATCTAAAGGCAGGTACATGCACAGCCTATTCGCGCGGGTTACACAAAAAGCACACAACTAAGTTACTTGATCCTTTTTACAAAGTCCATAAAGGGTATTCCTAGCCAGGTGCTTAAAGCTATGCGCACATTACAGCCGCATCAGGCCGCAGCGCATCGCATTTTAATACAAAAAAATACGGTGCAACTCGCCTGTGATGTGCTATGGTTCATACAAAATATAAGAAAATTGATGTGGGAGGATTCATGCTATGCGGTGAAAAAATCATAATTTATTATAATAAAAAATCTGCGTCAAGTGTGGCACAATGAAGGGTTCCGTAGTTGGAATAAATTTATCCTAAAATCAAACTAAAACATTGTAGAATATAAAACAATGCAACATTGTACAACAGTGGCGAAGGGTGCCGTAATAGAAAAGGTAAGCCGGAGCCAAAACAAAAGGAAAAAAAAAAAAAAAAAAAAAAAAAAAAAAAAAAAAAAAAAAACCAGGGGCTGCAGCCGTGCGTGAAGTCCAGTTACTTACAATTTGTGGCTAGCTTTCTGGCTCTTCAGTCTTGTACAGGCAGATGTTACTATTTACTATATGATAAGATGATACTATTTACGTGTCCAAAAAACGTTTTCATTTCCTGAATATTTTCAAGGGAACGGCTCAGTACTAAATTTAATATATGAGCGTAACATGGGACAAACATTGCCATATGGACATGCATCACGAATTTTCGCTTGTACTCCACCGTGGCTCGCCAGACATAACTGCCGCGCCGTCGTAAGATTGACCAACTAACTTATTTCTACAACGATACTGGTCAAGTATTTCTAACAACTGTTTGGATAAAACTTCAGCAGTTCGACTTTCGCTAACATCGTAAAAACCCAGGAATCGTTCTTCAATTCCAGTTTCTGATAAATATCGAAAAATTACAGTTAATTGCTCCCTATGACTGACATCTGGAGTTTCGTCAATCATTACAGACAGAAATTGAGCTTTATCTATCTCTAATCTAATGTGGTCTCGTAAAACGGATGCAATACAATGTATTAAATCATTTTGAATATCACTAGAGAGACCAGAAAACACGGGGTTCTGAACTGAAGATCATAGTTCTAAATGCGAGTTCATTACGGATCATATTTCCTCAGATATAACAAAGTTTTGATATAGTTACCGTGGTTATTGGAATTCAGACCTTCATCGTGGCCGCGAAAAGCTACTTCTTGTGTATCTAACAAAATAATGGTGTCAATAAACCGTTTCTTAAATTCCTATTTCGATTTACTTTTCTAATAGGAGCTTCATACGAATTAGCGAAAAATAATCAAGTTGTTCTGTGATTCGTTTAACGACATCTGTCGGCGAGTAGAAATACTATTTTGAGATTTGTGAAGCTAGTTTGGCGTTTCAACACAAGATGACAGCACATCTGATTTTACTCTAAGAGTGAAATCAAATGTAATTATAATACAAAAAGTATTTTTAATTATGGAATTTGTTTCATAATGTAGGTATTAATAAAGAATTCAGTATTAATTATGTGTTTCTTATTTTCAAACCTTGAAAAGCATGTTTCCTCACAAAGTAAATAATTCGTCAAGCAACAATCAAAACTATTTGCCGCCATCCTAATCCTACTGATAGTACTAATCATTTTTCAAATCTACTCTAATGATGTAAGTTCAACTTATTAAACTTTCTACTTACCCCAAATACCTAATTACAACGTAGTTCAATCAACGTACGTTTCTTTCACTAAACTCATAACACAAACACTATCTTAATCACTTTTCTATACCTGAAAACAAATATTACTCGTACTAGTAATGATAAACTAATGAATACAATGAATACAAAATGCAAATTAACTACTGTAAACAAATTATATGGTTGCGATTACGACAAAAACCAACACATTGTCAATCGAATGATGAAATAATGTTTTGATGTCCGAACACCGAGCCGAACGCATTACGATACTCAACGACAACAACCGAATATCAAATGCGAGAACGAGTGAGTAATAGCAATACATAGTTCTTTCTCGTTCACACGAGCGCGTTTTCGCCTACTGTCCCTATAGTAACTCGTTGCAAACCGGCTTACTCGGCTGCTAAGAAAGGGCGGTGTCACGTGACCGAGTGACGTCAAGACGGACTATATTTTCTATAGAAATTAAATTCACGATAACCCGTACGCGCCTACGAGTTATTTTAGAGCGAAATGTTTTGTTGTTGGGATATAAAGACAAAAATTTTTATGTAGGCGTTTTGTAATGTTTTAATTGTATTCAAATACTTATAGTGTGATTATTCAATGACGATAGAGTGGTTGTGTTCCGAATTACCGAAGGGAAGCCGATAGGAATCGGCTTGTACGGAGTCTACGCCCCTGTTGTACAATGTTTGTTTGTTTCATCGATACACGGTCAATTCTTCAACTACAAATGTAAGGTTGTAACGGCACGGTAAAAAAAATTTTTGGGTGATTATAAATTAACGATTTTCGAACTTTTTTTCTTTACATGTGCTGTGAGACCTTGCTTCATGATTCTAGTAGGTACCTATCCCAGTAGGTTTTGATGACATAGATGCTTTATTTTTTTAGAGCTCCAAGGACCCATAGACATTATTTTGTATTAATTTCAACTTGATACCTCCACGTGTTCCTGAGAAAAATGGTCTTGAAAGACTGACGGACGGACAACGAATTGTTTTGTTTTTGTTTTTCTTTATTGTTTATTTTTTATGTAATTTTTGTTTTAAGATAAGTTATCAATTTTTATTTTATGGTTGCTAATGCCTAAAATAAACGAATAATAAAAAAAAATTTAAAAACCTATAAGGGTTCCGTTTTTTTTCCTTTTGAGGTACAGAACCCTTAAAACAAAAGACTATCTCCTTCTTAATTGAAATGCTATCTCTGTCTCAACTAAGTATAGACACGTCCAGACGCTCCTAAGCCTGACATTTCCAATCTAGAGGAACATACTAAGACCCATGGACGAGATCGATTGTACTAAGCCCTGCCATAGAATATGAAATTTGTATAGAAGCGATACTTATGTGCCTATCCTATGCGTTTGACCACTGTCTCACTTGAGAGTAAGTGATGATGAGGTAGATGATAGTGCAAGGTTGCCTAAAAACAACCTACTTAGGGCTGATTTCACCCAAGAAACTGAACGCGATCAGCATTTCCAAAACGCGATCAAGAGCTGTCAGTGTCAAAATTGTTATGGAATATTGTACACTGACAGGTCTTGAACGCGTTCAATTTCATAGGTGATATCCGCATTTATTCACAAATCTTAAAAAATCCCAGGTTTTTGTTACGGGATTATAATCTCCAGCAAGGAATTCCACTCCTTAGCTGTACGCTACTATAATACCTACTTTACTTTACACCCTGGTACAAACCGGCATGAACAATTCAATCAATTTAGCGCTGATCGAGACGTGAAAAACAATGGTTTATTCGCCGTGAGTGGGCACCGTCATCAGCACAGATATAGATAGACATAGATAACGCAAGTATCACGATCTGTATGAAAACCAAGCGTGCCATTTTTTGACTGTGATGGACTAGTGATGGAAAAATAAAATCCGCCGCACGCGGCAGCGTCTTTGAATCGATTTTATTATCTTTGAAATCGATACTGCTGGCTGGCGCTAGCCCCCTCCCCCCCACCTAGCGCCAGCGCTCACCCAGCCAGCAGTACGCTAACTAAAAGTCTTCGCATTGAGAGGTTGTGTGCTCGTGCACGTTCCGTCGACGTTCACACGTCGTTTTTGGATACCTTTTCCAAAATTTCAAGTAAGTTTACCATTATAAATACGTGAATATTCGATTGAAATACCTTACATTCAATTTAGTTCTAATGTTTACAAAAGCAACGAGATTGTACCCTTTTTCATCTCAATTTTGAATAAAGTTCGCCTTTTTATTATCCATTTCTCTATTTATTGAGTAATCGTGTACGGTAAAGAATTATTAAGAATCGCTTAAATAGATTAATTAATCGATTTTGTGACATAGTAATGATATAGACAGAAGAATGAGATAGACAGAGGAATGAGATATACAGAGGAATGAGATAGACAGAGGAATGACATAGACAGAGGAATGAGATAAACAGAGGAAAATAAAAATTCCTGATCTGCTTAGTAGGCAGTTAGGGATTTATAATTTCTTCAAATTGTTAGTATTTCCCTACTTATTCCTTGTAATTGTTGTAGATTATCTTTCAGAAACAAACAAAAAAACCAGAGAAGAAATTTTAGAAGGTAAACGAAAACCCAGTAAAATACGATATAATAAAATTAAAATGGATGCAAAATTACTTGAGCTACAACAGCAAAAAGATAAAGAAAGTTGTGATCTTCAGTACATCAATAGTCGGATATGCTGCTTATGTTAATATTCGTTACTTTTTCCCTTCAACAAAGCATGCTTCCTCAAAATGTATTTAACAAATAGTGCTATGCTTTGTTGGGAACCAATCTTTATTTCCCGTCGCCTCAATCCATTTTTCTTTTAAATTGGGTTCATGTGGGAAACTAAAAAAATCACTAAACGTTACGATAATTTATTAAAATTGTCTACATAATTACTACCTATAAAATACAAAATCATTCCTGTTTCCGAAATCGATTCTTGAGAATCGATTTGTGTCGCATACGATGAACAGCACTAATCGCTAAAATTGACAGAATAATGATAAAAGCTCCTGTACTGCGAAACCGATGCAATATACGATAGTATCACTAGCTTCGATATTCATCACTTGTTAAAACAAAACGTCGCATCAACCGCTTCAAGTAAAAGCCGCAATGTAATACGAATATTCAGTTTACGTTTGATGACCTATGTTTTTCTCAAATTTGGTATTACAGAGAGTATTAGATTAAAAATAATTGATTTTAATATTAAATACGCATAATATTAATCACAAAATGACTTAACGATGGAAGGAATCGTTTCCTTTATTTTTTCTCCTCACATTTGTAAAGTTTTTACAATGTATAACTGAGCAATTAACCATTTTAAATTATTTAACTGACGTCCGTCTAGCGTGGCACAACGATGCAGACTGAGCGCGAAAGTGGCAGCTTACGATTATTGTACGTAAGCTGGGCACGCGAAGTAGTTGCTCTTGCGTTATCTATGTCTATCTATATCTGTGGTCATCAGTGAGTGTTGTATCACTATGAAAGCTTGTTGACAGGCACGTGTTTTTCTACAGCGTAGTTTATACGCAGTACCGTTAAAAAACCGTGCCGTGTACAAGGGATCTTATGCCGCTAGCGACACCACATTTTTTCACAGTTTTAAATGCCTTGGAACTGTAGACATAAATGCGTTCGGATCGGGAGTGTCACTTCTATACATTCACCTTCATAAACTACGTGTATATCTGTAATACGTATGGTGTACATTACAACGAGTATTCTTTTCTATTCTATTATTTTTTAATGATCTATGACCAAAATTCAGTGCACAGACCAACTATCTGGTGAAACATGCCACGAGATAAGCTGCAGATAACGATATGTTATCCGTGTTCTCGGGCCTTTGAGTTTGTGTAGAATTTAAGAAAATGTTATTGATTTCGAAGAAAATTGGTACGAGTATGGTAGATTTTTATTGATTTATTTTTGTTTCTTTTCTATATTGTATATGTTTCGGTGCCGTCAGTGGAATAGCTTAGGTGTCGTTCAAAGTGGCTTAATACCTCGTAATTTTTCTAAGGCTATGAACTCACGGAGAGGTTTCCAGCCGCGCCCGCCGCGGCGGCGTTTGCAGGACTCAAAACAATCGCGCAAGCCGCGGTCAGAAAACCGCGTCGTGAAAATTAATATCTACCATGTACTATGTGGTCGTACGAGGGTTTGCGGTCCAGACACCGCGACGGGCGCGGCTGGAAATCGCTCCGTGAGTTCTTAGCCTAAAAGTTAACATTTCATAACAGATTTCATTTCATTTTATAAGTAGATATTTATCTATAACTTTAAAGCTCCTGTTACCATAATTATTACCATTTGTAGTTACCATTACATATTCACGTACAGTTGAAAGGAGATGAGCCCTTAATGATGATTAGCTATTATCTTTGTAGTACGTAGGTAGTTATATTTTTAATTAGTTTTAATTGGCTCATTAAGGCTTCAGTAACATCGTTTGCGTCTTTTATTATTCATCCATTATGTTTAGGTTTCAGATAAATTTAGTTTATTAATTAGAAACAATGATGTGTATTTTCTTGTGGATTGGATGCATTAATAAAAAAAAAATAAAAATAAAAATTATTTTCTCTCACAATGGTTTTGTAGCACTTAACAGTTTTGACCAATATGAATTCACATTGTGAGAGCTGGTGCCTGATGTAGGTTTAGGAAAACCTGTGTTACAGGTCTCCAGGCCCCACTTAGTGGCCAATGTCGGTGGATCACTGGGGTTCAGCTTGTTCTGGTGCAGAGCTATAAGTTACCTTGTCGTACTTGAGTGCGAAGTGCAGCTTGCCACAGAACTCGAGCTCTACACTCAGCTGTCGGTGACCGACTTTTTTTTTTTGGTCAATGGCATCTCGCAGCTGACCACTAAGGTCCTAACTGCTTAACCGGGCTTTCCTGTGGCTGCCTTAAGCTCCTAAAAACTCAAAGCCTCCAGCCAGGGGCATTTCTAAATTAAAACTAGGCGCTCGCTAAGGGCACCCCCTGTGAGGTACGAACCTCGGCTTACGGCGTTCGCTGGGGGAGGACAGCAAGAGGGACAGGCTGGATCAAGGATAGATCATTATTATTTATAGGGGAATTTTAAAGCTACAGGCTCAGCAGCAACGCGGGTTGGCGCATCGTTATCGAGCAAGGGTCGGGAGGGAGTATCATTTACTCGGGTGGGTCACGATCGCGGACCTCTACAGCGAGGTTTGAAATTGTGTCGGTGTGTTTTTCTGTAAACTGTACTTGTGGCCCTACTGCTCTCCTGGAGGAGAGTTATGGGGTCATCTGGTTCTGAGAGGAGTGATCGACTGGCGGACCAGCTCGTTATATAGCAGAGGTAGCTATGACTTACCTTGACAACAAGAGCCTCAACTTCCTGGTCGTACTTGAGCGCGAAGTGCAACTTGCCACAGAACTCGAGCTCAGCACTGTCCGTAGATGACTGGCGGACTAGTTCATTCTTGTATAGCTCCGGCTGGAAAGATAGGTTTATGTTAGTATATTTAAATAATTTGAAGGTACCTGGGACGGAAGAAGTTGTGGAAGGCTGTTTTTTATTTATTTACCATGTACAGGAAATAAAGATTCGAAGTTTAATAATTTATTGCCATTGATTTCCAGTTAGACTAAACTAAGTAGCATGAGAGGGCAGACAAACGTATAGCAATATTAACCCTTACTAAAAAAAGTAAACGTCAATTGTTGAACAAATGCCTCCAAATGTCCATTGCACGACAGTGTACGTTTAATAAAAACTCAAAAAAATTATCAATACTCTTCTGTCTTCCCCAAAAAGCCCATCTTACAAAGTCAACGACATAAAATTGACATTATGACCCCTATAACATTAACCAATAAAACCTGAACAATTATTATTAGTCACACCAATTCAAGTCCTAACATTAAAACAAACAGTCCTTTTAATCACCTCCATTTATCACTTCCAAATACAAGTAAACACAACAATGTTAATAACTCTCCCTCCTGGCCAATCAAAAACAATAAAAAGCCACTTTACAGCCAATCTGGCCTCGATCTACACAAAATTTAATTTACGGCTCAAACTTGGCCGTTTAAATTTAACGCGGCCAATAAAAAATATTCAATAGAGCGTGTTATACGGTAAAGGTAATTTTATGGGTGGCTTTTAAAAATATGGTCCTACAGTAAACGGTGGGTAAATAAATTTGGTAATAAGTGTAACGATGCGGTGAAGTCTGAAAGAGTAGAAGACGAACATATTTTCCTAATAATTAAAACACTTCGTGTGGAAACCTCTGAAGATACTAAAACGTTTTTGGAAGTGAAGACTTCTTTAAGCGCGTTGATCACTTTTTGAGTGAACAAAAATCACGGAACTCGCGTCATCGTCACCGAAGGCGCGTTGAGCACTTTTTTGTTGACAGCGCACTGTTTTATTTTTTTGCAATTTTTTTAATGGAGCTACAGCTTTTGGTCTGGTACTGACAGCATGCCACATAAATGTCTGACGTTTTCGTTAAATGGCGTTACTTAGTTTTCACTTCTATCGGCAGTCCCCAAAGGCGGCCCCCATTTTTTTTTACTTTATTTGCCCACTTTTTTTTTACCCTAAACGGGGAAGCTCTTGGCCTGCATCTCACCTGATGGTAAGTGATGATCAGGCCGAAGGTGGAAGCGAGCTTCACCCGGAATCCTCAACCACAGAGGAACTGGCTATCTTATCTCTAACTGCCGAAACACAACAATGCTGTTAACATTGTTGTTATGGCGACAGACTTAGATAAGATGGTGGTAGCTAGCCAGGCGGACTTAGAACAAGCCCTACCACCAACCAAACCGAGCAGAAAATTTTGCTCCCACTGGGAATCGAACCCGGGACCTCTGGGTCTGAGACAGGTGGCACCACTAGACCACAGAGGCGGTTTAACGGCCCACTGCTTGGGAAAACTCTCCTCCAAAGCCTTACTCTGTCCCACGTCTGTTGCTTTTTCTAACCAATACATAAAATTATGAAAATTAATTTATGATGTAAAGATCGCAGCAGGTGGCGTTCTGTAGTTTCAGCCTACCCTCATGTGAATGAGACATACAGGAATTGATAATTGCAATAAAGTTTTTACAAATGACCCCTAATTCGGATTTTTAGGTGAGTTTACAAGTACTTATGCCACCGAACGAAGTCGCGACGAACACCCTATAAGGGCGGATTTCACCAATAAAACTGAACGCGATCAGCACTTTTAAACCGCGTTCAAGAGCTGTCAGTGTCATAATTTATTGTTGTGGACTATTGACTTTTGAATTGGCTCTAAGATACGCAGTACCACTCATCATCATCTGCCTAGAATTTTCCTAACTATGTTGGAGTCGGCTTCTAGTCTAACCGGTTGCAGCTGAATACCAGTATTTTACGCAGTACCACTACATACGTTTCTAATATTGGCACGTCAACTGAAATGATAAATTAGAACACCTATAGGTACTTGTAGCGGTTACGCCGCCACATACGAACTACGCAACAAAGATATGACGTCATACAATTCCTGCATCGCGCATTTAGAGTTTACCGAGCGAAAAACATAGATAAGACTATCCGAAATCAACTTACGGGCAGTTGCCCGCCAGACATAATACCCGTCTGGTCGGATGATCCTCCCTTTTCTATGGTGGATGAGTGAAGTTTACACCCTGTTTCACATACCCCTAAATACTCATTGGACCCCTAACACTCAGAAGAGCTCCTGGCTAACTAATAACAGCCGCACGGGTCGATCCACCAGGTTAAGCTACGCTTGCCGGGGTTGGTCCGTGGATGGTGGACCATCTTTAGATACCGAGACTCCACCGTGCCTCGGAAAGCACGTTAAGCCGTTGGTTCCGGCTGTCATACGTGGATCATTGACAGTTGGTACAGGTCTTCAGAAGCCCGAAAGTCTGTATTATCCAGTTACCGAAAGAAGAGGTCAGATGTAAAATACTGGTATTCAGCTGCATTCAGTTAGACTTGAAACTGACCACAGCATAGTTGGAAAAAGGTTATGCAGCTTTGATAGTAGTTATTCATTGCTCAACATTTTTACTGACAACACTGTATTCGTAAAGTATCTAATTTACTCATTTACATAATATCAGGCAATTCCACTTCGTCTTTTACGTAAGACAAATGTATAAAGACTACTAATACAGGTTGTAAGTACATTTTTCTCAATCTCTTAAACTAAACAAGACAAGTCTTTGAGCTTATTTAGCGAAATTGTTTCCAAAATGTTTTCATTACGAAAATCTCTGGACGTTTTAAGGAAAAATAAAGAAAAGTAAGTTGCTTGACATTTTTTCTTCCTTTGATTTAGGTAGGTACTCATAAAAGTATTTTTTGTTAAGTAATGAAATCAAATAATAGTAAAATTTATTTAGATATCGTTAGTAATTAAACTGGCATAGTCATGAAATTAATTAGAACTTAAATTAAGATACGTTTCCAATTTAAATTGCTTTCTGAGAATACGATACAAATTGCTTCAATTTTATATTAATTATGTACCTTCGTTAAATATCTGCGTATTTTCACCCGACCAGAGCTCGGTCGCCAAAGTTTAGAACAAGATTAGAATAATGACATGGTATAGTTCGATTCAAACTTAATGGCGGCTCAGAACATGAGGCGAGTCGCTGCGCAGTAACGAATTTATGGGTCAGCGGGGTCGAGGGGTGGGGTACTGCGCAGCGCGAAACTAACTTCCGAGCCGCCGTTAAGTTTGAATCGAACTATAGCATGGAATTAGTAAGTACCTACTATCATGGGAGCATGTAATTAGTAAGTACCTACTATCAGCTGCAGTAAACAGTAGGTAATGTAACCACTTTTTTGCGTTGAATGCCATCCTTATGCCTACGGTATAGAAGACAGAATCGGTTGAACGGACTGTTCAAATGGAGTATAGTTGGAATCAACTATGAACTAAACTGTTTGTTTATGCAAATAACGAAACTGCCATTAATTTGTAGGCCAAACAATAGTTCAGTTGACACAGACTGACACAGTCAACACAGAATGAATTGTTTAGTTTGTGCTATGGAAACTATATTTTGCAGAAAGTTTACCACTGCCTCTACCTACATAACGATAGTTACGAGATGACTAATAGGTATTACAAGCTATAACTTTCCTAGGTATCCAAATGGAATTAAAAATTACAGCCTTGAAACATCTAGATTGCACACCCACGACGTGATAACGATCCAACCTACTCTTTTTAGAATTCCACTGAGATAGAGAATGCTTCGTATCTACGTTCATAAATTAATTGCCCAGCAATGGAGTTGACAACTGTCAAAGTGGCGTTTGCAAAGCTTTAACCAAAATAAAAGATTTTTTTAAGGAACATTTAATTTGACATTTGATTTGATTCGGCAAGGTCTGCTTTCCTTCCTCGTAAAGATGCACTCACCTCGTTTCTTCAATTCAGTTTTCAACATTATCCGCTATGTCGACTTCTTATTTTTTCACAACAGTTCTTTCAATATTATAAAAAAACGCAGCCAAAAAGGGAAGCCAAAACACAACACAATCTTGACAGGTGATAGCTATGCTAGCGCCATCTATCTAAAGATTTCACCGGTCAACCTCATTCAATCAATTTTCCGGCAACGCATTAAACTACCCGTCAACACAAAAAACAACCTATGGTGTGTTCCAAAAGTATCTTATAGAAATGTAAACAAACGTAACTGTGGATGCCAATTTGTAGTGCCACTTAGAAATTGAGTGCTTTGACTTGATTATTGAAATACTTCAAACCGAAATTTGAGGATCTTTTTTCATTTCGACGATCAATTTTGATTTGCACCTTGAAAAAAAATTTTTTTTTTTTTTTAAGTGATATGGTATACAAGGTGGAGACGACAATACAACAACAAATTAAACGGCGTGTCTCTAATGACGTCCCCATTCTACATACAAAAATTCAATTGAATATATTCAATAGTGTTTAGTCAATATAGTTAGTAGAATATCGGCAAATCCATAGTCGGCTCGACTTATTCCGTTTATACACCCCAAATAAGCCACCCCAAGGTGGATATTCGGAAACGTATGTCCGAGAATCCACCTTAGCCCTAGTTGGATAAACGGAATTTATAGGCTTAGGTGAGATCGGCTTAATTCATACTATTTAACTTGTTTGAAAAACCCATTTTTCAAATTTGAAGCCAGTACTTTGATAGTGCCAAAATACTCTTATGCATTAGTAGTGGCAGTATTTTCATTTATTGTTGTATTGTAGTCTCCACTTTGTATAGTTGAAACCTTCTAAATACAGATGTGTGTGAATGTGTTGCTTATTCCCTTTATTGAGTGATTGAGTAAGAATTTTACCTGAAAAGCATTTGTTTACACTTTTATCGATACTTTTTGAACAGAAAGTAGCAACGAAAGAGCCTTAACAGCAACGTAACAAACTCTTCTGCAAGTCTAAACAAAAGCCGATCGCTACACAATTACTTCGCTAAAACAAAAGAGCTTATAAAATACAACCCTTCAAAACCTGTCATCGATTTCCTTCATTAAAATGAAACAAGACTATCAACCCTTCTACGTGACAACTCAATTTCCACCCCCTCATTATCGACGGCGCTTCGAACGTGAGCACTATTCAATAATGCGGCCTCAGATTTGAAAGGGAGGGGTTGTAATGAGTTCCATGTCAATGGGGTAGCGAGACAACGCATGTGCCTGCGTTATGGAATAATTACTTTGTGCTATACCTAGAGATATGCGTCTGAAATTGATCAAATTTACAACGCAGTGCATATTACGGATTTAATATAAATCTTGATTTACCTAAAATCCAATCAAATAGTTTTTTCAATTCAATCAGTTTCTGAAAGTTATTAATAAACACAACACAGACAAGCATCAGAATCACGTGCCTCCAGATCTACGAAGTTACTGGTCAGTGACAGCTCGGCCCGAGTCAACTAAACCCGAATAATAATACCAAATAATTTACTCCCGATTACGGTTGCACGGTCAGGCAGAAAATCGATATTTCAAAATAAATCATTGCGTATTTAATTTGGTTTTCCGAAGATTATGAGCCCGTGCTACAATTGGTTGATCCGACAAAACAACTGTCAAATACAATTTTTGGGGCATAAATACATCGGGAGTAGGGACAACTGACAAATCGTGTTGTCATTCATTCTTAGTTCAGGCTCCGAACTAATCGAATGTCCGTAAGTAAAACTGAGAAGGAATCGCCCGTAAATTCGACCGAAACTACGATCTACGTACATAAGAAGTAGACCCCCATTCCTCATCATTATCTCAGCCGAAAGAGGTCCATTGCTATACCAAGGATTCATCTGAACAGCGTCATATGGATCAGTTCTGAGCTTTCTTACAATCAGCGGATTCCCACGACCTTGATACCGCTACCGTACCGAAAATATAAATAAGCGAACCAGTTATTATTGTGAAAATAATAAGTACCTACTCTCTTTATTTATCTATTTTACTTATATTCTTTTAAATTATTAATTTTTAATTTTAATATTTAAGAGTTTGTTTGTTTGCTTGAACGCGCTAATCTCAGGCACTACTGGTCAGATTTGAAAAATAAGTGTGTGTTAGATAACCCATATACCGAGGAAGGCTATAGGCTATATATCATCACGCTAAAAACAATAGGAGCCGAGTAAAAAGAAAAAAGGTAGAAATAATGCTAAGTGAAAACGAAGTAATAGCGTGGACAGGCGATGGGATGTGACGCGATGTGTCGGGGGCCGCAATTTCACGCGAACGAAGTCTCGGACAGAAGCTAGTATTTTATAAAAAGCCATGTGAGAAGCGATCACTACTTTTACAAAGAACTTTCCACGTCAACTAAAAAAAAAAGAAAAGCTCAAACAATTTCAGGAAAGAAATATAGGACGGAAGACTTCATTATTGCTTGGAGTATTAGTTTTCCTGACGTCTGATTTTCTAGGGCTGCTACGCAATAACATTTGTTAGACCTGGAGTATTCATATGTAATATACACTAACTAGAAATACAAAAATGCAATACAAAAGTGCCAAAAAATCTAAATATATCCTAAACCACACAAGCTAGTTACATGCAGGGTTGGGCAGTATTTGAATTACTTGTAATTAAAATACGTAGGTAATTGAAATACAAATACGTAATTGGTATTTGTAATTCAATTACTTCTTATAAATGTAATTTGTAATTGGTATTTCAAATACCTGACGCTGAGGTATTTTGTAGTTAGTATTTCAAATACTTATGGCTCCAAAATACATTTGAACATAAATACATTTAGCGATCTTATGAATGGATGCGATCTGCAGAAAATAGCACTCGATAGCTTTCGTAAGCAAAATGGCGACCGCTAAATATGTCAATCTTTAAAGTTGGCAACCTGCACTTAAACTGTACTGCAGGTACTTATGTCAAATTGTCAATTGTAATTTTCATTCGGCGATGGAGTGAATCATGTGAATGCTGTTTAGCGGTCGCCATTTTGTAAAATATGATGGTAAGAATATTCCCTTTGCCTTAGGCTGGGGTGGATTAGTTCTATTCTATTTATATACCTAACCTAACCTAACCTAACACCAGACTGTATTTTGTAATTTGTATTTTATATAAAAATAGTCAAAATACTGTATTTTGTATTTTATATTTCAAATACACGACTTAAAAATATTTTGTAATTCGTATTTTAAATAAGTGCGAGATAGTATTTTGTAATTTGTATTTTAATTAAAAGCAAAGCATGTATTTTGCCCAGCTCTGGTTACATGAAGAAAAAAATCTTGAAAACAGTTTCATAGGTGTTTTATAAGCGCTTTTAAATATACTTGAATGTTGCTTTTTACTTCAAGAAACTATCTTGAGTGATTTCAGAAATATTTTATGATAACTTAGTGGCTGAAGCTACCTTGCGTCGTTTCGGAATAGTGCCTTTTTATATTGCTCGTTAGTGTAGTTTAAGTAATGAGCATTACATTAGTCAATACCGTCGAGGGGAGTAAGTATTATAGTAGTGCGTTAAGCCGATCACGACATGAGCATCAAATTGTAACGTCGCAACATCATTCAAGTCTAAAGCAAAGTGGAAGAATTTTTCAACGCCATAATATCTTAGTTTGTTAATAGTTTTAGTTAGGATAGCATATTACATTTTTATTATAATAATCTGTTGGATAATATAATTTGTACATAATAAAAGTGGCCTTCGTAACTTCGCAGTTTGTAACAGGATGAACTCATTATGCTTGCAACATGCACAACAATGAAGAGATCCGTAGGAGAACCAAGGTAACCGACATAGCTCGAAGAATTGCCAAATTAAGTGCAGTGGCGTATTTACCCTAGGGCCAAAAGGGCCATGGCCCGGGGCGGTAGGCTACAAGGGGCGGAACAGCCTAACCTGTCCCAGTCAAGGTTCCCCAAGTCCCAAGCTCGCTTCGCTCGCTCTTGCATCCAAAGTTTTCCTAGTGACAGTAGTAACTTTTGTCCATACACAAAATGTTTTATTGCGCTAACACTCAACCAAAACACCAAATGACAATGCAATGCTTTTTTTTTTTGGGTGGGAAATTATGGAATAACTGCTCTGGGCGGCGCGGGAGGGCGTGTCAGACTCTTACTGACTAAAACCCACCCGTGTTCCTTCAGTTGCCCTGTGTGTTGCCAGGGACCACGGTATCCCTTTCCAGTGACCCCGTCAGTTGTGGCGCGCGTGGAACAAAACGCGCCGTCGAGCTGGGCCTGTCCCTTATCGGCAGCAAGCATTGCTCACCGTCCGCAAGCCCGCGCCTACGGTGGCCGGAAATCGGCTATGGATTCCTGACGCCCAGGGCGTCTCCAGCGGCGACTAGGGGCATGAGGCGCCTAATTTGCCTCTCCCTTGACTCCCATGCCCTCTCGCTCCACACCATGGCCTGGACCAAGGCCGGACGCGAGAAGCCACCGCTACCAATCGCTTCCACGAGGACACGGCGGTGCTCCGCCCGCGCCGAGCAGGCCTCCACCGTATGCTCCACCGTGTCTTCCGGGCGATCCACACAATGGTGACACCTGCGGGTTTCTTCTCGCCTTATCTGGAACAGGAACCTCCCAGCCCCAGCCCGCTCCAGTCTGGGAGCCAAACGTCGGAAATGCTCCATGAAGTTCCACCGGCTGTCGAGGACGAGTCCCAAGTACTTCATCGTCAACTCGACGCCGATGTGAACCCCTCCTACCGTTATTTGGGAACCCGACGGTGGCGTGTTCCGAGGACTGATTTCATGAAAAAGTCTTTCAATGGACACACACTGGGATTTTATAATATTAAAACTTTTTGCTTTTTTTCGTTAATTTATGGGGCGGCAAACCTTACAGGCCCAGGGCGCTGAATCTTAAAATACGCCACTGATTAAGTGGCAATGGGCAGGGCACATTGCTCGTAGAACAGATGGCCGATGGGGCCGAAAGGTTCTGGAGTGGCGACCGCGTACCGGAAGACGAAGCGTTGGAAGGCCTCCCACAAGATGGTCCGATGACCTTGTGAAGGCCGCAGGGATCCGCTGGACGCGGGAAGCACACAATCGGTCGAAGTGGCGGTGCTTGGGGGAGGCCTATGTTCAGTGCACGTCTTTTGGCTGAAATGATGATGATGATGCACAACAATGCCTCATCAGCTTCCTAGTCTTTTCCCAAATATGTTGGGGTCAGCTTCAAGTCTAACCAGATCCAGCAGAATACCAGTACTTTATATGGAGTGACTGCCTATCTAGACTTCCACATTTCATTCACTGAGTAACATGACAACCCTTGATAAGACTGGTTGTCAGACGGTCGGGCTTCTAACCGTAACGACTGTCAAAGATCTTTCAATGACAGCCGGGACCCAGACGTGCTACCCAAAGCACAAGCGAAAGCAAAAGCTGGCTCTTTATTGTAATGTAATGCTAAATATAGAATTTTCTATTGTTATACACAAATATGCTCCCAGTGAGTTCTCTCCTTTACGTCAGTAGCCCTCGGTTGCGGATATCATGTGGAAATGACATGTCTGATACTGACTGGCCGGTGACAATCTACGCAGTAACAATGGAGTTAATTTAGTACCTGTCTATGTCTAAACCATTGGGTATGACGTGTTAGGTATTATGTTGTGCAGCACGAGTTTTTGACAGCCCTAGAGCAAGGGCAATGTCAGAGTTATGCAGGCAATGCTATTTGGAAACTGTTTTAATACTTCGTTAGTATTTTCCATAAAGCTTTTAGTAGGGCTGTGTTAAAAATATGTATTAAACATAAGTTGTGTGATATTTTTAGAATTCCATTGTGTTTACACGACTGCCGACGAAAAAGGAGTGTAGTGTTTTCAGGGTTCATGTAAATTTGGAACGCATCAATAAGAAATAAATAGATAATGCGAGCGTGCTATAAGATGAATAAGACGTTTCATTATTGTAAGAAATTTAAAAAATTGTTAAAGAAGTTTTCAAAAAGCGAAGATTGTAATCTGTTTATAAAAAGCGAAAGGTCGCTCATTTACTCGCTGATTAAACAGATCAATAAAATTGTCATTGCTGTCGGGATGCCGTTGTGTCGTCGTTGCGTGGAAAACTTGTGGTCATTTATATTTATATTTTTTTTTACTACTCTAGTCTGACAAAGCAACTCAATTTATATGGTTACTATGGTTAAATAAAAAGTATTTAAATAATCCGGTTAAACCGATAAATTTTTCTTTAAGTTTTGAAACTCTCTGTCACGAATTAAACTGATACGATTCATTGAGCTGAAAATCATAACGTTATTAACAAGCTTTATCGTTAAATGCGATACCTAATGAGCCGTAAATCAAGATTAATTTTAGGTAAAAAAATCTGTCTAGCCTTTTCCCAACTATGTTGGGGCTTCCAGTCTAACCGGATGCAGCTGAATACCAGTATTTTACATGGAGCGACGGCTTGTCTGACCTCCACAACCCAGTTACTGAGTAACACGATACTTCTTGATAAGACTGGTTGTCAGACTTTTGGGTTTCTGACTACACGTAACGACTGTCAAAGAGCTACGGATGACAGCCGGGAGCAACGGCTTAACATGCTTTCTGAGGCACGGGGGGTCTCGATATTTAATGGATGGTCACCCATCCACGAACCGACCGCGAGGAGCGTACTACTACTTAACCTTTGATCGACCCGGCTATTATTATTTACGAGCCCCTTTAATTCAATTAATTTTAGGTAATCATTACCCATAGTAATAGTTAATGTTATTGTGTCTACAATATGTATAGAATCACAGTAGGCGCGTGCTTGCGGACGGAGAGCAATAGGTAGCTCGCCGTCCGATAAGGACCAGGCCCGGGTCGACGGTGCGTACTGTTCCACGCGCGCCTCAAAGAGACGTCAGCACCACTGACGGGGTCCGCTAGGGTCGATACCTGCCGGGGTTGCGGGAAAGCCCAAAAGGGATACCGTGGCCCCTGGCAACGTCCAGGTAACTGAAGGAACACGGGTGGGTTTTAGTCAGGAAGAGTCTGACATGCCCTCTAGCTCCGCCCAGAGCGGAAGAAGTTAATTATTGATGATTCCCACGCACAAAAAAAAATGTGTTGGTTGAATTTCGCTAAAATATAAACACCTAATTTATTTAATAGCATATCAAAGCGTACACGAGTCATGAAAATGGATATATTTTATATACCATAACATAATATTGAAAATTCCAAGCTAAATATTCGAGTGTTTCTTATACTAACTTAATTATACGGTTGTATTTAAATTTTTTACCTTGCTCTGAGGGGCTTGTGGCTAAGTAATAACATCCGCACAGAAAATATTTATTAAAAATTTTGGCTATGTTGTTTCGGAAATAAGGGTGAGAATGGAAAATTTGCATCTATTTTTAACCGACTTCAAAAAAAGGAGGAGGTTCTCAATTCGTCGGAATGTTTTTTTTTTTTTTTTTTTTTTTTTTTTTTATGTATGTTCCCCGATTACTCGAAGACGGCTGGACCGATTTCGAAAATTCTTTTTTTGTTCGAAAGGGTATACTTTCTAGTTGGTCCCATTGTCATCAAGTCACGATTGGATGATGGAATCCTGGAGAAGTCGAGGGAACTCTTGAAATATTATAGGCACACCTATAGCGATTGAGGTATTTTTTATAGTAACTCATGAATTTGCTCTCGCAAAGCACCATTTAGTGAAGTGGAACTGATGATGAAGACCACAGATGGCCACCGGAACTACTCAATAATACGTATTTCACGGGTTGCGAACTTGCGATTCGATTACATTAATATGGTTGCCAAGCAATTTATGCCCGTCACAATGCATAGGGTGAAGAGGAGCTGATGGCGAAGTACCAGAAGAACTCCTCAACAATGAACGTCCCTGCATCGAGAAAAGCAATATTTAGTAAAAGGTGATGAGCAGTTGATATTAGGCTATTGTAACTTAGATTAATTACAAACCGACCCACTAAAAAGCGAGAAAAAAAAACTTTTTCACAAAAAAAACAACCGACTTCCACTATAAAGTGAAAAATAACTAAAATTTCGGAAGTCGGTGGCGTATAACGAATATCCGTGTCTTTGGTTTTGTATTTTGTTTTTGCCACCGACTTACGAAATTTTAGTTATTTTTCACTTTATAGTGGAAGTCGGTTGTTTTTTTTGTGAAAAAGTTTTTTTCTTAAAACAAATTAAAAACATACCTACGTATGTTTTATGTGAAGGCACGTGAACATATTCGTGAAAAGTTGGCAGAATATTTGCAGCGTTGATTTGCTTTCTCCTCTACCTATCGTTATTTCTCCTGCCAAAGTTATTTGGTTTTTATGTATGTATCTATGTATTAGTATGTATTCATTTTCAAGTTAACTATCCCTTATGTTGCACCTGCCATGTTTTGTCTCTGCATCACCCTAAGGTTGACTGGTAGAAAATGCGTCAGGCATTAAGTCCGCCTTTGTACGGTATATTTTTTACTTGTGCATAAAGTTTTAATAAATAAATATGTCACAAAAAATTTTTGCAAAACTCTCTTTTTTATTTTTTTCCAATTTTCCCCTCAAAAGTGACCCCCATATTCAAATTTCATTTACTTACGTTACACGTCCGGGTTAGGTTCATAGACAGACATTCATATTGATTTAGTAGATCCGGAGCAAATTGGCTGTGTGAGACAGATGGACAGACAGACAGACACACGAGTGATCTTATAACGGTTCCGTTTTTCATTCAGAAGCACGGAACGTGGGCTTAAGCGAATGAAATTAACTTGAGTAAGGTACATATAAAATGTCCAACCGACAGCCTTATTTGCCATTGTCATTCTAATTACCTAGCGTTGTTCCCGGCTTAAGGCAAGACTTACCTACCCCATCCGCGGTAGAAGAATAGAACAATAAGCTTGGCTTTTAATCTATCAAAGACTTCAAAAGATTGTAAGTTATGAAGCTCTTATACGGTAGGAAGTTTGAAGAAAGCTGCTTTATGAGAAAAAACGTGATTTAGTAAACTATGTTATCTAAAAACAATGCATTGTCTTCAAAACTGAACCAACATGTAAAGTTTCAACTCTGTAGGATAAGAGAAAGTGGTTTTAATTCAGCTGGCAAGATTTGACCCATACATACTAACTTACTAACAAGGCAAGTTAAATAAAAGCTTGTAAAAACGATAAAAGGTTTGTCTGCTAATTTTAGTTCTACCAAATGGGTACCTTGTTTCTCTTTTATGAATTTATTTGTAAATCAGCTTTAATTCCAAAAGAAACGAAAAACCTAACAAAATGTTTCATTTTAATTATAGGCTCGGAACACACAAGCCTGACCCGCTTGTTTTCTACCAAAGAGTTTTGTTACACAAAAAGTAGCCGCCAGTACAATAATTACAAGCAAAAAATATAAGATAAAAGAGCACAAAATGGTTCACAAAGACAAAAGGAGTGATAATTGAGAAACCAGAATCATGTGCACAAGCCTTTATACCGGAATAGTCTCTTTTATCAAAGAGATTGTAATGACAGTGGACTTTTAAAATCACAATGAAGAGGGAAAAATAATTTATATTAAATTCTTGTCATATTATAGATGTTTATTTTTATAGTTTAACAACTAAAAATAAAGAAAACTTTTTTTTTCTTTAGCGGATTTTATCATCTGCCTAGCCTTTTTCCAACTATGTTAGGGTCGGCTTCAAGTCGGTCTAGATGCAGCTGCATCCCGATCATTGGCAGTCATTATGGGTCTGGAAGCCGAACCCCAACATACTTGGAAAAAAGCTAGGCAGATTGATTTGAATTTAGATACGCAGATTATCATCATCATCATCAGCCTATTAATGTTCCCACTGCTGGGACACAGGCCTCCTCTTTGTGAGAGGGAGTGGGCCGTAATCTACCACGAGGGCCCAGTGCGGGTCACAGATGTCACATGACTTCGAATGTTTGATTCTAAGACATGCCGGTTTCCTCACGATGTTTTCCTTCACCGTTTTGAGAGCAGTGGTGATGAAATTATTTACACAAAGTAAAACGCCTGCTTGGGTTCAAACCCATGAACTACAACTCGTAAGTCGGGGCCGTTACCACTGGGCCACCACTGCTCTCGCAGATATTGGTTTCTATTTTAACAAATCTTCCTATCATTATCAGTTGTTTTCTTAAGTTTCAGAGTCTTTAACACCACAAATTCCTTCTATAACATTATGGATGCTAAGTCTATGTATTAAACTATCCAAATAATACCTATAATTTGCACCAACCGTTTCACTAGACAATAGAAGGTCCGTTTACACAGTGCTAGTTAGAAAGCGGAGCCCTCCAATTTAGTTCGTTAGCTTCAAGGACCAGACTGTTGAGGTATCAGGTAACTTAATTACTGCCAATAAAGACAATGGCAGTCAACATCTCGTAAGGTATCTGTTCGTTGGTAAGCGCATAACTTGAGAACGGCTGTACCGATTGGCTATATTTTGTTTTAGGTATACGCATCACTTGAGAACGGCTGTGCAGTATAGGCAATTTTTAATTTTAAAATATTCGTAATAGTCTAAATTATCCTTATATCGAACGAAACATAGGAAAAATTTCCTGGAAATGTTTCAAATTAACATACTCGTAAACCGGCTAAGTGCGTCTCTGACCACGCACAATGAAGGTTTCAGTAGTTGGAATGAATTTATCCCAAGAAAAAACTTAGCTTTCTAGTAGAAAAAATGTTCTCTCGTACATCAATATACGTCACGGTCAACTGCAAATGTAAGTTCGTAAAAGCAAAAAATAAATAAAATATGAAAATATTAAAAAATTTCGGACATTTTCCTTTATTTGTGCTGTGAGAATTTTCATCTTGCCTTTCATAATTCTTGGCCAACGGGAAGTAGGTGCCCTATCTATAGGTTTGGTTTATTAGTGAGTATCAAAATATGTCGCATAAATGGCCTTATTTTATGCTTTGACTTAGAAGCTTGTTTTTTTAGAGCTCCAAAAATCGTAGATCGACGTACTTGATATTAATTTCAACTTTAACGCGTGGAGGTACCACGAGTTCCTGAGAAAAAGGGTCTTGACAGACAGACCGCGACAGACATCTAAACCACGTTTAAGAGCTGTCAGTGTCATCATTGTTGTGGAATATTGACGCTGACAGCTCTTGAAACATGTGCTGATCGCGTTCAGTTTAATTGGTGAAGTTGACACTAATAGAATAGTTATTTATTTGCACAGAAAGTAGCTACAAGTCACAGATGTTAAGTTTAAAATGATATTTATACTAACTACCTTAACCAAGGCATGCAAACAGTAGCTATAATAATAAAGACTCACTTATTATAAATACACTCGAGAGCAATGAATACGGGTCACTTAAAGAATCCAAAAAATCTCGGAAACTAAAAATGCTAGGTTAATGCAATAAATTGTATTTAATAGACAATGTAATACTCCTTAAATGAAGGTATTAAAACTTCTTAGTTATTGTAAAGTTATATCATAAAAAAATCAAATTTGAAAAAGGGCCACTTTCGAAGATGGAACTACGAAATTACAGCATTTGGTTTTGCTTTTGTTTGTAATCTGTCATTTATGTGGGTACATAAACCATGTTGATAGTGCTCTATATTCATTATTCAAGCTGAAATTATGTCGCTTACGCCTGAAGAATGCACCAGAATACTTACAATGCTGGAAACCGGCCGGAGTCAGCGCGATACAGCCAGGACTGTCGGTGTGTCGCTGTCAACAGTACAAAGAGTTCTCCGACGTTACGAAGAAACTGGTTCTAACCTACGCAGACCAGGAACGGGCAGAACCAGGTGTACCACAGCACGAGAAGACCGATACTTGGTGAACACCATGCTTCGAAATCGCTTTCTCACAGGAACTGAATTCACAAATCAGTTTCGACGCCTCGGAGGAAGTAACCCAAGTGCATGGACAGTAAGACGTCGGCTTGCTGAATCTAACTTAAAACCCCTTAGACCTGCAAACGGCCCTAAACTGGAGCGTGGGCATCGTATTTCAAGACTAAGATATGCCCAGAGCCACGTAAATTGGAGTATTGAAGATTGGTCAAAAGTTATGTTCTCCGACGAATCAAAATTTATGCTCTACAAGCACGATGGAAGACACAGAGTGTATCGAAGACCAGGGGAAAGATTCAAGCAAGCATGCATCGAAGAAAAAGTAGCCTACGGTGGTGGGTCTGTACTTGTGTGGGCCGGAATTTCTTCTGAAAGTCGCACAGAGCTGGTGATCATAGAAAACGGCTCTTTAACTAGCGTAAGATATGTGGAAGAAATCCTCAATGATCACGTTGGTCCATTTATGGTCAATTTAGGTGAGGATGCTATATTTATGCATGACAATGCCCGACCTCATACAGGTAGGATTGTGAATGACTACCTTCAAGAGATGAACATTACTCGTATGGAGTGGCCAGCGCGCAGCCCGGATATCAACCCGATCGAGCATGCTTGGGACGAGCTAGGCAGATGCGTAAAACAACGAAACCCTCCCCCAATCACGCTTCGTGAGCTCAAAATTGCTCTCACAGAGGAATGGGAGAATATTCCCCAAAATCGTATAAGGAACTTGGTGTACAGCATGCCAAACCGCGTAAACGCAGTAATGGAAGCACGAGGAGGCAATACGAAGTATTAAAATTCAAGAAAATCGTAATAAAGTTCAAAAATTTCATGTTTCCTATTTTTGTTTTAAGGAGAGATCAGCAGTTTTTTTCTTTATGTAATTTTGTGTTAATAAAATGTATGGTGACTCATATTTTTTTTTACTTTTATTTAAGGAGTATTACATTGTCTATTAAATACAATTTATTGCATTAACCTATCATTTTTAGTTTCCGAGATTTTTTACATTCTTTAAGTGACCCGGATTCATTGCTCTCGAGTGTATTATGAACACATTCAATCAAATCAAAGCAAGTTTACCGTGTCAAGATGAATTAATTCAGTAAATAATTTGCAACTGGCAATACAATACATAGTGGTTTATTTATAAACGTTGCTTAAAGTTAAGTAATGATTAACTACTGTTTAGCCATCAATTTTTAGCAACGTTTTTAAATAAACCCCGAAATGTCAAGCATAATGAAATGGGATTTTAAATTCGTAGTCTAAAAAAAGTCGAAATGACGAAGTCAATCCACAGGCTGGTCGATCTGGGGGCCAAGTCTACTAATTTACAAACGTCATAATGGTCTGTCGATGGTGAGTTTTTGACAGATTTGCCATACAAAATCTGTGGTGTCCCCTGGTCGGTACTAATGTCACGGTTTTTCTAAATGTACGCTGTTTTATTTAAACTTAACTGTATCGAGGAGTATAACCCAGTACCTTACTCCAGTTATAAAACAAATGAACATCATACTTCATATTTACGTTGGCAATATGCATAGTGATTACATATGCATAGCTTATAACTTCATCGTTCTTGTGTGGAGGTAGTTAAATTTAATTTATTCTAGCGGGTAGTTGGCACTCGATGTATCTACGTCGCACTCGATACCGGTTTCATCAATCAAGTGTGTTTTGAACACATTTTTAACTTAAGGTTACGCTAGTGAGTCATTCTTCCACACTAACGTCGTATCGAGTTTTACTCCACTGTTTGACAGTGTAGATTAAAAACTTAAAAATATATCTAAATGACTCGTCATTATCTAGCCCTGTACGACAACAGAATTAAAAAAAGAATTGGTTGAAAAGTTATGATTTATGATCGTCGAAACTTCCATAAATATTTCAACACTAATTTTAACACATCTTTGGACGTAAATACATAACTCCCGGAGTATAAAATTGGCAAAATTGTTATCGTTCAGGGATAGATAATTTATTCAAGAATTCAAATAATTTTATTTTGAATAAATACATCTAGTCGGTTTTTCATAATAATATATAATTATGCCAGTGGTTCCCAAACTATGGGTCTGGCTATGGAATATTGGGTGGGCCATGAAAAAATGATTTTCAGCTATGATTAATATTAAAACCAAATACCAAAAAAAATTGAACGTATCAAACTCATGGCGATTAAAAGTAACTACAATTGAAGTTGATGCTAAAGCAATAATGACAAAAAATAGGAAACAAATACATCCTTCTCATTCAAATTCAAAAGTAATTTATTGAAACTAGGCTGAGAATCGGCACTTTTCGAATGTCAAAATTACATAAGACAGTCCCCCAAAACGCCCATCTTTCACCACTTCCTAGTGCTTTAGCTCGGAAAAAGAAGTTGAAATAGCACTCCTTGTATTTAATTAGGTAATAAAATTTTCTATTGTAACTGAATGTTTTTTTTTTCTTTTTTGCACAGTCCTTCATTCATACAGATAAGCCTCTTTTTTTCCATGACAGCCAAGAGGTGAGTCCCGAATTTGGAAATTATTGTTAGGTGGGTCGCGGTCCAGTCAACTTTGAGAACCACTGATCTATGCCCAAAGGTGTTCATGAAATTTAACGCGCTCGTTTTTGTTATAAATCATCGTCTATTTCACTTGAATATTTGACCCCACGCGGGTAGCGGAGGGGAGACGCACTCATATACACACTAGCCTATATTGCCCGTCCCAGCCAGTCGGCCAATCTGCTGTTGCATATGTTACCGTAAGCACGTGCCGTAAGTAACTAATTACGTTGCGCGTGCTTTGTATGTACTGACTAGACTACTCTTGTATCATATTGTATCTTTTTAGATTGGCTTGAATTTTTTATTCCGATTTTGTTTCTCTTATGTTTGACTTAAATCTTTTGCCATCTCAATGGTTCTTACCAAATATTTTCGTGTTTTCATCTATTCTATTTACACAAAACATCTTATTATTTTCCAAACGGTAAAAAGTAATCGACTATCGTACTATAATTAATTATAAATAATTTAATTGAAAATAATTTGAATTAATTATTATAATATTTATAATTAAACATAAGAAATAATTTTCGCGGGCTACCTGAGCAAATGAATTTGTTTTCTTTCTTTTTCTTTACCTTAATAAGTCCAATAGAAGAGTCAGCTCTTTCCAGACTGCAGATGCTGAACTGGATGGAAGGCAGATCGAGTCTGTGGGACAGTTGCCGCTGGAACGTCTGGTGGCGAGTCGGGACTATCGGGAGAGTAGTCTGGCGCAGAACCTGGAGACAAAAACATAATGTTATAATATAAATGGAAACGAATTAATTAATTGGCGCGAATACGCGAATGAAGACGTACATACGCGACTTGATTGATCGCAAGAGTATATCATCTACTTACGTATTATAATAAAGCAGTTTTTTGTTTGTTTGAATACACTAATCTCTGGAACTACCAGTCGGAATTGAAAAAATTGCATTTGATAGCTCGATTCTTGAGGAAGGTTATAAGCTATATGACATTACGCTGTGACCCTAAGGCCCGGTATCCACCAAAGCGGAGAGGAGAGCTGACGAGAGATGTGTTTGAATAAACCAATCCGTTTTCGTTATTTCCACATCTCTTCTCTTGGGTTGAAATGAATCAAGCGAAGAGGAGAGGAGTTGTCTCATTTTTCTATAGAATTTTGTGCGAGCAAGCGGCGCGGGCAGAGCGGAGAAGTATCTAGTCGGGCGGCCGGGCAGCGCACGCGCTCGCGCACCCCGCTGTTTTCTCCCCACGCCTCGCACACTTTCTGCTACACAAAGCTCACATCTCCTCTCCGCTACACTTCGCCTCTCCGCTTTGATGGAAATAACCTGCCAGCTTCGCAGCACATCTCCTCTCGTCTCCTCTCCTCTCCGCTTTGGTGGATACCGGGCCTTAGGAGCCGAACAAAAAGAAAATAAGTCAGAAAGAATGCATAGCAAAAATGAAGACAATCGCGTACTCGCACGACTATGGCTTTCGGTTGAGACGCGGTCGTAAAGATAGTTTAGGAGCAAAGTAATTGACTTTATCTGATACAAAAAGTGAGGTTCTATCTTGCAAAGAAAAAAATATTTATGTGAGCTTCGCAGCTGCCTTGCTGGGCTGAGTCTTGGTCACAATATTGTACATGTAAGATTTGTATGTAGGTACAATAAACAAAATCATCATAGCTATAGGAAAAAAATATGATTAAGGGAATCATACTTTGTAATTAAATTGTTCTGATCGTAATAAATTATTTAATTTTGGATGTAAAAGTATTTGTATAAAAGTTAAATTACATTCTTTGTGTAATTGCAAAATCAATTGACGATTATCTTGTCTAGCACAAAATATTATTACGAGCGATACTGATATTGCAATACCCTTAAAACAACATCAAAAACTACAACTTTAAGATAACATTTCTGACGACCTTCAATTTGAGCTGTATTTGTTTGGCTTCGCAACATTCCCAGAAGGCCTAATGGGTCGTTACGCTAATTTAATCAAGTTCACTACGCTTTTACGATTACGCTATTGATTTAAAGTTAATACTTAAATTGAAATCCAATCACGAAGAACACTTAATTAAGTAGGCAATTATGTGATAGTTAATTGAATTTACGAGTATGTTCATTAGATTCGAGAATCCGAATAGGTCCCGAAGGGGATTCGAGACGTCAGTCAAACGGACGCTGGCGAGTAGCAGATATTAATAAAATCTTCGCGACCGATTTCAGTCACGATGGCCAATCTTAAGAGGAAACTCCGTATGTTAACTTGCATTCATATTCTGAAACAGTAACGCTTACAATCAAAATGGAACTTTAGTATATGATATATTGGATCTTTTTCTTTCCATGTACAAGACAGTTACGTAATTGTAACATTTTCGCTCGATTCATTTTTTATTCGAAAATATTACTTGTCTTTTATGTCTAAAAGAAATATTGTGAATACTTATTTTTTTAGACATAAAAGCCGAGTAACAAAATATAGTTTTAGTGACCCCCTCTCCCCAACTTTAATGCATTTTATCTAAACCATTTTTTTATTAATATGAAAAAGCAAAAAAATAATAAAAAATATGTGTCCGATATTTGTTTATTCTCCGACTGGCAGACTAAATAGTTTTTTTTAACAAGGGATGTTAAAAAAGAACTATAAAAAAAAATCACGACAAAAATGTAAAGAAGCTATAGAAACGTAAAGTTCCTAAAAGGAAATTGGACCACGCAAAAAGCTCAAAGCTAAAGTAAAAGCTGAAAAGCAACAGCTAAGTATAAACGAGTGTTTACATATTGCAAGACCGACTTTGGTTAAACCGAGTTTTATTGTAAATAACACTTAAAACGGAGTGCTAACCGACGATTAACTATTTTGCAACGCAAACAACTAGAGGTAAAGTTTTGCTGAATGCGTTCGTACTTCAATTTTATTGAATGTGTATCTGAGTTTATGGATATTGGTTTTGTAGTGGTAGGAGCTCGTGGCTAAGTAATAACAGCCGCACGGGTCGATCCATCAGGTGAAGCTACGCTTGCCGGGGTTGGTCAGTGGATTGGTGACCATCTTTACATACCGAGAGTCCTCCGTGCCTCGGAAAGCGCGTTAAGCCGTTGGTCCCGGCTGTCATTCGTGGATCTTTGACAGTCGTTAAAAGTCGTCAGAAGCCCGAAAGTCTGACACCAGTCTCTTACCAAGGGGTATCATATTAACCAGTTACTGGGTTGTGGAGGTCAGATAGGCAGTCGCTCCATGTAAAATACTAGTATTCAGCTGCAGCCGGTTAGACTGGAAGCCGACCCTAACATAGTTGGGAAAAGGCTAGGAAGATTGATTGGTTTAGTAGTACGATCCAAAATTAATGTTTGTTTTTTTTATTAAAGGTATTGACGATACCTATATTAAAAACAACATTAATTTTAGATAACATTGAAAACATTGATGCAGATCCAACTTAATTTGATAAAGGTTTGCGAAAGTATAAAGAACTTTGTAAAGGTACCTATATTTACTAACAAAACTTTAACTAGGTATTTGTATAATTACCACTTGCTTCAAAAACGGTGAAGGAAAACATCTTGAGGAAACCGGCATGCCTGAGAGATATTTCTCGACGACATGTGAAGCCAAGTCAGAGGCTCATGGGCGGCTTTAAAACTGTGACATCAGGTTAGTCGCTAACTACACTAACTACACGAAAAGAAGAAAAATAACATAACTATTACTAATAAAAAAGGGTATAGAAAAAAGTCTCTATGTCGCATATACAATGTGGAGACTACCATACAACAAAAAATTTAAATACTAGCACTACTAATGCTTTGAGTATTCTGGAACTGTCAAATAAATCCTAGCTTCGAAATAAAAAATGAGTTTTTCAAATAAATTTAATGTAGGTAATGTATCGGGGATCCACCCTAAGCCTATAAAATCCGTTTATCCAACTAGGCCTTGGATGAATATTCTCGGGCATACATTTCAGAATATCCACCTTAGGGTGGATTTTTGGGGTGGATAAACGGAATAGCCCGAGCTGACTATGGATTATGCCGAGCTAAAATGACTAAACTATTAAATATATTTAATTGAATTTTTGTATACAGAATGGGAACGTCATTAGGGACACGCCGTTTAATTTTTTGTTGTATTGTCGTCTCCACTTTGTATAGGCGTATCTTTTTTTTTTTTTTTTTAGTGCTCCAGGGTATCGTAGACCAACGTATTTGACATTAATTTCAAATTGATACCTTCACGCGTTCCTGAGCGTAACTTGACCTTGACTTTGACTTTGCCTCATCTAGCTAACATTAACCTGAGGTTAACCAAGACGTTACGCAAGTCGCTTTCCTTATTAACTTCATATTTAAGGCGGCGTTAAGGCGAGGTCTAGACTAGTATTATTACCTCAGTATAAGTACAACGCATGGTCGTTTTACGAGGTTATAAACCAATGTTACGAGGAGTTTATAATAATAGAAGTAGAGAGAGAACAGTAGATACTACAGATTATGTGAGGAACTTAAGTTAGCGCTTGACTTTATTACAAACCTTGACCTTGACCTTGACTACAAACTTCCATACAAATCATCCCGTAGAATCCCCTGTAACCCCAGGGTGGATTTTCTAAAATCCTTCCATAGTGCTCACTTTCGCTATTTTAGCACAACGCCTCCACAACAAGATGCCAATCTCTGGCGGGAGCTGCTTAAACCGCCTGAAAATATTATCGAGCCATCTGAGAGCCTTCCACCTGGGCACGCGTTACCATGGCGACTTGAAAATCTCTAAATCGACTTCAAAACCAAGCTGTCCGGAGCAAAAAAATTTAATTAATTTTTTTTAAATAAAAAATTAAAAATACTACAACAAAAGCCAGGATTCAATGACAAAAGCTTGCACTAACATTACTTCGGCATTCATACAGATAGTACAAAACAAAAAAAAACGCAATAATATTAATTAAGTACTTTGTTATTTTTGTTCATAACATAATATTTTTATATTAGTAATCGTCTACCAAATGGACCACGACTATTAATCTGTGCCGCGACTAGTGAAACAAATTTTTTTTAGACAGTGAAACGAATTTTTGTTGGTGATGTCTGTTCTAGACCTAGCGGTTTAGGATGTCATGTGCGTTGTCAATCAGATTGATAGAATTTATCGACACAAAACTAGCTAGCTAGACCTCAATTACTTTTTCATCTCAAACTCCACTTGCATTAACAATGACTATACACACTGTACAGCTTTAAATCTATACTAATATTATAAAGGGGTAAAATCTGCTTGTTTGTTATTTTTTTTTTTTTGTATTTTGGGCCTAATTCTTCGAAACTCCCAATCGGATTTGACAAATTGTTTTTGCATTTAATAGCCCAATTCTTCCAAGTTTTATAGGCTCGCGGGCAGAAGCAAGTAAACTATGTATGATAGCATAACATAATCAGCCTATAATGTCCCCACTGCTGGGACACAGGCCTCCTCTCTGTGAGAGGGAGTGGGATCCACCACGCGGGCCCAGTGCGGGTTGGTGTTAATTAAACTATTCAATAAAAAATATGCCGTAAAAAGCGCAGGATCAGTATACTAGTAAATAATATTTACTTCGCTTCATCTCAATCTATCTACCTAGCCTTTTCCCAACTATGCTAGGGTCGGCTTCCAGTCTAACCGGATGCAGCTGAATACCAGTATTTTACATGGAGCGACTGCCTATCTGTCGTTCACAACCCAGTATCTGTGTGTAATACGACACCCCTTGATAAGACTGGTTTTTAGATTTTCGGACTTCTGACGACCCGTAACGACTTCAAAGATCCACGAATGACGGCTTAACGTGATTTGACCCGTACGGCTGTTATTACTTAGCCATAAGCTCCTCCACTTACTTCACTTCCATCTCAAACAGCAAAAAAAAAATATCATTTCAAAAATAAAATTGCATCAATAAATATTTTCCCAAATACAAAGGAAAAATTTAATCCTTAAAACGTCCTATTTGATTGATGGTGAACAATCTTGTTTACACTTTAATTCAAAGATATTATTTAATTTAACCAGTAATTAATTGAAAGACAGAAAAAGCCACAATTTGGAACCGAAACAATTCTAATTTAATTAATAGTATCGTGAGAATAAATTACAGCTGCTTCAACATCTGCGTGGTCACAAATCTCTATGTTATCTTACGAGCTCATTATCAGGAGCTCAGAATCTTTGATGCGTAGTTAATTTTGTAAATGAAAGAGAAAGCGCGTTTCGGCACCAAGTAGCCGACGGCAAGTAGACTTTAGTTTTGAATATCAAAGGAAAATTATTCGAATAAAGTAAGGATAACACTAATTTAGACATGACGCCTGGTTCTGAAATATTTGATATAGGTACTGCTTAGGCTACTTTCTCATTTGTCGATGGAAATTTTCCGATTTCGGTGTAAAACCGACTTCTGGTAAAACATCGATAGGAATCACACTGAAATTCGTACATAGCATGTAAGTTACTTAGGAGAAAAACGATAATTTTCAAAAAAAAAAGTTCCGGTTATGGTACAATCTTTAATTACTTTTTTGTTGCAATCACAACCGATACAAAAACAATGACATAATTTTATAAATACTTCTATTTGTAAAAACGTTTCTTCACCATTCATTCCTTCATTCATTCGTTCATTCATTCATTCTTCTTCTTCATTGGTTTTCGGAACTAAATTCTTTAACACGGCTTGCGGTAGTAATTGACTGGTAGAAATCGTCACGTAAGATAAAAGCGTTATGCCCCCTCCATGCGACTTTCTCTCTCTCTGTCTCTTATACGAGTATGCCGCCGAACTTTGTTCCTGACGAGCATCCCCCGACCGCACACATTATATTTTTCTTTTTAATTTTTGGTTCAGGCTCGCCCTTTTACTTGGGACTTAAACATAACTGGGAAATGCGGTACTGTACTGTTGGTAAACCTCTGCTTAACCCTTCGGGGAATACAGACAGGCGTGATGTTCTGTTATCTATATTTGTATTTTCTGTTATTTTTATTTTCTTCTTCAGCGTGCAGCTGACAAGTCAGGTATCTCTACCTGACTTCAGTTGCTTGCTAAAATGATAAATCATTTTTAGGAGCTCGCAAGTCGGTCGCAGCAAGTTCTCAGAACCGAATAGATCGAGCACAAAATAAATAATACCTGCCCCGTACATGCGGGAGCAGCCTTATTCCAAGAAATGTCGGCAAAAAAAACAAGTATAATATAATTATGATAATGTTTATCTTAGGATCGCTCCGAGCGGTTTAATAAATGAGGGGGCGAATGTTGTTCAACATATAATATATTTATACAAAAGCTTGTATTTGTACTGTTGCTATGTTAACTTTTTACGTCGTTTGTCGTTTGTTTTCTGACGTAAGTTTAGACTTGAAATTAGGTGGGCGTACCCTTTATGTAAAGGCAATATTTACAAGTTGTTTATGTTGAAATTAGACTTGTGTTTGTTTTTGTTATTTAGTTGAGGTAGGCATTGTATGTACTTATAATTGAACAAATAGATGGTTATAGTTTGTATTACGGACATGATCAATAGAAACTGCTTTTTTAGGGTTCCAAACCTCAAAAGGAAAAAACGGAACCCTTATAGGATCACTCGAGTGTCTGTCTGTCCGTCTGTAACAGCCAATTTGCTCCGAATCTAAGGCCAATTAAGTTGAAATTTTGTACACATGTATTTCAGTGACCCAAACACGGACGTGTAACGTAAATAAATGAATTTTGAATATGGTGGTCACTTTTGGGGGACAAACAAGACAATTAAAAAAAAACTTTTGCAAACTGTAACGTGTGACATAAATGGGCTTATTGCGACAATCTCAAATATATTTTTTATAATTTTAAAATGTATGATTTTAAAGATATTTCAGAAAATAGATGTAAATTGACCATGGGGTCAATTCCAATAGTTCCATGCTTAAAGATTACAGGAAAACCTCTCAGTGTCTTAAGAGGGTTTACGTCGTACGGCTTTTCATACAAACTTACAAGTCCTTATTTTTCGAAATGACTGAACCGATTTTAATTAAACTTCATACGCAAATGCTGGATACAAAGGTCTTAAAACTTAGTTAAGAACATTTTCGAAATGTTTTATTTAAAAGCAGATAACTGGAAATCTCTGTTTCTATGGAAAATTAAAAATCGGTCTAATTTGGCTGTAACACTATTTTTCGAAAATGTTGCTTGAAAGTTTGTATGAAATGCCGTACGACGTAAACCCTCTTAAAAAAACATGGTAAATCACTCAATATTGTGCGTACAAACTAACATTTGCAGTTAGAATATATGGGAAAACATGTTTTTTAACTACAATGTTAAGTTTATTCTTGGGATGAATTTATCCCAACTACTGAACCCTTCATTCCACGTGGTTCGACACGCACTTGGGCGGTTTTTTCTCATAGGGGTAAGCAGGAGTTACATATCTCTCTAGAGAGCAGTGGTGGCCCAGTGGTAACGGCCCCGACCTACGAGTTGTGGGTCGTGGGTTCGAACCCAAGCAGGCGCTTTACTTTGTGTAAATAATTTCATCACCACTGCTCTCAAAACGGTGACGGAAAACATCGTGAGGAAACCGGCATGTCTTAGAATCAAAAATTCGAAGACATGTGACATCCACCAACCCGCACTGGGCCCGCGTGGTGGATTACGGCCCACTCCCTCTCGCAGAGAGGAGGCCTGTGTCCCAGCAGTGGGAACATTAATAGGCTGATGATGATGATGATGACATGTCTCTATGTGCAAACAAAGCTTGTGCATGATCAGATTTATAAAGTCAAAATCAAAATATTTTATTTCACATAAATCTACATGGGAATTTATGAAACGTCAGAAACTAGGTGCACGGTTCCAAATTGGTCTTCTATCTACGGACTGGAACACGGGCTGCTGCCGGCTGCGGTCGGGTTCGGAATCATGAATGCAGCGACATGACGCTGCGACGTGTCGCCGCGACATGACACTGCGACGTGTCACCGCGACATGACGCCGCGACACGTCGCCTGCAGTTACCTCTTGCGGTCAGGTACGGAATGGTACTTTAATGCAAATTTTCTCTTTGATGTGTATTGGTTGCTCATATATTAAGCACTTAGCAGAGGACGCTCAAAAACTGATAAGAATGATAAATAGTATGAATTTTACGACTGGTTTTCATTGAGAATTCCCTTTGGAGACTCCTAAGACAATGTATCTTACACATAAATCGTACCAACACGTAATATCACTTGGCAGCTAAGCTTGCAACGTCCACCCTGGAGACCAATTACATTTATCATTTTCGATTTCTTTAAAACTTTAAATTCTCGAAGTATTATTTTTTATTAATGCCGTGAATACACATGACAGTGTCTTATGAACTCAGGGAAATTAATTAATAAGCAAATTGACTACCAACCGATTTTTTTGTGAAATGGCTTTGGCACCATAACATTGTGAAAATCGTTAGTTTATAAGTATAACCTATCAGTATTATTTCCATAAGTTTATAATCTACCTATCGGTATTATTTCCATTAGTTTATAATCTATCGGTATTATTTCCATAAGTTTATAATCTATCGGTATTATTTCCATAAGTTTATAATCTACCTATCGATATTATTTCCATTAGTTTATAATCTATCGGTATTATATCCATAAGTTTATAATCTACCTATCGGTATTATATCCATAAGTTTATAATCTACCTATCGGTATTATTTCCATTAATTTATAATCTATCGGTATTATTTCCATAAGTTTATAATCTACCTATCGGTATTATTATCAAAGGCGTAGTTACAACCTACTTGCATGCTTTTGTGCAAGTTACTCGCTTGTATATTCCTGGCTTAAGTTGCTCAAGTACTCCACCCAATCAGCTTAAACTGTAGTCAATTTCTATTAATTCTAAGTCCATAAATGGGTTCCCCGTATTTCTGCAACTACTGTAAGTAACCTTTCTTATTGTTGACCGTAATAAACTTAGATAAATGAACTAAATATATGTTTATTGTAAGAGTTTACCTCTATAAAAACTAATGGAATGAGTTCATTGGCCTTGTTGGGTTGATTATACCTACTAATCGGACTACAGAAAAAAAGTTAGGTTAGCTAGTCAGCTGTCTGTCTAGAGACTGAAGAGAGAATTGTCTATTTTTATTGTTTTTTTTTTTTTGTGTTATAATTATGTTTTGCTGTGTGCCTTTTTGTCTGTGCTAAATAAATGTATTTTCTTTCTTTCTTTTTTCTTTTCTTTATTTTATAAGTAGGACGGACGGGAGTGGAAAAAAAAACAGTATAAGCTGGCCTCTTCTTCTATTGATACTCCGTACTACACTAGGCCAGTTCAAGGTCAGTGTTGCCGCTGACGTGCGAGTTAAAGTTAAGACGCAGATATATGCCAGTGACTTGAGTGGTTAGTTTGCATGTTCTGAACTGAGCTCACGCAACGCTTCGTACGTCCAGCCAGTAATAAGACTCGCCCATCAAGGAACGCTGTCCCAAATTAGACGAATTATTAATAAGTATAATTTTATTTATAAGTATAATTTATTTGTTCAAAAATATAGAACAATTTAAACATTATGGAAATACACTATAGGACACTTTGTTTCTATGAACAGATTTGAACATCTCTGTCTGAACTACACACATCAAAAGTGTCTAGGGATCAACATATATTTTTGCAATAACTTTTCTCCTGATTGATATTAATTAAAATTTTCTTTAAGGATTCATCAAATAAAGTGTTTTCGTTTGTCACAGTAACGATAAACCAAGTCACCTTTGCATTAATAAAGAAATTTGCCATTTTCCTAATAAAGGGATTTTTGACATTTGAACCACTAACATTAAAGTTCGAAAAAAAGACTGAAATAACAGTTTTCTTTAAAATTTTATTGGGTAACTTAAACAATTAATAATCCGTGTTTCTACCGCGAACACTAACAACACAAGAACATCGGTTTGGCATACTCAAAATGAGTTCATCCAAATCACGCTGTGGAATGGCCGCCCATGTTCGTTGCAACAACAAAAAAAGGTCTTCTTGCGACTGGTTACCCTCCATATTCGGCAGAGCTCTTCTCTGTAGCATATCCCATGCATGCTCAATCGGGTTCAAGTCTGGCGACTGAGCAGGCCAGGGCAGGACATTGATGTTAGCTGCGGCGAGAGTCTGTCTTACAACTCTTGCGGTGTGCGGTCGTGCATTATCATGCATTAACTGAAATAAGGGACCGATTTGCACTTGTAGAGGAACGATGACGTCTGATACAATCGTCTCAGCATAAATTTGAGCGTTGAGGTTGCCTCTAATCCAAATCAACTCAGTTCTTCCGCCGATCCAAATACCCGCCCATACCATGATGGTTCCACCACTATAAGGATGGACTTCCTGGCAGGATTTTAATCGCTGTTGGCGTCCAGGGGTTCTCCAGTGTCGTATACGTCTTGTATCCGGTCTCATACCAAAACGAGACTCATCAGAAAAGCACACGAAACGCCATTGTTCTTCTGCCCAATTTCTGTGTTCAAGAGCCCATTGATATCGAATCCTACGATTGTGCATTGCTATAGGTGGTACCCGTAGCGGTCTTCGGGAATGAAGGTTCACTTCATGCAAGCGGTTTCTGACTGTTTGGTCGCTAATTAAGTTCCCTGAAGAGTGATGAAGCCTCACGGCTAACATCATGGCGGTTATTGTTGGAGCTCTTCGAGCTAAGATTTGAATGTATCGGTCTTGTCTCCGTGTGGTGCAGCGATACCGTCCTCCATGGCGCTCAGCCACGGTACCAGTGCTTCGGTAACGTGTCCAAAGTCGACTGATAACACTCTGACTTGTATTCAGAGCTAAAGCCACAGTACGTTGCCGGGAACCAGCTTCTATCATTCCCACGGCTCTGAGCATTTCTTCCCTGCTTAAATGACGTCGCTGCTCCATAATAACGTTGGTTTTAATCAGTAGTAGGGAAACAGTAGCACTAATAATGTCTTCAATGCGTTGAGATGCGTTGTATGTTTTTATAGGGAAAATATTGACAGCTGATTTTCATCTTTTACTCGAATTTGATTCACAGTTCCTGATTCAAATTATGAAATGCACCAAAAAGGATCCATATAAATTTATAAAATCATAAATTAATTACAAAGCCACATCTCAATCTCAAGAAATCCGCATAAAAATGCTTGATCCCTAGACACTTTTGATGTGTGTATTTAGCAAATGGTTCTCTTTACAAATGTTTCGCATGATATTTAATCTTATATACACCTTTCATTCTCATATTTAGATTCTCTTGGAAAAATCACGTTTATATGTAAATATCATTTTATAATAAAAAAAAACTAAAACAGTCAGTGATCATGGTTGCAATTTCCATTTGGGTCAAATAATTTACAGGCAAGTACTGTTACTTAATTATACTGTGTCTGTACTAAGGTAGGCCAGCTCAAGGTCAAACGTGCGGTCTACTGTACCACTAGTAAACATTAGACCAACGCAACGAGGCAGTTTGTACTGAAAATAGTGAACAAAAATATTCGGAGAGTAAATTGTAGTTAGTTTTCGTGTTTGTTTAGTTAACAAGGGCTAATAAAACAGATGTTTTATTTAGTTTCGTTGCCAAGGGTTGCTGGTTGACCTTGAACTAAATGTCTGTTTAGTTTTGGTCTAACAATGCCAGCTGTAGCAACGTGTCTACGAATTTATCTTAAGTATATTTTTATGCGCAATTCGGGTGACAGTTAACTTAGTTTATTTACTCGACTGCTTATGAAAACAATATTTAAGTAAAAGAAAAAAAGGCTTTAGACGTAATTAAACTACAAACATGGCCATATATGCCTTTTTAGACTTTGTTATGGTTAACATTGACAAAAGAATACCCGTCTGCTCTATCTTTACGGATATGACACAGGCTTTTGAATACGTTGAACATGATATATTAGTTGGTACACTAAATGCCTATGGAATTAGAGGTAATGTTCTCAAACTAATTCAATCATACCTCAAAGGCCGAATACCAATATACCAATACACTGAAGTGACTAAAGTGAATGTTTTTACTAAACAAGAAGAAACCTTTATGTCACATAAACGTAAAATAAAGTACGGTGTACCACAGGGTAGCGTTTTGGGACCACCGCTATTTATACTATACATTAATGACCTACCCAATGCCACTGATAATCCTATAGCTGTCTTTGCGGATGATATTACTGTTACCGTCAAATGTAAATATAAAGACACCTATGAAGACGACTTAATTAATGAACTTTAGACAGCGAATACCAACACTAAACAACCTAAACGAAAATTTTAACAACCAACCTATTGAAGAAACAGACCCTACAAAATTTCCCGGCCTGTATGTTGATAATAAAATGACTTGGAAACCACATAACGAACAATTATGTAAGTGAGTAAGTCGATCAGTTTATGCCCTACATGAACTTGCATACAAAATAAATTCTACAAGTCTCATACATGCATATCTGGCTTGTGGCGTCTATTCTCAGACAAAGCATAGTTTTTTGGGGAAACTCTACCAACAAAGATCTTGTCTTTAAGGCACAGAAACGGTGCGTCAAGGCTATGTTCGGGTTAAAATCTACCGAAAGTTGTGTACCTTTCTTTAAAAAGTATAGTAACTTACCATTGCCTTCGCTGTATATATTTGAAGTAGCTGTCTTCGTGAAACAAAATCCTGAAGTTTTGTGTTAGCATCTTCTTCTTAGCGTGTCGATGGCAATCTAAATGGACTCGGCCCAGAATTCGGCTACGTGTTTGGCACCATCACTAGCGTCCATCAGTTCCTGTAACGTGCAGCTGACAGGACACGCAGGACATGAAATTAAGTGTCCCATCGTTTGTGGAACAGCACCACATTTACACTCCAATGCGGAGTCGTCTATGAATCTCCACCTGAACAGATTGTCCTTGCTTCGGCCAACCTGGGTCCGGAGTCTGTTTAAAGACTTCCAGGCTACCCAAGGCAATTCATGTCCAGGCGGAAGACTTTCAGCAAGTGGAACGAATGGTTTGGGTAAGGAAGCACTGTCTCGCCACAGCTTCAGTCTCTCTTTTGGTCGTTCGCCAGTGAGTGGGACGACACACTTTAAAAAACTGTTTCGGCTTTTCAGCCTTTGTGGCACAAGGATGTTGTCGTGCAAAGGGTGTCGTTTGTCAGAGATCATTTTGGATCTTTCGCTGGAGCTTGCCACCGCTCTGCGAACCACTGGTGGCGCTATTCCTGCCAGTGGGTACAGCATTTGAACCGGGGTCGGTATTAGGCAACCAGTGATGATCCGGCACGTTTCATTCAGTGCTGTATCCACCAATTTTGCATGGGCAGAACGACTCCACACGGGGCATGCGAATTCACCTGCAGAAAAAGATAGAGCCAGCCCAGTAGTTCGCATAACGTCAGGCGAAGCACCCCACTTCGATGAGACTAATCGCTGAAGAAGACTGTTGCGAGAGTGCACCTTCTGCTTGATGTTCTTGCAGTTTTTGCTGAATGTTAAAGACCTGTCCAGAGTAACGCCAAGATATCTAGGGGAGTTGCTGTGTTCGATGGGGACCCCACCCCAAACGATGTTAAGCCTGCGGCGGGCCTCTCTATTGCGGAGATGGAATAAGCAAGACTGTGTTTTGCTCGGATTGGCCTTAAGTGTGTTAGCATCTGAAGCTTTCAATCGCACTCAAAGAGATGCAAGTCGTCTCTGTGTTCGCCAAACGAATACTGCTTTAATGTATAAGAGTATTTTTCATACGGCACCAGTCGTTTATAATAAATTGTCAAAGGAGCTAAAAAATATAATGTTAATTTGTTTAAGAAAAAAATAAAAGTTATGCTATATCAAAAATGTTATTATAGTGTATTAGATTTTTTAACAGATAAATTCTGACATTATGTATTTAAACATTTTTATTATTTTCTAAATAAATTGTTAAAAATAATTCTAACTTGACTTCTTGGCTTATACAATAATGATTATTATATTAATGAATTTCTGACTGTAGCATTTATTTTGACATGGATTTTGTAAGAATTATTTTTTATTTACCGTTGACATTTTAAAATTTGTTGTTATTTGCTGAATTCACTTTAAATTATTGATATTGACTATGACGGTGAATTTAATTTTAGGTATGAAAAGGAGGAGCTCGTGATTAAATAATAATAGCCGCACGGGTCGATCTTCAAGGTTAAGCAACGCTTGCCGAGGTCGGTCCGTGGATGGGTAACCATCCATAATATAGTAGTTGGTCCCAGCTGTCATTCGCAGATCTTTGGCACTCGTTACGAGTCGTCAGAATCCCGAAAGTCTGACAATCAGTCTTGCTAAGGGGTATCGTGTTACTTAGTAACTGAGTAGTAGAGGTCCGATAGGCAGTCGCTCTATGTAAAACACTGGTATCCAGTTGGACCAGGTTAGACTAGAAGTCGACCCCTATATAGTTTGGAAAAGGCTAGGCAGATTGATTGTGTAGGAAAAAGCCATTTCGTTACTTTTTTAATGCTTTTTTTACCCCTTGATATTAGTTAGTGCAATTTGTTATCAATATTTTTCACAACAGAGCGATTTTTCATAAATATTTAAAAATTAATCAAAACACCAAAATAATTGACAACTAATTGTGATGCTGACAACTTGTAATAAAAGACTGACAACTTGTATATAGGAGATATTTTATTACTTCTGGAAGTTTTGTCGTCGTGGGCTTGGTAAAAAGAAGCCTTTTAGAGAAATAGAACCTATCCTATATAAGTTCTTTCAAACCAAAATAGAAAAGCAGAGGTTGAAAACATGGGAAATGTTATCGACCTCTGTATTTCAATCTGTTTATTGTAACCCACAAATATAAATAAAAAAAACCAAGTAGGTACCTAAGTATTTCAAAATACATTAACCCCACAAAAATCCGGGCATCCCTCAACTCTATTCATAAAAAAAAATTATGTAAAAAATATCAAAGGGTTTCTTACAATTTTCCACAAGCAGTTTCCTATTGAATGAATGCAAACGACCCTGTACACTTTCCTTGATAGTTCGTTGCCCCTGCCCAAGAGGTTGAGGTCATTTTGACCCCTGAACAAATAAGGGTTGAAAAGTTTCGAGATCGAAATCGACCTTCAAGACGGTTAAGATATGTTTTGTAACTGATTGGTTTCTGAGGGAATTTTAAATTGTTTGGCGTTTTGGGAAATACGTCATTTTAAAAGGTTTTTGAGATATTATATAATTACGTTTATTTTCTCAAGAGTAGATAGTTGTGCAGGAGCAGTGGTGGCCCAGTGGTAACGGCCCCGACTTACGCGTTGCGGGTCGTGGGTTCGAACCCAAGCAGGCGCTTTACTTTGTGTAAATAATTTCATCACCACTGCTCTCAAAACGGTGAAGAAAAACATCGTGAGAAAACCGGCATGTCCTAGAACCAAAAATTCGAAGACTTGTGACATCCACCAATTCCCACTGGGCCCGCGTGGTGGATTACGGCCCACTCCCTCTCACAGAGAGGAGGCCTGTGTCCCAGCAGTGGGAACATTGATAGGCTGATGATGATGATGATGATGAGATAGTTAAGGTATGACAGAATCATGATGATTACACATTCTACATTCTAATTATGATAAAAAAATTGATAGGGCTTTATATCTTGCATAATTTTGTAAAGTTTTTTTTAAACGTAAGAATTTAACTTTTGAACGTGTTTATAAATAAATGGTTAAACAAATGATCCAAGAAACAAATACATTTATTTTCGTTGGAACCATTTTTGAATCTCAGTTTAATATTTTTGGCGTTGGATCCCACAAAACTTTATTATGTATTTTCCCGTTGAATCCCACATTTGAAAAATGTAAGAGAATAACGTTTTTTTGTCATTAAATCTCAAAAACTATTCCCGTTGAATACCAATCAATCTTCCTAGCCTTTTTCCAACTATCTTGGGGTCGGCTTCCAGTCTAACCGGATGCAGCTGAATACCAGTACTTTACATGGAGCGACTGCCTATCTGACCTCCACAACCCAGTAACTGGGTAATACGATACCCCCTTGGTTAGACTGGTGTCAGACTTTCAGGCTTCTGACGACTCGTAACGACTGTCAAAGATCCACGAATACCGTTGAATACCATATGCTTAAAAAAAAAAAAAAGTGTGGCGCTCGGGGACTGCCGCGGTAAAGCTATTGCATAGCATTTTTTATCAACTTATGCAATTGTAAAATATTAACCCGAATACAAGAAATAGCAATGGTGACATTGACAGGAACTGTTATTCACATTTATAGTTTTTAAAACTTGACACAACGTAATGGGAACATCAAACTAATAAAAAGGTTTTAATTTAACTATTAATAGTCAAGGATCATTCGTCTAAGTAAATTTGAACTTTGTTGTTAAACATAATTTTCAATACAACACTCTCGTATCATTCGTCTAAGTAAATTTGAACTTTGTTGTCAAGCAGTTAAACATAATTTTCAATACAAAACACTCTCCTTAGGTTTAGGTATTTTCGCTACGGAATTTCTGGATTAGGTCTCCACGCTCAAGGCCCGCGATAGAAGCTATGCAATAGCTTAACACTTTCACAGCCGCTTACGTGCAGAGTACGTAGTAATGCTTTCAACAACCAAATTATATATTGAGTTTGAAACTCGCTATTCCGATATTTCATTCATCACACAATCTACAAGAGATAAAAAGATTATTTTGATCAATCTCCTAGCTAAATAAATAAATCTAATAACCTCCAGTATCATGCTGCCCCTATTTTCATGCCCGGCTTGCTGTCTAGGACAATTATAAGCCTTAGTGGACGTTAATTAATTAATGATAATAAATACGTCTATTTCTATTCATCTAAATGTCAAGGTGGATTTCACCATAACTTTCGACACAACATCACGCCTTTATTCCCCGAAAGATTAGGCAGGGTCGTACCTATAGTACACCCTTATTTCGCCAGTTATGGATAAGTTCCATGTAATAGGGGGCGAGACTATTACACTCAACTGGGCACAAATCCAGACTCCACGCTGCTACTGAGATACTCCAGATGGAAAAACTCAATAACAGTTTGCCCGACCCGGGAATCGAACCCAGGGCCTCATACTCAGCAGCACTGTTTGCGACCACTAGACCAACGAGGCAGTCACTTAAGGCGACGATAACCGATTTTTAATGATTTTATACTGAAGATCACATCTAAACGAGTACTGTTAATAATTTGGAAAAAATATATGTTGAATTAGAGCATTTTCCTAATAATAATAATATAATATATGAATATTTTAGATTATAATTATATTACATAGTGAAATTAATTTTTAAAGTTATGTCTAACGTGGATAAAAAACTGAGAATCACGCTAAATCTATCAAGCGTATTTTTCTGAAACCTTTACCATTATAAAGATTATTTATTTATTGATCTTTTAGTTTACGTGTTTTTCTAAAATACCTTTTGTTTTATGTATAATAAATTATACATAAAACGCTGAGAGCGCTGATGTCTGAAATACAGATATTCTATATCTACACACATCAAAAGTGTCTAGGGATCAACATATATTTTTGCAATAACTTTTCTCCTGATTGATATTAATTAAAATTTTCTTTAAGGATTCATCAAATAATGTGTTTTCGTTTGTCACAGTAACGATAAACCAAGTCACCTTTGCATTAATAAAGAAATTTGCCATTTTCCTAATAAAGGGATTTTTGACATTTGAACCACTAACATTAAAGTTCGAAAAAAAGACTGAAATAACAGTTTTCTTTAAAATTTTATTGGGTAACTTAAACAATTAATAATCCGTGTTTCTACCGCGAACACTAACAACACAAGAACATCGGTTTGGCATACTCAAAATGAGTTCATCCAAATCACGCTGTGGAATGGCCGCCCATGTTCGTTGCAACAACAAAAAAAGGTCTTCTTGCGACTGGATACCCTCCATATTCGGCAGAGCTCTTCTCTGTAGCATATCCCATGCATGCTCAATCGGGTTCAAGTCTGGCGACTGAGCAGGCCAGGGCAGGACATTGATGTTAGCTGCGGCGAGAGTCTGTCTTACAACTCTTGCGGTGTGCGGTCGTGCATTATCATGCATTAACTGAAATAAGGGACCGATTTGCACTTGTAGAGGAACGATGACGTCTGATACAATCATCTCAGCATAAATTTGAGCGTTGAGGTTGCCTCTGATCCAAATCAACTCAGTTCTTCCGCCGATCCAAATACCCGCCCATACCATGATGGTTCCACCACTATAAGGATGGACTTCCTGGCAGGATTTTAATCGCTGTTGGCGTCCAGGGGTTCTCCAGTGTCGTATACGTCTTGTATCCGGTCTCATACCAAAACGAGACTCATCAGAAAAGCACACGAAACGCCATTGTTCTTCTGCCCAATTTCTGTGTTCAAGAGCCCATTGATATCGAATCCTACGATTGTGCATTGCTATAGGTGGTACCCGTAGCGGTCTTCGGGAATGAAGGTTCACTTCATGCAAGCGGTTTCTGACTGTTTGGTCGCTAATTAAGTTCCCTGAAGAGTGATGAAGCCTCACGGCTAACATCATGGCGGTTATTGTTGGAGCTCTTCGAGCTAAGATTTGAATGTATCGGTCTTGTCTCCGTGTGGTGCAGCGATACCGTCCTCCATGGCGCTCAGCCACGGTACCAGTGCTTCGGTAACGTGTCCAAAGTCGACTGATAACACTCTGACTTGTATTCAGAGCTAAAGCCACAGTACGTTGCCGGGAACCAGCTTCTATCATTCCCACGGCTCTGAGCATTTCTTCCCTGCTTAAATGACGTCGCTGCTCCATAATAACGTTGGTTTTAATCAGTAGTAGGGAAACAGTAGCACTAATAATGTCTTCAATGCGTTGTATGTTTTTATAGGGAAAATATTGACAGCTGATTTTCATCTTTTACTCGAATTTGATTCACAGTTCCTGATTCAAATTATGAAATGCACCAAAAAGGATCCATATAAATTTATAAAATCATAAATTTATTACAAAGCCACATCTCAATCTCAAGAAATCCGCATAAAAATGCTTGATCCCTAGACACTTTTGATGTGTGTAGTTTGTACAACATTCGCGGGTTACCTTTGCGGATTCACCTTAAAATAATGTGCTGTCAATTGCGGTAATATTTTTTTGTGATTTGATTGGCAGTTGCAACGGCTTCGTACATGCTCGTACTCATTCCTAGTTTGAACTCCCCGGGCCGTATATATCTACCTACATGTATAGCTAGAAGGTGCAAGAGTACTGATGGTAAGAAAAGTGCTAGTATGATTGTAAATGCCATCTACGGGAGTTGCTGTCACGTAGATTTCACAGCAGGTTTACAGATTAGATTTTTGATCACGTTTTCAGAAGCTGGCTGTCAGTCTTACTGGAGCATACCTGCTTCACTTACCTTACCTTATAGTTTGGTAACATAAACTTCCCCTGAATGAGTAAAATACGCTGTACCAGAACTACAAAGCCACCATCCCACTAGATATGTAACAATCAGAACTCTTATTTTTTTTTTAAGTGCCCAAAAGGATGGCTTGTTATTCTTTGACCGAAGAATAGGCCAGCCCTCTGGTCACGTGAAGAGTCGACCAACCGCTTGATGATGTCTTGAAAAACCAAGTGGGCACTCGGACCCCATGGCCTTAGTGTTTCAACCCCAAACGGCTCAAACATATAATTCCCAATAACATTGGAATATTTGCGCCGTTTGAGGTTTTCCGCACCTGCAGCAGCAGCCCCAGCACAGCTCGCCGTACTAGAAAGATGGGATGTCGCAAAGGTGTCCACACATGTTGCATCCCACACCAAAGGCCTACCTTCCAAGGCATTATGGTCATTCCGTCTGGTCGTTGCCCATCGTTGCGTGCCCGGCGGTGACAATAGACGGATGATGTCATTAATCATCACAATCAGAACTGTTTTTATTTCACAATTCCACGCACCAAAAGTTGTTGCTAAGGAGCCAAAACTATCGTTCCCTCTTTGCAGAAGCCCTATTAGTGACAAATGACGTGTGAGTAATTTACGAGTACCACTCGGAAACCTTATTTTCCCTTTCGGCACCTGTCCCACTGCCAACGAGGAAGGGATTAGCTATCGACTATTTCTCGCTCGAGAAATATAGTAATACAATAGATGTCCCGACTCCCGATGTAAAAGAAGTCAAAATAATTTATGTGTAACATCTTTCCTCTCGCATTCCTACAATCTGTGGGAGTAATTTCGTGGAAAGGGACGGAAGTCTGTAACAGGAAGCCAAGGAAGCGCGCGCTATTTGATTTGACCAATGAGCGCGCGCGGTGCTGGAGTTGGCCATCAGATGGTACCAATCCATTTTTTCGAGAGGTTGTCAGTCAAGATGTCAGATGTTACACATAATATGCGATAATGCGACTACTGTATGTTTCGCTCGTTTTTTTAAATAGTTGATCGCTGACTGTTTTCTCTGCCGGCGAGATTACAATTTTTCCACAATTTTGTCGCAGCGGCAAGAGCTATCAAAGAAAAAACACGACCAAACGACGCCCAGCGACAAAACTATCCGCACCACACTGTCACTACTCGTTACTCTTACAATTCTAATGCGTTTTAATTCTAATTTCAAATATTTATTTGTGACTATGCGTTTGGTGCTTGTCGTGGCAACACGTCGTGTCAATCATCATCCTGAGGACGCCTTGTTGAGAGGTGAAACACGTGTCGATTCCTTCAGGGTTCTTTATGACTCTTTGAGAACAGTTAAGCGGATTAGGTTACTAAATATACGTCGTCTATTGTATTTTATTTATTAGTGGCTTTTGTAGACAGGATATTATTTCAGACTAGCTTCTGCCCGCGACTTCGTTCGCGTGGAAGTCGTAAGACACCACAATATACTTTAATAACAGCCACATTTTTATAAAACTTCCCTGTATACTACGTTTGTTGTTTTGTTTTCAGCAGCTAAAATATAATTATAGAGAGTCAGGACTGGTGACGCGGGAGCAAGCGACGTACAGTTGTCCGTGTGAGAAGCAGCTTGTCCTGAGGTCGACACCCGCAGCCTTAAGTGTCTGCCCCTGTGACTTGTTGATAGTCATCGCAAAGCATACGCTCACAGGGAACTGCACGCGCTTAAACTGGAAGGATAAATACTGTGTCGCCAATGCCACAACCTGTTAGAATTTCCGCCCCGATGATGTTTCTCTGCAAAGACACGACTTTGAGCCGGGTTTCGTTACACAGCTTCGGCGGAGTTAAGTTCCGAAGGAGCATAATCGGGACACCGACCTTCTGCTGGATTATGTGCGCAGGAAGTCCACTTGCCGTTAACGAATTCAAAAATTCTACGGGGTAATGTGTGGCGTCATTTTGCTCCACAACAGTGTTAATGGAGGTGTATATCACTTCACTGCCTTCGATTTGCGAGAGAATACAGTGGTTGATCGCTGCAGCTTGATCATTTTTGGGCGTTAAAATGGCCCATTCACACACCCAAGAATTCTCTTGGTACGGTATTTGACTGATGTCCCCGTACACCAGACGAATCAGATCTTCTAAATTGGGAACTACTCTACCAAGAGTCTCTGGTAAGTCCACCTGGCCGCTCTCCTCTGCCAGAGTGCCTTCACCAAGTTTTAGAAGAACATCGGAGAATTCTTGAGCATGTGAATTCCCGCCAAGCCGAGCTCGCATGTTGATGGTCAAACGCAGTCGATGACCTTGCGACCATAGAGTCGACCTTTTCAGCTAAGCAATCACCTCGTCAGCCCTAGTTCCTCGCGTCACCACAGGTAGTGTTTGCCGGAAATCGCCACTAAAAAGAATTGTGACACCACCCATAATGTTTTGGTTCCTGCAGATGTCCTGCAGGGTTCTGTTTACAGCTTCCACTGCTTTCCTATTTGCCATAGTACATTCATCCCATACGATGAAAGCGCAATCTCTAAGCACGCGCCCCTTGTCACTGTTGCGTGACACCCCACAAACAGGCGTTTCGTTGCTCGCTACTGCGATTGCAATTTTGCCTTGCCTCCTGACCTCTGCAAGGATACCAGTGGTAATAAATGTTTTTCCTGTTCCGCCAGGAGCATCCAAGAAAAACATTTTACCCTGACTGAGCCCAGCGCTTTGGAGAACGGTGTTGAAAATGTGCCTTTGCTCTGAGGTGAACAAAGAGACGTGGTCATTCACGATGGTATTCATTGCGCCCGGATCGTAATTAGTTTCGGCGGCGTATTCTACGGTCTTGATGTGCCAATGATTGCGGTGCCGGTAACCCATACTCTATCAGTGGATTGACACCTATAGAAATTACCACGTCTTGAAGTAAATCAAGACAACTGTTTAGAACGCGTTCGTCATTTTGACGAACTTCGCGTTCGTTTCGCGTTCGTGTTTTTGTTCAATGTCAGCTTCAGTACGCGCCGCAAAGTTCGTAAAAAGTCCTCGGATAGATGATGCCCATATTTCTACCACAACAGATTTTTTTTATGGAAAAACTGTCAGTAATTCAAAATTATTCCTCAGAAGTTAAACTTATCTGGCATTGGAAAAGTCTGCCCTTAGTCAATTTTTATAACATCTGGTGAATAATTCTAGGTACACACGCAGTGAATTTAATTTACATACATACATAAACTCACGCCTTCTTCCCATAAGGGTAGGCAAAAACTACAGAACGCCTCCTGCTACGACTGTCGACTTTAACTTAATTATTTAATATAATTATAATTCTATACTTAATTTGACCTCACATAAACGAAAAGACGGCGGCATATGATTAGTTCCAATTTGAGCCGTGCGCAGAATTATCTTGCGAGTACTCTATGTACTATATGAACACCAGGTAACTTATTTAAAATATTTGACGAAGTCCTATCTTGTTGCCGTTATGACGTTAATCATAAGGTTTAAATTGCAATAACTAAAAGGAATTCGTGAAATAGTTTAACTATTAAAAAAACCAAACTGTCAAAGGCGAGCGGCGTCGTTTTTAGGTTTTCTTTAAATATTTTTCGGCTTCATTTCATCCTTGTCAATATAAATATAAGTTAAAATAATAAAAAAAGATTAAAAACATGCTTATGCAAGACAAAAAATTAAAAAAATGAATTTAAAAAAAGTACCAATAATCGGGGTTTGAACTCATAACCACAGGTTTACAAAGCAATCGCCCTGCCGCTTAGCTATTTGCTTTGTTCGAAATCAGTTAAAATAGCCGTTCTTATATTTCATGATTGGCTGCTAAGCTCCATAAAGGTATAGCGTGAAGATAATCATTTAAAATTTTAAATTGGTAACTACCTGCAATATCCTAACCTTTTGGCGCACCCATTTACAATTTTGCGGAGAAGAATACGAACATAATGTATATATATTGCTCATCCCCCATAGCAAAGAGCGTGATAGTATGTACCCTACCATTTGACCAGACTTATAGGGAATATATATGCAAAATTTTAACAGAATCTGTCCAGTAGAATTTGCGTGATGCTGGAACATACATACAGACAAACAGACAAAAATTCTAAAAACTATATTTTCGGCATTAGAATCGATCCCAGACCTCGTAGCAATTACTTTTTTTCAAAAATATTCAATGGACAGTTTTGACCTCACTACGATTTTATTATATGTATAGATTTGTTACAGTGGTAATGGCAGCCATGTTATTTGGATTAAAAAGGTTTTTATTTTAATTTGAATTGTCTTTTATCTTATATAATTTGTGAATGTGAGAACGGCTTAAAAGATTGTAGATTTGTAGACCATTTTCTATTTTGTTAAGTACATGTTGTACTTGGTGACAGGCATACACTGTTCTTTCATACCTATATTAAAACAGTAATTTGAAAACATTGTAAAAGCCATTTATTTTTAAAGAGTAACCGTGGAGTTTCTTACCGACTCTTCTCCATAGGAAACGATCCTTTGGAACCGTGCACCTAGCTTCTGACGTTTCATAAGTGCCCATGTTAGGTTAGTTATGTGAAATAACATATTTTGATTAAGACTCGCTAACAGTTTTTTCCAGTTTCTAGCTGTAATCGTTTTTCGCTAATCTTTGGCAGTGAGATAGACGCCTTATGTATGTACCTATAAATCGATCAATCCGTCTCGTCTAGCCGTTCCAACCTTTGAAAGTAAAACGTAAGTTTCGAGTAATTTCCAGAAGTTTCCAGAAACTCCTCCTTTGTTACCATGTGAAGAAAGTTAAGAAGTATAGGTATTACATCATTATTTTGAAAAATCCTAGAACGGTTTTGTAGTTTCAGTTACATAATATAGATTTAGGCATATTGGAAATCTTATATCCTCAAAGTATGAAGTTTATAGGTTTATAGGCTCAAAGTATGAAGTTTAAAAAGTCCGAAAATCGTTAATTTGTAGTTGTACCAATTATTTTTTTTGCGATTAAAAACTTACATTTGCAGTTGGAGAATTGGCCGTGACGTATATCGCTGTAGAACACGTTTTTCAACTACAATGTTAAGTTTGTTTTTGGGATGAATTTATCCCAACTACGGAACCCTTCATTGTGCGTGGTTTGACATGCAGTCGGGCGGTTTTATTTTTGTTGATAAGTACAAAAAATTCTGCCAATCCTTTTCCCGACTATGTTGGGGTCGGCTTCCAGTCTAATCGGACGCAGCTGAATACCAGTATTTTACATGGAGCGACTGCTTTGCCTACCTGACCTCCATAACCGAGTTCCTGGATAACAAGATACCCCTTGGTAAGACAGCGGTTGTCAGACTTCTGGGCTTCTGACTACCCGTAACGACTGTCAAAGTACGAATGACAGCCGGGACCAACGGCTTTCCGTGGCATAGAGGAGTCTCGATATGTATTGCCTAAATACTAGAATATTACTCTAACAGCTAAAAATAGGTAGCATTTCCTCTTTACAGCTCATTTTTTTAATATCAAACTGACCAACCAAGTTCTATACTATATAAAAGATGCGACAGACCCAAGGAAAACTGATAAATTATTGGGACCATAGTCTTGCACTAAGGAAAAAACGTGCCAAAAATGATAATGGCATGTAAATAACATTGGAGGGAACGCCAGATAAATGCTAAGAAAAAGGTTTCCATAATTTTCATACACGTAACTCAGAGGAAAGGAGGTCATTGATCCCTTGGGATGAAATGTGTGAAACAGTACATTCGATGAATACCATATTTGCGTATTAAAATTCAGGGAACGTAGAATTTCCTGTCTACCGGAACAGAACTGATCCGGAATATTATATATTATGTTCCTAGGTCATAAATAATGAAGAACCTACATGAATTGCAAAATAAAACCGGCCAAGAGAATATCGGATCACGCAAAATGAAGGGTGCCCAGTTGGGATGAATTAATCAACAACTTAACATTGTAGTTGAAAAACATGTTCTCCGATACATTCCAACTGCAAATGTAACTTTGTACGCACAATATTGGGAGATTTACCATGTTATTTTAATACCATAGACGTCTTATAGGTTTTCCTGTAATCTATTGATTTCTTTAATATGTATAACTATAAATTAAAGCTTAGAACTATTTTCTGTATTTTTTTTTTAATATTTTAATAGTTTTTTTTTTTTTAAAGTACCCAAAAGAAACCGGTACAGCTGCTCAGCTGCGGCTAGGCGGTACAGTTTGCAAAACAGTTTTTTTTTTTCAATTTGACCCCGAAAAGTGACCCCTATATTCAAAATTCATTTATTTGCGTTATACGTTCGTGTTGAAGTCACAGAAATTGATATGTGTACTAAACATCATCATCATCATCGGTCCATTAGATTCGGAGAAAATTGGCTGTGACAGACGGACAGACAGACAGACCGACACACGAGTGATCCTCTATGGGTTCCGTTTTTTCCTATTAAGGTACAGATCCCTAAAAATGCCTTTTGCGTGGATATCACCTCACGTATTACATTGATGAATTTAACATCGCAAAAACGATAGGGTTCAAGAATTACGAACCTATTAAAACCCATTCAGATTGCTACAAAGATCTTTTGGCGTTTTTAGGTGCTTGTGTAATGGTTTCGCGAAATTGTATTTTTTTTTTTACTTTTTACAAAAAAAAAAATACAACCGACTTCCAACGAAAAAACAACAAAGTGAAAAATAACTTTAATTTTGGAAGTCTTTTTAGAATTTTCATTTTTTGCGTTTTTTAGTTGTGGTACCTACCCCACACACATTCGAATACCACTACCTGCTATGTAAATAACAGTGACAGGAACTTATCATTTTATCATCCACATAGGCTAAGACGCTAAGTGGGAAAAATACGTATTATTGAAGCTCACTCAAAAACTACCCAAGCAAAGTTAATAAAAAAATTATGAGACCACCTCTGAAGTACCAAACAAAAAAAGAATTATCAAAATCAATTCATAATTGGCGGAGTCAGAATCGCGTAAAAAAGACACAAAAAACAAACAACATACAGTCGAATTTATAACCTTTTTGAAGTCGGTTATAAAAGATTGGCTGCGTCAGTTCCGATTTTGACTACGCGCCAAAAGATGGTTGTACAGCTGTACAAGCAAATTGATTGAAATTGGATCATACGAAGACTATTGAAACAGCAAACAAAACTATAATTATAAGCTTTATTATACTATCTACTATTTTATGCAATATCACACCATGTACAGACGCCAGCACATCAACCTACTCCAATCTGTCAAATTTTCCCAACCAACATTGAACCTTATTCTTTAGCGATAAAGTTAAAAATCTATTAAGGAAATTTGACAGATTATAGTAACTTGATGTGCTGGCGTCTGTACATACAACGTGTTAATTTTGATGTCCCATAAATCTAAGGTTGTAGGCTATACATAAATAAAAAAAGACGTGTGGCACTCGGGGACTGCCCCGGCGAAGCTATTGCATAGCATTTTTTATCAACTTACGCAATTGTAAAATATTAACCCGAATACAAGAAATAGCAATGATGACATTGACAGGAACTGTTATTCACATTTATAGTTTTTAAAACTTGACACAACGTAATGGGAACATCAAACTAATAAAAAGGTTTTAATTTAACTATTAATAGTCAAGGATCATTCGTCTAAGTAAATTTGAACTTTGTTGTCAAACAGTTAAACATAATTTTCAATACAACACTCTCGTATCATTCGTTTAAGTAAATTTGAACTTTGTTGTCAAGCAGTTAAACTTAATTTTCAATACAACAATCTCGTATCATTCGTTTAAGTAAATTTGAACTTTGTTGTCAAGCAGTTAAACATAATTTTCAATACAAAACACTCTTTTCTTAGGTAGTATTTTCGTTACGAAATTTCTGGATTAGGTCTCCACGCTAAAGGCCCGCGATAGAAGCTATGCAATAGCTTAAAATCATACAAAAAGTGCTACACTTGTTCAGTGTTCCAAAAATACATAATTTCGAAGAGAACTAGCAATAGATAGGCTTTCGATGTGTGTATCTAAGTTTCATTGATAAGCACGAGTAATAATTTTCATTCAAAGCTAAGAAAATGCGACGTGTAATTTTTTTTTAAGGATAGTTTAAGTCTGAATGAATTATTAATAGGATGTTTTACATAAATAATCGTGACTTGTCGAAATATTTTGTATGGAATAAAAACAAAAAACAAAACAATTCATTGAAACATAATTCATAATGGCAAGTTGATTCTTTGACATGGTCTCATTAATACCCTAGACTAAGGGCTGCGACACACCTGCCGAACGTTCCGCGGCGGAAGGTTCGGTTGAATACGCTCCTAATGTTTTTCAAGTTACCTATGACACATCAGCCGAACGTTACGTCGATAGAAATGCAAGCAAACATGACGCGACGGAACGTTGCGCCGCGGAACGTTCGGCAGGTGTGGCGCGACCCTTAGAGTTATGGGATATAAAGGAACACTAGTAATATAATTTGATTGTTAATATTTTTATTAACTTTTCTTATTTGTTAATTTTTTGTATCATTTCTTATTGTCAACATGAGTCTGTTTTTATTGCAGTTTTATTGTGCAATAACTTGGATTTATGTCGGTAATATTGTTGTTTTTCCCAAATAAATAAATCGTGATGAGATTTGAGTGTATAACTTTATAAACTTTAAAAAAAACTGCAATTTAGAGAAACAGGGGAATAAATAAAGTAGCCAAACTTATAAATCTCAATTTTATAAGGTCATTGTCTTCCAAAATGTCTAGAAGTAAACACAGTAAAAGATTTTTTAAGCGTTTCTTTTTAATTATGATTCAGGGTCTCGTTATTTTGCTGTCTCAAAAGAGATTTGGTTAAAAATATCTGCTTAAAGAAACAAAAAACCACGGCACGGTTGGCGCAGTGGTAAGCGATTGAATGCTGCGCTCCATGTCGCGGGTTCGATTCCCGCACGGAACAAATATTTGTATGACCTATAAGTAGTTGTTCCGGGTCTGGATGTTTGTGTATGTGAGTCAGTACTGATGCCTTATTTATAAGATGACAATAGATTCATTGAAGTTTTTCAAGCCTGATATTTTTATGGCAGTGTATAGAGTGCCACCAGTGGCACTCTATCCCTATCGGATAAAGTGCCACTACAGGCATCCTAGTAACACCGCCTCGGCCCGGCTAAAGTGCCGCAAGCATTGGATTGTCATTCTCACTGTCACTAAGTCACGTCACTTGGTATTTTGTTTGATTGTCGAGGTTAGATCGCTATAAAACACCACATTCCCAAAACATTACATTCTCTTGTGCCTAAACGGACCCTGGCACTTCGCCGGCCGCTACCGCGGCACCGCTCGCTACGCTCGCTCGGCTCGTGCGTTGTGTGGTCACAGTTCTAACCTAACCTAACCTAAATATCAAGTGACAGTGACAATGCAACGCTCACGGCACCCTAGCCGGGCCGAGGCAGTGACACTAGAGTGCCACAAGAAACTTGCGGCACTCTATACACTTCGTATTTTTATTGGGATAAAAAAAAACACTTCGAAATTCGAAACTTTAACGTTGGTAACCTATGTCATTCTTTATTCCTGGCTGTCATTCTTGGATTTTTGACAATCGTTACGGGTCATCAGAAGCCCGAAACTCTGACAACTAGTCTTACCAAGGAGTGTCGTGTTAACCAGTACCTAACTGAGTTGTGGAGGTCAAATAGGCAGTCGCTTCATGAAAAATACTGGTTTTCAGATGCATCTGATGACTGGAGAAAGGCTAGGCAGTTTGTACGTTGGTAACCTATGTTCTTTCTGCCATACCGACTAACAAAAATATATATCAGGTTTTCTAGTGAAGATGAGCAATGCAAAGGGTTATAACTTCTCCCGCTGGCGTGTCAGACTCTTACTGACTAAAACCCATCCGTGATCCCTTCAGTTGCCTGTATGTTGCCAGGGGCCATGGTATTTCTGTCGGACTTTCCCGCAACCCCCGAGGCATTCGCCCTAATGGACCCCGTCAGTTGTGCTGACATCTCTTTGAGGCGCGCGTGGAACACAACGCGCCGTCGACCCGGGCCTGGTCCTTATCGGACGGCGAGCTGGTCATTGTATACTGTTTGAAGTACGGTCTTGTTTCATGAATCAGTAGTAACAAAGAGGCATACTCGTATATAATTTTATCGTGGACTGTTCGATTCGACTTGATTACTAGCGAATTTAAAAGTTAATTTGTTCCAATACCAGAATACCCGCGAAAGGACCATGCGTCATTTTGGTACCAACGCTCAACAGTGATGAAACTCATGCCATGTGAAAGCTTTTGGGGTATTATTTAATTCATTCTATGGCAGCTAAGTCGAAATCGAGCGCGAACATGGTGTTTTTTAACATTAAAAAAGGTTAGGTTATGTTTGGTCAGGATAGGTTAGGTTAGGTTGATCTCATGATTCTCGGTCTAAGTGTGGGAAGGGAACAATGGGGTGGTTTTTAGTCAGTAGGATTCTGACAGATCCTTTCGTCCGCCCCAGGGCGGGGGGACTTCAATAAGGATTTTCCAACCCCGAAAAAAAAAAACTTAGGTTAGGTTAGGGTATGTAGGTAGATAGGGTAGGTAGGTATGTAGATAGATAGGGTAGGTAGGTATGTAGGTAGGTAAGGTAGCAAGGTACCCTTTTTGGTTAGGTTAGGTTAGGTTCACCGTGCCGTGCGGAGGAAGCGGAGTCCCGGGGCAGGGTAATGTCGGCGGTGTCGTTGGACATCTCCAATGCATTCAATACCCATGCGTCATTTTGGACGCGACTTTCAACAGTGATGATACTTATGCCAAGTGAATACTTTTGGGGTATTATTTCATTCATACTATGACAGCTAAGTCGAAATCGAGCGCGAACATGGTGATTTTGAGCATTCAAAAAAAGTTAGGTTAGGTTAGGGATGAAACCATGCAATGTGAAAGCTTTTGGGGTATCATTTAATTTAGGTATACTATGGCAGCTAAGTGTTTTTGAACATTCAAAAAAGGTTAGGTTAGGTTAGGTGGGATGAGAGGGCGGAGCGCATGCATGAGAGGGCGGAGGACATCCACGGGTGGGCGGAGGACAACCATGAGGATTTTCAAGGTCGTTTTAAACTCTAATAGCGCGATGCAGGATTTGTGTGACGTCATATCTTTGATGAGTAGTTAGCATGTGGCGGTGTAACCGCTACAATTTATTTAATTATACTGTTACGCAAGTAGCAATCTACCTTATCGCCTTTCCCTGCCCCTTCCCCTCCGGCTTCTAACATTACCATTAAAAACAAAGATACTTTTGTTACCTTAAATGTTATTAGGTATTTTCTAATGTTAAGCAAAAATAATTTATTACTTAATTAAGCGTTCAGAGATGTTATTATTATTTTCATATATACAATGCTTACTGTTTTATTTGTCCTTCATTTTGTACTTTTTTTTAATGTTCAAAAACACCATGTTCGCACTCGATTTCGACTAAGCTGCCATAGTATAAATTAATTGATACCCCAAAAGCTTTCACATGACATGAGTTTCATCCCTTGATATGCTTTTTTGTTGCGACCTTGAAAATCCTCATGGTTGTCCTCCGCCCACCCGTGGATGTCCTCCGCCCTCTCATGCATGCGCTCCGCCCACTCATTCCACCTAACCTAACCTAACCTTTTTTGAATGTTCAAAAACACTTAGCTGCCATAGTATACCTAAATTAAATGATACCCCAAAAGCTTTCACATTGCATGGTTTCATCCCTAACCTAACCTAACTTTTTTTGAATGTTCAAAATCACCATGTTCGCGCTCGATTTCGACTTAGCTGCCATAGTATAAATTAAATGATACCCCAAAAGCTTTCATATGGCATGAGTTTCATCCCTATCCTAACCTAACCTAACTTTTTTTGAATGTTCAAAAACACCATGTTCGCGCTCGATTTCGACTTAGCTGCCATAGAATGAATTAAACAATACCCCAAAAGCTTTCACATGGCATGAGTTTTATCCCTAACCTAACCTAACCTAACTTTTTTTGTATGTTCAAAAACACCATGTTCGCGCTCGGTTTCAACTTAGCTGCCATAGTATAAATTAAATGATACCCCAAAAGCTTTCACATGTCATGATTTTCATCCCTAAACTAACCAATTTTTTTTAAATGTTCAAAATCACCATGTTCGCGCTCGATTTGGACTTAGCTGCCATAGTATAAATTAAATGATACCCCAAAAGCTTACACATGGCATGAGTTTTATCTCTAACCTAACCTAACCTAACTTTTTTTGAATGTTCAAAATCACCATGTTCGCGCTCGATTTCGACTTAGCTGCCATAGTATAAATTAAATGATACCCCAAAAGCTTTCATATGGCATGAGTTTCATCCCTATCCTAACCTAACCTAACTTTTTTTGAATGTTCAAAAACACCATGTTCGCGCTTGATTTCGACTTAGCTGCCATAGAATGAATTAAACAATACCCCAAAAGCTTTCATATGGGATGAGTCTCATCACTGTTGAGCGTTGGTACCAGACTCCATACAAAGTTGCCCATGGTCCTTTCGCGTTGTTGCATAAGTTTTTAATTTGTTGAGAATTTTAATTCATATTCCTTATGGCACCTCTTTAGGCCATGAGCTATCCGGCTATAAAAAAATATTTGGCCTTGGTCTTAAGACGACGATAAACGGATTTTAATGATTTTATACTGAAGATCAACGTGTCGTGAGATACTTCGGCCACATTGCTCGCAGAGGTGCCAATAACATGGAACGGCTAATGGTGACTGGGAAGATAGAGGGCAAAAGACCTAGAGGCCGAAGCCCAAAAAGGTGATCGGATAAAATATCCGAGAATTTGACAGTACCCATCAGCGCCGCACTCCACCAGGCCACTGATCGTAACAGATGGAAAAAGACCGTTGACAATTTGATGCGGAGTCACGATTCTCAGCAGTGAGAGAGCGATTGAAAAGAAATACTGAAGATCACGTCTAAACGAGTAGTGATAAAGATTTGGAAAAATATATCATTTTCTTAATATTTTGATATGCGAATATTACAAAATATGTTTATATTACATTGTGTTATTAATTTGTAAAATTATGATACGGATAAAAAAATGAGAATCACGCAAAAACCTTAAATGTATTTTTCTGAAATCTTCACCATTTTAAAGATAATATAATTATTTATCTTTTAGTATCCGTATTTTATTAAAATACTTTTTGTTTTATGTATAATAAATTAATAATGCGTCTAATTTGGGACAGCGCTCCTTGATGGGCGACTCCTATTACTGGCTGGACTTACGACGCGTTGCGTGAGCTCAGCACAAAACACGCAAGCTAAACTCAAAGGCAGTGGCATATATCGGCGTCTTAAGGGGGTGGCGTGAAAATTAATAGCTGTTACAATGTATGGTAGATATTGGTACAACATATACGTTTGGAATTCACAACATATTGCTTGCTAAGCAGCACGTACCATATACTTCCAATTTACACGATTTTTCATGTAATTTTGAAAAGCAATAACTAACTGAAGAATCTCTTACATAAAAAGGTTAAATGGCTCTACTTTCAACAATTTCTACAGAAGAGGGAGATGAGTATTCACTTCGGGGAATCATATTTCAGTTCTAGGTACCTTCAGGCAAATTTCCATCGAATTTGATAACGACATCTAAGGTAAAATGAGCCTTATTTCTTTATCAAACTACATATTTATGAAAACTACGCTAGAGGGATTACCTGCTCGTATCGTGTAGTTACCGACATCTGAAAATTCGGTTCATTTAATAAAGTATGTGAAGGTTCTAGATTTTTTTCAGATGGTACAAGTACACGGCGGGCCTGTAATGTCGGGTCAATTCAGTGAGTGTAACGTAGTCAAAAGATATAAGAGTTACACAAAAAGAGAGGCACTTCTAGGTGAATATAAATATAGGTAATTAGCGCTGTGCGACCTGAATTGCACTTTATTGTGTCGTTGCAAGAGTCACTTTTTATTTAAATGATATCCCGCAGTGAACCATTGGCATCGGTACCAATCTACGCTTCAGCTATAAATTAACTAACAAATAATATGAAGACAATAATACCAGGCAGAAATGTGAACAGACTAACGATGTCCTTCGAATGCACCCAATATGTGGACAAAGATTGACATTGATTGGATGTCTGTGCAAGACAACATCGCAGTTGAGGTCACATACGTCCGAGTAGTAAATAAGGACAATCCTATTTGAAAAATAAGCACAATATTGAGAGGTCTACGTACAAACACTTTAAAGATCTAGAAAATATTTAAGAAAATCGTTTATTCTGTTCAGAAAATATCCGTTGAAATGTAAAGCCCTGTTTAGGTTAATTTTTACGGAATCACTCACTAAAGGGAATCACTATCAACTGTATCCCCTTTACTAATAAACGCAGAATAAAATTATGCCAAACTTAAACTTAAAAAATGTATAGTTATTCGAAGCTTATACCAGTAATAATTTGTGACTTTATCTCTAAACTTATTCCATCAATTTTTTTTAGTTTATTTTTAAATTGTTTGGTACTGAAACATCACCGACGACAGTTTTTATAAAATTAACCTTTTTTTTGTGTTTGGGTAATCATCAAATGACTTCTCCCGCTCTGGGCGGAGCGGGAGGGCGTGCAGCCTCAATCGTCAAATGAAAAACATCTTTAATTTAAAACAAGAATTTCGGGAAATTCTAATTATTGTATGTAATTCAAGTCAAAACACTCAAGGTACGTTTTTTGATCAATTTGTCCACATTTTCATCGACAAAACAGACCATAGGTAAAGTTGTTTTGACACTTTTGTCTTACTCACTTTTTCTTTTGTTAAGAGCTTACGAATGATCCTAAAATCATCTATCAACAGAAATTGTCTCGGTTTTGTCCACAAACATTGAAATACCTACAATATTAAAGAAAGATGTCTATTATTTACGCAGTGCCATCTTCCCACATGTTTACCGAGCATCCTGTTGAAAGGTTTTCTCGGTCGGAGTGATTTATCTCACGAGGGCTGACTGTTTGTTTTGTCGCCGCCTTTTTGAAGTGAGAAATGTATTGTTTTGATTTGAAAGAGGTCTGGAAGAATGTGTACGTTATGCTGTATCAGAAAAATTTTCGGTGGTTTCGGTATTTAGCTTTTTTATCGATGTGATTATGGTTGCTATAGAAACGCCTTGGGGCGGAGGGCTCTTATAACGGTATTATTTTAATCTTACTCGTACTTCACTATAACTTATTAAATTGCTTATATAGTGACACGTATAAAATTTATAAAATTGTGTATTTAATATGGGTCAAGGACCTGAAATAAATGAATTTTATTTTATTTATTTTACTTCAGTGTGGGAAAGAGATGGAACTATACGTCCTGGAAAGCTCCGTCTGTTGATGGTAGGCCCTCTGAGGTCCCCTTACATTGCTATAAGCTTGCTTTTAAATGATAGGTAGGCTTTTAGACTATTCATATACCTATAATCTAAAATGCTAGGTACCGATTTTCTCAGGTCGAGCAAAGATCAGGAAATTTCTCAGTAGCAGCCCAGAGTCTGGATTTGTTCCCAGTTTATGGCAATAGGCTTGCCCCCTATTACATGGGACTTAAACATAACTGGCGAAATGTGGGTGTACTATAGATACAGCTCTGCCAACCCTTCGCGAATTACAGGCGGAATGTTGTGTTATGTAAAATATAGATTGTTTTTGAAATTCTGTATCAACTGGAAAGCACACAGTTTTTAAAATTATTAATTGCGGTGTGTCAGCTTAGGCTCTGTCATTGTGGTGATACTAAAGGTCTCTGCACACAGCGGGCGTGGCGTGGCGGGACGGGACGGCGACGTGACGCTGAGCAGTTGTAATGTACTAGATAGTACGGACGACTCCACACAGACCCGTCCCGCTCGGCGCAACGGTAACCGTCACGCCACGTCGCCACGCGCCGGGCGTGAATACAAGTCAGAAGCGGCGGGGTGGGGCGTGACGGCTACATTCAGAATTGAGAGATTGTATTAAAGCTTAAAACTTTAACTTATAACTGTAACTAATAAATTATAAGTTACTTTAACTAACTTAGTTACTTTGAACTTATAACTGTTTACTTTATTTATATTCTTTCTCTCTCAATTCGCTGCGGGACGGGACGCGCCTGCAGTGTGACCGCTCCCGTCACGCCAGCGCCCCGTCGGCGCCACGCCACGCCGCGCCCCGCCCCGCCACGCCCGCTGTGTGCAGCGGGCGCTGTGTGCAGGGTGCATACCTTTAGGTTGCGGGAACCTATACTATACCGTTGAGGAATATAAAACTGACAAATTGTGAATCGATTGACCTTATATTATTTTGTTTGACGTAGGTACTTACAAGTGAAATAATAAATGACTACTATATTTTGCTTACCTGTACTGTAATGACTAAAATGAATGAAGCAATTAATAGTAATGATTTATTTGAAATAAAATGTAATAATTAAATAACTAATATTTATTCAAATTCGTAATAATTAGAATCCATATTACTCGTATATTATGTAATTTAATCATTTGATATGAACATTTGCAGTGTCCTTACAGGGTGCATGTCATAGCACTGATGCATGCCTACTAACCAGTGTTTTACATGTTAGCAAATAAATAAATAAATAAACCAGCGGCGTGGACCGATGGCCAAGCGGGGCGGCGGCGGCGGTGGCGACAGCACAAAATTGTTCCTTCGCTACCGCCCCGCTCTGCCACAGTTCCTCGGCGCTGGTTTCGTGCCCGCAGCCTTAGGAGAAGTATATTATGTCTAGCAGAGGACGTATTTCGGCTGATATGATGATGATGAATAAAGAACCATCATCCATCATTCCTATTGTAATCATCCCTAATGCCTTCAGTCATGGCCGCGTCAAACCTTCTAATATTTGATCTAGGTATCAAAATAACAAAGAAAAGACCCAGTTTGCTAAGAACAAATAATATATTACTTATTTACTGAAAGCCCAAAGGGAGTTTTCATGTTGATTTATTAACCTAGAAAACAAGAAACCTCATCTTGTTTGTCCATTTTTTATAAGTTACGTTCTACTTATGATATAATTGAAACCTCAGAATGCTCTTCATGTTTTTTTTCGTGTCGAAAGGTATTTGGCAACTTGGCCATTATTGCATCGGCGATAGACAGATTGCTATTAAGTTTGACCGATCTCGCTGTACGGGTCCTTAGGAATGCGCGGCGAGGCCGGGATGGGACGCCGCCGCGTCGTGAGCGTTGACGAATGAGTGGCCTGCACTGCTCCTCCGTCTCGCTGCGCACATACCAAAGGCGCGGTACAGAGGTGTTGATCAAACTGTAACCAAATGGAATTTCTATTCCACAAGCCATGTCGTGGGATTTCTCATCGTCAAAAATTACGAAGTTTCATACCAATTTTTTTTTTTTTTTCGTTTTTAATACTTTCACCCCTTATTTATCCCTTTTAGAGGATGAATTTTCGAAAAATCGTCAGTGCTTACATTCGTTATATAAGGAGCAGTTGTGCAAGCTTTTTAACCTAGCGGTTTAGGCGTTGTCTGTCAGTGAATGAATGAATACATTATTAAGTAGATTTACTAGTCACGACCACTTTTTTATTTATTTTCATGTAAGCAGTGAATCACAGAGTTACTGATACAGCTGAGCTCAAAGGTCAGGTCCTGGGTTCAATACCCAGGTTGGGCAATAGTCTCGTTCCCTATACCACGAGGCAAATTTGCTCTTTCGGAACACACAGGCGTGATTCTTTGTGTCTATAAACTTATAATAATAATATAATATTATAAACAGAAAAGATTTCTTAGACGCTTTCACGCTAAAACGCCTGAACGGATTTGGATGAGATTTGGTACATGGATATATCATGACCTAGGTTAGTACATAGAATACTTTTTATCGCGATATTCCTACGGGATTGAGACGTATGCGGGTAAAACCGCGGGGGCAGCTAGTTATGATAAAAATTAATTATACTATTCGCTACAAAGGTTAGTAATGGTCTCCTAAACTGAAGCTCACACGAGCATAACAATGACCTACATCCTTTAGAAACCCGAGTTTCGTAAGTTCTAAGTCAAGACCTGTCTCACATACAACTTAATCCCTAGAACAACATAACAAGGTTACTGGTTAGCTACATATTTACATGAGATGGTAAACTTTTGCGGTGACAGGAGAAACCTTAGTGAGATTTCGTTTAGAATCTTCGAGCAAAATTTTATTCGTATCTTTTTGTGTTTATTAAAATGTTGTTGTGAGGAACTCGTGGCTAAGTAATAACTGCCGCACGGGTCGATCCATCAGGTTAAGCTACGCTTGCCGGGGTTGTTTCGTGGATGTGTGACCATCTTTACATACCGAGACTTCTCCGTGCCTCAGAAAGCACCTTAAGCCGTTGGTCCCTGCTGTAGTTCGTGGATCTTTGGCAGTCGTTATGGGTCGTCAGAAGCCCGAAAGTTTGGCAACCAGTCTTACCAAGGGGTATCGTGTGACCCAGTTATCGGGTTGTAGATGTCAGATAGGCAGTCGCTCCATGTAAAATACTGATATTCAGCTGCATCTGGTTAGACTGGAAGCCGACCCCAACATGGTTGGGACAAAGCTAGGATGATTGATTGAATAAAGTATATATAAATAAATAAATATCAGCCTGTATACATGTCTGTTTTGTTGACTGCACATTTTCTTAACACACTTGCCAAGCATTAGAAGGAAAAAGATTTTTTTTACCTTTATTCTTACCTTCTTAGCAGGGTCTTTATGCTCCTGCACATACTCCTGCTTCAAAGGTTCGGTCTGTAGATCAGGCAGAGAGTGACTGATGCGGATGGCAGCTTGGCGGGAGAGGGAGTCGCAGTTGCTTTCCTCTGAGTCCCTCCGTGTCCTGCACCAAAGGGATCTGTTAAGGAAGGTGAAATATGATCATAGTGATTGATCAAGAAAAAGAGTGGTTTAGTTTGGATAAGAAGAGAAAGTGACTTATAGAAGATATAGGAGGAGATCTGGTAATGAATAAGTTGAGAAGAGAAGTAGTGGTAATCAAATTAAATTTATACAAGTACAGTGGACTCCAGAGAAACCTCACCCCCTTTTTTTTTTTTTTTGGGTGGGAATTCATCCAATGACTTCTCCCGCTCTGGGCGGAGCGGAAGGGCGTGTCAGACTTTTACTGACTAAAACCCACCCGTGTTCCTTCCCTTGCCATGCCAGGGGCCACGGTTTCCCCTTGGGACTACCCGCAACCCCGGCAGGTTAACAATGTAAAAAAACAATGCAAGGGGGTTTCTGTAAAGTTCACTGTACATAATTAAATTAGCTGGAAAAACTTCATAGACGTGATGGGTACCTAATCACAATCAATCAACTGACGCTATATAGTCCACTACCAGACAAAGGCCTCTTCCAAGCACATGTTAGGATAACACGGTAGAAAAATGAACCAGCTAGCCATACAGTACTCACATATGATGCATGTGACATCATGGCTGACAGTACCAACCTTTCGGAAAATGGGTTGGTACATCTGAGAGCCAACTTCAGCATCGCGCGCGCTCATTGGTAAAATCAGTAGCGCGCGCTTCTCCGGCTTCCTGTTACACACTTCCGTCCCTTTTCAAAATCACTCCCACAGATTGCAGGAAAGCGACGGGAAAGAAGTTACAAAAAAAAAAACTCATACTTCAATTGACTACTGGTTCAATGACCGCAGGAACTGTTTTTTTTGTTTCAAGTTTCTCTTTTAGCTTCCGACAATAATTATCATATCTGTGAAGTTTTGCCAGCTAACTTAATTTTGACCCTTTAGAACTAATTGAAGTTCAAGACATTAAAACTGTGCAGAATTAGACTGAGCTTAAAGTTAGTCAAAATATTACATAACTACTAAATAAGTAGGTACTTGCTGTACGAACTACTGTCTAATGTTGTAAATATTAATAAAATAAAATATAGACCGTATCTGCGGTGAAGAGATAAAAAATAGGTAAATCCTGATGTCTTACAAAACAATTGATTGTGTAATATGAAAAATTCCTCGAGAGCTTAAGTTGAAAGTCTTATAAATTAAATATTAAACAAGTCCCGTCTTAAATTGACAAAGACACTAAAATGTACAACACTTCTCAGGAAATTCACATGTTTAAAATGTAATTTCATTGAAGACTGCAAAATGTCTGCTAAACATGCATTCAACGTTAACATCCTACTTCCGACGCCTGAAGTCTGTTTTAAATATTCAACTTTACAGGAAACTGGAGTAAGTGCTGAACGGAAAATGAATGTAAGGAAATATTAACTTAAGTAGGAAGTCTTTCAAAATGTGGATATTTACCGTGACTGGCGTATTACATAGCAGATTTTACAAATGGAAGCTTCAATATAGCACTCTCTTTACAAGAATTGATGTATCTGTCCAGAACGGGTTTTCTACTCTCTTTCTGGAGTTTTGTCGACGGAAGAATAGAAAATCACAATCTGTAATGTTTTCTGTTCTTCCATCGACAAAACCCGTTACTATAGTGATCATGCTAAGCGAGCAGGTATACTAAGAAGGAGAATTTAAAGATGACCGATCTACTCTTTAAAGATCTCATCGTAAAATGAGCCTTAAATGAGCTGTCATTCCACTTGATGCGAGATATTGACACAATTGATAGCCCACTTCAAGCTCACTTCACCATTTCCTTCATCATCATTTCATTTCAACCCGGAATCACCCACAGCTGGGTACATGCTTCACTTTTTTTCTGCCATACTTCCGGTTCCGGTTCCGCGCGTCCCATTTTTTTTTTTTATATATATGACGTGTATAAGTGAGTCCAATATCCTATTTACAGAATAAACAATTTCATTTCATTTCATTTCCTCATCCAGGTTGTGTCTCACGAATTCGGTCACATTTTTATTCCATAGACCATCTCCACGTCTAACTAGATGTCCTACCAAGCGCCATTTGAGGCTCATCACCCTGTTCCCTACATCGTAGACTTTCCACCGACGATGGATTTCAGTGTTACGCATTCAGTCTAGTACCTATGGCAAGCATGGCTCGCTCCATGGCCCTTTCTGTTACAAACAGACAGAATAGAGATCTTTAAACCCTCCTCCTTACTATTACTGGCAGTTATAATTAGTAGAAGAGCTATAATGGGCATTACATGCAATATCCAGTTTCGCACCTCGTTTTCTCTTACATATCCTTGTATTGCTACATGTTCAAATTCTTCCTCCAAGCAGCGTTTCTTTTGTGTGTGTGTTCTTTCTTTGCGTCATGTTTACCGCAAATATACGTATTTTCTTTCTTTCTTTTCTTTTTTTATGTTCCAGATTGAAGGATATAATTATATAATTACTGGCACATGAGACATGTCATCTTTGTCTCTGGGATTAAAAGGCATATTCTGTGATGTATGTCACGTGCTACAGATGACCATAGACTGGGGAGACCACCAATCTTCAGTTTGGCTAATCTTATTTGTCTTTAAATGATAGAATTGCTTCACCTATCTGTTCAAAATCTACCTCCACGTTGCAGTAAACTGGCATCACACAGCAGCCAGCAGTAAAGCGGCCATTGCTGTCGTCACGCACAATAGAGTCTTCACCTACTTCTACCCACCTTCCTTTTTAAAATTTATAGCAGCCCGAATTACTGCAAGCTCTGCCAATATGGATCTCTGCTGCGTAACACACTAGTAGCCAATATAGTGTGGCCATTAGTGCTGTGCACTCCCTGAGCTATGCGCGGCGAGGTGGGAGGCGAAGCGCAGCAGCCGATTCCCCCCCCGTCTCGCCGCGCGCATACCGATTCTCCCCCCGTCTCGCCGCGCGCATACCGATTCTCCCCCCGTCTCGCCGCGCGCATACCGATTCTCCCCCCGTCTCGCCGCGCGCATACCTCAGGGAGTGCACAGCACTAATGGCCACACTATAGCAACAACAATACAGCGGCCATTGCTGACGTCACGAGCACAACAGCATGAAGTGGAAGGAGGAAAGTGGTTAGAAGTAGGAGAACAACACTTCTAGACACCTTCTTCCTTCCACTTCATTATAGCTTTAACTGCTGCTATCTCTACTAATATAGATCTCTGCTGCAGCTTTTCTCCTACTTTCCCAATACTGCTAACCCTGGTGCAACTTACCGTCCAACAATCCACCTCCATGTAGCAGCACATTGGTAGCCAACCGCAGCCAACAATACGGCGGCCATCGCAGCCAGGAGCAGAGCTGCTGCGTAGTCCACGGAGCTGCCGCGCACCGTCGCCGGGCCTTCCAAGCTTTCGGCAGGCCACACTCCTGGGAACAAGAGAAAAAAGTTTAAGACTAGCTGTTCCTGAGACTTCTTTCGATATGGAACGGTATGGTGTTGTGTTTCCCTCCTTATCTACGTCATCCTGCCGAGTTTCACGTTTGTAGATTCTATGATAATAATAATTATGTCAGTCATGAAGTGGTGTATAGATGATTTGCGACGTCATTTAACTGTCACCGTAACATTACATTCTGAGAATCGTTAGCTTATGAGTTCCACTAGGCTGTCACTAACGAGACACAATAGAATTTTCTATTGCTATGGCCTTCTGAAGGCCAATCGAACGGTTGAGCGAATCTATCGGTATTATTTACGTTGGATTATAAACTGTAGAAAAATTGTGAATTGGGTGAAATGTTTAAGTTAGATTGGAACTGTGGCCAACTGCGCGCGAGCTGAGCGAGCGAAGCAAGCGGTGCCGCGGCAGCAGCCGGCGACTGCCGACGAGCGCTACGTCCAAGTTGCTCGCAGCTAGGCAGGCTATTTAGTATTAGCGCAAGGTGCGTTACGGTGCAAGCAAGTTTGATATCAGTTCCAATGGATAAATTATAAAAAAAACAACGTATAAATCACGAAAGCACAATAAAACTAAAGCTTCACAGTCCAACCAATCCAATTTTCAATCACTGACCAGCCTCAACAAACTACGTATTAATACATTACCACTTCAAAACATACGTGAGAAATATTGCACGTGAAACCCTGAAACATTCAGGGTAGCTCTTAATAATTTACAATGACACCATGACAATCGATATTCGAATATTGATTACAGTTGACGGTTCAAGGCTTTGTTTATATTCAATTAACGAGAATCAAATGTTTTATTTTCCATGAAAATTGTGTTTTTTCGGAAGGGAACGGTACTTGCTGCGATGGAAAATAATAATTTCGTGTGTTTGATTGTATATTGTATCAACAGGGAGCGTGATGTTGTCATTTGTTTAGTGCGATCACCAATCGAAAACCTTCACGGATCGCACTAAACAAATGACAACATCACGCTCCATTTATTTAGTGCCATTCACGAAGACACGGTCTGGTACTGTAAAGGAAACGCTTAGAGCAGTAGTAGCCCAGTGGTAACGGCCCCGACTTACGAGTTGTAGATCGTGGATTCGAACCCAAGCAGGCGCTTTACTTTGTGTAAATAGTTTCATCACCACTGCTCTCAAAACGGTGTAGGAAAATATCGTGAGGAAACCGGCATGTCTTAGAATCAAACATTCGAAGACATGTGACATCTACCAACCAGCACTGGGCCCGCGTGGAGAAAAAATTCAATGCAGGGGGTTTCAGAATCATGTACTGAATCCATGGTAACAGGCTTCGCGTCGATGTCCCGAACACCTCGTATAGGGACTTACTCAAAAATATCAATACAGCAGTTTCATTATCATATTTGATTAGCTTGCAGGACTAGCCCAAACTATTCCACGAAATACACTTCCTACACCAATTTTCCTCGTTTCCAAGAAAGTAGTACAGACAATTCCTTTTACACCCCACGTAAAATACAATGTAATACAGTGTACAAAATTGGGATCTAATTGGACAACAAAATTAACCTTGTCTTAAAGATATCAGATACGGCATGTGGGTACTTGTATAGACCTCGTTATTCGTGAAATATGACGCAAAATCCCAGACACAACAAAATTATAATTTGACACAAAAGGTCGTATAAACCTGTAGCCTTACCGATACTTACGACCTTTTGTGTGTATTACAAAACCGTAATACGTAGAACATAAATCTTTATTATATTATATAATTCTTCGGTATGTGTGTTTGTCACCTAACTCCTCCTAAACGGCTGGACCGATTTGGATGAAACTTTGTGTGTATATTTAAGTGGGTCCCTAGATGGTTTGAAAATACAATTGGAACCGGCAGGTGACGCTGTTCGGGCAGGACGACGTCTGCCAGGTCAGCTAGTACACATATATTTATATGTTTTATGCTTCCTAATGAGACTCAATGTCTCAAACTCAAACTCAAAACTCAAAGCATTTATTTCAAATAAACCAATTACAGGCACTTTTGAATTGTCAAGGGGTCGGTCAGTCAGAAAGATGAAGCTAGTTGCCCATTCCAAAGCGTAGTAGGTTCTTATGGAGAAGAACGGGCAAGAAACTCCACGGACACTCTTTAAAAATTTCTGGAACCTAGTTTCTCGACTAACCATATCACTAGCACATTTCTACCAAAAAACTTTATGACAAAACTACTATTATGTACGCCAAATAATAAAACAAACTGCTTTCACCATTATTACAGATCAGATACGTCAAATAATTCAAAAGTAATAAAATAAATAGGAAGTTCTTTCATTCGTCTTTTATCCCGGGCTATGATTCCTATCCCGGGGATCAAGATGCCGCTTCCCTAGATGGACTAAATCCAGCGACTTATACATTTATTCTCGGGTCCAATAAAATATACAGGACCCAATGTCTTTTGTTACTTATAAGGCCGTTTGTCCACCGCATCGTGAACGGGAACAACAACGCATGGTCAACGAGCACTAGATGGCGATGTCGAAGTAGCGACAGTACATTTATGCATTTTAATTTTGCAATATTTTTTTTTATTTTGCTTTTTTTTTGTTTGTATTTTGTGTCTCGAACTGTGTCCAAATAAACGTTTTTCTTTCTTTCTTTTCTTTCTTTCTTTCTTTATTTACTATGGCCGCGTAATCTCGTTTCTAGTTGCCGTCGCGTTAACGGTGCGGTTGACAAACAGTTAAGGGTGCCTCTTTCTAACTGATAGGAGGCCTGTGTCCCAGCAGTGGGAACATTAAAGGCTGATTATGTTATTATGCTAAGGGTTTCTTCGCATCTGGAGTTGCTTTACGCCGCGTAAACGCAGCGTAGACTGCGATGACTAAGCGTAGACGCAGCGTTATTATTGCTTAGACATGAAGATTCAAAAATAAGGCTGACCCGACATTAGCCGTGCGCGTTCCTCGGGCGTTCCTCGGCCGTGTGAGTAAAGAAAGCCCGCACCCCGACCGCGCCCGTCCCCCGCCCCGCCGCGCCCGCGTCGTTCACACGTACGAGGATCGCGCGTGCCTAATGGGGGAGGCCTAATGTAGCATTTGGAGCATTATCGTCGCATAAACGCAGCGTATTCGCTCGGCAAAAGCCAACGTTACATGCAAAGGGTGCCTTAAATATACTTACCTTTATCAATAGTTAAAGGATGATAGATTTACAACAAAGGACGAATTGAAGTGGAAATAAACACTCTAGCAAACTGAATGAAACTTAATATTAATAGTTCAATGAAGTGAAAACATTTTATTGTGTTTGTCAATATCCGATTGGTTGTGCGTTTGCCAAAAACCGATTTAAAATTAAATTAAATAATTTTAGATCATTATTTCGAAGATAATTGGCGAAAAATTTAATACCTACAATGCTATCAAAGTATTGGCAGTTTTCTCCTTGATTGTTTACTATAGCGGGCATTGAGAGATCGTTTCTACGCGGTTCCATAAGTGGCAGCGTCATGACTTCAAGCTCTCGCAGACAGGCGTCACGCTACTCTCGTAGAACAATTTCCATGTCGGACCATTCCGCAAAACTGTTTCAGGATTTAACTCCCTGGTCCCAAGACTTTGTAGAATTCTAAATAATTGTGATGAAGGGAATATTTGATGCACTTCAAAAGTTCAAGCGCCAGGTCCACCAAACTCTGCTGGCAAGGCAAGGGAAGGAACACGGGTGGGTTTTAGTCAGTAAAAGTCTGACACGCCCTTCCGCTCCGCCCAGAGCGGGAGAAGTCATTGGATGATTTCCCATGCAAAAAAAAAAAAAAAAAGGTCCTCCAAAGTATGTAACACTCATTATCCGAACTATTGTAAATTACTATCTTGTTATTTTTTTTTTAATAGAATTGTGTAACAATTATGTATCATTTCTGTACTTATGAAGAATATAAATAAAGTAAACAGTTATAAGTTCAAAGTAACTAAGTTAGTTAAAGTTACTTATAATTTATTAGTTACACAGTTATAAGTTAAAGTTTTAAGCTTTAATACAATCTCTCAATTCTGAATGTAACCGTCATGCCCCGCCCCAATACCTATTGTTTTTTTTTGTCTTGTTTTCTATAATGTAATTATGTAGGTAATGTTTTAGGAGGAGCTCGTGGCTAATTAATAACAAGCCCCACAGGTCGATCCATCAGGTTAAGCTACGCTTGCCGGGGTTGGTCAGTAGATGGGTGACCATCTTTACATACCGAGACTCCTCCGTGCCTCGGAAAGCAAGTAAAGCCGTTGGTCCCGGCTGTCACTCGTGGATCTTTGACAGTCGTTACGAGTCGTCAGAAGCCCGAAAGTCTGACACCAGTCTTACCAAGGGGTATCGTATTACCCAGTTACTGGGTTGTGGAGGTCAGATAGACAGTCGCTCAATGTAAAATACTGGTATTCAGCTGCATCCGGTTAGACTGGAAGCCGACCCCAAGATAGTTGGGAAAAGGTTAGAAAGATTGAAGATTGATAAGCGCTTAATATTGTGCACTTGGCTTGTGTTTGCAATTGTCTGAATAGTGTAACAATTGTAAATAGACCAATGAATAAATAAATGAAAACTTGTTCTATTTTACCAGAATCGCGTCACACCGTTGTGTCGCGCCTGTCTGAGCCTTTCTAAAGGCGTGACTTACTAGGTTAATCATGGAGAAACTGTTTATCATATACAATGTGGAGACTACAATACATAAATTAAAATACTGGCACTACTAATGCCTGAGAGTATTTTGGAAAAAATGAGTTTTTCAAACAAATTAAATGCAGTGTATGGCGATCCACCCTAAGTCTATAAATTCCATTTATTCAACTAGGCCTAGGGTGGATTCTCGGGCATATGTTTTCGAATATCCACCTTAGGGTGGATTTTTAGGGTGGATAAACAGAATAACCCGACCCGACTATGGATTTTGCCGAGCTATATTGACTAAACTATTGAATATATTCAATTTAATTTTTGTATACAGAATGGGAACGTCATTAGGGAGACGCCGTTTAATTTTCTGTTGTATTGTCGTCTCCACCTTGTATAGGTACAGTTGTCTACCTCGTTGGTCTAGTGGTCGCAAGCACTACTGCTGAGTAAGAGGTCCTAGGTGCGATTCTGAGGTCGGGCAAAGTTTTATCGGGTTTTTCTCAGTAGCAGTCCGGAGTCTGGATTTGAGCCCGGTTGATGGCCATAGGTTGGCCCGGTTGGTTTATTACATGGGACTTAAAGATAACTAGCGAAATGTGAATGTACGAGTACTATAGGTACACCTCTGCCTAACCCCTCGGGGATTCTAGGCGTGATGTTATTTTGTTTTGTATTAAGTACCCAAAGCTACTAAATAAAAAAGTAACTAATAAAACTTTGAACGCTGTAAACACAAACAACCTAAAAACTGAACTCTTACAAACAACCATGTCCTAATTAAAATATCCAAAATCAAGAAAAAAGTTCAAAGCCTAAAAAGTGTTGTTTTTCTTTAAAACTAGGTCACAAGAAAGAAAAGTCTTGGATTTCACAAAAAAAAAAACAGGCAAATTAGAGCTGCCTTTGAAACAAAATATCTTGTTTACGTTTATTTTAGAGATTCTTAAAAACAGTATTTACTGGTTATAAGAATTTAATAATAATCGTTATTTTTTTCTATTTTAACAAAAATAATACGTCTCATAAATTTTTTGACACCCTGGTTATATATAATACTAGCTGCTCGCCCTGGCTTCGCACGGGTAAACACTTATCTACGGCGCACCTACCTACCCTAACTACTTACCTACTTAGATACCTACTTTACCAACATACATACCTACGTACTTGCATACATACCTACCTACCTACCCTACCTTCACCTACCTATCCTAAGCACCATCTCCTTACTATAACAAACACAACAAAAAAAGAATTAGTGAAATTGGTCCAGCCGTTCACGCGTGATGCCGTGACCAAGGAAATAGGGATTCATTTTTATATAATAATATATGACTGGCTCATAATTAAGTTAATAAACTTTCTTAATTAAAATAAAAAGCAACAAATAGGTTCGTTATGACTTTTTCTGTCAGACAAGATTCGTCATCAGTACAAGTATTAAGAAGGAAAGAAATGTAATTTTCTCAAACATGCTTGGAAATTCGAACATTGTTTTGACAACCTTCTTCGATAAAAATCGAAATTGCCGTCCTGGTCAAAAACAAGCGAGCATCAGGCCGGCAATCTAAGTATGAAAATCCATATCTGTCGTGTTTACCGGCCAAATAAATTACTATGAAAACTCATATTGTCCTGTTATTTAAAAATGGAACTAACTTTTTACTTCAACACATGGCAACCAAGGAGGTAACTTATCAAAGATTTCATTTAAATTACGAACTGGCTTAGCAAATAGAGCTGTGAAGAAACAAATGACCATTAAGCACGTGAAAAAATATTATTCTGGAATTTATGAATACTTTACTTGGTTTGAATTTCCGCGCATTGTTTGAGAAAAGTACTATACAAGCCTTGGCCGCAACTAGGCATTGATGGACTCAAACGACCGTCCATCAATGCCTTGATTGCGGGCCTCGACAGTAATGTACTATAATTCATTAATTGATATGACCCAATTTTTCCTTCTACCAACTTCGTTTAAGAAACAGCCTACCTAATATCGATATGTATGAAAAACGAAAGAGCATATTGAATAATCAATTATTCGAGTCTCATAATCACAATACTATATAAGTTCTCAATTATGGAAACCTACCCCAACATACTTGGGTTAACGCTAAGATCACACAACAACAAAAAACATTTATTTTGTCTTTTACTGAAGTTTCATTTTGTTCTCAATAATAGTGTTTGATTCATCAATCTTCTTTGTATCATTACTTTACCACAATATGTTGAAAAGAAAGAAATACTTAAAAGAAAGAAAAGAAAGAAAGAAAGAAAAAAGAAAGGAAAGAAAGGAAAGAAAGGAAAGAAAGGAAAGAAAGGAAAGAAAGGAAAGAAAGGAAAGAAAGGAAAGAAAGGAAAGAAAGGAAAGAAAGGAAAGAATGAAAATACGTTTATTTGCGGTAAACATGACGCAAAGAAAGAAGACAAACACGAAAGTAACAAATTATGGGAAAATATGCGTCACATACACGCAAAATGGTCATCGCTCAGCATAATGCTACGACCCGATGCGAGACAGAGTCCCCGCGATGGTTTTCAGTGACAGTGTAAATCGTCCCGGGACTAATGACCTCTGAAGACTAGATTATTTGTGTATATATCACGTCTACGAAATATAATTTAATTGGCTTTCATTTTCTAATATTAGCATACATAGACGCCGAAGGGATTTAATTTTGAAGTTGAACATCTAATTTCGTTAATTAACTATTTCATGACATAGGTATAATATTTCTAAGCCAGTATGCTTTTCACTTACAAACTCAAATAATACGAAAAATTTACATCTATTTGAAACCTTATTCCCTACTTCACGTTATGCATAATAAACACTGTCATGTCTACATCGTAAATTTCTTTTTCTCATACCTTGACAAGATGGAACAAAAAATTATAAAACGCTATAATTCGACAAAACAGTCAAAACACCCTAAAATACCTCGATATTATTTTTGTCTCGTTCTCAAAGAACCGATCCCATAAATGTCACTCACGATAATATTATGACAGGAGTATACGAGCATTACAATTATTTGCCCGGAGCTTTTACGAGGTGTGAATGATAAGGGCGAATATTAGCGAATATTATATCGTTTGTCAGGGTCGCATCACCCTTACCTGTGAAAAGTAATGTGGAAGCAGGGTCAAGGTTTGTAAACGATGTATTTCCACGAATCTGTATTTCCAGTTGGATAACATTTCTAAATCACTCAATTCACTATCTGAATCAATCAATCTTCCTAGCCTTTTCCCAACTATCTTGGGGTCGGCTTCCAGTCTAACCGGATGCAGCTGAATATCAGTATTTTACATGGAGCGATTGCCTATCTGACCTCCACAACCCAGTAACTGGGTAATACGATACTCCTTGGTAAGACTGGTGTCAGACTTTCGGGCTTCTGACGACTCGTAACGACTGTCAAAGATCCACAAATGACAGCCGGGACCAACGGCTTAACGTGCTTTCCGAGGCACGGAGGAGTCTCGGTATGTAAAGATGGTCACCCATCCACTGACCAACCCCGGCAAGCGTAGCTTAACCTGATGGATCGACCCGTGCGGCTTGTTATTACTTAGCCACGAGCTCCTCCAAAATTCACTATCTGAATGAGACATTTTAATTAATTTTAACGTTATTATAGAAAACACGTAAAACTTTAGTACTCAACCGACCAATTTCGGGCGGTAAATAAATCACATACGCCTCGTAACTTCGACAGCTGGTTAAAGTTTCAAAAAAATTATAGCAACACTACAAGCTGTCATCTCCATACATTTGCCCTACTATACGTTATTCGTTCCCCTACCAATGCCTCCCATCCGTAGGTAGCCAGACAACGGTAATGTCACTTACGAATCGTTTTTTAAAGGAACACAGACAAAACTACCATCCGTGAACGAAACGAATCGTTTTGCGAGTATAGGAACCGGGCGTAACATAACAAGTAACAACACCGTAATGCACACTTTTTTTATAACTTACGCACCAAATTTATTTTCCGACTAGCAGGCGGATTCGCGGTAAACAACTAGTATTCTAATACAATCAAAGGCATCCACAATGCGGATTACAATCACAGTGTTGTCATATTATACCAAATTCCATGGTTTAATACCTGTAGGCCGCGGAATAGCAACACAATACAATACTGTCTGTAGATGCCATTGTATTGGTGTGATTATTTTGCAGACAATTTAATTAAGATGAAATACTCAGGTTTATTCGTGAATTTCATGTTTAAAGTTGGGAAATAAATTGAAAGATAATAATTACTTTAGAAAAGTACGAATGTTCAGTTTGTGTTTCTTATCTTTATAGTTGAACGATAGAGTAGTTTTTATAATGAAATTTAATTTACAATGCTTTTTCTATCTCATCCATTTGAATAACATTTATTTTTGCTAGTTACGTTAACCACATCCAGACTCTGTACCTACTGCCACAGTATAATTAAGTAACAGTATTATGACTTCACAGAAAACGGCCGAAATGACGCGCTTCGAAATCTTAGTCTATGTACGCAACAGTATCGAGTCGGCAGTAACGCACGGATGCGGCGGGTTTATCTACCGAGCAGCCTTAGGTAATTATTTCAAGGTCATTGCCGAGACATGATACTGTTACTTTATTGAGAACTTCAATGGAAAAAACCCAATACCTCTTTGACCGGTCCAGCCATCAAGATTGAACCCAAGATCATCACCTGCGGTTTCGTTTACAAAAACAGTCTTTATCTGCTACTACACAGGTACATAAAGTTCAATGATCAAAACAATAGCAGCCAAGTAAAGCTTTCAAACTAATAACACAGTACATTTTTGTGTCAGTAACTCGTATCGTATGCAACGTCTTAGTAAAGTATTATGCAGGGAATACAGAACAAAGTTTCTAGCATCATTCTGCGAGTTCATTTCAGTCCAGATTTAGTCCATATTAGTACATTTTGGTCCACAAAAAAAAAATATCGTGGAGAAACCTGAACAAAATGTTCCACTGACCAAAGGAGAGCAGGATAAGTGGTATAGGTCGGAAAATGAAGGATAATGTCGTCGTGAGGAAATGTCCTAGAACCAAATATTCGAAGACATTCTGTCATCCACCAACCCGCAAAGGCCCGCGTGGTGGAAGACGTTCCCCTCCCTCTCACAGATAGGAGGCCTGTGTCCCAGCAGTGGGAATGTTCTAGGCTGGTTATGCAGTGACCAAGAATGGCGATCAATCAATTCGTCTTCTGTGAGAGAAGAGGCTTTTTATCCGTAGGGGTGACCTTAAGGTAACTGATGGGTCAGATTACTAAAGCAAAGAATAATTTTGATATTTTATTTTTTTAAATATGTGCTATAGGACAATGGGCTATAAATTCGCGAAACTACCAGTAAATTCTTTATGCAGTAACCGCATTCACCAAAGACAAATATTTAAATAATGCTTGATACGGTTTTAGTAAGTACACGCTGCCGCGCTGGTGAAACTTAAAACGCATTTATAATTAATTTCGTGGTGAAACAGAGGATACCTCAAATTCTATTTAAAAATACATAAGTAGAGCAATTTTTTTATTTTTGTGAAAATGCGTGTATTTGTAAAGTGTATTTCGATTCTAAAATGCTTGAAACTTTCATATATGATTTTATCCTAGCACCATTTATGTTGATTCACGTAAAGGTTACGTAAAGCCAGATTTACTAGATTTTAGACGAATGACACTTTGATCGAACAAAATCGAATAAATGTGAAAACAACAGACGATCCATATCATATTTTTGTCGATCGGATATATCAAGAAGTGATGTCTACGTCTGTCTCAATTTTACCTTTCATATTTATAAATAACGATCAAAAAAATTCAAGAAATTTGTAAGAACCTGACTGTTGACGATTGATCGCCAAATGACAGCATATCGAGCGACAATAACGAACGAATCAAAGAATACTACATTGAAAGCTCTGCCTTCGTCTAATCTCATTTCGGCACAAACTAGACAGGAATAATATATATCATGGCGTCGTCAAATTATTAGCTAGTCAGCAAGATAATAGTGGAGCTGGCTGTCCAGAATGCTTTGGCTGTACATTTATAGAAACAAAACACAGTATTCTTAACAACCAGAATGACATTTACTTCAAAGGTATCAAGACCTATGATTTTTCTGTCATAACATCACGGCGTGAAGGGTTAGGCAGAGGTGTACCATAGTACACCCACATGTCGTCGGTTACGTTTAAGTCCCATGTAATAGGGGGCGAGCCTATTGCCATCAATCGGGCACAGATCCAGAGCCGGGCTTCTACTGAGAAAAAACCGAATAACACTTTTGCCGACCTGAGAATCGGACCCGGGACATCATGCTCAGCCATAGCACTTACGGCCACTAGACCAACGGGGCAGACCTAATAGTACCCATGTAATATGGGGCGAGCCTATTACCATCAATCGGACACAAATCCAGACTCCGGGCTGCTAGTACTCAGAAATTCCAGATGGAAAACCCAATAACAATTTTCCCGACCCAGGAATCGAACCCAGGACGTCATGCTCAGCAGTAGCACTTACTACCAACGACGTTTCTAATTGGACGGTAAACCGGAACGCGAGTGATCTGAACTTTATTACTTCGCATAACAAGCGGTCCCGGTCAGTGAGAACTATGGCCTAACTTTGAGTGCCGGATATTAGAACTTTAAATTGTGATATTCTGGTATTGTTGCTTGAAAGTTACTGAGCGATACTGAAGTGTGCGATGGTTTGGAAATGGTTTAAAACAAAAACAAAATTTTCGCATCCGCCATCTTAGATTTACATTTTGACCCCACTGTCGACTTTAGCACCCTCAAAAACGATGAAAACGGCGCCCATGACGAAAAATGTGAAAATTCGCAGCCGCCATCTTGGATGTTCATTTTAACCAAATTCACACTTTCGCTCTTTCTCTATAGAAAGAAGAGAGTCGCAATGAATGTGAATTCTTTTTCGCGTGACGATTTCTGCTAGTTTACTCCTCGCAAGCCGTCACAGGAAATAATTCTGTATCATGGGTTGAAAAACACCGTTATCTCATAAAACCTATAGCACAACTACACGAACAAGAAACAAATGTTGGAAAGGCTATCCAAATAATTTGTGAACCAAGTAGGTATGGAACCCGAAACCGTATCATGGGAGTAGGATATCAACGAATCACTGGCATATATCTGCGTCTTAACTCTAGCAAACAAGGTGGTTGCTAACTTAGAATTCGGGCTTCATTACAAGTGGACCAAGTCCACTGTTTTCAATGATTGGTCACTATGACAACCATATAGTCCGAGAGCGACTGCTAGTCACCACTTGAGGTACGTCATCGGAGACGGTGGAGGTAGGCAAAGGCCAAACTAACTCAGTCTGCCAGTTTCAGTGCAGGCGGTGACTACCAGTCGCGCGCGGACTAAAAGTCAACGCCATTACTGTTGTACCAAAAGATCGTATTCTTATGGTATTCTTCTAAATTCATAATGGCGTGTCAGTGGTCAAAAGAAATGTCAAACAAAATATAGGAGATTACACAATTCACGACTTGTAAACATGGTACAACTATTTTATTAATATCCCTCGGTAAATTTCGTGTTTCATCAGTCGTCAGATTTCTATTAGTTGCCCTTTGCACTTGGTGCAGACCGGACGCTCTCAATATACTTCCAAGTCGATTAAGAGCGTCTGCACCAGTGCAAAAGGCAACTGATTGAAATCCAACGATTGACGGAACACGAAGTTTGCCGAAGGACATTAAGAAAATAGTTGTACTGTACGAGATTACCAAATACGAACAATTTTTTCAAAGGAGTGTCTGTTGCTCATTTTCGGAAAGCCAAAATGACGACTTTCAAAAGGGATGATGACAGAAAAAAAATTTTTCGTCCATCTTGTAGATTATTAAAAAATATTGGATACATATTTTTTTATTTTTTTTATTATCAAAAGATTACGGCGATACATTGAGTTAAAATGTGCCAGTGAGCAGTGGTGGCCCAGTGGTAACGGCCCCGACTGAGCAGTGGTGGCCCAGTGGTAACGGCCCCGACTTAAGAGTTGTAGGTCGTGGGTTCGAACCCCAGCAGGCGCTTTACTTTGTGTAAATAATTTCATCACCACTGCTCTCAAAACGGTGAAGGAAAACATCGTGAGGAAACCGGCATGTCTTAGAACAAAAATTCGAAGACATGTGACATCTTCCAACCCGCACTGGGCCCGCGTGGTAGATTACAGCCCACCCCCTCTCACAGAGAGGAGGCCTGTGTCCCAGCAGTGGGAACATTAATAGGCTGATGATGATGATGATGAAAATGTGCCATGACGTCACGAGTATGTAGATTTTATACTTACTGGTGACGTAGTGACCACCACTCCCCAACTTTAATGCGTTTTATCTAAGTCATTCTTTATTAATATGATGAAGCAAAAAATACGTGTCTAATATTTTTTTATTATCTGACTGACGCACTAAATAGAATTTCTCTTTTTTGACCTAGGCATATATACCCTATTAGGAGTTTACCAATACTGCCGCTGATCGGCCATCCTGACACAAATTGCTTTCGCAGACTTAGCCAAGTCTACTAACACCTGGGGGCCAAGTCTACTAATTTACAAACGTCATAATGGTGTCACGATGGTGAGTTTTTGACAGATTTTGTATGGCAAATCTGTCAAAAACTCACCATCGTGACACCATTATGACGTTTGTAAATTAGTAGACTTGGCCCCCTGGACGAATGATGCGTCTTTGAGACATTTCCTTTAAAAAATCATTTATTCAACCTAGTGAAAAAATGTGAAAGTGAAAAAGTGTAAATGAAAAAAACAACCTGACCTTACACAAGGTAACTGGCCTACAATCAAAACACAGTCACCGAGTATCAGTTTGTCAACACTATTGTTATATACTTACGTAGGCGTCTGTGTATCTGTCTGGCTGATAGTAAACATTGATTAGATACCGTTGTCTGCCGATGCGGTAAACACGTGTGCGGTGAACCACGCATTTCACCGCGGAATTATTGATGTTACATATTTTTAGGGATGTTGACTGGGGAAAAAAACTATTTAGTCCGTCAGTCAGATACTAATAAATTAAATATTAGACACGTATTTTTTAATTTATCATAGCAAAATTGTTTTAGATAAAACGTATTAAAGTTGGGGAGTGGGGAGCTCGTTATGTCACAAGTCAGTATAAAGCACGAGTCAATCAAGGGTTTGGCTGTGCTTGCTGATGTCACTACTAATCGAGACCCCTCAGTGCCTCAGAAAGCACGATAAGCCGTTGGTCCCGGCTTTCATTCGTGGATCTTTGACAGTCGTTACAGGTCGTCGGAAGCCGAAGTACCTAAACCGTTTTTAAGAAGAGAGGTACTCAGGGCGTAGTAGAATGGTAGTAATAATAAATTTTAAGTGAATAGTAGTAGTAATCATAATTTAGTAGAACAGTAGTAATCATAATTTAGTAGAAAAGTAGTAATAATAATTTAGTAGAATAGCGGTAATAACTTAGTCGTAATAAGTTAGTAGAATAGTTTACTGCCAAACATAGCCCTCACAATGACCACAACAATTTACGATCACAAGTTAGATTGCTGTTGCCAAATCTCAAATTACATGGATTGATGATCACATAACCTATCTCATTATTACTTTGTAGTATTGAAATAGTTTACAGCAAAGTTATCTATGCTACGTTGAAAATATTCAGATTCACCACGAAGGTGACTCGATGTCAGAAGATGAGACTGACTGGACCTAATTAAGTTAAGTTAGGGAATGTAATTTGCTTAGCAAAACTACTAACTTAAATTGTTTATTCCGTATATTCAAATCACAACTGTCATTCTTTGACAGTTGTATATGAAATGGCAACACTGGAAATTAACGTACGGTTAATCTAGGCGCAGTCCGCATTTTAGGTATGAAGTTACAAGTACGCGGCAAGCTCGACTTGTCGTACCAATTCAGTGAGCGTAACGTAGTTAAAAGATATAAGAGTTACGCGATATAAAGAGAGGCAACTTCTAGGTGAATTATTGTAGGTAATTAGCGCTGTGCGACCTGAATTGCACTTTATTGTGTCGTAGCAAGAGTCGCTTTTTATATAAATGATTTTGCTGAGTGAATCTTTTGTACTTGTACTATTATGTATTCTGTGGTGCGGTGTAAATTTGCTTAAAAAATAATTTGAATATTTAGAGAGACTTTATTCTGCTAAATAAATAGTGGCACTTTATGACTTTGAATATTTTCAATATCCAGTAGCTCTGAGCATAATTAAATAGCATTCAGGCTAAACATCAAATCTTCGCCAAAAAGTATGATAAAAAAAAATTATAATTCGAAATCATCGTTAAAGTTATCGAATAAAATAAGACTTGTGTAAACAAAATAAATTTTATTATACTTTCAAAGTGTGAATACGATATTACTGTTTGCGAAAACACTTATGGTGTAAAGGTGGAGATACACTGAACGAAAAATGTCCCGGTTGATGGCAATAAGCTCGCCTCCTATTACATGGGACTTAAACATAACTGGCGTAATTTGGGTGTACTATAGGTTCACCTTTGCCTAAACCTTTGAGGAGTACAGGCATAATGTTATGTTATGTATAATAAAAAAAAAACGTATTTTTTTAGTAAAAAACTAGTAACCGTTAAATAAGAGCCAAGTTAGGTGCTAGATTTTTATAAATTTCCTGGACCCCACACTGGGATTCCAAGTGTCGTGGGGTCCATTATATTTTGCAGTTCTAAAAATATGAAGGTTGGATATTTCGATTGAAACGGAAACCTTATTTCGCTATCGATCTAGTCTTTTTAATTGACTTGTAATAAAAGATAAGTACTTGTTATATTCCTTCTCTCTCCCACTTTTCAAAGTTATTCAACAATAGCTCTTGTCACAGCGAAAAGATAAGCCAGTTCACAAGGTAGAGGAGCCGACACTGCCGAGTCCGCCGGACGTACTTAAGTATCATTGTCGAGACTCTTTTATTCCCCGACTTTAAAAAAAATTCAGTGATCATAAATTCAAAAAAAGACATAGCACCTAATGGCGGATTATTCAAATTTCCGATAACTTTTTTAACTTTCGTATAGAAAATATTCGCATCTGATAATGTCAATTCAAAAGATTGAAGAGAGCAAATGGTTTAATTTCAATAAATGCATTGAATTTGAGTTTTGATTTAAAGGTAATCTGACTCATGAATAATCAGCCAACTAGAATAAATCTAAAACAAAAGTGTAATAGCTTGCTAAAATATTTAACAAGACGAAAACCAAATCTATGATTCTGTCTGCCAAATAATTTCTAAGTTACGCATAAAAAACTTCGCCAAAGATACTTTGCACTCAGTACACCTCCGTTTTTCATTCCCATCCCTAACATTTTTCTAAGAAAGCTTTCATAAAAAATCTGTAAACAAAATAAATTGGAAACAAATCCCGTTTGCAAATAAACTAGCCGTCTAGACATTTACAATGAGGATAATTTACAGCTTGGAGCAACCGTTTATGTAAAACGTTTTACCCTTTAGTGATACATTGTTTGTTGTTTGAAAGTTAAATTGCAATCGGATTACTGAAGTGTACTGCCGTAGTTTAACTAGGGTGGGCGTCCATGAGCAACTTAGTTACCCAGTAACTTTTTTTGCTCTGTCGCAGTCTCCGCGCCGAGATTTGGACGATGCACACACGGGAGCGACAGCAATGCTACTTTTTTTCGTAAAATTTTGCCGCATTCATCAACATGGATTACGAAGAGATGGTTGTGGTCTGTGCGCTTGTTCTGAGAAGCCGAAGACGACAGCGAAAAAGGTAATATTGTGTGCATCCATTATAGAGTGATAGACTAACATTAGGAGAATTTCATACAGTGTTTAGAAACTAGAGAGCATTATCAAATAAATAAAATGATAATGTCTGAGTATTTTTTAAGTTTTTATAATATACACAACAACGGTCTTCCCTCCATTTCTTCAACCAGTCTATTATTATCTATATCATCGTCCGAAATCGACTTTATTTCTCAATTTTGTGTAGAGTAAATACATTCGGTGAAGAGACGCGCTCTGTCAACGTGGTAATTGAGCGGCAACTGACAGGCCGGCAACTTTTTTTTCGCCGTGTGCGCACTTGCAAATTGGTTGGACTGTCCAGTGCGACACTGCTGTGACAGACAGGTTACATAAACAGTGTCGCACGTAAGAGACTACTGTAATTAATGAATTTGATCTTATTATGACTATGATAATGTGAATTATTTAATTTGTGTTTTGATGTTGTATTTGTTCGTTTGTTTTTATTTGTATGATTTGAAAATTTCTAATATGGGTACCTGAAATAAACGAATTTTATGATATTTTATTTTTATTGTATCCAATAGGCGGGGCGGCAGTTGCGTCGTCAGCTTGTCTCCAAACCCGTGGACAAAAAAGGCACGCCGGGATCACCAATTTAGAGAGTAAAGTTCACTCATCCTCATTCAAAAAGGGAGGATCCTCCGACCAGACGGGTGTTGTGTCTGCTGACTATCCGAAATCAACTTACGGGCAGGTAAGTTGATTTCGGATAGTCTTTCGTTCGCGCAGTAAACCCTAATTGCTCGATGCAGGATTGTGACGTCATATCTTTGGTGGCGGTGTAACCGCTACGACTGTCGCGTCGCTACATGCGCGCACTTTCATACTAACCCTTAGACTTGATAAGAGGGACAAACTAGTTGCTAAGACAAAAGATGCCCGTGAGCGCTCTCTAAGACATATTATACAAATATGGGCAAAAATGTGCAAAACACTCGTAATGGTACAAATATATTTTGGCGCTCGAATGACGTTGATAGGGGGCGCTGTCGGTAAAGATTTGTGCAATTGTTTTGTGAAACGTCACTTGAAATGTATACAAAAATCAAGATGGCGGCGGCGTTAGATCCGAATTTGGCCACGCGCCCCAATAAGCATCTTAATAATCTTTAAACGAGCAATTCTTGTAATATGTATACATATAATCTGAATCTCGGAAACGGCTCCAACGATTTTCATGAAATTTAGTATGCAGGGGGTTTCGGGGGTGATAAGTCGATCTAGCAAGGTCTCATATCTGGGAAAAATAGTTTTCTTTATTTTCACAGCCTCGGAAATCTGATAAAACGTTGCTGTACCTGGACGATATGTTTATATTTTCAGATAAGATAAGATAAGATAAGATTTTTATTTGCTTAAACATGTGTGTGTACATACATAGAAAGTGCATACAAGATGTTATATTAAATTAGGTGCAAACATGTTTGCCACTACGTGACGAGCAAAATAATAGTTTAGGTATACAATTAAACAAGAAAAAAAAATATAATTATCAAAATGACATACTTAATTATTAATGGGTTATTACAATTATAGAGTAAATGAACATTATTATATAAGTAGCTCCAAGTGAATTTATAATAATTAGTTATGTCAAGACAAATTCCTTTTCAGTAAGGAACTCTGTAACGCTATAATATGCTCTGGCGGTCAAAAAAGTCCGAAGTTTATTTTTAAACATAGATTGAGGTAGTTCTCTCCAACTCTTAGGTACTTTGTTATAGATGACTGGAGCCATACAGTATACACTTTTGTGTATTAGGGTCGTCTTAGCGGATTGTAGACAAAGTTGACCATTGTCACGTCTATTGCGTGGGAATATGTCGGCTACACGCTTATAGTAATGAGGATTCGACTTAACAAACACAGCTACTTCTAATATGTACAAGCACGGTAAAGTTAATAGCTTGTAATTTTTAAAATACGGCACACAGCTATCGGTTTTCTCAAGTTTAAACATCGCCCGTAAACATCTTTTTTGAGACTTGAATGCTGATTCTTTTTCCGTCGAGTTACCCCAAAATATTAGCCCATAGCGTAGATGGGATTCTTCTAGACCATAGTACGCCGTAAGTAGAGCATCCGTATATAATGTGAATGAAAGTGTGCGTAAAGCGTATGCGGATATACTAAGTTTCTTAGATAAAATCTCAATATGTGCTTTCAAGTTAAGGTTTTTATCAATCTGGAGACCAAGAAATTTTGTAGAGTTAACTTCTTCTATGTTTTCATCGCAGTATTGTATGTTTCGGTTCATGCTAGGTAACCGTTGCGTAAAATGTAAAGCCTTCGTTTTCTTTAGGTTTATTCTCAAATTGTTTTCCTGCATCCATTGTATAGCTGATTTTAAAGAATTATTGATGTCATGTTCATACGTCTCTACACTTTTACAAGGTATTGTCAAAGTACTGTCGTCCGCGAATAGAGTCACCGGTTCTTCAATGCATTTAGGCAAGTCATTTACGTATAATATAAAAATAAATGGTCCCAACACGCTTCCCTGCGGTACCCCATATTCTACTTCACGCCTTGAGGATCGATAAATCTCTTCTTTCTTCTTTACGGTATTGATATGTCTAATTTCAGTAATTTGATTTCTATGTCTTAAATAAGTTAATTATGCATCAGAAGTTAATTATGCATCATTAAGTACAGATCACGAAATAAACTTATTTATCTCACTTACCTTCGTTCAAACAACGATTTCAGTAATTCAACTAAACTTATTTAAAATATCTACAAGTGCCAAATAATTTGGGAAACTTCTATCATTATACAACGCAAGAAGTTTCTAGAAACATCAATCTTCGGGTTTCAGTGAAATTTTCGTAATATAATTTGAGTTTAAATTATTAAATTTACGGTATGATGACTAGACGGGATAATTTTGTAGAGCCTTCGCTTCACAATATCAGAAAGTTGTATGAATGCCGTTGTAAGAAAAATTTGTGATATGATAATGGACAGTAGCAGTGTGACCGTCAGTCTGCCTAGTCACAGATCTCGAGTTCGAACCCAAACCACGCACCTCTGACTTTTCGGATTCATGTGCGTATTGTATTATAATTAGCACTTGCTTCAAAAACGGTGAAGGAAATCATTGTGAGGAAACCGGCATGCCTGAGTGATATTGCTCGACGGCATTTGAAGCCAAGTCAGAGGCCTGTGGACGGCTTTAAAACTCTGACACCGGGTAAGTCACTAATCACGCGAAAAGAAGATTAGACCTTAAATCTTCTCTCCATTACTTAAACTGCTCACGACGCTTCACTCAGGTCAAGGTTCATTTTAGTTTCCACGTTCACATTACACCGATGAAATTATACAGGATGAAATTGAACTCATGCGACAACTCTTAAGGGGTCATTGTACTCATCATTATGAACAACTTTCACTATGGGACCAACACTGAAATCGCAAAAAAAAACAGCTGTTCCCTACATTTTGACGAGCTATGCAAACATAAATGTAGGGAACAGCTGTTTTTTTTCCGCGATTTCAGGGTTGGTCTCATAGTGAAAGTTGATCATAATGATGAGTAAAATGACCCCTTAAAAGTTGTCGCATGAACTCTATTCATCCTGTATAGGAATGAACGTTCATCTGTACCTTACATTTAATTTTTCGATCATTCCGTTTCAAAAGGCGTCAGTTCGGCGGAGTTCATTTTTCATTTTGTGTTCACTTCGAATGAAAAATGCCGAATGAAAGGCAATTTTTATTTATTTACTATGGCTAAATAGAGTGTCGCGCTACAAAAGAACTAAAACTAACAGGCCAAATATTTTATGCTGGTGTACGTGACAGCTACGTCTTCACTCGGGCCACGACATTCTGCTGTCATTGTGCTTTTCTAGTGTGCGTGCATTTAACGACCAACAGTTGGGCGCTATTTTTCTCGACGAGTTCACAGCTTTAACTGGCTATCTAGACATATCTTCTTCTTTATATCTTTGGCAAAAATGAACAAAAAGTGACATTAGCTTAACTGCTTGTTAACAGTAACATATAAAATAAGTTACTGTGACAATTAAAGTAAAAAAATAGAAGTAGCTCTACATTAATAATTCTACCTTAAAGGGCTTTCTAGCATATATTCCTCATTTCAAATCTACCAATTTGAAATCAATTTAGTTAAACAAAACAAACAATTCATTTTCCTGACAGCTTCGCATTTCATATGACAAACACAACTGAAAGCTATTGATGAATAGGAACAAAAGAAAATCAATTAAATTGACACAGTCCCGACTACCCAAATTGTGACCACATTGACCACTTGTGTGTTTGTGGTTTTATTCCGGCATTTAGTCATTTAACTGTTATATTTATTTTGACCCTCAAATTCAATTAACGGTCCCGTTAGGAGAGGCCACGCTCATATTATAGAACTAGCTACGCCCCGCAGTTTTACCCGCATAAGTCTCTATTCCGTGGGAATATCGTGATAAAAAGTATTTTACGTCCTAACCTAGGTCATGGTCTACCAATATGCCAAATTCCATGTAAATCCGTTCAGCCGTTTTAGCGTGAAAGTGTCACAAACAAACATACAAAAAATCAATTACCTCTTTAATAACTGACCCCTGCCCTCTTCGTTTGGGCGGTAAACATTAATATACAGTATGTTAACTAACAGAGGGCGTTTCCGTCAACCCGCAATAGTACAGCGTCCATACATGCTAGAAAAAATATAAACATTGAAAAAAAAGTTTTGTTTAATTATTTTTTCATTTTTTTTTTAAATTGGTCGTTTATTTTAACACTCTGTACACGCGCATTTATTTGTCTTTCAACGTGAAACGACAAGTGTGACAAGTGCGCGTGTACAGAGTGTTTGTTTTACGTATGAAATTAATATTTTTTGTGAATATTTTATGATAAAAAAAATAAAAAAAGTTTTTTTTTTCGATTTTAATATTTTTTCTAACATGTATGGATGCTATACTATTGCGGGTTAACGGGAACGCCCTCTGTTAGTTAACATACTGTATAGCATATGACACTCACAAATAACGTGGCTTTCTATTGGTATAAGAATTTTCAAAATCGGTTCAGTAGATCCAGAGATTACCCCTACAACATCACAAACTTTACCTCTTTATTTATAATATTAGTTTAGAAAAGGTGTACTTTTGGTGGAAGATCTAGATGTATTGTTCCTACTTAGGACATGTGTCAAATGAACATATTCCCTTTTTGTTAACCAGATGGTTGTTAAGTTGTTAAAAAGGTTTAGTTCGCTGACTAGTTGCATAGAATTAATATGTGGCCCTATAGAGTATAGACTTCGATCCAGAGTGCCGGAGAAGAGCAAGTTAGGTGATTCGATCAAACATTATTTAATACTCCACTCATTAGTGGCGTTCATCGTATAGTTTCCTTCGCTTGTGTATATATGGGTATCGTAAAACGCAGTCTACATTATATTATATTATTTATATACATACCCTGACCTGACACTGAATAAATAATTGCCTCATTAAGTTTTAATAAATAATAAATAAAAAGATGCACAATGGGAACAAATACGCACACATACACACACACACATTACACGTACACAAACATACCAGATATACCATACAACGCCTGAAATCACCTCTCTAGTCTCCACTCTGAAATTCGTATCCCGAGTCCCAAGAAACAGACTGTCTAGTTTGGGTTTTTCACTGGTAAATATTAGTTTGTAACCTAGCTATGGATAATATTTTAAGCTACTCATGTCGTCTCAACCTGTCCCCCAATTACGCAATGCACGGTCAATTTTAAATTGAAACCAATTGAAAAAGATTGCCAGTCCATTGCTTCTTAAGTTCGACAAAAAAAATCTGCGCAATTTATTTTGTCGAACTTATGGCAATGACTGGCATGGAATGGACTGGCAATCTTTTTCAATTGGTTTCAATTTAAAATTGATCGTGCATTACGTAATTAGGGTGCTGCTTAGTGTATTACCTGAACAATAAACTGATTTCTATTTATTTTTTTCTATCTTGTCTTTCTAGTACAATTAATGAAAAACAAGATAAATTCAAAAACAAAATCATCACATTAAACTAAGCCAATAACCGTTCGTTAAATGAGCAAAAACCCTTAAAACCCAATCAAATACTTCGCGCAAATCTAAACCAATTCACAATTAATCAGTCTAACATTTACTTACAAGAATCCCGAAGGAAATTTAGCGTAAATTAAACCCAATGAGCGCGGCTCCCGCGTAATACTTTACAGCTATATTCAAGAAATACTTCACCCCCGTTAATCGTTCCTTCACCCCTAGATAGCGGGGTATAGAGGGCTGAATTTCACCGCAAAACGTGTAAATTCATCCCCAGAGTTAGTAGTCTGTTGAATATGCATAAGTTTGTACTCATCGTTTGTTTGTGAGAGGGTTATTTTTGCGTAGAATCTTGCTGTTTTAATGTATCGTCTAAACCCTTTAAGTTTTAGTATTAGTCTGTGGTATGTTAATGTCTTGTTTGATTTGAAAGGGTTAAGTAGTGTTGATATTATACATATATATAACAACAATTTACTGACATTTCTTTATAGTATCTTAGATTTTGATCCTTTATTATTATTATTATTAATTCATTTATTTCAGATTCATAATCCATACAATACATTAAATTAAATTAAAAAGAATTGGTACATATACACTAACATTACATTAAATTCAATAATTTACAATAAAATCAAAATCAAAAATTGCGTTAGTATATGACGTAAAACAATGTGTTAGTGAGCGCCCAAAACAATGCGCATCCATTTGTTTTGGATAGGGCAGTCCGCACGAGATACAATCATCTGCAGGATGCCGTTGCTACTGCCTCGCACACGCTGGGACAAGGAAGCTACCCTTTTGCGCACAATCGCATGGAAGCCGTCCGTTCGTGCCTCTGCAAACATACCAGACGCACTACAATAGCGAGGCAGCCGCATCAGCATCCTGAAAATGTTGTTATATGGGACACGCAGAGCATTAACAGCCCTATGACCGCAGTTTATCCACAAGCTACTCGAGTAAAAGGACTGGCAATACGCCTTAAAAAGAGTTATCTTTACTTCCCTCGAGCAGCGAGCAAACCTACGCGCAACCATGTTCCCCCTGAAATCATTAATATTTATTTTAGAAATTGATCCAAATTTCTTTAACCTCCCTTGAATAATTATGAAGAATAAATAGCAAAAAATTTAGCTTTTATTTGTTTATTTTTTCATTTGAATTTACTTTTTTACTTCAAAACTATTTTAAACAATACAGTGTGTGTAGAAGGTATACATAAGTATGTACCTGTTTTTTATTTATCTTTTTAGGCCATTGTTTTTACCACGTAATGTACAATAGCTAAAACCTAATTTCGTTCTATTCCTCCACTTTTCTCAGACTAGTTTTTGTCTTCATTTATTGATGTCCAATAGTCTAGACTTTAGACGCGGGTCTAGGTCAAGACATTAGACCTAGATTAATGGACCTACTTGTTCAATTGCCAGAAAGTAATTCAAGATGAAAACTCAATATGTTCCTAAAAGCATGAACTATTTCTGAATTTGTAGTGAAATAGAACCCAGTTTGAAGAGTGATTTTGTTTCATCTAGACTAATTTATAAAAATAAAAGATTTGTATTTTTGTTTGTAATAAGTTGAAAAACTACTGGACCGATTTTAAAAATTATTTCACCAGCAGACTGCTATATTATCACTGACTAGCATGGGCTATAAATTAAAAAGATATCACGCAGGTGAAGCCGCTGGCGGAGCTAACATTTTTTAAAGAAAACTATGAATGTAATGGCTGCCAATAACATAAAAGAATGAGCAAAAATGACAAAAAACCTCTCTGACAAAATCAAAAACCATTTGTCCAAATTAGGCTGAGAATCAGCAATTTCACACGTATTTTATTAAAAACTTATATCGTTTGACATGAAATTATATTGTCCAACATTATTATGTAATAACTTTGTGTTAACTTTTTTAACTTGAAAGTGATTTCAGTTGAAAAATATGTGGTCGTAAAAACTGCTAGTCATAACCGTGGTTGTGATTTTAGGACTTATTATATATATGACTATTGTAGCTTACAGGGCCAGACTTACATTTAACAGAGCATAAAAACATAAAAAAATGTGATAAATGATTCCACCAAGATGTCAAGCTATTATATCTTTTCTTTTAATAGTGCGAGATTTATTTTATTATTGCACTAATTAATATTTTCATAATTTATTTACCCGCACTGGGCCCGTGGTTTATTATGAGTTTATGACCCACTCCCTGTCACATAGAAGACACCTGTGTCCCTGCAGTGGAAACTTTATAGACTGATTATACTTCTGATACATAATCAACCAGTTCCCATTACTGGGACACAAGCCTCCTCTCTATGAGAGGGAGTGGGCCGTAATCCACCATGCGGGCCTAGTGCGGGTTGGTAGATGTCACATGTCTTCGTATTTTTGGGTCTTGGAGATGCCGGTTTCCTCGCGATGTTTTCCTTCACCGTTTTGAGAGCAGTGGTGATGAAATTACACAAAGTATAGCACCTGTCCGGGTTCGAACCTACGACCTTCAACTCGTAAATCGCGGCCGTGATCACTGCGCCACAACTGCTCTACTTCTGTTAATGGCTGCTAAAGTATTTACCTACCTTAATAAATAGACAAAGAAAAACAAAAAATAAACATAATCTTTCTTAGTATCCGTCGTACTAAAACATCAAAAAGCAATATCTCTAAACATAAAACGTCATCTACATACATACACAGCACATTTTACGACTTCAAAGGATCTAGCCCAGATCGAAATTTAAAAACTTTCGACAAAATATTGAACCATAAAATCAGCCCGAAGTTAGGTATCCGCCGGCCCTGTAAAGTCATAAAGTTCACCTTTCTCATTTGTCATACCACCTTCATAAAAAAGCCTCTCAAATGGTGTGACAAATTTCAAAAGTTTTATCAACTTTTGTTATTTGTCACAGGTATAAAATATAGAATAAGAATGAGAAGTAATACTCCCTTCAAAAGCATTATAAAAAACGGTTTTAGACTGGGGACAAATCTGAGGGTCAAATACGACGAATTTTTACTCGTGAATAGTAATTCATCTCTATCGCAGCGAGTTAAGAGCGGTTATCCTAAAAATTGGCAACGTCGCAAACAGCTAAAGTATTTGGAAACTTTTGAAATGCCTTTTTTACATCTAAAACTAAATATTCGGTGTTACAATATTAATTATTGCATTTCATAACCAATATTCTAGTTCGCTAGTTAGCCACATTTCTTATTTCCATACAGTTATTGCCAAATTAATCGAAACAGCGAAATATTTGACATCTATTTGCGACGTTGCCCACTTTCAAAATAAACGCTCTTAAAATATTCGGTTGTGTCATTTCGAGGCGAAACAGAAACGCACATGCGCGGAATTACCAACCAAAGTACCCAGTATGCTTTGTTTCGCTTGTATTAACGATAACTACGGTTTTCTTACGGTAAGAGTTATAAAGATAACCACATGAACTGGTTAACTCGAACGTTACAGAGCCAATAGAGCACTAGTAATTAATTCTCTACCCGAGACACATTTACTGACATGATCAATGATCTTCGATTAATAGTTAATGGTTAATGAATCTACAGCATTATATACCACTCAAACGCAATCCATTACGAATTCAAAAGCTAAAAAGACATAATTATTCCACTATTCGTATTACGTAATCCTTGAAATTGAATTTGGAACTGTCAAATTAATGCTGGCAGTCTGTATTGCTGTCATGAATGTTTTGGCGCGCCAAAATCGGAAATGATGCCGCCATCTTGTTTTTTTTTTTTCAATACATTTTTCAAAACCATAGGGACGATGCCTGTGTAACAAACATTTTCTTTTTTTCTTAAAAAAAATTACAAAAAAATATTAGATACGTATTTATTGCTTTATCATATTAATAAAAAAATACTTAGATGGGGCTCGTTACGTCACAAGTAAGTATAAAATCTACATACTCGTTTTAATTTATTAATTTAATCTTAAGTTACCAACAACGCCACCGACGGCGACGTCATTCGAGCGCCCAAAAGCTCCTTGTAGCACTGTACATCTAGTGTTTGGAAACATTACTCAAAATAAGGAACTTAAATCATACTTTCAGACTACTGTTACCGTAAACAAAAACGACAAAAATATGGTACCTGAAAGTTGATTTTTAGTCAAACACAGCTGCATTAGTCTGGCTTCTATTATTTGACTTGGCTACAGACTTGAAACTTTTTGGAATACTAAACTTATACGGCGTATGCAGCAGCTATAAAAGGCAGAATAAAAGTACAGACAAACCAATGCACATTTTGAATGGTCTTGACGCAGAATGTCCCATTCGCAAAAAGTCCCGTCGACGCAGAACGTCCCATTCGCGAAATGTCCTATTCGCAAAACGTCCCATTCTCAAAAAGTCCCATTCTCAAAAGGTCCCATTCGCACAATGTCCCATTCGCACAACGTCCCATTCGCACAAAGTCCCATTCGCATAAAGTCCCATTCGCACAATGTCCCATTCCCATAAACTCGTATACAGGGTGTTAAAGTAATTGCGTGCCATAGCTTCAGGGTAGATACTGAATAAAGGAACCGAGGCAAAATAAAAACATTATAAAAAAATAAAATGCAAGATCACCTTTTTTATAATTTGTAGGTTTTAATTTTGAAGGAGATAAGCACGCTAAAGTAGGAAGAAGAAATACTTGGAATTGTAATATTTACGTACCTAGTTACCTATCCCTCACTCGGTGTTATCGAAGTGTTCAGGCGTAGATATTTCATTGCGCTCGATAGTAGGTAGGTAGGTAGGTAACTCTAGGAAATTACGAATTAGTATTTAAACAAAATAAAGTACCATTTTAAGCAATTCTAAACGATCGCTATTTAATTAGTTGGTATGTACATTAGGTTCATCTTATGATAATTTTCGTTTTTTTTTTACTTTTTTTAAAGGTATTTATTTTTTATGGGTTCCTTTATTGATACTGAACTCACTCTGAAGCTATGGCCCGCAATTACTTTAACACCCTGTATTGTGCGTCAAATACCAATGGTAGGGGAGCCCACGATGCTAAATGGGGATTTATTCGAGCGTCATAGAGACCTATTGGGTTGCAAAGCTTAGATGATAAGAAGAAAAAAATGTTATATAATGTAATAACAGATAGACAGCACTAGTCAATACTAAAAAAAATACTAAAGGATGAAGGAGGAGTGCCAGTCATATCGCGAGAAAACATCAGGTCGAGTAGGTATTAAACACATTGTATGGAACAGCTGATTTCCTTTTTTTATGACTGGTGCTCCCGAATGGGACATTGTGCGAATGGGACTTTATGCGAATGGGACTTTGTGCGAATGGGACGTTGTGCGAATGGGACATTGTGCGAATGGGACTTTTTGAAAATGGGACTTTTTGAGAATGGGACGTTATGCGAATAGGACGTTTCGCGAATAGGACATTCGTTTTCACAGTGACATTTTGCGAATGGGACATTCTGCGTCAAGACCATTTTTGAATATCAATGCAATACGAATGTGCAATTTCAATTTTAAACCGGTGAATACATTATCTATTTCTATTACTCCCAGCAATGTCGTTGACAATGGAAATAACAGCTTTGAGAGGAAAATTTAGAAATGTATATCACGTTTTGAGAATTTAATGGATATTGTTGTTTCTTATTTGAATCTCACAATGAAATATCTGTTCGGTATTTTGTAATGAACAGACTGCATCCAGTCAGGGTAAACGACCTAGGCCCGTACCAGTTAAAATGCAGAACAAATCAATTTGATACTAATTATTGCATCACACATGGTTCATAATCGCATGCTGTCAAAGATTAAGTGCCACACCCTTGAATCCTCCACTAACCAAGTAAGCGCCAAGTATGGCGCTGAAGATTGATGATAATGACACGATCAAAACAATGTTTAACGATTGAAATAATGGAACTGGAATCTGTCAACTGCTTCCATTTGTAAGATCTATTCCATCGTTTTAGTGTTTTCAGTATTATTCATGAGGTAATCCTCATGAATAGATAAAAATATGAATGATTGCATTCATATTTTTGCACATTTACAGCATTTCATACTTAGCTTAGCATAGCTTAGATTCATATAGAGGTCTTCTTTTATTTTTTTATTTCTAGCTTTTATGTATTGCTCCTGCTTCATTAATATAAAATGTATGTATAGTTTTCCAAGCATTGGCGGATACAGGGGGGGGGGGCATGGCCCCCATGCCCCCCCCCCAAACGACTGAGGAATTCTATACTTTCGATTTAATTCAGGTGCACTTACTTTTACACAGCATACTCATAGATATATCAGGACACAGAAATACGAGTCTTTACAACAGGTGTATATACAAAGATGTAACCAGCATGCACATACAGGATCACTAGCAAGCAACCCACCTCGTAACCACGTCCACTTGGGAAAAAATTGCATTATTAATATTTTATCTTAATTTAACGGTCCTAGCTTGAAATTAAGATAAATCCTTAATGCAATTTTTTACACTCTTGGGTTGAATTTCTAAAAACGCTGTAAACGTAATTTTATAAAATTAAAAAAAAAACAAGATAATAAAATCTTCATTTTTTGTTTACTTGTGATTTTAGCCCTAGCTCCAAACCTTGTTAGAATGCCCTCCCCCCCCCCCCAAATGAAATCCTAGATCCGCCCTTGTTTCCAAGGACAATACTTACACGTACATCATTATTATAAGTTTTCCTTCTAAGGAAGATAAACAATGTTAACATTATACAAAGTTAATGGTCTCCAAACTGACAGTAACTCAATAGACATCTACGAACCGAATAATGTTAAGAGCTGTTAGACGAGCTTAGGATAACGTCTCGTAATGGCCTCCAAACCAATCGCTTAAAACCCTTGAACACATTTTAGTAGACAAAGTTGTAACATAAAGTTCTTGAATAAACACAGTTGTGTTACAGACATACACTTTCTTTATGGTTTGTTTTGTCAGAAACAAGGAAAGTTTGTAGCAAAACGTCGCCATATATCATAGTACACACAACAAAATATCAAGCTATACATGTCCATGAGCTGGCCTCTTAATGTATAGGCTTTCCGAACAATGAGAGGTCAGCTTATACTGGAATTTTATTGCTTGATATATCATAGTAGAAGTAGGTACAATCGACTGTAGGTCAATTGTAACACTTTGACCTTGACCTAACCTAGCGTTGTCGTTTCCTGCAGCCTACGGCAGTCCACTGCTAAACATAGGCCTCTTCAACTCACGCCATTCAGCTTGATACCTGGCAACTCTGATCCAGATGCTATAGTGCCCGTGGAACTAGCTGGCCGCACCTTAGGTGGCGCCTCATCTCGCTATTGCAATCTCATGTGCGTTTTGTCTAAACTAGCCGGAACTCAACGCGTGTTGCCGTCGCGAAGTACGGCGCCGGAATATATTAAGTAAGATAAGGCGCTCAATCTATTTCTATAGTAATCTATTACCTAAGGCGCGGCCCACGCAGTATACCAGCCACGCTGTGATGATCGTCGCTCCACCTAGCTTGAGGGCGTCCTACCTTACGTTTGCCGATTCGCGGTCTCCACTTAAGAACACGTCTACCCCAGCAGTCATCGGTTCTACGGCTAATATTCAGCTTGCTTATACCGTAAGGTACAGACGCCAGCATATCAAGTTACTACAATCTGTCAAATTTCTTTAATAGATTTTCAACTTTATCACTAAAGAATAAGGTTCAATGTTGATTGGGAAAACTTGACAGATTGGAGTAGGTTAATGTGCTGGCGTCTGTACAGTAACCGGCACGAGTCGTGAGCACAAACTGACACCTGCGCAGTAGTTAATTTTTCGATCTCTTTGGTGGAATGAAGAAGCCGGGGGGGCGCCGAGCTGCACGCGATTGGTTCATCAGTCGATGCTCATCGTCTATTGGACTCTCGCGTGTCATTCGGCTACCTGTCATTTGGCCAAAAGTGTACATGCGCGTGATTGCCACCACTACTGTCAATCTGTGCTCACGACTCGTGCCGGGCATTGTATGCCTAGTGTACGGAGATTCAATACAATACTGCCGGGGAGTTAGTTGCGCCACTTCTTCTTCCCAGCTAAAGCACTAGGAAGTGGTGAAGGGCGGGCATTTTTGGGGGACTGTCTTATGTAATTTTGACGCTCGAAAAGTGCTGATTCTCAGCTTAGTTTGAATAAATGACTTTTGAATTTTGAATAAGTCGCGGGCAGAAGCTAGAAACGGATGATATAAAGTTTAAGTTTAAATTTAAGATGCCAACAGATGTTTCTGTCCTTTCTCACTATTTTGAAGGGACGGTAAAATGACCTTGGAAAGAATATGGTCAGTATTTACTTCGTTTGAATTTTAATTTGCAATCCATTACGATTTTATTTTTCAAATTGTTTTTTTGTTCACTAAAATATCTCCAGCATCCTTTCATAGCTTTGTATCGCATCCATTCATTTTTAACGTAACAGAATTGGAAAACAAATTGCAATTTAAACGTATTATTTATTTATTGTTTGTACCTGGAGGGCATTGTAAATAATCTAGATATTGATTTGAATAAAACATCAATATATGTATAGCTTTGATTCTTTGTGACTGATCAGATAACTGAATTGATTGCCAAACAATAAAAAATTCAGTTAATAAATAACATAACAATAAAAATCTTAACTATGTAACATAACATAACATAACATAACATTTCAACTGTTATTCCCAAAGGGTTAGGCAGAGGTGACCTTTAGTACAGTCATGAGTATAAATATAATATTACTATGAACAGCTCGGTAATAATATCTGAGGGGCGATTCCCGTAATTTTTTAAGAACGTTCGCATTCGCACCTCATTCGTAATCTGTCAAAAATACAATTAAGGCGACGATAACCGACTTTTAATGATTTTATACTGAAAACTAGCTTTTGCCCGCGGCTTCGCCCGCGTGGATGTCGGAAAATATCCCACAGGAACGTGCTACCGGGATTCAGAGTATCCTATGTTCTACCTAACTCAGGTCATGGCCTATCCTTATACCTTCTTTCTTCTTTTTCAATTGAAAAGTTAAGTATGTTCTCAATCCAGTTTGGAAATTCGGGCAGCCGAGCCGCTTACAGCTTTGAGACGGAAACCTTTTTTTTTTTTTGAGATATCATCAAATAACTTCTCTCGCTCTGGGTGGAGCGGAAGACTCTTACTGACTAAAACCCACCCGTGTTCCATCAGTTGCCTGTACGTCGCCTGGGGCCACGGTCTCCCCTTAGGACTTTCCCGCAACCCCGGCAGGCATCGGCCCTAGCGGACCCCGTCAATTGTACTGACATCTCTAAGAGGCGCGCGTAGAACACAACGCGCTGTCGACCCGGGCCTGGTCCTTATCGGACGGCGAGCTACCCATTGTGACAGGGCGCTAGTCCTTCTCTTTTTTTCTACCCACAACGGGGAAGCTCTTGGCCTGCATCTCACCTGATGGTAAGTGATGATCAGGCCGAAGGTGGAAGCGAGCTTCACCCGGAATCTTCAACCATTAGGGGAACAGCTTATCTTATCTACTGCCGAAACACAAACATGCTGTTAACATTGTTGTTATACTCACACTATCGCCCGGTTAAAAAATAAAAAACAACTGGTTTATATGACTCTAAATGCCTTACTTAAAATACTAATTATTAATTTTCCTATTAATAATATCATTAATTTGTAATACCTACTCTAGGGCCGCCATTGAACACACAATACTTATGTACATGATGTTAGAAAGGTTAATTTATGAACTTTAATAACTTTTGACAGACTGGGAAAATTGTAATTAAATAAAGATTAAATGATAATTCAAGATAAGGACTATTAGGTATATTTCCAATACCTTAAATCTCTTTAAAATAAGACACACAAAAATCAATATTACATGGAAATTTTATATTCAACCCCTATTTTACCCCTTTGGGGGTTGATTTTACAAATACTCTGATACGCGTATTTCCTTATTTTTTACGAAAAGCATAAATGCAAATTTTCATATCGCTAACATAAGAAATCCCACAAACCATACAAACTTTCATCCCTTATATCACCCCCTTAAGGGTTATTTTTGAGACAAAAAGTACCCTATGTCTTTCTCCAGGATGTCATCTACCTCCTTGCCAAATTTTAAAATCTCTTGAAAATAAGATCCAAAAATCAATTTTACATAGAAATTTTAAATTCAACCCTTATTTTACCCCTTTGGGGGTTTATTTTACAAAAACTCTGATACGCGTATTTCCTTATTTCTTTCCAAAAGCATAAATTTAAATTTTCATATCGCTAACATAAGAAATGCTGGGTTTCCCATACAAACTTTCATCCCTTATATCACCCCCTTAAGGGTTATTTTTGAGACAAAAAGTACCCTATGTCCTTCTCCAGGATGCCATCTATCTCCTTGCCAAATTTTATCGAAATCCGTTCAGTGGTTTAGCCGTGAAAAGGTAACATACAGACAGACAGACAGAGTTACTTTCGAATTTATAATATTAGTATGGATTACGTCTAAACGAGTAGTGTTAATAATTTGGAAAAAAAATATATATTAAACTAGCTGCCCGTCCCAGCTTCGCATGGGTAGCCCTAATTAGCAATAAATTAAAATTGCGGCTATAAATTGAGATTTAAACTATCCTATCTCTCAAGTTGGATCGAACTGCACATGGTGTGCGAATTTTATTATAATCGGTTAAGTGGTTTAGGAGTCCATTGAGGACAAACATTGTGACACGAGATTTATATATATTAAGGTAAGAGCATTTTCTTAATAACTTAATATACGAATATTTTGGATTAAATATTAATATTACATAGTGAAATTAATTTGTAAAGTTATATCTAACGCGGATAAAAAACTGAGAATTACGCAAAAGCTATCAAGCGTATTTTTCTGAAACCTTCACCATTTTAAGGATAATTAAAATATTAATCTTTTGGTGTACGCGTTTTAAAATACCTTTTGTTTTATGCATAATAAATTAATAATGCGTCAAAATTGGTGACAGCGCTCCTTGATCGTCGAGTCCTATTATTAGCTGGACGTACGACGCGTTGCGTGAGCTCAGTACAGAACACGCAAGTTAACCACTCAAGGTCACTGGCATATATATCTGCGTCTTAATTTACCAACATTTTTGACAAGTTTGACAGATTGCGACTTGAATTTGTGAATGTTTTTTTTAATACGAGAATTGGCCTTCTGGTTGCTGGCTGATTAATATGGATGAATCCTGCAATCAGACATTATTGCCGACCTGTTAATATCGTATTCACATATAATTATATAAATAATGTACCTATACAAAATATTGTAAAACATTTTAAAAGAGTAACGGTGGAGTTTCTTGCCCATTCTTCTCCATACGAAAACTACCTTTTGGAAGGGGCTGTAGAATCAATACTTTATTTTGTAAAATTTTGACGTTCAAAAGTGCCTTCAAGGGCCTATTTGAAATAAATGATTTGACTTTGACTTTGACTTTGAATATATTTATGCTCATGATTGTGCACCCACATTTTGCTAGTTATGTTAAAGTTTCATTTAATAGAGGGTGACCTTACTGCTATCAACCGGGACCAAATCCAGACTCCGAGCTGCGACAAACCCAATAACACTTTGCCCTACCTAGATTCTAACCCAGGACCTCATGCTCAGCACTAGCGCTTGCGACCACTAGTCAAAGTAGCAGCCGACTATGTTTGAAAATCCGTGTTGTTTTTTTTTCTTTATTATTGTAGTTATCTTATTTATCTTTTTGTATGCATGTGTTTCTTCGAGAAATGAACCTATTTCTTTCTTTTAGTTCTTTCTTTTTTCTTTATTTCTTTCGTTCTATAATATTAAGGCGGTATAGAACCAATTACAATTTAAGACACATTTTAATACTCAAGCATATTAAAGAGAACATAACATACATACATAATCCGCCTATTAATGTTCCCACTGCTGGGGCATAGGCCTCCTCTCTGTAAGAGGGAGTGGGCCGTAATCTATCTACCACGCGGGCCCAGTGCGGGCTGGTAGATGTCACATGTCTTCGAATTTTGGTTCTAAGACATGCCGGTTTCCTCACGATGTTTTTCTTTACCGTTTTGAGAGCAGTGGTGATGAAATTATTTACACAAAGTAAAGCGCCTACTTGGGTTCGAACCCACGAGCTACAACTCGTAAGTCGGGGCCGTTACCACTGGGCCACCACTGCTCATTAAAGAGAAAATAATTATTAAATCATCGAGTAGAGGTAACAATATTTTAACAAGACTTTCATTAATCTCTCTCACTGTACTTCTGACATGCCTATAAAATAATCGTCTATTCGTCCGAAAGTTGGTATTTAGATAATTATAATCTTCCTCCTTTCAGTGGTACTTCATTTATTTTAATCAAGAGATGTAAAACGATCTCAAACTTTTACTTTTACATTGTTCTAGAGTATATCAACAGGTTTTTATCGCAGTCTCCAAGCAACAGGTATAATGTAAAGATTAAAACATTTTGAACAAGTTGAGATTATCTTTTGTTTTATTTTATGTACTGTTTTTATATGTAAATGAAAGGAAAACATTGTTAGGCTGCGTTCTCATTGTGACTGGCCTTGTTTTTTTGGTTTTTTGTATTTATTAAAACCCTTCGTAACCCAAAAAGGGTTGTTCCAGACAACCCTTTTTCTTTCACTGAACTCTGACGAGAAAATTACTTTCCGTCTCATGCAAATTACTGTCTAAACGATTATTATGTACTTGTTTCACTATACATATATCGTTAATTAACCCTAGCTCACTCAAACATATTTTCGAGTTACACAGTCACTAAACATAGTCATTCTGACTAACAAAGTAAAACGACAATATTTTTACTTGAAATGACATTTATTCGTTTTTAAAAGTAGGTAATGGAAGGAAATAATATTATGGTTTCTAAACAACTATTTTAGAAACTAGTTCCTAAACTGTGTCCAACACCAATTGTTTGTAGAGAGATGCAACACTACGGCCAACATCACTACACCCATTTGGCCCAATCATTGGCCCATCACATCATCCATTGCCAACCTTGAACTACATCGGAGGCTCATAAAATTCCGACACTATATGAGTACATGACATATCCCCGTTCCTATGTCATAAAACTAATAGAAAATCTTGGCTAGTATCTAAATATTTGTTTATTATTATAAAGGCTATTTCAAAGTAAACGATTCTGTACTGTTGTTGTTTCTCGGCTTTTAATGGCTTTCAAATGAATTGTTGGTTTCATACTTGTTTCTATGTATGATGAAAAATGGATTTAGTAACTTTTGGGTCTAATAGTTTGTGGTCGAGTCTTAATTGGATGTCGGGAACAAACTTAAATACTGACATGGGATTTCATAAGTTTAGATAATAAACAGTATAAGGGCGTTCCCGTTAATCCGCAATAACAAAAAAAAGCTGAGAGGTGTCAAGGGACAACCGGATGGAACCTCACAAAGGCATGCCACCAATTAGTACCTGTGGTCGCTCAAAGATGGCGTTATAATAAAAAACACAAAGGCATGCCACTAATTAGTACCTGTGGTCGCTCACAGATAGCGTTATAATAAAAAAATAAAAAGTGTCGTTACAACTTTTGGTCCCAATGTTTTCCGTCTAGCCCCCTTTCGCAACGCGCGAAAGGGAACTTCGTTCCAAAAAAAACAGAAACATCTACTGCCCTCTTACTGCATGTCTTCATGGTCAACTGCAATGTTGTGAAGTACTGCTTGAGCAACTACGGTTGTTTCCACATTTTCTACACCGAAGCAGCTTCCACAGTATTTCTTGTTGCAAATAAATGAAACATGTACGATTTTTTACGAAACTGACATTTTGTAGATAGTAGACACATGTTACATTTGTAAAAAATTATAATGTAGAGAGTCGGCCATTTTTTCCTTATCGTACTGTTGTTGTAGGGTTCTGGATTCTATAACTTTATATAGTAGGTTTATAGATCGTTTAGGTTCTAAAACGCATTTATGAATAACACTTTTTAACGTTCTTTGTCTCAGTAGCAGCCTGGAGTGGTGCCCGGTTGATGGTAATAGTCTCGCAACCAAGAGGGTGGAGCACTACCCGACCTAGGGATCCAAGTAGAACCAAGGACCTCACGCTTAAAAGTCGCGCTTCCCTTGTAGCTACACCATCGGCAATTTAAAAATGGCAATAGCACCTCTGCCTATACCCTTCTCGGAATACAGGCGTGATATGATATAATACACAATCAACCTATAAACCAATCAATCAAATTAACATCACCACTTACTATAATAATAAATATCGTTAACAATACAAAGGTGATACACAATATACAATGACGGACACTGGACAGGGTTCCAATTATATCGGTCCGTAACAAGATATCCATTATAGTAATTATTTATCTATCACTAGCATTGACCAGTAAGTGGCTTATCAACCACCATTGTGTACGATTGTGTATATTGATAATTGTAGCAGTGACTGAAATGGTTTGACAGTTAAATAATCTAATACCTTTAAACGAGCAATTCTTGTATACAATGTCGCCCATGCGCATGTGACCGCCCGTAATTTTCTGAATATTCATGAAAAAATATCGAAAATAAACTTCAAAAGGGGGGGTCTATCTATAACATTTTTCACTAGTTTTTTTTAAATAAATACACAATTTTTTACCGAAAAAATGACTTCGATTCCGTTTTTTCTTTCGTAGTCGATAATTTTTTGTAAAAATTTTAATTAACCTGTTAAAATAACTCATAAGCTTTTGGAAATAATAAACAGAATCCAAATCGACCCATAAACTTCGGAGATGTGTCAAAAAACAGAAAGCAAATCTTTAAAAAATTAAAAATTGAATAACATGAAAAATGTTATAGATAGACCCCCCTTTTGAAGTTTATTTTCGATATTTTTTCATGAATATTCAGAAAATTACGGGCGGTCACATGCGCATGGGCGACATTGTATATATAAACTGAATCTCGGAAACGGCTCCAACAATTTCGATGAAAGTTGCAATTTAGGGGTTTACGGGGGTGAAAAATCGATCTAGCTAGGTCCCATATCTGGGAAAAGTCGTTTTCTTTATTTTCACAGCCTCGGGAATCTGATAAAACGTTGATGTACCTGGACGATATGTTTATATTTTCACCCCGAGCGGAGCTCGGCTTGACTAGATACCTATTTAAATTTTCAATATGCAATGATTGCGGATGAGTAGTAACAGCCGCACAGGTCGATGCTACGGAAGGTCCGTGGATAGTTGACCATCTTTACATACCGAGACCCCTCCGTGCCTCGGAAAGCTCGCTAAGCTATCACGTTGGTGAGGCTGAACTCTGGTAGTCATACAAATATTTTTATTCCAAAAGATTAAACCGCCTCTGGGTTTAGTGGTAACACCACCTATCTCAGACCCAGAGGTCCCAGGTTTGACCCCCAGTGGGGGCAAAATTTTCTGTTTGGTTTGGTTGGTGGTACGGGGTGTTGTGCTTTTGAATTTAGAATTATGTTCTAAGTCCGCCTAACTAGCTACCACCATCTTAACTAAGTCTGTCGCCAAAACAACAATGTTAACAGCATTGCTGTCTTTCGGAAGTTAGAGGTAAGATAGCCAGTTCTTCTGTGGTTGAGATGAAGTTTACTTCCACCTTGGGCCTGATTATCACTTACAATCAGGTTAGATGAAAGCCAAGAGGGTTGTAAAAAAAAAATGTTGTTTAATTTATCTCTGTGTATTTGAATTAATCGTAGGTATTCGTCAGATTCTTACATTAAAACCACTTCACACACACTTAACAAGTTAAACAGAAACATTTACAACACTTCAGACCCTCTTTCAAACCCGTGTCTTCATATTCAAAGGTGGCATAAAGCAAAGAAAAAGGAAAGTACATTTAGGCAAAAAATCATATTCCCATTTCCATTCTCTTCATTCTTATAAAGGATGAGAAAAGGTAAAATATGGAGCACTTGGGTAAATAAATATGTCTGTCATTTACTTTATATCGTTAAAAGCGTACATTCTAAAAGTTGGCAACGTCGGAAATAGCAGTCAAATAAATTATCTGTTTTTATTACATAATCAGCCTATTAATGTTCCCACTGCTGGGACACAGGCCTCCTCTCTGTGAGAGGGAGTAGGTCGTAATCATAGATATCCGTGGTCGTAATCTACCACGCGGGCCCAGTGTGGGTTGGTAGATGTCACATGTCTTCGAATTTTTGGTTCTAAGACATGCCGGTTTCCTCACGATGTTTTCCTTCACCGTTTTGAGAGCAGTGGTGATGAAATTATTTACACAAATTAAAGCGTCTGCTTGGGTTAGAACCCACGACCTACAACTCGTAAGTCGGGACCGATACCACTGGGCCACCTCTGCTCTCCCATCTCCCACTGGGCCATCTGTTTTTATTAGTTTATTAACATTACCTGGTTGTGATGGCCCAGTGGTTAAAGCCTCGTCTCTCATGTGCGAGATTGTGGCTTCAAATCCGGGCAAGTACCAAAGTAACTTTTTCAATTCATATGTACTTTCTGAGTTTATCTTGGACATTACTGACATCGATGAAGGAACGCATCGTGAGGAAACCTGGACTTATAGTTAATGTAAGTCTGAAATCGCCAACCCGTCTTGAGCAAGTGTGGTGATCAATGATCGTGCCTTCTCTGTATGAGAAGAGGTCTTTGCCCTGCAGTTGGACAGTAAAAGGCTGGTATTGATATTACTGTATGGAAATATGAAATATCGCTGTAGTGACCAAAAATATAATAATGAATTGCAATAATTATTACACAGAATGTGATTTCGTACCCGTTTTAGGTGTAAAAAGGGCATTTAGAAAGTTCCCAAATACTTTTTTTAAATATGTTTTTAATATTTCACGCTGCAACGGTTTCCATACAGCAATAAAAGATTTCTAAGGAGCTCCAGACCAATATTAAATTCCTGCCTTATACGACGCATGCGGCACGATGTCACGTGCTGCGTATTACGATGCTTGCGTATGAAGGTTGTACATTATACGATATTACGGAGAACATGTTATTGCGTTTACAACTTGTGTGATATGACTAGTTCTTGTTTATAAGCTGGCAAAGGAGGAGACGTGTTGTACAAGAATATTGCCTACTAGTAAAAAAAAGAAGTGTCTGTATTCCAGTTACCAATCTTCCTAGCCTTTTCGCAACTATCTTGGGATCGGCTTCCAGTCTTACCGGTTGCAGCTGAATACCAGTATTTTACATGAAGCGACTGCCTATCTGACCTCCACAACCCAGTAACTGGTAATACGATACCCCTTGGTAAGACTGGTGTCAGACTTTCGGGCGTCTGAGGAGTCTCGGTATGTGAAGATGGTCACCCATCCACTGACCAACACTGGCAAGCGTAGCTTAACCTGTTGGATCGACCCGTGCGGCTTGTTATTACTTAGCCACGAGCTCCTCAGTTACCAAACATGATTAATTACCAATAAAAATAGAACCTTGAAAATGCACCTATATTTAACTTACCCGTAAGCATTTTAAGGTAAACGTCAACTTGTTTAAAATAATTGTCTCCAACACGATCAATACGTTGTTGAGCAGATAAATTTTTCGAACTTATGAAGCAATGGGTTAGCAATATCCTTCAAAATTATTCAGATTGTGATTGATCGTGTGCCACGCAATTAGGGTGCTGTTAAAGTGGGGCTACCTTGATGGAACGGCAGCAGCTGTGTCGCAAACTATGCTTCACCTGCCCTCTGTATCCCAAAATATGCAGTCAAAGTGACGTCTGTGCTGCCACCGCCGATGCCGTGGAAGTGGCTAAGTTTTAGGCCAACAAGATTCGAAAAACTGTCGTGCCAGCAACACGAAAAAGAAATAATACATTACTGTCGCGGCCAGCAATTAGGGTCAATGCCTGGTTGTGGCCAAGGCTTGTAGGTATAGGTTTTCTCAAACAATGCGAGGAAATTCAAACTAAGTAAATTCCAGAATCAATGACGAACACAGATTTTTTTTCAGGCGGCGATCGTTTATTTTGTTTCTTCTTTACTTTAAACAGCTCTATTTGCTAAGCCCGTTCGAAATTTAAATAAAATCTTTGATAAGTTAATTCCTTGGAAGTAAGTTCCATTTTGAAATAACACAACAGTTATGAGTTTTCATAGTAATTTATTTGGCCGCTAAAAACGAGAAATATGGATTTTCATAGTTACATTGCCGGCCGGGTGCTCACTTGCTTTTGACCAGATTTCGATTTATCTCGAAGGTTGTCAAAATAATGTTTGAATTTCCAAGCATGTAAAAAATAATTGTCAGCCTATGCGGCTAATACTATCTAACAATGCTTTTTCGATCGCTTCAGTAACCCGTTTTGAAGAAAAGTGCGACCGGGGGTTAGCATCCTCAACTATTAAGATATAGAAACGAACATGGTATAAAAAGATGCATTACTAAAAAGGCTACAAAACTGCATTTTTTTTTTTTTTGTAAAATGTTTATAGATTGTAGGCTTGATAGATTGACTAAGAGTATTTTAAACACTACTCAGCAGCTCTGAACATTACCGCATTTTTTAAATCTTTCTTCGTCTATCGATGACTCTATTTATTAAACCAGAATTCAGCCACTTCGGCAGCTTTATCGTTAGCGTCACAAAGGTCTTCCGTAGTGCAGGTGCTGTTGCACAGTGAGCACGACAAGAGGTGAGGCATCGATAGCCACGTGGCTCCACAGTCGCACTGTGGCTCATCGAAATACTACCACAATAAAATGATTATAGCAAAAACAAGATTTAATTTACATCAAAACATGAAAGCAATCCTTGTTTATCATTCCATAGCCCACAAACATAATTACTTCATGCAAAGCTGCCCTTGACATTACAAATAGTGTATGTTAACATGAAACAGACAAAACATTACGATTCGCGGCCCATTAAACATTCACTTGCGGTATAAACATAATATTTTCATGCTTAATAGTTTTATTGTCACATTCACACTGAATTATTATTTAAAATGCTTTTAGTTTTGTGTGTCAAGGATTTAGTTTGTGACATTTTGTAGATGGTAGTCGGTTGTGGATTGAGCTATTACTAGCTCAGTCTTGTTTTAAATTTTGTCATTTAATTTGTCAAAGAAATTACGAGAAATTGTGTTTTGGAAGACGACAGCTTTGGTTCGTTCGCTCAGTTTTGGTTCGTAGAATACAAAGGAATGTGTTTTTTTTAAATAAATTACAAGAATTTTTTAAATTGTGGTTATATACCAAAGGAAAAAACTAAAGTAGGTATGTAATTAAGTTTGATAATTTGCTAATACACCTTAAAAAAAGCACTCACTTATTGATTCTTGTATTTTAATAAGTCACCACCATAATAATGTCTAGATTTCCAATTTCCAGAACAGTTACCAACTGCCTAACAAGATTTTAAACCAAAACCCATATTCCAGTAAATAAACAAGTAATTAAATCGCCTAAACTTTCCTGAACCCGGCTTCCTTTTCACTAATTCAAGGTTACTAAGCGTCCTAACAACACACCATTTAGTGTAATTATTTAGTTAACAAAGGACCTACATTTAGGGCACAAAAAAGATAGATACAGAAGCTCAGCTCCCTACAACGAGCGACAATAGGCGCACGCACGGATAGACGCATCATCATCATTTCAGTCGAAAGACGTCCACTGCTGAACATAGGCCTCCCCCAACCACCGCCACTTTGGCCAGTTCTGTGCTTCCCACATCCAGCGGATTCCTGCGGCCTTCATAAGGTCATCGGTCCACCTTTTGGAAAGCCTTCCAACGCTAGGTCTTCCGGTACGCGGTTGCCACTCCAAAACCTATCGGCCCCATCGGCCATCTGTTCTGCGAGCAAAGACATAAATGCATAGAGACATACAAGGTGGAGACGACAATACAACAATAAACTAAACGGCGTGTCTCTAATGACGTTCCCATTTTGCATACAAAAATTAAATCGAATATATTCAATAGTTTAGTCAATATAGCTAGTAGAAGATCGGCAAAATTAACCTTTAACCGTTTATCCACTCCAAAAAATTCACCCTAAGGGGGATACTTGGAAACTTATGTCCGAGAATCCACCCTAGGCCTAGTTGGATCAACGGAAGTTATAGGTTTAGGGTGGATCTACTTAATTTGTTTGAAAAACTTGTTTATCTAATTTCGATGCTAAGATTTATTGGATAGTTCCAAAATACTCTTATTCCTTAGTATTGTCAGTGTTTTCATTTATTGTTGTATTGTAGATCGCCGTACGTATGAATCAATGTGGAGAACATTGATGCATACGTACGGCGATCTTAAACAAATGCCAGTCGCAAGTACGCTTGCACTCGCTGTACGTAAAGTGTGTCTATGTGTGCATGCGTTTTAGCTCGTTGTATGGAGGCCACCTTCTGCACCTATTTATTTTGTGCTTAGGGTCAGTTTGAAAATGACGAATGTTCGGCCACAATGTTAGTATATTTAAAAGATTTTTGGCCCTATTAGGGCGATCATTAATATGTTTATCCTTTCATCAATTTTGCGGGCCTGAAAAGGCTAAGCGTTTGACAGATTAGGACATTAGGGAATTGTGGTGAATTGGGATGTGTATTTAGATCAATCTGAATGAATAATATCTGACCATTTCTGGGGTAAAGGTCTTTGAAGTTTGAACAAAATTGTACTAACCAACAGGTTGAATTTAAGGACACAATTGTAAAAAAAAAATGGTTGACTGATAGAGGAGGCCTATGCCATTAACTCCGCCTCTGTACATTTGTGTACTTGGCTGAAGTGGCAGTGAACCGGACACGTCACACGAATGCACTCGGAGAGATGGGCAAAGATCGTCACTCACTGGACGCCTGAGGGGGGACAACGCCGTGGAGTTACACCACGGTGAAGGCGGTGCAACGATCTGATAAGGTTTGCAGGGCCAACATGACCAGAGATCGCACAAGATATCGAGGTTTGGAAGGATAAATGGGGAGCCTTTGCCCAGTACCCACTACCGGGCAAAGACCCCCCATTTTCCTTCCACACAATATAGGCTTACAAAAAAAAACTATACATATTTTAAATTGAAGTCGCTTTCCGTGTCTATTTGACCGCGTTTTTCTACTAAACTATGCAACGGATTTTGATGCGGTTTTCTCATCTATTTAGATAATTTATTACAGAAGGTTTATGTGTATAATCAGTCATCGCGCGCGCGCACTAATGAGCGGTCGCCGATTTTTGCGTTAAAAATGTCAGTGAACTGTGCAAATACGGTCAAGTGTACGAGTTGTAATGTTGTTATATCGGAAGTTCTTGCCTTCATACGTAATAGGCATGATGTAGTCGACAATGAAGGTTTAATAAAAATATGCTCGTCGGCCTTTTCTGAGGAAGATATTGATGAGGCAAAAAAGTTATTGTTTGTTTCTACGAAGACAAGCCAGAAACTCGTGTCGAGGCGTAAAAACAAAAAGCAGAAAGACCTGGAGGACATGATTACGGTGTTTAAAACCATGGATCCTGAACAAATCCCTATTTTTGTGGCATATGACCTTCACAAATTGCCGCCGGTTTGTTTCGATCACGTAGACGTGACGAAGCTGTTGAAGGATTTATTGGTATTACGATCGGATGTGAACGTGATTAAAAGTGATTATGTGACTAAAGAGCAGCTGGAAACCATGAATCTGAATACAAGCAAGTCGACGCCCGCGCCGCCGTCGTTACCAAGTTTGAATTTGAATACCAAAATAGGGGGGTATAGTGAAAACAATGACTCGGAGTTGTTAAGTGTATCTCGTAATAGTACGACCTGTGCACCATCCCCATGTCAACCAAGCCCTAGTTGTAGGAGTCAGGAACGTTCTTGTGCTATGCCGCCTACTAGTACTGCGAGTGAGAAGCATATTGTTCCTGTCTTGCCCGCCTCGCAGCGCCCGACTACAGAGCATGTAACTGTACGTCCGACCGGTTTTGCGAGCGCGGAGAAGCAGCTGACTATGGCAGAGATTGTAAGCAATGGCAGGTGGCAAGAAAATAAAAGGGACGATGATTGGACGTTGGTGCAGAAATCACGATATAGAAATCGTTTCACTGGTTTGACTGGGAAAGCTGTATCAAATGTTCCAATAAAGTTTCGTGCTGCAGATATGAAAATACCCTTATTTATATCTTATGTTAATAAAGAAACTACGGAGGAGGACATATGTGACTACATACGAAGTAAAGTTAATGAAGTAGTGACTTTGGAAAAAATTAATATGAAGGCTGATAGGCAATATAATGCTTTCAAGTTGTTTGTTCCTAAGCATAAAATAAATACATTCTTAGACGACAACTTGTGGCCTGAGGGTATTTCTTTTAGAAGATTTATACATTTTAAGAATAGAATAGACAACAGGATTTTGAATGAAAACGCACCTCGGAATAATGGATACGAAAATAAAGAACACATACCTAGCAACGTTTAATTGTAAGAATATCACTCGATCAGCTGATTGTGTGAGAAGATTATGTGGGGTGGCTGACGTCATCGCGCTACAGGAAACCTGGCTGTTACCTCACGATTTAGCATACCTAGGCACAATACACGATGACTTCGCGTATACAGGGAAGTCTGCTGTCGATACGTCTGCCGGAGTACTCATAGGCAGACCCTACGGAGGGGTTGCTCTGTTGTGGAGGAAGTCGGCCTTCTCAAAAGTGTCAGTGTTGTCGTGTAATAGCGATCGTTTGGTGGCTATTAAAATTGATCATGCAGATCGGTCTATGTTAGTTTTCTCGGTTTATATGCCGACTGACTCGAGTGATAACATAATAGAATTTACTACTTGTTTGAGTGAGATTATTGCGATTACTGAAAACAGTGAAACGGAAACGGTCTGTATACTAGGTGATTTTAATGCTCACCCGGGTGAACGTTTTGCAAATGAACTGTTAACCGTGTGTACGGAACAATCGTGGTCGTGTGTGGACATGGAATTATTGCCGGATGATACTTTTACCTTTGAAAGCACAGCTAACGGTGCGCTGCGCTGGCTAGATCATTGTGTGGTGAGTAGTGCAGCGAGACAATTAGTAATTAAAGCGACTGTTTTGTATGATGTTTACTCGTCGGACCACATTCCTTTGGTTATTGAGTGTAACATAGATTTAATAATACCTAAGTCAGTGAGCAAAACCCACTCTTGTAATAAGGTTATTTGGGGTGAAAGAAATGTTAATCAAATTGATGAGTATACAAACTTTTGTCATTCAAAATTAAGATTATTAGATTTTCCTACGGAATTTCGTTATTGTTCGCATGGAATGTGCTCTGATACTAGCCACCATAGACTGTTAGATGAAATGTATGACACTTGTATAAGTATTTTGAAAGAAGGCGCAGATATTACGTATATTGGTCCTGATAACATAAACTGTAAAAAGAAATATGTGGTTGGTTGGAATTTGCATGTACGTGACGCTCACAAGGAGGCCCGCATGCATTATCAGAATTGGGTGCTACATAACAGACCTACATCGGGGTACATTTATACAAACATGTGTCAATCCAGAAAGATTTTTAAAGACAAGCTTAAATATTGCCAGGACAATGAAAAACAAATAAAAATGGATATAATAGCTAAAAATCAATCAGACAGACAATTTGGAGCATTTTGGAAGGCAACCAATAAGTTAAATCCGCGGTCAGGCTTGCCGGTGAGCGTGGCGGGCGTGCACGAGCCGACAGAAATAGCTAACTTATTTAAGCAACACTTTAAGGTTGAGTCACCTCTTGTTAGAACGGCTGGGATAGTCGATGCTGAGGCCATTTCTGGGGACATTGACGTTCGATTTACTGCTAAGGAAGTTGCATCGGTGGTAAAATCAATGAAGAGAGGTAAGTCACCAGGTCACGATGGCCTCAGTATCGAACATCTGAAATACGCCGGGGTGCACTTGCCGCGTGTACTTGCTATGTTTTTTAATTTGTGTGTCAGTCACTCCTATTTACCAGATAGCTTCATGTTTACAGTTGTGGTCCCTGTTATTAAAAATAAAACTGGAAATGCCTCTGATGTCTCCAATTACAGACCTATATCCTTGGCAACTGTTTCAGCCAAGGTACTGGACAGTCTGCTTGACAAACAATTGGCTAATCATCTCCAAATACACGACGCTCAGTTTGGCTTTAGGCAGGGGCTGTCTACTGAAAGCGCTATTTTGTGTCTAAAGCAGACTGTGCAGTACTACAAGGATAGAAAAACGCCTGTATTTGCCTGTTTTTTGGACCTATCGAAGGCATTCGATCTTGTCAGTTATGATGTGTTGTGGGATAAGTTGCTATCTGAAACCTCTGTACCTACTGAAGTTATGTCCATATTTAAATATTGGTATAGCAATCAGTGCAATTGTGTGAGGTGGAACGGTTCGCTGTCGAGTGTGTACCGGTTGAAATGCGGAGTGAGGCAGGGGGGGTTAAGCTCACCACGCTTGTTCAACCTGTACATAAACCGGCTGATTGCTGAGCTCAGCAGCACCATGGTCGGATGTCATATTGACGGAGTGTGTACCAATAACCTTAGTTACGCAGACGACATGGTGTTGCTGAGTCCATCAATTAGTGCCTTGAGGCGGCTAGTGTCTATTTGTGAATCATATGCGGTGACTCATGGGCTCAAGTATAATGTTGGGAAGAGTGAACTAATGCTCTTCAAAGCAAGTGGTTTTTCTTACCCAGCATTTCCGAATGTGTCACTTTATGGCACTCCATTGTGCAGGGTGTCTAAATTTAAGTATTTGGGTCACTGGGTCACCGATGATTTAAGTGATAATGTGGACATAGAAAGGGAACGCAGGTCGCTGGCTGTCCGTTGTAACATGCTGGCCCGCAGGTTTGCACGGTGTACGAATGCTGTTAAGATGACGCTTTTCAAAGCGTATTGCCAATCTTTTTACACCTGCAGCCTGTGGGTCAATTTTTCGCAGCGGGCATACAGCGACCTGCGTGTCCAATACAACAATGCACTCAGGGTACTGTTGGGGCTGCCATGGCGTTGCAGTGCGTCAGGGATGTTTGCTGAGGCGCGGGTTGATGGTTTTGCCGCTGTCATAAGGAAGAGATGTGCCTCCCTACTCACTCGTGTTCGTGGCAGTTCCAACTCTATACTGGGTGTATTTGCAGATCGGGGGGACTCCCCCATGCTGCAAAGATGGGTGCGGCTTCATGTCGTAATTTAGCTGTGTTGTGTCGAATACTAACATTAGTTTTTAAGTATATTGTTACTAACAAGAATATGGACCTGTTCCGAAATAAATGTTTAATAATAATAATAAACATTTATATTAAACTTACTTAATATAAAGTAATCTCGATGTTTTGTCATGTCATAAAATCGTGAGAAGCAGCGGGCAGCTTATAGTAAATAAATAAATAATAAAAGAGAGGCAATCTGTTTATTTGTTAAAGAAATACAACCTCTACGACGTAGCCAGCGTAGGCTACAGCTGCTACGATCTCGTAGCACGTAGCCAATACGCTACGAATTGCGTCACAATTCTTGGAGCTTCCTATGTAGCGTACTACACAATTTCTTTGTTTTCATTGCACATTGTTATTTCAAGTTAATACTTGAAAGAACTTAATGCTGAAGATAAGTTTCCTCATCAGTGTATTGTCTGTGGTTGTTTCATCTGATTAACTGTTCTCTAGCTAACCTCATCAACAACAATATCTTAGAACAAATGATGAAATGAATCATAAAATGAAAGTTTCAAAAAAATCCTTACTGATCCATTTTGCATATTCATATTTATTATCATGAGATTAAGTTGCCTTCGGTAACCTGAAAGTCTTTAAACAGACTCCGGAGCCAGGTTGACTGAGAAGGAAAATCTGTACAGGTGGAGATTCATACACGACTCCGCCTTGGAGGGTAAATTTGGTGCTGTTCCACAAACGATGGGACACTTAATGTCGTTCCTGCTTGTCCTATCAGCTGCGCGTTACAGGAACTGTTGGACGCTAGTGATGGCGTCAAACACGTGGCCGAATTCAGGGCCAAGTCTATTCCGATTGCCATCGACACGCCAAGCAGAGAAGTCTGTCTGTCACCTTTTCACGCCTTAACGGCTGAACAAATTTCGATGGAATTTGGCACATAGGTAAACCGTGACTTGGGTTATGACTTACTTAAGATACTTTTATCCCAGCAGTCCTTCTGGGTGAAGCAGTGACGAAAAACCACGTATTAAAAAAGTCATCAAAAAGCTACCTCTTTTATGCAAACCCATTTCAAAGCGGATCAAGAGTAGTTCCCCTTAACAAGTAATAATGGTTTAACTAATACTTATCAACAACCGATCAGGAAGGGATTGGTCGATTGGTCCCAAGTCATTGTCATAAAAACCCTTTAGGGTGTAGGTACAGTTTGCAACAACAGTCGATTACCATATAACCTAATATTATAAAGAGGTAAAATTGTGTGATTGTTTGTAAAAGGTACTGATCACTTTACAAAAATTTTTTCACTGAAAGAAAGGTAGATAGGGATATTTTTAATGTAAAAACAATAGACGATGACGCAAAATCAACACGTCATCGTCGTCGTCAGTCTTGTCGTGGCAACACGTCGTGTCCGAGTTTGCAACAAGTCAATCGTCATCCTGAGGATGCCTCGTTGAGAGGCGAAACACGTGTCGATTTCTTACAGGGTTCTCTAAGACTCTTTAAGAACAGTTAAGCGGATTAAGTTACTAAATATACATCGTCTATTGTATTTTATAATGGATTTTCGCAAAGTCACGCCTGAGTCAATTAAAGTAATAAAAACAAGATTATTCGCGGACAAAGTCTCGGGCTGAAGCTAATATCATCAAAATAGATACAAAATAATTCGATACATAGCTTTTCAAGTTATTACTTTTTTAATTTTATATCAGTTCAGATTTTTTATGAATATTTTGGTCAATAATAAAGATTTAAAAAACTGAAGTGTTAATGGAGTTTTGTTGCTGACCGTACCATTTATTCATTGGTATTCATTCGTCCCGACCAGAGCGAAATTAATGGGATATTTTAATGGGTATTCAAATTGACGCTTTTGGCCGGGATTCGGGACTTTGTGTTGGCTTTTAAGTCGGTTATTAAAAAGGTATTAGTGCCTATTGCTGTTTGTTGCTAACAAAAGCTTTGTGAACGTATTTCTAGCATGAGGATAACCTACAATATTCCCACTGCTGGGACTGTAATCCACCACGCGAGCCCAGTGCAGGTTGATGGATGTCACATGTCTCGGAATTTTTGATTCCAGGTAATGCCGGTTTCCTCACGATATTTTCTTTCACCGTTTTGAGAGTAGATCCCTCTAAATGTAGGTATAATTATCATTCTAGTATCGATACAAAATATTACCTTAAATTCCTTAACAATCTATTTGAAAAAAGTACCCACCTATTTCATTCTTTTGAAGTTCTGCTAAAAGCAAAACAGAAAACAAGAGTCGAAACGAAAAAAAACATGATAAAATTTCGCGAATTACCATAATTATGACAGACCGCCTCGTTCCATTAACTTTGAAAGCAAGTACTCTTTATAGTACTTTCGCATTAAAAGCCGAATTAAGGAACTCTTCGGCAACATTTTAATGCTTTCAGTACATTTTTGTAAGAAAAATATTACTCGCTTATACGCACATGGAAAGATATGGAAAGATACTAATCTTTTTGAAAGGAACATTTCTTTCGAGCGGATGTTTTGTATCTTTTTCATTTATTTTCAGGAAGATTTTTTTCGGTTACTTCGTCCATGTGGAAATTGATATTTCTCAAGAACTGTTTCTTATTTTGATACAAAAATATAAGATACTTTAGAGTATTGCAGGCTTGCTCTGGAGGGTCCGTCGCCATGTTTTATTTACTTTAGGTTAACAGTAAGAAGTAGCGAAAGGTTTCTGGGCTCTCTGACTATGGTTTTCGACGTTTTAGAATTTATCGGAGAACTCTGGCTTTTCTGTATATTAAAAACATTGAAGTATCTGTTTGTAATGTCAAAATAAACAGCTTCTTACTAAATGCATATGAAAATATATACGGTACATTTAACAAAAACACAATTAATTTTAAATTGTTTGTCTGTCTTTTTGGTCCGGCTAATCTCCGAAACGGCTGAACAGATTTTGACGGGATGATATTCACTAGAAGCTATACAAATAAACAAAATAGGAAGGTAGACAAAAAAAAAATTTTGTCCTTCAGATATTTTATTAAAAATATTGGACTCGTATTTTTTCTTTTATTACGTAATCAAAAGATTACGGCAATACATTGAGTTAAAATGTGGCATGACATCCTTCCTCGGTAGATTTTATGCCGCATTGTGACGTAGCGAGTCCCCACTCCCCAACTTTAATTTGATTTATCTAAAGTAATCTAAACAATGTTTTATTAATATGAGAAAAAATACGTGTCAAATTTATTTTTTTCAGATTGACGCTATGGTCTAAATAGTTTTTTTTTTCCCCAGTCAACATCTCTATTAATGTATAGATTTCCACGCGAACGAAGTCGAGGGTAAATAGTCAAATGTGGATCTTATTTCTTAGTATATACAGAAGTTATAACATACAGTAAGCCTACAATAGTAATCGATTTTCTAGTTATACTTACCTTTCATAAGTTTCTCGTATAGATGTGTAGGTAATCTATAAACTTATTTCACCACGAAAACCGAATTTTACGACCACGTACCTAATCAACCGTTAAGGCCTATTGTCTGATCTTCATAACAAAATATACATAAACTTTTTACGCTCGTTTTATTACGTTTATGCATTATTGCGTACTCATTTCCATCTGTTCAAAGGCTTTTGGGTCATAACCCTCGATTAGATTGATTCTCTTCAACTAGGATTATCTCGGGTAAGTAAATAACAAACGTATTCTTATTTACTTTTGCCCAGCGTATGTCGTAAAGTTCTAGTATTAAAAACCAGTGTAGAATATGTACATACATATAGGGCAATGACCTACGATGTCTCGAGAGAGGAAAGACAGTGGAACGAGAGATGTTCATTTGTTTTTCGCTCGTCTGCCCCATTTAAAGCGATGTTGCCAGGCTAGTTCACAAATCAAAAAGCCGTGTTTTTGTTCCTATTTGTTTCTTAAAATCGTCCTTGACTTGACGCTTGCGTTAAGGTCGAGGTTATTGTCCAATAATAACAATAGTATATTATGCAACTAATGAATAAAGGACGGATTTAAAGTTCGAGTCTGCGTTCACCCGCGGTCTCGAGTGTGCGTGCGCGAGGTCAGCGACCGATCGTAGTGAAAAATGTCGATTAATTCGAAAACAGTGAAATGTTCAAGTTGCAATATTGTTATTAGTGAATTATTGTCTTACTTGCAAAATAAAATTGAAACTATGGATAATGAAAGTATGGTGCGAATATGTGCGTCAGCGTTTACCGTGGCCGAAGTTGAAAAGGCGAAAGCTTTGCTTTTCGACACGATAAAAACTAACAAGCGCAATATTTCAAGAAGAAAGGATGGGAAAATTCAAAGAGATCTGGAGGATATTATAGCAGTTTTTAAAGATACGGATCCTGATACAGTCCCTATTTTCGTGGCGAGGGAATTGAATAAGCTCCCACCCGTGACGTTTGATCACGTAGACGTATCGTCGTTATTAAAAGATATTGTCAGACTGAAATCAGATGTTCAGGAAATAAAACAATCATATGCTAGCACTAAATTAGTGGAGGATTTAGAAAGTAAATTAATAAACTCGAATATTATAAAAAGTGGAGGGTACCTTGCCATTGGAGCGGAAGAAATATTATCGCCCAATATTCAAAGAACAACTGACACTATTCAAGGTCATGTAGAAAGGCAATTGTTGACACAATTATCGGTCAACCCACTGTCCTCTGATAAGTCTGTCACGGTTGTTTGTGATGACATTCCGAGTGATACACCGTTTGTGGTTTGCGCAAGTAGTGTGACATGCTCACCCCGGCATAACAACATGCAAGTCGGTGCGCAGCCCTGTGTGGAAACATATTATGACTGCGACTTGGAGCGTGCTTCGCGTAGTGTGTATGATAACACAACTATCGTTATCGACGGCGCATGCGGGACGACGTCAGCGTCGTCAGCGGCGGCGGCGCGGGCGGTGCGTTCGAATAATTGTAAACAAACCACTGTGGATATTACGCCTAGAAAGATTTCCTTTGCCGAAATGGCAGGGAATAAAGATGAGTGGCCTAAAGCTAAAAATAATGATGAATGGATTTTAGTACAGAATAAACGGCTCAGAAATAAATTTATTGGAAATAAAGGTAAGGCCGATTTAGATCCTAGTTGTAAATTCAAGGCAGCATCAACCAAATTACCGTTATTTGTATCTAATGTACACAAAGATGTTTTGGAATCTGATATTGTGGATTATATTTATGAAAAAACGAATGAGAAGGTATCGCCTGTGAAAATAAAGATGAAAAAACAGAAAGATTACAATTCTTATAAAATCTCTGTTACTGCACACAAAATAGATGTTTTCTTAGACGATAACTTGTGGCCGTCTGGAATAACTTTCAGGAGATTTGTGAATCTGGGTGATAGACCAACCGGTTTCCCGGCTAACGGTATAAATAAGCAAACTTTAAATATACAACATGGCCAACCAGCTAAACAGTAGATTTTTTAGTTATAACTGCAAGTCTGTCACCCGTTCGATGGACTACGTGAGAATATTATGCAAACAAGCCGATATTGTGGCGTTGCAAGAAACATGGTTGTTTCCGCACGACATACCTGTCCTTGGGAATATTAGCAACGAGTTCGGTTTTACGGGCAAGTCTGCAATTGACACGTCTGCTGACATAGTACGAGGCAGACCCTACGGCGGTGTAGCAATACTGTGGCGGAAGGATGCCTTCGATTCTGTGACTGTGCTTGAAACTAATAGTGTTCGGCTAACCGCAATAAAAGTGAGTGTTAATGATCGATTTTTCGTAGTGTTCTCTGTTTACATGCCAGTAGACTTGAATGAAAATTTAGTTCAATTTACGGAATGTCTAAGTGAGATGAGTTCAATAATTGAAAATACACAAGTAGCGTCAGTTTATATGCTGGGTGACTATAATGCTCATCCGGGTGAGCGGTTTGGCAGAGAACTGGAAAGATTCTGTTGCGACCAACTATGGTCATGTATAGACGTCGAGAAGTTAGGTAGTGCCTTCACTTTTATAAGTGATGCTCACGGTACCACTCGCTGGCTTGATCACTGCGTAGTGACTGAGGCCGCCCGGCAGTCGGTTGTAGATGTGAAGGTACACTATGATTCATCTTGGTCTGACCACCTGGCGTTAGAAATTAATTGCAGATTAAATGTACTCAGGCCTCATTATGGTCCTAAAGAAACAAGTTGTAATAAGGTTGTTTGGGGAAATAGGGATATTAAACAAATTGAGTATTATCACAAGTTATGTAATGAAAAATTTAGAGAATTAGATTTTCCTGTAGAATTAAGCTACTGTTGTGATGGTATGTGTAACAAAGTGGAACATAGATCCGTCATTGATAATATGTATTCAAATATTATTCATGTAATTAGTAAAGCGGCCGTGGATAGCTTCGATCGTAAATTTCAGTCACGTAAAACGTGTGTTGTGGGCTGGAACAGACATGTTTACCCAGCACATAAAGAAGCGCGGTCGCAGTTTCAGTTATGGTTGTCACTCGGTCGTCCGCGAGATGGACCAGTGTATGATAAAATGACAGAGTCTCGTCGTATTTTTTAATCTAGACTGAAATGGTGTCAGAATAACGCGGAACAGGTAAAGATGGATGTTCTGGCCTCACAGCATGCGAATAAGAACTTTAAAAGCTTTTGGAAGGAGACCAGCAAGCTGAATCCACGACCGTACACCCCTCTCAGCGTCGACGGCTTCGGTGAGTCACTTGACATTGCTAATATGTTTGTTAATAAGTTTAAAGTAGTGCCGCCTGATCGACCACCTGCGTTGCCGCGGGTGCTCAACGCTGATACTCGAAGGTCGAATGATTTACCATCAGTCAGTTTCTCTGCTAAGGAAGTAGCTTCCACTATTAGTAAGATGACGAGGGGTAAGTCCCCTGGACACGACGGTATTAGCGTTGAGCACCTTTGGCATGCTGGTGTACACTTGCCTAGAGTGTTATCGATGTTTTACACTTTTTGTATGAGACACTCATATTTACCGGATGAGTGCACGAAGGCTATAGTTGTGCCAGTAATCAAGAACAAGACAGGAGACCCCTCTGATGGCTCCAACTATAGGCCCATCTCGCTAGCCACCACTGTAGCTAAAGTGCTGGACAGTATGCTGGATAAACAATTACGTCGTCACCTTAAAATAAGTGATGCACAGTTCGGCTTCCAAGCGGGACTGTCTACAGAAACAGCAATCTTATGTCTGAAGCATACTGTCCGGTACTACACGGACAGGAAGACTCCAATTTATGGATGCTTCCTTGATTTATCGAAAGCTTTCGATTTGGTGTCCTATAAAACTCTTTGGGAGAAATTGAGGGCCACCTCACTCCCCGAGGAGATCATTAATGTCCTTGATTACTGGTATAACAATCAAGTTAATGTTGTAAGGTGGGCGAACGTTGTGTCCGATGAGTACAGGTTGGAGTGTGGTGTAAGACAGGGTGGTTTAACATCCCCTATACTCTTTAACCTGTACATCAATGAGTTGATTGAGGGTCTCAGTAGCACTGCAGTCGGCTGCACTATTGATGGCACCACTATTAACAACTTGAGTTATGCGGATGATATGGTGTTGCTGAGTCCTTCAATTAGCGGTTTACGGAAACTTGTTAGGAGATGTGAAGAGTACGCCGTGGCTCATGGGCTCAGGTACAATGCGAACAAAAGTGAGTTGTTGGTATTCCTACCGCGGAATTGTAAAGTCGACACCATCCCATCGGTTACGCTAAATAGTGTACCGCTTAACAGAGTGACGCAGGTTAAGTACTTGGGTCACTGGGTCACGGAAGACCTCGCTGATGACGTTGACATTGAGAGGGAACGAAGGGCGTTGGCTGTCCGTGGGAACATGCTGGCTCGCAGGTTTAAAAGGTGCCCGAATGAGGTAAAGTGCACAATGTTCAGGGCATACTGCCAATCGTTTTATTCGTGCACCCTGTGGGTCAGCTGTACTCAGCGGGCACTCAATGCCCTTCGGGTGCAATATAATAACGCTTTTAGAATGTTGTTGGGGCTACCGAGATGCTGCAGTGCGTCCGGCATGTTTATGGAGGCTCGGATTGATGGCTTTCATGCCATCATGAGAAAGAGAGCGGCCTCCATACTGCACCGTATCCGAGCAAGCTCCAACAGCATTCTGAAAGTAGTAGCGGACCGGTTAGACGGTCCATTTCTTAGGCACTGGATCGCACTCCATGTGTCATTGTGATGTTGTGTGTTTTTATTTTTGTGTTTTACTAACATAGTTCATAAGTACTTACTAACACAAATATGGATGACTCTGTAAAAGGATAGTTTGAAATAAAGTTATTATATTAAAGCGAGGGCCATAGATGAATCACGATCAAGTGAAGGATTCTAACGACTGAATCACGACCGTAGGGACAGGAGATGGATGGACAGGAGAGAGGATTCATGATGATTGAATCACGAGCGCAGCGAGTGATTCAAGTGTTAGAATCCTGAGCGACGCGAGTGATTCATGGCCTTCGATATAAATCCGTTTTATTCAAGAGTTGCATACTATACTTTATACCATGACTACGAGAAAAAGAAAGATTTAAGCGCAAAAAGGACATTTAATAAAAGGTTAACACGTTCAGTGTCGGGAGCCCTCCTGGAGGGTTCACCTACTTGGATATTGGATGTCGGGAGCCCTCCCGGAGGGCTCATTTTAAATGTAGACATTCAGTGTCGGGAGCCCTCCTGGAGGGTTCACCTACTTGGATATGGGATGTCGGGAGCCCTCGCGGAGGGCTCATTTTAAATGTAGACATTTAGGGTCGGGAGCCCTCCTAGAGGGTTCACCCACTTGGATATGGGATGTCGGGAGCCCTCGCGGAGGGCTCATTTTAAATGTAGACATTCAGTGTCGGGAGCCCTCCTGGAGGGTTCACCTACTTGGATATGGGATGTCGGGAGCCCGCGCGGAGGGCTCATTTTAAATGTAGACGTTCAGTGTCGGGAGCCCTCCTGGAGGGTTCACCTACTTGGATATGGAATGCCGAGAACCCTCGCGGAGGGCTCATTTTAAATGTAGACGTTCAGTGTCGGGAGCCCTCCTGGAGGGTTCACCTACCCTAGTGAAACCTCCCGGAGGTTTCACTTCCAACTACGAATAATAAAAGTCATAGACTTTTATGGCGGAATGATGAGTTATGAGTTCTATGAAAATGGGTGGAGTCGAAAGTGTTAAGGAGGTTGTATAGCATTGAGATAGAGGTCGAATACATTGGTGTGTTCTAAATTCAAACACCAAAATAGTGATTAAAAGAGCTTTTTATTCACTGTTTTCAGTGAATAAAATAAGCTTTTTAGAGGGGGAATGGTATAAAAAATATGATGCCAGTCATACATATGACTGGCATCATATTTTTTCAGAAATGTCTCGCAGTACACATGTATTGCGAGACATTTTTGTATTTTATTCTTAACATTTGTAACTGTGATTAATTAAAATAACACATTACTTCCGACTCTGTTTTATTTCGTATTATAATGAATACCCTGTTATGTTCTATTCAATTCAATTCAATTAAAGTACTAATTTAATAAAAAAATTGTAACAATTATACAGACGTTTTACAAATAAAAAAAATAAAAAAATATGTTGGTCCATGCTACGTCCCGCCAGAAGGGATACAAAATTGTTTAGGTAACCAAATTTCGCATTATTAACAAAATAAACATAAGTCACAATTTCATGCTAAACACCAATAGTTAATAATAATAATAAAACGTCAATAAATTAAGACGGCACATAAACAAATAGGTAGTATTTTGTCACAATTTCGTATACATTAATACATTAATAAAAATGTCAATCAAAAATATAATTATCTTATGGAAGCAACATTTAAATATTAAATTAAACAAACAGATATTAAATTATATAAATAATACGCCTTAAGCAGCGGTTCACAAGCTAATATACCTAATAATTTTGTTTAAAAACCTAACTTTATCGACGAGACGCTAATGAAAGACGATTTTCTGAGAAAAACGATCCGATAACCAGGCATAACGGAAGATTAGTCAAAGTTAATGATCTGTTAAATACAACAAAGGCAGTTTTCTCGGAAGATACAATGTTTGACCCAAATACGTTGGTCATAAATTATCTATTTATTGGAAAAGATTTCAAATAAATAACCAAATTATTCGCCCGTGATTTTAATAGAGTTACACCAACCTGAAGGAGGTTTTATTTTTCTGTGAATACTCAATCGCCATTCGAAAACCAATTGCATAGAAAACTCCAAAGCATTCATCAATGTCAAACGTTCTGCAAAGGTTTTGTATAGGGAATCTTTCATGGGGCTAATGGGAAACGCGCCAACCTGTTCAAGAAGGTTCTATTATTGTACCCTGTTAGGAGTTATTATTTGAGGAAGAATGGTATATAGAATATTTTGTCGGGAAAGAAATATTGAATAGACAGAAAATTTTCGCTTGAAACTTTTTTTTAATTCTGCTTTTATCATATCGTTTCGTTATATAAAGTATTCATCAACCTACTTATTTAACATTATAAACGCGAAAGTTGAGGAGGTTGGATGGATGTTTGTTACTCTTTCACGCAAAAACTAGTGAACGGATTTAGATGAAATTTGGCAGTTTATAATCAAGATTAATACGTAGGATAGTCGTTTTTATCCCGATATTTTTATGGGATCGAGATTTATGCGGGTGAAACCGCGGTCTACAGCTAGTAGCGTTATAAAAATATGAACCAGTAAAAATTTCAGACTTTCTTTCCATTTAAACAAAAAAACATGGTGTCAAGGGTTAAATATGACTAACTTTTTAACCGACTGTGGCTAATATTCAAAAGTAATTAAGTTATGTTTATTTTTGTATTAGTTATGTGGGGCGACAGCGCGACCTCTGTGTCATGGGTTCTGGGTCATGCGTTCGATTCCCAGGTCGGGCAGTGTTATTGGGATGTCCATTACGAATTTCTCAGTAGCAGCCCGGAGTCTGGATTTGTGCCCGGTTAATGGCAATAGACTCGCCCCCAATTAAATGGGTCTTAAACATACTGGCAAAATAGGTGTACTATACTAGGTACAGTATGGGTCATTAGTGCATTACCAGTTTTACAAAGTTATCGCATCGTAACTCGTCGCACTTGAGACCTTCTTCTAATAAGGCATTCCACACATACACATACACACCCGTATTGCACTCTCTCATCATGAACCAAATAGAAAGAGCGCGGTATATAGGTAACAGTTTTCCTTAGTTCGTAGGCTTATCACGCCCCGTTGTCTTTTTCTGATTATAGCAATTAGAAGAAGACAGCGAATGTCGAGGAATGAGTAAGTATCATTAATACAAAATTTTAAACTAGTCAACATAAATAACATAAAAATTGAGGGTAGATTTGAAACAAAATTTATTTACTGACTGTAATTAATTCGTATGACGTTGTTATATGGTGAACTTAGTTACGGGCGTTTGTGTTATTGCTATTAGTGTTTTTAGTTTAAAGATTTTATTAAAAATGCAATTAAATATAAATGATGAAGCCAGGGCGAATATTGTAGCCTTGCATATCAATGGGTTTAATTTTTATCTGAAATATCCAATGAAAGCGGTTTACTTATGTGTAAGTTATTTTGTTGTGATTGATTCTATTTGTTAATCTCTTAAGTGGTGGTTCAAAATGAGTAATAAGGATTTATTTATTTTTAGAGAAACACTGTGAGACGTTGGGTGAAAAGATTTGAGGAAGAGGGAAGTCTGAAGAGCCGTGTAAGTGACTCAGCGACGCTTTATGGGTGGTGAATCTTATACGAATGGTGTTATACCAACAAGAAGATTTGCTGAAGAATTCGCTACTTTTTAACGCAAAGGCATAAGGATGAACGGTTACGTTTTGCCCGGGAATATTTAGACTTTGATTGGGAGACTACTATATTTACTGACGAGAAGACTTTCAAATCGTGTCTAAAAGGAAGACTTCATTTGTGGCGCAGAGACAATACACGGAGGTCTGACAATAACATTATAAATAATACGGAGTCAGGAAGAAGAAGTGTGAATATGTGGGGGTGGATTAGTGCTCAAGGGCCGAGTGAGTTGGAATTTATACCGACGCGGCCCAACAGCTCGTCGAGGTTTTGAGCGACATAATGCTACCTACAGTTTGCGCAATGTTTATCCAGTGTATGAAATTGGTGAACTTTATTTTGATCTAAACCTTATAGAAAATATATGGGTTTAATAGTGCAAAGATTGGAAGCACGAAATGAAAGATGTGTCATCAGAAAAAAAAAAGTAAGTAATATTAAATGTTATCAGGGGAATTCAGGGGATCCACTGGCCATAATAGAAATAAGTTAGTTAATAATTGTAAGATTACAGGATTGAGGTTAAGTTTCAATCTTCTTTTCCTTGAGAAAATGAATAAATTAAGCTATAACCTCGATAAACAATAGGAAACATCCAATATTATTAGCAACTAAAAATTATTTACAAACAAATTATAAATTTATTTATTGTCAACGTTTGTTATATCGTTCTTAATACGTGTATGTTTTAAAAGCTCATAATAACATAATAAATATAATTATGTTTCTATGAAAAACTGTGTTTTTTATTTTATTAAATTACCTATTATATCTATTTACTTTATTTCTACCTTCCGTAACCTATAGTCAATGTAAATTAATGAAATTCAAAGAATTGAACTGTGACACGAAAACAAAATAAAACAAAAAGAGTCGAGAGCTCGCACTGAGGTTCGAACCTTCGCCATTCTCATGCACACACAATTATTCCGACCTACTCGTGCGATCCTGCCATCGCTTCATTCAACTATTATGTTGAATTTAAGCATTGCTTTTAAATAGGAAAACAAGTATAAGTAGGTATACTTTATTTAGTGTTAACCACACATTCATCTGACCAACCAACATCGCCCGTTCGTAGTTATACTGTGTGCGTGTTATTGTCTGCATTGAAACATCACACACACAGAGATAGGCGCAGACCTGGCGTGCAGGCAAATATAAACATTCCGGTGCTTCACAATTTATGACCCTTGACTGTACATCTCTGTCTAACCCTTTGGGGAAAATAGGCGTGATGTTATGTAGAATAGTTTTCAAAGTCAGTAACGTACAGAAAATTACCAAGAAGATGAAGTTTCAATATCCTATAACTATACGAGAACAGCGCTTGAGATCGCTGTAAAGGCTTTATTACCAATTCCATTTTCCACTTGATCGCGCGCTTTCGTCGCCATGACAGTTAGTGACGGTGGGCGTGACCTTGTAGATGCGTCAAAATATAGGTACGTTAACACGGCCATTTTTGTTTTTAGGGAGAGTAACGTTAATTATTTTGACGTCACTACAAACAATAGCCCTAGCTCGAATGTTTTAACATGGTTTCTTCAATTTAAACAATAAATATTTAACCGAATCACTTACATAAACGATACCAGTAATTCGTAAATTATTTTGAGTAATAGCTTGTTTTGTTGGTAGGTTTTCTATGTTTCAGAAAATTTACTGCGTTTGTATAAGCATGAAAGCGGAATCTTAACAAATAGCTGAACTAAAAGGATTTGCTAGAACGTTTCGTAGGATAACTCGTGACTGACGTTTTTGGCTAAAGTTGTTGAAGTTTGCTAGCACAAAGGAACGTTTTTGTTACGAAGTACAGCACAAACAAAACACCTTCTTTCATCTTTTTGCGTCTAAAAGCAACAATAAATAGCGACTTCACAAAAATTTTGTTACAACCATGACATTTATCCATTCCCATAAAAATTCAAATTCTAAAAATAGCTGCCATACTAGCTTTGTCACTGTAAAGGTTGTACAATGGCTGTGACCTTGTTAAAGCGTTGGCTGTAAAATGAAGTTTATAATCTTTTAGTGGTCACGCGACGCATTTCAAACATAACCAGCTGTGTTGGCAGCGTAACATTTTCAACAGGTTTCGAATTTAGAATTATTTTTCTTTTGTTTATTTTTTTAATGAGGTGTGCTAAGGTCATTAGTATGCATGCGTGTGTTTATGGTAATTAATGTTATGGATTGGTGATTTTTTTTTGTAAAGTAAAAACGTGTTAATTAATAATAATAGTATGAACCGTGATAAACAAAAAAAACTTGAAATTTAAAATGTATAATGGAAAATATATTTTTTATCACATCTATTCAAAAAGACGTAGTTTAATCCTCGTAAACAGGGACCAAAATAGCGTTTTAATCCCTAGGGACTAAAAGTGATTTGAATTTGGAATGTGGAAATTGTTAGTAAAAGTTCTATTCACCAAAGAGATCGATCACGAACATTGTATGAATAAGTAACAGGCTGGCAAGAGAGAAAGTGTGAATTTGATGAAAATTAAAATCCAAGATGGCAGATTCGTTTTTTTTTTTCATAGTTTTTGACTGTGGTAAAGCCGATAGTGAGGTCAAAATTTAAATCCAAGATGGCTGATGCGAAAATTTTCAAATTTTTCGTCATGGGTATCGTTTTCGTAGTTTTTGACGGTGGTAAAGCCGATAGTGAGGTCAATATGTAAATCCAAGATGGCGGACGCGAAAGTTTTCAAATTTTTCGTCATGGGTATCGTTTTCATAGTTTTCGAGGGTAATAAAGCCGCTAGTGAGGTCAAAATTTAAATCCAAGATGGCGGATGCGAACATTTTCAAATTTTTCGTCATGGGTATCGTTTTCGTAGTTTTTGACGGTGGTAAAGCCGATAGTGAGGTCAAAATTTAAATCCAAGATGGTGGATGCGAAAATTTTAAAAAAATCGTCATGGGTATCGTTTTCATAGTTTTCGAGGGTGGTAAACCCGATAGTGAGGTCAAAATGTGAATCCAACATGGCGACTGCGATTTTTTTATTTTCATAATTTTTTTATTTTGTGTAAATCAGTGAGTAGGAAATTCGTTCCTGATGGGGGTCGGACCGCACACGTTTGTTTTCTCATAGAGGGTGATAAAAAGTAGAGTGTTCACCTCGGGAGCAACACTATTTTAAGCTCGAGTGATGTACTTTGAATCCCTCGCTGCGCTCAGGATTCTACTTTAGAATCCCTCGCTACGCTCGGGATTCTACTCTAGAATCCTTCGCTCCGCTTTGGATTCAAAGAAACACTCTCGCCTTAAAAATAGTTGTTTGCTCCCTTAGTAAACAATCTACTATTAAATACGTTACTGTAGCTTTTAAATGCGTTGTATGTTTATTTTTTATGTTCTATTTTTTTTTTATAACCGACAAAAAATTTCAACTCAGGGGGGTTCAGAATCATGTACTGAATCCATTAACAGACTTCGCGTCGATGGCCCTGCCACCCTATATAATATAGCTATATAGGGTGGCATATTTAACTCTGTCAATCATATACAAGGTGGAGATGACATTACGACAATAAATTAAACTGCGTATATCTAATGACGTTCTTATTTATTTATTTATTTAACCATTTATGCACACACATTTAACAACAGACAAGAAGAAAAGAACAGAAAAATACGTATAGGTTCTTAGTCTGCTTACGAAAATTAAATCAATTATATCCAATAGTTTAGTCACTATAGCTAGTCAAAGGTTGGCAAAACCATTAGCCCATTACTACTACATATTTAGTTTGTTTGAAAAAATCACTTTTTACCCGACTGCCCCAGAAGGAGGGTAATGTTTTTCGAGAGTATGTATGTATGTCTATTTCTTTGGCACGCTCTGTAGCGTAAAGGGCTTGATGGATTTTAACATTACGAGGTGTCGTTAGATTCGTTTTAATTGTGGAAGTGACATAGGCTATATAATATTTATCAGAAGGTGTTTAAAAAAATAAATTATATCAATATTGGTATCAAATAAACGCTAGTAATGAGTCAATTCCAAATTTAGATTTTAATTGATTAAACTAAAAAGCTTGAAATAAAGAAAATTATTTGGGACAAACTAGTAACCGGAAATATGGTGTAAGTTTTGTTTGTCCCCGCCTGCGATACCAAGATTCTATAGATTATAATGCTTGTTTATCTCTTTTTAGTTACGTGTTTTTGCAGTCGGGTTTTTTGTTTTTTAATTAATTTTCTTTTTTAATTTCGATGTTAGGAATTATTTGATGGTTCCAAAATACTCTTAAGCATTAGTATTTGCCATTTATTGTCGTATTGTAGTCTCCACATTGTATAACAACACAAACCTCAATTCTTAATAAACCCTCTATCTTTCTTTCTTTCTTTCTCTCACCAACGAAAACAAAAACAAAACAAAATAAAACATTCAGACGGAGGGCGTTGTCTTAATCAAAAAGACGTGGTTTGGTAAGCAATGTACCGATTATACCCTCTTCAGTAATTCTCTCACGTAAAAGACTTTGGCAAGATATTTACTGGGACGTATGTGGGAAATTCGGCCTTAAACATTAAGCGTAAAGAAGTTTATAAGGATGATATTTGCGGTAAGCGTGGCGGGATTACGTACAGCTGGATAATAATCTGGGTAAAATGTTTTGACTGAAAACTAAACACGGCGAAATAGTTTTGTATGCTGGCAACTTAGGAATATTAAGTCAATTTCCGCGTATTCAGAAACGAGAGCAGTGATAGCCCTGTGGTATCTGCCCCGACGTCTGAGTTCTAGGTCCTGAATTTGAACCCAGGCAGGCACTTTACTTTGTATATATACTTGAGAGCACGATTCTTCACTATGTTTTCCTTCACCGTTTCAAAATGGTGAAGGAAAACATCGTGAGGAAACCTGCATGTCCTATAACCAAAAGCTTCGAAGACATTTATGACATGATCCGCATTGGACCCATGTGGTAGATTTTGGCCCACTCCCTCTCACAGAGAGGAGGCCTGTTTCCCAGCAGTGGGAACATTATAGGCTGAACTTATGCCTAAACAGAAATGAGAAACAAAAAAAACGCAATGACTATATCGGTCCGAAGTAGGTGAACTTATGATAATACATCTGAACCCGAATACCACATTAAGGTTAGGTTTATTTTACTGTGACATTAAAAAGATTACTCACAATGTATTAGTATTATTTATTGATTGCAAGCCGGATTAAAAATGTATGTGTATTTAAAATAAGATGAGAGAAAAAAGCACAGAATCTTGAATCTGGAAAAAACAAAAGCATGAACGTGCAATATTTCCCAAGCAAATCTGGTACGGGGTACGAGAAATATTCCAGGTTGATCATGACCAAAAACCAAAGCACCAGCACCCAGGCGTGATCTTCACCAAATACGACACGTGTCATCGAACATTTTACCTACCTATAAATATTCTATCATAAATTATTCATGAAAATAAACTTTTCCTAAAAGAAAGAAGGAAAAAAATATGAATATTGTGTATTGGAATTAAAAAAACATTTGTATGAGAAGGAAAATATGTTACAAATATTCGTGAATAACATTTTGTAACAATAATTTTTTTGAGTAAAACATTTCCTCCGTCAGGGAAAATGAAAGGATAAGATAATACATATTATAAAAATATTTTTTATTATTTTTATTTTTATTGACTGCATCTACTAAGCTTTTATAGAAACCTGTAGAAATCCTTTATGAAATGAATAATAAAAACCGAATATAAATCCTAACCTACTATGTAAAATACCTAACCCACTCTATATAAATATATAATTCTTATCTGTTTTAATTTTTGTGTCGGTGGTGAACCTACATAATAAATAGTATTTCTATTCTATTCTAAATATGATTTCAAACTTCTAATTAAAAGTAACACTCTGCAAACTCCACAAACCCACATGAAAAAAAAAACGTTTATTTACAAAATAAATAATTAAAATTCGTACAGACACTTCTAAACAACCTTCACTGCCCTCCATATCAATAACATGAAAAAGATAGTATATATTATTATCAATAGCTGCACCAAACGCCCCAGTCCCCAGTGTAAAGTTGATCATGACCGATAACCGGGTCACCTGGCTGGAGCGTGTTCGTGACCTAGTCCGGGCATTGCCAATGGCAACAGGTATTGGCTTTAGCTGGTCGTGAAAACTACTGGGAAATCGTCAAGGTTACGGTACAATATGACTAACTTTAGGTACCGCATTTTGACGGCGTCGTAGTGCAGTGATGCTAGTATAATTTAATATTTTTTTCAGAATTATATGCATTGAAGCTTCTTACCGCGGCTTCGCCCTCGTGGAGGTCGGAAATTATGTCATGGGAACGTGCTACAGGTAAAAAAATATTCGATATTAGGATATCGAATATTTTCGGAATATCGGACACAGGTAAACCATGAAATTTACCGAAATCCGTTCGGCCGAAGACGCGATTAGATAACAGACAGACACATTTGGAGATCATTCATTTTGGGCTAAATTATGAAAGTGCCAGCCAAACAAAAAAAAACTATATTCCGTTAAAACATGTTATTCTCTTAATTTTTTACTATAGGACCAAATCTGTAGAGCCATTCCCTGCGCTGTTATATGAATTTGTAAAATACTGTTTTCAGTATGTTTTAGTTATACGGATAAAAGAATAACCGTAATCTATTTATAGTACCTAATAGCATTTTATGCCAGTAAATATTACAGTGATCATCTTATACTGTGAAACTAAGGCTCTAGGGTTTTTCTCCACATAACTACAGTATGAGAAATAACGATTATTTCGACAGTTCTAGTATTAGCTGATTGAAATAGGTATCACTACACCTACGAAGGATACCTATTTCAATCAGCGTAGACTAGTTCTATTAAAAAAAACTTGATTTCGCATACTGTAGTGAAGAATAACCCTAGAGCCTTAGTTTCACAATAAAAGATAATGACTGTAATGTTTACTGGCATCATTATTGTTATTCTTTTAACTAAAACATACTGAAAACAGTATTTTACATAGACGTATAACAGCGCAGGGAATGGCCCTACAGATTTGGTCCCAAAGTGTAAAGTGAAGAGAATAACATTTTCTAACGGAATATAACTTTTTTTTATTCGGCATTTTCACATTTAGCCCATAAATATATGGACCGTGAATGTTCTCCTTTAAAGTAAGTTCTGTGTCTGTCTGTTATCTATTCGCATTTAATAATATAAGCATTGATTATTAATAGAAAACCAAAAGGAGATGATAAATGTTTTATTTCAAACAAGGTACTTCGAATAACACGGACACTACTTTCAAAAACACGGAAAAAAAACAAGAAGAAAACACAACACGTTTTTATGCGAACATAAAATATTAAGCTATCACGATTAGACACGCATGATAAAAAAAGGTTCCCATGGCCGGGAATTATAAATGCCCGTCATAAAAAGTGGGCGTGTTCCACGATGTTGGTCATGACCGAAAACGGGTCGCTTGCCCGCCCGGGCGCGGGCATGGTCTTGACCTACTCCTTTTCAATGCCATTATTCGGTCCACTGAAGGATGTTTGAACCTCGCTTTTGTATGAGAAGCGAGATCAATAACGTTTCTATCAAGAATCTTCTTTGAATAAAACATTATGGCGATAGAGGTAATGTTTTGAAGATGTTTTGCAGAAAATATCTTATATTACTGCCGGTACCAGAAGCGATAGGTTAAATATTAATTTTTCATTTTGACATTTTCATAATAAAATCAAGCAAATATAACAAAGTAGGTAAGAACCTACATTTAAAATGAGACAGCGTAATATATTTTTATTATTATAAATATATTACGCCGCTTCAAGGATAATACGGGCGGAAAACAAAAGTCTTCGCGTTTTCAAATTAATAATAAAACAAATTCAAATAAGACAGACGAGTAGACAGCATTGGCCTCATCATCAGCCGATTAATGTTCCCACTGCTGAGACACAGTCCTCCTCTCTGTGAGAGGGAGTGGACTGTAATCTACCACGCGGGCCCAGTGCGGGTTGGTAGATGTCACATGTCTTCGAATTTTTGGTTCTAAGACATGCCGGCTTCCTCACGATGTTTTCCTTCACCGTTTTGAGAGCAGTGGTGATGAAATTATTTACACAAAGTAAAGCGCCTGATTGGGTTCGAACCCACGAACTACATCTCGTAAGTCGGGGCCGATACCACTGATCCACAGTGGCCTCAGAACAATTTTAATATTGTACACAAAAAGACATTACAGCAGTTTTTTTCTGTGTCAGTACGAGATATAAGAAAAAATGTCATGGCGTAGCTAAAAAATAAGCCAGTCTGGAAGATTGATCGGGGCTACCCATGGTGCTTCCGACGTGATGCGTCCTTAACTACGTTAATCATACCTACAGCTTACAATTTAAGGATCAATAAGAATGAATAAAACACCAGCACTCCGATTGCATAACATACTATTAATCACAATCCGACGGATTTTGAAGGAAATTCCTAGTCCATTGCTTCATGTTTGAAAAATTCATCTGCCAACAACGTAAATAGCGCAATGAATGTTTTTGAAATGTCGAAATGAAAGGCATTGCCATTATATACGCATATTGTTACGCAATTACTCCGTAGACCTTGAACTTACATAACACTGAAATAATTCAAAAAGCCAAAGACCCTAACAACCTACTACACGTAAAAAAGTATGCACAATGCAAAAGGCTATAAACATTCTTAAAAAAAAAACAATTCAACTGAAATGAAACAAATGCCATTTTCAAATTGATTTTTGGTTAAAAACTTTTTAAACGTTCATAGCATTCGAAACATTATAGACTCTTGTTCAAAAAGTTATTTACTAATTAAACTTTTTCTTGATTTACCGCTGTGTAATGTGAATAAAATTTACGTTTTAAAAGTTCATTTTACTAAACGTTTTAAAATGTTTCTCATCCACGAATTATAGCGTGTCCATTGCAATTTATTAAAGGATTAGGTGACGATTAATTTTCAATAAATCTAGTTTAATCGGGAATTTGCATGAGCTAATATTTTAGGAATTAATAGACGGTTACCCCTTGCACTTACAGATGTTAGTAAACTTCGCTTGAACCATTAATAATGATGACTATTTAATTATAAGCAGTATTTTAAGTTTACATTTGGCACAAACTGAAATACTTATGAGTAAGTGTAAAAAAAACTAAAACCGAACTACGACAAAAACGCAAACTAAAAAGGTATTTATGAACAAGACATCATAGACAGACAAATTAAAAAAAAACTTGCGGGGCAGTCTTTGAAGACTGCCGATGGAAGTGAAAACTAAGTAACTCCATCTAACGAAAATGTCAGGAATTTATGTGGTTTGCTGTCAGTATAAGAACGAAAGCTGTAGCTCCATTAAAACAATTCCAAAAAAATAAAACAGAGTGCGCTGTCAACTACTTCTACTCTCCCTCCGTCTTACGAATTTTCGATCAAGTCACGTGTCCTGACGCGAGTTTAACATAAGCTGTAGCTCCATTAAACCAATTCCAAAAAAATATAACAGAGTGCGCTGTCAACAAATTCTACTATCCCTCCGTCTTACGAATTTTCGATCAGGTCACGTGTCCTGACGCGAGTTTAACATTTTTTTCCCATCTCAAAAAGTGCTCAACGCGCCTAAAGAAGTGTCCACTTCGAAAATTCGGAGTTAGACGTCGTATTAATCGAAAAGATTACGTGTTTATACCATTTTAGTCGGCGTTTTTATCACACTTGGGTTTTAGTTTTTACGTCCACTGCTGCAACTGAACATAGAAGCTGTGCGTTGTCTGTAAGTATTTCCCGGAACTGTTTTGTATGAGTCATCATCATCATTTCAGCAGAAAGACGTCCACCGCTGGGCTAAGGCCACTTCGACCGGTTCTGTGATTCAAGGCCATCGGTTCACCATGTGGGGCCTTCCATCGCTAAATCTTCCGGTACGCGGTCGCCACTCCAGAACCTTGCGGCCCCATCGACTATCTGTTCTGCGAACAAGGTGCCTGCCCACTGTCACTTAAGTTCGAAATGAAACGATCCGTAGGAGGACCAAGGTAACCGACATAGCCCGAAGAAATGCCAAACTACGTATATTATGCTATACAAAATCAATAATCAATAAAAAAATAATTAATAAAAACATCAAGCTCGCATTGTATGAAGCGGAGTATTCATTAACGAACCTTCCGAGATATAGAGTAGGTAGTACACATCATTAATCACAGTCGGGTTTGCACGAGTCGTTAATACCTACCCTTATAGTGTGGCTACATAAGTATTATATTATTATTCTCACCTGTTGTTGGGTTTCAACGTAGAATTATAATGTACAAGAGAAATTTTGTATGTTATAATTTAAAAAACCCCCGACACAAACATTTCCCTATTTCTCTTTTCTACTTCATCACCAGACCGTGTTCATCATCTATCTATAACCTATTCATTGAGACCATTCGAATGAGCAAAAACACGATACCTGTGCTGTAAGCACAGAACTGATCCAAGTGGCGGTGCTTGGGGAAGGACTATGCCCAGCTGTGGACATCTTTCGGCTGAATCGATGATGATGTCTCATACACAACAGTTCCGGGAAAGACTAACAGACAAAGGTGCATCTTCTTGCCAAGAAAAACAAAACATGTTTGGAAGATATATTTCTCAAGATTAGAGGTTGAATACAAATTACTACGAAAAAGTCTTAATAATTTTTATTACTTAAAATATTGTAGCCCTAGGTTAAATTTTTTTAAAGAACATTATAAAATTAATAAATTATCAAAAATGCGTAACGAATTTTCATAAAAGAGTTGTTTGATACCCAAAATGATTACTTTCATTAAAATTACAATGCCTAAACAAAAATATTGAATGGCGTCGTCAATCATTCGATGTATGAACCGATTGAAACTTTTCAAAATACTTAAATAAATATGAACATATTTATCGGTGCAATACTTGTAAAATTATCAATCAACGTCATCCAATACAAAGGAGATTATAAAAACATAATTAGCTATAGATAATGATGACATGTACACTGTGTTTTAACAAACTAGCGAGCACCCAGCTTCCCAAGGTTTTTACGACTCGACGAAACATCGAGATTTCTTATATACATAACATACATACATAATCAGCCTAATAATGTTCCCACTGCTGGGACACAGGCTTCTTCTCTATGAGAGGGAGTGGGCTGTAATCCACCACGTGGGCCCAGTGCGGGTTGGTAGATGTCACATGTCTTCGAATTTTTCGTTCTAAGACATTTCATGTTCATGCCGATTTCTTATACATACTATAAGTATAATATTTTTTATTTTATACACACAAACCTTCCGGAATAAATTCACTAGAATGATGGTGAAAACCGCATCAAAATCTGAGTTTAGAAGAAAAACACGGTCACACGAAAAGCAACTTTAATTTATAATAATCAACAGAGTGAGACCCCCTTGGGCCAGTCATTTTTAGTTTGGCAATGCAGAACATTTCTTTAAAGATTCAAATAGTTTTGAAGGCTTATTGTTTTAAGTAAATATCGTAAAAATCAAGTTACTGGAAAAGTAAATTAGAACTATTTTTTATTAGATTATTCTTCCTTTATTAATCCTGTGGTCGAAATTGAATCGTGATATTAGTTTTTCTCAGATATTTTTTCGTCAATGCCTAGAAATTAATTCATCTGTATTTTGATTTTTTATATGGAAAATCAAGATCTTAATGAAATAGGGATTACAAAACTTTATGAAATGAAATATTTGACATACTTACTTATAAAGTAAGATCCTTATTTCCCTTAACAAAAACATTATTTAGATATTTTATTTCCCTAAACAAAAAACAAATATTTAATGGTCTCACAAGCCACAATAAACTAAAAAAGCTTCCACTTTTGACCATTCCGATATTGCCCACCTGTGTTACTTTACAAGAATTTCGCATTACCATATTTCATAAAGCTGGAGAACATAACTGGAGCGTTCACCTCTATCCTCGGAGTACAAAGAAAAAACAAAAAAACTGCCGAACCAATATAATTTTTTTACCTTCATTTGTTTGTTTATTTTTACAAAATTTTGATTACTCTGAATGTTATGTTTTCGATTTGTATGATTGAAACTTCATGGAGATGAGTTAGAAGTAGAACGCACCTTGCGCTAATAATAAATAGTAAAGTAACTGCAACCAACTTGGAAGAAGCACAAGCGGCCGCGGTCGCGTCCGGGGCTCTGCTCGCTTAGCTCGCTCGGCACGCGCATGGTTAAAGCTGTCACCAATCGCAGTTCTAACCTAACCCATTTGGTCAGGGTGTGCCTGGCTTAGTTACTGCGACCAATGCGGCTACCGCCAAGACCTACCAATCAGGGAAGGTCCCAATCTTACCGGTGATAAAATCGGACAGATTATGAACGTATCGATAAGTGCAGGTTCGATCACAATTTGACGATTTGACAAACTACCGAAAATGAATGCGTTATATTGTAACAGTTCACAATTTTTCGATAATGCTCATAATGATTTTTGCTCATAATCTTACGGAAACATATACAATTTTACATATTATATTTACAAAACCTGTTTTTACACCCACCTATGTTTTAAAAATGAAAGCTTTAATTTCGATTTTAAGCATAACAGCGAAGCTAAAACCAGAACAAAGAAGATTTTACCTTCAACATATCGTAATACCCTATCGGTAATACTCGGCATATTGGCAGTCATTAAATATTGGACGTTCTCATTAGCATACCAGGTAATCCCCTTGTGGGGAAATGAAGCTTGGATATTTCCATTTTACTCTGCAGAGCTTATTATGTAACGAACTTGGACAGGGCAATATTCGTCACGTTATATGGGCCTGGGGATGTTCTGTTGCTGTCAAAATATTGGTATTAGTAAGGCTGTCTTAATAATCTTTGAAAGGTTGTGTTTCTACAATAACGATTTTGATAAAGTACCAGAGTATCATTCTGTCTGCATTATTTTGAAAAATCGTTATTATTTATGATTGAGGAGGTCGTGGCCACGTAATAATAGCCACACGGGTCGATTTATCGGGTTAAGCTAAGCTTGATTGGGTTGGTCCGCGGTTGGATGACCCTCTTTGCATACCGAGGCTCTCCGTGCCTCGGAAAGTACGTGAACCCGTTGGTCCCGGCTGTCATTCGTGGATTTTTCACTATCGTTACGGGTCGTCAGAAACCCGAAAGTCTGACAACCTGTATTACCAAGATTTATTGTATTACCCAGTAACTGGGTTGTGGAGGTCAGATAGGCAATCGCTTCATGTAAAATTCTGGTATTCAGCTGCAGCCGGTTAGACTGTAAGCCAACCCCAACCTAGTTGGGAAAACGCTAGGCAGAATGATTTATGATTGTCCGTAAGTACTAATCACTTCTGTCAAGGTTTCTGAAACCAGTCATAATTTCGTGTAATCATTCCAATATATTTAACAGGTTCATCAATTATGGGTTTCAAAAGAAAGTTACTGTTTCCTTGAAAATTATTTGATACATAATAACTGATGATTGATTACCATGTCCTCGCAGCCTCATCAAGGCGAGATTTATATTGATTAGAAATGTTATTTGTCATATAAAGACAGTCGGTCTTTACATGATAAATAATTTTCTGAAGTTCATAAAACATTTCCCGCCATCATGCACGTGTCACACATAAACATCAGGAAATAAGAACAACAAAGGAAAAAATCACTTTGAAATTCATTCACTATGCGGCGTGCGCACGGCATTTAGGGTCAAATCCGACCGCTTCCATTTGATCTTGACCCGGGATTAGGACGAAATCAAGACCCGCGCAGGCTCGAGATAAAAATCGCAGTAGCAATGTAAATATTGATACGTAACACTAAATTATGATTTACTCATTTTACCAGATGTTAAAAAGGGGGCGATTTTGTCTTTTCGCCTCGTCAAGACGAGACTTATTTATGTTAATTAGAACAGCTCTCATATTATAATGATAAATTGAAATGTAACAAAGGAAATACACACGTCTCACTTAAAACTGCAATGTAAACCTCAGAAAGTAACATCCAAATAACGGAAATGAATCACTTTGAAATTCATTCACTATGCGGCGTGCGCAAGCCATTTGGGATCACATTCGTCCCCCTTCCAGTTGATCTTGACCCGAAACTAGGTCGCAATCGAGTCCCGCGCAGGCTCGAGATATTCGCAGTATCAATGCATATATTGTGATCAGGTCAGATAGGCGGTCGCTCCATGCAAAGTACTGGTATTCAGCTGCATCTGGTTAGACTGAAAGCCGACCGTTACATAGTAGAGAAAATGCTCGGCAGATGATAATGGTGAATTAATAATTATGGACTAATCTTGCCAGTAAAAAAATATATATTGAGTAATGTGCCTTTCCAAGGCTAAATTTATATTTTTTTTAAGTGTATTTCGTAATTTCATTGTACTTAACCATACATATATAATTACCTACCTACATACACACTTAAAACTGCAAAAAACTATTCAGGAAATAACATTCTATCAACGGAAACGAATCACTTTGAAATTCATTCACTATGCGACAACATGGCGGCGCGCGCACATCCGCCAGCCCCCCCAGCCTCCCTCATCCCGTGTGATCTTGACCCGGGACTAGGTCACGATCGTGTCCCGCGCAGCCTCCGACCTTGCTTCCGTTTCCTGGTACATCAATACCGCGTATATTTAATCGAACCTTGAAAATGTATTTGTGAACCGGGGATTCTATATTTATAGGAGAGGTAGGACTAGTCTTTTTGTTGACTTTAACATTTCCTGTCTGTTACTAGAACATGTTACGTGTTCATTTATTTATTTATATATACTTTATTGAAAATATATAAAAGATTGACTAACAAAAGGTATTTACAAGGTAAATGCGAGTGGAAACGCCAGGAAGGGAGGCCCTAGGAGGATATATAGTGACCTTATTGGTGATGTTCTTCAGAAAGGACAGGTGCGTAGTACTCGCAACCGGCGCGGCGGGGCGGCGGCGTGCGAGTATGACCCGATGTATGAACGTAAACGAGACAAAAGGAGTATGTAAGATCATAGCAGCTGGCGTTCTGTAGTTTCTGCCTACACCCATGGGAAGAAGGCGTGAGTTTATGTATGTTTGTGCAAAATATATATAAATAATTAGAACAAAATTAAATCAGTCAATTAATTAACGCCAAAAAGTACTGAAAATATGCCTCAAAGATGGCAGGCAATTCTTTCAGACACTGGAATAGTCTGGACACCGTATTTACGAGTATAGCAAAGCATGCAAGTCTGAATTTTGATCCACTACTATTATCCTTTTTAAACGCCTAGGTAATTTTAGTTTTTTTTCTTTTTTTGTTTATTAATTTTGCTAGGCACGTTCTTATCATCGTACACACTGTTCCTACCTATTTAATAAAAGGTTTAATTAATTATCAAATTACTTGAATTGGGACATCATTTTCACAATTTTCTGACCTAGATATGAATTACAATGATGTCACAAAAGTTATTCGAAAAACTGTCTCATCTCATCTCTACAGGAACGATCCTCGTATATAATCGGTTAGGTTATTGCCCAGGTGAACCTATGAGGTTGTCAGCTGCTAAGCGGGGCTATCCTCTGGATGCTTTAATAAAGTAAATATTGTCCAAGATTAGAACGAGTTTTCGGCCTTACCGACAAAAATTTCATACTCATTTATGATATGTCCAATATTTCGTCTAAACACGTAATTATACATAACATTACGTCACGCCTTGTATCTCCGCAGGGTTGGGCTGAGGTTTAGTGGTAGCTACACCAGTTATGTTTAAGTCCCATGTAAAAGGAGGCGAGCCTATTGCCATCAACCGAGCTCAAATCCAGACTCCGGGCTGCTACTGAGAAATTACAAATTAAAAAACCCAATAACACTGCCCGACCCGGGAATCGAACCCAGGACCTCATGCTCAGTAGTAGCACTTGCGACCACTAGACCAAAGAGGCAGTCATACTTAATTATGTATGAATAAAATACAATAGACGACGTATATTTAGTAATCTTAAAGAGTCATATAAAGAACCCTGTGAGAAATCGACACTTGTTTCACCTCTCAACGAGGCATCCTCAGGATGACGATTGACTTGTTGCCACGACAAGAGCCGAACGCAAAGTGAGCTACACTGCCCGACAATCCCACTTATAACAGATAGCGGATTAGGTTACTAAATATACGTCGTGTATTATATTTTATAATGAATTTCGGCAAAGTCACGGCTGAGACAATTATATATGTATTAATAATAACGAGCCACGCTCTCTAACTCAACATGGGCATATAAAAACTGGCCTGAGATAGTCCTGAAATCTGAAAATACCCATTCTCATCACAAAACTATTCAACTTGATTTATCACTCATCGTTACACGTGGAATCCTGAAAATTCTAACAACTTCAGAATTTCAGATCACTTCGAAAGTGAACGCTATCCATCATGCTAACTAGGACATGTTGAATGATGAATGAATGGCACTCAGCTATCGTTCATTCATTCATCGCATATACTGTTTTTGTAGAAGCAAACATCACGGTCATAAACTGGTTTATATTGGATCATTCCTTAGCCATTAAACCTGAATCTACAATGTGTTACAATAACCTTGTCCGATCCGAAAAGGGCACATAGGTACTGTAATTAAAATGCTGGGAGTAGGTACTACAGGTCGTTTCATGAGAGTGAATATAGTTTATAAAGGTTGACTAACATGAGCAATTTTATCAGCAAAATTAATCTGCCATAAATTGCCTGAATGAGTGAAGACTCAATCAACTACTAGTAATAGATACTAGTAGCTTTTAGATCGCTCATTACAAGTTACAGTTACAGTACGACACAACTTAGATGTAGCATCGACAAAATTCGTAAAACCGATCACCATCCGAACTGAGTGCGCCTTCAAAATCACCAATCGCTATTACTGCTTTAGGTGAAAATGATCTTTCGAAAATGCAAAAACTTGTTAAGTCTTATAGCCAAATACATTCGTAAAATTGAAATGAATGAATGAAAATTTTCAAATCTGTGCTACATCTAAGTTGTGTCGTACTGTACATAGTTTTAATTTAATCAAGCATATCAGACAATTTATACTAATCACTTTATTTTATTTTTTAAACCCACAAAAATAACCGCTTTTTAACAAAAGAATTATCAGCAAAAACAAATCACTCAACGACACAAAACAATAATGAAAATCAAAATGGTTGTTAAACTCTTGGCAAGTACACTCGACAACAGAGGGCTTAATATAATAATAACAGCGACCCTCGTGACCCCTGACGGAAAGTTTGTACAACTCCTTAATAATGCTTGAATGCTCTTTGTTATGATGAGTTCATTATAAGTTCATTTTATTTTTTGTTAGATAATTCAATAGGCAAATAGAGGACGTATTTGCTACTTAGAACTGTCAATTGGGACGAGTACCTACGTCTACCACACACGCCTACAACATACAGGGTAGTTGAAAAATACCTGAACATCTTCGTGGTAACTTCGTATCATGAACTTGAACAACGTTATAGATCTTACTAAATTGATAAATCCAATAACCTGATAGATAACCGAAGAATGGAAACGTATGTCGTACATATTAGTCATTATTCTTCGGTTCCGGTAAAAACCGCGTAATTAGTAAGCTGGTGAATGGCAAGTGGCAAATCCTCTTCAAAAGCATATCAATCATAGAAATATAAATAGCAGATATATCAATATTGAAAAGCGCAAGAATTTTGTCAGAATAAACGACAAGATATTAAATATTATAATTATATCCTTGGAAATTAATTCAAAACCGGTCATATGTTCGACTTTATGTATGTTTTTTTTTTCTCCGTCAATTGTGGAGCGATTTCGGAAATTATTATTGTTTGAAAGGGTATGCTCCCGAGGTGGTCCCATACAAATTTTATTAACTTAGCTTGGATAGCTTTTGAGTTAGCTTCAATAATACGTATTTTTCCCACTTAGTTTATATGGATGATATGATGATAACTTCCTGTCACTGTTATTTGCATAGCAAGTAGTGGTATTTGAATTTGTGCGGGGTAGGTACCACAACTAAAAATTGGAAAATAAAAACTTTTTACAAAAAAAACAACCGACTTCCAAAAAAACAACACTAACTAAAATTCATCCAAAGACACCAACTTCTAAAATTAAAGTAATTTTTCACTTTATAGTGTTTTTTTTTGGAAGTACGTAAACGTTTTTTTTTATTAACTTGGACTAGGAATGTTATATCCGTTTTCAAAAGTATTTTTAATCTAAACAAGACATTTCTAGTCCGTGCGATCAGGACTGTTCCTTTAGCTTTCCATTAATACTCGAGAATTTCCATCAAAATGTAACTCAACAATAGCCCGGGGAAAACCTCAAACATCAAACACTCCGCTTGCTGCACCAAATGAAGTAAAGAAATCTTGTGTTGAAACTTTTTCTTTTTAATTAGTTAATGTGTTGTATCTCTCCCGGTTTCAACCCTCGGGATCAAATCCCGGTTCTTTGTGAATAGTGGATACGTAAGTTAGTAACAGTTTTTACTCCATAATTTTAAAAGTTAAAAGAAATATACGGGTTTTAAACCGTCGTAAAGAATATTATAAAATTCCAAACTATTCTTATTATGAAAGTGATGTCGGTAGATATTTGCCAGAAGATCTGGATTACATCTTAGACGGCGAGATAGCGAAGTTTCATGCTATTTGATTTCACATAATATCTTTAGAATAGTACAAATATAGGGGCAAACATTGGGCATTGTTAAGAAATAAAACAGATTTTACGCGATGGGATGGATTCTGAAAACACGACGCTAGAAAAAAAAATCTACACAGTAAATCCAAATTTCGGAAGGTGATGATGATTTAAACGCCGACGCCCACGCCCTCTAGGGAAAATGTCGAGAAAACTGATATGGTTGAGAAAACAAAGAGGGAAGGAAAATCCTCAAACGGGAGAGAAAAACGTACAATGCAGTCAACACAAAGACATACTATTACACACAGTCCTTGAGATCAAAGCTACGTACTACAGTACGCAACGTACGGACTTTTTACGACACAGTACCAACATAACAACACGCCCGTAATTCCCAGAAGGCGTCCTGGTTCCCAGAGGTGTTAGCCTGACATATAAAGCACACACCCACATTTCACCAGTTATGTTTTTCACTTAACTCTTTTTTTATGGTCTATTCCCACAGACAATGCGTGAAAACAGTTTTATGTACATAGTTTTAAGACTGCTTTAAACTTTGTACAAATAAAGAAACATGAAATAGCAGGCGAGTCCATTGTAATGTCCATTGAAAATCGTATGCTGAGATGGTTTGGTCATGTTGAGAGGATGAATGAAAGGCAACTAACAAAATGTATTGACAAGGCAGATGTGACTGGAAATGCCAGGACCCCGACGCTCTCCGAGGACATATACTGACCTTATTGGTGATGTTCTTCAGAAAGGACAGGTGCGTTGTTCTCGCAACCGGCGTGTATGACCAGAAGTATGAACGTAAACGACGCAAAAGGAGTATGTAAGGATCGTAGTAGGTGGCGTTCTGTAGTTTCTGCCTACCCCCATGGGAAGAAGGCGTGAGTTTATGTATGTTTATGTATCTCCATTGTAAAATACTGGTATGTTTAGCTGCATTCGGTTAGACTGGAAGCCGATACCAACATGTCAAGAACTGGCTTAGGCAAGTTGATTAAATAGCAGACAAGCATTTTTTCATGAACTGGACACAAACCAGACAAGCTACTGCTACTAAAAATTCGTAATGGAAATTCTAATACCCAATTAAACTTTAATCGACCGAAACGGGGCTCTGCGCTCAGACTGGCATGATTGTGATCACTGGGCAAGACACAAGACTAACTATTATTTTTACTAAATAGCAACAATTAGTACTATTAATAGTATCTTCATGAAGGATGAAGATAAATATTACGTCGACGACTGTACAGTCGAGTCAGCCTTGTTTCGGGAAAGTCGCCTTTATATGGCTGTGTTGATAACTGTCTGTGTTTATGAGTGTGTGTAAAATATTGCGTGTACATCGATGTATGTTCATGTGTTGTAGAAGACATAGTAAAATGTATTGAGGTTAGTAGTGGTTAGATAAAAACTTACAAGGTTTTATGCAGTGAAAAACTGGCACTTTATGCAATTGTTTATGAGCAGTTTATTTTTTTTATTTTTTATTATTAGTCATAGGTTCGCCTTGGACCACTACTATCTTACCATAACAGAATATAGTATTATCTTAAAGACAGGCTACAAAAATATTAATGTTTTAAACTAAAGAGTCACTGTGGGTAGGTAAGAAACGTGTTTCTTACCTAGTTACTAGTTTAGCCACTAGCTAACTCGACAGACTTTGACCTGTCCAATTTACAATAATTCCCATAAAACACAATAGACGATGTATATCTAGTAACTTAATCCGCTTAACCGTTCTCCGTTCACTTTGCGTTTGGCTCGCGTTGATAACACTTCGTGTCCGAGTTCGCAACAGGTCAATCGTCGTCCTGAGGATGCCTCGTTGAGAGGCGAAACACGTGTCGATTTCTTACAGGGTTCTCTAACTCTTTAAGAACGGTTAAGCGGATTAAGTTACTAGATATACATCGTCTATTGTGTTTTATGATGGATTTCCGCAAGGTCACGCCTGAGTCAATTAACTAATAATTCCCATACAAAAATTAGATTTTTATAATTTTTGGGCAGTTCCTTTGGGTTTTTTCTAATTGTTTTTTCCTAAACCATCCTAGTACGAGTATGGAGGCGAATAAAACAAAAAAAATCTGGCAGTCTTTGGGGACTGCCAATAGAAGTGAAACTGAGTCATTTTTATATTCTCGCGTTGATGTCTTTCGTTAAGTAACTTTTTGATTCTCGCGTTGTGGATGTCTTTCGTTCGAGCGTTAAGTGACGATGACGCAAGTACCATGATTTTTGTTCACTTAATAAGTGCTCAACGCGCTAACGAAGTTTTCACCTCAAAAATCATATCGGTCGAGTAATTTTCGAGTTTTTGCGAGACTAACGCACGGCAATCGATTTATTTCGATACATTCATAGCATACAATATACTCTGTAGTATATTATCTCAGTAGTATAGTATGTCATACTGTCCGAATTTCACAATGAAGAGACAGGAATGTTTTTATTACACAGATGCCAAACATTTCAATATCGATACAGTTTCGCTCCGGTCGAGTATTTTCAAAGGAATGTCCGCTTCGATGAAAATAAACAATTAATATTGTAAGCATACCTCACTGAGTTGAGCTGAGATTATTAACACCCGAATTATCGAGTTAAATGAGTCTTTGCTAGTATTGCTTTCATATTAATTTTGATATTGGCAATCTTTTGCAGACAATTTAGCAATAAATATGGCCAGTTTAGAAGCAATTGATTTGACGAAACTCGCCGAATCGTGAAGACACCGGTCGTAGCTGTGCGCGCTACGTCGTAGCACAGAACGCGCTACGCCGTAGCTCAGCGCGTAGACGGTAGTGTCATTTTGCAAAATTAAATTATAGTTAAATTATCTCGAAACATATTTTGTGTGTATAAGTTCATTATAGTGTTAAAACTTAAAAATTCCCTACATATTGTTTCTTTTCTCTCAGTAAGTTTTAATGTTCGTCTGGCAGTTTGAGTACTGCAGCCTACGCAAATATCCTTTCTTTGGTATTGCTCGTCGAATCGTTGAGCTCCTTAAGTTCTGAGTTGAGCTGCACGATAATTGACAAATGCGTGCACTGACTGGACAGGTCCACTCCAATCTGCGTAGTTCTTTCCTCAAAAGACCTTTTCAGACACCAATCTACATGTTCTTCGCATGAACTGACCAAGATTATGTCTGGACTTTAAAAGAGACTGACCTCTAAGTTTTTTTCGGCCTTTTTTCTCAGAATAATCAGTTAAGAAACGCCGACCCTATCTAGTTTATAAAATATGATTGACGTGTAAAGTGTGTTGTACAAACCTTTATCAAACGAAAGTACATATTAATTACTTAATTATGTAATGTTTCAAAGCCGTTTTATACGGCCATTTCTTTTCCCTCTTTTAAATGCTATCGATATTTTAAAATAAATACACTATTCTACAGAATACCTCCCCTTCATAGCAATTACCGTTGAAGAGGCCAACAGATGTAGTTCATTATGCAGTTATTGGATGCCGCTCGACTCAATAGGGCCTTGGAAAAGATGAGGAACACTCGATAGAGGCTACGACGAAGAAAGGGAAGTTAAGTACTATCATTTTAATTAGCTGTGAGCTTGTTGCATGCAATTTATTATGACGGAAGACTTTTGTTGTTAATAAATAATTAATTTTCCTTCAACTAATAACAGTTATTTGTTAAAAATAGACGTAGATATCTTTCCTATAGATTCATAAAAAAACCCTGTAAGAAATCGACACGTGTTTCACATCTCAACGAGGCATCGTCAGGATGGCGATTGACTTGTTACAAACCCGAACATGGCTTGTTGCCACGCGATTTTATAATGGCATAAAGATGTAACCTTCTTTATGTTTGGACCAAAAATCGCATCTAAGTATAATTAATTTATAATCTTATTGCACTGAAGAAAAAAAATCAAATCATTTCGTTGTGCCCGACACCAGTTTTTTAAATGTATTTATTTATTTAAACTTCTCGCACAATAAGGTACAAAGGCGGACTTAATGCCTTAGGCATTCTCTACCAGTCAACCAAGGGTGGTGAAGAGATTTGATGGCAGGTGCTCTGTTTGACTACGTATGTAGATAATAATAATAAAAGGTACGGCTAGAATATAATAATAATAATAAAAATACTCCTAGACACGGTACGCATAGTGAGGAGGTTCCTCTCTCTGGAGCCCTGACCACCGGCAGCTTGGACCCTGTTCCTGATGCCGATGGGCGACTATTTTTTATATTTTTAAATGTTTTTTATATCTTTTTTTTAAAGAAATATTTAAAAATATAATTTATATGTATTTAAATGAAATAAAAGAATAATAAAGGTACTTAATAAAAACATAACATAATCAATTGTTAATTAAATAAAAATAAAATTGAAATTGTATGTATATAAGAACCAAAAACAGTACATAGTAAACTTTATCAAAGACAAAGAAGTAACTGCTCTGAATGTGTCAGCAAAAAACAACATAAATATCAACATAGACAAAAACATAAACAATAACAAAACAAACAAACAAAAGCCCATGAACCACCAAATGGCAGTATAATCAATGGCCCGGGCAACTATAATCCAATAATTTATTCAGTACCCAGGATCCCATCAATCATGACGAGCATAATGCGCCAAAAATCACCTGCTACCCGCCCTTGAGGCCGGATAACCGGGCCAAGTTTGCCCGGATATCGAGAAACTTCCTTGCTGTCGAGGACACGGGATTATGCGCTTTTTTTAAAGAAAGAATAATGTTTATTATTAAGTATTGAGTATTTGGACATAGTTCGGGAAACACAAAATCAAACAACAAAATAAAAAGTGAAAACAGTGTTTCTTATGTGTGTTTTTAAATACATATGATTTTTTTTAGCTAATGCTCGAACGATCCCTAGGAACCTTCTGATAACGGAGATATTCAAGGCCAATCTACCATCGTTTTTTAATTTTTTTCACGAATACTTATGTATCGAATTGGACGGTTTCAACAAGTGTCAATTTTTTTGTGGTAAATGATAAATTATATAATTTCTATAAGTAGATTTACACATTTACACGTCAATCATATTTTTAAAACTAGATGAGTTCGGCGTTTATCTGACTACTCTGAGAAGAAAGGCCTAAACACCTCTTGCTTTGCTTTTAAAGGACAGACATAATCTTGGTCAGATCATGTGAAGACCATGTAGATTGGGGACAGAAATGGTCTTTTGAGGAAAGAACCACACAGATTGAGTGGACCTGTCCAGACACAGACCTGTACGACGAGAGCGCTCACTGCGCTCTTGTCGTACCTCTCAACTCATCTTAAGGAGCTCAACGATTCGACGAGCAATACCAAAGAAAGGGCCTTTGGGTAGGGTAGGCCGCATAAGGTACTCAAACTGCCAGACCATCATTAAAACTAACTGAGAGAAAGAAATAAACAATTACCCACATAGTCTTTACATTCCCAATACTTAAATTAATATAATTTCCACCCCCTTTTTTATATACTTGTACATATTATTATTATATTTTAAGTCTGTTAGTTTTAAAAATATATACTTTACAAAGTAAATATGAATGCATGTGTATATTTAAAACGGTATATAGAAAAAAAAACAAGATTCACTGTGTAAAGAACATCCGACTTCGTTGGCATACCTATACCGACCGCCATTATGAAAAAAACTGGTTTTGGCGGCCAGTGATGAAACAAGTGTCAATCGATAGAGTAAGTGATTGCAAACAAATAGTAGATTGTTTACTAAGGGAGCAAACAACTATTTTTAAGGCGAGAGTGTTTCTTTGAATCCAAAGCGGAGCGAAGGATTCTAGAGTAGAATCCCGAGCGTAGCGAGGGATTCTAAAGTAGAATCCTGAGCGCAGCGAGGGATTCAAAGTACATCACTCGAGCTTAAAATAGTGTTGCTCCCGAGGTGAACACTCTACTTTTTATCACCCTCTATGAGAAAACAAACGTGTGCGGTCCGACCCCCATCAGGAACGAATTTCCTACTCACTGATTTACACAAAATAAAAAAATTATGAAAAAAAAAAAAAATCGCAGACGTCATGTTGGATTCACATTTTGCCCTCACTATCGGGTTTATCACCTTCGAAAACTATGAAAAACGATACCCATGACGATTTTTTTTTAAATTTTCGAATCCACCATCTTGGATTTAAATTTTGACCTCACTATCGGCTTTACCACCGTCAAAAACTACGAAAACGATACCCATGACGAAAAATTTGAAAATTTTCGCATCCGCCATCTTGGATTTAAATTTTGACCTCACTAGCGGCTTTATCACCCTCGAAAACTATGAAAACGATACCCATGACGAAAAATTGGAAAACTTTCGCGTCCGCCATCTTGGATTTACATATTGACCTCACTATCGGCTTTACCACCGTCAAAAACTACGAAAACGATACCCATGACGAAAAATTTGAAAATTTTCGCATCCGCCATCTTGGATTAAAATTTTGACCTCACTATCGGCTTTACCACAGTCGAAAACAATGAAAAAAAAAAATGCGAATCCGCCATCTTGGATTTTAATTTTGATCAAATTCACACTTTCTCTCTTGCCAGCCTGTTACTTATTCATACAATGTTCGTGATCGATCTCTTTGGTGAATAGAACTTTTACTAACAATTTCCACATTCCAAATTCAAATCACTTTTAGTCCCTAGGGATTAAAACGCTATTTTGGTCCCTGTTTACGAGGATTAAACTATGTCTTTTTGAATAGATGTGATAAAAAAATATTTAGTGATGAATATCGTAAGTGATATACTTCCTGAGATATTTGAGTTAAAACATGAGAAAAAAAATAAAGCAGTAATATTTTTTTAAATATCTCAGGAAGTATATCACTTACGATATTCATCACTAAATATTTTTTGTTTGCAATCACTTACTCTATCGATTGACACTTGTTTCATCACTGGCCGCCAAAACCAGTTTTTTTCCAAATGGCGGACGGTTAGGTATGCCAGGTCCCATACAAAAATGTCGGAACCCCTTTATTGGAGTATCTCAAACCCGAGCCATTTTATCCTCAATAATAGTCTTTAACAGTAAAAAAGGCTTTCTGGCATATGTCCGAGTTTGCAGGATATAAAAGATTTGAATTTATTAAGGCTTACATCTTAACTGTGGCTAGGAAGTTTATTATAAAAACGTATACACTGGCATCTAAACAAGCCAACTAAGTAAGACCCTAATCTTCTATTTTTATTAAACAAGACCTAAAATCCAGTTCAGAACTGAATCTTTTACCTTTTTACCAAAATCTTGAACAAATAATAGCGGAACGGATTATTTATCTAACCGATTCTCCTATACAGTTGTTTAGCCATGTAATTAAGGGTTTTGATGACAGTTTAATTATTTACATTTATTTGTTTACATGTGAAAGGAGGTCAAAATTAGAATAAAAGCTTTAGTGAACCGTTTTGTAACGAAATAATCAGGTTGACGTGGATGTGGGATGAAACTCCGATCGATGGCAAATCCTACTTCTTAATATAATCTAATAATAATATTATACAGGGTGTTAAAGTAATTGCGTGCCATAGCTTAGGGGTAGGTTCAGTATCGATAAAGGAAACTAGGAAAAATAAAAAAAAAATCCAGAAAAAAAATTAAAAAAGAAAACAAAAAAAAATTGCAAGGTCAACCTAACTTAGTTTGGAATCATCATCATCATCATCATCAGCCTATTAATGTTCCCACTGCTGGGACACAGGCCTCCTCTCGGTGAGAGGGAGTGGGCCGTAATCCACCACGCGGGCCCAATGCGGGTTGGTAGATGTCACATGTCTTCGAATTTTTGGTTCTAAGACATGCCGGTTTCCTCACGATGTTTTCCTTCACCGTTTTTGAGAGCAGCGGTGATGAAATTATTTACACAAAGTAAAGCGCCTGCTTGGGTTCGAACCCACGACCTACAACTCGTAAGTCGGGGCCGTTACCACTGGGCCACCACTGCTCTCCAAAGTTTGAAATCAGGTATTTACAATTATTAAAAATCAACTTATTTACTCATGTTTTAAGTTGATTTGATTGTTATTTTAAGTTAGTAGGTACAAAATTAGGTTGACCTAGCAATTTTTTTAAAATGTTTTTTTTTTAATTATTTTTCTGGATTATTTTTTTATTTTTCCTAGTTTCCTTTATCGATACTGCACCTACCTCTAAGCTATGGCACGCAATTACTTTAACACCCTGTATATGTAATATATTTATATTATGTATATTTATTATTATAAATGTGATAGCAGTGTGCCTAGTGGTGTGACCGTCGGACTGCCAAGTCATTAGTCTCGAGTTCGAACCCAAGGCGCGCACCTCTGACTTTTCGGGTTCATGTGCGTATTGTATAATTATCACTTGTCTCAAAAACGGTGAAGGAATACATCTAGAGGAAACCGGCATACCTTATAGATATTTCTCGATAGAATGTGAAGCCAAGTCAGAGTCACTAAACACATGAAATGAAGAAGAATGTGGAAGTCTCTCAGAACTCATTTGGATGAAATTTGGCACACAGATAGTTTATAACCTGGATGAACGAGGAGGACAAAGCTAGTAGAATAATAATTATTTTGCATGGGAACTATAATAGGAACAAACAGAAAGTATGAGAAAACTTTCAATGTGGTGGCATAGCATAAAAAACAGCCTTATATGTTCCTACAGCTGGAACACAGGACACAGGCCTCCTCTCTGTGAGAGGGAGTGGGCTGTAATCCACCATGCCGGCCTAGTGCGGGTTGGTACATGTCGCATGTCTTCGAATTTTTGGTTCTAAGAAATACCGGTTTCCTCCAAGTGCGTGCCAAGTGCGAAATAGATGAGGTCACAGTCATGTCTTCAAGTTCTTTGGCTCTAGAACATGCTGGTTTCCTAATATGGATGATCGTGGTATAAATTAAATCGCAATGTCCCAGCTGTGGGAATGCGAAAGACTTTAATTAATTGATAGACTGAAACAGATTAATAATGTTACTGAAAATTCAGCCCAGTAGAGGTATCTAATTTTCAGGAGCTACCTTTTCATGTTAGTATTCAAAACTCGATTGTTAATCTACAAGAGATCTCTTGAGAATTTTAAAGAGTCAGTAAATAATACTGAACGGATATTATGTTCAGGGTTTCGAAGGTTGACTCAAAGAAATACTGGTGAAGGTGGAAAATTTCCGAAACGGGAGTCTGCCTAAATAGATTTACGGTCGATTTTTCAATATGTAGTCAGATTAGTATTATCTGAAGAATAAATGTGGCAGTCTGGCATATTTTCTATACAAAAGCCATCAAACTTTCCTATTTGTTTCTCAGGTAATTGAAAAATCAGCCCTTAGAAATTTGGTTGGCCTAATGCCTATATGCCTTATTTATGTGACGAACCCACATAATGTTATGACGCACTGCCACCTAAAGACATAAATGTTATACAAATGATGCCTCTAGTCATCATAGTCTAGCTGTAAAAAAATCTGATTAAATTACAGCTCGTTTCAAGCTCATTTAACATAAGTTCGCAAGGACTATGCTGCTGAACACGAGGTCCAAGGTTCAATTCCCAGGTCGACCAAAGTACTTTGCGTTGAGTTTTTCCACCAGAAATTTCTCAGTAGCAGCCCGGTAACCTGGATTTGTGCCCGGTTGATGGCAATAAGCTCACCCTCAATTACATGGGATTTAATCATAACTGGCGAAACGTGGGTGTACTATAGGTACCCTTTTGGGGAGAAAGGGCGTGATGTTATGTAGACTGGTAGTTCCCAGACCAAGCTGAAATGTGTCAAATGAACATTAGACCGGATCCGGCATCCTTCAAACCGTATGATAGTAACGGTCCTCGGACACACACCACACCTTGTTTTTCCTTAATTGATTTGAAGTATGTCATAATGTCACTCTATTTCTTTAAATACTTATGTTTTTCTTTTTGAAATGAAAATTTCTTTAGCGGCGTTGTGCACTTTTTCTGGGATGGGTAAAAAATGTTAAACTCGCGTCAGAACGTGTCGTAAGATCCGTTGCCTGCAACCGATCAAAATAAATAGTCTTTATTGCGAGGTAAGAAATTTTACCCATGTTGATGGTTAAAAAAAAAGCAGTCAAAACATACTTCATGAAAAGTGTTTAAATAAATTGATTATTTTTGTTAAGCTTTATTTTGATAATAAATAAATATACTAACTACTACTACTAATGAATATTGTATTTAACCTCATAATTATAGTACTTTTATACTGATAAATAAAGCAATTCGTGCGAAATTATTCCCTAACCATTCCAAAATATTCAAAAATGCACAACGTTAATGTTCGTTGTCACTACTTCCGGCACTCCCGGAGTGCAACCCGTTGTTTGTATATTGTCATCTTGTTTTTATTGTTTGTTTTTATTTTTTATCTGACGCAAATTTATTTTATTTAAGTATGCATACACACGTTAAATTATAAAATTAATTCACATCCGCCACATCATACTCTCAGGTCCAGTTGAAAACCAGCGTCAGGCTTTATAGTTATTGTCTGGCATTTTTCATTTCATTTTCATCATTGAGGCACAATTCCTTGCTAATTTCTTACATCGCATTTTATATTATTTGTTTGTTTTTTTATATTTTTTATCTGCTGTATAAATTGTTTGCTTTTTAGTCTGTGTTAAATAACAGTATTTTCTTTCTTACTTTCTTTATATATATTCTTGTAATTTGTTATAATATGTGTGTTTTTGTGTCTTTTGTATGCACTGAATAAATGTTTTATGTATCTATCTCGGTACACTGGTAGTGCTTTCCCGGACGAACTCCTTTATAAAAACTTTACTACTCAATCCAGAGTCGCTACGGAAGATATTGAATTCTGAGGCGACAAAAAAAAAAAAATTGTCTGCGTAACCCACAAATACATATATTTTTAAATATTTTTGTATTGCATGACGAATTGCAGCAAATATTATAATTTCGAGAGCTATATTGATGACTAGGTGCTGCCGAGGCTTCGCCCGCGTGGACCCATTTTTTATTTTTTCTAAAATAAATATAGCCTTAGTTACTTTTTATAACATCAGCTATCTGCCAGTTGAAGTCCCGTCAAAATCGGTCCACCCATTTCGGAGATTAGCCGGAACAAAGTGACAGACATAAAAAATAAATTTAAATTTTTTTTGTTAAAAGTAACGTAAATACTTTCATATGCATTTAGTAAAATGCGGTAATTTTGATATTACAAACAGACACTTCAATTTTATTTGTTTGTATTACATGTATAGATATAGATTGAAATGATTATTTATAGTTCAATAAATATTTTATCACAAATTGACTTAGATGCTATTGAAATTTGATCAATAGTCAACAGCGTGAAACAGCGCTGCAATTTCGCGGGATAAATCGACGGATCCCCCTTAACTACAAAGTAACTAAGTCTCTAAAGCATAAGGTGAAAGGACGATCCAATTAAACTTGTACCAATTAACAAAAATAAATCGTGTCGCTCGAAAGGAAACCTGTCTCAACGATGTCGATAAAAAATCATTTATTTTCGATAAAAATAATATCGTTAAAAAACGCCTGCTACGGTAATTTAACTCGAAGCTTTAATTTGAAAGAGTCCTTTTTTGTTGAAGCCAATTTTTAAGAAATTTTTAACTTATAATTGGCAGTTGTAATCTTTATACAACGTGTTTTCCCATAACTCTAGGGTATTAACGAGACCAAGTCAAAAATCAACAGTTTTCTTTTTCTTTCATTTTTCGTGCAAAATAATTAGACAAAGTATTTTAATTAGACGATTATTTATGTAAAACACCCTTACGCGAAATATTTTTATTTATATACAGACTATTCTATTCAGACTAAAAAAAGTATGGCAATTGCGCATTTTCTTAGCTTTAAGCTAAGAATTAAATTTTTAAATAAAAATATTATGAATGATTGGTATCAATACTATCAATGAAACGTAGACACACATCGAGAGTCTAGTGTTATGTTCTCTTCGAAACTGTGTATTTTTGGAACACTTGTTCTAGGACTTTTTGTACTATCTTTACCTATAGCATATAATCTTAGAGTTATGAGACATCAAAAAGAAACACGTTATAGATACATATAAAAAAAATTATAAATAAAAAAATTCATTCATTCAAGTTGCTTTTCGTGTCCATCGGTGTGGTAGCGTTGTTCTTTTAAACTGCTCAACAGATTTTGATGCAGTTTTTTCCATAATTTAGAAATTTTATTCCCAAAGGTTTAATGTATATTATATTCATTAATAATTAACTTACAAAGTAAAGAAATCGAGGGGTTTTTTCAGGTAGTAAAAACCGAGTGAAGCAGCGGATCGCTAGTGGTTTTTAAATAAAATAGAGTTATTATACCAGCACATTAGTTATGATATTCCATAATATAATTGCAATATGTACACGGTTCATTTATGCCTTTAAATTTGGTCGTTAGAATGAATCATTACATAAAAGTAAATCATTCAAGCTTGAATAATGTTCCTAATTCTTTTTCTAAAATAAAAGTAGCCTAAGTTACTCCACATTAACTATCTGCCAGTGCAGTCTCGTCAAAATCGTCCAGCCGTTTTAAAGATTTGAAGCGGGAATAAACAGACAGACCAACAGATTGACAGTTTTTTATTTTTTTATTATAAGTTCCGTATGTTCTTTCATATGCATTTAGTAGAAATCTGTTAATTTGACATAACAAAAGGACGCTTTAATTTTATTTTATTGTATAGATAATGAACGAAATGAATTTATAAAATAAATAAATATAAAAATAAATAAATAATGAATTTTGCTTTACGAATGAAAAAATATATGTATTGTATGCTAAACTTACTTACCTTAATTTTCAACGTTTTTTATTTATCGGCATTTTCCCTTTACTGGTGCTATAGGACCTTTCTTTTAACCAAAATTGACAATTCTAGGTTAACCGGAAGTAAAAAGCAAGGTCTTACAGCACAAATAAAGAAAACATTCCAAAAAATTAAAAAAACAACGTGTTGCACTCCAGGAGTGCCGACAGAAGTGAAAACTTAAACAGAAGATCATGAAGTATGTTTTGACTGCTTTTTTTTACCCATCAATATGGGTAAAATTTCTTACCTCGCAAACTTTACGTAATGTCAAAGACTATTTTGATATTTTGATATTTACTGTATCCGCTGCTAGGCAACGGATCTTACGGTCACATTTTGACGCGAGTTTAAAAATTTTTACCCATCCCAAAAAAAGTGCAAAACGCCGCTAAAGAAGTTTTCACTTCTAAAATATAGTAAATTAATAATAATAATTATATGTCCCCATACATACATAGTTGACGCCAATTAAGATAGTCCTCTGAGTTGTATGGGCGCTCATACAATTTAGAGGACTAGTTTCTGGGCACAGAACTATTTAGGTACCTATACGAATGAAGCTCCTTACGGAACCCTCGGTGCGTGAGTCCGAGTCGCTCTTGACCGGTTTTTTTTTAATTTAAAAACGTAAACATAACACGTTTTGTCATTTACCAAAACACACACCGAATTTTAACACGCTGTACATTTCATATTTGTTCCAGTAAATTGTAATAGATATTGATCTAATTGCGGTAAAATGTTCCATGAAAAGTCGGCTCAGTTTGGTCAACAAAAGAGCTTAAAAATACCTAAAAATAATAGCTCATTTTTAGGGTTCCGTACTGGAAGGGTGCCAAACAGAACCCTATTACAAATCGTCCGCTGTTCGTGCGTCTGTCTGTCAGTGGGTTGTATCTCATGAACTGTAATAGGTAGACAGATGAAATTTTCACAGATTATGTATCTTTCTATTGCAGTTATAACAATAAAAACGAGAAATAAAACATGCGGGGCAGTCTTAGGACTGCGGATAGAAGTGAAAACTAAGTAACGCTATCTAACGGAAATGTCGGGAATTTATGTGGCTTGCTGTCAGTATAAGAACGAAAGCTGTAGCTCCATAAAAAAAAATCCTAAAAAATAAACAGAGACACAGAATGCGCTGTCAACAAAAAAGTGCACAACGCGCCTTCGGTGACGATGACGAATTCGGTGTCGATGACACGAGTTCCATGATTTTTGTTCACACAAAAAGTGCTCAACGTGCCTAAAATAGTTTTCACTTCAATAAGTTAAGAATTAAAAGGGTTACAAGAAACGAGTTTTTTTCGGCATTTTTTGCTAAACATTGTACGGTAGTACGGAACCTTCGAGTAGGTACGACTCGCACTTGACCAGTTTTTTAGGTACACATGACCACTTTACATAACACTTATTTAACACGTACACAGTAAGTATATAACCCAAAGCGTTTAATAATTAACCGGAATAAAGTAAAACGAGTATTTTTTTAGAATATGTTTTTAGCCAACCGAAACTCCACCGCGGTCGGGGTGTAATAACACCCCACAGTTTTCAGTTTCAGAGACCCAAGTTATTACTAGTTTAACTTTCTTTGTTTAGTCTGGGAATTTTCGAAGACACTTGAATTTAAATTATGTAATTTAAATTGTGTTGAATGGCGTAATTCCTGTAAAAAACGTTTTCCTATACAATACAAATAAATAAAATTTAAGTGTGTAAATAACAGCTTTTTACTAAATGCATATGAAAGTATTATATATTTAAGTATTGATTATTGTAATATTATACTTTTTATTTGCACCAAAGACAGCCCCATTTTATGTCCAGAATATCACTGTCCATTCCATGGTTGCCTGGAAGAGATTGCAGTAAGCGATAAGGCCGCCCATTGTATATTTTGTAGTGTATTACTTATTCTTTTTGTAATGTTTTATCTGGTGTACAATAAAGTATATATAAATAATAAATAAAGTATATACGGTACTTCATCATCTTCCTGCCCTTGTCCCATGTTACTTGGGGTCGGCGCAACACGTTTTCTTCTTCCACTCTCCCCTGTCAACCGTCACACCAACATTCACTCCCTTCTCTATCATAATAAATAAATAAAAATAAAAAATAAAAAAAATAAAAATAAAAAAGCCTTTTATTTCCAGTTTACAAATTAACATGAAAAGAAAAAACAGTTATCTACCTTAATACATAGCGGTTTTTTTTTTTTTTTTTTTTTTTAAATATTAGGATATAATTTACATTTTAAGTATGTAGGCACTTATTTATTATTTCACTGGAACCCCTCTCAGGTAAAGGCCTCCTCCAAAGATTTCCATTTCTCTCGGTCTTGGGCTATTTGTTGCCATTGTGGACCAGCTATTTTTTTAATATCGTCATCCCATCTGGTGAATGGCCTTCCTCTATAGCGCTTACCAGATGGGCCTTTCCACAAAGTAACTGTTGTTGTCCATCTATGATCTTTAAGACGCGCTATATGACCGGCCCATTTCCACTTCAACTTTTGACTATGGCTGAGAGCATCTATTGCTTTTGTTTTAGATCTTATTCTAATGTGTTTTATTTTTTGTATTTTCTTAATATTTAACATACTGCGTTCCATTCCTCGCTGACATGTATTTATTTTAGTTTTAATTTTGTTGGTGAACTTCCATGTTTGACACGCGTACGTTAGGCAAGGTATGAGGCAAGAGTCCATGATCTTTTTCTTTAACTTGATAGGCATTTCGCTTTTGAATACCTCCTTGTAACTCCAATATTTGTTCCAAGTATGTTTGACTCTTCTCTCCACTTCTAGTTCATTGCTATCTCTGTTGAATCCAATTTGTTTCCCAAAATATACATATTGCTCTACATAGTCTAATGCATCGTTTCCGATTGTTATTTTTGATTTTGTAAAGTTGGTCATGACTTTGGTCTTTGTGATCTTCTCTATCATATCTCTCTAATAAAGTATATACGGTACTTACAATTAAAAAATAATGTTGTCTGTCTGTTTGATCCGGCTAATCTTCGAAACGGCTGGACTGATTTTGACGGGCAAGTAGCTGATGTTATAAGGAGTAATTTAGACTTTGATGTTAGAATTAGAATTTGGGTCCACGCGGGCAGCAGCTCGTATTGTTATATGATTAGTTACTAACTAAAATATCATTCTCAAACAAACTTGAAACCTCGTTGAGTCAAGAGTAGGTCTTTTTTATGCAAAATCATTTTCAACGATTTTTGAAGTGAAAACTTCTTTTTATTACTACTACTATTTACAATTTTTTTGGGATGGGTAAAAAATGTTAAACTTGCATCAGGACACGTGACCTGATCGAAAATTCGCAAGATGGAGGGAGAGTAGAAATGTTGTTGACAGTGCACACTGTTTTATTTTTTTGGAATTTTTTGATGGAGCTACAGCTTTCGTTCTTGTACTGACAGCAAGCCCCATAAATTCCTGTTCGTCAGATGACTTTATTGTATCAAAAAGTTACTTAGTTTTCACTTCTATCGGCAGTCTCCAAAGACTGCCCGCTGTTTTTTTTTTCTATAACGCTGAGTGTTTAAAAACGTGATATCGAACCAATAATACCTATTGAATAGATAAACTCCGGTTTAAATACCTCTAAAACCCTGGTCTTAGTGCACCTCAAAGGAACAAATCATAGTAGAATATTTCCTGTTGTTTAGGCCTTTTGTGGGTCTGGCATACAGACAGTTACGAAACTACTTTATAACTATATCATATAGGTAAATAACTTCAACAAAACCCATTTCGCAAACTTATTCAGAGTAAATAACGCATGTATCTATGCCAAACCGTGTAGTCCCTAAAAGATAGCTAAAAATAAACGTTCCTGAGACCTACTCATGCGATGTTACCACCGGAATAGAGCTGTAGGCTGTTGTACCGTTATATTGTATACACAGTAACTTGTTTTTTTTATTATTGTTAGGAGATATTTCGTCATTGTGGAGGTCTACGAAGAGGACCCATTATAATGCGTTATATTATTGATGACTAATTGCTGCACGCGAGTTCGCGCGCGTGGGTTTAATTATTTTTCTAAAATAAAAGTAGTAGTGAAAGTCTCGTCAAAATCGGTCAAGCCGTTTCGGAGATTAGCCGGAACAAACAACAGACAGGGTGACAAAAATATACAAAAATATTTCTTTGTTATAAGTATTTACTTTCATATGCATTTAGTAAAAAGATGTATTTTTACATTACAAACAGACAGAAACTAAATTGTGAACTCACGATAATATTATTTGGAACGCACTTAAACCACTAATCTTAACAAAAAGAAAATAGTTTGGAAAATCCAAAAGTGCACGCCTCATAATTATCACTCATTCATAAACGAAAAAGAAAATCAAAACCAATTTTTTTTCAACTATTTTTATGTGTTTTCCATTTCTGCTGCATTAAATCAATTGTTAAAAAGTACAGTATTAATCTCCATTTAATCATCTATACAATGGTATATAAATTAAGTAGGTTCTGTGTACTAGCAGGAGTGTAACAATAAAAACAGTTACAGAAATGGGGCTAAAAAAAATTTTCGATCGTAGAGCACACTCTAATGCTTCGCATTACGAGTCGTGCAATATAAATAAATGTGAAAGTTAGTTCATGCTAATTACTTAAAAATTACTGGCCAAGTGCAAGTCGGAACCACACACTAGGCGATCCGTACTACCGTAAAATATATTACACTACATTTTTTTTTAAATACTTATGATATAAAAGCGCGTTTCTTGTATCGGACCCACTTTAATTTAAAACTTTATTATTTGCTGTTATAGCGGCAAAAGATATACACAATCTGTAAAAATTTCAACTGTCTACCTATTACGGTTCATGAGATACAGCCCGCTGACAGACGGACTGACGGACAGCGGAAGCTTAGAAATGGGTTCCGTAGGGCACCTCTTTAGGTACAAACTTCGGGCTAAAAACGACTGCATCAATTTAGTTGATACACATCGTAAACACATATAAGCTTCTAATCTGGATATGTACCAGAACTAGGTCCCCTAGGATGCCAGTAAAACCGCAGGCAATAGGTACTAGTTACATAACTCATACACAATCAGCATATAATGTTCCCACTGGAGTCCAGTAACATAATATCCAATGAAAATAAATCCAAACCACAAATATTTCTGGAACACAATAGAAGCATTTAAGGGGAATGCGCCGAGGTAGCCCGCGAAATTCAAATTTTCTTACGTTTTTTTGCAATTTGCAGGTCAGTATCAGGTTGTATGTTGATCTAAATATGATTCGCGGTCGTATCAAATGTTTATTTACAGAAGTATAATCATAAAAGTCATCAATACAACTCTCTAAGTTCATGAAAGTGTATTGAATTACTATTTCATTAAATCATGACATTTGACACCTTTGCTAACTTAAGAAGTTGTATTGCTAATTCTAATAATTATAATTCTGTAAAGCCATATTTGTTACGGTCGCGAATCATATTTTAATCAACATACAACCTGACACTGAGCTGCAAATTGCAAAAAACGTAAGAAAATTTGAATATCGCGGGCTACCTTGGCGCATCCCCCTTAAGAGAGAACATACACAAAGGGTGTTAGTAAATCGACACGCCTCTATTGAACAGCTTGTACATTACTTAGCGGTTAAGTTCAATAACTTAGGGTTCTGTTGATAGTCTTACCACAACATAAAGAGGTACAGAAGGCGCTATACAGCGAGTGCAAGCGCACTCACGACAAGCATTTTTGAAGTGAAAACTTCTTCAGTGGCGTTGTGCACTTCTTTTGGGATAGGTAAAAATGTTAAACTCGCGTCAGGACGTGACCGTAAGATCCGTTGCCTAGCAACCGACGAAGTAAATATCAAAATAAATAGTCTTTGACATTACGTAAAGATTGCGAGAAATTTTACCCATATTGATGGGTAAAAAAAGCAGTCAAAAGTAGTCAAAACATACTTCATAAAAAGTGTTTATTTTTCTAAGACTATATTTTTAAAATAAATAAATATGCTACTACTACTAATGAATATTGTATTTAACCACATAAATGATAGTACTTTAATACTGATAAATAAAGCAATTCGTGCGAAATTACTCCCTAACCATTTCTAAATATTCAAAAATGCACAAAGTTAATGTTCAAGTTTTCACTTCTGCCGGCACTCTCAGAGTGCAACCCGTTGTTTTTTTTTCAGACCGCGTCGCCGTTGGCGCTGCCGTGCTTGAAAGTGCTCACCTGTCACACCGCACACCTATTAAAATTACTGCGCTGCGACAACACAACGCATTGCCAACGCCCATGTGGCATCGCTCTTAAACTCGCTATCAACAATAAACTAACCCGTCCTTAGACTGCCATTACTGAGATTGAGAATAAAATCTGAGAGCAGCTTTTTATTGCTAGAATATAGTACATGTGGAGTGGTACTAAACATACACATTCGTACGTAGGTAGTTTATATTCACTAACCTGCTGTGCCCTATATTACGTTACGTAACAAAAGGTACTGAATCCCTATCCCGAATACAAAACTAGATTAAAAAGAAACGTAGAAATGGGATATGTGATTCGAGTTGTAAGGTACTAAGTGCGGATTCCATCAATGAAATTGAACGCGTTCAGCACATCTAAACGCGTTCAAGAGCTGTCAGTGTATAATATTCCATAACAATTTTGACACTGACATCTCTTGAACGCATTTTAGAAATGCTGATTGCGTTCAGTTTCTTTGGTGAAATCAGCCCTTATAGACACAAACAAACCTCGTTGTTTGTTTTATAAAATAGCGACCCATTCCTGTTTCGCTCGGTTTTTATGACTTGATAAATCAGATCACCATCATCATCAGCCTACAGCAGTCCACTGGCCTCTCCAATTGGACGCCATTCAGCTCTATTCTCGCCAACTCTCATCCAGCTGCTACCAGCCACTCTGCATACGAGTAGATCGTCGCTCCACCATGCTTAAAGGCATCCTGGCTTACGTTTGCCTATTCAAGGACGCCACTCAAGAACACTTCTACCCCAACGGGCATCGGTTCTATAGCTAATATGGCCGGCCTATGGCCATTTAAGCTTATTTATTCTGACAAAATATAGACAAAACAATGATGATGGAATCCGTATCAAAATCCGTTGCTTAGTTTAGAAGTGCAACGCGGTCACACAGCAGACACGAAAAGCGGCAACAATTTATAATAATTATGTATAGATACCTAAGGATTTTACATATGAATACAGGTTTTTTTTTACAGCAATAATACGTAAGTATCTTTGATATTAAAAAATAATGTGATCTACTACTATTGCTATTTTTTCTACAACTGCAAAATGCCAAAACTCGGTACGAAAGCGCTTCTAGAAGCCTACTCATTTACCGACTGGGTTGATACGATTATTATCAATTTAAGATTATAAAAAATATTTTAGCTTCATGTTCATGTTTATAAAAATCTTAAAGCAACAGAGCGTAAAGGACAGTACGAAAAAATATATACAATATTTTCTGAACACAGTCTTTTAACATATTTCAACGTCATTGAATTACTTTGATAAGAAATTGAAGTCAAACTCGAGAAAAACTCACGAGAAAATCTTTATAAACTAAAGTTGAGTAAAATACGACCTGAATGTTATATCTTTTACCATGAGATCAAAGGTAAAAGATGAGGGAAAGAACCAGGGACGAATAAAAGAAAAAGATTAAAGTACGATTCATTGTCGGCAAAGCAAAGACATTTACAAAGAGTAACTCTTCTAGCAGACTCAGTTAAGGGGATGAACAAAACCTCATCACCCTAAGAGGTTTCTACGATCTTACTAATTAATTAAGAACTTACATCAAGCAAAGAGTTATTACGAAAACATTATATTTTATAATTTTAGGAATGCACCCGGAGTGATGGGCAAAGATAGTCACTCACTGGACGCCTGAAGGACATCACCGTCGAGGTAGACCGCGGAGAAGATGGTGTGACGATTTAAACATGTTTGCGGGGCCAACATGGCCTGAAATCGTACAAGACAGAGAGATTTGGAAGGAAAAAGGGGAAGCCTTTGCCCAGCAGTGGGACACAGTAGAGGCTAATAAAAAAAATTAAAATAACTATTCACCAAAACTTTACAGTTTTATGTTTTTTTTTTTCACAATTAACGTGTCCATGAATCTCACTAAACTAAAATTATTCCATTTTTGAAAACTTGAGAATTTTTTTTACAGTAATTATTAACGTATCCATGAATCTCTCTAAACTAAAATTACATTTTTGAAAACATGAGCTGCATTTTAAACAATTTGTTTTATGAAACTTGAATTTTGCTTTTATAAATATTTTGCTATGCCGTTTTAAAGAAACAATTAGGATTTATGTATTTGTGTTATTTCAATGATGAGGCTTTTTAATCACTGGCATGTTAACAACCTAATTTAAATAAAATTTGACTTACGACTACTTAAAAAATTCAAGAAAACCGATCCTCCTGTTACCAAAATATTCTGTTTAAACCCTAAAATGATACTTATTATTCCAGTAAGCCGCTAATTTGAACCCAGATATTTAATCAATTCTAGAAGATACGTTATCGTATTAATCAGCAGTAAATTGCGCATAATTTATAGAAACTAGTAATCAAATCCTGTTATTCGTAAATTCTATAGAAATGCTTAGAATTTTACATGACCGAAAGGAAGCTTAGCTCATTAATTTGGCCAACCATTGACGGCTCCCTTAGGGCCTCTAAAGTTTGTTATAAAAAGTCTATTTTCAGCATTTTGTGTTCTAGATATTATCTAGAACACAAAATGCATGTATCTCCATGGCAACGGAAAGTCCGTTAAAATCGCGTTAAAAATTCCTATAACAGTTAATTATTGAAAAACTATTTAAATTTTCCCAGAATCAAAACTGTGTTTTCATTAATATTTTGGTAAGCGGCTTTGCTTTTCCTATAATAATTAACAATTCTGATCATTACTGGAGGAAAGAGTAGTTTTAATAAAATGTAGTTCCTTCCAACGTTAAAACGGATGTGATTAATTAAAACATTTTAATTAACTTAAAAAATACTGGTAAATATACCGTTAGTGTAAAACCCACAAAGACCGCCTCGTAAATTGAAATAAAAACAGTCGCAAATAAATAAAACCATACCGTCATGGCGGGTTACTTTGACTCTAGGACTGGACTGAACATCGTAGTTCTACTACTAGAAACGATGTTCGGTTGTGTGATTGAAAATGAACATGTGTACTGTAAACATATTGAGCCAAAGTTATGCCCTAGAGTCAAACTAACCCGCCATGACCAATGATCCAAAAAAGTTTGCTGATTTTGATATCCTGTCCAGCATTCCGCATCCTGGGGATATTTAGTGGACAGGTGACAACAAAACAATTCGATAAGTTTTTTTCATAGTTTTATTGCTTTCCCAAAAGACATGATTGTGTCGTGAATATGTGAAAATTAGGACATTGAAGTCAGATTGTCAGTTATATTAAAATAAGCCCCAAGTACCAATACCTAACCTTTTCTAATCCCACTAATCTTTTCTATCCTAAACATGTTTATTTTTTTCATGTTATCCTGCAGCTTACGTCGTTGACCAGTGGAGTCGAAGATAAACACAAAAATTACAAATGATTATCATAATTATTGTCATACTAACTGCACCCCGCGGTTTCACCCGCATAAATCTTGATCTTGTGGGAATATCGGGATAAAGAGTATCCTTTGTCTTAATCCAGGTCATAGTCTACTCATGTGTAAAATTTCATCCAAATCAGTTCAGCCGTTTTGGCGTGAAAGCGTAACAAATAAACTCACTTTTGCATTTATAATATTATAGCTAAGATAACTCTTGTTCAAAAAGCGGACCCCAAAGCGACTAGACACGAAATAGTAACTGTTACAACTGTAGTATACCACAAAAATCAAAGACTAAACCAAAACCCGCACGTGCCAAAGCTAACCCGTTCAGAATATAACAAAACCAAAAAAGAAACATACACTACTAGCCTGCGCTCATCAGCGTTAAGACTCGTGGCTATTAAAAAAAATACTCAAAGCTCTTTTGCCGAATGTAGTCAGAAATCCAGTGAAATCCGGAAAAAAATCCTGCCAGTAATTATCAAGGTTGATACAAATGGACTAAAAATAAATGATAATTTTTCAGGTAAACTAGCTGTTTTCCGTAGTTCACTTGCAAATAAATAATTGAAGTGTCTATTTGTAATGTCAAAATAACAGCTTTTTATGAAATGCAAAGAAGTGAAGAACGGTGGAGCAATAAGAGAGAGTCTCAATAAGTACATATTACTTATATAAAACGAACGTTCATGCTTTCCCATTGTTTGTCTTATTTGATTTAGTATTTTCATGTATTCATATTATATATTATTTGTGCTTACTTTCGTATATATGATTAGGTTTATATTATATTTTAAGTTTGTAAAAGGTATTATGTGTATCTTTTTTTTTTTATTAAGTTAATGTTTATTTATATATATAGATTATGTGTATCTTTGTATTTGATTAAATTTTTATATTATTGCACGACTCATAATGCGAAGCATTAGAGAGTGCTCTACGATCGAAACATTTTTTTTTTGCCCCATTTCTGCAACTGTTTTTATTGTTACACTCCTGCTAGTACACAGAACCTACTTAATTTATATACCATTGTATAGATGATTAAATGGAGATTAATACTGTACTTTTTAACAATTGATTTAATGCAAAAACATCAAAATTGTAAAAAAAAAGTCCTGTCCGTCAATGTATGAAACCTGAAAACATTTAGCTTGCGATAAAATTAATTAATTGAGTCATTTTTTTTATGGATTCGTGTCAGCCATAGGAGGAACCCTATTAAAAATGGCTCTTTTATTCAAAGTAGTTTATTTATATAATTAATAAAATACTAACTAAAATATCATATCTATATCTAAATATTTTCAACTTCGACCCGTTTCCGTTGCCTAGCAACCGACAAAGTACTCGTAAATATCAAAATAAATAGTCTTTGACATTACGTAAAGATTGCGAGGTTAGAAATTTTACCCATATTGATGGGTAAAAAAGCAGTCAAAACATACTTACTTCATAAGAAGTGTTAAAATAAATTGTTAATTTTTGTTAGAAACTATGTTTTGAATTTCTTTTTCGTATAAGAATGAGCGTATTGAGGCGTGCACTTTTGGATTTTCCAAACTATATTTTTATTCCTCAATTTTTCGGAATTGCACCTACCACTGCTTGTCTCTGCATCACCCAAAGGTTGACTGGTAGTAAATGCCTGTGGCATTAAGTCCGCCTCTGTCGTTTCTGTTCTTTAAGTATTAAATATATAGTGAAAAATCACATTGGTACTTGCCCGGTTTTGAGCCCAAAACCTCGTACACGAGCGGCCTTAACAACTAGGCCATCAAACCCGGATAAAAAATACCCAATATTTTCACCCGGGGCGAATGTGTCTACGTGGCTATGGTGATGTTTCACAGAAGACACGATAGCACAGTAGACACATTAGTCCCGGATGACCATGCTAATCCAGGAATTCATTTAGTCTAGAAAACAATACGTATATCTCACCAACACACATTTAACAAGGTTTGTAAACCACTGGACATCAAAGACTTGCTATTCGCTCACCTTAAAAGAGTACTAAAGAAATGGCTTCTTGAATTAACATACACCGAAACAGAATCATTTCGTCTCTGACGTTTATCGACAAGCCAAAGTGCCAGCAAACAACATCCCTCTCTCACTCTTCACCCTCACAGACACTAACACAAACAAACACAAAAACTCGCACAATATAATACACGCTTTACGCCAAGGTAGCCCGCGATATTCAAATTTTCTTACGTTTTTTTTGCAATTTGCAAGTCAGTATCAGGTTGTATGTTGATCTAAACATGACTCGCGGCCGTATCAAATGTTTATTTATAGAGTTATAATCATAAAAGTCATCAATACAACTCTCTAAGTTCATGTAACTGTATTGAATGACTAATTCATGAAATCATGACATTTGACACTTTTGCTAACTTAAGGAGTTGTATTGCTAATTCTAATGATTATAATTCTGTAAAACCATATTTGTTACGGTCGCGAATCATATTGTAATCAATATACAACCTGACACTGAACTTCAAATTGCAGAAAACGAAAGAAAATTTGAATTTCGCGGGCTTCCTTAGCGCATCCCCCAACTTGCCCTGTAATCTTACATACTTGTTTCTGCTCAATCGCACTCCGACCCCTAAGATCCAAGCCCTGCTTAGGGATCAGTGGTCAATCCAAAACACTGTGATGTAGTCTTAATTTGTAACCATGTGAGATCACGGTATAGGAGGAGCTCGTGGCTAAGTAATACCAAGCCGCACGGGTCGATCCATCAGGTTAAGCTGTGCTTCCCGGGGTTGGTCAGTGGATGGGTTACCATCTTTACATACCGAGACACCTCCGTGCCTCGGAAAGCACGTTAAGCCGTTGGTCCCGGCAGTCATTTGTAGATCTTTGACAGTCGTTACGAGTCGTCAGAAGCCCCAAAGGCTGACACCATTCTTACCAAGCAAGGGGTATCGTACTACCCAGTAACTGAGTTGTGCAGGTCAGATAGGCAGTCGCTCCATGTAAAATACTGGTATTCAGCTGCATCCGGTTAGACTGGAAGCCGACTCCAACATAGTTGAGAAAAGACTAGGCAATTGGATTGTAATACCATACTGCCCATATTGGCTCTAGCCTTTTCCCAAGATAGTTGGGAAAAGGCTAGGAAGATTGATTTGATTGTGATCACGGTATAAACTTTTCCTTTGCCAATAAAACTTTTGTTTTTGTTGTATTTGGTATATCGAACTTGGTAATCAAACCTGTGACTTTCAAAGCTGCGCTTGCAACCACTAAATTAATAATAGAACATAACATCACACCAATATTCCCCGAAGGGTTAGGCAGAGGTGTAGGTACCTGGTGAAACATTTACCAAGTGTACACCCTTATATCGCCAGTTATGTTTAAGTCCCATGTAATAGGTGGCGAGCCTATTGCCATCAACCGCGCCCCAATCCAGACTCCGGGCTATTTCTGAGAAATTCCAGATGAAAACCCCAATAACACTTTGCTCGACCCGGGACACAAACCCAAGACCTCATGCTCAGCAGTAGTGCTTACGACCACTAGACCAACGAGATATCAATGAATATCTTATAATCACAAAATATAAAATCAACAAAATTGCCTAAAACCTCTTTAATTAAATGATTAATAAACCTAGTCAGTGTATTAGCTACAAATCATAATACTTTTAACGCAATTAACCGTAATAACGGCTTCTTACAACAATGATATCTGATATTCGTAACACCATAATTAATATTCTTAAATCACTGCAAAATACCGAAGTATAACATACTAGCTTTTGCCCGCGGCTTCGCCCGAGTTGACGTCGGAAATTATCCCACAGGAATGTACTACCGGGATAAAAAGTATCCTCTGTGTTAATCCAGGTTATAAACTATATGTGTCCCAAATTTCATTAAAATCCGTACATCCAAACATCTAAACATACAACAAACTTTCACATTTATGACATTATTTATTATTACAACTGCTGCCCGCAGCTTCACCCGCGAGTTCTTTCAATGCTTAAAAAAATATATTTTATTATTACTCTTTATATTACTTCCGGAAAGGGTAGACAAAGGACTCGCATTTCGGTTTAAAGAACTTTATTTCTGATAAGAACTAAACTCAAACTCAAAGCATTTATTTCAAATAAACCAATTACAGGTACTTTTGAATTGTCAAGGGCTCAGTCAGTCAGAAAGATGAAGCTAGTTGCCCATTCCAACTAAACTAAACTAGTGCGCTTATATTGAAATACATTTATGTGGTTTTTAACCAATCTGCGTTCGCAATTCATTTGCAAAACATGTAAACAAACACGAGCTTTAGGAAAAACAACTGTAATGCCTACACAGAAGGTTTAGTTGCGCTACAGCTTCATATTTTATATAACTTTACCACTATAATTTCACCACTTTACCTAGTTTAAGTCCCATATAACCTTGGGCAAGCTTATTGCCAATAACCGGTCAGAAAACCACTTAGTATTAGTGAGTATTACATAAAGTAAAACTCTATCATCTCGACCCGGGAATCAAACCTAAGACCGCCTAACTACCGTGGTTGTGACCACTTAGCCAATGAGACTGCAGTCATCATTTAAATAAAACATTAATAAAGGAGCCTCCACCAGTAAGACAATACTTAAAAACTCCGGGCGCACCTTAAATACAATAAGTAAAAAAAAGGTTCTTTTTTCAGGGGCACTAACATTACCAAAAAGTAATAAAAGCTCTTATTGATATTAAAAATAAAAAAGTTACTGCTATTCAAAATAAAAAATTCACATTTTTAGTACCAAAATTACCCACAAATTCAAACAAATTAATAACACACAACACAATTTAATTTCTACATTTATATCTGTATTTTTTAAGGTGGACAAAATAAAGAATATTCTATTCTATTACTCAAATTAAAAAAAGCAAATTTCAGGGGTCATAAGTTATGACTTGAAGACACCCGCAAAACGACGGGCGCCCGGACCCTATGACGGGCGCCGGGCACCTTTTATTTTATTTTTTCGTGATCCACATCGATATACTCTCAGTACGATACCTAACAACTTCCTCAAGGTTCGGAGAGGGTTTTTTTTACGTGTTATAGTAACCAACCGTGTCAACCTCGATATCAACCTTGCTGATTGGATAAGGGACTAATCTGCTTACCAAGGCATTAGATTATCTCGTATAACTCGAAAGTCAGAGAAGAAGAATTACATTTTTGTTCCATTTTACCGATAAACCAACCACGAGGTTCTGAGTATCATTAATAAAAGAAGGTTAGGAGTGGTTTTGAGTTGTCATTAGTAAAATTAACACTTTTCAAGGGTTATTGCCAAAGTTTGTACACGGGCAATCTATGGGTCAAATTGTACTATAGTGGACGCGCCTTAGGTAATAGATTATTATAGAAATAGATTGAGCGCCTTATCTTACTTAAAACTACCCTACTACCCTACTTAAACTACCCTACTTTCGGCGCCGTAATTCGCGACGGCAACACGCGTTGAAAGTTCCGGCTAGTTTAGACAAAACGCACATGAGATTGTAATAGCGAGATGAGTCGCCACCTAAGGCGCGGCTAACTAGTTCCTTGCGCACTATAAGAGATCGCTGGATGTCCTGCGCATCCAATATAACAATGCTTTCAGGATGTTGTTGAGGCTGCACTCGTTACTGTAGCGCGTCGGAAGTGTTTGCGCAAGCCCGCACCGACGGCTTCTATGCAATTATACGCAAAAAAACTGCGTCGCTACTGAGGAGAGTGAGGGGCAGTCAGAACAGCATCCTGAAAACTGTAGCCGAGAGCTTCAGCTCGCCGATTGTACAGCAGTTTGTGCGGAGGTTGATTTTTACTAACAATAGGCAATAAGTTATTTTTTGTATGTTACTAACACTTTATGGATATTTTTGTCCGAAATAAAGCAATTCTATTCTATTCTATTAATTAATTATGGAGTAACACATAACATAACATAACGCCTCTATTCCCCGATGAGTTAGGTAGAGGTGTATTCCGTATGTCACTGCAGGGATCCAGCAGAATATTAACGTCAGGCATATTTGCCTGAAACACTCTGAACTGGACTCCCATTTGGTGCAACCTTGAGACGAACACCGCACTTTGTATGTTCGTTGATTCATTATTTTAAAGTGTGTCATAGCCAATTGCGTCAGCACACAATGTCTTGTTTTCTTCTTTAGCGGCGTTGTGTTCTTTTTTTGGGATAGGTAAAAAATGTTAAACTCGCGTCAGGACACGTGACCTGATCGAAAATTCGTGAGAAGTTCAAGTTTTTGTTGACAGCGCACTCTGTTTTATTTTTTTGGATTTTTTTTAATGGAGCTACAGCTTTCGTTCTAGTACTGACAGCAAGCCACATAAATTCCTGACATTTTCGTTAGATGGCGTTACTTAGTTTTCACTTCAATCGGCAGTCTCAGACTGCATCGTTTTTTTTTTTGCATATTGACACTTTGTAGCTATTTCCTATAATTGGTTATTACTTAATTGTGCTTTATATGTTATACATGTCTTTTGTGTGCACCAAATAAACGATATATCTATCTATTACAACAGGACAACTACATGACTATCGAATGTTCTTTTTATAAGACAGCCAATACCAAAGAAATTATGCGTACAACAAAAAAACAAACTTTTCAAATAAGTGCTTCAAAACTTAAAGCTAAGCTCAACTTAGCTAAGCTCAGTTTCAGTGTCACGAGACAGCTTCATCTCGTACCTATAAATTGTGGTATAGATCGTAATCCATCACTATTTTTATGTAACTTTTCTATCCGAGCTATCTTTTTCCCACAAAATTACATTATATTCTTCAATCTAAACTCTAATATTATCTTTAAAAGTTTCATCAAAACTTCACTTGTTAAATATTTTTACAAACTTGAATTCAAATTAACTAAGAAAAAAATATAAAACTTTTTTATATTTTTTTAATGAACGCTTGGATTTTTGTTTTCTGAATAAATCCTAAAAAGATTCTGTGTAAACATTGTATAATTAAGATTAAAACGTATATTTTGTAACTATGTTAACCCTTTCTCATCCCGTGAGGATTGTTGACCTTGTATCAAGCGCAACAGGCATTGTACGCACGACAAGACTAGACATTATGCCACGGCCCGCAGCCTTGGTTCTGGTAAATTCCTTATTCGACATAAATTGTGACACATTTCACAGAAGTTTAGCATCTACGAGTATGTCACCAGTTGCAGGTTTAGCAGAAAATACGTACATTTTCATAGAATAGAACAGAATACTCTTTATTATGTACTTGTACACCATAATAACATACACTGCAATACTGCCCACTATTTATTTAAGAAGTAAGTAATTTTCCTACAAACATGGACATTTCTACTGGTTGACTGGTTGGATTGAAAATTCATTTTGAAACCTTTTCATATAGTTCACACTTTGTGCTCAAAATTAATATTGACACATTAGAAAATTAATGGCGATCCAAAGACAATAGACTTTTATTATGAGCATGTTCAGTTGAGCAGAAAGGCCCAGGGGCCCCGGAAAACGGATATTAAAGGCACCATTTTAATTACTTTTACTTTTGTTATTTTACTTCAAAGAGGATATTAATTTTGGTTACTTCACTTGTTTTGTTTAACACTGTAATGTTGTGAGTTCTTATAATTAATATTTTAGTTACATAACTTGTGTTGTATAATTATTATAATTGAAATTTTATAGTTCGAGGCAGAGAACACGACTTAAAATATTGCTTTTATGGCAAACGAAAAGGGTAACAATTTAAAATTAAAATAAACAATTTCTTTGGATCTTTGTTTTTGGCACACGATATTGATATCTCGCATTCAAATAAATAACACTTTCTTAAAAATTGTTTCTTAGATAATGTTCATAAAAGCAGAAATAAACACAAATAATTTATTTTAGTTTTAGTTGAAATAAAATAAAAACATAAACTAACCTTTCTATCCTTAAAATGTCCACCAGACCAAAGAGTGCCACAAAATATTCTTTACGAGCCGTAACACATTTACTGCCAATACTACGAAGGGTTATAAATATTTCACTGCCAGACTTACCCGTCGGTTTTTATCAAGCAACTGCCAGTAATGTTCTCAATTGTGTCATACGGATAAACCTACACAATAATAGTTTGATAGTGGAATCCGGTGATAAAATATTGCAATATTTTTCTTATCTGTTCGCGTTTAGTTTTATTTTAATTTTAATACTTATCTAAAGAGCTGTTTAGATTCAATGTCAATGGCGTCGATTTTAACAATGTTTTTTTTCTATATTTATTTGTTTTAGATACTTTTAATTTTTCACTGTCACACCCACTTCGATCCGTAGTTTTTTGTTCGTGTTTAACACAAATAGCGTTTTAATATTATTTAAATAAAATGTGTGTAGATGAAAATGTTAATGAAGATAGCCACTGTAGGTTTTCTCAATCGTGGAAAAAATAATTACACTCATTTTTAATTTAATTTATATCGAAATTAAATATTCACTCATTTTTACACCGTAAAAAAGTCCATAAAATTTTTGCGAAAAATCACAAATAAGAATAATTTAAATAAACAACCCGAAAAAAATCACCACAAAAATGTATCTCCATTAAAAAAAAATATAACATTTAAAAAAAGAAAACTAACCTTCAGCCGATCTCGCTTCCCTGGAATCGTCGACGATCAACAGGTGTGGACGGCGCGGTCGCTCGAGCCCCGGCTCGGCGGGTGAAACGGTCGTACCGACTTGGGGAACGCCCATCGCGTTCGACGGTCAGAGCGCGAATGTGCCTCGGAAACAATCGGGGGGCACCTATACGCAGGTGTGAGTCTGTGAGCTGCAGTTGAGGGTTGCGCTTTGTAAGTTCGGTTCGATTGTACTTGACAGATACGGGAGCGGGTTGACTGTTTTCCACTGTCGTATTGGCAGGGAAATTATGAGAATGTCTCGTGCTGTGATAAACATATTAGCCAGTTCGCAAGATGGTAACAAGACTCTATCCAGAAGGACAATTCCGGTATTTAAAAACGTTCAAAATCTAGTCGCGGCAAGCATTGCCAAATACTTGTCAAAAATGGAGGTAAATGAGAGTTATTATTGACAGATTGACACTGAGAGTAGATTGCGCACTTTCTTACTTTCGTAGCGACAGTCGCACCTTCATTTGCCGTTTACTTGTGGGAATTATTCTAATGGAATGAAGACTATGTGGGTCATTCCTTTTATTTTATTTTTTTCCGTTAATTTTTATCATGATTTGGTTAATTTATGCGGCCTATCCAAATGTCCTTTCTTTGGTATTGTTCGTCGAATCGTTGAGCTCCTTAAACTCTGAGTTACTGACAAATGCGTGCACTGACTGGACAGGTCCACTCAATCTGTGTGGTCCTTTCCTCAAAAGACCATTTCAGACACTAATCTACATGATCTTCACATGATCTAACCAAGATTATGTCTGTGCTTTAAAAGAGACTGTGACCTCTGAGTTTGTTTCGGCCAGAGTAGTCAGATAGGAAACGCCCACCTCATCTAGTTTAAAAAAATATGATTGTCGTGTAAAAGTGTTTGTACAGACCTACTTACAGAAATAAAATCATTTATCATTAATGCACCACTAACTGTGACTTATTACGTCGCATATTACTCGAACTTTTGTATTGACATTATAAATGTTTTCAGGAAAGAATACAAGTTGTAGATAAGACGTGAAATGGCGTAACGACGGCTTCAATTTCAAGGTCAAACGCCATTCCAGTGACTGTAACAGTATCCGGGGATTTACACGCGTAGAGGAAATGTTACGCCAGCTTTACGCCTACAGACTTGTATTTCGTAGTCTTCGGTATTTTTCCACCTTTCCTAATTTTCATAGGACTGTAAAACCTGGAATTGAACTAGTAAAAATGTTTCTTCTTTATTAATGAAGTTTGGTAATGGCCCGTGGTTAAGGCTTCGCCTCTCATGCACGCGGTTGTGGGTTCAAATCCGGGCAAGTACCAATGTGTCTTTTTCAATTCATATGTACTTTCTGAGTTTATCTTGAACATTACTGACATCGGTGAAGGAAAACATCGTGAGGAAACCTGGACTTATAGTTAACGTAAGTCTGAAATCACCAACCCTTCTTGAGCAAGCGTGGTGATCAATGCTCGTGCCTTCTCTGTATGAGAAGTGGCCTTTGTTCTGCAGAGGGATAATTATAGGCTGGTATTATTATTAAATAGTCATCATCATATCAGCCGAAAGACGTCCATTGCTGGACATAGGCCTCCCCCAAGCACCGCCACTTCGACCGATTCTGTGCTTCCCGCATCCAGCGGATTCCTGCGGCCTTTACAAGGTCATCGGACCATCTTGTGGGAGGCCTTCCAACGCTACGTCTTCCGGTACGCGGTCGCCACTCCAGAACCTTTCGGCCCCATCGGCCATCTGTTCTGCAAGCAATGTGTCCTGCCCATTGCCACTTAAGTTTGGCAAATCTTCGGGCTATGTCGGTTACCTTGGTTCTCCGTTTTTTTTTTTTTTTTGGGTGGGAAATCATCCAATGACTGCTCCCGCTCTGGGCGGAGCGGAAGGGCGTGTCAGACTTTTACTGACTAAAACCCACCCGTGTTCCTTCCCTTGCCATGCCAGGGGCCACGGTTTCCCCTTGGGACTACCCGCAACCCCGGCGGACATCGGTCCTAGCGGACCCAGTCAGTTTTGCTGACATCTCTTTGAGGCGCGCGTGGAACACGACGCGCCGTCGACCCGGGCCTGGTCCTTATCGGACGGCGAGCTGCCCTCTGCTCTCCGTCCGCAGGCTCGCGCCTACGGTGGCCGGAAATCGGCTACCTGTTCCCTTGTCGGTTACCTTGGTTCTCCTGCGGATCTCTTCATTTCTGATTCGATCACGTAGGGAAACTCCAAGCATAGCCTCTCTACTCTGTTATTGAATAGTGTTAAATATGTTAAAAAATGTTAAATATCATGGGGAGAGAAATTCACTTTCAACACAACATCACGCCTACGCCGTATTCTTAGAAGAGGTGGACAGAGATCTCTCTCTTCACAAGGAAAATCAGTTTTTCAATCAATTCTGCCTATCGTAGTCCACTGCTGGACATAGGCCTCTCCCAGGCTGCGTCACAACACCCTGCCCGCCTTCCGCATCCAGTCTGTCCCAGCCAACAATTTTTTTTAAATCTGCTTTTATGTACAATACTGCGTGTAATAAAAACCCTGTCCGAGCCGTGAGGGTGGGGTGTGTCTATCGTACTAAGAGTCTATTAATGTCGAAATAAAAAAAATAAACGTGAAAATAAATCGCCTCATTTTTATTCAATGGGGTTTGACCGGTTTATTTAGATAGGGCGCGAGGCGTCCGTCGTTTAGCGGGTATCTACAACATACTATGCGAGCCAACTAAGAATAGGATCGCGCTTGTTGCCAACTTCACACGATAGCAGTACTTTCCTGACGGATATAGTACTGCAAACTGTCAAAATGGCAACAAAATGGCGTCTTGACAGGCGCATTCTTAGTTGGCTCGCATAGTACATACATAAACTCACGTCTTCTTCCCATGGGGGTAGGCAGAAACTACAGAACGCCACCTGCTACGATCCTTACATACCTACTCCTTTTGCCTCGTTTACGTTCATACATCTGGTCATACTCGCACGCCGGTTATGAGTACTACGCACTTGACCTTTCTGAAGAACATCACCAATAAGGTCAATATATGTCCTCCTAGGGCGTCTCTGTCATATTTTTTAATTACTATGCAAAAGGCTTGATACAATACAAAGCTCTATAAAATATTCACGAGGTACTTTAGTTTTGACAAATGGCTTGAGTAACATGAGGCTCTTTTCTTCTTAAATTATTAAATAGGCGTAATAAAGCTGGTTTGAACTCGGCGCTACGTATTACTGTGAAGAATCAACAGCCTTGATTGAAAAATATAATGTTTTTATTATTTTACCTGAAGAACAACTTAGATTTTTACTATTCCTGTGTATTATTACACTTCATCTCACGTTAATCATGGATTAATTAGGTTAGCTACAAAGGATATCCAAAATCACTGCCCGTTGCAATAAGATTTGTTATCTCATTATCATCATAATTTTATATTTTTGGTAAAATATTTTGACTTTATAATACGCAAGACTAAAAACAGTGTCTTTTATTCTTTAACTCGACTACGGGTTAGCTAAGGGAGGGTAATTAGTTTACTAGAATATTTAAATGTAATATTCTGCCTTACGAGCCCCGACTTACGAGTTGTGGGTCGTGGGTTCGAGCCACAACCCAAACAGGCGCTTTACTTTGTGTAAATAATTTCATCACCACTACTCTCAAAACGGTGAAGGAAAACATCGTGAGGAAACCGGCATGTCTTAGAACCAAAAATTCAAAGACATGTGACATCCACCAACCCGCACTGGGCCCGCGTGGTGGATTACGGCCCACTCCCTCTCACAGAGAGGAGGCCTGTGTCCCAGCAGTGGGAACATTAATAGGCTGATGATGATTCTGCATTACTGTCTGTAACATGGTAATTAAAGATAGAGCGAAGAAAGAAAAAAACATTGTGTATTCTGCTCAAACAAAACGCACATTACAAAAAAATAAAAAAATAATAAACACGTACACAGTAGGCAAAAGCCTCGTATTCAAGCAATAGAAGTTTGTCAATTTTATTAATTTTTAAAGTAAAATTAATTTTTGGAATTAAAGACCACGTTCTTAGTTAGTCCTAGACTGCACCCACAATAACATGCCGGTCTATGTCCGACCTACCACACACACCGCTAACTAACTAATACCATAATTAAATGCACGAGCAGCGCTCAAAGACTGACGACTCAAAGACCACGAGCCTATGTTGACATAGACCCGACATGTGTTATGAGATCTATCACAACATACGACCTTTTAACCCCATACCTGTGAGAGTGCATAGTAAGTTTAATTAAGCCATAATGTATCTTGGAATAATATTTAGAGTGCACCTTGAAACATGTTAAGGCTGGTGTATAATGTGCAAAGGATTACATAAATATAAAATGGGATAAAAGTTTATCTTGACAATTTAAGGGCACATGATTTGCGTCCCTCGCCTGCCCCGTCTAGTTGTCGCAACCGCTACTATTGAGCATGAGGTCATGGGGTTGATTCCCGGCTCAGGCAAAGTGTTATTTATCCATCTAGTATTTCTCAGTAGCAGCCCGGAGTCTGAATTTGTGGGCACAAATTCAGACTCCGGATACTAGGAGGCGAACCTATTGCCTTCAACCGGGTTGTTGAAGGCAATAGGCTCGCCCCCATAACAGGCGTAGTATGAGTGTGTAGTATAGGTACACGTCTGCCTAACCCATTACTAAATACAGGGGTGATGTTATGTTATGTTGTAATTTAAGTGTGTTTTTATAATATTTATTTCGAAAACATTCAATTTCTGCGATGTGTACATATTTTACATTACGTTTATTTCTTATTCTTTTTGACTTGTAATATCTAAACGTTTATGATATTCTTGTTATGACTTGTAAGAATTCCTTACCAATAATTGAATATGACTTTTTTCATGTTGATGCCTATTGAATGTGACACTAATATTTTTCATAAATAAAAACTTCTAAGCTGTTATGAATAACTACAGGCAAAAATATAAAGTAGATCACACTATTTCTAATTCTATTTTCTTTAAGCTAATTTTGTACTGTCTGATTTGCTAACGCGTGGAACACAACGCGCCGTCGACCCGGGTCTGGTCCTTATCGGACAGCGAGCTACCCATTAATGATTGCTCTCCGTCCGCAAACCCGCGCCTACGGTATCGCCGGAAATCGTCTATGGATTCCCAACGCATCTGACAACCCCTGAGAATAAATGTCGAAAAAAAAAAATTTTGTTATTTCAGGTGTTACTCTTCCCAGAAAAAATTCCTCCAAGAAGCCGAACCTTATCGTTATCGATCTAGTCGTTTCCAAGGTCAGCGCAAACAGAGGCATCGACAAAGAACCGACATACGATCCTAATGTTTGTTTGTGTAAAACTCGTAATGCATGTAAACTTATAGTTTATACAACCTTACATCAAGCTTGTATTTCCCAAAGGTGAAGGCAGAGTGGTATAGTATACTTGAATTCCTCGGGCTAGGTAGTGCGACAATCTTCATAAAGTGCCTGATAAAGTGAATGACGGTGGCCTAGATTCGGTCTCAGTACCGGGCAATTGGAGTTGCCTATGTTCATCATCTGCCTATTCCCAACTATTTTAGAGGGTCGGATTCCAGGCTAACCGGATGCAGCTGAATTCCAGTATTTTACATGGAGCTACTGCCTATCTGACCTCCACAGTCTAGTTACTAGGTAACACGATACCCCTTGGTAAGACGGTTGTCAGACTCTCGGGCTTCAAGTACCCGTAACGACTGTCAAAGATCTACAAATGACAGCCGGGACCAACGGCTTGACGTACTTTCCGAGGCACGGAGGGGTCTTGGTATGTAAAGATGGTCACCCATCCACGGACCAACAGCGGCAAGCGTAACTTAACCTGATCGATCGACCCGTGTGGCTGTTATTACTAAGCTACAAACCTCTCAAAGTTGGAGTTGCCTATGTTCAGCATGAGAAACTGCTTCTTCTGCTTAGCGTATCGATGGCAAAAATATTAAAAAAGTACAATGTGTTCGGCCCAAAATTCAACTAGCTATTCTATAGGGTGATTATGAAATCAAAAATGTTCTCATGTATTTATTTTCAGTGTTACCAAGGGTATCATATTACCCAGTAAATGAGTAGTGGAGGTCAGATAGGCAGTCACTCCATGTAAAATACTGGTTTTCAGTTGCATCCGGTTAGAAGCCGACCCCCAACATAGTTGAGAAACAACCACGCAGATGATGAGTTGATAATCCTTTTTCCCCCACCCTCCCCCATTCTGTCCCAATTTCACCTTAAAAACCCACCTAGGATTACGCAAATAAATACTTTTGGAGTGGCCTATGTCCAGCACGCTCTGCTATTAGGCTGATAATGAAATCAAAGGTCTTCTTCTGTTAAAACAACCAAATATTTCACCTTGAAAACCTAACCAGGATTACGCAAAGAAATACTTCCTAGCCTAACCTTCAGACCAATGATATCTACTATCATAAAACTAACATATACACATAACACTTTTATGACTCGCGTTAGTGTCGACTTGCCCTAACAGCCTCAAGCGTACTTCCGCGCTACTTTAGCTCAAGCACAATGTTATAAAACTTAAGTGACTGGTTACTTAGTTACTTAGCTCTAACTTGAGTATATTACTTAGCTTGATTTACATTTTAATACTGTATATTGAAAACTGAGAGGTTGCAGTTTAATGCAGTTAAATCTTTGAAAGTTTTCAATTACAATGTTGGAATATTTGAAATATAGGTACAATCTGAAGGCCAATTCTCGTACTTAAAAAACGTTCACATTCAAGTCGCAATCTGTCAAACTTGTCAAAAGTGATAGTAAATTGATTGTGTTTTTGACAGATTGCGAATGAGATGAAAATGCGAACGTTCTTAAAAACTATGGGAATTGCCCCTCTGGTAAAGGGGGAAAAAAAAAATTGTCCGTCAGTCAGATAATAAAAAAATATTAGACACGTATTTTTTGCTGTATCAATTCAATTCAATGCAATTCTTTATTGCATATCTCATGGGTGTACAAGATCTTAAAATAATAGTTACAAAGTTCACATGGACCCTGTCGGGCACAACAATTTATAACAATAGGAAAAGTAGCATGCTTTAGAATTATTAAGTAAAAATAGATATTAATTGTACGTATGTCATAATTAAAAAAAATAGGATATAAGTGTTCAGTTATCATTTGAACAAATCAATTTAAATATATAACATCACATTTTAATGATTACGGCATTACAAATTATACCATTATAATGTTAAGTTGTTGTTGTTGTTATGTTATGTTGTCCGTTATACATTCAAATTCATATGGAAAATTAAATAATAATAATGTCAAAGATTAAAAAATAAATAAAAAAAAAACCATCCAATAAATAATAAAAACAAAAAGTCAAATAAAATAATTAAAATAAATGTCTGACAATTAATAAATGGTGAAGATCATCCCAAGTTAATGTCATAATTGAAAAAATCGTTCAGTGTATAATAACATTTATCGACCAGTAGTTTTCTGAGCCGTTTAATAAATATTTTATCATTTTGTTCCATTTTTATGTCGTTTATCTTATTATTAAAAAATGTTTTAGATAAAACGCATTAAAGTTGGGGAGTGGGGGCTCGCTACGTCACAAGTCAGTATAAATTCTACCGGGGAGGGACGTCATGGCATATTTTAACTCAATGTATTGCCGTAATCTTTTGATTTCGTTAAAAAAGAAAAAATACGTGGCCAATATTTTTTAATAATCTACCTGACGGACAAAAAAAAAAGATTTTAGTCAACATCCCTACTACCAAAGAATTGGCAAAACGTTTTCTATGCAAGGGTAAGCAACAAATTATGTCAACTAATATTATAAATGCGAAAGTGAGTTTTTTTGTAACTCTTTCACGCTAAAACGGCTGAACAGATTTAGATGAAATTTGGCACATGGGTAGCCCATTACCTGGAATAGAAGTTAGGATACTTTTTATCCCGATATTCCGTTGGGATCAAGACTTATGCAGGTGAAACCGCGGAACGCAGCTAGTTATGTCATAAACAAAGGTAAGATGTGTGCTAATCCCAAAAGTCTACGATTACCAAGTGCTTTGTTGATTGATGATGATTTCAAAATAAAATTTTCAATAGCCTAAATAACATAACAGAGTCTTCAACAGACAACACACAGCCTAAGCGCATGGTTTTAAAAGCATGTTTAGCACAAGAGTTCTTTATATAACGAAAATGTGCACTAAGGAAGGATCTTTGAAAATTCATCCCCTATAATGGTAAAATGTACGTAATATGTACACACATATTTTCCATCCCATGCAGGGGCACACGTCTTGTTATTTGATAAAAAAACTAACAATCAAAAATACCTGTTGACTGAAGCGGGAAATATTGCGTAACATACATTAATTATAAACAAAAAATATACGTGTCGAATTGAGAACCTCCTCCTTTTTTTTTCGTCGGTTAAAAATCGTAAGAGTTTAGAATACTCTTACTCTGTATGTTTGTATTCTATACAATTGGAATCACAACCTCCTTTTTGAAGTCAGCTTACAAATCAACTTCGTCTACGTATTGCGTAGCCCGTAGCGCTACGCCGTAGCCCTGGAGCACTACGCCGTAGCTCTTTGAGACGGTTGGCTCGTTTAACAAGATAGTTAGTTTATCGAGAAGGCTGTGTTCTGTTTACGCATGTAAATGGATGCTATCATGCCATCATTTACATTTAAGGGTAAACAGATTGGGTAATCATTAGTGCTTTGCTTTTAATTTCGACCTTCCCTTGTTCCACGAAAGGGAGTTTTATTTTTGTGTTTTAACGAGCCTGGCGCTTAAAACGTTTGGAATACTGGTGAAAATAAACTAGCAAAACCACAAACTAACAAATAATATAAGTCATAAAAAAAAGTTATAGTTTTATTTTTGGGTTAAAAATCGTATATTTTTTTACTAAAAACTGATTTAATGTTTTGGATGCCCAAAATTCGTTTGAAATTGAAATAATAAAACCAATTGAGGCGACTAATAAATGTACATATTGTAACGTAGTCAATATTATTGAGATGTTATAGTATCTAGAAATTAGATAAATACTGCTCATACAGTTTGATAATATTGTATTTGTAGTATATGTACCCGCATTATTCCATAGTCATCAACATCACAGTTGTATATTATAAGGTGTCACATTGTATTTAGTTCAGTTCGCAATATACGCTTGCTATCGACACTCGCCTTTCATTACCTCCGTATAAACATCTCAGTGGCGACGAGAATAGGATAACACCGTTCTACAATTATTGTATTCGGTGTATTTCACGTGCTTAAAAAAAAAAAAAAAAAAAAAAAATCGTGTTAAATTAAAATGGCGAGTGGACAAATCGGTAGAATAAGGGACTTTGATTTGACGTCAGGAAATTGGACTTTGTACGTGGAAAGGTTGGAGATGTATTTTAAAGTCAATAACGTGGATAAGAACATGTGGTTGGCGATCTTGATCACCGGCGTTGGCGATCAAACGTATGAGTTACTAAGCACGTTGTGCAGCCCAAGCAAACCGGCGGAGTTAACCTACGAAAATGCCGTTACGATGTTGCAAAATCATCTTCAACCGAAACCAACTGTCATGGCGGAGCGTTTCCGTTTTCGTCAAAGAAGGCAAAAGGACGACGAAAATATAACGCAATATCTAACCGAGATTAAAAAACTGTCAAAAACCTGTGAGTTTGGCGGGAATTTGGAGGAGAATCTGCGGGATCAGTTGGTGTGCGGACTTAAGAGTGACGTCATCAGACAAAGGTTATTTGCGGAGGACAATCTAACGTACTCAGGGGCAGTGAAACTAGCTTGTGGGTTGGAAGCGGCGGAGCGAGATGCGGCCGCGGTTGAACACAGAGCAAGCACGGAGGGACCAGCAAACGTATACGCGTTGAGGCCAAAACGCGGGCGTGATAAGCGCGGGGGCCGCGAGCGCGCTGCGCCGGACACGGGCAAGGACGCCGGTAGCTGCACGGCGTGCGGCTGGCGCGGGCATACCACCGACGAGTGCCGATATAAGCATTTTGTATGCAGTAAATGCAAGGAAAGTGGACATTTGAGACGCATGTGTCCTCGGCCAGGCACAGGAAGAGGGAAGAGGCGCGGGATGAACCACGTCGAAGCTACCGGGAGCCAGCAGCCGGGTGGACTACGAGGCGATTCTAGTTCGGACGAGCTAGAGGAAGAATTACACCAACTGTGTTTAAACGGATATACCCCGGTAAGCTTATCATTGCTTATTGATGACAAAGTTATCAAGATGGAGATAGACACAGGCTCTGCTGTGTCATGTATAAGTAAAAAAACATATGATAGGTATTTCAGTACTAGAACAATTGAGCCGTTTAACTTAGTGTTAAAATTTTATGATGGTAGTAATATCAAGCCATTAGGTGTAATAAGACCGAAAGTTCAGTACAAAGGAAAAGTTAAAAATTTAGAACTGTTTGTGATCAATGGAGGTACAACTTCGTTACTAGGCCGGCAATGGTTATCCGAAATGGAAATAAAAATACCTCCATTTCAACAAGCAATTAATTATGGCAATATTTTAAAGACAAAATCTGATACTGCAAATGCTTTGTTAAATAGGTATAAAGAGTTATTCAGCGGCGGATTGGGACGGTACACAGGCGGTAAGGCAACACTCCAGTTGCGGGAGGGAGCGACCCCCGTGTACTGCCGGGCGCGGCCGCTGCCTTACGCTCTGAGGGGTCAAGTCGATGCAGAGTTGGATGCGATGCTGCGCGCGGGCATCATCGAGCCCGTTGAGTGCTCGGACTGGGCGACACCTTTGGTACCGGTACGTAAAGCTGACGGTGGACTCCGTATCTGTGCCGATTATAAAGTTACGTTAAATCCTGTCTTACTGGTCAATAGGTATCCGCTACCGAAGATAGACGATATATTAGTGAGTATAAACGGGGCTACGTTCTTTTCGAAAATCGATTTATCCCAGGCTTATAATCAGATAGAATTGGATGATTCCAGAGATTTAACAGTAATAAACACACATAGAGGTCTGTTTAAATATAATAGACTCGTGTTTGGCTTGTCTTCGAGCCCGGGCATCTTCCAGCGGATTATGTCGAATCTTCTTAATGATATACCAGGCGTAGAAGTATTTCTTGATGACGTAATCATAAGTACCTCAGGGACACAAAGTAAGCATTTGGAAACTTTAGAAAGAGTGTTTCAAAGGTTACAAGATCATGGAATGAAGCTAAAAAGAAGTAAATGTCTATTCATGGTTGATGAGGTTAAATACTTAGGATATGTTATATCAAAAGATGGTATAAAAGTTGATACGGATAAGGTAAATGCTATAGTAAATATTCCTAGGCCGAAAGATGTTACTGAGTTGCGTTCTTTCTTAGGATTAGTAAATTTTTATGCTAAGTTTGTCAAGAATTTGAGTAGTATTTTGTCACCACTTTATGAACTTTTAAAAAAAGGTGTAAGTTGGAATTGGAGTGATCAGTGCGAGGAAGCGATGGTAAAAGTAAAGAAAATATTAACAGGCGCGGAAGTGTTAGTTCATTATGACCCAGATAAGCCGTTAGTGTTGACGTGTGACGCTAGTGCGCGTGGTATAGGTGGGGTACTCACACAGCCAAGCGCCGACGGCCGGGACCGGCCGGTGGTGTATGTGTCTCGCGCATTGAATAACGCCGAGAAACATTATTCTCAGATAGATCGGGAAGCGTTAGCTATTGTATTTTGTTTAAAAAAAATGCATCAGTTCGTTTATGGCCGACGTTTTACTTTACGAACTGATCATAAGCCATTAGTAAGCATATTTGGTCCCAAGCACGGCGTCCCGGCTATGGCGGCGAGTAGGTTACAGCGTTGGGCGATCATATTATCTGCTTATACGTATGATATAGAATACGTAAACACAAAACAAAACGGTGCCGACGGACTATCGAGATTACCGGTACCTGGCAGTAGCGATGAGTCATATGTGCCCGAGCAAACTTATTTACATTTCGCACAAAGTGCATTGTTACTAGATTATAATATAATTAAGCAACAGACTATGAGAGATCCGATGTTAGGCAGAGTTATAAGTTATATTCGGGATATGTGGCCCACGGATAATGAAATACGAGAATTACAACCGTATTTTAACCGTCGTAAGGAACTTTACGAAGAGTTAGGATGCGTCATGTGGGGACACAGGGTAGTGATTCCGGAAAGCTGTCGAGCTAGGGTGTTACGGGAGTTACATGAACCCCATATGGGCATTGTAAAGACGAAAGCGTCAGCTAGGAGCTATGTTTGGTGGCCGGGCATCGACGAGGCCGTGGAAGCGACTTGTCAGGGGTGCGCGGTGTGCGCGGGGGAAGCAGACTCGCCGCAGCGACACGCAGTCACGCCGTGGCCATGGCCCTCTAGACCATGGGCGAGGGTCCATCTAGATTTCCTAGGTCCTATTTTTGGTAAAATATATTTAGTAATGGTTGATGCAAGGACTAAATGGTTAGAAGTATTTCCCGTACCTAGTACCGCGGCTAGTTTTACCATCGAAAAACTTATAGAAGTTTTTTCTAGATGGGGTTTACCCCGGCAAATAGTTTCGGATAATGGTCCCCCATTTACGAGTAAAGAACTATCAGACTTTTTATCAAATCATGGCGTAGAACATGTCTTTTCGGCTCCATACCACCCAGCATCAAATGGGGCTGCGGAAAATGCAGTGCGGACTGTTAAAAGAACAATTAAAAAAGCGGTGAAACAAAAAGAAAACATTAATTTATTTTTGAGTACCTTCCTATTACATTACCGTAATACTGAACATTGTTCTACCGGAGAAAGCCCAGCGACGCTAATGTTAGGTAGGAATTTACGTACTAAGTTAGATGCTTTAAGGCCCAACAGGGAAGAGAAAGTGAAAAAGGTTCAGGAGCGGCAACAAAGGGTAGGTACGGACCGTTCTTTACAGTTAGGGGAGGAAATATGGATGAGGCAGTATAGATGTAATGAAAAATGGCTTCCAGGTCAAATAGTAAAAAGGCTAGGTACTACTGACTATAGGGTTGTGGATGAGTCAGGGAAAGAAACACATAGACATATTGATCAGTTAAGACAGCGATCGCGTAGTTCGTTGAATTGTCCAACCAGTACGACAGAACGGAGTTCTCTCGAGGCGGAGCGTTCCAAAGTGCCGGAGGTGATGCCAGCCGCAGTTAGCACAGAGGTACCACTGTGTGTTGAATCACGGGCCCCTCAGGGCATAGGGGAGTGTAGTCCGGACCGAACCGCTACGGTCGATGTGTTGCCGTCCACATCCGCGGCCAGCTCAGATCCTCTCCCTAATGTTTCCAGTCCAGATCCGGGTATAAGTGCTCCTAATTCTGAGCATCTTGTTCCGGAAGTGGTTCGAACCCGTCCTATACGGGAATGTCGAATAAAAAGACCACCGAAATATGGTAATCATTAATTCGTTCTAGTACCTAAGTTAGTTAATAACTGTAACTTGTTATTATAGTAAGGTTGTTGATGTATTGTTGTTAAGGCATTACATTAAATCATTAAATTGTATTGTAGTAAATTTACTTGTACTGTAGTGTAGTTTGGTATTGTGTTGTACTAGTTGTAGTGATTCTTGTTTTAAGGAGATGTATTATTTAGGGTGGAGAATTGTAGTATATGTACCCGCATTATTCCATAGTCATCAACATCACAGTTGTATATTATAAGGTGTCACATTGTATTTAGTTCAGTTCGCAATATACGCTTGCTATCGACACTCGCCTTTCATTACCTCCGTATAAACATCTCAGTATTAAGTTAAAACATACAAAGATTCTAAACCTATTTCAATATTTTATTTTAAAACTTTTATTGTTTTGTCTCAGGATTTGGGTAAACCTAGTACCTTATATTGTTATTTTTTCATTGCAAAAATAATTTACATTAATATAAATTTTTTTCAGGACTCCGAAGAAAATCAACGTGAAAATTCATGAAATCATTTTCTGTAAGCACCAGTTATCAAAATTCGGACAATTTAGAGGAATCAGCAACGTTTATCACATCTGCATTAACTTTTAAAACGTACGATACATAACGAACCTCGGTTAAGAGAAACAACATACGCTTACAACATCTGCGCTACTACAAAGATGTTGTAAGCGAACTCATTTGTTTCTCTTTTAACCGAGGTTCGAAATGTTCTCAAACATGCTTGGAAGTTTATTTTGACAACCTTCTTCGAGATAAATCGAAAATGCTGTACCTACTGGTCAATACATGCGAGAAAGCAGCCGACAATTTTACTATGAATATCCATATCTGTCGTGTTTTGCGGCCAAATAAATTACTATGAAAACTCATATCTGTCGTGTAATTTAAAAATAGAACGAAGTTTTTAATTCCGCACCGAGCAACCAGGGAGGTAACTTATGAAAGATTTTAATTAAATTTCGATTTGACTAGCAAATAGAGCTATTTATAGTAAAGAAGAAATAAATAAACAAATTGGCGCGTGAAAATTTACCGTTGTTCGTCATTGATTCTGGATTTTATAATTAATTTACTTATTTTGAATTTCTGCTCATTATTTGAGAGAAGTTAGTAGTACCTTCTCTCTCTTCTCTCTAGCCAAGGCTTGTATAGTTACAAGCCTTTGCTGCTACTAGACATTGATGGACTCATCATGTACCTCAGTTTAGCGTCAGCCCACATTTTCACCTTCGTCCATCAATGGCCCTGTTGCAGGCCGGGACAGTAATGTACTACAGAATAGAACCCTGAACGTAATGATCTAATTACAGTCACTGCGCCAACAGTGCTTTTATCAAAACTAATATAATTTAACACTACAAACTTACAAAGACATTGTGGAATTTCATTTTCATTTCTAAACACAAAGACTGTCTTTGCAATTTATTAATTAAAACCTTGAAATGGTCACAGACGGAGAATTGAATATCAAGTTTAATAATATTAATTAACATTGTATCTTGTTATTTGGTCGCAGGTGATAGAGACCATAGTTTCGGACAATTTTGGACTACAAAAGAACAGAAAACACAGGCAATTAAATTTATGTAATTTTCAAGGACATGCCGGTTTCCTCACGATGTTTTCCCTCACCGTTTTGGGAGCAGTAGTGATGAAGTAATTTACACAAATTAAGGCACCTGTTCGGTTCGAACCTACGACCTACAACTTGTAAGTCGCGGGCGTTACCACTGGGCCCCCACTGCTCTTCTATAGATGTATAGATAAGATAAAAATAAAGAACATATTCCATCTACACCTGCTTATTTATAAATATTATTGCCATTTCTAATGAAATCGTCAATACGTAGATACACAATTTGACTCAAAGCAGTCTTAGTAAATACCCGCCATACATGCGCTTAGAACACTCATTAGTATGTATTGGCTGTTGCTTTCCACTCACACGCGATAAATCTCCTGAAATTATCTTTAAATCTCAAGAAATTATCTTTACAGACAACCCTTATGACGACTCCAAAAGGTTCATTTTAGTGAAGCAAGTTCGGAGTTAAGCCCCGTCGCGATGGCTTCCTGTAGAACATAAGTCTAAATGCACTTGCAAAACAATCCCGTTTCAAATTAGTAAAGCAATTTGCTTGATAAGTTGGAATACATTGTTTTACATGAACACAAATGACTTATGACTAAGTTACTGCAAAGCGAGCAAGCAAATTAGCGAGCCACCTAGCAAGCAAAAATGTGTTCAACGGCAAGGGAGGACACGGGCATTGATAACCACGCTTGCTCAAAACGGATTGGCGATTTCAGACTTATCTTAACTTTAAACATGACCTTGTGAGGCCGCTGGAATCCGCTGGATGCGGGAAGCACAGAACCGGTCGAAGTCCGCTACTTCGTGCTTGGGGGACGCCTATGTTCAGCAATGGACGTCTTTCGGCGGAAATGATTAACTCTCAGTCCAGGTTCTCACGATAACGAGTAATGTTCAAGATAAACTCAGAAAGTATATATGAATTGCAAAGGTCACATTGGGACTTGCCCGGATTCCACAACCGCGTACATGAGAGCGTTTGAAGAGATTTGCGCAAAGGTCATTGGGCGTTTTGTTCGGACATTTGACCCACGGCGTACACATACAAAATAGGGCAGACTGTGTAGATTACTATCTCTGCAACACAATGGTACAGGTCGCATTCTTGTAGACAGCAGGATTCTAACAAAAAATTGAAGAAGAAAAAAAATGTTGAAAATTAAAACTTGTACGAGGATTGGCGTAAGGCCGATAAGCACAGTAGTGGTGATTGCTAGAGCAGAGGCCTAGAACAGGCTTCATAGAAATCTCTGGATGGTTTTGAAGGCCAAAAACAGCTATTTAATGTAGTAAAAGCTAATAAAAAAGAGTGCTAGAAACATATCGCCTAAAACATGCATAAAAGATGAAAACGGAAAGGTTCTGACGAATGGTGATGAAATAAAAGAGCGTTGGAAGAGATACTTTAAAAAATTTGAAGAAAAATAAAAGAAGATCAAATTGCTACCTGGACGTTAATCGTCTTCAGACAATACGCTCAAATACCGGCAGCTCAATAGACGGATCTCTAAATTCTTGAAAAGCGACCTTCGCTACTATAATACGGACCGTATTCCTTAATACAGTCCGTATTATAGTGGCGAAGGTCACTTTTCAAGACCTGCAGTGAGTCGCAAAGACCATGGAGCCTTTGTTCCGCTCTATCGCGTCTTTACGTGATAGAGCGGAACAAGGGTTCCAAGGTCTTTGCAAGAGATCTGTCTATTGGGCAGAGCCAGTATGCGAAACAGAAGACCGAATATATCTGCCAAACCTGAACTACTGAGAGAGATCGAGAGGTTCTATGGACAGTTATACACGTCAACCAGTAACCCTGTCACGAATCTGGCAAACGATCGAAGAGCTAGATTTACCCGTCACTATACCGAAGTAATCCTGGACGTCAGTTAGTACGAGATTAGGATGTCTCTGTAGCAGCTTAAGAACAACAAGGCGCCAGGTGATGACGGAATTACGGCCGAACTCCTGAAGGCCGGTGAAAAACCCATTCTTAAGGACTTCCAGAAGTTGTTGTCTACAAGCTGCTTTCAAGAGTCATCACGAACCGTCTCTCTCGCTGGTTTGACGACTTCCAGCCTCAATAAGCCCGTTTCCGCAAAGGCTTTAGCACCGTAGACCGAAGAGTATAAACTGCCTCTCTGCTTAGCGTTTGTGAACTACAAGAAAGCCTTCAATTCGATCGAGATTTGGGCTGTAGTGCAGTCTCTCCAACGGTGCCAGATTGACTATCGGTACATCGAGGTGCTGACGTTTTTGAAACGTCAAAAATGCCAGCACCCCTCGCTGCAGCAGAATAGGTTTCGAGGTTTACTCCTGGGAACAGACCTCGAAAACTATTCTTCTGCAGCGAGTGTTGAGACAGGGAGAAGTTATCTCTCCGAAACTGTTCACCGCTGCACTGGAGGATGTCTTGAAGGTTCTGGAGTCGGTCTTAAAATGAACATGGACAAAACGAAAGTCATGTCGGAAGCCCATTGTATCACCCGCCTTTATGGAAATCGGAGACTCTACACTCGAAGTTGTGGACGATTATGTTTACCTAGGACAAACTGTTCAGCTAGGTAGGTCCAACTTCGAGAAAGAGGTGAATCGTCAAATCCGACTCGGCTGGGCGGCGTTCGGGAAGCTGCTTCTCATCTCATATACCACAATATATCAAAGTTTTTGACCAGTGCGTGTGGCCAGTGATGACCTATTATGGCACTGAAACGTGGTCGCTCACACACGCCGGTCTCATAAGAACGCTGAAAGTCACCCAAAGAGCAATGGAGAGGGCTATGTTTTGAGTTTCCTTTCGTGATCGAATCAGAAATGAAAAGATCCGTAGGAGAGCCAAGGTAACCGACATAGCCCGAAGAATTGCTAAACATAAGTTGCAGTGGCCAGGGCACATTGCTCGAAAAGATGGCCGATGGGGCCGAAAGGTTCTGGATTTGCGACCGCTTACGGGAAGACGTAGCGTTGGAAGGCTCCACCTCAAGGTGGACCGATTTCGGTATTTCCTTTAATATTATTAAAATGCTAGTTCAACTAATGGGTACAAAATGTTCATAAGTATGGCTCAGTGTTCAAGTATTGGGGTAAATCCCTAATATGTATTTATAAAAAAGCAACTTATAAAAATAAATTGTATATCTAGACGGTTCTTTTTTTAATCAGTCACAACCTGAGGATGATGGAATAATAAAAAAAAACATGCATGAATGTCATGAAATAACTGAGTTACAGCTATTTGAAGTTGTCAAAAAAGCTAATCGTTCATTTATTGGTGCCAGACTCAGACTCTCAGTGAATAAAATGTGTAAATAAAAATTCTGTGTGTTCGAACTTCGTGTAGTAACTGACTTTCTAAGGTACCTAAGTACATACCATAACTAAGACATTTATTTTCTTATATTCTATTATTAAAATGCCTCCAATAAGAAAGAGAAGTCCGTTGTGGAACCATTTAGTGAACTCGCGGACATGTGTGAGGGAAAGAGAGATATATAACTGCGCTAGTCAGACGCTAGAAGCTATGCCAGGTTGCGCGCGTATACTGAAACTAAAAACCATTTACTTTTGTTTTTATTACCGATAAAAATATCAAAAAATAATTATTAAATGTTAAATACATCTTTTCTCCCGCACATAAAAAAAATATATATATATATATAATGAAAAGTGAGACCAAGCTCCTTCATTTAAAACACATTTGGTTTCTGTACGCAGCCTTTTATGAACCGGGTCAAATATGCCCAATGACCTTTCTTCGAACACATATCGCGTTAGAGTTGCGAAAGCCTACATTTGCGCAAGTAAATCGTTACGTGTGTGGCTAGCATTACGGTGTCAAGCTTAAGAGGGCTATCACAAAATTGCGTTTTGACAGTTCGAGCGCCCGATGCATCGCATAAGTAGCAATTTGGCAGTTGTAATTATGCTTATTATGAGTTACATAATAAAGTTTTTGTTTTTTAAGAATGCAATTTTAATTTCCTATGAACCAACGTTTATTCTGCTATAAATTTTACGTAAATATATGAATATAGAAAGGAGAAATTTACAGTTAATTCTGAGCGTTTTTTATGATTTTGAATTGGATTTTTTTTAGATCTCCCATAAATATTTCAAAATTCTGAGGCCACTATGATCTACAACACTTTTTAAAAGATCTTATTTAAAAATTTTCATTTCATTTGCTATGTAATAGTTCTACCCACGAGCTCAAAAAAGTGCCGTCGTGCATTTTTTGAAATACTTGCTTTGGAATTTTGGCTTTATTTTACAACTAAGAAAAAATTTCAAAAAGCAAGGCCGCTATATACTATACTAATAACTATTCTCCACAACTCAATAAGTCATAGTTGTCCAAATCTTTCAGTTACTCAGAACAAGAACGCCAAAGTTGCCCATTTAACGCAAAAATCACCGTCGAAATCAGTCGAAATGTAATAGGGTTCTTAACAATTAACTTGCCTAAATATACATTGATACTCTATTTGCCTTGGAGAGCTGGTAAAACCTATATAGTTTGAGGGTAGTCAGCATAACCCTAAAATCTAGTTTAACCTAGGAAAGGCTAGGTGAGTGATATAGTAAACAGGGGGGTTATCCGTCATATTGTAGGCATGATATCGGTAACAGAAAACTGATCGAGCACCCACACGTTCGTGAAACTGATATTCAGTCTAGCGTTCCGTTTTGGAGCAGTGCAGGCCAAATGGTAATACCTTCGAATTACGTGTCCGACGAGACTTACTGGTTGTGGGTGGACAATTCATTATCAGCACTGGTCGCAAATGAAAATGGTGAAGGAAAGCACAAGCATAAGGCTGCCTGTCCACTGGAGCGGAGAGGAGAAAAGAGGAGCGGAGATGTGCCAATATTAACCAATAGAATCTTGACTCCGCCACTGAGTTTAAATTTGATTGATTAATAATAGCACATCTCCGCTCCTCTCCTCTCCTCTCCGCTCCAGTGGACAGGCAGCCTAATCAGCCTATAAACTTCCCACTGCTGCGACACAGGCCTCAAACTCAAACTCAAAGCATTTATTTCAATTAAACCATTTACAGGCACTTTTGAATTGTCAAGTAGTCGGTCAGTTAGTAAGAAATTTTGAAGCTAGTTGCCTCCTCTCTGTGCGAGGAGTGGGCCGTAATCCACCACGCGGGCTCAGTGCGTGTTGGTGGATGTCACATTTGTCTTCGAATTCTATAAAGAAAAGTATCTTCAAGAATGTGGCATGTTTTTATAGAACTGAATTCGAAAGCATATGTCGACCACTAACCTTTTCTATGCCCGTGTTGTGGAATGCGGATAACTTCCTCTCACAAAGAGAAGGGAAAAAGAACAACACGTTATGAACGCATGCACTAAACAAGCCTAAGGCCCAGACTCCACCAAAGCGGAGATGTGCGGAGATGTCCGAAGTGGAGACGAGAAGAGATGTTTTTCAGGTTGGGTGTCCACGGAAACTGTGCGGAGATGCGTACTGGCTAAATTGGAGCGGATACGGGTGCTGGCTAGAGCAGAACTGAGCTGCGTGCGGCGAGCGTTGAATGTTGCAATCTCATCTCTTCTTGCCTCCGCTGCGCGCCGTCGCCAGCTTGCGAAGCACAGCTCACATCTCCTTCCTCCTTCGCTTTGTACCGCCGGCCAGCTTAATCTTGTCGAGGCCTGTTGTTTAAAACACATCTCTCTTCTCGTCTCGTCTCTGCTTTGGTGGATACCGGGACCTAACGCCGGGTACAGAAGACCGTAGTGTATAGTGCATGCTTTGCTTTAAGACCTTGATGCAAACTTGCCTTACCATCGTCAAAGCATGATAAACAGGTAGAAAATGCCTCGATGATCACAATGATTACATTGTGATCATCGAGGCATTTTCTACCTGTTTAATACCCACCATAGTGGACTTGTGTCCATATTACGTCCCTGAGTATATTTTTTTTTTCGACAGCCATTACAGTAAGCACCAAGGGGTATCGTGTTACCCAGTAACTGGGTTGTGGAGGTAAGATAGGCAGTCGCTCCATGGAATTCAGGTGCATCTGGTTAGACTGGAAACCGACCCCAACATAGTTGGAAAAAGGCTAGGCAGATTGGTTGACCATTACCGTAAGAGTCAATCGATAGTAGGGTTTCCGATAACAAGGTCAAAAAGCCGCAAATATTAGTTGACCTCTTACCTCTCTTTGTTAATTGATAGTTGTCAATAGGACAAGGATATAATAAGGCTATGCCGTGGCTATTTCTAAGAACACTATAATTAGAATAATGAAGATTCAAGGCCTTCGTTATAACAGTTGGGTCTGGTTATCATCTGAAACCCGACCTGTGACAGTTCATACGATAATAGCTTGAAAGTTTCGTCGAAGCCTTCGATTCGCAGTAAATACTCCTATTCAGACTGGAAATTGACCACAATTTGTCTGGGAAAAAATAAACTAAAGATTACATAAAATAACCGAATCTTGTGGTCTAGTGGTTAAACCACCTGTGTCAAACCCAGAGGTCCCGGGTTCGACTCCCAGGGGGACCAACATTTTCTGATCGGTGTGATTGGTGGTAGGGCTTGTTCTAAGTCCGCCTGGCTAGCTACCATCTGATCAAAGTCTGTCGCCATAACAACAATTTTAACAGCATTGTTGTGTTTCCGCAGTTAGAGATAAGATAGCCAGTTCGTCTGCGGTTGAGGATTCCGGGTGAAGCTCGCTTCCACCTTCGGCCTGATCATCACTTACCATCAGGTGAGATGTAGGCCAAGAGCTTTCGCGTAGTGGGAAAAAAAATGAAAAAAAATATCTGTATTTAATTTTATCGCTATCGAGAATACTTGTTAAAAGATAAACAAGTCAACAAGGTTACAAATAGGGTGTAACAATTTGAGAATTTCCAAATTGCGGGGTGTTTCTGAGACGTTATAGTTAACCACAGTTAATTGCCAAGAATTACGCCATTTAAGGCTCCCTCAAAATAGATAAAGTCTATTTCGTAGAGTAATAGCAGCACCCGACTCTCTGAAGTATTGTCGCATAATTATGTTCTTTTTACTCGACTGCAAAGAATGACTACGGCCAATGGGCGAGTTCGAAGGCTTTCTCTGCGTTGCACTGCATGTTTTAATTAAAATTGATAAAGGAATATAATTTTCCTTTTCATCTTGTTCCTTCTTTTCAGCCGGCTTGTTACGTAGTCCGGTTTCTTGATGTTTTATATTTATTTTTTATACAAAAGTGACATGGAAGGAAACAGCTACTCAGTGGATCTTAAGCGACCAAAACTTGAAAACATCAAAGACCAATCTAAAAGGGTCTTTATCCCGTAATAGGATTGTGTAAAAAAAGTCCCCAATTACACGGCTCGTGTGCGGAATTACATTGTATTTCCAATAGTAATTCTGGTATTTGTTTTAAGCCTACTAATTGCGAACAGATTTATTGCCTGGAGACAAAATTGTTACTATGTTTGTCGATGGCACACAATTTATTTACGATTCCCTCAGGGATTCGGATTGGTGTTGGTCGAACGAGTAACCAGTCATTGGTTTGAATTGTTTTACTTTACTGTACAGTAGGCCGTCAGTGATAACAAAACCAGTATAAGGCGGACTCCACCATTAGCGGACATGTGTGGAGATGTCCGAAGCGGACCCGAGCAGAGACCTTTTTCAGCTAGGGTGTATCCACCGACGCTGTGCGGAGATACGTACTGACTAGACTGGAGCGGAGATGTGTGCTGCCTAGAGCGAAAGTAAGCTGCGAGCGTTGGATGTAAACCGCTCACAGCACGTCGATCACATCTCTTCTCGTCTCCGACGCGCGCCGTCGCGTCGCCAGCCTGTGAGGCACAGCTCACATCTCCGCTTTGTACCGCGGCCCAGCTCAATCTCGGTGAGGCACAGCTCACATCTCCATCTTCGATCGCATCATACATCTACGCTCAGTGGTATCCAACGAAGCTGAGCGGAGACGAGATGTGTGAATAACGAAATTCTATTGGTTGTTTAAATCAGGAGATGTCATTTAATTGTTTAAATGACATCTCCTGATTTAAACAACCAATAGACTTTCGTTATTCACAACATTTCGTCTCTTCTCCGCTTTGGCGAATGCTCGGTTCCTATAAAAAAACGAATCGGTTTGGGTACCAATGGTAAAGAAAAATATTGCTCCATGTAAAATACTGGTATTCAGCTGCATCCGGTTAGACTGGAAGCCGACCCCAAGATAGTTGGGAAAAGGCTAGGCACATGGAGTTTGATTGGTAAAGAAAAATATTGCCAAACTGCGTAAGGTATAGATTGCAAAAAAAATTACATATAAACAAAACAACTCGCCTGTAATTTCCAAATGTATAGGCAGAGGTGTACCTATAGTACCAGTCCAGTTATGTCGGTCAAGTCCTACAAGCACTAAATAGAGCCGGTTTCCGCGAGCTTCCTTTTAGCGTGGGTCAAATTATATCGCGATAAGCCGCGCGTAGCGGTACTCTAGGGATTTTCCCGCGCATTTTTTGTGGGACTTGACCGGTTCCCTACATGGGAACCGGTCAAGTCCCGCAAAAAATGCACGATAGAGGGCGAGGCTATTGCCATCAACCGGGCACAAAACCAGACTCCGACCTGCTACTGAGAAATTCCTGATGGAAATATTCGAGAACAATTTGCCCGACTTGGGAATCGACCCTAGGACCACATGCTGAGCTACTGCTGAATACTTTGCATATTATATGTATTTTTTGCCGTTGGTCTAAACTCTTAACTACAAAAAAAAAGTTACTAATTTGGTAGAAGAGATTCAACGTATTTTGGAAATACGTGTCTAAAAAGTCGTGATTCAAATTTCGCGCCTTTTGTCGTGCAAATGAGGTTTTAATCCGGATTCAAATGGTTTAGGACACACACGTGTTCACTTAACTATCAATCTTGTTCATATAATTTCTTAATAGCCTCTTCCTGTGAGTAGGTAGAAGTAATTAAGAAGATTGTGTGGGTGCTCACAGGAGTACACGTGGGCTTTGCTTCGCCTATTGTTATTAGTTAGTTCGATCATACATCTATAGCTACAGAATGTATTAGAATGGTGTGGTAATAACCACCAAACTGAACAACATTCCCAAAAATGGTTGAGCTGAATGGTGCTAACCCATGCGTCAGGTTTGTGAACGGGCGCCGTTAGTAGGAACTGGTCATCTTTTAGCTACCACGCTTATTTTAATTTAATTTTTAATTGTTTTTTTTTTTTTCTTTTTATTACGAACGATTTTAATGTTCTGCATCGTTCTCACATGTATAATTTCAACATATATTTTGATTTACCGTGCGCGAGCCGAACAATTGAAGCAAGCGGTGCCGCGGCAGTGGCCGACGATCGCTACTTCCAAGTTGCTCACAGAAATGTTTTCACCATTGTCTAATTATGCCTGTTTTCGCATTTGTGCGAAAATTTGAATTATCAAATCATTCTACGACATATACGTATATACAAATATTGCTCATACGAACGTGCTCAACCATAAAGTAAAAGTCTGAAGACTCAAAATAACATAAAACATCAAATAAGTTTCATAGGTCTTTGAACCCGCGACTAAATTAAATAAAAGTATTTAATATTAAATTGTAAGAAAACTTAAGACGCTTTTAGTTCGAACTGTAACTTAAGAAAAGCATTAGTATCTCTGCCTATCCCATTTGAAATATAAGTGACGTGTTCAGGTCTATGACCTCTTTCACCAAAATGAAATTCACATTTAGCCCTAAACTTAAGAAAGTTAAAATAAAATCAAGCAAACAATTTTAAATTAGAGTTCTACAAAATTTTGTGGGTAGTAATGTCAATAATCAGGGGTTATTTGAGGTTATTTTTATTTAAAAAAGTTAAGTTTGTATAGGCTGAGAAGTTTCAAAGAGAGTGGTTCTGCGATTTTAGGTCAATTTTATTTATTAAAACGAGTAGATAGTTATTAGGTAATTAGCACTAACAACAACAGTATAAATTATTGATCTGTGGGGTTACCGGTCGAACAAAAAGCTACACTTATTGTGTTAACGGCACACCCGCGGAACGTTCGGCGCCGACACTTCAGCGACGGAATTATCGGTCGTAGTATTCGGTTGGCATGACACACCAAACGCGCCGAACGGTCGGCGGCGTTTACTTCAGCGTGTTACGTGACGTAACTTTCGGCTGATGTGTCATAGGTAACTTGAAAAACACTACGAGCGTATTCTACCGAACCTTCAGCGCCGTACGTTCGGCAGGTGTGTCGAGTTCTTTACTGAGGTGATGCAACGCGTCGTACGTCCAGCAAGTAATAGGACTCGTCCATCAAGGAGCGCTGTCCCAAATTAGGCGCATTATGAATTATTTATACACTAGCTTCTGCCCGCGACTTCGTCCGCGTGGAATAGTTACTGTGGGCTAACGCAAAAAAAAAAACGATTTTGAAACATCCTTTATTGGTGCTCCGCTCCTGTTGGTTTTAGCGTGATGATTTATAGCCTATAGCCTTACTCGATAAATGGGCTATCTAACACTGAAAGAATTCTTCAAATCGGACCAGTAGTTTCGGAGCCTATTCGATACAAACAAACAAACAAAAAAATGTTTCCTCTTTATAATATTAGTATAGATAAAACAAAAGGTATTTTAATAAAACACGTATACTGAACCATCAATAATTAAATTATCTTTAAAATGGTGAAGGTTTCAGAAAAATACGCTTGATAGTTTTTGCGTGATTTTTAGTTTTTACCGTCTTAGACATAATTTTACAAATTAATTTCACTATGTAATATAAATATAATCAAAAATATGCCTATATTAAGTTATAAAGAAAATGCTCTCATTTAACATATATTTTTTCCAAATCAGTAACACTACTCGTTTAAACGTGATCTTCAGTATAAAATCATTAAAAGTCGGTTATCGTCGCCATCATTGCAAAGCCAAGCACATGATGACAAACTACGCCTTTCGATGTCAATTAAAGAAAATAGTTTGGAAAATTCAAAAGTGCACGCCTCTTAAATAACACTCATTCATTCAATAAACGAAAAAGAAATTCAAAACATAGTTTCTAACAAAAATGAACAATTTATCACTTTTCATGAATTCGTAATGTCAAAGACTATTTACAAAGATACTTGGCGGTTGCTAGGCAACTTACGGACGTCAAATCAAAGGTTGGAAATATTTAGTTATAGATATTATATTTTAGTTTGTATTTTATTAATTATAATTAAACTACTTTTAATAAAAGAGCCATTTTCAATAGGGTTCCTTCTATGGCTGGAACGAACGTATAAAAAAAAATTGGCTCGATTTTATCGCAAGCTACAATGTTTTCAGGGTTCATAAATTGACGGACAGGAATTTTTTTTCAACTATTTTGATGCTTTTTCCATTTCTGCTGCATTAAATCAATTGTTAAAAAGTACAGTATTAATTTCCATTTAATCATCTATACAATGGTATATAAATTAAGTAGGTTCTGTGTACTAGCAGGAGTGTAACAATAAAAACAGTTACAGAAATAGGGCAAAAAAAAAAATTCGGTCGTAGAGCACACTCACACATGCTTCGCATTATGAGTCGTGCAAAATCTATCAACAAAATACAAAAGTACCTCCTACGAAGTAGCACAATAAAACTAGTGTATTTATTCAGAATTAAAATTAACCGTTCCAAATAGCAACTTATACATAATAATATATTCTATAATCACTATCACTACATACTATTATAAAACAAAGTCGCTTCCCGCTGTCTGTCCCTATGTATGCTTAGATCTTAAAAACTACGCAACAGATTTTGATGCGGTTTTTTTTAAATAGATAGAGTGATTCTAAAGGAAGGTTTATATGTATAATACATGCATAATATAGTAAGCTATAATTTATTAATTTTATCTCGCGGGCGAAGCCGCTGGTGTAAGCTATATATTAATGTAATAAAGGATTCTTCGTATGTTTGTTTGTAAGTTTGTATGTAGGGGGTAATCACCGGAACTACCAGTCGGATTAAAATTATTTTTGCATCGGAGAAAAATTATTTTTGCATTGGATAGCCTAATTCTTGAGGACAGGACATGCAAAAACACTTTATATAGTTTTGTTTTATTCTTATGTTTAGTTTGAATGTTTTTTTTTAGGTTTTATAGGTATGCTACAGCTACAGCAGGCTATGTAAGTTCACGTTACAACCATTAGGAGCTGAGCAAAAAAAAAAAGTGAACCAACGCTAAGCGAAAGCGAAGTTATAGCGCCGGCGGACGATGCGATGCGACGCGCTGGGTCGGAGGTCAAAATTTCACGTGGACTTGGACGTGGACGTTCAACTTAACTAAAACTATTAACAAACCAAAATATGGCGTCGAAAAATTCCTCTTCATCGCTATCGAAACATGTTAAAAGAGTATCGGTGGAATTTCTTTCCTATTCTTGTCCATACAAAAACTACCTTTTGGAAGGGGCGACTAGAATCAATACAATTTTTTTTGTTAATTTTGACGTTCAAAAGTGCCTTACACCCTTGTAGTAAGGCACTTTTGAAATAAATGATTTGACTTTGACTTTGACGACTGTACCCAAGAATAAAAAAGCAAACTTGTACGAAAGTATAGCTCTAACTAAAGTACAAACAGCCTGAAATTCCTACAATACATCAATGAATTCCCAATCCTCAAAATAATTTCTGGCATCAAATTGATTGTAAGTAATTTCAAAAGTATACCTAGTAAAAAGTGTACATAAGTTGACGTCGACCAATTGGAAACAACTCCCACGAGATACGATTCCACTTAGTCACATCTTTAATTAAATAACCAATCAGAAAACACTTAATTTGTGCTATTGTAAATAATTTTTCAAAACTTTTTTTTTTTTTAAAGTTACGAAAAAAGAATTTTGTGGGAGCGAATTGCGAATTTTAAACAACAAAGAAATCTGTCGATGTTAAGTTTGAGCATGGGGTACCAATTCGAACAAATTATAATTAGTCTTGAAAAAAGATCATAGATGGCAGCATAGGTAACAATTATGAAATTAACAGTCACTAAAAAGCGATAAACAGAAGATTTTGACTGAAGTAAGATTAGTAAAAATCAAAACTTCCTTGTTTAATGCTGATTTATCTATTGTAACTCATAAATCTCGTATTTTCAACACAAAAAGATAAAACCTTTTTGTTTAGGGCTCTTTGCAATAGATGGCGTTTTACATCACTGTACCACATTTATGCTGTAGCCAGATAATAGCCCGACTTAGGGAGGTCGCATTTCTTTGTATGGGATTGGGTATCTGTACGTAGTATTATATTATCTGTGGTTTGAGGAATCGAATTTACAAAGACAATTTAAATAGAACTATAAACATGTTGATCAATATAAAACAAAACTTCACTCCTGCAATCCCTGAAGTCTTAGGCAGAGGTGTTCCTATAGTACACACACATTTCGCCAGTTATGTTTAACTCCCATGTAATAGGAGGCGAGCCTATTGCATTAGCTACGCACAACTCCGGACTCCAGGTTGATCAATACAGACGTCTCATACCAGGAAGAATAACAGCGTTTATCCACCGCCACCGTGAACGGCATGTCAACGAAAAACGAGATAATTCGAACTGAATGTGACGACCCGTTGACTGACGTGCGGTGGTCACGCGGCCACAGTAAATAGAATAGAATACTTTTATTTCGGACAAAGTCCATAGGGTTGGTAACAGTTTTAATTAACAAAAAAAAATTGTATTGCTACTTCGGCGTTGACATCTCGTTCTCATTGACGTTTTGTTGACGTGGCGGTGGACAAACGGCCTTGGGCAGGCATTATCTTGCCGCGATGATGTCACAAAATGCGAATAAAGGGATAGTTACTATGCAGATAATTACTGCTATTTGCAGTTTAATTAAAGCCTCAGTAGCATAGGCTCTTCTACAGTTGGAGTACCAAGGTATGTGTGCACCTAAACGTGTAAACTACTAGCTACAATGTATATTCAGGGAAGTTGTAAAGCAAATTGGTACCTTTATGATTGCTGACTACCCTCAAACTAACTTGGGTTTTACTAGCTCTCCAAGGCAAAAACAAAAAAAAACTAAAAATATAATCAATCAATCAGCCTATCAATGTTCCCACTGCTGGGACACAGGCCTCCTCTTTGTGAGAGGGAGTGGGCAAAAAGAAATAAAAAAATATATTATATCAATAAACAAAAAAAAACTATTTTTTTTATATAATTCTTTTTTTTTTATCGTATTGGCCTTAATGAAGAAGTATCATGGTTAGAATACGTTGTTAAAATATTACCAATTTATTTAAGCAAATGAATTGTTAAGCAAATTGACACCCTATGTCAATTTGCGGTGTTATTGCCATTTCATATAACTGTCAAAGAATGACATTTGTGATTAGAATATCATATTCCCGTCCTTGTCCCATGTTACTTGTGGTCGGTGCAACACATTTTTTTCTTACATTCTCCCTTTGTTACCGTCACGCTAGCATTGTTATTTATTGTCCTTAATTATATAAATTTCAAAATAAAAATGTACGGTCTGCGGTACGGGCTTCAGGAACGCAGTTCCTTCTCACGTATGATTTAAAACACAAACCAAATTTTTGCAGCTGCCATCTTGTATTTACATTTAGACCCCAAGATCGGCATAGCACCCTCGAAAACTATGAAAACGTCACCCATGTCGAAAAATGTGATTTTTTCGCAGCCGCCATCTAGGATTTTCATTTTAACCAAATGCATACTCTTTCTCTCTCTCTTTCGAATTAAAAGAAGACAGTCGCAAGTTTGGATGCTTATTCGCGTGACGATTTCTGCCAGTGTACTCCCCCCACCTCAAGCCGCGTTAAAGAACTTCGTTCCAATAAATTTTCCTGACCTCTTATTTTTCTCTGTCTATCAACCGTATACAAATTCCCGTTGGCTTAGTTTCAAGGTCTTTCATTTATGAAACATTCCAACGCGTGTTTTTAACATCAATTAAAAAGCCTTCGAAGGTTTCTTTTATTTATTGTTAAACATAAGTATTGCAACTGGTATTTATTTGATTGCTACTTACATAACTTGAACAGATGCTTTATGAAACATTTTAATTAGCTTCTATACATTATTATTATTACAAATGATTTTGTTGTACAATTGAAATGTTTTTGTGTTTGTCTGTGTGACAGCGTTGTTCTTCTAAACCACGCTACAGATTTAGATGCGGTTGTCACCATCATTTAGATAATTTATTCTGGAAGGGTTCTATGTATGTACTACGATATACTTAGTACAGGAATCTGGGTGTTTTGACAATTCGCCAAATTAGTAAATTACACGCGAAGCAGAATGCGAAGTAAGAGCGAGTCGCTAGTAGTTCTGAAATATTTCATGAGCATTGTTTAACTGTATTTCAGTGTCTCCAGTAAAAAAGGGCACAACTCAAATTCGTCACTTTTCAGGAGAGGCAAAAAACAACACTTTTAATGTTTTTTAGTATTTCGCAATTAAAATCATAACTTCTTTCGAATTTGTATTGTAGATAAAAAATTGCCCTTTCATTTAATAGTAATCACTTCCACATTCAGTCACTCCTACTATATTTTTTTTTAGTTTTTCTCGAGTTGTTCCCTTGTTAACGAAGTGCTAAGGGAATAACGTTACTTATACTAGTCAGGTTGGTCGTATTTAAAGTAATATTGCGAGTTATTCCCTTATTTTATAAATGCCTAAGGGCCTATTTCACGATGTCCGAATAGCCACTACTTACCGAATAAATTCAAAAATGGAACAGAATTTGTATGAAAGTATCTGCCAAGTAAGTTAATAGGAACTTAATCGTAGGTGGTGAAACAGGCCCTAAGACAAATATAGTAACAGCTTATTTCCTTCTGCTATCGATCAAACAAAAAATGTATAATTAAACAATAGTCTAGAAAATCTTTTATTTATTTATTAAGTCTACACTTTAAATAAAACATCTAACAGTAAAAGAGATTGTAAAAATGAAAAAGGATGAAAAGGAAGAAAAGTGCCTATAACAGGAAATTATCTGATAACTACAGGGCCAATGTGTTAAGCTGTTCTGGAAACAGATAAGATTGGGTCACGGAGTGACAGGACCAAGGTCTTGGACACTAGAAGGGATACTTTGGAAGTTTATTCAGTTGTTAGGATAGTGTGCAAGGAGTGGGTAACTGGACAGAAGCAAGTTTTGAACACTCTAGCTCAGATGCACGTGATGGGAATGAAATAGAAATAGATGAGATTGTTAGAATTGGGAAGCTCAAGGAATGGCAGAGTGTCTGCTGAAATACTGAAGGCAGGTGACGGGGTGGGAGCAAGCCTGTTGTGACGGATCTTTAATATGTATTGGAGAAATGGCCGTGCGCCGGATGCAAGGTGTTTTTTTTGGTGCAAGGCTGTAATCGTACCACTTTATAAGGGAAAAGACTCTCAGCAGCAGTCCAAAAACGGCATAGTCTTTTGAGTGTTGTCCGCAGACTCTATGCGAAGGTTTTAATAAATAGAGTAATAAGAGCGATAGATGACAAAATATTGGGTGTGCAGGCGGGATTTGGATAGAAAATGGGCTGTATGGATCAGATCTCTTTAAGGTGCATAGGCGAAAAACATCTGACAAAAAACAAGAAAGTCTAGTGTGTTTTCTTTGGCTTAGAGAAGGCCTATTCCATGGTGTGGAGGGAAGAACTGTGGTCAACACTATCCGGGTACGGTGTGGACTGGCGCTTGGTACGGGCACTTTAATATTTCCACAAGGATACCAATGCTTGTGTTATGATAAATGGGGTATGCACAGACTGGTTTTGCATCTCAAGGGGTGTTAGGCAGGGCTGTCACGTCACTGTGGATGTTCAACATGCACACGGATAGCTTTTTGCAAAATTTGAAAGGGGGTGAGTGTGGATTGAGCATGAATGAGTTGCCTGTCAAATACCTTCTCTACGCAGATGATCAAGTTCTACTTGCATCGTAAGCTGAACGGTTGCAAGACATGGTGACTGTGATGGATGAAGCATATAATTTGAAAGTGATGAATATATTATTATTCAGAACTTATTCACATTGAATTGAATAAGACGAAGCTTATGGTATTTGAAAGAGAAGAAGATGTATCGGTGTGTGATGTAAACATAAATGATAAGAGTATGGAGAAAGTAAGTGTAATAATGTATTTGGAGAGTCAGTTTACAAGGGATGGAAAGTGGAATGATGAAGATGTGGAAAGGAAAGTAAATGCGGGAAATAAAGTGAATAGTAGTAGTGGTAGTAGTAGTGTACACATGCGATTGTGATCAACCAGTCGATGCCCAAAAAGGCTCTACTAGCTGTTCACAATGGGGTGCTGGAGTGCTGGTGCCTACGTTTATGTATGAAGTGAATGTTGGGTGTGGCAGAAGAAGCATGAAAGTAGAATAAATGCTGTGGAAATGCGTTCCTTGCAAAGCATGTGGGGCGTGACTATGAATGATAGGCTGTAAAATGGTGTGATAAGGCAACGGTGCGGTTTAAAAGAAGATGTAGTGACAAAAGTTGAAAAGAGTATGCTTAGATGGTTTGGTCATGTTGAGAGGATGAATGAAAGGCGAGTAACAAAAGGTATTAACAAAGCAGATGTGAGTGGAAATACCGGGAGGGGACGCCCTAGAAGGACACATAGTGACCTAATTGGTGATGTTCTTCAGAATGCTAAGGTTCTCGTAACTCGTGCGTGTATGACCAGATGTATGAACGTAAACGAAACAAAAGGAGTATGTAAAGCTAAGTAAGTTTATATATGTATATACATATTTTAAAATAAATCATTTCAATTGTCCTCGCTGTCCTCTTCATTGCCCGGTACAAAACTTAAGTCAGGATCGTCTTCTGCTCTTTGCGGTTCTGAAGTCAGCAAATTCTTATAGAAATCGAAATATTCTGTGTATATAGATGGTAGAACTGTCATTATATATTTGAATACTAGCTTAATGATGTTATATCACTTTTAAAAGCTTGAAAATTAATACGCGTAACACTGATTTATTATTACAAAATAAATTAGCAAATTACAAATTAAGGAATAAAACGACTTATTTCTAAAAACAGTACACCACACGCTAATCCACCAATAGCGATAAAGTGTTTAGTGGGGATATACCGCTTGAGACTTCCTGAAGCAAACGCAACAAATGCAGTTGTTCCCTTTCAAACATGCTTACCAAATGGATTATCTACATTTATTTCTTACTATATTTAAAAAACTTTGGAACTACATGAGTTGTGTCTTTTTGTAATTAAGTTAACTGTATTTATGCCTTTTAGTTTGATTGTGTTTTGGGGTTTCTAGTAGTTATGTCTATTAAGCAGTGAAATTTACTTGATATCTAGAGATGTGCCTTTAGACGCAGTCGAGTTATGCCTTTGATATATTACAAAAAAGTATGTTAGGATGCAGCTAGAGTTATGTCCTTTTGATATGTTATGTAACAGAACACGTAGATTACAATGGTGCTATAAAAACAAAAGGGCATAACTCGACTTATGCCGTTTTTGACTGGAGGCACTGATTTGTTCGGTTTGTTATTCGTAGTGGAATCATAATTTTAATGGGAAATTATGAGTGCAGCAACAAAAGTTTTCTTTAGCACATGCAACCTAACGTCTTTTTTTATATGTAGGCTACTAGTTAATAGAACAGCTTCAATTATATTAATTCATCATCTTTCCTATTCCAACAAAATATCAAAAAACCAGCGTCAATTTACGAATGTAAATGAATGTGACTCAGAGCTACCGATAAATATACATCTGATTTGATAACTCAGCGACTATTGTTGTAAGTGAGTTACTTTATATATTTTAGAGATTCAACATCTGTCTGCTAATAAAATCAAATTCAAGCCTCAAAATTAGCAATCTAAGTTTTTTATTCAACAATTAGTGGTAGTTGGCCCCTCATCCTAGGAGAGTTAGAAAAATGAATAATTAGCGCCACAGATGTTCGTGACGATGAGAATAAAGTTTTTGTGATAGCCTATCATATTTTAGAAAATGACCCACCTAGGTGCCGCTTCGTTTTGTCTTCTAAGAATTTATTAAAACTGTGCCTTACTGACGTAATTTCACATGCGGATGCTACCTACAAACTAATCTGGCAAGGGTTTCCTGTTCTAGTAATTGGAACAACGGAAAAAACCGAAAATATCATCCTATTTGCCTAACAGTATCTACACATGAACGCAAAGAAGATTTTAAAACTGTGTATAGATAGGGGATTGAAGGACAGTATTTTTTCCATTTTCTCATATGCATTTGAGCCAAAGGTTTTGATATCCGACGCCGCAAAAAGCACTCAAAATGCTTTTATTGACGTGTTCGGAGAAGAAGCTATAGTAAGAATATGCTGGGCGAAATGGATCAAACAAGTGAGAAAAGTTTACGAAAATCCATATTGCAAGATATAAACGCAGTGTGCTACTTCTCCTGAAGTGTTTACCGCCGCTTCAAAAGTAAAATGGCATGAGCAAAAGGCATTTATGACATATTTAAAAAGAGAATGTCTCACTAAAAACCCTAATTGGTATTTAGGTGCAACACCTATCTCATCGCCTGGGACTAACAATGCTCTCGAATCTTTTAATAGGATTATTACAGATGAAAATACCCTCCGCGAGCGTATACCGTTGTCCCGTTTTTAGGGTTCCGTAGACAAATGGCAAAAAACGGAAACCTTATGGATTCGTCATGTCTGTCTGTCTGTCCGTCCGTTTGTCACAGCCACTTTTTTCCGAAACTATAAGAACTATACTGTTGAAACTTGGTAAGTAGATGTATTCTGTGAACCGCATTAAGATTTTCACACAAAAATAGAAAAAAAAACAATAAATTTTGGGGGTTCCCGGTACTTAAAACTGAAACTCAAAATTTTCTTTTCATCAAACCCATACGTGTGGCGTATCTATGGATAGATCTTCAAAAATTATATTGAGGTTTCTAATATCATTTTTTTCTAAACTGAATAGTTTGCGCGAGAGACACTTCCAAAGTGGTAAAATGTGTGTGTGTCCCCCTGTAACTTCTAAAATAAGAGAATGATAAAACTAAAAAAAATATAATGATGTAGGTACATTACCTTGTAAACTTCCACCGAAAAAAATGGTTTGAACGAGATCTAGTTAGTAGCTTTTTTTTAATACGTCATAAATCGTAAACCGCATTTACCTTTAACAAGAACTTTTATATTATGTTACTTGCTGCTACGGAACCCTTTGTGGGCGAGTCCGACTCGCACTTGGCCGCTTTTTAGTAGTTGCAGAGGATGCGGTTACTAGCTGGTCACAACAGGCAACGGAAGAACTCTTTGCGACGACACCGGTGTTAAAATTAACTGGCTGGTCAGCCAGCCAGCGGATCTATGGGCTAAAACCGATACCAAAATTAGGACAATACAATCAACACCAACAACTAATCCTGGTCCCAGGTGACAACTCCACGCGAGGACTACTATGACGAAGAAAACATTCAACGATTTTGATGAGTACAAAAAAGTGTTTTTTTTTCTTCTTGGAAAATTCACTACAGAAAAAAGAAGAGGAGTGGACTTATGGCCACTGTGACTGTCCAGATTGTCACCGCAAGTATCCTTGCACTTGGTGGGTCTGGCTATCAGGATGAAACATGCATTTCCGCCGCCAGAAGCCAAAAACACAAATAATTAGTGTAAAGAGGAAGCGTGGAGCTAAAGCACAAGCTGCGCTCATTATGTGACAAATAACAATGTTATTCATTATTTGATTGCCTTACCTTATAACAATAACTTAGTATATAAGTACAATTATAACATAAAAACCGATGCTACTGCCATTAAAATTATCTGATTTATAAATAAAATGGTTGTTTGGTTTTAAATTTCCCTAAGGTGAGTCCAAACACAAACAAACACAGAGTTGCAGATGTTTGTTTTTGATGACAATTTTTTAATGTACCTATGTTCAATGGGGTAGGTATAATAGTCAAGTCATCAATAAACTTATGGTAACATTATAAATAGATAGGCGAATACATGAAATTAGAGCTTTTATTTACCATTAATTGATGACAATAATAAGGCAATTTTATGTTCAAATATAGTAGATTCACTCATCAATTACTTACGCTAACGTATAAAAATAAAGGTGACTATAAGAAATTAGAGTACGTTGATATTATTTTATATATGCAGTTGATACACTTATTAGAAGCTGGCAATGCGTAGACATTATACGAGTAGTTGTTTAAGAATTATCACCATGCTGCGTCAAATTAACAGTAGCTTGTTTTACAATAATGGTCGCTTGAAAACCATTTATTAGACGCTAAAAGTTCGTCGCTGACCTATTAATTCATTAGACAACTAAATATATTTGAAGACGAGAATGACATTTTAAATAAGCACCCAATTTTAATTACCAAATAACACAAAGTCTTGTATGCGTTGGTTTTTTTACGAGTTCTCGATTCCTATTCAAGGACATTTCTGCGTCAACGGGCATCGGTCATGGCCAGCCCATGGCCATGTTAGCTTCCCCGAACTGCAAGCTTTGTAAACTGATTACTGCATAGCGTTCGGTCGCCCTGCTTTTTACAATAGTCTGACAACATAACTGGTGAAATGTGACTGCATCTACTATGGGTACACTACCTAACCCTTCGGGGAAACAAGGCGTGATTTTATGTTATGTGCTCTGAAAATTTTATGTTATGTGCTCTGAAAATTATCCCACAAAATATAACGGTATATTACGTCACAAATCTTCTGAAAATAGCCACCACTTACCCCAATCAAACATGATATAACATGAATGAGGATATCTCACATATTTAAAAATATTCCTATTTAGTAAAGGTAGTATGGAACTATGTTTGTAGACTAATTAAACTAGGAGTTGTGCGAACAGTACACCTAGTGAGCACACTTTTTTGCAACAATTAATATTCCACTAAAGATATTTAAAACGGGATATTTACCAAGTTTTTTTTTTTTCAGAAAATTGTTTTTAGAATTCTCTAGTTTTGTGATGAGAAAGAGGTCCCATCCATCCCTACCTAGTAGTAAAACGGCCCATTCCACTGGTAGAAATAAAAAAATTAGCAATTTACTGCATTTTGAGGAGTTATCTGCTCATCACGCCGAAGAGACTTTTATGAGACCAACTTAAAGTACCTTTAAAAACTTTACCTTTACCTGTACTTGTGCCTTTTTAGTACCTTTTAAATAAAAAAATAAACATCGAAATCGGATCTCATAAGGTGGAGGCATCCAGTAACCCCCTTTTTGCCCCTTTTTAGAGGAAGGACCCCTCCAATCTAAAATCCCTGACACAAAAAAAGACTATAAAGTTATAAAACCTGTATACCATGTTTTGTCCAGATCGGTTCTAAAATACGACCTGTAGAGACGAGCTAAGACTAACACATGAAAGTAAATTTTGCCAGACTTGAAGCAGTGACGCTTCGCTCGCTCGGTCAATAAAGTAGCCATTTTGTGCGAGCGCCGAGCACTTTCATGTGTGTACTGAAACCACACCAAAAATCAACATTTGTGTTGAAATAATTAAAATATAATTAAGCGGTAGCACCCACAGTTTGACCTTGTACATGAGGGTAGGCACACATTGAGGCGAAGGGACTTGCTTGATTGACATCAATGAGTTGTAATTTTTTTAATTATATTATCTCAAAGTTCTGAGCGCATGTTTGCACTTTTAGAGGATTAAAATGTTCTTGTGTTTCTTACCACGCGGCTTTGTTAGTTCATTGCTCTGATTAAAAAGAAATTATTAAAGCAACTGAAAGTATAAAAATATTCAGTCATCAAATTTATGAAATCATTCGTCATGTATAGGCAATTATTCTAGGTACCTATATTATGTTCTTTCAAATCTATTTATATCCTTTAAATCAATCAAAACTATATTTTATTAATATAAAACGCTATTTTATGCCCGTATCGCTTACAAAATCCCAGTTTATTTCCATTGAACTTAAACCGGCTTTTTCCACCACTCAATCTCAATACATATTTATAGCAGACACAAAGTTATGACGTGTCAAGGATAAAGAGCGTGAAAATTGAAATACGAGATCCCAATATAAACAAACACTCCGAATTTAGCATAATCCGTTCGCCGAAGGGTCTCACACGTTACGTCGCAGTGGGCGGGGACCCTTAGCCGCATATTATATGTACATTTAGAAAATGTGTGTAATGTAATATTACCTCTATGACTGCCTCGTTGGTATAGTGGCCGCAAGCGCTACGGCTAAGCATCCTGGAAGTCCTGGGTTCAATTCTCAGGTCGGGTAAAGACAGCGTTGCCAGATTTTTTTTTGCCAAGTCGGGATTCTGAAACTTTTTGAATGAAAAGAGCGGGATTCTTTCGTCGAAAGCAGGACATACTAAAAAAACGTATATAATCAGAAGTTTTTCAATATTTATCTTTTTATTTGAGTTTTAAGTTACGTTTACGTGTCAATAGATACCAAAAATAGCCATAAAAAATGTATTATAATAAAAGTATGACCCTATCGTTAGGTTTTTGAGTCTTATTTAGTCTTCTGAACAAAAAAAAATTAAAAGCAAAAATCAAAGTCAAAAAAAGTTTTATTCATCTATACGTATGTATAATAATATAATCTAAGGAGTGAGTGTTACAAATTGTAACTTACTCGTACAATAAGAGAATAATTATTTAGAAGAATTACTCATTCATAATACTTACTTCTATTAAGATTTCACTTCTTTGCCACCCGGGTGGCCGCGCTTCCTCAGCATACTGCACGCACGGTCGAGTTATTCCCGAAAAGCGGGACAGAGCCTGTCTGTGCAACGCTGGGTAAAGTGTTATTGGGTTTTTCCATTAGAAATTTCTCATTGGCAGCCCGGAAGCTGGATTTGTGCCCGGTTGATGGCAATATGGTCGCCCCCTATTACAATCAATATGCCTAGCCTGTTCCCAACTATGTTGGGGTCGGCTTCCAGTCTAACCGGATGCAGCTGAATACTAGTGAACATCTATATTTTACATGGAGCGACTACCTATCTGACCTCCACAACCCGATAACTAGGTAATACGATACCCCTTGGTAAGACTGGTTGTCTGACTTTCGGGATTCTGACGACCCGTAACGGCTGTCAAAGATCCAAGAATAACAGCCGGGACCAATGGATAACGTGCTTTCCTGAAATTGTTTATTCTGTAAATATGCTATTGAAATCAGTTTTACACGTCATAGTAAAAATATGTTAAAAATTAAGCCAAGTAAGTGATAATGCAAGCTGGCAACTCATCTAGCTGATGAGTTCGGCGTTTCCTATCCGACTCCTCTGAGAAGAGAGGCCGAAACAAACTCAGAGGTCTCATTGTCTTTCAAAGTCCAGTCATAATCTTGGTCAGACCCTATGACACACCTCTGCCTAACCCTTTGGGTATTACGGGCGTGATGTTATGTTTATGTTATGTTTATGTTATGTTATGTAATATTACCTAAATATTAAAGATCTTGACATTTACCAAACTGGATATCTTATTCAATTGCGATACTATTATGTGTGAAGACTCTTCAAAACAAAATCATACAAAATATTATTCCAATATTTGAATGTTGCAAGTGGAATAAATTGTGATTTTACTAGTACCTAGAAGAGGTCCTTGTGAAATAATATATAAGGGAAAGTACTACCCACATATTTCTGCAACAAGCGCTGTTTCTATGCTGTGTTCTCAGGCGCTCATAAAACTGCAGATATATACTTCCAGAATTAAAAACATTCAAAATCTAGTCGCAATTCAGCGACAATCAATCAAATTCAGATGGCACGGTTGGCGCAGTGGTTAAACGATGGACTACTGCGCTGCGTGTCGCTGGTTCGATTCCCGCGCGGAACAAATATTTGTATGACCTACAAGTAGTTGTTCCGGGTCTGGCTGTTTGTGTATGTGAGTTTAAATGTTTTTAAACGCACCCACAATACAGGAGAAATTCCTAGCGTGGGGCAACGCATAAAAAAAAAAAAACTATGTCTAAAACTTGTAAAAAAGAAGAAGGCTCAAAAACACCCCACGTCTGACAGGAACGAGAACTATATAAAAAAATCGAAAACAATGAGTAAAAAAAAATTACATACTTCTGGTTTTAATCCTTACTGGCAAACATACAAAAAAAAATGATCTGAATATTATTTCACGGGTAGTATATATACTCGTAAGTTAGAGTGAGCAGTGGTGGCCCAGTGGTAACAGCCCCCCCGACTTACGAGTTGTAGGTCGTAGGTTCGAACCCAAGCAGGCGCTACTTTGTGTAAATAATTTCATCACCACTGCTCTCAAAACGGTAAAAGAAAACCGGCATGTCCTAGAACCAAAAATTCGAAGACATGTCTTGTGACATTGGTAGATGTCACATGTCTTCGAATTTTTGGGCCAACACTGGGCCCGCGTGGTGGATTACGGCCCAGTTCTTCTCACAGAGAGGAGGTCTGTGTCCTAGCAGTGGGAACATTAATAGGCTGATTATGATAAACCGACTTTTAATGATTTTATACTGAAGATCACGTCTAAACAAGTAGTGTTAATGATTTGAAAAAAAAAAAAGTTAAATAAGAGCATTTTTTTAATAACTTAGTATAGGAATATTTTAGATTATATTTACATTACATCATCACTATCAGCCTTTTACATTACATAGGGAAATTAATTTGTAAAGTTATGTCTAACATGGATAAAAAACTGAGAATCACGCAAAATCTATCTAACGTATTTGTCTGAAACCTTCACCATTAGAAAAATAATTTAATTATTGATCTTTTAGTCCACGTGTTTTATTAAAATATATTTTCTTTTATGTATAATAAATTAATAATGCGTCTAATCTGGGACTGCGCTCCTTGATGGCAAGTCCCATTGCTGGCTAGATGTACGACGCGTTGCGTGAGCTCAGTACAGAACACGCAAGCACTCAAGGTCACTAGCACATATCTGCGTCTTAAAAGAAGGTGACGTTTGACGAGGGTTCATAAGGTCAGGACTTGATCGATTTCACCACCTTTTAAAAGTGCCTTTTATGTTGCAGTGCCTTTGTTGTTGAGCAGTTTTATTCTTCACCTCGTGAGGTATAAATGGTGGTCAAGGTTGCCTGAAAACACCACCTTTAGTATACGAAATGGTTATTGCATTTTAAAGGGGCGCATTGCATGAAAATTTTAAATTGTTTTTTAGGGTTTCGTACCTAAAAAGGAACAAAAGGGAACCTTTATAGGATCACTTCGTTGTCCGTTTGTCTGTCAAGACCCTTTTTCTCAGGAATGTGTGCAAGTATCAAGTCGAAATTAATATCAAATTCATAATAGGTTTCTTGGACCTCTAAAAAAATCAAGCTTCTAAGACAACGCAATAAAAAAATACCGCCATTTATGCGACATATTATGATATTCGCAAATAAATCAAAACCCATACGGTACTTCCCGTTGACCTAGAATCATGAAACTTGACAAGAAGCAAGGACTCACAGTACATGTAAAGGAAAAAGTTCGAAAATCCTACCTAGAATTTGTAAAAATCTTTTTATTGTAATTTAAATGTCCAACTGTCCATGGAGTTTTTTTACCCGTTACCCCATACGTTACTACGATTTGGAATAGGTGACCCCTTGACAGTTCATAAAAGCCTTAATTGAAGTGAAATAAATTATTTGAGTTTGAGTTTGAATGCATTAAAAGAACCTGTTGCCCTGACGACGCAGTGGCATGCTATTCCTGCTTTATTGTCGGGGCGTTGATTCCTGAGCGGAATAAATATTATTTTGTATAACCTACAGATACATAATTTGTGTTTTTGTCTAGATGCATAATGTGGGATTTATGTTTGTAATTGCAAACACGATAGGAACTTTTATAAGAAAATAATTAGATGAAAATATTTAGCAATCAATAATTTTTAGCAAAGAATAGGGAAAGAAATATCAAAGGTACATTTCATCATCATCTACCAAGCCTTTTCCCAACTATGTTGGATTCGGCTTCCAGTCTAACCGGATGCAGCTGAATACCAGCATTTTATATGAAGCGACTGCCTATCTGACCTCCACAACCCAGTTACTGGGTAACACGATACCCCTCGTTATGACTGGTTGTCAGTTTCGTGGAGAGGGTCAGGTGAGAGGTTTCGTGCTTCTGACCACCCGTAACGACTGTCAAAGATCCGCAAATGAAATCTGGGACCAACGGCTTATCGTGTGCTTTCCGAGGTATAGAGAGGTCTGATGGTCGCCCATCCACGTACGGACCGCGACCAGCGTAGCTTAGCCTAATCAATTGACCCGTGCGGTTGTTATTACTTAGCCACATAAAAAATAAATATATATTTTGTCCTAGAAATAATATGTACCTAAATATTATATCGATATTAAAATTCAACAATGTTCGAATAAAAGTTAGAAATTGATATACAAAAGCAAAAATATACCTAGATATATTATATCACGGTGTAAAGAACTTTAATAAGATTTCAGTTGAAATTGTATTCAAAACTCATCGAAACTCAATTGTAGAGGTTTCAAGTAGTAAAAGGCAAGTTGTTTAAGTTGACATTCAAATAAAGCGTTTTGTTTAAATTAAATTATGTTTTCATAACACGTTTTTGCAATGAAATACTATATTTTCAATAACGTTAGTTTCTTAATGCAGTTTGGCTTTATGCGAAATAAATAAATTCTCATTTTCTTCATTTAATGGTGATATTTCCACCTACAATAGTGTTATCTATTACTGCAAAAGTTGGGATGCACTTTAAATTCATTACTTTTAATGTTAATTTTTTCTATTATTATCGTTTTCATTGTTTTGGTAGTTTTAATGTTTTTTTTTTACTGTTTTATTTCCTGTGTGTGTCCAAAACAAAATATTTTTATTTCTTTCTTTCTACTCATTTAATTAACTGATCCGATACACGTTTTTAGATTAATCAATCAATCTGCCCTCCCTTTTTTCAACAATCTTGAGGTCGGCTTCCTGTCTTACCGGATTTTTAGAAACACAAAATAAGAATTATTTGACAAAAAAACAAACGAGCGAGCCTTACAGGTAGTTGCATATGATGTGTAACATCTACGAGTAACATCTCATATTGGTACTAGGCAGTATTAAAGTGATAAGCAACAGGCTCGTCAAGGTCGTTTCTGACGGCCAACTCTAGCACCACGCGCGCCACAGATATATCTGTGACGCGCGCTCATTGGTAAAATCAAATAGCGCGCACTTCCCCGTCTTCCTGCGATATACTTCCGTGCGTTTTCACGGACCCCCGGGGGTGTGATTAAGGGTGTAGATAAAAGTGGGTTATCACAAAAAAAAAACATAAAACCTTTGTCTTTAGAAGCCGATAGTACACATTATTTAATATCAAATCGATAGGGCACCGTGTTTGAAGAGGTTTCACGGTTTTTACGACATAATGTATGAATGAACCTGCGACGCAAGTGATGCGCTCCGTTGAACTAAGCGACATCCCACGCAGGGCTATAATGTATGCAGACAGCTGTTTTAATATTATAGATTATGGGTTTTTATATTATGATAAGTACCTGGGCGACCGAGCTCAGCTCTGGTGAAAATAGAGAATCATACTAATTCCATGCTGCCATGATAGTATGTACTTACATGGGCGTCGCCAAAGGGGGGCAGGGGGGGGCCGCTGCCGACCTCCTAGAGATTCAAAAACATTTAGGACGACTTTTATCTGGTTTTTTAAAGTTCCATATCTCCGGATTAGACCCCAATCCGGAGTCCTGGGACGTAATATTGGTATCTATGTGTTGGTGGTACGTCCAGTCATAATACCTATTAGGTTTCATCTCTAAAGTTTTGAATAGTTTTGGGATAAGCGACCGAAAGGTCCATTTCCAATGCATACAGTTCCTATCGGGACTTACAGATTTAAAAATCAAATGTACACCAGTGTCCATGTTGGCACCGTTGTGCGCCGTAGAGGTGCTACGATAGATACAATATGTGCTCTTGACTTTTGACTGTACCTACAAATCATACTTCTGTCATCCTCCATATATCAACATATATGGATCCCCCCTGGGCCATAGGCTGGCTACGCCCTTGGGTAGTTACTAATTCCATGCTACCATGTCATGTTAGGTAACCATCGGCTAAGGTAGCCATTTTGTTCTAATCTTTGGGTGACTTCGGGCTCTCTCTCTCTAACCCCCGACGCAAAAAGAGGAGTGTAAAGGTCATCGCCCATTATAACAGCACCGCTCCAGCACGGTAGCGCCCCGGCACCGCCTCGAAAAATCTAGTCGTCAACGCGCCGTTAGCCAGGCGACGGCTAGCCGCCAACGCGCCAGAAGCAAGGCGACCGCTCGCTGCCGGCACGCCACCGGCGAGGGAACAGTTTACTGTTTATTCACAAGCAAGGCGTCACCGTGTGACCGGCGAGGCGTCATCGCGCTTACGGCGAGGCGTCACCCCGTGGACGGTGAGGCGCCAGCGAGCGGGCACCTCGCTTGAAGCGCGCTGTCGGCCTGTGACGGCTCGCGGGCCGCTCACTGCCGGGGGAACCGTCCATTATTTTGTATAGCCATCGTAAAATAGACTTTATTACATTTGACTTAAAATCCTAACTTGATTGACAAGTTATTTGCCGTGTCGGAGCCGTGCTGCTATAATGAGCGATGACCATTAGTAGTTTGACCGCTATGTATGTCTTTCTGTCTGTCTGTGTGTCTGTCTGTGTGGCACCGTAGCTCTTAAACGGGTGAAAATCGGTTTTATTTAATTTTTTATTTAAATTAATTAATTCATATTAGATATTACGGAACAAAAACCTATGCACGAAATATGTAAGTCACAATGAGAGCAACAATTTGTCCTTTATGGAAAGTATTAACAGTTCTTTCACAGTGTTTGATCCAATATCCAAAAACGTTATTATTTACTCCAGCAGTTTCAATTAACATCAAATGACGGTACTGTACCGATTTCACACATGCTTACACGAAAAACTAATAATCTCTAATACTCACTGCTCTAAAGCACGTTCAAACAAGTTTGCACAAAATAAAGGTCTCATCAAAATCTTCGGTCAACGGCTCGTATATTAAAAAATTAACTTGCACTTAGCAAGTCAACAAACTTTCTTATCAATGTTTTTGACATGCATTTATTATCTTGGCAATGGACTTTTGGCGTATGTAGACGACTGATAGTAGTTGATGATAAAACACCTGAGGATAATTTAGAATTTTTTTAAACGTGGCTCCACACTATGAATTTCTGCTGTATTGTGGGTGCGTTTACAAACATTTAAACTCACATACACAAACAGCCAGACCCGGAAAAACTACTTGTAGGTCATACAAATATTTGTTCCGTGCGGGATTCGAACCCGCGACACGCAGCGCGACGGTTGCCGCAGTGGTTAAACGATTGACTGTTAGCGGCCAACCGTACCGACACAAACCGTCGTAAGAAACAAAGATCGAGGCTTTAAAAACCCAAATGACTGTACTATTATTTATTCTGTGCTATAGATGCCACCTCCATACTAACTTACCCTGTACATTATCACAGGCTAGTTCACTTGACCACCTCTGCTGGGTTCAAACACTTGAGATCTATTATTGTACGAATGCAGTCCTAAAGCTAAGGGTGTTGACTTGTTGATCAACTTTGTTAAAAGAAATTCTTGAATTTTTAAGAAGAGGGCTAGAAAAAAGCATGGTTTGTCATAATTTTTCTTCTTTTTCAACTGTTTTATCAATCTGCCTAGCCTTTTCCCAACTATGTTGGGGTCGGCTACCAGTCTAACCAGATGCAGCTGAATACCAGTATTTTACATGGAGCGACGAGGTGATACAATACTGGTTGTCAGACTTTCGGGTTTCCCGTAACGAATGTCAAAGATCCAAGAATGACAGCCGGGACCAACCGCTTAACGTGCTTTCCGAAGCATGGAGGAATCTCGATATTATGTTAAGATGGTCGCCCATCCACGGACCAACCCCGGCAAACGTAGCTTAACCTGATTGATCGACCCGTGCGGCTGTTATTACTTACACAGTTAACAGTTTTATAATCATGCAATGCAAAATCAGCCTAAAATGTTGCCACTGCTGGGACACAAGCGACATATCTGTGAGAGGGAGTGTGGGCCATAATCCACCACGCGGGGCCAGTGCGGGTTGGCGAATGTCACATGTCATGTCTGAATTTTTGATTCTAGGACATGCCGGTTTCCTCAAGATGTTTTCCTTTACCGTTTTGAAGTTGTGATGAAAATATTTTTTGACAAAGTAAAGTCCGTGCTTGGGATCGAACCCACACGACCAACAGTTCGTAGTCGCAGCCGTTACCACTGGGCCACTACTGCTCTGTTTATAGCTAGTTCCTATAAAATAATAGACATTGATTCGATCACCAACTCACTAGCAATTACCACCCTTGTGACACTTTATGACTCGATAATAAATAAATGAAATAGTCTGTTTGCCAATCAGAACATTGGCGAAGGTGTCATAATTAGTTTTTATACATAGATCATTACTTTCTATTAATATTATTGCTATTCTCGTCCATGTATCTCCTGCAGTATTGTCCCATATCATATTAAGATGAAAGCTATAGGGTAGCCCGCAAAATTCAAATTTTCTTACGTTTATTACAACCTGACACTGACCCGCAAATTGCTCAAAACGTAAGATAATTTGAATTTCGCGGGCTACCACTGCGCATACCCCTTTAGATACTATTGATTTCGTTTTTCCATCTTTTACGATTCCCTTTTGGACATTATAGTTTTTCATCATTCTCTAGTCTTCCCCATTTCCACTCCAGTTTCTTTCAACAACAATAATTAATAGAGATATTGTTTTTTGAAGTGAAAACTTCTTTAGCGGCGTTGCGCACTTTTTTGGGGATGGGTAAAAAATTTTAAACTCGCGTCAGGACACGTGACCTGATCGGAAATTCGTAAGACGTTTAAGTTTTTGTTGACAGCGCACACTATTTTATTTTATTAGATTGTTTTTTATGGAGCTACAGTTTTCATTCTTGTACTGACAGCAAGCCACATAAATTCCTGACATTTTCGTTAGATGGCGTTACTTAGTTTTCACTTCAATCGGCAGTCCCAGACTGCCTCGTTTTATTTTCTTTGCTATATCCTCATGGATACCCTCCGTCTTGGGGAACGGAGGGTTATGTCGGACTCATACCGAATAAAATCATACTGTTCCTATTACTACCATGATTCGTAGGCCCAGGAGATACTAGTACATTCGCCGCACCCCCGACTGGTATCAGCCCGCCATGCCTAGCGGGCCCCATCACCAAGTACCGCCGATCCCACAAGCGCACGTCCTACTATACAGGCGCGCATGGAATGCTGCGTACCACCTCTTTGAACCTGACAACCAGTCCCAATTTCACCGCCCGCAGTCCTGATGGTGGACGATGATGAACTGGACCACGGCCGGAAGCAAGCATTACCACAGATTAAGGCATTACCTGCACCAAGTGACATGACAGCGCTGCTGGGCCCAAGCTGAGCACTCCAGACATAATGATCTAAAAGGATAAATAAAAAAGTATGTTCTATTTTTTTATTTATCCTTATGTATTATATAAAATCAATACCACTCAATGTAGACGCCATTGATCGACCTCCAGCGGTTAATAAACCTCAGATTGTTGGAATAACTCAATTATTAGCCAATAATGAGTACTTGGTTTTCATAATAGTGTTATTTTATTACCCAGACGCTTATTATTACTGGATTTATTTTTGGTATTATTGGGACTCATGGGATATCTTGCTCCGAGAATTATATGGATCTGAATTTGAAGACAGGCCCCTCTATGGAGGCAATGCACTTGTGATGTGTCTAGTATTGCAAATGTCTAAACCTGCGCGTACTCGCACGATGGTTGCTTTTGGTTCGGACACGGCCATTAAGCTACGCTTGCCATGGTTGGTCCGCAGACGAGTGACCATCTTTACACATACCGAGAACCCTCCGTATTTTGAAGCACGTTAAGCCCCAGCTGTCATTCGTGGACCTTTGACAGTCGTTACGAGTCGTCAGAAGCCCGAGAGTCTGACAACCAGTCTTACCAAGGGGTATCGTGTTACCCAGTTACTAGGTTGTGGAGGTCAGATAGGCCGAGCTCAACTTGGTACGGAAAAGCCTAATGACATGATGATGAGGACTCATGGGAAATGGCTCTGAGAATCCCAGATCTGAATTTGAAGACAATCCCCTCTAAGGGCCGGCAGTGTACCTGTGATGCGTTTGTCGATTGCAGATGTCTTAACCTGCGCATACTCGCACGTTGGTTGATTTCGGTTCGGACTCGGCCTAAGGCTGGCGGTGACACAAGGTGACCAGGCGTCAGGCGGGCCGCATGCTTGGTTGTGGATGTGCCACTCATCATCTTCATTTCAGCCGAAAGACATCCACTGATGGACATAGGCCTCCCCCAAGCATCGCCACTTCGACCGGTTCTTAGCTTCTCGCATCCAACGGATTCCTGCGGCGTGAAGGCTGCATGTCATCGGTCCACTTTGTAGGAGGCCTTCCAACTCTACGTCTTCCGGTACGCGGTCGCCACTCCAGAGTTATTGAACTCGTCCCTTATTCAGTTTTAAACATATAAATTACATTTTTAAATATTAAAATAAAAATTATAAAAACATTAAAAAATATAAAAAATAGTAGCCCACCGGTATCGGGAACAGGATCCAAGCTACCGGCGGTCAGGGCTCCAGAGAGAGGAACCTCCTGACAATGCGAGCCGTGTCCAGGAGTACTGCTTTCTGAATCAAGCCCTTGAGGTGTTGGTCGAGGCTCTTTATTATTATTTTATCAACATTACCCCAAATCCATTAAAAATTTTAAAAATTTTAACAGTGCTCATAAGTTATGACGTGTAGACACCCGCTAAACGACGGCCACCAACGCCCCCGCATGTAAAATTCTCGGTAAAATTCCCGATTGAAAAAAAAAATACGATTTTTGTTGTCTTTTTTCTGAAAATAACCACATAAATAGACTCTCAGTACGATAGCTAACAACACCCTTAAGGATCGGACAGGGATTTTTTTACATGTTGCACAAAATATCATCCCCCTACCGTTAAGGGATGTAATTTAAAAAATCTTTCCTTAGTGCCTTTGATTATTTCTAGAAATTGTGTCGCGCTGCCAAAGAAGAAAAACAAGCAGGCCAACTTTTGTTATGCTGGTGTGCGTGGCAGCCACACTTGCGTCTCCTCATTCTGCTGTCATTGTGCTTTTCTAGCGTGCGTGCATTTAGCGGCCAACTGTAGAAATATTTACATCTTTGCTTAGTGCTCTCTTTCGTTATAAAAGGTACTCTCGCGCAGAATTCCATGCTTTTAGACCCAGCGGTTTAGGCTGAGCGTTGTTTGTCAGTCAATTTAAGATTTTTATTATGGGCTTAAATAAAAATTAATACAATATTAATTTTAACTTCACATAATGCTTCATCTTTTTATCTATGATGGTAGGTATAACAAAGACCAAAATATAGGGAGAGATACCTAACGATTTCCATGTTTACTTTTTGTGTTTAAAAGAACAAAATAAACCGTCACGTCAAGCTTTTCGATCAAATAAAATGGAATAAAATTGCACAGGGTGAGCTTGAATATAAATGTGTCACTTTATTTGTTGTCATGGTAACCTCGACAGAAAATCCCGGCAGGGCGCGACAAATGCGAATCATTTATCTCGTCTAAACGGCAACACATTTATATACAGGCTCACCTTCGCATTGTTTCAGCGCCGGTACCTCCATAATCTTTCCCATACATTTGTAAAGCTGTTTAAATGTAAATAGGATATTAAAATGAACGATCACATTACTTGTTTAGCGATTTTTATAGACGGGTTGGAGCAGTGGTGGCCCAGTGGTAACGGCTGCGACTTACGAGTTGTAGGTCGTGGGTTAAACCCAAGCAGGCGCTTTACTTTGTGTAAATAATTTCATCACCACTGCTCTCAAAACGGTGAAGGAAAACATTGTGAGGAAACCGGCATATCCTAGAACCAAAAATTCGAAGACATGTGACATCTACCAACCCGCACTGGGCCCGCGTGGTGTATTACGGCCCACTCCCTCTCAAGAGAGGAGGCCTGTGTTCCAACAGTGGCATTACATTAAAAGTACAAATGTACAAAATAAATAGTCGTCACTCATACACATAGTCATAAAACTTTCATCATCTGCTAGCCTTTTCCCAACTACTTATGTTGGGGTCGACTTCCAGTCTAACCAGATGCAGCTGAATACCAGTATGAGCAGGCTGTGAGACTGCTGCTCCTTCAGTAGCAGCACATCTCAACTGTCAGGCCGGTTTCGGTCCCAAAGCGTCCGGGTTAGTCGCCACAGAGCCGCAACCCTCAGTCGTGGGTCCCGAGGCACAACGCCACAATGCGCCTGTTCTTTGTAATGAGTTTTCTCCTTTTGCTTGTCCTGGTAGCTGTCAACAGGTTTGGTTTGTTTTCCAATTTACGTTATATTTTTCATCTTTTTCCCATTATAATCCTTTAATCGCACTAGAGCTTTAGTTTTATTTCATCCCACCAACCTACATAATACATACAGTCCATTTGCATCGCCTTCATTTTTGGTCCTTCGACGGTATTATGTATTTTTACATTGCATCATTCATTTTAACGTAAGTACGTAGTTTTCATTTATGTCACTGAATTTTATTTTCTCTTTTACATGGAGCGACTGCCTATCTGACCTCCACAACCCTGGAACTGAGTAACACGATAGATTATTGGTAAAGTCAATAAGACAAATAAGTTATTAAAGTTTGTAATCCTAACTTATCCTACTAATATGTAAATACAACCTTATTTTTTATTCATTACAAACCTCTTAAGGGGTCATTGTACTCATCATTACGAACAACTTTTACTATAGCCCCAAGGCTGAAATCGCGAAAAAAAAATCTGCTGTTCCCTACATTTTGACGAGATATGCGAACATAAAAGTATGGAACAGCTGATTTTTTTTTCGCGATTTCAGCTTTGGTCCCATAGTAAAAGTTGTTCATAATGATGAGTACAATGACCCCTTAAGAGGTTTGTAATGAATAAAAAATAAGGTTGTATATGTAAATTATAAAGGTGAAAGTTTGTAGTTTTGAAGTTGGCGGTGTGACGCACATTAAGCCTTTGGTCCTGCGCCTGTTCTCTCACCGGTCGTGTCGGATTGCCGTCCCATCGGATTATGAGAGTGAGGGAAGAGAGACTGCACCTGTGTCTGCGCACGCGCTTGTGCACTATAATATCTCCCGCGCCGAAGGCTGGTCTCTGCTGAGATGGGTCGCCGTGGCCGAAATTCGGTCTGGAGGACTATTATTACTATTATTCTGATTTGTTATGCATCGGAGCTCCTTACCATCTTTTTTTTTATTAAAGGGATAGTCCTATCTTTGCAGATTGTCATAATGGTTTTAATAACTTTTTTTTTCTTTTTTTGCCTATCGTGGTATAGTAATCTAAATTCCAGGTGCATCGTCCTCACATGTACTTAATTAATGTTTAAAAAATATTATGAATACATTTTAAAAGAGTAACAGTGGAGTTTCTTGCCCATTCTTCTCCATACGAAAACTACCTTTTGGAAGGGGCGACTAGAATCAATTCTATTTTTTGTAAATTTTGACCTAATTGAAATAAATTATTTGACTTTGACTTTGAAATAGGACCACAATACCGTCTTCGTCACACTTTTGGTGTCCCTAGTTCCCTACGATATTTTAATCTCCATCTATGAGTAAATTCTTGTACGTAAATGGCACACTATTAAAATACCCACAATCTCCCAGACCTTGACACCACTTTACGACGTTCCTAAACCCGGTTAGATTAGCAGCTCATGATTATTTTATGGAGGTAATAGTAATGAGCGAAAGAAGGTTAATATGATACTGACGTAATAGAAATTCTGTTATTATAGGCACAGAAATAGAGATAAGATCGTGTATAGGCATAAATTAAGTTAGTCTGTTGACGTAACAAAACATACATATATACACGCCTGTAATCCTCGTAGGGTTAAGCAGAGGTGTCCCTATAGGTCACCTGACGTTCGTACTAGGATGGTGTTTTGAACAAAAATCTTTTTAATTATCATGAAAATTAGGTACTATCCTAAGGTTTATCTCACTACCTCAGGATAAGTTCCAGCTAACATATCTGGCAAATAAATCTTACTTTTCTATTTCTTTTGAAAGTACATAATATTGTATATCACTACACAGCCCGATTTTGTGTAACAACTTGGTAAAACCAGTTGTTCCATTGGCAATTTAAAAAAGAAACACAACATCTGATATTATTTTTCGCCTTTCGTAAAGTGGAAGGACATGATTTTTTTTGCAATGGTAGGTATAATTCGTTGAAAACGTTTTAGACCGATATTGAATGTGCCGTGTGATGCAAAGAATGAAAGGTAACTCCCTGATAGTGTTGACCCTATTTAGTGCTTTATCCAAAAGCGTGTAATTGTGGACAATATGGATAGGTTTCCGTGTAATAGATTATATATTTATAAATATTGCTCGTTTAATAGTATAGGATGTGGCTGTTGTTTTAGTATATTGTGTATCTTACGACTTCCACGCGAATGAAGGCGCAGGCAGAAGTTAGTTCAATATAAGAGCAGTTACTTTTTAATATTTTGTAGAACCGACAGATTTCTCAAACGATTAAATTTCTTTTCGTAGTCTTTTGAACTTCGCAAAGAAATTGCTCCAGTTGTTAAACCTTGAAAATTCAATAGCCTAGGTAAGTAGTAAGAAATCAAGAAAAAAAATAAAAGTCGCGCAAGCTCGCGTCGTCCTTCATGATTTGACGATGAAATTTAATATCATCTTACAGGATTTCATCATAAGAAAGAATATTTGTCACAGGTACGACTATATAAAGTGGAATGGAAACCTTCTGCTGAATTTAAATTCGTTGTTAAGTAATGATATAGCAATAAACCACAATGTATGACAAAATGAAATAGAAGAGATTTGACAATAATTGTAAATTGCATGATCTAGTTTTATGACTGGACTGTTACCTCCCTTTTCGTGTGCTCTAGAACAAAAACACATGCAAACGAAGCAAGCTAATATAAAGCTTGTAAAAATACCTAGCACCCCTGAGAAGTAATTAAAACATAATTTCGTCTGTTTAACTTGTTGAAATCAAAATGGAGTCACTAAGTTTATCTTAATAGTTTCATTATTAACCAGTAATGACTAATCATAGAGCAGCGGCAGACCAGTGATAATGGCCGCGACTTACGAGTTGGAGGTCGTAAGTTCAAACCCTGTGCAGGTGCTTTACTTTGTGTAAATTATTTCATCACCATTGCTCTCAAAACGGTGAAGGAAAACATCGTGAGGAAACCGGCATGTCCTAGAACAAAAACTTCGAAGACATGTGACATCTACCATCCCGCACTGGCCCACGTGGTGGATTACCCAATCCCTCGAGTAGGCCTGTGTCCCAGCAGTGGGAACATTAAAGGCTGATTATGCTGATGACTCAATCTTCAATCTTCCTAGCCTTTTTCCGAACTATGTTGGGGTCGGCTTCCAGTCTAACCGGATGTAGCTGAATACCAGTATTTTACATGGAGCGACTGCCTATCTGACCTCCACAACCCAGTAACTGGGTAATACGATACCCCTTGGTAAGACTGGTGTCAGACTTTCGGGCTTCTGACGATTCGTAACGACTGTCAAAGATCCACAAATGACAGTCGGGACCAACGGCTGCTTTCCGAGGCACGGACGAGTCTCGGTATGTAAAGATGGTCACCCATCCACTGACCAACCCCGGCAAACGTAGCTTAACCTGATGGATCGACCCGTACGGCTTGTTATTAGTTAGCCACGAGATCCTCATTATGCTGATGACTTGTGTCGAATAAATAAAATATTAATTACCCAAAAACAGGACTGTGTCCTGAATGCCTGTGCTTACAAAAAACTGTGCCCAATGGTCTGCAGAATTCGCATTTGAAGTCTATCCTAACAGAAATATTTAATCACGAAGTGCGAAGTCTATTCTGCGCTGGAGACGGAAATAGACAATGTTGTCTGGTTGGTTCCCAGTGACTCGTTCGAATCGTATTACTAGTCTAGTGACTTCGTGGCGGCCATTGTGTTGTCATCTGGATACCCTTGTTTTAATGTTTTCCAATACCGACTATTGACAATGGACAGGGAAATAAATGGAGTAGTACCTGCCCCACAGATGTCAAAAAAATGTTTGTTATTTTTTCGCACTGCGACAACATGTTCTTTTCTTAAAAATATACTATTGAATATAGTAAAATATTTCGTCTTAAAATATCTTTATAACTTTGAACAAAACAAAGTAAACATTATTAAAGTAACAAATAATGTCAATCCTTCAATAAAATCAATTTAGTTGGCTCAAACATTTACATAATTTAACTCGATCAACGTTACTTACAAAATTGCTACGTAATCAAATTTGATACGCGACTAAATAAGTCAATCATGAAACTTTTTAAATGCACGCGTAATTTTATTAATAAACATAACATCACCCCTTGTTTCTCCGAAGGGTTGGGCAGAGGTGTACCCACCTATAGTACACCCGCATTTCGCAAGTTATTTTTAAATCCCATGTAATAGGGGGCGAGCCTATTTCCATCAATCGGGTACAAATCCAGACACAGGGCTGCTAATGAGAAATTTCAGATAGAAAAACCCCATATCACTTTGCCCGACCTGGGAATCGAACCCAGGACTCAGTCACAGGGCAGGTCTAGTGGTCGCACTAAACGACGCCCCTCCTCCGCGCCCATTTTAATAACCGGGTAAAAATCCCAATTGAAAAAAAATGCGGCGATATTTTTTCTTTTTAACCGACTTCCAAAAAGGAGGAGGTTCTATGTTCGACTTTATGTATGTTTTTTTTTTTTTTTATGCATGTTCACCGATATCTCCGCCAATTGTGGACCGATTTTGAAAATTATTTTTTTGTTTGAAAGGGTAAGCTCCCGAGGTGGTCCCAAATAAATTTTATTGACTTTGCTTAGATAGTTTTTGAGTTAGCTTCAATAATACATATTTTTCCCACTTAGTTTATATAGACGATATGATAACTTCCTGTCACTGTTATTTATTGCAGTTAGTGGTATTGGATATTGTGTGGGGTAGGTACCACAACTAAAAAGTGAAAAATAAAAACATTTTACAAAAAAAATTAAAACCGACTTCCAAAAAAAACCACTACAAAGTGAAAAATAACTTTAACTTCGGAAGTCGGTGGCAAAAAACGAAAATTAAAAAACAAAGACACCGACTTCCGAAATTAAAGTTATTTTTCACTTTGTAGTGGTTTTTTTTGGAAGTCGGTTTTAATTTTTTTTGTAAAATGTTTTTATTTTAAAAGCTTTTATTCAACTTGCAATGTTTGTTTGTTTGTTTGTTTGTTTGTATGTAAGTTAGTATGTTTGTTTAGGTGGATTCTTGCAAGCTGAATTAAGACCACTTCCTCTAACTCCACGGAGTTGATATTTTACATGTTGGTTCGATTCCGATGACAATACATTTTTATGACAAACATGACCTGATTGGCTACCCAGGATTGGCTCCAGACGAGGAAACTCCTCAACGGCCAATAGTACAGACACGAAATTTTATATACGCTTTCATTATAATGGTTTGTTTTAAATTCCACCACGATCTGGCTACTGCATCCAGGATTGGCTTCAGACGAGGGAACTCCTCAACGGTTAACAGTACAAACAGGAAATTTTATATACGATTTAATTATCACGGTCCGATCTGAATTCCACCATGATTTGGCTGTTGTACCCAGGATTGGCTTCAGGTGAGGGAACTCCTCAACGATCAACAGCGCAGACACAAAATTTTATATATCCTTCAATTATGATAGTCCGTTCTAAATTACACCATGATCTGGCTGCTGCACCCAGGACTGGCTTCAGACGAGGGAACTCCTCAACGGCCAATAGTACAGACACGAAATATTATATACGCTTTAATTATGATAGACTGTTCTAAAGTCCACCATGATCTGACTGCTGCACCTAGGATTGGCTCCTGACGAGGGAAGTCCTGAACGATCAACAGTACAGACACGAAATTTAATATACGATTGAATTATGATGGTCCGCTCTAAAGTCCATTATGACCTGACTGCTACACCCAAGATTGACTCCAGACAAGGGAACTCCTCAACGGCCAACAGTACAGACACTAAACATTATATACGCTTTAATTATGATAGACCATTCTAAAGTCCACCATGATCTGACTGCTGCATCTAAAATTGGCTTCAGACAAGGGAACTCCTCAACTGATAACAATACAAACAGGAAATTTTATATACGCTTTAATTATCACGGTCCGATCTAAATTCCACCATGATTTGGCTGTTGCACCTAGGATTGACTCCAGACGAGGGAACTCCTCAACGGTTAACAGTACAAACAAAAATTTATATATAGGCTTTAATTATGACGATCCGATCTAAATTCCATAATGATTTCGCTGTTGCACCCAGGATTGGCTTCAGGCGAGGGAACTCCTCAACGGCCAACAGTACAGACACGAAACATTATATACGCTTTAATTATGATAGACCATTCTAAAGTCCACCATGATCTGACTGCTGCATCCAGAATTGGCTTCAGACGAGGGAATTCCTCAACTGTTAACATTACAAACAGGAAATTTTATATAGTTACGCTTTAGTTATCACGGTCCAATCTAAATTCCACCATGATTTGGCTGTTGCACTCAGGGTTGGCTCCAGACGAGGGAACTCCTCAACGATTAACAGCGCAGACACAAAATTTTATAGATCCTTTAATTATGATAGTCCGTTCTAAATTACATCATGATCTGGCTGCTACACCCAGGACTGGCTTCAGACGAGGGAACTCCTCAACGGCCAACAGTACAGACACGAAACATTATATACGCTTTAATTATGATAGACTATTCTAAAGTCCACCATGATCTGACTGCTGCACCCAGGATTGGCTCCAGACGAAGGAACTCTTCAACGGTCAACAGTACAAACAGGAAATTTTATATACGCTTTAATTATTACAGTCCGTTCTAAATTACACCATGATCTGGCTGCTGCACCCAGGACTGACTTCAGACGAGGGAACTCCTCAACGGGCAACAGTAGAGACACGAAATATTACATACGCTTTAATTATGATAGACCGTTTTAACGTCCACCATGATCTAACTGCTGCACCCAGGATTGGCTTCAGAGGAGGAAAGTCCTGAACGGTCAACTGTACAGATACGAAATTTAATATACGATTGAATTATGATAGTCTGTTCTTAAGTTCACTATGACCTGGCTGCTGCACCTAGGATTGACTTCAGACGAGGGAAGTCCTGAACGATCAACAGTACAGACACGAAATTTAATATACGCTTGAATTATGATGGTCCGTTCTAGAGTCCATTATGACCTGACTGCTGCACCCAGGATTGGCTCCAGATGAGGGAACTTCTCAACGGCCAACAGTATAGACACGTAACATTATATACGCTATAATTATGATAGACCATTCTAAAGTCCACCATGATCTGACTGCTGCACCCAGAATTGGCTCCAGACGAGGTAACTCTTCAACGGTCAACAGTACAACCAGGAAATTTTATATACGCATTTAATTATGATATTCCGTTCTAAATTCCAACATGACATGGCTGCTGCACCCGGGATTGGCTCCAGACGACGAGATTTCTCAATAATCAACAGGATAAACACGACATTTTATACATGGATATGTATTGTGCTATTATACTTCAATGGAATTCAGGGTCTGGTGATGGAGCCGAAAGATTAACATAGGAACTTCTAAAAAAAACTAGACTACCATCGAGTTTGAACTGGTTGGTTTTGTCTTGACTAGAACTATAGCCCAAAGTAGTATCCAGGGTCTGATAATAGAGCTGAAAAGAGATGACACATAGAAAGTGGTCACAGAAAATCCTGAACTAAATAAGATCTTTTGACAAAAACTATTTCCCGAGGTGTAGTCTAGGGTCTGATGATAGTGCCGGAAGGTAGTAACAGGAAAACCTCAACTTTACAAGGTAGCCCTGTTGTGTTGAACTCGTTGGATTTGTTTAGACAAGTGAAAGTGATAGAACAGATATTTTATCAAAATACTAATGCTAAAAAACACAAAATAAAATATTAGTAAAAATCTTTTTAAAACAAGCTTTTATTGAACTAAAAAGTACAAAATAAAACTTACGTAAACAGATAACTTTAATGTTTTCTTAAAAGCTTGAGGCGTGAACGTCCTTCTTAAACATAAAGATAAGCCCCAAGCTTTTAAGAAAACATTAAAGTTATCTGTTTACGTAAGTTTTATTTTGTACTTTTTAGTTCAATAAAAGCTTGTTTTAAAAAGATTTTTACTAATATTTTATTTCTTGTGTATTTATTACCACATAAACAGACTCTCAGTACGATTCTTAACAACACCCTCACGGATCGGAAAGGGTTTTTGATACACGTTGTATAACTTAGCGGATTATCAATAAAAGCTTTAGCGATAGTTAGGTACCTACTTAAATTGGTCCTCACAGTACAACATAAATTCAAGACAAAAAATATCTGCCACATTCTATTATAAAAACAAATGCATCTCCATTCCATTCGTTGTTCTATTCTCAACTCACTGGCCATCTGTTCATTTCTCTCATTCCGTTGGCGAACCCAACAAAAAAACATCGAGAGAGCTCCGACAACTATTATCTTTATATAAAAGATTCGTTTATACCTATCTACTATCTAAGGCCGGCTACATACATACGGAATTACGTTTCGAAATGACGATTCAGAATTTCGAAGGCAGCAAATCCGTTCAAAATCAAGGTGGTTCAAGGTGATAGATCACACACGTACAGTCTAATAGTTCTCCGCTCAAGATTTTCTCCGATTTGAAGTTCCGATACGGAATTCCGCCTGGATGTGGAAGGCCTTTTTTTATGGATTTGTTTGCGTTTGAAATTCCGAATCGATATTTCGAAACGGAATTCCGTATGTAGGTATGCGGCCGAACTAAATACTCTTAGTATCGTTTAGTTTTCATCATTGTTTCATGTTAGTTACATTTTATTTATGAGAATGGACTATTAATTTGATTACAATGGCTTGTTAAACATAGTAACGCCAGGAGGATTTTCAGAAGGACATACACTGACCTTATAGAGGTATGAGAAACAGGGTGACCAGGCGGGAATTGTCTCTGGAGGGCAACTGCCCGACGATTGATATCGGAAAGTTATATATTGCTGATCGCGTGATTAAATCTGCTTGTGCGATGCAGGATTTCGCGTGAAGTCAGTTAGTCAAGTCTGTGATGCGTAGTTCCCATGTGGCGATGTAGATATTCGAGGCGAGTTCATGTAGTACTAGCCTTTGCCGGCTTCGCCCGTTGCCTGGAGAAGGAGCGGAGGTTGGATGTTATCCCACGGCACAGATTAATACAGATCGGTCACTCCGCAAAGTCATCCGGTCACGAACGACGAAAATACACTTTTTTAATCCCGGGGTTTGACCCGGACGCTCCCCATTACGTCACTTTTGATATGTTTCAGAATTTTTTGGTGTTTCCTATCATTTTTTGACAATTTTACTTCTAATCGACGATTATATACCTCAAGCCATATGATACAGAGAAACAACCTACAGACCAAACGGACTATTCGTCCTGCCCCACCGTGTCCATCAGGCTACGCCGTGACGCGCCGTGACGCGCGTATCCCGATGGATACGGTCGGGCTTGAAGGGGGTCTTAGTTTTCTATCCACATGGATATAGTCGAGCTTTAGAGGTAAAGCGACTCTTGCTACGACACAATAAAGTGCAATTGAGGTCGCACAATGCTCATTACCTACAGTTATATGTACCTCCAAGTTGCCTCTCATTCTATCGCGTATCTCTTTATATCTTCTGACTACGTTACGCTCACTGAATTGGCTCGACAAGACGAGCCTGCCGCGTACTTATAGCTTCATATCTAAAATGCGGAGTGCGCTTTCTGTGCCATTCTATGCCCACAGGAACGTAATACCGGGATAATCTTTTGGAACATATTCAGTAGGTATAACCAAAGTACCTACAGCTGAAGCACCAACATCATTTCAGAGGTTAAAGACTTCTCACATATCCGAAGACCACGACTGAAAAAGTGTTTTCTTCGCCATTTAAAATATCTATTCTTGTCTTCTGAATGCTTAAATAATCGCTCGTTTTACGTTCGTAGATCTAACTCTGAAATATGTGATGTTAACGCAGTCAATGACACTCTTTGTGTTAAAAAATGTTGAGTTTGTATGTATGTACCTAAACAATAAAGAAAGTCAGAAGATACTTTATAGATGCATTTTTATTATTATTAGGTTAGATCCACAGTTTTTGCCCGCGAAATCCCTAAGAACACTGATCGAAGGACTCTAATACTCTCATCTGGCTATCTGGCTATCAGTCAAAACTTCTAATTAATTTTTCAATTACTTTCCATTACTCTTTGATTGATCACGTTGGTTCATAGGTATGAAAAGATTACTTGTAATCCTGATTGTGTCTTCAATTATAATTCTGCGTAGGTTATACTGCATAAGGGCCCGCTCACATGTACCACACCACATCGGCGCCAAAATGTGGGCAAGCAGTCTGCCGTGCTAATTAAAAACGCAATACGAACGGATTTTTGGAAAATTGAGTTACATATAGATTAACCTTTTTTTTTTTTTTTTTTTTTTGGGTGGGAAATCATCCAATGACTTCTCCCGCTCTGGGCGGAGCGGAAGGGCGTGTCAGACTTTTACTGACTAAAACCCACCCGTGTTCCTTCCCTTGCCATGCCAGGGGCCACGGTTTCCCCTTGGGACTACCCGCAACCCCGGCAGGCATCGGCCCTAACGGACCCCGTCAGTTTTGCTGACATCTCTTTGAGGCGCGCGTGGAACACGACGCGCCGTCGACCCGGGCCTGGTCCTTATCGGACGGCGAGCTGCCCTCTGCATAGATTAACCTCCTAACTGCATTTCTAAGCTCGGCAGTATAGTAACTCAATTTTCCAAAAATCCTTCCTGCGTTTCTTATTAGCACGGCAACAGTGGTTACGTGTGAATAGTGTCGCTGCAGCTTCTTGCAGTTGCGTTGTGGTAACTACAAAATCAAATTAAATGGTCGACGCAACGTTGTGTTTGCGATGTGGCTGGCCGCTAGTGCGCGGTCTCGCTGGTGGTTGCTTTGCGGCTGCGACGTGGCGTTGATGTGGTCGGTGTTGCCCACACGTTTGATTTTGACGGCCGAATGTGGTCCGTGTGTATAAACTATTAATTTTCATACAAATTAGCGCCCGGCCGCATAAATACAAAAGCGGATGCAACACAGACACCCATAGTCTGTGCTGCATTATGTCGCGTATGGCTTAAAGCAGTAATAGTCCGTCCGAACCCAGCTGCAACACAGAGCGGTCTGTAGTGCAGCCGCATTTGTTTGTATAAGGCAATACAAATGCGGATGCAAAGCAGATACCCATTGTCTGTGCTGTATTATCTTGTGAATGGCTTAAAGCAGTAATAGTCCGTCCGAACCCAGCTGCAACACAGCGCAACGCATTTGTTGTGTGTTTGTGACACCCATAGTTGCATTATGTTACGAATCACTTGAAGTATTATTAATTCGTCCGAATGCTGCTTTAATACAGTAATCTTTATAGTAAGTAGTATTATCATAAATATTTATCAGAAGAATGTAATAAAAAAGACGAATGCATTAAAATTACGTTCTATTTTTCATGAAGGACCTTAGCAAGAATCTAAGTTTAAAAATTGTCTGTGTGGGAATATCTAATTCCCACACCACCCAAAAACTTATATCTAAATACTGGTAGTTTTAGGAATACATTTTGAAAATATGGCAGTTTTATATTTTCACCAATATTGTGTTCTTCCTTTAAAAGACTTTAAAAGTATCTTCTTGTATCTGTTCGAAATCTAATAATGTGTACTCCACACAGTATTCATAAAAAAAAGTCATTCAATCTAAATCTTCATTAATAATTTAACTTAATTCATTAACTAACTTGTTAATTCATTTACTTGTCTTTATTAATAATTTTTCAATAGTTAAACGATAATTCACGCACGCACGTACTGTCTCGACGCTCGGTCAAGGGCAAACTAACTTCAAAAATCATAAATGACTGTTAGTGTCTCCCGCGATCGGTCTGTAAAACCGCCACATTCATGCACTTTACCATTCCGAACGTACAGACACTAGTTACCTAGCGATCTACAGTGTAGACAGAGCGAGTACCTTCATATAAGCTGGACTGCAGTCGCTTTTGTTAAGACAATGTCTTTCGGAACCGATCACATTGCAGACATTTTTCAAATGTCTGTGGTGTAATCGTGTTTGTAATACTTTATTCATACGGATGCGGCTGCGTTACAGAGCAGCACCAGTCTGTGTTGCATCCGCCTTTGTAATTACGCCGCCCGGCCACCTGTTGTCGTTGTTTTGTGGTTGTGGTACGTATGATCGGGCCCTAAGAGTAGAAAAGAAGGATTAAACTATCCAAATTCAATTAAATTTTTTACTCACACTCTTCTGCAGACAAAAAATTCGATCACAAGTTTAACGAACACCCGTTCAATGGAGTAGATACGTTCAATATAAACACTTGTAATGCATACACTATTGAATGACTCTTTACACTTGGTCGGCTTTCACAGTCACCCGTCTCGATAATATTCCTCGATAACATTGAATTGACTCGATTGTGAATCGAACCGTCGAGCCTTTGTCTCGATTGGGCCGAAATCGATTAATATCGATGTGGCCGTCAAACTTCGTGTCGTACAGTTAATTGTGTTTGATCTGTTTGGAAATGTCGATTTGTTGTTGTTAATGTTCAAATTTATAGGACGAAGTCCTGTAGAATAGAATTGGAAAGGTCTGTGAGGAGAACTGAATGTTGGTTAATACAAATGGTTTCTTTGTTTCTTCCATAGATTTATGGTGTAATTCTTTTCTTCAATTATATGATGGTTTCAAATTCTGAATAGAAGCTTTCAGTAGAGTTTAAAGATACACGAATGACAGCCGGGACCAATGGCTTAACGTGCGTTCCGAGGTACGGAGGAGTCTCGGTATGTAATGATGGTCACCCATCCACGGACCAACCCCGGCAAGAATAGCTTAACCTAATAGATCCACCCGTGCGGCTGTTATTACTTACCACACACCTGTCTATCTATATAAATAAAAATTAAATCTGCTCGCTAGTACGCACATCACTTGAGAACGGCTGATTCAATTGTCTACTTTTGGTTTTAAAATATTCGTTATAGTCCGAATAAGGGTTTTATGGAAAGATTTTTTTTTTAATGGCCCGGAAAATTGGAAAATTCGGCAAAAACTGAATGTGCTTTTCTCTATAGATTTTTGAATGAACTCAAGACCATATAAAATTTTTGACAGGACAACGTCTGTCTGGTCTGCTAGTACGACCTGCGATCTAAAACTGAACCACGCTCTATGAAGATAACAAACTGGAGATTAATGAACTCACCAAATGGGTTACGTAAGATGACCTCCAACCTCAATGTCTCTCAAACATCCAGAAATAGAGAATACAAAAATCTTAGAAGTGAAATAGATTCTACGTTTTGATAGTATTTATATAATACTGTCCTCATTTACGTGCATTTTTATGGTTTACACAAACTTGCTACTCATACAAATTAGAATAACTCATAACATCACGCCTTGTTTCCCCGAAGAATTGGGACAGGTGTACTTGTAGTACACCCACATTTCTCCAGTTATGTTTAAGTCCCATGTAAATAGGGGATAGAATAACTCATTTTGAGGTAATTTATATTATTCAATTGCAAGGTTGTAGTGGGGCTGATTGCCTCTAGAAAGCACTCTGGAGCTGGACTTACGTACGCTTACATTCAGGTGATGCCACTGTACTTTTGTACATAATTATTATCAGTTAATTGACTTGACTTGGGCGTGACTTTGCGGAAATCTATGATAAAATACAATACACGACGTGTTGCCACGACAAGCACCGAACGCAAAGTACAAAAAAAAATTCTGAAATAAAAAAAATTCTAAATGCAAAGTCTTTGCGTTCGGCGCTTGTCATGGCAACAAGTCGAGTCCGGGTTTGCAACAACTCAATCGTCATCCTGAGGATGCCTCGTTGAGACGTGAAACACGTGTCAATTTCTTACAGGGTTCTTTATGACTCTTTAAGAACAGTTTAGCGGATTAGGTTACTAAATATACGTCGGCTATTGTATTTCAGTTGACTTGTTGCGAACCCGGCGGACACGACGTGTTGCCACGACAAGCGCCGAACCCAAAGACACTTTAACAAATTTTTTTGCGGCTTTTCGTTTTTTTTTTACTTTGCGTTCGGCGCTTGTCGTGGCAACACGTTGACTTCGCCCATGGCACATCTCCGCTCCTCTCCTCTCCTCTCCTCTCCGCTCCAGTGGACAGGCAGCCTTATAGACCGATTATACGTATAACATCCATTTTTTTGTAACAAGCGATCATATCAAGACAGAGCAACGCGCAACGTTCAAGAGCTTCATTGGTATCATAATGAGAAACCGATACCGAGATGTTCCAGTAAACAAAGTTCTTCAGTTATCGATTAATTAGAAAACGAGCGACTTGAACACGAATAATTTCTCCAAGTTAGAACTATTTTCTTAGAACACTCTATCTCTGAAACTAACAAGAATGTTCCAGTTAGGACCTGGAGTTGCTCAGTTACCTAATTTCAGGTGTTTTGAGTAATAAATATGATTAGGGTATGGGTGTAGTAGGTGGATGGGTGGGTGGTATGGTTATGGCGAAATGTGGGTGTTACTTATAATAATAATACTCGTAGTTAGTGACCAACCTAAGGTTCGGTTTCGGTTTCGGTTTCGGCAAGAAAAACTAGTTTCGGCAGAAAATCTGCCGAACCTTCGGCCGCACCGAAACTCTGCGTTCGTGAATTATCGTGCGTGATTGGGCTGTCTTCGGGTGACTTCATAGGTCGTGTGTCACCCGCCATCATCAGTTTTTTGTTACTTACATATTTTTGTTCCAAGGTGTAGTTAAGATGTTTTGATCTTTACCATAAAAATAAAAAATAAAATTTCACGTAAAAGTACGTGAAAAAATTTTTTTGCACACGGGTTTGTTTATGTGTAAAAAATTACCCAAATTCCAGTAAACAATAGATTTTTAACATGTCTAATAAAGGTTCGGCTTCGGTTTAGGTTTCGGCCGAAACTGGGACAGATACCGAAGATTCGTTTTCGGTTTCGGTTTCGGTAGAAATACCTGTTTCGGTCGGATACTAATAATAGTCCTCCAGACTCCTGATCCACGCGTCATTGAAATCTAAGCAAATTGAATAAACTCTTGCTAATAGATCTAAGACAAGACGCTTTTCAATTATTTATCCGCTTCACGCTCTTCATGGTTTCTTCTACACCTGACTTCATTCTACACCATAAAGTCCAAACTATAGAGTAGAGTGCTTTTTTTGACTGGGACAGCATGGAGACATCCGTCTTCCATAAGAGATACAGGAATTTATCTCACGAAGCGGCGCGTGCTTTACTTGTTGTGAATGTGTGTGTAATCGCAGGAGCTCTCGGTAACGTCCGAGACACGGGCGAAGTCGAAAGTATGTGTGTGTGTGTTACGTGCTACTCGTCTTTCTCTTCACGTACACATTGACAGCGTGTTTGCACTTGGTTACCACAAGTAAAGCGGGCGTCGATTCATGAAATAAAAATAATACTTTAAAGTAAAACAGAAAATTATTATTAATATTTTTGGTCAAGTGTAAGTTGTCCATAAAAACGAAGAACTCCAATAAAAAAAATGCGTTTCGTCACTGTTTCTTGTAAGGATTATTAATTTCATTTTATGGAAAGACAAAAAACACCGTAATACTAACTAATGAATTTGGTGAAATAATAAAAAAAACGTTTAATTAAAAGGGATTTATTGGAACTCAGCAGAGCCCACTAATATGTGGGAACACAGTTGACAGCGCAAGAGAGAGACAACCAGATAAAAGGTGACAGAAGACGATTGCGTTTCGTTTATATTTCCAACACTAACTACATCGAGTTTTAACAAAATTGGTTCAACTGTTATAGCTTCACATTCAGTACCTTTTATGTACATTATAACAGAACTCCTCAATTTACTTGCTCTTTGTAATCATAGACATTTCACCTTTCATTCTTGCTTCTGAGAAAGGTAGAAACATTACACCAGCCTGTTCTATAGACGTCATAAAAAATGGCCCATTGTGTGAACGATGGACGTAAATGGAGCCGAAACATGACGATAGGAACCCTCGTCATGTATACGGATTTCAGGTGAAATGGACAGAACCTTTAAGAAAGAAAGTACAGATAGATATATATGCTTCGATGTATTGAGAGTTTTAGTTGCAGACGTCTACAAAGGTCTTGACCAAGACTTTTATGGTCCTTTGGCTGTTTGTCAAATCTTTTTCGAAAGAGTTTTTGGTGGAGAATTCTTGAACCTGACTTTGTTTGCAATGGGTCGAAAGGTGCAGCGTGCAAGATAGTGTAATTAGAAAGAAAGAAAAAGTATTCATTGGGACGGGAGATCACAAATTAAACTAAACACACTCATAGAAACATAAAAAAAGTAAAATTAAAATAAAAACAAAGTTATTTAAGAGGCCAAAACGCTCTTATCTCAGCATGATGCTGTGACACTTAAAAATAAGTTTCGCAGCGCTGCAGCTGGTATTCTGTTGACTACATAATTCAATAAATTATTTATTTTATATTATTGATGCCTAACAACAAATTGTCAGTTCCTTTACATCCGGGTTCATCGCCAAGTGCTGGCAAAAATATGTTAAATATTAATGATAGCTACTAAGTGATAGCTTATTAGCGTATGACTAAATTAGCTTTGTTCAGTAGGCAAGTTTAGTAAAAACTTCTATAGCCGCGTTGAGCACTTTTTGTTGACAGCGCACCCTGTTTTTTTTTTTTTTTTAATGGAGCTACAGCTTTCGTTCTTGTACTGACAGCAAGCCAGTTAGATAGTGCCACGTTGTATCAAAAAGTTACTTAGTTTTCACTTCTATCGGCAGTCTCCAAAGACTGCCCGATGTTTTTTTATTTATTCTTAAAGGAACATCATCTGCCTAGCCCCAACAATATAGGGTTCGGCTTCCAGTCTAACCCGAGGCAGCTGAATACCAGTATTTATTTTACACGGAGCAACTGCCTAACCCCGTAACGACTGTCAAAGAGCCACGAATACAGCCGGGAACAACGGCTTAACGTGCTTTCCGAGGCACGAAGGAATCTTGAGACGTAAAGATGGTCACTCATCCAAGGACCAACCGCAGCAAGCGTAGCTTAACCTGATAAATCATGGAGGGGCATGGACGCTGAGGAAACCGTCGCGCACGTGCTCTTTGAATGCACAGGCATCACCCAGATTAGAACACAAACCCTCGGGTCACCCAGATCTTTCACAGACGTTCTAAACAAACCGGGAGCTTTAATTAACTTCTGGAGGGAGGTAGGCTGGTTGGAATAAACCCCCAAACGGCCGCCATGGTCCACGCACAATGGTCCACTCGAAGGACTAAGTGCGGAAACCAAACCCTTTGACATAGAACATAGAACCTGCACCCTAATTACGTAATGCACGATCATCGTCGAACTTATGAAGCAATGGACTGGCAATCTTTTTCAATTGGTTTCAATTTAAAATTGATCGTGCATTGCGTAATTGGGGGGCTGATCAATCAACCCGTGTGGCTGTTATCACTTCGTCAAAAGAATGTTTGAAGAACATATTTCTTAAAGACTATTATTAAGAACGGATCAAAAACAGTAGACTTGACTACTCAGGTATGTAATTCACTGAAACTCAAAGCAATAGAATAGTTTTAAGTAAACAACAAGTTTTCTAACTTCTATTAAACGCCAAATTCATGATTGATTACATAGAAGAACTTTATAGTTTGGGCACGGATGAATACAGATCGGACACTATTATTTTATTTTATTATACGTATTTTAGGTACGAAGTTACAAGTAGGTACGCGGCGTGCTCGACTTGTCGAATTCAGTGGGCGTAACGTTGTCAGAAGATATAAGAGTTACGCGATAGAAAGAGAGGCAACTTCTAGGCGAATACAACTGTAGGTAATTAACGCTGCACGACCTGAATTGCACTTTATTGTGTCGTACACAAAAGTCGCTTTTTATTTAAATACTTTTGCGGAGTATCTTATCTGTGCTAGTCTGTGGTTTGTGCAAAGTACGTCATAATAATTCCCCGGATTAGGCGGCGCTGTACCTATAGTAGAGCAGTGGTGGCCCAGTGGTAAAGGCCCCGACTTACCGAATCGAAGGTAGGTAGGTAGGTCGTGGGTTCGAATACAAGCAGGCGCTTTACTTTGTGTAGTTAATTTCATCACCACTGCTCTCAAAACGGAAAACGGAAAGAAAACGTCGCCGCGTCGTGATGAAACCAGCATGTCTTAGAACCAAAAATTCGAAGATATGTGACATCTACCAACCCGCACTGGTAGATTACAGCCCACTCCGTCTCACAGAGATGAGGCCTGTGTCCCAGCAATGGGAACATTAATAGGCTGATTATGATTATGTGCCTATAGTACACACACATTTCGCCAGTTCTTGTAATAGGGGGCGATTCTATTGCCATACCGGGCACAAATCCAGACTCCGGGCTGCTACTGAGAAATATCAGATGAAATAACCCAATAACACTTTGCCCGACCCGGAAATCGAACCCAGCACAGCAGAACTGCTTGCGACCACTGGACCAACGAAGCAGGTCCAAGTTTAGATACCTATTCTTTTTTAAAACCACTTCGCTCACTCAGACCATGATTGCATTCTACAATAATATTTTACTTTGAAAGATTTACGGGAAATTATGGTTTCCTGCGTTGCCAGTCGGGAATCAATAGAATTACCTTACCTTCAAGAAAATGTTCTAGAACCGTCGGAAAACGAACGAGCAAATAACAAGAAAACCCAACATAAACATTATACAATATTCAAATGATTTGAAGCAGTGAATATTGTGTTAAAACAAGATGAAAGCAACTCGGACACAGTTCGAGTTTTTAATTAAAACTTTTATTTACAAATTAATACTAACGACGCAACTTGAGACAGATGAATCATAAATAAAGTCGCGGAGACAGTGTTTGTAACACCTTAGGTAGGTACTTACAGTTTGTTGATTTTTGCCTGTTTACAAAATATTTTAGTTTCAAAATCAAACTAGAACTTTTAGTAACTAAATAATTAAGACCTAACTTATGCGGCTTCAATATCAGTAGAAAACTTGTTCGGAGTTTCAGAGAGCTGATTGATGCTGCGAGGATTTACCAAAGAGCTCGCTGCGTTAAAAGTGCCTGCTACACTGTTGCCAACCGCGTCCTCGACAGAGGTGACCTTGGTTGGCGACCGGCAAAGTTGTTTCAACGTTTGGTCGTAAACCATCACCTACACGGTTGTAAACCACCAAGGTTACCTCTGTCGGGACGCGGTTGGCGACCGTGTAACAGGCGTTTTATACGGCAATATCTTCACAAGTACTTTATACATTGCTCTTTATACTTTATACAGAGCTCATTATGACCTTGGTCCTGGTTTTCATACACGGTATTATGCGGAACTCTGCGGAAGTTAGGCGGTCTGAAAGTCTGACGATCTTAGAATATCAGTGTCGCCAAATCATTTCATGAAATTGAAATCGCTGCATGTAAAATATTGCTACTCAGCCACATCTGGTTTGACTGGATTACTGGAACTAGAACCCAATCTCATTCGAAAAACGATATGTGGATGACATTTGGAGCATCTGCCTTCTTCAAACCAACTTTTTGAAAACCGGGATGTACTTGTAAATACCGGGACAGCTTTACGTACAAGACATGACGGGAAATGTCGTGAAAAAAGTTTTAGTATGAAAATGTGGATGACTTTAGAAGTAGGGAAAGACCAAAGAAACGATGGATGGACTGTGTGAAAGATGATATGGCTAGAAATCCCAAAGGAGGTGGTTACCGAGATGACGACATAATAGAGAAGTATGGAAGAAAAAGACATTTTGCGGCAGCCCAACCACTTGTTGTTGGGATCAAGGGGAAGAGTTAATAAATAAAAATAGTTTGGAAAATCCAAAAGTGCACGCCTCATACATAACACTCATTCATAAACGAAAAAGAAATTCAAAACATAGTTTTTAACAAAAATGAACAATTTATCACTTTTCATGAAGTCGTAATGTCAAAGACTGACAAAGATATTTACTTGGCGGTTGCTAGGCAACTTGGTCAAAGGTTGGAAATATTTAGATAAAGATATTATATTTAAGTTAGTATTGCACGACTCATAATGCGAAGCATTAGAGTGTGCTCTACTATCGAAAAATATTTTTTATTAATTATAATTAAACTACTTTGAATAAAAGAGCAATTTTCAATAGGGTTCCTTCTAGGGTTGAAACGAATGTATAAAAAAAAAATTGACTCAATTAATTGATTTTATCGCAAGCTACAATGTTTTCAGGGTTCATAAATTGACGGACAGGATTTTTTTTTCAACTATTTTGATGCCTTTTCCATTTCTGCTGCATTAAATCAATTGTTAAAAAGTACAGTATTAATCTCCATTTAATCATCTATACAATGGTATATAAATTAAGTAGGTTCTGTGTACTAGCAGGAGTGTAACAATAAAAACTGTTACAGAAATGGGGCAAAAAAATTTTTTCGATCGTAGAGCACACTCTAATGCTTCGCATTAAGAGTCGTGCAATATGTAAATAATATCTTTATTACTTAGGTATTTTGTACGGACCTTTTTTTTCGTTTTTAATTTTAGTGTATATCAGTGGGAACTTGTAAATGGCATTCAGTTTTGTATTGTTTAAGAACACTGTGTAAGTTAGCTGCAAGTCTGTGCAAGTGATACTAGAGTGCCACAAGAAACTCGCGGCACTCTATACACTTCGTAATATATAATACCTGCCATCACTCATTACAGCACCGCTTCGACACAGCAAATAACTTGTCATTTGTCTTGAGCAGACCGTTCTCCAGCGAACAAACGCCTACAAGCCACCTAGTCACACCTAGTGACTCCTAAAATTCTTTACACAGGAGGTTAATGTTGGTTTCAACACTTCAGTAGGACCAACAGAAATAACATACCCTCGTGGACCTACTGGTAGGACAAAAAAGTAGGTCCACGAGAAAACACCCCTATCAACGCGCCTAAAAAAGTTTTCAATTCAAAAATACTAGCATTGGTAAGCAAAGCAACACGATTCGTTTTTGTTTATAGAAACCGAGCATTAGTTGAATCGTCCTGCGTTTGATATTTCATTGACTGACTTTACCGTAAAGTCTACTGCGACACTGATACTCCATACTCCTTCTTTTAGGAGGGGCTCGTGGCTACGTAATAACAAGCCGCACGGGTCGATCCATCAGGTTAAGCTACGCTAGCCGGGATTGGTCAGTGGACGAGTGACCATCTTTACATACCTCTCAGTATGTTCTCCGTGCCTCGGAAAGCACGTTAAGACCGCGGCGACCCTAGAATTTTCCATACAAACGTAATACCTAAATCATTTGCAATTTGAGCATATTTCCATCATATTATGTTAATATTCGGATTTAGACAGTATTTATCTAGGCTTGTACATCTTTTTTTTCCAAAAAAACTTACCTAAAATAAAGTTTAAGCGAATTGAAATTCGCACAATTTTTAGAGCTAAATGACATGTTTTCGTACTGTTTTTTCTGTATTATAAACAACAATATTTGGAATATTGTTTCGGCAGAAGCATAGCTTATATTATCAAGTTACAAAGTATAGAAAAAATTATGAAAGAATATTAGGTTTTCATTCATCATTTTTGGTATTACGGAACACATCCAAATTTATCATAAATTGCGATAGCTAGTAACAACGCTAACAACACACAACACACATAACACACAACAGACACAGACATCAACAACAACACAAAAACACAACAGAACAGAGATAACAATATTCCAAACGCATTTTGGAATATTGTGTTCGCCGGACCCTTAAGCCGTTGGTCCCGGCTGTCATTCGTGGATCTTTGTCAGTCGTTACGAGTCGTCAGAAGCCCGATAGTCTGACACGAGTCTTACCAAGGGGTATCGTATTACCCAGTTACTGGGTTGTGGAGGTCAGATAGGCAGTCGCTCTATGTAAAATACTGGTATTCAGCTGCATCCGGTTAGACTGGAAGCCGACCCCAAGATAGTTGGGAAAAGGCTAGGAAGATTGGATTAACTCCTTCTTTTAGAAACCACAGCACGCCTCGTTGGTCTAGTGATCATCAATGCTACTGCATCCGGTTAGACTGGAAGCCGACCCCAAGATAGTTGGGAAAAGGCTAGGAAGATTGGATTAACTCCTTCTTTTAGAAACCACAGCACGCCTCGTTGGTCTAGTGATCATCAATGCTACTGTTGAGCGTTGTCGCGGGTTTGATTCCCAGGTCGGGCAAAGTGTTATTGGGTTTTTAGAACAATCGTGATTTTCATAGTATATAGCTGCCCGGAGTCTGGATAAGCGCCCCATCGATGGCAATAAGCTCGCCCTGGCGAAATGTGAGTGTACAGTAGATCTACCACTGCTTAACCCTTCGGCAAACAGGCGTGATGTGTGTTGTAATTCATACTCAAACTCAAAGCGTTTACTCAAAATCAAACACCCATGTTACTCAAACTCAAACTCGAAGTGTTTATTTCAATTAAATCATTTACAGTAACTTTTGAACTGTCAAGGAGTCGGTCCGTCAGAAAGATGAAACTATTTTGCCCATTCAAAAGCGTAGTAGGTTTTTATGGAGAAGAAGGGACAAGAAACTCCATGGACAGTTTTAAGGCTGCCTGTCCACTGGAGCGTAGAGGAGAAAAGAGGAGCGGAGATGTGCCAATATTAACCAATAGAATCTTGACTCCGCCCCTGAGTTTAGATCAGTGATCCTGAGTCAAGATTCTATTGGTTAATATTGGCACATCTCCGCTCCTCTTTTCTCCTCTCCGCTCCAGTGGACAGGCAGCCTAAATGTGGGATTTTTATAGTGGAAACCATATTTTTTATAGTTCTTTTAAAGCTAAACATTTTAAATAAACATTTTAAAGTGTGAACCATTATTTTTTAAAGAGCGTTTATATTTTCCCCGTTTTAAATTATATTATGCACGGCTAATTGTCGTCTTCTTTTCCTGTTAGCCAACCTTGATGTTGTACACAGTAACATCATATTTTTCCGCAACCCCTCGTTATCCTGTCATCTTATATTTACTAAATTATTTGCCAAGCTTCGAGGTCTCTCTCATTATAATTATTGACAGAAACGGATCAGTGATGTGATGAGTGTGTGTACAATTATTTTGTGTTTTGGTTTATTAATGGGCACCTGTTGTAGCGTAGACGTAGCGTTGGAAGGTCTCCCACAAGGTGAACCGGTAACCTTCTGAAGGCCACAGGAATCCGCTGAACGCGGGAAGCACTACTTTGATTAAGAACTTGATTCGTCGACTCGTTGTGACTCTGCCTTTACTCTTCATTTGTGTTACTTTTTTGTCACGATAACACAAACAAAAACACACAAAAATGTAGGTACCTACCTTAAAGGCTCGTGCAGACCAGTGCGACCGGCGCGACGCGATACGAACAATACAATTTCTAAGAAAACTTCACGGTATAACAATATCCGGTGTCGCGTCGCGCTAGTCTGCACAAAGCTTAATTTTGAAAACGACCCAAATATATTAATATTTTCAAACATAACTTGAATAAATAAAGATTATCGTGATATCGTTAATCTTATTTTTACGTAATGGCCATATATAGCTGTTAGTTTGTAATGAAAAGTTGAAAATTGCCTCCTACTTTCATACTAAAGATTTGAAAGATTGATATTTTAACTCAATTTAACCCCTTCACATAGAGACTCGACTGCTTCGGTGGTCCAGAGATCGCAAGCGCTATTGCTGAGCATGAAGTCCTGGGTTCAATTCCCTGGTCGGGCAAAGTGTTATTGGGTTTTTACATCTGGAATTTCTCAGTAGAAGACTGGAGTCTGGATTTGTGCCTATATGATGGCAATAGGCTCGCCCCCTATTACATGAGACTTTTACATAACTGGCGAAATGTGGGTGTACTATTAGGTACCTCTGCTGCCCAACCCTGGGAAACAAGGCGTGATGTTATGTATGTCATGTATAGAATTCCGGGATCTATTTACACTTAACTTACAAAACGAGCCATTAACTCACAGAATTTCCATAAATAACTGGAAAATAAATTATACTCGTGCCAACCCTATGAACGCAAAACAATACTTGTACCAAATGGTTTAATTTCCGTTTTCACCTGAAACGTTAAATCACGCCTTTGAGACCAGCATAGAGGTCGTTGGCCGCATCTTTGGGATTGAGGTCATTACCCTGTAGCCTGTCGCCAATATTATAAATGCTAAAGTGAGTTTGTTGTTACGCTGTCACGCTAAAACGGCTGAACAGATTTGGATGAAATTTGGCACATGGGTAGACCATGACCTGTGTTAGGATAAAGGATTTTTTTATCCCGATATTCCTACGGAGTCGAGACTTATGAGGGTGAAACCGCGGGGGCGCAGCTAGTAATCCTAATATTATAAATGTGAAACTGAGTTTATTTGTTTGCTTGTTACGTTTTCACGCTAAAACGGGTCAAAGCATTGATATTAAAAGGAGGAAGATTATGTTAAGCGCTAACATCGCAATCAGTAAACTTGGGCTCGGCGCATGACTACATGCACCAAAACTCACACAAGTGTGATCACAGTCGCAAACCTACAGTTACCGATAGACAAGAACAGAGATAGGAGACGGCGCTGTCGTGCGCAGTCGTGCGAGCGACAGCGCGTTAGTACTCGTCGCCAATAAGTGTCGCAACTCGCGCATTATGTGCGTATCGTGTCTCTCACGCATGTTTGTAATATCGATCTCGCTCTCACAAACATGGCAAAGCAAACATTAAATATTATTATAAGTTTCAACAAATTAGAACATAATATGTAAATAAAACGAAATAAATACATATATTATGTATGTATTTATTTAGTTTTATTTTTGCCATCGACACGCTAAGAAGAAGAAGCATTTTTGACTGTACTTACGCGTGGTAAGTAGTCCCGTGTGTCTTTTTTTTCTTCCTTGTATTATTAAAACACTGTTTAGCTGCACAAGAAGTCATTTTGATGCGTATATCTCACAAAAAGAAACTGAAATTATGTAGCTGTTTGATCAACGAAATCCCGTGCGCGAGTGAGTGCCAACTACGGGCCATCATGTAGTTTGATAGGACCAGGCGCTGCGCTGTTACTAAGTCCCGTATCTACCGCTTTTAATACATCAATGGGTCAAAGGGTTTGTTTATTATTTACGTAGGTAACGAACGCTAAGTAATCAATGAGTTCACACTGTTCACATGAACTTGTGGCGGCATCTACATCGCCACGTGCGCACTACGCATCACACTGACGTCACGCAAAGTCCTGCATCGCGCAAGTAGTGTTTACCGCGCGACTAGCATACAACCTTTTATGTTCGCGTATCTCGTCAAAATGTAGGGAACTGCAGATTTTTTTTCAGCGATTTCAGCGTAGGATGAGTACAACAATAACTAAGGTTGTATACAACGTCCCGACATCAATCGTCGGGCAGTTGCCAACCAGACAAAACACCCGTCTGGTCGGAGGATCCTCCCTTTTCTATAGCGGATGATTAAAAATTACACCTTGTTCCTCATACCTCTATAAACGAACTGTAGGTACATACCAACCGAAAGTGATAAATAAAATATATTAAAACAATTCTTTATCCACCTACTCTTACATTTTTACAGCCAATTTATGGAACTAACACTCCGGAAAATATTGTATTTTCAACATGAAAGTGAATACATTTTCCTTTTGACCGCTACAAAAGGTTTGATATAAAAAATGTCTCTGAAAAAAAAAATATAACCCTAGAAGTAGTAAAACGGGTATTATTTGATAAAGTATCTTTTTATTTTCTTTTATTGCTATGATGAAACAATACACATGGAGGATAAAAAGATGGGCACGTGTATTTTCTCATCCTATATTTATAAAGAAAACGATGTGTATCTAGGCCTCTTTTCTTTAGAACCTTAAGGCTACGTCCGCACAGACAGGTGGCTTGCTTAGCGCCTAGAGCTTAGTTGTTTACAATCTGGCGACTTGCTAGGATACACGGTGGCCGCTCTGAGAGGTAGTTTGCGTGGTGGGTTGCTAGGTGCTTTGCTTGTCATGTCGGCACGTTGACGAGATGTCGCTTTCAAAAATAGCTCTTAAACTGCTACTTACAGAAAATTAGTCTTTAAAATAAACTCTTTCACGGCCTTATCCATCATGTTGGGTTCACGACATAAATAAGTCACGGTCAAGTCATGGGGAGTTTAATGTTCTGTATAAACAATTGCGTAATTTTGATGAACGAATATCTGCATATGACCACATAAACATTTGATCTACTTCTCTATAAGGTTTAAGGAAAATTAACTAATTTAGATACTCATCTTAGAAAAAGCATATCAGCCGAAGAACGACTAGTCGTTACATTGAGGTAGGTGTTTCTTCTAAAATGCCTCGCGCCTCGTGACAAAAAACCAACACGTTTGTTTACTTCGATACACGCCAAGCGTCTAGCTAGGCGTCAAACGCGCAATGCGGCCGTTCACAAACATGCTAGAACGTTCGTTATACAAAGCTACTCGCTAGGTGACTCGCTAAGCTCTAGGCGCTAAGCAAGCCGCCTGTCTGTGCGGACGTAGCCTAAGTTTTCGTTTCCTTGTTCACTGTTACTCTTTCCGGTACCCTAATTGTGGCCGTAAAATGATCATTAAAAGGGCATATAATTATCAATTATTTGAAATTGGTGGAGTTTCTTGCCCGTTCTTCTTCATAGGAAACTACTACGCTTTGGAATATGCAGCTAGCTTCATATTTCTGTCTAACCAACTCCTTCTTCATCTTGTCGTGTGGTTAGTGACTAGCCTGGTGTCAGAGTTTCAAAGCCGCCCATGGGTCTCTGACTTGGCTTCACATACCGTCGAGAAATATCCCTCAGGCATGCCGGTTTCCTCACGATGTTTTCCTTCACCGTTTTTGAAGCAAGTGATAATTATACAATACGCACATGAATCTGAAAAGTCAGAGGTGCGTGCCTCGGGTTCGAACTCGTGGCCTATGACTTGGCAGTCCTATGGTCACACCACCAAGCTATCACTGCTACTTACAACCAACTTCAGACAATTCAAAAGTCCTGTAATTGGTTTATTTGAAATAAATGCTTTGAGTTTGAGTTTTTGGTTTGAAGAAATGGTGCACAAATAAGTGGGTTCAACAAAGAATTCTAGGCAAAATATAGTATCTGCCTCTTCGACCTACCTACATAAACTTTATGTTCACAAACAAAAATAACTTATGTTAGACCTTCAGCTGTCATTAACGAGACACAATAGAATAATTGTTATGCCCACCTGATGTCCACTGTAACGGTCAAGCGGATAAGACATAAAATCACACTTTTTGGTAAACATGAAGGTTATAAAGTAAGAAGAAATACGACGATCATAATATAATTCGCTTATTCAGATTCTTACTCCGTAAGTTTGCTTGCCAAGCGATCGGTCCACAGACAGTATTCCCCTGCTGGGATCTTCAAACGAGACACGTTTTTTTCAGATAAATGGGGGCATGACTTTGAGACTGAGACTAACACGTTCAGGGTAGGGAGCCCTCCTGGAGGGTTTACTTTAGCGCAAACATAATACCGGTGACCCCCCTAATCCACACTGGGCGTCGCGACTCTGGTGAAACAATCTCTATGGAAACTTCTTGGAAGTCGTTCTATCGGTGTCGCGTAGCGCCTGTTTGCTAGCCTAGTATCAACTTAATATTTCCATTAAATACTCTAATAATTACTTATATTGTCTACAACAGCTAACCTTATTTATATTTCAATATGATTTAATTTCCTTTGGCTTCCATTCCACAGACCTATTATGACTATTAACCTACGAGTAGTACATAGTGCTTTGTCTGTGCCTCGGAACTGTCATTCGTGGATCTTTGACAGTCGTTACGGGTCGTCAGAAGCCCGAAAGTCTGACAACCAGTTACCAAGGAGCCAAGGGGTATCGTATTACCCGGTCAAATACAGTCACTACTCGCTCCATGTAAAATACTGATATTTAGCTGCATCCGGTTAGACTGGAAGCCGACCCCAACATATTTGGAAAAAAGCTAGGCAGATTGATAGAGCTTTCAACGTTGATTAGCTAGCATAACTCACCCGTTTGTAGACGGTTAGGAATTGCTGAACACGGAACATGAACCTACCTTTTTGGTAGTTTTCATAAATGCGAATGATAATCTGCAATAACTATATCTTGCTTGACTGAAAGTCCTCCCCAATATGTTAGTGCAGGCTAGGGTTAGATATGGCCTAATGGCTAATACTTGCCTTGTTTTTTACAAAACAGTTCCAGAATAACACCACAGAGGAAGTAAGGAAATAATACGGTACCTACAATACCTGCGCAGGAAAATATTGATGGAAAAATCTAAAGAATTTATTGCTTTTCTAGTTTTCCACACACAGCTATAAAGGTGAATGCAGCCGCCTAATAGAATTGGATTGCCGTAATTTGCGACATGCGTGGGAGATTTAGATCTTCACCTATTTTTAGATGGAGACCACGCCGCACAAATAGATTTACTTTTTAGTTTTTACCTTTCGGCGTAATTGGAAAAAGGAACCTATTTTTAAATTGACTTTCAATTCACCTCGACTTGTTGACAAACTGCTAACTCTGTCTCTTAGGGGTCGTTTCGTAAATTGATTCTAGTGCTCCTCGAAACACTATAAAAGAAACTTTATAAAAAATTTGGTAATTTAAAAGATGTGAATTTAAAATTACAGCCATAGTAGTATCCAGAGTTATCATCTCAAAAGCCTTTTGACTCGTGTTAAGGTCATAGCGCGCTTACGCCTAGCCGTAAGCGCGCGGCAGTAGTGTCAAGTGTGCAACAGGCAGGCCGCGGGAGAGGTGAGAGGGGCAAGGATGGACGAAGAGACGTAAGCTAAATCAAATCAAATCAAATCGTTTATTGCAAACCATAATGTACAATTACAGGTGGTAAATAAAAAAATAATAGAAACAATTATGGACCCTGTCGGATAAATAGGTTGAGAGAGGAAGAGCGCTTTATTAATTTTCATGAATTATTTATATCCTATTAGCTATGTATTTATATTTCCATTCATTCGATTATTCTATAATATTTTATATGCAGGTCTATCGGGTAAGTAATATATGGTATAATTACAAAATGACTAATATTTACAAGATATAACAACTGAATCTATAATTTTATTTGATATAATCATCAGTTAATATAATAAACGATTGATATAATTTTAAAATAACTAATTTTTATAATCATAACATACATTTAATATAAAATCGTTTGATATACCACTCAAAAGACATAAAACATATTTAGTCTAATATGTAATTTCTATCACAGTAAATAACCTGAGTAGATACTGTAGATAAACTTAACTGATTACCACCTGCCAAGATGGTCACTCGCTACGCTCGCTCGCCTTCGCGCGTTAATAGTCACTGTTCTAACCTAACCCCAATGGTTCACCAAGAATAGAGGGGATCTGGCACTCGGCGGCTGCTGCTGCGGCACGCTCCCTACGGTCGCTCGCCTTCGCGCGTTAATGATCACTGTTCTAACCTAACCTAACCCAAGTGGTTCACCAACAAGGGAGGAGATCTGGCACTCGGCGGCCGCTGCCGCGGCACGCTCCCTACGGTCGCTCGCCTTCGCGCGTTAATGGTCACTGTTCTAACCTAACCTAACCCAAATGATTCACCAACAAGAGAGGGGGGATCTGGCACTCAGCGGCCGCTGCCGCGGCACGCTCCCTTCGGTCGCTCGCCTTCGCGCGTTAATGGTCACTGTTCTAACCTAACCTAACCCAAATGGTTCACCAACAAGAGAGGGGGGATCTGGCACTCGGCGGCCGCTACCGCGGCACGCTCCCTTCGGTCGCTCGCCTTCGCGCATTAATGGTCACTGTTCTAACCTAACCTAACCCAAATAGTTCACCAACAAGAGAGGGGGATCTGGCACTCGGCGGCCGCTACCGCGGCACGCTCCCTTCGGTCGCTCGCCTTCGCGCGCTAATGGTCACTGTTCTAACCTAACCTAACCCAAATGGTTCACCACCGCTCGGCGGCCGCTCACGCAAGTTTTGTGTGTATGCAGACCAGCCGCTGTGTGCATCCAGACCGACACCGGTTATTGTTATACGGTGAAGTTTTCTTAGAAATTGTATTGTTCGTGTCGCGTCGCGCTGGTCTGCAAAAGCCTTTAGCCTTCTAACCTAACCTATCCGAGTTGGATGGCTTTGAATCGGGGTGTTAACCATAATGATGGTATCATTATATAATTTAAACGATAGACCTAATGATTTTCGATTAAATAAACGTTATATGCAATAACGTTATACGAAATAAGTTTTAGAGTATATAAATGTTATATGTAAAGAAATTATATCAACAGTTGGTATATCTCACGTTTATTATATCTTGTGAACGTTATTGAAATGAAAATATACCAAATAACTTTATATGATATGAGACGCACCCGGTCTATCTGTTCATTTATTATTTATTTAATTATATTTAATATTGCTTATTTGTTTACTCACTTAAAATTTTGTTTATTATTATTAAAGTAGTATAATTATTAAGGATTATAGTATCATTTATTTTTATTATTTTACTTATTAAAAGTACTTATTAAAATATATCTGTTGTTCATGACTATGTATTATTGTTGTTGAATTTATCCGTTAATATTATTCTATATCCTATTATATAAGTACCTATTCATATTTCCTTCATTCATTTACTTATTCTATTAATATTTTATATGGAGGTCTATCTGTTCATTTATTATTTATTTAATTATATTTAATATTGCTTATTTCTTTACTCGCTTAAAAATTTTTCATTATTATTAATGTAATATAATTAATTAATTATATATTAGAGGAAATTTTTTTTTTTTGTTATTTTAGTTGTCAAAATATAGGTATCTGTTATTCATAGTTGTTTGTATCATTAATATTGAATTTATCCGTAAGATATTCTTGTACTGTGTAATAGCTTTTTTTAATTAAGTATTGCTTTAGTTTATTTAAAAATATACTGGTTTTATTTTGTTGTTTAATGTCTTCTGGTAATTTATTGTATATTCTTATTGACATTGAATATGGACTAGATGACGGGGGGACGACGAGCGGGTAGTACGAGGGTACGGACAGACGTAAACGCGGGGACGACGAGCCGTAAGCGCGGCGTCACCTAGCCGTAGCCATTGACCACGCACGGCACCGCGTGAGCCTGTCCCTAGGCGAGGCGATTATGTTACGATTCCGATTAGTGTGCGTTGCAGTAGGGAGTTTCATTCAAAGAATACTGGATGGCTCGATCTGATACGGTGACGATCCTTTTCCGAGTTGATATGTGTGCTGTGTCCTTTAAAAAGTACCCTACAAGTCGTGCCATTAAAGATGAGACTTGACACATCCCGTGGTTTGACTTGCACAGTAGACGATTGTTGGGCCTCTTTAGCGGTATGAGGTCTGCGCCGGGGCGTCATCGTGGCGGCGGAAAGAGCGGCGGGAGGCGAGGTCTAGTCTCATCTTTAATGGCACGACTTGTATATAACTATATTCTTCCCTTTACCCATCGATACATCTTATTCCAATAAAAACATCCCCAGGAGATATCTATTATAGATTTTGGCATATTAATTTATCAGTCCGTTGCAAGAAATATTAGGAAGTAAAATAATGATATCCCTGAGGCGACCATCTTTTCCTTAGTTTTAAGAATCGGACTGACGTCTGTACAAAACCAAATAAGGCGTATACACAAGCCGAAACGTGCTTCATTCGTTCATAGGTAGGTACTTTAACCCTAGCCTAAGGCTGCCTGTCCACTGGAGCGGAGAGGAGAAAAGAGGAGCGGAGATGTGCCAATATTAATATTAAGCCTACCACTTTAGATTTTTGATGGGAATTTCATAAACAAAGCTTCATGATTATGTTTGAAAAATTCGTCTACTCGACAACGTAAATAATGAATGTAGTTGTAGAGGCTATGCTTGAAGTTTCCCTACGTTAGTTATCCAATCAAAAATGAAGAGATCCGCAGGACAATTCCAAGGTAACCGACATAGCCGGAAGAATTGCCAAACTTAAGTGGTAATGGGCAGGTACATAGCTCGAAGAACAGATGGCCGATGGGGCCGAAAGGTTCTGGAGTGGCGACCGTGTACCGGAAGACGTAGCTTTGAAAGGCTTCCCACAAGGTGGACCGACGACTTTTTGAAGGTCGCAGGAATCCGCTGGATGTGGGAAGCACAGAAACGATCGAAGTGGCGGTACTTGGGGAAGACCTATATCCAGCACTGGACGTCTTACGGCTGAAATGATAATGATGATGTAGTTGCATTGTCTAAATAAAACGCTATTATTAACGCAATTCCGCCACATTATCCTCACTACAATAGGTACAAGTAGGTACTACTCGTATATCACGGACTCCTGTGGACCGATTGGAAAACGAGCTTTTTCGTGTGTGACATTTTATTCTGGCCATTTGATCGTGTGATACTAACTTTAAAAGGGAACAGTTTGGTAAGTATGTGTATAGGGCTACCATATCTCAGAATTTGTCCTGAGATTTCAGGATTTTTGGACTCTTCTCAGGATTGCGGCTGGATTTTGCAAATCTCATGAAAACTCAGGAAATTTAGAATTTTCAATAAAATACAGCTTACATTTTCAAGATCTCTTTAAAAAAAAGTTAAACAAACTAAAAATAATCTTCCTTTGGTAATAATTGCACCATTCAAATCAATACTTAAGTATTATTTATCCAAGTAGGTATTAATCGGTTTTATCATATTTAATTAATAAGTAAAGATAAATATTTTTAAGTAAGGTTTTTTCTTTAATTATGGATTTGCAACGATGTGCAACTCGTGAGCGAGATCCGCAGTGTATATAAACGATAATAATATGGCTTTTTTTTAAATTGTTAAGTACGATTGAGAGAAAATTCTCAAACTGTAAAAAATCTCAGGATTTTTTAATGGAAATCAGGCCTTCTCTCCGGACTTTTGATTTTTTCATCTGTTAACCCTATGTGGGCATGCAGTAGAAAATAATTTTTTAATGGAAATCAGGCCTTCTCTCCGGACTTTTGATTTTTTCATCTGTTAACCCTGCATCATGTGGGCTTGCAGTAGAAAATAATTTCACGAAACCCTAAAAGTTTTATAGTTGCCTAACTGTTTTATGTTCCTGAAATACTTACAAGGAAACACCGCCAGGCAGAATAGCAGTTTAATGTAATATCCTTTGAACATTTTTTAAATTGGCTGTGTCAGTCATTGTTTAAAAAAAATTACCTAGACACTTAACTCTAAAAACTAAAACATTTCGTGAGAAAGATTTCTAATTAAGTACCTATTTGGCAATTTGCAATGGTCACTCATCCCGCAATTTTAAAACAAAATCACATTCCTCTAATTATCGAATCATGATTAGCCTATACCATAGAAATATAAATAAATCCTAACCTAGGGAAGGTAGAGGTACTGTAACGTCTGAGGGACATTTTCTAAAGTATTTAAATGTATAATGTAAATGTGTAGTGAGGGCGTGAGGGGGAGGACACAACAATGATAAACTTCTTGTATTGACGCAAAGGCATAGATATAAGATTTCTATGCGCAAAGGTATTCGATGGCTATAGCTTTATACTATTTTTTATCAAACAAAACACCACATTCCTATGTTATTTTAAAATACAAATCGTCAGACTGTTCGAATGCTATTTTCTTAACATAAGGTTGCTTATTGCATACATAAATCCTTACAGTACCTAGTTATACAACAAACGAAACAGCTACAAAACCGGAATAAAAACGTTGACATTTAAAACCAAAATAAATGTAGGTACCTGTCCTAAACCATTAGTAACCTGAAGGATCCCATCTTACATTAGGCTAAACTGTCCCTTCCAAGAAAGGTTCTACCACGTAATAAAATGATTTTCCTTATACTTAATCTTTAAGATTTATCCTTTGGTGAACAGTTCAACCCGCACAGATTGTAACTATAGTCCGTTTGAAATAAGATTAAACATTTAAGTAACTAAACCTTTTTAAGGCTGCCTGTCCACCGGAGCGGAGAGGAGAGGAGAGGAGCGGAGATGTGTCAATTAACCAATAGAATCAAAACTCCGCTCCCGAGGTGCGATTCTATTGGTTAATTTTGGCACATCTCCGCTCCTCTCCTCTCCTCTCCGCTCCGGTGGACAGGCAGCCTTACAGTGCGAGTGCGTTCAACCGATTTTGACTTCTATTACGTTGGTAGCATGACAAATGGCAGCTGCAGTTAACAGTTGGTACCTGTTGTAACCACTTTTTGCTTTTAAGACGCAGATATATACCAGTGACCTTGAGTGGTTAGCTTGCGTGTTCTGTACTGAGCTCACGCAACGCGTCGTACGTCCAGCCAGTAATAGGACTCGCCCATCAAGGAGCGCTGTCCCCAATTTGACGCATTATTAAATTATTATACATTAGACAAAAGGTATTTTAATAGAACACGTAGGTGTACTAAAAGATTAATATTTTAATTATGCTTAAAATGGTGAAGGTTTCAGAAAAATACGCTTGATAGCTTTTGCGTAATTCTCAGTTTTTTATCCGCGTTAGACACAACTTTACAAATTTTACTATGTAATGTAGCATCCTGAATGCGTTGTTGTATTGCATACCTACGCAACGCATTGGCGGCACGTTTAGTACAGCTGATCCATAGAGCGCTCGAGTACAGGGATGTGCAGTATGCTTTAACAAGTGTAATTTTGACCGCATCTGTACATCGCGCGAACCTACGAGCCAGCATATTCGCCCGCACCGCCAATGCCCTGCGTTCCCGCTCAACATCAGCATCGTCCCTAAGGTCATCAGCAACGAAATGCCCAAGGTATTTGAACTGATGTACCAGGCGAATCGATACATTATTAATTGTAATAGGTGGTACATTTTCTGGACATTTCTTGCCAATAGCCTTAAAGACCATGAGTTCCGACTTATTCACATTATATTGTAACCCATGGGTGGCAGCGTAGTCCTCACATATCTTCACTAATTTTCTAAGTGCACTGACCGAGGGAGCCAGCAGGACCATACCATTGGCGTAGCTTATCCGTCAACATAGCAGCCCACATGCGCACTGCTGAGTTCCTCGATCAATGCATTCATGTAAAGATTAAAAAGGCTTGGGGAGGTTAAGCCCCCCTGCCTTACGCCACATTCCAACCTGTATGGTAAAAAGAACTTACTCCCTCACCTTACAATGTTTGTTTGGTTGCCGTACCAGTATCTAAAAACATTCAGCAATTCGTTGGGGACACCTGTCGCTTTTAGCTTACCCCAAAGAATGTCGTAAGAGACCCGGTCGAAAGCCTTGGATAGATCCAGAAACGCCCCGTAAACTGGTGTACTCCTGCTAGTGTAGTACTTGACAGTGTGCTTAAGGCAAGCGATCGCACTTTCAGTGGATAAGCCAGGCCGGAACCCGAACTGTGCATCGTGCAACCGCAAATGTTTCTCCAACTGAACGTTCAGCACACTGTTACCTAAATACTTTAGCTACAACAGTTGCCAAGGAGATTGGTCTATAGTTCGCCCCATCTGATGCAGTCTGTGAGTGATGTCTCCAGTTTTGTTTTTAATTACTGGTACGACCACAGTTTTCATCATACTGTCTGGCAGGTTAGAGTGCGCGATACACAAGTTAAACAGTAATGCCAGAACCCTAGGTAAGTGGCAACCCGCATGCTGTAAATGCTCGATACTGAGACCATCGTGACCAGGTGATTTCCCTCTTTTCATGTTCTTAAGCCAAGTCAGAGGCCAATGGGCGGCTTTAAAACTCTGACACCAGGTTAGTACAACCACACGAAAAGAAGAAGATGTTCTTAAGAGCTATTCTAATATCTTTAGCTGTGATAAGAGTTGAGACTGGTCCTATTTGGTCCTCAGTATCGATCACCGACCGCGCTGGCCCCAATACCAATACCCGACTGAACCATGAACCGTTCTTTAAACAGTTCCGCTACCAAGGAAGGTACCGTAACTCCATCAACGCTCACAGGGAGGCCCTGGGGTACGCTCATTCTACTGGTACATTTCCAGAAACTACTGAAGTCTGAATTGGTGTGATGTGAGGCAAGTTTGTCCATTTTAATTTCCTCTTGATGATTTTGACACCGCGCCACAAAACTTTCCGCGCTGCTACCATTTCATCGAAAAGATGACCTGTCGACGGTCTGCCATGCCAGTCCCATATAGTGAACTTAGCCCGCGCCTCCCTGTGGGCACTGCCGACGTGTCTATCCCAACCTGCCGCGCGTTTACGACACCTCGGCTTCTTTTCATGCGAGGAACTAGCTGCCAACCTTAAGGAATCTACTATGTCTCTGTACAAGCACTCAATCACAGCTTTATGGTCAGAATCTGTACAAAACTTCCCACTACAAGATTCTAATTTTACTGGGAAATCTATATTGCGTAGGTGATTACCACACATACGTGAAAAGTGCTCCATTTGAGCGTATGATCTTTCCCCCCACCTGACACCGTCGGACACTTGAGCACACGGACGTATAGATTTTTGTTTTACAAGATTCAAATTATAATTAACGAGCAGCGGAAAATGGTCGGACCAATAAATGTCGTATTTAACATACACGCTTGTTATTAATGGTAAGGCTGCTTTGGTGACCACACAATGGTCCAACCATCTTCGACTCCCGCTAGCCTCACTAATGAACGTATAGGTGTCAGAACTCATTTTGTTAATATCTAAACATAACCATTCCTGTTCACAACAGAAACTATTCAGCTCATTAAAGAATGATGATGAATGGCATAAGGCAGGGGAGGGCAGCTGCCCCCCCCCCTGGGCCTTAGTACTGTTGTCGATAAAAGTTATGTTATCTTTTCTGACTGACCGACCCCTTGACAATTCAAAAGTGCCTGTAATTGGTTTATTTGAAATAAATGCTTTGAGTTTGAGTTTGAGTTACAGTCACGTTAAAACTTACTTTACAACTCCAATTTATTATGCACTAGCTTTTACCCGCGGCTTCGCCCGCGTGGATGTCGCAAAATATCCCACGGGAACGTTCTACCGGGAATACATACCTAATAGCCAAGGAAAAGATCATTGACTAACTTTCAGCGGACGCAGTGGTAGGCTACTACAGCGCCCGCGTGGTCAACCATAATTATTTTGTTACGCGTAATTTTGAAACTGTGATATCTCTTAAACTATTCATTTAAATGATGTGATGTAAAGGCATATTTTAATCGAAATTGAATGCCCAATTTAAATAACCTATTTAATTGGATAAGGATTAATAAGATACCGGTCAAAATAGCTTCGGAAATAACAATGAAAATTTTATACAATTTTGAAAGATAAAAATGGTTATTGTGGGTCACCCTTAGAAGATAGACATAATTATGCCATCGCGGACTTTTTTGTTGCAATTTTTAAGATATACAATACTCTAGAACATAAATTTGATTTATCTCTCACGACTTACGCAGCGCACGCCAGTAAAGCTCCCAGTCGGCATGATTTTTTCCGACATCTTCAACAATAATCGTCATATTTCAGCCAATTTACACAAAACTTTAATGAATTATACACTAAAACCTTCCACATGAATCACTCCGTCCAATGGTGAAAACCGTTTGAAAATCCGTTCGGCAGTTTTTGAGTTTATCGCGTTCAGACAGACAGACAGACAGACGCGGCGGGCGACTTTGTTTTATAATATGTAAGGATGAATTTTTAGAAAAAACCGCGCTGCGCTGCCGTTTATGTTGTACCTATCATGCATAACCGACTTTAAAAAAGAGGAGGTTCTATGTTCGGCTGTTTTTATCTGTTTACCATGTATCTACTTCGATAATTTCGTCAATTGTGGACCAATTTTGAAAATTATTTTATCATTAGAAAAAATTATCAAAACAAATATTGATGAACAAACTTACATTATAAAAAATAAGAATACAGACGAACATAGAACCTCCTTCTTTTTTGAAGTCGGTTAAAAATACGCGAACGCTGCAGCTATTGCTTAGGTACTCAAACTATGTAAAACAAAGGAGGAAACGGAGGGAAATTTCTGATTTGCCCCCCCCCCTGGCCTGGGCCAAAAGCTGGGTACGCCCATGTAATCGTCCTCTACGTTCATTTAATTTACCCATAATCAATATCCAATTACATTCTTTCAATCCTCTATCAATGAAAACAATTTACGAGAAATAATCGAATGTGCTGAACTTAATTGTTTTTCATTAACGACCAATTTTCTCTACGTAGAGGAGGCTCATCAATAATAAGTGGACATTCGATCGCACTTGAGTGGTAACAAAAGCAGTATAATTATTATATTTATAAGCTGGCCTTTTATACTGTGGCGGTATCTAAATCGTCACATGTCATGCGAACTACGCATCACAGAAAGAGAAAAAATTAAAGTAGTTGGACTATTTGTCGACCTCAGTTCTGCTTTTGACACGATAGATCATGAACTACTACTTACTAAACTCGAACATTATGGTATTAGAGGCAAGACATTACAACTTATGAAATCGTACTTACAAAATAGACGAATGTATGTAGAAATCAAACATATAGACGAAAATAATCACGAAGTGACATACAAGTCAAAAATGACATATGTGAAACGAGGTGTGCCCCAAGGGTCAATTTTAGGACCTATACTCTATATTATTTTTACAAATGACTTTCTTAATTTCATGAATAAAACCCAGCCGAATGAGAAACTTGTTGTTTTCGCAGATGACACAAACGTAATAATTGGGGAAAAGGACATAGAAAAATTGACATTAAATACAAAAATAATTATAGATAAAGTTTGTGAATGGTTTACAGCCAATAACTTATTACTAAATACAAGTAAAACTAACCTCATGTTATTTAGGACTACGACTCGTAATAATGACAACTTAGATATAAAAATAAATGGAGACAATATTGAATTAGTGGACAAGGTTAAATTCCTAGGGGTTAACATAGATTCGCATTTAAATTGGAAACCAGAGCTTGCTGTTATTGAATCATCCATATCGTCAGCATGTTACGCACTTAGAAGTCTTAGGGATGAATTGAATATAGAACAATTAAAGGCTATATATTATGCGCTGGTCGAGTCTAGGATTAGGTATAGCATCCTGCTCTGGGGAAATAGTTATAGTTATAACTGGCAGAGAGCATTCGTCTTACAGAAACGAGCCATAAGGACAATAGTCAGAATTTCACAACGTGTCTCATGCCGAGATTACTTTAAAAAATTAGCAATATTAACAGTTCCTAGTCTGTACATATTGGTCCTCTTAAGTTATTTTGCCAAGTATCTACATGAGTTTGAATCGCAAGAGGAACGTGAGGTTAGAGAGAGCACACGAAGAAAAATGTTTAAACAACCAATAGCACCAAAATTTAACATAGTAGAACATTGCTCGAAGTATCAAGCTGTAGAGATTTTCAATAAGCTGCCTTCTGATCTAAAGATCTTGATTTATAACACCCACTTGTTTAAAGCAAAATTAAAGGTTTTTTATTGGAGAAATGTCTGTATAATATATCGGAGTTACTGTCACACAATAATAGATGAATTATATTGTATTTTTTTTTTGTTTTTGTTTTTAATCATTTGACATTATATAATTTTCAAATAATTTGCCGACATTAAATATAGCTTTAATCATAATGTTTAAAATTGTCTGACATTATATTTAAAACTGTTTGACATTATATTTAAAACTGTTTGACATTATATTTAAAACTGTTTGACATTATATTTGAAACTGTAAAAAAGCTGGATACTAATTCATAATTTGTATATTCATAGTTCTATTTTTTGTATCTTGTATTTGTATGAAATTCAACACAATGTAAATTGTTTATGAATAAAACAAACTAAACTAAACTAAACTACACACTGAAGACGCGCGACGAGCATATACAGGGTGGCAGGGACATCGACGCGAAGCCTGTTACCATGGATTCAGTACATTGATTCTGAACCCCCTGCGTTGAAATTTATCGTCGGGTTATTTTTTTTTAAATCAGCTGGTCCATACATTTTGACTGCGTAGGTATTGCACTTTTCTATGAAACACTACCTACTACTACTTTCTATTACTTACTTATTTTTTTTTAAGTTATTTAATTTTGTTATAATACAGAGGTGTTACTTAATTCTAAACTCGCCAAACTTTTACGTTTGATGGCGAGAGGCGCTCTTTTACTTAACAATTCACCACCTTACGCACATACCTACTACTTATACAGGATGGAAGGGTAAACACCGTTGTCACTCAAACTATGGGTAGTTGGCTTAAATATAAACATAAAAAACCGAGTAAAAAAAAATTACGTTATTTTCTTTAACAAATATTAAAAAGGTTATTGTCCGACACCGTCCGCAAATTCATAGATATGCGCCCGCCCGAGTGACGTAATCGATCGCCGCCCGTCCTACCTACCTACATAACACATGAATAAATACATACAACCTTTTCCTGGCTTAAGACAGGCAAAAATACCTACCTTAGGAATTGCGTGACGATTCTAAATGAACATCTTTAAAAAAAAAAGTTGTGATTTTCCATTGAATTTATGTTCTATAAACGAAACCAAACCACTGGTTTGAAGGATAACGGTGTTTACCACAGATATAGTATCTGTGGTGTTTACCCTAACACCCTGTATATTAACAATATTTTTAATTCTATTTGCTATCTTGTATAATGCTTTTTAATTTTGTCTTAAGTGATCCTTTCCTAATTTTTACTTTTTCTCTTAATAAATCTACTTTGTTAAACACTTTAGGTACCAAATACTTAGATGTTCTCTTACCATAATAATTGGTTATCTGTGGTTGAACCAGTTTGTTCTCTCTAACCCTACGTGTGTTGTACTTGTTTGTAGCATTAACTTTATATTTTTCATTATAATAGTATTCCAGAGCTACCAAATAATCTACTTTTTTATCAACGGGTAAAACTTTACAGATGGGAAATAGCTTATCATACTCTTTGTTGCACTTATCTTTAACATTTTTACTGACCAGAAACTTTAATAGTCTTACTTGTATGTCTTTAACATCTCTTAAATAAGTAGAAAAGGTTGACTGGTAGAAAATGCCTCAGGCATTAAGTCCGCCTTTGTACGGTATATTTTTTTACTTGTGCATAAAGTTTTAATAAATAAATAAATAAATAAAAGGTTCGCCCGTACACAAGGAGTCCATAGCTTATCAGCGAATCGGCAAGTGCAAAATACACAATTCTTAACGTCTGTTTGTTCAATACATTTTTTAGTTGGTAAAACTTACTTAGTACCGATCTTAGCCTATTGCAAATATCATTTATATGTAATTTCCAATTTAAAGTTCTTATCTATTGTTAGACCTAAATATTTAAATTTATCTACGTACTACGTACGTACTGGATCCATGGTAACAGGCTTCGCGTCGATGTCCCTGCCACCCTGTATACGACGTCCCGACATCAATCGTCGGGCAGTAGCCCACCGGAGACCGGACACAACACCCGTCTGGTCCGAGGATCCTCCCTTTTCTATAGAGGATGAGTGAACTTTACACCCTGTTCCTCATACCTCTAAAATTCTATTTAAACTCCTACCTAGGCCAGCTCAAGGTCAAAGCTTTACCATCGACGTGCTATCGACTGTACCTACCCGTAGTATATAGAACCTCTTTGTTCCAAAGTGCATTGTTGGCACTTGGCAGGTTCACTGAGGCGTTCAAGTTTGCCGTTCATTTTTACAGCCATGTTGAACAAGAATAGCGGTGGAGTTGCTCTTGCGTGAATCTTACAGAATGAATGGGAAGTATTTTATGTATAAGAATGATTGGTACTTATTCATTATATTTTGGACTTATTTTGCATAAATCTAAGATAACTGCACTACCTTATAACTTTTTAATGTTAAGAATTTATAAGACTTATTTACCAGACTATACGAGTAATATAATTATTTGACTTCACTTTAATTTGTTTTTTTTTTTGTTGCCATTGTTTTTTTTTTTGTATTTAAATATGTTAATTTATGTAATAATTTGCACGCCGTAAGGAAGACTGTAGCCGATCTAATTAATTTATGTACATCTTATATCTGTACCTACATTCATAGCAAATAAAGTTCTGATTCTGATTTTGATAAAAGTTGTCTTGCATTTCATTGTTTTACCGAGTGGGTGACCTTAGCGTTAGTTTCATTCCCACAGTTAGTTAATCAAGCCTGTGTTGACCATTTTTCTCAAACAGTAACTGGGTAGAAAGACCTTTTCCTTACAGATGTGTCTGTACCTATTAAAAAAAAAAAACAACAGTAGACAGTTTCGTGTAAGGCTGCCTGTCCACCGGAGCGGAGAGGAGAGGAGAGGAGCGGAGATGTGTCAATATTAACCAATAGAATCAAAACTTCGCTCCAGAGGTGCGATTCTATTGGTTAATTTTGGCACATCTCCGCTTCTCTCCTCTCCTCTCCGCTCCAGTGGAAAGGCAGCCTTAGGCCTGCCCAACGTTGAATAACTATAATATAATAATACTAGCTGCTGGCCGCGGCTTCACGCACGTCAAAGTCCCGGCAAAATCGGTCCAGCCGTTTCAGGGATCAGACGGAACAAAAACAAACAGACACAAAATATTTAACTAAAAATTGTTTTTTTGCTGTACGAGTCCGCACCACCAATGACTGCTGAAATCTGAGCCGATGTCGACTATTCTGCCAGTAACCCATCCTAAGTGAGTACCTCATACTTAATACTGGTAGAAAAGCCGACATAGCCGACATCGGCTGTTGACGAAGAAAAAAAAACTCTTTTTATTAACATTTCTACTGTCATTTGTCAAACATTACCCTCAAGATATTTATGCTGCCAGTGAGATGTCACATTTTTTTGCAATAGGAAAGGCACTGATTGCGATAGAAGAAAACTGTGACGTCAGATATTTTTGATCATAACGAGGTATCACATCTTTCTGAATTTACCCACTTTTATTTTGAAGACGATGAAGCATCCTGTTTTGGCGTCTCTTGTCTCGTCAGATACTTTTGGTGTTCCTTTGATATAGGGTTGCCATCCGTCCGGGTTTCCCCGAATTTGTCCTAGTTCTAGGGCGTCCGGGGAGCGTAGCCGCCCACACCAATTTTTTTTTTTAACCATAATAACTCAGAGAGAGTACAATTGATTAGTAAATTAAGCCTTTTATTTGTATTGTTGAGGCTGATTTTCTATTAATAAAAAATTATAATATGATACCTAACAATGGTTTTATTTTATTGTAAAACAAAATTCGAGGGCGTCCGGGGAACCAAAAGAAAATCTTCATTTCACCAAAGTGTCCGGTTATTTGAAGGTTTTGTCCGGGCTCCGTAATTTTGGTGATGGCAACACTACTTTGATGTGACATATTTTTTCTGCCACATGTATAAAGCATTCAACAAATGATCACAAATATTTGCCGTCATCTTGACGACAGATTCTATTAATGGATGAATCATGAAAAAAGATCTTATTGCGGAGCTGCTGCTGTTCATAGTAATATAATGTTTGCTCGTGAGTGTACAAGGGTCGCATCATGAAATAGGTAAATTCCAAACAACGATTGCATTATGTATTACATCAATTTATTTAAATTAACTGCTAAATTAGAGTCATAATCTAATCATATGGAACAATCCATAAATAAGAATATCTTAAAACTTACGTGACTAACCTTACAGTATTACTGATAGATTTCCCTATTGAAAACATAATGATTGAACCCTCAGGAAAATACATTTACAGTAATAAGATGACTATGATTTAAATTAAAACCATGGAGACCTCATAAAAAAACAAGTTATTAAAATTTATAAGAAAAAATAATAAAATACATATTTTGGCTAATGCAGGATACACATGGTTGAAAATTAAATTCAAATAGACAAAAAATTCACAGATATTGTTGTTTTTACACGTCAAGGATGATGTATTTTGGAATGTCAAATTAGTCTAACGTCTGTGAATTATGGGATAAATTTGCTTTTAGAGTAGTTTTAGTAACAAAACAGCTGCTGGTCGGCAAAGAATTTATTAAGTAAGGGGTTAATATAATATCTATTATATTTTATTTAAAAATGCGGATTTTAATATTAAATCCTTTGGTTACTTCTGCTTTCAATCCAACTATTTTGGACACAAGCAAATAAGAAAAAATATACAACGTCGTCAACATATTTCCGTACAAATTGCTTTTAAAATGTAAGGCATTTAGACACATAAACTTGTCTTAAACATACATGTAGCAGATTTAATATAACTAGGTTCAAGCCATTTCCGATCCAATACAAAATAGAAAAACGAATTCTGTTGCAGAATATGTTATACCAAACCGGTATTTCCCAGTTCTCGTGATCCCTGTCTCAAAATACCAGAAGCTTTAAAATGTCTCCAGAAGACTCGAATGATCTACATGGACTACATCAAACCACAGACTAACAAGCCATTTAGCTCCAAATTGAGATTACAGATATTTCCACAACATAAAGACCTTAGCATTTATGGTTGTCACAACGCTAGAGCTTGATCGCTATAAAGAACTGTTATTATAATAGAGGAGGTTTTCAAATCTTATCCCAACATGGTAAAACTAATTTAGAATATTTTTAAATCAGATTTATTTAGCAAAATGCACATGTCTGTTCTTTCTATCTATTTTCACTTGTTCATGTAGTTTCTCTACGGTATCACGAGCTGTTGATCGTAGTATTGTATCTGCCCGGAGAGACTGGATTAGATAGAACGGTCTGCGAAGTGTTAGGACGATCCCTGGCGTGCTGTTAGTGGCGCGCGTCCCGGCGGTGGTCGCGGTCGCGGTCGCGGTCGGCGGGCGGCGGGTCGCGCTCGCGGCGCTCGCGGTAGCGCTCGTCGTAGTAGGGCGCGGCGCCCGAGCGGCTCTTGGCGCCCGACGCGTCGCCGCCGCCCGTCTCGGGCGCCGGCTCCACGGGCGACTTGCGCGGCCTGGTGGTAGAGCTGATGGTAAGTAAGCTACATGTTATCCTCAAACTATTATTAGTCACATCTACGAGTATTTAGGTTAAAAAATTAAAAGAAAACAACTAGTTAATGTTGCTGCCCATCAGTGCATTCAATCTCAAGCAAAGTGGTGAAACTAAATACTTTATTGATTATAGCGTCGGAAATACGCCGCTGTGCTGTCGTAAATTATAGACACGCCGAACCTAAAGAATTAACTCACTCGCTTACACTGACTCTCTCAAGAACGTTTATCCTAAAAGTTGGCAACGTCGCAAATAGCTGTCAAACATTTACCTGTTTTGATTAATTTGGCAAAATTACTGTATGGAAATAAGAAATGTGGCTAGCGAAATAGAATATTAATAATGAACTGCAATTGTACCATTGAATTTGATGTTGTACCCATTTTAGGTGTTAAAAAGGCATTTGGAAAGTTTCCCAATATTTTTTTACATCTAAAACTAAATATTCGGTGTTACGATATTCATTCATTCATTTCATAATCAATATTCGAGTTCAGTTGCACACATTTCTTATTTTCATACAGTAATCCAAATTAATCAAAACAGCGAAATATTTGACATCAATTTGCGACGTTGCTGACTTATATAATAAACGCTCTTTAATTCTCTTATATTCTACAATACGACGTGCTATAGCGTGCCGTCCGAGGCCTCTGCATGATTTAGGATCCACTAACTAAATCTGCTAGCAGCATATAAACATGAAAAGAGCTTACCTCTCTTCACGACTGTGCCCCCTGTTGTAATGGTCAGCACGTTCCCTGTCCCTGGAGCGAGAGCGGTCGCGTTCACGCTCACGGTAGTCCCTGTAATACCTGAAACAAAGACATTAACACCTTCAATAACGATAACGTACATTTTCAAAGCATTAAATGTTAAGGGGGTTGCGCCAAGGTAGCCCGCGAAATTCAAATTTTCTTAGGTTTTTTGCAATTTGCAGGTCAGTGTCAGGTTGTATCTTGATTAAAATATGATTTGCGAGCGTAACCAATATGGTTTTACAGAATTATAATCATTAGAATCAGCAATACAACTCCTTCATCAATCATCATCATCATCAGCCTATTAATGTTCCCACTGCTGGGACACAGGCCTCCTCTCTGTGAGAGGGAGTGGGCTGTAATCTACCACGCGGGCCCAGTGCGGGTTGGTAGATGTCACATGTCTTCGAATTTTTTGGTTCTAAGACATGCCGGTTTCCTCACGATGTTTTCCTTCACCGTTTTGAGAGCAGTGGTGATTAAATTATTTACACAAAGTAAAGCGCCTGCTTGGGTTCGAACCCACGACCTACATCTCGTAAGTCGGGGCCGTTACCACTGGGCCACCACTGCTCTACATACAACTCCTTAGGTTAGCATAATCCCCAAATGTCATGATTTTCATGAAATAGTCATTCAACGGGATTACATAAACTTATAGAGTTGTATTGATGATTTCTATGATTATAATTTTATAAATAAACATTTGATACGGTGGCAAATCATATTTAGATCAACATACAATACAACCTGATACTGACCTGCAAATTGCAAAAAACGTAAGAAAATTTGAATTTCGCGGGCTACCCTGACGCTTTCACCTTAAGTCTAGGGATAAAAAAAACACACAAAATAGTTTCATACCAAAGCTCGACAAGCATGTACACGACGCAACTTTGTCAATAGAGGTACAAAAAAATACAGTGGATCTGCTACCATCGCTAGATACCGGGACAGTCAAGGTCTAAGGAACTTGAAAAGTATAAACCAAAGCGGAAAACATCGAATGTATCAGCCAGAGATAAATAAACCTAGGATACTGTTCACGCCAGATAAACGTGCGTGACGATAGCGAACGTGTAGAAATGCGCGACACTTACGCATCGCGTTCACGTTCCCTCGAGCGTTCTCTGTACCTGCAAGCAAGGGCATAGCGTCAGTAATACTTTAGAGGACTAGTGCTACGTTACCCGCCTGCCTCACTATTCCTAGCAGGATACGGAACTCTCCTAAAGATTGTATTACCTAGTTAGCCCTCTTGCATTGATGACTCTATTATCGAGGGCTACGGGTACTGCCACAAAGGCACAGGCGTACCATCTTTTCTCGAAGCCACTCAGGATATTTTCGACCCTTATACTCTTTGGATTTGTCTGTTTGTTTTGTGATTGGTTGTTTTTGGGAGTTATTCTATCATTGGCTCATCGGTCACCGTCAGGTACTACATTGCACTGCCTGCATGTCGAGTACGCTGCATTTTTGTTTGTCATTAAATGTTTCTCCTACTGTGTATTTGTAATTCTACTTACTAAAACACACACACAGAAAGCACAGATTACTAATACTAATATGACGTGTGTTTTTGAGTTTTTAGAACGCGCAATACATGCAATAAATGTAGTATTGTTGTGTGAATGTGTATTGTGTAGTAATGTTAAGATGCTCGAATGTTAAATTGTATCAAATCTGACCTTCGCGCCCAGTTTGCGCTATTTTGTTAGTTTCTGTAACTCTGAAGGAGGATTTACGATCACATCAGCAGTGAAACACACAGTGCGTAACGCGGAGGCTTCGTTTCATACTTCCTGCAGTTAATAAACTTATATTATAAGCTTAGAAACCTTATAAAAATGTATAAAACTACAAGTTATAACTCCATAAATTCAATTTCAGTGATTGTGAGTGAATGAGATGTGATAGTGTGCGAATTGACTGCTGCGGTCGATCTATCATACAGGTACTTTTTTTTTACGAAATATCAGTAATAGTAAAAAAACGAACAAAAAAATGATATATAAAACGTAATTTTTATTTATATTTTTGCGCCATAAAAGACTATGATCCCGAGACCAGCTCCAGTAGTTACTCGGAATTATGGTTTTAGATTTTTTTGACATGAAAACGTCTTTTCGCTCTGTGTAAGTTCAATATTTCTGACATTCAGTCATGTTAGATTTCAATCACTAATAACTATGAGACTTTTAATGCTAGAGTAATAAGTCGAGCATGCAAAAGATGCATATTTGTGTTTTCTTTTTAGTTCTTTTAGTCATAGGTTTCGAGTTCGAACCCAAAGCACGCACCTCGTTACTTTACGAATTCATGTGCATATTGTATATTATCACTTGCTTCAAAAACGGTGAAGGAAAACATCGTGAGGCAACAATGCCTGAGAGATATTTCTCGACGGCATGTGAATTCAAGTCAGAGGCCCATGGGCGGCTTTAAAACTCTGACATAAGGTTAGTCACTAACTACACGAAAAGAAGAAGATCACGTCTACGAAGTACCGCCACTGAATTAAAACAGAGCCCTGTATAAGATATTTTGAGACTGTCAAATAGCAATCTAAGTCACACACACAGCACGAAGCATAAAAGCAAGGCACAAAACATAAATCCAATCTATTCACCTATCTCTATCTTCCCTTTCCCGGCTGCGGTCGCGGTACCGGCTCGCAGACCGCTCGCGCCGCCTCGGCGTGCGGTGGTGCGCGCGCGCGTCGCGGTCACGCGATCTGGAGCGGCGGCGTTCGCCGGATCCGTACGACTTGGTCTCTACGCCGTGCAGTGTGTCTTGTAGGGACGAGATCAGGATCTTGCAGCGGTCATCGTGGGCAACCTGGAGATTGGTACAAATGTTTTAGTAAAATAAAAACCCCATTGATGCTGCGATTGCCCATGGCCACCTGCTGGGTTCAACTCATTTAATATAATACATTTATTTACTATCAACTCGAAAAGAAGAATTTAAAATAGAAAATAATACTTTTTATTATGTACACCATAAATGTAAGTAGTTATGATTTCTTTTGTTGTGAGGCCACAATAAATAAACAATTACTGAATGACGTACTTGTAAACTTTCTTATTCAATTTCCAACAACACAAATACAGTCCAGCAACCTTTGGTGTTCATTCCTTAACTTTGAAGTTAGGCTACGATTTTTGTGGTTGTTAGCGTGGATTCACAGTGGTAGCCCGTGAAATTCAATTTTTTTTACGTGTTTTGCAATAGTGTCAAGTAGTATGTTAATTAAAATATGATACGACACAGATTCGGAAATTGCAAAAAACCTAAGATTTGAATTTCGCGGACTACCTTACTTACTTACTTAAAAAGAGGGATGTACCTTTAAGATACATAATATATTATATAGTACCTACGACAAGCTAGATTTTGCGACTATTTTGTCGATCATAGGTAGTATCTTACTGGAGTTCATCGAAAAGTGACAAAGTCGAATTAGTAAAAAAACCCACCTTGCTCTGCTTGATAAGCGATATAGCCGTGACGAGCGTCTCGATGGCCGACGCGTACTCCCCGGCGGCGGCGTCGCTGACGGCCCTGGCGATGGCACTGGACGACACGGTGCGGTTGCGGGACATGACCTCCTCGAACTCCGCCTCGCTGATGCCGGCGTGCGGCGCGTGCGGCGCGTGCGGGGCGTGCGGCGCGTGCGGCGCGTGCGCCGGGTGCGGCGCGTGCGCGCCCATGCCGGGCCCGTGGTGCGGCCCGCGCCCCGGCTCGGCGGCCGGCGGGTAGTTCTGCGGAGAGGCGCACGCTCAATACGGGAACGACGATGAAAAAAGTTGGTAACAAGTATTTATACTTGGCTAAAAGTAAGTCACCTGTGGCGGTCTGCCGTAGGGCTGCTGCCGCTGCGCGGGCGGCGGGCCTTGCGCGGGCGGCGGCGCGTGCGCGGGGTGGCCGTACGGCGCGCCCGGACCTGCGCACACGTTCAATCAAATTATAGGGAAAAGTGCACAAGTAACATTTTAATTGACTGTATTGAGTCTATCACAGTCCAATCGTGAAGCTCGGTTAGCAACCGGTTTAGTGGATCAGTCTTTCCGCATCGATACGCTGTTCGCTAGTCGCCACTGGTCTAGAGAATGTTTTATAATACTCTCGTATCGGCACAAATTCAACATAATTATGAATTCGGTAGTCAGAAAGGTGGTGGCAGCCGGGCGAAATGCCCAGTGTGGACGCCAGATACATCTCAAATTTGCCACTCGTGGAAATTATTTTATTTATACAGTTAGTAATGATAATAACTCGCATTAGTCTAGAAGACTGGACAGACGGTGTCTCAATCGGTGGCTACAAAATAGCAAATCTGCGATACGCTGATGACGCCACGCTATTTGCTACTAGCGCAAGTCATCTAGAGGAATTACTAGGTAAGATAAAGAGTGCGTGTCTCGAATTCGGACTAAAGATTAACCGCAAAAAAACTAAGGTGATGCTCGTGAACCGCTCTAACAAACACTCGCCCGAAGTCCCTAAATTTACAAACTGCAACGTGGTCCAGTCCTACATTTATCTTGGAGCGTTAATCTCAAACAGATGAAATTAAGAGACGTATGGCGATAGCTAAATCATCAATGGACAAACTGAAAAAAGTCTAGAGGTATTAGAGATATTACAAAAGCCAACCGGGCTTGTTCAAACATGGTTTTTCCTATGTTCCTATTCCTATATGCAGACGCTGCGTGACATCGAGAAGATAGACGTTCTGGAAATGTGGTGCTGGAGGAAAATGCTTGCGGTATCGTGGATGTAGTTTGACACCAACACCTCTAAGCATACACTAAGAACTCTGCATCAACAAGCGTCTTTCTTTTCTGGTCCAAACGCGCATCCTTAAATACTTCAGACACGTCTCGAGGCGTGACGGTGACTCTATAGAGTTCCTTGTCGTGCAGGGTAGAGTGGAGGGCATTAGACCCGTGGACACTCACCCATGAGATGAACTGATCAAATTAAATCCGCAGTGGGCAAACCCGTGTGTGAGTGCACAAAAAATACCAAAAATCGGAGAAGATGGCAAGAAATCGTGAGGCGACTCACATCAGCCCTTGGACAAGAAACCTCATGAAGACCACGATCTCTCTGTCAAGAGTGTTACGAAAAAGAATAATGATAAAATAAGTGCGCCCCAGTATTATATCAGCAGACACGATGATTTTCGGAAAACTCTCGTCGGTTCGCAGCAGACCTTGATCAAACGACATAATATAATGAAGCAGCACTCACCGGGCGGGCCGGGCTGCGGCGGCGGCTGGGCGGCCGGCTGCGGCTGCACGGGCGGCTGCTGCGCGAAGAACGCGGGGTTCACGTGCGGGGCCGGCGCGCCGCCCGGGCCTGCGGGGGGGGGGGCGGTTATGCGACGGTATTTCCCGACGGGTCGGGGGGATAGAACATTGCACAAACAACCACAAACTTCTTTTGTTACAATTTTTATTTTATTTTAGATATAAGCGCTTCCTGCTACTGTAATTCTGGTCTTTAACGAAGTTTCAAATAATGTATTCAAGATAAGGAAACCAGGTGACCCGTAGCACAGATTTTACTTAGTGGGTTCTTGTCTCCAATCTTCAAACCATTGTAATAATATAAACTATGATTAACTTATAACTTGTGTGGGCAATAAATAAATTTATTATTGCACCAAAAACTAATAAGTATCTATGAGAAATGCGTGGTTTTTTTTATACACACCACACAACTACCCTTTTGAAAGAAAGCGGCTTGTCTACGTATTCGTATTTTATTGCTTCTACTTGATGGATTTATTGCAGTTTTCACCGCAATGTGTTTGTGGAAGTTTGTGTTAAGCACCATATAATAAATCATACTGCTATTGGTATATCGTTTTTTAAAAACTATTATTATACAACAAAATAAAACTGGCAACAAAATGCACACTTAGAAATAAATTTCTTGAGTAGTAAATTCATTCAACTTCATGTAGATTTTGGTAGGTATTCGTCGTTAAAATAGCGTTAGTATGTTAATAACAATTCAACAAAAAAATTAACCCTGTCTTTGCAGTCGGGTAAGAAATCAGTCACTCTTTAAACAAATGGTTGCGAAAAAGGTGACCCACATGAGAAATGGTCACTACTTGTGACCATTTTGTTGTGCACTTATGCTGAAATACACGCTCCCGCACCTCTGTCTTTTCGGGTTCATGTGCGTATTATAAAATTATCACTTGCTTCAAAAACGGTGAAGGAAAACATCGTGAGAAATAGAAGAAGCCAAGTCAAAGGCCCATGGGCGTCTATAAAACTTTGACACCAGATTAGTCAACAACCACACGAAAAGAAGATGCTGAAGTGCTAGTAATTACAGCGGCACCCAAACCCATCAAACCGGGACATAGATATGCTGCTTGGCGGCAGAAATAGATCTGTAGAGTGACTGTTTCGCAAAAGAATCAGCATCTGCCTAGCCTTTTCCGAACTTTGTAAGGGTCGGCTTCCAGTCTAACCGGATGCAATAGAATACCAGTATTTTTTTACCCTCTACAACCTAGAGTAAGCTCTCGTACGCAGGAGTGATTTTTAACCGCGATGTTATTTTATCGTGCGATATTTTAACGCACTGCTTAGTACAGAGAGTTGAAAATCAAACAGTGCGTTTGAATGACGCGCTGCGCTGCGCTCTGTTGGATTCTTGAAGCTCGACTTATTACAGAGAGTTTTAAATCTAACGCGCGTTTAAAAATCGTGCGTAAAACATCGCACGTGCGTACGAGGGCTAAAGTCTGATCTACACGGAGCTATTTAATTTCCTGTGGCGTACCATAAGTTGGAGCAACAATAAAAGTTTCAATGGTATTGTATGCAACAGGCAAAAACTTGCATCGATGTAAATGAGGTTTTACTGGCTAATACGATACTGGCAAGACTAGTCGGGAGACTATTCGCGTTAGTCGGTTAGTAAGAAATAATAAAATAAGGCGTGTGTGCGTACCTGGGTAGGGGGGCATACCTGGGTGGTGCGGCAGCGGCGCGGGGCCGCGCGGCACGCCCGCCAGCGGCAGGCCCGCGCCGCCCGCCAGCCGCACGTCGCGCTGCGCAGGGGACAGGCCGTTAGCGACAAATGCACGTTATAAACTAACTAGCGCCCCAGGGGGCCTTATCCCTAAGCGAAATCGTTACGGACGGCCGTCGTTATGGGCGGTTCGTTCTCCGTCGCACTTACAGACATTAGTCATACCGTAAGTTAGTCAGAGAGCCAAGCGCCCGTAACGGTTTCGCTTAGGGAGTAGGCTTCCAGCTTCGTACGATTTTAACGATCTGACAGAACATCCAGATTTTTTTTAAACTTCTTAGGCGCTTTGAGCGATTTTTGGTAGGGGTAAACTTATGGATTCGCGTCACCATGCGCCGTAGTTCTGTAACAGTCGACAGTCCCCATGACTGGATAGGTTTTTTTTATAAAACACGAAAAGCAACTTTAATTTATATGTATAGAAGTCGCTTTTGACCGCGTTATTCTTCTGTACGCAACAACGGATTTTTATGCGGTTTTCAGCACCATTTGAGAAATCATTCCAGAATATTTATGTGTGATGATTACTTAAACAAAGAAATGTCGATGTTTTGTGAAGTCGTGAAAACCTTGCGAAGCAGAGGCGGGTCGCTAGTAACTATATAAATAAAAACTAAATGCTGTTAATTGCCAACGCATAATTTTGACAATAGCTGGACTGATTTGGTTATTTTATATTTTTAATGTTCATAATAGTCCGAATAAGGTTTATAGGAAAAAAAATTTGGAAAAGACGCCCTGAAAATTAAAAATTATTTTTGTCTATGGGTATTTTGAATGAATTATTGTCATTTGTATAGGACAACGTCTGTCGTCGGTCAGCTAGTTGAATATATAGATACTTTCGTATCAGGTGTTGGTCCAACATCGACGCTGTGCATCGACACTAACGTTGTGCCAACGCTCCGTTTTATCGTATACATAAAACACAGCTTTGGAACATCACGGCTAAGCATCGTATGCATTTTAGCAGACGTCAACGTATACGTTGGAAATACGCTCAGTGTGAAGGCACTAAAGCTAGCGACTAGCTAGCTACTGGCGATACTACCCTGAACTCATAAAGGTTCCAAAAATAAATTAAAAATAACAGGCTCAAATTAAATTACCTATCGGAAATTCATACACGTGATGGGTGTCGACCGATACCTAACCATCACAAAAAAAAAAAGATTTATTGATGTGCAACATCTTCCCTCTCGCTTTCCTGCCATCTGTGGCGGGGAGTGATTTCGTGAAAAGCGACGGAAGTGCGTAACAGGAAGCCGGGGAAGCGCGCTATTTGAATTGACCAATGACGGCGCGCTATTAGATTTGACCAATGAGCGCGCGCGGTGGTGTGACCAGATTTAGCAGAATTCTGCGATTTTAGCAGAATTAGATCCCCAATTTAGGACTTAGCAGATTGTGTCACAGAATTGAATAGATAGCAGTTTTTGGCAGAATCTTATAAAACCTCCACAGGAAATTTGCAGGATTAGAAATTGACAAATTATCTGCGCTTCACTTTGGTAACAACTACCCAAGTGAAGCTAGAAATATTTAAAGAATTCTACCATTCTTGAATAATGTCCGATTTTTCTTACTCCACTGGCAGCTCTTAAATACATTTTAGGGGAATTCCCTATAAAAGTGTATTTTCTTTAGAGATTTGTGTTTAATACTTTTTTTGCATAAAGAAAACATGACCAGAACTATCGTTCTGAGTGGGAGAAGTATATTGCGTTTTTATATATCTGCGTTTTTTTAAATAAATATTTGTACAAATATCAAATTATGACTTCATTAATTGGTAGAATTTTGGCATTAACAACAAAAAAAATTGCAGAATTCAGGCGAGTATCTGGCAGAATCTTCAATTTAAATCTGGTTACGGTAGAGTTGGCCAGTTGTTCAGAAACGACCTTGACGAGGGAATGTTGCTTATTACCAAGGTGAGATGTCAGACGCTACACATCAAATGCGACTACTATAAGGCCAGCTCGTTTTTTATGTTTAGATATCGTTACTCATCACATCTGTGGAGTTTTGCTAGACAGCATAGTTAATAGACAGGTACTAACCGGGTGCGGCGGTGGCATTTGGTGCGGCATCTGGTGCTGCGGGGGGCCGTACTGCGGCGCGGGGTGCGGGGGCAACTGCTGCGGGGGCCCGCGGGGTCCCCAGTCCGGCCGCCCGCCGGGTCCACCCGGGCCGCCTGGCCCGCCGGGCCCACCGGGGCCGCGCTGTAGCTGTGGCGGACCTTGGAACTAATAACAAAAGTTCTATTCATCAAACTCCTAAAGCCAGTTGGATTATACTATTATAAGATAACTTTCAAGATAACAAAAACATTAATTACCTGCCTTACTATACAACGTAGGTTACTCTGCAGTAGGCTAGGGAATTATGAATAGTTGACAGTAAGAAAAATATGTACAGACGCCAGCCAAGCACATCAACCTACTCCAATCTTTCAAAATTTCCCAATCAACATTGAACCTTATTCTTTTGGCAATAAAGTTGAAAATCTATTAAAGAAATTTGACAGATTGTAGAAACTTGCTTGAATTTTGTATGAAGAATCTACGCGAGATAAAAAAAAGCGACAAAATTTTGTAAATTATTATAAGACTGATTAATATTTTTGAGAAACATAACATCACGCCTGTAATACCCAAAGGGTTATGCAGAGGTGTATCTATCTATAGTACACCCACATTTCGCCAGTTATGTTGTCCCACGTAATGGCAGGCAAACCAATTGCCATTAACTGGGCTCAAATCCAGACTTCGAGCTGCTACTGAAAAATTCCTAGCGGGAAAAACCCAATAATGCTCTGCCCGACCTCGGAATCCAACCCAGGTTACCCGACCTTATGTTCAGAAGTAGCGCTTGCGACTACTAGATCGACACAGTCGCATTAATAATCGGTTTCTCAAAAGTGGTCAACTATTCTTTTCTAAGAATTTTCGACATTTTCAGCCGTATCCTCCACATCAAATACGAATAGAAACCCGAAATTGCAACGGGTTTCCGTAAGTCCTGATTAAACAACGCTATTTTGGATAAGTTTTTTCTTACCTGCATAGGTGGTCCTCTGGGCGGTGGGCCCTGATGCGGTGGGGGTCCTTGATGCTGCATATGATGCGGGGGTGGGCCCTGGTGCTGCGGGAGATGGTGCGGTGGGCCGTGAGGGGGCCCGTGCGGCCCGTGCGGCCCGTGCTGGCCGCCCGCCGGCCCACGCAGCTGGTGGTGCGGCGCGCCGCCCGCCATCATCATGCGCGGCCCGTTGGGGCCCGGCCCGTTTGGACCGCCGCCGAAGAAGTCTATGCACAGTTATTGTTCAGTCAGCCACACGTACATGATAACAAGTAGACTTTGACTGTGCCGTTATTTCGTAGCAGTAAGGTTGGATTTCTACACATAAGGTTGACCGTATCATCATCAACAACGATACGCTGTTCAAGTTAACACGAATTGAATTTTATAAATAAAAATAAACGTACTACACTACTACATTATGGCCCACTCTTATCGTAATCGGCAGCATAGGTACTGCCGATATAATGCAAGTTCTTTAGCTCTGTGTATACGTACATTGGTAGTTCACTATCGCTGTTAACAGTTAAATCAAATTCTCAGGGTTCTTTTGTATTACTGGGCCAGTGTTTGATGAATACACACATTGGATAGTGAATTTTTCCTCATGACCTGGAGTTTGCAAAAATAATAGAAGTGTTTATTCTCGTGATATAGTACTCCATTGCATTCCCTTCTCGTGCAGTTGCAATTTTGGGCAGTAAAACCCTTTTTTTTAACCCAAAATGACCTGGGAATCCCACGACTTGTTTAGGTTCAGTGTTTTCATAACTAAACTCTTATTATTACGACCCTTTACTCATTAGCGTGAGCTAGTCAATAAAGCTAGGCAATATCAGGTATTTTCCATCCCGGATCATACAAAAAAAAAACAGGTTTACCTCCAGGATGTGGCCCGGGCGGGCCACCCGGGTGTGGTCCTCTCATACCCGGGTTAGGTCCAGGCGGTGTAGATCTAGTCTTAGACTGACTCTCAAACTGGTTCAAGGCCTGTGAAATATACGCTCATTGTACGCTACTGGCAATCTTTCATAAAAATATGTCAAGGGGTTCGATATTTTTTTGCGAATGTTTTCCCTTCTTTAGTTTAGTTTGTTAACCCTGGGGGGCGCCAGACATAACTTCAAATACCTACCTACGCAAATCCTACGAAGTTGCGATGAGTGGCACGGGTAGTTTAGTATGACTGTGTGCGCAAATCCTACAAAACCGCGATGAGTGGCACGGATGGGTATCGGAAAATGACATAACCTACATATTTTGCACTTCACATTACAAAATCTCCTACAACTCTACAAAATGTCGATGTAAGTAAGGCGCGGGCTAGAAGTAATATTGATGGCCCATACTCAGTAGGTAACGCCCTGACCTACTTTGTTCAGAAGTTTTGATATCATAAAACATGCAAATTCAAACCGATAGGTGGATTACAAACTGAACGAAATAAGGGAATTAATTTTCTTTATTTTTGTCGTTAGCGAAAGCCTTTCGGTATGATAATTTGATGGCCTGTACCTTGGCGTATAATTTTGATTGAACCTCAGGTATCGTGCCGTAGGTTTAAGGCTTATTCAGATATAAGCGATATAGCTGTCGACCTCGGTAGCGATACCGGTCCTAACCAGAAGACGGACCAGATAACTAATTGCGTAACACATTTTCGTAAATGAATATGACTGATCTGTTTCATGTTGGCAGTTCAACAACATTCATTGCGTTATTTACGGTTTTTTTCGAACATGCAGCAATCGATTAGCAATCTGTTCCAAAATTATTCAAATCTTGATTGATCGTGTATTACGCAATTAGGGTGCAGTATCACTAACGAGCGCGACAGCGACATCGCCTATAATTGAATATAAGCCTTTATTTTAAAAGGGTTCTCCCTTTTCCTAAAGGGGCTCCGATTTAGCTCAATCTCCCATAATTTCAGAAAAATTAAGCTTAACTTTTTGGTATGTCTCTTAAACTTTATACCTATCGCAAACTTGCAGGAAGAGCTAAACAGAGCAGCATTTATCTAATGCCTAATTTCGTTATATCGAAGGCTTCCCTTTATATGACACCCCAAAGAATATCAATAGAAAAAGCAGGAAATATGACCTTCAACGGGTCTCCATTGAAGGTCTCGCTACTTACCTGTTTCGTGGGTAACGTGACGACTGGATGCTGTCCGTGAATCTCTTTCTTGGGCAGACGTTCCATTACCATCCTAATGGACTGGTCAGAGCCCAGGGATATGACGCAGAACCCCTTCGACTGTCCATTCGCCCTATTCTCGAAGAACTTCACGTCTTGGAAGTCAGTAACGCCAACGTCTGCGATGTTGTTAGCAATGTCTTGATCCGTCGCCCACTGCAAAAGGTTTTACCAAAAACTAAACCACGATACAAGCTGGGCAACTTAGCTATAAGTTGTATACATACGTGATGAAGCCAGCCACGACTCGGACGTATGAAACCTCGTCCAAGAACATACCTTATAGCCCGAATAAAAACCGCCGAAACTTTAACACGAATTTTCCGTAATTTAATGCCCCTAACTTCGGTCAAGTTGTGTAGCATAAGCAAGCAAAAAAGTATATGTCGCTCAAAACGTGTTTCTGAAACCTACACAAATCTAATCTGTTTGCACGAATTGTAACACGAAGCACTACTTAGATAATTATTTGATCGTTTTATTTTAGAAAATTGTCGTTCTCTCATTTCGTAACAGGAGACTTCGGGAGAAAGGAAACAGTTTTTAGTGTTACCATGTTTTTATTGTCATTCATAAATTTATCACAGATATTGGCAGTATCAAGATAAATAAATAGAGCAGTTCGCAAAACTGCAGACTCCATCATTCTCAAACGGGACACGAGATCCTTCATAACAGTAAGGAAGGATTATTAATTCACTTAGTACAAGGACTTAACATCTTTGGTCATTAACATAGTAATTACACTTTAAAATAGTATCAGGACTTATTTTATCGGAAACCAATCTAATGAAGTTAGGTGATAAATACTTTGCTAAACTAGACAAGGTTTTAATAGTTATTAACTAACGTACAAAAATATTTTAAGCAGGGAGTTATTACATTATAAGTAATAATTATATTATTTTAGCATTATTACAGTTTATGTATTTATGCTGTTAACCATCTGCCAATAGTAATGTTGCAGGGGACATAACAATATGGATACTTTTTACTTACAATCCTTGTAAATCTATTTAGAAAACGTGATTACAAAGTCGTGACAGAAAATATAAATTACGTATGACGACGCGAAGCATAAATTTTATCCATGTTGTACATAACTGAATTTAAATACTACCACTATAATTATGAAATAGTGTGAATATTTTCGGTTTATCAGTATTATATTTTCGCCCGGATATAAACAATTTTTTTCGATAAATATGATACAGACAGATTTATAATTTTACTGTAGATAAACATTTGAACAATTTAACGCCAATTTAAAAATAGTACATAATAAACGTTTACACAACAACAAAAAATTGGACAAGTTCCAACCGCAACACAGACAAAATGTGAAACACATCTGCCAAGATCAAAGGAACAAAAAAGAAAACAATAAAATATAACCAAATTAAAACACAAAATGCTACATCATTACGCGGAACAAGCTCAAACATCTTACCTCTGAAAACCTGATAAAGAAAGACATTAGTTAAGTAAAATACATAGGTCAACGAAACCAGAATTTTGGGCGAAATGGAAACTTAAATATATTATTTATTCTTAAATGTTCATGCAATTCCCGCCTCAAAATTCCAATTATCAAGTGACAAGCATGTTGAAACAGGCGAATAACGCTATATACGTCACTACTAATAGGAAATAATAATTATTGTAGAATGATTTGCCCGCACTATGCCCGAAGAACTAGTTCATAGTCTACACACAGAATGTGACACATAAATTCTCTATGTTATTGACTAAAGCAATGTATAGTAACTATAACAGACAACCATTGCAACAATATTGTTAAGTCATTATTAAAATAATGTCATACAGAACTCTAGTTTTTTGTTCAAAATATGTGCAAAAGACAGTGTTTAATTTATGAAGCAAAATATTCAAGATGTGTAGTTAACATGGAATCACCGGGAGGGGCATCTATGTATAATAAATATGTTACATGAACTAATATATAAATACATAGAAATCATTCATTCTTCAACACTCAGAATTCAAAGATCATAAGATGCACAACAAAAGTATTTTGATTCTCAGTTTCACACATTAAATTTGAGTTGGACCACTAATATCAAAGATATCCAAGACCTTAAATGGAAAAACATGAAATGTGATTTACATACATACTTTTGTGATACTTCACCCTGTTATACCCATACCAACATGCCAAAAATTTACCTTAATCACAAAGACAGTATCAATTACTGCCACAAAACCATAAATGCAATACATCAAAGAGATATTTACAAAAAAATTATATGGCTTGTACTTATTGCATCCTGAAATGCCTATTGCGTGTCAGCTAAAATAAATAAAACTAACATGTTTTTATTTAAAAACATGTTTAGTTTTAAAGTATCCCTCTCTCAACAAATAATATGATTATTTTTCTCACAAATGAATGAATGTAAGCTACTGAGAAATAAGTTTTTTTTTTTTTTAAGCATTGCCCCACACTAGGAATTTCTCCTGTATTGTGGGTGCGTTTACAAACATTTAAACTCACAAACATACACAAACAGCCATAAAGAATGAGTTTGCTCAAGAAACTAAAATATGAAACTATTTACAAAGTAACAATCTATATCCAGCACATCATAGTAACAAATATGATGTACCAACTTACTAATGAACACCGTTGCTATTCTAATTTCATAAATGTGTAGGTGACTATAGTGCTGCAGGTACAAACCATAACACAGACATGTTTTTAAATGCAAATATCTCTTTGTATAATTCGACTATAAATATGAAATCCAATAAAATAAAAATATTAAAACAATAGCACAAGTTATTAAAAATATCACAGGTTGGACATTCTGCAAAACGCAGAAAATGTGGAACAATATCTCGGAAACAAATCTTTTATATCAAGATCATTTCCTTGACTGGTGCAGTAATAAATTAAAAAGTTCATATTATAATTATTGTAAATTAATTCACAGAGATTATAATGGACGCCATTTAGATAATTAATGTGGAGTATCATCTGTGTGAATAATTTACTACTTCTAAAATATGATAATAAGTAATTAAATTTTTATAAAATGAAGCAAAAACAAGTTGCGTGTAAAATATTCAGTAACAGTTTCAATTATTTTACAAATTATAATTCTGACACTATGAATGAAGGTTTTTTTATATTTTTCTATTATAAATCCTATTCATAACCTATAGAGAATGATTTATACTATAACAATTGAACAAGTCAGTTGACAGAAACGCTACATTTAGTTTTAAGACATTTTTAAACAGGTAACATTAATTGAAGAAAGATAACTGGAGACTGGATTATGTACAGCACAAAAACCTCAATAATATGTGACAAAAGCCTAACTGATGATACACTAGCAGGTTTAAAGATTCTCCTAATTTATAGTATTGACAAATCATTTCAGATTTATGACACACACAATGCCTACAAAAAAACATTTGACATGCATATAATCCTAATGCAATTTTAGTATAACAGGATAAATTAACATTATTGATGTTGATCAAAGAGATATAAAGCCTTAACCTTACATTTTTGCTAAACAGTAATTTAGCTAAACAAATATCAAATGAATTGGTGCCTAAGATGCACACTGAAGAACTTTAATACTGAATATTTTCTTATACCTAATCCAGCCTCTAAATAAGTATAATTTATAGCTGACAATTTTAACTTAAATTATTGTCAATGGTTACACTTCCTTGTTTTTGCTTCTAAGTATTTAGTATAGCAAAATCACAGACAATTCTGAATGCGATTATTAAAAAAGTAGTATACTGTTTTATTCAAATATTCTAACAAAAATCCTTTTATGTTTCTGAATTTTCCAAAGTTACAAAAAAAAATTATTTCAAGATTTAGCTATACTTATAGTGATTTCATTTTAGTAAGATATTTAGCCAAACAAATAATTTGTGAGACCTATTTTAGAAACAAAATGTGGACTTTTGTGTTGCACATTTTGTTAAAAATAAGGTCTGTGACTGACATGTGCGGCTGTGCTATATATACTTTTTATACACAGATGCACATTGACTAGTAAGAAATGATAACCAAATGAAAAACATTTTGTAGCTAGGAAATATTTTTGTTGAACTTTGTCAATCTTGAAAATTATAAATCCATAACATGGTAAAAAGTGCAACATTCGCTTATAATTTTTTCATCTGGTCACCTAAAAGAACTGCCATCTTTACTCAGATTTTGGTACCTTTACCAATAAATTAATTAAAAAAATAACTTATCACAAGATTTTTGTTAAACCCAGAACAGACTGTACAATAATAATGTTGAATGTTGTGCATAAGTAAGTTATTGACTCGTCAAATTACAAATATTGTTTTGTGTTAATAACATTATGAATGACAACAAATTTTGACTTTATAATTTAAAGACATCCAGATTTAATATTATTTCACATACAAAAAGAAGTAAGTTACAGAAAACGATTAATGCTTTATTCTATTGACATACAGTATCAAAATATGTGTTGTAAACAATGCCAACATTTATTTAGACGCTTGTAGGTAAATAATTTTATTATAATCCTGCTCGATACAAATCTTGGGAGTTTGATCTAAGTACTGCAAGTAGCAAGTGTTTCATGAACTAGGTATGCTTAAAACTTACTTAGTTCAAACTCTGCCCTGAACTAATGACTTTCAGCTTCTAATGACATAATTATATTAGCATATTTTTAAAACAATGAATTAATACCTAAACGGCTCAGTAACAAAACCTGAGTGGCGAACGGCAGTCCTAGAGACATCAGTTTTTCTCGTTACCAAGAGAAAAACAGACATCTAAAACAATAAAAACTCTCCTATATTTACATTATAATCTAAATGAGACAAAATCATGTACAAACCCAAGTTAGGTTGCCGACGTATAGCTGAAAACGGCGGCCATGATGGCCGTGGTTTGATGCGTTGTTGTGATATGGGATGCTGCCGTTGGTCTCCTCCGGTGGATGCTGGTGCTGCGGTGCCGAATTTGGTGGTCCATCGCCATCATCCGGTTTAGCTGCAGGTGCGGCGATCACGTCGTCATATAAATCCACATTTTCACCGCCGAACTCGTCCTGAAGGAGACCGCCCAAACAAATTGAATTAACTAACGGTAGCAAGTCAAAATCGTGCCGGAATTTATTTCCCAAGCACTATTTCAATTAAAATAATCATTACGAAACGTTTTGCTTACCTGGCGATTAAAATCGGATTCAATATCATCGGCGTACAAATCTATATCCACGCCTCCATCCGCCATTTTGCGAATTCTACAATTTATATAAACGCTGGGGGTTGGTTCATTGGTTGGGTTGGGCCTGCCTAGACGGAAACTGGTGTTGTAACTTATTCATATCCGGTCCATAAAAATATTCTCTTAGGCGATTATTGTCTATGTCTGAACTCTGAAAGTGAAGCAAGCTATCATTTCAAGTAGTTTTCATTTTTGAAAAACTTATCTAAGTACTTATATAAGTTTTAACAAAAATTAAAACGATGGAAAAGACACGTCAAAAATAAAAATATGGGACAGTCTCTGGAGACTGCTGATAGAAGTGAAAACCAAGTAACTTTTTGATACAAGGTAACGCCATCTAACGAAAATGTCACGAATTTATGTGGCTTGCGGTCAGTACAAGAACGATAGCTGTAACTCCATCAAAAATTCCAAAAAAATAAAACATAGTACACTGTCAACAACATTTCTACTCACCCTCCGTCTTACGAATTTTCGATCAGGTCACGTGTCCTGACGCGAGTTTAAATTTTTTTACCCATTCCAAAAAAAGTGCACAACGCCGCTAAAGAAGTTTTCACTTCAAAAACTAAGCTCCTACCTAAATTTTATGTGATTAATTCCTATTGCGGTAGCGCCAAACAAACAATCACGAATGGTGAATGAAACTTACTGTGCGTTTGCATTGGCAAAAGCGAAACATTCACTTAAAAACTTGTTTTTAAATCTCTATTTTCTGTCAATGTTCGGTACACTTCGGTACACAATGTTCGGCACTGGCGAAACATTTTTTTGTCAATGTTCGATATAATGTTTGGTTTGACAGAAAATAGAGATTTCAACATGTTTTTTAACCGACTTCCAAAAGGAGGAGGTTCTCAATTCGTCTGTATGTTTTTTTTTTTTTTTTTTTGCATGTTTGTTACGCGATATCTCCGAAAATTGTGGACCGATTTTGAAATCGATTTTTTTTTAAAGGGTATGCTCCCGAGGTGGTCCCATAAAAATTTTATTAACTTTACTTGGATAGTTTTTGAGTTAGCTTCAATAATACGTGTTTTTCCCACTTAGTTTATATGGATGATATAATGATACTTCCAATCACTGTTATTTACATAGCAGGTTAGTGTATTATTATTGTAGTATTCGAACTTGTATGGGATAGGTACCACAACTAAAAAGGACAAAATAAAAACTTTTTACAAAAAAGAACAACCGACTTCCAAAAAAGACACTACAAAGTCAAAAATAACTTTAATTTCGGAAGTCGGTGGCAAAAAACGAAAGTTCAAAACCAAATGCACCGACTTCCGAAATTAAAGTTATTTTTGACTTTGTAGTGTAAAACAAAGAAAATAGAGATTTCAACATGTTTTTTTATGTGAATGTTTCGCCAGTGCAAACTCACAGAGTTACAGTTTTACTGTCCGTTTACACCAGAAAACATTCAACATGTATATATTTCGAAACTTTTCATATGAAACAAATCTCATAACTTGTTTTGTTGAATTTACGTACGCAGTTACGCACTGCACGAAGCATGAGTAAGTTTTAGGACAAATCTCAAGATTTTTTGTCGTTACTGTGCGTTTGCATTGGCAAAACATTCACCTAAAAACAAATTGAAATCTTTATTTTCTGTCAAACATTATAATATCGAACATTGACAAAAAAAGGGATTTCAATCTAACATGTTTTTATAGGAATGTTTCGCCAGTGCAAACGCACAGCTAACTTTTAACCGCGTAGGGCTGTCAGTGTCAATATTCCATAACGAATTAACGATTTTCACACTGACAGCTCTTGAATAGCACGGTGAAAGCGTCAGGGTAGCCCGCGAAATTCAAATTATCTTACGTTTTTTGCAATTTGCAGGTCAGTATCAGGTTGTATGTTGATCTAAATATGATTTGCGACCGTATCAAATGCTTATATTATAAAATTATAATCATAAAAATCATCACTACAACTCTATAAGTTCATGTAATCCCGTTGAATGACTATTTCATGAAATCATGACATTTGGGGATTATGCTAACCTAAGGAGTTGTATTGCTGATTCTAATGATTATAATTCTGTAAAACCATATTGAACAAAAGCCAAAAGCTGAACGCGTTCAGAGTACTTTTGCGGCCTACCCAAATGTCCTTTCTTTGGTATTGTTCGTCGAGTCGTTGAGCTCCTTAAGCTCTTGAGTTGAGCTACACGATTACTGACAAATGCGTGCATTGACTGGACAGGTCCACTCAAATCTGTATGGTTCTTTCCTCAAAAGACCATTTCTGATACAAATCTACATGGTCCTCAAATGATCTGACCAAGATTATTTCTGGGTTTTTTATTGACATTAATGTATTTTATATACTATACAATGACATGAATATTTACTTTTTAAAGCAATATATTCTTTTAATTACTTATTGTGAATGTGAAGATTATGTGGGTCATTCCTTTCATTTATACTTTTTTTGTTTTTTTGTTTTCTCTCTGTTAGTTTTTATCATGGTCTGGCAGCTTGAGTAATTTATGCGGCCTATCCAAATGTCCTTTCTTTGGTATTGTTCGTCGAATCGTTGAGCTCCTTAAACTCTGAGTTGAGCTGCACGATTACTGACAAATGCGTGCACTGACTGGACAGGTCCACTCAATCTGTGTGGTTCTTTCCTCAAAAGACCATTTCAGACACCAATCTACATAGTCTTCACATGATCTGACCAAGATTATGTCTGGACTTTAAAAGAGACTGTGACCTCTGAGTTTGTTTCGGCCTTTCTTCTCAGAGTAGTCAGATAGGAAACGCCGGCCTCATCTAGTCAAAAAAATATGATTGACCTACTTACAGAAATAAAATCATTTATCATTTATCAATTTCATTAGTGAAATAAACACAAACTATAGACAAGTTTCGAGGCACAAACAAAAAACAATGCGAATGCAATCTTCACAAATCTCTATGCGTTTCGCATTGTCTAGAAACTTATATTCAATACACGTGTTTTGCTTTTGTTTAGTTCCTGTCAAACATACACGTACGTGTACCTACTACATGTTCCAAAATTCATACAGAAACACTTAAGAAATTGGTTTCTAATTTCTAAAACATGTCAAAAGATATGAATCGTCAATTAAGCTTCGGATCAACTAATTATGTGACTGTGTGTTTGCACTGGCGAAACATTCACAACAAAACGTGTTGAAATCGCTATTTTCTGTGAATGTTCCATAGGTTTCGATATTTACCGTCTAAACTCTTCCTTTTTCATAAAATGATATTTTCTATTTCCACTATAGTATACCTATAAAAAAGGCAAAAAAAAAAACTTGTTAGTTAAATTATTGTTTGAAATAGTCGATTTTCTAACAGCTTACTACGAGAACTGTACTAAAAAATTGTTAACTTTTATGAATATAGATGGCAGTACAAGCTTTTTTGTCGCTAGAATTGGAGCCAACTATTTTTTAACTTGATGCTTTAAATCCGTTTATAGATTTAGTTGAGTCAGAAAAAAAAAGATCGAGTTTTTGTGTTTTTCTAATAATTTAAAACATAATATAATACGTAAAACACGTGCTTTCAACTGGAGCTGAACAGATATTGACTAAAGCGCATTCTGTTGATAAAAAATTAAATGTTTTTCAAGGACATTGTTTGTTATTGTATGGGGCTGCCCTCTAGAAATATTCTGAGAACTAATAGTGACATAGATGGCATGCGCGGGGCGAGAGGCGGGAGGGACGTCATCCATCCCTCGCCATTTTCCGTCAAGCTCAACTCAATCAAGTTAGCTTCTGTCAGTCGCTGTGTTTGTGTAGTGTTGTGAAAAATTATCTGTGTCGATGAATCTCAATGGGAAATCGTGCTGATTACGACTCCAAACGATGGGTCGATTATTGTGTTTGTGGCTTTGATGCATCTTTCGATCAGTGATAATGGCCAAGTGATTGGTAAAGTGGAGTGTTTTGTGTCGTATGCTGGGCTCTCACGGCTACAGTGAGATCCTTTCTCTGGATAAATCGTCCCCAAGACGACGTCAGAACACAGAACAGAAAGGTGACACACCATGTCGTCGAAAAACCTACCAGGAGATAAGGTATGTGGTGATTTGGCGACGTAGCAGAGCATTTTCGGCCGTAAAGGTCATATTTTTTTGTTTCTAAACCCGCTCCTTTCTCTCGTCTTTGTGACCAGCGTTCACGCTGATTATGTGAACAGTTTACACTATGTGCCAGATGTAGGCATTTATAATGTTGTAACATTTTTGGCACTATTTGGTTATCATTGATATTTTCCAATCAGTGCTTATTAAATTGTTTGACCTAATTTTGGAGGCATTCATATCAATTCCACTAGAGGGATTAATTAAATAAACAAAACTTTATTTTTGTCATTCAATAGACTGAAAGCTGATTAATGTTGGCAACCTTATTTGCAGTATTTAATTCAAATACAAAACATTAATCATAATATTAACATACAAAGCCAGGCCATAGGCCTATCTCTGCTTGTGACAGTAATTTTAATCAATGGCAATAATTAATTTAGAACTTTCATTACAACTTTCATTTTAGTAACTTGGATCTTCCGTTCAGACTATAGACAGTGAAAATTACAAGCTTGATTACTTTACTAAGAAAAGTGGCTATGAAGACGTGTCATAGGATTTTTCATATATTTACAAAATACATATATTTTAACGAAGCAATGCATCAGGTTAGGATGTAATATTATAACCATAATTAATTCGCTCTTTATTCTTTCAATTTGATTTTCAGTATCTGAAGATCTTGCATTTGAACCTCCCAATTTTAAAATGTGTATGGACAAGAACCTTGATAAATTAGGTAATAAGAATGTATTTTCTCATAGACTTGAGTTCAATAATCAATAAAAACAGCAATCAATGTTTCAATTTAATAAAAGTGTTTTATTAAACTGCAGAGATACCTTGTAGCTGACTGCGTGACCATCATCTCTTTCAAATGTTACGTACTCAAATATTGTTTGCATTGTCATTGCTCCTTCCAATCAACATACAGTCTACTTACATGAAGGTCTGATAAAATTCCAAAACAAATATTTCCCTTACTTCTAAGCATAATAACACATTTTCTTAACAAAATTATAGTATAAACAACTTACTGAACAACTCGGCAACTTCCCGTTTAAAACTAAAATTGATTTCAAGGAAGCACAGGATGTGGGTTTGTTGCTGAAGTAAACATTCTTGTTCATGTTGTAAAGTTGCTCTATTTTAAATTTTAATATTTTGAGATTAAAGTGTACATTGCTGTTTTAATACTGGGGTACTTACACAATTTTTTTCTGGTATTTCATTGTCTCTGGAATGTGACAAAAAATAATAATAATAAAACTTCTAAACTTTCTACCTAATACAGTTGTTTCTTTCCGATTAATTCTGTCTCTATTTGATTCAATAACATATAATGCTTTAGCAAGTACAAAAAATTGATTATTATTTCAAAGGTATCCTTGAATATTTCTCTCAAAAGGTCTTTGTAAGACAACATCTAACACTTTTACGGCCCATTCCGTTTATTGTCTTTCTTTTGACTTTATCAGACAGCTCTTCCATTTCGACAAAAGCCCAGCCTCCGCCCACGCATATGATATGAAGTTGTTATTCTCACTGGAGCTTAGAAAGCTGCCAGAAACAATAGCTGTGTATAGAACCTGAACAGGCAGTACGAACAATAATAAACTAAAGTGACACCGACAAGTCTTCCATTTGAACGCACTGCTGAACATCCCGCCTACGACACGCAACCACCTTCACGAAACGAGACCAACTATCGAGCTTAAAATATAACATTCTACCTACAAACATTATATTTTAAATCTTATTGAAAACAAAATAAAGCTCGCAATGTATTGACGTCAATCTGCAGAATTATGCACCAACATTTTGCTGCAATCATAATTTCAAACATGACTAGACGAATCCCCGATTGATCACTTCAAGCGATGAACACAGACGGTCAAAGCCTTTGCGATATCTGTTTAAAAAGTAGGTCAACGCGACAAAAGTCGGTGTCCCAGTAAATCAGTCCTTAAAGGACCCAAAATGTCCCCGTCCTTTTATACAATAAGCCAACGGGCCCACATTTGCGGGCATGAAAGCGAAGTGAAACGTAACTACAGATTATACGAACATAAATTTCTAAATCCACCAACCAACACTTGGCGAGAGTTGTTTTTTTTTTCTTTTGTGGCAGTACAGCTCTATCTAGTCGGTGACTGGCTTTAGTGATGGCCATCCGAACATTATGCAATTTGGGACCCCGACAATCTGCGCGCAATTTTGTATACGGTCTCTGCGCGCGGCATTTTTGCTTCATTTTGTTCTCTGTCCTGCTATCTAATTGCGTAACACATTTTCATAAATAATTAAAACTAATCTGTTTCATTATGACAGTTCAACAACATTCATTGCGTTATTTAGGTTGTTGAGAAGATTTTTTTTTTCAAACTTATGAAGCAATGGATTAGCAATATGTTTCAAAACAATTCCGATTGTGATGGATCGCGTATTACGCAATTAAGGTGGTACTGTTAATTAATTTCTTTTAATGTTACGTAACTTCTCGACCTCATAATTATCATCCACAACTACATTCTTTTAAGCTTTCATCAGCAAGGCAGGCTGATATCAAACAGTCATCAGCATGAGAACTGAGAACGCTCCGAACGTACCTCTGTTCCATAATCACAAACTATGAAAATAGCTATTTAACTTCGAAATCCCAATTATCGCGGAACATGATACCACTCGCCTACTCTACATTCTTGTTCAAATATTTGCTGTTAAACTGGCTACAAAACGAAGTTAGTGTACCGTTGAATTAACCTTACTAGCACTACATACATTTTTCTAGTCGATTGTGTATTTGCTGGTCGATTAGATTCGAGTAATCTGCTGTGAAAATATGTAGAACGTATGAAGCTGACTGAGACAAAGCAATTCCCAGTGGCCTATTAGTAAAAAAATCGCTAGGATGACATTTTTAAACGACTTCCAAAATTTTCCCATATTGCTTGGATAGTTTTTTGAGTTAGCTTCAATAATACATAATTATTATTCTTTCCTCTATATGGATGATATGATGAACTTTCTGTCACTGTTTGCATAGTATGCAGATAGTGGTATTCCAATTTGTGTGGGGTAGGTACCACAACAAAAGAGTAACAAAAAAAAACCGACTTCCAAAAAAATACACTACAAAGTGAAAAATAATATAACTTTAATTTCGAAAAAAAAAAGAAATTACAAGTCGGCGTCGGTGGCAAAAAACGAAAATTCTAAACCAAAGACACCGACTTCCGAAATTAAAGTTATTTGTCACTAGTGGTTTTTTTTTAAGTCGGTTTTTTTAAATGATTTGTAGATCCTAATTTCACCGATACACTCGAAAAATGGCGCGTGTTTCAACCGATTTCCAAGCAAACAGCTTTTTCGCAATATTATGAATATTGCGAAAAAGCTGTTTGCGAAGAATTCTCAATTCAAAACGTAGCGCGATTTTTTTTTATGACGACCTTATTATGGCGTACTAAGAACAATAGATGGATCCTTTTGAAATGGGATTGAGATGTGCGGCGGGCCCACTCCTCGGAAACCTCCAGTTTTCCCGGACTTTGTATTAACCATTAACCTTTGTTTTGTAAATACAAGGGATCAACTTATTGAAGTTACAGAGAGATACTTTGTTTATCTACGAGAGAAGCATCTAAATAGGATGCAACAAAGCGTCACGCTTTTGATGTCTTTAATCAAGCCTTTGTTCGAGGGATCGCGTCGGTTCGTAATCTTTTATTTGTACGAAGATATTTCTTGATTTAATGTGATGAGCAATGAGAACCCCTTTGTTGTGTGCTTATGATAATATTGTGAACTTTAGTTGCTTGCCGACGTATTTCCAACAAGTTTTGAGTATGTAGGTACTTATTAGTATAAATAAAGGATTCAATTACTTCATTAACATTTTTAGACGGACTAAAAACAAAAATGGTCTCTATTTGTATTATAATATCTGACTTGATGATCGTCGAACCTAACTATAATTGGCTGAACACCTGATCCTGTGGTTTCGCAGTACAATCAAACGTCACTCCTATTAATACGGGTATTGTGATTGAATAAACACATAAACATGCGGCCATTATCAAAACACGCGGTACTAAAGGAACTACTTTCCCTCCTATGAATTATGCAAGCGAGTGGTTTTAATGAATCAATAATATGAAATTCACTATCGTTGTGCATTTAAATGTGTATGTATTAAGTGCAAATTACACTTATTGTAAGGTAATAGTAGTCTTATGTACCGTGACTCTGACTGATCCATGTAGATTTCACACTCGATAGTCGAAACCGCCATCTTGGAATTTGCGAACGATTTTGCCGCGTTAACGTTTCGATGTATGGCTTTTACGCTGCTTAGCTTCTTTATCTTTACCGAAGGGCTCGAAATAGACATTTCAATTTATTTATAATGCCAGCCACTAAAAGGAGCTGAATCAAAATTATTATCAGAATTCAAATGCGTGAATATCGAAACTTTAAGACATAAAATTATACCTATTGTGAAGCAAGTAAAAGGTTTTTTAATTACGTTATTATTTTAGATCTTTAACTACTTAATTTGTATAACAATAGCAAAATAGTCTCGATTTCAAAACGTTCATTAATCTCAATGGGAATACTTTTCATTACCGAAACAAAGGATTGCGGAAAAAGAAGAAAATGAGAGATACAATGGGGTTTTCGTGAGCCAACAGCCAACGCAGCATATTGTCCGACGAATAATTTACGTTTTTGCACTACTTTTATTACACAGAAAATTCCAAATTCCAACGTACAGGAGGAAGGTATCTAAAAATATTTGAATAAAAATGTAGCTTTGTTAAGAACTTTAAAATGGTATGCAGTTTATGAAAGCATTTTAATTCTGATGGAAAATACTTAAAAAATGATGAACCCTTTCTTAGTCACCAAATCAGAACCAAAATGACGGCCATCGATCTCATCGCACTAAAATTCATGACAAAAGTAAATCATCTAGATATCCCCAAATTTTCCCGATGATTATCTCCCTAAAAACAAAACACTAGTAAATACTCGCGTACATACCTATTCAAGAGCACATACAGATTGTACAATGTCAGAACAACGGACAACGGACCAGTCCCCAGGTTTTTAGGGGCGGCTTATGTTTTCACCCCTTTTTCCTGATACTACTTGTATAGCTATGGCTTCAGTTGAAACAATGCCTTTTGTCTACCATTCTTCAATTGTGAAATGGATCTGTTTAGACTGTATAGTTTTAAACTAATGCATGTGCCTACTTGGTTTCATTTTGATCTGTTTTGAAGATAAGATATTTAGACCAGTCCAAATTAAATATAGAATGATTATGGAACAAGCGATTATTTGTCCTAAAATGTTGAAACTAGTTTCGATATAGCTTCACATTAGGATTGTGGAGCACGACCTACACCCTAAATGCGTAACATACGTTCAATCACAATGTTTCATTTTGACAGTTAAAACTTTCATTACGAATTATCGTAATGAATGTTTTGAACGTTGTTGAGCAGACAAATTTTTCGAAAATTTGAAGCAATGGATTAGCAATATCCTTCCGAATCGTCAAAATGATTCAGATTATGATTGATCGTGTGATAATTAAGGTGCTGATTGTGTTAATTGTGCGAGTCCTTAAAATGTTGCTTATTTTTTATTTTTAAGTATTTTTTCTGACACCTCTTAAAATTGTTCAAATAAGCATAAATTTAAGAGATAAGTAATTAAAAGTAATCTCCCAATTTAAAAACTGGCTTTTCAATTTCAAAGTGATCAATCTTAACTTAGGTAAAGGAAATCATAATTTGGCTTACTTACTTAATTGTTTTAATGAGCTTTTTCGCAATTAAGAACTTTGGAAGCTTTCCACGCACGATTCTTTCAATGTCCTGCAATTAAGTGGTGCTAAGATATTATAACGTAATTTATTGCACCTAATTACTTATAAACACCGCTATGAAATTTCATAATTGCACCACAATCACTCAAACAGCTAGTTGAACTCTATTATTTCGAGCAGGATTCTTTAGTCGCACCGGAGTTAACGGTTTTTCTTCGAATCACACCGTTCGCATGTTTCCACGTAGTCATGTTCAGCTAGTCATTACATCGGCCTTGTGTACATTAACACTGATAACATCATAGTGCGAAAACTCGTTTTGGAGCTGGATTAATCCAGTAACCTGCCGTATAATGAATTGAATCTATATTTTATAAGAGAGCACCACCTACAAGAGAAGCGATCCCTAAATGAATGAAATGCACCGATCCCAGCGTGGTTTATCCAGACTCGATAAATCGAGTGAACCCCAAGATTTGCACTAGCCCCTGGAGCCTCATGTTGCATGGGGTTACAGAGGCCATTGCATATCAGGGGGTAGACCGGGCGCGGTAATGGTAAGGAAGAACGTGCCCTAAGGATCAGGAAGGATTAGCGAGCCATACCAGATATGCATCCTTGAGTATACAAGAGAAGCGATCCCTAAATCTGGCAAAAAAAGAATATTGGATTCCTACGTTGTTTACCGAAATGACCGCACATAACAAAATACTCTAGAGAAAACAATTGTAGCTAAACCCGGCTTCTACTTAGTCAAACAACCAAACTCCGAAGCGAATAAATCACAGACATTTGTAAAGCTTTCAGAAGTCCCAAAACTGTTCGAATATGCGGTGCTACAATTTGCAGAACTGTGCTCGGTCACCATGTCACCTCAAAATCGAGGGGTTAACGATCTGCAATTATGACGTCTAGATGAGTTGTCTCGCTCCCCGAGTGCGAACAATACCTCGCTTAACTGTACTCTAGTCTTTCGACACGACGGCCATTGCTAAAACCCCTTGATCCACTTTATTCCGCAACATCATGGTGGACTGGTGGTCAATAGCCACTGGGTTAATGTTCTGCCACAATTATCGGATTGGATTCGGTGTTTCACAATGTAACGTTTATTTTTGATTAACGTCGCGCAATCACGAACCTTCTGACGTCTGAGTGCTTTCAACTTTGGGCGAGGAAGAAAAAATATTTTTGTATAAAAAGTCTTGCAGCAACAAGATTATTATTCATGTTTGTGTTATTTAATACAATACTTCGATGAAAATCTACAGCCGATTTCCCGTGAGAAAATCCAGTGTGGAGAAGGATAGGATAGACAGAATATGTTGTTTGTATGTGAAGAACTAAGTTTCCTGTTCACAACTTAGTCCACATAGAAATCGAAAGCCCTTGTGATCTAAAACGTTTTCAGCATGTTAAGTAGGTTTTTCAGTTTTTTTGTACATTACTTGAAATGGACAGTTCTGTTAAATTAGGGGGATGACTCATCGAAAACGTAGGAGTTTCGTATGCCGTTACATAATTATCTTGGAACCGTTAACGCAATGCGTTACGTTTTACAAACGGCTGCGAAATGTGTAATTTTCTGCTTTAATAACCTTTTAAAACTTTTTGTTGTATTTTGACGGCATTGATAGTACGTACCACCTGTATTATTGACCCCAATATTCCATCCAACAATTTCAAGTAATTCGGTACAATGGAAATAAAATTCGTTTTAAAATTTACGCATTGTGTTTTAAAAACAATGGTTTAGAGGTATGAGGGAACAGGGAGTAAAGTTCACTCATACTCTATAGAAAAGGGAGGATCCTTCGACCATACCGGTGTTGTGTCTGGCGGGCAACTGCCCGATGGGTGATATATGGATGGATGGTATATTATTATGTCGTTCGCGCGGTAAACTCTAATTGTGCGATGCAGGATTTGTATAACGTCATGTCTTTGAGGTGTCGTTCGTATGTGGCGGTGTAACCGCTACATTGGTAAATATAAGCACAACTGTTCGCAAGTCTGGAAATTCTCAGTGCATTTAACAAGTTTACTCAGTGCAGTCTTTGAATGTTTTGCATGATTCATTTACAATAATTAGCAGTCTCATGAACATTTAATACCGATGCATCATCTGCTCGCCTCATAAGGCGTGCACGTGGATCCTCCATCTAATACAGGACATTATAATTGCAATCTAACTTAATGTCAATTGTCATGTTATGTTTTCCTTGTATCACTCGTATTAAACAACTATTAATAGTTGCATAATTAGAGGGCAAAGCGGGTTTACACTGAAATATGTATAATAAATAACATTAAATTAAAATGTACTAGTTCTAACTGGTACGCGCGTACGCAGATTGATTACACTAAAACTCCAAATACCCTCTCTCTCTTTGATCAAATTACGTCATTAAGAATTTGTGTCGCAATTTGAATTTGAATCTACCTTAATACAAATGATATCTACCCACGTTTTGTGCTCATTGCATTCAAGTAAACAAGCGAATCTCAACTATGTAACTAGATTTTCATTAACATTCAGTTGTCAGGTGGTTTTGCCATAAAATGTAAGGCTTGGTAGTTGTTTAGTTAGAGACAGGTTCCGGGTCGGGCATCTGTTCCCGTTCCAGAATGTTACTAGCCATTAATACCTATAACAATGTAACAAGCAATTATATGTCTACAAATAAGCGGGCTAGTTTATAATGTTCTTTGGAGTAGGCTGGTCTTCATTCGTGCACTTTTGTTTGATGTTGGCGAGTTTCGTCTTTATCGATGCTTAAGGGGGATGCGCCAAGGTAGCCCGCGAAATTCAAATTTTTTAACGTTTTTTGCAATTTGCAGGTTTGCAATTGCAATTGTCAGGTTGTATCTTGATTAAAATATGATTGGCGAGCGTAACAAATATGGCTTTTGGGGATTACATGAACTTATAGAGTTGTGTTGATGATTTCTATGATTATAATTCTATAAATAAACATTTGATACGGTCGCAAATCATATTTAACTCAACGTACAATCTGATACTGACCTGAAAATTGCGAAAAACTTAACAAAATTTGAATTTCGCGGGCTACCCTGACGCTTTCACCTTAAAAGGTCCCCGAAACGATTAATAAATATCATGTGTCAATGTTTTTTGTGTTGATTGTCCATCGCTTCAATTGCATTTGGTAGACGATCAATTTGCGTATCAATGTCATAACATTCACGTAAAAAATGATAATGACAATAGATCGTTTCGGGGACCCTTAAGAGCATTTATTTTGAAAGTGGGCAACATCGCAATAGATGTCAAATATTTCGCTGTTTTGATTAATTTGGTAATATTACTGTATGGAAATAAGAAATGTGGCTAACTAGCAAACTAGAACGAACATTGATTATGAAATGCAATCATTAATGTCGTAACACCGAGTATTTAGTTTTAGACGTAAAAAAAGTATTTGGAAACTTTCCAAACGCCTATTTTACACCTAAAACGGGTACAGCATCAAATTCAATGTTATAATTGCAATTCATTATTAATATTCTAGTTAGCCACATTTATTTCCTTATGGTAATATTGCCAAATTAATCCCAACAGGTATTTTTGACAGCTATTTGCGACGTTGCCAACTTTTGGGATAAAAGCTCTTAAAATACAGAGTTCCATTGTACGATCTCCTATTGATGTGCAATATCTTGTGGTTACTGACTGATAATTGATTTAGACAGAGAACTGCTTGAATTTGCAACTTCTAAAGTGTTGAATTAATGCAATCGCTGCGAAAATACTTGCATTGCATTATTAAAATAATTAATCTAGTCATCATATTAATAGCTGGGATCAAGTGTCAGTTACTCAACACACGGTATCTATGTTAGAAACATGCTGTACCGTGTCCCTTGGCCAACTTCTTGTTTCTTCAGTCGTCGGATTTCTATCTGTTGGACTCTTTGCACTTGGTGCAGACCGGACAATTGAGAGCGTTCGAGCGAGAGGGCAACTGATAGAAACGAAATACGAAGTTTGCCGAGGGACACTGAGAAAATAGTTGTACTGTACATACTTGTAATGTAACCTATGTATAGTGTATATGAGAACACCTAGGCACTCCTTCGGCCTACATCCGTTAGTACATTAATCCCAGCATTAAATAACGCTGATTCAAGCACCATGCACAGTTGAAACTGTCTCATGGTACATTTAAAAGAACATTTCCCGAATACCGCAGTACATTACTGTTGGTTCTGTACAGTCAACAACCCGTCCATGTTAACGATTTAACTTTGGCAGCACCAGTTTTTCCTTACAATAAGGCCCGTTTTTAAGGTTCAAGCGTTTCTGTTGACGTGCGCTTCATCGTACTCGCGATGGGCGTGACATGATTCTAACGGTACCAAGTGGTTATTGCTTTGATCTCTACGTGATAATCCGGCGATTACTGTTTATCTAAGTATTGCTCCATAGTTTATTCAACTTTAGCTTCACGCACATTTTGGAACGATGCTTTGTGCGAGGTTTTCCATGGAACTACCAACGTCGTGATTGTGAGTGGGATTAAATTATACAGTAAGTAATGTGAATTATGAATAAAAAATCTACTGATACTTCGGTCTGATCAGACACTTGCAAGATTTATGACTCCTTAATGACCAATGATATCGCGATAAAATCTCGGAAAACAGTTATGGAACACATACATGAGCACAACTATCGTGACTACCGTTATAAAAACGTCTTTACTCCATCAAAGTGATGGATCTTAGTACCTACCACCACAGTATAAGTGAGTAAAAGTATTATAACTTCATAGAAACCGGCCGAAACGATGCATTTCGAAATCGCAGTGTATATCGATCGGTACAACCACTGAACAGATAAAAACAGTATCAAGTGCGCGGCAGTTACGCAGGGACGCGGAAGGTTAAGGTTTATCTAACGAGCAGCCGTAGGTAATTATTTTAAGGTCACTGCTGAGACATAGTACTGTTACTTTATTATATTGTGGTACCACAGAGGTAACAAACATAACGTGGGCGATCTAACAAAGACTTGAGTCATATTATCTCGAAACTCTTGATGAGGGACGTTCACATCTTAAAGATTTTGTAACCTGCTCCTATTGTTGTTCTATCATTCACTCATTCACAATGTACGATATCAGCCGTTGTGAAAACTCTTAATTGCACCTGGACAAAGAAACGACTTTGTTACGATTAATCAAGTTGTAAATCTGCCTTTATTGCGTTCTCTCAAACATTTTATGACTAGTAATTTGAATGTAGAAGTTGCCGATATGAATACAAAAGAGTTACTTTTGTAGTAACTTTTAATTTGCCTGTCTACGGTATTTGGGAGAAAACCCTAAGCCCTTAGTAGATACCTAAATGGTCTTCAAGTGACGAGAAAGGAAGATTTAATTAGTTTTGTCACAACAATAACAGCACGCGTAGCATGACAACCATAGAAATGGGTTTTCAACGGGTTTTGTCGACGGAAGAATAGACAAAATGACAGATTGTGATAGTTTATCTAGCATTTTGTCTATTCTTCCGTAGACAAAGCCAGTTTCTATTTTGTTCATGCTAAATTCGCAACTTTAAATTTAAAGTCGGAAGTCACAGAAATAACCCCAGATTTTTTCTGTAAAATTTTAGGAGTGGGTAGTTGTGCAATAGATTATTATCAGGTACCAAAGATATAGAAAGTTGTTACGTAGAGTTTGGTCCGGTTGAAAAAAACTTGCTGGTTGGTAGAAAACCACTGGCGAGGTAAACTTCCTCGGCAGAGAATCGAAAACATTTTTAATTACCGCCGTGGCTTGCTGAGATTGCCCAGTAACTACGTCACGTATTCCTTTGTTATACAGGGGGAAAAAAACTACATGATGCTGATTAACTCTGTTACGTCGGAACTTTGATTGAAATGTCAGAAACAGAAACACCATTTGATATTAATCATTGTGCTTCAATGTCAGCCCAAATTATTGTGTAAGCAAGTATTGTTCTACAATTTAGTAACTTATTGTTCAAATTTCTGCCTTCCATTATTATTATTGTGGTTGAGAGATTCCAATAATAACAATAATTTTCAATACAAAAGTTCTTACCTGCTTTAGGGCTGATTTTTCCAATGTCAGATATCTTCCGTGGAATAAAATTGACGTCTGACAGTTTTTCCATAAAAAAACTGTCAAAAATATTCTTAGGATAAAGATATCTAGCGTTGGAAAAATCGACCCTTAGTAGAAACTAAATTGAATTACCAGTCAATAATGTTTCTACCGTTCCGTTCGTAATGCGGTTCATCTTAATTTCCTCAATGTAACTTGATGTTAGACGAATTGCTTCGTGCCGTATTAAAGTGTTTGCCTGCCCAATGTCTCGGGGGATCGAAGGCCCACCAGGCCCACCCCTGTTGGGGGTGCCCCTTCACCACCCGGTTTTCACCTCTCACAAGTAGAACAATAAATAAATTGGCCGTTGCTTTGTTTCTGGCGTGTCTGAAGGTTCGTAATTCGTTCACATAAAATCATTGTAGTAACTCACGGTGCTTCGTTAAAAGGCGAATTTGAAATGTTTGCAATTTATTAGCTGTATTTACGTTTCAGACAATACGAGCTAATTTTAGTGCTTTTGTTATTGACTGTACTGTTTGTTTCGTTGAAATCGATGTTTTAAGACCTCATGACAACTTTTGAAAGAGCTATAACGTAGATAGTTTTCGCCTTTTAAAACTTAATAAACATGCCTATTCATGAGAGTCTATTATAAAGTCTTCCATCAATAAGTTTCTTAGGATATTATACCCGTTTTTGTTCTAAGGCTGGTGAGAGAGCTACTCGAAAGTGATTTTATTCAGTTGAAAAACTCCGTTTACGTTCAAATACTCGATACAAACAGCATGTTGACGTCCACTCGGGTCCCACTGAGTGGAATCAATATCAACACCGCTTACCTGTTTGTTCATTCTGCTATCAGTTACTGTCTTCAACAGAATGGGCTTTGTGTGAGACAGTTTCGATATTTAGTCGTTTTGAGAGCCTCTTGTAGTTGACTGCTGGAAAAAGAATGACAGAATTGTCATTTTATTTGCTAGAAAAACTGGGAAGATGGTCGACTTGTAAGTTAGTAAGTGTTGAGCTTTACACGATAACTTCATATCATAGTGTTTTAGGGCTCTAGGAGAGCTCTTTAACCCAGCTGTTCTTCCTCTTTTCGTAATTTCTAAGGGCCACAGCAGACTAGCTACTTTTAGCATCGGTGATCGGCGATTTAGCCGCTTTTTAGAAGATAAATGCATAGATACAGTCGCAGAAACGTCGATCTACGATGCTAAAAGTAGCTAGTCTGCAGTGCTGTGGTCCTAAGATAATTTGCGAAACTATACTTTCTAGTTTAAAACAAACAACATATTTCGTAACTAGAACAATACCCTTAACTCTTTTTAAAATACAATTTTCTTCACACGAAATTACCTTGAAGAAAAAAAAAACATTGGATAAAGCATGTTGTATGCTGACTCATTGCATCAATACAACTGCATCTGAAGGGATATGATTCATCCGGGATTTGGGTATAACACTTTTGACAGGCCGTTAATAAGAGCTGCACCCTTGTTAGTTTAACACCCACCCCTCTAGTAATCGAACACATGCGTGAAAATAGGTTTACATCACGCTTCACAAAGAAAATAGTGTGGGGAAACTGGCAGTTCCTACCTATTTATAATAATAAAAAATAAAAGTCATGGTAAATTGCATTATGGAGTTTTCTTTACCCACACAGCGAAAATTTCGACGATAAAGACACGCAAAAAAGGTCGTCAATATAAAACTTGAAACGTTTTCATACTTTTTTAACAGCTCTCAACGTATTACCTCCGCCAAAGCGTTTGTGCTTATACGCTAAAGTGAAATAAGAGTTGAAAGGCTGTGATCGGACTCAGACGTTTTTCCATTAGAATCCTGAAGGCAGACATCGACGGGCCATTACGTCGCAAATGGGTCGAGAAGAGCCCGCGGAATTCACGCGATTCTCTTGGATAAAGAAGCTGCTGAATATTTTATTTTCTATAGGATATGACGAGCGACACACTTAGCATAATTCTTCAATCAACAACTCGACTGTGTGACATTGTAGCACATTTCTTACATTTATGTGTGTCTAGGCCCTGAACTAAATAGAGGTGGATTTGCACCGTTATTTATTACAGTCTTTATTCATTTAAAGAAAGGTGTTTTAATTAGGTTGCAACCTTGAGACTGCCTGTAAATGATAGTGTTCGCATTATTAATAAAATGTTTAGAAGGTAATGCTGCACGCCTGCTAGAATATTTTACAGTAATTCCAATCCCCAATATTCTTCACGGCATAATTTTATTGTCGTCTTTGACGTGTCTTATTGGCACGAACACGAATTCAATTTTGCTGTCCCAAAACACAGATTCTGATATTGACAAGTTGACAACACACGGCATATGAAAACACATATTATGATCCCGGCTCTTAGTTACCAGAGATGGTAGAAACCTGGAAAAACATCACAACAATTTCTATCCCATACCCAATTTCGATAAAATAAAACCTTACATATTTCTACTATAACCAGAATCGTCAATCCTTGAAATCCCATCTGATTGTCGTTGGGTTTCAATAAAACATATCTTGGTTTCTTTGAAGCGGGTAGTCGGCTCGTTATAGCCCAAGTAGTTTTCTAAAGCCGCTCAACATTTCTTTGTGGCGATGTAATCCGATTATTCTCTCTTAGGACGAGTTATTGAGACCTGTGAGTACTATCCGATTATAAGATATAACTGTATTGGGTAACTACTTGTTAGAAAGTGCTTTTGAAATAACATTTAACAGAGTGAGTGCATAAGTATTTACAGATTTTTTGGTTGCTTTCTCCCGGAATATTGAAATTTATTCTGTCTGGTGAAAAAAACTAATTCAAACACACACGTTCAAAACAAAGAACGCAGTAAAATATAGAATCCAATATACAGTATCTATTCCGGTTGGTTGCGCGACCACGACGTTTCGGTATTTGACCACTGTAACCCATTTTCATTTACCGACCATTGCAATTTCTATTTGAAGACCAGCCCTCTCTGCAAGAACTTTATCGGAGAAACCGTACATTGTTTTATTTTCAGCTTCGTAAAGTTTGCACTGTACTCTTGTTTCACTGTTAGATAAGTATAAAGCTGGAGCCATTCGGACTAAAAGCGTCTAAATTGAAAACATTTCCTTCCCCACCGGAATCCAAATTAAATAAATAGAACATGCGAGGGGATTTTAACAAATCGTAGTGTCGTTTAAGTATGAGACCTGCTGTTGAACTAATTGACGTGAACCCTCGTAGTGGTCATGCTAGCTCATTTGTCGTCGAGCCTAGTGACTCATCGGAAAGTCGAGGGTGTTGTCCGTCTACCTACATAATTTATGAGGCTACCAGATGACCGTGACTAAATAGACAAATGTGTCCCTCGATATAATGAAACTTTCGTGATCACATTTCGGGAACTGCGTAAGGATCATGTTCCTCTTGTTGTGTATATCGGAAGAGTTAATTTGACGAAAAGGATAAAAATGAAGTGCTTTTTACTTTGAAGCTATATGCGATACAAACGGCAACAACAAACGATTCTTTTATATTCTAATTGTTTTGCCTTACCTAATCAAATGATACTCTTGTGAACAATAAGATCGATAATCTGAACAAAGAGAGTCAAGATTAAGGTAACTTATCGACTAATGCTTTGTAAAGATATAACGATAATCCGTACTAATGCCTTTTAGGGTTGTCGCCCTTTAGTCCAATATGTGTCGTTATGGCGTATCATCGAGGGTGCATTCTCAAGTGCAGGCAATAATCCTCTTTATCGTAACTGTCGCGTGTCGCAGTCCTTAGGGGACGTTGTGTAATTTTATTTCGCCCCCGTCGCAAGTCGCTCGGGATTCGCGTCTCGCATGCCTATGTAATATGAGCTGTATTGGTACGCTTTACTGTCTTGCCTAATATAAAAGTAAAGCCAATTTTTCCCTCATCTGAGAACTTCGAACATTTTCGATATTTATTTACCTATTGAGTTTCTCTTATAAAGACAGAGAGGATCGTAAGTGTATTCAAACATCTTGATTTAACGAGCAAATGCAGAGTAGGCATCGTTAGACAAAAGAGAAAGGCAAAACATTGAACCTGCGGTTCAGAGTAATCTTATCGTTAGACCAAATTGAAAGTTGCATTCGAACGAGAATTACGCTCAGGTCACTAAAGACATAAACCGTCGGATTTATTGGAACATCTGGCGAAGGAGTCGTGCATCAAGCATAATGGCTACATAATTCGCGTGGAGTGTTCTACACTGACACGCTCAGACTGCGGAGATGCGGGTGCGGCGGGTAGATGGTGAACGCCGATAAAACCTGCTGTTGGAAGTTTTATTGAGCGGCCACTGGCGCAGCCTGTTTCCTCGTTATCGCCGACAGGGGGCCTTAAATCAGGCGCCTTTCATTCTTTAAGGCTTTAAGCTTGACGTTCCAAGCCAGCCCCGAGGGAGCGATGTTTAAAGTGGCCACTTCTTACGTTTGTTGATGGAGTACCACATTTAGTGCTATTGGCGATGTTTCTAAATGCAACTAAATTACCTTCTTGAATATTTTCGCGACTGAGTTATCTTTGGAGCACAAACCGGTTCTTTAACCTTGTACAAGGAAAATAGGAATTTGGTTACGGGTGTTTATTTTGCGAGATAATATTCATCCTTATTGCAGGTAAAGGTTACGATGACATATCCACTGATAAGATACCTATCTACTGCGAAAACACCATCTATGTACATTTCACTTTGTGTTTCATGAAAACTTTATTGGGACAGCCGGATAGCGAATTATAAAAAGTCGCGTTTTATAAATGTCGGTATCGCATGACTGGTGACGCTCTGCAGAACTATATACCAAACGGCAATAAGCGCGGTACAGTTAGGAACTAACTAGGTATGAAGTCATTAAACTTTCCGCCGATGATCCGCATCGCGAACCAGTGAGAAACGTAACTTACCGTGCCGAGTTAACGTTTGACTTCTTACCTCGCTCACGTTCGCACGGACGTAATAAAATCGCGGCGATATTTTTTCGTACACTGTATTTTGAACTCTCGGTATTGAGCCGAGCATTGAGAATCCAACAGAGCGCATCCAACGCGTATCTCAGCGCGTCAAGAAAATACACTGTTGCATATTCAAATCTCGATGCTAAGCAGACCGTCGAAAATTCAATACGAGAAAAAAAATCGCAGCGATTTTATTACGTCCGTGCTTACGTGGGCTTAGAACAGTTATTGTAAAGCACAGTCGTGGTTATAAATCGTGAATTTCTCAACCCAATTCATGTCACTAACACAAATTGCAATGCTTCGGGTAATTCGGTTTTATAGAGCGCATTAGGTCCAAAGCTTTGAGTCGTATTTCAAAATGGATATCACAGTAACTTTGTGCAAATCTACGCGTTCGGTCACAGTGTCAAATACATTCTAGCTTGGTATGAGCAATAAAATTCCAAAGTTCAAGGTGGTGTGTTAGTCATGTTCATGCCCCTTTTATCTTGCTTTGTTCCAAACCGCCCGTAGATCCGTTTCGAAGTAAACTATAGCGATGTATGGGCAAGATTGTATCTTTTACAGCGCCCGAGCGCTTGCTATCGCCACCACCCTTGGTAATCCATTTTCCCCGGTTGAATTTTAAAATCCGGGTGAAAAGAAACTTTTATGTGCACTGTTTGCAAATTATGGTAATACTGATTTTGTTTGAGGATAACTAAATCCGGCCTTGATTAACCTGGATATAAATGAACGTACGAGAGAAAATAATCTGTCTTTGTTATGGGCCAGATTAGCAGCAAACAACTGCAGTTGGTTGCCACAATTTTTCTTTGCAAGCACCTAATAAAACGCCGAGTAGGATTTTCAAGAAATACTCCCGTACACCTTTAAGACGTGGACTCCGCTCGCAGCCACGTACCGAAACAATGTATTAACTCACTTTATTACATAACAGTAAATAACTACTGTACGTGCAGCTAATGCATTTGCCCATTGCTCTGAGCTTCGTTGTAAACTCAATCGATTTTCTATCAAATTGCCGTGTGGTATCTACTATTTACGACCAACCACTAGAATTCCAAGAAACTAAATGATTGTGGAATCAAGATGATGGAAAGCTGTTATAGTGCAAGTAAGAATGATCTTCCAAGAATCGCTGTTGCGGTCTTAGGGCAACACCATAAGCAGTATAACTTTTACGATTAGATTTTCTTAATATACATAACAACAATGAAAATATGTAAAATTTAGTTCTGAATTTCACGCAATATTTAATCAAAATAGCTCCACAATAGTATCAAGATTATCAAGTCCAAAACTAATTGGACAACTAAACGTAACTCAGGTGTCCAGGAGTGTAGTTTGCAAACAAAACAGAATTACATTACATTTTATGCAAGACTCAGCCCTGAATTTAATTGGCGAGGACGTATTTCGTTAGAAAATAAATTTTGGCCAAAATAAAATATTCACTGGATCGTCCCTTGGGCTTTTTCTCGTAAAGGCAAATTACGAAGAACAAAGGGAATATCGATATCGTCAACTGATTGGTACGGCTCGTAAATTGAATTTTGTTTTGCTGAAGTTATGAAATGCAGCGTCTAGGGGACAATGAGAAGAAATGACGTAATGTTGTTTAGACAACTCAAGTTGTTGAAGTACTTGGAATACTTGCTTCTTAGTTCTTTGATATTGAATACAGGTTGTGTTTTTAGGTGACAGTCTCTACACTCTCTCTACTGTAGAAATGTGACATGTTTTTCTTCTTTCAAATGTTCTTCTACCAAATGTCAAAATTCAAAAGTCATTTATTCAAACTAGGCTGAGAATCAGCACTTTTCGAACGTCAAAATTACATAAGACAGTCCCCCAAAAACGCCCGCCCTTCACCACTTCCTAGTGCTTTTGCTGGAGAGAAGAAGTGGCACAACAAACTCCCCAGCAGCACAGCTGTCTGTTCAGTTAGAAAGAAAAAAAAAAAAGGTGTCAGGTAGGTATATTTTTTGATAAATGGTTGATATGTTTGTGCGTTTGACTTCACACTAGGATTTGCGGTTCTGTAGATTATCATGTTATTAATTTAATAATTTATGTATTATACCTAGACTTGTTTATTGTATTGGTTGATACAATAAACAAGTCGAAAACAAGTATTATTTAAATTATAACTTGTTTAATATTCACAAAAAAAAAACTGCAAATCTAGCATTTTCATAACTAAATATTAAATAAGAAACGTGTTTTTGCATCGCTTATATAAAATCTTGGGGGCCTAATGTCTCCCCAAGGAGTAAAGAGCAATAATTCAAATGAGGTGAATAAGATGAGGGGGCTACATCCATTTTTGCAAAATAGGATTATGATAATGATGACTTTGAAACACGTGCTGTGACCATTGAGAAAGAGGGAGATTTACTCTACGATAAGCCCTGATTTATATCCCAGAGAATGAGAAAGATAGAGGCAAATACTTTTATAATGAAACTGGAAACTAAAAATAAGTTGTCAAAACATAGAAAAACACTTAAAATAAAGTGGGTTCACGTTGAAATATGGTATTCTAAATAGAACCAATTGTCCTAAAAAATAAATGTGGAAAAGGAAATAAAAACACTGACAATGATTTGTGGGAAATAATTATGTTTGACAACGCTGTGAAGCAAATTTTGAAAGAAAGGAATCGTTGCTTTTAATGTAAGATGAACGTGTACAACTGAAAGAGAATCAATCTTGAGCCCTGAGCAAGACACTGCGCAAAATCTACGCACAAAAGAAAGGACCAATGACAACTAGAATCAATGCTTAAGAAATTATTGAAACTCCTATCCTTTGTTACTCAACATCCTTTATTGAGCGCCAATATTTATTTTGAGAACAAAGAGAGACTTCCGTAAAGGGTGTCCAAACCCAAGCAAGATACTTACATTATTATAATCGTAGCCCAAAAATAGTCGTAACGCAAACAAACCCTGTTTAGAACTAAATATCCTTAGAAGATTCATAGTTCCATCCATTCCGGGAATAGAGGCGGTTTCTAAAACAGCTTTTTAGTGCGTATTCCCTCGCCTCAGGGTGTAGAGTTACAAATCTCCGTGATGGCTCCCACACGGAACCAGCGGTTGTTAATAAATCTTTTCGACACGCCTTCTTCGGATCTTCTTACCGGTTTACAAGTCAAAATTTACTGATTCTGCTCGATGACAGTTGGTATGGCTTTTTAGATTTAATGTTTGGACTTGATGCTGTTACGAAACCATTTAGTTTGATTTTCCTTATTGTGTCATTAAGTGATTTGTTACTGGTTTTATCGGAATCTCTTGGTAATTTATTAGATGCCTGTTTTATTAGACTTCCTTATAAATAAAGAAACGCAGACGGCGACGTTACGAACTTACCAAGCTTTTATTTCTAAGTGCAAAGTACTACAGCATTTTTCTTTCAATAGTGACATCTAAAGCTTGATTGTATTTGTTTCTATTTCTACCAAACATCCATCCTGAACTGAATAACGAAAAAAAAAAATACAAGAGTACACCTGTGTGTGTTTCACACACAGGGTGAAAACAGCGCAATTTCTTTTCACCATACCTTGAGGAAAAAAAATGTGTTGTGTTTAGGAGAAAAAAAGTTATTCCCCCGTGTGAACGTGATCTATCGGCGAAAGAGTCCGCACGCCTGTTTATGGTCGATAAAACATCTAGGGACGGTCTATTTATGTTGTTTTTTATAAAGGGGAACATGTGTTGATAGTATTAAATAAGAAAACCACACGTGTGGGTGGCACCGGTGAGCGGCATTGTTTTATACCGCTTAACTACCACCTACCCACGTTTTATATCGCTTTACTGGGAACTACCCACATTTTGGCATGAAAATTGAAATTATTCTGGATAAATTTCTAACTTTCAATCCCGTTTGAGTCAGAAATTATGTTAGTCCTACACAAATATTTTAAAGAGAAAAGATTTGTTTTTTTGTTGTAATGAGTAACTCAAAAATTACTGGACCGATTTTAAAAATTATGTTCCCAGTAGAATAGGCTATAATTTATAAAAATATCATGCGGGTGAAGCCGCTGGTGAAAGCTAGACTTTATCTATATTTCATTGCAATGAATAACTCGGAACTTAATGATAAGTACCTACTAACTTATTCAAGAAAAATATGTTTGATCATGAACGTGACTTATTAATTTATTTCACAGGAGTTTTAGCCCTAACATAATTTTATACAGTAATGTACAAGTTGAGAATATGTAATTTTGTTATTAAAACGGTAAAAACTTATTCCACGAGCAAGTAAGGCGTGACTTGAACGTTAAATATGTAAACCCCTTTTATATTTTAGTTTCCAGAATATTATGTAAGCTTTTGCTTTATTCGACAGAAAAGTTACAGCTAAGTTATCTTAGTATTACGAATTTAATGAAGTCTTTATTAAAATTATTTTGCTTTATAAACTTAGTCCCAGTATCCTATTGTTTATTTCTGTTTTTACATAGTATTATTATTTAGTGACTGATGTGTATTAATACTTGTTTAAATATTAATTTGCTCAGTGACTAACGGGTGATGAAAGGACACGACTTTGCCATAAGGACAAGGACAAAACAATAACTAATTTGGGGGTCATTATAATATCTTCTATTTAATTGCTTTAAACTATACCCATCTACCGATAAAATAACAAGTATACTTATATATACACCCATTTACAGCACTTGCTACAATAACAATGCTCAATTAAAAAAGCTTTTCAACGTTTAAAGATGTTGGATCGTTACGATTGTTATCTTAACGAGCTCTTAACGCGTTATTTGAAGATAATATTTACATTAGCGCAGAACACTAATTGAAAGTCATGCTTAAACACTTTCTTAAAACAATTATATCCAAAATGCAGAAGGTCCAGTTTCACTAAACAAGCCTGCTTTGGGTGCAGCCAGACCGCGCTCGATTGTGACATATTATGATGTATGAGGTGACACATTTTGTGCCAAAGTTCGACTTCCATCGACCGCGAATTGGTTGCACCGTTTGCGTCGCCTTGACATAGGATTCTCCTAAAGTTTGCAGTAGGTAATGTTCATTGCTACCGTGATGACAAGCTGTTCGGTGATTTGGTCATCTCCAATTCTTCTTTCATTACGTATCTCAACTACTTGCATTGGAGTATTAAATAAGAAAGCTTCACCGGTTATTTACAGGTTACAATACGGCTCAGTCAAGATTAGCCTTTTTGGTATGTTCACCACTGGATCCTACTCCTTTGTTAAACTCTCAAAGGGCCTCTTCCCGTATTTTTATACCAAATCCGCGTCTAAGAAGTAAACCTTCTGCGAGCACTTCATTATTTTGTGCTTTAACATTATCCTGTTCAAATATGACGCCATTAACTTGTTTTTTCCTCGTTATTTCTACCCTCGCGTTAAGTTATGGCAGGCGACATGTGTTGTTCATTATTGGAAATGACACGTTACATTCGTTAGTGATTCGGGGGTGTTATTATATTTTTGATGGTTATGTTTACGTCCAGTGCGATAAGCAAGACGTACAAGTTACGTAAATAAGTATGTACATAAATAGTATGAATAAAAAAGTCGTTTATTTCCGGGACAAAATTTCCAAAAACGTCTTTTCTTTTGTCTATTCCAGACTACTATCATGTTCTACTTATGTAGTCTTCCTATTTCTATTGATCAGCTTGTCTTTAAATTCAATAAGACAAACAAAAACCGATAAAAGTTTAAAAGCGCACAAAAGTTCATCGACACGGGATGTTCCACTTAGAAGAAAGCACACAAAACAACCGAAATTCACATAATATTTTAGGTAAATAGATTAAGTTATTATCTAAACAAACAGAGGAACACAGACAGCTGGCCGCCATTTTGGCGGGGTTTTATCGTTTTCCCCGAAACGATTTATCATAGAGGTTAGTGTCAATACATGACGGATCACTGCTGAGTGTGCTTGAATCGATCGGATCAGAATCTACTAAAGAAATAACAATAGTGTTTGTCTTCTATGAAGTCAACAATAGTAGGTACTCGCCTGTGGAGTAATGTTTTCTGTTCATGGAGCATAAAACTGAACTCGTTAAATACCCTTGGATCGTTCCGTAAGATTAAAACCGCGAAATCTTATCGTCCACCGGTTGTTGCAATCAACCTTGGATTTTAGAACCGAGAGACTATTTTGTAAAACTTTGCTATACAAAAAGTGGGGAGATATTAAATCTTGCTGGTTGGGATTGAGAGTATGAATTGTTTAGAATTTAAAATTACGTAGCTTTAGAGCTAATTCAGTCTAAAAGTGACATAACCTAAATTACGATAGAAAAAGAGAAAAGATGCAGGAAAAGCTTACATCCACCTGCAGATGGTAAACGTTCTTAAGATAGTGCACCATTTAACGCGGTAGATTTCGATAAAAACATTTATTCTGATACTTGAAATATTTCAAAACGTATAAAAAGGTGAAAATCAGTTAACTATAAAGTCAGGCTATTTAACTTCTGTTAAGAGGGTGCATCCTAAAAGTTGGCAACGTCGTAAATAGCTGTCAAATATTTACCTGTTTCGATTAATTTGGAAATAATACTGTATGGAAATAAGAAATGTGGCTAACCAATTGACTAGAATATTAATAATGAATTGCAATTATAACATTGAATTTGATGTTGTACCCGTTTTAGGTGAAAAAAAGGCAATTGGAAAGTTTCCAAATACTTTTTTTACATCTAAAACTAACTATTTGGTGTTACGATATTAGTTATTGCATTTCATAATCAATATTCTAGTTCGCTAGTTAGCCACATTTTTTATTTCCATACAGAAATATTATCAAATTAATCAAAACAGCGAAATATTTGACATCTATTTGCGACGTTGCCAACTTTCAGAATAAACACTCTTAAACTGTAGAACTATATTGATGACATGATTATTGCACTAATGATAGAAGCTGACCCTGTGTAAAAAAAGCTTGCAATTTAATTTATGTAGCGGGAGAGAAGACAAAATATCCTCAATCTCTACAATGAGCATTTAAGTGATTCCCTAGGCCGACGACAAGGAACTATGACGTCAACCAGCTGGTCAATTTGCTATAATAAACTGTCCATGACAGTATTCAACCTTTGTAGAAGCAGAAATACTGTAAAAGTCGTAATATTTGATGTTATTACACCGTCTTATCAACGCGTTCTGATTGCGATGAATTACTACTAAAGAAATTCTGTAATAACGTGTATCGTCCAATTAGGCTGTCTGTTGTTGAAATTCATTGAGAATTTTGCATCGTTTGTTTACAAAAACAAACTTGATAAATAAACAATTATGGTATAATCTGTGTATCGTATCGTGTTATTTGAGGTGAATGTTTCTGTCAGGTATTTTGTGATGCGTTCATTGTTTAACTTGACTGAATGTTTTTCTTTTTTGGTTTTTTTTTTCGTCTTACAAAGAGTCTTCTGTATTCATATTGATTAATATACTATACTAATTGTCTAGTGGCTGCGTGAGATGAGACATATCATCGTTTTGAAACTTTCTCATAGAAGAATCGAGTACCACCCACGTCTTGAAGCCACCAAGATCTGTTACAAGTGTCGTTTAAATCGATTTTCAACGACATTACAATCTCACATGCCATTGCAACGTCTATCCTACTATTAATAAAGCATACATTTCCATGATAACAATAGACAGCTGCGTGCCATTGGGATGCCTGTGGCATCCCCAATGGACGCTGCAACATGCATAGAAATAAGTGCATTTGGATAGACGATCACACGTGTTGACATGTGTAATCATGGTATTTTTGGTGTGCCCTAGATTATGTGCATTAATTGATACCAACGCGGAGTGCAGGGACTTGGAAATGAGGGGTGACGAGATAAATATTGCTACATTTGGATGTTGGTAAGTATGGCGTGATGAATGGTGGACTTGTAAATAAAAAAACTTAGTGCCGAATATAGATCCTAGACAAAAAATAAAGCCCAAAACATTATTTCTCATAAAAACTGCAGTAAAGCAAAAAAAAGAGCTAAAATAAAATAAAAACCATTTTCAATATTTCAGTGAGCAAGCAAAGCATTGCTTAGTCAGAAAACAAAACACATTACCACAGCTAGCTTTGCCGGAATATGGTAAAAGGCTCTACATACAAACCTAATTACTGTTCCCTCCCACGTTGTGAGAAAAAGATATCATCAGTACGGTTACAAAACAAAGGATTTTCATTCAATTGGCCACATTGAAAGCGAACTTGTGTCGCAGCGGCTGTGAACTCTTTGTCTGAAAGGTCGCGCGCCCAGGTCATTGGGTCGATGTATCTACTTCTTTTATATTTCATAACCGCACTCGCAAATTAGTTAATGAAAGTAAAACAACGTGTGATATAGGTCTAGTTTCTGAGGTATTCTTTTCCGGAGTTTAGCGATGGAAAGCCGTAGATAAACTCCGGTTAAGAATACCTCATGCTATTGGTTCGTTAACTTGATCTTGGACTTGAACTTTGCTTAGATAACTTCGACGAATCAGTAGCTATAAAAAAAAAACAAAACATTGAGAGTTCATCTGAGGACATCAAAAACTGGAGGAAACTATGGAAACTATTTTTTTATTATCACATCTATTAAAAAAGATTTCGTTTATTCTTCGTAAACAGGGACTAATTAAAATAGCTTATTAATCCTTAAGGACTCAAAGTGATTTGAATTTGGAATGTCGCTATTGTTAGTAAAAGTTCCAATCACCAAAGAGATCAATCACGAACATTGTATAAACAAGTAACAAACAGGCTGGCAAGAGAAAGTGTGAATTTTGTCAAAATCTAAATCCAAGATGGCGACTTCGAACTTTTTCGTTGATGATTAGTCGCATAGAATAAGTTCATTAGTTTAATTTTTAACACAATTTCACATTTTGTTCACGAACGAAGAAATTCAAAATGACGTAATATTGTTTCATCGCTGAGCAGCATACTTTTATTGTACACCGCAATAAACTTGTAATCAAACTGCATTTTTAGTGCTTGCAATAAAACTTTTCATACAAAATGACCTGTATACAGTATTTATAAGTAAGTACTCAACGAGTACTAGACTAAGAATCTTGATACTAGACTAAGAATCTTGATACTAGACTAAGAATCTTGATACTAGACTAAGAATCTTGATACTAGAATAAGAATCTTGACTAGCTTTAGTCGATTATAGCTATATGCAGTACAGCATTGAGCAATTTCCTCTCCTTTTAATACTGTTTATATTGCTCAGCGCTTTCATTGCATCCGGCAGATAATATCAGTGATCTTGTACACCGGAGAACCTGCTTTTTATTTTATTTTTTAATATCGGTACTTTAAGTAGGTGCTAAAATTGATTTTATCGTTTTCGTACAACCTTCAAATAATAATCTCGGTTATTGAACGCACGTTGTTTCCCGTGGAAACGGTTTCCATTGTAGGACATTAACGATCGACGTAAAATCATTGGTAAGTCATTGCAATGTAACTCTTATCTCTGTAAGCTAAGGAATAAATTACTGAGATTGCCGAGAGTTCAATCAAACTCACAGCAATCATTCTAAATACTGTACAACAAGGAGGGAAGAGTTACATTGCAATTACTTACTTACTAATGGTTTTACGTCATTCAAATTTGACTGTGAATGGGCTACTTTCAAATGATAATCGTTACTGCGATATAAAGTTATTAATTGCCCAAACAATGCTGCGATTGTCTTAAGCTTGTGGTTTAATAATCGCCCAAACTATTTGAAGAAGATCAAGTCAATTAACTTTCAAACAGCCACCATAATGAGTCCACTTGTGTAACTCATAAACCGCGGTTATAGTAACCGATTGCGTAACCGATGTTTAGTCACACGTCCATTGATGATACAGTTGCCACACTACGATAGTATCTCACTATTGTTGGCTGTGAAAGTGTTGCTAGTTAAAATGGAACGCGGTTATTTTGCTCGGTTTATGAGCAAACATGTTTTCAATGCACTTACTTACTTGATTAAATAATTATGTAATGCCTACATAGAAATAAACACGTCGGGTCTCGGGACAGCTAATATCGGCGTTCAGAAATTAAAAATTGAAAATTCAAAAGTCATTTACTCAAACTAGGCTGAGAATCAGCACTTTTCGAACGTCAAAATTACATACGACAGTTTCCCCAAAAACGCCAGCCCTGGCTTCTCCACTTCCTAGTGCTTAAGCTGCGAAGAAGAAGTGGCGCAACAAACTCAGCAGCATTGCTGTCAATTTCGGATAACTTAATTTTAGGATAATGTAATTTGCGTGCCCAGTAATTATGTTTTCATTACAGAAGCCTTTATAGCTCATAAAAGCTGCAGGTTACCGATAGCACATACAGCCACAGATTAATATACAGCATAAAAACATTCATTACGACTACTTTTTTGTTAGTTTCATAAAAAGTCATTTTGTGTCTACTTTTAATGATTTTATACTGAAAAATTACGTCTAAACGAGTGTTAATAATTTGGAAAAAATATATGTTAAATTAGAGCATTTTCTTAATAACTTAATATACGAATATTTTAGATTGTGTTCATATTACATAGTGAAATTAATTTGTAAAGTTATGTCTAGAGCGGATAAAAAACTGAGAATTACGCAAAAGCTATCAAGCGTATTTTTCTGAAACCTTCACCATTTTAAGGATAATTAAAATATTAATCTTTTAGTATACTTACGTGTTTTATTAAAATACCTTTTGGTTTATTTATTAAATAATAAATTAATAATTCGTAAAATTGGTGACAGCGCTCCTTGATGGGCGAGTCCTATTACTGGCTGGACGTACGACGCGTTGCGTGAGCTCAGTACAGAACACGCAATCTAACCACTCAAGGTCACTGGCATATATCTGCGTCTTAAACCTTATAAATATGCTTAATTTGTTGTAACCAGTAATCCCAAAAGTCGTAGTCAAAACATGCTAATGAAAATATGTACATTACATGTCTTAATTTACAATAAGAAAATTGCAGGCAATTATCTAAAAATATAGCTATTTTCTGGACCAAACAGCCAAGGAGTAAACCTACCTGTTAAGAACGAGTTCTTCTTCAAACAAGTTAGTCTGGATTTTGTTACGGCAAAAAGATAGTTTAAAAATATTCTGTTTGTTGTTTAACTGTCGAGAACTGTGTCGGATAAGCTCTAGGTTAGGTTTAATAGAATAAACTTGTTCTGAGAGTTAAATGGCGCAAGGTGCAATAAATGAACAGAATTACCCTTAATAGTTTCTAAATATACCATAGCAACAAGACCTTGATCTTCTTCTTGTCGTGTGTTTAGTGACTAACCTGGTGTCAGAGTTTTAAAGCTGCCCATGGGCCTCTGACTTGACTTCACATGCCGACGAAAAATATCGCTCAGGCATGCCGGTTTCCTCTCAATGTTTTCCTTAACCGTTTTTGAAGCAAGTGATAATTATACAATACGCACATGAATCCGAAAAGTCAGAGCTTTGGGTTCGAACTCGTTACCTATGACTTGGTAGTCCGACGGTCACACCTCTAGGCTATCACTGCCAAGACCTTAAGACCTTGATGATCATCAAGTACAGACGCCAGCACATCAACCTACTCCAATCTGTCAAATTTTCCCAATCAACATTGAACCTTATTCTTTAGCGATAAAGTTCAAAAATCTATTAAAGAAATTTCACAGATTGTAGTAACTTGATGTGCTGGCGTCTGTACTGTATTAGCTATATGTCGTATTGTGTCCATTGCTACACGCAAAGCTTCTTCTGTGTTTTTCATAATACGGCAGTTCCCTTATCCCTAGTATAAATATCTGTTCTGGTCAACAAATCTGAACTTCTAAGCAATTGAATAACCATCAGTGTACAATTTCTGCGCGTGCAACAATACTAGCAAATCGTTTCTGAACAATCCATAGGACATCGAAGTCGTTGACATTCACTATCACAATAAAGATGTTTACAAAATTTACATCAATGTTATTAGAATTACAATGGACATGTCGGTTATACCATACCTGTAACCGCATTACACAAGTATGTATAGCAGGTGTACGGTCAACCGCACGTGAATAGTACACTTGGACTACGAAAACCGCCCTTCTGCTAAGAAATAAAGGCGCTGTTAATGTCAAATTGTTACGATATAAATGCGATTGACTGTACAGGTGTACTTCCGTGACCCTGCTCCTGTCCTTGCTTACTTCATTACAAGTAAAGATAATACAGTATTAATGAGCTACAGGTAACTATGTTGTAATTTGTACAGTGATCTTTTAACCTGACGTGTTTGTAAGACACTTGGCTTTGTACGTGGTGTTATTGTTTTTCTGCTAGAGCAACACCTTGCGTTTTTTGTAAGGCTTCAGTTGAAAGACGACGCGACGTAGTGTTTGAAGGAACTTAATATCTAAATGTGACAGAGTAGAGCAAAAAGTTGGGTAAGTTAGATATAATAAAAGAAATAATACAAACATTTATTTTCGAGTAACATGGACCCACTCCGTTAATAAAATGTTATTCTTCGTAGAGTAGAGATACTCGTATAGAAGTGGTCATGCTACGCGTGCTGGTAGATCTACGAAAAAAACGGCTACAATGTAACCTATTTCTTTACTCCATAAACTTTTTATAGAAATTGTTCTACTGGAGTCGCGTCGCGAATTTCTGTGGACCGTGCCTTTACACATAAAGTAGCAATCAACTCCTTTAACAACTAGAATTAAACTGCCCTTTTTATTACTATTATATTGTCTTTTTGAACGAAAGCTAAAATGGACATTTATGAACATCAACACACGTTGTACGAAATGGTTCGTCCTTAATAGTACACTGGAAGGACATAATATGACGTCACACCCCGTGAAGCTAATTAAACGATGCGGATGTGAGTCGTTAGTCGTCTTTCATTTACTCGGTTAATTTGTATGTCCATTAACTCACTGCAGTGCACCAATTAAGTTTTAAAAGGTCGCAGGGTTAAAGGTAGGTTGAATCAAGAACTCAAGAGGCTTTTGCTAACTTCGATTATTATGAGGAGATGTATAAGAGCATGCATCCTAAAAGTTGGTAACGTCGTAAATAGCTGTCAAATATTTACCTGTTTTCATTAATTTGGAAATAATACTGTTTGGAAATAAAAATTGTGACTAACTAGCTAACTAGAATATTGATTATGAAATACAGTAATTAATATCGTAACGCCGAATATTTAGTTTTAGGTGTAAAAAAAATATTTGGTACTTTCCAAATGCCTTTTTACACCTAAAACGGGTACAGCATCAAATACAATGTTACAATTGCAATTCACTATTAGCGAAATTAATCAAAACAGTGATTTATGTGACAGCTATTTGCGACGTTGCCCACTTTCAGAATGCACGCTTTTAAGTGGTAGTTAGTAGACTGCAGCAGGAAACTCCTTTGTGATCCTGATGGCAGTAACATTTTATTTATAAGCGAAACGGTACCGTGTCTATTCAGAAAGTTATAGGTGTGCCCATAGATTAATGGAATGGATCTCCAAAGGGAATTTCGTAGGAGGTACTTATTAGTTTTTTTTTTCTACCGCTCAGTGCCACCCCTACCAAGACGAGCCAAAAACAACAAGCAGGGGCACTACCTACCTTTTCTCGAAGCGTTTCGTCGTATTTTCAAAACCTTCTGCCGGGATAAAGCTAGAAATTCAATGGAACGGCCAAACCGTACAAAGTCAAAAAAGAAGAATTGACTCTAGTCGCCCCTTCCAAAAGGTAGGTTTCGTATGGAGAAGAATGGGCAAGGAACTCCACCGTTACTCTTTTAAAATGTTTTAAAATATTTTGTATAGGTTGGTGCACGTAGGTAGGCGTAGGCGTAGGTGTATTATATTTGCAGTCGATGCACCTACAATAAAATTACTAAGTTTACCACAAAAGGTAAAAAAAATGAAGCAACGACAGATAAATTAATTATGTGATGGATCGGATACAAGGTGCTCACATATTTACAAACATTGTAGAAGTAAGTTTTGAGAAGATCTAAGGTTTGTTTCTGATAACTTTTAACAGTGAAAGCGTTACGTAAGTCTTGGCAACATATTTTACATGAAATGTTTTTGGTGGGATATAGTAGGTACTCTTCTAAGCCTTATTTCCTGGAACATCTAATTCAAAAAACCTACGATAAGTACCTACTTGGTATTTTTCCTTTGATGAATGATAATGCGGAAAATTGCGGTCCCTGGAAACATTGCTCTATCTATGTTACTTACCACAAGTAAACAAACATTTTAAATTGAATAAATGACTGAATTTATTTAAATAAACAAGAACTAAATGTATAATAGGGCAAGAATCATGTCATGAATCACTCGTACGCATGTAAGACATCGCATTATATTTTAAAAAGAAATGTTTGTTCTTACATCGCATGATATGTATAATTTTCCCATTTGTAATCGCCAGAAGAAAGAAATAGTGGTTCACAAACAAACGAACAGTAATAAATATAAAGAAATGTTGACTTAGAAGTTTTAAAGGGAGGGTCGTGAATTCGTGATTCTTTGCCCTCTTTAATATTGGCTTCGTTTTAAAAATGTCACAAAACTCGTGATTTTTACGTCGCAGTTCTGAAGTCGTGGTAATGTTTTATTAATCACCCATTTTTTCTTTTACAGGTACAAGTCAACGTTTGGCTGAAACTACTGAAACTATTGTGTAAGAGTAAGATGCAGGGACCGAAATCGGTATGATCAATGCGGGTTTTCTCGGTTACCTACAACATAAATTATATTTTACAGGTATTATTAAAGGTTACCGAAATAAAAATTACCTCTATCTTACACGTGCCGTCGGCATTAGTCAAAGGACGCGCATCGCTCGTGTGTGTGGAACCGGTATTAAAACGGTAACCTAAATAGAGGTAACATGTTTCTTCTTGGTTACCCAGATAGCGGTCACCTTAGTCGTAGAAGTAACCAAAATTCTTCGATACCTGTACCCTAATTTATACAGTTTTTCGGTCCCGGTACCCTAATTTCGTAATATACGATCAATCAGAATCTCAATCGTTTTGAAACAAATTGCTAATCCATAGCTTCATAAGTTCAAAAAAAAAATTTGCTCAACAACCTAAATAACGTACAATGTTGTTGAACTGTCATAATGAAACAGATTAGTCGTTAATCGTTTACGAAAATTTGTGACGTAATTAGATAGCTGGCTGTAGTGAAATAATAAGTTTCACCTCGTATAACCAAGTTATTCATAAACTCACTAGTCGGGCCTATAACCACAAACTCGTTATTCGGCGCCCATAACGAAAATGTTAGTTTAACTCGGTCCAACTCGGATACGCGCCCGAAATGATCGGTACTTCGCGTATTAGTATTCAACCTTCGTTCTCACAGGGATAACAGATTTAGTTAACGCGCTTGCAAGGAGCTCGACATATTAAAAGGAAATTAGATTTGAGGCGGGCTCCGACTTGATGATAAACTCACTTGAGCCAGCGGAATATGGGTAATTTATTAGAATTTCTATTATTTCGTATGCTTTGTACAGAGGGAATAATTTATTTTCATTTCAGAATTTCTTGCCTGCCTCTGACATTTAAATTCTTTTCGTTATTGAATTTCGTGAATATACAGGCCAATGGCACAACACTAAACGTTAAATACAAGAATAACTACTTAACTTTTATTTATTTAACCTTTGTTTTATCATTGTTTTAATTTATGGTTGTTGTTGCGTGAATAATTAATTAGTAAGTCGTTTACACGAAAATAATCATGCTAATTAAGATTATTTGACAAAATGAAGACCTTGAGGAAGTTATTTTTATTAAACAGTATTTTATAACAAAGATCTAGTAAAAAGACAATTCCTAAAGCGGCCCATTCATGGTACATAAATCGTTGCGTAAAAAAATGTTTTAATTAGTTTTGTTAAGTATACTGTTTATGCCAATAATTATTACATTTTCAGAATAGTCAAGAAAACATTCTCTCGTTGCTCAATAATAATATTAATATCGCAGTGAATCACGAAATTGTTATACCTATTTTGTGTAATTTTGCTTTCCTATTTTTTTTTTGTGTGAGTTGTAGCTAATGCCTAAAAGGTTTTTTTTTACAGTCTAGATGAATAAAATTGTTTCTTTTGAACGTAGGGCACTTAATTTAAATTAGTCACTTTCTGAATAATATTATACAAACGTTGAAGACAATCAATCACCTTAGAAGGCATTGACCTGAATTATTTTTTCTTTTTTGTTTGCAGACTATCGTTTCAAGGGTAAAGTATGTATGAAACTTGTAACATCTAGATATTGCTTTAATGTGTAAAAGTCCTATGAGTTTCAACAACTACAAAATCATCATCATTTCAGCCAAAAGATGTCCACTGTTGGGTATAGGCCTCCATTTCAACCGGTTCTGTTTTTCTCGCATCCAGCGGATTCTTGCGGCCTTCATCATAAGGTAATTGGTTCACCTTGAGGCCTTCCGACGTTACGTCTTCCGGTACGCGGTCGCCACTCCAGAACCTTTCCGCCCCTATCGGCCATCTGTTCTGCAAGCAATGTGCTCTACCCACTGCCACTTAAGTTTGGAAATTCTTCGGGCTATGTCGGTTACCTTGGTTATACCCTACGGATCTCTTCATTTCTGATTCGATCACGTAGAAAAACTCCAAGCTTAGGCCTCTCCATTGCCCTTTGGGTGACTTTCACCTTTGTAATGAGGCCCATTGTGAGCGACCACGTTTCAGTGCCATAGGTCATCACTGGCAACACGCACTGGTCAAAGACTTTCGTTTACCAATAACCCTTCTCAATCGATTGTCTGGCTAATCTCTTTCAGCATTGTATCTGAATAATCAGCATTATTTTCATTCACATAACGTTCTACGTTGTCATCAAAGTCCAAATATAAACTCAACTCTCCATTAAATAAAGCACAATTTTCTTCGTCGTAAAACGTTTACAAATTGATTTTGTGACTTCGAATGCCAAACACTGCATGTGAAAAATCCCATTTTATATGGCAAGCTTTTGTGGTGATACGCAATAATAAGTTCTTTCACCTTACGATAAGATTTAATTTGAAATAAAATCACGTTTTTGTATTATAATAGTGTTTGGAAATGGAGCGCGAAAAAATATGGGGTGACTGTTTGCCATTAGTTGATTGCTTTTAACGATAGTCGACTTTAAGTAACAACTGTAGATTTTTCAAAATATGTTTTCTTTTTTTAAAGTTTGTTAAAATGTTCGCAAATTAACATTCAACCTTATGTTGATTTAACTAAAATGACTAAAACCTTTTGAATTGAGTGTGGGAACCGTGGATAATTTAATGTGTAGAATAATGAGTAGAGTGAACAAATAGAACTCTTACACGTGGTAAGTAAACCATGTATTTGAATTAAACCGCAATTAAACATACAATAGTTACTAGTGTCCGACCGAAACTGGAGTTTCTACAGAAACCGAAACCGGATCTTGTGTATCCGTCTCAGTTTCGGCCGGAACCGAAACCAAAACCGAACCTTTTTAGACATGTTAAAAATCTATTGTTTACTGAAGAAAGGACCTCATTAATTGAGTCAGCCGAACGACGATGCGCGATAATTCACGAACGCAAATTTTGGTGCGGCCGAAGTTTCGGCCTATTTTCTGCTGAAACCGTAACAAGATGCCGTAATTAGATTTTTTTGCCGAAACTAGCCGAAACTGAAACCGGACCTTCGGTCGGTCACTAATAGTTACCCTACTACTGCCTGACCAATGGTTTTTCTGTAAGTAATTAATTACTGTGATTAGCTACTTCAACATCATCAAATACGTCAAAACAAGCTTTTAAATCACCAGCCATGCAATCGCAAAAAGATATCTCGCATTGCACTATGTTTATTTAAAACCGGTATCACCCGTTTCGAAATCAGAATCATAAAAATGTCAATATCCGCTTACGTCAACCAGATTTAAACGGAAATAACCGGTAACGATATGACGCAAAAATAATCGAGTCGACGACTCGACTTATCGATACGTAGGTATCGAGTCGCGGACAGATAGTGATGCGGCTCGATGTTCTTGCATTTTCCACACGATTAAGTTCCAAGCGATTGTCGATGAAAAATTGCCATCGCAGTCTTGTCACGATTTTCAACATGCTTCTGAGGTGAATCGATTATTGATTTCCATTATGGACCCCTGCTATATTATGTATGTAGCTTCGTCGTTTGTTCGCCCATCTAATCCAGATTATGGTTTCATTTCTACGGCTTTTTATTGGATCTAGCGAGAAACTCACTTTATTGTGTGTGGTCAGGATCGGGATACTGAAGAATATTGATTTCCACATTAAATGTCATTGCTCAAGCTATTTAGAATTTTTCGTGGAGCTCGTTGATAAGTAATAGCAGTCGCACGGGGCGATCCATCAGATTAAACCTCGGTTGCCGGGGATGGTTTGTGGATGGGTGACCATCATTATATACCGAGACTCCTCCGTGCCTCAGTAAGCACATTCAGCTATTGGTCCCAGCTGTCATTTGTGGATTTTTGATAGTCGTTACGGGTCTTCAGAATCCCGTCTTATAACCAGTCATACCAAGGGGTATCTTATTACCCAGTTACTGGGTTGTGGAGGTCAGCTATGCAGTCGTTCCATGTAAAATACTGGTATAAAGTTGCATCCGTTGAGAATGAAAGCCGACGTCAGTCATAGTTAGGAAAGGGCTAGGCAGATTGATTTAGAATTATTCATAAATCATTCACCTCCATTGCATTGCATTAATTTTCATTGATTGTGGTGATTATTATTGTAAAACAATTTACTTATTTTCCTTTTAAAATTGTAACTTATCGAAGCTTTTCTTTCGGAGCATCTTGAGTAATCTAAAACTTATTCTAGAAAAGAGAGAACAGATTTGTTTCTCTACCATCTTGTAGAAGCGAAGCGTCAACAAAGCGAGGTTTTCATATAACTGGGGCGTGGCGGCAATTTGGATTTCATTTCGGTTGATTTCCTTCACCGTCTCGAATTTTTACTTAGACAGGATACTGTCTAGCCTTTAGTGGCATATTATGTCTAACAAGTATAGACGTAAAATCATTAGAGAGTTAGAGAGTGCTTTGACAAAAGACATCGAAATAGTTAAAAAAAAAATACCGTCAATCAAATGCGAATTCTGAAAACATTGTAGCTTGCGACAAAATCAATTAATTGAGCTTGCGACAAAATCAATTAATTGAGCTTGCGACAAAATATTTTTTTTTTTTTTATCTGTAGTTTTTTTCATCCCGAGGAACCGTATTGAAATGGCTCTTTTATTCAAAGTAGTTTTAATACGATTAAATGCGCATTATAAGTCGTACACTTTTGGATATTCCACATTTTTTATACTGCTCTGTGCGTATTAAAATATTTAGAGGCAGGACTCAATGTGTTGTCCTGGCATTTTCTCTACTAAGAGCAGTTCAGAAATAAAACACAGTAACTGCACAAAGATATGCATTCTCAATCTATTGTTAGTTTATCATAAACTCATAATCGATTGTATTGTTTTCTTTTTCCTTAGGTACTAAATAGTACCTATTCACGTCACAAAAGTAAACACGCCGATAACGTGAAACAACGTTACTACGCGTATCACAAACACGCAGCGGCTGCGATTGTTTCGTCGCATAAACATCGCCGTGTGAGTGGCCCGCTTTATAAACAACACACAGACGATGCACGTGGTCTAGCTTGTATTAGATAGTTGGGATTTCCATTACAAAGGTCCTATCTAAAATGTATAACAAAATACACCGTGACATTTTAGTCGTCTTACAAAAGCAGCCCACTTCATATTCAATGGCTACGCAACGTTCATTGAAAAAAAAAACAACGGGTTGCACTCCGGGAGTGCCCGCAGAAGTGAAAACTTGAACATTAACGTTGTGCATTTTTGAATATTTTGGGAATAATTTCGCACGAATTATTTTATTTATTAGTATTAAAGTACTATAATTTATGTGGTTAAATGCAATATTCATTAGTAGTAGTAGTATATTTAATTATTTTCAAAATATAGTCTAACAAAAATAAACAATTTATTTAAACACTTTTCATGAAGTATGTTTTGACTGCTTTTTTTTACCCATCAATATGGGTAAAATTTCTTACCTCGCAATCTTAACGGTATGTAAAGACTATTTATTTTGATATTTACTTTGTCGGTTACTAGGCTCTTCCGGCTGGATCTTACGGTGTCATCCTGACGCGAGTTTAACATTTTTAACCCATCCCAAAAAAAGTGCACAACGCTGCTAAAGAAGTTTTCACTTCAAAAATTGATGAATTGTAACAATTTTTTTAGAGGTATTTTATGTTGTGTTGGGTACATTGAGTAGCCCTTTGTGAGACGACTAAAATGTCACGATATATATAATTTGTTTTTAATTAATTTTTAATTTAATAGTCATTGTTGGATACAAGTGGGCTATTTTTGTAAGACGACTAAAATGTCACGGTGTATAAATCCACCAACCCGCACTGGGTTCGCGTGGTGGATTATTATGGCCTACTCCCTCTCACAGAGAGGACGCCTGTGACCCAGCAGTGGGAACATTATGGGCTGATTATGCAATCTAAAGTCTGGATATATTGCACGACTCGTAATGCGAAGCATTAGAGTGTGCTCTACGATCGAAAATTTTTTTTTGCCCCATTTCTGTAACTGTTTTTATTGTTACGCTCCTGCTAGTACACAGAACCTACTTAATTTATATACCACTAGCTTTTTCCCGCGGCTTCGCTCGCGTGGATGTCGGAAAACCAAGGAAACGTACTACCGGGATAAAAAGTATTCTTTGTCCAGGTTATAAACTATCTGTCGCCTAAATCCAAATCGCCAAATCCTAGCATAACGTAATGATTGTACTTTTTGTAAGGTTGTTCAGAAATAGTGCACGATGTCTAATGATAGAAATTGATGAATTGATAGAAATTGAGAGAAGAATTGTAGAGGAGCTGGAAACTAAGTAATAACAGCCGCACGGGTCGACCTATCAGGTTAAGCTACGGTTGCCGTGGATGGTCTGTGGATGGGTGACCATCTTGACATACCGAGACTCCTCCATGCCTCGGAAAGCATGTTAAGCCGTTGGTCCCGGCTGCCATTCATGGATCTTTGACAGTTGTTACGGGTCGTCATAAGCCTGAAAGTCTGACAACCAGTCTTACCAAGGGGTATCGTATTACCCAGTAACTCGGTTGTGGAGGTCAGATAGGCAGTCGCTCCATGTAGAATAATGGTATTCAGCTGCATCCGGTTACACGGGAAGCCGACCCTAACATAATTGGGAAAAGGCTAGGCAGATTGATTGTTTAGTAATTGAAATACTATATCGTGAATTCATGAAACCCTAGTACTTTTAGTTTAGGTACTGCTCAGAAATTGTGCACGTGTCATGAACAGAATACCGTCTTGAACTTCGATTGCAGCGTCACCTATCGGGCCCAATTGTGAATAGCAAATTCCAAAAAATAGATGTCGTTGCGTGTATCTTGATATAGGTCAGTGCGATGCAAGTAAAATATTTCAACCCTTTTCATCCCGGTAGGGGTTGTTTCCGAAAAATATTGATACACGTTATTCTTTGTTTTCGGTTTTAAGTATAAATACTGAGTTTCGAGTAAATCAGACCTCGCATACAAAATCTTTCATACAAACTTTGACACCCCTAATCCCCATTTATTACTAAGATACGTATTCGTACGAAGTACTCTCTATCGGCTTTAGCACCCTCAAAAACCCCCCCCCCCCTCAAAAACTACGAAAGCGACACCCATGACGAAAAATGACAAATTTGTCGCAGCCGCCATGTTGGATTTACATTTAGACCTCCCTTTCGGCTTAAGCACATTAGAAATCTATGTAAACGACACCCATGTCGATTTTTTTTTTAAATATTCACATCCGCCATCTTGGATTAACTTTTTGACGTCACTATCGGCTTTAGTACCCTTGAAAACTTCGAAAACGACACCAATGACGAAAAATAAAAAAATTATTCACAGCCGCCATCTTGGATTTACATTTTGACCTCACTATCGGCTTTAGCACTATCCAAAACTACGAAAACGACACCCATGACGAAAAATTTGAAAATATTCACAGCCGCCATCTTGGATTTACTTTTTGACGTCACTATCGGCTTTAGCACCCTTGAAAACTACGAAAACGACACTAATGACGAAAAATAAAAAAGAATTCGCAGCCGCCATCTTGGATTTACATTTTGACCACATTATCGGCTTTAGCACCATCGAAAACTACGAAAACGACTCCCATGACGAAAAATAAGAAAACTTTCGCAGCCGCCATCTTGGATTTACATTTTGACCTCACTATCGGCTTTAGCACTATCGAAAACTATGAAAACGACACCCATGACGAAAAATGAGTAAATCGCAGCCGTCATTAAAATATTTTAACCCTTTTCACCCCGTTGTTTCCGAAAAACCTTGATACGCATTATTCTTTATTTTCGATTTTAAGTATAAATACTGAGTTTCGAGTTATTCGGACCTTGCGTAAAAATTTTTTCATACAAACTTTGACACCCCCAATCCCCGTTTAGGGGGTAGCTTAGATAAACTAAAAATTACAAACTTTATGATTTACTTAGGTAAGTATTCGTGCAAAGTTTCAAGTCTATTAACTTAAGGAATAAGATTTTGCATACAATCGAAATCCCCCCTTTTCACCCCCTTAAAAGTCGAATTTTCAAAAACCCCTTCTTAGTGCTCCCCTACATTATTAAAGGAAGCTGTGTGGAAAATTTCACGTTCCTAGTCCCAGTAGTTTCGGCTGTGCGTTGATATGTCAGTCAGTGAATCATAAAAGTTGTGGAGGTAAAGCTAGTCGTGGTCATAAAATATACTATCAGAGAAGACACCGCGAACAAAAAATGTGTCCCTTGGATGCTTTGACGTTTGACTACTGCGGTGCATGCGCAGTACGAGGAGATTCTCATAGAGTAATGCACCCGCAGATGCGACACAGTCTGCTTCTTCTGCCTACTTGATACCTAACACAGTTTTAACTGCAGAACATTATTGTAATTTCCATTGTATTAATGATGAACATTATGTGAGATTGTTCACTTGGCAACCACGTTTGCTCGTTATGATTTTTTTGCACAAATGTTATTACTATGTATGTGTAATTGTATTAATACAATTTGTGGCATTTTTCCCTTGTTTCCTGGAGCTCGGACGTGGAAATCTTAAAGGGAAAAAATGCCACAAATTGTTATAATTATTTGATGACAAATAACCTTAATATAATAAGACAAACATTAATATTAGCGTTCAAAATATTAGATACTTAATGTTGCGAACGTAAAAATATTGTAACGTTTATTTTATAATAAAAATACTGAGGCCCCGCCCCCGGCGATTCTCCACCGTTTACGCGCTTATTTCAAAGACCATATTCGCTTAGCAAAACCAGCTCGCTCGCGAGTTTGCTCGCGCCCCGACCGACCGCCGGCGCCGGCCAGCAGCCAGTCGATCTTCCGCCATTGCACGGTGCGCATGACACTGCGCGCTCTCGCGATCTCCCGCGACCTATCCATATTCTTGCCGCCGCAGGGTCTCAGACACTAAAACTTAATTGAACTGTTCTCATTTTACCCGACTAATCGCGTACTGCGTGCTGTACGCAACATTAAGTGGTCCTTCTTGCCGGATTTACGAATCTCGGCCGCGTGTTTAGTCGAACAAAACCTGTGTGCAGGGATGTCACTGCTTCGCACACCCTCGAAGGGTGTTAAAACACGTAGTAAACGTGCCACGGAGCAGCTGACTACGAGTAAAAGTGAACAGTTGGTAAAATCTGTGAAAAGTGAAAAAACCGCGTGTTCGTCGGCGGCGGCCCGCAAAAGGCTAGAGTATGAAGCGGCTCAACTTCAAGCCCAAATCGACCTCGATTTAGCACAAAAAAGTGCACAAATTCAAAAGGAATTGCTCCTCAAAAAACTGGAAGTCGATATAGCTGACTTACAAGAAGACGACCGCGGCTCGGTCTCGAAAAACTCGAGAACGGTCGAGTCGTGGCTCGACAAACAAGATGGCGTCGCGTCCATCGCAAAAAGTGATTGCGCAGAAAACGTTTGCAACCATCATACAGAGCAGCAACTGGACTTCGTCCGCGAAGGCCCGCCGCACACCGACAGCGTCAACCAGTTGACGGAGGCGCTGCACCAATTACTTACCAGAAGTAATGTGCGTGAAAACAACAACAAAGAACTCCTTGCACGCCTAGCAACTTCGAAGGATTTACCGATGTTCGACGGTGACCCCATGCAATGGCTGCAATTTAAAGAGTCTTACAAAGAGTCGTCGCACATATGCAACTATAGCGACGCAGAAAACATTTGGCGCTTACGAAAATGTCTACGCGGTGACGCCAAAGAAGCCGTCTCATCTCTGCTCATCGGCAACACATCACCGCAATCTATAATCGACACTTTGGAACTACGATTCGGTAGACCCGAATGTATAATAAATAAAATATTCGCGCAACTCAAAAAGATTCACCCACTTCCGACGGCGTACCACACGGAGATCGTGAACTTTTCCTTAAAAGTAAAAAACTACGTCACAGCAGTTAAAGCAATCAAGTTGCAAGAATATTTACGAAGTCCCGAAACGACGGCATTGATTATTTCAAAGTTACCGCCCACCCTTATAAATAAGTGGGCAGAGTATACCTACGAGAGACAAGATAGTTCTATACCTAAACTAGAAATACTATCGGAGTTTTTATATAGAGAAGCAAATGTTGTCGCAACCTCCGGTGTGAGTTACATTTACAGTCAGAACGACGTAAGAAAGAAATACGACAATAATAATATAAAAACTCATTCAGTGTTAGCGTGCACTACTACTTCCGATAATAAATGTATGTTTTGTCGTGCCTCTCCGACGCACGCTTTAGACAAGTGCGGCAAGTTCAAACGCGCTATGAGACGCGATCGATGGCAATTTGTACGTGCTAAACATCTATGCTACAAGTGCTTGAGCGCACGACATACTGAACCCGCCGCATGCAACGCTCCTGACTGCAGCGAGTGTGGACATCCACATCATCATCTCCTTCACTGGACGAAACCTACCGCGCCTCCAGCGCACGAAGCCGCGCGCCCAGCGGCGCCGAACGCTGCGCGACCAGAGACGGCGCACCCCGCCGTGAACGCAGCCTGCGTGCACCCATCGACGCCCGACGAGTCACGCCGCGATACCGTTGCCCACGCCCACACCAGTGCGTCCACTAGTGTTAGTGAATCGTCAGTGCCTAAAGTGTTATTAAAAATAGTGCCGGTAACCGTTCACGGACCTAAAGACAATATCCACACACACGCGTTGCTTGATGACGGTGCCACCGTGACGCTGATATCTGCTGACCTCGCTGATCAGGCGGGACTCCACGGTAAGACAGTCACCATGCGCGCCCGCGGTGCTTGGGACTCCGGTGAACTCGTGTGCCAAACGGAAAACGTAAGTTTTGATATTTCTAATAGTACAGGCGATCGTTTTAATTTGTGTGCTCGTAAAATGAAAGAACTTAATTTACCTACTCAACGTTTATCGTGTATGGACTTTAGTAATTATTCGGACTATATTAACTACGACTTGTGCAAATGTGACGCACAACCTAAATTATTAATCGGTCAGGATAATTATGATCTTATTGCTCCTATCTTGTGTTTAAAAGGTAATAGGAAAAATGAACCGTATGTTACAAAGACACCGCTAGGGTGGTGTGTACACGGTGTTGTAAACAACATTATTATGATGAACATGTCAGCTGATCGTATTGCGAGTGATGACAGCGCGCAACATTGTTGTGATTCTGAGTTAAACGAGTTTGTAAGAAAATCATTTGCGTTAGAATCAATAGGTATTTCAAAACAACCGCGACAGAATGCGGACGAGTTGCGTGCTATCACCATATTAAATAACACATGTGAATTAATTGATAACCAATGGTTTGTAGAATTGCCTTGGAAATATGATAACTTTGTTATGCCTGATTCTTATCAAAATGCCTATAATCGTTTAAAATCTGTCGAGAGAAAAATGTTAGCCGACAACACTTACGCGTCTCGTTACCGGGAACGTATTCAGCATTTATTTTCGAATAATTATGCCAGGAAGCTAAACGAGGGGGAGTCTAGCGACCATGTTTGGTACCTACCTCGTTTCGGGGTCGATAACCCCAATAAGAAGAAGTTACGTTTAGTGTTCGATGCGGCTGCGAAAACACAGGGATGTTCTCTTAATGATTTTTTATTGACAGGGCCGGACTTGTTACAGTCTTTATTTGGAATTATGTTTAGGTTTAGAGAAAATCAAATTGGAGTAATTGCGGATATTAAAGATATGTTTCTTCGAATTAAAATTAAAGAAAAGGATCAACATTCACTCAGGTTTTTATTTACCGATGAAGCCACTAAGGAGGTTAATAAATATGCTATGACGTCGTTAATATTTGGCGCGAACTGCTCGCCTTTTATCGCGCAACATATTAAAAATAAAAATGCATTGAATTTTAAGGATACTTATCCAACAGCTGTCGACGCTATTTGCAAGCAACATTATATGGACGACTACATCGATAGTTTACCCGAAATCGACCTTACAAAACAAATGATTCAGGAAGTCACTTTTATTCACCAGCAGGGTGGATTTGAGATACGGAACTGGGCTAGCAACGTACCGGATGTTCTGGAAAACGTACCGAAGGAAGTTTTGAGTGACAGTATCTGTTGCACGTTCGATAAGGATCAATCGGAAAGGACACTCGGTTTATTATGGTACCCCGCTAGCGACGAGTTAGGATTCGATTTAACCTTGAAGCGTATACCAGTAGACGTCTTAAACTTAAAAAGAAGACCAACGAAGCGCGAACTGTTATGTATTGTTATGTCTATTTTTGATATCCATGGTTATTTGATACCATTTACAATTAAAGGAAAAATAATAATGCGCGAAACTTGGAAAACAAATATGAAATGGGATGAACAATTGAATGACGAGTTAAATAATTTATTTCAGTGTTGGATAATTCAAGCAAAAAAGATAAATAATATTAGGATCCCGCGTTGGTATTTTTGTGATAGTGATAAGAGCATGAGTAACGAAAACTTAGAACTGCACGTATTTTGCGATGCGTCGCCGAGCGCCTATGCGACTGTCGCGTACTGGCGCAAGGAAATGAGCAGTGGACATATCATTGTAGCGTTTATCGCTAGTAAATCTAAAGTTACACCTACGAAATCGGTGTCCGTGCCGCGATTAGAGCTACAGGGTGCTCTATTAGGATGTAAATTAGCAAATAATATTAAAATGGAACATCGTTTAAAACCAAGTTCAGTTTATTATTGGACGGATTCAACTACTGTTTTACATTGGATCAGAAATAATTGTAGAACATATAAAGTTTTTATTGCGAATCGTCTAGGAGAAATTGACGAATTGAGTAAGGCAGACGAGTGGCACTACGTGCCAACTGACGTTAACGTGGCAGATTTAGGAACTAAAAGTACCGACTACGTACTTAGCAGCGACTCATCGTGGTTTACCGGTCCGTCATTTTTACGTCAATCACGCTCTTGCTGGCCTCAGGAACCTGAAACTAAAATTAAAATTAATGAAGAAATATTAGAAAAAATTAATATTGTAAATGAAATTAATAATGTTAACGACTTACCTGTACCGGAGCCGACGCGCTTCTCCAGTTGGTTGCGATTGCTTCGAGCTACTGGAACTGTCTTGTTGTTCATAGATAAATGCAAGAAGATAAAAACAAACGGGCTTACCGACGAGTTGATGAAACGAGCTGAAACTTTATTGCTTCAGCACTCTCAAGCCACAGCTTTCTGCAGTGACATCTTGCTGTTGAAACAAAATAAAGAAATAAAACGCGATAGTAGACTACGCGCTTTGACACCCGTATTGGATGAAACTGGACTACTACGTGTTGGTGGAAGAATAGGAGCAGCTAAGGATATACCGATGGACACAAAATCACCTGTGATCCTGGATGGACATGACCACGTGGCTCGACTCATTGTCAAGTATTATCACATCCGCGCAGGCCACGGATGCAACGAGTTGGTGGTGAATGAACTGCGTCAAAAATATTGGTTGTTACGTCTACGTCCCACGGTCCGTACCGTTGCCACGCAGTGCTTGTTCTGTCGCATCAGGAAAGCTAATCCAAAGCCGCCACGACTGGGTGACCTGCCCGAAGGTAGACTCGCACATCACCAAAGACCGTTCTCCGTTACCGGAGTCGACTTATTTGGACCAATAGAGGTCACAGTTGGAAGATCCAGGCCAAAACGCTATGGTGTCTTATTCACGTGTCTAACAATACGCGCCGTACATATTGAGATCGTGCCGTCTCTCACTGCAGATTCGTTGATAATGGCCTTACGCAGAATGGCCGCACGTAGAGGCTGGCCAAAGAAGATTTATTCTGATAACGGGACCAATATGCGCGGCGCAGAGATTGAACTAAGGAAAGCCTACGACGCCGTAGACAAAAGTACTGTCGTGAACGAAGCTCTGAACAATGGAGTTTCCTGGAGCTTCATTCCGCCAGCTAGCCCGCACATGGGAGGCTCTTGGGAGCGACTTGTGCGCAGTGTTAAGACCGCCCTCAAGGTGGTCCTGAAAGAGAGAGCTCCGCATGAAGAGACTCTGATTACTCTCCTTGCAGAAGTGGAGAACATTATAAATAGCAGGCCCCTCGGTCATGTTTCCGTGGACCCTCAGGACGACGAGACATTAACGCCAAATCACTTTCTCATAGGGTCGTCGTCCAATTTACCAAGCGCAGGGGTGTTCACTGACCGAGACCTGTGCTTACGCAAACAATGGCGTGTTTCCCAGCGCCTGGCTGACCATTTTTGGACCAGATGGGTAAAGGAGGTGCTTCCCGATTTAGTGCCACGCCGAAAATGGAGGGAGGAGGGTGCCCAATTAAAGATTGGCGATATGGTCGTAATAGTCGACCCTAACTCCCCCCGTAATTGCTGGCCTAAAGGCATTGTGCAGTCAGTGTACCCCGGTGCTGACGGACGTGTAAGAGTTGTAGACGTTAGGACCAAAAATGGCATATTTAAAAGACCTGCAGCCAGGCTAGGGATATTTTAAGTTCTATTTGTATTTTATTTGTATTTTTATTCGTGTTCTTATTTGTGTTTTCATTTGTATTTCACCTGTATTTTTATTTGTATGACCGTTTTTGAGTGTCGACACGACACTGAGGGGGAGAATGTTGCGAACGTAAAAATATTGTAACGTTTATTTTATAATAAAAATACTGAGGCCCCGCCCCCGGCGATTCTCCACCGTTTACGCGCTTATTTCAAAGACCATATTCGCTTAGCAAAACCAGCTCGCTCGCGAGTTTGCTCGCGCCCCGACCGACCGCCGGCGCCGGCCAGCAGCCAGTCGATCTTCCGCCATTGCACGGTGCGCATGACACTGCGCGCTCTCGCGATCTCCCGCGACCTATCCATATTCTTGCCGCCGCAGGGTCTCAGACACTAAAACTTAATTGAACTGTTCTCATTTTACCCGACTAATCGCGTACTGCGTGCTGTACGCAACACTTAATATAAAAAAAATCCGCCATAAAAACAAACGGCAGCTATTTGTACCTACACTTCACTTCTGAATGTTTTAGTCTATGGCGAATGGCGCCGTAAAATATTTTGTTCGTATTTCAGTTTAAAACTTTAGAGGTATGAGGAACAGGGTGTAAAGTTCACTCATCCTCATTTGAAAAGGGAGGATCCTCCAGCCAGACGGGTATTTGTGTCTGGCGGGCAACTGCCCGTAACTTGATTTCGGATAGTCATAACTATGTCGGTCGCGCGGTAAATTCTAACTGCGTGATGCAGGATCTGTGTGACGTCATGTCTTTGCTGCGTAGCTCGTATGTGGCGGTGTAACCGCTACATTACTCCCCTCCGGACCGGAGGTCGATAGTGAGCTGAGTCTTGGATCTTGCGATGCTTCACAGTGCCAGCTGTGGTTCCAATGAGTCGGAACCGGGTGCAGCATAGTTCGCGGTGAGTCGGAACTGTCTGCGGCAATTCCCCGTGAGTCGGGGTGGCACTGCGACGTCATCTAGTCAGTCGGATGTGGTACAGCGCCGGGTTGTGGGTGAGGGTGATGACCAGGAATGCACGTTCGCTGCATGCTGGTGGTCAGGATACCCGTTGAAGCCGTGGGTGCTGGCTGGCTGTGTGATTCACCTCACGGAAGCTTGCGGGAGTGATGATGATGATGACGTCACGCTGAAGTAGTTGGACGAAGGCTGCGTAGACGATCACGTCGGGGTCACCAATTTAGAGGTATGAGGAACAGGGTGTAAAATTCACTCATCCTCATTTGAAAACGGCCAGACGGGTGTTTTGTGTGTGGCGGGCAACTGCCCGAAAGTTGATTTCGGATAGTCTTATCTATGTCGGTCGCGTGGTAAACTCTAACTGCGCGATGCAGGATCTGTGTGACGTCATGTCTTTGCTGCGTAGCTCGTATGTGGCGGTGTAACCGCTACATTATTCCCCTCCGGAGACCGGAGGTCGGTAGTGGGCTGAGTCTTTTGATCTTGAACGGAACACAGTAGTGATGTGTGGCGACTTCTCTAGTACGTTAGTACAATAATAGAATAGAATAGAATAGAATACTTTTTTTTTTTTTTTTTAAGTATTCTATTCAATTAATAACAATTTACCTGACCTAATAATACCTCAATATCTATATCTAAATATTTCCAACTTCGACTCTCGCTCGTCCGTTGCCTAACAATCGACAAAGTAAATATCAAAAAAAAAAAATAGTACTTAAAAGGTCTTTGACATTACGTAAGGAATGCGAGGTTAGAAATTTTACCCATATTGATGGGTAAAAAAGCAGTCAAAACATACTTCATGAAAAGTGATAAATTGTTCATTTTTGTTAGAAACTATGTCTTGAATTTCTTTTTCGTTTATGAATGAGAGTTATGAGGCGTGCACTTTTGGATTTTCCAAACTATTTTTTAAATATTCACATCCGCCATCTTGTTTTTACTTTTTGACGTCACTATCGGCTTTAGCACCCTTGAAAACTACGAAAACGACACCAATGACGAAAAATAAAAAAAGAATTCGCAGCCGCCATCTTGTATTTACATTTTGACCTCACTATCGGCTTTAGCACTATCCAAAACTACGAAAACGACACCCATGACGAAAAATTTGAAAATATTCACAGCCGCCATCTTGGATTTACTTTTTGACGTCACTATCGGCTTTAGCACCCTTGAAAACTACGAAAACGACACCAATGACAAAAAATAAAAAAGAATTCGCAGCCGCCATCTTGGATTTACATTTTGACCTCATTATCGGCTTTAGCACCATCGAAAACTACGAAAACGACTCCCATGACGAAAAATAAGAAAACTTTCGCAGCCGCCATCTTGGATTTACATTTTGACCTCAGTATCGGCTTTAGCACTATCTAAAACTACGAAAACGACACCCATGACGAAAAATTAGTAAATCGCAGCCGTCATTAAAATATTTTAACCCTTTTCACCCCGTTAGGGGTTGTTTTCGAAAAACCTTGATACGCATTATTCTTTATTTTCGATTTTAAGTATAAATACTGAGTTTCGAGTTATTCGGACCTTGCCTAAAATTTTTTTCATACAAACTTTGACACCCCCCAATCCCCGTTTAGGGGGTAACTTAGAAAAACTAAAAATTACAAACTTTATGATTTACTTAGATAAGTATTCGTGCCAAGTTTCAAGTCTATTAACTCAAGGAATAAGATTTTGCATACAATCGAAATCCCCCCTTTTCACCCCCTTAAAAGTCGAATTTTCAAAAACCCCTTCTTAGTGCTCCCCTACATTATTAAAGGAAGCTGTGTTGAAAATTTCACGTTCCTAGTCCCAGTAGTTTCGGCTGTGCGTTGATATGTCAGTCAGTGAATCAGTTTCTCCTTTTATATATATTTCTCCTTTCAATTTTTCGTCATGGGAGTCGTTTTCGTAGTTTTGGATGGTGCTAAAGCCGATAATGAGGTCAAAATGTAAATCCAAGATGGCGGCTGTGAATTCTTTTTTTTTTTTCGTCATTGGTGTCGTTATCGAAGTTTTCAAGGGTACTAAAGCCGATAGTGACGTCAAAAAGTTAATCCAAGATGGCGGATGTGAATATTTAAAAAAAAATTGACATGGGTGTCGTTTACATAGATTTCTAATGTGCTTAAGGCGAAAGGGAGGTCTAAATGTAAATCCAAGATGGCGGCTGCGACAAATTTGTCATTTTTCGTCATGGGTGTCGCTTTCGTAGTTTTTGAGGGTGCTAAAGCCGATAGAGAGTACTTCGTACGAATACGTATCTTAGTAATAAATGGGGATTAGGGGTGTCAAAGTTTGTATGAAAGATTTTTTATGCGAGGTGTGATTTACTCGAAACTCAGTATTTATACTTAAAACCGAAAACAAAGAATAACGTGTATCAATATTTTTTCGGAAACAAACCGGGATGAAAAGGGTTGGAATATTTTATTTGCATCGCACTGACCTATATCAAGATACACGCAACGACATATATTTTTTGGAATTTGCTATTCACAATTGGGCCCGATAGGTGACGCTGCAATCGAAGTTCAAGACGGTATTCTGTTCATGACACGTGCACAATTTCTGAGCAGTACCTAAACTAACCTAACAAAAAGTACTAGGGTTTCATGAATTCACGATATAGTATTTCAATTATTAAACAATCAATCTGCCTAGCCTTTTCCCAATTATGTTAGGGTCGGCTTCCCGTGTAACCGGATGCAGCTAAATACCATTATTTTACATGGAGCGACTGCCTATCTGACCTCCACAACCGAGTTACTGGGTAATACGATACCCCTTGGTAAGACTGGTTGTCAGACTTTCTGGCTTCTGACGACCCGTAACAACTGTCAAAGATCCATGAATGGCAGCTGGGACCAACGGCTTAACATGCTTTCCGAGTCATGGAGGAGTCTCGGTATGTCAAGATGGTCACCCATCCACAGACCATCCACGGCGGCAACCGTGGCTTAACCTGATGGGTCGACCCGTGCGGCTGTTATTACTTAGTTTCCAGCTCCTCTACAATTCTTCTCTCAATTTCTATCAATTCATCAATTTCTATCATTAGACATCGTGCACTATTTCTGAACAGTAACCTAACAAAAAGTACAATCATTACGTTATGCTACTAATAGGATTTGGCCATTTGGATTTAGGCGACAGATAGTTTATAACCTGGACAAAGAATACTTTTTATCCCGGTAGTACGTTTCCTTGGTTTCCCGATATCCACGCGAGCGAAGCCGCGGGAAAAAGCTAGTTTAATTATAAATGAACATTCGGACTAATACACATTATTTAAAACAATACTTAGGACATATGACTTTATTTCATTCAAAATTAGGAGATTCAATTATTATAGTACCTACTCGATATTACGACAGAATAGTTTTAGAAGTAAAGATAAATAAGTACTTAAAACAAAATTTCATGTATGACGTCACTATCGGCTTTAGTACCCTTGAAAACTTCGAAAACGACACCAATGACGAAAAATAAAAAAATTATTCACAGCCGCCATCTTGGATTTACATTTTGACCTCACTATCGGCTTTAGCACTATCCAAAACTACGAAAACGACACCCATGACGAAAAATTTGAAAATATTCACAGCCGCCATCTTGGATTTACTTTTTGACGTCACTATCGGCTTTAGCACCCTTGAAAACTACGAAAACGACACTAATGACGAAAAATAAAAAAGAATTCGCAGCCGCCATCTTGGATTTACATTTTGACCACATTATCGGCTTTAGCACCATCGAAAACTACGAAAACGACTCCCATGACGAAAAATAAGAAAACTTTCGCAGCCGCCATCTTGGATTTACATTTTGACCTCACTATCGGCTTTAGCACTATCGAAAACTATGAAAACGACACCCATGACGAAAAATGAGTAAATCGCAGCCGTCATTAAAATATTTTAACCCTTTTCACCCCGTTGTTTCCGAAAAACCTTGATACGCATTATTCTTTATTTTCGATTTTAAGTATAAATACTGAGTTTCGAGTTATTCGGACCTTGCGTAAAAATTTTTTCATACAAACTTTGACACCCCCAATCCCCGTTTAGGGGGTAGCTTAGATAAACTAAAAATTACAAACTTTATGATTTACTTAGGTAAGTATTCGTGCAAAGTTTCAAGTCTATTAACTTAAGGAATAAGATTTTGCATACAATCGAAATCCCCCCTTTTCACCCCCTTAAAAGTCGAATTTTCAAAAACCCCTTCTTAGTGCTCCCCTACATTATTAAAGGAAGCTGTGTGGAAAATTTCACGTTCCTAGTCCCAGTAGTTTCGGCTGTGCGTTGATATGTCAGTCAGTGAATCAGTTTCTCCTTTTATATATATAGATTGTATAGATGATTAAATGGAGATTAATACTGTACTTTTTAACAATTGATTTAATGCAGCAGAAATGGAAAAAGCATAAAAATAGTTGAAAAAAAAATTCCTGTCCGTCAATTTATGAACCCTGAAAACATTGTAGCTTGCGATAAAATCAATTAACTGAGTCAATTTTTTTTTTATACATTCCGTTCAGCCGTAGAAAGAACCCTATTGAAAATGGCTCTTTTATTCAAAGTAGTTTTATTATAATTAATAAAAACCTAACTAAAATATTATATCTTTAACTAAATATTTCCAACCTTTGACTTGAAGTTGCCTAGCAACCGCCAAGTAAAATATCTTTGTCAGTCGTTGACATTACGACTTCATGAAAAGTGATAAATTGTTCATTTTTAAACTATGTTTTGAATTTCTTTTTCGTTTATGAATGAGTGATAAGTATGAGGCGTGCACTTTTGGATTTTCCAAACTATCTTGAGATTGCTATAGGCTCGCCCACTATTACATGGGACTTAGATATAACTGCCGAAATGTGGGTGTACTATAGGTACACCTCTGCCTAACCCTTCGGGGATTGACGGCGTGATGTTATGTTATGTAGGTACTTATCTAAAATAGTGTCAGAAAATAAGGTTGTTCTTTAGCTACTAAGTACCTGCGAGTACCTGGTACAGGACCTAATAGTGTTCGAGTAACTATGATCTCATATTATTTCAAACTGTATTTACTATTTAATGCCAGCCAAAAACAGAACATTTTACTATATTCAGTGAAGCGATTGTTGAAAACAATGCAAAGTTCCCGCATCACAAATCTGAATGACATCATTATTATTTAACAAAAATTAATATTACTGCAGTTTCCAAGCGCAACTTGAAAATGGAAATGCATAAGTGATTAATATTTCATCGGGCCGTTAACTATAGGTAATGTAAATCAAGCCTTAACCGCTTCAAAGCGGCCGTAGCCGAATGAACCATGGCATACTGCAACGCCGCTGAAACGTGCTTTCAGTGAAATTTTCGAACAACGCAAACTCCGAACAATGTTTTCTGCCATTTACAGTGTGATGATTTAAAGCGATGCATCGCTGTGTGTAAGCGATTCAGCGATACGGACGCACGTAGTTTGTGCTCGAATATTCAAATTTAGATAGAGCCGGATAGTCTGATAGCGAATATTGGTGGATTCAATGAAAGCTCAAAGAGAATATCCAGAGGCTCATGATTTTTAGATGAAAATCTTTGTTCGAATTTAAGGGGCCTTGTCACTGACTTTAATGGCACAAAAAGCAAGGTTTGTGGTGATACAGGTCTCAGTTTTTATCGATTTTCTTGCGACCTCTATTTTCATGCCTATTTCAGAGTTGTTGCGTTCCAAAAGTGTTGCGTATAAAAACGCGCTTAGACAAGCGGAACTTCAATAAAAAATATTTAAAATTCATGTTGTTAACCCGATCTACCGTGATGTAGAAAATGTAATAATAATCAGTTTAGCGCTAGAAAGTTGATTTGAAAATGGCGTAAAAAATTGTCACCTAACGTGAAACAGGCGATTTCCACGCCTATACTAAACGAACCGTGAATAACGACCAGTAAGCTTAGTTTCGAATGGGCTATTAATTTTTAAAACGACTTAATGGCTTAGTTTCGTTTCATCAACGTGCGCCTGTGGTAAAGGAGAATGCTCAAGCTCCATAGAAAAAAAACCCAGCTTCGGGGGAAAAGCGATATATCTCAAATCATCAATAATAATAAGTACTAAAATAATAACCGGTCATGATCGTGATCCTTACTGGCAAACATATAAATATTGCCAGTTTTATTATGCAGATTATGAAGTCGTCTATATAAGAAATTGATAATTAGTTTTAATTACTTTATTCAAAAATATTATGTTAAAATGCGAGCTTGGCTCATATTACATTTTTTTACAATTCTTAAAGTCGTTGAAAGTACTATGGATACATTTATTGTAACAGAAACTTCGAGAGTTCGACAACAAAATAGTCAGGATTTAACAGAATCGTCACGTGAAAATACCATTGTTAACAGCGATACTATGATATTGATTCGATAGTTTGGAGTCCTATATTATCGCCATCAGCGCCATCTATACTATCAATAATTATATAATCACGTGAGGACACTTGAACTTTTGGGAGTAGAGGTGAAATCAAACCAGAGTGTATTTATAAAAAAAAATATTTGCTGTTTTAGAGGTATGAGGAACAGGGTGTAAAGTTCACTCATCCTCTATAGAAAAGGGAGGATCCTCCGACCAGATGGGTGTCGTGTATGACGGGCAACAGCCCAACGATAGATGTCAGGATCTTGTATATATGTTGAACTTTGCTTGCGCGATGCAGGATTTTGATGCGTAGTTTGCATGTGGCTTCACAGTGCTAGTTGAGGTTCCAGTGAGTCGGAACTGGGTGCTGCATAGTTCGTGTTGAGTCGAAACTGGGTGGCGCTGCATTATGATCCAGTGAGTTGAATGTGGTACAGCGCCGGGTTGTGGCTGACTGTTGGCGTCGACGAGGAGAGGGTAGAAAGGGCTCTGTTGTGGACGAGCCAAACGTGCAGTGTGCTGTTTCAAAGTTGCTGCTGAGGCTGAAGGTGATGACAAGGAATGTTCGTCCGCTGCATGCTGGTGGTCAGGACACCCGTTGAAGCCGTGGATGCCGGCTGGCTGTGTGACTCAACGATTGATGTCGCGATCTTGTATATATGTTGAACTTTGCTTGCGCAATGTAGGATTTTTGTGACGTCATGTTTTTTATACGTAGTTCGCATTTGGCTTCACAGTGCCAGTGGACGAGCATTCCTGGTCATCACCATCAGCCTCAACAGCAACTTTGAAACAGCACACTGTACTTTTGGCCCGTCCACAACAGAGCCCTTTCTACCCTCTCCTCGTCGAAGCAAGGTACAACCCGCGCTGTACCACATTCGATTCACTGGATCATAACGCAGCGCTACCCAGTTCCAACTCACCACGAACTATGCAGCTACCCGGTTTCGATTCACTGGAACCTCAACATATATATACAAGATCCTGACATCTATCGTTGGGCCGTTGCCCGTCATACACGACACCCGTCTGGTCGGAGGATCCTCCCTTTTCTATAGAGGATGAGTGAACTTTACACCCTGTTCCTCATATCTCTAAAATAGTAAATATGTTATAAATACACTCTGGTTTGATTTCACCTCTTTTCGCAAAACTTCAATAATTGTCCTCACGTGATTATATAATTATTGATAGTATAGATGGCGCTGATGGCGATAATATAGGACTCCAACTATCTAATCAATATCACAGTATCGCTGTTAACAATGGTATTTTCACGTGACGGTGCTGTTAAATCCTGACTATTTTGTTGTCGAACTCTCGAAGTTTCTGTTACAATGAATATATCCATAGTACTTTCAACGACTTTAAGCATTGTAAAAAAATATAATATGAGCCAAGCTCGCATTTTAACATAATATTTTTGAATAAAGTAATTAAAACTAATTATCAATTTCTTATATAGACGACTTCATAATCTGCATAATAAAACTGGCAATTTTTATATGTTTGCCAGTAAGGATCACGATCATGACCGGTTATTATTTTAGTACTTATTATTATTGATGATTTGAGATATATCGCTTTTCCCCCGAAGCTGGGTTTTTTTTAAGCATCCTCCTTTGGTACTCTTTACTATGACATAACACAATGGAATTCAAAATTTACTACGCTAGTGTCTCAGCTTTCTTGGCCAACTGAATAAATATCGTACTAAGCTCTTTGGGGGAGTTCTTTTATGGCTTTGTGTAGGATCACTATCAGAAGTAATCTATTTCAGTAATCCTGAATGAGCTTATTATTTCATAAACTCTAGACGAAGATTATGGTTGAGGTTATTGTACTTTAGCATTTTATTGACCGAGCGAGCGAAGCATCTCTGCTTCTAGTCTGGCAAAATTTGCTTTCGTGTGGCGGTTTGTTGGTACTCCTCTACAGGTCGTATTTTACAACCGATCTGGACGAAACTTGGTATACAGGTTTAACGACTTTATAGTTTCTTTTTGTCGTCGGGGATTTCTGATTGAAGGGGTACTTCCTACTAAAAAGGGGCAAAAGGGGGCTATTGGATGTGTCCGTCTTATGAGATCGGATTTCGATGGTTTTTTTTCTAACTTTAAATTGGTTTCATAAAAATTTGGTGAAGATCTTCGGCGTGATCAGCAGAATAGCTCCTCAAAATGCAGTAAATAGCTCACTTTTAGATTTCTACCAGTAGAATCGGCACTTTAACTACTAGGTAGGGATTGATGGAGCGCTTTTGTGACTTGGGACAACCTTCTTATCACAAAACTAGAGAATTCTGAAAATAATTATACTCTCCAGTCTCGAAAATTCAAGGCATGGAAAACAATATTAAACAACGTCATAGCTAATCAGTTTAATAATTATAGTAAAATCACGTCACTCTCCTTTGAATCGCTCTTAATCCACTCGGTACAAACAATCTCGTATGCCGATCCAATTTTGCATATGGAACTGGAATAACTTTGGCACAAAAGCTTATCGGGTAAACGGGGAAAAATTCAATATTTATGAGATACTAAATCTAGGTCAATTTGTTTTAAAATTTGCACGACTCCGTTTGACCTGGCTGTCTATTTCGAGACTGGATTTCCAGCGGGTTTGAGGGGTATTAGTGGACGGACGGCCAAACGGACACTTCGTTTTTATAATAATTGCTGCCGGCTCTGGCTGGCACATGTGCGAAGTTGTCACTTTTTTCGAAAAGAGCTTGTCTGTCCTCATTGGACGTGTGTTCTTTGAAAGTCAGTCCTAGAAAAATCAAATGTTGGTATTTTTTATGAATTTTTCGTGTCGGATTTATCATGTTATATATTTTAATTCAAACGTCAATGTTTCATTCATCTCTTTGACGATGACGTAACATCACAGAATGGCTATGATTATAATTTATGTCAGTGCTTCAATGCATCTTTATTATCCTTTCTACAGGGCTAGTTAAACACAATTGTTCATCTGCAAAAGGGTTATAAATCGCATTCGTTACTTGGACAAAAACTTGAACGTCCCTAATAAAATCAAGTTACATCGTTAAAAGCAGCGGAACAAAGGAGATCGTTACCATGACAACGGGCCGACACCTGGACGCTTTAGATTGATAGTCTGGCCATTCGTTGCGGGGTGATATGAAAAATTTGCATACTAATGTAACGGAGGTTCAGAGGGAACTCTCATAATGAAAACCTGCTTTTTGGACGTTGATTTTGCCTGTCAGAGTTTTGTCGTCCAAATCTGCATTAAAATTAACGGTCGTTTTATAATGGCAAATAAAATGTTACGGCTAAATATAACCTCAGACCAAATAAAAGACCAAGGCTGCGAATAATACAGTGAAGCATGCCAAAACTACACCTCCGCTCTGTGCATACACACTGTATGGTACAACAAAACTACACCTCACTAAGTGCACACATGTTTATGAAACCGGCCTCACGTATGACAGCACTCTGTCTTTGTTTTTTATTTGGTCTGAGAATATAACTAATAAACATTTTTAATGTTTTTTGGGAAGGACAGATATTTATTTATTTATTTTAACTTCTCGCACAGTAAGGTTATTGTGCGAGAAGTTAAAATAAATAAATAAATATCTGTCCTTCCCTGGTAGAGAATGCCTAAGGCATAAGTCCACCTTTGTACGTACAAACGTGGACTTATGCCTTAGGCATTCTCTACCAGTAAACCAAGGGTGGTGAAGAGATAGAATGCCAGATACCATCTTCTCATATCTATTTTTATCCTTTTCGAACGGATTGCAATTAGGAAGTAATCTAAATTCGGAACATATATTTTTTTTAAATTTGAAAACTAGTGACGTCCAACATGGAAAGCGGATCGACATATCGACACGACATCGACACGTCCAACACTCATCGACTATTCATCGTCGATCGTCTGCTCATGAATATTGATAGGACTTTCGCGGGTATCACGTAATCCAGCATCGGATCTAGGGGGCTGATTGGGACCCCTCGTAATAAAGACCGGGATTAAACAGAGCGGGTAGTGTTCCCAACACTATTTGCATAAAAATACCCAATTTCGAAAAAGAATTGGAAGGAGACTCAGACGGCCGAAAAATAACAGAATTCATCTCCATCTAGGTACTCATACGTGAAATAGCAGATTTTCCGTGTAGAAGTAAGAACTTCTATTATGCCAACCCCAAAATAATAAGCCAATGTTTTAGTTATACCTACACAAACGGAAATTCTGTTTTCATTTCTACTAGTTAAATATTCACAGCAGAATTGTAAACCGCGAAGTAAAAAGTAGAAAAAATACTGGCCATGCCAAAACAGGTTCTATAACACTAACACGCGAAACTCGAAAAAAAACTGTAATTAACTTGAGTAACGCAATCCAGTGCTAGGCTTTAAAAAAAAACTCAAATGAAACGCCGTATAACGCTTTCATAAAAAAGCGCATAGATCTCAAGGTACATTGCAGTGGCGAAGGGTGCCGTAATAGAAAAGGTAAGCCGGCGGCCGGAGCAAAAAAAAAAAAAGGCAAAAAAGAAAAAAAAATTAAAAAAAAAAAAAAAGATGGCTTACCATGGGCTGCAGCCGTGCGTGAAGTCCAGTTACTTACAATTTGTGGCTAGCTTTCTGGCTCTTCAGTCTTGTACAGGCAGATGTTACTATTTAGGTACCTACTATATGATAAGGATGATACTATTTACGTGTCCAAAAAACGTTTTCATTTCCTGAATATTTTCAAGGGAACGGCTCAGTACTAAATTTAATATATGAGCGTAACATGGGACAAACATTGCCATAGGGCATGCATCACGAATTTTCGCTTGTACTCCACCGTGGCTCGCCAGACATAACTGCCGCGCCGTCATAAGATTGACCAACTAACTTATTTCTACAACGATACTGGTCAAGTATTTCTAACAACTGTTTGGATAAAACTTCAGCAGTTCGACTTTCGCTAACATCGTAAAAACCCAGGAATCGTTCTTCAATTCCAGTTTCTGATAAATATCGAAAAATTACAGTTAATTGCTCCCTATGACTGACATCTGGAGTTTCGTCAATCATTACAGACAGAAATTGAGCTTTATCTATCTCTAATCTAATGTGGTCTCGTAAAACGGATGCAATACAATGTATTAAATCATTTTGAATATCACTAGAGAGACCAGAAAACACGGGGAAACACAAACTGAAGATCATAGTTCTAAATGCGAGTTCATTACGGATCATATTTCTTCAGATATAACAAAGTTTTGATATAGTTACCGCGGTTATTGGAATTCAGACCTTCATCGTGGCCGCGAAAAGCTACTTCTTGTGTATCTAACAAAATAATGGTGTCAATAAACCGTTTCATTAAATTCCTATTTCGATTTACTTTTCTAATAGGAGCTTCATGCGAATTAGCGAAAAATAATCAAGTTGTTCTGTGATTCGTTTAACGACATCTGTCGGCGAGTAGAAATACTATTTTGAGATTTGTCTTTCATGAAGCTAGTTTGGCGTTTCAACACAAGATGACAGCACATCTGATTTTACTCTAAGAGTGAAATCAAATGTAATTATAATACAAAAAGTATTTTTAATTAAGGAATTTGTTTCATAATGTAGGTAAAGAATTCAGTATTAATTATGTGTTTCTTATTTTCAAACCTTGAAAAGCATGTTTCCTCACAAAGTAAATAATTCGTCAAGCAACAATCAAAACTATTTGCCGCCATCCTAATCCTCCTGATTGTACAAATCATTTTTCAAATCTACTCTAATGATGTAATTTCAACTTATTAAACTTTCTACTTACCCCAAATACCTAATTACAACGTAGTTCAATCAACGTACGTTTCTTTCACTAAACTCATAACACAAACACTATCTTAATCACTTTTCTATACCTGAAAACAAATATTACTCGTACTAGTAATGATAAACTAATGAATACAATGAATACAAAATGCAAATTAACTACTGTAAACAAATTATATGGTTCTAATGCGATTACGACAAAAACCAATACATTGTCAATCGAATGATGAAATAATGTTTTCATGTCCGAACATCGAGCCGAACGCTTTACGATACTCAACGACAACAACCGAATATCAAATGCGAGAACGAGTGAGTAATAGCAATACATAGTTCTTTATCGTTCACACGAGCGCGTTTTCGCCTACTGTCCCTATAGTAACTCGTTGCAAACCGGCTTACTCGGCTGCTAAGAAAGGGCGGTGTCACGTGACCGAGTGACGTCAAGACGGACTATATTTTCTATAGAAATTGAATTCACGATAACCCGTACGCGCCTACGAGTTATTTTAGAGCGAAATGTTTTGTTGTTGGGATATAAAGACAAAAAAATTTATGTAGGCGTTTTGTAATGTTTTAATTGTATTCAAATACTTATAGTGTGATTATTCAATGACGATAGAGTGGTTGTGTTCCGAATTACCGAAGGGAAGCCGATAGGAATCGGCTTGTTAGCAGTCTACGCCCCTGGTACATTGTAGACTAAAGCAATACAAGCCGTTGCACTGAAGAATCTTGATGAAGCTCTTTAGACTCATCATACGGTAAACCAAGTTATCCCAATTTATTTAGAACCACCTAGCACAAGTGTCAGGGACTTCACACAATTTGTAACCATTTCTTATGTAATAAAGATTATATTAAAGATTATATTACCATTGCTATTTGTATTCGGGTTAATATTTTACAATGCCGAGAAATTAAAAATCATATTATTATCAGCGCATCGTGTCTTCTTCATCTTTTATACCTCGAGGTCTTAGACTAAATAAGCCTATAATGTCAAACTCATTACTGAATTACGAGTTATTTTATCGATCATTGTTTCAATTGGCATTTCTGCTATTCTATTGTATGCCTGAAACTTTAAATGGTGCCACATTTTACCCTTGACTAAATAGGATCGATACACGTGGTTCTAGATTCGCTTATTCATTTGTATGTGCTGGTATACAATTTTATTACAAACAACTAGTAACAAGGTTTACCTTCACTTATGTGTTAATCAATATGGGCAACAAGTTACTTTCCAGGTTTATCGATTTTTTTAGGTTTATAGGCATATCAGACGGGTTCTAATAATCATGTATTATTTGGTAACCACAGCCTAAATGGCGACAACGAAGAGTATAAGAATGATAAAATAAAAAACAAACACAGTTTTTGCAATACTGATAGTAAAGGTAGTAAAATAATACATGAATTGTACAAACTAACGTAACCAGAGCAACTTACAACTCAAACCTACCTAACTTCCTTGAAGCAACGCTTACAAATTGCTCACGAGGACTTGAAACTACTTAATTCTAAGTGAAACGCAATCGTGAGTGGGGCAGCCTAATCCGAAACTACTTGCAAGCAGATCTGGGTGTAATGTGCTGGCGGTAGGCCCTCTCATGAATACTGAACAGGCCGGGACACCGGGACACTTGGGATCGAGAAATGCATTAATTACGACCGGGAATTGCTACGTGGCCGAATCTGTAAACACGGGCAAAAAAAACTCATCTGGAAGTTCAAATTAGATTCGTCGAGTATGGTTTTATATTGCGTGTTTACTTTTTTGCTACAAAGTAACTTGTTTTTATATTACAATGAATGGTGCATGAAAATATTTTTAATACGCATCCAAAGCACCTTTCACCCCGGCTGGCTTGATAAGTTACTGTAATTTCGTACCAGAACATCTGCCATTAATTTAGTGCAAATTCAAATTTAATCCTCAGCATTGCAGTCCCCTAGGGCTCTACAAAGTAGATTATAATAACCAAAACCATTACTTACCAATTTATCAAAACTCCTAAATCCCTTTTGCAATACAGTTGCTGTCTCAAAGTTTGAATTTGAAAATTATGATAAGTAAATGAATTCATGAATTCAGCGACAATCTAGGACGATATATTCCAACGGTGTTGCTTGGTGGCGTTAACAAAGTTTTAAAATTAACAGGAGTCAAGTGCACAGTTGAAACAAAAGTTGCTTCAGCATAAACACATTATCCATTACAAATTCAAACCAAACATTTCTTTAAGAAAAGCTTCTATCCAAAGATCCATCGTAGCATAGCATCTACAAGCAGCGCAGTGCAAAGGTGGAAGATTCGCAAACAACGCTGCAACCTTGGCGCGCACCAAAGGTGGTTGTTTACCCTCTCGGCACTCACTGTAGACTCTGCACTCTACGTGTTTTGTATACCCGTACGATTGTGCATTGCGGAAGTGTAAGAATCGATACTGGTGAAGTGTGAAATATAGCAGATCATGTAGTATTGTGTAGGTTATCGGATAGTTGATTTTTATGTTTTTTTCTACTTTCTCATCAGAATTTGATCTGGAACGTCTGGTGTTTGAGCCTGTTTTGTGATGAACATCATGAACCTTTTTATGACATATTTAGAAAAAGATTCGGTCGCCTTAAATGTCCCTTTGATAACTGCCTATTAATGTTTAAACATACTCCTCTTCCATTATAAGCATTCATTCATTATTCTGTAAATACTCCTTAATATCCACACGGATTACATAGTAGTAGTTTGACATTCATTACATTCACTTGCCGATCTTCTCCTGTATCCGTATAATCTCTCTTAATGGTGTCTTTATACTTCGCTCATATAAGGTTCTCGTACGAGTGAAGCAATAAACTTAGCATACTTACCCCTGTTTATTTGCACATCAAATATTACTGACGAAGAATATTGCTTAAGTTCCATGTTTGGGATTAATTTTCTATTTACGTGAATGTTATCATAATCTGATACTTTAAAGGGATTTTGAATAAGGTTTATGGGGTTTCTGGCATAGAATCTGTCACACCTTTCTACCTATAGGTCTCGTAATAGGAATAGCTGTGTCATCCTATCTGCTGGTAACCAACGGCGACCACCAATCTGTTTGCCAGACCTGGTGAATATATTCAAGCCAAGTACTAAAAAGCTTTAAGTTGCTTTTTTTGTGTTCTGTTTAGTCATTTCTCTTCTAACGTTCTTTTTGTTGACTTCAATGATGATTCCGACGATCTTTTTCGTGAATTGCTCCAAATTTGTTGAATCGAAAATTTATAAGAAACGGAAGTAAGCTGCTACATTTTCTTTCTATTGGGTCATTCAAACATTAGTTAGGAAACTTAAAGCAATACAAACATGTTATGTAACCTATTCCCAGTTATTGCCCTATACAGTTCCGTACAAGGAAAATAAGCAACGAAAACTTTGTTGTTCTTTTACTCCCGAAACAACATAAAAGCATTTGATTGGATGTGTGCCATAATTTAACATACATACATAACATCACACTTATTATCACTAATGGTTTAGGCATTGTTAGAATTCGTGCCAAAGCACTATTTACTTGAACCAGTTTTGGCATACATGGCTGGTTAAATGTTTATGGAAATTGCAGGTCGTAGATATTAAGTCTAATAACGTAAATTAAGCTAATAAGATTGCCATCTCGTTACATTCGCATCAGCCAGAGCATGACCACTGCTGAATTTATCCTTAGACTTACTGAACTATCTACATGTGTACTTGATGAAACCCTTGCTCCAGATCCACTTTGAAATGTCGTAATAACCACCTTTTGCTTTCTTAATTCTATGATGTTATTAAACCATACTATAATAATATATTAAAATGGTGATCTAATTAATTTTCACAATTACTGTAACACTTATCATTGTTTCGTGATAATTTTAATTATCAACAAAATCACATGAGTACTCCTCATAAATATAAAATCTGTGTCAAGTATTACGGGCCTTGTATTAGTTTAGCGAAGTGTGTCAAGCCTGAGATGAAAAGGAAACTTGACACTCAACATATGAATGACAATAAATATGCTTTGAAAGATACCATATAAATCGTGACCCTTAAATCTGTATGGATTGAATCAAAGTGGGCGTAGCATGTTTCTTGGCCTGCGTAGCCCTTTGAGCTAAAATTGGGGCGAAAGACGTGTCCCCGACCCGCTTCGACGATCACGGCATATTTTATAGCTCAGCGTTTAAGTGAGGGTACTCGGTAAAGTTTGATGTTTGGGCGCATTCAAATTAGGAATGTACCTTCGTCGAGTCTGCAGAAAAATGGTTGAGTTTATAGGAGTAAAATCTAAAATAGACCATGAATTGTGCAATTAATGAACTGAAATTATATTTCTTGTGGTTTCAGAAGCAACATAATATAAAGTTTGTCTAATTTAAGAATATTAGAAACAATACAAAATTAAGACGAAACTGATGGAACATCACACGCACTCAGAGGTGGAATTATTACGGGTGTTAAGAACGTTTTGTTACGGAATTTAGCCAGCATTCGTACTGGTTTTTCTTTGTTTATGAAACCCATTACCGATTCATAACACTTGATGGTCGCTTCTTACAAATTAAGGCTCTATGCCACTTTATTTACCCCCGTCTTCTAAAAAGGAAGAATTGGTCTTCTCCTTCTTTGCAAGAATTCAAAACGTCATCCCAAATTATTATACTCGTAGCGATAGCGAGAATTGTTTTTTTGTCTGTTTTAGTTGTTTAGTCTCAAAGCAAGTCGATTTGCTGTGAATTGTGAATGTTATCACCGTACAAGTCGGTTGTAAACGTCAACTTGCATAATTAAACCTGCTCGTGGACATCGGTCTTAACGCTGGGTTGCCAACCTCAATTAACGTCGATTTGTCCGGATTCGATCCGTCAAACGTGACCAGGCTCCTCCGATTAATTTGGCTTGTAATGTTAATAAAAAAACCTGGGAATTGGGTTCAGGGTACTGTTGGCAGATGACGAAGCTCTCTCATGCAAAAAACACCTTTTGTTGTAAATTATGGATATAATGTAATTATACATTATCAGTTCAATTATAATTAAAGAATAGTTGATTGATAGCCTAATAATTAACATCGAAGGCACGGATATCCGACATGTTTCTTGTTTCCTTTGTTTTGAATACTAAGTGACACTGACTCCGATTCGCATGAAAAGACATTGATTACATTAGCATAGATTTACTTATTTGTTATTTCTGTTTCACATGAAAACTATTTTGTTTTCATGTGAAGTTTATTGCACTAGACGCTACTTTTGAATTGTGTACCAAAATCTTTTAAAAGAAAAAAAAAAAAAAAAAACAAGTACAGTACTGTAAGTAAGTAATTTGTTCCGCAAATTGATGTAGCAAAATGAAGTCAGTTAATAAAATGAAAGACGTAATAAATATACCATAACAAGTAGCTTCAAAGACATTGAAGTAATTTGGTTAACCGAGAATACGCCTAGGTAATAAACCAAAATTAACAAATGAGAAATGATGACTGAGTGTTTCGTTCTCTGATATAAATCATGTTTTAACCTCCTTTGTACACAGTTTTGTGGCTTCACAATTTATATTATTTATTCTGAATGAAGTATACAGTAAGATTTCAGATAATTATGCTTTACCCTTGGATATATTTGATATAATGATTATTGCTCTTATATGATTGCTCTTTCTGAGACATACTTACTTTTGTGTATTTTATTTTATGAGCGTAAAGAAAATAAACGCATCCGGAAAAAATCCAACAAAGTATTGATTCAAACAGATTAATTCCCACATCCCACACAACTAGGAATGCCCATCTATCTTATCGATAAAATCCTAGGCGGAAGAACCTGCACAGTTAGTCGTTTATTATCGTGTAGTGTTGTGCCACTGTCGCAGTATCGATTGGCCGCGGTTGGGTACAAGGTCGCATAATGTCGCCACCCTACAAAACTGACTGGCCTAGCACTGCCGGCATTAAACTAGACATCCATCTTTTTAATTTATTTTATTCCAGAGAAAAGATACGTTACATGTTGGGGATTTTTTATGTCGCGAGAAATTGGGTTTATGGTTTACGTAACATGCATAAAGGCTTATAGCATTCCCTACTGGGCCGTTTCCCATAGATTGCTTGAAACGGTTTTGGTGCGATAATGTCATATATGCGTGGAACACATTAAGATGCTATCTAAATGATAGTAGCCTACATCTTTTTCTTGAAGAATGTTCTACAGGACATAAGAAATGACGGGCGAACGGAAAGGAGCACCTATAATCTGATAGTATAAATGATAATTGATGTTGCAGTCATAGAACAATCTGGAACCGTCAACCATACACCCAAATGGAAACCAAAAGTAACAATTTATTAAGCGGATCCGGAAATATTCATGCAGTCTTGCAAATAATAAGTAATTTGTCATTCTATCCTGATCACGATTTGCTTCGTGTAATGTGTAAGCAAATCTTAATCGAATTGTTGTGTTAGAACCAGTACCCTAATTACTTAATGCACGATCAATAAGAAATTGAAATGAATTTTCTTTCAACTGAAGATAAAGTTAAAGTAGATAGGTACTGTCATTGTTTAAAAATGTAAGACACTGGTGTCTCTCTTCGGGTAGTGAGTTTGAACTACCAGAAGATACACCAGTGTCTTAAATTTTTAAACAATGACATTACCTATCTACTTTAACTTTAAAGTTTCTGCCCCAGATAGGGAAGCGAACTCATATAGTATCATCAATAAAATCAATCAGAATTATACGTACAAATTCTAATGGTCGTAAGCGCTTCAGCTGAGCATGAGATCATCATGGGTTCGGTTCCCAGGTCGGACAAAGTGTTATTGGGTTTTTCCATCTGGAATTTCACCCCGGAGACTGGATTTGTCCCCGGTTGATGTCACAGTAACTCCTCGACCTAACCCTTCGGGGAAACAAGGCGTGAAGTTATGTTACTGTGTTTGTGATTAATTAAAGTTAGGTGGAGATAAGGTAATGGTGCGATTTAATGGAATGTTTTCCACAGTTTATTCAAAGTTGGCATTACATGCAGCTTCAGCGTACAGCTTCCAAGAATGAATACCATGAGAACAAAGACATTATCTTTCTGACTAATGCTTCATGTGAGCAACATTATGATTATTTTGAGCTTTATCTAAACTATATATATTATTTATTTAGTATAAAAAAGCTGAAGAGTTTGTTTGTGTTTGTGTTCTTTAAACGCGCTAATCTCTGGAACAACCAGTCGGATTTAACAAATCTTTTTGCATTTTATTGCCCAATTCTTGATGAACAGGACAAAAAGAAAAAAAGTCAGAAAGAACGCTGAGCGAAGACGAAGTAAAACCGCAAGCGGGCGATGCGATGCGATGAGCTGGGTCGGGGAAACAAGGCAGAAGTTAGTCAGTATATAAATTGCTATTTTAGGCCAAGTTCAATTATTTGGTCTACATAGTTTCGTCGCAAACCTGAATTTCAGTTTTTGTTATGAATTATATTTAAGCCAATTTAGGACATTTTAGGACCAAAAACATTGTATAGGATTCCATCTTAATTCTAATGCTTATGAAATATCAGCAAAAACCTAAAAATAATGCAGGCGAAAACTTATAATGCCTTTGTGCGTGTGGGTACATTTGACCGAACACTTCTATTTAAAGATTTCTCAAATGTCAGATCACATATTTTACTGAACATTTGCAACGGATCCAGGTGACTGCATCGACCTATACGGAGTTTCAATTTCATTAAGTTGCTAACTAAAGGTTTCACGTATTCCTAGTGTTTCATTTCCTGTCTGTATCCGCTCTATTATTCATGGTCCCGGCTTATGCTAGTATGTTATTTGGTCATAGTTTAGTTGATAGGGAGGCAAGTCGCACGTGTAGCTTGCTGGTTTTGTAAGTCGCTTTATATTCGGGGAACCCGACATGATTTGGTCTCGTCAAAATCTCAGTATGATATATTGTATTTTTTTCGGAAGTTAAGTAGTTTTGGCATGGTAATATTCTTCTGGGTCATAGTTAAAGAAGAGCTTTAGTTCGCATGATAAAAAGAATAGTTCAATTTGTACGTTTGGCTTTTGGAACAAAGGAACTAAAGTTTTCCTGTTAGCTGACCGGTGCTTTGCGTTATCTACAGATAATTCAATTTATGCGATGCCCGACAAAATGACCGAGCGATAACGAATACGCTGGAATTACTGGAAAAAACCATTTAGCAAAAATAAAATGTGTAAATTCAACATTCGAATTTGCTGAAAATAGATGCTTTCAATACTCTTACAGGTCACCGACTCATTGAATGTAATCTATAATCTAGATTAAAATCAGCGGCTTGTCCATAAAGTTCTTTCATAAAACGAAGCTTACCTCAAAGTCTGGTGAACCCTCGATAAGAGTTTGGAAAAACCGTATTTAGGTAGTTGATACATTAGCAAAAATAGTCGGAATGCGGCGACACGGGTGCCCCCTTTAGGAAATGGGTCACAGTGCCATCTGTACAGGGCCGTCTCGACCAATCGATCTAGCGATGAGTCTACCTCTTATTCTACACAGTTGAACGGGATTTGCCCAAAATCTCATGGTACGGTTTACAAATTACTTGAGTGCTTGAAAATTTGTACGTTAATACAGATAAATTGAATTGGAAACGATTGGGAGTTGTCGCGGTGTCGTGTTTTTGATCGACTGATTTATTTATTTTCGTGACACCGCTTTTACCAGAACTTTATTCGTTGTGAATTAATTGAGTTGCCTAGTTTATTAGTAACCGTCGAGATTGGAGACAATGTATTTGAGATTTACAACAGCTACAGTATTTGCGGTCTCGGATTTGTGGTATCTATCCTGGGTTTAATTGTTTTGTTTAATCACCGTATCCATCAAACTTTATCCGATTTAGTGAAGTTTGCTTATACCAAGTTCAAGTTTTCAACATTTTATAGTCGTGGGCGGTTCGCCACAGTTCCTAAGCCGAGTACCTCAACATAAGTGCTTTTAGACTCATTACCGAACCCCTTTCGGCGGTCCCTGCGCCTTAACTATCCCCTTTCCTGAGGTTTAGAGGCCAATGGTTTTAGAAGGCACGTGTGATCTGAATAACAATTGTGAAATTTTGTAAGCTTGCGAAAAGATACACAAAGTTTAATGTCGTGAAAACAAACTGTTTTTCTTCAGCAATAAATTTCTTCGACGATCGCTGTCACGATCAGGCCGGTACCCTTGTCGTTCTGATTATCTCGGCCGGGATCTGTAGATTAGTCGATCGTATGACCATTTTTATGTCTCGTTATGTCTTCCGCGTGGCTCGTCTCTAATAAATGTACAATTTATGTCGCACACGAATTTTTATTGTAATGACTACATTTGTTTTCCATGACGTGTTATTGCTGGAACTCCCTCTCTCTTCGCTATTGATCACAACATTTATTCTGCCTTTAACTAATACGCAGGAAGAACTTTATGTAACTGAAACCGAACTAAATGAATTCATTTCCGCAGCATCTATTTGTTTCTTTTTTGCCCGTAGGGATGCAAAACTCCACTTCACTTTAATTTTAATTATCTTCATTATGCTGCAGCTTTTTACAGCGAAGCTGGAAGCAGAAAACGAACAACGTGTGCAAGGTTAGCTTTTTGTAAACACTTTTTTCCGGGGATGCCTCTCTTAATGTTGATTAAATGCAGTGTTTTTAGGAATTTCAGAGCGCAAAAGAACACTCGAGTGTTGCGATCCGGCGAAGCGTGTTGCGAAACTGCTAAATCGTGAAAAAGATTGGAAACAATGGCGCGCTCAATAGTTGTTAGTGCGCGGAAATTACAAGGAGCTCCCGATTGGCGCCCGTGGCGATTTCGTACCGAAAAACAACGCGATTTTGGAATTGGATCACTCGATAGTTTTGATTGCTTTTCGAATAATGGTTGTCTATCTTTATTTTGTTACAAACTCCGTTTGTATTTGTTTTTTATTTAGAAATTAAACTTTTTGCTCATCTCTCGGGAGTTTTTGAGAATGAACATGATGTTATTTGGTATTTTATTCTTTTGCTTCAAGTTGTGCGCTTTCTCTTCGCTTTGATGTCGACGTTGTTTCATATCTGTTATATCAAACAAGGATTTGTAACTCATTCTAAAAGTTTCTTGAAATGTAAAAGTTTCTTGCTTCCTTTTTTTGTCTTGTACCGTCCTTATTTACATCTTTTGATGTATCGAACGCCCATAACGAACAGTCAATCCATTATACTCATATCTAAATGAAACAAACTTTTGTTTCTTTACTTGGCTTATCTATAATACAATTTTACGAAACGCCTACGTTGTTAGATTATCCTTTTTCCGACTTTATTGTTTTTTGCTGTGTATTTATAGTTCAACGAAGACACTCTGCAATTCATGCTACCTTTTACTTGGTATTGAGGGTTGTTTTGGTTAGATACCGTTAATACCTAACATATTCGCTACTGGAATAATAATATAGCTAAAAAATTAAAGTTATAAAAATTAAAACCCAACTACGACAAAAAAGTCAACTAAAAAGGTATTATAAACAAGACATCACACACTGAAAAATTAAATATTCGATTTCACACGTGTGAGGGAGTCGTGTGATATATCGGATTTTTAATAAAAGATCTTGTGATTCTTAAGTGTGATTAATTTATTATAAGTACATAAAACAAAAGGTATTTTAATGGAACACGTATACTAAAAGATTCATATTTTAATTATTCTTAAAATGGTGAACCTTTCAGAAAAATGCGCTTGATAGCTTTTGCGTAATTCTCAGTTTTTTATCCGCGTTAGACATAACTTTACAAATTTATTTCACTATGTAATATAAACATAATCTAAAATATTCGTATATTCAGTTATTAAGAAAAAGCTCTAATTTAACATATATTTTTTCCAAATCTTTAACACAACTCGTTTAGACGTAATTTTCAGTATAAAACCATCAAAAGTCGGTTAACGTCGCCTTAAGCCGCTGGTCCCGGTTGTCATTCGTAGTATATTTGACAGTCGTTACGGGTCGTCAGAAGCCCGAAAGTCTGACAACCAGCTTTACCAAGGGGTATCGTGTTACCCAGTAATTGGGTTGTGGAGGTCAGATAGGCAGTCGCTCCATGTAAAATATAGCCAAAAATATAATATAAAATGTTAATAACATAAGTTATAGCATAAAGGTAGAAACATTTAACTATTAATGCGATTATACCATTTTGGTAATGGGCGGACAGTTCTCAGATTAACGCCGATCTAGGTCATTGGGTCAGCGCGAATGGCTATTTTCGGTGCTATTGGTCATTTATAATGTATCGATTTGTCTACTTGATTATTATTCAGTTATTTTATAGCTCTATTCGTTCTGAAATGATGTTTAGAAAAGAGCTAACATGAAACTATTATATTTGAAGACGCTGCTCGACCCGGCTTCGCACGGGTAAGCATTTATCTACGGCGCACCTACCTACCCTAACTACCTACCTACCTACCTACCTACTTACTTACACCTACCTACATACATACCTACCTACCTACCTACCTACCTACCTACTTACCCTACCCTACCTACCCTACCTACCCTACCTACTTACCTACCTACTTACCTACCTACCCGACCTACTTACCTACCTACCTACATACCTACTTTACCAACATACATACCTACCTACCTACCTACCCTACCATCACCTATCTATCCTAAGAACCATCTTCTTACTATAACAAACACAACAAAAAAAGAATTAGAGAAATTAGCCTAGCCGTTCACGCGTGATGCCGTGACCAAGGAAATAGGGATTCATTTTTATAAATATAAGATAGATGAAATTCGAGAAGTCGTTAAAATGATTGTATCGTTTTTAGTTTTACTAACTTCAGAAGTTCAGAGTAATACTTAAAGTGCCCAGGGGACCTGACTCGTTAAAAATTCTCAACTTTCAAATTATTTCATAAAAATAATTTAAAGCGAAAAATCACAACGAAGTAATCTGATGAAACTAAACCTCAAGTTTTTCATCTATGAAAACGTAGCTAACAGACAGACGGATACTTTCTTTCTAATATGACCTAGCTGGTCAATCCATACAAATAACAAGTTACTTTATTGACCTACGTAAATGAACGAACGAAATTCGATACTAACTCATAATTCGAAAACTTATCTTAATTATAGTGGGGTCACAAAAACAGGGTCCGTGTTTACCCAAAGAATTAAAGAACGCTTCATTTGACTTACGCCGGACGAATCCACCATTTTATTTAGATCTCTGGTTAGGGCTGCTCGGTCAAAAGACCAAGTACGGAGGATTTGGTGGCAGTCTCATTCTTGAATGAAAATCACCAACTTAAATTTGAATAGGAAAGCTATTGAAAATTCGATTTTAAGATAAGGTATTACAACATGAATAAGTCGATGTTCCACCTGCTGGTTTTGTCCACTGTGAGTCCGAACACCTGCAAAAAGGCGCTTTCAATGTGGCCATCATATATTGAGTGCTGTTACATTTAACCCCAAGTCTATTTAAATGAGTGGAAACGGCCACTAAGTTGTAGGTTCTCACCCAGCCAGACACTTTGTGTAAATTATAGCATCACTCCAACACGGTGAAGGAAAACATCGTGAGGAAACCGGCATGTCCTAGACTCTACCCGCACTGTGCCCGCGTGGTGTATTACGGTCCAGTTCCTCTCACGGAGAGCCAGTAGTGGGTACATTATAGGCTGATTATGCTATTTAAATGGAACAATTGATACCAAGGGATTTTTTATCAGGACCTACGGCCTACACTGGTGTTAACCGCGTAAGCCTCACTGCGACCAATTGGTCACAGTCGGGTCACGCGGCGTGAATCACTATTTTTACTGCTAAATAATGGCTAATAACAGCTGTGGGCTGTTTCACTCTATGGATATTATTGTCAATTAGACTTAAATTCTTAAAATAATCAATAAATTACAGGTAACACCGAAAAATTCTGAAAAATGTCAAAAGTGACGTAAAGCGCGCGTGAATGTCAAATGCCGGTGCTTTACCAGTAGTTGAACGTTCCTAGGCAAATCCAGACAACCCTATATCCATTGTTTTCTCAGACCATATTAATTCTAAAGATACCAATGTTTACCTGAGACCTTGTTTGACTGGACGCCCGTCTTAAGGGCAGGATATTCGAGCGCAGTAGGCATTTAGCGCTACCTCAATCCCCGCGAGCCAGTCGCGCGGACACGCAGTTCAAATGAACTCGCTGACCCCGCTGTGCAAAAATTTTGCGTCACAGTAAAACATTATAACAGTAAGTACAATTAACTTTGTTTTACGGAATTCATGTTAATGTTTCGGGTGTTTCGTTTTTAGGGAAATATAAGCAACACAATTTATTTTCTTACCTACCTACAATTGTTTATTTTTTATGTCACTAACACTGTTTCCTTTTCTTTCATGACTGTTACAGCGCTTCCGCTTACAATGCGGTTTTTTGAATTTTTGTTTGATTAGAAAACTACTGGAGGGATTGTATTGGGAGTTTCGGTATTCTGTAGCTTTAGTTTTCACCTATCACATAGGATTTATGTTTTATAACTAGGTTATACTCCACGCGTACGAAGTCACGGGCTTAAGCTAGTAATTTATTATTACTTAAATAAATTCCAATAAAACTCATTACAATATAATACAGTGTGTATTATATTGTAATGAGTTTTATTGAAATAGTAAATTCTTCATCATTCATCAAAAATCACAAAACGGTGCTTGGACCTGGTTGCTGCAAATCTGGTTGAGGTAGAGAATGTGTACTGGATGCGCACTTATCAGGCTGCTCATTTTCCTTGTCGATAGATAGATAGATCAATGCAAAAAAGCCACTTTAAGCTGAGTTCAGACCAGCGCGACTTGTCGTGCGACGCGACACCGTTTATTGTTATACCACGGTAATACCTATTATCATACTGTAAAGTTTTGTATTGTTCGTGTCGCGTCGCGCGACGAGTCGCGCTGGTCTGCAAAAGCCTTCAGCCGCATTTGCAGGGTTATCCCTATTGCTAAGTTTCATAGGTACCTATGTAGTGTATTATAATAAAAAACGAAGTATAAAAAAAAAACAAATTATTTAAAAAAACAAAAAACCCGATTGCAAAAACATAACTGAAAAGAGAATAACAAGCATTATAATTAGGGCATGCAATTATCCGCTCATTTTACTATTCGAATATTTCGGATACTGCCAGACAACTATTCGAATATATCCGGATAATATCTATATTTTGGAAACCACTGTAAAAGAGGTAAATTAAACTTATATTAGTTTACAATCGACATTTTTATTACAAAAACTCTTCAATAATCGTATACTAAAGTATCTGTCATTGACGAGAAAAGCTATCATCCACGGGTATAACCCGTGGATGATAGCTTTTCTCGAGCTTTTCTACCAATGGTATAATAGATCGTGAGCTGGTCAAATGCTATCTTTGTTAAGATGGCTAGAACAATTGAAAGCACATTAGATGAAGACTGTAAGTCTTATAAAGTAGTGCTTGGTAATAAATGAGACAAAATCACACTACTGACATTACTAGATGTCAAAGTATCTGATGTATAAGTTGGATCAGCACAAACTAGTAGCCGCGAATGGCATGTACTTTCATCGTTTCCCTGAATATGAACTATCTTTTGTGCGTTTTGGGTCATTCAGTTCTTGTTATCGCGATTGTGCAGTCCTATCTTCCGTTGGACATATATGTGAAACTGTGGGTATTCCTAAAGAAGACTTTCCGGATTGGGTTTTTACGGTCCAGGCAGGAAACGAATTAATGCAAATCATGAATGCCGAGAATCATGATGAGGCCTCTGCTCCACATTCCTACTTCCCATATCAATCTGATTTTGGGTTGGTTACCAAAACAGCTTGTTCCAGTGTAGCAAATCCTAACCTTTTCTTTATGTTGCATTTAGCAGGAACTCTATTTTGTTCTGTGAGATCTCGTCAAGCAAGACACAATACAGAGATGAATCTAGAGAACGACACTACTAATCAAAGCCATCATTCTTGCCAATGCCTTTAAAGTAAATGCCAAGCTTGTCAATGCATTCACTGTTGATGGTCAACCTGCAGAGTCCTTTCAATTTCTTTGCTTATTTTCTCTGTTGAAGTAAATGATATTTCAGTTTCTGCTGCTTGTAATCACTGAGTGCTACGTCATCACCATCGCTGTCGTCAACTGAAGTCGAGCTCTGTGCAAAAGCACTTTTAAATTTTCTCTATGATGAATCTACATAGTAATTGTGTCATTAGATGGATTTTTGAAGATATAGCATGAATTGTCACGATTGCGAATACCTATTTTATTAAAACACAACGTTAAATGTTATATTATCAAAAGGAAAATGGAACAAAAGTAACTATCCGTATTATCCGCCCATGGTATATTTTGTAGTGACATGATCTACTCATTACAATGTTTTCGTATGAGTTGTATTGCAATATGTGATTAGCTAGCGACCTCGACAGTAGATTATATATTATTCTTGCCTAACTGTTGATCTATTTTTGTTGATTTATTTTTACTTCAATGGTCCTAGTTTATCATATCTAATTATGTGACTTCGAGTTACAGCTTTATTAGCTATATGTAAGCGGGCACGCCCTTTATGCCTGGAGGCTTTATAATTCGGGTATTAAGTTCTGTTTACCATTTTAGTTTTTATTTTTGCTTGAGTTTAGATTTCGATTTTTTTTTTTTTTTTGTAGGTACATTGGCGCGTGCTAGCTGTCATTATGGCATATATTTTTTTGAATGTTTTGTGTTGAGTAATGTAAATTATTTGCATACTATTGTATAGAATCAAGTTTTTTTTCTAACTGAACAGACAGCTGTGCTGCTGGGGAGTTTGTTGCGCCACTTCTTCTCTCCAGCAAAAGCACTAGGAAGTGGTGAAGGGCGGGCGTTTTTGGGGGACTGTCTTATGTAATTTTGACGTTCGAAAAGTGCTGATTCTCAGCCTAATTTGAATAAATGACTTTTGAGTGTATTCCTTTTTTTTTTCTTGTAATATATTATCTGGTGTACAATAAAGTATATATAAATAAATAAATAAATATCCGGATAGTAAAACAAATGATATTCGGATAATATTTTCGACGGATATCCAGATAATTCGGATATCCGGATAGCATGCCCTAATTATATTCTATAGAATTTTGATATGGCAGGCAATTTCCTACAGGAAGTCAGCCAGTAAATCGGTAAGTCAGCCGGTAAGTCAGTCGGTAAGTCGGTCGGTAAGTCAGGCGATAACAGATATCTACACTAGTCACTATTTTGTGTGAAAGTACAACAACATCAACAACCTTGCATTATTATTATAATTTGTACAATAGATACGAGTACCTACAGTAGACGCGCAAGTTGAATTGATGCAGAGTAGGTACACTAGGTACATGTCTGACGCTCACAGAACCTACCTATTGCGCCTGAGCGAGAAGCAAATACTGCCGTCGCGTCATCGCTATTCTAAATCCCATTATAAAAATCGAGTTGTAGGGTAGGTACTTACTGTTAGCCTGTGCACTTTTTTGTAAATACGCATTTGTATCTTGGTATCGATAAACTGCAAAGATAAAAAGTTTATTTGCAAAAATCATCTTTGGTGTAGTTGTGCTACTGTTCTTTCTGTAAACTGTAATATTAAAAACGAGTAGGTAGTTTTAATATACGTAGAAAAATTATAATCAAACTTACCTTATTTTTTTTTAAGCTTCCGCAGTTCTATCCTGGATATATTTTTTTTCCTTCTGTTCTTATTCCCCATAATTTAATCTTAAATACCTCTTATACTACAACTTAAACTAATATCTACAGTTAAATTATTAATACTAGAACCTAAAACTATATAATATACAGACTGATTTTAAATACTAACAAACACGGAAAATAACATTAATTTATCGTATATTTTGCGGGGAACGCAGCGAGCTAGCAACAGCGACACAGGTCCTACCTCAAAGACGCCTGGCCGGCTACTGAATGGAAGCGCGCGGGCCGCCTTATTAAATAATATCTTGTTAAAACAATAAAAAACTGTTTTGAGAAAAATTAACCGTAGAATATTCTTTGTAATTTCATTGCCGATTTTTTGACATGTTTTTCGGAAGTAAAAGTTGGGTCTACTTCGAGTACGACTTAAAAAACGATCAAAAAATCGCGAAAACAGAGAGTTTTCGCGATTTTTTTTGATCGAGTGAAGTTGTTAATATCGTGTTTTGAACCGTAGAATAATCAAGAATATTTCTTAAACTACAACATGTATTTTTATCAGATCAAAACTAACAATATTTGATTGTTTAATGTTGACTCAAAAATAGGTCGATTCTGAGAGTCCTGGCCTTAACTTGTTTTCCTTCGATCTGTTTGTATTAACGTGTGTTTTGTTTTGTTGCAGGTAAGGGAGGAAGCGGAAATGACGTAGGGCATTGGAATCTGTATTGAGTTTTAATCGGTTCAAAGACCGGAGGGAGGGAATTGAGGTGATGTTTTTAAGGCTAAGAAACGTTGGACGGAAAAGGTTTTGAAAAACAACAGCTTGACAGGATTTATGATTCGGAAACCCAAATAATAAATCACAGAAAAGTCACAATAAAGATTCTAAAAGGGTCCCAAATTTTCGAACTACACAAACGGAGGGGAAATCAACTTGTTTTGGCGTCGCTCGTTGTTGGTCCTCAAGTTCGCGTTTGTTCATTCTAAATATTGGTCCTTCGATACATGAATAACTAATTTCAATTTTCATAACAGCCCCTACGCAGAAATCAATAATACACACATGACAGGTGAAATGATTCGTTAATTCTAACAAGGCAGGCACCTTACGTTTCACGCTTGGAAGTCTGAGAGCGATGGAGTGCACCATTTACCGTTCAACTACGAATTATTACACGCTCGTGTTCAAACCATGTTGTTAGCATTTACTGTACGACACTGACGACGCTAATGCATTTAACCTGAGTTTAATATCTGTGAAGTTTAGCAGGTGGAAACACGTGGTGGAACCTGCCTTCCAACGTTCGCTTGAAAACTCGAGAACTAGCATTTTCTTGTAACGTTAGAAAATATAATGTTAAGAAAATTGTTTAAAAAATATATAAACTTTAGGATTAAAAAGGTGACCTTAGTAATCTTTTTGACCGATCAATGAACCAAAGGTAGGGTAAATTTATCAATACGTTTCGATTTTAATTTTCAACCTGGGTTTCCACTGTTTGTATTTTTGTATCAAATAAATCAATAATTTCGGTGTGTCCACCTCTTCTCTTAATTTTACCTGCAATTATTTGTTTTTGTCCCTTGTTAGGTATCAGAGAAATCGTCAGTGCTTAATTCGATGAAAATAATACGACCACTCATAAAAACGCAATATCAAGAGTTAAGCCTTTTCATAAAAGAAAGGAAAAAAGTAAAGAAAGAGAAAGCAAGTTAAATCTGAAAAGTCAAGGATACATACATAGATAAACTAAAGCCAAACCATTGGGGGTAGGCCGAAACAACAGAATGCCACCTGCTACGAGCCTTAGATACTCCTTTTGCTTCGTTTACATTCATAAATCTGTACCCTAATTACGTAATACACGATCAATCGGAATTGAAATCGCTTTGAAACAGATTGCTATTGCTAATCCATTGCTTCATAAGCTCGTAAAAAAATCTGCTCAACAACGTAAATAACGCAATGAATGTTGTTGAACTGTCAAAATGAAACAGATGAGTCGTAATCGTTTACGAAAATATGTTACGTAATTAGATAGCAGATCATACACGCACGCCAGTTGCGAGCACCTCACCTTTCTGAAGAACATCACCAATAAGTTCATAATTATTTAATTATGTACTTCTTGGGCGTGTCCACTTACATCTGCTTGATGCGCCAAAAAGCCCAAATTAGCTACCTACACAATCTGGGATCCTCGGCATTGAACCAAACCAATATCTAGAATCTACCAGATTCATAACACCTCATTTAATGATGATAAAATCTCCAAATGGTCTGCAAGAAGACATAAGTGCGCAATCATGTGCCAAACTGTTACATCCGCAGCGTGCGAGCCAAAGTACATCATACTGTGTGTAACTGTGTACATACTGCACGTCATACTGAAGAAAGGAAATCAACGAAAATCTCCAAAGTGATTACAAAATAAAATAAAATAAGAAAGAAAAGAAAGATAGAAAAGAAAGAAATACTGGCATTTAATTAGTGGCAATTTACAAGGCAGATGTGAGTGGAAACGCTGGGAAGGGACGCCCTAGGAGGTTCCCAAGCCCAAGGTGCTGGAGTGGCGACCGCGTACCGGAAGACGTAGCGTTGGAAAGCCTCCCATAAAATGGACCGATGTTGTTGTGAAGGTTGCAGGAATCCGCTGGATGCGGGAAGCACAGAATCGGTGTATGTTCAGCAGTGGACGACTTGCGGCTAAAATGATAAATGATGATGTATGTATCTCAGACGTCTCAGGGTCAACTTTCTTCCTCTTTCACTCAATCCATCCATAATTTCTTGGATCTGCTCCTTTTCTGGACATCCATGCAACGGCTAACACTTTTCTTGTCGCATGATTCTAATTCCTCCTCATCACTTCAAGACAAACTTTTACTTGCAGTGATATGGCAGGAGAATGAAAATTTATTTTAAATAGCTTCTTGGATTACCTGCGACATCGGAATAAAAACTAAAACATCGTCGACATAAACTAGTCTCTTCCTCGTAATCTGATTCACCCTTTTCCTCAACACTTGCTAGTTGTTTGCTAAAGCCTGTCAAGTTCTCAGTAACAGTTAACTTTTTCATTATCACCTGTTGGTAACTGAGTCTTCACTTACATTTACAACTCATTTTAACTTCCACGGAGCTTGGACCTCGGTGCTTTTTTCTTTCTTCATGTTTAACTTAAAGTTGACTTTTCACAGTAAGCGAGACTTTTTTATCACATATTACTGCTTTTATGGCTGTAGTCGCATTTTCTTTACGATAAATGATTTTTGCGCTTTGTCCTTTGCTAGTATTTTACTTAGTGTGTCAACTTGGGTTCTACGCATACGTCACAAACAAACCTCAATTCGTAGGTTACACTCATTTATAACATTATTAACACATTTTTATGTATCCTAAAGTCTAACAAAATGCCCTTTCACACAGAGTGCCAAACCACAGTCTTAATACAACACAGTGCCAAGAGACATGCTGCTAGTCGAGATGAGACCCAGATCTAAGATTTCACGAGTAATCAAGACAAGTTTATAGTCTTTTATAGCCTTTCTGTCGCTTGTTGTGTGCCACTTTCTCATAGTTTGTTCCTTTGGGGCGAGTTTTTAATTACTGTCGAGATTGCGGCTTGAGGCTTCTACGACCAATATTGTATTTGCTGTAAACAAGTTTTTACTTTTGTACGATATTAATCTTTTAGTTGGATCGTTGGACGTGTCTTTGTGGACTTTAATTGGAAATCTATTTGATACATCGATCTATTTCATTTTCTTTGATTGCTCGACTGGTAAATGGTGTTAATAAATTGTATGAATTGAAATTGCTAGCGGCAGGTGGCCAGACCACCGAATTAGTTGAAAAAAAAAGAGTTTCTAATAAACAGGTTCAAAGTAGAACTGAAATTTATTCAATAAACGTCATTGATTTCAATTAATAATTACTTTCAATTTTACAGGCCGTTTGCATTATTATTGGCTCCACTGCTATTTAATGTTAAAATTGTACCAAGCCTACCATCACCGCCATATCACGACATGTATCACGAATTTTATCGCAACTTCGTGAGAGATACGACAAAATATGCGACACATGGCTTGTCACGATACAGCACCATCAGTTATTTATTTGCATACTGTTAATGACTTACAAATTGCCAAGCAAACATCGAGTCAGTTTGCTCGCTACGAACATCTTCCACGAAGGCTCTAGCAATTGTATATCTTTGTAACACGATTATGAGCATTTGCATACATAACCATGTTAACGTGACGAGAATATTACGAATACTAGTTTCACATCTCGTCTGTATTTATAGGAGAAATAGAGAGGTACTGGTTGCTCTACATCTACATCTCCATGGTATAACAAAACAAGGTATGGCTTTTCGGGAGTGACACATGTTTACGTCACTATCTAGTAGACATGCGCAAAACAGTACGTTGAAAAGTAATGCAACATCACATCATTTCTTCTGAAATGTACCATCACACTGAGATATCACATCACTCGAAACATTACCCGATCAATGCCGAATGAACGTGGCCGCCGTGATGTTGCATGCCCGTGCGGGACGGCGCGGCGACGGAGCGCGCTTGCGAGCAAAAACATTACATATTACATTACGCGTAATATCAGCATCGCAATAGACTGACCGTAATCATTGCATCATTGGTGGATATATGACTTTTGATTTTGATTAAAGTTAGATTCAAATATGTAGTTACATTTTTACTTATACATACTTTAATTTAAATAGGTAATGCATATTTAGTTTACTAAAGGTACTTACTTTAGTGTAAATTCATAAATTGATTTTCCTTCACTGGGTAAAAGTTGAAATTACTTGAAATAACCATGTTCAGAGTCGAATTTAATGCAAAATATTGCTTGACTAAAGTATACCTTTACTGCTCTAACTTCATCAATGTGTAGGGAAAAGAACAGGAAAGGCATATAACCTAGTGAGAGCGAGACAACCATTACGCGACGCGCCTGGGACGCCTGAGTCGCGAGTGATGTTTAGTGTGATGTCAGTGATGTGTGATGCTTATTTCTTCCGCGTGATGTGTAATATGGCATCACGCGGTCGAGTGATATTACGTTTGTGATATTAGGAGCATTACTTACACATGTCTACTATCTAGTTGCCACTTTATTGCAACAAAACACGAATTAGGAAAGATTTTTATCGCCATTCTGTTAAAAATATATACAAAGCATTTAAATTGTCGTTTGGTTTATCTAATCAAACGAAACAATTCAATTTTAACATATACCAACGTAATTGTTAATTAAAACCTCATTGTTTTATCGGATTCGCACTGGTAATAAAGGTGGTAGGGCAGTTATTATTACTCAATACTGGTAACACAAATGTGATGACGTAGACTTGTGTTACCCACGTGACCACTGTGTCTCGGAATGCCATACCTTGTTTTATTGGACCATGGTTATCTCCACATTAATCTGTCGCAATTCCAAACTGCTATTGCATCTCATAGAACTCAAAATGACGTTGTCAGATCTAGTAGAACCGACAAGTCGCGGGCTCGAACTCACTGGTGGGCGCGGCCAAAAAGCACGCTATCTCATCTGGCATCTGTGCGACAGAGATAGTATCAGTGATGAGCAGTTAGACGCTAGTCTAGCCGCACGTCTAGTTAGCGCGCACACAAACACCGTTCCGAACTGAAACGATGTTATACGAAGCACACAATAGTGCACCGCCCCGCCGCCACAGAGTACTTTATAAGATACCGCCGCCGCCGCTGTGTCGCTCGCCGCCGCGCCGACGAGAATTATAGATATGTACCTATGTGTACCTAATTGTTATAGTTGACTACGGTCTATAAATTGTTTACAAAATTACTACTATCTTCTTATTTCTAGGTAAGTAGGTACCTACTTACTTAGTTACCTATTCATGGACGTACGCATAAGGTAGGTAGGTACCTACTTACCTACATTTTAGTGTTCACGACTGTTTGTGATATTTTTGCTTGTATACCTAACCTTCATACAAGCAAAATTATCACAAACAGTCGAGGTAATTATTACATTAGGTACCTACTAAGCAGAATGCAAATGTGACGAAACTGTTTTGTTTTTGATAAGATTTAAAAAAAAAACCAAAGATAAAATAGGATTCAAAAAAACGACAGATAGATTATAGACTAACCAGGTGCGAACTTAGACCCTCTGATTTCGCAAGTGCCACATTACACCGCTCGACCACGGAAGCTATGAGGACAATGATTAAAACAGCAAACCTATTCGCAATTTTTTTGCGCGTATCAGATTTTCGACGCTCTGCTTAGCGCCGAGAGTTGAATATCCAACAGAGCGCATTCAGCGCGTATCCCAGTGCGTCAAGAAAATACACTGTTGGATATTCAACTCTCAACGCTAAGCAGAGTGTCGAAAATCCAATCGCGAACGTCGCGTCGGCTTACGAAGACGCTATACGCCGCAGCTCGAACGAAAGCGCGAGGCGAAGATGCGACGCGACGCGGCGTAGGTATTTTGCTACCTCATAATCAGCTGCTGCCAATTTGTTGATTTAGTAATCTATAGATAGGTACTATACTAGGTTTATCTAAAAATACTAATATTATAAAGCTGTACAGTTTATTAGTTTGATGTTTGAATGCGCTAATCTCACAAACTAGGTAGGTACCTACCAGTTTAATCATTTTTTTGTAGCCTTTGGTTATGTTTTAGGCTATAAAACATCACACTGCTGCTCATGGGAGCCGAGCAGTAGGATAGGTTCCTACGGGAACGCGGGTAAAAGCGTGGGGAACAGTTGGTATAAGTATGTACCTACCTACATATAGTACATACCTAAATACGTTATCAATAGAATAAAGTTTTACCCGTCTGCCAGAGGAGGCTTACCTATATATATATTTTTTTTCATATCGTTGTAATATTGATTTACGATAAATGTTATAAGTACCTACATAAACCTTTATAATACATATACAGTAGCTTCTGCCCGCGACTTCGTCCGTGTGAAATTTCGGCCCCCGACCCACCGCATCGCATCCTATCGCCCCGCCCGCGCTTTTACTTCGTTTTCGCTTAGCGTTCTTTCTGACTTTTTTCTTTTTGCGTGTTGTTGCGTGGTGGCCTACAGTCTTTCTCAAGAATGGAGCTAACCAATGCAAAAATATTTTTTTAAATCCAGATAGAGATAGGTACCTACTAAATACCTACTACTCGAGCACTCCCCCCATTTCCACGACCACAAAATAAAAGCCATAGCGCGCCGTCGTCGGCGTCGGTAAAGAGTGTGAATGCAAAGAGCGTACGTCTTCTCTTGCCTACATAGGGTACCTACCAACGTACCTACACAACGCGGCAACGCCGCGCCGCGCCGGTCGCTAAAACGCCTGCTACACGGTCGCCTACCGAGACCCGACAGAGGTGACCTTGGTGGTTTACAACCGTGAAGATGATGTTTATACGACCAAACGTTGAAACAACTTTGCGGGTCGCTAACCAAGGTCACCTCTGTCAGGGACGTGGTTGGCAACCGTGTAGCAGGCACTTTAGCCTCAAGCAAGTCGTGGCCTAGCAGTAAGGTAGAAAATGTAGGTACCTAAGTAGGTATTGGCCAAAAGAAGATATAATTATATTATAATTTATAACAGAAAATATGCTCGAGGAGGTAGGTAGGTACCTACGAAAATAGATTACGTATAATAAATTGTACAGACGCCCCAGCACATCAAGTTACTACAATCTGTCAAATTTCTTTAATAGATTTTCAACTTTATGGCTAAAGAATAAGGTTCAATGTTGATTGAGAAAATTTGACAGATTGGAGTAGGTTGGTGTGCTGGCGTCTGTTACACAACACATTTTTGTAAACGATTCCGACTAATCAGTTTCATTTTGACAGTTCAATAATATTCATTGCGTTATTTACGTTGTTGAGCAGATCTTTTTCCGAACATAGGAAGCAATGGATTAGTAATATGTTTCAAAACGATTCAAATTTTGATTGATCGTGTATTACGTAATTACGGTACTGTTCTTCAATCTTCTGAGGAGCTCGTGGCTAAGTAATAACAAGCCGCACGGGTCCATCCATCAGGTTAAGCTACGCTTGCCGGGGTTAGTCAGTGGATGGGTGACCATCTTTACATACCGAGACTCCGTGCCTCGGAAAGCACGTAAGCCGTTGGTCCCGGGCTCCCGGCTGTCATTTGTGGATCTTTGACAGGCGTTACGATTACGAGTCGTCAGAAGCCCGAAAGTCTGACATCAGTCTTACCAAGGGGTATCGGTACCGAGGTCAAATAGGCAGTCGCTCCATGTAAAATACTGGTATTCAGCTGCATCCGGTTAGACTGGAAGCCGACCCCAAGATAGTTGGGAAAAGGCTAGGAAGATTGATTGGTAGGTAGGTACTGTTCTTCAATCAACCAACACAAATTCACTGACACAGCGTCCACTCAAACCAACAATTTTATTCTAATTTCAAACGATACCTACGATAATTTTCTCAGGGCGAAGTCAAACAGATAAAGTAGGTAAAAGTGGAAACACTACAACACGCACGTGTGTGCCTGAATCAAACGAAAGAGCTTCAGGCGTGTGACATTTCGTGCATGTGTGCGCGAGCGTCACCCTCCGCACCGCGCCACCCGCGCCGGGGGAACATTATTGAGTGAAACGCACAATAGTTTATAGTAAAACGAGCGCGTCAAAAATTACGAAAAGGCCTTTGGTAAAAAGGTTTTTCTGAAAAAACCACTGCATAAATCAATTACAAATAAAATTTATTGAAATCTTCGATAATTTTGCTGTGTCGGTACGGATTTCGTTTTCGAGATTTCACACTTCTTGTATTACTTATTTACGCCCAAAGTTGCGTTAAAATTAGCAAGAAAAACGAATCTTTGTTGGCTCATAACTTTTTAATGGCTTTTTATTTTACTATTCTGCTTCCGTACAGACAATTTTAATAATGAGACCTAACTATATCATGTTAAACTTTGAATGTACGATGTCAAACAGTGGAGTAAAAACCCTCCGAAGTTTGTATGGAAAAAATATCAAAGTGTTTCACCTTAAGAACTCTCGGTGGCGAACTGGCGACCCCCTGACAACCGGTCGGTAGATACATAATCTAAATACACTGTAACTAGAGCGAAAACATTCCGTGTAACTGGAAAAAAACTACGAAAAGAAGTGAACCTTTTTAGGGTCCCGTGCCCATTAGGAATTCGTATAATTCCGTCACGTCCATCCGTCCGTCTGTTAGAGAAATTCTCGTGATGCCTTCCACGACGATATATGAACGTGCAGGGCGGAAAATGTGTAAGGTGTACCTTTGAGTTATGAGCTGTACGATATTATTTTGTAAAGGTTTTCTTCTTCTTATGGTGTTCTTTCTAGCTTAAGTTTTAATTATAGAACTCATAAGGATGTTGCCTGGGGAAAAAATAAACTATTTAGTCTGTCCGTCAGATAATAAAAAAATATTAAACACGTATTTTTTGCTTTGTCATATTAATTTTAAAATGATTTAGATAAAACGAGTGGGAGCTCGCTACGTCAAAATTCAGTATAAAATCTACCGGAGAGTGATTTCATGCAACATTTTAACTCAATGTATTGCCTAATCTTTTGATTACGTAAAAAAAAAAAAAACGTTTCCAATATTTTTTAACAACTTATCTGACGGACTAAAATAATTCTTTTTCGTCAACATCCCTTGGTCTTTGTGAACATTGATCTAATAATGTCTTCATCACCGTCATAATTATGGTTAGCAGCTTTCGATAGGATTTCAGTCTTAAAGTAGTTAACTCTGCAATTGGCAATTTGTTTTTGTTCCGATTGTTTGTTTTGCTGTCATTTTCTAATGTCGCAACATTTATTACGCAATGTATGTATATTGTCTTTGGTCCATGGCCCTGACATCAAGCATCATGGTTAAATACGAGGGTTTTGACTAGTGTGTGTGTGTGTATTTTGTCTTTTTTTTGTAATGTGCGTATTGTTTGTGAAGAATAAACTATTTTTCTTCCTTTTATATTCTTTGTTACCAGAATTTATAAAATGTTGTGAAAACTACTATCTCAATGAGCTGCTCTTTGATGCATGGAGTGGTTTCCATGTTAAAAGCATGAAAATAAATGCATGGTAGGTATCACGTAGAGAGCGTGGAACAATGGATATTATGCCTTTCGAATGTAACAATGTTATTCGAAACGACGTTTTCATGCATCAACGATTACAGAAAGTAACTATCTACCAGGAAATCTAAGGAAACCTTCGGAAAAATCGATTTATCGTTCTACTATTCGTTGAAAGAACTTAGTAACCACGGTTCATTGGTTCATTGGTGCTGCAAGGTCCCGCAGATGTCAGCGACGCCAATTTAAACCAATAGCAGCCAATGTGCACCGAATTTCATTTGCATTACCCGACCTACTCGAGTTCAGGGTCGAATTGCCTTTTTATTATTAATATAAAAACAATTCTATTGACTATTCCTTGTTTATTGCTTTGGACACATTTATAAATTATTCAGCGTCTGTTGAATTAATTTGTTTTGCTTGATAACGGGAGTGATGTGAAATAATTATGATAATGTTTTGTACCAAGGTTGTTACCTACAACACGAAGCTATAAAAACCGATCGTCTGATTCCCCCTCGTTTCCTAGTTAACATTGACAGTTTACATCCATTTGAATAATGTATTTTTCATACCTTAGTAATAATTTTGACTTTCAACGTGTGTATGTATAATAAAAGCTGAAAACACATTTTTTTTAAGACTCTGACCAAATAAAAAACCAAGACATAGTTCTGCGAACAATACAGTGAAGCATGCCAAAACTACACCTCCGCTCTGTACATACACACTCACACACACATTTACAATCAATCAAACTACACCTCACTAAGCGCACACAATGTTTACGAAACCGGCCTCACGTCACTGTTGACAGCGCTGTCTTGGTTTTTTATTTGGTCTGAGATTTAAGGCTGTGCGTAGACCTAGACAAAACAGTTATGTACAATCTATGTCTATCGGTGACACACACCAAACACTGTTTGAGTCCCTGTACTTGTTTTCATAGAGCGAAATGTTACCGGGGGATGCACCAAGGTAGCCCGCGATATTAAAATTTTCTTACGTTTTCTGCAATTTGCAGGTCAGTATCAGGTTGTATGTGTATCTAAATATGATTCGTGGCCGTATCAAATGTTTATTTATAGAATTATAATCATAAAAGTCATCAATACAACTCTCTAAGTTCATGTAACTGTATTGAATGACTAATTTATGAAATCATGACATTTGACACTTTTGCTAACTTAAGGAGTTGTATTGCTAATTCTAATGATTATAATTTTGTAAAGCCATATTTGTTACGGTCGCGAATCATATTTTAATCAACATACGACCTGACAACTGAGCTGCAAATTGCAGAAAACGAAAGAAAATTTAAATTTTGCGGGCTACCAGCGCATGGCCTTAAGATAGTTTAGACTAGTAGTCGATGGTACTTTATTTACTTAATTGTATAACTCGCCTACTACAAGTCCTCTGGCGAAATGTGACTGCATCTACTATGGGTACACCTCTGCCTAACCCTTTGGGGAAACAAGGCGTTATGTTATGTATGTGTATAATACACAAAGATGATGTTTATGTCACTGCCCTGATCGAAGAAGATTAGTTTCCGTCGCAAACGTTCTTCACTCACAAATTACACATGAGCAGTAAGATTGCTTGCGGCAGACTGATCAAATGAGGAAGAGGCCACTTCAGCAGGTTCAAGTGCACTTTAGCAGAGGAAAAGAAGAATTTAATACTTGCCAAAAAGAAAATTATAGGGTACTTCTCTTCGTAAAAGCGATTACGGATTTCTTACAACACATTAACAAAGTTTTTAGGTGTTTTTTAAAAGCCTCATTCGATGAATGAACTTAAGTTAACTACTGCCCGCGGGTCTGCCTGCGTGTAATTTAGAAAGGCTTGGATTGAAAAGTGTGCTGTCTTCTTCTATACATAGATACCTATATGTATTACAGTCGCTTTTCGTGTCTGTCTGTGTGACCGCGTTTGTTCTTCTAAACTACGCAAAGGACTTTGATGCGGTTTTCAACATTATTAAGAGAATATATTCCGGAAGGTTTTTAAGTAGAATTACTACTAAACTTACATATTATAATAAAAAAATCTCAATGTCGTAAAAACCATGCAGGACCAGAACCAATAGGGGCGGGTCGCTAGTTCCCAATATAAAGCTGTTTACAGACCAGAGCGATTTGTCGCGCGACGCGACACCATTTTGTTATGCCGTGAAGTTTTGTATTGTTCGTGTCGCGTCGCGCGACAAATCGCGCTGGTCTGAAAACAGCTTAACAAGCTTCGTTTCTACCAATTTAATCGAAATCAATTCGGTAGTTAGCCGTGAAAACGTACCCCACAGATAGAAATACTAGATTGCGCATTCAAGCTAATAAGGCATTATTGCGCGAAGTTAGGAAATCCTTGTCCAATGTACCGCTGAATCGTTAAATTAATTAAATTACCCACCAAACTTCAATCAACCCAAATGACCAGTCATTAACCACAAAAAGTAATTACAAATTAATTTAAAGTCAATTAAAATCTGTTCGCCCTTTGACATGAGATAAAAGAATGAGTATGGCCGTCGTCATCGTCAGTCGTCACGCTCCCGGGTTCCTACGTGACACGAAAACTGAAAGGTGACGAGGTGACGAGATAGGGGTGTCAAAACAAAGAAATTCGTACAAAAAAACCACAGCTCCCATTTAATGCCTATTTATCAGACTGATGAAAGGCAAAGTGATTCTCCAATCCTTTTTTTATACGGGACCTTTCTATCTAATAAGATATTACATAAATGAAGTTGTAAGTCAACACGTCACTCTCTAATCTGTATCCTCCAAACTTATAATGTAATTTTATTTATTTTTTATATAGACTCTTTTCTATTTTGTTAAGTACCTGGTACTTGTGAACTGCACCCTAATTACGTAATGCACAATCAATTTTACGTATGAAGCAATGGACTGGCAATCTTTTTCAATTGGTTTCAATTTAAAATTGATCGTGCATTGCGTAATTGGGGGGCAGGCCTACACACCTATTAACAGTGTATTTTTTAAAGAGTAACCGTGGAGTTTCTTGCCGGTTTTTCTCCATAGAAAACGACCAATCATTGGAACCGTGCACCTAGCTTCTGACGTTTCATAAGTGCCCATGTTGATTTATGTGAAATAAAATATTTTTAACTTATTAAGATACTCAATTGAAGTTGTAAGTCAATACGTCACTCACTCATCTGTATCCTCCAAACGAACAAGCGGATATAGAACCGATAGATATCCTGTCACAATAAATTGACTTTAGTGAATATTTTCTACCACGCGAGCGTCATGTTGTAACATTAATCCACCTTCTGTTCTTTTTTTGTGTCGTGTCGAGCACAAAAATATACGGAATACTTTACACGTGAGGTGCCGAGCTAATTGGCATCACGGACTTGTCAAATGGGGATGAGCACAAAATAACCGGAGCATATTTTGGGCAGGAGTGACAAGTGAGTTGTTTTAAGTTAGGTCCAATTTAATGTGTGATTTTATTTTATTTTAATGTTTATTATCTCGAGAAGACCATATTTAATATTATTCCTAAAATATAATATTTATGTGTGGACGTGGGACGATTTGCTAATAGGACATTTTGCTAAAGTGTCGTTTTGATTATGGGTCGTTTTGCTAATAGGACTATTTGCTATTAGGACGTTTTGATACGGAGCCTTTCGATTTATGTCCTAGCACATGTGACTTCGGATGGATTTTATTCATAAAAAAATTCAATATACAATTCGCTGACTGCTAGTACTAGCCATAATTAGATGCAGCATCTGCTTACTTAAATATCGGAAATGAATCAACGTATCAAATTGCTAATTGAACATTGCAAAAACGTACATCGCATCAAAACTTTCGTTCTCATTACCGTGATTTGTTTTAACTACAGACTTATGTCTATGAAAATAGAGTTCTAATAGATAATGGCATGAAATGCTATTGTATAACATTATGAACAGATGATTGAATTTCGTTTATACGTTAATTGGATAAAAGAGTCATTATTATTGTCGCGTGTTGTCCGCTATTTTATATGTAAATTAATTTGACCTGTAAATAGTGTATTGTGTCGGTGTGTCATCATAAATTCATAACTAATTGTTTTTTGTTGGTTTTTTAGAGGCATGAGGAACAGGGTGTAAAGTTCACTCATTCTCATTCGAAAAGGGAGGATCCTCAGACCTCTGACCAGTCCTCAGATCACCAGGCGGGTGTCGTGTCTGACGGGCAACTGTCCGATGTTTTTTGTTTTTTTTTTTTGCTAGGGTATCTCGCAGCCCTCGCAGGTGACCACTAAGGTCGTGGCTGCTTCACCGGACTTTCCTGTGGCTGCTTTAAGCTTCTACACTTAAAGCCTCCATCCAGGGGAGTCCGATGGGTGATGTCATACTTTTGGGCGGTAAACTCTTAGCGCGATGCAGGACACAGTTTGTTTGTAACGCTTTCACGCTAAAACGGCTGAATAGATTTGGATGAAATTTGGCACATGGTTAGACCATGACCTGGAGAAGGACATAGGATGCCTTTTATCCCGATATTCTTAAGGGATCGAGAATTATGCGGGTAAAACCGCGGGGCACAGCTAGTCTGTGATAAACAAATAAACTAATCCTACTAATATTTTTAACCGACTTCCAAAAAGGAGGAGGTTCTATGTTCGACTTTATGTATGTTTTTTTTTTTTTTTTTTATGTATGTTCACCGATATCTCCGCCAATTGTGGACCGATATTGAAAATTATTTTTTTGTTTGAAAGGGTAAGCTCCCGAGGTGGTCCCATATAAATTTTATTGACTTTGCTTAGATAGTTTTTGAGTTAGCTTCAATAATACATATTTTTCCCACTTAGTTTATATGGACGATATGATGATAACTTCCTGTCAGTGTTATTTATTGCAGTTAGTGGTATTGGATATTGTGTGGGGTAGGTACCACAACTAAAAAGTGAAAAATAAAAACTTTTTACAAAAAAAATTAAAACCGACTTCCAAAAAAAACCACTACAAAGTGAAAAATAACTTTAATTTCGGAAGTCGGTGGCAAAAAACGAAAATTAAAAAACAAAGTCACCGACTTCCGAAATTAAAGTTATTTTTCACTTTGTAGTGGTTTTTTTTGGAAGTCGGTTTTAATTTTTTTTGTAAAAAGTTTTTTTATTTAATAAATATGAAAGTTTGTATGTTTGGATGTTTGTTACTCAATCACGCAATAACGGCTGAACGGATTTGGATGAAATTTGGCACACAAATAGTTCATAACCTGGATTAACACAAAGGATACTTTTTATCCCGGTAGTACGCTCCCGCGGGATAATTTCCGACATCCACGCCGGCGAAGCCGCGGGCGAAAGCTAGTAGGTAAATAAACGTTCAATTTTTATACAGTGCTTACAATTATTTTCCTATCCAATCAATCTGCCTAGCCTTTTCCCAACTTTGTTGGGGTCGGCTTTCTGTCTAACCGAATACAGCTGAATTCCAGTATTTTACATGTAGTCCTACTAATATTATAAATGTGAAAGTTTGTATGTTTGGTTGTTTGTTACTCAATCACGCAATAACGGCTGAACGGATTTGGATGAAATTTGGCACAAAATAGTTCATAACCTGGATTAACACAAAGGATACTTTTTACCCCGGTAGTACGCTCCCGCGGGATAATTTCCGACATCCACGCCGGCGAAGCCGCGGGCGAAAGCTAGTAGGTAAATAAACGTTCCATTTTTATACAGTGCTTACAATTATTTTCCTATCCAATCAATCTGCCTAGCCTTTTCCCAACTTTGTTGGGGTCAGCTTTCTGTCTAACCGAATACAGCTGAATTCCAGTATTTTACATGTAGCGTCTGCCTATCTGACCTCCACATCCCAGTTACTGGGTAACACGGTCAGACTTTTTGGGCTTCTGATTACCCCTAACGACTGTCAAAGATTGCGAATGACAGCCGGGACCAACGGCTTAACGTGCTTTCCGAGGCACGGAGGGGTCTCGGAAAGCACGATTGGTCACCCATCCACGAACCGTCTGCGGCAAATGTAGCTTAACCTTCGCTCGACCCGAACGAATGTTATTATTAAGACACGAGCTCCTCTCCTCTTTTCGAATTATAATTTTTATATCCAATAGGTATTAAAATTAGTCTTTTAATAAAATACCTGCTTTCTGTCTCTGAGGTACTGAAAGGCGTCTTTGAGTGACAAATAAAACCTACGCTATTTGGAGTTATAGCTTCTAATTAGAAAACCCTGTAGTATCGATACAAATAACATGAACACATACACGGAACAAATATCAGCTGAGAGACGAGACCATACAAATATTTGTCCCAATGATGGGAATTGGCGACAAAGTACAGAAGGCACTTCGTTTTGCGTCATTCCGACGTCAGCATCGCATTAAATATTGATTAGGAACAACTCTAGTCATGCTTTCGCGAGTGGGGTTACCATTTCGAAATTAGAAAAGTCCTGACAAAAAACTGGACGCAAAAATTCACTTATATGGTTACTTGGCAGTTTTCTACAACTGTGACTTTATATTATAAAACGAAAAAATAAAGCTACTACTTTTAATATTTCGTTTTCCATTTAACAGTTTTTATTTACTTAAATAATAAAAATATCAATTTTTCCCTTTTTTAAATGACAAGGCTAGACAAAGTCCGGACGGGGTGGGTCAAAAACCCGGACACACAACTGAAAAAGGCCGGACGGATGGAAACCCTATCCGCGAGTCAATAGTCATAAGTCAAGTGAAGGAAATCTTTTCCTTCACTTGACTAAGGTAAGGAAGATAATGATTTTATTATAATCGTTATGATGGTTGCACAGTATATTCAATGTTTGTTGTAATTTGCATAGAATCCTCTTATCTGAGAGTTGTGACAGCAAGCATCATTCAATGTCAATGTCATTGTCTCAGTGTTTGTTTGCGGTAATCTCGGATTTTATTTCAGTCCCGTACTAATTTAACAAGATCTACAGTGTGTTCAACTGCATCAATCGAAGAATTTTACTTCAAGTGTCTTCAGACACAAGTAAAATTCTTTGAATTCTTCGTTTCTTTGTTTCGTTCGTTCGTAGTAGTTGTTTTTTTTTTTCTTTCATGCACACTTGTTTTTCCAATGCACTTTAGACATTGGCAGAATAGTCGACATCGACTTTGCTTGCCATTTAACAAAAATATAAGTAATCTGTTTTATCGTGCTTGTTAGTGATCCTAAGATTTCTACTACTTTTTTTGTTTTGACCCTCAGAGACAGAAAGCAGGTATTTTATTAAAAGACTAATTTTAATACCTATTGGATATAAAAATTATAATTCGAAAAGAGGAGAGGAGCTCGTGTCTTAATAATAACATTCGTTCGGGTCGAGCGAAGGTTAAGCTACATTTGCCGCAGACGGTTCGTGGATGGGTGACCAATCGTGCTTTCCGAGACCCCTCCGTGCATCAATCGAAGAATTTTACTTCAAGTGTCTTCAGACACAAGTAAAATTCTTTGAATTCTTCGTTTCTTTGTTTCGTTCGTTCGTAGTAGTTGTTTTTTTTTTTCTTTCATGCACACTTGTTTTTCCAATGCACTTTAGACATTGGCAGAATAGTCGACATCGACTTTGCTTGCCATTTAACAAAAATATAAGTAATCTGTTTTATCGTGCTTGTTAGTGATCCTAAGATTTCTACTACTTTTTCTGTTTTGACCCTCAGAGACAGAAAGCAGGTATTTTATTAAAAGACTAATTTTAATACCTATTGGATATAAAAATTATAATTCGAAAAGAGGAGAGGAGCTCGTGTCTTAATAATAACATTCGTTCGGGTCGAGCGAAGGTTAAGCTACATTTGCCGCAGACGGTTCGTGGATGGGTGACCAATCGTGCTTTCCGAGACCCCTCCGTGCCTCGGAAAGCACGTTAAGCCGTTGGTCCCGGCTGTCATTCGCAATCTTTGACAGTCGTTAGGGGTAATCAGAAGCCGTGTGAACCTGTAATTGGCTCTATGTTTGGTAACCATTTGTTATAGCTGTTGGTTCTTCTATCAATAAATAAATAATATAATCTCGAAAATTACTGGCTGGTTTTTGATAAAGTTTATAGTTTTGGAATGACCTGCAACAGTGTTTTATTTGTGTAATATGTATATTACTGAGTATTTAAAAGGTAGACGCAATTATTGTGGACACTAGCTATTTATTAATGACTGATTCAGATAAAGGGTACTAAATCTTGAAATATGAAGCACGTCTCCTATTAGATGATTTGACTATTCACAAAAGTTAACAATGTTCTTTTCTTAAATGTACCCAATAGAAATCAATAAATAGTTTGGAAAATCCAAAAGTGCACGCCTCATACATAACATTCATTCATAAACGAAAAAGAAATTCAAAACCATTGAGATTACATTGATCTCAATGTTCAAAACATAGTTTTTAACAAAAATGAACAATTTATCACTTTTCATGAAGTCGTAATGTCAAAGACTGACAGAGATATTTACTTGGCGGTTGCTAGGCAACATCAAGGCAATGGTTGGAAATATTTAGATAAAGATATTATATTTTAGTTAGTATTTTATTAATTATAATTAAACTACTTTGAATAAAAGAGCCATTTTCAATAGGGTTCCTTCTACGGCTGAAACGAATGTATAAAAAAAAAATTGACTCAATTAATTGATTTTTTCGCAAGCTACAATGTTTTCAGGGTTCATAAATTGACGGACAGGATTTTTTTTTCAACTATTTTGATGCTTTTTCCATTTCTGCTGCATTAAATCAATTGTTAAAAAGTACAGTATTAATCTCCATTTAATCATCTATACAATGGTATATAAATTAAGTAGGTTCTGTGTACTAGCAGGAGTGTAACAATAAAAACAGTTACAGAAATGGGGCAAAAAAAATTTTTCGATCGTAGAGCACACTCTAATGCTTCGCATTAAGAGTCGTGCAAAACTTAACTCTGTAAGTAAGTAAATCCTTATTGAAAACACAAAGACCAGATGTTAACATCAATTTCTAGTCTGTCTCCATTTACGTCGTGTCTGCCCAGAGGCGCGGGCGCATGATTTGTGGCTTACCTTTCTCTTATTGTTTCCATGGTTACTGCGTTGTTGACTCGTGAAAGTTCTCGATGTAGTAACCTGCTCGACGTATTCGGAACGGTTTTTGTTCGAAATAGATTTCCATACTGTTCGTAGAAGAGGGAATGAGGTGATAGCTTGTTGGTGCGCGTAAATTGATGTCTATTGCAGTTGCACGTACTAGATGTTAACTGTGAAATTCGCTTTTACTTTGAAGAGAAGAGATATGCTGATACTTGTCGTGTTCGAGATTGTCTCTACCATAGATTAAAGGCTTTTGCAGACCAGCGCGACTTATCGCGCGACGTGACACGACATACACACCAAAACAATTTCTAAGAAAACTTCACAGTACCTATAACAATAACCGGTGTCGCGCTGGTCTGCACAAAGCTTAATACAGATGTTTCACTCTGCAATTTAGGTATGAGGCTACAATCACCAATAAGCCAAGTACGCGGCGGGCCTGACTTGTTGGGCCAATTCAGTGAGTGTAACGTAGTCAGAAGATCTAAGAGCTAACGCGATAGAAAGAGAGGCAACTTCTAGGTGAATTTACCTGTAGGTAATTAGCGCTGTGTGACCTGAATTGCACTTTATTGTGACATAACAAGAGTCGCTTTTTATTTAAATGATTTAGCGGAGTAAACCATCTGTATTAATTTGTGTCTTTACTGAGTTTTTGGTGCAAAATTGAATTATCTTACCTCGAGTCTAGACTAGACACCTGATTAATGGATATCTATGAAATTCTTATGATTTTAAACTACAAAATTACAAATTTTAAAAGGTAGGTACGTTACGTAAACACGTAATACCACCAATCCACCTATGTAAACAAACATTTCACGCTTCAAGTAAATCGTATTTAAAAACAATCGCATTGTTTACGTGTCAACTACACAGTAACCTCATGACGTCGCAAAACACGTCATTGTTCTCCTTTATTATTTAAAATTATACGCACTGCCCCGCACTGGCAACCCGTAACGATACTACGTCACATATCTCGCCATTGTGGAATGGCGAGATACCAATAAAGAGTTCAGCACCAAAAAGTATTTTACCCAGAGGTTTCCTCGCCCCAATTCGCTTCAAGTAAAAGATGGGACAACTCCAACTTTCTGGAATAAAAATTTTTCCTCATTTATTTTCGGTTCGAAAAATGTTAAAATTCGTTTGTATTTTTTGACTTTACATACTTCTGAAGTTAGTTACAAGTTCTTGATGAAGATGTATAGGAAAGAGTCCGCAACTTTCACATGGCTATTAAAAAGGCAATCAGTATTCCTAGTGTACAACGTCTATAAGACTAGACGGAACTTTAAAGTACTAAGATGTTTATTTGTAGTTCATAATGCAGCGACAGTCTGGAACAAGCAAATAGCTAGATTGGATCTTGGGGTGGTAAACACAGACGTCTAGTACGAGCGACGCTCCCTCGTTTGCTAATGAAAAATCTCGAATCTCATCCTCTTTGAACTTTTGCATTCGAAAATTGAATTCAGTGATAAACCTCGTTTAAAGATGTTGGCACAAACGATTAGGATGAACGTTTATTTTAAAGGGAGATTCGGACGTGCGAAATGATTTTGAAATTTAATTTAATATGTTTTTGCAGAAGTGTTGTGTCGAGAATTTGAAATTCTTGGCGTGTGATGAAAATAGCATCGCCCTCATTCACCAAGAATTTTAAATTCTATATTTTGTATGTTGTTCTTTATTTGTTTGTTACTAAAACATGAGTATCTCCATAAGGCCAGGGTTATGATTAATAAAGTATTTAGTATCTGTTAGCTGCTATTGTTGCCAAAGCTGTACTTGTAACAATTTGGCATAAACACAGAGAGTTAAATATTGATAACAGAGCACTAGTTAGTAGTTTAGTGGCAGTTTGCCAGCTCTTCGTTTATATATTAAATCTAGTTCAATTTGAACCATTTCTCTAGGTCAATTTTCAGGACTTCTGCTGATTGATGTACTACAAATGCAAACAAAAAAGATGTGAATGTTAAGAAGAAATGGCATATCTTTTCTGAGCGAGGGGTCTGAGGTAATTAAAACAAACATTAGCTGGATGCAGCAATCCACTAAATCTCTTGACTATAAACTACCCCACTTCTCGTCAAACGAACTCCCATCAAACATTAAATCCACCCACAAAAACGGTAATGAATTCAGACAACACAACTGTAATTAAGGAAATCCTGGGACAACAAATGTGGTTCCACATACACATAGTGTGATAATCTATCCCTCCAGTACAACCACGGAGTAGATAGCTACACAGAAGGCCAGATCCATGCAACGATGCAAAGCGCAGGCACATACACGCGTACGGCTATCTCAAACAAATGCCAGTCGCGACTCGCGAGTGCGTACGTAGACGTTTGTCAAACTGTGCGTGTGTATTCGCTCGTTGTATGAAGCCGGCCTTCTGACTGAACTTATTTAGTTTGCGCCAGTACTGTGTTAAGTATTTAGATTGCTGCCCGATCCCCAACGTGGAATTTGTCCACTTCAATGAATTCGTTAGCGGTCCCCTCTGTGACCACTCGTAAATTAATTATTTTAAGTAATAGGTCGAGCAGTCGTGTTGGAATCTTTTAGGAAATTTCTAGATAGGAAATGTTTTGATATCTTTACATTTTATCGTCTATTTTCTACGACCGTCATTCATATCTTTGTTCGAATCCGTCTTATTTTTAAGGTAGCCTCGTCTGCCCACTCATAACATTCCTTAGACATTCTGTAGCCCCTGAAATTGATATTAAAGATTCCTTTAGAGTCGAAAGGTCAATAGCACCTGGATCCGTCTGATCTCTACCTCCACAAAATACTTCAATATTGTACGTGACGTGACATTGGGCCAAAAAATACAATCTAACCGAGATTTCAGGCAATATAATTTTTATATCTAAAAAGTTTTTTTGTGCCTGAAATATCTATGTACATCTGCTATATCTTTTTCCATTTTTGTTTTGGAATCTAAAAACAACTCTTTTATTCTGGAATTTCAATTTGAAGCCTATAACATTTTTGGGATGCTTTTGGTGGTTGGTGCTTTTGTATTGAATTTATCAAAAGGATTTTTAGTTTATTTCAGCGACAATTTGGTATATGAAAATAAACTTTCAATATAAAATATTGAATCTACAGACGCCAGCACATCAACCTACTCCAATCTGTAAAATTTTCCCAATCAACATTGAACCTTATTCTCTAGCAATAAAGTTGAAAATCTATTAAAGAAATTTGACAGATTGTAGTAACTTGATGTGCTGGCGTCTGTACCTACAAAAGTTTTTAAGTAACAACTCCCCAAAGTTTCTGAACAGAGGCCCTGGAATTGCATGCACGATGCGTTCTGCTACTTCCATATAATCAACTAAACACTTTACCTCCTTGTATTAGTTCCAAGCAAAACAGTTCGCCTAACCAGAAAATAAAGGTTTTATTCAACAAAGACTCGTTTTTAGCAAAGAAGGAGTCACTTAAAACCTCCTCTTTTATTTACTTAAGTAATTTCCTCCGCCAAACGGTTTCGTAATCACGACGTTACGTCACTCTCGTTTGGTTTAATTAACACAACTAATTAAGAACTGTAGTATAGTAATTGTGTGGTGAAGTTATTAACACACAAAGTTATGGCTCTGGAGTTAGTTAATTAATTGTATTTTAAACTCTTAATTATGACAGGTATTTTAGGAGATGATCAGATAAATTGTAGTTTCCTTAACTGCATCGTAACTACCTTACAGGTTGCAGTTATAAATCATCGAACTTGAAAGGAGAGAAATGTTAGAAAAATATAATTGGAAATGACATTGACATTTCTTTTCGGTCCTAACTTCTTAAGTGAGGAATTCCGTTAAAATGGTCGAAAACCATATTTGGCTTATTAGCTATTGCTATAAATCCTTGTTTGTCTTTATCTCTCCATTCATAGATTAAGAAATTGAACATTTATTGGTTTATACACGCACTTTTCAAATTTCTTCTAACGTAGCGAAAGTTCTCCAACTTTGGTTTAATCTATGTGTCATTTTGTCCCGTTCCTTTTGTGTTGTACGGTCACGGAGTATGATGGAATGGAAGCTTATGCGCGGGACACGTCTCACGGACAAGCATGGCATAGTGTGGTGCGGGCAGAGGCAGTTCTGGCGAAACTGTAAAGCTGTTGTCAGACCAGCGCGATTAGTCGCGCGACGCGACACGAACAATACAAAACTTCACGGTATAACAATAACCGGTGTCGCGTCGCGCGACAAATCGTGCTGGTCTGAAAACAGCTTAACTCTTGCCATCCTGCCGATATCGACGAATTTGGCTGCGAGTGATGCGTGACTCAAGCGTTAGCCCTAGTCACATATCCTGCAACACATAAAACGGCAATTTCGATAATAAACCGCTGTTTGTGCTGATTGCCTTGCATGTTAGCTTGAGCCTGTACCCAATACTCAAATCATGACGCGATGGCGATTGTATAATGATAAACTTTTCAATTCTATCGCGTTTCTCACGATACATGCGTCATCATCAATGAGTACTCCATTCTCATTACCTCATCCGTGCATGCACCCATAATCCTACATACTTTAATAGGTATACTCAAAAGCAAAAAAACAGAGTGGGCGTCCAACATTTCTAATTTAAGTTAGTTGTTCCACAAGGTCAGCCCTGGTCAAGAAAAGTAGCAGTTAAGTGACTCAACTTCTCGTCTCTAACGAGTTGCGCAAGTTAATCGGGTGAATTGAATTGGATGGATCTATTATAGACTTTATATGTACCTAATACACGGTTTATTTTAGATTTTAGGTGGTGTTATTTTCAGAATGCTACTCTAATATCATTATTCGGTTCGCACGAATCCTGACTCGACCACGACCTAAATCGTTGATCCTATTTCAGCGATAATACAGGTACCAGGGATACTCTGCGCTACCGAAGCACAAAGAGCATAAATCTATGCGGCACAGAAATCTGCAACGAGCATCAAAATCATCCCATTATTACCAATTCTCATTAGGGCTGACCACTTACAATATTGCATATGTGAATAGAATATAGAATTTGCGAGCTGTTATGACAAAACTAGCGCACTATTGATTGGAGGACCTAAACAAAGTGTATTACCGCCAAGGTGGAATACTTTCTTGCTTTACGGCGCTGAGCAGCGAAGATGGACATACTCATATATCCATCGTCTGCTCAGCGCCCAAGAGATAATAAAAAGGCATAGAGAAACATCCATTCATGCTGGAATTTTTAAGTAAAACTAACACCAATTATTGTTCCGCGAATTTTTGGATAAATCCTCCACAACCTGCTGGCTTACCTCAATGGCTGAGCTAGAAAACCCATTTTCAAATATTTTTATTTCACAACAAAGCTGTAGCTGAACCAGCATGCTGCGGATTAAATAACAGTGTATACGGGATTTTATAAATGCAATCTGGCAACGGTGGCAACCCTACCTCAGACCGTTAGCCCGGCAGTCTGCCAAATGCAATTGACAATTGAAAACAATTAATTAACTATCTTTGTTCATTATTTTAAATAATGCAATTATGCAATATTTACCCATTACGCTAATTCAATAAAATGTTCATTGATTCCGGATTGCTACACGAATTGATATTCATTAGTTAGATTAACCTTTAAATTAATTATTAATGGATTTCAATTGTAAATTAGTGCATTTATGACGTATTGGTGCCAGGGTTTGTGTCAACAAATTGCGAAATTCAGGAGCTAATATGCACAGTTTTGAAACCATGAACGTGACCAGAAACATAGTTTTGACAGTGACATTGACAACCAGTGACATTGATTTGACAGCAGAGTTTTTGGAAGGCTTCTATATTAAAATGTATAGGTTAAAATAACCCTTGAAGCCGTTGCGCAAAGAAATCTAAAATCCAAGACAGAAAAAATTCAACCAACAACTTTTTTAAACACGACGAAACTTTGAAAAGAAAATATGACCGGCATGTCTACTAATTTATGTTTAACGCTTCCACCCCACAAATACCCCAGAGCTCAATATTATAATGAAACAGTACATAGTCTGTTTGCCGCGTCGCTTCCCCGGGGCGATTTATCGTTCGCTACACTGTAATTAAATTCACCTACTGGTGGGGACGGCCGGCGAAATGTCCTGGACTCCTGGATCAAGGGATGATGCGGCATTTAGATTTTTGGGGTAATAGTTTTTGACGTACGAAACATACGATTTCGGGGTTTAACGTCACAAGAGTATTCAAGAACTTTTAGAAAAATATAGTTCTCTAAGTAATTTAATTCTCATTGGCGATGGCTGACGAAATGTTTTGGATTGAGTGCATGACGCAAGGATCATGTCGTGTGGAAAGTTTTGAGCACCAAGGAGGATAGCTATCAGAAACGACAGTTGTATAGTGCAAAGGATAACATTGCCAGAAAGGGTGTGAATACTGAGAACACGGCTTATAGAAATGCATGAAAAAAAGAAGAAGAATATACATATACAAGCTCCATAATCAGCCTAATAATGTTCCCACTGCTGGGAAACAGGCCTCCTCTCTGTGAGAGGGAGTGCGCCGTAATCCACCACGCGGGCCCAGCGCGGGTTGGTAGATGTCACATGTTTTCGAATTATTGGTTCTAGGACATGCCGGTTTCCTCACGAAGTTTTCCTTCACCGTTTTGAGAGCAGTGGTGATGAAATACTATACACAAAGTAAAGCGCCTGTCAGGGAACGTATAATACGACTTACAACTGGTAATTCGCGGCCTTTACCACTGGGCCACCACAGCTGCTCTACGGAGGCATCACTGGTCTACTGGGCCACCACTGCTCTACTGGGCCAACACTGCTCTACTAAGCCATCACTGTTTTATACATGCTGCGCCGACCCCAAACAAATATGGATAAAAACTCCTGTTTTTATCCATATTTGTTTGGGGTCCTGGATAATGATGGTTTTTGATGCAAGATACTATGAACCAAATAGTGTTCAGATTGGTTTAAAATATAGAGCTGTCTTTGGATTAAGTCAGGTGCAGTGAATTAGGAGTTAATTAAAGTTTTAATGAACTTCTAGACAGCGTTGGTTCGGATTGAAAGTTAAAAGATCTTGGTTAGTCTTCGTTTAGATGAAGTTAAGGAATTGCATGATAACAAGCTGTAACCAATTATAACGACAGTCTACAATGTTCCAGCTCCAAAGGACGACAGTTCTCCTAGTAGCTGTAGTAGCAAATCCTAGCATTTACTCAGCAGCCCTGTCGACACTATCCGTACCAGAATTTTGCGGCCAAATCGTCGTTGATTGAATTTGGTCCCTGAAGTTCGTGATAGGACCTCAACATGATAAAAGCTTGAAGCTGAACGTGCCTGGGTGACGATGACACTAATTAATATTGACATTTCGTATCGCGTCAGCAATGGATGTCATCGAATATTGGATACTGCGACATTTTCTGTTTTATGATTGAATAGCTAGTTTCAAAAGTGACTATCGTGTGGTTAGTATTTTGTAATGATTTATGTTTGACTAGCTTTTGCCGCGGTTTTAAATAAAATATCCCACGAGAACAAACTACAGGGATTAAAAGTACTCTAGGTACTTATGTGTTAATCCAGGTTATAAAGTATCCGTGTGCCTCATCAGAGTCATCAGAATCACTTATTAAATTGGCTTATTTAACTGTCTAATTTAAAAAATATACCGCTGAGTTTTTCCACGCAAAACAGCCTACCAAAAAAAAAAAACAATCGAACCAGTACTTCAATTTTTACGGGTTTTTCGTAAAAATTTTAGTACTGGTTCGAATTGTTTGGTGTAAAGACAGTTTTAATCTAGATAAAATGCAGAAAACGATGGTCTAATTTAATTAAATAAGGATAAGTAAATAATTACTAATTACCCCAAAAAATCGCTAACCTCATTTAAACATATTATTATACCTACTTAAGCATTTTCTAGCAATATTTTTTTGTTATTGTGTGATAGTCTTATAAGATAGACATATAACGTTGACACAGTTTAATAGATGTTTTTAAGAGGAATATGTCCGTAATACCTTGTTTTCATATAAAGCTGTTTTCAGACCAGCGCGATTTGTCGCGCGACGCGGCACCGGTTATTGTTATACCGTGAATTGTATTGTTCGTGTCGCGTCGCGCGACAAATTGCGCTGGTCTGAAAACAGCTTAACTCTATTGGTTTACGCAGCGCACTCCAGTAAAGCTTTACTGGCGTGCGAACATCGGCATGATTTTTTCCGACATCTTCAACAATCATCGTCATATTTTAACCAAATTACACCTAAACGCATGAATGACTCCGTCCATTGTTGAAAACCGTATGAAAATCCGTTCGGTAGTTTTTGAGTTTATCGCGTTCCGACAAACAGACGAGGCGGGATACTTTTATAGCAAGTCCTAAGTTTTTACTACATACTTTCGCAACGTGTGTTGAAAGACTAAAAAGCATTGAAAGCTTTTAAATTTTGGTTTTAGGAGTCGAATCTTATCAACCAGACTAACTGCAATACTATACTATAGAATGTTTTTAAAATGAATCAGAAAGTACGTTCGTGAATGACTGCTTGTATCGTAAAATGAAAGTTTCATTTCCTAAGACTCCTAAAACAAAAATTTAAAAGCTTTCAATGCTTTTTAGTCTTTCAACACACGTTGTCACACGCTCTTGAATCTTGATCGAATTACGTCGTGCTCAGACGTCGCCACTGAATGTTATTGTCACGTTATCGTCGCCTCGTCTCGTCGCCAGTGTCCAGTAGACTGTGCAGTCTATACTCGGGTCCCGCCACCCTTTCAATGTCGTCTCGTCTATATTATGCCGCTTTTACACACGCTTCGAATACCTCTGTTCAAAATAAACGCATTAGAAAATCGATTTTCAATCTTGTTATGCTAGAATTATGCCAATATTCCATGTTATGATTAAAGAACATACATGCAATTTTGCTAATGGATAGCGAACCATGTAGAGTTTTATGTACAAAATTGCATTTTACTTCGGTACTGAAATATTTCAGCATTTTATTAGATTTTTCGTACGTTGGCTTGGTACTGATATTACTTTTTTATTGGTGCACGCTTTTTATTTTCGGGGAAAGCTTTCAATAATGAATATCAGTGACATTTATTAAAACTTCGTTGGAGTTATGTTAGGTGTTTGTGCTATGTAAGTTTCGTGTCTGTAAACTAACACGTACACACGATCAATGATACAGTAGAAATCCTAGCGTGGGAACTAGAATCAGCAAGTCCTTATCGTTTCTCTCAAATCACATCAAGAAAGTTCGCTCAACTCCACCGCGTTCGCATAAAGTCGTGTCCAGACGTGGCCACAGTAACATCGCTGCGTTATCGCTGCTATGTTCAGTGAGCTCAGTACTCCGGAACCCGTCGCCGGTCACTGTCCTGTTATTATGTGCAACTTGACACAATGCGCACGTAAAGTGTGTCTCTGCCTACCAGACTATTGAAAGGAAAACTAAATGAGACTAGATCTTTGTGCATTTTCCTTTTTATCACAAATCAGTAGTCCTTTTTTTGAGAACACGTATTTTTAAGAGTTTCACTTCAAAAATGGAGACCGTTTGAAAATCTTGTTTTGTAATTATCCTTTAAAAAAAACATAGGCGAAGTGAACCTCCCGCTTTTTGAAGTCGGTTTACTTGGCTATCTCAAAATCATTGCAAAAGCTATTTGTTGAGTTGCTATAATTACGCTTCAATGACTAGACTAACGCAGGTTTTAGTTTCCACAGTGTAGTCAGCATTCTTTGATTCTCACGCTGATTCGATCTATAAACTCCGAAATACGTACCAAGACCATCAAACAACCTGCATTCACACACACAGATGGACATAGCATGCTACCGTCTACCAGTTCAACGGACATAACAGTAGTCTCTACGAGCCTACGAGTGTACAAATGTACGAGACGGGAAGTGAACCAAAAACAATGTCCCCGCATGCTGCCACTGATGGTGCAGTTAGAAAGTTTTGCGCGTTTTATCTATACTTGTTTGAAACGCTTGCATTGTATGTTGTAGAACTGATAGATCTACAGTCTATAGGACTTGTATGTAGGTTGAGAGTTGGGGATTTTTGTTGGTGTAGAATATAATTCAAACCCTAGGAGGCCAATTCTCTTCATTCGCATTTGGCAGCGGTTTAAGGCTTTTGCAGACCAAAGCGACTTGTCGCGCGACGCGATACGAACAAAACAATTTCTAAGAAAACTTCACGGTATAAGTAACAATAACCGGTGTCGCGTCGCACGACAAGTCGTGCTGGATTGCACAAAGCTTTACTCTGAGAAGAAAGACCGAAACAAACTCAGAGCTCGCACTACTCGGAGAAGAAAGGCCGAAACAAACGTAGAGGTCGCAGTCTCTTTTAAAGTCCAGACATAATCTTGGTCAGGCCATATGAGGACCATGTAGATTAGTGTCTGAAACACAGATTTGAGTGGACCTGTCCAATCAGTGTGTCGTACATGCATTTGTCAGTAATCGTGGAGATCAACTCAGAACTTAAGGAGGTCAATGCCTCGGCTCGACGAACAATACCGGAAGAATTCTCATCTCAACAGTTTTCGAGTACAAAATATTGGCTCTTCTTCTCTTCATATGTGGACACTTATGAGGTGAAAATAATTTTCATTCCTAGTTTGTATTTTTTTTATTGAATTTGGAACAATCCGTTTCTTTTGTCCAATAAAGTATTCCAGATGTTCTAGTTTTCAAAAAGGAAATACGGCTCTGCTTTGTGGCGAGTAGCTCACAAGAATTTGCTTTGTCCTAGACTAGTTATTTGCATGCGTTTGTCTCAGACTGAAAAATTGTTTCTCTTTTTACACACAACTAAGAGCTAAATTACATTTATCACTTTCATTGTTTAAATGCTGTCTTCATAATTTGCTAAACAACCAAGGTAACGATGGTGGAGCTGCTGCAAATTTTGTCAATCTTCTTATTATAATATACTAGCTGCGTCCCGCGGTTTCACCGGTAGTTCGGTAGTTTTTTCTTTTAATCCCTATGTTCCTGTGGGAATATCAGAAAAAAGTATTATTATATTTTACGCCCAGTGGCCTCAGCTATCTACTAGTGAAAGTCCCGTCCAAATCGGGCCAGCCGTTTCGGAGATTAGCCGGAACAAACAGACAAAAAAAAAAGTGTTTTTATTGTATGGATCGTATATACTATCATATATGCATTTAGTAAAAAACTGTTATTTTGACATTACAAACAGACACTTCAATTTTATTTATTTGTATGTATAGATAACTGAATATATTCTTATCTGCTAGCTTCCTCGGCTCCCTAAATCGAGTATGCAAATAATATCACTATAGTTTATGAGTCAGTAGCCTAACTGTGCTGTATCTTGTATCAACATGCATCATGTGCGCGAATATATCACCAGGCTGGCTAGATAAGCCCGGTCGGCGCCGACCTAATCTATGTCCTGTGCGCGGTTGATAGCTGTACAGTACATGTGCTTGACTGTACCTACGGAGTTAAAAGCCTAACTTTACTAACGTCACTTGGCTGGTCAAGTGCTTTGATTTTGTGCAGTCCGATAAGTGTGCTAGCGAAAAAATGTTGTAGGGAGAGTGATTCACAAGTGAAATTATATCAAAATTTAAAAAAAAAACCCCGACACTTAGATTTCCTCATTTCTCTTTCCAACTCCATCACCAGACCCTGGTCATCATCTATCTATAACCTATTCATTGAGACCATTCCAATGAGCCCAAACACGATACCTGGGGGCCAAGTCTACTAATTTACAAACGTCATAATGGTGTCACGATGGTGAGTTTTTGACAGATTTGCCATACAAAATCTGTCAAAAACTCACCATCGTGACACCATTATGACGTTTGTAAATTAGTAGACTTGGCCCCCTGGACTGTAGGTTGGCAAGGGAGTTGGGTATCCTGCAAATTCCAGGTGATGCTGCAGCATCAGTTTAAAACCGGTCAGTCTAGATCGTTGCTGCAAGGCGGCGAAAATTCCCAATACCCTAAATCTAGATCGCGGCCTTGAGGCCGCAGTCAGGCTCAACGGATTACAGCGTTATTTTTATATTAAATACGGTCTGAAATGGTCTGTGGTTGGTTTTATTCTATGGATTTGGTAATATACTTGTCAAATAAATCGACCAAAACGTCAAAATATGCAGAAACAATTCTAGAAAAAAGAAAAAGTTGAACATTTTGGCACGGCAAAATGGCGTTCGCGCATGCGTTCAGCGCGCTGCACTCCGCGTTCTATTTATTTGTTTTCTATTGTTTTTTAAGTGTAAATCGACGGGAAATGGTGTTATTTCAATAATTAAGTAGTGTCGTCATCGTATATAGATAAAATTTGCACAAAATAACATCGTAATTACCTATTACGGACCCATCAAAAAATGTAAACAAACTCGGTAGTGAAAAAATGTGTTGATGTGAAATTTTGAGTTTTGTGTGTGTTTTGTGCATGTAATCGCTGGTAAGTCATTTATTTTATATTATTTAATAGTTAGTCCATAATAAAAATGCCATTTTTCAGAAAAAAATAAGAGTTCAATATTTTTTATCAACTAAGTAATGTTACGTAATGATACGGATACCTATTATTGAACTTTTTTAATTATTGGTGTTTTTATTTATTGTGTTTGTTCAAAAATAATGGTTTTGACCGATAGTATATGTATTCATAATGTATCCTGCGAAATTTCATGTGAATCGAACCAGTAGTTTTATTATAAATAATCAAAACGAATTTCTTATAAGAATCTGATAAGAATGTTTGTTTATTCCAACTAGCGTTCGCTTACAAAGATTCTAAGTATTATAAAAAATCCTTTGTCTAATCAGGAACCAAAAACCATTAACGATAAGACTATTTACGTAACAAAACGCTCTCAGTTTTTGTTTATATTAGCGAGCTCTTATCTCTGACGCGCCGCGGGCGTGCCGCGCGGCTTGAGGGGTTGTTCCGAAATCGCGCCGCGCGGACTTAAAGGTTAAGGTTACTATGTTCTTCTAATATAATTGAAGTAACAGAATACCAAATTAGAAAACCCATCAGACCTGTGCAAGGCGCTCACATCCAATCATCAACTAGAAAAGAGCTGATTATCTTCAAACGGCCGAACCGATTTTGATAAAACATGTCTAGGAACTATCGCTAGAAAACCTGCTTTCAAATAAAAAAAAACCGCATTCAAATCGGTTCACCCGTTTAAGAGCTACGGTGCCAAAGCAGACACACACATAGCGGTCAAAATTACAACACCCCTCTTTTTGCGTCGGGGGTTAAAAAGACACCCAGCTAAGAATGTAGGTATAAGTTGTACTCTCTCTATAATACTACAGAACTCCTGAAAATACGAATTAACCTATACAAGTGACATTTCAGGTTAGTAAGCAATTCATACTGACCGTATCTCACAACAATATCCCTTGTGATAAATTGCTACGTGTGCGGTTTACTGAAGATTTATGTGTGTAGTCAAATCAAGCAATTAAATGAATCTTTATTTATTACAGTCCACTTGTGTATGTGAAATGACAATAACACAAACATGCAGAATCCTTCTTTCCAAATGCAGAGTTTTGCAAAATATCAACATGGTCTAACCCCGGGTCCACATTCTCGCGAGTGCGCTTCGTGGACACCCTTGCACGAAGCTGCGACAAGCGGAGCCCGGAGGTTACACGAGTGCGTCCCATCCCTACTCTCGTTTTATTCAGTTGCCCGCCATGTCTGCCTAAAGATGGACGTGATTGACTTCAATCACTTACATATTTTGTGTGCTTACCAATACCAATATCATAGAGCGCGAGAATGTAGTTGGTTTGTTCGCCTCGCGCCTCGCGTTCTTTGAGACCGGTCAAAAAACCGACACCAAGCGGAGCACGCGCTAGGCGAGGCGAGAGACGACGAGAGGAGGCGAGGGCGCCATCCACACTATCGCGCTCCTTCACCTCGTCTTGCCTCCTGGAGAGTCTGGACCCGTGGTAAAAATAAATATATTCAGCATTGCCTCAGCGACAACGAAGTGTTAGTCCATCGAGAAAGCCTTTCAATGCTTCGGCGAGTCGAGGCGAGGCGAATGGTAGCGAGGCGTAAAAATTACATTAGCGCGTGGTTCATTGTCGGCGACCGCTCACTGAGTCCAGTCCGCACCGAGATAAAGTTGTCAACTTCCAATGTGACACTTCGGCAGGTGCATGTTATAAGCGAAGGACTGAAAAACTATTTCAAACGGTTGTTACTGGTTATAGGAGAACTATAAGGAAAATGGTATTTGTGTACCGAGTTTCCTGTACTGATATCCTTGACATATTTCCCTCTTTGTACATATGACTGGACCGCTTCTGATAAATGAGCTGACACATTTTGACAAATGAGCTGTCAAAACACATACGGACAGGCCGGCGCCCTGTGTCAGAGCAAATGTACGGACAACGCCTGTAAAAGTCAATTTTGCAGACTTTTTACCAACATGAAATGTATACTGATAGCATTTCAGATGCAGGGTTGTGTAAAATGACAACAGCGTGGTTTTGGTGGTTAATTGTCCGCCTCTGCTGAGTCCACAGACGAGAGTTTTTTTTGTAAGGTTGTCAACAACTCTCTGTCACACTTCGATGTAAATGAGGACAGTTGCATGAGCGTAAGAGGTTGATTGTACACTGAGTGCATAATATATTGATGGAAGGATCCAGAATTCAACGACTAGTTCTAGTTCCCACTGTATGGTCTTCTTCTTTAAAATGCAAATTTTAAAGAAGAAGATTCTTTTCAAACAACGACTTATTTGTTTGTACTTACTGAGAGTGAGATATCGAAATACAGAAGCTTGATTAAATAGCAATATCCTTTAAAGCTTTTCACCTTTTATATGCAAACCATATCTTCGAAATATCGAACCAACACTAACTTCAAATACTTTACTCCGATACCTCTTTAAAACTCAAGTACCTATCAAAACTTTAACTACTTTAATTTATAAAATTACCGTCATAGCATTTTATTTCGGGGTGATATCGTCAGTTTATGACTTGCACCCAACGAGAGCGTACGTTCGCTCCGCATTCGTCCGTATTGCAGCGCGGATAAATGGAATCCCCGACGCAGTTTCTGTGACTATTCAATAAATGTTCGTTCTTTCAGAATTCAGACCACAGAGGGAGAACTTGTTTCTAACGTGTAACTGCAATGCGTATAACGTGGTTTACCTTTTTTTTTTTCTTAGTTTGAAAGTTTAGCACTCATAATAAAAGCAGTGTGGTATTCCAGGAATATTTGTACTAATAAATATTTTCCTTGTTTCAGGTACCTACTAATTCTGACCGATAGATGCTTCGTGTCTTGCAACTGAAAATATGCTAGAAGATGAGGTATTTTATAATTAAATGCAATTTTCAAAACATATCATCATTATCATACATAACATAAAGATTATCAAGAATAGAGCATAAAATAATTTATAATACTATAATATTCTTTACGCAATGGATCTTACCCGGCTCAATTCCGGCATAAAATTCCCAATAAACTATAAAAAGTGCCGGATCAAGGGAACATGATAAATATGTAAATTGAGTTATTACGCCGAATCGTAACTTTCCACAAATAAACTTTAAACGGAAATATGTGCTCTATAATGTTTTTAAAGCGTAATTGAGTTGGATAATAAACATTCCGGAATTTTATGCCGATATAAATTACGCTTTTAAAATGAAGGTCTTTCCGTCCTGTGAACGAAAAAAGCTAGTCTAGTGATCCGCATTGCGTTAGTTTGAATTCAGGAATTTTAATAAATTCATTTTTTTAATTTTGTAAAATAGCACTTTGATCCTTAAGGCAAATCATTTAATAGCAATAGCGTAAGAAAAGTGACAGATCAGAGAAAGGATATCAGAGATAAGGACTTTGATCTGACAAGGAAACACGAGGTATTTTTTTTTTACCTTCGATGTTCTATCTACTTAGATCGAAGGTAAAAATACCTCGTGTTTAGAAATTACATGCAAGAGATTGCAGAAGAATTATGATCTGTTACTTCCTTCTTTATTTATCATACATTTTTGTTTCAAAAAGTAATAAAAACTAAAACCACGGAAGTACACACATCAAAAGTGTCTAGGGATCAAGCATTTTTATGCGGATTTCTTGAGATTGAGATGTGGCTTTGTAATAAATTTATGATTTTATAAATTTATATGGATCCTTTTTGGTGCATTTCATAATTTGAATCAGGAACTGTGAATCAAATTCGAGTAAAAGATGAAAATCAGCTGTCAATATTTTCCCTATAAAAACATACAACGCATTGAAGACATTATTAGTGCTACTGTTTCCCTACTACTGATTAAAACCAACGTTATTATGGAGCAGCGACGTCATTTAAGCAGGGAAGAAATGCTCAGAGCCGTGGGAATGATAGAAGAATGGTTCCCGGCAACGTACTGTGGCTTTAGCTCTGAATACAAGTCAGAGTGTTATCAGTCGACTTTGGACACGTTACCGAAGCACTGGTACCGTGGCTGAGCGCCATGGAGGACGGTATCGCTGCACCACACGGAGACAAGACCGATACATTCAAATCTTAGCTCGAAGAGCTCCAACAATAACCGCCATGATGTTAGCCGTGAGGCTTCATCACTCTTCAGGGAACTTAATTAGCGACCAAACAGTCAGAAACCGCTTGCATGAAGTGAACCTTCATTCCCGAAGACCGCTACGGGTACCACCTATAGCAATGCACAATCGTAGGATTCGATATCAATGGGCTCTTGAACACAGAAATTGGGCAGAAGAACAATGGCGTTTCGTGTGCTTTTCTGATGAGTCTCGTTTTGGTATGAGACCGGATACAAGACGTATACGACACTGGAGAACCCCTGGACGCCAACAGCGATTAAAATCCTGCCAGGAAGTCCAACCTTATAGTGGTGGAACCATCATGGTATGGGCGGGTATTTGGATCGGCGGAAGAACTGAGTTGATTTGGATCAGAGGCAACCTCAACGCTCAAATTTATGCTGAGACGATTGTATCAGACGTCATCGTTCCTCTACAAGTGCAAATCGGTCCCTTATTTCAGTTAATGCATGATAATGCACGACCGCACACCGCAAGAGTTGTAAGACAGACTCTCGCCGCAGCTAACATCAATGTCCTGCCCTGGCCTGCTCAGTCGCCAGACTTGAACCCGATTGAGCATGCATGGGATATGCTACAGAGAAGAGCTCTGCCGAATATGGAGGGTATCCAGTCGCAAGAAGACCTTTTTTTGTTGTTGCAACGAACATGGGCGGCCATTCCACAGCGTGATTTGGATGAACTCATTTTGAGTATGCCAAACCGATGTTCTTGTGTTGTTAGTGTTCGCGGTAGAAACACGGATTATTAATTGTTTAAGTTACCCAATAAAATTTTAAAGAAAACTGTTATTTCAGTCTTTTTTTCGAACTTTAATGTTAGTGGTTCAAATGTCAAAAATCCCTTTATTAGGAAAATGGCAAATTTCTTTATTAATGCAAAGGTGACTTGGTTTATCGTTACTGTGACAAACGAAAACACTTTATTTGATGAATCCTTAAAGAAAATTTTAATTAATATCAATCAGGAGAAAAGTTATTGCAAAAATATATGTTGATCCCTAGACACTTTTGATGTGTGTATTCTAATTAAAATCTATTACAGGCAGGCGCTATAAAAATAGATGTGTTCAATAAAATATCCATACCGATGGAGCACTATAATGATTCAATCGACGCCCGCTATTAAGGTCAATAAAGGTCGCGATTGGAATCCCGGCAGTTCTATGACCCAGTGGGTAATATAGCTATTTAGCTATAAATAGTAGTAGGACTCCTTTAATAGCCGCATTGTTGGTGTTAGCGAGGATAGTTTAAAATGAAGAGTAGAGAGGTATATTCAGAGAAGTCTTGGATAATACAAAGACCATTTTTTTTAATGTATGGCATTTCGTGGTTGGCCTCTGAGGTCGTGACTATACTTAACTGGACTATCCTGTGGCTGCTTTAAGCTTACTCAATGCCTCCAGCCAGGGCATAATACTAATAACAAACTAAGCGACTGCTCGCTAAGGGCACCCTGTGTGGAGTTCGAACCTCGGCTTAGAGGGTCGCTGGGGAGAAGATAGCAAGATAGGATAGGCTGGATTATATCTAGATAATTATGATTATCAGGTGAATTTAAAGCTACAGGCGTAGCTTCGGCGTTTGCTGGCACCTCTACGAGCAAAGGATCGAAGGGAAAGAGCATTCACTAAACATCTAGCTTTTATATAAAGGGAAATTAGCCATCGCTGTCCGGCCGAGCAGCGCCTGCAGTTTTTCAAAAAGCTGCGAGACCGTCGCCGCTCGTTCGATCTAATTCTCTAAAGCTGCAAACGGACTTGTACAATGTAGCGATTTAGTTGAGTGTATCCAATATCCAGACCCTTTAAGACCTCCCAGACATCCTATCAGTAGGTTATTTCATATCCCTTTGTGCAAATCCAACCTTAGTCTCAACGTTCACTTGCTCCGAATGTGTAAGTAACAATAGCTTTTGTAAATCACCAGAAACTGATTTAGGTTCATGGTTTTTCACTAAACAAGTTTAGAAGATCCGTCTCTGAGGTACGGGACTAGTGCATGGCATGGCATACCAATAAATAAATAACTTTATAATTCAAATCAATGTAACTTGTCAAACTCTATGGTCATATTAAGCACACACACAATCATAATATACGTATCGTCATATAATTTAACTAAGTATAATTTTTTATTCTATTATTTGCTATAGAATGATAAAAACATTTTGTATTCTAATTGTATCTTGTATGTTTATATGTTTGCTCAGACTATTACCACATGATAAAAAAACCGAACAATGATTTACGTTGCTGTGCTATATGATAAATGCTGTGTATACCTGTAATAGACACAGGCATAAATACCAGCACTTTTATTTTTTTATTTTTTTCCATTATTGGATGTACTGCTGTTGGTGTAGGTACCAACTAAATAAATAAAAGTTTTTGTTGTAGGTACTTAGTTCAGGATTTGATCAAAACTATTTAGAATCCTATCAAAACATATTCATTCTATATTCATCCGTTAATTGAAAATGCAGAATTTGGTTGGGTTTCGTTGTTTTTGGGTTCTAAATTGAAGGGAGGGCTTTTAACTCTAAATCCAGACCAGACAATAATGATGATGAGTCGTAATGTGTTTCTATGTACCTAATGGTTTCAAATGATGGCCTACATGCCAGCTAAGGAATTAATGTAGACCATCATATAAAACATTAGCGTTTAACTATCTTTTGACTAATGCTTTGGTAAATATTCTAAAGCGTTAAGCCTCGTGCTGACTGGCGCGACGCGACTCTAACAAAATAATTCCTAAGAAAACTTCTCGGTAGAACAGTTACCGGTGTCGCGTGGCGCCAGTCTGCACGAGGTTTTAGTCAAAAGTTAACAGAAAACAACTTGGGAATTGTTTGTGTTGAACAGAATTGGAATCAGATGACATCCTAATTAATTAATTAGAGATGACAATACAGGCTTCTTGTTTCTCTTCAATGTGGAGCTTTCTCAGATCCTTTTACATCCCGAATTCCCGAGCGAGTGATGTAGGTATGACTTGATTCCGATCATTTTACTATAACAACATCCATTTGCTTGTAAGCCCGTTTAGGATCCAACAGAATATGCGGAGAACTTTAAATACTTCTAGATTCCTTAAATTCCTTCCTCATTTTATCTGAACATTTTGTTGAATACAAAAACTGGCCGCCAACTCGCCGCATTCCGCTTCTTACCAAAACAAATGTTCAAATACCCGCAATAAAATTAAATACCAAACAATATCCTTGGAGACATAAAATCTCACGGTCTTCCGGCGACCGTTTATTATACACCCTTGGAAAGTTTTAATAGTGATATAAAAGTCGTTTTAAAATAGTTTCTACAGGCACTCTCCGAACTTGTATCGTAAAAAAGTTCAGGTGAAATAAGAACGCCGCTTACTGAGAAACTTGGCCGTCACCGTTTCGAGATTTCTTTATTGTGGCCGTATTGTTGCGTTGTATAAAATAGCAATTTTCACTTGGAAAACTGAAATTGTTCGTGAGGTTTTTTTGTAGGAAAGAAAAATGTTGGTACTTTTTATTTTTTAATCTAACATTGCGAAATTTTCGGTCTGTCCTTGGTCTAGCTTAGGGATCACCCATTAGCTACCTACTAGCAACCAAGATAAACAATATCAATTAAGAAATAAAAATAAAATCTGTCAAGTGCGAGTCGGACTCGCACACGAAGGGTTCCATACCATGTCGTACAAGATTTAACACTATGAATTTTTGTAATACTTTCGTAAAGGTAACAACAGAGGCGCTATAAAAAAACAAAGATTTGTAAAGAAATTGTCTAATTTTAATGAGAAAATGTTGTTGTGTTAAAATATAGGTGTAGGAGTATATTTCATTTATTTTAAGAGAAAAATATTAAGTTAACTTTATCCAGTAACATGCATTAACTAAAGTCAAAGTTATTTATTTGCTACTAACATAGTATTAGTAGGTATAAATAGGTATATATGGTAGGTAAGCAGGTAGATATGTAGGGTAGGTAGGGTAGGTTAGGTACCTACCTACCCTGGTAAGAAGGGTAGGGTAGGTAATTAGGTAGAAATAGGTAATTAGGAAAGGTAGATGCGCCGTAGATAAGTACTTAGTGCTAACCGTGCGAAGCCAGGCCGGGTAAAGCTAGTTACTTATATATAAAAGGATTTCTCTTGCTACATCAGACTATATTGTACTAAATAGAATGTAAGTAGTACGCCAAATTAATTATAACTGTGCGTTTGCACTGGCGAAACATTCACAACAAAACATGTTGGAATCTCTATTTTCTGTCAATTTTTCATACAATGTTTAACAGGAACTAGAGATTTCAACATGTTTTGTCGTGATGTTTCGCCAGTGCAAACGCACGGGTCAATACAGGTATTTATTTACGTTATTTTTGACAGTCATACAGAAATCTATTATTTCTTACTTATTATTTATACACATCCCATCGGACTATGAGAGTGAGGGAAGAGAGAGTGCACTCGTGTCTGCGCACACACTTGTGCACTATAATATCTCCCGCGCCGAAGGCCAGTCTCCGTTGAGATTGGCCGCCGTGACCGAATATTTTTAAACCAATAATTTTTCTCAATATGAAATTGTATCCACAACGGTTTAAGGTAACTAAATAGTATACTGTATGTGCCAGCATTCATTTCAATGTTACTGAATATATTGTCTATTGGAGTGTAGTTTTAACATGAGGTACACACATCAACACCGTCTAGGGATACTTTGAAAAAAGTCGATAAAGTTCTTAAAACTCAAAAAATACTGGCCGGTTTTAAAATCTTGTGAAGAAAGTTTATTTTGTAGACCTTTTTGGATGATCGAAATTTAAATGATCGAAATAGTATATGCTGCCATGATAGTAGGTACTTACTAATTCCATGTCATTACTCCGACTATTAAATAGTTATCTGTTGAATTTATATCGCTTAATATTAGCATGAAATACAAAATTATTATTTTAAGTTGCAGAAAATCGCCCATCTTAATATATATAAATCTCGTGTCACAATGTTTGTCCTCAATGGACTCCTAAACCACTTAACCGATTATAATAAAATTCGCACACCATGTGCAGTTCGATCCAACTTGAGAGATAGGATAGTTTAAATCTCAAATTATAGTCGCAATTTTAATTTATTGCAAATTAAGGCTACCCATGCGAAGCTGGGGCGGGCAGCTAGTATTATATAAAATACGTTATGAATCGGCGTTTTTAGTATTTGTTGATTATAAACAGTATATGTTACATGATACACACAAGTTTCAAATTCCTAATTTGTTTAGTTATTGAGATAGAGCTCGTACAAAAATGGTCTAAAACAGACAACTTCTACGGCCCCCTAATTCATCATTTTTGAAGATAAAAACAAATAAAAATTATATTATTCTCTACTCGATGAGCTCTAGAAAATGATACCCCACATGCCAGGGTCAGATTATTTTTTTTTCAAAATTTAATTTTATTGTATGGCGACCCCCCTTTAATTTTTAATTTTATTATTTGTTGCTCTTGCGGCAATAGAAATGCTCAATCTGTGAAATTTTCAACTGCCTACCTATTACGGTTCATGAGATAGAGCTCGCTGACAGACAGACGGACAGCGGAGGCTTATGAATAGGGTTCCGTTTGTCACCCTTCGGGTACGGAACCCTAAAAAGGAACTTGAATGAAATAAATAAATATTATGTAATGAAAAAAAAATACAAAGTAATATAATTCATTTGAATGTGAAAAATTGATTTTTTGATACACTGTCTGAAGTCTGGAGTAAAGTTGGTGCAAGATAATGCCATGAAATCCTGGAGATGTTCATCTGTAAGTCGAGATCGAAAGTTATTTTTAATGATGATCATCTTGGAAAATGCTTCACAAATACATATTATGTTGTTGTTACTGTCCGCAGAAAATAGAAGTTTGTCGGACCGCGGTCCGTCTTGGTCTAACTCTTTCATTATCTTTGAACACTGGCTTTTGCTTTGGACTTGGCTTCATAAAATTCTTTGTTAACTCAATGCATAATAAAATTTTACAATTTATTTGGAGGGCAAAGAATAACTATTATAATGTTCAGTCAAGTAAAAATTTCTTGCTCGCTTTATGAAGCTTAGATTGGACTCTTGACCTTTATCGCTAGAATTTTTATTTTTAGAGACGTTATTTTTCCAGTTACCTAGAAAACTAAATTACTACCTTCTAAATGAAATTTCTCATCCCGCATAAATCGGTTTTTCGTTATAAAAATATTCGCTTTCATTCCACTAGCAAATATTTTCTCGAGAAATTATTTCGGTTCCTTTACGTCTTCTTTTTTTCATATCACTAATGTAACAAGACCGGTAATGTGAGAAATACGATGACATCCAGGGTTTACAGGTACACCTTCCTTAAGAATTTAGATCAATGAAACACTTTCCTGATTCAGGTCTGAGCCAAATTACCGTGTCGCTTTCGACGTCATTCAGTGTCCTCACGTATTCTTCAATCACGTCTCATTGGCTTTCTTCAACTTTCTCTGCTTGCATCTTATGATTTGATTTTGAAAGACTTAACTAAAATAACCATTTTCTAATTTAATAAATGGACTGTGTCTTTATTTTTTTATTGTATCTATCTATACCTGGCTCGTCATTAAATTTTTTCCTTGGAAAGATCTTACCGGTTAGAAAATGATGTGGGCAGAAGGGAAAGTTAAATTTCGACACAATGGACTCGTCATCCGTCATCTATTTTCGTTAGCATGCGTGACGTCAATTGAAAATTCTTGAACAGAGTAAAAATGTTTATTATATTTGAGACACAATAAACATCATGGACTGTCGTTCAAATATTTAATATAAATATTTGCTTAGTTATACATAGTCGCGAGCCACGCTACCGTTATCTTGTTTACACTCTAGTAACCGTACTAGTAGTCATTTCAATTATCATAATAATACAGTCCCATGTACGTGGAACCGGTTATAAGTAAAATTATCGCAGTGTGTTATTAAAGCGGTATCTAATGTGTCAGAGGCGTCCACTCGGCGATGCGGGTCAACGAGCTCTGACTCATGTGCATGCACGGCTGCGGGCGTGGAGTACTAGAGCCATAGCGCAAGCGCGGCCACACGTCATGTGCTCTCGCGCAGCAATTGGTGTAGCTTTTTAAACCGGTACTGTTGGTAAAACGCCCTATCATTTTTCACTGGGCATTCTTTTATTAAACCCACTTGTCGGTTCGCTGGCTCCACTAACAAGTAAGCATTGTCTATTCCTTGTTATTTTTGTTTCGAAAGAACAGAAAGATATTCTTTGTATTAACTTCATATCAGTACGAAACTGTGTTATTCCCATTCCCAAACATCATCTTTTAATTATAACGGTTCTGAATAACATTCATTAATATTCGTAAAACTTTGACAGGAATCAGTCAACGGGTTTCCAAAGTCTTCCCGAACAGACTCAAGTTCTCATGATGAGGTTTCGCTTTGAAATTATAATAATTGAAGAAACAAAGAGGTGCGGAGGTCGAATTTGTAGTGTTGTTTCGCTAAACCGAGGCCTGAATTTAATTTAACAACCGTCAAAACGGGAATGGACGGCTTGATGAATACCTACGAAATATTTGCGCGGAATCCTACTCTCACACAATCATTGCGATCTATAATTGCTTAGTTGTAGGTAGGTAGTGTATGCAAAATTGCCTATTCCTGTGTTTCGTGTGACGAAGCGGTGGTGGTATTGAATTTTAGGAGCTGGTATGATCAAGTTCCAAAATCATTTTGAGAGTAATTAAATGTTTGGCTCTGAGTATCAGCTGAATCTGGTTAGACTGGACTGGACAAAAAAGTTGGGAAAAGACTAGGCAGATTGATTGATTTGAGTTAAAATAGCCTTCTGATAAGGCAATTTTAAAGGCCGCAGGAATCCGCTTGACGCGGGAGGCACATAATCGGTAGAAGTAGCGGTGCTTGGGGGAGGACTATGTCCAGCAGTGGTCGTCTTTCGGCTGAAATGATGATGATGATGAGTTAAAATATATATGCTTTATGCTATTGACTATTGAAACAACTATACCAACTTTTATGTAGTTTGTTTTGTTTTAATTAAATTAAACTAACGTATAAAGTGCCATATTCGTAGAACTGCTTCCAGTGCCTCGTGCTAGAAAACATAGTTACAGTTTTATTAGTAACACCACTCTGTGTAATAAAGAAAATTTATTAAATTGCCTCCTATATCAAGTGAGTCGTTAGAAGTAAGAGAAAATTATAAATACAACGTTTACCATCTAAATTTGCATAGAGCCTATTATTCATAGGAATTCACATTCAGCATTTATGCTTCTCATTTTCCAGAATAATATTCTGTACATAACAAGACGTGGAAAAACCTTAAAAGTTCTAATAAAATGGGATCTTAGGGACATTTTATTGCAGTTTTTCCTGTATTTATGAGGAAAATGTATTAGCATCAACCAAACCTATTATATGTAGTTTTCAACAATCACTTTCTTTCGAGTAAAGTTTTACCTCGCATGTTCTAGTCGAGAACTTCTTTGTAAGTGACGATGGGCTCTTTGGCTCTAACGGATTCACCATAATTTTTGCAAAAGACATATGGTGGCCAATTCGAGTGAATCTAAAAACACTGAACAACCAACGAAGTTTCCATGAGAAGAAATGAATAGTGACATTCAGATTTCAGATGGAACGAAATTATTCTAACCTTTGCATTTGCAGTCACTTGGTTCGACATAATTTGTTCTTGCATTGATTTTAATCAGAAAGAGGGTACAACGGTGATAAAGGCAAGGAGGTAGACACAAGTGAAATACCCTTATTGGTGAAAGTATGTATGATCAATCTGCCTAGCCTTTTGCCAACTACACACATCAAAAGTGTCTAGGGATCAACATATATTTTTGCAATAACTTTTCTCCTGATTGATATTAATTAAAATTTTCTTTAAGGATTCATCAAATAAAGTGTTTTCGTTTGTTACAGTAACGATAAACCAAGTCACCTTTGCATTAATAAAGAAATTTGCCATTTTCCTAATAAAGGGATTTTTGACATTTGAACCACTAACATTAAAGTTCGAAAAAAAGACTGAAATAACAGTTTTCTTTAAAATTTTATTGGGTAACTTAAACAATTAATAATCCGTGTTTCTACCGCGAACACTAACAACACAAGAACATCGGTTTGGCATACTTAAAATGAGTTCATCCAAATCACGCTGTGGAATGGCCGCCCATGTTCGTTGCAACAACAAAAAAAGGTCTTCTTGCGACTGGATACCCTCCATATTCGGCAGAGCTCTTCTCTGTAGCATATCCCATGCATGCTCAATCGGGTTCAAGTCTGGCGACTGAGCAGGCCAGGGCAGGACATTGATGTTAGCTGCGGCGAGAGTCTGTCTTACAACTCTTGCGGTGTGCGGTCGTGCATTATCATGCATTAACTGAAATAAGGGACCGATTTGCACTTGTAGAGGAACGATGACGTCTGATACAATCGTCTCAGCATAAATTTGAGCGTTGAGGTTGCCTCTGATCCAAATCAACTCAGTTCTTCCGCCGATCCAAATACCCGCCCATACCATGATGGTTCCACCACTATAAGGATGAACTTCCTGGCAGGATTTTAATCGCTGTTGGCGTCCAGGGGTTCTCCAGTGTCGTATACGTCTTGTATCCGGTCTCATACCAAAACGAGACTCATCAGAAAAGCACACGAAACGCCATTGTTCTTCTGCCCAATTTCTGTGTTCAAGAGCCCATTGATATCGAATCCTACGATTGTGCATTGCTATAGGTGGTACCCGTAGCGGTCTTCGGGAATGAAGGTTCACTTCATGCAAGCGGTTTCTGACTGTTTGGTCGCTAATTAAGTTCCCTGAAGAGTGATGAAGCCTCACGGCTAACATCATGGCGGTTATTGTTGGAGCTCTTCGAGCTAAGATTTGAATGTATCGGTCTTGTCTCCGTGTGGTGCAGCGATACCGTCCTCCATGGTGCTCAGCCACGGTACCAGTGCTTCGGTAACGTGTCCAAAGTCGACTGATAACACTCTGACTTGTATTCAGAGCTAAAGCCACAGTACGTTGCCGGGAACCAGCTTCTATCATTCCCACGGCTCTGAGCATTTCTTCCCTGCTTAAATGACGTAGCTGCTCCATAATAACGTTGGTTTTAATCAGTAGTAGGGAAACAGTAGCACTAATAATGTCTTCAATGCGTTGTATGTTTTTATAGGGAAAATATTGACAGCTGATTTTCATCTTTTACTCGAATTTGATTCACAGTTCCTGATTCAAATTATGAAATGCACCAAAAAGGATCCATATAAATTTATAAAATCATAAATTTATTACAAAGCCACATCTCAATCTCAAGAAATCCGCATAAAAATGCTTGATCCCTAGACACTTTTGATGTGTGTATGTTGCTTCCAGTCTAACCGGATGCAGCTGAATACCAGTATTTTACATGGAGCGACTGGCTATGTGACCTCCACAACCCAGTAACTGGGTAATACGATACCCCTTGGTAAGACTGGTTGTCAAACTTTCGGGCTTCTGACGACCCGTAACTGTCAAAGATCCACAAATGACAGCCGGGACCAACGGCTTAACGTGCTTTCCAAGGCACGGAGGAGTCTTGGTATGTAAAGATGGTCACCCATTCACGGACCAACCCCGGCAAGCGTAGCCTGAGGATCAACCCTTGCGACTGTCATAGCCACGAGCTCAAAAAAAGAAGTATGTATGATGAGGGAAAGAAATGTCTGGTTAGTAGAAGACACGAAGTCGACATTGGTAATGGAGTAGTAGCATAAATTGTAATAGTATCTTCCATAGATGTTGTAGTAATGAAATCAAGCCACATTCATGTTACTGGTACAACAAATAAACAAGCAGCGTTTGTTGAACAAGCGTTAGTTGATGAGTATGCGATGGCAATTATTGTTATAACGCGCGGCGCGTGTCAATACAATGCGATTGCTAGGGCTGATCCTGACGGGAATCGTTGCGGTTCGCTAAATCTTTCCTAACTTATGATATGGTTGTCGATATCGATTTCGGGATTTGAACAGTATTGTTTTACTAGATTAGTGGAGTTGGAAGATGTCATGCGGTGAACTCAGATAAATCGGGATACAACGGGACGGAGATGAGCAGCGTGGTTGATAGTCGCAACTTTATAACTACTATACTTAAAAACTTCTTAATACTTTAATTAAACTTGGTCAATCTTCAAGACGTTAACCTAATTGAAGATAGTTAATTGCCTCAGGCGTGACTTTGCGGAAATCCATTATAAAATACAATAGACGATGTATATTTAGTAACTTTATCCGCTTAACTGTTCTTAAAGAGTCTTAAAGAAACCCTGTAACGAACTCACTTTGCGTTCGGCTCGTGTCGTGGCAACACTTCGTGTCCGAGTTCGCAACAAGTCAATCGTCATTCTGAGGATGCCTCGTTGAGAGATCGATTAAATATACATCGTCTATTGTATTTTTGAACCTAATTGAAGTATTAGCTAACTAACAGTCACAGACTGCCTCAGGACTAAAAGGAAAATTGAGATGCGAGGTCCAGGATAAAAAACAGCAGACCAAAGGATCTTTGACTAAACTTTTCTGTTTATGCATATTTTTATTAGGTAGACAGCTATGCGGAAAGTTTGCAACTCCAGTTTTCACCGTATTATTCTTCGCAATTTCACACGTTGGTGCCATGCAATTCAAACAAAAAAAAAAATGCTCGCCTGTTTCCTATTCCACAGTTGTTCCAAAGGATTCACCTAGATATTTCACCGTTTTGCCATCATTCGCGTTGATCCGGTAACCGTAGCAACCCGGGACATGTTGGACACCAGTAACAGAGTGTTCCAGCGTTTTTGCGTTTCCACTATGAATGCTAAACTGTGTAACTAGAAAATATTTGAAATTCAGAACTACATTCTGGAATGTTCCAACCATATCCATTAGTAATCGATTAAAAGGATATTGGTTGAAGCTCGGTTTTAGATAAACGAATGCAACTAACACCAATGAGTTTTTTTTATCATCAAAGTTTTAGAGATGTATTGGCTGTTCTGTATTGATTATATCAATACAACATCACGCCTTGTTTCCCCGATGGATTAGGCAGAGGTGTACCCAAGGTACACCCACACTTCGCCAGTTATGTATAAGTCCCATGTAATAGGGGGCGAGCTTATTGCCAACAACCGGGCACAAATCCAGACCCCGGGCTGGTACTGAAGAAATTCCTAATATCACTTTGCTCGACCTGGGAATTGATTATGTCAAATCAGATGATATCATAGTACACTGGCATTATTATAAACACCTAAAACCAAGCAAGCAAATAAAAAAACAACTCATCCTGCCAGGGCCTGCTAACGAACACATACTTTTACAATGCATTTGCTCGAAAAGGGATTTTCCAAGCAGTCAATTTGTGCGGAAAGTGCCACTTTTTTTGACTAGGGCTTTTTACTTTTCTGTTTATTTTTTTATTTTTGAACCCGTCGTCAGCCCGACGAAATGAGTTTTTATTATGTATTTGAGAAAAGTTTTACAAATTAAATGATGATGATGATGTTGATGACGATGACGATGGCGATGAAGATAATGTTGGCGATGGCGATGAGTCGAAGTCAAAGTCGAGCTGTTTTTGTTTCTCGCACAATGCATAGTAAAACGTTGTATGATACACGTCCGTCAGATGATTTTCGACTCGTGTCGACTTATACACTCGTCGGAAATCACCTACTTTCCGCACTTGTAGCATAAATAACTATTGTTCAACTGTCCTTCTTTGCCGGTCTTCAGGATTCCTTGTGCTAACATTTGCCATTGACACAAAACATCATTTAAATAAATCTTCTCTTATTTCGAGTCTAACGAACAAACAATCTGAAACAATAATTAGTTCCTCACATCAGTATTATAACATTTACGTATATATTACGCTCAAGCTCAACCAACCCACGTCACCTGAAGCCGGTATATTTTTCCCAAATAATTGACAAGTGAACGAGGGTACAATACAGATGTATTGCAGAAGCCTACCGAAGCGTACCGAAGCTTGCCGCGGCTTGCCGAAGTAGGCCTACAGAGAAATATTGAGGGGTTAAGTCATTGGGTTCAGAATCAGATAGCAATGTTACGGGAAGTTGTGTGCCATTGCGGTATTGACAGTATTGGCCCGCTGAATTGCGTGCTGAGTTAATTATTAATTAAAAAGGTTTGTAGAGTTGTGTACTGCGGGCCTGCTTCGTTGAGTGATATGTTTTCTGTGCTACGACAATAAATTTTCGCCCTAAAAAATTTATATTGCACGACTCTTAATGCGAAGCATTAGAGTGTGCTCTACGATCGAAAAAAAATGTTTGCCCCATTTCTGTAACTGTTTTTATTGTTACACTCCTGCTTGTACACACAACCTACTTAATTTATATACCATTATATAGATGATTAAATGGAGATTAATACTGTACTTTTTAACAATTGATTTAATGCAACAGAAATGGAAAAAGCACCAAAATAGTTGAAAAAAAAATCCTGTCCGTCAATTTATGAACCCTGAAAACATTGTAGCTTGCGATAAAATCAATTAATTGAGTCAATTTTTTTTTTGTACATTCGTTTCAGCCGTAGAAGGAACCCTATTGAAAATGGCTCTTTTATTCAAAGTAGTTTAATTATAATTAATAAAATAGTTTGGAAAATCCAAAAGTGCACGCCTCATACATAACACTCATTCATAAACGAAAAAGAATTTCAAAACATAGTTTCTAACAAAAATGAACAATTTATAACTTTTCATGAAGTCGTAATGTCAAAGACTGACAAAGATATTTACTTGGCGGTTGCTAGGCAACTTAAGTCAAAGGTTGGAAATATTTAGATAAAGATATTATATTTTAGTTAGTATTTTATTAATTATAATTAAACTACTTTGAATAAAAGAGCCATTTTCAATAGGGTTACTTCTACGGCTGAAACAAAAGTATAAAAAAAAAATTGACTCAATTAATTGATTTTATCGCAAGCTACAATGTTTTCAGGGTTCATAAATTGACGGACAGGAATTTTTTTTCAACTATTTTGATGCTTTTTCCATTTCTGTTACATTAAATCAATTGTTAAAAAGTACAGTATTAATCTCCATTTAATCATCTATACAATGGTATATAAATTAAGTAGGTTCTGTGTACTAGCAGGAGTGTAACAATAAAAACAGTTACAGAAATGGGGCAAAAAAATTTTTTCGATCGTAGAGCACACTCTAATGCTTCGCATTAAGAGTCGTGCAATATGACATTTTTGTATTATATGACCCAGATATTTAACTTGGTCCGTTGCAAAAACACATTTTGTAAACTTTAACCGGAACCCTTCTGTTTTGATGGCTTCCAGCAACTGTGTTAGATGACTGATGTGTTCAGAATAAGTTTTAGAAAATAAAAGAATGTCATCTATATAATTTACAGCAAAATCAGTAAGTTTATATTTCCTCAATATGTTACTTAATACCCTCTGAAAAATTGCTGGTGAAGTCTTTAATCCGAATGGTAAGCAGGTCCATTGGTAATGTCCATCCTGTGTTACAAATCCTGTCTTTTTTCTGTCATCAATTCGTAAAGGAATCGACCAAAATGCAGAATTTATATCTAGACTTGAAAAAAAATTACAATTTCTCGCCTTTATTATTAGGTCATCAATCAACGGAAATGGTTGGGCTTGTGGTACAACTATTTTATTCAAATCTCTGAAATCTATGCATAGTCTGCTTTTTCGGTTGTCTTCTTTTTTAAACGCTAATGTAACAGGTGCAGCAAATGGACTATAGGATTCTTCTATTAATTTATTATCTAGTAATTTTGCTATTTGTTCTTCTATTTCTTTTTTATCCTCGACCGTGCATCTGTAAGGCCTCTTACTACAATATTTGTCCACTAATAAGTCTATTCTTGCTTCATATTCATTAACAGTGCCCACATCATATTTATGTTTCGCAAAAATAGAATCATATTTACGAATCAGTTTATCTATTTCAGATTTTTGAAACTGATTCAAATGATTTATTTTTATTTCAAAATCTTCTTCTTTTATATGTTCATTAAAATTTATTTTGTTTTCTTGTATAGTGTCATTGGATGTTTTATCTGTAGAAATTTCTTCTACATTATTTTCATTATTTAAACTTTGTTTACAAGTTATTTTTAAATCTTCATCCTGAATTAGTTTGAACTTTTTTATCAAATCCAATCCTATCAGAAAATCATACTTGAAATTCTCGTCATCAATAATGTATACATCAACACTTTTTTGTAGATCAAAGATTTTAACATGCAAAGTAGTCAAACCACTTGTTTTTTTAACACCATTAATCGTTACTAAATCTGCTTCGGTCATACTGTTTCGTTTTCCTTTTATGTTCAACAATTTTGAATTTATCAAAGAAACATTTGAGCCTGAATCATAGACTCCATTTATTTCTAGTTTTCCATTCAGCAGTAGTTTGACATTTATTAATGGTGTTACAATTAGTTTTTTTGATCAGTTTCATTTAACTCCGCTTCTATCACTGAATTGTTTACATGTTTGATGTAATTTTTCTTCACTTTATCATCTTCTTTTGGTCGAAACCAACATATAGCCTCAGAGTGATACCGAGTACCTTTATTTAGCTTTTCACAAATTTTACATGGATTTCGTTCATCATTTTTATCTTTATTTCTTTGATACACATTTTTTTTCTTATCCGTGGAGCTCTTTTTATTTACCATCTGTTCATACTTGCTCACTTCATTAAATAAATCCACAGTATCTTTTAACATTTCCCTATCAATTTTATTAAGAATAAATTCCGGTAAACCAGCTGCAATAAGATCAATCAAAGTACCGGTGTCAATTGATTCTCTCATATCTAGTAAGAGTTTTTCTTTTCTCATAGCATAATCCAACAATGAACCATCCTTGTATTTAAATAGTAATGCATAAGTAACTGGAATCCAACCCTTGTTTGCAAAAGTTTCACAAAATTTTTCTTTCCATGTTGACCACTCTGAGTTCATTGTTAATTTTATAATCATTGAGCCGTACCAGTCCATACAAGACTTATCCATGAATAATCTGAGTATTTCTATTTTGTTTTCATCTGTTGTCACATCAAAACGTATACATTCATTTTCGAAAATATCCATCCACTGATTTGCATTAGAAGTTTTGCTTGTAAATTTTTCAATAATAAACTGTTCTGCAATATGTTTTAAGCTCTGTCGTGGCCGTTTATGTTCCTGTGAATTTTCTATTAATTTCTCTAATAATTTCTCCAATGTACCAGTTTCAGCTTGATGTGCATCAACAAATTGTTATTGATTTATCTCTTCCAGAAATTGATCTCCAAATTGTACATTATCATCTTCATCCATGTAAATTGTTCTAAGTTGTTCTGTCATTGCTATCCAAACTCTTCTTACCTGGTACCTTTTTTTTAAACTATTTTTTACTTTTCGATATGCATCCGTTTTTATTATTTCTACATGTAAAGCAGCGGGTTGTAGCTCTTCTGGCATCGCGTATACTTTATTATCACTTGTGGCTATTGCACTTATAGAAAAAACATTGGATTTTCCTTCGTTTCCAGGCAACAGTGTGAATTCAAAGCGAAGTTTCGCCATTTCGAAATAATTTAACAAAAAATGTCGTTTTATAAGATATTTCTTATCGAAGAGGCGTACCAATAAAACCCCAATGTGTTGCTGTAATTAAAGACATTTAATTAATATCCAATTTATACCAAATAACATTTAAGTTCATTAAAATTATGTAGGTACTAGGTGTCTGTATATAAAAAACATAGGTACCTACCTGTAATTAAAGAAACGACATTAAAAGTTACATAATACGCCTAAATCGATTCTTCTTAAAATAAAATAAACTAATATTAACAACTAAATGGTTTTCTAAGTCATTTTGACATCTCCAAAGACATCCGTGCTAACTGCCATAGAGCATCTCTGTAGTGTAGGCAAAAAGTATTAATAGCTACAAAAGTAAATACATTTTCTTTACATACTAACTAAAATATAATATCTTTATCTAAATATTTCTAACCTTTGACTTGATGTTGCCTAGCAACCGCCAAGTAAATATCTTTGTCAGTCTTTGACATTACGACTTCATGAATAGTGATAAATTGTTCATTTTTGTTAAAAACTATGTCTTGAATTTCTTTTTCGTTTATGAATGAGTGTTATGTATTAGGCGTGCACTTTTGGATTTTCCAAACTATTTCTAAGCTCTTTTTTGGTTTTGTTTGATAAACATTCACGAAACTGGAATGCATTTATGCAGTTGCCTAGTTGGTGGGGTTAGCCTTCCATCTCTCTCTGCACTATTTAAATTAATAGTAGGTTATTAATAAATACCTTATAAGGGTCGTGCAGACTGACGCGACTTGTCCTGCGACGTGACACCGGCACTTGTTCTACCGTGAAGTTTTCTTAGAAATTGCGCTGTCGCGCCACACCTTTTTGCGGGGGGGAGGGAGCCTTTAAAGTCCATGTTCAATGGCATTCATGCCGTTTCCTTAATATTATTCCCTCCACCAGGGGTCCAGGGCACTTTGAGCTTAAAACACTATAACAATTACAATGCAAATCAATGCTACCACCATACTAGGGAAAGCGGATATGGCCCATGTTTTGGTTAGACTGTAATAATAATACCCCGTGCACATAGAATATAATTACAGTAATTACAAAGCCCGCATTAGCTTCGCCTTTGATATGATGTATACGATATTGCTGTAACAGATTCTAATTAAGATACAATAAATTTGATACTCAACTACTGGCAACAGCCGCCATAGAGTAATGCCCTAGCTAATGAAGCTGATCTGTGTCGTTAACTCAATATTTGTGAGTAAATTATACTTTAATATGAGTTAAAAGGAGACACTGACATAGAAGTGACTGCAAAACTGACCAAGGTATTCATCTGTGCCAAGGTGCAAATCAAAACTAATTAGTACAAGAGAGGAAGATAAAACAGTAGAAGATATAGCCTTGTGTTTTCTCACGACAAATATGGCACCTATATTCCTTAGCGTAGGTGAGTAGGTGTTGTCAAAAGCCAGATACTACAGGTAATGGACCTTCACTGCTGAACATAGGTATAATTACGCAATCACATCAAGTAAACCTTATGGGATCATCCTGTTAACGTAGACTGGTGATGTCAGTGTGACGTCATCTTGTTGGTTGTACGCGGCTTCTGTAAATTTTCCTGAAACAGTAGGTAAGTCTGCTCTTACGTCATCTATGGGAGACAGGGTAGTCTATTCCAGTTACCCAATAAATAAACATAAAAATATCTCCAATACACGCGGTTCGAGGGCGTACTCAACAAAATGACGTCACCTCGCAGACAGAATCGATATGAACAAGTTGTCAAACAAAAATGTTAAACTTACCAACTTGTAACGAATTTTAATATAAACGAGCGAAGTTTCGACGAGGCTATCTAATAAATAACGCTTAATGAATCAACGGGGATCGTCGACAGTTCGCGAATTTCTTATGGTAAAATTGAAAATACCTTGGAGTAACGTAATACTCGGAACAAAGGAATAAATAAGTTTTTATATGATCCTACTAAAATTGGTGACTTTCGTATTTACTGGAATAAATAGAAATGGAAATGAAGTTGGTGGGTTGATAATACTCGTAATGTTTAGTATTTATGCACGGGTTTGGAATATACATAGGAATTATCAAATGCCAGGAAACAGTACCTACGGAAAGCTCGAAGGCTTATGGGCGATTCCTATAATTTACGGACCATTATTGGTTAAAATTAAGACTCTTGTATCTTTACCAATAATAATGAAGCAACGTCCTCATAGCTATGCATAGTAGACCCTCTTATATGGAAGCAGCTATCACAGGTCAAATTAGCTAACGAATCTATTTATATGCCTAGTTTGGCAATAAAAAAAGTTACCATTGGTAAGTAAAACGATTCGTTTTTCGTATTTAGGAACAGAGCATTACTCGTTTCAAATGAAGTTTCTTCAAGACAATGGACACTACACACTTTACACGAAGTTCTGTCCTTCTGCTGTTTTTGCTTTTTTGCCTAAAACTGAATTGCCTATACCTACATGACGTTTACCACACCATAGGGCTCGCATTCTTATTGAGAAGCCCGTGGCTAAGTAATAACAGCCGCACGGGTCGATCCATCAGATTAAGCTACACTTGCCGGGGTTGGTCAGTGGCTGGGTGACCATCTTTGCATACCGAGACTTCTTTGTGCCTCGGAAAGCACGTTAAGCCGTTGGTCCCGGCTGTCATTCGTGGATCTTTGACAGTCCTTACGAGTCGTCAGAAGCCCGAAAGTCTGACGCCAGTCTTACCAAGAGGTATCGTAGTTACTGGGTTGTGGAGGTCAGATAGGCAGTCGCTCCATGTAAAATACTGGTATTCAGCTGCATCCGGTTAGACTGGATGCCGACCCCAACATACTTGGGAAAATGCTAGGCAGATTGATTTAGGGCTCGCATTATTCCATTTGTATCTTACCAGAATGACAACCAAAACAAACCATTACATTGAAATTCAACATCACCTAATCGTTATACTATCATAAATCGAAGGCCTCCTGAATTGATACAAAAAAGTACTAAAAACAGCTTTAACAATCTCAAGTTGGGATAACCTTCTGAAACAAAAGTGTAACACCGATAAGGGTTCGCTGTGAACGATACACAAATAAAAGGAGGGTAGTTTGAGATAAACGTAACAAATGGCGACAGTTGCACTGAATTTAATTCACAATGGTGGCCTCATTGGCCTCTAGTATGTTTCCTGAGTTCCTGATCTGGCTGGGTCATCATGTTCATATTAATAAACGGCTCTAACCTCATGTCAAAGACTTCATGGGATGGGGTTTTGTGCCATGAATTTTGTTCTATCATCTATAATTATTTATGAACCTACTAAGGAGCTGCCCGCCTAGGCTTCGTACGGGAGCACTATGTACTTATCTATGGCGCACCTATCTACTAGTTTGTTAGTATATAGGTGCGCCGTAGATAAGTAGTAGTGCGTAGTAGGCCCTACCCTACCTACCTATCCTGCCTACCTACCTATCTACCTAAACCCTTGTTCTGAGAATAATTATTATCCAATTTGGTGCAGCCGTTCTCAAGTTGTGGCTTGCGTGACCAAGGGAAATAGGGATTCGTCGACGGACACCAGTGTCCTCCCAAAGACCCCTAGAATAGCCAACCAAACATGGAATTTCCTTTGGAACACTGATTTTTGTTCACTGTGTGCTGTTTACGTCATAAAGTTATTCCATTGCATTTTGATTGACATAGATTGGTTTCGGAATATTTATCGGAAAGCACTTTATATGCTTTCCCAAATAATTGGCAGACCAGCCAATTATTTTTCGGAAAAATCCACGGTATATATCTACATAAAATGTAGACGCTTGTTTTCATGTAGCAGCCGGTTTTTCCTATCCATCATTTACACAGAGAAAAAAACTTGCAATTGAATATACAAGGGGTTGTAAAGAACTTGAACAGAAGCCTTCCTATGTAAATTAGATACGGGTATCCTCGTAAGCCTTAAGAATAAACATGAATGATGTAACCACTATTTTGTAACAATTATTTATTTAAAAGAGTGTCCGTGGAGTTTCTTGCCCGTTCTTCTCCATAGGTACCTACGCTTTGGAATGGGCAACTAGCTTCAGTAGCTTCATATTTCTGACTGACCGACTCCTTGACAATTCAAAAGTGCCTGTATATGGTTTAATTGAAATAAATGCTTTGAGTTTGAGTTTGAGTTTGAGTTTGAATCCAATTCTGAAGGCCGTTGTTTGTGCCACTAAGTTTGACAACCGAGCTTGTAGTGTACAAGAAAATACTTTTTTTTAATTTTTAATATTAATCTTCATTGATTTTATTAGTCATGCCACCACTCGATCATAAACATGAATGTGTCTAAAATAAGGCATGGTGTATCTTCAAATAAGCATGGGTATCCCAAAAATATCGAAGCCCCAAAATAATTACTTTCGCACACCGAAATAGAATTGACCTTTTCCAAGCAGACTCGATTGTCTCGTATCAATCAATGAAACAAGATCAACTTACATCGTATCAGCAAATTAATCAAAACACCTAGTTTCTTGTGGAGACCAAGAGTAAATGAAACGAAAATGGAAAGAAGATAAGTTGGGTCCATAATTGCAATCTGAAGATACGAACAAAAAAGGTTCTGCTGACAACAGCACAGGATAGATTGTTGAGCGAAAAAAGGTCAGAAAACAAACATATTATAAATTAAAGTCGGAAGGTTTATGTGTATCTATACACACTAATATTAAAGTTCTTCTTCAATTGACCTCTCATTACTGAGGTTTGTGGTCACTGGATGCCTATAAGCGTAGAATCTGCCTCTTATCGACTCCGGTGACTCCGGTCCGAAGTTGCTATCCCCACTAGCTGAAATTTGTTTGAGGATGTAGCTTCTTTTACTTCGGTCGGTCCACCGTGTTGGCGACCTGCCTCGTGCTCTCTTTCCTTCGGTATTGCCAACATTGACCAGCTTTTCAAGGCTGCTATCTCCCCTGCAATAATAAACTTACATATTATAAAAAATCTATGTTTTGTGAAGCTGTAAAAGCCGCGCGAAACAGGGCCGGATCGTAAGAACATATAGTACCAAAGATAGTAAGAGACTTTATTGAACAACCAAAGATTTTACCGCATTCGAAATCCCCTTTTTTCTGCGTTGACTTCTAAATGAACTAGAATTGCTTATGTGTGTGTGGGCTAGGTCAGTAATGTAGGAAGTGAAGCATCTGTAGTGTAGGTATGTTGTCTGCGGCAGTATCAGTGCAACTTGTAAGAGAGAAATAGGTCGGAAGGCTTAACTCGCCCCAAATGAACCCTCTTACGTCATATTGTTTTTACGTTTAATGGTGTGAGTTTCAAGGGATGCGAAGTTTTGTTTACACCTTAGGGAATGATGACGATGTTCCTTTTTAGAATAAAAATGCGTTAAATATATAAGAAGATAGTTTGGAAAATCCAAAAGTGCACGCCTCATACTTATCACTCATTCATAAACGAAAAAGAAATTCAAAACATAGTTTAAAAATGAACAATTTATCACTTTTCATGAAGTCGTAATGTCAACGACTGACAAAGATATTTACGTTGGCAGTTGCTAGGCAACGGCACCGGATCAAGGTTGAAAATATTTAGATATTGATATTATATTTTAGTTAGTATTTTATTAATTATAATTAAACTACTATGAATAAAAGAGCTATTTTCAATAGGGTTCCTTCTACGGCTGCAACGAATGTATAAAAAAAAAAATTGACTCAATTAATTGATTTTATCGCAAGCTACAATGTTTTCAGGGATCATAAATTGACGGACAGGAAATTTTTTTCAACTATTTTGATGCTTTTTCCATTTCTGCTGCATTAAATCAATTGTTAAGAAATACAATATTAATCTCCATTTAATCATCTATACAATCCATACTAATATTATAAATTCGAAAGTAACTCTGTCTGTCTGTCTGTCTGTCTGTCTGTCTGTCTGTATGTTACCTTTTCACGGCTAAACCACTGAACGGATTTCGATGAAATTTGGCAAGGAGATAGATGGCATCCTAGAGAAGGACATAGGGTACTTTTTGTCTCAAAAATAACCCCCAAGGGGGTGATATAAGGGATGAAAGTTTGTATGGGAAACTCAATGTTTCTAAGTTGGGGATATGGAAATTCAAATTTATGCTTTTGGTAAGAAATAAAGAATTACGCTTTTCAGCGTTTTTGTAAAATCATCCCCCAAAGGGGTAAAATAGGGGTTGATTTTAAAATTCACATGTATTATTGATTATTTTAGTTGTCTCTTATTTTTAAGAGATTTAAGGTGTGGTTCCAGTGAGTCGGAACCGGATGCGGCACAGTTCACGGTGAGTCGGAACTGTCTGCGGTGATTGTGGCGATTGTGGTGATTGTGGTTCCAGTGAGTCGGAACCGAGTGCCGCACAGTTCACAGTGAGTTGGAACTGTCTGCAGTGATTGCGGCGATTGAGCTGATTGTGGTGATTGAGGTGATTGAGGTGATTTCGGTGTTTTCGGTGATTGAGGTGATTGCGGTGATATCGGTGATTATTTTTGTTGTCTCTTATTTTTAAGAGATTTAAGGTGTGGTTCCAGTGAGTCCGAACCGGGTGCGGCACAGTTCACGGTGAGTCGGAACTGTCTGCGGTGATTGTGGTGATTGTGGTTCCAGTAAGTCGGAACCGGGTGCCGCACAGTTCACAGTGAGTTGGAACTGTCTGCGGTGATTGCGGCGATTTTGGTGATTGTGGTGATTGCAGTGATTGAGCTGATTGAGGTGATTGCGGTGATTGAGGTGATTTCGGTGATTGCGGTGATTTCGGTGTTTTCGGTGATTGAGGTGATTGCGATGATTTCGGTGATTATTTTTGTTGTCTCTTATTTTTAAGAGATTTAAGGTGTGGTTCCAGTGAGTCGGAACCGGGTGCGGCACAGTTCACGGTGAGTCGGAACTGTCTGCGGTGATTGTGGCGATTGTGGTGATTGTGCTACCAGTGAGTCGGAACCGGGTGCCGCACAGTTCACAGTGAGTTGGAACTGTCTGCGGTGATTGAGGTGATTGCGGTGATTGCGGTGATTGAGGTGATTTCGGTGATTCCCCAGTGAGTCGGGGTGATGAGTCTAAGGGTGTTGACCAGGAATGCGCGTTCGCTGCATGCTGGTGGTCAGGATACCCACTGAGCCGTGGGTGCTGGCTGGCTGTGTAACTCGCCTCACGAAAGCTTGCGGGATTGATGATGATGACATCACGCTGAAGTAGTTGCACGAAGGCTGCGTTGACGTTCAGTCTCAGGGTCACCAATTTAGTGGTATGAGGAACAGGGTGTAAAGTTCACTCATCCACCATAGAAAAGGGAGGATCCTCCGACAAGACGGGTGTTATGTCGGGCGGGCAACTGCCCATAAGTGTCAACTTATGGGCAGTTGCCCGCCCGACATAAGTTGATTTCGGATAGTCTTATCTATGTCGTTTGCGTGGTAAATTCTAACTGCGCGATGCAGGATTTGTGTGACATCATGTCTTTCATGCGTAGTTCGTATGTGGCGGTGTAACCGCTACAAACATTACCTCCTTTCTAATAAACGTTGTATAGCGTCTGTATAGTTAAACATATAGTATAGTTACAAAGCTTTGTCTTCTTCTTTCGAATGTCAAATTACTGACGACTGAAAGAGATCATTTTTTCATTTTGAGGTACGCAACCCTAAAATGTGCCTGTTACTTTTTCATGCCGTAAGGGCTGAACGGATTTAGTTGAAAGGCGTATGGTCTTTTAACTAAATCCGTATAGGCCATGATCTGGGTTAGGATAGAGGATAATCTGAATCCCGGTAGTACGGTCCTGTGGGATATTTTCCGACCTTTACGCGGGCGAAGCCGCGGGTAAAAGCTAGTGGTATATAAATTAAGTAGGTTCTGTGTACTAGCAGGAGTGAAACAATAAAAACAGTTGCAGAAATGGGGCAAAAAATATTTTTCGATCGTAGAGCACACTCTAATGCGAAGCATTACGAGTCGTGCAAAAGAGAAGAAAAATAAGAAAGATAGTTTCTTGTTGTTCGGATCGTAATACCGATTATATGATTGTAATTTGTGATCTTTAACCTTTCTGGAGTAAACATTTCACCTACGAAAGAACCGGTATCTTAAGAACAAAGGAAAACGTTTCGTCCCAAAGGTCAGGTAGACCACTTTTTTAACAAAACAAAAAAGTAAATAAGTTGGCAGTAGGCACTTTGGGTTTTCTGAAAGTTTTATCGTCATCTTAGGTCCATTGAGATTAAGGTAAATAAAACCCGACTTTCACATTACAAAGTTTTGGAGGTCAAGCGTCTTATACAAAGTTTTAGATAGGTACTTAGAAATAGAACTAAACTGACGGAAGTGCTGTCAGAAAAGAAAAAATAATAACCTAAAATTATGTTCAGAAATGTAGAAGGCCGAATGTAGACTGTTGGAGTACAACCTCAGATAAGCGTATTATTATGAAATCTACGGATTTCAAACAACGGCAACGACGCCATACATCAACGAAAAACAGAAAAATTGAGAATTATTTCAGTTCAACAAAAATTTGGACCTATGTCAATTGGGTCAACACCAAAACTTTTACCTGCCATCCAAACAGACCCCAAAAACCAGAATATAGAATATTATAACCAACTTTGACGTCAACTTGTATATTTTTTACAAAGCCCGCTGTTAATTTGAGTGCGACACGTTAGGGGTTAAAACAAATACAACCTGCCCACGATTCTCACCGTCTACCCCTAATTATATTTTACATTTCACGCCCCAGTTCAAAAGTAGGCTCTAAACTGTCCGGAAAATTTAATTTGTTAACCTCAGGTTTTGTATTGTTCCTTTGTAAATTGGTGTGGCGGGCAGCCGTACCTGCCTTGTCAGACTACTGTTTAGGAACTCATTGTGCTTCATCTCGACGTTGTTTCTGTCTGTGTTTTGTAAGGGTGAACACACTCTGATCTCTTTCTTACCCCCAGAAGAGGGGGGGGGGGAAAGAGGGGTGTTATAAGTTTAACGTGTGTGTATCTGTGTTTATCTGCGCCATTGTAGCTCCCAAACGGCTAAACCAATTGTGCATTTGTTTTTTTGGGTACGTATTACAATACCGACATTTCATAATAACTATGACTGAAATACCGACGTCCAAAACAACGAAGTTCAAAAAACTGAAAGTTTTAAATACCGATAGCCGTTATATCGAAACATGAAATACCGATGTCCAAATGCCCGAAAGGATGAAACCCCGAATGGACGAAATCCCGAATGGTGGTCAAAATACCTAAAATGATGCATCACTTGCGAACTATTTATAAATCTGTGTATAAGTAGTATATCAGTGGGTAAAATAGGTTAGATTAGGTTAGAACAGTGACCAACCGCGCGTGAGCCGAGCGAGCGAAGCGAGCGGTGTCGCGGCAGCGGCCGGCGAACGCTACTTCCAAGTTTCTCGCAGAATTTATTTCACCATTTTCTAAGTATCCGGGTTTTCGCAATATCCCAATTACGAAATTACTTAATTGGGATATTGTAAATTATTCCACTGGGGAGTATGCATGGGGAAGGATGCAACATGCAAGCAGGCATACAGCAGGCATGCAGCGTGCAAGCAGGCATGCAGCATGCAAGCAGGCAAACAAGCATGCAACATGCAAGCAGGCATGCAACATGCAGCAAGCATTGTTTCTGTCACGGCTCCGGCGCTGCGGAGTTTAGGCGGCCCCACGCGAGCTTAAATTACACTCTAGGGGTAAGGCAGACAAGTCGGTTTTGCAGCGATTCGTTTCTGTTATATTTAAAATAATAATTGTGTTTTTATTTGGATCTTCGGGTTTTTAAGCTTCGGGATATGGATCTTCGGGATTTTAAGCTTTCGGGCAAACGAACTTTCGGGATTTCAAACTTTCGACCAAACAATCATTCGGCGTTTAATTTTTCGGGATTTCGTCCATAGGTATTTTAAAATAGGTCTTTTGAATTTCGGTATTGTAATACGTACCCGTTTTTTTTAAATTAAAAGGTGACTTGATCGAGTGTGTTCTTAACTATGATTCAAGAAAGTCGGTTCAGCTGTTTGAAGATTATCAGCTCTTTTCTAGTTGATGAATGGATGTAAGCATCTTCCACAGGTCTGATCTATTTGAAATTTGGTATTCTGTTACTTCAATGATATTAGAAGATCATAGTAACCTTGAACCGATGCTGCAGCTTCACCTGGACTTTGCAGGATACCCAACTTCCTTAACAACAGCAGCACAAGTACCTAGATCGTGTTTGGGCTCATTGGAATGGTCACAATGAATAGGTTATAGATAGATGGTGAACAGGGTCTGGTGATGGAGTAGGAAAGAGGAATGAGGAAATGTTTGTGTCGGGGGTTTTAATTGGTTTGCAATTTTTGCTTGTAGGATAGTCAGAACATTTACTATAGAGGTAAAGATCGACAGCGATCGATAAGCGTTAAGAAAAATAAAGGCAATATCTTTCAAAGGTTTTGTCGCAGACTTGTGATTACTGAACATAAGCCTTTGTAGCTTACAGGCTGTATGTGTATGTTTCTGACATAAAATCCCACCACCCTAACGATGGCCAAACTCACGACCCAATCGGGCCCTAAAAATGGCAAATGAAATCACGGCAGGCCCTGGCGGAGATCGCGCGATGAGTTGGACTCCTTCGATAAGGACTGGTCCTTAATAGCCCTAGACTAAGAGAGTGGAAGGATAGTGGCTTTTGCCCTGCAATGGGACATTACAGGTTTTATTTCTTTTTCGTATGGTTTTTATGCCGCCCATGGGCCTTTAACTTGGCTTCAAGAAATATCCCTCAGGCATGCCGGTTTCCTCACGATGTTTTCCTTCACCGTTTTTGACGCAAGTGGTAATTATACAATACGCACATGAATCCAAAAAGTCTGAAGTGAGTGTCTTGGGGGTCGAACTCGAGACCTGTGACTTGACAGTCCAACGGTCACAACACTAGGCAATCATTACTGCATTACAGGCTTTTAATAATAAAAATACTGAGTTCAGTAATAAAGAGTAAACATTAAAAAAGCTGAAACTGAACGTGTCAGAAGCTCATGTTAGCTAGATTTAATTTTAAAATTAACTTAGTAGCTACCTAAGTGCCCTTAATCCGATTCCATGTCTCCCTCGAGCGGAAATTACGTAGCACCCACTTAAAAACATTAGTTGACTATTCAAAGTTGGCCTAGGAAAATAACAAGCCTTCACAGGTTATATTTAATTACAATTTGTACATTTATTTTTAACAGGCATTTTCCTAATGATCTCATTACTTTTTTGCTTATCTCGGAGCCTCATTTCGTTTATGACGTTTATAATGACCGTAATCCAAATATAAGGTCCGTAGGGTACCGTACCGAGAGCTTATATTTCTCATATTTTGTAACAAAGCTTCTTGTAGCTTGAGAACGCGGCGCAAAAATACTTCTGAACGCTCCTACTTAATTAAATAACGCTTATTCTTCTGATTGGTGAAAAGGATAACATTAATTACCTACTAATCATCAATTTTTTGTAGCCAAATGATATCGAGGAGCTATAAATCATAACTTTCTGTAAAGGACATTATTTACGCTGTCCCACTCCTGGGCAAAGGCTGCCCTCCACTCCTCCATCTTTCGCGAGCCCGCGAGTCCTCCTTGCAGTTTAGACGGAACCTATCCAGCTCGTCCCGCCATCGCCTACGTGGTCTGCTGCGACCCCGCCTCACTGTCTCAGGTTACCCGTTCTGTGCTATTTGGGCTCTCAGTTTGGCCAGCCATGCGGCAGGACATTATTAGTTTCTGAAATACGCAAAATTCCCACATGCCCCAAAAGCAATACCAAAAATAAATTACCAATTCCGATACCCCTAGAGAAATGAGAACCACTAATTACAAATTCAACGTATTCGTAAATATTCCTCGGAATATTCCGAAACCTAATCAAACGGTTCAAGTCAGTCAATCAAATGGGGAACTAAATATTATTTAGACGGTGGTAAATAGCGTCTAGATCGTCCATGTTCCTCCTTTGATCGCCAGTCAGATGGAAACCTTCCTTAAATGAACCATCCAGAGGGAATAGAGCCGAGGTGCATTACTAGTTTGAACACTGAACATGCTTTGCTATAGAATATTGATGCTTGCTAGCTAATCGATCTTTGTTGTTGGGAAGACAGATATTCGATTGAAGATATTGATCTGATGAGTGCAGTCATGGTTCAGTGATACCGGCCCCGACTTAGGAGTTGTAGGTTTTGGGTTCGAAGGCAGGCGCTTTACTATGAGTAAATAATTTCAACACCACTGCTCTCAAAACGGTGAAGGAAAACATCGTGAGGAGGTCATAGTACCTAAAATTTTAAGACATGTGATATCTACCAACCCGCACTGGGCCTGCGTGGTAGATTACACAGCCCTCTCCTTCCCCCCAAAAGAGGAGGCCTATGTATCAGCAGTGGGAAAATTATAGGCTGATTATGTTATGTATTCATCTGCTGCATACTTTGAACAAAGCCTCTTAGTCCCTAATGTTTAAATGTGTCAAATACTAATGCCATGATGACCGAAGAAATAATTTCATCTCTTTCTGCGATGTCCTACTAAGACTACGTCAATGGCAATCTTATTGCACCAATAACAGCATATGATTGTGCAATCATGTCAAAGCGTATCGACTCATCTGTGCAATGACGTAGTCTGACACCTAACTGACTTACAAGGAAGTGAAAACCTTGTGAAGCAATAGTATTGAAGATATTATGACTACAACGCTATCATTGTATCTTCTGATCAATCTGTTTTGTTTCCTTTATCTGACACCTGAATGCAAACGTAATTTCTTTGTTGGTCTTTCGAAAAGAAGACGATTTTGTTACAAAATGTTAAAGAGTCCAGATTTGAAGGGACAACTGAAACTCCTGCCAGCCAATTACCGAGGTATTCCACTCATGCTAAGGCTACATTGTCGCGATCGCGCTCTCTCGCACACCGCTCGACGTGACGTCTCGCTGTACAACAGAGAGCGTGCGGTGCGAAGTGTAGTTTGCGTTATCGCGACAATGTAGCCGAAGCATCAGAGCACTGACAGCGACATGCAATGTCAAAAATGAAGGTAATTTTGAAGTATTTTTGACATATTGCTACTAAGGTATCATGTATTGCCCCTCTGAGCTTCGCTGTTACCACAACAAACCTAAAGGAAGATATTATTTTACACGTGTCTACTCTCATTAATAATTTAATTGCTGTTGAAACTCAAAAGATTTCGTAAACCGCTACCTGTTTGTGTGAGCTCGTTAAAATAAATTGTTTGAACCTTGACAATAAAAGCTTGCGTATGCATGCGATTGTTTCACAAAAATTGACTCCATCTTGAAAAGTTGGTCAACTTTTGCGAATGTAAATTGATAAACTTTCAGTGTATTTAAAATACTTAAAAAAATATGATTTGTTTACATTTTTGGCGAACTTGATGAAAAACATGTAGTTCAACAACTAAAACGGTTTTTAATAAAGGCCACCACAGACGCAGCTATAATATACATATATATAATATAGCAAGACATAATTATTACAATATATTTCCCATAGTAATCTTCGAGTGACCTCAGTTGGAGTTATAATAAATATTATAATTATTAAAGCTACGTCTGTGACGGGTTTAAATCGCATTCTGACGAAGTGTTATGCATAATTATTACTAGACAGGTTTACTAAATAACATGGTAATAAATAACCAAAAAAAAATGATAATAATAAAAATATTAACACACAGATTAAACTACGTAATAATCACGTTGATATAACGCAGTTATATAATTAAGTGCTAAAACTAAATCGTGTCTCGAATAAAATGCAGTTGCAAAATCTTGTTATTAGTTTCGTATAAACTCTTAATCCGCTTCTAAATTGTCTTACAGCAGAGAGAGTATTCTAGATGTAGAATAAGAAAAAAAAAATGTTTATTCTGCACAAACAAAACGCACATTTAAAGAATAAAAGACATAAAATACACACATACAAAAGTAGCCAAAAGCCTTGTATTTAACCAATAAATAAAAGTAGAACACCTATGTACATCTATATTATTATAAATTAAAATGCTCGTCGCTTTTCGTGTCTGTCAGTGTGACCGCGTTGTTCTTCTAAACTGCACAACGGATTTTTATGCGGTTTCCACCATCATTTAGAGGATTTAATATACTTATATTAAAACTACAAAATTATATAAAAAATCTCGATGTTTTGTGAACTCTTAAAAACCGTGCGAAGCAGGCGGGGTCTATACTAATATTATGAAGAGGTAAAAGTTTGTTAGTTTGTATGTAATCTCCGGAACGACCAGTCAGATTTGACAAATTCTTTTTGCATTGGATAGCCCAATTATACTCGTTATTGCCTCGTCCTCGATGATGATAGGAAACAAGTGTAGTCTCGACTTTATAGTCTGTGGCGTCACATAATTTGGAAGAATAAGTAAAAACAAAACGCATCCTTAACCGGATGTGTGAGTGTATCTGTAACAATCTTCATTCGGATTTTATGTCTTAGTAACGGCGTCACGTTTTCCCTAAAATTTTGTTCTTTTGTGTAAAAAACTGCTGAACTAACATAAAAATGGGTAAAAGGAACTCAGAGGAGAAGACAAAAAGGTCACACTTAATGAAAAAGATAAAGAAACTCAAAAAACGGATAAAATACTTAAATTCCGATTCGAGTGACGAAGGTAAGAAAATGGCCGCTTTTATAATGCGTCTTTTTTAGAACTAGTTTGTTTTTTCCATCAAGCTTTGAATGTATAAAGCAAAGGAATGACGCCCTGTTCTACAGGGCGTAAAACCGCTACGCAGAAAAAATATATTTTGTGTCGCTTTGCATGTGCAACTGCACGTGGTTTGCAAATTCTACAATGGCTCTAGTGGGAGCACGTTGACTTGCCTGCACTTTTGGGGCGTTCCGTGGGAACGCACGAGTGTTATTATGGCTATATTGTGAACGACTTGCCTGACCTTTGGGCCGTTCTTCGGGGACGGACGTGGTTTACAAGGCTATGTCGTGAGCTAAACAACCTCCGGGGTGTTCTTTAGGGACACACATTGGTTGATTCTTTATTATAACCTTCAAGGGAAGTTCTGTGGGAACTTACATGGTTATACGGTGTAATGTTTGTTAGTTTTTTACAGCATACATTACACTTTTCCAGATATTGTAACAAGTCCAGTAAACAATTCACCTGATATACAGGAAAATAATGAAAATATCCCTCCGGAGTTGGTTGAAGATGTTCCTCCGGAGTCGATAGAAGATGCTCAACCAAATGTGGAGTATGAAAATACAGTATTAATAAATGAAGTGATTGAAGAAGAACTGCCTCAGGAAGAGACATTAGATGATCAGGTTTTAGAGATATTAGGTGTACATCCTCAACCAGAAAAAGTAGGAGAAGAGCTACACAAACAGATAGCTCAAAGGTGGGACACACTGCTCAAAAAAGGATTGACAAAAGAGGAAAGAGAGAAGATTGAAAAGGAAAATCCACCATTCACCAATTTAAAACACATGGTTCCACCTATATTAAACCCGGAGGTTAGCGTTGCCATTAATGAGATGTCAAGAAAGCGAGACCATATAATACAGAAAAGACAACAGCAAATTTCCACAGCATTGTCATGTTTGGGCTCAGCCCTTCAAATGTGTTTAAAGGATGGTCAAGGACAGAAAATGAACATAATCAAAAAGCTAAATGATGCTTCACAGTTATTATGTGATTCTATAAGTCTGGATACAAAGGGACGTAGATCCCTCTTATTATCAGTCATAAATCAAGAAATGAAGGAGTTTTTTGTTGCAGTCAGAGGCAAAAACTTTTTTATTCGGTGAAGACCTCACTGAAAAAATACGAACAGCCAAATCGGTGAAAAAATCTGGGCAAGAACTAAAGTTAGTGGAAGCTAAAAAGTTCACCCTTAGACAAAACACATGGGTGTCTAGACAAAACACTTCTAAAAATAACAAAGCTTTTAACTGGCGGGGCCCTCCTCGCACAGAAGTGAAGAAGAGGGGGGGGCCATCACCCAGAGCACCAGCAGTGAACAGAAAGTGGGAGGACAGGAGATACAATCAGCATCGCAAATAAACTCACAGGTGGGCAGACTTACAATCTAATTTTTACAATTAGAAACTAATCACCACAGATCCTGTTATTCTTGATTGGGTTGTAGGGTATGCAATTCCATTTCATACAAAACCACACCAGAGCCACGCTCCTGTGGTGCGCTCCACAAATTTTCAACACAGATTCAATCTGAAATCAATAAGTTACTTTCTTTGAAAGCAATAGAAATTTGTCAACCTACAGATAACCAGTTTTGCTCACCTATTTTTCTTGTTAAAAACCCAAAGGAATGTTCCATCTTATTTTAAATTTAAAGAAGTTGAATACTTTTGCTGAAATAGACCATTTCAAGTTTGAAGACTACCGAACAGTCTGTAAACTTTTACAGAAAAATGATTTTCTTGTAATATTAGATTTAAAAGATGCTTATTACATGATCAACTTAAACAAGGATAGTAAGACATACTTAAGATTTATTCTTCAAGGAATATACCTATGTATTTAATGTTTTACCTTTTGGCTTATGTACGGCCCCATTAACATTTACAAAAATAATGAAACCAGTAATAGCATACTTAAGAGAAAAAGGCTTTATATCAGTTATATATTTATATGATTTTTTATGAATAGGAAATAGTTACATACAATGTTTAGAAAATATGCAGTCAACAGAAAATATACTAGAAAAATTAGGATTTATAATAAAAAGAAAAATAAGATTTTATATCAAAACAACAGTGTAAGTTTCTAGGTTTAATTTTCAATACTATTGACATGACTCTTGACATAACTGAAGAAAAAATAAATAACTTTTTGAAGTTAATAAAAGAACTATTTACAAAAAGCCAAATTAAGGTTAGTTTTCTAGCTCAAGTTATTGGATCTTTAATATCTGTTTGCCCAGCTATTAAGTATATTCTTTACACTAAAGAACTTGAGCAACATAAATATCTTATTTTGAAAGATAATATGTCAATTATGATAGGTATATAAACACTGAATTGAATGCTGCATGCATACAAGATCTCAAATGCTCTAAACATAGCTAAATCAGGCAATCTTATTAGAAAGAACATTTTTGAGTGAAATATTTACAGACGCCTCCTCCACAGGGTGGGGAGTGTCTTGTGACTCTCAGACTGCCCATGGGCGATGGACTGAGGATGAAGCTCGGCTTCACATTAATTCTTTAGAATTATTTTCTGCTTTCTTTGAATTAAAATGTTTTTCCAAACATTTAAGAGATTGTGAAGTCTTACTAAGAATTGACAATATGATTGCAATTATTATACATTAACAGATTAGGCGGTGTTCAATATACTTACATAAAATTACTAAGAATATTTGGCAGTGGTGTGAATCTAGAAATGTATGGTTTTTTTGCCACCTACATAAATACCAAAGATAATGGGATAGCTGATTTTGAAGCTAGATAGAAACATGTGAACCTTCAATTGAATTGTTTGCATCACGGACCAATGCAAAGTGCCATAGTTATGTATCATGGCACCCGGACCCAGGGGCTGTAGCAGGGGATGCCTTTACTTTGCAGTGGTCTCAATATAATCTATTCTATGTTTTTCCCTCCATTATCTATGGTTCTTAAAACAATGGAAAATATAATAACAGTCAGAGCGACAGATTGTCACACCCCCTTCACCAGAAATTGACATTGATGGCAGGAATATTATCAGGAAAATATTTATAGACCTTGGCATTAGTGATGATGTGGTGGAAATTATGATGAACTCAATATCTAAAAGTACATTGAATCAATATTCGCCTACAATTGTGGGCTAAATATTGTAAGTCAGAAAATATTAATATTACCAAGCCCAACATTACTGATTTCATACAATATCTCACTTTGAGATTTCAGGAGGGAGTTTCCGATGGAAGTCTAAACTCCATTAGATCTGCCTTAGCTTTAATTATAGGACCACATTTAGGTACAGATGAAAAAATCAAAAGACTCTTCAGAGGTTTCTTTAAATTAAGACCTCCTAAACCTAAATATGATAATACTTGGGATGTATCATGCTTACTCAATTATATTGAAAAGAATTACATTCACCAAACTAGTTTACAAATTGTAACCAAAAAAGCTGTGACTTTATTAATGTTAGCCACAGGTCAAAGGGCACAAACGATCTCATTAATTAATATAAATAATATAGTGATCAAACAAGACTGTATAATGATTAAGATCGATAAATTAATTAAAACTTCAGGCCCAAATAGATGCCAACCTTTTTGAAATGTTTCTCTCTTTAATACTAGACTAGGAGTATGCCCAGCTACAGCTGTGGTTAATTATTTAGAATTAACGAAAAGTCTTTGAGGCTGTACTAATTTGTTTATTTCAACAAAAAAGCCCTATAAAGTTGTGAGCTCCAGTACAATCAGCCGTTAAGTCAAAAAAGCTCTGGAAGAGAGTGGAATTGACATAAGCTCTTTCTCAACACACAGTACCCGCCATGCAACAACATCAGCAGCTTACAGTAAGGCGGTTAATATTAATGATATAAGAAGAGCGGCTGGTTGGACTGGGGAGTAAACAATTTAATTTTGCAAGATTTTATAATAGACCTATAATCAACAATAGAAACTTCTCTGAAGCAATTTTTTTTTTGTACTAACGAAAATAATTCATTTTCAATTGTAATTTTCATGACTAATTCTCAAATTTTTTGATTGTCGTTAAGAAACACTAAAAATAACTTGTGTTATTTTTAAATAGTATATATAATTTATAATTATATATTTTAATAAATAATAGTATTGATTTTACAACTGGTCTTTGAACATCTACACTTGTTTCCTATCATCATCGAGGACGAGGCAATAACGAGTATAATTGAATAGTCAAACGAACTTACCTGTAAGTGAAGTTCGACGGTAATTATACGAAGTTATTGCCTCGTCCGAAGATGATGAGTCCCACCCGACCCAAACATTCCATGCTATATAGTTATATGAGCATGGGCCCTGTGTTGTAAAACCAATAAATCGCTATGAACTTAATGAAGATTGTTACAGATACACTCACACATCCGGTTAAGGATGCGTTTTGTTTTTACTTATTCTTCCAAATTATGTGACGCCACAGACTATAAAGTCGAGACTACACTTGTTTCCTATCATCATCTTCGGACGAGGCAATAACTTCGTATAATTACCGTCGAACTTCACTTACAGGTAAGTTCGTTTGACTATTCAATTATTGAGGAAGGCTATAGGCGGACGAAGTCGCGGGCAGAAGCTAGTTTTGTATAAAAGAGACTTATTTATTTGTGCTTGTGTGTGCTTGTATGTACAGTTACTGAATGTGTGTGAAAAGGAAGATAGGCCTGGAAGGTCACTATTTCATTAAAATAAAGTCGCGTTGTGTAAGGGTGAGGCCAAACGAGCCTGAGTTTCCTCTGGACCCCGTCGTAAGCTGAAAATAAATACAACATAATACCTTTAAAATGAAAGAAACAAGTCTTTTGATTTTTTCTCTCATTAATGTTAACTGTATGGCTTTGTTCTTTTGTAATTCATTCTATTTCTGGGTGTTAGGTGCGTGGGTGTCTCATTCTCGTTTGTAAATAGACTGATAAATTACTAATTAAATTGGTACGCAATGAGGTTAAAGTGGAGTTTCTTTAAATAAAATCCTCTATGGTTACCGTATCACAAACATGTTTTTTACCTAAATCTAGTGACTATTGGCTAAAAGCTTACGTAAAAGAAGTCAATCACAAGCCAATTCTTCTTCTCTTCTTTTCGTGTCAGAGTTTTAAAGCCGCCCATGGACCTCTGACTTGGCTTCACGCTTCACATGCCGTCGAGAAATGTCTCTCAAGCATTTTTCCTTTCGTTTCCTCATGATCTTTTCCTTCACCGGATTTAAAGCAAGTGATAATTAATTAATTATACTTTTGTAGTATGAGGAGCAGAGTGTAAAGTTCTCTCTCATCCGTCATAGAAAAGGAAGGATCGTCCGACCAGGGGGCTAAGTCTACTAATTTACAAACGTCACAATGGTCTCTCGATGGTGAGTTTTTGACATATTTTGTATGGCAAATCTGTCAAAAACTAACAATGCAGAGACCATTGTGACGTTTGTAAATTAGTAGACTTGGCCCCCAGACGTGTTTCGTGTCTGGCGGGCAACTGCCCAACAATTGATGATGGATAGTTTAATAATGGCTTTTGCGTGGTAAACTCTAATTGCGCAATGCTTGTTTTGTGTGACATCAGGAGGATTATGTGTGTCGTCAGGTATTTGATGCGTATTATTTAATATAATATTAATTCGCATATGAATACGAAAAGTCAGAGCTTCAGAGGTGCGCCTTGGGTTCGAATTCGAGACCTATTATAAAGCTACCGAAAGACTGGATGAGACTCGCTCAGACCGGGGAAAAGCATGGCACAAAAGGGAAGAAGCCGGTGTGTGGAACAAGGCTGCCAATGATGATAATGATAAAAGCTGCAAAAATAAATCAAACGACTGCCTGCTTATAACCGATTCCTATAACTTACGAACCGTTTAAGGTATCTTTACCAATAATGAAGCAAGACCTCATAGCTTTACATAGTAGACTAGACCCATATGGAAGTAGCTATCACAGGTAAAATTAGCTTACGAATTTATATGCTCAGTTTAGCAATAAGAAAACATACCATTGGTAAGCAAAACGATTCGTTTTTTATAGGAACCGAGCATTAGTTAACTTCGTAGAAGCCGGTAAATTCTCATATCTTTTGCACGACTCGTAGAGTGTGCTCTACGATCGAAAAAAATTTTTTGCCCCATTTCTGTAACTGTTTTTATTGTTACACTCCTGCTAGTACACAGAACCTACTTAATTTATATACCATTGTATAGATGATTAAATGGAGATTAATACTGTACTTTTTAACAATTGATTTAATGCAGAAGAAATGGAAAAAGCATAAAAATAGTTGAAAAAAAATTCCTGTCCGTCAATTTATGAACCCTGAAAACATTGTAGCTTGCGATAAAATCAATTAATTGAGTCAATTTTTTTTTTATACATTCGTTTCAGCCGTAGAAGGAACCCTATTGAAAATGGCTCTTTTATTCAAAGTAGTTTAATTATAATTAATAAAATACTAACTAAAATATAATATCTTTAACTAAATATTTCCAACCATTAACTTGAAGTTGCCTAGCAACCGCAAAGTAAATATCTTTGTCAGTCGTTGACATTACGACTTCATGAAAAGTGATAAATTGTTTATTTTTAAACAAAGACATTAAATTATAATCTCTTTGTTTTTAAACTATGTTTTGAATTTCTTTTTCGTTTATGAATGAGTGAAAGTATGAGGCGTGCACTTTTGGATTTTCCAAACTATTCTTTTCCTCCTTCCATAATCTAATTAGCCCAGTTTAGCCCTGAAAGATAAAACAAACCATTGCCTGACAACACCAACATACGCACTTAGTGCATTAGTTGTAACCCTCCAAAGGCGGGTGTACCAGCCACGCAATTAACCCTGCGCTCGTTGGCTCTCATTCAGCGGCGAACAAAGAAGTATCCAGGTCAGGCCTGATTACAAACGACGTACGCTCCCCCGGCGCATACGTCGCTACGACGACGTGTTAATGATAATTAATTATTTTTATCGGTGAAGAGGCTTTTTTTATTAAAATTAGCTTGTAAGTGATGTGGTGTGTGAACATGCGTATCATGGTCTTAACTCGATATAGATACGGGTCCATCCGAGAGTGGTTGATCGGTCAACACGTGTCAAATTAAATTATTCGCACGGGCAACGACACATAGGGAGGGAGTAGGGACAACTGTCAAATCGTGTTGTCATTCATTCTTAATTCAGGCCCCAAACTCATTTTTTGCCCGTAACGTAATACGGAGTAGGAATCGTCCGTAACTTAGTTCAGGCCCCGAACTCATGTTATGTCCGTAACGTGATACGGAATATGAATCGCCCGATATTTCTGCCGAAACTACGGATTTCGTGCTTATAGAGTAGACCCTGATTGCAGAACGTTAAGTCCGTATTAGTAGAGTAAGGGTTGTAGTCCATTAAATCGTATCTTTATGAAATCATACAATGATTTTGTCAAAAGTCAGAGCTCGTTTTACGTTGAAGTATTCATAAGTGCTAGTTTCTTACCTCTTGGCTATCTTCAGCTTAATCATCAGTCTAATAACCATGAATGAAATCATAATGAAGGTTGATTTTTAAAACGTTCTAATAACTCAGAAGCCGAAATCATAATTAATTATCCAAAGCCTATATTTTTAATGTAATTTAATTAAACATGCACTCCTTTTTTCAACACTCCTTTTAATCTCCCTGAATCAGCACCCAGTTATATCCCTAAAATAGACAAGCTTCACACCCCTGACCCATTTCCCTCGATTGCCTCTTAAAAGCCGCTGGAAGACACCCAATTCATTCGTGCAGTAGTGGACTGAAAGTGACGTCACTATGTTTGAAGACAATGGAGGGGCGTTTAGCATTCGGTCTGTAATTAAGTGGGATTGTGCACGGTAAAGCTCAAGTAGATCTGCTAGCTCAGAAACTATCAATGAAGGAAAGTTGTGCTGTTTTCGCATATCAGGAAGAACTGCTTTAACTTCTTGTACCCTAGTACTTTAATGACCACTAAAATTTATAATATATGCTCTGTTATAATAAAAACCTTTCTTAATAATGGTTAAATTTTCCCCATTGTCTTCAAGAACTGGTTAAAGTGTATGGTACTATTTATGTAAAAAAATTATCGTCGAAAGACTGATTTAACTGATATAAAGGGATCCAAACTTAGCTCCTCTCATTCTAAAATCTAATAGGTATCTACATCGAACAAAGGTTACAACACAAAAGACCTTCTGCGCCATCGAAAACCTTGTCGTCATATTATATTACCGTACAGCGCAGCGCCAAGTTATCCGAACTTCGCAAGGATCTCTCCTTGACACAAAGTGTAACGAATACATCCTCTGTTTTCCTTTAATTCCAGATTAGTTAGGTAACATAATACACCAGATAGCTTCACGTAACTTCAGCTTAACAAAACATCGCGTAACATCCGATGTTCGGATCTCAGACATTTGATAGCAACTTTATAGACACGTAAGTGACGTAAATACCTAAGGAGGTACTGGCAAAGCAAACACGAGAGGCTGACTGAAAGGATCGTTATCTATCGTTATAGCCTGTAGGCTAAGTCAATACTGATATTTGAAACAGCTACAGCGATAGACTATCAAAGGCGCGTTGTTGAGAAATAATGGTAGAACTTTGACGATAGTGTCTCATTCATCAAGTTTCACTCAGATTCCGGCAATAGTAGTGATGTTGCCAGGATGAACATAGTTGGCTTAACAACTTAGAATATTATCACTATAGTCGTATCTGATGACATACAGCGCTAGCGACCTATTTGTAAACAAAACCTAGACGACAAAGATCTTTGCAACATGCTTAAGTGCGTTCATCCAAAAAGTTGGAAACGTCGCAAATAGCTGTCAAATATTTAATACTAGCTTCTGCCCGCGACTTCGTCCGCGTAGAATAGTTTTACTTCGGGCTAAAGCTTACTTTAACCCGCGACTTCGATAAAAAAACCCCCCGATTTTGAAACATTATTTGTTGGTGCCCGGCTCTTATTGGTTTTAGCGTGATGATTTATAGCCTATGTGTAAATTTCTATCAGTGTTAGATCTAGCCCATTTATCGAGGAAGGCTCCTCGATAAATGGGCTAGATCTAACACTGATAGAAATTTTCAAATCGGGCCAGTAGTTCCTGAGATTAGCGCGTTCAAGCAGACAAACAAACAAACAAACTCTTCAGCTTTATAATTAGTATAGATTCCTACCTGTTTTGATTAATTTGGCAATATTACTGTATGGAAATGAGAAATATGGCTAACTAGTGAACTAGAATGATTAATAATAAATTGCAATTTTTGGTGTAAAATAGGTAAGTATTTTTAGAGTTTCCAAATATTTTTTACATCTAAAACTAAATATTCGGTGTTACGATATTAATTATTGCATTTCATAATCAATATTTTAGCTCACTAGTTAGCCATATTTTTTATTTCCATATGGTAATATTGCCAAATTAATCAAAACAGCGAAATATTTGACACCTATTTGCGACGTTGTTGCCCACTTTCTGTAACGTTATTACAGAAAGTGGGCAACAACGTCGCAAATAGGTGTCAATCTTAACCTGAAGGGTGAAACAAGTTCCTGGAGCAAATTATGCGCTGTGTGTGTAAGCAAAGGGTTGGTGGAACAAGTTCCTGGAGCAAATATATGCGTTGTATGTATATGTAAGCCAAACTATCAGATACTCATAAAATCAGTCCTTTCTCTCATGGCCGTAGTAACAAGGAAACTACAGAAAACGACACGTGCTATATGCTGTATTACTACTCCTTTTGCACATAATATTAAAACTTCAGACGCAATCGTTACAAGTTTACGACTGCACATAAAATATTTCGCTTTGCTACTGTTTACGTTTTCAATTTCCGCTTTGCTTACAACTTCAGGGTTGCACTATCTTATTATTGTATCAGTTATTTGAAGAAATAAGTTGTTTGCATCAAGCCTACGAACTGTCTGAATAGACACTTCATAGCTTAGCCATTTCCTCTTTTGTCTTCACCAATCATCATCATCATCTCAGCCAGGAATCTACTGCTGATTAAGGCCATTTAAACTTAAAGCATCGTCTATTTCCTTACCAATGCAGTTTATGATTATGCTTTGCCTTAATTAATCATTTTTTTATTGGCAAGGAGTTAAATACTTAAGTTTACGTTTAACTGAATTTTGGGGCAAACAGATGCATTTTATGAGTTATTTTTGCCAACGACTCGCTAAGAAGAAGTTTATTGATGACAAGATTCTTATCAATTTATTTCCTTTGTTACAGGTAAACCGAATTCCAAGCTGTTTGCTACGAGAAAGTGTTAAAAGTCAAAGTAATGTATGAAATGAAATCTCTTGTTACCTCTACTTGTATAGTATGCGTTTCGCCATTAATAATGTCAAACACAGTTCCCGTCATTGTGCGTAGCTCGGAGCAATATCCATCCAGAGCATGTGTTTCTGAGGCTCAATTAGTACGTACCTAGAACCTACGAATATGTAGACACTAGTAATATGTGTTGGGTTTTGATGTAACATTAACTACTTCTATGCATAACTGAGTCACGTCACAGGACGTGCGGCTCGAGTGCGGCTCTGTACAGCCAGATTCAAACTTAATGGCGGCTCGGAACATGAGGCGAGTCGCTGCGCAGTAACGAATTTATGGGTCAGCGGGGGTGAGGGGTGGGGTACTGCGCAGCGAGTAACTAACTTCCGAGCCGCCATTAAGTTTGAATCGAACTATACAAATGTTGATGAGTGAGAGCGTAGATTATACGCGGCGGAGGTCGGGTTCACTCAGGGTTAAGATTTATTCAAAATTAATTTCGATTTATTTCCGAAGTGTTTTTACCAAAAAATAACTGGACATTAAAAATTAATCTTTTACTGTACCTTTCAAAGTTTTCCAAGGTTAACTTGTTAATAAGTAAGATGCCTTCATATTATTATCAACCGATATGATGATGATGAACGCATCCTACTTCTTAGCAAATTAATTTTAGGAAGCGTTGTGAAGTGAAAGAGGATGGGAGTTTTAATTTTTAAATTTTTTTTTTGATTATGTAAAGTGTATTAAGAATGTTTGGACACACAGAAAGGATTGGCTCTCATAAGAAATCTTAGTCGTTATAGTATTGATATTGACTCTATTGAGTAATGAGTTTACCAACCACTGTCGTACGTCAATGGCAGTTATTGAATACAACCTTCGTGACACATAAGATGAGATAATGCGGTTATTTCGAAATTGTTCATTTAATATGGTATGTTAAGCAGATCACATGAACAGCAAAACCCAAATTTCTCTTTCTCACATTGGGTTTCTATCGACAAATTCTGGTATTTTGGGTCATTTTACTTCCATACCACCTAAAAGTGGTTCATTGTCAAATCAGCTGCTATCAGTTCAACCAAAATTGAGCAGTGCCATATTTCATCCGGGATCCGCATACAATTGGCACATAAAATGTTCGCTAACTAACAATGTAACTGATACTCTGGTCGTGCTGCAGCACCCATTAATTGCCTAATTCGGTTCACTTCACCAGGAACTGGGACCACAGAACAGATAGGGAAAGAAGGCTTATCCAAATTGCGGGAAAGTCTGAAATGGATACTGTGGCCCCTGGCAACGTACAGGCAACTGAAGGAACACGGGTGGGTTTTAGTAAGTCTGACACACCCTCCCGCTCCGCCCAGAGCGGCAGAAGTTATTTGATTATTTCCAACCCAACAAAAAGAAAAGGATTATCCAGATTCTTGATGAGTATTTCCAAAATATACATATAGCCACGACGCGACGTATTGAGCAAAACCGTGGTACCGTACAAATAACTTTTGGTTTGAGTCCGAGAATTCGATGAGTCGAGCCCGCCGCGTACCTACTTACAGCTTCATACCTAAAATGCGGTGTGCCGTGTGTCGCATCTGTATTGATCTGTGGTAGTGTGTCAATTAGATCAACAAATAATTTTCCTAACTGTATAAAGATTAGTCCGTCAACATGGCTGGTCTGCCAGAGTGCCCGTGCCGTGTCACTGATGTACTTAACCTCAAACCTAGTACTGAATCGATATTCAGTTTCATGAGTTTTGAATGAACCTTCTACATCTTTATAATCTACTGATCGGGTGAATCCTGATGTGATAACATTTGATAAACCGATACTAACATGTGTTTCCCTTTGTGGGAATATCATTTATCTATCTGTAATCCTTGCGTTATCCATTGATTAGTAGTTCCATTGGTATCAGTTATCTAATAGTTCAAATGTACACCTACAGGCGATTAATTATGACGTGTATTCGATGAAGCGGTGAAATGTAGAGGTCATGATCGTTAGTGATATAACATAATTTGTGATTTCTGAGCTAAGCTGAATTTGCTGAATTTTGTCATCACCACCAATGACGGGTTTGAAACAACTTCTTATATTAAGTATGATTATTGTTCCAACAAGGAAATCAAAACTCAAGCCACAGATTAATACAGATGGGAGCGTCCGCAGTTTAGGTATGAAGCTACAAGTACGTGGCGAGCCCGTCTTGCTGGACCAATTCAGTGAGTGTAACGTAGTCAGAAAATCTAAGAGTTACGCTAAAGAAAGAGAGGCAACTTTTTGGTGAATATATCTGTTGGTGATTAGCGCTGTGCGACCTGATTTGCACTTTATTGTGGCGTAGGAAGAGTCGCTTTTTATTGTAATGATTTTGCGGAATGTTCCATCTGTATTATAATCTGAGCTCAAGCCAAGAAAATCAAAAGAAATGTTCCTACATTGTCATAAAAAGTGAACAGTATAAACCGCATTTTCTTCTAAACTTTATAAAACCCACAACTGACATTTATGGGTTTACCCAAAACTATAAAACAGCAAATTCAACCATTGAAAAACACCATCGTATTCTGTTATCTCCGCCATGCACCATTGGCTGTTATTTGGATTGTCTTTTTACGTTGTCCATAAAGCCTTCGTGGCCCTTTTCAGTTTCTTATCAGCAGTTATATGTCGCTGGTCAGAGTCACGATAGCGGTTTATTTCTCCTTGCTATGTCGTCAGTAACAATGGGCGTATCTTGATTGTGCAACAAACCTTCTGGTTTAGAACCGATCGATGTTTTGATTTAAGTTTTCGCAGTGTTTCATCATCATCTAGTAGTACATCACTTGTTACTTGAGCAAGCTTACATGAAACAAGAAGATAGTGATTGCTAATCACTATCTTCTTGTTTCATTATCCTATTTCATCTCCCGCCTGGATATGAGTTGCCTTGGGTAGCCTGGAAGTCTTTAAACAGACTCCGGACCCAGGTTGGCCGAAGCAAGGAAGATCTGTTCATGTGGAGATTTATAGAAGACTCCGGATTAGAGTGTAAATGTGGTGCTGTTCCATAAACGCTGGGACACTTAATTTCGTGTCCTGCGTGTCCTGTCAGCTGCACGTTACAGGACCTGATGGACGCTAGTGATGGCGCCAAACACGTGGCCGAATTCTGGTCCGAGTCTATTTAGATTGCCATCGACACGTTACGAAGAAGATTATTCTAACTTCAAACCGAATGTCTGTTTTTCTGTTTAATTAAAATAATTTCCTCAAAACTGCGCAAGATTCACCTCAACTCGATCAATAAACTTATAGTAAAATTGTCACATTGCCAACAATCGATCGCTTACGAAACAACGTTGCGACACTATCAGCTAAAAACTCGCTCTAATTGGTGATTGACCCCGGGCCGTCAATCGAGTCAATATCAATTTGTACCTAACAAGCTCTGCTACTCTTCACCAGATTGATATTGATTGAAGCCCCTTGAAGTTTAAAAGATTTGGTAACTATCTGAAACTGTTTCTTGGCTTACAAGAAAATGATAACGTGTTCAGTAATATTTGTTGCAACTAAACCAAATGTCAGATTCTTGTAGACCGAAGGAGTTGAAGACAAGTATTTCGTGTTTTTTTAAACGAAGTGTGTATAGAGTGCCGCGAGTTTCTTGTGGCACTCTAGTGTCACTGTCTCGGCCCGGCTAGGGTGCCGTGAGCGTTGCATTGTCACTGTCACTTGTTATTTAGGTTAGGTTAGGTTAGAACTGTGACCACACAACGCACGAGCCGAGCGAGCGTAGCGAGCGGTGCCGCGGCAGCGGACGGCGCACAAGAGAATGTAATGTTTTGGGAATGTGGTGTTTTACAGCGATCTAACCTCGACAATCAAACAAAATACCAAGTGACGTGACTTAGTGACAGTGACAATGACAATCCAATGCTTGCGGCACTTTAGCCGGGCCGAGGCGGTGTTACTAAGGTGCCTGTAGTGGCACTTTATCCGATAGGGATAGAGTGCCAATGGTGGCACTCTATACACTGCCTTTTTTAAATCATGTCGTTTCAAACCATTACAGCAGCAGCAGTGATAGCCTAGTGGTGTGACCGTCAGACTGCCAGGTCATAGGTCTCTAGTTCGAACCCAAGGCACGCACCTCAGACTTTTCTGATTCTTGTGCGTATTGCTTCAAAAACGGTGAAGGAAAACATAGTGAGGAAACGAGGCCAGAGGCCCATGAGCGGCTTTAAAACTCTGACACCAGAGAGCCTAGTGTGAGTTTCATTTTACCATCTCGATCAAACGCATCGACCGCGTTTGACGCTCCGATTGGCAGCCGGCCGGCCTTCACCGGTGAAGGGCCAATCGGAACGCCGAACGCGCTCGATGCATATGATCGAGAAGGTTAAATAAAACTCACACTAGGCCCTCTGGTTAGTCACTAACCACACGCAAAGAAGAAACCATTTCAAATGATCTATTATTACTTTAGCCTTCTGGCTAATCGCATCGCTATTCACACTTAGTGAAATGTCCTCAAGTTAAAAAGATTCGCCACCATCTTTTAATCAGTTATCGGATTTGCATTTATACCCACTGGGAAGGATTCCAAGTTCCAACTATTAAGCATTGGTCCTTTTTCATTGGCACCGAGTATTGAACCGGGAATTAGCAAGGACTTAATATTATATTCATTAAAGTTTCATCCTTTCAAGTTAATGAAAACGAGTTTACTGTGTAAGTTTAAGAGAAATGAGATTTGATACAAGAAATCTGTACTAATACTAATAATAACGTTAAAGAGTTTGCTTGTTTGAAAGCGCTATCTCTGGAACTACCAGTTGGATAAAAAAAAAAACATCGGGCAGTCTTTGGAGACTGCCGATAAAAGTGAAAACGAATTAACTTTTTGATACAACGTAACGCCATCTAACGAAAATGTCAGGAATTTATGTGGCTTGCTATCAGTACAAGAACGAAAGCTGTAGCTCCATCAAAAAATTCCAAAAAAATAAAACAGGGACCGCTGACAACAACATTTCTACTCTTCCTCCATCTTACGAATTTTCGATCAGGTCACGTGTCCTGACGCGAGTTTTTTACCCATCCCATCACACTTCAAAAATCTTTTTGCATTCTATAGTACAATTCTTGAGGAATACTATAAGCTATTTAACATCACGCTAGAACCTTTAGGTGCCGAGCAAAAAGAAAAAACTCAAAGAACGGCAGGCCATGCGATGCGACGGAGTGGGTCGATGGTACAGGAAATTTCACGCGGACGAAGTCTGTATTTTATATATGAAAAAACTTTTTACAAAAAAAGAACAACCGACTTCCAAAAAAGACACTACAAAGTCAAAAATAACTTTAATTTCGGAAGTCGGTGTATTTGGTTTTGAACTTTCGTTTTTTGCCACCGACTTCCGAAATTAAAGTTATTTTTGACTTTGTAGTGTCTTTTTTGGAAGTCGGTTGTTCTTTTTTTGTAAAAAGTTTTTATTTTGCACTTTTTAGTTGTGGTACCTACCCCATACAAATTCGAATACCACTAACCTGCTAAAATAACAGTGATTGGAAGTTATCATTATATCATCCATATAAACTAAGTGGGAAAAATACGTATTATTGAAGTTAACTCAAAAACTATCCAAGTAAAGTTAATAAAATTAATATGGGACCACCTCGGGAGCATACCCTTTCAAACAAAAAAACAATTTTCAAAATCGGTCCATTATTGACGGAGAAATCGCGTAACAAACATACAAAAAAAAAAAAAAAAAACATACAGACGAATTGAGAACCTCCTCCTTTTGGAAGTCGGTTAAAAAGAAACAATATGGAGTTAGTAGTTCCACTAATTCGCGCGTTGATGAAAAGCCTAGGTATAATTTGTATTGAAGCTCCTTGATTGATGAAGGGGATTTGATTAGGAATCTATCAAAGGCGAAGTAATTAGTTGCTAGAAAATAATTCTACTAAGACGGTCATAATTATCTCTTCTATTATAGGTTTGTGTAGGTAGTACTCGATTAGTTCTTCATCTAGGTGTTACACATTGAAACTGCCAAGGTATATTATTTTTTGTGATGTCATGTTTATTTTGTTTAAATGACGTAGCAGACGAAACGACAGAAAGGAAACCATACACAACCAACGCGTAATGGAAAACCAAAATTATAAAAGCGGACCCCATCTCAGGAGGATACAACTTTAAGGTTGAAAATGACTTTAAATGACATTACAAATAACGGCTATAACCCAAAAGTTTTAACTGATATTAACCCTGCGAATGCGGAAGTGTTTCCACATGAGACACGATCGAATCTAATGTCACGGAAGGCATTAGGCATGCGAGATGCGAGCGCAGTTTATGTCGCGCGCAACTGTGGCCGTATCACTCAGGAGTCAGGTGCACGCGGTGAGCATTGCAGATCTGATAATGGTAGGAAAGGTGGAAATCATGGCGGACTTATTAAAGCAGTAAAAGTTGGAACAGAACTAACTGTACTGTTAAAGGCTTTTGTGAATTGGTTATTCTTTCTTACTTCAAAAGTTCGCAGATTCGCAGAATTTGTGCGGTGGTAAATATTTACTGTGGCTCAGAGGAATTCGTGATTGATTCTACAAGTTTCGAAGAATGCGTGCGCTGGTTTGGTTTATTATTGCCTGTGAATTCAAATTCGAAACAACATAAAGCTGTTTTCAGACCAGCGCGATTTGTCGCGCGACGCGATACCGGCTATTGTTATACCATGAAGTTTTGTATTGTTCGTGTCGCTTCGCGCAACAAATCGCGCTGGTCTGAAAACAGCTTAACATGACAAAAAAAAAATGTTGTTTCGTTTTGCAAATGTTGACATATTTGTTACAGCTAAACTGATAGGTGAGGAACCAACAAAATACGTTCTGCGGCGTAAAAATTATTATTTATATAGCTATATTCCTCCGTGTCATTAGCAGGACTCCCAGTTCAGCCAAGTAATTCCCCGCTAATAAACACAACACAATGTTTCATTCCCCAAAAACAAATACCACACACGTGCCGACGAAAATCGTTCCAACCACCGCGAGCTATGTTAATATCCGAAGTTTGGAAGTTCACATCTACAGAATTTGCATAGCAGTATAATCTGGCTCGTATACATCTTGCCAACTTTCGCGTGCAGCTTAGCTCGTGCAATTTATTGCTCGGGGGCTGCGGCTGCTGGCTTGTTATTGCTCTTTAATTGTTCTATTGCTGTTGTTTAGAGATTTGGAGCGGAAGTGAAAGAATGAGACCAGGTGAGAAAAGGGGAAGATTGTTCGAAAGATTTTTGCTGCGAGGAAAGTAAGGGTTAAGTTAAGTTTTAGATATGGTGTGAATTGTGATTTGGACTCTCTAAGTATATCAGTTCAGGGGGCCAAGTCTACTAATTTACAAACGTCACAATGGTCTCTCCATTGTTAGTTTTTGACAGATTTGCCATACAAAATCTGTCAAAAACTCACCATCGAGAGGTTTGTAAATTAGTAGACTTAGCCCCCTGTTCCATGTTCGTATGGTTATTCCATTACGAACATGAAGAGTGCTGTTACAATTAGTATATTGTAGATCTACATAATACAAATTATCACATGCAATAAAACAGCATTACAGCATCACGCTTTCATAAATTTTTTCAACACTTTTCTGACCGTAATAAAAAAGACAGAATAAAAACTTCATTCATCTTTATTAATAAAAATCACACCCTGTACCTATAAAAGAACAATGCCCACATTCTATATTTGAATTTATTACCGTTCGTGCCTTCAAACATGGAACACGTTGTCCTATTACATCCCGTTCATAACCCTCTGTCGCGACGGGTCCCATTATCCCGTACTAATTATAATTATGTAAAACAAAAGGATCGTTAAACATGTTAATAAAATTATGTCATTTAAATTGGCTTGTTTATTTTATTATTTGTAATAGACGGATATAATTTTTTTTATTTTTTATTCCTGCGTCCTCCTCCGATTTTACGCACAGTAACTATAGACTAGACCTACATACTTAGGGGTTTATTTATAAACGTTGCTTAAAGTTAATTGACGTTCAAACGTCAAAAATGTATGGTTAAACAGTTGCTAATCATTACTTAACTTTAAGCAACGTTTATAAAATAATAAACCCCTTAGCCTGAGAGTCTTATGTCATATGAGTGCAGAATTCCACAGACATCAATTATAGTTTCTTTCAAAGTTAGCAGCGCGAAACATATTGCAGCTCAAGTGTCGTACACTTGTGTCGTAGACTAAACGTTAATTAGCGCTACTTAACAAAGTATTTGCGACTCCCCCGGGAGAGAGAGGGTTGCTTGCGTTTAGCGCGGAACCTTCACGCTTCGCTCCGATTTGATTATTTGTAACTGGAATGCAGAATTCAATACAAGGGAAGGATGCGGGAATTATTTTTTGCTGGTTGCCACTAGATAATTCTAGCCAGATCCGAATGGGTGTATTTTACACAGTAAATCTATCCCTCATTGCAAACACAACCAGATATGAAACAATATCTGCAGGCCATTCATTTGAATCTATGCAAGAGTCGATCCTGCTAATCTACAGTACATAACATGCCTATACTTAGTATGTTATATATATGTGTATTTATTGAAACTTATATGTGGATGTCATATCTGGAAATAAAAGATTTCATTTCATTTCATTTCATCCTTTTCATCATTCCCCGAAGAGTTGGGCAGAGGTTTACCTATACTTAGTACACCAACATTTCGCCAGTTATGTTTGAGTCCCATGTAATAGGGGGCGAGCCTATTGCCATCAACCGGGCACAAATCCAGACTCCGGGCTGCCACTGAGAAATTCCAGATGGAAAAACCGAATGACACTTTGCCCGGGAATCGAACCCAGAACCTCACACTCAGCGGTAGCGCTTACGACTAATAGAACAACGAGACAGTCTTGCTGATTGATCTCTGTATGTACTCGTATATATCGTCACAATAAAATTCATAACAATAAATTCCTACTGCAGCAGTTATCATTCAATCGGTAACACGATATGATAAAGTACCTACCTGACTTATTTCTCAATTTTATCCAAAGTAATAAATCTATCATACATACATGTTTGAAATGATTGCGGTACTACTTCCGCATACTTGAATGTCAGTCCGACACGGTAGCTACTTGCCGGGCCCTGAGGAATTTCTTACCTACCTTATGTACTAGCATCTAATCGCATATCTACGGTAGATTTATTACTTGGATAGTTTTTGGTGTTTATATACCTATACAGACTAAACAATAACATCCGCACGGGTCATCATCAACGATGGATGGACTGTGTGAAAGATGATATGGCTAGAAAGGGAGTGAATACCGAGATGACGACTAATAGAGAAGTATGGAAGAAAGGGACATGTTGCGCCGACCACAAATAAATTGGGATAAGGGCAGGAGAATGATGGTGATGATGGGTCGATCCATCAGGTTAAGATACGCTTGCCGGGGTTGGTCTGTGGACGCGTTGGTCCCGGCTGTCATTCGTGGATCTTTTACAGTCGTTACGGGTCGTCAGAAGCCCGAAAGTCTTGACAACCAGTCTTACCAAAGGGTATCGCATTACCCAGTTACTGGGTTGTGGAGATTAGATAGGCAGTAGCTCCATGTAAAATACTGGTATACAGCTGCATCCGGTTAGACTGGAAGCCGACCCCAATATAGTCGGGAAAAGGTTAGGCAGATTGTATTGGATAGTTTTGGGTGTTTATGAAGTTAGAACTAACGGGCCTGAAAGACAAAAGCTGCTGCAGTGTTGTACAGCTAATAGACGTATCAATATATCAATCAGTCGTTTTCACACCGACCGCAACACTCAGTGTGACCTATCCGACCTACGATACCCATCCTCTACTGTCGTATTATCATTAATAAATTACCAAGGCAGAAGAACTCACACCTCAGGTGAAGTAAGGGAAATCAACTCGGAAAGGGATCGTCACCGTATCAACTCGAGCCGTTCAGTATTCTTTGTATGAAACTCCCTACTGCAATCTGCTAATCGGAATCTTATAATCGCCTCGCCTCGGGACAAGCTCACGAACCGCGACGATGCCTTTCCGAGTTGATATATGTGCTATGGACCTGTAAAAACCTCAATTAAGGAAACTTCTCACTTAAGGTGGATCCGCAGTTGTAGCCTGCGAAATTCAAATTTTCTTACGTTTTTTTGCAATTTGATTTGCGACTATAACATATATGTATTTACAGAACTATAATCATTGGAATCATTCATACATCTCTCTAAATTAGATTTGTTCCATAGGAACTTTTGCATTAGAAAATGCAAATCATATTTTGACCAAGATACACCTGACACTGACCTGCAAATTTCAAAAAACGTAAGAAACTTTGTATTTCGCGGGCTACAACTGCGGAGCTGCGTATCCACCAGAGATGAGCGAGAATGCGTAGCGAAGAATGTCCGTAAAACTAAGCAATAACAACGCTAGCTTAGCTCAAACTATGACAGTGAAGCGATGTTATTGGTTAGTTTCACACACATCCCTCGCTACGCATCCTCACTCATCTTTGGTGGAAACGCACCCTAAGAATCGACTCTAGAAGCCCCACTATCGACAAGTTTCTTGAAACCACCTGCCCTTATAATTATGCTAGCACGGGAAACTGAAGCTAAGACCAACAATACAACTAAGATACCTTAGCATAATGCTAACAACATCTACTAACTTCAAAATGCACTACAAATACCTACTCTTGAACCACAACTCCAACTACGAGTATCTCCGCAATGCCCATAACTGAGGCGCTCAGTTTACACAGCGAGTTAATAATATTTCCGTCAGCCCAGGACTCCTTTTATTCTATTTAACTGGGTGCCATCTTGAATGGAGACAAATGGCAAGTGCGTTCGCAGAGTTATCTCGGCGCCATTTCTTCTAATTCGCGGCGCCAATGACCCGCGCTGCTGTAGGGTTAATTAAAGAATTAATCGCCGACCCGGGCCGTAGGGACCAGGGGATGCGCCGTGACTGAAATTTGTCGTAGGGTTATTAATAGGACGGGCAGGGGATGCCTTTTCCTTGGGTTCTAATCTTGCAGTAAGGTCTTTTAATTTTGTAGACGTAATTGCAGCTAATTGGTAACAAAGCAGCTTTCACACATTGATGAAAAGCTCCTAATACGAACATACAATTACCATACACGCTGACACAGAATTCTAATAATTTACAACAAGCATTTGTAGGTACTGTCGGAAGCTCCTGCTTTAGGCAATTAATCAGTATTCAGCAAAGACATGTCGAGTCTGCAATCACGCGGCGCAAATCAGTTGTATACCTACCTGTGTTGTAGGTATGCTTTGAAACATGATGTAACATCGCAAGAACACACATCATCACATGTGACATATCTGTCACGCTTATAGGTAAGCCTGAGAGGACTGACCTACCTGTTGGTATATGTACCTGGTATGTGCAAACGTTGATGCAGTATTATTAGGTCCATGTTGAGTATTGCACGTTTATGCAATATCTGGTACAGCCCGATTCAAACTTAATGGTAGCTCGGAACATTAGGCGAGTCGCTGCGCAGTAACAACTTCATGTGTCAGCGGGGGTGAGGGGTGGGGTACTGCGCAGCGACCAGCTAATTTCCGAGCCGCCATTAACTTTGAATCGAACTATAATAATACCACGCATAAAATTGACTGCTAGTAGTTTTACTGTCAAATTAATGGAATACGATTTTTTCCATTCACCTCTATTTTCTGCCATTTCTAGGATGACTGCAAGAACTTTCGCCATCTGCTATAATCCTACTTGATGTATTTCATTGTACGGGACATTCCTGAAAAATCGATGCCTCTAATATACTTAGAGTCCCATTAAAATGGCGCTTAACTAATGAAAATACGCAAATCTTGGGAGTACACGTTATTCAAATTTAACCTATCAGTAAGATCATATCTTATCACCCATTAATCCTCTCATAACTTTACTGTAAAATAAGCTGACACATCGTTTGCATTTGCACCGGTACCAGAGCTCTAATTGAAATAAATATCGGTGTCGAATGACATCTGTCGGTACCCAGTTACCCACTAATTATACTGACCTACATGTTTGTTCTACTGATCTGTAGAACAGATTAATTGCAGAAAATCTACTCGTATACCATACTAAGCTGAACGCAAGTGCATCGGTAATCTAATAGTCTCAGAGAAAACTGAGCTATGTCTCAAAGACGAATGTCTTGCAAAAACTAACAGTCCTTTTACCATAGAATAATCATTCTGGGTGTCAAAATCAGGACATTGAACGCGTTTGACTTCGTCAGTCCTTAAAGTTCTGCGTATGTGCCTAATGTTGAAAATAAGACTACAAGCTGCGTAACACTGAAGACTAGTTGCAAAGGAATTTTCGACGAAAAGACCTATTAGAATTAAAAGCTCTTGGTCTTCTGCAGAGGCAGTGCAAGCCTAGCCACACCGGTTGAAGTATTTAGTATTCATAAAGCTTAGCAAGTCGGTAGCTTTTATCTAGAATCAGTATTCAGTACTATCTCACCGGATACGAACAAGATTGCATTGTTTTGAGTTTGAATTTGATCAGACAAAGTTAGCGTTTTGAAAGCTCTGGTACATTCAAGCTTTTGTGATTGTTATGTGATTTTACATGTTTTAGTAGGGATAACTTGTAGTGAGTTTTCTGCTTCCACCATTTGATGATTATAGGAAGCTGCTGTGAACCCGATATTCTCACTCTCGATTAATTATGTATGTGCATCTATTGGTCGTGAGGTCGAAAACATCACATACGCGGTCGAAAATACCCCGCGGTTGATGGCCTGTCAGAATCGCTTGTTTATTACTGTATTGTTACGAAATATCAATACTGTAGCGGGAATAGGGTTGGTAAAAGTTTTGTTTGGTACATTGTGTTACCGAAACTTGGGCGATGAAATAATTATTCAGTAGACATAGGATATGGTACATCTTGTGTCGATAACGGGGTTGGGTTGGCATTAATTATGTCTGTTGTAATATGATCTTCTACGACTAGCGACTTGTACATTATGTTGGGCATGACAAGAACTAAGTAAAATTACTGTAATAAATAGTCGATGGTTTATGTCCTGTTTCGATTGATGACTGTCATAATAATGGTGCAACATCCAATACAAATATCTGAGTGTATAGGTACCTACTCTATAAATGTTATGGAATGTATTTGCTAATCCTTCTTGCAACAGAATTCAAGAAAGAGGAAATCTATTAAAGAACGACAGTATCGCAATATTTATAAATGTCGAACACGCAACACTTAGGGATTGCGAAAATTGCGATATCCTAGATATATCTACTGGTTTATCTGTGCATTATTCAGATGTACATTTTATAAATAATTTATTTCTTAGAAACAAAATGCTTAGTGTCGGTTCCCATATGTTGGTACAATCATGTGTTGATTTGCACACAGCTGCACGGTAGAAGATCATTGATGCAGGCAATGGGGATTCCCACAGTGCTCAGATGACCGTCCAGAAAACTACTAAGGCGCTGTTTTATATTTTTTGGTGTGTCTAGCTAGCTTATGAGTGATCCTCTGATTGGTACAAAAGGGTGATTCTACTTCAAACTACAGTGGTGATTAGAGTCGAAATAATGTCGCTGGTGGCTATGATGTGAACTCATTGTTCTTTTTGATATTGGACCCCAAGTTCCTTCTCGCGTAAGATTTCAAACAAAAACAAAATTGATCTCACTATCGACTTTAGCACCCTCGAAAACTATGAAATCGATACCCATGACGAATTTTTCATTACGTGACGATTTCTACCAGTGTCCTCCTACCGCAAGCCGCGTTAAAGAACTTCGTTCCAAAAATCTACACAATAAACAAAATATTCCCAACCTAAGTCTACGTTACAGCAAATACCTAGCTTTACCCAGTTAACCCTTTGGCAGCGCGCGCCCGCATTAACCTGCCCACATTTATTATGCGAACAAACTTGCAATAAAACACACGTAAGAAACAAATCCACAATAAGTCGCACAAACTCGTACATTCGCACACACGCAACATGTAATTCACTCGGAATAATTTTGGATAATGTATGAGAAACAAAATAGACGAGAGAAAAGGTCCCGGATTTTAACCGCTAAATTGGATTTCGGACATGCTGTAAAAAATATTGTTTTAAATGTCGGTAGATTGATATTTAGACGCGAATTAGTTGTCGTTTATTTTAAATTTAGTTGGATTTTGTTGCTGAATAAAGAAAATATTGTAGGGTGATTGTGGTTGATAACATGACATAACTTACAAAGGAATAATAATACTTACGTCTACATAAATTAATCTAACGAAATTGATTTGGCAGTTGAAAAATCTGTACTAAATACAATGAATTTTGTGCTGTCAAGACCTTTTGCTTAGAAATAATATTATAATATAAACTGAATAATAAAAATTTTGAGCAGATTTCCGTAAATATATTTTAAAATATTAACGCGAACAGTATTACCAAACAACCTTTTGTATTCAAATTCGTAATTATAAACAGACTGAAATCCAATTACTTAATATAACAACGAAATTAGTAAAATTCCTTTTGTTTACACAAAAATTTCAGGCCGAATCTGATATCATTGTTTCATACGTCACAGTTCGTCAATTCCCGAAACATAGCAAAAGCACATGCTACAATGAATATGAACAAACGCTGTAATAGTATAGATATGAAAAAAGGACAATAAGGGATGAGGCAAATACGTGAATAAAGGATGCCTTGCTCTGTTACTAAAAGGCAGGGGAATTATGAGCACATAAAAATGAAGGGAGCGACAGTCTCTCCTCTCTAGACAATGCGGGAAAGCGGCTACGCTTGTTATTAAGTCCCCTGCTATGTAAATATGTACCGCGAGCCTTCGAAAATAAAGCCGCTGGGAAATTCTTTCGAAAACATTATATCCAAGTTACTTAATTCTGAAATTATTTTGCAAAGTTTTTTGTCGCAATTTTTCAGTGTCGCGGTGCCAGGGTTAGATGTGTGCTAAATGCTGTTTTATTCAGATAGTCCAGGAGCTTTAAATTTACAGATAATCACAGTCAATTATCCTTTGATGCAGGTTTATTTCTGTCTGTATGGGTGCCGTCCCATCGGACTATAAGAGGGAAGAGATACTGCACCTTTGTCTGCGCACACACTACTTGTGCACTATAACATCTCCCGCGCCGAACGCTAGTCTCCGTTGAGATTGGCCGCCATGGCCGAAATACGGTCTGGAGAACTATAATTTGTCTCGTGCCAACTCATCCAATCTTCATAGTGCTCCACTAAGCTCAATCTAATGTATTCCCAGCTGAAATAAGCCTTTTTCATTTTTAACTTACAGTGGCCCTTTATGAACTTAATAAAAGCAATTGAGTTAAGTGCAAAAGGGATGAATGAACAATACCAAAATGACTACGCCCTCTCGAAAGAAGCTCTGAAACTTATAATATTTCAAATGAATAATTAATTGTATCAAGAGATACGACACCAAAGTCAAAGTTCACGAACTTAAGGACACTGAACTTCGAAAGGCTTCAAATATTTATAATTCCGAATAGATTTAAGAACATTCGATCCACAATTTTCTCCTTTTATTATCTTAACGAACTGTCAGAAACAACGAAGCTAATAAATTGTACGCGATTCTGGAAACCTAGCCATCAATAGAATAATATCTTCGACTTCAATGTCAGATCTATTGCATTCAATAACAGATAGAAATTGTTTTTGGCATCCAGTTATTTGCAATTTTATCTCTTCTCTGATATTTTGAGAGCCAATTTATAAATTCCAAACATAAAGTATTTGAGCTTTATTCTTCTATATATAGCGAATATACGATACGCAGGCCAGACTATATCACCTTCATTCAAAAGGTTATATAGCCTTCGACCTATTTCGAACATCCCCCAATGAGGTACTTCTGAAATCGGATTTCTTAATGAACATGCACTAAAAAGTACAACCTTTACTTACAATACTTTGTCCCGCTTGCACGAATACTTCTAGCGCTAAAAGAATTTAAAATATCGTTCTGTAAGTATCTGTCAATCGTTTTAAAATGATGGAGACAAAATTATATTTTAAACGTCTACCGTTAAACGCCTTTCGCAATTTGTGGCGTAAGCTGGCTTTAATCGCCAATCGAAGGAAACTACCGTTGGTGCCCCAAATACTCATCCTCCTTTAAATTCATTCACACAAACATTTTCGGGCAAGCCGCGTCACTGATTAAATCAATATCTTTATCTTGTATTCCGAGGTGGTCGTCTCGCCGGTAAAATTTCGTACATAACCATATTACCTACTTTCTTTCAAAGATGTGTCACGTCCGGGCGACATCGAAACTTTCCGCGGGTGAATATACTACCCGGGACTTTGTTAGGGCTGGCACTTTGTTCAACATTACTATGCTCTATATTCTGTATATTCTTTGCTTTGTAGTTTTTGGCAAGCTCCTACTGCACGCTATACTGCGATCACCAAAAGCGGTTGTAAGTATATCAATTTACCTCGGATCGGTTGTTCTTTCTTGTGGTCTATGTAATTGGGCTACTTATTATATCTTAGGATTTTCGAAACTGATGATTGATTTCTCTAAAGGCCTCAAAATCTTGTGGTTCCTTTTCGTGGTTTATACCTATTGATGGCCCTGTTATCAAAGGATATGCCGGAAACAGGACAACAAACAGTCTGCTGTCCCGCTTATCCATCACTGGACGGTATGATTAATATTCTTTCCCGGGGTTTAGGGTTGTGAACTTCTGACACTGCAACATTCCCGCGAGCCATGTTTGGAACGTAAATATAAATGTCCGGGTAACAGGTGCTGTCTCATATTTTTGTTGTAATGTATATTATGACAAGTGTGCTCTGTGTGCAGCGCACTGCGCAGCTTTGTGCTAATATATGTGCAAAGGACATGCCTCGGAAATGTGCAACATATTCTGGATACGAGGAAATTATACTTTTTGGAGCTTAATAGGACGAAAATTGCTTTGCTGAAAACACCTGTATTTCTGTAGTTAGTTAGAGTGGAAATTTTCATTAGATCTTTCTCTATTTTTCCTCATCTGTAAAGAAAACCTGCCAACCTTACACAGGGTACATTTCCAGAGTCTTCCCGTTTAAATATATTCGCAGCACGTTTCCGTCGACGATAAACAATTAATTTCTTTAATCAACTGCGCCGACGCGTCCCCTGAGTAAAATAGATACGACCACTCTGAATGAAAAAAGTAATATAAGACGCTAGTTTATGTATCAGCTAGTTTATTAATTATTCTGGTAAGCTTTGTGGATTAATTTAATTTACATTGTAAAGTTTAAAAGGGAGAAGCGTCATTATGGTATTTTTCTGAAAGATATTTCTTCTCTTTTAAGCTATTGCATAGCTTCTATCGCGGGCCTTGAGCGTGGAGACCTAATCCAGAAATTTCGTAACGAAAATACTACCTAAGAAAAGAGTGTTTTGTATTGAAAATTATGTTTAACTGCTTGACAACAAAGTTCAAATTTACTTAAACGAATGATACGAGAGTGTTGTATTGAAAATTATGTTTAACTGCTTGACAACAAAGTTCAAATTTACTTAGACGAATGATACGAGAGTGTTGTATTGAAAATTATGTTTAACTGTTTGACAATAAAGTTCAAATTTACTTAGACGAATGATCCTTGACTATTAATAGTTAAATTAAAACCTTTTTATTAGTTTGATGTTCCCATTACGTTGTGTCAAGTTTTAAAAACTATAAATGTGAATAACAGTTCCTGTCAATGTCATCATTGCTATTTCTTATATTCGGGTTAATATTTTACAATTGCGTAAGTTGATAAAAAATGCTATGCAATAGCTTCGCCGGGGCAGTCCCCGAGTGCTACACGTCTTTTTTTTTTTTTTGTGTATCCTTGCTTCTGACCTGATATGAACCATTCTTTAAAAATAACACTTCGTAGGTTTTGTGTTTTTAGTGGTGTATCTTATTATAATGGTAATAAGTATACCAAGTAAAAAATAAGTATACTTTCCAAAGTCAATATTTTACCATCTAAACAAAGATCAACAAAGGAAACTGTACCCTGTGACGTCACCAACGACCACCGAGGCGAAATATAATTATAACTACTTAGATGTAAGTACTATGTATCTCATTTTAAGTGAACTGTTGTATTCTTATGAGAAATAAATTCTTTATACCTAAACTGCGTGCGGCCCAGTATGGACGCAATCATCAGCAAGACACAGTTACCGTCTTCAAAGACGCCACAACAGTATAACTAACAGTTCATGCTATTAGTACAAAGACTTTTACTTTAGCATGAAAGATCTATATACGAACAAATACGAAGACGTAAGTAAGGCATTGCCGACCAGTTATCTTAGTCGGCAACGATCGAATCGTTAAAGTTAATGCTGACTCGGATCCGAGCCGTTACGGTTATATCTAAAACCGCTTGCCGTGCCCAAGTGAGAAGGTGATGCGACAAAAACCGCTCTCGAGAAGTGTCGTCAATTTAATGATTGTCGTATAAAATCAGATATTTTGGCAAGGTGATAAGGGACGTTAATATTTTTTTGGGGAGCGCAAAAAATATTTAGCTATTCAGCATTTTCGCTACTTTCATGATTAAAAGAGAATGGAGATATGGGAAAACAGGAAAACACTGACGATTCCCAAAAACACACCAGTAAGTTGGATTGAAGTAATGCTACTGAAGCTAGTACAAGTTTAGGAGATACTTATCTATGTTTCAAATTCTAGTTGATCATACGGCAAACTAACGAAACCGTGATTTTGATATTAGAAACCTGAAAACCACAAACTAATTCAGTTTAAAAGCCTGATATTTTTGCCATTTGATACTAAGTATATTTAGAAAGTTTTGAAACCAAATATAGATTTGTGTTTTAAATTCAAACAGCTCTCTCATTTGTCTTGTGTAGAATTCCTTCCATCCTTCTTTGTCCGAGAACCAGCCCTAGCTCTGCAGTCGGACAATTAGAAGTCGGTATAGTATCAAAATCCTTGTCATCCTCCATCAATTCTAAAGAAACTTCTCTTAATCCCGCTGCAAGTTCCTCTCTTGCACCATATTAACCTAACGGGATTCTAGTCTAACCACCGTTACCCGAAGCCGATAGCTTGCAGTCTAATAGAATAGTGCACGACACACGATTGAATCCGAGCCAATCCGAGCCAAGCTCCCGATTTGTCCAGCAATTGTTTTGAACCTTACCTATGTATGATAATGTGGAGATGAAGCTTGGATTTTATCCGAACAGACTTCTTTGACCGTATCGTATATAAGAGAATGCTAACTGTTGCCCGCGACTTCGTCTGCGGACCAGGATAAAAAGTAGCCTATGTTCATCTCCGGGTTATGGTCTACACATGTGCCAAATTTCATCCAAATACGTTCAGCCGTTTTAACGTGAACGCCTAACCAACAAACTCACTTTCGTATTTATAATATTATAGTAAGGATCTTATGTGCTAGTTAAAAAAACTAACTAGCCGGTAAGAGTGGTTGCAGAGGGGTTTTTTGATGGTGAACAAAAAGAATGTTCTTCAGATATCGCCATTTACCGAAGATATTTTATTGCATTACATTCCTTCTCTATCAATCGAGATAGAATAGATAGATAGATATAATATTCTTTAATATGTACACCATAAAAATTATAGAAATAAAGAAGAAAGATAGAGAAGAGAATCTAGCAGTTTACTGCTGCAGACATAGATTGACATTGGACATTGCAACATATGGTTGTCAATTTGACAACCATAGAAGCGGGTCAAAACCTGTAGAAGGTTTTGTCGATGGAAGAATAGACAAAATGACAGATTGTGATTGTTTATCTGTCATTTGTCTATTCTTCCATAGACAAAACCCGTTTCTATTGTGATAAGCGTGCTTTACATAGACCTCTCCCAAGCTGCACCACAACACCCTCTCATGAATAAGGGGCCGTTCAGTTTAAATCTTGCTGAACATACACTGAAGCGGCATTACTAATACCCAGCTCTCTCGCTTTATACCCCATAACGGTCTTATGACCTAAACTAAGTCCCTGTGGGACGCCCAATTGCTTACCATAGTTGAGTTCAGTTCATAGTAGGTAACATCTGCTTCCGGATTCTTTTAGGCTCGTCAACGCAGGCAAAGAGAAATCAGTGACATAATGCAAAAAGGTTTAAATTGATAACTATTACCCGTGCGTACCTAACCCATCAATATCCACATAGACCCACAATCTAACAACAATATTAATCGCTCCACAGCACACAAATCCCGCCATCCTTTGTGGACAAGTTATGAAATAAAAGGCAAAACAAAGGCCATGCATGCATGATAGCGCTTACCCCGCGCCATTTATCTACGGTGGGCTTAGTATGCGCCGCTACAGTCACGCAGCCACAACGCCGCCGCTACGCTGCCGTCACGCTGCGGGAACGCGCTGCACAATAACACGCATAAATAAAACTTTGTATTGTTTGTATACTTTGAACGGTAGCTGGACGGAATTTCAATGAATGGGTGAAATGAAATTCTGCAGTTGGAATTCGCAGCGTTTTTATATAATTTGTAGTTGTAGATGTGTAAAACATGGAATACTGTGGTTTGTGTTAAGAATTATTATCCTTCTGGAACTGTGTGGGAATTTTGACAGAAAATAGTCAAAGTTTCAAGGTGAGAACTGCCTATTATCTAGACATCGAGACCAATAAAACGTACCCTTGTAATGTAAACTTGTTATAATCTTATTTACTCAAAGTTACTACATAAGTTTCTACATTTTAACATTCAAAACGCTTCTCTACACAAAGATAAACTTGTTTGAAATACAAACATACATATATTATATTCTTACCAACTTATCGGAGTTTCAAATTGTCTGAATCTAATTCTAGATTTTGTAATAAAATCGTTCTGGTCGTTCGTTCACCCGATTACTGCTGTCATGTGTAAATAAGGATTGTTTTTGTTGCCCACTATTTGATGTTGTCGGAAACTTGTACTTTGCAATGTACAAAAATAATGATAGAGAACAAAGATCTTCTCCTCTTATCTAATCCGACGAACTGGCGTTCACGTGAGAATAAATTCATATGGGAAATCGCACCTAAACCTGAACTTGTTTATTTTCAAAGAATAGAGCAAAATTGTTGCCGTGATTTTCAAGAAAGACAATCTTATTACAGAAGATATTTACTTCAGTGATTCTAGTTTCAGATTTTGTTCACCTCTCGAGGGAAGAGCGTGACACTGCATAACATAATATGAATATGTCCTCCCAGTAAAATCGAATTTCCTCTCGCCATGTAAACCGATGGACGCCCGTCCTTAACGGTATTTCGTTCACGTCTTCGTTTCATATCGGCCAGCAATCGCTTGCCGAGCGCTCTACGACGACATAACAAATATTGAGCGCGAGAATTGAATTTAGAATTTCTTATTTTAAAATATCCGTCGATAAAACGCTTTCGAAATAGGTATGTGTTTCTAAAAGTCTTCGCTTTTTGTGTGCCCTAGAGAGACTATAGAGAAGCAGACTGTTTTGTAAATAAATGATAGTTGAGTTCACAACTGGCTAGAAAACATTTTGCTAAATAGAAAATTGAACGTAAGGATAAACTTAGCACAAAGGTAGCAAACATACTCCAAATACGTGACCGTAAAAAAGGGGAATTAAAGACAGTACCACTATCGATCCCCTTTTAAATTAATCAAATCGGTGCCTTCATCGCTGTAATCATCGTCAATTTACTTAGTCTGAGCATCAAATCTAGGTTATTCGTGGCCTCTGAATTATGCTACCACACCCTCATTCATCATGCAATAGACTTGTAGAAACAGCTATAACCTCTAGATAAAACTTTAATGATATTTATGTAGGTAGTTTATTGGACTCCAGACCTCTAGGAAAGTCATAAACACGTTGGAATAGTAGACCATCACGTGAAAGGTGAACACACTCATCAAAATGAACAGATTTATTTTATTGGCAGAATATTCATGCTTTTGTATATGTCTTTGAAAGAAATTGAACGAGCTGCTTTATGTTCGGTTCTAATGCTCTAAGGTTCGGTTTCATCGACCGCTCTCTTGAAGAAATCGTAATTGTTTTTACTGTCGTAGGAATATCCGTTGTGATTTTACAAAGCTGTGCTAGCCGGATATTAAAGCTAGTGGAATTCCACCTACACGGGTGCTGCACTGCGCGATGCGACGCGTACCGCACAGCAGCACTAATGCGCCATCTTTGTATACATAATTACAAATTAGCAGGGCTTCGGTATTTGTGTTTCGGAATTTTTTTAATGGAGCTACAGCTTTCGTTCTTGTACTGACAGCAAGCCACATAAATTCCTGACATTTTCGTTAGATGGCGTTACTTAGTTTTCACATCAATCGGCAGTCCCAGACTGCCTCGTTTTTTTATTATTGTTGTATTTCCTGTGCGTGTCACAAGTAAAATATTTTTCTGTCTTTCTTTCAAATTAAAGTCGCTTTTCGTCTTTGTCTGTGTGACCGCATTGTCAGATTGAACTTATTCCGGAATGATGATGAGTGAGATATGATACAAAAACGTATTTTTCGTCGTTCTCCTGCCCTTATTAAACATTAATATTAAACTTACAAATAGTTAAAGAATCAATCAATCTGCCTAAGCCTTTTCCCTACTATGTTGGGATCGGGTTCCAGTCTAACCGGATGCAGCTGAATACCAGTATTTATTTACAAAATCAGACTCGTAAAACCTTGCGAAGCAGAGGCGGGGCGCTAGTTTACCTTATAAACAATCCCATAAGCTATAGAAGATGTTGAAGATAATACAAAGTTGGGAGGCTTGGCAACAATAATCATTTATCATGTGTTGCAAGTTATTAATATTACTGACAACCCCCGCCACTGAGATATATGTTCGTGGTGCGAACGGGTTCACCACAATAGGACAAACGGGACAAATGGATGGCTCCGAAATCACGATATTTGATTGTCAGTCGGAAGCTATTTAGCAACTGTCATATCAAAACTTTTATAAGTGGATAGTGGATATCCTAGCGTAACATCGGAGCGTGACTGCGGAGCGTGGTCTAGTGGTCGCAAGCGCTACTGAGGCATGAGGCTGAGCATGAGGTCCTGGATTCAATTCCCGGGTCGGGCCAAGTGTTATTGTGTTTTTCTATCTGAAATTTCTCAGTAGCAGCCCGGAGTCTGGATTTGTTCCCGGTTGATGGCTCGCTCACTATTACATGGGACTTAAACATAACTGGCGAAATGTGGGTGTACCTGCTACAGGTACATCTCTGCCGAACCCTTCGAGGAAACAAGGCGTGATGTTATGTATATATTTTTTTTTTATAGCCTATGTCACTTCGACAATTAAGACGAATCTATCGACACCTCATAATGCTAAAATCCATCAAGCCGTTTAGGCTACAGAGCGTGCCAAAGAAAAGTATGTGTAAATAGACATACATACATACAAACATACATACTCTCGAAAAACATTGCCCTCCTCCTGGGGCAGTCGGGTAAAAAAGCAGTCAAAACTACTTCATGAGAAGTGTTTAAATAAATTGTTAATTTTTTTTGAAACTCTAAATCAATCTTCCTAGCCTTTTTCCCAACTATCTTGGGGTCGGCTTCCAGTCTTACCGGTTGCAGCTGAATACCAGTATGATTAGTAGTATAATTTTTTTAGAAACTATGTTTTGAATTTCTTTTTCGTATATGAATGAGTGCTATGAGGCGTGAACTTTTGGATTTTCCAAATTATTTTCAAATTTTTAACCCAACATTATTATTGTTCCAGGTAAAAACATCACCAACCAGGGTAGGTATGCTTCCATTAAGAATCAACAGCTGGCGCAAATCCTTATAGCCTGCATTGTTAATGTGCCATCAACTAGCTCTAATTAGTCGAACAATGCTAATTTAATGCGCGTTCTATTGCTATGTTTAGCTACGCTGTGCTAATCGTAGACTGTGGCGGTTCCGCGTTGATTATTGTACGGTTTTAATCAGGCTGTGTGATAATTCTGTTAGTAAATAGTTGATTTAGAACTACGACAGCTCTGATTGATAACTCTGATAATGTCAGCCAATTGTTGACTTTGCAAAACTATAAAAGGTGAGTAGTGCCAATATTTGCGTTGTCTGTCATCAAAGTTTCATAGTTAATTTACTTTTGGTGGACGGAAAGAAAAAAAACCGGGCAAATGCGTGTACACCCTTGGGATGAATTTATCCCAAGAACAAACTTAACATTGTAGTTCAAAAACATGTTCTATAGCAATACAAGTATACATTCCAACTGCAAATGTAAGTTTGAACGCATAATTTTGAGATTTGCCACTGATTTCCTGTAATCTGTATTTTTTTCTAAATTTTAGGCTAAATAGTTTCGGAGATAACTATGCGGATTGGATTGTTCAATTTTCATCAATTTTCGTAAATAACAATAAAATTATTTATTTTAAAATTATAAATAAAATGTTTGTGATGTTGATATCTGTAACAGTTAATTACAGTAAGAAAAACATTTAGTCTCAAGCAAAAACGCAATCGTTTGCATATTTAAAACAAATACTTTCTGGCCCATTAACAAATCAACTAAGCATGCACTAGCACTCATGCAACATACTAAGAAATGAAGTGTTAATCCACATCAAAGCGCGTAACTGCATCGAAATGCTAATAAACAACACATTACGCTAAATATAGCGTGCTGTTTGAGCTATTAATAACATTGGCTTAATTAGCTGTCTAGACATCCATCTTCTGAGCTCTTTGTGTCAAGCTATTTATGTATTCACTGTTAATTTCACTTGATTGGCAGCGACTGCAATTAAAAGTGTAGTTGTTGAAACGAAAGTTGATCTTATATTTTATAGTGTTTTTGGTATGAGGATAATTAATTTTATGTTAAAAAGCTGTTTCTTGAGTTGTTACAGTTTCGTACCCGAAGGGCGCCAAACGGAAACCTATTACTAAGACTTCGTTGTCCGTCCGTCTGTCTGTCAGCAGGCTCATTCATTTCATAAGACAGTTGAAATTTTCACAGATTGTGTATTTTTATTACCGCTATAACAACAAATAAAATTAAAATAAAGTAAAAAAATGACGTGAAAAAGAAACGTGTTTTTTGGTACGTTTTGCTAAATGTTGTGCGGTGGTACGGAACCCTTCGTGTACGAGTCCGCCTCGCACTTGACCGGTTTTTAATTTAATTTAATTTTGATGCTAGAAATTGAAACCTTTGATTCTCACATCCATTACGTCGAATAGCGAAGCCATAAATATGATTGGAAAAGGTTAATAAACTTTCAGTCTGGTAGTTGCTCTGATTTTTGCTTGAAATATTTATAGGACCGCCAATTGACGGACTTTAATGGACATGGGTTTAATATTAAACCACTGAAATACATGATATAGGTGGATAGTATCTTAAATTAATCTCCATGAAGCGAAGTGTAGTGTGGCTGAAACTCTGTGGTAAGAACAAAATGAAACACCCGTAGCACCAAAAAGGTTACCCTGTAAATAATGTACGTACCAGTATTTATCTAAATAAACGTAATGTAAGAAAAAAATCGAGGACAAACTGAGATAAACGCTCACAATTCAGTGTTGTACAAAAAACAATGGAATTTGTACCACAAAGTAAATGAGAGGAGGAAGCTAGCTTCACACAAAAACTGTGCCAGTACAAGTAACTTAGTTTTGTGGCTTTGTACCATATAAAATATTGACTTGGCTCCACCAGCTGACTTCCCACTGTGTCCTTTTTCCCGTAGATAAACTACCTTGCTAAGCTATGTCGAGTTTCAGTCTAACCAACCAGCACTGAGTATGAGGAAAGTGGAATTTTGACTAGACAAAGTCTAAGGACTTATGCAAACAGTGTTTTTATACGCGCCTTCCATGTAACACACGTCGCTCGTCAGCGCGTTGACGTCGCATTTTCTGCCTTGAATAAAGAAAATTATTCAAAAAACAAAAAACCCGACTGCAAAAACACATAACTGAAAAGAGAAAAACAAGCATTATAATCTATAGAATTTTGGTATCGCAGGCGGGGACAAACAAAAGTTAGGTACACCATATTTCCGGTTATTATTGTTATATTATTATTGTCCCCGCCTGCGATACCAAAATTCTATAGATTATAATGCTTGTTTTTCTCTTTTCAGTTATGTGTTTTTGCAGTCGGGTTTTTTGTTTTTTGAATAATTTTCTTTATTTCAAGTTTTTTAGTTTTATTAATATATCTTAATTTGGAATTGACTCATTACCAGCTTTTATTTGATACCAATATTGTTGAAATTTATTTAAAAAAAAACCTTCCCCTCCCTTTTTTTTGTACTTGCAGATGCAATACATAAATATTATATAGCCTATGTCACTTCTACGATTAAGACGAATCTAACGACACCTCATATGTTAAAATCCATCAAGCCGTTTAGGCTACAGAGCGTGCCAAAGAAATAGACATACATACATACATATATACATACATACATACATACATACTCTTGAAAAACATTACCCTCCTTCTGGGGCAGTCGGGTAAAAAGCAGCGCTACTTGCGTTTGCAGTGCGTTTACGCGCTTTGACAGCGGCAAAAAAGCGGCGTGTCGACCGTGACGGGCTCCAAGCTTTTAATAGCTTGCAAGAGTGACAGCCAGGAGTAAGGAGTATAGGCCTTATGTGCCTCCTAAGACAAGATTAAAACCTTAGTTCCTAATATTACAAAAATAAACTCTTAAGTCTATCAATGTTTGGTTAGTCTTGTAAATGTGTGATGTTATCTGGTTTTCTAAAGAATATTATAATGTTTATCATTTTTTCACGCTTTAAAATCATGAGCACCACCTATTTTTAACTTCCGCTAAGCCTCAATTCGCGCCAGAACACAGTATTCGTTAGGTAATAAGCGTACGAAAAAGTAATTAAAACTACCGTTCGCAATTACAAGTGTCCATGGAATGAGGTCGTTACAGACAATGCGATTTTTACGCAAAAGAAACCATGGTTGGCGAGACCTTAATTAGATAGTCGAAGGTCCCCGAAATTGACCGAGGAGGGCCGAAGCTAATCTAGCGTCCTTCTAGTTACTCTGTAAGGGTTCTGTCGACTGTGAAATTATTGGGTGCGTGAACTTTTAGCATTGCTGTGGAGATCAGAAATGGCGTAATTTGTCTGCATTGAGATGATCCCATATTTTAAAAGATGGCCGATGTTTGGTCATCGACATCTTTTCATGTTTACATTCTCTGGTAACAAAGCATTCATATTTGCTTTCTGCTTGCTTGGCTTCCGGAGTTATTGTTATGCAAAGGAAAGTCTCATTATTTATGCATCCAGAAGTTTTGAGTCATAATCATAAATCATAATACAAATTGTAGCAAAAAAGTACGTTTAATTTTGCTAGTACACAAATTCCATACAGTCCATGCCGATTATAAAGAAAATGGCACGGAATCTATGGAATTTGTTTTAAAAGCAGTCATATAATGATCATCGCTAGAGCTCTAATACAAAGTCACAGACAAACATGATGTACTTCCTTCTTCCAATAGGGGTAGGCAGAAACTACAGAATGCCACCTGCTACGATCCTTAAGTAGACACTCTTTTCCTTTTTGTTTTTTTCTACTTATTCTTTCTGTTTTTTCCGTTCTCCTAGAGGCAAATAGCGCAATTAGTACCCAAGCAGTCCTATACTTACAAAATACGTTTGATGACTTATCTTGTGAAGCGAAATACGAACGTATTTTCTTTCTTTCTTTCAAATAATCGCGAACTCTCCACATTTCCCCTTAATGTCGATGTATGGAACACACATTTTAAGCAAGCTTCCCTTATGAAAACCCTTCCCTGAAGCCTGATCATAATATTAAAGAGGCAGCTTCCATATTCACCGGTGTCCCAGTAATTAAATTAATTAGATTCCCTCATACCCGATTGGCGGGTTATTCTGCCATGAACAGGGACTTCACATGTGTTGAAGTGCTAATATCGCGACAACGGGCGGTGCTCAAATCATGACTGTTCTTCCTTCTTTCTGCCTTTGTGTGAATTTCCTAACTTAAAATTATAAATGCGAAAGTGAGTTTGTTTGTAACGCTTTCACGCTAAAACAGCTGAACAGATTTAGATGAAATTTGGCACATTGGTAGACCATGATCTGGAAAAGGACCCTTTACGCGGGTGAAACCGCGGGGCGCAGCTATTTTATTATAATCAAAGAATACAGGACGTTTTGATAAAATGTGCGAGTCGTCTTGAAAGAAGGTTCTCAAATAAGATTCTTTAATGTTTTGAGATTTTTTGAAGTGAAAAGTTCTTTAGCGGCGTTGTACACTTTTTGTGGGATGGGTAAACAATCTTAAAATCGCGTCAAGGCGTGACCGTAAGATCAGTTGCCTAGCAACCGACAAAGTAAATATCAAAATAAATAGTCTTTGACATTTTGCCATATTGATGGGTAAAAAAAAGCAGTCAAAACATACTTCATGAAAAGTGTTTAAATAAATTGTTTATTTTTGTTAGACTATATTTTGAAAATAAATAAATATACTACTACTACTACTACTAATGAATATTGTATTTAACCACATAAATTAAAGTACTTTTACATTGATAAATAAAGCAATTCGTGCGAAATTACTCCCTCCCTAACCATTCCAAAATATTCAAAAATGCACAACGTTAATGTTCAAGTTTTCACTTCTGCCGGCACTCCCGGAGTGCAACCCGTTGTTTTTTTACTAAAGTAGTCTTAGGTGTTACTAATTATAACTGGCTCTAAGTATAATGCTAACAAACACGGAGCAGCATAAGTAATAGTAAAAAAATCCGTCAGTATGACAGGAGTCGGGACTCTCCATCATCATGTGTTCCCTTTGTTCTTTTTATTGCCCTGTAACGTTTGACGCCTGAGCATCTTTGATTTGTGTTTGTACAAAAGGGTTTGTGTATGTATGAAGACTTGAAGAGACAGAAAAGGTAAAACGAGGGACACATTAAGTGAAACATTATTTCTGATGAAAAGATAAGTACAGATAAAAGAAAATACTGATGAAAGTTCTTGTAACTTTATTTCTGAAAGCTCCATTGAACATAATTCCACTTGTGTGGTAAAGTAGATTGGTTGGAACAACAAACAAATAGATCAGAAACCGAGAATATAAGGAAGAGGAAAGTAAATACTTCGGGCCACATTCAGGAGATAAACCTAACAAATTGCTGAATTTAGTAGACATTTATAACAGGGTAGGAACCGCTGTTATACACAGACAATAATCTGACCGAGTATTACTTCGGGGAAATTGAAATGTAAACTTCTAAAGCACATTGAAAGAGAAGAGATTACAGTGCCGAAACTGAAACTAATAAAAACAATGGACCGTAGAAAGGTTGATTTAGAAGACCCGACGATAAGAACATCGAATATGAAAGAAATACGATAACTACAAAGAAACTATTCCAAAAACGACACAAGCTTACAAATCTCATAAACCCCCAGAAAACACTTAACCAATTCTCATCTAAAAATGCTTTAGTTGTAACACACTTCAGAGCCCCGACATATGTAGCGGGTCCCCGGGCCCCGGCTGGGCCATTAGTGCAAGTGCACGGGGGCGGTGACGTCACTCCTCGATGGGCCACCTCGCGCGCCAACTAGGCCACTGGAGCTCAGCATTGAACGGGTTATAATATGGATACGATGGATACGCTAACCCCACGTGTTGTTCGGCTGAGTTGAGCTGGTAAATTAATTATGTACCTAATGCTTGGGTGTGTAGGGATGATTTTTATGTGTGGCAAACTATGTGATGTAATCTGCTGGATTTGGGCAGTTCATGACCGTTCATTGTGGCCATGCTTAGGAAGAATGTCCAAAGTCCATCCTCAAATATGAAGATCTTTCGTGTATTCAGCATTCAATTCAGCTTTAAACAAAGTTTTTTAAACTTAAAATAGTAACAGATTAAGATACACAAAACCTTCGAAATGCATCCTCATTCGTAACACTTTCACTGCTCAAGGCCCTTGCGAATTAAATTGAATAAATTCCCGCATTCCTTAACCCGTCGAACGCGACAGACCGGAAGGCGTCGACGTCGAGACGTCGGGTGGCACAAATTACCCCGAGATACGTTTCTTGGGCCTATCCATCATCGGACGCCTATCCGCCACGTCATCTCTTATAACAATGCAGGAAGGTTGGCCGCCTTAAGACGATATTATTTAAACTTTAGTGTAATTTATATAGCATTAGTGAACTAGGATGTAGAATATGTATATGTGTGTGTGGCAAAAGTTGTGAGTTATTGAGTAATGGTGTTGTTTCATACAAATTTTACCTTTTGGTTTATCAAAAAGTCTTATACAATAATACTTGATGTAATTACATTTCATAGTAATACGCATCAAAGAAAAAATGTCGTGCAGGAATGCCTGCGCTGATTGTTATCGCAAGAAATAAATGCAAACTCTGCCCGTAGGTATAGAATGATCATTAGATCCTGATTTGAATACCGCGCACACATTGATATCACAGCAGTAAGTACCACCATTATGGAACCACCGGGGCTTTTAAACCGCCATAACGCTGTAATGCTGTTAAAAGTGGGCATAATAGTACCGTGCGGTTTGTCCGGGCACAAATGGAAGTGCCAATAAGAATAAGTTAGCGGTGTGTGGTCGTTTTGACCATATTATTATAAGTGTACATTTTGTGGTTGAGACATTTGTATGTATGTATTTTATTTTCTTTACAAATTAAATTGTGATATACTGGGATTATTTTACAGATGTCAGTTAATGTAGGAATCATCTGTCGTTGCACTTCAAATGCTGTATTGATGATTTTGATTATAATGATTGGAATTGTAACTGATCACAATGGTCTTACTCCTCGCTTTGCAGAAACGTTTCTGATCAAGCAGTTGAAGTTTCTCAATAAAGAAAAATTAAAAACATTTTATTTGGGACCGCTCCTTTTGTTCACGGTAATACAAACCGTGATCAAAAGGAGCACCTAAAACTATCAAAATTAAAGTAATTAAAAAAAAAAACGATCTGTGCGAGGTCAAATAGACTCCTATTTCAGCATAATGCAGTATTAAAAAACATTAATACCACAGCGCTGGTATTCTGATAGGGCCCGCAACAAGGTAGGTCCTCCATCCGAAGTCTACAAACAGAGCATACAACTACTCCATACATAAACTGCTTTACATAACATCTCAGGCAACCCTAAAATTAACCCTCACTCTGCCGCAGGTAACACGGGCAGCGTCGCGGTGACTTTCAGACACATTCAATAAATATATCACAGAGCGAGCGACGTATCAATCATGCAGGCCTCCAAGCCTCCAGGCCTTCTGAAAGGGACAATTAAATATTCACAATAACGAAACTTTTGAGTTCACGTTTGTTCAGTATCTAAGGCATACCTATAATAAGTTACTTTCATAACTTTGACCGTGATTGGGATTCCCAATAGATACAGTTTCCATAGAATTTAACTCTGGTTATCAGGGTCGGGTTGAGGGACTACTAGAAGTTTTGTGCAAATAATAGTGGTAGGGATACAACCATAGACTTAAGAGCTCTCATATCTGTACAGCCAACTTTGCCAAGGGGCTTTTGATTTACCATGAATTTCTAGATTTTATTAGAGAAGTCCTCATATTATAAGACAGCAAAAGGACATGCTTCTTTGTCCTATTGCTGTGCAGTACGTTGCTACATACGGAGTTATAAAGGCTCTTTACTCAACAGTCCGTATTTTTCAAACGTAGTAATAAAGAATTTCATATAGAGAAAACCTCTGCCTTTACTTCGCAAGTTCTTACAAAAATAATTACTGTCAGCAAGTAAATCAAAGGTTGAGCGGATTCTTTCCGTAAAAGTTCCGTATGAGGCTCTCTGAAGAACCTCTATTCATCCTCCTCTCCTCATTAGGCCGCGATCGACTATTTCCTGGGCCTCCTATCCCCGGATATCTTGTTTCCGTGACCTGACCGACCGGAAACAGTTTTTTTTCTTTCCCACGGAACTCAACCTTTTCGTGCGCATTCGAAATTCACACTTCGTGACTGTTGGCTCTCTTGGCTTTTTGTGGGTCGTTTGTGATTTTTTACGGGTTACACGGCTATAGGAAGGTTTAGGCATGACTGATGGGGCTGTTCTAAATTGGTGGACGCGTCTCGGGGCACGTTTTTGTCTCATTTGTTATGAACGTATGCAAAAGAGGCGTGAATGATACTGCTTTACTTTTAAAAAATCCGTTAAAACTATAATAAACTACAGTCTCTGAAACGACTAAACATAATTATCGCGATAAATGTGAATATTGGAACATGGAACGCCAGTATTCGCCAAATTATATTTAAAAGTTTATTTGTCTTTTTATATTCGCACGAGTGTCGATAACACTTTGATAAAATATTTCTCAAAATTAGTCAGAGTACTCTCATTCTACCAACACTATTGACAATTTATGCTCTATTGACACAAATTGATCGTGTAAATAGTGCTGAAACCGTGATAGTACTGACACAATTCTTTTGTGTCACAAAATAAACAAAAACGTGTCGCGCACGGAAGTGCCAATTAACATGATAGTGTTAATTAACACCTAAATAATTATGTAAATATATGATATTTTTATCGCAAAAACCGATACTTGGTACAATAATGTTTATTATTGTGTTTTTATTGATTTGTTTGATATTACTTGCGAGTTTTTATTTACGGGATATGGTATAAAATTTGCGTAGAAGTGAGTCCTTGTTCTTGAGCTCATTGTGCGTTGTCGTGAGTAATACCACAAACAATTATAAACACGAGTTTCTTTCACTAATGTAAGGTATATAAAGGCAGTACAATAACACCCCACACATTACATCATTCATCCAAAAACTATTCCCCTTAAATCCACGTACAGTGTGAAAATGGCGTGCAAATAAGATTAAAGAACAGTGGAGTGTGCAAAGGGAGTTGGTTCCAACGCCATTATGCTGGAAATGCGAACTCCGGTCACGTTTCCCGGCCATTTCTTACCATATTTCAAACTAGGTGCACCAATAAAACTAGGAGCTCCGTCAGTCTATTGCTTGTGTGCCAAGTTATGAGGGAACAGCGGGGTGCAGCTGTAAAAATTTGATGGATGCTCTTTTATGGTTCTAAAGCTGGCGGTCTGTAATTTTGTGTTCGTAAAGAAAGGTGGATTGCAAAATGGCGGATTTTATTTTGGACGTAGTTTCCTAGCTGGCAACAAGTTTTTAGCTGTAAAGACTCTTGGCATTTTCATAGTGCAATAAAAGAAATGAACAACAATTTACATGTTTGTCTTTTGTAAACAAAGTAAACAAAATTGTCTATAGTACACAAAATTTTACCTTCCTTCTACATTTGAAATCGGGCAATTAAATTAATTAACTGTAGAACTGAGGACTTCCCAAAAAATTGTTTTTGAATAGAGGTCTATCCATAAATTCATAGTCACCTTTTATGTCATTAACAGTATAAATAGAGATAAGCTGACACTTAGTTTTAAAAACCGCAATACCAATGATTAAAGTGCCAAGTTTAATAAATAAATAAAATAAAATAAAAATAAAAATAAAAAAGCCTCTTTATTTCATGCAAAACTTTGTACGCTAATAATTTGAAAAAAAGTACTATTAGATACCTACTTATGCTAAATTACTAAGTTACTAAGTTCCATGCATTATGATGTGGAATATACTTTGCTATTAAATAAAATTGATGTCTATACATTGCTAATGATAAAAAATAAAAATGATTTAATTTTATTCAAATTTTGAGAATAAGTAAAATTATTAATTATAGTTATTCAAATTCATAATATAATGTCAATAAGTAATTCCACAAAAAATTATAAGTAACCATAAGTAGATTAAAGTGCCAAGTTTATGATCGACAAATCGCTATTTCTTGTATTCTTGGACATGGATATAAAAATGCGGTGCCTATAATGTGAAGGCTAACAGTGTTGGCTTCACTGCAGCCTCTTGAACACGTTGCCTTCCAAGGCCGGGTGATTGGATACTGTGACAACTTTCCACATAATCCACTTAATAATTTGATTGGCTTTAAAAGATCTGAGGGTAGCTAGAAAATAGAATGGCATTGACAATATACAGGGCCAATCCATTGCAGTTCTTGAATTACAAGAATTAGCTACAGTACGACACAACTTAGATGTAGCATAAATTTTAAAATTTGCATTTATTCATTTCAATTTTACGAATGTACTTGGTTATATGACTTTACAAGTTATTGCGTTTGCGTAAAGATCATTTTCATCTAAAGCAGTAATAAAGATTAGTGATTTTAAAGGCGCACTCAGTTCGGATAGTGATCGGTTTACCGAATTTTGCCGATGCTACATCTAAGTTGTGTCGTACTGTACTTGCTTCTTTTATCACTGTTTACTCCTGTTATTGGCTTGTGGCTAAGTGATAACAACCGCACGGGTCGATCTAAAGTTAAGCTACACTTGCCGCGGTCGGGTCGTGGATGGGTGACCATCCATTACATGTTGAGACCCCTCCGTAACTCGGAAAGCACGTTAAGCAGTTGGTTCCGGCTGTCGTTTGTAAGATCTTTGACAGTCGTTACGGGTAGTCAGAAGCCCAAAAGTCTGACAACTAGTCTTACCAACGGGTATCAGTAACTGGGTTGAAGAGGTCAGATAGGAAGAAAAGCAGTCGCTCCACCAGTTAAAATATTGGTATTCAGCTGCATCCGGTTAGACTGGAAGCCGACCCCAAGATAGCTAGGAAAAAGCAAGGTAGATCGATTTGTTGTTATTATTCTTACATCGTAAAAGGACATCGTTCATTGATTCGACACATTCAAATAAATACCTATTCATTTCTGAATGTTTTTAGTGAAAGTAATGTTAAAAAAAACTTTCCAAAAATAGTCAGCCGCAAACTTTTTGTTTCTCACTTTCACAATGCCAATGCTAGGCTTGATTAGTAGTGTTCGAGCGAAACAAGTTTTTCAGCCGAAACAGACGTCGAATTTTGGGTTCCGTCCTAGTTTCAGCCGAAACTAACTTTTTTCGCTATTTTCATAAAGTTGGTCTATGAATTCTGGACTACCTGCATTTTTGTTCAAAAATATGTAAAAAATAGTGACGCTTACCCTCAATAGGGATGAAGCCTGGGTAAAAAAAAACAACGGGTTGCACTCCGGGAGTGCCGGCAGAAGTGAAAATTTGAACATATGGGAATAATTTCGCACGAATTGCTTTATTTATCAGTATAAAAATACTATAATTTATGTGGTTAAATACAATATTCATTAGTAGTAGCAGTTAGTATATTTATTTATTTTCAAAATATAGTCTTTTTGTTAGACTATATTTTGAAAATAGTTTGGAAAATCCAAAAGTGCACGCCTCATACAATACACTCATTCATAAACGAAAAAGAAATTCAAAACATAGTTTTTAACAAAAATGAACAATTTATCACTTTTTATGAAGTCGTAATGTCAAAGACTGACAAAGATATTTACTTGGCGGTTGCTAGGCAACATCGAGACCAAGGTTGAAAATATTTAGATATAGATATTATATTTTAGTTAGTATTTTATTAATTATAATTAAACTACTTTGAATAAAAGAGCCATTTTCAATAGGGTTCCTTCTACGGCTGAAACGAAAGTATAAAAAAAAAATTGACTCAATTAATTGATTTTATCGCAAGCTACAATGTTTTCAGGGTTCATAAATTGACGGACAGGAATTTTTTTTCAACTATTTTGATGCTTTTTCCATTTCTGCTGCATTAAATCAATTGTTAAAAAGTACAGTATTAATCTCCATTTAATCATCTATACAATGGTATATAAATTAAGTAGATTCTGTGTACTAGCAGGAGTGTAACAATAAAAACAGTTACAGAAATGGGGCAAAAAATTTTTTTCGATCGTAGAGCACACTCTAATGCTTCGCATTAAGAGTCGTGCAATAAATAAATATGTATGGGTAAAATTTCGTACCTCGCAATCTTTACGTAATGTCAAAGACTATTTATTTTGATATTTACTTTGTCGGTTGCTAGGCAACGGATCTTACGGTCACGTCCTGACGCGAGTTTAACATTTTTTACCCATCCTAAAAATCATGTCCATAATTTTTTTATAATCTACCTGAGGGATAAAATTTTCTTTTGTCAACTTACCTATTCTTCGCTGTACTCAACGTTAAAGATACCCGAATAAAGCCAAAGCTCTATTTTGGGCCTAAACCAAGTCCTTATCTTCATTCCAATTCAGACACTACCTATTGATTAGTAGACTTTTCAGAGAACTCCACCAAATAACCGTGACTAGCAATTTGCGTGTTGTAATTTATACGCTTATATAGAAGAAAGTGTAAGTAAATGTAAATGAATTCAACACATTGACTTACAACAACGTCATGTAACTAATTATGGGTGAGTAATCCGTGTAAAAATAGCTGTCATGGCGGTTCCTAACTTTCAGCTTTTACATAGTCATAGACGCAGAGGTACAAAAACTCCAAATGTTTTTGCTTTTTTGAATAAGAAAATATTAAAGACTAGTTGCGTCCCGCGGTTTTACCCGCCGAAGTGTCGATCCCGTGGGAATATCGGGATAAAAATCCTATGTGCTAACCTTTTTTTTTTTTTCTTTTTGCGGTGGGAAATCATCCAATGACTTCTCCCGCTCTGGGCGGAGCGAAAGGGCGTGTCAGACTTTTACTGACTAAAACCCACTCGTGTTCCTTCCCTTGCCATGCCAGGGGCCACGGTTTCCCCTTGGGACTACCCGCAACCCCGGCAGGCATCGGTCCTAATGGACCCCGTCAGTTTTGCTGACATCTCTTTGAGGCGCGCGTGGAAAACGACGCGCCGTCGACCCGGGCCTGGTCCTTATCGGACTGCGAGCTGCCCTCTGCTCTCCGTCCGCAGGCCCGCGCCTACGGTGGCCGGAAATCGGCTATCAATTCCCGACGCCCGGGAAGTCTCCTACGGCGGCGGCGGCTAGGGCTGGTAGGGCGCGGCCTCTGCCACTCCCTCGCGCGCTCCGCCTCCTCCTTCGCGAGCATTACTGCTTCGCAGAAGGAGGTTACGGCTTGCCATGCCCTCTCGCTCCGCACCATGGCCTGGACCAGGGCCGGACGCGAGAGGTCACTGACGCCGATCGCCTCCACGAGGACACGGCGGTGGTCCACCGAAGCCGGGAAAACCTCCACCGTATGCTCCACCGTGTCCTCCGGACGATCCACACAATGGTGACACCCGGGCCTCCCGCCTCATGCGAAACAGGTACCTCCCGAAACAACCGTGTCCGGTGAGGACCTGCGTCAGGCGGAAGGTGAGGACGCCGTGGCGCCTCTCTAGCCACTCCTCAAAGAGGGGACTTATCGCCGTAATTGAGGCGTGCCCAAATCTGGGTTGCGACAATCGCACACTCCAAGCCGCTATGAGATCCCGCCGGAGCTCTGTCCGCTGTACCGTGATTTCTCGCGGCAGTGGAGTTACACCCCAGCGCTTCATCTCCTCGCGCCACTCCCAAAAAATGTGGGCGAGGACCTTCGCCTCCAGATCCCATGGCGGCGTTCCGGCAAGGAGGCTCGCCGCCTCGCCGGAGACCGTACGGTATCCCCGGACCATCCGGATAGCCATGACCCTTTGGGCTGCATGCAACCGGCGGGCTGGCCGCAACCTTAAGGTTCGCGACCACACCGGTGCCCCGTAAAGGGCCATGGACCGCACGACCCCCGCGTAGAGCCTCCGGCAGGAGGCGTTTGGACCCCCTAGATTGGGCAGAAGCTGCTTCAAGGCAGCCCCGGCCCGCTCCAGTTTGGGAGCCAAACGTCGGAAATGCTCCACGAAGTTCCAACCCAGGTCATGATCTACCCATGTGCCAAATTTTATCCAAATTCGTTCAGCTGTTTTTGCGTGAAAGCGTATCAAACAAGCAAACATACAAAAAATTTAATCTTTTATCTTTTTATTATTAGTGTTGATGTAGATTAGAAGGATTGCATCCTGCAAGGTGGCATCAGGGTACGCCGGAAGTCGAAATCCGTAGGTGCCATATGTGGAATAAAATTTTAATAATAAATTATTCCACAAATGGCACCTGCGAAAAATATCGATAGGTGCCGTATGTGGAATACCTCAGGTGCCATTTAAGCGGGTTCCCTATGTGGAATACGTCTACAGCATCGCTCATGTAGAGACTGTATTGAAACCAGAATTGGTATATTTAATATGAACCACCTCTCCAACTATTGCCCTTAATGCAATATTAAAGTGCAGACCATTAAAATAATAGGTTCCTTTCATTCATCACATCGATGCGTGAAAAGAATTAGGTTAAGTTCTAATATTATTACGTGCAGTCGTAAATAGAATGGTCGTAACGGACCGACAGCATTTAATGCCCATTCGTTACCGACCGACGTCACAAGGTTATTTTCTTTAGAAGGAAGTGTTTTAGACACGCTAACAACACCCCGATTAATTGGCTAATTGAAAATCCTCGCATTTAGCCGACTTCCGAAAAATCCGATCGAGGTCTTACAGCATATACTTACTTATATAGAAATATTTACTAAGTAAAATGTTTGTATTGGTGCAAGACTTTTCTTTCTGGTTTTATGGATTGCCTTCGATATTTTTGTTAAGTGTAGTTATCAATGAAACCTATGGTGGCATTCGCCTCACGCTTTGCGCTAGCTCTTCCTCTATCTGCTTTCTTTCATACAGCTCTATACATATATGAACTGACATTGAAAAAATCCTGTTTCTCTAAAGCAATAACAAGTTCTGGGAAGATACCTCCTATTTATAGTCGTCCTTCATTATTTTCTACCCTAGAAACACAAAACTTTGTTACCTCTGCCTCTGGCTACATATTCGGAAGTTTTTTGCCTAAAAACGTGTTGCCTCACGGAAGCCGTGTAATTGCGTCTACACTGATAATAATTAGAGGGATCCTTGGCCCACTTGCCACGAGCGAAACGCTGACGACCACCGCCTTATGACGTCACGACCCACTGGGGGTAGGGGGAGGGGGGCGGAACGGAACGGAAATTTTCTTTTAATAATTATAGAAGTATGCATAGGGCTGTAAGTGGCGTTTTTTGGCACGGGAGCTGGAGGCCAAGTCTATATACTTATTTACAAACGTCACAATGGTCTCTCGATGGTGAGTTTCTGACAAATTTTGTATGGCAAATCTGTTAAAAACTAACAATGGAGAGACCATTGTGACGATTGTAATGACTTGGCCCCCACTGTAAAGGTGATTCAATATTTGGATTCACTTAGTGTCTTAGCAAACTTTCAGTGCTGAAATTTGGTTCCACGCACAATAGACAGTAGCTTGTATGATTAGGGAAGTTGAAGCCATAAACAACAAGGTCGTGAACGGTTTTCCATGTAGTTTTCCCCTATTGGGTGTGATTGCATTGCTGCTAAATTAGTTTATAGATTATTAATACCAGATGATGTAATCTAATGAGCAGTTATATATAGCCTAGTGGTGTGATTGCCAAGTAGTGTCAAGTCGTAGGTCTCGAGTTCGAACCCAAGGCACGCACCTTGACTTTTCGGATTCATTTGCCTATTGTATAATTACTTATCACTTGCTTGAGGGGAAACATCGTGAGGAAACCGGCATGCCTGACAGATATTTTCTCGACGGCATGTGAAGCCAAGTCACAGGCCCATGGCCGGCATAGTAACAACACATGACAGATGTAATTTAATAAGAACAAATGGATCTATTTCTGTACTAAGTACATGCAAAGACTCTGTTTCCTTATTGCCTTGTCAAAGTATTTCTCTCAAAATAGTCACAGAGAATCCGACCATACTTCATCATAACTGCGGCAACACTTTCAGTCCCACCCTCAAATGATAAACTACTAAACACGTACAAAGACAAACAAATTACACTAACATAGCTAACAGTACACACTTCCTCATTCCACATTTAGTGGCAAAGCAATTAGCGGTCCACAAACAAATCGCCGTATAGTCAGCATTGCGACTGAGCTATACGTATTTGATTACCTCTGGAAATATGCACAATTTAGGTCAGTCTGCCAGGCTGCTAGTCTAGCTGGCTGAAGATTGTTGCATAGCTTTGTTATGAGTTAGAACGGTATGAGTTTGTCTCATATAGTTTGTGCTAATGCGATACTTACAAGAAAAGAAGTGAGAAAAGAATTAAGTAGCATGTTCATATGGTCTAGTGGATAGACCACCTGTCTCAGACCCAGAGGTCTCGGGAACGATTCCCAGTGGGGCAAAATTTTCTTCTCGGTTGGTGGTAAGTCCGCCTGGCTAGCTACCACAGTCTTATCTAAGTCTGTCATCATAACAACAATGTTACAAACATGGTTGTGCTTCGGCAGTTAAAGGTAAGATAGCCAGTTCCTCTACGTTTAAGGATCGGTGAAGCTCGCTTCCACCTTCGGCCGGATCATCACTTACCATCAGCACGCCTAGGCGTAGCGTGACAACCATAGTTTTCTACGGGTTTTGTCGACGGAAGAAATCAAAACATGACAGATTGTTTCTCAGTCATTTTATCTATTCTTCTGTCAATTGTAGTCATGCTAAGGCGTGGAGGTGAAATGCAGGCTTCTCCGTTGAGGCGGAAAAAAGAATTCGGTACTCTAGTGACTACTCAAAGTATAGACGGATTGGTGATGGCAAAATGGTTGTCATTCTTAGACAGCAGGAAGCTACTGCCCATGCGTGTGTGACGTTATTGCATTGGTCGACTTCTTTGTCACTTCACAAGGAACTTCCAAAATTTAACGAGTATATGCACCGTTTTTAGTAGTTCAAAGCTTATAAAATTAAAGAATCGGTAGAAATTCTGTAGTATCTGCTAAAACGAGTCCTGGGGGCCAAGTCTACAAATTTACAAACGTCACAATGGTCTCTCGATGGTGAGTTTTTGACAGATTTTGTATGGCAAATCTGTCAAAACTCACCATCGAGAGACCATTGTGACGTTTGTAAATTAGTAGACTTGGCCCCCTTGCTGAATTGCATGTTGTAATGTTACAATGTAAGTTTAGGTGTGGACCAGCCATTTTAAAAACTTTTTTACGACCTTGCATTTTTAGCCAGAAAATTATACAGAAGCTTGTTTTGGTCATTATTAACACCCAAATTGCCCATTTACTCTACCTTTAATTAAGAGAACCAACCCCTAAAATTACTCACTTTTTCCTCACGAGTTATACTCGTGTAATGATAATATTTTAAAACTTCTTAAGTGTAAACTAATTATAGGCCATACAATCATTATTTACAGTTTCCCGAAAATGATGTCTTATTTAAAAAAAAACCCAGTCAAGATAAAAAGTAACTGTTATTATTTCACGCAAAATGTCTGTAAAAATATTTAAATTCCCCGACTAAATTCGTGAAAAATGTTAATTTAAATGCATAGCACTTCATTCGCCTGCTAAGAACTTCCCCTAAAGAGGCGTAAAAGAAATTCATGGTGGAATAAAAGATTCTAACGTTTTCACACTACTTATATTTTTTTTAATAATTGGGTATGAAAGCATCAAATGTATCTCGGATAACGGGCTGTAATAATATGAAGGCAATGGTTTACTGCCGTCTAATCTTTCCAAAAATACATACAAACTGTCCCGGATAGACAATACAATTTAGTTAAGAGGTCCGTCCGTCGCCGTGGGGGCCGTGGACGCGAGTGGTCAGCACGCCGACCGCGCGCGAGGTGAATCTTAAGTATCTGGATGGTATTTGTAATTACCAACGTATTATGTAACTGCTGATATAAGTTATTTCATTGTTTTTCTTTTCAGGTCTCATCTTTCTGTAACTAGATTGCCTTCTCGTTTGTCTAACCAATTTTTTTACAACCAGGCAGTGGTCAGCCTATAGTTACACCCACATTTCACCAGTTAAATTTAAGTCCCATCTACCGGGCACAAAATCTGACTCCTGGCTGCTACAGAGTAATTCCTGTTGGAAAAACCCAATAACATCTAATAACGTAGCTACCATAGATATAAGAAAGAATATTTCTATGGTAGCTACTAAGACTAGTTAATTTTTACCCGACTGCCCCAGAAGGAGGGTAATGTTTTTCGGGAGTATGTATGTATGTATGTTGGCACGATCTGTAGCCTAAACGGCTTGATAGATTTTAACATATGAGGTGTCGTTAGATTCGTCTTAATCGTAGAAGTGACATAGGCTATATAATATTTATGTATTGCATCTGCAAATACAAAAAAAAGGGAGGGGAAGGTTTTTTTTAAAATAAATTACAACAATATTGGTATCTAATAAAAGCTGCTAATGAGTCAATTCCAAATTAAGATATATTAATAAAACTAAAAAACTCGAAATAAAGAAAATTATTCAAAAAACAAAAAAACCCGACTGCAAAAACACGTAACTGAAAAGAGAAAAACAAGCATTATAATCTATAGAATTTTGGTATCGCAGGCGGGTTTTTTTGTTTTTTGAATAATTTTCTTTATATTTGAAGTGAAAACTTCTTTAGCGGCGTTGTTTTTTAGGGATGGGTAAAAATGTTAAACTCGCGTCAGGACACGTGACCTGATCGAAAATTCGTAAGACGTTCAAGTTTTTGTTGACAGCGCACTCATCTTTCACACAGTCCATCCATCGTGTCTTTGGTTTTTCCCTACTCTCATAGCCATCTATACTTCCATAGTGGCAGTACCAAGAGCTAATGCAAAATTACAAAGAGCGTGAATTCAGTAGTAAAGCTATTTATAGGCCTAGAATATAGTAAAGTGCAATAACTAACGACCCTGGCGCAGTGCCAATGCCAGTTTAATTGCACTCAGAGACAATAAATCGCGAGTACACTACAACACACGATACGTGTTTGTCGACTAACATTCTGTGGAACTGACAAAAATTTGGCGATAAAGCTGAGCAGCACCCTAATTACGTAATGCACGATCAATTATTTTAAATTGAAACCAATTGAAAAAGATTGCCAGTCCATTGCTTCATAAGTTCGACAAAAAAAATCTGCTCAATTTCTTCTCAATTCATTCATTTCATTCATTTCATTTATTTCATTCATTTCATTCATTTCATTCATTTCATTCATTTCATTCATTTCATTCATTTCATTCATTTCATTCATTTCATTCATTTCATTCATTTCATTCATTTCATTCATTTCATTCATTTCATTCATTTCATTCATTTCATTCATTTCATTCATTTCATTCATTTCATTCATTTCATTCATTTCATTCATTTCATTCATTTCATTCATTTCATTCATTTCATTCATTTCATTCATTTCATTCATTTCATTCATTTCATTCATTTCATTCATTTCATTCATTTCATTCATTTCATTGCTTCATAAGTTTCAATTTATAATTGATCGTGCCTTGCGTAATTGGGAGGCTGGTCCTTGTGTCCGATTTTGAGGTTACCCTTGTCATCCCTGTGAGTCTATTCTATTCTGTAAAACGCACGAAGGCTGCTTTGACGTTCATACTCGGGGTCACGATCACCAATTTAGAGGTATGAGGAACAGGGTGTAAAGTTCACTCATCGTCTATAGAAAAGGGAGGATCCTCCGACTGGACGGGTGTCGTGTCTGGTGGGCAACTGCCCAACGATTGATGTCGGATAGTCTAATTAGTACAACCTTAGTTTTTGTTTATACTAAACCTCAGAAAAGGTCATTGTACTCATCATTATGAACAACTTGAATTTGAACATAAATGTAGGGAGCAGCTGATTTCAAGCTAATTTCCCGGATTAGATAGTTTACAACCTGGATTAAAATAAAGGGTACTTCTATACCCGGTTGTACGTTCGCACGCGGGCGAAGCCGCGGGCAAAAGTTAGTACTTTGAAAATAAATTGGTTAAAAGTTTGTTTATTTTTATTGTCATTCAATTTTGAAGTTAAATTGAACTTGTGTAAAGATGCATAGGTATCTCTAACTAATATTTGTTATCAAATAAGTTTTTAATTTTGAATTGACATAAATAATGCATTTTAAACTTTTGCAATTATTATTACATAGAACTTTCATGTACGCAGCTGCGCCCTAGAATTTTAAATGCTTTGTAAACAATAAATTGAGTTGCATGCGAATGCAAACTTTCATAATATTTTTCATTCTATGTATTTATTTTCTATTTTTTTGTTTCAGGTAACACTTCGTACAATATGGAGGAGGCTTCAGGAATAACAGCGAAGCCATCTCTGTAATAGAGCTAACAGAAGAAAGTATAGCTTTTGAAGGTTCCAAATTTCCAAATTCTTAATCTCCCAAAATGCAATAGGGTTTTTCTTTAAAGAAAATCCAGTCGCAATTTCAAAAGAACTGGTAGATACATTACCGAGACTTCTTCGTGCCTCGGAAAGCACGTTAAAGCCGTTGGTCCCGGCTGTCATTCGTGGATCTTTCACAGTCGTCACGGGTCGTCAGAAACCCCAAAACTCTGAAAACCAGTTTTGAAGTGAAAACTTTAGGCGCGTTGAGCATTTTTTGGGTGAACAGAAATCATGGAATCATCGTCACCTAACGCTCGAACAAAACACATCAACGCGAGAATCAAAAAGTTACTTAGTTTTCACTTCTATCGGCAGTCCCCAAAGACTGCCCGATTTTACCAAGGAGTACCCAGTTTCTGGGTTGTTGAGGTCAGACAGGCAGTCACTCCATGTAAAGTACTGGTATTCAGCTGCATCCGGTTATACTGGAATCCGACCCCAACATAGTTGAAAAAAGACTAGGCAGATTTCTGAGTCTCAAAAGAACTGATAGATACTCCTTAGTTCCTTTCACAATCATGATTCCTTATACCGGTAACGATCAACGAACCAAGGGTAAGTACTTATCAATACCTCACCTCTATACACCCTTCAGTTCTCAAAAGCGTGAAGATAATTCATATACGTAATGAAATCTGTCTGGGGTCTAATTAAAGGATTAATTAACATATTAAACCGTTGTACCGTACTAGTGGTATTATTTACCCTCTTGTTTGGGTCTTGGGGTACGGACATATGGTCCGCCCTTAGGACACGGACCTACGGTTCTATTGGTAACAACATTATGGTCTATTTAGTTCAACATAATAATATTATGTAGTTAAAACCTTTTAAATGATAAAGTTCGTTAAAGTTGGTTAGGGCCATCCATATTTTACGTCACACGTTAAGGGGGACCAAAGTGTGACATCGTGTGACAAGAAGGCGCCATAACCTTCGTGACGTCACCTGTATAAGTCTAACGAACACTCAAAACTTCAACACTTACGAAAAACTTGAAAATATTTACCAACGCAATCAATACTACAATAAGGTTTAATAAAAAATTGCAAATTATGTGACGTTATACCAGGAGAAAGTTTCAAAAAACATGAAATTCGTGTGAGATTATTAGTCGATGGCCCGCGAGGTTGCGTACCGAGGGATATGTATGTGTGAAACTAAACAATAACAACGCTTGCTTCGCTCAAACTATGACAGTGAAGCGATGTTATTAGTTAGTTTCACACACATCCCTCGCTACGCATCCTCGCTCATCACTGGTGGAAACACAGCCTTAGAGTGAAAAGTATTAAAGTTTCCAATGTTAGAGGATGATTGCTATATCATGCTGGATCCAACCAAACTTCGAGTGGATCTAATCAAATACGGGCGAAGTTCGTCCAAGAGCTGAGCTCAATCTTACCTACTTGAACTCATACCTCAATGTTCGTATAAACTGTGTGGAGCATACGTCCTAAGTCTAGCTGGACGCGTAGCATGAATACCATAGCATCGGGTTTTGTCAACGGAAGAACAGACAAAACCCATGGTCATGCTGTACTGGTGTGATTTAATCGTAATAATAATAATCGCTTTATTGTCAGTAATAAGGCCCATAGATAAAATAAACAAATAATCTGACAAAAAAAGACGTGTGGCACTCGGGGATTGCCGCGGCAAAGCTATTGCATAGCATTTTTTATCAACGTAGGCAATTGTAAAATATTAACCCGAATACAAGAAATAGCAATGGTGACATTGACCTAATGGTGAAAAAAATAGCTCAGCACGGACCTCTTATTGCTGCTGTTGACTCTTCAAACTGGCAGAACTACATTAGTGGCGTTATTACAAGGGCTTGCACGTAAGTCCAATACTATTACGATTACGAGCAATATTTGTATAAAAAAGCCCTGTCCGATCTGAAAGGGACATTTATGTACTTAGGTACCTACTGAAATAACAACACCAAAAAGTTTCTTCTTTTTCTTACTAAGTATAGAAAAAAAAAGACGTGTGGCACTCGGGGCCTGCCGCGGTAAAGCTATTGCACAGCATTTTTTATCAACTTATGCAATTATAATTATTTATACCAATGCCACCTAGAGGCGAGTTGCTGAACTAAAGAGACAAGCGTGATATTTCAAAAAGTCATTAAAAGTTCTGCTATTCATCGATAGATAGCAAAAAACTAAAAAGTATCACCGCTGTGCCGACATCTCACAGTATACCTGGTTAAATTTAGGTTTCGCGATATTTCACTAATAGTGTAGCCATCTTCGTGTTGATTAATAAAAGCTGCTCTTTCTTGAAAATTTAAATTTCTCGGCATTGTAAAATATTAACCCGAATACAAGAAATAGCAATGGTGACATTGACAGGAACTGTTATTCACATTTATAGTTTTTAAAACTTGACACAACGTAATGGGAACATCAAACTAATAAAAAGGTTTTAATTTAACTATTAATAGTCAAGGATCATTCGTCTAAGTAAATTTGAACTTTATTGTCAAACAGTTAAACATGATTTTCAATACAACACTCTCGTATCATTCGTCTAAGTAAATTTGAACTTTGTTGTCAAACAGTTAAACATAATTTTCAATACAGCACTCTCGATAGATCATTCGTCTAAGTAAATTTGAACTTTGTTGTCAAGCAGTTAAACATAATTTTCAATACAAAACACTCTCCTTAGGTTTAGGTATTTTCGTTACGGAATTTCTGCATTAGGTCTCCACGCTCAAGGCCCGCGATAGAAGCTATGCAATAGCTTAAAAACATTGTGCGTCTCGGGACGCCCGACAGAAGTGATACTTAACTGAAACTAATCTAAGTTGAACTGACAGATAACATAACGCGTTACGTAACGAATCGGTTTACCCTCCCATTAGAAGTTATCACTTCAATAATAAACATTACAGAATTAAACTATTATTTAACTATTATTTAAATTCAAATGTGGACAGAGTTGTTGGGTTCGAAACTTCAAAAACCGTAGCTTGCTGGACACTTTTGTATGAACCCCATGGGAGGAGGTTCTCAATTCGTCAATAGGTATACTCGTATGTTTTTTAATCTATATATATAAAAGGAGAAACTGATTCACTGACTGACATATCAACGCACAGCCGAAACTACTGGGACTAGGAACGTGAAATTTTCCACACAGCTTCCTTTAATAATGTAGGGGAGCACTAAGAAGGGGTTTTTGAAAATTCGACTTTTAAGGGGGTGAAAAGGGGGGATTTCGATTGTATGCAAAATCTTATTCCTTGAGTTAATAGACTTGAAACTTGGCACGAATACTTATCTAAGTAAATCATAAAGTTTGTCATTTTTAGTTTTTCTAAGCTACCCCCTAAACGGGGATTGGGGGGTGTCAAAGTTTGTATGAAAAAAATTTTACGCAAGGTCCGAATAACTCGAAACTCAGTATTTATACTTAAAATCGAAAATAAAGAATAATGCGTATCAAGGTTTTTCGGAAACAACCCCTAACGGGGTGAAAAGGGTTAAAATATTTTAATGACGGCTGCGATTTACTCATTTTTCGTCATGGGTGTCGTTTTCGTAGTTTTCGATAGTGCTAAAGCCGATAGTGAGGTCAAAATGTAAATCCAAGATGGCGGCTGCGAAAGTTTTCTTATTTTTCGTCATGGGAGTCGTTTTCGTAGTTTTCGATGGTGCTAAAGCCGATAATGAGGTCAAAATGTAAATCCAAGATGGCGGCTGCGAATTCTTTTTTATTTTTCGTCATTGGTGTCGTTTTCGTAGTTTTCAAGGGTGCTCAAGCCGATAGTGACGTCAAAAAGTAAATCCAAGATGGCGGCTGTGATTTTTTTTTTTTTTTTTCGTCATTGGTGTCGTTTTCGAAGTTTTCAAGGGTACTGAAGCCGATAGTGACGTCAAAAAGTTAATCCAAGATGGCGGATGTGAATATTTAAAAAAAAATCGACATGGGTGTCGTTTACATAGGATTTCTAATGTGCTTAAGCCGAAAGGGAGGTCTAAATGTAAATCCAAGATGGCGGCTGCGACAAATTTGTCATTTTTCGTCATGGGTGTCGCTTTCGTAGTTTTTGAGGGTGCTGAAGCCGATAGAGAGTACTTCGTACGAATACTTATCTTAGTAATAAATGGGGATTAGGGGTGTCAAAGTTTGTATGAAAGATTTTTTATGCGAGGTCTGATTTACTTGAAACTCAGTAATTTATACTTAAAACCGAAAACAAAGAATAACGTGTATCAATATTTTTCGGAAACAACCCCTACCGGGATGAAAAGGGTTGAAATATTTTATTTGCATAGCACTGACCTTTATCAAGATACACGTAACGACATCTATTTTTTGGAATTTGCTATTCACAATTTATTGGGCCCGATAGGTGACGCTGCAAGCGAAGTTCAAGACGGTATTCTGTTCATGACACGTGCACAATTTCTGAGCAGTACCTAAACTAACCTAACAAAAAGTACTAGGGTTTCATGAATTCACGATATAGTATTTCAATTATTAAACAATCAATCTGCCTAGCCTTTTCCCAATTATGTTAGGGTCGGCTTCCCGTGTAATCGGATGCAGCTGAATACCATTATTTTACATGGAGCGACTGCCTATCTGACCTCCACAACCGAGTTACTGGGTAATACGATACCCCTTGGTAAGACTGGTTGTCAGACTTTCGGGCTTCTGACGACCCGTTACAACTGTCAAAGATCCATGAATGGCAGCCGCGACCAACGGCTTAACATGCTTTCCGAGGCATGGAGGAGTCTCGGTATGTCAAGATGGTCAACCATCCACAGACCATCCACGGCAACCGTAGCTTAACCTGATGGGTCGACCCGTGCGGCTGTTATTACTTAGTTTCCAGCTCCTCTACAATTCTTCTCTCAATTTCTATCAATTCATCAATTTCTATCATTAGACATAGTGCACTATTTCTGAACAGTAACCTAACAAAAAGTACAATCATTACGTTATGCTACTAATAGGATTTGGCGATTTGGATTTAGGCGACAGATTGTTTATAACCTGGACAAAGAATACTTTTTATCCCGGTAGTACGTTTCCTTGGTTTTCCGACATCCACGCGAGCGAAGCCGCGGGAAAGAGCTAGTTAAATATAATATGTCACACATCGATATTTTCATCAATTGTGGACCGATTTTGAAAATTATTTTTTCATTTGGTTGAAGCAGCTTGCGCAGAGGTCCCATATTTTTTTTATTAACGTTGTTCGATTAGTTTTTGAGTTAGCTTCAATAAACCGTGTTTTTTCCACTAAGTGTATGTTGGATGATGTTATATTAACTTCCTGTCACTGTTATTTACATATCAAGTAGTAGTATGTATACGAATTTGAGTAAAGTAGGTGATAGGTGAAGTCGTTGTCTTTGGGTTTACGGTTTTTGCCACCGCCTTCCGAAATTAAAGTTATTTTCAAATGAGTAGTATTTTTTCTGGTTGGTTTTTGCAAGTTTAGGCCATAAAAGTCACCCGCGACGGAATTCTAAGTAAAATTATGGTTTGACGCGTTTTTCGGCCGACCTACTTTCTTAGCTCTCCTTCAGAACTTTCCTGATGAATTGCCAATAAGTCAATCAAAGTTGTGCGGAAACCTGTTCGGAATAGCAATGGGTTTTCCAGCCTCTAAAGACTGTAGGAGTATCAGAAGCTATCATAAAATCATCATGTTTGTCCTCCAAGGCTCCAAAAATAAACAAAAAAAAATCACATTAAATAATTGAGCTGAAACGTATTGATAATTTTTTGAGTCATTTCAATTCTTAATTGAATGAATGATTGAAATGCACTGATCCCAGCTTATTTTAACCAGACTGGATAAATCGAATGAACCCCAAAGTTTGCACTAGTCCCTGGAGCCTCAAGTTTCATGGGGCTACAGAGGCCATTGCATATCAAAGAGTAGCGGCTGGCGTGGTAATGGTAGGGAAGACGTGCGCTTAGGATATTGAAAGATTTGCGAGCCGTACCGGATATGCATCCTTGAGTAGGCAATGAGTCATTTCAATTCTTAGTTAAGAAAATATTTTGTTTTAAGCGGATCGGAGGACCAATGCCTAAACCATTGGTCCTTGTGATCTAAAATAATCTTACTGAGACAAATACACTTTATACTATCTTGCTCTCTCTAAAACATTATTGCTAATAAGTCACAAGATATCGTCATCATCGTCACAGACTTGTCTGTACAGACTTAAGTTATGTATCACGTTTCAAAGTAATTATTAATAATTTACGACCACAGATGTAAAATGACTATTAATTAATAACAACAGCTATTATTATCCTTGTTGACATTTAAATACATTTTATCGAAATACCTATTTTATGAGTTAATTATTTATTGAAGTAAATGCGTGCTATGTTGATTAAATAATATTTAATTGCAATTCATATTATAAACTAATTAGTGAATAGTTTACAGGCTCTTGGCATTTACTGCTGGCTGTTGACCTCTTCGTACATTGATAGTTCAGTGGAATGAAAATAATTTGAAAGCAAGAGACCTTTTGCACGACTCATAATGCGAAGCATTAGAGTGTGCTCTACGATCGAAAATTTTTTTTTGCCCCATTTCTGTAACTGATTTTATTGTTACACTCCTGCTAGTATACAGAACCTACTTAATTTATATACCATTGTATAGATGATTAAAATGGAGATTAATACTGTACTTTTTAACAATTGATTTATTGCAGCAGAAATGGAAATAGCATCAAAATAGTTGAAAAAAAAATCCTGTCCGTCAATTTATGAACCCTGAAAACATTGTAGCTTGCGATAAAATCAATTAATTGAGCCAATTTTTTTTTAATACATTCGTTTCAGCCATAGAAGGTACCCTATTGAAAATGGCTCTTTTATTCAAAGTAGTTTAATTATAATTAATAAAATACTAACTAAAATATAATATCTATAACTAAATATTTTCAACCTTGGACTTGACGTCCATAAGTTGCCTAGCAACCGCCAAGTAAATATCTTTGTAAATAGTCTTTGACATTACGACTTCATGAAAAGTGATAAATTGTTCATTTTTGTTAGAAACTATGTTTTGAATTTCTTTTTCGTTTATGAATGAGTGTTATGTATGAGGCGTGCACTTTTGGATTTTCCAAACTATTTTATTTTGGGTTTGCAAATTATCAATTAACTTCTCCCGCTCTGGGCCGACCCGGGAGGGCGCGGGCGTGTCAGACTCTTACTGTCTAAAACCCACCCGTGTTCCTTCAGTTGCCGGTATATTGCCAGGGGCCTCGGTATCCCTTTCGGACATTCTCGCGACCCTGGCATCGGCCCTAGCGGACCCCGTCAGAAAGCAAGAGCCCTGAGGGCAATTCCCGCATTTTAATCTCAGTCTCAAAGTCTCAACCTGTTAAAAATACAATCAATTTACCAAAATTTTTGTCAAGTTTTTTGTATTGATTGTCGCTGAGATGAGACTGCAAATTGTATTTGTTTTTTTTTTAGTACTAGATTAGGTCTTTTGCTTTCAAATGATTATTTTTACTTTCTTCATCATCTTCCTGCCCTTGTCCCATGTCACTTGTGGTCGGCGCAACACGCTTTCTCCTTCCTCTCCAAAGTGAAATATTTAGGAATAATTATTGATAATAATCTATCTTTTCGACCTCATATAGACATGGTTACTTCTAGGGTAAGAAAACTAATATTCATTTTCAAAAATCTAAGACATGCAGCTGAACCTAATTTAATTAAGCAAGTCAACCTAGCGCTTGGTCAATCAGTGTTACAGTATTGTATTTCTGTATGGGGAGGCACGTCAAAAACTATACTAAAACCCTTAGAGGTTGCGCAAAGAGCAGTACTCAAAGTCAGCACTTTCCGGCCCTACCTGTTCCCAACATACCTTTTGTACCAGTCGTGTGAAGTCCTCACGGTCCGGCAGCTATTTGTCCTCCACGCAGTTTTGAGATATCACGCTAGTACAAAGTATGACAAGTCCTCGTATTTTTCTAAGCGTAAACGAAAGATCATTACATACAATGATCTACCGACCTATAAACATCCATACGCTCGCAAGTACTATTGTTACCTAGGCTCTTTTCTGTATGAAAGATTAAATAAGCTTGTAGATATACACCCCTTAAATAGGAACAAATGTAAATCTACGGTATTAGGCTACATTCGCAAGCTGAACTAGAATGAGACCGAAAACCTGTTATCTACAGTAAAGTAGCTTATAACAATACTCACCCTCCTACACACATCCACTCATTTACACTCTACTCACCGGAGGCCATCACTACACAATTTATTATTTTAAGATTATTCCACTACTTTTGTCATTTTTATTTTTATTTTTTATTGTTATTTTAATCATACTCTTTGATAAAATATGTTGTTTTTTACAAGATGTGTATAGAGGCCAAACAAAGTTATTTGCTAAGTGCCGCCTACAACAGGGGAGAGCGCTGATGTCTGAAATACAGATATTCTATATCTAGTTCAGACACAGATGTTCAAATCTGTTCATAGAAACAAAGTGTCCTATAATGTATTTCCATAATGTTTAAATTGTTGTATATTTTTGAACAAATAAATTATTATACTTATTATTATACTTATTATACTTATCTCCCCTGTCAACCATCACACTATCATTCTCTTCCTTCTCTTTCATATCATTCCTCACACAATCCATCTATGTTTTCTTTGGCCTTCCTCTCCCGCTCCATCTATCATTTAGTCACATGCGCTTCCTCCGTTCTCATCACACCCATACCAAGCCAAACGGTCTCCTTTAAATTTTTCTGTCGTTTTCACTTTCTTGTTCTACGAAAATAGCTGATGCTTTTTCAACCTTCTTAATCCTAATCCTGCCATCATGAGGAATATTAAAGTCCAATGACTACGCTATGAGAGAGCAGTGGTGGCCAGAGTAGTAATGGCCCCGACTTACGAGTGATAGGTCGTGGGTTCGAACCCAGGCAGGCGCTTTACTTTGTGTAAAAAATTTCATCACCACTGCTCTCAAAATGGTGAAGGAAAACATCGTGAGGAAACCGGCATGTCTTAGAATTAGAACCAAAAAATTCGAAGACATGTGACATCTACCAACCCGCACTGGGCCCGCGTGGTGGATCGCGACCCACTCCCTCTCACAGAGAGGAGGCCTGTGTCTCAGCAGTGAGAACATTATAGGCTGATTATGTTATGGACTACGCCATCAACGCCATAAATAATTTCACCAGTTCAATTTAACCAATCCCTTGAAACACAAATCAGTTGTTTTTATTCACTTCTGTTTAGTTTTCATATGGACGCAAACAGTTTTATTTTTGTAGTTAAAAAATCTCGTACAATCAATCGAGTGATTGTATGAAAAGTTAACACCGATCCGGGTTTATATTGCAAACAAGGATGGAAGCAATTTGTTAGATTGCTTGCAAGCACTATCAAGATTAACAGGTTCACCACGACTTTTTAGCTTTATTTAGCTTTAATTACAGAGCTTTGTTACTGATCGAAGTTTTGTAGCCCTACTAATCTAAACAGCGGGGTAATTGCGTACATAAGCTAGACATGCTGCCCCCCCCTCCACCCCCTAGGATCGCCACAGTATTTAATTTTCACCTTCACCATTGAAATAATTTATGCTTTAATAGCGTATTTTGTATTAATTTTTTAGTATCGCTTGCCCTTGTCCAAACGTCTTTAAAATACCTCTTTTCATTTTATCCTATTAAAGTTTGCAGACATCTTTTCTTGTTTAGTGACTTCGTTTATTCGTTAATGATTAATTATTTTGCACATAGACGGAACTCTTCTAGATAGTAGTAATCAACACTATTAGACTAAACAGTCTATGATTTAGAGATATTAAAAATGATATATATATGACACGCACACGGACACGCTATGGGGCTTCGGAGCCCGAAAATAAAAGGTTTTTTTTTCACTTTACGAGTTAGAACCATATTATTAATAAAGATAAAGTTAACCTCGAGGAAACTGTTGCAAATTCGTGCGATCATTCTGTCTCAAGGCAAATAAAAAGTCCATACAAAATTCAAATAATTTATACTTATCCACGATTTCACAATTGTTTTTTTATATTTTCGCCTAATTCGTAATATAGCTGCTGGTTTGTATAATTCACAATTTGCACGAAACTCGTAAAAAACCCATCCGGAAAGTTTCGCCTATCAAGTCGGGGCGGTTTCGTGAAACAGTATATTTAAACCGCGGTGACGGGCTCGGTTCATTATAATTTCAGGGGGGCGGGGCTCACTGTCCAGGGGACGAAGTGGGTCGCAACGGGACAAAGTTAAAACTTATCGATTTTTCTAGAAGAATGATGACGGGACGCTTTATCTACATAGTTGCTAACAAAGAACTTTTGTGGGCGGATGTGAATGTAACCAAGCTCTATCATTCTATGTTTAGGTTGTAGTTAACCGTTTACTTTTTAGGGTTTCGTACCTGAAGAGTGTCAAACGGAACCCTATATCACAAAGGGCGTTTGTGCACTACACGGAATTTTACCGTCCGGCAGTCCGATTCCGACCAAACTAATATAAACATTTATATAGGACCGTAAAAAATAGGACTGCCGCACGGTAAAATTCCGTGTATGCACAAACGCCCTAAGCCTCCGCTGTCCGTCCGCTCGTCCGTCTGTCTGTGAGCGGGCTGTATCTCATGAACCGAAAATTTTCACAGATTGTGTATTATTGTTGCCGTTATAATCCCCACACAAGAAACGTATTTTTTTCGGTATTTTTTGCTCAATTTTAAAACGGTATGGAACCTTATTTATTCGAGTCGGACTCGCTCTTGGCAAGTTTTTACTGAATTTCAGGAGGTACTTTATACCAAAACTTGTGCTATCCTCGCCAAACGTTTTACTTTCGTAATGTTAAGATAAATTCCTCTAAAATAGTCCAAAACTACGCTTCACAACCTTACCCGCAAGAGGCACTCTCTCTTAACAAATTACCGTCAATTTGCGCACTATCCTCCTAAGTGCCATATACACCATACTTATAGGGTCACTCAAGGTCCCGTAAGTCCTAAACAGAGATTATACGTCCATTAACAATTTGTAACTATGTCGTTTTATGGATACAATGAGAGTTACCGCCGTGTGAACTTGACATGTGTTTATATTGATCGCTCAGTTAACCTAGTTGCTGTAATGGCGACTGTTATCTGTTGCTAGCAGAGTTTCAGGTGAACGTAGCAAAAAATTGAGTGTCTGTCTGTCAAATCATTCGCTGTGTAAATCCAGGTTGTAAATTGGAATTGGGACCGAAATAGAGCAAGGTTACTTTGAGGACATGTCAGAGGCTAGCCCATAATTTTCCTTATGTGATTGATTATGCCACCAAAAAGTCCCACAGTGACACAAGACTACCAGGAAAATACAATATGAAGCTAATTAGGTATTGACCGTATTGAAATAAATTCGCAGTACTTAACTAATATTTATACCTCGTGTCACCGGTGCAGCGGTGTCACGTTGTGAACTTGACATATTGCCTTTATTGATCGTGAAGATATAAGTTCTAAGGGTCTTAGCATATACATTCTACTTTTAGTGAACTACTATTTGGTTATCCGCGATTTTATCATCTATGCTGCATCGCGTTTTGACGACTCGAAAGCAAAATCGCGGAATTCAATCAATGCCTTGATGCTGATGTGGCGGCATCTACATCGCCACATGCGACCTATGCACCAAAGACCTGACGTGACTCAAAAATCCTGACGTCAATCAAATCCTGCATCGCGCAATTAGAGTTCACCGCGCGAACGACATATATACAAACCTCGACATCAACTTTCGGGCAGTTACCCGCCAGACTAACCCGTTGTTTTTTCTTTTTTCTTTTTTGGGTGGGAAATCATCAAATGACTTCTCCCGCTCTGGGCAGAGCGGAAGGGCGTGCCAGACTCTTACTGACTAAAACCCACCCGTGTTCCTTCCCTTGCCCGTGCCAGGGGCCACGGTTTCCCCTTAGGAATTCCCGCAACCCCGGATAACACCCGTGTCTGGTCGGAGGATCCTCGCTTTTCTAATGAGGATGAGTGAACTTTACACCCTGTTCCTCACACCTCTAAACTGCTTCAAGCATGGCATTAAAATTACTCGTTTTCTATCGGTCACTATCGAGTATCGAGTTACTGAACAGCGACTGTAAATCGCTGAATGCCGATGGTAGAAGTAGCAAGTTTGCAAAGGCACTAACTTAAACGCTACAAAAGACGTCAAGCCGTCGAGTCGACGACAAGTCAATTAGCTACCGACCATAACACAAAGATTCGTAGAAACATTGGGATACCGTGTGTGAACTTGACATATGTTTATCGATCGCCCAGTCGTAAGTTAGGACACGCTAGGGAAAAGTCCTGCTGAGTTACCACTGTCCAGGCAGGTGACGTGTCAGTTAGTTATTGTTACTGTAATGGCTTCATAGAAACAGTGAAAGCTATGGCTGAACGACGGACGAAGCGAGTTTATTGATCGTCGAATGTTTCGGAGGAAGCGTTTCGAGGACAAGCTTCATGGTTGATGGTGTGTCAATCAAGGACAGAATAATTATAGTTTCATTTGTCATGATTTCAGCTAAAAGATGTCCACTGCTGGACATAATGCGTCCCCTAAGCGTTGCCACATTGACCGGTCCTGTGCTGGTCGCATCCAGCGGATTCCGATTAGAAAATTATAGTTTGCTAGCTTTTTCCCGCGGCTTAGCTCGTGTGGAAGTCGGAAATTATCTCATGGAAACGTACTACCGGGATAAAATTAAAAGTATCCTGTGTGTTAATCCTGGTTATAAACTATCTGTCTGCCTCATCCAAATCCTTATTAATAGCATAAACCATAATGATTGAATACTATCGTGAATTCATGCATGCCTAGTACTTTTTTATAGGCTCAGAAATTGTGCACAATGTCTAATGATTGAAATACTATCTTGAAATTCTTGAATTCATGCAAGCCTATTACTTTTTGTGCCAATTTACAAGTTTATTAACTCAAGGAATAAGATTTTTCAAACAAACGAAATCCCCCCTTATGTGGCCCTTTAAGGTGGAGGGAGCACTAAGAAGAGGTTTTTGAAAATTTTCAAAAACCTCTTCTTAGTGCTCCCTCCATTATCAAAAGGAAACTATGTGCTAAATTTCACGTTCCTAGTCCCAGTAGTTTCGGTTCTGCGTTGATATGTCAGTCAGTCAGTCAGTCAGTCAGTCTCTCCTTTTACATTGTGATTGTTTATATTATGATTGTGTTCATTAGTCGTAAAGTTTTGGATTCAAGCTCCAAGTAGAGCCCAAGTGTCATTGGATGTTTATGTTCCAACAATATCTTATGATAGAACACACGTTCTTCAAGGGTTATTGTGTCCAAATGGATGATAAAATATATATTTCCTATTAGTTATGTCTATTATTAGCATAATAGAACTATTCTATTGACTAACTGTGAGTGTATTCAGAGGGTCTACTCCCTATGCACGAAATTCGGAGTTCCGAATGTAGTTACTCCAACTGGTGTCTCCAACTCCTTATCATATCACTTACGGATATATGATTAGTTCGGGGCCCAAACTAAGAATTAATGACAAGTGACAACACGATTTGACAGTTGTCCCTACTATACTCTACTTCCGACGTATATTTACCCGTCCGAAAAATTTATTTGCAAAACCGCAAGCGTTTGTAAACGGACGGCGCCGTTTGTAAAATGACGAATCATACAATATGCCTGCGACATATCGACTACTTTCGAACGGGCCCGTATCTTCGTTGACGGACTTAGAGTGTTCACCCCCTAGTTTTGATGTGACAGAAATGCTAGATTAAAAACACAGCGATGTTAGAAAAAAAACGACCGTCTCGCGTCACTTCCAAGTTGTAGCTAACAACATAATACACAATAATAGTTTCATGGAAGCAGTGAAAGTTCCTCGTGTGCACTTGACACGTATTTATTGATCGCCATCCAACTAGTTTAAGTATGCTGGATCAATATAGGCCAGTGCTGAAAAGTTGCCAATTTTTCATGCATTAACTGCTTCTTCGACAAAAATTCAACATAATAGCCGTGGATAAAAAAAAACTGTAATTTGAAATAATGTTAGTGTCAGTGGAGCAAACACAACTATGACGCCGCGCCGGTAGCAAACCTCCGCCGCGAAAACGTAGCACCGAAACCGCTGTAGTTCAATTCAACTGGCTCAACATCGCTACGCGAAATTTGAGTAGCGGAACATGACGGAGCGCATGTTTCGCGGCGGAGGTGTGCTACTGGCTTGAAAAATGACAAATTGTTGATGCGATGTCTTCGCTTTTGTTGACTCTTAGCTGTGGTATAGTGTGGTGTGGCATAAAGGGTTGTACCAGTTGTACAATCTGGTGCTACAATCCGGGGTTTTCAAGGACTTACCGGAATACTTTACTCGATTATAAAACTGATTTATTGTCCATGTCAAAGCCTTTCGTTCTAAATAAGTACAGACACCAATGGTAACATTTGCCCTACGAAAATCGCCATAGAGGCGTTGTCAATGTGAAAGTAATTGTTCCCATTAATGTGCGGTTGACTTTACGTACTACACATCAAGCTATAGATTTCCAGTTTATGCTGATCTCGCATTGTATAGGATTTCCTTACAATGAGAGGTCAGCTTTTACTGGAAATGTATAGCTTGATATGTAGCCGTGTGACTACCTGCAAGAAATGCCGTGTCTACTTTTAAAATATTTCGACCCATAAATGTTTCCCTCGTTCATATTTGCAAGTGTAAACTTAACACGCTGTTCAAAATGTGCTGCAGAAAGTGTAACATTTTTGCCTTAAAAGTACGCCATATTGAAGGTTACGTAAACAGCGTCACCAAATTTAGCGGAGTGCACTCTCATATTGAATTCAATATCGTAGACCACCTGCAACCGATGGCTTCGGAGACCGAATATCATAGAAATCGAACACGGTTCCTAAGGTCCGGGTTTTTAAAGAAATTTGAATTTACAAGTCAGTAAAATGTCTGACCACCGATTATTCAAATTTCAAGTTCAATAATTCTGTAATGAAATCGAATGCCATTAGATGTCAGCATTTACGTAACAGCACTGCAATTCAATAGTTGTTTTTATTTTGATCTTCTTTTGGGTCAACCACATTACGTTAGGTTTTACGTCAGATTTACTAAACAACAAAGTAAAAGTCGAAAGTCAAAGTCATTGTAAAATTCAAAGTCAAATCGTTTATTTCAGATAAGCACATAAAAGGCACTTTTTGATTAGATTTGATTCTAGTTGCCCCTTCCAAAAGGTAGTTTCGTATGGAGAAGAATGGGCAAGAAACGATTGATGAGGCTTTCAGAATCCAGAGATTAAGCAGATTTGCGCTTCAAAGACTTTGAGAAACTAGAAGTTAATATAAGGTTCTTCAAATCTGATATCAATTAAATACAAAACTCTCCATTCTGCATAATGAGACGCCAAAGGCAGAGTTTACTTACTGCCTCATTAAAATATTAACTAACTTTCCTTTGACATCTATACCCTTAAGGTTCGCTAAGACCGTTTCGTGTGAGTCCACCCTTCAATAACTCTTGAAAAAAACATGTTCTACAGTATGTATTCAGATTTCTCAACGGTGATTACTTCGACCGGGTTCAAGGATACGAAGGTGACTGCGGTCGTAGACTTCGAAGTTCACACCGAGTTCAAACTTTTCAGAAGTGATTTATCAACATTTTTGTGAAAAAGTAATTCATGTGAAGCGTGATATTGATCGCAGTTTTAATCCTGAAGATTGATATTTGTGATAAATTGGGGTGTAAAGTTTTTTGTCGTACTAAGTAAGACGTAAAGTGAAATCGATTTGGGCTCTTGCTTAGGCTGGAACTAGAAAAAGAAAGTCATCAAACTAAAGCTAGAAAAGGAAAAAAAAGTGTTAATTAAACCTTATTTTCTACTTTCTAGAATTTCTCCACCTTAGCAGTTCAACTAATAGGTACAACTTTTTCACAGCACGAGCGATACACATAAATCACATGTGTTATGTTGTGACAGCTTATTTTGCAGTAGTTATTTGCGGGTACCCACCCTATTTCATATTGTAGCAATGCGGATTATACACCCATAATAAAAAAGTACACCGCATTACATAATTTACTGCAAGAATTAATTAATTTGTCAACTGCCAGCAACGAAACTTTTTACTTTAGTTACATGGACGTATAAAAAGGTTTGCGACAACTGGACTGGCTGAAAAGCTCGTCACCTCGGCATGTGAAAAAAAAACAAATTACAACTTTTGTTCGTGACAATCGTGACGCGTTATCGCGACAATCGGTCAAAAAGTTAATGGAAACATGCCTAATTATCGCGGACCTTATTCGCTCGACATAAAGTTGAAATTACCATAGCAAAGGACGTGATTAACAGCAAGGTCGACCAGAGACACGTGTTTGTAACGGCTCTTTGGTTTTTTAATAATAAACAAATTCGCAATTTTCTAAGGTATTTTCATAATTTTCATAAGAGCCTCGTTTTCATGGAAATTATACTGGATTTGCACGTAATTGCCTCTGAATTCGCGTTAAATTGTTTGCGCGGGCTTTTCTTATGTTTCCGTTATTCCGAATGATAAATTTAAGGAATAAGACATTAATTTTCTATGTATTTCTTTTGGCGAAAGATGTAGGGGCGTTTCCTGCAAATGTTAATTTATGTTTAAATATTTTTTTCGCTATACCAATGGTTGGCTACAAAATTGTTGCCTTAAAACTGTTATAATTTTTTGCTGGTTTATTAGCAGTCAGTAATTTATTTATTCACATCAACCATCTAGTAACAGCGAGCGCCTAGAACTCTTTAGAAGTTGTCTGTTACTTAGACACAGCACTAAATATTTTACTTTTAATAGTATTTAATTAATTAAACTTAGATTTCAAATATGCAAAACGATGGTCACGTTTGATATTAGCATTTGTAACTGCAACAGTTTTGTCCACACAAAAGAACTTCGACCAACTTTTTATATCATATCCTCAAATACCACATCATAATCTCCAAAGATACCTTTTTACCGAATCCCCCTTCCCCTACACTGGACCACTAAAGTGGAATATTAAATTCCCCCGTCCGTAGTCGATTGTTACCGAAATAGTTACCTCGGCCAACTCGCTTCTGTAAGCAAAAGTTATTGGATGTCAAAGGAGGATATTTTAACAAAGATGTAACTATGGATCAAAGGGTACACTCATATTATTGTGATATTAAATATCAGGAAATAAGGGTCAGATAAAATAGTTTTACGGAAGAATGGATTTTTATAATGTTTCCGTACACTGGGGTTTGTTTGGGTAACCGAAACCCTAAAATAAATGACAGCTACAGAAAGCTTAGTTCATTACTTCATTCTTCTTTTTCGTGTGGTTGAAACTCATTTTGGATGTTCAGAAATCAATTTTTAAAACGAGTATATTACCTGTCTAAAAACTTCTTTTTAGGGTTCCGTACCCGAAGGGTGACAAACGGAACCCTATTCATAAGCCTCCGCTGTCCGTCTGTCTGTCAGCGAGCTCTATCTCATGAACCGTAATAGGTAGGCAGTTGAAAATTTCACAGATTGAGCATTTCTATTGCCGCAAGAGCAACAAATAATAAAATTAAAAAATAAAAGGGGGTCGCCATACAATAAAATTAAATTTTGAAAAAAAAATTATCTGACCCTGGCATGTGGGGTATCATTTTCTAGAGCTCATCGAGTAGAGAATAAATATAATTTTTATTTGTTTTTATCTTCAAAAATGATGAATTAGGGGGTCGTAGAAGTTGTCTGTTTTAGACCATTTTTGTACGAGCTCTATCTCAACAACTAAACAAATTAGGAATTTGAAACTTGTGTGTATCATGTAACATATACTGTTTATAATCAACAAATACTAAAAACGCCGATTCATAACGTATTTTATATAATATGGGCGATTTTCTGCAATTTAAAGTAATAATTTTGTATTTCATGCTAATATTATGCGATATAAATTCCACAGATAACTATTTAATAGTCGGAGTAATGACATGGAATTAGTAAGTACCTACTATCATGGCAGCATATACTATTTCGATCATTTAAATTTCGATCATCCAAAAAGGTCTACAAAATAAACTTTCTTCACAAGATTTTAAAACCGGCCAGTATTTTTTGAGTTTAAGAACTTTATCGACTTTTTTCAAAGTATCCCTACACGGTGTTGATGTGTGTACCTCGTGTTAAAACTACACTCCAATAGACAATATATTCAGTAACATTGAAATGAATGCTGGCACATACAGTGTACTATTCAGTTACCTAGCTTAAACCGTTGTGGATACAATTTCATATTGAGAAAAATTATTGGTGTAAAAATATTCGGTCATGGCGGCCAATCTCAACGGAGACTGGCCTTCGGCGCGGGAGATATTATAGTGCACAAGTGTGTGCGCAGACACGAGTGCACTCTCTCTTCCCTCACTCTCATAGTCCGATGGGATGTGTAAAAATAATAAGTAAGAAATAATAGATTTCTGTATGACTATCAAAAATAACGTAAATAAATACCTGTATTGACCCGTGCGTTTGCACTGGCGAAACATCACGACAAAACATGTTGAAATCTCTAGTTCCTGTCAAACATTGTATGAAAAATTGACAGAAAATAGAGATTCCAACATGTTTTGTTGTGAATGTTTCGCCAGTGCAAACGCACAGTTATAATTAAAATTTGGCGTACTACTTACATTCTATTTTGTACAATATAGTCTGATGTAGCAAGAGAAATCCTTTTATTTATAAGTAACTAGCTTTACCCGGCCTGGCTTCGCACGGTTAGCACTAAGTACTTATCTACGGCGCATCTACCTAATTACCTACCCTACCTACCTACCCTACCCTTCTTACCAGGGTAAGTAGGTACCTAACCTACCCTACCTACCCTACATATCTACCTGCTTACCTACCATATATACCTATTTATACCTACTAATACTATGTTAGTAGCAAATAAATAACTTTGACTTTAGTTAATGCATGTTACTGGATAAAGTTAACTTAATATTTTTCTCTTAAAATAAATGAAATATACTCCTACACCTATATTTTAACCCAACAACATTTTCTCATTAAAATTAGACAATTTCTTTACAAATCTTTGTTTTTTTATAGCGCCTCTGTTGTTACCTTTACGAAAGTATTACAAAAATTCATAGTGCTAAATCTTGTACGACATGGTATGGAACCCTTCGTGTGCGAGTCCGACTCGCACTTGACAGATTTTATTTAATATTTTGTAAGAAGCTCCAATACAACTATAACAGTAAAACCAATACTTAGAGGGCATAAATTTTTAGTAAATTTTTTTACTCAAGGTTTTCACAACACTTTCGGTTTTTTCTAGTACCTACCCAAATACTATACAGATGTTGCCTTACATCGGCCACTAAAATCTTATTGTTATAGACCTTGTGGTACCGAGCCGAATATTGGCTACAACTTGCCTAATTTGCCTACGTAATGTTCCCAGAAGACCGAGAAACACCATGCGCACAAAAAGTTTAGGAAGTGCATTTTTTTCACGGAAATTGTACGCTTACTCCGACTATTTGTAATGTTCAACGCGCTATAGAACTTCTGGATAAAAAAGTGAAATGGAAAAAACTGCAGTCGGTCAAGTAACTTTATTTTGTCTTAGTTTTTTTCTAGTTTTATATGCGTTAAAAGAAACGTGAACAAATATTCAATGCGAGCGAATATTTAATATCCACATTATTTTTGATCTTGACATTTTTAAACGCTTCATCAATTGTACCTTTCCTTGTTAATTCATGATGATGCCTATTTTTCCCTTCTTCAGTTTTCGTTTTATACGAAAAATTTAACTTACGAGTCGTAACTAATTGGTACGAAACGCGGAACTCTAATTCGAAACTTAGGCGACAACATCAAAGTTCATGTTCTATTTCAGATCTTCTAAGCATATTATTACGGAAATATTCCTGGTTTCCCAGCAATATTTTTCCGTCTATAATTTCGAGCCCCAAGGGAACGCGTCTGATTGATAGAAAAAATTGGAAATATTCCCAAAACAGTAATTGGTTGATTTATGATCTCGGAGAATCCACTTAAGAGGGCGGAACGCGCATGCGTAAAAATATTCTCACCCTAATTTATGCGACAAACCCTCCAAAAAATTTACCTGTTATACCTACTTAATTGATATAATAATCAGCCCGTAATGTTCCCAATGCTGGGACGCAGGCCTACTCTCTGTGAGAGAGAGTGTTGCTGATCAAGGTTTTATAATTGTTATCTAATCTATCTATCTAATACTTTTAAACGAGCAATTCTTGTATTCTTGATGTTTCTTCTTCTTCTTCTTCTTTATATCTTCTTGTTCTTCTATATACAGGGTGGACCAAAAACACGTCATAAAAAAAAAATAGATTCCTCATGTCTAGGGGTATTCGAAAATACCCCATGTATGTTCCGCGATTTTTTGTAGTTTTCGAGTTCTTATTTTTTTTGTAATTTTTTGAGTTTTCTTGCTGGTGCTTCAAAAATTAATATACAATTTTTATGTAGTGAGTATTTTCCAGGTTTTTTTTTGTATGTTTATATTTTCACCCGAGCAGAGCTCGGTTGCCCAGATATTCAGTAATTAACTGTTTATATATTTTACCTCGATGGTCCTAGTTTATCATTTATAGCTTCCAGTTACAGCTATATAATAATAAATGTCAAAGACCCGTAATAATATTTTTTTTTCTGCCTGAGTAATAATTCTCGATGTTTTTGTTTGGTATATTGGCGTGTGCTAGCTGACATATGGCTATCAATTTAAATTATGTTTTGTGTTGTGCAGGGCATGCAATTATCCGCCCATTTTACTATTCGAATATTTCGGATACTGCCAGACAACTATTCGAATATATTCGAATAATATGGATATTTTGGATACCATTGTAAAAGAGGTAAATCAAACTTATATTAGTTTACAATCGACATTTTTATTACAAAAACTCTCCAACAATCGTATACTAAAGTATATCAGTTCGCACTAAAAGCAAAATCTGTCCGATCTGTCATTGACAGATACAAGAAAAGAAAAAAAAAGAAATCCACGGGTTATCTACCAATGGTATAATATACCGTGAGCTGGTCAAATGCTATCTTTGTTAAGATGGCTAGAACAATTGAAAGCACATTAGATGAAGACTGGAAGTCTTATAAAATAGTGCTTGGTAATAAATGAGACAAAATCACATCACTGACATTGCTAGATGTCAAAGTATCTGATGTATAAGTTGGATCAGCACAAACTAATAGCCACGAATGGCATGTACTTTCATCGATTCCCTGAATATTAACTATTTTCTGTGCGTTTCGGGTCATTCAGTTCTCGTTATCGCGATTGTGCAGTCCTATCTTCCGTTAGACATATATGTGAAACTTTGAAAAACCCAATCCGGAAAGTCCTCTTTAGGAATACCTCCTAAAGAGGACTTTCCGGATTGGGTTTTAACGGTCCAGGCAGGAAACGAATTAACCCTTCCGCTCCATGAATGCCGAGATCATGATGAGGCCTCTGCTCCACATTCCTACTTCCCATATCAATCTGATTTTGGGTTGGTTACCAAAACAGCTTATTCAAGTGTAGCAAATCCTAACCTTTTCTTTATGTTTCATTTAGCAGGCACTCTATTTTGGTTCTGTGAGCTCTCGTCAAGCAAGACACAATACCGAGATGAATCTAGAGAACAACACTACTAATCAAAGCCATCATTCTTGCCAATGCCTTTAAAGTAAATGCCATGATTGTCAAAGCATTCACTGTTGATGGTTAACCTGCAGAGTCCTTTCGCTCTTTGCTTATTTTCTCTGTTAAAGTAAATGATATTTCAGTTTCTACTGCTTGTAATCACTGAGTGCTACGTCATCACCATCGCTGTCGTCAACTCAAGTCGAGTTCTGTGCAAAAGCACTTTAAAAATTTTCTCTTCAAAATTTTCTCTATGATGAATCTACATAGTAATTGTGTCATTAGATGGATTTTTGAAGATATAGCATGAATTGTCACGATTGCGAATACCTATTTTATTAAAACACAACGTTATGGGGGATGCGCTAAGGTAGCCCGCGAAATTCAAATTTTCTTTCGTCTTCTGCAATTTGCAGCTCAGAGTCAGGTTGTATGTTGATTAAAATATGATTCGCGACCGTAACAAATATGGTTTTACAGAATTATAATCATTAGAATTAGCAATACAACTCCTTAAGTTAGCAAAAGTGTCAAATGTCATGATTTCATAAATTAGTCATTCAATACAGTTACATGAACTTAGAGAGTTGTGTTGATGACTTTTATGATTATAAATCTATAAATAAACATTTGATACGGCCGCGAATCATATTTAGAACAACATACAACCTGATACTGACCTGCAAATTGCAAAAAACGTAAGAAAATTTGAATATCGCGGGATACCTTGGCGCATCTCCCTTAAATGTTATATTATCAAAAGGAAAATGGAACAAAACTAACTATCCGTATTATCCGTTTTATCCGGATAGTAAAACAAATATTATTCGGATAATATTTTCGACGGATATCCGGATAATTCGGATATCCGGATATCCGAATAACATGCCCTTGTGGAATGTAAAAATATTTTTTTCTAACTGAACTGACAGCAGTGCTGCTGGGGAGTTTGTTGCGCCACTTCTTCCCAGCTAAAGCAGAAGTGGTGAAGAGCGTTTTGGGGGACTGTGTTATGTAATTTTGACGTTCGAAGAGTGCTGATTCTCAGCCTAGTTTGAAATGACTTTTGAATTGAATTTAGAGTAATTGTTTGTTTTCTAACTACAAAATTAATGCAAAGTTCGATTACCGAACAGTGGTGGCCCAGTGGTATCGACCTCGACTTGCGAGTTGTGTAGATCGTAAGTTCCGAACTCAGCACGCACTGTGTGTAATTTTCATCACCACTGCTCTCAAAACGGTGAGGGAAACCATGTGACATCCACCAACCCGTACTGGGCTCGCGTGCTGGAATATAGCCCACTCCCTCTCACAGGGAGGAGGCCTATGTCCCAGCAGTGGGAACATTATAGGCTGATTATGCTTATACTTAATTATGCCGTTACCCAGGTTAGAGGAATTGCGGGATTTATATTCTCCCGAACAATAATTGAAATAAAACCATTCACTAGAACACTGGTTATTTAATAATATGCACAGACTACAATTATATAAAGGGTAATAATATGCTAACACCCGGGAAAAAGTAAACGTCAGTTTCTGTGTCAAAAACGTAGTGATGTGCTCTCTGCCGTAGGGATGTTACATCGACATTTTAGGTGAGCGATGTGTTCATCGCCACAGAATTACTATTCAAAAACATTTTTTTAAGGAATTTAATACAATAGGCTTATTTCCTGAAGATACATGCATGACGCATGCTAGCTGCGTTCTTAACAAAAGATTGCATTTGACTACTAAAGGCATAGCATTCAGCTATACAGTTATTAGCAACATAGTGTAAGCTAAAGTCTAGAGCTAGACCATATAAGCTGAAACTAATTAAAGCTAACGGCGCCGCCGTTGTACCAGTTCCGGATGGGTCTAGAAATTGTATTGCATCGGGACACTCACCTGTACGTGGAAGATACAGACATTGCTTTAAACGAGGATTAAGCATCAATTAATTATCTTAAGGATTTATAATTTGAAGTCCAAAAAGCAACATCTAGGACTTCTAGGTTCTAGAGAATAGATGTAACCCTACCAAGGAAAGTTCCTAAACAGTGTCGATCAAAATTAAGTATCGCAGTGACTACGTACGAACAGAATCGGATTGCTCTATAGACCATCAAAAGTAGGTGAATGTCGAACCAACATGATCATTACAGCTTCCTGCACTAATCTATTATTCTATTATGCCAGCAATGGCCCATACAGCCGAGAGTGTTCCTCTAGAGAGCACAAACTCTATTTGCCGTTAAACGTGATTATCTGGTTGGGAGTGAGCCCCACTGAGCCACCGCTCCAACGCCCATTGTTACCTCGAATAGGTCCCAGCAATAAGAACGTCATTTATAAGTAAATGGTACACAACAATGGATTAACAAATTGAAATGTCAAGACTATGAAGAATGGAATCGAATTCTATTCTTTTTTTGTGATTTGTGATAGAAGCCTTGAATATCAAGGCGTTTTTGTCGAGCACTTTGTTGTTATGTTTATCGCACGATCGTTTTTCTCTTCTAGTCTTGTTTTAATATTAATTCTTGGAACCTACGCTAGTTTTTGCAGTATGTAAACATTGCAACGTCTTCATGTTAAATCATAATGTTGAATTCGCAGAACTTGGCATCATTAATAGGGGAAAAAATATTACATCAAGCGTAAAAGGTGCAGCTGCGTATTGCAATTAGATACCTTTCACTTAACGAGTCTAAGACGTAATGGCATGACAAAATATCATCATAGTTAATTGACTCAGGCGTGACTGCGGGAATCCATTATAAAATACAATAGATGACGTATATTTATTTAGTAACCTAATTCGCTTATTGTTCTTAAAGAGTCATAAAGAACCCTGTGTGAAATCGACGTGTTTCATCTCTCAACGAGGCATCCTCAGGATGACGATTGACTTGTCGCGAACCCGGACACGATATGTTGCCACGCCAAACGCCCAACGCAGTGTGAGGTGGACGTGGACCGAGCAGTAATCCTATGTAAGGATCCTGTCGGGCGGTGTGTTGCCAACAAGTCAATCGTCATCCCGAGGATGCCTTGTTGACAGATGAAACACGTCGATTTCTTACAGAGTTCTTTATGACTCTTTAAGAACAGTAAAGCGGATAAGGTAACTAAAATATAATTACGTCGTCTATTGTATTTTTTTAATATAATTACAGTGTAATTCAGAGTAGTTAGTAAATGAACTTTACAGAAATGTGAGGGACAGTTTTAAATTCGCTATATTTGGGTTCTGGTAAAAGCATAGCACATGCCAGGGAATTTAATGATTCCATTATTCCGATTGAAGCGCAAAACCGTAATGGGGACAAAATTAATCAACTAACTGAACCTTTCGTATCCTCTTTCGACCTAAAAACAAGGAAAATGGCCAGAATTTTTGGAGAGAGACCCGAAAGCCGGATGTTGCATAAGTGCACGTTGCATTAATAAAACAAGTAGAATGCTGATAACACGGCCTTTGCCTGTGGTCAAAGCCAACCACCCAGCAGCGCGCAGCGGCAGGAATTTTCCTCGTACACGGGAAAGTATAAACATGTTCATGCATTAGTTGGCACTGCGCCAGGGAAGTTCGCTATGTTGCCGGTTACTCCGGTAGCTCGGCATAATACACTGATTAAGTAAATACCTTTGTTTTTTTACTCTTTCTACTACGACGACCAAATTGAAAAAGCGAGCATTTGGGTTTAGCTTGTTATCTGTCTTTTGCAGCCTTTCTGCACGGTTTTAAAGAATTTAAGTTAACGGCAACCCACATACAACAGAGGAAAATGTACTGTATTTTTTTAATCAGCTTAAAAAATATTTCCTCGTTCAAGTAGACGATAAGGCGAATTCAAATTACTTATATTTTTTCCTGGACAAATAATGAAGTCTACCGTTCTGATAGCTAATCTTGCTCTGCTAAACAATTGGGTTATCGTTCAAGGAAGAAAAAACGAAAACATATACATAATGAGTTCAGGAAAAAGTATTTTACAACTAAAACCTTGGAACCATACAGAGCCGCTGTAATGTTTCTACACAAATTGACATTATGACTACAGAAATAATACTAAACAAGAACACTTCATGAGACAATCACGACTTTGAACTTTCATTTCACCGTATTGAAATCGGCTTCAATGACTATTTAATATTCTCCACTGAATCGAGAAGAGAACCGTTGAAGCGGACCGATATATTGAACGAAGCCATCATTCACAAATTACGGGCAAACTCAAGTCACATGGAAACCCCAAATTATAGGTGTTAGCTTCGGTCAAGTCCGATGCCCTACATAAAATGTGCCCCTAGTGAAGCCAGGATCCCGGGAACGGAAAGGTCCTGAAGATGTTTGTTTCGATAACTCGACTAACTGTGTATCGATATCATTTTCTTGAAATTTGTGAGGGTCAGACCTTCCGTGAACAGCGAGTCAAATCGAAAAGAAACTTCGGACGCAAGTTTATTTTTGAGAACGATCCGCTGAAGTTTCTTCCGTTGTTCTTATAAAATTGCAAGTCGAGGAAAACCGGTTCATTGGTGTTCAGTCGCGGAAGTATCTATAACAAAAACACGGAGTTCGTTTCTTTTTACAGCCCACTGACTACCATTCTTTTCACTGAAAGTTTTTTCAAGACAATTCAAACCATTAATTTTAATGAATACATTTTGGAATGTACATATCGAATTGACAACGTTATGCGTCTTCGGGAACGTGGGAGTGAAAATAAAAACATCTTTGTAAAAATATACTAATTTCTTCGTGTTGGAAATTGAACTTAACAACTTAATTTACCAGCATTAAAGTAAATACCATAGGGAAAATAACAGTTGCTAACTGCTAAGCAAGTTTTTTGTAGCGTTCCAGGAACTGGATGCTAAGTACAGTCTTAAGTAAAACAGCAACAAGTTATGCGAAACTGTACAGTGTACTGACTCGCCAATTGTCACTGTTGAAGTGTTGACTTAAGAGGAAGAAGTTCACTACTCAATTAAAACTAAGTTCTTTATGAAACAGCTCGCCTAGGGACGAACTACCGCCGTCCACCATATAGCTATCTCTGCCGCTAAGCAGCGGTCTTTTATTCCGGCCACTCACTACATAAGCTTTTTCTCTGGAATGGTTATGCACCTCTGGTACTGCAGGTGTCCATAGGGAGGGGCTTGTGGCTAAGTAATAACAGCCACACGGGTAGATCGATCAGGTTAAGCTACGCTTGCCGCGGTTGGTCGGTGGATTCGTGACTATCTTTACATACCAAGACCCTGAATCTGTGCTTCGGAAAGCACGTTAAGCCGTTGGTCCCGGCAGTCATTCGTAAATCTTTGATAGTCGTTACGGGTCATCAGAAGCTCGAAACTCTGACAACTTTAACAAGGTGTATCTTATACCCAGTAACTGGGTTGTGGAGGTCAGATAGACAGTCGCTCCAAGTAAAATACTGGTATTCAGCTGCATTCGGTTAGACTGGAAGCAGACCCCCACATAATTGGGAAAAGGCTAGGTACCTATATGATGAGGTGTACATAGGTAGCAGTGAGGACTGCCCATCAGGATGCCCTCTTGATATTTTGCCAGTGCCGCCCAATAAGATGAAAGAAAACAAAGTACGACTTACTTTACCGTATTCTAATTTTATTCTGGTGATTGGAGCTCATGAATGAGCGCCCGAAATGGTCTTACAATACAAGGGCATCTATTTCAGTAGACACGTTATCCTAGGTAAATCAATATTTTTATTCAATATCTGGCGTGTTTCGCCTGCCACTATTAATAAATCTGGCCCGTATCATAAACTTTTTGATATTCGGAATAACGTTAACAACTTCGAACACATGTTAGTTTTCAGAACTGATATTTATCTACCAAGGTTTTTAAATGTCAAGGCCTTTGGGTAGTCATTTCCCAGACGGCTTATAGAAAGGCGTAGAACTTTTTAATGCTTTGGATTATGGATAGACGGAATACTTACTTAGGTTAGTGTATGGTCTTTTAATATCAGGCTTTCTCTATATGAGATCTTTAACAGCCGACTAGTCTTACTTTGTAGGATTTTACGAGGATCGGCTAAAATATGAAGACAGTGTGGATTTGGATATGTTCTCTACGAACCATGTTCAACATTGTATGGAAGCCATTTTGAAGTCTAAAATAAGTCGATGTAGTTTGTGAAACTGAGCTGCGTTAAGTTTAATTTGAAAAGATGCAGACGCTACGCCCTGACATGGCGGATCCGCGAATATTTTATATGTTCCGCACTTGAAAACTTTACAGGACTATGATATTTTGTTTCTTGTTTGTTACCAATTCATGGAATATATAAATTTCTCGTCTTTAATCTGTTAAAAAAGTAGAACCATGCGACGCAGGTACTTTTTCAGTTATTGCGACTGTTATTAAAATGGCAGGGTAATCAATTATGTTGGTATGCCGTTGTATGCAGCGGAAACGGCCTAGTGGTCGGTTCCGTACACAGGCGTCGCCCCGCATTGCGGATGGAACCATAAAACTTGCAGCTTATTGTCTATGGCGTAAATCCCGACATTACAGCCGCTAACGGCCGTGACGTCACATGCCATATACGCTCAAAAGTAATGTCTTTCTCGCCTTTTATGATGTCGTTTCCTGAAATAGGTATTGTTCTAATTCTAACATTTATATTACAAGCATCTAATATAGGTACTGACGATATTGAGTACAATGAAAGTTCATATTATTCTAAGTATCTACTTCCATCATTCACGCGTAATAGAATCAATGAGTAATTCATAGATTCATAGACACGGCTCCCTCTATTTACACATCATAAAATAAATGGGAGGAACAAAAACAAGAAAAGCACAACGCTTCTCCCCAAAAAACGTCTGTTTGCACAATACAAACGATAAATAACACGGACCCCATAGGAAAACACCAGGAGCCCCCATACCATAACATTCCCCTACAAGAAATGTTTGCGAAGAATCTTCATCATTGAAGAATTCCGGGGAAGAAAGTCCGTTTTTCAAAACCGTTTGACCCCAATATGAGCGTAACATAAATTTTTACTATGTTATAAAGCTTTTTCGACAATGACCTCGATGAAACTAACTGTGGGATCGGCTACGGTACACTTAGCACGATATTCGGGAAATACAGTTCTGTGTCGGAGGTGCGTGGGTCGACGAAATGGATGGAACTAGTCATTTTATTTAACGAAAAGCTTTACCTAAGCTAGGCACCAATTTTATTGTGTTGAAATAAAACGGATAACTCCTTTGTGACAGAATGAAAACGAGGAACAAAAGAAACTGTGAACTAGTCTTCACTATTTGGAAACTTGGAAAGAATAATAAAACGAAGATTAATATTAATATCGTACAAATATCTAAGCCGCTGTCTGTCTGTAGGTATACATACATATACATGAAATTGCGCCACGCTAGATTTCCTTGAAATATCGCGGAGACAAAAAACACAAAGGAAAATATAAAAACTTTGCGTACGTTTTGATGCAAGAATGAAAATGGCGGATGACTCCCCGGATGGCGGGAAAAATGAAATATGGCCGCCGCAAGACCCTGCGTCCCCTGAGCCGGCCGGTACGAACAAAATGTGCCCTATACGGGCTATACGTCTACATGTAGGTAATATGCCTAGGAGGGTCGCCGCACACCCATTAATTTTATTTTAGTTCATTGCGTTGGTGTAAAATATGGCCTTGTTGGTGAATGTCAGATACCTGTGAATAGAAAATTTATTTCCAAGAAAAAGCTCTATCTACTCGCAAATGAAAATATAATATGACTAGCTTTTGCCCGCGACTTCGTCTGCGTGGATGTCGGATATCATTTCACGGGAACGTACTACCGGGATAAACAGTATCCTATGTCCTAACCCAAATCATGACCTAACCGTATCCGCCTTTCATCCAAATTCGTTCAACCGTTAAAGAGTGAAAAGGTAACAGATAGACACATAATAAATTGTAAAAGTTGACCCTGTGGACCGATTTTAATAAAATAAAGACTAAATGTTACCTTATCTCCAATCCCTTAAGACTCTTAAAAAAACGCAGGTACTACAAAAACAAAACTATATTTTATTTATTTATTTATTTTCACAACACTTCTATCATTACAGGATGTCCCAAGGCGATAGGGTGGTACTTAGCTTATACTTAATTTTACAAATTGTAACACAAATGGTATGCTGTTATTCTTGCGAATTCATTCAATGAACAGGAAAAAATGTCAATCCTTTCGGCAACTTCATTGAGTGTACGTAAGGCGCGAGTAACTGGCGCTTTTAGAAGCAAGTTAGTCTTGCCGCGCGGCACCGCCAGCAGCTGCGGCCGCCTCCGCCTCAACACGTAGTTGTCTGGCACGGACAGATTCACCTCCTTTAATACCCCCTGATTCTTGATTTTACCATTTATTAGTTTAAAAATATAAATGACGAGAGTCATATCCCGTCTTAATTCTAACTTGTTGTACGTTGTATATGTATGTATTACATCATCATCAGCCTATTAATGTTCCCACTGCTGGGGCACAGGCCTCCTCTCGGCCAGAGGGAGTGGGCCGTAATCCACCACGCGGGTTGGTAGATGTCACATGTCTTCGAATTTTTTTGGTTCTAATACATGCCGGTTTCCTCACGATGTTTTCCTTCACCGTTTTGAGAGCAGTGGTGATGAAATTATTTACACAAAGTAAAGCGCCTGCTTGGGTTCGAACCCACGACCTACAACTCGTAAGTCGGGGCCGATACCACTGGGCCACCACTGCTCATCATTTGTATTACATGTAAAACTTTAAATCAAATCATCCTTTACCGCTTTGGGGTCGATTTTATAAAAATTTTATTAAAAGCATTTTGAATGTTCATACCCATTAACTAACTTAAGTAATGCTGGCTTTCTTAAACAAACTCAATCCCACTAGGGGTTTAGACAAAATTGTAGCCTATGTCATTCCCCAGGATGTCATCCTTGCTATTTTTTGGTTGAAATCGGTTTAGTGGTTTAGACGTGAAAAGGTAACTTACAGACAGATGGACAGATATTTACTTTCGAATTAATAATATTAAGGGGGATGCGCCAAGGTAGCCGCAAAAAACGTAAGAAAATTTGAATTTCGCGGGCTACCCTGACGCTTTCACCTTAAGTACGGAATCCGTAAGAAACCTACTCAAGTAGGAAAAAGTAAAAAGCTGACACTGTTCTTTCAGATACTACCGCAAATGTCTTATCAATGCTATTTTCAACATCACTTCCACAGGCCCTGTGGCGCAATGGATAACGCGTCTGACTACGGATCAGAAGATTCCAGGTTCGAATCCTGGCAGGGTCGCGAAATCCCTTTTTGTACATTTCGTTAAACTTTTTGTAAAAATTACAGTCAAACATAATTTAGAAAAAGGTTTATTGAGATATGAATAGGTACAATAATATATTTTATATTCCCCTTTGCCTTTATTTCAGAATCTCAATAATGATGATATCAGTTTACAAAAAATACAAGTAGATAGGTATAGTTGAGATAAGAAAACAGTTTGATCATAAATAAGCTATTGTCGATTTTCTTATTTTCAGTAAACTTCGCTAAAAGACAGATTTGACAAATCAGAACTATATACAGATTAAATTATAAGAGACTCATTAACCATGCATTAGGCGCTAACACACCGCAATGAGGAAACGCCACAACATTCTACGCTTCACGCATTTCCATACATATTAATGTGGCAAGAATGAGCGGCTCAAATTAAATAAACCTTGTTTTGCGGATTTGTCATGATAATCCGCGGAAAGCGAGACAGCTGACCTAATTTCAAAAATCGAACAATTAGTGATGGTTTTCCAGTCGAATTGCTTAGTCGATTATCAATGTCGATGGTGAAAAGAAAAAATAAACTTAATTTATGGTAGACAAAGACAAAGTAGACCAGTATCGTATTATAGGCGCAGGTCAACTCAAATATTCAGCCTAGTATAAGCGGAGTATTCAAGACATTGATCCATTCTAGTTTTCTTTGTAGTCATTAATTAACCGTAACACGCTGTTAGCGAATAATTGCTTCATACATTTATACACGAGAATCGATACTCTTTATCCTTGACCTAAATAGCCTTCTGGCTCCCTACAAACATAATATTAAGGTTGTCTGTGCTCATTTTCGGGTCAGGGCCTTGAATTCTGTAGTATCAAAGGCAATTTTTCGCTATGCAGCAAAATATAAATGTAAACTACACTTTAGCGTGATCGGAAACATTTCTTACACGAAAAAGCAGGTAGGTACTGTTTATTTCAACAGCTCTTTGTGCTTCGGCGAATACTGGTTAATAATAGATTTTGAAATTTATACGAAGTTTATTCTAGAATGGAATGTTCCTGTTTTCCTGGTGGTCATTGCTAGCGGTTTTACAGTGCAGTTACAACTACGGACAATCTTAAAGATGCAATAGTATTTGTAAAGATGACGATTTGGCACTGTGCGATGTGTCATTAACATTAATCTGTAATCTGTGGTTTACAAAAACTTAATTATAATAGAACATATTTCTGGAGTATTTACTGTTTTGTTCGCAATCTGACTGGCTTAACAGTAAATAGACAACTTCTTACCAAAGATTTTGTTCGAAAAAAAAAAAAAAATTGTATAAGATTCTTCGACGTTTTCCTTGAAAAATATTGTTTAAGCATGCTCCATTGAAGTAAACAAAAGTTAATATTGGTTTTCTCTTCTTCCACAGATAAATCTTCGGTTAATTCTGGTGTCTGGCAAAACGAAGGAGTTTGTGTTCAGTCCTGTCGACTCAGCGGGCGATATCGCGATACATGTCTACGATAACTGGCCTGAAGGTAATACACACTTGAATTTGAATACACACACGACACACCGACCGACATAGCCCGAACAATTGCCAAACTTAAGTGGTAGTGGGCAGGGCACATTTCTCGCAGAACAGATGGCCGATGGGACCGAAAGGTACTCGAGTGGCGACCGCGTACCTGAAGACGTAGCGTTGGAACACCCACAAGGTGGACCGATGACCTTGTGAAGGCCGCAGGAATCCGCTGGATACGGGAAGCACAGAACCGGTCGAAGTGGCGGTGGTTGGGGGAGGCCTATGTCCAGCAGTGGACGTGTTTCGGCTGAAATGATGATACGACTCACAATCATCAATTCTATATACAGCCTAGCTCATCCAATCCAGCACTTCTATCAAAAATTTTGTGTGGAGAATATGTGTAAATTGTTTTCCCGTAGCCATTTTGGCAAACCCTGACATAAAACATGATTTCTTACAAATTCAGAAAATCCGTTTATCGTCTTTTTCTACAGCTCCGTTATCTGCACTCTCGTCTCAGATACAATTTACCATTAGGCTACGAAGAACTACGTCTTATTTTCAAACACCCTGAACACCCTGATCATCAAGAACCTATATTTATGAAAAAAAAAATCGAGACTGCCACAGGGAACAGGACCTTGCATCCACAAAATAACCATGTAGTCATGTACTATACCTATCTATAAAGTTCGAAGACATGTGACATCCACCAACCCGCACTGGACCAGCGTGGTGGATTTCGGCCCACTCCCTCTCACAGGAAGGAGGCCTGTGTTACAGTAGTGGGAATATTATAGGCTAATTATGCTTCTATACTATATCTATAAGATACAGAATAATCAGTCCAGCTTTCTTTAAATTCTGTACGGGAATGCATTAATATGTAGATTACAAATTAATCCATTCACTATTGTTCATTGTACAGCTGCGGAATTTCGGACATTTGTATCACAGCCCAACTGTGAAATTACTTTTGAATTAAATCAATTTGTGTCTGTTTTGGCCGTAATTCACTTAGCTTTGAACAGTCCCAACTGATGGTATTCACTGCGTTTGGCAAAGGTCTATAAATAGCTGGCCTACTGGTGTGTACAGTACAGACAGAGTAGGTATGGCCTATGGGTGGTTGGTTTGAACTGCCCTGCGGATATGGAAATCAGTTTGCTATGTGATGTAGTGGTTTGAAATAAGGCTTAGGGTTAGTGGACCTTATATAATATAATTTGTAAATCCTACAAGAGTAGCGAAAGGTCTATTTTTGGTTGTAGTTAAGTTCCCGCTTTTTAATGGGTTTGTCTCATTCGCTTCTGCAAGAAGTTCATCTTGCTAAATGTAATTTGAAACTGTTAATATGTCTACGTGTTTGATGCTCAACATTTTATCATTCTCTACTAAATTCAGTCAGTGTGTTAAGGCCATGTTAGATAAATAAATGTTGGCATGGAAATATAATTTCCGTAAAACTTTGTCAATATTTTAAATGCAGAGTTAAGGCTGCGGCGACCCTAGAATTTTCCATACAAACGTAATACCTAAATCATTTGCAATTTGAGCATATTTCCATCATATTATGTTAATATTCGGATTTAGACAGTATTTATCTAGGCTTTTACATCTTTTTTTTCCAAAAAAACTTACCTAAAATAAAGTTTAAGCGAATTGAAATTCGCACAATTTTTAGAGCTAAATGACATGTTTTCGTACTGTTTTTTCTGTATTATAAACAACAATATTTGGAATATTGTTTCGGCAGAAGCATAGCTTATATTATCAAGTTACAAAGTATAGAAAAAATTATGAAAGAATATTAGGTTTTCATTCATCATTTTTGGTATTACGGAACACATCCAAATTTATCATAAATTGCGATAGCTAGTAACAACGCTAACAACACACAACACACATAACACACAACAGACACAGACAACAACAACAACACAAAAACACAACAGAACAGAGATAACAATATTCCAAACGCATTTTGGAATATTGTGTTCGCCGGACCCTTAACTTTGTTTTTTTGTTCTTACAAACAATAAATTATAGTCATATGACTTTAACGTGTTTCTTATAATCTGTGCAATGTTTAACTGCAGATAACAGTTTTGGCAATGAGATGTGAAGAAATAAAACATGCAATAATAGCAACTTTACTAAAATTATTCTGTTCTTCATTCTTATTTATTGCCGAATAAACGAGATTTGGAGTTAGGCACACGTTATGAAGGCTTAGTAGGTAGTAGTTTATCACGTAAATTGGTCGTCCTTTTTTTTTACCACAACATGGACGCTCTTGGCCTGCATCTCACCTGATGGTAAGTGAAGATCAGGCTGAAGGTGGAAGCGAGCTTCACCCAGACTTTTTTATTTTTTAATTATTTGAATTTTATTAGCATTGGTGTGTTTCGGCAGTTAGAGCCACCTCTAACTGCCGAAACACAACAATGCTATTAACATTCTTGCTATGGCGACAGACTTAGATAATGGTTGCATAGCTCAAACAGCATCACTTATCAAAACTTGTCATGCGGCATGACAAGTTTGCATTATCATGACAAGTTTTGACAAGTGATGCTGTTTGATTGATAGGTGTGGATTGCCACACCACATGAGAGAATGTTCAAAGTCCAAAGCTTGCGGATGCAAATCTAAGTTTAGACTCAAGTGGAGTAGGTAACTAGCTCGCTTGGATCTCCATACCAGCGGGCGTGGCTGTTAATTGGTCTTGTCAACATAGCCGTAGAACTTTGACGATAGTTATGTTGAGCTGAATTACTTGAGTAGGACATGTAAGGTAGGATATTAGCAGTATAGGTACTTCTATAGGTAGTTACTAATTAGATTTGTTTTTCTGTTTGCATGTTTGTTTGTTTGTTTGTAAGTTTGTATGTAGGGGGGTAATCTCCGGAACTACCAGTCGGATAGAAACAATAGTTTTACATTAGAGACTAGTCGGCGACTAGTAGGCCCATCTCTTGACATTGATAGCCCGATTGTTGAGTAAGACGCTATACGCTCGCGGACGAAGTCGCGAGCAGAAGCTAGTTAATAATATTTGTATGGCCCTACTGATAATCGTGTGAACATTGAAACTAGATATTAAAACTACCAAGTAACTTAAAGTTAGTTGATATTAGCGATCTTGTCGATTTGGGACGACATGCGACATTGCGATTTTAAATAGGTAATTGTCGTTGCAGTTATAGTTATAGGTAGGTACGACTACTATTATTAATTATTGCCGCGCATAATTATACTAACGTGGGTTTGCAAACAAAATGTGCTGAAGAGTGATCTGGCTTTGATTAATTCTCATTATACTTAGTCTCGAATCATTTGAAAATGACACAGTCGCCAGTCATTTTATGACGCACTTCTTAGACGGGGTTCCTGGTTTGAATGACCATGGAGCTTAGTAAAAGAGTGCTTTCATTGAAGAAGACGAATATCTTTTTAGCAAAAACGTCAGTGGCTGCCTGAAAATATCGTCTGTATCAAACATTCACACTTATAAAATACTAAATAACTTGAATAACGTCGGAAAACGTTTTCAAACGAGAATTAAAGTCCCGTTCATACAAGGTTCTAGCATTGCGCCTTTACGTGTCTTGAAAAGCTAAAGAGAAACGATATTAAAAATGTTCCCTGATACTTTTCACACAACACGTAGAATTCTTACAATTCCACGGATTTTATGTTATGGTAATTTTATTATGTTTGTGTCGGTTCCTTTTTATTATCGTTCGTAAAGGAGAGAAGTACCTACTTATACATAACAGTATGTTGAGCTTTATTTTATAAATAATATAATAGCTGTTGCCAGCGGCTTCGCCCGCAGGAATGTCAGAAATTATCCCACGGGAACGTACTACACAAAAAGTATCCTATGTGTTCATCTCGGTTATAAACTATCTTTGTGCCAAATTTCATCTAAATCCGTTCAGCCGTTTTTGCATAATTTAGTCACAAACATCCAAACATCTACGTATACAAACTTTCACATTCATAATATTAGTAGGATAGCTTTCGCCCGCGGCTTCGCCCGCGTGTATGTCGGAAAATATCCCACGGGAACGTACCACCGAGGTAAAAGGTATCCTATATCTTAACCCAGTACCCTAATTACGTAATGCACGATCAATAATAAATTGAAACAGAGTGCTAGTCCAGTCTAAGTTCGACAAAAAAAATTGAGCAGATTTTTTTTTCGAACTTATGAAGCAATGAACTATCAGTCTGTTTTAATTCATTTCAATTTATTATTGATCGTGCATTACGTAATTAGGGTACAGGTCATGGTCCATGTCCACCCATGTGCCAAATTCATCCCAATCCGTTCAGCCGTTTAAGCGTGAAAGTGAAACAAACAAACAAACTTACTTTCGCATTTTTAGGATTTTAGAATTACTTAAATCGAATCAATGGTCCTTCGCAATGATACGAGTTCATACGAGCTTCAAACACGTTTCTTTGCCGTTCTTTGTGTTATAATAACTTGTCATATGTTACCGAAGTAATAAGGATTTTCCATCTGGTTTTCCTGTTTTTGTGCGTCAAGTACGGTCTTAAGGAAAATAATATTAATATAAGAAAAAAATCTTGACGCATATTACAGACCTTTTATACAAAATTGTATTTTAAATAAAAACAACGTTCACAACAGCCTTACCTACCTACAATAATACCAAAATCAGCGCCATCTTTTGGATATTTTCTATGAAGGAACAACACATTTTTTGTTTAGTATTGGGCGCAAAATCATAGTAAAATCATCATCATCATCATCATATCAGCCGAAAGACGTCCACTGCTGGACATAGGCCTCCCCGAAGCACCGCCACTTCGACCGATTCTGTGCTTCCCTCATCCAGCAGATTCCTGCGGCCTTTACAAGGTCATCGGTCCATCTTGTGGGAGGCCTTCCAACGCTACGTCTTCCGGTACGCGGTCGCCACTCCAGAACCTTTCGGCCCCATCGGCCATCTGTTCTGCGGGCAATGTGTCCTGCCCATTGCCACTTAAGTTTGGCAATTCTTCGGGCTATGTCGGTTACCTTGGTTCTCCTGCGGATCTCTTCATTTCTGATTCGATCACGTAGGGAAACTCCAAGCATAGCCCTCTCCATTGCTCTTTGGGTGACTTTTAGCCTTCTAATAAGGCCCATTGTGAGCGACCACGTTTCAGTGCCATAAGTCATCACTGGCAACACGCACTGGTCAAAGACTTTCGTCTTGAGACACTGTGGTATGTGGAACGAGAAAATATACATATAGTAAAATACACAATTAGTATTCTACGAAAGTGCCTGCCTACATATACACGACTTTAACTCAATATTTTTTATATCCGTCCGATCCAAAAAACACATGCTGCATCCGATACCAGCATCACATATGGCTGACACACACATCGCGCAGTGGTAAAAAAAAACAAATAAGTGAAAATGTGAGCTCGTTGTCAGCACGTTGTCCGAGGTCAGTTACCGCGCTCGGATAGGTGTGAACATGCCTTTATACGATAATTGTTGTAATTACCTACCGTGTTATAATTTTATTATTTGGCTTCAGGCATGTGATCTTGTAAAATATTAACTTGATAATTACGCCATGGTGGCAAAAAAAACCTGTTATTAAGTTTCTTGGCACATAGTAGGTACAAGTTGTGGTTCAAAATTGAACTTTTTATTGATAAGTGATAAAGCTGAAAGCTGCGTGATGAAGCTTCGAAATTCGAATAAAAAGCAGTATAAAGCTGTTTTCAGACCAGCGCGATTTGTCGCGTGACGCGACACCGGTTATTGTTATACCGTGAAGTTTTGTATTGTTCGTGTCGCGTCGCGCGACAAATCGCGCTGGTCTGAAAACAGCTTTATGCGCATGCGTCTTGTTAAAATCAATCACTATACTTAATGATCATTAGACGACGGTGCCGTCCCCGTTGGGGCTAGTCAGCTAGTGCTAATTACCTCCATGTTATCGAAATGGGAAAGTAAGAAATTTCTCCCATTGTCTGGGTCAGGGTGGCCCTATAAAATCCTTTTTGTCGTTGGTTCCCTTCAAAATGGTTGAGCTACATTAACTGATCCATGCGTCATGTTCATGAACGGGCGCCGTCAGGGACTGGTCATCTCCTACTTAGCTGCCATGGCGTGTTTTAATTTATGTTGAATTTTTTCATTGTTTTTGTTTTTACCTTTTTATTACGAACGCTTTTAACGTGCACGTCTCTCTTCATTGTTCTCACATCACATGTATAATTTCAACATGGATGATTTGTAACACAATATTTTGTAACAATATTTTGATTTAATGTCTGTGCAGTTTCTTGCCCGTTCTTCTCCATAGGAACTAGGGAATGCAATCCGGACTATCCGTAATCCGAAAAATCCGGATATACGCACATTTTTACTAGACTTCCAAATCCGGATTTGAAAATCAAAATCCGGATTTGAAAATCAAAATCCGGATTTTTTTAATAATAAGAAATTGTAACAAAAATTGAACTATAATTTTTATGCTTGTTATCTTTAATCAATGCACAAGCACAGCTCATTCAAAATTATCAATAAAATGTGCGTACAGACGCCAGCACATCAAAATACTACAATCTGTCAAATTTCTTTAATAGATTTTCAACTTTATCGCTAAAGAATAAGGTTCAATGTTGATTGGGACAGATTGGAGTAGGTTGATGTGCTGTCTGTACCATTTTTATTTTTACTTTTCTGGTTTGATGTTATTCGTTAGAAGGTAATTTAATTGAATCGAGTAACTTTGTTGTTGTTTGAGTACATAGAAATATAAATAACAGTTTGAGTAATAACCAGTTACGATGTTTTTTATATCAAAATTCATAAATTATGTTTGGTTATATTGCATAGTAATTGGATTGCACAGTAGATGTTCATTTGTTTCAGTATAAACTGACCATGGATTTCAAAGAATACTCCAAGAAATCTGGCGATTCATCTAGTATACGGGCTCATTTCTTAAGATCCTCAAATGGTTCAGAAACAAAATGTAAACTTTGACAACGGATTTTTAAGACTAGAGGCAGTACCTTGCATAATCACCTAATTCGGACTTCTATTACTGCTAAGACAAGTAGCAGCAATGATGATGAAATACCTAATATCGAACGACAAAAAATTACTGATTATTACAAAAGTTAAGAATAAGTACACATAGCAGTAACAATAACACCTTAATTATGGCATTTAATGATGATTTTTTGTATAATGCCAAATATAAAAAAAAAAAATCATGTGCTTTTATTTTACCCATATTAGCAAATAAATGAATTTGAATTTTAATCCATTTACACAAATATAAAGAACATCATAATAACAAACTAATATGCGTAGATTTTTTGGTTTCATGAAAAATCCGTAAAATCCGGATTATCCGGATTGGACGAAAAATCCGTTCTTAAAAATCCGGATTTCAAAACAGAACGGATTTGCATTCCCTAATAGGAACCTACTACGCTTTGGAATGGTGTCCTTCACCACACAATCCTCACTTTTGAAAACTTCATGAAATTCAATTTTGTAAACGCCAAAAAATAGTCAAGAAATAGTCATAAATAGTCACCAAAGCTAAAAAAATAGTCGTATTAAGATTCCGTAGTTATAGCTATAAGTTGGTGAGGATTGTGGGGTGAACGTCTCCACACAATCCTCACCTCAGTGCAAGCAAACGGCTGGGAGTATCGACTTGGTTTCAATTCCAAAAAATAGTCAGTAAATAGTCGTAACGCTATGCCAAATCTCGAAATTAGTCATTAAGAGGTTCCAGAGATATAAAGGTGTCTTGGTGAGGATTACGTGGTGAGCCTTTCTCGCCACAATCCTCACCTGATTACCGCGGAATGCTTACGTTTTTTCATTTGAAATTGGTGTCAAAAAATAGTCAAGAAATAGTCGTCTCCAACCACCATAATTTCGACCTGGTTTAATATGTAGAAGTATGTTAAATTTCCATGTAAACTTCTACATACATTTTCGAGTCGAGTACAGCCGAGCACAAAATTATTATGTTCGTATTTGTAGTGGTCAACAAATTTTTTGTTTGTATTATTGTTAGTTATGTAGCTATTTTAGGTAGGTATTTTAACTATGTTTTATATAAAATAATGAATAACATAATCATAACATATTATAAAACAAAAACTACCGAACGGATTTTCCTGCAGTTTTCACCAATTGACGGAGTGATTCATAAGGAAGGTTTAAGTGTAGTATAAAATTTTTGCGAAGCCGGGTATATAATTATCTTTATATATCTGAATTTACAGAATTCATGATTTCTGTTACTAAGTACCTACATACACATACCTGTTAAACTGTGTAACATGTTTTATTTTCCTAACAAAACTATTCGATCGTAAACTCGTAAAACAATCATTAAGATGGCCAGTATCATTTTGCGGACTTTTTTGGAAACTTGTTTGTCTTTTGGCATTATACTATATTTAGTTACTGAATTGCCCAAAATTAAAAAAAAGCACGTTAACAATGGATTTTCATATACCTTTTCTGCCTACTCAGCACGTTAACCATGAATTTTCATATTTTTTTTCGATCCGCACATTCGTACAACAATAATGATGACGTACATTCTGCCTCATTAAAAAAAAAGTATAATGGTGCTTACCGAGCACGTATAGTATAAAGTAAATATTATACCATCCTACTTAAACAAAGTAGAGAATATAAAATTATAATGAATATCTGTAGGTATTTTAATAATAGGGAAGTAGGTAGAAGTCTTAATTTCTCATACTACAATAAAATTAATCTGAAATAAAGACTTAGTGCGGATTTCACCAGTGAAATTGAACGCGTTCAGCACATCTAAACGCGTTGAAATATAACAATTTTGACACTGACAGCTCTTGAAAATGCTGATCGCGTTTAGTTTCATTTGCCAACCGGAATGAAATGTCTAAATGAACAAGAAACATATTTAAAATTGGAGGAATATCATGTACAGGTAGATTGGTATTTATTAAACTCTGACAGAAATAATAAATACGTAAGTAACTACAGTAGGTATTTTATTACCGTTTATTAATATACAACAATATTAAAATAAATTTGCAATTTAAGTATTCGCGACTGTACCAAAACATAATGTATGTAGAAGTTTAGATGGAAATTTAACATACTTCTACATATTAAACCAGGTCGAAATGATGGTGGTTGGAGACGACTATTTCTTGACTATTTTTTGACACCAATTTCAAATGAAAAAACGTAAGCATTCCGCGGTAATCAGGTGAGGATTGTGGCGAGAAAGGTTCACCACGTAATCCTCACCAAGACACCGTTATATCTCTGGAACCTCTTAATGACTAATTTCGAGATTTGGCATAGCGTTACGACTATTTATTGACTATTTTTTGGAATTGAAACCAAGTCGATACTCCCAGCCGTTTGCTTGCACTGAGGTGAGGATTGTGTGGAGACGTTCACCCCACAATCCTCACCAACTTATAGCTATAACTTCGGAATCTTAATGCGACTATTTTTTTAACTTTGGTGACTATTTATGACTATTTTTTGGCGTTTTCAAAATTGAATTTCATGAAGTTTTCAAAAGTGAGGATTGTGTGGTGAAGGACACTTGGAATGGGCTTCATCTTTCTGACTGACCGACCCCTTGAGTCCTTTACAATTCAAAAGTACCTGTAATTAGTTTATTTGAAATAAATGCTTTGAGTTTCTTACAACCTAAGTCAATAAAATTGTACCAAGACTTTCATGTCCAAAACCAATTCTTCCACTGTAAGGGCGCTTTCAATTTAGACGTTTCGTGTCGGACCGCTGCGGTGCCGAAACTGCCGAAGCAGTGCGTTTGTCGTATTGCGCACGGACGGTTGTTTGTTTTCATAAAAAGCGCGCGGTGCAGCAACAGTACGGCGTCGGTACCGGGAACGCTCGACAACAGGACGGTAACGTCGCAAACTCCACGTGTTCATTAATTTCGCTGTCAGTCGTCAAGAGTCCATGGCTAACGGTTGTCAAATATATTTAAAACATCACTAGCATACAAACGCACGGCAGTCAGATACGCTTTCAATTTAGGCGTTTGATATCGGACTGCTACCGTACTGCAGCGGCCCGGCAGCGGGTTATAATCAGCGGCACGGTAAACGTGCGGCAGCGGTCCGACACGAAACGTCTAAATTGAAAGCGCCCTAAAAAAGAGCTTTTAAATTAACGTCACACACCAAAGAACCCTAAATTCCTTCAACCACAAAATCAGACAACACTATCGCATGCACAAAGAAAATTAAGTAAGCCGCTATCTAGCCAACAAAGAGGTAGAAGTGACTTGTAGAAAACTCCAAAAGATTTCCACTGAAGGAAAAGTTTCAATAAAATGTCTTAGTTTATCTAGCACGTAAATACGTAGATACGTAGAGATATTTATCGGCTGGCAAACAACGTGCTTCGTGTTTGGTTCACAAATTATTGTCCCTGTGGCCAGCGATAGTGGCGCCTCCTGGTGGAGCGTGATTTATGAAGCTTGCTTGTTAGTTCGGCTAGTGGTATGTTAGGGTTACTTAGGGTTTTCAGGGGAGACATGCGAGTTAGGGCCATGCGTGGTAGGTAGCTATTAGTATTACACTATTTAATTTAAAGCTTAAATTCGTTTAAATATCTGGTGAAGTGATAAATCAATTACTTAATAATTATCATGATATACCTACACTAAAAAAAAAACTTTGTTTCTTGCTTCTTCATTATCTTTCATGTTCCTGATAAAAATGGTAGGTACTTACATGAATGTCATGATAAAGCAAATAACTGAATAAATTGAAATAATAATAAGTACAGTGTTGTAAATTAGACGAACGCTTTATTGGAATGTGCTACATATTGTTGGAAATGTTTCAAAATTTGTGTTCTATAAAAACGCGTTGCAAAAAATATTTATGCAGCTAAAAGTACCTACTTACTTAAAAAAAATATCATCATCTCATGTTACTTGGGGTCGGCGTCGGCGCAACTCGTTTTCTTCTTTTAACTCCCTTCTCTTTCATATCATTCCTCAGTTCCTCACACAATTCATCCATCTTTTCTCTGGCCTTCCTCTTCTTCTTTTTCTCCATCCATTAACATTGATATTCATCACTCTTTTAGTAACATGCGTTTCTTCAGCAGAAAGTACTAAAAATAATAATATATAATTACTGGCTACACTACATGGTTTGACTAGGCTTACCAGCCCTATACTTAGCGTTAGAATTCACGCGATTTACAGCCACCGATAGCCTTGCCTTACAACTTACATGTTACACCAGCTAAGTTACAGCCAAGCACATACCCATACATACCAACTACAATGTTTATCCAAGTCTTCGTTAAAATAAAATAAAAGAAATAAACGACATCTATTTGATAAAACAAGGTTATCACGTCCTATGAGAATATAATTTCTGAATTTGGAACGATTTATTACAGCGCCATCTAGTTGTTGTAACGAAACTACTCAGAGCCACATAAACGGTACATCTGTGTTTGTATGATTCACTGTAGTGTGTGTAGCAGGCGCGCCGTCAATAGGTATCAACATTTACGGCGCTTCAACTGTCAGCCTCCATAGCTCAGGGGTTAGAGCACTGGTCTTGTAAACCAGGGGTCGAGAGTTCAAATCTCTCTGGGGGCAGGTTTAAAAACAACTTTTTGTATTATTTTTGTACGTCTTGTCTTGTTTTTTTGTGTGTACTATACTTTTGTGTGTACTATTAGGAGTATTTTCTGAAGTTATTTTTAGTTTATATTTATATTTTACTTTTTTGTATTATCCTGCAAATAGTACATTAATGTATCGGCCTGCAACGGCTGCAACAAAGCATTGATGAGCTCACGTTTTACTTTTTTTTGTAGTACCCTGCAAATAGTACCTACATTAATATCTCAGCCTGAAACAGGGGCATTGATGGACGATCGTGAAAATGTCGGCCGAGGCACACATACGCGAGTCCATCAATGCCTGGTTACGGCCAAGGCTTGCATACCTAGTACTTTTCTCAAATAATGCGCGGAAATTAAAACTAAGTAAATTAATTATGAATGCCAGAATCAATGACGAACAACGATAATTGCGTCAAGCGTGATCAAGCGTCAGTCAAGCGATAAGCAATATATTATTATATGTGTATTTGTTTCTAGAGGGGCAAATCCCGTATTTTTTAAGAACATTCGCATTTTAGTCGCATTCGCAATCTGTCAAAAATATATATCCAAATCACAAACTATTATTCTTGTACAAAAAAATAGCTCTAACATGGCAAATTGACGTTGTGTTTCAATTTGCTTAACTATGAATTTCCCTGACTGTACTTAGGTATCTATATTTTTTTACTGTACCTAAAGCTAAGCGCACATTAGACCCGCAACGGGCCGCAGCGCAACGCATTTTCATACAAAAAAGTGCTGTGCACCGCCTGTAGTGTGCGTTGGTTCTTAGAAAATGTACGACACTGATAAAGGACGATTTTTGCAACGCGTTGCGTTCCAATCTACTTTAGCCTTAAATCTATTCTAATATTTCACCTTACATTTTCCAGCGGACTGGGCGACGGAATGCGTGTCGCGCGCAGAGATCCTGCGACTGATCTACCAGGGTCGGTTCCTGCACAGTTCGGTGACGTTGGGGGCCCTAGGCCTCCCGCTGGGCCGCACCACCGTCATGCACCTCGTGCCACGCGAGCACTTGCCCGAGCCTAACTCACACGGTACGACAACAGTAATTACTTTATTTAACCATCAGGAACTTGAGTATCGTATTACCCAGTATCTGAGTTGTGGAGGTCCGATAGGCAGACGCTCCATATCAAATACTGGTCAGCTGCATCCGGTTAGACTGGAAGCCGACCGCAACATAGCACTTGAGATATTTCAGCTTTAGGACGGCGGTCACCACTTGCCATCAGGTGAGACATCTGCCGTCCAATATCATAAATTCCAAGAAACCCTTAAATTAGAATCAACTGCCATCCAACTATAAAGAAAACCTTACAAAATACTGGAAACAGTGCTCTAATATTTACCATCAGAAGGAGTCTTTACGAATGAGCTAAATGTGTCCTCCACTTTATGTCAAAAAATCTTTTCCAAAAGATTTTTTAACATAACGTTCAACCCAATGAACGATGTTCTTTGTGAACATGGGCCTTGTATTGGTCTCCAACTCCCCAGTCCTGTCTTCTAGATCTGTATGTATAAAAAATAAAATAGGTACATTTATATGAAAATGTAGAAAAGTGCTTTTGTTTTGACGACCATTTAACATAATTATTTTCATTTGTTAAATTTAGTTTGGTAGGTACATTACAGTCCATTAATATAATTTGGCTATATATAACATTGGTGAACGTTTTCCTTAAGTGCAGTAATTAGTGGCCAGGCTATTCTCCTGCAACACATAAAATAGAGCAACCTAACGTTGTGAATAAAGCTAAGGATTGTTTTACAGAAGTCCGGTGGTCCTAACGATACCTTTCCCGTTCCCTACTCCCCTCTTCCTTTTAGTAAGTCGTTATAATACCTTGTACTACTTACTGTACTCCTCATTAGTTCGCCCCTATTCTAAAACAATGCCCAACTATGAATCTTTATTAAGAGCGTGCATCCTAAAACGTCTTAAATAGCTGTCAAATATTTACCTGTTTTGATTAATTTGGAAATAAGAAATGTGGCTAACTAGCGAACTAGAATATTGATTACGAAATGCAATAATTAATATCGTAACACCGAATACCGTTTTAGATGTAAAAAAAAGTATTTGGCAACTATCCAAATGCCTTTTTGACACGTAACACATCAAATTCAATGTTACAATTGCAATTCATTATTAACATTCTAGTTCGCTAGTTAGCCACATTTCTTATTTCCATACAGTAAAATTGCAAAATTAATCAAAACAGCGAAATATGTGACAGCTGTTGGCGACGTTGCCCACTTTCAGAATGCGCGGTCTTAAATCGAGATTCATATTTGAGCACTTTTCTAGAATAGGGGCTTTAGTTTCAAAGTAGGTTAGTGTCAATAGAATGTACTGCCGATACTGCTTCAACTTTTCGGAATGGATGATGGTTCCAAGATGTATGCAAATTGAATTTCCATTATTTTGGCACCAGCATCCTCGGAATAGATAAAACTTACCTATTTGATCTATAACCGCAACAATGGCTTGGCTTCTGAATTTTGGCTCCTGAAATACAGGTACTCTTACCTAGCTCTGGAGCCAGGGTCTCAAAATTATAATATATTATGCAACCTGTTTATTCCAATAAATAATTTATTTATTATTTAATGGTATTGCTGAAATAATTTAAGAACAAAAACCTGCAATTCACAAAGTCAAAAAAGTTTATTTTAATTTTTAAAGCTTTGTCAATTTTTATGTAAGTACTTACTTATACAGGGTGGCAGCTGGCAGGGACATCGACGCGAAGCCTGTTACCATGGATTCAGTACATTATTGTGAACCCCCCTGCGTCGAAATTTCTCGTTCGTTATTTAAAAAAAAATCTGCTGTTTCATAGTGCAATACCTTCGCGGTCAAATGTATGGAGCAGCAGATTTTTTTTAAAATAACCGACGAAAAATTTCAACGTTGGGGTGTTCAGAATCATGTATTGAATCCATGGTAAAAGGCTTCGCGTCGATGTCCCTGACACCCTGTATTAATTTAGGCAGTTTCTTTGGAACTATATTGTTTTCACGCTAGCAATATAGCTCAAGGACCAACATCCTCCTGCATAATCCCCATCTCAGTGGCTTTTCATCTGAGGTGAAACCTGTAGTATCGGCAGTACCCATAGTATAAAATTAGCTTTAGAGAGTATTTCGGACTTCAGTACTTACACTTGTCCTTCTGCTTATTTCCAGATCAACGGCAAAAAAGTAAAGGCGGTTCTAGCAGTTGTTGTTCAGCGTCTTGCTGCATATTGTAATGGCTTCCTGTGTGAGGGAGACACACTTACACGAGCGGCAGTGGGCGCGAGAGAGAGCGACAGCGTTGCCGGGAGACGGACTCCTATGTGTTCAGTGTAGAAGCCAGGATACCATGTCGCCCAGAACAATCCTTGTGATGTTTTTAAATGAAGTAACTACAAATTAAAAAGTTTGCGTAGCTCACTGATATCTTTTATTGTCAATTTTCGTAGAATTAATTTAATAAAACAATCATGCACAATGTACGAGACTATAAAAGATGTAACGCACATCGCTGGAGGCTTCGTTTGAAAATATCGCAAGTTGCGGTCGTGAGCGCTGTTTCGTTTCGACAACATTATGGATAGCTTTATAAAACGATACTGTATATCTCACCGCGTAAGTTATAGCTCGTTTTATAGATATCATGCTGCCCAAATACGTTAAAGTTAGTAGATATATGGGTTAAGGTTCGTCGGTATAAGTAAGCCTATGATTTCATAGTTCCTGGACGTAATAGGTATTTGGCTTCACATCAATATTTTACTTTATCCCGGCTAACCACGTTAATTTACAAATGTTAGTATTATTATTTAGGCCATCATAATATAAATTTATATTACATTATGGAGATATTTATCTAAAAATGACAAATTATTTAGTGAAACAAACGAAGTGTGTAAATTACCCTGTTTTGCATTGTAAATAGTAAATTTGAATTAGGAGACATTTATATTACTTTTGTGATAAGTTCTTGCAATATATTTGGACTTTTTTTATGTTTTTATTCTAAATTATGCTATTTACTGCGCCAGATGTAGCTTGTATCGGAGCGTAGTGCCGGAGCGAGGCGGCAGGTGGCGCCACTCGCGCCATACATAATGTTTACTCGGAGAAACAATATGTATGTTAAGTTCACGACACGGCGACTGGTTCACTCAAGAGTGGTAAATTATAGTAATATAAAGCACTAGAGTAAATTTGGAAAATTTAAATATGTCTCGCTTATGAAGTCTGTACATGCCTACATTATAATATAGGCTCAGCACCGCATCACCCGCTCGTTGGCGGCTCGAGCTCGCCTGTTCTGTTATCGTCTAATATAGTTTGGTCCTCATGTCTTAGCGTTACCACAGTCTGATTACTTTTGTAAATATCGATTAGAGCTTTTTATTATATTTTTATTTTACATCACAAATCTATCCTCTATTACTTATTCTTTATTCGGCCTCTTAATGTACCTAGTTATAAAAATATTTCTTTTATTAAATTGGCTTTTAAGGATTGAGTTGTCATTCAATATTGTTCGGCTTAGCGCTAATATGTGTTATAAGCTAAAATATCTTGAATTATTTAAAACTTGTGTTCATTCGAACTTTCCATCTGAAAAAATGAAGTGTTTTGTGATAGTACAAATAAAATTATTTACACGTTCAGACATACATTTGAAGGAATCTAAGTACTCGGTGATAACATTAACTTACAGTATTAGAGAAAAACTAAAATACATTGACAACACTGCGTTGTGTGATTAACATATTGCTTCATTTATTCCGATAAACTTTATGAGATCGACTCAGGTGGTTCTTGCCAAACGAAAATGTTCAAGACGATAATGTGTTGACCAAATGTCCTGGGGAATGAATGCAGCAATATGAGTTATGTTTTGATAAAGATTCAATGCCAGTATGAATGATTATATTTTGGTTGCCCTGTTTAGTTACTGTATGTATGTATTTTGTTAAGTTGTATAAAATACCTAGTTTATAAATAAAATAAATACAATTTTAATTTGCATGTTTCATTTTATTTCGCTTTTTACCTCACCTTTGTATATAGATGTAGCTGTTTAGATTATTTTGGAAAAGCTGGATTTAATGACAGTGCAACGACACTACTGCCCCTCAGAGTAATGATAAATTAATCAAGCATTTTCCGTCTTTTAAGGAGTATTTTTTTGTTGCATTTTTGAGCTTGAGTTACACACACACACACACTATTCATAACATTAATATTAAATTAAAAATAACTGCTTTTGTAAACATCTCAAGTATATATAGTCGGATAATGTAGGTCGATTCGTTCGCGTTAAGGTGATATCTTAGGCCAGATAGTCGATGTCTTCACTGTATTTTTAATATTTCCATAGAATAGTTCATAAAATAATCTGACTAAAAATAATGGGTGTTTTCGTGGTCTGGCTTTGAAGTCTCATTTTTTTAGATTTGAGTTCTGGTTCAAGGAAAATTAAATGCGCACAAATTTTATATAATGCATTTTCACTTGGTTTATCTGCGCCATTTACGAATAACAGGAACCAAAAACCTAGCCAGATAAATACAAGTGTACGAATAGAAATAGTAACATCAGAATCGAAGTAGCAAACATCAATTTAAAATAAAATGACTGAATAATAAGATGTGTTCAATATTTTTTATTTCTGATATAATTCTATTTATTTCTTTCTTACGATAGTTTGTCAAATAAATGAATAATTATGAGTAATTTTGAAAGTGTTAAATAAACCATGTTGTAGTGAATAAATGACTGTGAACTAATAAAAATATTCCTGTGTTCTAAACTTTAAACGATAATGATAATGTAGATGCATTTATTCGACAAACTTGAGATTTTAATTGAGTTTTATACGAGACATCAAGCTGAGCCAGACGCGTGTAAATATTCGACGACTTTTTAATTTAGACGAATCTAGTATAAATCTAATTTAGCTTGAAGTGGATATCTTACGAAGCGCCGAGTGTGTGTTGGCAAAGATTAATTATTTGATGTTAGACACCTACGTTTAACACAAAAACGTTTAAAAAAAAAGGACCGGCGAGAAATAATTTGGGTACAAAATGTAAAAATAAAGTGGCTCGTAAAAGATGTTGTGATCACGACTATTCGTAAATTTCTACACCAGTTTTCGAAAAGCAGAAATAACTAATAAAAAGTAAAATTCCTTATATTACCTAAAATCTTTGTCAGTACACACATCGTCGAAAATTTGTAATAAATAAAAATAATAAAAATATTAGATGTCACTGTTTAACAGGTGTTTAACTACGTACGTACATAATCTATATACTTGTTAATATTAATTAATAATTATAACAATGTTGATTAATTGTCATTTCCTTTCGAAGTGTTCTATGGTTGAGTTCACCGAGACGATGCAGTTGTTTGTGCAATATTAGAAAATAAACGATATTCCATTAAAAATACGCTATTATGTAAGGAACAATAATATTTCTTTCAATGTATATTTATACGCATTCCTAAATCCTCATAAAATGGTCTTTTATTTATTTAATAAGTCGAGGTAAATGCTTGGCGCATAATTAAAATTATACAAGTCACAACGAACAGTTTATAATAATTATAATATTCAAATAAATGGATAAAATACCCTCACATTCGCACGGAGAAGCTTGAATTATCCTAAAATCTTTGTTTTTTCGTTTTATTAATTAATTTATTTTAAAAAATTCACGATACGTGCTTCAAATTATTCCTCGGTGAACTAACCAGTATTAGGTATTTACAGAAGTCTTCATTGTTCGCAATGATTCTGAGGGTAGTTGTAAATTCGCTTCAAATTATACGCCATTTTGTTTTGATTACGTGTGACGGCTGCCCGGGTAGAAGGATAATTATGTTTTGTAATAATAATCGATCGACAGAATAGGTTGTACATGTTTGAGCAACTATTGAGTATCAATGGGGTCAAATAAAATTTTAAGAACGTATTTTGAGAATTTTATTCATTTTCCTTATCCTAGTTTAATTTACAGATTGAGTTTTAAGTTTTTAACTCTATAATAACAATGTACACGCTTTCATTACATACTTCTAAAGTTTTCAAGACTATGTACTTTATTTAGTCTAGCATAAATCATAATTTTAACACGACACTTCATTTAGGCAGCGTCCTATTTAAAAGCGATTATCGCGTGAATATGCGGTCGTCTTTCTTTTTATTCGGTGAACCTGAACGTGTGTTCGCGCCGACAGAGGGCGCTTTCCAGTTTTCCAGAAACAGACGAATCTAGGACCTTCGACATGCTTGTTGGTGAAATTAAGCAGTTTTTAGCTTTAAGTGTATTATCTATGGTTTTTAGTCCTGTCCTGTAAAAAAGGGTGTAGTGCATTTACAAGGTCCTGCACTGACGCCGACGATATGCAAGACGTGATCATCGCGTATTCGCGCGACGATTGCTTTTAAATAGCACGCGGGATTAGACTTTTTTCAGTAAACAGAACAGAAACATAGACCAGGGCCCTATTTAATTGAACTGACAATGCAACATGATATTTGTTAAAAATGTCAAAATTATCACATTTTTACAACCGGTGGACAATAAAATAAAGAAAATGTATGAAAGAAACTTGTAAGATTGTTGGATTGTCAGATTGTCGCCTGACACCTAATGTCAGTTAGATTAAATAGCCTCCAGAATCAGCAATAAAATATGCTGTCATACCTTGCATATTTAACACCAAGTAACCATCCTCACTTGGTCTCCGGGAACATGAAGTACCACTTAAAGATGAACAGATTCCTATCGAGCTCCATTTCTGCTGTGCTCAGCTGCTTCAGTCTTTTCTCAACACCCTGTAGTACTGCCAGCTCGGGAGGGGTTAGAGTTTCTTCCACCTGAAATGTTTATTATGACAGGGTTAACTTTAGATAGAAAGTTGGATATCTTAGTCCAGTTGTGTTATTGTTTGTCTCGTTGCTGAGCATGAGGTCCTGGGTTGTCTCACATCATCTATGTTCTGCTGCGGCTCCCCCCTCAGTCGCATGCCGTGCACGATGGTGCGCACACGTCTCTGCTTGTCCACGAGGCGCGCGTGTGCGGAGCGCTCGTGTGCGTGGCGACGTAACACGTTGTGCAGCGAGCGGTAGCACATCTCTTGAGCTGCGTGGGCCACCTGGAATGGATTAAAGATATGATTCGTCAGTATATTGTGTAGTCTGGAAAAAATTGTTAAGCAAATTGACAACCTGCGTCAATTTAAAGTGTCATTTAGCCACTTCATAAACTGTCAAATTAAAGTTTTGATTTGAGTATACGGACAATTTAAGTTGGTAGGACAATTCAATTTGCTTAACAATTAATTTCCCTGAGTTAACGTAAGTATTAAGTCTTGAGATTTGTTGACTCCTAAGAGAGCCAGGTTAGGTATATATTATGGTTACTCTTATATAGGCAAAGTATATTGGTACTTGCACATTAGTGATGCATACTATTAACAACTTTTGCAATATTAAACGATAATTTTCCTGTAATATAAAGAGAAGACTATCTGCCTAGCTAGAGGACGGTTATAAACATTATTACAAAAAAAAAAAACAACCGACTTCCTAAAAAACACTACAAAGTAAAAATAACTTTAATTTCGGAAATCGGTGTTTTTAGTTTTCAATTTTCGTTTTTTGCCACCGACTCCCTATATTAAAATTATTGAACATATACCACTATTTGCAATGTAAATAACAGTGCCAGGAAGTTATTATAACATCACCAAAGTGGATACACACAAGTAGTAGTAGTAGTAGTAGTGGAAGTTATACACAAAGTGGATTAAACACGTATTATTGAAGCTAACTCAAAAACTATCCAAGCAAAGGTACATAATATGGGACCACCGCGCAAAGTTCCTCTACCAAAAGTATTTTGAAAATCGGCCTAATATTGACGAAAATATCGTCGTATTACACAAAAAAAAAATATTACATACAAACGAACATAATTATATTATAACCATCTCCTTTTTTGAAGTCTGTTAAAAATAATGATCACTTACGTCATGTAACTTGATGTGATACAAATAGATAGCTTTCGCCAGACCACCCGCCGAAGCTGCTTTTCTCATTGGCTGAAAATATAAGTTTTACATGTACGACAGACAGCAGCAAAATCGGCTACACCACAATAATCAGGGACACCTAGTCTGCGGGCACGAAATTAGCGGCGGACGAGCGAAGGTGACAGCGGAGCGGGGCGATCCGGCGGCGGCCGGGGCACGGAACTGGCGGTAAAAAAAATACAACGCTATACTGGAACGAGCTGTCATCGAGTGGCGAAATCAATAGAGTTTGTTCCTGTTGCTTGTGCGTCGCCACCGCCCGTTTCGTGCGCGTCACTTCAGAATGGTATGCCTTTGTTTAGCCGCCCGTTCCGCTGTCGCCATCGCTCGCCTGTCGCTAATTGCGTGCGCGCTGACTAAGGCTATAAATAAAAGCGATCGTCGCACGAGTACGTGATCGGTCGCATGCATAGATCAGTTTTTGTTCCGAAAACCGGAAAGAGTCTGTCGGCGCGACCGAGCGTTCAGGTTCACCGAACAAAAAGTTCGAAAGATCGCGTATTCGCGCGAGGATCGCTTTTAAATAAGACGCGAAGTAAGATGGTGACTAATTCATGTAGCTAATTGATATTTATATATCATCCATTTCTTTAAAAACACATCCCAGTACAAATGGTCAAGTTCATAACAGGGCTCTGATAACGGTATATTTTTCAAAACGGTTTCGTCTTAAAAACCTAAGGATTTGTTTCGGTTACGTTCGAACGGGAAGTTATCGGTTTTTGAAAATGTTCTCATTTCTTTTTAGTTTTGAACAAAATGTTGTACTGGTTGTTCAAAGAACTGTTCAAAAGGTTATTTTAAATAACGTTTCCGAGCCGTGGTTTATAAAAGTATTATGTTACCTGTACGCTAATAAAATGTTCTTCTAGCAGTTTGTACGTCAGCTGCTTACATTCTTTGTTCACTAACATCGCGTTCTTTTGTATGTCATCCTCTTCTATGTACTTTCTAGATCGAACTAGCCTGAAAAAATCAATATTTTTATTGTAACTAACTTATTATGATTGTATCATTAGTAGTCTAACAATGACCTAACAGTCTGCGAAATATACATTGCTATAATAAAATACAGTATGGTATGGAGATAACATTTATTATAATCAGCCTATAATGTTCCCATTGCTGGGACACAAGCCTCCTCTCAGAGAAAGGGAATGGGCCGTACTCCACCACGCGGGCCCAGTGCGGGTTGGTAGATGTCACATGTCTTCAAATTTTTGGTTCTAGTACATGTCGGTTTCCTCGCGGTGTTTTCCTTCACCGTTTAGTGATGAAATAATTTACACAAAGTGAAACGCCTGTAAGGGATCGAACCTACGACCTACAGCCTCGTAAGTCGCGGCCGTTACCACTGGGCCACCATTGCTGTCGATGATAACATTTACAAAGTTATTATTAACAGACACACGTTATTTTACAGTAGCCAGGGATGAGGATTTAAATTAAGAGGGTTTATTCTGAAAGTTGGCAACGTCGCAAATAGATGTCAAATATTTCGCTGTTTTGATTAATTTGATAATTTTTCTGTATGGAAATAAAAAATGTGGCTAACTAGCTAACTAGAATATTGATAATGAAATGCAACAATTAATATCGTTACACTGAATAGTTACTTTTAGAGGTAAAAAAAGTGTTTGGAAACTTTCCAAATGACTTTTTTACACTTAAAACGGGTACAACATCAAATTCAATGTTATAATTGCAATTCATTATTAATATTCTAGTTAGTTAGTTAGCCACATTTCTTATTTTCATACAGTATTATTTACAAATTAATCAAAACAGGTAACTATTTGACAGCTATTTACGACGTTGCCAACTTTTAGGATGCACCCTCTTAATACATTTCTTTATTATTTTACAAACTGTAGTTCGAAATCAACTAGGATAAACGGACATTGCCAGATTTTTTTCGGCCAAAGCAGGATTTTGAACCCTTTTGAGTAAAAAAAGCGGGGTTCTTTCGTCGAAAGCGGGATATAATAAGAAAACGTAAATAATCAGTAGTTTGAATTTTTTACTGATTTTGTTTCAAATTAAGTTTATAATGATTTATCGATAGAAATAGAAAATGTATTTTAATGTAAATACGTTACTTTACAATATTACTATCACAGTCTGATTTACCCTGTAAGGCAACTAAGTCTTCAGAGGGATATAAACAAACATTACTTACAAATTGCTTATTATTTTATTCGTCTATCTCCGAAAAGCGGGACAGAGCCTGTCCCGCGCGGGACGTTTAATTTTCTACAAAAAATCGGGACGTCCCGCCAAAATCGGGACGCGCTGACATTGACCTTTGGGCCCTATGAACGGGCGGAGCATTTCTCATGATATGCTGTCTCTTACCTAAATATCCTAGCGGCCTTAGAGCCCAGCCGCTCGGTGACGGCGTGCTCGAGCGCGCACAGCACGAGCTGCCTGGCGGCGTGGCGCGCGCGCACGCAGTACTGGCCGCTGCCCGCGTCGCCCACGCGACGGACGAAGCCTCCGCCGTTCTCCTCTAGGCACAAAAAAAAATATAATTATTTAGCAATGATTTATTTTTCTCAAATACTATTTTTAACACTGGAAAATACAGGATAAGTATGGCATGGCATCTTGAACTTCTCTAAATAAATAATAGCACTTTGCCATTGAATTTTATCCCTAAGGCACAGAATAATACAGAAGGCGCATCCCCGCATTTTAGTTATGAACCTACAAGTACACGGGGAGGGGTCTTGCGTAACGTAGTCAGAAAGTCAACTTCTAGGTGAATATAACTGTAGGTAATTAGCGCTGTGCGACCTGAATTGCACTTTATTGTGTCGGAGCAAAGATCGCTTTTTATTTAAATGATTATGCAGAGTGAAACATCTGTACTAATCTGTGCCCAAGGTTAAATGTCAATGTTTTCATATTATTTTCACATACCTAGCACTTTTAGATACTGGTCCACAAACTGATGAAGCATTGGTCTGTCGGTGGCAGCGCCTCGACATCGCTCTCGCAGTTCTATCGCGCACAAGGGACTCGACTCAGGTGCCCACGCTGCTGAGGTTAGGTACATTTTCTCAAGGAGGAAGCGCATTAGTTCTCCAGCTGGAAAATGTCAAAAAATATAATTTTAGTTGCTCTATTAGGGCAGGTCAGTATTAGACAGAAAAAAGAAGTGTAAGGCGTTTTCGTACTATTTGGGCCTCAACTATCCATAAACATCACAGGGGTTGGGCAGAGGTGTACCTGTAGTACATTCACCAGTTTTCACCAGTTATGTTTTAAGTCCCATGTAATAGGGGGCAAGCCTATTGCCATCAACCGGGCACATATTTAGACTCCGGGCTGCTACTGAGAAATTCTTGTTGGAAAAACCTAATAATACTTTGCCCGACCTGGGAATCGAATCCAGGACCTCATGCTCAGCAGTAGCGCTTGTGACCACTAGACCGACGAGGCATTCTGTCCTTAAAATGATTATAATAAGGCCCCAGACTAGAAACATTTGAATTTAGTTTCCTTTAGTCATCTTTTGCAACATCTCAATCAATCTGCCTAGCTTTTGCCCAAATATGCAGCTGAATTTGTTATTTTTTTTTTTTTTTTTATTTTTTAGACCAGAAAAAGTAAACATGTAACACAATTTGTCGTAGCTACTTAAAATTATGCTTAAAAGTAATTTAGTAACAATTGTGTCTTATTATTAGCATCTGCTGCCGAACTAGGGTATAGCCTGTGTTTCAGCATGCAGCGCCTCAAGCCCTCGGAATGAGTATGCGAGTATGAGCTTATGAACAAAAGGAAACAGGTTTATTTTAAAATATGAACATTAGTTTAAAAAGAAAGAAAGGGTTGCTGTCCTCTGGGTGTGTAAAGTGAAGGAAGTGAGTGTATGAGTGTGTGATTGTGTGTACAGAATTAAATAGATTTTGCTAGTAGATTCTTACAGAGTGTCCATAGATTTAAAAAGCCGAAAATTAGTTGTACCTATCACTACTTTAAGATGGTAAGTATATTTTCAGTTTGATCGTATGTTAACTTCCAAAGCCACAGAGATACCGATTTCTTCATCGCTGAAATATTCTCAGAGTACATTTCAAGAATCTTATTAATCTTGTCATATAAAAAGGGGCCCAAAAAGGGGTAAAATCTACGAATAAAAGCCGTCTTTAAGTGTGGTAACCTCTTGCAATGAATACTAGTATTTTACATGGAGCGACTGCCTATCTGACCTCCACAACCCAGTAACTGGGTAATACGATACGCCTTGGTAAGACTGGTTGTCAGACTTTCGGGCTTCTGACAACCCGTAACGACTGTCAAAGATCAATGAATGATAGCCGGAAGTCAGGGACCAACGGCTTAACGTGCTTACCAAGGCATGGAAGAGTCTCGGAATGTGAAGATGGTCACCCACACCGGCAAGCGTAGCTTAACCTGATGGATCGACCCGTGCGGCTGTTATTACTTCGCCACGAGCTCATGTACAGGGAAAAAGCAAAAGTGATCACTATGAAGCTAATTTACTCACCATTTTCATCGATTCGTCGTGTGATAGCTTTAATCATGATTTCATCTCTAAAGTCTAGATGGAACCTGTCGTAGTTTACTCTCCAGTAGATATCTGCAAAAAAAAGACAACATTTAAACTTTTTTGAGTAATTAAATCAAAACTATGGTATGCTACAATAGCGCCATGAGTGTTAGCACTCACAGAAATTGAACAAATGTATGTATTAGTAGTAGTATGTATAGTTAGAATAACTATTTCAAAACCAATAATAAGAATAGAGCTATCAATCACTTACAATGTATAACAAAGTATAAAAAAATCATGTTCATTATAATTAACGTAAATTACACAATTTTTGACATTGCCAGTTGATCGAAACTATACTCTATTTGAAATAAGATTAGACATTTAAACAAACTATTATTACAGTCCGTTCAACCGATTCTGACTTCTATACCATAGGCATTAAAAGCAAAAAGAAATGGTTACAATACCAACTATTTACTGCAGCTACCATTTGACATGCCACCAACGCAATAGAAGACAAAATCGGTTGAACGGACTGTAAAAAAGGTTTATTTTATTTCAAACTAGCTGCCCGCCCCGGCTTCGCACGGGTAAGCACTTATTCACGGGCGCCTACCTACCCTAACTAACTACCTACCTACATACATACATACATACTTACCTACGCCTACCTACTTACCCTACCTACTTACCTACATACATACAAACCTACCTACCTACCTACATACATACTTTACCAACATACATACCTACCTACCTACCTACCTACCTACCCTACCTTCACCTACCTATCATAAGAACCATCTCCATACTATAACAAACACAACAAAAAAATAATTAGCGAAATTGGTCCAGCCGTTCTCGCGTGATGCCGTGACCAAGGAAATAGGGATTCATTTTTATATATATAGATGGCATATAGGTAGGTACATCTTGAACATTGTTATTCACATTAAAAAAATACTAACTATCATTAATATCACTAATACTGCCAGAGCTCATAGCTTGCACCAGTGCCAACGTGCCAGTTCTGGACACCAGCATATCTGGCACAATGGTAGCCACAGGTACCAGTGTGGGTATCTCACTGCCCTCCTTGAGTTCCGCCACGGGAGCCTGTTGGATGTAGCCGGCCGTCACCAGGCTTATGAACATGTCCTTTAGGGTCACAATTGTTATGTTTCTCTCCTGGAAAGGAAATTAGAATTTATTAGGAAATGGTGAGAGTCCAGCGATGAAATACAAGACGCAGGTTGTCGCGCAAACGGTGATATGGCCGAGGGGTTACTGGCGTGCGCGTCACGGTAGTGCGTTTCCGTGGGATAATTTCCAACCTCCACTCGGGCGAAGCCGCAGGCAAAAGCTAAATAAAATAAAGTAATATTGTAAGCATCATTGTACTTAGTAATCATATTTTTTAAGATTTCAACTGCTCGCTAGCACACAGATAAACTCTGATAAGTTTTCGTTGTATGGCTATCTAACCAAATAGTATAAGTGTTTTGAAACTAAAATAATAATAACTACAATTTGAAATTGTTGCCTTTCCCTGGTTTCACTCTAGCATTACTGCTCTTAAGGCTCCCGCAGACTCTACCGCACCGCGAATGAAAACTTAATGGAAATTGTTCTACCAGAACCGCGTCGCACCGGCGCGTCGCTCCTGTGTGCAGCCTTAACTTGGCAGGCATTACAGCCTACCTTATCATCCTTATACTTCATGGCAATGGTGAACAGCAGCACAGTAGCAGTGCAGGTGGCTTGCTGCAGTAACTCTTCAACCAACAGCTCTGCCTCGCTGCCATACTTACTCTTTATCTGCAGTAGATACCTGGAATATGTTAATAGGTATGTATGTGTTTATTATAAGAAAGAAAACAAGCAATATTTTTATTGTCTTCACTGTTAAGAGGTTTGTTTTGATTGTATGTTAATTTACATTAATATTGTGAAACAGTCATGCATAAAATCAAAATGGAACGGAATGGAATTAGTAAACTAATCGAATAAGAGCGATGCCTAATGCGAAATGCCTATGGCATTAAGTCCGCCTCTGTACATTTGTGTGCTTGAAGTATTAAATAAATAAATACTAATATGGTTTATTGGATCTTTTTCTTCCCATGTACAAGACAGTTACTAATTGCTGTTTTATTTTCGCTAGATAAATTTTTTATTCGAAAATCATGTCTTTTTTTCAAGATTATTCAAATAAAATCAAGATTATGTGGCTTGTATGTCTAAAATAAGTATTATATATACGTATATATATTATTAATATAATTGGCTCAATGTAATTGGCCTGTAATTGGCTCTGTGTTTCTTAAACAACTGTTATCCATTTGTTATAGCTGTTGGTTCTCCTATAATAAATAAATAAATATATTATTGATGTGTTAGCGTTTAGCACATATCCGAGTGGCAGGGTGCATGGGGGCTAAGCTTGCGTGGAAATTGTCTTAAGAGCGAGTGGCTGGTCTGAATTTATCTTTGTAAAAATTTACTAAACATTGTAACAGCAAATCAATTTTCACTCCTTCCCCTTAAGACCTAGGCCATTTTTTTTTTTAATTTGAAAGCTCATGACCTCAAGAGCTGTTGATAAAGAAAATGAATAAAGCGTTTGAGCGGTTCAGCCTTCAGAAGGCCATAACAATAGAAAATTCTATTGTGTCTCGTTAGTGCCAGTAGAATTTAAAAAAAAAACGCGAAATTTCGCGGTTTTTTGGAACAGTTAAAACTGGATAACATGCTATCGCCAAGTCGTCAATAATTTTAGCTGATAGCTGCACTGTGTTTTTCCCGATAAGGCAAAATGGCTTATTTATTACTTATAGAAATTCAGTTTTACCTATTTGAATACCAATTTTGTTTACATAGCATTAGCAATATATTTGCTATCGGCAGTGGAGTAGTAGCAAGTCATGGATTTGTGCCTGGATTTAGGCAATAAATAGGCCCACCCCATATACCTAACGGGTGAAATGGTGGTGCCTATCCCTTGGGGAATAAAGCTGTGATGTTGTGTAATGGTATGTTTTATAATTACCTAGGATATCTAATAAGTAGAAGCACATTATCAGGAACCAACTTATAATCAGGTATAACTTCATTGGCTGATGGTTCAAATGTGGCCAGGTCAAACTTGAGCAGTGTGCGGAGACTATCTATGACCTGAAATGAATTGTAATCATTTATAAAGTACATATTCAGATGATTGGACGGAGTAAGTAGCTGTATATGGATAATTTTTTGATGTAATAAAAATAAAACATTCGGGGACAAATCTGCTGCACTATAGCAGCTGGATAGACTCAATTACTGTTAAATATCTGCTAAATTATGTATGATACTCTGTAGAACAGAAAGATAGACCAGCTTGATGGATTTATTAACTCATAGACTGATTGATACTAGATAACATAACCTATATTACTACAATCGTTTGTCGCTAATTACCTGGGTTCGAGTGAGGCTGGTCGTTCTCACTATCATGCCGATAGGCTTACTGCCAAAAGTGTATAAGTCGTCACCCACTTTCTGCACGATTTCACCAAAATATCGGTGCAAAATTGCCGACACTACACGTCCCAGCTGATGCGACATTTTCTGCTAAAATAAAGCTCTGATGTATATGAAATTATCTTTATACTGCTTATCGTAACATACAAATCAAGACATTTATTTTAAATCATCTCTTTAGCTTTTTCATTTATAAATTTTCTTTAAATAAAGAAAACTAGAAGAGGGTTGTATTTACAAAACTTCAACTATGTATGCGTCAAATTATTAACGTTCCGTTCCAAGTTAGTGGATTTTTGTATTGTTTGTTTTTAACTTTTAAGGCACCGAATAAATGAAATTTATGTTATTATCCAATCCTAATCATATTTTTTCGGTTATTTTATTGTCAATAAATAAAATTCTCAAAAAGTACATTCGGTGAATTTCGGTCCGTGACACAGACTATTTGAGACTATGTTCGGTGAATACCTGATGGTGGCACTTCACATCGCTATTCGGTATTCGCGTATTTTATTGTTTTATTCGCTCATATAGTGAAGAAGTCCAAATAACTCGAACACACCGTCCACATATCGTCATAAACAGCGAATAAGCCGAACATTCAAGAATATTTTTATCTTTTTGCTAATCTGAATGCAAAGATAGATAGACGTCTTGACGGCAGCAAATTACCAATACATGTTATGCGTACATAAAACACGCACTCTACTGAGCAAGCCATGTGTGGACGGCAAACGAACTAATTCGGTATATTCGCAATCCTTTGATATGTGACCAAAAACCGACAACCGGCGGATACGAGTGTTCGTGTATTTCGTATTCGTCTTACTCGTGAAAAATAGCCAAATAGAGTATCTTCACATCGTCGTATTTGGGCAAATACGACAAATACGCGAACACGAATAGCGATGTGAAGTGCCACCTTGAGGTGAATACCAAACTCCAAAATGTTCATTCATTTGATGTTCGTTTACGAAGATCGAAAAATGTAGACCAACAAAATTGTATCCTATTTTGTTGTACATACTTGGAATTACCAAGTTCTTTATGGTATAGATAAACAGTTTCGATTATTTTTATTTTATATGTTATTATTGAATTTTTACTTATTTTGTTTTCACAAGTCCCCACAAATTGACTAAATGTTGTAATAAGTCTAAACTCGTATCACTCTTTGCAAACGAGTTTTAGTAAAGAAAAGTCAAGTCAAGTCAGCTGTCAGCACGCTGTCAGTCAATCAATGGTCCAGTAAGTTTCTTCTTTATTTTTTAAACTTTATACAAAATGAATATAGAAAGTGCTGCTGTAAATATTCTAAAACGCGGTGTGGAATTAGACACAAAGAAAAGATACACAGAAGCGCTAGTATGTTATCAAGAAGGCCTACAGATATTAGTAGACAAAATAAAAGGTAAGCAACAATAACACCTTTGTTTACATAATAAAAATAACATTAAACAATATTAATTATTCTTTCCACAGGCGAAATTGATGATTCCAACAAAGCTTATCTTAGGAAAAAAGTTGGGGAGTACATGAATAGGGCAGAGACAATAAAAAAATTAGTTTTACAACAAAAGGAGGCTGGTCAATTTCATGAACAGGTGCACATAGAGAATAATTCCACGGGACATAGTTATAAAGCGCTATTTGGAAGGTTTTTAGATGAAGAAGTACAATATGTTTCCGTTGAAGACCCCTATATTAGAAGTTTTCATCAGGTGAGTGAAACTTTTACATTAAAATGTATTTTTAGAACTTTATCTGTCTTGCCATTCATAAGCCCAAACTGTATTATTTTAAGGATTTCTTCTTACATTTCTTGTGTCTTCGTCTATAAATTCTTGATTTTATTTTATTTGATTTATAAACCCAAGTAATATTTCAAATACTTTCTTTTACAGTGTCAGAATTTTCTTAGGCTGTGTGAACTCTTAGTTCGCTCATGCACAAATCTCCAACTGATCGAGTTGATCACATCCAAGGATGGCCGATCAGAAGGAGATCAACGGGAGTGGTTCACAAACCTGAGTAATGACTTGGCTAAGTATAGGATCCAACTGGTTGTGAAATTCTCGGACACCTTACATGATAGGCAAATTACGTAAGTATTTTATGATCATATAACTAGGTACTTTAAATTAAAACTATTCTTCTACTTAGGATCCGCTTTTCACTAACTACAAACACTAAAGAACCACCACGGAGACGTAACCCGAGGCGCACCAATGTTCCCGAGTACAAACGCCTCCTGGCCTGCTTGTTAGCTAGACACTTAACACTAGTAACCATAAGGGACCAAGCACAATTGGAATACACCGTCACAAAACTATCAGAATACCTTACCCAGGCATACCACGCATGCTGTAAACTAAGAGCGCCACAAGGGAAGAATGAGAGGAACCCCTGGTGGAACGCTGAACTTAGTAAACTCAGGGATGCGCTACGTAAGCAATTTAACAGAGCAAAAAACACAAGGCTCCCGGACGACTGGGAGATATACAAAGAAACCCAGTATATGTACAAAAAGCAGATCAGGACCGCCAGGAGGACTGCCTGGAGCAAATTCTGCGAATCCATCGAGACAAACAATGAGGCCGCAAGGGTAACGAAGATCCTATCAACTGATCAGGACCGAACCCTTGGCGCGCTGAAAAAAACCCGATAACTCATACACTTTGACTGACTATGAAACCAGTAAGGTCCTTCTCGAGACTCACTTCCCAGACTGTAAAATCCTGGAGGACGGGACGTGGGAAGCTGAATCAGAATGGACCCCAACGGAACTCGACTGGTCAAGAGCCCGCAACATAGTAACAGAAGACCGAATAAAGTGGGCTATCAACACCTTTCAGCCATACAAGTCGGCAGGGCTGGATGGCATCTTCCCAGCCCTGCTGCAGTGGGGAGTAGATCATCTGACACCATGGCTGGTGGAGATCTACCGAGCCTGCATAGCACTCAGACACATACCTCTCGCATGGCGCGAGGTGAAAGTCATCTTTATACCCAAACCCGGCAAAACTGATTATACAGAACCCAAGGCTTATAGACCTATAAACCTCACATCCTTCTTATTAAAAACACTCGAGAGACTCTGTGATAGGTACATCCGAGATGGACCTCTCCGGGTAAAACCACTGCACAAACAACAGCATGCGTACTCCACAGGCAAATCAACGGAATCCGCACTGCACAGCGTGGTATCTAAGATTGAATGCGCAGTGGACCACAAATGCTCAGCACTGGCCGCCTTCATTGACATCGAGGGCGCCTTTGACAAAACCATGTTCAACAGTATAAACATAGCCCTCGACAGACACAGCATAAACTCAACCCTGAGTGGCTGGATCACCAACATGCTCAAACTAAGAGCTGTACAGGTTACAGTAAATGACACTACAAGGGCCATCGTTGCGAAAGGCTGCCCGCAAGGGGGCGTCCTCTCGCCGCTCCTATGGAACCTGGTAGTAGACAGCCTCATCAAAACACTCAACGACAAAGGTTACTTCACCGTAGGCTACGCCGATGACTTAACCATAATAATCAACGGAACCCACGAAAACACGCTATGCAACCTCATGCGTCAAGCCCTGAGGATTGTAGAGGAATGGTGCAACAAGCACCAACTCTCAGTGAACCCCACAAAAACCGAACTGATTCTCTTCACTAAAAAGAGAAAAGTGACGACACTACAACTACCACGATTCTTTGGAACAACCCTAACTGAAACTGAATCAACTGAAACCAAATACCTGGGCATTTATTTGGACAAAAGACTGAACTGGGCAAAACACACGAGCTACATCACTACGAAAGCCAGCATATCCCTGTGGCAGTGCAAGCGGCTGCTTGGCAGGAATTGGGGGATCAGCCCCAAGGTCACACACTGATTATACACAACGGTCATCCGACCAATTATTACATACGGCTCACTGGTCTGGTGGCCCAGGACGGACCTGAGCACAGCCCAAAGAGATCTCGAAAAACTGCAACGACTTGCCTGTGTCGCAATCACGAGCAGTATGAGAACCACACCCACCGCTGCCCTACAAGCAATGCTGGGACTGCCGCCCCTGCACCTCATCGTGCGGGAGGAGGCGGCTTTAGCCGCCTTTAGGCTCCACTTATCAGGAACCCTAAGCAATGACTCCAGAGTTAAGCATACACGCATAAAGGAAGATGCGATCAAACGACGACCAATGATAGCATCACCTTGTGATAAAGCCCCGAAGGCACACCACTTTCAAAGGCACTACAACATTGTACTTACTGAAGAACAATGTGACTACTCAGGCCCGAAAGAGATGAGAGTATACACCGATGGATCGAAGACCGACACCGGCACTGGAGTCGGAGTCTTCTCACACGACTTCAATATAAATATATCCAGCCCGCTGGGAATGTTCAACACCGTCTATCAGGCGGAGTGTGTGGGCATCATACAAGCGGTCCATGCCCTAAAAGCTAGGAGAGTTACGGATACACACATACGCATACTCTCCGACAGCGCCTCAGTTCTCCAATCCTTACAGAAAAAATGTATAACCTCAAAACTGATACTAGAATGTCACAATGCCCTAGAACAAATAACGTTATCCAGCCGCAACACGGTGACACTGCAATGGATAAAGGGACATAGCGGATCGCTAGGCAACGACGCAGCAGACGAGCTGGCAAGACGTGGATCCAGCACAGCAGTCTGTGGACCCGAGCCTATCGTACCCATCCCCTTCAACCAAATACGCAGGTGGCTACAGGACTTTACCCAAACACAAGCGGAGTATTTGTGGACCTCGACATCGGGCTGCAGACAGTCCAAGGAGGCTATGCCATCCTTGGATAGCGGACTAGCCAGACGTTTGCTACGCCTGGACAGGAACGGCCTGCGTCTGGTGACGGGAACCATCACGGGACACTGCTCGCTAAACAAACACTTCCACACAATAGGCATAACGGACAGTCCTCTGTGCAGGGCGTGCATGGAGGCTGAGGAAACCGTCGCGCACGTGCTCTTTGAATGCACAGGCGTCACCCAGATTAGAACACAAACCCTCGGGTCACCCAGATCTTTCACAGACGTTCTACACAGACCGGGAGCTTTAATTAACTTCTGGAGGGAGGTGGGCTGGTTGGAATAACCCCCCCAAACGGCCGCCATGGCCCACGCACAATGGTCCATTTGAAGGACTAAGTGCGGAAACCAAACCCGTTAACATAGAACATAGATTAAAACTATTGGGTTTTGTGGTGACTGTTATTCAAAAAGACAACTTGGTCCACAGTATGTGTTAGTAGTACTTAATACTATGTTAGTTCTAAAGTAAATAGAATCTTAAATATATAAAAATCAATGCCACTTTTCGTTGTAATTTTATAACTCGAGAACGGCTGGGCCGATTTGGCTGATTTTGGTCTTGAAATGTTTGTCGTAGTCCAGGGAAGGTTTATAGGGTAGGTAGGGTAGGGTCGGTAGGGTTGGTAGCCGTAGATAAATATTACCCGTACGAAGCCGGGGTGGGCAGCTAGTTATATTTAAAATCAAATACCTAAATATGGGTCTTTCATGAGAGATCATAAGTATACAGTACTATGTTCCTGACAATATTTTTTGAATAACCAACTCTATTGTTTTAATAAGAAAACCGAAAAGCCTCAATTTTTTTCAGTATTATTTCCCAATATTTACATGTCTTTTATTTAATGCCGAGCTATCAATTGAAAGTAAATAACATAACAATATGAGCTTTGGGTGTATGGTTGCTTTTCTCATAAATAATGTACTCTATAAAATACCAGCTTTCACCCGCGTCTTCGCCCGCGTGGAGGTCGGAATTGATCCCACGGGAACGTACTACCGTACTGGGATAAAAATTTCTATGTGTTAATCCAGGTTATAGACTATCTGTGTGCCAAACAGCTGTTTTTGCGTGTTTGAGTAACAAACATCCAAGCATACAAACTTTTACATTTATAATATTATATACTAGAGCTTCTGCCCGCGACTTCGTCCGCGTGGAATAGTTACTTTGGGCTAACGCTTAAGATTTTGAACAATCCTTCATTGGTACTCCGCTCCTATTGGTCTTAGCGTGATGATATATAGCCTATAGCCTTACTCGATAAATGGGCTATCTAACACTGAAAGAATTCTTCAAATCGGACCAGTAGTTTCGGAGCCTATTCGGTACAAACAAAACAAACAAAGAAAAAAATCTTTCATAGATATTATAATAGGATAATCATTTTTATTTCATCTATTTCAGGTTAAGTTCTGGCTGGATAATCAAAATCGGCAGAGGACTAGACTTCTTCAAGGCCCCAGAGAACAAATTCTGTCTAGGTGTCTATGACTTAGATCTAAGAAGTTGCCACGAGACTACAGTAGACATTGTTCACTCTAAAAATATCAAACAATCTTATGGATGATGTTTAATTTTGTATTTATTTATAATGTACTGTTGACACTTGCTTTATTTAAGAGAAAGAATAATAATTAAATCTTATAAAATGATTTTGTAATACGTGTTGTTTTACTAAGTCTTATTCTTAGATAATTTTTTTCTTTTATGAACTTGTAATGACAAACTTAATTGTGTGCAATAAGTACAGCGTTTCCGATAAGTGATAACTATGTTAATGACGAATGCATAAAGTATCTGCATAAGTACAGACGCCAGCACATCAACCTCCTCCAATCTGTCAAACTTTCCCAATCAACATTGAACCTTATACTTTAGCGATAGAGTTGAAAATCTATTAAAGAAAGAAGTTATAACGTTTGCAGATGACACTGCCCTTCTCTTCAGCTCAACACAAACAGATTTAAAGCGAAAGATCAAATTAAACCCGAGGACAAACTTTTATAATCTTTTTCATTTTGAGTTCAAACTCATGGCATGAAGTCTACGCGCATGCTCAGTCAGGCTTTGACGTCGTAGTAAGCCGGAGTCATCTGCAAACGTTATAACCTCAGAGTGTTATAACTTTACCCTTGGGGATGGTGAGCATAATCAGCTTGTTAATGTGTATGAGAAAGAGGGTCGGACCGAGTAAGCTACCTTGTGGCACAACCATAGGTGACGGTGCGCTTTTCGCTGACGATATCATCGATCTTAACGAAACGAAAGTAACCGGAATGTCATTTTTTATTGCATTTCTAGTCTTAATTATCCCCTGAACGAATATTCAGAGCATTTTTTTCTTATGTTTGCCAGTAAGGATTAAAACCGGAGGTATGTGATTTTTTTTAACACATTTTTAGCGATATTTTGAGATAGTTCTCGTTGCTGTCAGACGTGGGGAACTTTTCAATGGGAGATGAGACTTCTCCTTTGACAGATTGTAGTAACTTGCTGTGTTGGCGTGCGTCTGTACAATAATATTATTTATGTAGGTACAAATAGTTTGTTTGTGGCTATGGTCTAAGTGTGACGGTCATCTTGGTTCCATAGCCGAAATAGGAACCTTCACCCAGCTCCCTAATTACGTAATGCACTTTCAATTTTAAATTGAAACCAATTGAAAAAGATTGCCAGTCCATTGCTTCATAAGTTCGACAAAAAAAAATTAGCAGATTATTTTTGTCGAACTTATGAAGCAATGGACTGGCAATCTTTTTCAATTGGTTTCAATTTAAAATTGATCGTGCATTGCGTAATTGGGGGGCTGGGGCTACATTGTCGTGTTATCGTTATCGCGAACTTTACTTCGTGCCCACTCTGTTGCTCAACGAGACGTCGAGCGGTGTGCGAGGGAGAGCACGCAAAGGAAAGTTCGCGATAACGCGACAGTGTAGGTAGCCCCAGGGTTATAGTTTTTTAGATAACCAATTTGCAAGGTAAAATTAATAACATATAAAAAATATTATGCCAATTGTACCCCGGTAGTATTTATGAATTTGTCTGTTTAGAGGTCAATACAGGTAGTACGCGGCCATTAAGAGGGTGCATCCTAAAAGTTGGCAACGTCGTAAATAACTGTCAAATAGTTACCCGTTTTGATTAATTTGGAAATAATACTGTATGAAAATAAGAAATGTGGCTAACTAACTAACTAGAATATTATAATGAATTGCAATTATAGCATTGTATTTGATGTTGTACCCGTTTTAGGTGTAAAAAAGTTTTTTACATCTAAAACTAAATATTCGTTAATAAGTTATTTATAATTATTGCATTTCATAATCAATATTCTAGATACTTAGTTAGCCACATTTCTTATTTCCATACAGTAATATTGTCAAATTAATCAAAACAGGTAAATATTTGACAGCTATTTGCGACGGCGACATTGCCAACTTTCAGCGTAAACGCTCTTAAGGCACATCGAATATTACTGTGCGGTTGCGCTTGCGAAACTTCACAACAAAACATGTTGAAATCTCTAGTTTCTGTCAAACTGGGTAGTTTGTTGCGCCACTTCTTCCCAGCAAAAGCACTAGGGAGTGGTGAAGGGCGGGCGTATTTGGGGGACTGTCTTATGTCTTATGTAATTTTTTGACGTTCAAAAAGTGCCGATTCCCAGCCTAGTTTGAATAAATGACTTTTGAATTTTGAAACATAGTATGGAAAATTGGCAGAAAATAGAGATTCCAACATGTTTTGTTGTGAATGTTTCGCCAGCGCAAACGCAGAGTTAGAAGCTCGGCTTGTAGAGCGTGTTACCTGTGACTCATACATTTTTATCTCTGTTAAGTAAATACTGTACTTAATATATCTACACATCCATTGTCCAAAGGCCTCGCACAAATTGACTACGATAAGGTTATATTATAGTGTGAAAATCGTCATTAGTAAACGGGGACGTCCCGCAGTCATACGACATTTTTATAACGGGGTTTCTGTTCCATAGACAATATAAAACCAAACTCGTGTCCTTCGTGTATCTAAGGGTCGGGCCACACCTGCCGAACGTTCCGCGGCGGAACGTTCGGTTGAATACACTCCTAATGTTTTTCAAGTTACCTATGACACATCAGCCGAACGTTACGTCGTAATAGAAATATGACGCGACGGAGCGTTCCGCCGCGGAACGTTCGGCAGGTGTGGCCCGACCCTAAAACATTAATCTTCACACAAATAAAACAAAAAAATGAAATCGGTAATATATTTATTAACTGATAACAGTGGCGGGCGCCGCATATCTTAATTTCTTTACTAACTTTATGTATACATGTATGAGTAGGTTGGTATAGTATAGTATATAGCACTAGTTTGCATAAAAATAAGGTGGTATCAATATTAATACTATTGAGTTTTGTCATGAGTGATGTGAAGTTAATACAATACAAAATGAATCCATCAGAATACAAAACAATAGGTTTTAGACTGTGGGTCAAGACAATAAAAATATATAGTTAAGTAAGTAGGATTGTAGGGGGCACTTTATTTCTAAATCTATAGATTTTTCTAAGGCATTATCCTCACTAGGGCACGACTCGAATCGTTAAGCCATTATCAGCCAAAATATGTTGGTACCCAGAAAAAATGTGCCATAGTATAGACAAGGCCTTAAATGAAAATTTTCCTTTGTTTCGTATTACAGGATTCGTATGATGTTTCAATAAAAAATAATGCCGTTAAATACAACTATAAAGCTAAGTGTACACGAATGATTAAAGACTAGTAAAAGTAATTTCACGATAGTATGGCCTCAGGACTAAACTATTCAAGATAAATAGTAAAACAATTAAGTAGATTTTATTACGCTATTTACAAAGCAAATAATGTACTTATTGTAACATTAAAATTTTATATACAGCAACACTTTTATACCAAGTGGAATGTATGGCAATCTCATATAAAACCATGTAGTTTATTTATATTTTGCCAAATAGCTTGAAATCCTAAATGGATGTGGTCTAATAATAAGATGTGATTATATTTCATTTGTCAAATTTTATTTAGATTTAATCGATTTCGAGACGTTTAACAATCGATTTCTTTCATAGTCGATTATCCTTTCGGATCGATTATAGAGCTCATTAAATCCGATAAATAATAAGTATTTACGTTACCTAATTAAGTAGTCATAATAATACTATAGTCGCAATAATACTATAGTCGTAATAATATTATAGTCGCACTATAATAATTTTCTACAATTCAGTCTCAGGAGAACTATATTCGAGTTTGGTTAATTTACATTTAACCAAGAAATAAAACTCTAGAATATTCTAGCCACAAGAATCGGAATGATTACTAAGTATAAATATAAAGAAAGTATTAAATTAAACAGTCACGTTTACATTTTGATTTGTCGAATTTAAGGGGTTGTATTATCGATTTATCAATCGATAAAATCGGAAGTTCACAAAAGTTCGATTTTGTTATTCGATTTTATAATCGAATAACAAAATCGATTACCTACAACGATTGATAACAACTAAACATAACTTTCCTTCTTAGCCGAGAACAACATGAGCGATTCCATGAGATGTGGTCTGATCATGTCATTGACATCCTGTTCATCATCGAAAGCGTCCGGGAAGTGTTTGTGGATGGTCCTCAACGCCTTCAGGCAGTGTATCAGGGTCTGGTCGGGGTTGGTGTCGAGGGGGGGGCGCGTTCGCTGCAGCCTTACCAACTTGGTAAGGAGGGGAACGCCCTCTAGTTGCACGATTTGGTGGGAGACGTCGGGCAATACTGTGAGCCTGCGGATAAATTGAAATGGTTAGTAAGTGCCGTGTGAGCCTACCGCTATACCGTTACCAATTGGTAACGGTGGGGCTTAGACGGAATGGTAAATGGATCTGACAGGTTGAGCCGAGCCGAGTCAGACGAAATTAGATTATTCCATTTTGATTTGGATAAGACAGTGCTGGGTAGTTGGTTGGGCCATTTCTTTTTCTTGCTCCCAGCTTAAACACTATGTAGTTGTGAAGGTTGCTCGCCGTTACGAGCAACCTCAAGAGCCATTGCTCTTGATGCTCATAAAGTGTTTCCTGTTTATTGGTGTCGGTTCGTTTGTTAAACTTATTGTATTTTAAAAGAGTAGGTAACGATGGAGCTTCTTGCCCAGTTTTCTCCATAAGAACTTTTGGAGCAATCAGAATCAATTCTATTTTCTTGTTGACGACATTCCAAATTACTTTTTATGTGCCTAATTGAAAGAAATTATTTGAATTTGAAACTAGTATCGACACTTACCTAGCAATAGCCTCAGCGGCATGGCAGTGCAGCCTGGCCTGTGCGCGCAGCTCGGCAGTGCGCGCGCAACTGCCCGGCGTGGTGCGCGCGAAGCACACTAGCGCCACGCTGGAAGACGTGATGGAAGACAGAAGCAGCATGCAGCGCGGGATGCGCGACAGTGAGGCTAGGAGAGAGGCTGTTTGTTCCTGGAAGAAAATTTATGTTAGACCCTCTTTTATAATGTTAAGTACGTAAATTGATATTTCTTCATCTACTATTTTCGCAACAGAGCATCACGGAAGGAAAACCTCAAACGGTTTTTTTTACGCATCTGTGTTTTTGGTGCTAAAGATGATATGACCCGCTTCCAGAACATCTGGAAAAATCGTGGTATAAGCTATAAAACCAAAGCCCGATTGGTCAGAGCACTAGTTTTCCCGATTTTCCTCTATGGAGTTGAGACGTGGACAATTCGAGCAAGAGAAAGACAGAGGATAGACGCATTCGAAATGTGGTGTTGGAGGCGGATGCTCCGAATTCCATGGACAGCCATACGCACAAACGTGTCTATCCTGGTCTATCCTTTCCAACTCGACATCAAGACCCGATTGTCTACAGTTTGCCTACAGCGTATTCTAACATATTTTGGCCACATAATGCGAAGGGAAGATAGCAACCTTGAAAAACTGGTCATTGTTGGCAATACCGAAGGAAAGAGAGCACGAGGCCGGTCGCCAACACGATGGTCCGACCAAGTAAAAGAAGCTACGTCCTCAAGCAAGTTTCAACAGGTGGTGATGGCAACTTTGCACCGGGACCGATGGAGGCAGATTGTTCGTTTAAAGGGGGTCCAGTGACCACGATCCTCAGCAATGAGGGACTGATTGAAGAAGAAGTGGTTTTGGTACCTAAAGTTAAGCAAATGCGAAATATTAACACTTTGAAGGACAGTATACGCTCATAGGCGTTATAACAATAAAACTTCTATTGTGTCTCTTTCAGTGTCCTTGAATGCGTTAATTCCCTTGTCTGTGATGCCGATTCATAAAATTATTTTTACAAATGCTTTCACATAATTTTCTCCTTTTACGACTGTGTCTTGTTTTATTTATTATCTACATATAGCTGAAAAAGTAAAACAACTATCAGTTCTGACGCCATTCGCATAGTTCTTACTAATTCCATGCCAATCCCATAATATTTTATCTTGGATATGAACGGTTCTAAGGCGAACGTGGGACCCTGTGAGCCGCTAAGCGGGCGGATATTCGGTGGACGATTCCGATGATGTCGACTTTTCTTACTTCTTATTTCAACTTACTTGTAAAAACACTGAGATATTTGGTCCCCGTCGTTTGACAGCCTCCAGCAGCCTCTCGACGGTCCGATGCTTGGTAATGACGTCGACGATATCAGAGCCGTTGTTGACGTCATCTTCTTTCTTCTCTAGCTCCAACTCTCGCACTAAGTTGACGAGACACGCGGTGCACAGGAGGAGGAGTTGGCAGCAGTCGGTGCGGGAGAGAATTCCTGGGGAATAGACGTTTTTGTTACGATTTTTTCTGTACAAAACCGTTTTTTATTAGGTTTGAAGTTGCGTGTTGGTACTCAAAGTTTTAATTAAGCTTGACTGTACCTTTCTCTAAGCCACAAATTGAGATAGGCGTATCCGGTTCCGGTACGGTGAAGCGCTTTAGGCCCCGCAGCGTCACATCCCTTCCAATCCGGCAGGTAGTGGGGATACGTTTGCGCAGCGCGCGACGTTATCCATAAGCCTCATTGGCGTTCGGAATCCGAACGGTGTAGTCGCGTTTAAAAGTAGCTCGTTACTTTTGAAAAGGGTGTCCTACTTTTTAGTGTTAAATAAAATTTACTTTAGTGCTAAATAAAATTAATTTGTGTTAAATAATGTAAGTATGGACAATGCCCCACGTGCTCGGTCGCAATCTAGTGGTTCGAGCAGAAGCAGCGATTCTTCGTGCACGGCGCGGAAAAGGAGACGTCGTAGGCGAAAGGAGCAGCGCCGCCGTACAAAGCTAAGTAAATTGGAGGACGCTTTTGAAAAACTTACCGAAAAAGTATCCTCTTTGCAAGATCATATTGTTAAAAATAATACTCACACATGCATGTCTGACAGTGAGTCTATTGTAATATTCCTAGCCCTACTGAGCTGGATAATGAATTAAACAAAGCAAAGATTGATTTTAAAATACAAAACTACCCTCAAGTCGCAGTCACTGCAGACAAATAATACTCGAATTGTTTAACAAATTGCAACATTTAACTCGCCCGACTGGGCTCAAGTACGTTATTCTGAAGTACAAAAACTTTATAATTCTACCCCAGGTTTTGTAGAGCTAGAACGTAATGATATTTTGAAAACTTTTAAACGTAATCGTTCGTTAGCGGTCGTTGAAAATTCTTTAGCTTCTATGTCAGTGTTATTTTACAAAACGAAGCATTTCAAAAAGGCTTATGCCAATTCGTTGCATGGGTATCCGAATACGACTACTGAGAAATTACTTTTGGCAAACGGGCTGATATAGTGCAACAACGTCGTGATACTATTTTAAATTCAGTAAAGGAAGGTTGTTTTAAGTGGGTGATAGACATGCGTACTTGAAGACCGCGGTTTTTGAGCTCGACAACTTACTCGGCTCGCCGCCGTCGGTGACACACGTGAAGATTTTTCACACTGTATCGTTATGTTTTCGAATTTTGTGAACCAAACTAAACATACATTACACAAATGACGGAACAAAATGCTGGCTTGCAGCTCGCGGCGATGACAGACGTACGAAGCTGCGAACCGGGACGGGCTGCGAGCAAAATTTCAAACCTGTTGGATCGCCGGCGACTCGGTGGTTTTAAAGTGCGCGTACTTAGGGTGACACATGGGCGAGTGGGGTCGCCGAGCCATAAGACCGCGTACTTACTCGCCCGTCTGTCAGCCCTTTAAAGGAAACTTTAAGGAAAATACCCCCGTCCGCGCATCATTTATTTGACGATTCAAAGTTTACAGATTTTGTAGGAAAGAGGGGCGTCTTAATAATTTTTCCCACCCATTCAATTATCCTCGCAGGGTAGATCGTATAAACCTTCTGTTCAAAGAGGTAGGAGATATATAGTGCCTGTGCGCAACAGTGCAAACTATCGTCCCTCCACTAATAGTGGCTTTAATCCTGCGCAAGGATGAAAGAGAAGGGCAGAAGAGTTTTATTTTTTTTTCGTGCCACCAAAGATACACGATACGGTAAGTGCGCAGTACCCTAGAACGGCGTGCGTGATATACGAGTCGATTGACTCTCATCCACGTTTTCAAGCTAGGGTAATCAAACAACGGGTAAGTGTCTGGAGGAAGTTGGGGGCACCTTTATATATACTAAAGATAATGTCAAATTAAAGAAGTTGGTAGATCCAAGAGGTATTGGGAAAAACCATCATGGACTTCGAGCTTTGTCTCAACAATTTTTCATGTACCAAAAAGGGAGCGACTTCTTTGTTTTGCCCAGTTTTCAATTTAAAATTACTATCGACAAATTTCGATTTGTGAACATGTAGAAAGTCCCCGACTTCCTCCAACCACAGGATTGGTTAGTGAAAATAGACCTGAAAAATGCATATTTTCACCTGCCAATCGCGCCAGGACAAACGTTTCTTCAGATTATTAGTATTGGACCAACTTTGCCCTACCTCCCCATCGGTTTGGCAACTGCTCCGAAGGTTTTTGCCAGCCTGACGAATTGGATCGCGCAGATCCTACCACCAGCAAAGGTTCAATTATTGCAATCGAGAACATCGGAAATGGTAAAAGCCACCAAGGTAAGTTTAAAAGAAATCCAGAGTATACTAGGAATTTGGAATTTGCCAACTCCGTAGCCCGCAAGGGTGCTTAAATTCTCGTGCAATGCTGACCTTCAGCAATTCCCTATTGCGATTAAATGTAATGTATTATCTGGTGCACAATAAAGTATATATAAATAAATTAATGTAAAAGTTCGGTCACAGATTCCGAATCTGCAATGGTGGACACAGTATCACCTCCAACTTATTTCCTTACGAACGGACTCGGCCAAAGCAGGTTGGAGTGCGCAGCTCAACAACGAGAGCTTACGTGGCAGTTGGTTAGTACAGGAAAGAGAACATGTTGGCGATTTTGCGAGTAATTTAGGTAAAAGGTCACCTAACGACCGATAAAAGCTTATTAATTCAGAGCGACATCCGAACTGTAGTTTCTTACCTGCGCAATAAAGGCGGCACAGACACAGCCCCTCCTAAACCTAACATACGAAGTCTTAGACGAAATACATCGTTATCGAATACTTATGTTGGTATATCAGCTTCCCGGTCGATACAAATACGCAGCAGATCGGCTTTCAAGGAAATATGCCCCGACAGAATGGCATTTGCTTCTCTGTACTACCGAGAAAATCTTTCTAAATTTCAGAGTTCCCGAAATAGATCTTTTTGCAACACTTGCACGTTGCACACACACGCTCATGTGGTATGTGAATTTAGATCAGGCGGCTGTTTTCCACAATGGTCGGTCCTTCGATCGCCTTTGGCACTACAGGTTAGCAAGGATATTCCCATCACCATGTCTGATACCCAAAGTATTAGCGCACCTGAACCAGGTAACCGGCATGTACCTGGTGGTAACACCCGATTAGGAGGTCTTTTCGAGAGCAGATGTGGTGGCTCGCTCCATGCGCCCTATACCAGGTGAGGGATTTGAACCAAGTCTTGATAGACACAACAACCAATCGACCGCCTCCACTAGTTTGTCAATTGAATTTAATACAGGGTGGCCATCGCTCTGGGCAGAGAGATCGGATAAAAATTTTAGAAGGTAGCTTAAGGAAATCGACCTTAAATACTTATAAGCCGGCATGGTTACGATGGTGTATATGGTCACGTGACAACAATGTGAGCTCTAAAGTCCAACCCCTGAAGATGTGGCTTGACTTGCATCTTAAATTTAAATGTGCCTCCGGTCCGGCTTCACTGTGTTTTATAAGGACGAAAAATTCCAAAAATTGCAGTACATAAACTTGTTATGTACCTTTTGACGTCCACTTTGTGTCTTCTCATTAGGTTCTCACATTATTATAAAGTAATTATTATAGCATTAAAACAGCCTCCCAAAACAAGAAGTCCTATTTGGGACATTATTGTTTTAATTAGTTAACAAAATTCGCTCCAGTTCGAAATTTCTAAAAGCTTATGAAATGATCGTTTTATTGTGTTCCGGGCGCAGTCTGTGACCTTACATTAATAATTAATGTAATAGTCAATAATTATTATTGATTATTAAGTAAATTATAAAGAACTTTGTAAGGGGTGATGATTTTGTAGTTTTTGGCCGATTTTTGTGTCCAGAACCGATACTATTACTTAAAATTATAAGCAATCCGGTTGGCGTTTAATTAAAGGCGAGTCGAACTTTAACATTGACCTAATTTAATGGATTGACAAATTAATATAATCTTTATATAGGTACTTAACAAAGATTATAGGTATGTGTGCGAAATATAATTTTTCTAGCCGCACCCATTCAATTATCCTCGCAGGGTAGATCGTATAAACCTTCTGTTCAAAGAAGGGACACACAAAGAGGTAGGAAATATATAGTGCCTGTGCGCAACAGTGCAAACTATCGTCCCTCCACTAATAGTGGCTTTAATCCTGCGCAAGGACGAAAGAGAAGGGCAGATTATATTTTGGAGATGAAATTGGCGCTCTGCATTGACATTTCATGAATATTATAAATAAGAAATCAATGATTAGTCTACAAATGCATTGAGTCGTTCAAATCCGATCAGTAATCTCTATCAAACGGTAAGATGATTTACTTAATCGTAATATCGATGTAATGTTATAATTAAAGTCATGGGTACTAATTCTATTGAATTATTAAAAGTTGAACTATCAAAAGTTTAAAATGAATAAATTTTAATAACTTTGTTGATCACATTGGCGTTTATTCCCAATCCAGCAGTCGATAACAAACACTTCTCAATTTGTGGCTTAGAGAAAGGTACAGTCAAGCTTAATAGAACAATTTTACCTAAAAATAAAATTGATATTAAGCATACTTACCTTTCTCTAAGCCAATTTATATTTCTGTCTGCTGATTCTTAATGATAAATGTATGTGATTGACATCCTTATCAATCACTGTAAATTGAGCCGCAATGAGGCTTATGGATAACGTCGCGCGCTGCGCAAACGTATCCCCACTACCTGCCGGATTGGAAGGGATGTGACGCTGCGGGGCCTAAAGCGCTTCACCGTACCGGAACCGGATACGCCTATCTCAATTTGTGGCTTAGAGAAAGGTAAGTATGCTTAATATCAATTTTATTTTTAGGTAAAATTGTTCTATTTTTTATGTCCATTATTGGGCTAGTAACATGATAAACCAAATTTTTCGTAAGTTTTGGATATGGTGAAAATACAGCCTAACCCTGTGTAAAACAGGTAAAAAAGTTTTAGTAGTGGTACAGTACGACACAACTTAGATGTAGCATAGATTTGAAAATTTTCATTCATTCATTTCAATTTTACGAATGTATTTGGCTATAAGACTGTACAATTTATTGCGTTTTCGAAAGATCATTTTCACCTGAAGCAGTAATAAAGATTGGTGATGTCGAAGGCGCACTCAGTTCGGATGGTGATCGGTTTTACGAATTTTGCCGATGCTACATCTAAGTTGTGTCAGTACCTACCTACAAAATTACATCTAACCTTCACTCTAGACAAATTGTTTGTAGATGTTTCAGATTTTATTATGTTTCACATGGTTATTGAAGTGGAAAATTGGTTTGCTTTTAGAGTAAATTACTATTGGACGTTTTTTCTATAAAATAATGTCTTTTTTCTGAACCTCGTAAAGCTAGCCAAAAGATCTAATCATAAAAAACATAGTGTCTTTCTTCTATCAATAGATGTCTCTCTAACAAATTGTATTTTTGCTTCGATTCTTTTAAACTAGATGGCGCTAGGCGTCCTTTATTGTAACAGATTTTTTTTTCTCTCTCTTAAAACTTACCGGTAATATTATCAACAATGGTGTTGAGGTACAGATGCATCTGTGTCAGGTCGTAATGTCCCCGCAGCCACGGCGCCGTGATCTGAGTGAGGACAGTGATCGCCTCTCGCATCTGTGGCTCTGGGTTCGACCGGTCTGATAAGATGTCTGATATTATCTCGATGCCACCTCCCTGAAGAGAAGAAAAGAAAGAAGTTGTGGTTAACAGAGGCTTGTAGGAAATGTAAATAATGATGAATCTTCTCTCATTTCAGAGTTCTTGTTAGAGTATTTGGGTCTTTACGGGTGGGTAATAAAGAGAGGATTACGAGAATTGGGTTGGATCACGATCTGCCGCAGGGTCCCAGAAGGAGAAATACTGGGTACAATTTCAAAGATCTTAGTAGAACCTACGAGTATCTGATCTACATATTTCTTTAGTGACTGCAATTGGGTAGATAAATTTTCAATATCCAACATTAGATGCGAATTTCAAACTACCTATTATCTCAGAAGCTGATAGCGTAAGAATGCTTTTATCAAGATCTTTTTTTAATAGATTAAACAGGATAAGATAACTACCAGAATACAACAAATACTTATTTAAAAAAAGAAAAAGAATTCATGGAATCCTTACCTCTTCAAACTGTTTCACCGCATCCCCGTTAACGCAGACAGTCGCAAGCGCACGCAATGACAGCGCCTTTATAGAGCTCTTATTCGACTCAATAATCGCCGTCAACAACGCCCTGGGTACAGCACAGTCCACAAACGGCAACTCAGTGATATTCTTCATGATCTTGATACATTTCTCGTGTAAGGAACTTTCCGTGGTATCACCTAACATGGCTAAATGGCCTATGGATGTTAGAGTGCTTTTGAGGATCATGTCCGATGGTGGTTCTTCGATTATTGATACTAGAGTCTGTGGGAAAGGAAATTTGTGAAATGATATTGTTAATATTGAATGAATAAAAGATGCTGAGAAAATCTGGTCATTTGAGTAACCTTTTGAATTATGTAATTGTAAGAGAATAGATTCAAGTGAAACGAGATTATTGACTATCTCAGTAAATCAGTATTCTGTTATTGGCGGGCCAGGATCATATATCTCTGTATATATATATGGGATGACTATTCTTTGGTAAGATTGGTTGCCATCAATCGAGACCTTTGGTGGCAAAAGTACCTTAAAAAAACCCCAAAATGCTATTTAGACCAAAATGTCATTAGGATGAACCAGTTTCTTTTAATGAATTAAGATAACAAGACATTTTTATCTAGTTCTTTACCTTCATCTGTTGGACAAGAACAGCCTTAGTAGTCTCCAAGAAAATCTCGATTAGCGTGTCCAAATGTTTCAGTACCAAACTCCATTCTGTATTACTCTCGTTCAGTTCCACCTTAACATCTTCTCCTACATCTATCAACTTCTGTAAATACAGCTGTAGGGACTTCTTGATCTTGTCCCATCTCTCTGGAGTTTCTCCCGGTGGCTTTGTATTTAGAGTTATGCTGTGAGCTAGTACAAATTCGTTGATGTTTGCCACTAGTAAGCAGATTTGTTCCTCACTCGGTTTCCCCGATTCGATTTGCCTGTAACGCGAAAGTGTTTTGCATAATCACGAATGTATGATAATAATATGCTAAGTTGGTGAAAAGCGTGTTTCCATAGTTTGTATGGATGTAGAGGAATGAAATGAAAATGATTACTGTTATTTTTTACTGTGAAAGTTGCAACAGGAAACTACTTCCGACTATAGATATATTGATTAGATCTTGGTTCTTGATAACTTAATTCTATTAATTTTATTGAATTGTCTTTTTTGCGACCGGATTAATAAATGACGAATTTTAAGTGTCCTATTGTAGTCTTCCTGTTTGCCATGACACAATATCATTAATCAAGTTCAGGGATATATCTATGATGGGATATATCTTACCTCAAAACATCACTGTACTGGTGCACAATGATCTGCCCATGAGTCTGCACCTTCTTTATATTTCCCGTGATAGTTGCGGAGCTGGCAGAGACCAGAGCCTTCATCTCAGCACCCAGAGGCTTGCTCTGCAGCGTCGTCATGCACTCGTTCTCACACGACCCGACCAGGTCGCACAACCAGTACTGGACGGGTTCCGGCTTTCTTTCGCAGAGCCTTTCTAGACATGTCTGGTCTATTGAACGCTCCCGGTATAAGATCTCGTCTTGGTGGTTCAGTACTATTCTGGAATGGTATTCGCTGTTGAGCAAGAATGAAGAATTTGTTAGTAAGTTATAGGAAACATTAAAAATCAAGCAGAATTTTATTGAAAAACAGTGCGAGCCATATGTTCATCTCTAGCAGAGATTAACGTATCATTATGTGGAAAAACACTGGATACAGGTGTGATGCAATATAGTAAATCAGATTACTCATGTCTACAATATTTAATTGACTCTGAGAATATAGGATAGAAGGTAGGAAGAGACGCAGATGAAGAAGCATCGAAACTATTCAAAACACTTTTAAGCTTGAATGAGTCTTGGGCGGATAAAGCAATGACATCAGAGTTTGCAATTGCAGTTACTCACGTAATAGGATTTTCATTGCGTTAATCGTAAACATGAAAACCGTATAGGGTTTTATAGAAAGGGTACCACGCAAGGAGGATGTTAGTCACTATAACGTAAGACAAAGGATTTCAAGTGATGACTGGTTGACCTTTTAAAATTAGTTGACACTGGTTAATGGATATTGAATTAAATGAAATTCTTGTAATAAGGTCGATTATTGTAAAGACAAAGGGTGCTTAAAAGTGTAATGGTTTTCATTCAGTGTTCAGGAAATCGTAAGAACTTAAAAGGTTTTCAATGAAATATACATAATAGAAGGGTGTCTTTATTGTATAGCATAAGTTTTGGCTCGACTATGAGGATATGATAGAAAAAGCGTTTTTCAGGAAGCACTAGTATAGAAATTTTTGGAGTTATAAGTAGTAAGACAAGAGACTTACCCAGCGTTAAAGTTTTCAAATAAGTTAATTCTCCGAGTACTTTTCCTATCACTATTTGGAATGTCCATAAACTCATGTGGAGTCAGCATCTTTGGCGTCGACGTACATGCCATGTTTAGCTGAACATCCACAAAGTTCATCTCTGCTTTTAACTTCTCCCTTTTAGAATCATGCGTTAAATTTTTATTCGTATCTGTTTCATAAGGAGTTTTCTGTTTATCTTGGAATTGTGGTGGTGGAGTAACTCGTCCATTCTTGAGGTAGTCTTCTTCGGGTTTGTCTTTAAATTTCATGTTTAATTCGACCTCTGTACCAACTAGCCTTTCGTTGTAATGCGGTATCAGCATTTCTTCGGGATGTGCAACGATTACCCACGAGTCTTGGTCTTTGGCTCGTGGAAGACCGAGAGAAGGAACACGACTACCAGCTACATGACCACCAGCGTGACTGTCCACAACTCCTGGCTTTTCCTTCTTAGGAAATAATCTGAATATGTCCTTCGTTCTGTCTCCTTTGGTGGCCATCCGCTGTTTAGCTTTGGGTCCTGGTTTTTTGGTTGGTTTTAAGTGAAGACTGTCCATTATATTTTTACCAAGGATAGCTTTGGCGGGTTTATGCATTTGTTCATTTTCGTAGGACATTTCATTGTTTGGTAAAGCTTCCTCATCAATGTATCCTAACGAATGGTAGCCGTCTTGGATGTCTAGTATTTGTTGGTCTAACCTCTGTGCTTCGAAGTTAAGGGATTTGTTTAGTCTATTTCTTTGGAACTTTGGAGTTGTGGTTATAGGAATAGCATCCTCATTTGATAAACTTCGTGTGTACTCTACTTTTGATGAAGATGACCTCTCAGTCGGTACATAAGATATATTTGATATCGGCGTACGGACTCTCGGCTGATTGTTTACTGCTATTTGGTTATCATTCTCTAACTTCAAATATTCTAAACTGTCATCTGATTTGTTCTTACTAGTTTCCAAATCCTTTACTTTAGCTACTTTAATGACTTTGGTGCTATCGCTTTCTGTACTAGATATGAACGACTTCTTCGCCGGATACTTTTTCGAGGGACTTATAACATTAATGTTTTTAACTGGTACATCTTTGGTATCTTTTTGTATTGCACTTTTGTTTGTTACGTTATTTTCTTTGTTACTTACGTTACTCGGAGGTGTAACCTTTATGTCTATTTTGTTTTCGATTTTTAGCTTAGGTTTACTGTTTAAGTTATTATTTAAAATATTTTTCGAGTTTTCTTTATTTGCTTTATCGTTATTTATATTTTTCGGCGTTGGATATTTTTGTTCGGTTTTATTTACATTTTCTGTGTCTTTATCTTTTAACAGATCCATGTGTTCCTCATCTTGATGTATTTCGCAATACTTCTGCAAGTCGTATGGAGTCTGTATGACACTACTGCTCCGGAGCCGCGGCTTCGGCGTCGGCATGCCGATACTGACGTTATCAGGCATACTCGCATTGTTAGCAACATTGCTTGGCGACGTGTTTTTAAAACCGGCAGCTTGTTTCACAGTAATGTCTTGATTGTTATTTGAATCGCTGCTACTTGTCGATTTATTGTTGTCTGTATTTTCCGGAGACTGGTAATACTGTGAGGGGGGCGGAGAGCTGTCTGAATCCGAGAATCCGGAATCTTGACTCTTGTGGCTGCCGGGGCTACCGTGACGCAGAGGCCATTGGTTCATCTGTACGGGTTGCGCTATGTCATCGGCGCTATTGTTCTGTGGCTCGTCGGGCTGATTGGCTATCCAGTGAGGTAGCTGGGGCTCCCACTCGGGATCGTCTCGAGCGCGATTGTTTCGGTTCCAGTCGGGCTGAGCCACCGGACTTCCTACGCTCGGCGGTGAATCACCCCACCATACCTTGCTGCGCGTTCGTTGAAAATTGGACATCCTGAAAAAGAAAAAAATCAATGAGTCGTGGGAACAGCGTGTCTTAGGTGGTGGGTTTAATGATCGGTGTCAATGACGTAATGTGTTGGTCCATTACGAGGACTATCATCAGAGGTGCGTGCCCGCAACGCGTGACGGCCGATGCCTTCGAGGCCAAATTATCTCGTATATGTAAAGTTTGTTTTGTTTTTGGTTGATAGTCATGGGAATTTGGTACGCCTATTGTGTTGATTGCTTACAATAGTTGTAGAAAAAAGTAGTAAAACACAGTCCAAGGCGGTATGACGCGTGCTTTTGAAATAATAATAATGGGCCATATCACGAGAGTCTCCACAGGGCCGGTCGGCAGATGTTAAAAACCGTTGCAGAGGCTATTGTGCACAGAATGCAAGGGCGTTCACACATCGGCTGTGATTTCTCCCCTTCAGTTCGCCGTTCGCATACAAATAAAAACACTCTTGCTTTTGAGACTTGCTCTGGACCTTTCTAAGATTTAATACGGTTCGATGATTTTCTAAATACAAAATATTAATAAAAGCTGCTAAAGGCTAAGAGGTACCAATTTCTTTTTTCAGGATAAAAACTTAAAATAAATGAATTTTTCAGGAAATAAATAGGTGTAAGTTTGCTAATTCAAAACTATACTTTAACTAAACGAAAAACTACGTCCGCTACTTTCTTCTAATGTCTTTTACCATCTGAAAAATACCTAGTAGCACAGTATTACAATCCACAAGACTGGTAGTAAGTACTTTAACGTCGGAGGCTTTCATCTGTTCTGTGGTCGGAGGGACCGGAGGGAGAGGGACGTCACTCTATAATCGTCGTCTCTATATACTTGTGTGTGCGGGAGTGTGTGTAAGAGGGAGACTACACAACAATGATAGAGGGTATTTCTATAAACATAGTTACATACTTATATTGTGTTTCAGATAATACAAATAATAACCCGCGCACAGTTCGTTGGCTAGTCTTCTAGTATTTATCCATCAAATAAAAACCACATTGCTTTTTTATTTAAAATACAAATTGTTAGAATGTTCGAAATTCGAATGCTATGTATATATGTACGGGGTGTCCGGGACATCGACGCGAAGCCGGTTACCATGGATTCAGTACATGGTTCTGAACCCCCCTGCGTTGAAATTTTTCGTCGGTTATAAAAAAAAAAATCTGCTGTTCCATACATTTTGACCGCGTAGATATTGCACTTTTCTATGAAACAGCTGTTTTTTTTTTTATTAACCTACGAACAATTTCAACGCAGGGGGGTTCAGAACCATGTACTGAATCCATGGTAACCGGCTTCGCGTCGATGTCCCGGACACCCTGTATATTCTTACCAGCCTGCACAACAAAAGGTTGCTTATCGCATAAGACCTTACAGTAAGTACCTACTTAGTTTGTTCAGGAATGTCTTGCTTGTTCGCACTTACCGTGTTTATTATTTGCGGTGATATTCTTATAAAACTATGTTCATTTGACTAACATCTCAGCGGGTACAGACTAGCTAAACTATGCCACGGTTTGCGGTTGTCTGATAGTCTGACTCAACGGACTATCTGATTCATTGGTCTACTGTAATACTAACATATAACTAAATACACATGCCGGCTGTTAGTCAGTCGATAATTTTGTTTACTGATCGATAATAAACTTGATTTATCGAAGGAATTTAAGATTAGGTTACTATGTGTTTCTGTCTTAGGTTAGAAGTATTAGGTAACATTGAATTTTTGCATGAATGCTTTACATTTTTTATTCTACTCAAAACGTTTAAAAAAATGTAAGTTGTACATTTTTTTTAACACCTTTAGGTATTGTCCCACTGCTGGGCAAAGATCTTCTTTACCTTGACGTAGTTAGGTAGTGTCTATTGCAATGTTTTAATTAGCATTCAGCGAATCCTATAATAATATATAGTTTTTTTCGTTTTTTTTTTTATATTTTTTTATTATATGTATATTTTTTATTAGTTTTTATTAAGTAATTTACAAGCGGTATGGAAGCGTCCATTGCAAGTATGTAACTTGTTAGTTAGGGCTAATGGTCCTAATATTACATAAAGTGTTAATTACTAACCTGTTTACTAATGTTTATAAGTTGTTTTCCATCGATTGACTCACCATTTGCGCAGTATGGTAATACCATTAATAGGTATGTTATTTCAGTGCTTAAAGTATACCTATTGCAAGGAGTCAATTAAATTATATTCCATCAGCCACTAGGTACAGGCACAGTAGAATAAAATAATAGTATTATATCTCGGCAGTGACCTTGAAATAATTACCTACGGCCGCTCGGTAGATAAACCGTCTGCGTCCGTGCGTAACTGTCACGCACTCGATACTGTTGCGTATACCCTGACATTTCGAAGCGCGTCGTTTCGACCTTTTTCTATGAAGACATAATACTGTTACTTATTTATACTGTGGTACAGGTAAGTACCTAATGCGCCTTCATGATCCCCAGTGGCTGGCCTGTATTAATAAATAAACAATAATTTCAGAATACAGTTGTTTTTTTTTTTTTTTCGGTTGATGATATAGTATAAAGCTGCTCTATTCTATAAAAAAAATATTACCGTGAAAACATTGGTGAAGTGAGGTTGAAGGGATCTCACTTCAAGCTTACTTCACCGTTGACACCTGTCAACGCTGTCATTTCACCTGATGCTAGGGATTGACACTTAGACACTACTTAGTGACAGTTCACTTCACCTACGTGTTCACGATGATAATTTTACACAATAGACCGGCTGTATTTAAATAAAATGTAGGTATCTACTTGTTAGTTAACGATGTAAACTGCTTCGCAGTACGATTTACTTACTTTCCTTTCCTTACAATTAATAACAGTCAAGTGTTTATGTTATTTACAAGAGTCCGCGCCGCTACTCAAGTCAGATAGACACAGCGCCTAGTGTCTATGTCATTGCATCAAAATGCATTAAAAAAAATGTAGTTCCACAACTTTTCCACTCAGTGGTGGCGCGAAAAAATCTGCTGTTTCATAGAAAAGTGCAATACTACGCGGTTAAAATGTATGGAACAGCAGATTTTTTTTTAAATAACCTACGAAAATTTTTAACGCAGGGGGGTTCAGAATCCTGTACGGTACCAGTTTTCGTGTCGATGTCCCTGCCACCCTGTATAACACACTTACGAGAGTCCTAATGTCCATCAGTGGACTGTCAAAGGTTTTTAAATCCTTCATATTTATTATGTATGACACAATCTGTGTGCATATGCTGGCATATGCATCTTGTTCTTATAATTAGCATATAAGCTCTAATTCTCTATTGCGAAGAACTATGGCGAAATATTCTCATTCTGCAACTAATTATAATAATTAATACAAAGTCGCTAATGATTGGCGATTATCGCCTATTTGAATGCGCAATGGGGATTATTTCGTCACAGACACGTAGAACATGAAAAAAAAAAAAGTTACTCCATAGATTCTTTGAATGCTAATCGACATTAACTGATTGATTACAAAAAGGTCTATTGACAATCAAAGTAGCTAAATTCCTTGCAGGTGTAAATAATTGAAGAAACAATCCAATCGCACGCACAAACATCCTAAGATTATTGATTAGGTATCCATCCAGAATTCCCGAGCTATAAACTTTTCGCCAGATAAGAGAAAAATAAAAGTCACTGATCCGACTTGTACTAAAAAGTTCACAAAATTTCATTAGATATCGCTCGTCATTCAAAACTGTCGCTAATACTGTGTCGGTCGAGTTTCATAATACCAAACACTTATCCCAACGGAATAAGTAAGAAATACGTAAATTCGAAGAATAATTGTGGTATTTTTTTTAACTTCCAAAAATACTTATTTAAACAATGAAATATGTATTGCTATTGTTTATGCATTTCAAAAATAATTGTCGTGGTGTATTTTTCTTTTTCGAGATTACTTATGTTTTCAACTTATATTTCAATAAAAGAACATGCCATAATTGGATTTATTTATTTAGCTTTAACTTATTTTCATAGAAGTATACAATTAATTTAAATAACCGAATTTTAAAGTTCTTACCAAAAAATTAGATTTTTTGGGTTATGCCCTCATACTCGGCGCTGAGTGTGACGTCGGAGCGAGTCAGGGGCGCATTACCCATCCGCCATTTTGTTATTATGCCTATCGCGTCCTTCGTCTCGAGTGTCATTTCAAATCTGGTTTGCGCGTGGGATTGACTGAACGTACTCCATACTCGGAATTTTTTCACGCATTTGTTATTATTTAGTTACTGTTTATTGTTTTGTTTTGTTATTTTGATACTGTTTTGTTTTATTTTTGTTATTATTGGTTATGAGTGAAGAAGTGAGAATGGATCCATCAACAACTCAAAGAAGGCGTCGACAGAGAATCGTTGAACCTCAAGCAGGTTGGTTAAATTATTTTAATACATACCTATGAAATAATAGACTAATGACGGATTTATATACGTAATTACTTTATATTTAACAGTGTAAATATGTGGTGAATCTAACCTTAACTATTTTAAATGCAAAAGTGGGTTTGATTGTTTGATTCGCTTAAACGGCCACAGAGAAAACCATATTTTATGCAGTGAGAATTATACTTAGATACCTACTTTTTGCGTATATCGTGTTTTTGATCGATACAGTAATGTTAAGAAAAATTTAAAACTCAGACTGCATTATTATACTTAATAGTTAATTGTAAAATACTCCATTTATTGCCACTCGATTTAAAAAACATTTATTTGTTTGTTGTGATTATCATGCACGTGTTATCAAACTTAAACGATCTCCCTTATGTCGCTAGAGCTTACACTGTATTTTTTTAAATTGTTCATTATAGGTCCATCATCGTCGCAACCATTACATTCTCCAATCAAAAAGAGAAAAAGTACGATTTTGTCTGTTGGCGAGAAAACCATAGTATTAAATGTATTTAAACATACTAAAAATACATGGCCTGAGAATGAATACCGCTCCAATATGGCTATGGTTAATAAAACTGCAGAGATCACTGGAATAAGCAAAAGTGCTATTTACGGAATTTTGAGGGAATATAAAGATACCCATGAACTGAAACCCAAAGGGACTACAAAGAACAAATTAGGCATAATCCAAAAATTGGATAGTTTTGACAAGACAGCTATAAGGCAAAAAGTGCATAGATTTTTTATGGAAGGTGATCTGCCTACAATAGATAAAATACAACAGAAAATAAATGAAGATGACACTTTGCCCAACTTTAGCAAAACAACTTTAAGACGTGTTCTCAAACATTTGAAATTTAAGTTCCAAAAAAGGAACAGGAAAAGTGCCTTAATAGAACGTCCAGAAATAATTCTGTGGCGAACAAAATATTTAAAAGAAATGGAAGGGTACCGAAATGAAAACCGTAATATCTATTACCTGGATGAAACTTGGGTCAATGCAGGTAAAAATCAATTGTCATACGAGTCACTAATTTACACAATGTGCACCCTTCATTTTTTTTCCTTGTATTTTGGTGTATTTATTTATCCTTAATTGTTTTAGGTCATACTGTTGCGAAAGCTTGGACCGATACCACTGTGACTTCATCACGCCAAGCATTTCTGGAAGGTTTGTCAACTGGCGCTAAAAACCCAACAGGAAAGGGCAGCAGACTCATTGTAGTTCATATTGGTAATGAAAATGGCTTTTTGGAAGATTGCCAGTGGGTCTTCGTTTGTAAAAAGACTGGTGATTACCACGAAGCTATGGATGCCGTTCATTTTGAAGAATGGTTCGCGAAAGTTTTGGATAAGCTGCAACCTAATGACGTCGTTGTTATGGATAACGCAAGCTATCATTCCAGGTACTTTTACTTACTTAAAGGGCCAATATTTTTTTTGTTTTTGTTTTAATTATTCTAAATTTTATACATTGACTTTCAGACGATTGGAAAAAATACCCACTTCATCTTGGAGAAAGCAACAGATCATGGACTGGTTGCAAGATAAAGAAATCATCTTCGACCAACAAGACACAAAAGCACATTTGATGGTAAAAGTCCAATCTGTGAAAAGTTTTTATCAAAAATACGCAGTTGATGAAATGGCGAAAGAGAAAGGCGTATTAGTGCTACGGTTACCGCCTTATCATTGCGAGCTCAATCCAATAGAGCTCGTATGGGCGGACACGAAAAGTTACGTTGCTCGACACAATACAACATTTAAATTAACAGACGTTAAAAAATTATTTAATGATGCTTTAAATCAGGTAACACCTGAAAAATGGAAAAATTGTGTCGAGCACGTCAAAAAAGAAGAAGTCAAGATGAAGGGACTCGATCATCAGATAGACAAAACAGCCGATCGCTTTATAATAAGTGTCACAGACACTTCAGAAAGTGAAAGTTCCGTGACTGAAAATACGGACACAGATTCCCCTTCTGAATTCTCTGTTTAGGGCGAGTTTCATATTACAAAGTTGGGGCAAAATGGAAAGTGCTAGAATGATTTTCGTGTTCCAATTATTAAAAAAAAATATTTAATACGAAACTATGTAAATAGTATGCCTGTGTGCCTATTTGAAATAAATGATTTAACTTCGAATTTGGTTTAAGAGTTTCATTGAGTAGTACCTAAGTAACTTCCAAAATAAATATGACTGAATATGGTTTTGACCAAAAGGTTTGTAACTCAAGCCCAGTGAACGCGTCAAGGACGCCCCTTACCGCGATAAGTTTGTTTTGATCATGTTAGTGACACTTCCTTTACATTTTTTTCGTATCGTTTTGAAATATTGTAATACATTGGTAGACGGGTGTTAACGAACTTTATTTTTTTCTTATCTGGCGAAAACTTATAGAATAAGGCCCCCTTGCACCACAAGTCATTAAATTGCATTTAGCGCTAAACGAATTAAGGCTCGATTGCACTACAAGTCACTAAATTGCATTTAGCGCTAAATGGACGAATAAAGGGCCCTAAAACATCGTTCTTTTTTTAACCGACTTCCAAAAAGGAGGTTCTATGTTCGACTTTATGTAAGTATGTTTTTTTTTTATGTTTACCGATTTCTCCGTCAATTGTGGACCGATTTTGAAATATTTTTTTTGTTTGAAATGGTAAGCTCCCGAGGTGGTCCCATATAAATTTTATCAACTTTGCTTGGATAGTTTTTGAGTTAGCTTCAATAATACATATTTTTCGCACTTATAAACTTATAATACTTATCGCACTTATAATAACTTATTATAGTTTATATGGATGATAACTTCCTGTCACTGTTATTTGCATAGCAGGTAGTGGTATTCGAATTTATGTGGGGTAGGAACCACTACTAAAAAGTGAAAAATATTCTTTTTTTACAAAAAAATTAAAACCGACTTCCAAAAGAAATACCTACCTAGTACAAAGTGAAAAATAACTTTAATTTCGGAAGTCGGTGGCAAAAAACGAAAATTAAAAACTAAAGATACCTACTTCCGAAATGTTATTTTTCACTTTGTACCTAGTATTTTTTTGGGAGTCGGTTTAAATTATTTTGTTAATTTTTTTTTTCTTTTGAAAATGTCAGCGACAGAAGCTTTTTCATACCTTTAGGGTTTTATACTTATGTTACGTGGGCAGTGGGGCTTTCGCATTAGTAGCCCACAAAATTTAATTTCGCAGGCTACCACTGCGGCTGCGGATCTTCCTTAAAATTTATCTTTAATTACCTAGATTATCCATCTGTGAGGAAACAAACTAAATAATTAAATATGGAACAACAGTTTTAAAAATCGTGATGCTCATTTGTTTTGTCTAATATTTTATGTTTGGAATATAAAGGTGTCTGTTCACATTTATATTCTGTGGGTCTTTTGAAAATGCGGGATAACGACTACCAACGATATTATTGTATTAGACATTAGACCCCTACATGGTAGAAAACTGCTTATGTAGCATACCTAAGTGTAGGTATGTGTAATTGTGTATAGTCTAGTGTGGACTTTGTGGTCTCAGCTTTAGTAGGTATTCTAACGAACCTGTCTACTCCTGTGGTCGTTACACGCGATTATTTAAATGGATTCTAATAGGATTGGCATCCATTGAAATCATAATGTGGCCATCAATCCCAAGAGTCCACAAGAAAGGCTTTTGAGAAAGCTATATACAGGGTGTTCCAACTACCAATATATTTTTAGATATTATTGTGTCAGTGATTTTAATTTTTAGATAACAAAACATCATGCCAGTATTTCCCGAAGGATTAGGCACAGGTGGAGGTGGGTCAGATGTATTATTTTTTATCCGCATAAAATACCATTAATTCTTTAATTGGAATATTGTTTTGTTTTATTTCTATTTTCATCACTCATCAAGTCATCAGCATCACATATTCGAGGCAAACAAAGTACAAGCGGTATTCGCTAAACAATGTGACACTGAATTTTATCAATCGACCTAAATAGTGACTTTATTAGGAACCTTGAAGTTATCATCAAACCTTCACGACGTGCGATATCTCTGACAGCTTCCTACATTTCTACAGACACGCTTCAATGCTGACAATGGCTGATTCCATCAATGGGTGTTGACTTTGAATTATTTTAATTGAGTGTAAAAGGTTTTTGTTATAAGGAAGGGTTTATAAGGATTTTTTGAAACTGTTGTTTGATTTTTGGAAATTAAATGTTTTTTGCATGTTGTTTGACTTTTTAAGGAGATAATTATAAATCGTGGCCCTCCGGGACATGTACCTGCGGGATCGGGCACTCAGGGATGAACCCGTTGTGGCTTGTGATGTACCTAAAGGCCATCTTACTGTCTATCAGAGTCCAGAGATTCGAAAATAACGATTCTTGTCAAAAATTGAGCACAAAACTTTCTACCATTGGATGTGCCCATCAATAACTGCAGTAGTTTATCATTTTCTATACCGCAATGGTACGGCTTTGCTTCACAATAAATGTCAATAAAATATTCAACTTCACCGACTTTCTATGAAACCTATGTGCTGCAAAATTATCATATTCACGCCTATGTTCCCCGAAAGGTAAGACAGAGGTGTTCCTATAGTACATCCACATTTCGCCAGTTATGTTTTAAGTCCCATGTAATAGGGGGCGAGCCTATTGCCATCAATCGGGCACGAATCCAGACTCCGGACTGCTACTGAGAAATTCCAGATGAAAAAACCCAGTACCTCATGATCAGCAGTAGCGTTTGCGACCACTAGACCTCGGAGGCAGTCACTGTTTTTCATGAAAATAAAACGGGGCTTTGTTGAAGACAGTTTCTCAACGGGAGGTCTAACCAAAAAACAATAAACGTAAATGTCACAAGAAGTGAGGAATCTCCGTCTAGTTTTTTTAGGAACAGACTGATATAATATTTATAAGTGGAAATGGTCACGGAGAGGGGAAAGCATGACCGAGTATATCTACCGCAGCGTATTAACCGCGCTCCATTACACCCGATGAAGTTTTGCGAATCATAAAAAATATATCGTAAAATCATAGTCACTCATATTTTACATCATGTTCGGTAATATAGAAATTATAGTATAGCTTGGGATTGATTCCCGAACTCTCCAGATGGCTGTAAATTATTTAATCTTATCAACGAATCAATCTTAAAATACCTATAGGTATTTTAATTATATTGCAACGCCAATGATTAATGAGTTATTATTTTTAGCTCAAAGGAGAATGCTGCAGTTCTTCCTCAAGCTAAAGAAGAATCTTGAAGCTTGAATGAAAAATACTTAATTTAAGCTTAATTCGTAAAGTTTTTCAGAAAAAAACCGTGATGGTAAATGAATGCGGATTTGCATCAAATCATCTGCTACGTGAGCAAGGAAATACATAATAGTTCCTTTCTACAAATCGAAGCCAAGGATAGGTCATACCTTTTAACTTGGTGAATGTAAACCATCAGAATTCCGTACACTGCGCTATTCAATTTGAGCAAATGATCTGTGCAGAGTAGAGTAAGTATCTGTAACATAACCTTGTCACTATGTACTGCGACCTCAACGATTTCACTCGTACTTTTGATTTTATGATGCATATCTCCTATGCAAATAGCTTTGAAGACATGAGCGCTGAGAATGAAGAAAATTACTATTGAATAGAAAATCGGTACATAAACATGTCATACGTTTACTGCCTTAACGAGTTCATATTCCCTTTCCCATCTCTTATCTTTCGCACCCACTCGTTATGTGTACCTACAGCTCATAAATTCCTATGTGAAAAATATGCAGGCACGTGCACCTGGTGTAACGGTCGCGTGTCATCTGCTCCCATACGCCACGCTCTGCCGCGCAGTATGGCACGCGCTTGCGCGTCCCATGTCCTATCCTGCGCTCCAAATTTAAAATCGAACGGGAATTCTTTTGACACGCGTGTTTTTTGCTCCAATAACGGAATTTGGAGTTCTACTATGGGCCACTGTGAACGTGATTCGGTTGACGCAATTTCTATTTTTAAATTATTTTCTAGAATGCAATAAGGCATTATGGCCTGTTAATTACAGCGATTGCACAAAAACAATGCGTCTCGATTAGAAACACGATAGAAGACTATTAACGCAATTAAGTGCATTGACATAAAAACGAAATGGAATGAAAAATGGTACTATGTATTATGCAACGTATTGAGTATGACACTAAAAACTCGATTGATAAGCGTTTTTGTGATACTCACCTGTCAAAATATCAACAAAAGAAAACCGTTATAATTCACACGAATAATCGATAATGTCTGAGCTTCATCCTATAAATTATTGCCGCTCAAGCCATGGAAAATGAACCTTATTTGTTGAAGCTTAAAGTCTAGAATAGCAGTAAGAGAGATAATAATATATGTGTTTCGATGTAGTGATTTGATCTCTATGGTTACGGCCAGGTGTTGGCACTTTTTATGCGTGTGCGCAAGGGTCGCGATGGCGCCCGTACCGCCCCGGGAAGCGATGCACTCTGATCGATCTACATGGTGTTTCATAAGTACTAAAAAACTTTAATAATAATTTAGTTTTTTTCTATAACAAAGGCTCGCTATATTAAATATAACAAGATGTTGTTGTAAATTAAATTACAACGTAACGATAGCGCAAACAGTAATTCTTTAGGGGTATGAGGAACAGGGTGTAAAGTTCACTCATACCCTATAGAAAAGGGAGGATCCTCCAACCAGACGGGTTGTTATGTCTGGCGGGCAACTGCCCATATGTTGATTTCGGATAGTCTTATCTATGTTATTCGCTCAGTAAACTCTAACTGCGAGATGTAGGAATTGTGTGACGTCATGTCTTTTTGTTTCGTAATTTTTGTATGTGGCGGTCTAACCGCTACATCACTCCCCTCCGGAGACCGGAGGTCGATAGTGGGCTGAGTCTTGGATCTTGCGATGCTTCACAGTGCCAG